>OY728122.1:1887606286-1892606286 GCA_963277665.1 Viscum album | reverse complement strand
GGCCCCAATTCTTCGGTCTTTTTCATTCTTTTGATCTTCATGATTACACCTCTGAATTGGCAGCAATGAAACCTCGAGGCCGTATTAGGGAAACTAACGACACGAGAAGTCCAGGGGCACATAATGTTAATGAAACAGACCACCGGATTGGACCAGGTGGTCCACAAAAGAAACCACTGGTGCGCTATGACGGCGCGCCGAGGTGGAGGCCACAGTCAGCTGGGACTGCAGTGGTGTGGTAGGGGCCTCAGACACATAGGATGGTAGCTAGATAAGATGGACACAACCACTCGGTCATGTCGAAGGAGCGTGTCGTGAAGTACACTAGCATGCGTTCCAACGGGTACCGCGTGCAAGACAGGGGGTGGATGGCCTCTGCTGGTCGCATGGCAGCACCAGTTAGACATCACCTACCATCCGGGCCGAAGAAGAGATGGCCCACACATCGGCCCAATAGGATGCTGGATGGGCTACCCAGTGGGCTGGGTCAGATCTGGACTAGTTCAGAACCGGGTCGGATCGGCAGACACAAGTTGGGTCGGTCTAATCGGGTCGGATTGGACCCAGACCCGACTGACCCATTTTTGAAAACTGTCATAACATTCAAACCATATGCCCAATTGATGATCCATTTGTAGTGTTGGAACTCTTGCAACAAGGAGGTTCTTTTGGAATTCTGTAAGGAGGATTTTATAAAATTTGAAATTCAACAAATGGCATGAGGAGTGGATTCTCCCAGAATCAAGTGCACTACGTGTGGGAATCCTGCAACTGGATGAGACCTAAAGACTACTGAAGATCATGTCTAAGTGACCTTGCAAGCCTAAATGATAAGCATACCTATGTGAACCAACTATAAGAATCTCTGTGTAAACTTGATACAAGAAGATTTATGTGAACCAACTATAAGCGGCCTTATGTGGACCAGCTATAACGGCCTTGTGTGGACCAGCTATGATTGCCTAAGTGAAGAGTGGATCTGTGTGAACCAAAAGACCCACAATGTGGAGCATCTCTATGTGATCCAGAACACCCACAGTACTCATCCGATATGAGTACATCAACAGTCTAAGGTGTTTAGTGTTACGACTAATAGTCTTGTTTTACATACATTTGATTATTCTTGCGTGATTTGAAAGTACCATGTTCATACTCTCCTTTGTGGTCTTTACCTTATATTTCCGGGGTCCTTACTGAGTATTGAGTTTCTCACCCCTGTGTGGGCTCCGCCCACATGTGTTGTGTTTGGTGCCGATGAAAGGTGCTTCAACAGTGACCTTGGTGGCATGGGACCAAGTAGAGCCCAGTGAGATACGACAGGCGGGACACACTTCTATAGCTTTTAGAAGCCACTTCTTGCCTACCCTATATTTGGGGTTCTTCTACCAACGAACTTTTAGATATCATTTGTACTTTCTTGTTTTTAGTTTGTGTTTTGTTGGGTTTGTATTCTGACCCATTTGACTTACAGCTTGTACCATTAGTCAGTGGTCCCCTTTTCAACTTTTGGACACGTGGTTGTGTGTGAATACGTACAGGTACTCAAGAAAATGCCTCACACTTGTAGGATAATGCCTTTGGTTCTAGTCGCCATCCCATGTCCATTGAGAGGCAGGCTTGGGGAAGTCATGATATGGGCCCTTGGGGGTGGGTCATGAGATTCAATATCCCAACCAATTCGCAACTGGTTATGGTTTTTTGAATAGGCTAGAACATTTTTTTCAGCACTTTTTAGTGTTGATAAAGATGTATATTTATTAGTGCTAAAAAAGCACTGATAAAAGCCATCTTTATCATCATTATATTTTTAGTGATGATAATGATGGACTTCATCAACTCTAATTAATTAAGTACTGATAAAGTATTTATAATTATAATTATAAATCAATTTTTTTAAATATCATTATATTTATACATATATTTAAAATATATATATAAATATAGTTAATATATTCTTTTTTTAAATATATTTATAATAAATTTATATCTATTTATTTATAATTATATTAATATTTTTCTAAAAAATATTATATATATATATATATAATATGATTATATTAAATATTCCCATTATTTAAATAAATTTATTATAATTTTATAATTATTTAAATATATATAATTATTTTTTTGTAATTATAAATATATTAATGTATAAAAATAGTAAACACACATTTTTAAATATATATTTTATAAATATTTTTTATAAATATGTTCTTCAAAATTTTAATGAATATTTAATTTTATATAAATGCATGTTAAAATTGAGTGAAATTGAATAATAAAAAACGAGTACACTTTAACAGTATTAAAAAAGTGGATGAGTTTTATTAATTAAATATAAAATTTTAAAAATAAATATTTATTGAAATAAAGATGAAGACATGTTGAATATATTAAAACATAGTAAATAAATACATATTGAAAAAATAATATAAATTTATTAAATTCCTAAAAAATTATATGCATGAGTGCAGTAATTGTATATAAAAATGTATTAATTACATATATGTTAAATAAATATAAATCACATTAGATCTATGTTAAATTGAAAAAACAAACGACATTCAATTATGTCCATTATTTAACACAATTACTAAATATTTTTTATTTATATTAACTTTTAATTACAAACCATCATCAACTAAATATATAATTACTACTTAATATAATGCATAAATATTTTGTATTATATAAATAATATTTATATACATTCATATATATCTCTATAATTAATATGCACTATTTATTAAGATTATTAATAGTTATTTAATAAATAAAATGTTTAATATTTTTCTCAATTTGCTTATTTTTAATTTTTATTTGTTTAATTTTCATTTTACATATATCTATATATTTAATATATATTATTAATTATTATTTATAAATAGTATAATTCATTTATTCATTTATATCAATAATTATTTAATTTTAATTTTTTATATAAACTCATTTATTTTTTATTTATTTTATTATTTTATTTTATTCAAACCTTTATCAACACTAAAATGTGATGATAAAGGATCCATTTATGGGTGCTAAAAATAAATAATTGATAAAGGGTAGCCTTTATCAGTGCTTTTTTCTAGAACTGATGAAGGCCATCGATGTTAAAGAATTTTTTTGTAGTAATGGGGTTTCATGATAAACCAATGATGTGTGGTTATGTGATAACCTCCAAAACATTGGGTATGGAATTCAACCATATTGTTATTGTATTTTGTAATAGTGACATGTATGTAAGTTGACCACATGGTTAGTCCATTTAAGTATAATTATGTCTCAAGTTACCTTCAAGTTTTATCTATGATTTATATTAATTTTATGGTAATATTTGTATTTCAAAATGGGTAAAAAATTAACTTACTATTAAAGGAAGGTATTTACTACTTCTTATGTGTGAAAGTATTAGTTTATGATAAAGTATTCATGGGTTTTTAGGTTTTTAAAAGACTAATTGTTTTCCTTCATTATGTATCCCTTACTGAGTTTTATATTCTTATCCCACATTTTTTAATGTTGTTCACAAGACTTATGGACGAGTATGGATTTAAAGATTTCATGTTGAATGTCATGATGAGTTTTGATAAGAGTGAACATGCTTTATTTTAAATGTTTTAGATTATTGTAAAAATTGAAACTGTTGGGAAGTTTCCACTTTATATTGTATATGTTTTGTTATGTATGAGTTACTGGATAATTCTCTAAAACTCCAAACTTGAAAATATCATCAATGTGAAAGAAAGAAAAATTATTGACTTAACTCGTGATTTTGAAATGTTTTAAGATTGGGTCCTTATAGTTTGTATCAATGAAAAGGTTTAGAAAACTTTAGAGGATATTATAGTGTTAATATAATTAACATAGAATATTTTACTTTCTAGTTAATAGTAAATGATCTAGTCTTTTAAGATTACCTTGTTTCTTTGTATACACTATATTTATTCAGAATGGTTTTCCACTGGGGAAAAAGGGATGAAGTAGTGGGAAGGAACCAAGAGGAAAACATCCTTCCAAATCAGCAACATGAGATGGTCGAAATCAAAACAGAGTGGTTTTTTAGTGATGGATCAATTGACAGATGCTATAAATGGCAGTGGTATCCTTTCTAGAGAGGAACCTGATGTACCATGAAGGAACATATATATAGTGTAAAATTTCATAGGGAAAAATCCTCTAGAATTCAGAGGATTATCTAACCCCAGGAAAGAAAAAGAATGGATTAAATCCCTAGAAAATATTTTTTTTTTCAAGGGTTATTCAGATAATTAAAACGCTACTCTTGAAATTTATCATTTTGAAGGTGAAGCTGACTAGTGGTGTTCAATTATTATGAATTTCCAAGAAAGTGAAGTGATTTATTCCTTGGAATGGGATGAAGTAAATATTTTATTTCTTGAGAAATATTTTTCATGGGGTGATTGAATTAGGATGGAAAATCAGTTCATGAAATTGAGAAAAAAGGAGGAATATTTGGTGGCTGTATATGAAGAAAATTTCACCTATTTTGCAAGGTATGTCCCAAATTTTACCAAGGATCTTGATAGTAAGATAAATCTATATATATAAGATTAAATCCAATATATCTAGAGGAATTATCATCTTATGAGTTCAAAATATATGTGAAATGTTTTTGATTTGCTAAGAAGTTTGAAATGGTGTTTTCTTATGGTCATGTGTCTCAGGAAAACAAGAAAAATAATAGGTCTAGTTGGTGGGAAATGGAAAAAAATTCATCAAAGAATATTTAAGGTAAGAAAACAAAATTCACATATTATGAGAAGTGTGGGAAAATGCATCCTTTATAATTTCATTCAAGGTATGGGAAGTTCTTCTAGTGTGGTAATATCAGTCATATTTCCCATGACATCTGGGGAGATGATTGGTAAAGTAATAAAAAACCAATGGTAATATGTTTCAGTTGTAATGATTTAGGTGATGCTTCTAACGTTTTTCCAAATTTGATTACCCATAGTGAAAAATAAAAATATAAAATGAAAAAATGTGCACTAAAATAATTTTCTACAACCTTATTTTATATTGAGACATCTTGTGAAGTTATGGAAGATATGAGGAGCTTGATACTTTTCAAAGTTTAGCCTGATGTTTATGGTTTTAAAAAATCATCATGACATTTTAAGAGATGTGATCATAAAGTGATTAAGAAATTTTGGTATATGATTAGTATTTTTTATTTTTATATAAGTCTTTAGTTTAATGATATGTTTTCGTTTACTTTCGGACATGAGTATTAAGGTATTAATAACCTTTAGGGTTTATATGATATTTGATTAAGTTAATTTTTATGGATTCACATCCTTATTGTTGGAAGGTTTTCTAGATAAAATTATACTTATAAAATAGAAATATATCAAGTATTTTTTTTATGATCATAGATAGTGCAGGAATTTCACAACTCTAGGAAAATTAATTTGAATTTAAAATATAATCCGTATACGTTTATTCATTTGAAATCAATTACCTTTTAATCTATCACAGATTTATGGTTGTGTGACTATTAATATTCTCCTAACAATGTTTTATATCAATACCCATCAAAACTTTATGGTTAGATTCCTATTACATATCCATGTTTTCATACATGGAACCCTAGTATATGTTATATCACATAACCTTCATAATTACCTATTTTTATTTCAAAGTGTTAGTGTTATTAATACTTTTTACAATGTGGGTTTTCAAAAAAGGTATTTTCAAAAGTCAAACCCCTAGTTTTTTGATCTCACGATCAGATTATTTGGAAATATTTTTTTAAAGGGAGGGGAAATATAACATCTTGAGTTTTTAAAATAAAACAGCATGTTCGATAGCATATATGATACACCACATCAAGATTAAATTACCAACTAAATATTATTATTTAAATATGGTAGTTATAAAAAAGATATTATATTTTTTGGACTAAATAGTATTAATATAATCACAAAATATTATTTACACATTTATAAATTATAAATTATTTGGGACCAATTGATTATAAATTAAAATAAAACAGTTTTTAAAATAAAAGGAAATGTTTTTCTAAAAAACTAATTAAATGCCCACAAGTGTGATTATATACTAATAAAGTCTATAATATCGGGTTATATTAATGAAATATATATATAATTTTTTATATATAGTTTTTAAAGTTCATATAATATTTTTTCTAGAAATGATATAATAAAGAATAAAATTTTATGCATAAAAGGATTATTTTTAGAAACCCATTTTTACCACCTTTTGATAGAGAACCCATTTTAAATATATTTTTCCTCAATTTAATAAAATATATTTTGCAAAATAAATATATTATTTTGAATTGGATTATAAAATTTTAATTTTGTTTAAATTTTGTTTGAGAACTTTCATATTTTGATGAAAAGTGAATAATACAAAATTTGATTTCAAAACTGCTTTTTATATGCAATTTATTTATATAGTTAAATTATGTTTTAATTGGTTTTAAAGTACAATTAAACCAATTATTTATCATTTAATCCAATTTAGTTCATTAGAATCAATTTCACATTGAAATTGGATATAAAATTTTTGAAACTTCTGAACATTTTGACTTTAAAAACCTATTTTTTCAATCCGTCAAGAGGATTACTTTTCAATTATTTTTTTCCACTTACATGTATTTAATTTTGGAAAATGGATTTCATATTTTTAATAATAATTTCCAAATATATTAAATATGCCCCTTTTATTTTTGGAAAATATGAATAGTAATTTTTGTAATTATGTTTACTACCACACTGAGGGGTAAATCATGTAAATAAGGGTAAAAATAATATTTTAAAATATTATAAGATTTCCCAAAAATATGTCCAAATTTAATTTGATGAGTTATATTCCCAAAAAATATCCCTTGGACATATTTTTTGAGATCTTGGATATAATTTGATGACATTAAGACATTTGTAATATTATATTCAACGAAAAGTCAATTTTGTCACACTCTTGTTTTTAATATCTCTAATATTTTTAACATGGTGAAATATGAGGGATATTATCAAAAATAAATATTATTTAGAAAATTATAATTTTTTCCCACAAAATGGAAATTTATTTATAATTTTTACAAAATAAATAATTAAATTTAATGGTAAAATAATGATGATGCAATAATTGCTTTATTAATGGAAGAATCAAATAAATGATATTAAAAATGTTAAAATTAATATAATGTGATAGAATTTATGTCATCCACACATTTTATGGATTATGTTGACATTTTAGGGATGATTTAATATAGTTTTTTCGAAGATATTAAGTTTTTATGATATTTTTAAAAAGTCAACTAATGAATACTGTCAAGATTGACATTAATGATATTTTAAAATAAAAAATATTTGAAAACGTTATATAACACTAAAGAAATATTAAAATAGGACAATTTTTTTTGAAATAACTAAAATATAATTAATGATTCATTTATAGGCCTTTTTTGATGTTATGATGATTATATTAACCCTAAAATTGTAAATCACATGATAACACAGTAAGAGTTAAAGGGGTAAAATAAGGGTTGAACCAAAACAATAAAGAATAAAAAATATTAAAAACTTATTTAATTTTAGTTGAATGAATATATTTTTAACTATCATTATATTATATTCTAAATAACATAATTTGGTGCCATTTTTTATAGAAAATTAATTTCTATTAACTTAATCCTTAAAAAATTCCAAGGGTTCCCCTCCCCTCTCATATAAATTGGTATAAATTATTATCATTACTTCACACTTCAAAAACCATTTTTTCAACAAATACCTACTCAAATACCTTCATGGAATTTATTCTGTCTTTCAATAGGCCTTAGTTTAGGAATAACACCCTCCTAATAGCTGTTAAGGTGTTTATCAAGGGAGATTTTACGAAGAAGAGGAATCATTTTTAATTAAGTGGTTCTATTTTATTTATTCTTCAACTACCAATAAATCTTATTAAAACATGATAAAATAATAACATATATATACTCAACATATGCATATGTTATTATATTAATATCATCATGTAAATAAATATCCACATCTATCAAATGGGAACAGAATTAATCATTTGTACATACATGTGAAATTTCACCTCCATAAATCGGTATTATTAGTTGTCCATTACTATCTCTCAAGAATGGTTGTAATGATGGAAAAAATATTTCTATATGATAATAATTAAAAATTTATTATTATATTGGAATAACACAACAATTAAATTCTTACCTTCCATGCACATAAAATGATAACATTGTTCATGCATATGTGTGAACTATCACTTCCACGAAGCGAGATGATTCATATATAATAACCACATCACATAAAAAATATATATAAGTATATTTAAATGATTAATATTATATTAATTATATTATTATAATTCTAGAAAAATAAAATTATACATACCTTATTTCCATATTTATTAATTAAAAATAGAAAAGTTACTCATGCGTACATACGGCCTACCATCTCCAAGATTATAACGTTGTTCATTTTTCATAACCATAAATGAATAGATCTATTTATAGTTATAATGGATATATAACTATGATTATCATTTATTTAATATTATTATAAAGATAATGGAATAATGATATCTTTTACTATTGACATCATACCAAAGTAATTTTGGACTAATGTAACAAATATCAACAAGACGTAAAACATGAACATAAAAAATTAAGTAATATTTATAACATCAATATAATTGATATAAAATTAATAATAAACATGAAAAAGGTTATAAAAAAATTAAATAATCAAAATAATTTTACTATACAGGAAGACAAAGAACATACATGAAAAATTAGAAACAAGGTAAGGGATTTTGTCTCAATCTTATTTTATTAAGGCATTACATGATGATATGGACGTTTATTCTATTATAAGGTGTATATACAGCCCCATTGACATTTTGTATCCATATTTTATCTATCCAAATTTTATTTAATTTTCTCTTTAAATGTCCCCCCTTCATTTGGATTATGATTTAACAGTATCAAACTGGTATGGGATGATTTGAATGTTTAAATATTTCATTGTGAAATCAATTTATCTATGTAAATATTATTTATATTATTTTACATATTTTTTATATGGATATAAAATTATAATATATTTATAATTTCATTATTATTTTTGTAAAATAAATATTTTTACATGTTTTTATAGAATATTTTGACAAATGCGAAAAAGGAACGCTCTTTATAATGTTTACAGTGACAGAAACTTCTCCCCCATTATGAACATTATTTGATATTTTTATTCCTATAAAAAATATAATGTTTTAAAAAGAATAATACATACCTTATTTCGTTTTTTTGTGTATTTTGGTGTGTAAAATGGTTCTGAAATGGATTGCTTATTTCAATACCTTGAAATGATTTCTTATAATTGAAAATGATGTTTTATGAATGAAATGTTGAAAATTGAAATCCTTTATGTGTTATGATTATATAATGGTACTTGGAAATTGGATGGGTGGTTACATGATAAACCAAGGAAGGGTAGTTCCATGATGAACCAAGGTTGGGTGGATATGTTATAACCTCCAATGCACTGGGTATGGAAGTTGACCATATGGTTATTCTATTTTGTAAGAGTGACATATATGGAAGTTGACCACATGGTTATTCTATTTAAGCATAATTATGTCCAAAGTTACCTTTATGTGTTATTTTTCATTTCTATGTAGTTTATGGTAATATTTTGATTTAAAAAATAGTAATCAATGATATTAATTTTAAAGAAAATGATTTAGTACATCTTAAGGTGGAAATTATTACCTTATAATGAAGTATTATTAGGTTTCTATATTTTCACGAGACTAAAAGTTTCACTTATTTATGTAACACTTACTAAGATTTTGATTCTTATCACATGTTTTATTGTTGTTGTTCATAGGACTTAAGGATGGGTAGTGATTTGGATATGTCCTGTTGAATTCCATGAAGAGTTTTCATAAAAGTGAACATGCTTTATTTTAAATATTTTAGATTATGGAAAAAATTGATACTATTTTGAATTGTCCACCTTCTATTGTTATGCTTTTTTTATTTATGGTTTGTTGCATAATTATCTAAAACTATAAACCTGAAAAGATAATAAATGTGTAAAAATGTAAAACTCTTGACATAACTCAATATTTTGCAAACTTTTAAGGCCAATTCCTTATAAATTCAATATCATCATCACTAAGGTCCATATACTCTTTTTCCTACTCAATGCCCATCAAATATTTCTATTGTAATTTATTATAAGAATAATATTATAATATATGGTTTTTTCATAGAGTAAAAGTATTCTATTTTTTAAATTTGAAGTCACCATCATCTTCTCTATCACTCTTACCTTTACTTGAGACTGCTATATTCCCAACAATTTGACCGATAAATTATTCTAGTGGTAGGTTTCATTAAAATATCCTATTTACTTGTGAGGAGATCCATTTAATGGGTGTTAAAACCTATAGCATAAATTTTTATTCATTATTACCTATACTATATAAGTCAGGCTTGTCCATGTATTTGAATGTGAATTTTTTTTGATTGACTATATGGGATTTCTTGTTTCACATAAGTGACCGACAATATATGAAGGTCGACAAGCGATAATTATTCAAGATAATGTTCCTTAATATGAAAACCCATGGAATTATAGAATGGTGGTAATATTATATGAAATTAATTTATTATTTCACCATTTTTTATTTTATCACCACACCCACAAATATGTCCACTGACATAAATTATATGGTTCATGAAACCCTAAATATTCTAATTAGGGAATATATTCAAATCATGAAATTTGTTGTGTCGAGTTTCCATTTGTCTTAATTCACCATTATATATCATTTTTAAATAATTTAAAATTTATCAATAATTTTACTATATAATATTTTTTTTAATATCACTATATTTTAAAATAACACTATGTTTGATAGCGTATACAACACACAAACACTGAATTTAAACGAATAATAATATACTGTTATTTACAAATATTTTAGTAATAAAGTAAACATTAAATTTTTATAAATTAATTGTATTAACCACAATATGAAATTTATATAAAACCATTACACAATATAAATTTTCATATTAATTTTTCTTAAATCATCTTTCAATTTGTTCAAGTAGTACTTTTTATTTTTTGAAAATATTTGTTTTCCAGAAAAATGGTTTTTAATATTTTTGTGAGTGATTATTATAATAAATTAATATATCTTTTGTAAATTTTATTTTATAAAATTTATAAAATATTTTAACTCATCATGTTAAATTAACTTTGTGGTGAAATATTTGTATTTTTCTAGAATGATTAATTTTTCAATGAATAATGAGAAATGTTGAATTCTTTTACCCCAAGATTTATTTTCACTATATAAATTAATTTAAATGTACCATGTCATATTAATATATCGTAATTTATCATTAACGAGAAATATTTTTATACGTTACTAGGAAATTTTCATTATATTTGATTCTTGAATAAGTTTACTTCTAAGCTTAGAAACACATTTTTTTTAAATTAATCTCTTTGATTACATTTTTTGTTTTAATATGAAATAAATTTATTATACTCAGAGAACAAGAAATGATGGGAAATGTAAACCATTTTTATAATTAAGATGTCAAAATTTCATAAATTGGTCAATCATATTTTTCTTCATTATTAATGGTAATCTTTATAAATATTTTTCATCATGGTAATGGTAAATAATGTAATTAAAGATCATATAAAAATGATTAGGAATAAAAATAACCCTATTACATTCCTTTATTATATTTGTTGTTTTTTGATTAACCATCCTCATAAAATATTATATTTTATGTCAATTTGGTTTGGTTTTCTTTGAAAATTACTTATACTATTCTTTAAGTAAAAAGTAAAATATGTCACTCTCTTTCTTTTAATATCAATAATATTTTATGAAAATGATAAAAAATAGTATATTTGGTTATTATTTTTTATTAAAAAGAATATTTTTTTTATCATGATAGTTTATTTTAATTTATTTTAACTTTTATAATTAGTTTAAAGGAATATGCAACTCCGACACAATGCTTCTTTCAACAGTAGAAAAATCAAGTAAATGATTTTAAAAAAATTAATAATAGTTTTTTTAGTTCATTATAGTGTCCAAAAAAGTATTATTGATAAGAATCATAAGTAATCGATAAAAAATAGGTTTATTTTCAAATTAAATTTTCGGTTGTTTTTTACAATTCCAAATTAAATGAATATTTTCTAAAATAACATTATTGATATTTTATAATAACAATTTTTTATTAAATGATAAAAAATTACTATGATACCTATCACCATCCATGGGAATTTTATATAGATTTATTTATAAACCATATTATATTTTTTTATAAAATTTAAATTTATAGTAAATTTATTGAACCCTAAGTATTAAAAAACATTGATATTGTAGTAATTTGAAAAAGGTTTAACATGGGGGTATTAAAAAAACAAGATAAGGTAGAAAATATCACCTAAACAAGTAAAAATTTTATTTTAGTTTTTTAATTGATATAAATACCCATCATATATTCTATGTATACATATTTAGAGTCTTTTTATGAGGAAAATGAATTTATATTAATTTAATACTTTATGCAATTCCATGAATTCCCCTCCACAATTTATAAAATGAAACACCCTCTCCCATAATATTCAAATATAAAGATCTTTTTAATTCATCCAATACCTACCCAAATATATTCCTAAAAAACTTCAAAAAAATATATAGTTATTATATTTAGTATAATACCGACCTTAGAGGGCTTGAGGTGTAAAAAAATGGTATATGTCTAATGAAAAGGTATATATTTTAACTGAATGTTTTAATTTTATTTTTTCTTATACATAGATAAAATATTATTCAAAAATTTCATAATAATAACATATGTATCATCGATGTACTAATATTTTGTTATGATAATTGAATAACCTTTATTTATCTTCTATTTAGTCAAATGGGGAATGAAACAATCATTCTTCTATACGATGGACTACTAGCTTGTGATTTGATGCAATTATTTTTCCTTTACTACCTCTCATGAATAGGTATAATGATGGATTTAATATATATATATATATGAGATATTAATGAAACATTTAGAATTATGTAATGATAATTAATCATATTAATTCTTATATTTTCCATCCACTAAAATATGATAACATCATTTGTGTGTGTATGTAGATTTCCACCTCTTCAAATCATTATGATTTATATCTCATGAACACAAAACATGGATACTATATATAAGTATATTTGAAAAAATAATATGATATTTATGATATAATCATCATTATATGATGATAAAATGTTACTTACTATCTTACCTTCATGTTCTCTAAAAATGGAATTATTACACATATGTAAGTACAAACTTCCATCCCCATGATTGTCACATAGTTGACTTCTCATTACCATTTTTAATGGTTAGGAATAAATTTGTAATATATTTATAAAAATGAAAATCATTTAAGGATTATTTCTCTTGATATTATCATAAAAACTACACATTGACCATGGTGAAGATATTAAAGTCGTTTTGGAATTTTGTGCGGAACTTCATCAAAACCCCCACAAGAGACTTAACTAATAAATTATTTAAATATGTAATTAAAATAATTGATTTTTTTTTGTTTTTTGATAGGGGTAGAAACCTATAAAGGTATATTAGGGAATAAATTAATTAATTTAAGTTAATTATATAGGAGTTATAGGACATACATGGAATTTATGGATTTGTGGTAAGGTATTTCATCTCAATTTAGATTTAATAACATAATAACAACCACTTTTATTCATAAAGTATGGATAAAAAGAGAGATAGAAATGCGGGAAAAGAGTCATTCTTAGATAAAGGGTGCCTAAAAAAATGAAGGTATAAGGCATCATTAATCACTATGTTCACACACTCACAGGGTAGCAAACCCATGCTGGAGAAGGTGAGTAATGAGTGACTTTGACCAGTCCTAGATGTGAGATAGTTTGCTACTTGGTTCCCTTTGTGCCTTGTGTGAAGAATGTAAACTCGGTAATTGATGATCCATTTTCATTTCTGGATGTGGTATATGATAGAATAGGGCGGATGTATCTTCCCCTTGAGAGAATCATATAGAATCTAGGAATCAATCTCAATTTCCTTCAGTGTGATGTTGTTCGATAAGAACAGAACCAAACCATGAAGAATGGAATTATATTCCACCCTCAGTGAGTCTCCTGATCCAAAAAAATATAATAAATCATAAATCATAGAACCATGTTTATTATGAATGAGGCCTCCACCATGAATGTCCCCATACTATAGGAACCACCTTCATTGACCTTGAGCCTGCTTGTAGGAGGCCTCTATAACATACAACAACACTATGGGGGATTAATTGTGCTATAATCTAAGATTTCATTGGAAATTAGGTTTCTGAGAGAAGGATCATGGTCCTTGTTCTAGATAAGAATAAAAATATCCACTACCATGCACCTCATCCCCGCAACCACGGCTAGATTTGAGCTCTTGTGGTAGTTAATGCATGGTTTATTCTGGGAATTCCATAAACACCATCTCCCAACATTAAGGATGATAGTCCTCACCTTTTTTTAATGTATGTTATTCTCTATACCTTGGATCCATTATTTAATGAAATAATTATTTTTGGAGGATTCCATATTCATTCTCACAAAAACTTCAATTGATCTCCAAATGTTGGTTGCCAAATCGCCTGTGAAAAAACAGGTGGATGTTTTTCCTTCCAAAGGGTTGAAAAAATATAAGAATATTGAGACCATCAGGATTCTCTTGCTATATCTTGCATCATCGGTGGGAAAGAAATTATCGAAAACCCTCCATAACATAAAGTTCTACTTTGTAGGGATCTCCTTGAACCAGAGAAAAATTCTCCATGGATAAATACCATTGCTAGAGTTCATAGTTCGGTGGTAAGGATTTACAGAAAAGATCTCTGATAGAGACCCTATGAAAATAAATCTTTCTATTTAATAGGTAATAGAAATTATATTAAAAACTTAATGTTTTTTCATTGAGAACTACTTGAATAATGATAGGATGAGCACTTGCATGATTAAAGGTAATGCACAGAATGATAAAACCCAAGAAAATGTGTCTAAAGCTAACCCAATTAGCATGCTAGAAGTTAATACCACCACTACCTATTATCCATCGAGTGTTTCTTTGCATATTCAGCATGAGGTTTTAAATTGTACACCAAATCACATAAGAATTTACCCTGTGTCATGGAGAGTGATGACCATATGTTGATGTATTGAATGTTTCCCAAAGATATTGGCCTTGAATGTGTTCCCAAGAAAGTATAGTATGATTTTTTTTTCATAATTTCCATCACACATCTCAGGTTGATGTTTCCTTCATTGTAGGGTATCTCCATTTTCCCCCATGAAGCCCAATGACACCTCCCCTCAGAGTGGGTGTCCCATATAAAAGAGAATATGAGGGCTTTAATATCTATAATAATTATTTTTTACACCTTAAAAACTGAGAGGATATGCATTGTAATTGAATACATGACACAATTTAACAAGGCAATTCTTCAACTGAATAAGAGAAATCTATTCTTCCAATTATTAATACGATAATAATTTTTTTCAAACACTTTATCAAAGTGATGGATATTTAAGAAACTCAGGGAGATGGGAGATCCTAAGTACTCAATAGGGAAATTTCTTCATTGAATGACCAATATTGAGTCAATTGAATGAATATGGCTCTTTACGCAATGTATTGAAATAAAAATACTGGTTGTTGGTCAATTTATACATTTTATACTCTAACTACAATAATCTTCTAGAGATCCATTAATAAATATGATAGATCTCCTATTACCTTTGAAAAAATGAAGCATCGAATCCACGAACATGAGATGAAAGAGACCTTGGGAATGGGACCTAGATTTTTAAGGGGTGATACTTCCATGCTCCTGGTTCTTATATATTAACCTTGTAAGAGTATCCTTAGCCAAAATAAAAAGACATGGGGAAAAAGTTTAACCTTGTGTAATACATAGGAAATATTTTGAAAAAAAACATCTACAACACATGATACTGATTGGAAAACAGGAAGAACTAAAACACATGGAAAAGTATACATTCCAAGATGAGAAACCCATACATGTTATAACCCTCAAAATATAGCCCTATTCAATTTTTTCATATGCCTTTTCCATGAATTTTTAATAGTAATATTGGATCCATGAAATTTCTTATATACATAAGAAATCATTTCTTAAGCTATACCAAAAGATCCTTTGATAGACCATTATTAAATAAACCCATACTGCTCACTTGATATCCAGGATGAAAAGTGGGAGGAAAGTCTTATGTTGATCACACAAGCAAGTAACCTGTAAAAGAAATTTCACATGCTAATTGGCCTATATTTACATAGAGAATAAGTGTCTTTCACCTTCAGAATGATGAATATGGAGGTAGCACATGGAACTCTAGGAAGGATCGATCCCCTTAAAAAGTCATGGATCAGCTTAGTGAGGCCATACATTAACCTTTCCCAAGAAGCCACAAAAAAGGATCCTAGAAAAAGTTTTCAGGGCCTGGAGAACTGTCTGGGTTGGGAGTAATGATATCCACCTTAAATTTCTCCTCAATTAGCAAGGTACCAAAAATGTCATTATTAGAGTTAGAGACCACATAAGGGATTTAATCAAAGTGGTCCACATGACCACCTAGATACCCATCCTATATGTTGGGGTTAGGGTTATCAAGAAAACAATGAATGAATGGGTTGTCCATACCTCCCATAAACTTGATGCCATTGGTATAAGACCCATTACACATTAGGATGTTGGGCTGAGAAGTCCTCTTTTTTATCCTTGATGCATGCATGGAAGTAGGCTATGTTTTGTCCCATTTTTTCAACCAAGTAACCTTATATTTTTCAATGATCATATATTATTATTCTAATATTTTCTTATAAAATATTTATTTTTTGGACCATAGAGTTGAAGTGGTCTTCATTTCAGGAATCTTCTAGGGTTTCCTCCATGTGATCAATCTCTAAACTGAGGGAGGAAAGATCACTCACATTGGATTGTTGACTCTCAAGCCACTGGATTAGGGCCCCCTTTAAACATTTCAATATATTGTAAAAAACTAACTAGTTTTTTTCCCTTTAAATGGTTTGCTCATTGATGTTATCATTGCCTCTGAATAGCCCAAAATAGTTTTCTAGTGTTTTGAAAAGATGAAGTGGATAGAGCGGTCCCTTCTCCCAATAAGAGATACCATGGTTGGAGATTGGTTAGATATGGATCTAAAAAGATGTCTGACCTTTATATAGGGGTATCAAGATATTTCATGTATGTACACTAAGAAAAAATCTAGACAACACCAAGTACGGTTGGGTCCCTTATGATTATTTCACCATGTGAATTTATCACCTTCATAACCCAGATGAGGGAGATGTATTTGATTCATAAAAAGAGTCAATATCTTGTCTTTAATTCATAAGTAAAATTTTACGACCATTCTTCTTAGAGTTATCTAAAATCCCATTGAAGTCTCCAAAAACTAGTAAAGCTTTTTTCCATTGGATTAAAATACTTGTGGCTTTGCCAGAGCTCCCCCTCTCTTGGAAGAATCCAATCGGTTTTGATTCGGATGTTTCCAAATAGGGTAGGGTTTTAATAAATATTTTTTTCTTTCAAGATGTTAGATCACTTAGTACTTTATTAAATTTTACAACTATTACATGAAAATCAAATTTTATTATTATTTTTATTTCCAATTTTTTTTTGAATTACATTTTTTACACATAATCCCTCCAACGATTAATTCTCAATTCAATGATACAATCATTTTAAGTGTCATTCATATCAAAATTTACATCTTTTGGACATATAATTA
The DNA here is from genome assembly GCA_963277665.1 of Viscum album. NCBI lineage: Eukaryota > Viridiplantae > Streptophyta > Magnoliopsida > Santalales > Viscaceae > Viscum > Viscum album. The sequence goes on along the minus strand of OY728122.1, from coordinate 1,892,588,376 downwards.
TTTTATGCACATATATTATTTTATGCACATAAATTATTTTACGAGGAGTATATAAATCTTCATTTACATTTTAGGTCATGAATCTTATCATGTTAATGACATTTAATGTTTTATTTTATAGGGATTTTGATTCAAAAGTAACTAAATTTTGTGAGGGTTTATGTTCCAATCTCACTTTAGTCAGGATTTCTTAGGATTGAATTTATATTGTGTAAATTATATGATCCATATCCAATAATACCATTTAATGTTTATTATCCTCTAGTAATTTTTATAAATTTTATGTTTTAGTACCATTTTCTTCCATTTGGTACTCAGAATTGTACAAAAAATGGTTCAATTAAAAGTTTAATTTATTTCTAATCTTTCTATGAAAACTCTTGTTCAACCATAAAAAACTTTTAAAAATAATTTTGGGGATTTTTAGTATTCTTCAATGATTGGTTAGAGTCATTTTTACCCATTTTTTTGTTTATATAATGTTTTAAAAATAATATTCTTATTGTTTTCTAAACAAAATACTTTTTACAGAAGGTGTGAATGTAATATCGATTTTAATGAATATGCAATGAATGTAATTTTTCACAATCAAGGATGGCAAATGATTTGATTAATCCATAGTCTCCATGGTTTATTTAAAAAAAATATCTCCCAAATATTATAGAAATTTTAGTTTTTAAATGTGATTTTAATTTATAAAGGTTTACTTTCATCAATAATGTATTTAACAATATTTTTATAGTATTTATATTAATCAAGGACCACATCCCATGATTTTATGTATGGTCAATTCAGAATTTATTTTAATGATACCAAACTTCTCATTCAAAAAGTTAATCCCTAGGAGTGGTGTTTTTTAACCCTCCACCCCCAGAACCCCCCTCTACAAGAATGGATCACTCCAAAGAGAGCTACAACCCAGAAAGAGCTATTTCCAGTAGAGATGGAAGAGTTTTCCATTATGTAACCGCCCAACCAATGATGGTTCAACACAAAAATTTATCATCTAAGTGGGTTGTGCCCTTCTTCTCACCTAATTCAACACCTGGTGACATGGTAAGGCGACCAAACTGGAGGAGGCGAAAATCCCCCTATAATGGGCTCCCAGTATTTAATCCCCATAAATACAAAGAAACATCAATACTATGACCCTTCTCTCTTACCGTTGTGCCATCGCCGAAGTAGAATTAACGATACCATCCATATTCATTCTCTATATGAATTTTGATTCTTTCAAAAGGATTGTCATGAAACTAATTTTTTCCATGAGTTAATCGATTTATGAAAGAACAATAGTTATTTTTATATTCAAAAATTAATGTTTTCATTACATAGGTTTATGTTATGGTTCTTGGAATTATTTTTGATGATAGGTGGTTCAATTATAAACTATGGATTGTTGGTTCTATTATAATCAAAGTGTGGGAGATCTATTATAAAACAAGGATGAGTCGGCCCACAATAAATCTTTAATGAATTTGGTAAAGGGATAGAGTTAACTAGTCATATGTTTGTACTATGTGATTATTGGAATTTATTAGGTATGTTATTCTATATGTAAGAGTTATTTTTAGAGTGATACGAAAATGGTGTTGAAATTTACAAACATGCTTTCTTTATTTTTACATGAATTTCTATATTATCCATTGTTAAATTATTATTTCCACATGGATCATGATTGTTTAATTATATGAACCTTGAATTATGTGAAGGATTTAAGAAATGTTTCAGGATTTATGAACTGTGTTTTTATGGGTATGAATTATCATATGTTTTTCTCATGTAATTTTATTATTTCACCGTACCATTATTCTCCTCGTATGTTCACTGAGTAAATCCAATTGTTAATTCTTTTTTTACACTTACTAAGAGTTTGAGCTCACAATTCTTATGTTTCCTTCTCCACATGATGTTATGAAGGGATTTAATTATGTAATACCTAAGAAGTTTTTATATGTTATGATCTTAGTGTGTGGTGATGTATATTTTCACGAACTAGTTGTTTAAGTATCAATGTTTTTATTTATGTTTTTTTATAATTATATAAAACTGTAAACCTACCATTTCATTTGTTATGTAAGTCTAGTATTTCTAGTGGTTGGTGTAAATTTTTTATAGCTAACATTGAGACAAGATTAAAAATATTAATATAGTAAAGTAAAGGATATGTTTTTATCAATAAATACAGTAGTGTGGGTCTGGGATTTTTATAGTTTTTTTTTCATGAAATGATTAGATACCTTTGTGGATTATAGTTTTTTCATGAAAGGTTTTCTTAAGAGTTATGGATATCATCCTGGGTTTATATGTTTAAGTTTGATCACAATATCACATTCTAATATAAAAAAATTTAAGGTTTGAAGTGACATGATTTTAAGTTGATTAAATAAATTTTGGGACTATTTATTTGGTTGAGCTATATGTTACCTTTAGGTTTGATGTGATGTATTATTTGGGGAAGAATGAATTTTAATTTTTTAGACATAAGTAAAATGAAATTAATAAATTTTTTAGTTTTTATGATGATTTATATTGAAATAATTATATGTTAGTAAAATCTCGTAACATATTTTTTATCATATATATAATTATGGGATTGAAAATTTAATTTGTGAGAAGTATTTAATGTAATTTTAAAATAATTTAACTAATATTATGTCCTTATACTATTAAGGTAAATGAAAATATTTTTGGATAAGATGATTATTTTTTTTGGGGAATAAATATTAAATTATAATTTATAATCATATATGATTTTAATGTGGCTTTATAGTGATTCAGGATATTTATGGCAATGATAAACAAATCTTGGAAATTAAGTGATTAAGTAATATACATTTTTTGGTATATTACCTTATAAGTGAGTAATGCTTTATAAAGATAAATATTAAATTAATACCCAATAAATATGTGAACAAATACTTTTTATTTTTGGTTTGGAACTTTTTCAAGAATATTTAGATGAAATATAATGTTATCTATTTATAAAATTATATATTTTTAACTTTTGGTGTTATTGTTCTGACATTTGAGTTTAATACGGTATTTATTCATTTTATGGTTTATTAATTTTACATATTATCTCATATTATAATAAAATTTTCATTTTTGGTTAATATCTAATGATATGTGTAATATCTTTATTCTCATTTGGTGGATTATGTGATCTGATATAGGGTAATTTTAGAGATTAAATAATGAAAAATGAATCTTGAATACACATTTTTTGGATAAAAATATGAGATTGTGGTTGGAACTGATTAAAATATAAAACTCTACATTTTATTTAAGTAAATTTTTATATTTTCTTAGTCTATATGATAATATATAACCTAAAATCTTGTAAAAGGACCTTTTAGTAAAAAACTTTATCGCATTACCATTAAATATAATGAATTAAGGGTCTTTTTCACACAACATTGGTTCGAAGTTTTGTCATCATTGAATTTGTCATGAGTTGTTACTTTCTTGTGATCAAGGATCTCTATCACACTCCATCATGGTTTTCACAATATTTTTCACTAAATTTCCATATATTTACTTCCCACTAATGTTCTTTAATTTTGAAACCTATTTATGTGTTATTCCAGTCATCCATCATACTTCACTTTCCCTCTTTTCAAGGGGATGTTTTGTTCACCCCTTCTACGATGAGGGGTTTCAACAACGATATATTATAATGTTAAAAAATTTATTACAATGAATAATATAAAATTTTAAGGACTCAATATATTATAATGGGATGTAGAATTTAATATCCTATTATTTTGAAAGAACAATACATTTTACAGCATAAAAAATCAACAAAAAAAGTGTAAAAGATCCATTAAAATATATTTTATATATTTTATAGTTATAATATTGAAATTATATTGTTTGGAATTAATATTTTTAAATTAACTTTTAAATATATATATTTTTCTGACTCAAGAAATATTTATTTATTAATGATTAAAAAATAAGCACTAACTTTTTTTTCAATAATATCATTTTATGATTTAAAATATGATTTTATTAAAATATTATCTTCATTTAATTTTTTAGGAGAACATTAAAATTAATATATATAATATTTAGATATTTTTTAGGATGAAAATTATATTATTTTTTAATTCATCATGTCAAAGTTAACTTCAGATGAATTTTTTTAATTATTTATGAAAGAGAATATTTTTAATAAAAAGTCAAAAATACTGATTTTTTTAAAACTATTGGTTCTTGTCATTGAATAATGAAATTTCAAAGACTTAATTGATCGTAAAGTGACATATGTTTCCTTTAATTATAAATTTTCTAATTAATTACATTGGAATTATCATTATATCTGATTTTAGTATATGTTTAATATTTATCTTAAAACACATTTTTGTAGGAAATTGTTGTTCATTACATTTCGTGTTTTAAAATTAAATTATTTTATTCCAAATATAGAAATGAAATATTTAATAATTTATTCATTATTTTTAAACATGGTGTCCAGATATGGTAAATATATCCATTTTTAATATAAATAGTAATAGTTGAAATTATATTTCACCATGGTAAGGATAAATCAGTTAATTAAGGATAAATGTAATATGATAATCAATAAAAATAATCAATGTAATTTCTAATAATATATTGATGATTTTTGGGATTACCGTACTATTCCCTAATTCAAAGTTATATTAATTTATTTTTTAAAATTAATTATATATTACTTTACAGAAATATAATTTAAAAAATGAAACTCTCTTTATTTTAATATCTATAATATTTTTCAAAGGGATAAAAACAACTTACTCAAGGTTATACAATATTATTTTAAATTTTAATTAATATATTTTATCATGGTAATTTTTTTTAAATTTTATTGAGGTTATAATTTCATTAAATTCTGACACATATCAAACATGGTGCTTGTGAGAGAAGTATAAAAAAACAAGTAAATGATTTTAAAAATATTGAATGTAATTTTTTTATTTGACAAATAGTTTACCTAGAATATTTTAGATAAATATTTCATATTAGGGATCTATGAAATATTTATGTTATACTTAAAATATTTTTATATGCTGTTTAAAGAAAAATAAATTAATATTTAAAAATAATTAAGGATATTTTATAATATAAAATATTTATTTAAAATGTTATAAAATTATTAAAAATATATTCACCAACCAAGATAATATGATATGTTTTTAAATAAATTTTTTTTCACATTTATTATTCATTCTTCTTTTATTATAACTTTCTTGATGCAAAAAGTGTAAAAAAACATTGATATCTAGAAAATTTTCAAAATAGTTTGAGGGGTAGTTAGAATAAAAAAATAAGGGAAAAATAATCCTCTAAACTTGAAAAAAATTATTGGATGGGTTTATTTAGAAAAATCCTCTTCCTATCATATTTTTATATCAATTCATGGATATTTACCCAAGAACATTAATTTAAGTTATTTTAAAAATTTAGAAAATTTAAGGAATTCCCCTCCCCTCGTTTATATATGGGAACCCCCACTCATTTAATATCCAAAAGTGAATAAATATTTGGATATCACATTACCTACCAAAATCCTTTATTAACATCCCTCTCCACATTCTATATTACTTATTGGAACAACCCCAACCCCAATAGCCCAGAGTCAGTGGATATTTTATTATAATGGAATTGATAGAATAAACTACATCACTAAGGATCGATCAGATTAGAATACTTGAAGAAATATATAAATACATTGTTCCCATATTACATTGGGAATTAAATATATAACATTATAAAGGAATATAAACTCTTTCATTGACACTTATTCAAATATTTCATCTTCATAACCTGGGGAAGGAAAAGCATAAAAGGGTAATAAAAAATGATCATTAATGGTTACATATATTATAAACATGAATCAATAATAATTTAAGAATAATAAAAATTCATAATAAATATTGAATGGTAAATAACTAAAAACTCATTCCATTTAATCAATAAACTGATAATGAAAATACATTTATAGATTTTTTATAGTGAAAATTCCATCGATATTAGTAATTGAATACTGAGTGATGGAAATTATTCATAATTAGATGCCATATATTAAGAACATGAAAAAATACCATCAAGATATTTCAAAATATGGTTTATGTCTATGGGTAGAAACCATATCTTTCTTTTTTAAAACAAACACAAAAGGTTTTTCACCATTTTTTGGTCTCATGAGACCTATCAATGCATCGAGGTGCAATATAATTCTAGGCACCACCCATCACTATAATTCTAAATCATTCTTCATATATATTTAATACAAGAAAAATATTCCGAATCATAATATCCATATTGAGTAGAGGATATGGATTTGTTAATATATCCCTAGTTAAAATAAAATTGAAGGTAGACATTATATGTTTAACTGTTAAATGGATTAGACAATAATTATATCCATGATATAAGATATGTTGGTATTTAATGAAATATTAAATTATTTATGATCATAAATAAATATGGTAGTACAAAAAGTAAATATGTTATAAATATTACATATGTCCCATAGAAATTAAAGTGAGATGAAAAATCCTTACCACTTTGTAATTCAGAAGAACATATGTCCCATAAAATTAATATAATTAAATGAAACATTTAATTACAAGAAGATAAAGATATTAATTATTTGATATATCAATGTTTAATTAAACTAGATAAAAATTAATTAGTGGTCAATAATGCATATATCTCATAGAAATAAAAGTGAGACTAGAAAACCCCAAACCTTATGTCTGAAAACAATATGTACTTGTACTTAATGTACTGAATAATAAAATTATATTAATTAATTAATTAAAAAATAAGAAATTAAACATATATTTTATTTATTTTAATCTTAATAATATGATTTATGAACATTCCTATGAGTTATAATGTCTAATTTCACTATTTTGGGAGCGTTTGTTTCATGGTTTTTTGGTTGGTTCTATTGTGTATAATTATGGGAGTTATTTTAAAATGGAAGAAAACCTAAAGAAGTTAAATTATTTAGTATTAATGAACTAACTTAAGTTTAAATGGTTTTTTATATCATCTACTTATTTAGTATGTGGACGAATCATTAGGTAATACGTTGATGAAAACATTTAAATTTATTTTTGGTGGGTTTTACAACCATCACAAAAAATCGGTCCTTTTAATTAATATTATGTTTATATGTTGGTTTCAAAACATGATATAACTTATAACATGTATATTAAAATATAATTTAACCATAATAATGGTTTTATTACCATCAATGAAGTCAATAATGGAAAATTAAAACTTTTCATCCATAAAGGCGGTGAATCAACATGTTACGGACGATGTTTTCATTTTTTAAATGAGTGGAGGAGAGAATAGATTTGATTATGGATATTGCATTGAAAAAATAACATGATACTATATATATGATACTGTGGTGATCATTCCACTTTATATAATGGGAGGTGAGGAAGGAATAATGAAATAAAAATAAAATTTATGAGAAAGAAGGAGGACTTTACCTCTTAAACATCGTCTCCTTAGGAACCTCATTAAGATACTTGTACATGATATTTTGGTAAGGCCAATAGGTATTGGTTTTGGGGAAGATTAATTGAAATTTAATTAGGAATAATTTAGATAATATTCACGTCTTATAAGTTTTTAGGAGAAGATGTGACGAGGGGTGGTATTTACAGGGTATAAGAGGGGTGTTTTTTTGATTATTTTATTCATTAGTTTAATATTTTGGCTCAATACTATCAATAGAGTATATTATTGTGACTATATATAGTGAATAATGAATTTGAGTTATAAATAATTGGTTATTAACTCATATATGGCTCAATAATTCATTTATTTACTTATAATTTTTAATGCTGTCAATTAATGTATTTAACTATTCACAAAAATTCAACTATTTTAGAAAAATCCAAAAAATTCAACTGTAACATATTTTTATGTGTAGATTTCAAAAATGAAATCCCTTATATGAAAATATTTTTATAAATTTTAGAAATTTAATTTCTAATTAAAAACAACATTTATTCGAAATATACCAATATTAATATCATAACTGATCTTTATGATACATTGAAAAATTAATTAAGGTCTCATAAAATTATATTATATATATAAAACAATAGAATATTAATTCAAGAAACTATTTTATGAAAATAAATTTTTATTTAAGTAATTATATTGATTATAATATTTTAAATAAAAATTTACATTTTACAAAATACCAACACTTAATTTATAATTTTTAAAAAATTTATTTAATTATTTTCTGATATAAATATATCATATTTTCATTTATGAGAAACCTAAATTTTATTTATAGTTTAAAAGGTTATGTTATTATTATAATGTCCATATAACTATTCCTAATGGTTACATTACAATTCCCACAATTATAATAATATTTAATAGTATATCACAGTTCGTTTAAGCTCACTGTTACATGCAACATAAGCTATTTAATAAATTGAATTTATTTAATATCATACATAACGTATAATATTATGGTGTTATATTATTCCCTCCATCGATAAATTTCTCCTTTTGAAATATTTCCATGAATATTTCTATTTAAATAGATGATGGTGGTTCTTCTTCATGACATCCTCTAGTTCCCATATTTCCTCTTCCATTTTTTGGATTCTCCAGAGAACTTTTACCAGTCAAGTCATTCAATTTATCAATAATTTCTCTTTAGTGTCATGAATATTTGTTGGATCTTCTCAATAAGACAAATGAGGATCCAATTATATTACTTTATAGGTGATTACATATGTTGGTTCTATCATGTACTTCTTTAATAATGATATATGGAACACATCATGAACTTTGTAGAGAATTGGTGGCATTGATAATCACTAAGCTATAGATCCAATTATTTATAGAATTTCAATTGGATATATCTAACTAGAGATCATTTTACCTTTCTTACAGATACTTATGACACCCTTCTAGGGAGGTATTTTTATAAACTCAAGATCTCCCACATGAAATTCCACATCATTTCTTCAGTTTCCAGCATAACTATTTTACCTAATTTTAGGTACTTTAATATAATATTAAATATTATTTAACTTTTTCATTTCCTATTTAATAAGTTATGGCCCTATAATTTTCTTCTCACCTACCTCATCCCAACAAGTTGGAGTATGAAATCTCTTTCCATATATTCTTTTATATGGATCCATTTGAATACTATAATGGAAACAATCATTATTTGAAAACTCAAAAAAAGTTAAATACTAATCCCATATACATTCAATGAAAAGTGAGCATGTTATCTATATGTCCTCAAATGTTTGAATAGTCCATTTATAATGTATATTGGTTTGTGGGTGAAAATCAGTACTCAAATTAAACTCAGTATCCCAAGCCTTTTGGAGAATCTTCTAGAATTTTTATGTAAAATAGGGATCTCAATCAGACACAATCAATAAAGGATCACCATAAAGTCTTAAAACATCATTAATATAGAATATTTCTTGGAACTAAACAAGTAAGTATTCTCTTGTTGAAATAAAATATTCCAATTTTGTATGGAGATCAATAATAAACCATGTTATATCTTTCTTTATAGGGTTCATTGGTAGTACAATGATGAATAACCTAGTAATGTCATCCCACTTCTATATAGGAAGAGATATTAGATGCATGAATCCCCTTGGATTCTATCATTAAGACATATATTTTTGATAAACTAGAAATCATCAAACATAGTCAGCAATTTCATGCTTTATATTATCTAACCAAAAATGTTCCCTTTGATCTATAAAAATATTGGTTCTACCAGGGTGTATAAAGAAATTTGATCTATGAGCTTCATCTAATAGTTCCCTTTTTAGATTAGGTATTGACTGAATACATAAACTCTTTCAAGGTTTTAGTATTCTATCCTCATACATGAAGTCTTCCAATATTACATGCATAACCACTTTAATTTTCTTTTGATAATTACCATAATTAGTTAGATATCTTTTTATCATTTCTAGTAATGATATTTTAATAGTAATTTGAAAAAGGTGTGATATTTCATTCTCCTTAATAATTATCTTATTTATATAACTAAATCTATGAACATAGGATCTTTCTCATTATTTATTTGGGTTAGAAGTCCATGACCATTCCTAATTAATGTATCAAGTACATTATTTGATTCTCCTAAGTGGTGATATATTGAGAAAATATAATATTTGAGTAACTTATGCCATCATATTTCCCCCATGTTGAGTTCTTTATGCAAAAATATGTATTTCAAACTATTGAGATCTGAATATATCTCACATATTCCACCAGAAAGATATTGTCTCTATATTTTTAGAGAAAATATTACAAATACTAACTCAAGATCATGATTTTGATAATTTTGTTCAGGAATATTACATGAACTTGATGCATATGAAATAACTTTATAATTTTCCTGAAGGACAAAACCAATTCCTTCCTTTGATTCATCACTGTATATTAGAAACACAACATTTTTTGATGATAAGGTAAAAATATGATCATTGAATAATATTCATTAAAATTATTCAAAACATTTTTAATTTATTTTTCCATAGTAACATAACCCCTTTACATGTGAGCTTAGTTAATGGGTTATCTAATCTGAAAAAATTCTTAATGAAATGCAGATAGTAACTTCGTAAACCAATGAAACTGTGTGACTCTATTTTGTTCATTGGGGTAGGTCATTCTTGGATTTTTATTACCTTTATAGGATCGACAGATATAACATAATTATAGAAAATATGGACCAAAAAAATATATTTTCATAATCCAGAATTTAGACTTTCTAAATTTACCGTATAACTCATTCCTTCTGAGTGTCTCAAGAATTATCCTCAATTGATTTACATGGTGTCCATAGATATTAGAATATACAAGAATATCATCAATTAATACCGATAAAAAATATTCTAGATTTTAATTGAATACATTATTCATCAGATCCATGAAAACTAATGGTTCATTAGTCATTTTAGAATGAATTATTGTAAACTTGTAAGGTCCATACCTCATCAGAAAAGCTATTTTTAGAATATCTTCATTCTTTTATAGCAATTGATGATACACAAAATGAAGTTAAATCTTCAAAACATATTTATATCTATGATGTTGATCAAATAAATCATTAATATGTGGTAGAGGATACTAGTTTTTTATTGTAATAGAATTAATTTCTCTATAGTCAATGCACAACCTCATGGATCGATCATTCTTCTTAATAGAGATAATAGGGTATCCCCATGGACAAACACCAATGAAAATTAATCCCTTGTTATGAAAATACTCTAGTTTTTTTCACCTCCACTAATTCTATAGTGTATTTTCTATAAGGAGACTTTGATATTGGTCTTTCATCAAGGATTAAATCATTAGAAATCTGAACATCACATTATGGAGGGTGTCATCTAATTCATCATGGAATACATCAATTCATTGCTGTATAATAGTTACATATTAAATTTTACTCTTACCTTATTATTAATTAGACTTGTTTTCTCTTCCTCCCCAATAATTTCATTCAGAATAGCTACTAGGGGTGGATATAGATAAGAATCAAATGACGATGTTTCTACTAAAATAATAAGGAATTCAACAACTTCCTCACAAATCATAACATTCTTCTTCACATAATAAATTTTTGCATGAAATTTAAAAATCCAATCCAAATTGGGGATTATATCAAATTAAAACATAGGTATGATGATAATTTCAGAAAATAAATAATGTTTATGTGTCACAATGGGGACTTCCTAACACATTTTTGTTCAAACGTGACTTCCCTTAAGATTTTACACTAAAAATACATTATTAAAAAAATGGAAGTGTCTAGTTTTCTTATAAAACATGGTATATATGAAATTTTGTCATGAAAAAAAATAAAATAAATAATTGGGAAAGTTTTAAGATAGTATTAATGTACAAGACTTCACATCATTATGTAATTATACTTTAACTATAGTGATCGCATAAGCTTGGCCATCACCCTATATCCTCTTTTTTGGTAGATTCTCCTGATTATTTTGACATCGATTTGAATAATGCACAATTTAATTATAGATAAATTATTTAAAATCATTTATTTTTTTCATCCCCTTTAATTCAATACCTGAATGGAAAATTTCTCTATAATACTAACAAACACCCATTCTATTCAATCATTTCCCAGGATGATTCTTTCCAAGATTTTTTCATAATGGGAATTTATTTTCCCCCTATTCTTATTTAATGACTTACCATTTCATGGTTATCAAAATAACTATTATTATATTTATTTCCCTTTACATATAGGATCTTGAAAAATCTATCTTCATTTTGATGGCATTTAATACAATTTCATCACATGATGAAAATGATTGAGGACAATGTTATCTTCTGAGACAGGGATTAATAAATTCAAATAAACAGTCAATATTATTTTATAAATCTTGTATGTAATATGCAACATACATTGATAGTATTTTGAAGGTACCTCATACTGTACAACACTCTCTTCTTCCGTTTTCATTATGCTAATGAATTTTCTCCTCATTCCTATTCATTTCCCATGAGGAAAATATTTTTTAAAGAATGTATATTTAAAATATTTATATTCTATGTATTATATTTCATCATCCTCCAATGTATTTGGGACGAAATACCACCATTAAAGAACATCTACCTTGAGGAAATGTACCATCGGTACTACCTTTTCCCTTTCATCATATCCCAATAACAGAAATATATTTTTGAAGGAATTGATCCATTGGATAGCTACCGCTAGATTAGTATTCCCTAAAAAAATATGGGGCCTTCTACTGCATGAAAATATCTAATATAATTGTAGTATGGTTATTAATCATAATCTGGGCAATTTTTATTAATATAGTCTTAATCTGGTCAAATATAACCATAAGTGTGTTTGCTTGGTCAGTGGGGAAATACTCAAATTGTCCATGGGTGTTGATTCCCTTTCATACATTTGGTGACATTAATAATTAATGGCACACAAATTATTTAGCTCATATCCATCATGAGTATTGATCTATAAAATCACTATAAGGAATTATAAAAATTCTCATGTTTATTCAACATATACTTCTCAAGGTTTTGACTAAACTAGTTGTGAGACATACTATAACAACCTTAACCCTAGTACCCTAGAGTTGATAGTTATTTTATTAAAATGGAATAGATAAAATAGATCACATCACTAAGTATCGATTAGTTTAGTATTCTTTAAGAACAAGATAAATATTTTGTTCCCTTAGTAAATTGGAAATTAAACATTGAACATAACAATGGAAAATAAAATGCTTCCTTGACACTTATCCAAGAATTTCATCTTCATAACTTGTGAAAGAAAAAAAATTAAAAGGGTGATTTGAAATGATCAGAAAGGGTTACATACATAATTAAAAAAATGAATCAATAATAAGTTAATCTTAATCAATAATTCCTAATCAATATTGAAAAATAAATTACTAAAAAACACTTTCCATTTTTTCAATAAACTGTGAATAAAAAAGAATTCGTATATTTTTTTCATAGTGAAAATCTCATCGATATTAAAAAATGAATACTAAATGATAGAATTGATTAATTATTAGACATCGTGTATATATCACATGTTCCACTACCATCAATACCTTTCAAAATATGGTTTAAGTCTGTGGGTAGAAACCCATCTGATTATGCTTGGAAATAAATGTGAATTGTTTTTCACCAACTATTTTGTCTCATGAGACCTATTGATGCATCGAGGGGTTATATAATATCGATCCCCAAAAATTACTGCAAGTCTAAATAATTATTCATACATATATTTAATTCAAAAGAAATTTTGATTATCAAAATATTTGTATTGAGTAGAGGATACTTATTTATCAATATTTCCCCAGTTAAAAGAACATTAAAGGTAAAGCCCATATGTAAATATGGTATACGTATTAGAAAATAATTGTATACATGATACAATAAATAAATAAATTAATATATAAATATATATATATTTAATTGAATTTTAAATTATAAAAGATATTAAATAAATTGGGGAGTAAAAAGGAAATAAATGATGAATATGACATATGTCCCATAGAAATTAAAGTGAGATGAAAAACCCTTACCATTTTATAATCAGTCATACTTCATGACCAATAAAATCATTAATCATCAAATGAAACATTGAATAGCATGAGTATAAATAGGTTTATGATATGATATATCAAGGTTTCAGTACACCACAAAAAAAGGAATAAGTGGTGAATGATATATTTATCTTATAGAAATAAAAATGAGATGAGAAAAACTCTTACCTTATGTCCGAAACTATTCTTCACTTGTAAAAAATGTATTGGGAAACCAAATTAGATGAATTAATTAAATAATTCATAACCTATTCAACTTATATTTGATTTAAAATTAAATTGAATTCTTGAAACATTGTTTTATGTAGATATTTATAACTATCCTTTAAACATAATTTCGAAGCTTCTATGTTTTGAATTTTGAAAATCAATCATCAACAATTGTGTTCAGTAAGTTATTTGGATTTTGATGGAACAAATTTGTTTTTTGGTGAATAGAAATATACCCTTATGAATAGTGATATGAATAGTAATATGATTCTAATGAATAGTCAATTTTATTGATAATTTATTTTCTTAAGGCTTTAAGATAATAACATCTTGGTTAGTTTTTCAATGTGATATAAAAGCATTTATAGGTTTTAAATTGTTTATTTTTTTTATTAAGTATGATTTTATTTAATAATTAAATTAATCATATTTAGAAAATTATTTTCAAAAAATGGAGTTCATTTTTTAATTCTACATGTTGAAAAATGGTAAGGTTAAATTTTTGGGATTTATCAGATACAGTAGATTTTCCAGTGAATAGTAAAAATATAGTTTTGAGTTTCGGTGTATTAATGACATCATTAATGATGTAATAATGATGTAATAAATCTGGTAGTAGTGGCATGTCATTATAGTGGTGTAAGGTCACTATAGCGGTGGCAGGGCACTGTAGCAGCAGCGGGTATTGTGTGGTACTATAACACGAAGGTACTATAGAAATACTATTCACAGAATGGTCATTGGGCCAAAAATATGGGCCTACGAGCCTTTTAATGGGATAAATGCCCACTGGGACTTGGAGCTATGTAATGGGTCTCCCTCTACCCTGTTAAAGAGGTCTTTTCTTTTCTTTAAAAATAATTGAGGCTTCGACCCCAAACTTTATAAAAAGTAAAAGTAGTTATAGTTTTAAAATTGTTTATTTTTGAATTAAGTATGATTTTATTTAAAAATTAAATTAATAATATTTAGAAAATTATTTTCAAAAAATGGAGTTCATTTTTGAATTTTACATGTTGAAAAATGGTAAGGGTAAATTTTTGGGATTTTTCTGATTCATTTGATTTTTCGGAGACTAGTAAAAATACTGTTTTGAGTTTTGGTGTATTAAAGACATCATTAATGATGTAATAATTATGTAATGAATCTGGTAGACTTGGGTACAGTACAATAATATGTGAGGTTTCCCATGTGGCTAAAACCTTGGGAAAATACCATGGGCAGGCCCATGGTTTTGTAAATAATACTAATGAGGTGTCCCTTGGAAATTATTAAAATATTCCCTCACTTTTGATATAAATACCAACCCATTCCTTCATTAGATTCATTCACAATTCCTAATCAATGAAGCTCTAGCCTCTTTACCTCCATAGTAGTCCTCCCAAAATTTCTTAAAGTCCCTAAGGTCCCAACATTTATGTTCTAGGAGTTACTCTACTAGGTAATAAAATTCAAAATTTCTTTCTTTTTTCCATTCAAGTTCTCTTCTATGTGGTATAAATTTCAAGTTTCTACACCATATTCTAATTACCTTCTTATTATTGATATATTATGTATTATGATTCATTTCTAGATAGGTGACCCTTGTCCCCTCTCTTTTTAATATTTTCTAAAACCATGTTGCATCGCCGTTAGGGTGCCGAATATTTGTAAGGGATTTCTCAATTATTCTTTTCTTTTGAGTTTCTTTATTTTATTATTATTTCCTCATATATTATTACCCAAGAATAATGAAAGCTCAATAAATTATGTATATTATTTATGTTCTCATGTTCATGGAAAATCCATCATCATTATTATCTCCTCTCTCACTTATTCAAGGAATAAAAACATTGTCTGTGATGTGTCAAATTACCAACATCATGTACGATGTGATTTCTATTGGCATTAATTATTTCATGTCTGGTCATGAAACTATTTTTATGGTTGAACCAGGTTATAATATATTTATTATGTCTCATCCATAGTTCTGGAATTCTTATTTTAGTCATGGTTTTAATTTATAATACGAAATGAGGTTGTTATTATCAAAGAACCACTAAAATTATTTAAACAAACATCATTTATATTTTAAACTATGAATCATCCTCATATGAAAATTACAAATGATAAATGGTATAAATTATGATACTTTAAATATTTAAATACCTTTCCATTCTAGTTCTGGAGTTTCAATTCCAATCAATAATAATATCCATCATGAACCAATGATGGAAAACATGTAAAAAAACACCCCAAAACAATGCAAGGAACCAAATACTAATAAATAAATGGGAAAATGATCTAATTAAATGATCATATAAGATATTATAAATATGGATATTTTATGTAATATATTTATAACACTATTTTAACCATTATACTGTAAATTTAAACACATTTGAAGTATGAAGAACCAGAGCTAAGGGAATTCTTAACCCAATTTCCACTCCTTGGGTTAATCTTCTTATTTATTCATTATCTGGTTTTAAGATTATTGGTGTGATAAATTTTTGTTTATATTATGTTATATTATATTTATTTACAGTTTATACACATATCATTTCAATTATATTAATTCTCACTCCAATTATATTTTAAATTACTTTCCTTTTAAAAGTATCTTTAATAAATTTCAAAAGGATTTTTTTCTTATGTGTATAGCAGGAGAAGTTTCCCCAAATTTAAATATACTTTATTAACATGATATGTTACTTGGAAATTATTTATGTTGGGTTGATCCCATTATAGCTCAATATATGTTGGTTTGAGCTCCTTTATACTCAAGATATTTTGGGTTGCGCCCAATATAGCTCAAGATATGACGGGTGAGCCCCATTATAGCTCTCCAATGCATTGGGTACTCTAGAGATGAAAGTTTACCAAAGGGATATTTGATATATAATGGTTAATATAAGAGTGATATGGTAAATATTTCCCAAGGAAAAAAATAGTATACCAAGCATTTGAGTTTTTATGATATATGTTTTACTGGATTTTATATTATCACTTGACTAATGCTTTCTATATTTATGTCCCTTACTGAGTTTTATTCTCATAACAAGTTTTTAAAATGTTTTCAAAGGATATATGGATGTGTAAGAGAAAGAATGTATTGTGATTTTTGATATGGAGTGTTGTCAAAGGAATCATGCTTTATGTTTTAATTTCTTGTATTTTTGAAAAGACTAGAAACTGTTTTTAATAGAGTCCTCTATGTATGAACATGATATGTTATGTATGTAAGTTATCATAATTCTTTAAAACTATAAACCCGAATAGGTATTCAATGTGTAATAATGTATTTTCTAGTTTAAAATTCAATATTAAGTAATGTTATAAGGTCGGGTCCTTATAGTTTGTATCAAATGACGGTTTAGATAACTTTAGGGGTTCAGATGATATTTAAAGAATACCATAACTGATTTTTACTCTATGATTAAATTTAAATGTTATAGAATTTTAGGATTAAAATGTTTCTTAATCTATGTTATTTTTGTTCAGAATGGTTTTCCGTGGAAGAAATAGGGAAGCTGAAGTAGAAAGGCACCAAGAGGCTAATTTTTATCCGAATATACAACCCGAATTGGTGGGAATCCAAACTGAGCAGTTTGTGATAGAAATGGCTCAGTTGACTTGAGAAATAAATGAGGGTGGTATCCATGCTAGAGAGGAACATAATCAACCATGAAGAAACATGTCTTTTGTGGTGAACTTAATGAGGCATCATCCTCTTGAATTCTGTGGAACCGCATATCCAGTGATAGATGAAGGATGTATCAATGCTCTTGAAAATATATTTGATGTCTTGGGATGTTCAGAATGTCAAAAGGTAATACAAGAAATTTATCATTTAGAAGGTGAAGCCGGTCAGTTGTGGTGTCTGGTTAAGAATACGAGAGAAAGAGATTATCTAGACAGTCCAGAATGGGATGATTTTAAGAGTCTTTTTTTGGATAAATATTTTCCCAAAACTATTTGAATCAGAATGGAGACACAATTATTGGAACTGATGTAGAAAGATGATGATTATGTGGTAGTAAACGAAGCCAATTTTACAAGACTATCCATATATGTACCAGATTTTACATGGGATTTTGAACGTAAAATTAATAGAGTTTACTCTGGTTTGAAACCATTTTTGCGAAGAGCTTTGGCCTCACGAGAGTTTAAAAGATATGAGAAGCTTGTTTTTTGTGCTAAAAAAGATGAGATGGAGTTTGTTGAAAAATATGTGCATCGTGATGACAAGAATAAGAAGTGATCAGGTTTGTAGGAAATGGGGAAGAACTCATCAAAGGAGTCAGGAGGTAATAAAATGAATTTTCCTTCTTGTGAAAAGTGTGGTAAAATTAATCCCTATTAATGTATTGTAAATTTGGGGAAATGCTACCGATGTGGGAAGTTTGGACACATGTCTCATGAGTGCAAGAAAAATGATCTAAAAACTTTTGAGAAGCTGATGGTGAGATGCTTTAACTCTAAGTAATTATATCATTTTGATACTCTTAGTCTAAAGCTAGTTACTCAAGTAAGGAATCGACAAGATTGGAAGAAGATGGGTTTGGTAAAATATTTTTCAACCACTTTAGCAGATGTTGAGTCTTAAAATGAGGATGTATTAGATACATTTCTTGTTTTTTCAGATTTCACAAAATTGTTGTTTTATTCAGGGTCTACACTTTCCTTCATTTCTGAGAAATTTTCAGAAAAATTGGGAATTGAACCCCAGGAAATGAAACCAAATATCACGGTAAAAACACATGGAGGAAATATTGTGGAAAAAATAAATTATAAAAATATACTTATCCCTTTTTGTGGAAAGAATATACCTAAAAACCTTGTTGTTTTTCCTCTAGTATAGTTTGATGTTATTCTGGGTATGGACTGGATTTCTTTTTATCATGCCATGATAGATTTCATTGAAAAAGAAGTTGTTTTTTCAGAAATAATTTTATTTGGTGTACTAGAATGAACCCATTCCATTAATAACATATCAAGAAGCTAAGAAACTGATAAGGGATGGAAATGAATGTTTTCTTGATCATATTTTTGAATATAAGGGAACTATCCATATTAATGACGTACCATTGGTAAATGAATACTTGGATATTTTTTCCAATGATTTTCTTGGAGTTATTCCTAATTGAGAGGTTGAGTTTACTATTGAATTAGTTACAGATTCTAATCCAATTTGTAAACCTCCTTATCAAATTTCCCAAATGGAACTTCTAGAATTAAAAAAATTAGTTGCAATAATTATTAGATAAAGACTTCATCTGACCCAACACTTTACCCTAGGGTTCCCCTATCTTGTTTGTTAAGAAAAAAGTTTGTTCATTGAGAATTTTCATCAATTATAGATCCTTGAATAACATTACTATTAAAAATAAGTATCCTTTTTCTCATATAGATGACTTGTTTGATCATCTTCAGGAAGAGTGGTATTTTTTGAAGGTTAACCTAAGGTCAAGGTACCATCAGTTGAAAGTAAAGGATGAAGAGAACCTAAAGACTGCATTCTGTACTAGGTAGGGTCATTATAAATTTTTAGTTATGCCTTTTGGGTAAACTAATGCACCTATTTTATTCATGGGTCTTATGAGTAGAATATTTCATGAGTTCATGGATAAATTTGTGGTTGTGTTTATTGATGACATTTTGGTATATTATAGAAGTAAAGAGAAGCATGAAAAACATCTACAAGATGTTTTTTAAACCTTAAAAGAAAAGAAACTATACGGAAAATTCATAAAGTGTGATTTTTGGTTGCAACATATTTCTTTTCTTGGAAATATTGTAAATAAGGATGGAATAACATTTGATCATACCAAAACACAAGTTGTTAATGAATGACCAATACCTAAAAATGTTACCAATATTTGTAGTTTTCTTGGTTTAACAGTTTATTACCGACGTTTTTCTAAAAACATTGCACGATTATCTAACCTACTTACTAAAATTACATGAAAACAGATTAAATTTTTTGGGACAGAAGAATGTGATGTTTGTTTTTATGAACTAAGGAAAAGATTAGTGAATGATTCAGTTTTGGAATTGCCTTCTTGAAGTGGTGAGTTTTTCATCTACATTGATGATTCATTGAAGGGTCTTGGTTGTGTTCTGATGATGAATGATCAGGTAATTTCATATTCTTCAAGAAAACTAAATCCTCATGAGTCAAATTATCCCACACATGATTTGGAATTGGCTGTTGTGGTTTTTTCTTTGCAAATTTGGATGCACCATTTATATGGAGCCAAATTTAAAATATATACTGACCATAAAAGTCTGAAGTATATATTCACTCAGAAGGAATTAAATATTAGGCAGAGGACATGGCTTGAACTGATAAAGGATTATGATTTCATGATCAATTACCATTCGGGAAAAGAAAACAAAGTGGAGGATGACTTGAGTCGAAAAAATCATGCATCATTATCCATGTTAAATTTGGAACATGATTCATTTTTTAAAGATTTGATGAATTTTGTCTTAGAAGTTGTCTGTGTAGGGAATAAATCTGTTTTGTTTCAGGTTTCAGTGTGGTAATTGATATCATACAGAATTAAGAAATCACATAAGGAAGACCGTGATCTAAAGAAAAAGGTAGAATTGGTTAAAATGGGTAAGTTTCTGGAATTTAATCTTGATAAAGATTGTTTTTTAAGATTTGGAAAAATGTTGTATATGTCTTGTGATTCCTAGTTGAATAAAGACTTGTTGTGTGAAGCTCATAGTTCTCCATTTTCAGTTCATCCTAGCAGTACTAAGATGTAAAGAGACCTTCAGAAATATTATTGGTGGGATGGAATGAAAAGAGGTATTTCTAATTTTACTGTGAAATGATTGAAATGTAAACAGGTTAAAGAAGAGCAGTAGTTACCAAAGGGGATACTTTAGCCTTTTCCAGTGCCAGTGTGGAAATTGGAGAATGTATTCATGGAAACTATGGTGGTACTACCAAATACTTCTCAAGGTAACAATGCAATTTGGGTTATTGTTGATCAGCTGAAAAAATCTACACATTTTCTTTCTATTCGAGATATGATGTATTTGGATCATCTTTTTCGATTTTACCTCAAAGATATTTTCAGGATACATGGAGTTCCAATTTCCATTGTATCTAACCAGGATCCCAGTTTCACTTATAACTTTTGGAAGGGAATTCAGAATTCATTGGACATTGAATTAGATTTCAGTACAACTTTTAATTCTCAATTAGATGGGAAATTAGAACGAATGATTCATACTTTTGAGGATATGATTTATGCTTGTTCAATGGACTATCAGATATGTTGAGATCAACATATTTCTTTAGTTGAGTTTTCTTATAATAACAGATTTCATTCTAGTATATAGATGACACCTTTTGAGGAATTATATGGGAAGTGGTGTCAAACTCCATATTTTTGGGATGATGTCTGGGAAAGGAAGTTGAAGGGACGAGAATTAGTAGAGGAAGTTTCTGAGAAAGTGAAGATGATCCTGAAGCACATGAGGACAGCTCAGAGTAGATAGAAAAGTTATACAGACAACAGAATGAAAGAATTCTCTTTCGAGGTAAGTGACCATGTTTTCTTTAAAATCTCTCCTTGGAAAACTGTGATGTGTTTCAATAATAAAGGGAAGCTAAGTTCGTAGTTCATAGGTCCTTTTAAAATTCTGCTGAAAGTTGGAACCGTTTCATACTGAGTAGCTTTGCCTCCGAGTTTTTCTAAGGTACACAATGTTTTTCATATTTCGATGTTGAGGATGCGTGTGCCAGATTCATCACAAGTCTTGAGACCAGAAGCAATTCAGCTAGAAGAGAACCTTTCTTATGAAGATAAACCAGTTCAGATTCTTGATCAAAAAAAATAAGTATTGCAGAATAATGTAATCTACCAGGTAATGGATTTGTGTAGAAACCACTTGGTTGAAGATGCAACAAGGGAGTCTGAAAATGCTATGAGGGAAAGGTACCCTCATGAGTTTAATGAGTAAGTAAAATTGCAAGGACACAATTTCTAGAAGGTGGGGATAATGTAACACCCCAAGGTTTTAAAAATAAATTTAATTCTTGAAACATTATTTTATGTTGATATATATAACTATCCTTTAGAAATAATTTTGAAGCTTCTATGTTTTGAATTTCAAAAAACAATCATCTACAATCATGTTCAGTAAGTTACTTGGAATCTAATGGAACCAACTTATTTTATGATGAATAGTAACATACCATTATGAATAGTAATATGACACTAATGAATAGTAAATTGTATTAATATTTTATTTTCTTAGGGCTTTAAGATAATAACATCTTGGTTAATTTTCTAATGTGATATAAAAGTAGTTGTAGTTTAGGTTTGGCTTAGTGGTAAGCACCCTGTAATCCTTCATGAAAAATGGGGGTACAAAACCCATTGGGTGTAGGTAACTATAACAGTACTATATCATACTATAGACACAATGAAACTATAGTAATGGAGGGAATAGTAGTGGTGATAGGGTACTGTAGCAGTAGTGGGTACTGTCTGTAGCAGGCGGGTACTTTAGAAGTACTATTCATAGAATGGGCGTTGGGCCAAAAATTTGGGCCTACGGGCCATGTAATGGTCTAAATTCCCACTTGGCCTTTGGTCTATGTAATGGGTCTGCCTCTACTCATTTAAAGATGTCTTTTCATTTCTTTCATAATAAAAGAGGTTTCATCCCCAACCGTTTAAAAAATAAAAGGATTTATAGTTTTAAAATTGTTTATTTTTTAATTAAGTATGATTTTATTTAAAAATTAAATAAATAATATTTATAAAATTATTTTTAAAAAATGGAGTTTTTTTATAAATTTTACACGTCAAAAAATGGAAGGGGTAATGTTTTGGGATTTTTCTGATACAATTGATTTTTCAATGAATTGTAAAAATAAAATTTTGAGTTTCAGTGTATTAATGACATCATTAATGATTTAATAATGATGTAATAAATATGGTAGACTTAGGTACTGTAAAATAGAATGTGAGGTGTATCAAGTGGATAATACCTTGGGAAAATACCATGGTAAAGCCAATGGTTTTTCAAATACCACTAATGAGGTGTCCCTTAGAAATTATTAAAATATTCCCTCTCTTTCGCTATAAATACCAACCCATTCCTTCATTAAATTAATTCTCAAATCCCCATCAACAAATATCTGGACTCCTTATCTACCTATAAGTCCTATAAAGGTTTCCTCAAGCCCCTAAGGTCCAATACTTCATGTTTTAGTAGTTACTATTAAATGTAAGAAAATTCTAAATTTCATCCTTTTTGTAATCATGTTCTCTTCTATGTAGTATAATTTTCAAGTTTCCAAAACATGTTCTTATTACCTTCTTATTATTTATATATTCTATATTATGATTCATTTATGGATGAGTGAACCTTGTCCCCACTCTTTTTAATATTTTCTAAAACCATGTAGCATAGCCGTTAGGCTGCCGAATTTTTGTAAGGGATTTCTCAATTATTCTTTTATTATCAGTTTCTTTCTCTCCTTATTCGTTCCTCATCTCCTCTTACCCAAGAGGAATGAAAGCTCGAGAAATTATGTATATTCTGTATGTTCCCATGTTCATGGAAAATCCATCATCATTCTTCTCTCCTCTCCCACTTTTTCAAGGAATAAAAACGTTGTCCGTGATGTGCCGAATTACCAACATCATGGATGATGTGATTTCTATTTGCATTAATTATTTCAAGTCTGGTCATGAAACCATTTTTATGGTTGAACCAAGTTATAATATATGTATTATGTTTCATACATAGTTTTGTAATTATTTTTTTACTCATGGTTTTAATTTATAATATAAAATGATGTCGTTATTATCAAAGAACCACAAAAATGATTTAAACGAACATCATTAATATTTTAACTTATAAATATTCCTCATATAAAACTTCAAAATGATAAATGGTATAAATTATGATACTAAAAATATGTAAATACCTTACCATTACAATTATAGAGTTTCACTTCCAATCGACAATAATATCCATCATGAACCAATCATGGAAAACATGTAAAGAAAACACCCCAAAACAATGCAATGAATAAAATACTAATAAATAAAGGGTTAGATTATCTAATGAAATGATCATATAAGATATTATAAAGATGGATATGATTCTATAAGACATTAATAACCCTCTTTTAACCATTATAGATGAAGTTTAAACACATTTTAAGTAAGAAGAACCCAAGGTAAGGGAATTCTTAACCCAATTTCCATTCCTTAGGTTAACCTTCTTCTTCATTCATTTTGTGGTTTTAAGATTATTGGTTTGATGAATTTTTGTTTATATTATGTTGTATTATTTTTATTTACAGTGTATACACATATCCATTAAATTATATTAATTATCACTCCAATTATATTTTAAAGGACTTTCCTTTTGTAATCCTTTTAAAACTCTCTTTAATAAATTTCAGAAGGATTGTTTTTTTCTTATGTGAATGGCATGAGTAGTTTACACTGATTTCAAGATACTTTATTACCATAATATGTTCCTTGGAAATTATTTATGTTGGTTTGATCCCATTATAGCTCAAGATATGTTGGGTTGAGCACCTTTATACTAAAGATATGTTGGGTTCATCCCATTATAGGTCAAGATATAACGGGTGAGTCCCATTATAGCTCTCTAATGCATTGGGTACTCCATAGATGGAAGTTGACCAAAGGGATATTCCTTATATAATGGTTAATTTAAGAGTGATATGGTAAATATTTCCCAAGTAAAAAACATGAGTTTACCAAGAATTTGAGTTTTTATGATACAAGTTTTATTGGATTTTATGTTATCACTTGACTAATGCTTTCTATATTTATATCTGTTATTGAGTTTTATACTCATAACATGTTTTTAAAATGTTTTTGAAATGATATAAGGATGGTTAAGACAAAGAAGTTACTTGTGATTTTTGATATGGAGTGTTTTCAAAGAAATCATGCTTTATGTTTTAATGTCTTACATTTAAAAAAAATGGAAACAATTTTTAATATAGTCTTCTTTATATGAATGTGTTATGTTATATATATAAGTTATCCTAATTCTTTAAAACTATAAACCTGAAAAGATAATCAATGTGTAATAATGTATGTTCTTGTTTAAAATTCAAGATTAAGTAATATTATAAGGCTAGATCCTTATAATTAGTATATATAGTATGATGATGAATCATTACATAAAACATTGATGAAAATATTTTAATTTATTATTGCAGTTTTTATGACAACAATGAGCTTGTATAATTTTATTTAATATTTTGTTTATGTGATGGTTCCAGAACATAAAATAACTTATAATATGTATATTAAAATCTTATTTAACCATAATAATGGTTTAATGACATGAATTAATGGAGTTAATGGAAAATTAAAACTTATCATACATGAAGATAGTGAATTGACATGTCACAGATGATGTTTTTATTTTTAGAAAAAAATGAGGAGGGAAGATATTTTATTATGTATATTCTATTAAAAAACAAAATTAAATTAAATATATGATAATATATTTGTCATCAAACTTTGGATAAGGTTAAGTGAGGAGTAAATCATAAAAATTAAATAAAATAAAATATAAAGAATGATGATTTTACATCATGAATATCGTCTCTCTGGGAACATCCTTAAGAAACATGGATTTGGTCTTTTCGTAAGACTAGCTGGTCTTGGTCACATGGAAGAGTCTTGGTAAGAGAAGTTTATATAATTTAGAAAATATTCATGTCCTATATGTTGTGATGAGAAGCTATGGTGGGGTTGGAATTAATAGGGTAGGAGAGGGGTGTTTTTTGAGTATTTTATTCATTAGTTAATTATTTGGGATCAATACTATTAGTATTATTGATTCTCATGAGTTTGTATAGTGACTAGTAAATTTTAGTTCGAAATAATGGGTTCTTGCCTCATCCATATATCATACATGAATCAATAATTCATTTATTTACTTATAATATCAAACACCATAGATTATAGTATTTTAATGTTCACCCAAAATTCAACTATTTTAGAAAAAAACAAAAAATGAAACCTAATTTTTTTTGATGTGTATATTTAAAAATAAACTAAATTTTATATAAAATAGTTTTATAAATATGATAAATTTATTTTCTAATTAAAATAATAATTTATTCAAAAAAATATCGATATTAACATTATAACAGTTTTTATGACACTTTGAAAAATTAATTATGGTCTCATAAAATTATCTTATAATTATAATAAAAAAATATTAATTCATGGAAATATTTTAAAAAATTAAATTTTCTATTAAATCATTATATAAATTACAAAATTTTAACTAAACATTTACATTTCTGGATAATAGAACACTTAATTTATCATATTCCATATACATAGATTTTTGTATGTTAATGGTTTCATATATATTCATCTTTTCCATAATAATATTATAAATGAACCATCATTTCTATGTATCATGAACTACCACCTAACAAACTGACGTAATTTGTTTTCCATTTCCATATATCATTGATAGTTATAATAATTGAATTGATATATATATATATATATATATTATATTAATGAAATATTTTTTATTCTATATAAATAATATATCATTTTTATTCTTAAATTTCCATCCATGGGAAAATGAGAACATCATTCATGAACATGTTTGGATTACCACCTTTACAAAGAGATGTGATTGTTTTACATGACCATATAATATGGATACTATATATAAGTATATTTAAATAATTAACATTATATATATTATTTAATCATAATTTTCAAAATTTAAAATTATTAATAACTTCTTCCCTTCATGTTCTTTGAAAAATTGAATCATTACTCATGCGTACGTATGACCTACCTTCTATATGTTTGTAACAAAGTTAATTTTTTACAATGACTTTTCATGGTTATTTAAAAAAGATTAATTAATGTATAAAAATTATAATTATTTAATTATTATTATTTTGAATATTATGGAATAATTATAGTGTTTACTATGGTCATCATACAGAAGATGTTTTGAAATTATGAATTGAACATCCTCAAAACACATGGCGTGTACTTAACCTATTATTTATTAAATATGTCACTAAAATAAATTAAATAAATTGTTTAAGGATAAGGGAATAAACATATAATATTTTACTAAGAAATAAAATAATTGATATATTTTTATTATAATGCAGATGAAGGACATGCATTGAATGTATGAACTCAAGTTAAGTAACTTCATCACAATTTCCCTTCATTGAAAAATATTTTAATTTCATATACTTAATTTCATTTATATGGTGTAAATAATGAATATTTAAAATTTATATCCTGATTCCTTCATAAATAATGATATTTTACATTACAATTATTTTTATATAATCCAAGGGTTTTTGATTCATAAATTACCAAAGAAGTTTCTGTTTTCATTACTCAATTTTCATTCATTAATTTATATAACCTATTCATTGATCATATTCTTCCATTATTTCTTATAAAATCGCCCCTAATTGAATTATTTTTTATTTAATGTTTTATGGTGGGGATATAAAATTTTGACACATAATCTTCCCATTAATTTATTCATAATTCCATTATATGTCATATTTAAGTTCTATTCATCTCAAATATTCCTTCATTATAATATATGTTTATAGAATAATATTATATTAATTTATGATGTGTATATACTACACATTTGGAATATTATATAATTAATCTCTTTATTTGATTGATATTTAATTTTTAATTGAATATATTCTTTCATAGGAATTACGATTCATTAGTTTCCAGAGTGGAATGGGTTTATAATTCAATTAAATTTTAATCAGCATTTTTTATGATTAAATTTTCTATGAGGAGTTTATATGATACTTATCAGAAAATACCCATTAATTATTATTCTCCTCTTCTTATTTCATGAAATTTGGGGTTTAGAAACTTTTTTTCCTTTGGTAACCAAAATAATTTATTAAAAAATAAAGAAAATTTCCCCTATTTCGATTAGAAAACCAATTTATCCCATATCCATGTTTTTAAACTTGTTTTAAAAAATGATTTAAAGAACTTATTTTCTATTTTTCAATTATTTTTAATGAAATTTTTACCCATGTCTCAATTTTTTTAGAAAAATTAAAAATATTCTTCCTATCCTTTTCTTGAAAAAGTTAATTTTTATTGAAGGTGTGAACATAATATCCATTTTAATTTTTATGCGTGAACATAATTTGTCACCATTATCACTGATTAATGATTTGAAGCTTCAATTATATATATTCGTGGTTCTTCAAAAAGAAAATGTTTCCCAAATATTACTGAAATTTTATTTTTAAAAAGTATAAATGATATTTTCATAAAAACTTATTCGATGATCTTTTTATTTCAAATTTTTATTCATCAATGAGAATAAACCTTGATTTTACATATTCTATATTGGGGATATATTGTAATGATACCATGATTACTATTTCTATATTTATATTATTTTCATTCCAATGTGATTTTCTTGGAACCTAGTTCTTTTCCATAGGTAAATCAATATATGAAAGAAAAATGGAAATTATTAAGTTGAATAATTCACGATTTCACTAGTTATATTTATCTTATTGGTCATGTAAATTTTACGATGTGGGGTGGTTCTGTTATCAGCAATGTATTGGTGGTTCTGTTTTAAACCAAGGGTGGGTGACTCCATTATATTCCATGGAATGGTGAACCTAATATAGTTATCCAAGGAATTGGGTAAACTAATAGAGTTAACCAATTATAGATTTATCCTATGAAATTATTATAATTTACTTGGTATGTTATTTCATTTATAAGAGTGATTCAAAAGGTGATATGAAAATGATGTTCCAAAATATGTACATTTATTCTTTTAAAAAAAAGTTGTGTTTTATCCTATATTCAAATATTATTTTCACAATTTCCATGATTTTTTACATATATGAATCTTGTCTTATGTTGAGAATTTATCCCATGTTTCATGATTTATGAACTTGGATTGATTGGTGTGAATTCTCTAATGGTTTTTACATATACATTTATTATGTCATAAAAACCTTACACTAATATTATTCGAACTGATGAAATCCAATTTTAATGTTTTATTTTACCCTTACTGTGAATTTTATATCACACTTCTTTTGTTTCCTATTCCATAGGCTATGATTAAAGGCATTAATCATTTTACCCCTAAGAAAGATACTACATGTGAAGAACATAGGGAGATATGGCATTTATTTTTATGAATAAGTTGTTTATTTATCCAATTTTTTATTTAAGTGATTTTCCCAATTCCATAAAACTATAATCCTAGAAAGTCCATGGGTATGTAAGTGATCCAACATTTCATATTGATTATTAATATTTGATGGACATAATATGATGATGATTATTATTATCTATCATTAATTATAATGATTATGGTTCTAAAACTAAATTTAATAGTTTATTTTCACGTTTGTTAGTGGAAAAAAATTCCATTATATAAATTTTATTTGAGAAAGCCCTATATAATACATTTTGACCACTTTTGTTAGAATTGAGAACATTCATATCAATTTTCATTATATAATGATATTATAAAACTATTAACTTATATATCATGAATAGAAAATGAGTAGTCATAAATCCCAAAAAATTGTAAATTTAGTCTTACCATATTTTGTAATTTCATATGAAAATTTATATAAATCTAGTTTTGTTGGAAGTAATCTATATGACATTTATTCTATCAATAAATGGTTCACCGATCATAAACCTCATTGTTTTAACACTACATTTTAAAAAAATGGACCAAATACATCTAAGGGGGTGTGGTGAATTGGGTTGAATTGGAAATATGGTTGTAACAATAATTGATATCTCAATTTTCCCTTAAACAAATATTTGAACTTCTTATACAAGAGATAAAACCTTTTATTTGTTTTACCATGTCATATAAAACATCTAAGACTTGGATTGAACTCATGAAATAATAATTGTTATTTTAATTATACTTATACTAATTTTTTTTATTCATACACTTAATACATTTACATTAAATAAAGTATCAATGTATAGAAATTTTCTAAGAGAAATTTTATTTAATTATCATCTTCTTTTTCCTAGTATGTAATTTGTAATATTATATTAATCTAAGATTGATTAATTATCCAAATAAATAAAAATGATGTTAATAAATAGGAGTTATATTATATTATATATTAAATGTCTATTTATTTCTATAAAATACAATATGTTCTAAAAATAAAATTTAATAACTAAATAAATGAAAATAATAAGTAATTTTAAAATAAAATATTTCTATAGCTATGTAATAGTTATATTTAAAAAATAACTAAAATTAATATATTTGAAAATCATAATGGCTTGTAAAAAAATGATTGAATTGAATTATGAAATGATTAAAATAATAAACTATTAAAATCAAATTTTTTATTTTTAGAATTATCCAATTTAATAGTAACTTAATTATATTAATTCCTAAGTTAAA
Organism: Viscum album; assembly: GCA_963277665.1. NCBI lineage: Eukaryota > Viridiplantae > Streptophyta > Magnoliopsida > Santalales > Viscaceae > Viscum > Viscum album. The sequence goes on along the minus strand of OY728122.1, from coordinate 1,892,557,570 downwards.
ATCAATGAAAAAATTAATTTATATCAATGAAATCTTAATATATATAAATAAATATATATATAAATTTCAGTACAAGATATTTTTATTTTGGTGCAGTAGGACTCCATTAATCCTAAATTGGTAATAACTAATAATAAAATTAGTGATTATATATTTTTTATCACTATTTTCACACCCAAGATACCAAATTATTTTGATTCTCATCCATATCATTACCTCTATATTATATAATCTTTAAATTTTTGTTATTTCTAAACGGTTAGTGCTCGTAGAGTTACTTGATTATTAAATATATTATGATGGATATCATTTGATACTGTATCATATTATTATTGGTGATACTTTTTTAGTTTTACATGGATTTACTTCATAGTTTATCCATTTTGTTTTGTTGATATAAATTATTTGGATATGGATTATTTTAGGGATTACGATAGACCTAAGAGATGATTTAGAAATTTTGATATTATTATAAATTATAAGTGTTTAAATAAAAAATACGTTTTTTATTATTGACATAAAAAAATACTAGAAACCAAAAAAATCATTCCCTACACTCCCCTTTTATCTTACTCTAGTTACAACATAGTGATCAATCCTTACCCATGGTGATTCCATCCCCTAGATTCTAATATTACTCCCTCAATCATACCATTTTCTTCCCAACCACTTCCACTACCAATCAATACCAACCTACCTTTTTACCATGTAATGGTCTATGTTTTTATGTTTGTTTTATATGTAGTGGATTATACATTAGTGGAATTAGGATGTGGTGAGTTAAAATTAATTAAATTAGATTAGAATTATAATTATTGAACCATTAACTATGTTTTATTTTTGATGAGTAAGATCCATGAAGGTGGCCTTAACGGTTTATCTATCTAGGGTTAAAAGATATGAAAACCTATAGGGGTTATAGTGTCCATCATGTATTTTGTTGGAATATATTACTAAATGAATTATATCTAGTGGGAGAAGATATTCTATAATAATCCACTAGGTACACTATGATTTAGTAACGGGTTATAGGTAGAGGTAACTTGTATGGTATAAAATTGGGAAGTAAATATGGTTCCCAATGAGGGTAGACCGACTACACTATAGACTAATGATCCATTTGCTAGAAAAAAATAGAAGTTTGGGGTTTTTATTTTAAACCATCATATTGGGTTATATTTTCTTGGATGTTATCCATAGGTAGTTTAAGACCTTCTCTATCCTTGTTCTTCCTTTTAATTTCCATTTAATCCATGTAGGATAAGGGGTTTTTCTTATAATAAAATAATATAATCTCTTCCTACATTCATTTTGACCCTCATTCTTTTTTTTTCTAATTTTTTTATGATTTTAAATTTAGAAACTTGTATCAATTTCCCCTTGTAATTGTGAGATCGGTTTGAAAATATTTTTTTATTCCTTTTCAGATAGGGTAGGCTTGGGAGAGGTTAAGACACATAGTATCTTGTCATTTTCATATAAGTGAGATAATTTCATGAGTTTTTAATATATTTTCACCATATTAGGTAAAACATTTATTTATTAATCAATGTTTAATGTTGAGGAATTCATTTATAATGTGATTGAGGGTGCGTTGAGAGAATATCACACCTATTTCATGAGGTTTAGAGATTTTCATTCCATAAGTGAGGATATTTTCTTTTATAAAAATTTGTACCATTATGGAATTGTTTAATAATTTAATAAAATATATTTTAAATTTAATTTATATGGTTTAATGAATATGATAGGATCTCAAGAGAATTAATGTGGAGTAGAATTATCATTGTTTTTATTTGATATATTTAATGAGTGATATAAAGAGGTGATTCCACCATCATTTAGGTCTGTGGTAAACAAAAATTTAGTCATGTTTATATGAGTTTTTATGTGACCCAAGATGTTTATTTTTTCCCTATAAATTTAATTGAACTAGAATAAAACCAAAGTGTATAATTTTTTTTCTTACTAGAGGAATAATAGTTATTTGGGGAAACAGGTACTCTTCTGAGTGATTTGATTTAATTTTTTTTAGCCATTTATGTAAATGAAAAAAATTTAAATTTCTTTGGGGAATTGGACTAGGGGCCAAAAACTTTTATCCTTATTTATGTAATATAACTTTTCACATTAATAGGCACCCTTGATATTTAATTAATGATCGGGAAATCAATTATTTAATTTTGATTCCATATTCTGAAATGACCATGAGAATTGTAGAAATTGTAATAGAATTTAAACTAATTTCCCAATTCTGGTTTCTATTGAAATTTAATGACATATTATTCCTTGATAGTATCCTTTTACACTTCTAGGATAAGGTGATGTGTACCTAAGCTATGGAATAGTTGATAACTATCCATGTGTTGGTATTTTTTATTACAATATAGTTGGTTATATTACAGAGTCATATGAAAGGGATGAGAGTTTTCATCAATTAATTTATATGGTTCCATATTTTTAATTACTTCAATTGTGATTATGAAAAGGAAATGGGAGTGAAAAACCTTTAGGTTGTTATCTATGAAATGAGTTTGATATTGTTTCATTCAACTTGAAATGTAAATGTGGCATACTATTACACCCATAAATATTTTTAATATTTTATATTTATATTTTTCACATTTTTAATTATGAGTTTGATATAATTTCTAGTTGAGAGATGTTTCCAGGTTTAGCATATTGTACTCTAAGTACTAAACATATGTTGGACCCATTTCCCCATGAGATATTTTTTATGGTTGGAAATATTAAACTTAGAGATATAATATTAGTTGGGATGTAGTTATCCCTTAGAATAAATTCCAAGAAGGTTTTACATTGACCACATACATGTTTCAAGATTGTACGTATTTCTCTTATATTGATGTTTCATGGTGGGATTATTTCCTCCAGATATATGCTTCTATAGACAATGTACTACTCCTATGTGATGTTTCCCAAAGATACTTCGATCAATAATATATATTTTTTCAAGGAAAATGTGAAGTACCCTATGAAATGTTACTTTATTGGATATACTTTCCCTTGATAGATGTTCTCTAGTGGGATGTACATCCCCAAATCATATGTTTCTTGATGGGATATAGTAAACCCTGAGATATTTCTACATCCATCCTGCTACCCCAGGGGGGTTTTTAAAGTGTGATGTTCTTCCCCTAATTTGATGGTGTCTAACATAAACTTATTTATTTAAATGAATTCTACACCTAGTTTTGACGTGATATTTTTATTGGGTTTGACCCTATAAAGACTAAGATTATGTAAATCAATATGTAATTAAAGTTGGATAGTATTCAAACTAGATGGTTATGTATGGTAATTATATAGATTGATTTTAATTACATATATGTTGCATTGTTTTGAAGTATTTTAACTATACTGTTTTAAAATATTTCAACAATTTTATTTTAGGTGATAAGATCTGTAGGGTCCTGAAAAATCCTCAAAGAGGAATGGGAATTCCACTTAATTTGAGAAAGTATTCTACCCAATTTCCCTCAGAGGATCGGGCAAAAAAATGAAGAATAATAAAAAATTGGCAAAGGACCGACCGCCCCACATACTAGTTCAACATCGATGGTACGCGACCGGTTCAATGAGCTGCCCCCTCTGCGGACCAACATCGTCTGCGAAACGGATGCGGGAACCCCTATGCAGGCGCGAAGAAGGACAAACTCCAGGTCGACCCACCACCACGAACCGCGCCAAATGTCCCATGCTGCACGCAATGTCATTTGAAAAACGGAGGCCGATGCTGTATGCGACTGCGGACCTTGTCATTTTCCAAATAGAGGTGGAGTGGTGCACGACCACGAAGAAAATCCAAGAAACTCGGTTCCATAAATATCGGTTAACCAAGTCATATGTGGGCGAGGATTTCTTAATGGGCTTCCTCAAAAATCACTGTGTGCCCCGTCGATACAACATCTTCATTACTCTATAAATATACCCCCAGGGGGGGTCAAAATGGGGGGGGGGGGATGAAAGAACGGGTGAAAACCCATGGGGAGACGCTGGAAAAATATCTCCCAGTAGTAAAGTTCCGCAACCTTCCTCAGACCCCATATCGTCCGTGGATGCACTCTTCTGCATAGAGGAGAAACCAAACCACGATCCACATGCAACCAGCTCCTCCACGACCAGCCCTTAGCATCCATTTCCTTCATAGACATCCTAGGCGGCCAAATTCTATGTTGCCCGCCTCCTCCGTGGCCATCTTATCCATGGATACCCTCTGCGGCCAGATCCTACATGGCCTGCCCATGTGGAAAACATCATGCACTCGCTGGTCTGTACCGCAGGGGTTGTTCCCCCGCCCCCCACTCGGGCTCAGTGTCAGGCTCCTGCCCCGACCCTCTGGACCGGTCCCTTCACTACCGTAACTGACCCCCATGAAAAATTGAGAGTCGCACTGCGGACATTTAGGGGTGGGTCAACAATATTTTCTATTTCACCCATATGCTGCCGCAACATCCATCCTATACATGCCATGAGTCGAGCTACTCCTCAGGACTCTCCTATAACACTATTACCTAGCTCCTTTTGCTAGGTTCATCTAGAAAAGGCCGCCCTTACGTAAGTACCACACCAACCATTTCTAGGTATCTCCTACTTAGTCATCCTGACCACATAACGTTAAGCTGTATGGCCCTCGTCCTATCCATATGACGTTAAACTATATAGAAATTATCCCTACAACACGACATTAAACTTCGATGTCCTTATCCAAGCTATATGACTTTAAACTATAGCACACCTAAACCTCATATAAAATTCTGGGCATCCCTCCTGGAGTAAGCCCCACACCATCCTCATCGGAAGCCAATGGTCCTTCCCCTCTCATCATGGAAGGTTCATTGCTCCGCTGTGAGACTTCTACCATACTCCAACATCAGGGAGAAGGAGAGTCCAGTGGTCCCGACCTTCTCCTCTACTCGTCATCTTCATCCCCTTCCCTCGGTAGGCAGAACGTGTGAGTCTTTCCAAGTCTGTTTCATTCTCTTGTTTCTCACACCGAGCATGACTCATGTGGGATTAGAGATTTTTGATGGTCACGGCATCCGCACAACAACGTCGCTCAAAATGAACTACGTGGGTTTTGATCCCTATCTCCTAAACATGGTACGTAAGAAGCCTCCCCGAGGTTTAATCCAAATTCAGGCCACTGACCATGTGTAAGTCCCAATCATGCCCCTCAAAATGAACTACATGGGTTTTGATCCATGTCTCATAAATAGGGTACGTAGGAAGCCTCCCTGAGGATCAATCCCAATTCGGGCCACTAACCATGTGTAAGTCCCAATAATGCCCGTCAAAACAAACTTTGTGGGTTTTGATCCCTGTCTCCTAAATAGGGTACGTATGAAGCCTCCTTAAGGTTCAATCCCAATATCTAAGCCTGGTACACATCTGTCACTTTCAGACCACGAGGATATATAGGAAGCCCGTATCACGGGTTCGATCCAAACGCTCAAGTCGTTAACTATCCCCCTGGATGACAATAAACTCTAGAGCACCTAGTTACAAGGATTAAAACCCGTGCCATATCAATGATTCCAAACTGCTCGGAGTCATTAATCCCAATGAGGGATGGTAAACCTTAGGCCTAAATGACTCTGCATCCCTGCGTTCAGTTGACTATTGCCAACTAAGGGGTAATTCATGGATACTATGCTTGGGGATAAACCAATAATTCACAAACATATGAATATGTATTAAATCTATAAAAGAGTCCTAGAACAGGCAATAATTCCCCCCAAAAGGGTGAAATGAGCCCGAATTCCCATCCTCTTGACCAATGTGAGTTATTAATCATCGCTTGCCGAATCGCCCAGCGAACGCCTGCCTTTGGAAAGCAGGTCCACGGATCATTGGATACGGAACCGTTGGGATTTTTGAAACGAATACCAATATACCCAACCTGAGAAATTGAGTGGAACTTATCCCTTCGTATGATTGACCGTCAGGCGTGTTAGGCTTCCCACCCTCGGTCGAAACAAGATCAAACTGTCACTGACATTGGCTAAATCATGTTTGATATCACAAAGAGTTGCTCATCATCTCTCATTTATGAAATAGATATTATTATTGTTTCCTATTATTTTGATTTTGGGAACATCACTTTTATATGGATTTATACATTCTATTCTTGGTTATGGACACATTTGGTGGTGGCCTACTAATTTATACACACACCCTATTTTGTAATTAAATGCATCTGTTGACCTTATGGTTAATAAGATGGTTTGAGTGAAATATCTAATATTTGAAAAAGAGGAAGGAAGATCATTGAGGATTTGGAGATAGGTCCCTATTGATAATGATTATAGTATAGTGGGTCCCATTTTCTTTAAGGAAAATTTAATTATTAATTGATATGATCGGTTTTTTAGAATATTTCAATTAGGTTATTTTATAGCCAGACTTACATGTGTATTCTTTATTTTTCCATGTATCTTGTTTCATTTATGATAGGATCATACCTCAATACCAGTTATATGTCATTATTGTTGGTTTTTTTATTTATTTTTGATAAAACACTATTATAAATGGTTACCTGATATTAATATTATATCCTTCCCATAATAATGATATACCCTATTTGGTATTTTTAGCCACTAGTAATTTGTGATGCACATATGAGCCACCTAGAACCATAGTTCATACATTGTTTGGTTTGGCTTGTCAAGGTTTTAAGATCCCCCACCTACACCAATATCCTTCCCCATATTCATTTTCCCCTTATAATTACATAATCTAGATGACATCCATCACAATTATAACATTAAATTGGTCTGCCACACTATCCTTTATATCATTTTCCTCATCATTTGATTTGATCATAGCCCTGGTAACTATAATACAATCATTATTGATCGCTTAATGCCTATATTTTACCACACAATACTTTTAACTTATTAATACCAACACATATAAGGAAAGAAATTTTAATTTCCTAGACCTCTACGGTCTATTCCTTTACTGAAATCTGGTGTTTGAGGTGTTCTGGGAGGTCATGGTGACTAATCCTCAACACTTTATCAAATTTCTAGTTTTGTGAATAGTGTTTCTAATTTTGTGAATAGTAATATCAGTGATTCATTTGTACTGTCGGTGTTGGTGAGTCATTTTTACTATCGGCATCGGTGAGTCATTTGTACTGTCAGCATCGATGCGTCATTTGTATTGTCAGCATTAGTGAGTCATTTTTACTCTTGGTGTTGGTGAGTCATTTGTATTGTCGGTATTAGTGAGTCTTTTATACTATCTGCATCAGTGAGTCATTTGTTCTATCATTGTTGGTGAGTCATTTTTCTATTGGTATTAGTGATTCATTTATACTATCATCCTCGGTGAGTCATTTGTACTATCGAAAATAGTGGTTCATTTGTACTTTCAATTTCAATAATTCAACTGTACTGTCAGCATTAGTGAGTCATTTATACTATCATCATTGGTGAGTCATTTTTATTATCAGCATCGGTGGGTCATTTATACTATCAACATTAGTGAGCCATTTATATTTTTAGTGTTGGGGAGTAATTTTTACTATCGGCCTCAGTGAGCCATTTGTACTGTCATCGTTGATGAGTTATCTTCATCTGTCAGTGTTAGTGAGACTGATGTAAATAGTGTTTCTAGTATCATATAGTTTCACCCCTTTAACGTTTTCCTTGAAAAAAACGTATTAATGGCCTTATTTTATGGGATTTAAGGATGATTAAAAGGACATAACTCCTATATTAATTTTCTAAGGTTCAAAATTATTTTACTTGGTCAACCCGTGTGGATTAATGTGATCCACATTAATAGAAATTCGAAACTATTTCAAATACCATTAGTTTCAGATATAATCCTTCATAGTCGGGTAGCTTCCCTTCTTTTATTCATTCTCCTTTCTCTCAGTGTGAGGTGCCCTGATAAATTCTTCCCATAGGAGTGGAGTGATCGATCCTTAATCCTTAGATCATTTCCCCTTGAAGTTTCTTCCTACTACATGCGCACCCCTATTTTGGTGTAAAAAGAAAGTGTCAATCTGTCATTGATAGAAGGTATGACTTACCTCTGTTATTTTGTTTTCTTTGATCCTTCTTCTCCCATTTATCCTTTCCATGTTATGTAATGTGATCTTCATATTTCTAATGGAGTTCTCCTGTGTGTTGGTTGGTGCGGTCATGTCGTGGTATCCTCGGGTGGATGCAGTTGTCACGGGGAGAGGTTATCGTGATCTATTGTGTTGGACTGTTTGTAAACAACATCAAGAAAATTTTGAGGTTGGGGATTTGTGGATTCTCAATTACTTTACATGAAAATATAGAGTTAGCATGTTTTATCCCACTAGATTAAAATGGAATTAGCATAATAAATATTTGAACCCAGATAAATAAATTGGTATTAATCATATGTTATTTCCTCTTGTTTGGATAGATAGTGTGATATCTATGCCTTCCATGCATAGCATTTAATCATTTACCAAAATTGGTAAAGAACATAAACTAGGATTAATTGTAATTTTTTTTCAATGATATAGTGGAATGTAAATGAATCAGATTGTTGATTTTGTAAATTTATGATAATCAAATTGATATAGTAAGCATGTTTAATTAATTTTTGATAGCTATGATAGATTTCTGTTTAGGTTTCCAGTAGTTGGAACCTACTAATAATGAATCGACTAATTGAAGGTGTATTAAAGAGCCTATTGATCTATAAAAGTTAATTCCTTGTAGGGTTCTGAGTTACCCTAATTCTTATAAGGCTGAGTGCCTTATACTTTGGATCCATTAGATCTCATTGCATGTGAAGTTTGAATGCGTTGTTTAGGTATAAGATCCTAGTTTCATTGTTATTTCCTACTACTTGTGATGTGTTATGAGCCAGGATGGATTTTGTGAGATGTGGGGGCATGGAGGCCTAGTGGTAGTGGCATTCGTTGACGCCTATAGTGGAAACATGCATCGGTTTATGCATGTGGGTGTCGGGTAGGACACAGGAGATGATGAAATGGTTTGGATATGAGTGATTGGATGTTTGTTGAATCTTTTTGGTTTTTTATCTGCATTCATTTCCCCACTTCTGAAGGCAGCTTGTGTTTCTTACACTCCTTACAAAAGGGGTGAATACGGGTGAGTTATTCCACACGCTTTCTGTGTTTAGCTTCTCGAGAGAGGACGGGTCTACGCTCCTTCTATAGGTGGAAAATAAATGATGGGTAGTTCATCTACTCATTGTGTTGAGTCCCTTGTGTTTGGTTGTGTAGAATTTTTTTAGAATTCCTTGGAATATGGGAAAGTAATAATTCTATTAATAAATTATTGAATAAATGATGTTAAACCATGGTGTTGGAGATTTCTGGGATGGAATGATGAGGTAATATTTTTTAGAAGTTGTGGACTTGGTTTGGTTATGCCTGGAGGGAATGAAACTTTGGTATGATGCTAATGAAATGTAATGTGAAATTCATAATAGTTAATTAATTGTTAAATAATTAATTATCATAAAGTGAAACTGATAAAAAGGGATAAGGTAACCCAATGTAGCTCTTTAAATGGATGTGTTCTTATAGGATACATTATCTTAGTGGTGGCAGCTGGGAGTCTGAGCGACTTTAGCTAAAGTTGAGTCTATGACTAGGTTATGCCTATAGTGTGGTTGTGAGATATAGTACATTATGTTCTTTTTTTTGTTTCAATATGCTACTCCATCCCTCTAATTAGGGAAATTAAAACCCTGGGTATTCTTATCCCTTGGTGGTTTTTCCCCAACATTCCTCTGTGAGGATGGATGGCTAAGTATCCCCTTAGTCCCCACTCTCTTCTCATCGAAGTTACTTGTGCTGGTAGGCATAGTGGTTACATTTCTGTATATATGTGTGTAGAGGGATGTAATGTCTTGTGTTTATTCACACACACATATTCTAGATATATTTTCCTATGGACTAATATAATAGTTATGTGTATAGGCTGTGATTGGTTGAGGATCCTTACTCGGTGTATGGGTGGTAATGGGTTGAGGTATAATTCTTAATGTATGGTACACGTTATGTAAGTTGTGGTGGCTCTCATAAACTATGTAGTTACTTTGGTTACTAGGATGTAGTGGATGTATTTCATGAGATTCATGTTGTGGTTCTATGCATAGCTGTCTACAGGCTAGCCTTTTGGCGAGAGATTCTTAGGACGTGCGACGTTGGGGAAAAATGGAAAACCAGTGGGGAAGTGGTAGTGGGTTACCATTGATTTTCTTTATTATATTATATAATCATGTATGTGATACTTGGTGAGAGTATCCATGGTGCGTATGAGAAGATAAAATACCTATTTAGATGTTGATTTAGTTTCACTTATTATTCATTGTGCTTTAGCATGTTTTCTTTACTTTTTCATGTGAGGCTCTGGGGAGGATCCTACTAAGTATAATGATATACTCACCTTATGTATATATAAACTGTTTTTTAGGTCACTTGGAACAGGTTGTAGATTAGGCTATTTACTACTAAAATGGGGTTGTAGGAGCTGTTTGAGCTTTTTGGTCACTTCAATTTTACTTTCTTTTTGTACTTGGAGGTTTCCCTTTCAGTTGCAGTAGTTCATGCAATACATTACATATGTGTACATGGGATTCTTTTTATTTTAGTATGACTTGGAGTTATTTGGTGTATGTGTTATCTATCTCTTCCATATGTGTTCTCTTAGAGGGTAATGCCTCCCATTTATGTGTTTACTATAACCTCAGTGCTAGTCTCCAACCTGGGGTCTACTAGAGGCGGGACTTATGGGGTCACTATCTCCCTTCTAACAATGTTTTCTGAAGAAGGGAACACTTAATGGGGAGGGGTTTAGATAGAGTGGTATTGGAGGATCTGATTGAGGGACAGGATGGAATTTGGTGTTAGGAACATGTGAGGTTTCATTAGTTGGTAGGTAAATAACATCATTCAATTTTATAAAGTGATGTAAATACTAAAGAGCAGCTGAGACATAGGCATTAAAGTGTCCCTATGATCTGATGCATGAACCTTTAAGTTTATAGTGCCTACAAAATGGGGTGATATTAGTTGCAAGGTAGATAACTAGGAAAGGATCATGCATCATTAATCCTTGTTCATGCATTTTAATGGGTAGAGGTTGAGATAGGTTATCCTAAAATTAATAAAAGAAAAAAAAATCATTAAGTAATTTTGAGTCTTCCATATTCCAGGTTTAGGAGCACTAACTGTTTGTTATTTTGTAGGTTTGGCTCCAGGTCTCTATCCTCATTAGGTTTTCATAGAATATGTATTGTAGGCTTCCCCAACATATCGACACAGGGTAGAGGTTGATGATGAAGACACATAGAAGAAGACACCATGAGAGTTTCAGCGCCAGAGTCTATAAAAGGATGAGGGATCCATTTTGGATGTTGTCATGGAAGACTGTATGGAGGAGGTTGAGATAGTCGTCAATTCGATTTGTGTTCTGAAGAAGCACTGGGTTTCTTTGGTTGTTATGATGCTACATGGGACTGTGAGGTAGTGGTGGTTCTTGTTCCTCAAGGATCATGGGGAGTTAGAAGTATCATGGAAGGAGTTTCGAGACATGTTTAGAGTAAAGTTTCTTTCTTTTATGGTGAAGGAAACCAGTAATCAGGAGCTGCTTACTCTTTAACAGGGAAGATCCAGTGTGCGATAGTTTGGGATCCATTTCAGGAACCTTATGTGATATGATTCAGACCTATTTATAGGTGAGGATTCTAGGGCGAGGAATTTCTAGGAGGCTGTTTATATAGAGATCCTATGAAAGGTTACCCCATTTATGCTAAAGACATATCTTGAGGTGTTGGTGAGGGAAGAGGTCATCTAGAGGACGTTATACAACACTATATCTTCCTGAGAAGGGAGTCATCATGATTCCTCATGAAACATATATGTGGTCTAGGGTTCTCGGTTTTTAGGGCAGAAGAGTTTTCATTCGGCCATGTGTAGGTCCCAGCCCTCAACATCTCATTTCTATGGGGGAGGAGACTCTCATTCCTATTCCAAGGTATTAGGAACTTTTTTTCTTATAGTGGTTGAATTAACAAGTAGAAAGAGTGACCAACATTTTAGAGTGGTCATCATGCACTAGTTGTTCTAATCCAGGTTCCTTTGTTGAGGTAGTTCCAGCCGAGGCAGCAGTAGCAGGTTGCACCAGCATTAGATCAACAGAGAGAAAATGAGGTAGGAAGAGGTCAGCCTCAAGATACTCCCCATCCATAGAGAGTAGAGTGAAATGATGGTGGTGGTATTCATCAGGGTAAGAGTGGTCTTGGCTCAAGTTGTGGTCAACTTCTTGCTTTAGCATTGTCTCCTCCAGGTGAGCTAAACATCCTTCAAGGTACCATTTTTTTGTTTTCTACTTGGATTTATTCCTTGTTAGACTTATGATCCACTCACTTATTCATTTCACCATCTATTTTCTATGATTTGGGACTTTAGGTAGAGATGCTTCCAGGGGCCTTGGCATTGACTATTCCAGTTGGAGGTCGAGATGGCTTGTTTTAATTATGTAGAGACTGTGAGCTAGTGCTGGGGAAACATCGGTCTGGGGAAGATTTCCAAGGTTTATAGATACAACCATATAATGTCACCCTCATCATGGATTGGTTGTATTCGGTGTAGGCTATCGTAGAATGCTTCTGGAGGATGGTAGTGTTCTTCAATGATGATGGAGAGCCAATTGTGTTTGTTGGAAAGCGATACCCTTAGATGGGTCTGAGGCGTGTTCCGTACTTATCATTTTTAATGGCTGAGATGATGTTGAATTATTCAGAGGTTTAGTAGAGGTAATTTCTTAGGTTCATAGAATAGTACCTTGATGACTTTCCAGAAGAGGTTGTATCATTACCCCCTCATCGAGAGATCATGTTTGGGATCTAACTAAAACTAGGATCATCAAATATCTCTTTGTATCGATATAGTATGGACCCTTATGAGTTACCTGAGTTTTTTATACAGATCAATGGTCTGTTATAGTGTGGTTTTATTTGTCCAAGTGTGTCATTATGGGGTGAAGTAATTTTGTTCATGAAGAAAGCCGATGGAAGTCTGTAGTTGTGTATCAATTATCATCACTTGAACAATGTGATAGTGAAGAATAACTATCGTCTTCCATGGATTAATGATTTATTTGATCAAATGAAAGGTGAAAATTGGTTATTTATGATTTATTTGTGGTCAAGATATCATTATATGCATGTGAAGGATGAAGATATCCTGAAGACTTCATTCCATTCCCATCATGGGAATTATGAGTTCATTGTAATGTCATTCGGTGTGAGGAATGCTCTAGATGTGTTCTTGGGTTTAATGAACACTGTGTACCATGAGTTCCCTGACATGTTCATGGTGGTTTTAATCAATGACATCCTTTTTCACTCCATGTATGAGGAGGATCATGCAGATAATCTATGTGTTGTTTTGGAAGTTCTTTGTCAACTACATCAGTTTGGGAATTTGTCAAAGTGTGATTTTTGGGATCAAGAAGTTCATTTCATGGGACATGTGGTTTTCTAGTAGGGAGTATCTGTGGATCCATTAAAGATAAAAGTAGTTGTAACTTGGGAATCCCCCAAGATAGTGGTAGAGGGGTGAAGTTTTCTTAGTATCATAGGCTACTACATAAGGTTTGTAGTTGATTTCTTTTAGGTTGGCACTCCTCGGACAACATTTACCAGGAAGGATCATGTGTTTGTTTGGACTGATCAGTGTCCAGAAGAATTTGAGTATCCTAAGGAGTATTTTATTAGTTCTATGGTTCTTTTTTTCTAGTAGAGGGAGTTCATTTTTATGTAATCTATGATTCTTTGCGTCTCGGGTTAGGCTGCATTCTGATGTAGTAGAGATTAGTCATTTCCTATGGGTCTCAATATTTGTGTCCCCTTGAATGTGACTATTCCACCTATGATCTTGATTTAGCATAAGTGGTGTTTTCTATAATTTTGTGGATACATTACCTCTTTGGTGAGCACTTTTTGTTTTTCACTAATCATAATATCCTAAGGTATGTTTTCTCTCTGCATGACTTGAACTTACAGAAGCATCGCTGGATGGAGTTCTTACAAGAATAAGACTACAAAATCTCATATGCACTTAGGAAGGGAGATTTTTTAGCTGATGTACTGAGAATAAAGTCACATTGTGAAGTAGTGCATGAATCTAGTGATCCTTGCAGAGTAATGGAAGAACATTTAGAAATAAATTTTGATATGGGAGATGATTGGTGAAGAGGATATCTTTTTTAGACAACGGTAAATTCAGCCCTGGTGTAGCAAGTAGAAGAGTCCTTGATGGGGGATCTTTAGGTGGAGGACAGGGGAGACCGAATTGTTTGTGACGAGGCCTCTAATGGTTGGTCTGAGGATTAACAACACCGAATGTTTTTTCAGGGAAAGATTTTCCTCCTTTAGCGATGCATGAGTTGGTACTCAGAGAGTTCCATAGTTTTCCCTTAGTAGTACATACTGTAATGAAAAAGATATATCAAGCCTTGAGGAGTAAGTTTTGGTGGCCTAGTCCAAATCATGAAGTTGTAGAGTTTGTGCCTTGATGCTTAGTCTGTTAGAAGGTGAAGGTCGAGCACTGTGTTCCTGGTTAGTTCCTCCAGCCATTAGATGTTCCTCAGTGGAAGTCAGAGGACATCTTGATGTAATTTTTTACTAGTTTACCATGAGCTTAGGTAATCCATGATATTATATGGGTGGTAGTGGATCATTTAATGAAATAATCCCACTTCATAGTGATCAATGAGTCGCGATCAGTAGCGGTTTTTTCGAGATAGTATTTGGAGGAGGTGGTGAGACTCCATAGATTCTTGTGGACTTTCATTTCTGATTGTGATCCTCATTTTACCTCTAGGGTGTGGAGAGGTCTTTAGCATGATTTTGGTTCTCATCAATTCTATAGTACTGATTTTAATCCATAGACAGACTGTCAGATACAACGGACCATCCAGACTCTCGAAGACATGTTTCACTCTTGTGTCATGGATTTTGGAGGTTTGTGGATGAGGCACTTATCCTTGGTAGAGTTTTCTTATAATAATATTATTCACTCTACACTCAGTCTGGTGCTGTTTGAAGCCTTTTATAAACGACCTTTCCATTATCTGTTGTGATGGACTGGGGTTGAGGAGTCAACAATTCGTGCGCAGGATCTGGTACAAAATATGACATAGTTGGTTCCTGTAATTTGTGAGAGGATAAAGGCAGTGTAGGATCATTATAGATCATATTATGATCATAGGAGGAGACATTTGATGTTTGATATTGGGTATAATGTGTTTTTAAAGGCAAATCCTCATCAAGGGTAATAAAGGTTTGGTCATGGGAGTAAGCTTTATCCCTGGTTTATTGGGCCTTTCATGGTGATAACTCATGTTGGAGCCATGACATATTGGGTAGCACTTCCCTGAATGATGAGCATGATACATGATGTTTCATGTGTTACAACTCTATTGTTATCATCATGATGACTCCCACATCATCGATTGTGGAGAGATCGACATTAACGATGTTGCAACCTGCAAAGAGCGGCTTATAGAGATCAAGGACTGCAAGGAGACAATGTTGTGTGGGCATGCTATCCGTTTGGTTCATGTCTTATGGTAGCACAATGGCGTGGAAGAGAATACTTGGGTATGTGAGTCGCAAATATGCACTTAGTACCCCAATATATTAGATGCTTATCTATTTTCAGGTAATGTTGTTTGTTTGTGGTTGTAGACCATCTGTGTTTATGAGATAAATTTATTTTTTTGCTTTTCTGGATTTCTCTCTTTGAGTGGGATATCCCCCAGGAGAGTGTTAAGGATCTGGTTTTGGTTTCTTTGTGGGTTTGATTTTTTTCCTTTTAGGAATTTTTGGATCTCTTCTTAGTGGTGAGAGGCATGGGTGGTATCTCGAAGTGTGGTTGTTTGGACCCCCTTTTCTATTTCCTATCTGGGTTGGTATTGAATTATTGAGGAGGAGAAGGTTTATTGAGGTATCTAATGTAATGGACCGGACCTCTTTGGTCCATTCCTTTGCTGAAATATAGGGTTTGAGGTGTTCTGGGAGTTTAAGGTGACTTATCCCCTACACTTTTCCAAATTTATAGTTCTTTGAATAGTGTTTCTAGTTTTGTGAATAGTATTATCGGGGAGTCATTTGTACTGTCAGCATCGATGATTCATTTTTACTATCCACATTGGTGAGTCTCTTGTACTATTGGATTCGGTGAGTCATTTGTACAATCGACTTTGGTGATTCATTTGTACTATTGGTTTCAGTGATTCATTTGCACTGTCGGTGTCGGTGGGTGATTTATAATGTTGGCGTCAGTGATTCTTTTTTATTGTCATCGTCGGTAATTAATTTGAACTATCGGTGTTGATGGGTCATTTATACTACTGATTTCAAAGAGTCCTTTGTACTGTCAGCATCGGTGAGTCATCTTCATCTGTTATTGTTAGTGAGACAGATGCGAATAGTGTTTCTAGCTTCTGGTATTTTTGTCTCTTTAACATTTTCTTTGATGAGAAACAAATTAAAGGCCTTATTTTAAGAGATTTAAGTCTTATTCAAAACAAAAAACTCCTAAATTAATTTTCCCATGGCTTAGGATGCCTTTATATGGTCAAAACGTCTACATTAATGTGATCTGTATTAATAGAAATTCTAATCTGTTTCAAATATTGTTAATCATGAATCAAATCCTTCATAGTCGCACACCTTCCCTTGTTTTATTACTTCTCCTTTATATTGTTGATAGGTGGCCCAAGGAATTATTCCCATAGGAGTGTCATTATCAAACCATAATCCTTAGATTATATCCCCTTGAATTGTCTTCCTGCTGCATGCATACCCCCTGTTTTGGTGCAAGCATCAAGTGTTAGTCTGTCATTGATAGAAGGTATGGACTACTTCTGTTCATGTGTTTTCATCAATCCTTATTCTCCCATTTATCCTTGACATGATATCTAATGTGATATATATGTTTCTAATTGAGTTTTCTTTCGTTTCGGTTGGTGCGGTCGTGCTGCAACATTCTCAGGTGGATACAATTGTCGTGGGGAGAGGTGATTGTGATCTGTTGTGTTGGTCTGTTTGTAAAGAATGTAAAGAACCTTTTGAGGTAGGGGATTCATGTATTCTCTGTTAATTTATGTGAAAATATAGAGTTATGATGTTTTATCCCACTAGATCATAATAGAATTGGTGTAATAAATATTTGAGCCTGGATAACTGAATTTGTATCGATCGTATGTTATTGCCTCTTTTTTTCTAGATAGTTTGATATTTACGCTTTCCTTGTTTAGAATGTCATTCTTGATTGAAATTAGTAAAGAACTTAAACTAGGATTAATTGTAAATTATATTTTAAATATAAAGAGGCATGTAAATGAATCAAGTTGTTTGTCTTGTAAATTGATGATAATCAAATTCATGTATTAATCATACTTAATTAATTTGTGATAGCTATGATATCATGACGTTTAGGTTACCAATAGTTAGAATATACTAATGATGAATCGGATAATTTAAGATGGATTAAATATTCGGTTGATCAATAAAAGTTGATTCCTTATAGGGTTCTAAGTTACCCCATTTCTGGTAAGGCTGAATACCTTTTTCTTTGATTACATGGGTGCTCATTGTGTGTGAAGGAAAAATGGCTTGTTTAGGGCCAAGATCCTATTTTCATTATTATTTCCTACTTCTTGCGATGTTTTAAGAGACTAAATGGATGTTGTGAGATGTGGGGTATGGGGTGCTTAGTTTTTGTGGCGGTAGTTGACACATAGAGTGGAAAGATGCATCAGTTTATGCATGTGGGTTTCAGGGAGGACACTAGAGATGATTAAACATGTTGGATATGAATGATTAGATTATTTATGAATATTTTTGGTTGTTTATCTACTTTACTTTACCCACTACTCAAGGCATCTATTCTTGCTTACCCTCCTACCAAAAGGGGTGAAGAAATGAAGGGTGTGCTAAATGATTTCTTTGTTTACTTTCTTGAGGGAGGATGGCTCTACACTCCTACTATAGGAGGAAAATATTTGATGGGTAGTCAATCTACTCATCGTGTTGAGTATATTATATTTGGTAGCTTAGAATATTTTTCTATCATTCCTGGGAATATGGGAAAGTAATAATTCATTTAATAAATGATTGAATAAATGATGTTAACCCATGGGGTTGGAGCTTTCTGGGATGTAATGCAGTGGTAATATTTCTTAGAAGGTGTGGAATTTGTTTTGTTATTCCTAGAGGGCATGGAACTTTGGTGTGATGCTAATGAAATATAAATTGAAATTAATAATAGTTAGTTAATGGTTAAATAATTAATTAACTTAAAGTGAAACTGATAAAAAGGGATAATCTAACCCAATATAGATAATTAAATTGTTGTGTGTTTATAGGATACGTAGTATTAGGAGGGTTAGCTGGGAGTATAAAAGACGTTAGCTTCAGTTGAGTCTAAGACTAGGTTATCCCCATAGTGTGGTTGTGAGATATAGAATATATATTAATTTTTGTGTC
This sequence comes from Viscum album, assembly GCA_963277665.1. Lineage (NCBI taxonomy): Eukaryota > Viridiplantae > Streptophyta > Magnoliopsida > Santalales > Viscaceae > Viscum > Viscum album. Next base: position 1,892,539,024 of record OY728122.1, on the reverse strand, counting down.
TCTATACGCTACTCCACCCCATCAGTTAGGGAAACTAATACCCTAGGGATTTTGATCCATCGGGGGGGGGGGGGGGGGGTCCCAACATTCCTATGCAAGGATGGATGGATGACTACCCCCTTTGGCCCTACTCTCTTCTCTTGGTAGATACTTGTAATGGTATAAATAAAGGTTAGTTTTCACTATATATGTGTGTAGAGGTATTTAATTTCTTGTGTTTATTCACACAAATATATTCTTTATATAGTTTCCTATGGTTTACTATAAGTGTAACATGTATAATCTATGATGGCTAGGGGATCCTTACTTGGTGTGTGGGCTATAATGATTTGATGTATTATTCCCGAAGTATGATACACATTTTGCGTGCTATGGTGGCATCCAGAAAATACCCAGTTACTTTGGTTACTTGGATGTAGTGGTTTTGTTACATGAGGTGCATGTTGTGGTGCTACGCTCAAGTGTCTGCAGACAAGCCTTTTTGGAGCGAGATTCTTAGGACATGCGACGTTGGGGAAAAGCAAAAAAATAGTGGGGAAGTGGTAACAAGGTACCCTTAATATTATTTATTATATTATATAATATTTTATGTGATACTTGGTGAGTGTAGACATGGTTTGGCTTGGAACATAGTATACCTATATAGGTGATGAGTTAGTTTCACTTGTTGTTCACTGAGCTTTTACATTCTTTCTTAAATTTTTCATGAGAGGATCTAGGGAGGATCCTATTGAGTATATTTTTATACTCTCATTATGTATATATAATCTATTTTTTATGTCACATGGATCAGGATAGAGATCAGGATGGTTACTACTAGCTTGGGGTAGCAGGAGCTCTTTGGGCTTCTTGGACGCAACCGTTTTACATTATTTTGGTACTTATAGTTTTCCATTTTAGTTGTAGTAGTTCTTTAATGACATTAAATATGTGAAACTTGTATTTATTTTATATTGCATTATGAGTTGGATTTGGTTGGTGTGTTCCTTATCTCTCTCTTCTTTATGAGTTCTCGTAGAGGGTAATGCCTTCCATTTGTGTCTTTATTATACCCTCAGTTCTAGTCACCAACACAAGACCTATTAGAGGCGATACTCAGGGGGTCACTATCTCCCTTCTCAAATTTAATTCCTAGGAGGGGTACACCTTATGGGTAGGGGTCGTGACATAAATAATTTAACCTTTTTTCGTATACTACGAAATTTTATCGACATTATTTAGAAACTTTTTGAATATATATTTTTTCATATGGTTGATTAACAATGAAATACATTTTGATATTTATTATGATAAATCCACATTAATGTGGATTTAAATTTAGTTAGGTATCAAATTATTTATAAAAATAAAAAACAAAAATATTTTTTATATAAATTAAGAATTGAAATTACACATAATAATATCAAAATTAATAACTAAAAAAATAATATTAACAACACTTGATATAAAAATTGCAATTTTACTATGCATACAATCAATTTTACAATAAATAATTACTAATAAGTCAAATAGATTTTACACTTTATGTTTTTAAATTTATTTAATGTTATTTATTGTTGATTTATAGTTAGGTTTAATTAAAATAGTAGATATAGATTTTATTTTTAAAATGTTATGATCATTTTACCCAAAACATAGACGTTAATATAGAATCAGATAAAAAATATGATGTGTTAAAATGTATTATATTATTTTATATTTAAAAAAATTATAAAAATTTAACTCATATTATATTTAGTCTTGTCTTATAAAATAATAGTTTCTAAAAAAAATTTCTTTAAATATAATATATTTTAATAAATTTTGAAACTTGAAGAAAGATAAGTTTTGTATTATTATAAATTATAGTCTTTATATTAGTTATAAGTTCTTTAATCATTTTCCATTGGTCACTAACATTGTTATTGATCACTACAACCTTTAAATATATTATTATTATTCCATACTATTGTAATTATTTTTTATCTATGATTTTTTCATTAAAAAAACTCGAGTAAAATATAAATTTTTGGCATAAAAAATATGGACACGAATATAATATATTTTTTATTTTCACATGTTATTATGATTAATTTTAAAAAAACTAAAAAAATTATTTATATAAACCTATTATTATTTCTAAATAAACAAATTTTTATGTCGGGTGTTAGATGTGGCCTCAGATCATAGGCTAATATCGACCTCAGGATAACGATTGGTGATGTCATGTTGTGGGTTATAGTCCAGTGATGTTCAAATTAAAAAGATTTAATTTTTTCTGAATTGGGTAACTATCTTACATATGGGGATGTTTAATGTCCAATGGATTTCCTTTCATGGGTTGGAGATAGATATGTGGGTTGACATTAGTTGTTTCCGTAGTGATGGGAGTTTATCTGAATGGGTGGGCATGCCCAAAGTAGACAAGACATCCTAGACCACTTGTGCATTTTGGGATATGGTTGATTTTGACTTTGGGATGTGATGGAGATGGAATTTATGCCAAAAAAATTATGGGCCAATACATCCATATGGTAAGGGATAATTTGGTGATTAATTTTTTATTTTAGTGGTCCACATTCCATGTATATGTGTGCGTGGGTGTGTGGCCATTAATATTTTCAATAAATATTTTGGTTATTGGTTTTGGGTTACCAAATTGGTGGTCTATATAATTTCAGTATATTATGATTTCACAAATAGTTAGAGTGATATTGATTATCGTTTTTATACTGAATATTTTGAGGAAAAAAATAGGTCATCACATCCATGAGAGTGATTTATGGGGATAATTTTTGATTTTTCATATAAATAGTACTGGAATAAAGAATGTCTGAAAGAAGATATTTTAATAGAACATTTGATTTTTAATATTTATTTACATAATTGTAAGATGTTTATGTAATGCATGAAATATTATTGTATCTGTCACTAAAATATATATTTTAAATTAATGTAAATTTTATTCAATTAATCACAAAATATTAATGAAAAATAATTATTCCACAAAATTTATAGTTTATGAAATTTATATAATAACTGATTGCGTGGTTGGGGGAAATGAATAAATTATAATGATGGAATATATTATATTCATGTGGAAGAAAAAAAATTAAATCCTAAATTAAAGACCATCCTTTTGTGAAGTATAATCAATTTATACTATAAAAAGAAAAATATATGTAATATACACCAATTATTTCTTAATCACTAGTATTAAACCAAAAGGTAAATAAAGATCACTTAAAACATAAAAAGGATCTTTCCTCTAGGGGTATCCACGTGTTAATGAATAATCCAATGTTTTTTGGGATCATCATTATTTCAGTGATGTATCATCACACTCAAAGATAAGGAAAGAAAAAATAGATCATCACATAAGAGAATAAGAAAAATGTTGGTAAATTGTTTTTAATGACATCACCCCATTCTTAGAGTCATTATAGAGGTTATCAAGTCATTAGGGAATTTACTAAAACATTATAAAATGTAAAAGTAATGAATTAAGTTAAAATATTTAGAAGACTTTAGTCATTTTTATACATGCATCATATAAATTATTTCAACCCATTATCTTATATGTTCCATCATATAAAATATCAATCATAAATTATAGCTTACATAGAATAGAAACTAAACATTAAAACTTAAAATTCAATTACAATTACTAATTATAAATTGTTTTTTATTGAGAATGTAAAATTAGCATATATGACTACATTAATATATGGACACACAAATAAATTTGATTTTTTATAGTATTGGTGAAGTATCTCTATACCATACATCACAATATTCCTATACCAAGGGAAAAAATACGATGTAGATTTATATAATCCATACAATATGACATAAATATCTCATAAACTACAATAAAACGAAAATGGAGTATCAATTTTATTATATATATATATATATTATTGTACCCCTTATTATAACTCTACACTAAGGCATTATATTTCGTCATTTTAGATATATGTTGGACTTTAATGTTTCTTATGACCCTAAATGTATAGTTTTTTGGGTTTCCTTTCTCCGACTTCCTTTTCCCTTTTTAAAAATTTATTCATTAAAATGTATTAATGACTTTTTGGACACTTATTATGAGTAGATATATACACACATGCAATAGAACACAATAAAAAGGAAAAATATTCATAGTGAAGGGATTCTCATAGGAGTTTCCATCCCACATCATTCTTCAAGTAGGAGAATCACACTCTTTATGTTAGATGCTTGTCATTCATGATAAAGTATTCTCTTATTGTGTATACCATCTTCGTGATAAAATTTATTCAACCTATATATAATATTGATTAGTTCTAAGATACCATGAAATATAAACTTTTCATTGTAGGATCATCTAGTTAATATAAAGTTTGGTTTTCTAAAGGGTCATATGAGGTTCTTTTAATCTCATTTTATAGAAACATGATTATATTTTGAGGTTTTAGAAATCAAGATTCCTCTATAGCCTAGTAAATAGAGGTACTAGTACTAAATGAGGTCCCAATAATGCCTTGTGATTTCATGGGATATGTGGTTATGTATTAGGTTCTGGCTCATCTATTGGGTCCCAATACTAGTTATTTAATCATTAATTCCCCAATATATGATTCCTTTGAATCATTAAATTCCACCGACCAATATTTATTTTCAATTATTTTTTTAAATGAGGATATCATTTTATAGGATTTGGAATCCATTTTTGTGGTTATCCCATGAATGTAAGAGGAGGTCCCAAATATTTATGATAGTATCAGTGTCATTTTTTTGGGTTGGTGTAGGAAGGACTTCATAGGATCTTCATATAGTTAAAAATTATAAGGAAGAACCAAGGTCATAATGTATATATCTCTATTATAAACCTTTCATAATCTTGATAGAGGTGGAGGATGGTATCCTTATGAAACTATCTCATCTATAGAAGTAAAATTAAGAAGTTGATCTAGAGTCTTACCCTATATTGTTGTTACCAAATCTAAATCAAAATCAATAATCAATAAAAAAATATGGACCTAAATTTTCCTTAGAGACTTCAAAACTGAATGTTATATATGAGAACATGAAATGATATCCTTTATTCTATAGAATTATAGTGTCCTAGGTGCCCATAAAAAATCATACTTCTTATCGATTATATTTCTCAAATCACGCTTCCTGGATTTTCATCCTTGAATTGATGAAGAATATAAAAAAAATTAAATTTTTTGTGAATAGATTTCTTATAAGGGAATTCATGAAAACAATACTTAAAACTAATCACATATGGATCATTTAGAAAGATGAAATAATGATGGAGAATTTAAAAAATACCTCCCCATCACCTCAAGATAAATTAAAATAATAATAAAATATCGGAGTATATCATTCTCATATAAAATAATTGTGATGTGAAATAATGGGAGTCTATTAAGTAATCATGTTATTCCATAATATTAGTGTGTATGTCGTGGTTTTATAGGGGTATTTGTAAGGAATCATCTATACACAATACAAATTATTATTATTTTAAAATGATAAATCACTTTTTTTATAGAAGATATTTATGTTCAGAGTTTTAGATAAGTTTTACAAAATCATACATCATAAACCTAGAAATAATTAGTGAAAAATTCTACACAATACCTATTTTTTTGAAAAAATAAATATTTTTTAAAAAAACAAGATTTATTTTCATGATATGTCGTCATAATAACCATATAATTTCCCTTAATCTCCCTTAAAACCACTAAAAATTATTTTAAAAAAATATATGAGAACTAAAAGGTCGGCCAGGGATAAAAAAGATATAAAACATTATTCTAATGAAAACCCATTAAAAATTTTCCGTATAAATATATCTTTTTAACATAAAAAGGAATCATCTTTTAATAAAAGTTCATTTTCATACCTTTTTAAAATAAAATGATTTCAATGAATATTCATGACCAAAATATAATATCTTAGTATGTAACTAGGGACATTATTTTTCATATCATTCTTAGAAATATAGTAACCAATATGCTCGACCTCTAACTCTAGAGTACCAAATTTATTATAGGTTATAATGTACCCACTGATCCTTGGGTTAGCATAGAACCACCCATTATTTGGTAATAACATAGCCACCTTTCCTAGGATTATCATGAATCTCCCCATCATTGGTTAATCACAGAACCAATCGTAATTAAAATATATTAACAATAACAATATCAAAATCATAGAACATGAATTCGTCCATCATAAAAATATTCTTCTAGAAAATACCCATTTAATTTTTAAATCATATATTTTTAGAAAAACTGCACACATACAAAGGAGAAAATTTTAATTTAAAATAAGCACGAAAACCAATAAATGAAGCATCAAATCATTAATGTGTCATGAATATAAGAAAATATTCTCATTCCGTATGATTTAACAAACATTCATTTTGAAATTTCTAGAAACAAACATTAAAAGTGTGTTTTTAAAAACATTCAGTAACATATGAATAAATTTATAACAATAATTTTAAAAACAATGAAATTAAATAAAAATATATATAAAATAAATATTTAAAACATTTAAAATGAGGATATTTTTTTAATGAGTCTCTTACCTTGAGTCTGACTCATCACGTATGTTCTTTATATTCTTGAATAATAAACATAAGTTAATTATTAACATTAAAAATAAATTTTTTCCGGTTAATTATTCCTTTTATATAACTCATTTCTATATCATATACAATTATTTAATCGTTTGTGTTCATGTTAGACATTTTGATAATATTCTGTACCTAAATCCAAAATGGCTTCGGTAACTGAAATTAGACAAAAAAAGACATCAATCCATAATATATAGAATAATATTAAAGACATAGTTACCATTTTTATACTCAAATAATACTTTAGATAATACCATTAAATTTGGTTATGAAAAATGAACTATGTAATAATCATTCAGATGGTAGGTCGTACGCATACATGGGTAATATTTTCCTTTTTCAATGATTGTAATAAAAAGATGGAAATTATAATTTGAAGTTTATAAGAGTATTATAATATCTTAAATTTCATATTAATTCTTTAAATATAATTATAAATTTCATTCATTTCATGTGGCGATAAAAACGAATCACATTGCTTTGTGGAGGTGGTAGTCCACACATACACACGAATGACATTATCATTTTTATTTTCGTGGAATGGTGAGAAATTAAATGGTTTATAATCTATTAAAAATGAAAAAATATGTCATCGATGTCAAATATAAATATTAACCCTATCATTATAACGAGTCTTGAGATACGAAGATGGGGAACAAATTACACCAGTTCATAAGTTAATAATCCACCGTACACACAAATAATGCATTATTTTTCCATTTAATGGAAGTAGATATTTAAAAAAGTCATGAAAATAACATAATAACATCTATTTATATGTATTACATTTGATTTAATGTTTTATAATTATTTAAAATGGGTTTATGAATGTGGAAGAATAAAAAAATATGAACGTTTGATTAGAAACGACACATTTTCATCAGAAAATATCATTTTCTAAACACATTGAGACCACTAAGGGAGATGTTCTATATAAAATAAGACCAATATAATATAGGTAGGGATTATATTTATATTTTTTGATAGGTAATTCTTTAAAAAATGTTTTTGTGTGAATAAATGAGAATAAGATGTCCCTTTTATATGAGAGGAGAGGGTCACTCTTGGAATCTCAAAAAAAATTAATTAATATAAATTATTTTTCAATTAAAATTTTATTAAAATTGATTTATTTATAAAATATGATTAATATGGGTCTAAATTGCCTTATACAATATTATTTAAATATGTTTTGGCTATATTTCTACCCTTATCTTTTGGATTTACCCTTATTTAACCCCTTTAACTCTTACTGTTACACCATTAATGTTTACACTTTAAGGGTTAATATATTACTATGAAATTAAGAAAACCACATAAATGGATCATTAATTATTTTTAAAACGTTATTAGAATAATTCTTTAATGTTACATTTTTAAGAATTTTATATCAAATATTAAAATATTATTTACTATAAAAAATTTAGAATTTCAATTTTAAGGACTATTAATTGCATTGAATTTAATAATATCATGATAAAAATTATAATTCGAGAAAACAATTTTTTTTTACTTTCCTAACATTTCTAGCTAATGTATAAAATTCATTTACCACATTAATTATTTCATATTATATTAATTTTATTAATTTTAAATTACATTTATTTGATATTTTCATTAACAAAATAATTATTACATCATAATTGTGTAAGAATTTAAGATAATTATTTATTCAATAAAATTTAAAATTAAATTTCCATGTTGAATATTAAAAATTTAAATTTCAAATTACTATATATAGTATAACATATCCTAGGAATAACCCCAAATTAAAAATGGAAAAATGGAATTTATTCTATAAATTAATGATTATTGCAGATAATTACTTATCCAATAAAATTGGGGAATGTGTTAGGGTAATTTTTTTGTCCTTATCATTTTATATTTTTCCTTTAATTACCTGATTTTCCCTTTTTCATGATAACAAAAATTACTAAGGTTACCATTCATATTTATGAAATAAAAAAGTGATATAATTACTAAATTTTGAACCAAATTTAAAAAATATGAAATAATTTTTCTAAAATATAAAATACATGAGTTTCCTAACCTAATTAAATATTAAACTGATAAAACTAACCAAAAAACTGTTTTTCTAAAAAATTCCCTTTTAAAATTATAATTTATTTACACTATATTCAAGTATAAAACCCATTTAAAAAAAATCCTAATTGGGTTGTTTTAAATAAAAATAAAAAAAATTAAAATTTAAAACTAATCATAATTTTAATTTGACCTTATAAATACTTGAAAAATATAATTCGATTTAAAAAGCAGCATTTTTCACTATTCATTGAAAAGTTAAACTTTTTTAAAAAATATCAATATTTCACAAATAGATAAATTTGATTTAATTATTTCAAAAATGATATTTATTTCATTAAATAAAATTTATAAAATATCTAAAAAGTACCAATAGTATTCTTTGAAAAAATAAATAAAAATCAATCATGAAGAAATTTTATTTGATGAATAAAATGATTTTTTGGAAATTAAGTTCTTAATTTTATAAGCATTAATTAAAAAATTATTAAAGAGTAAAAAATTTAAATTTCATAATTCAGTTAACACTATTCCTTTTCTCCACATTAATGGCTAGTTTATAACAGTCACATAGTAACAATATTTAGTTATTTATTCAAGATCGGTGTTGTGTTTCTTATAAACTATTGAATATAGTTTTTTATTTATAAAGATATCATGATGCTAAATCCTCTACCATTTTAGAAATTGTGTTCACACAATTTTTAATTCAGGATTTATAACCACATTTTATCTTTTAAAAATACCTTTATTGAAATCGCACATTCAAAAAAGAATTAATAAAACTTTAACTTGATAATATAGAAAATAGAAGTGTGAAGGTCATACAAGATAACACATACTAGGTATCTATATTGGAAGACATGGAAATTTAAGAGAAAATAGATCACTCAAGTACTGATAGAGAGTTATAGAGTATACGGTCATGAGAAATCTGATCGTCAAAAAATGATAAATCTTTGATGGGATAAAAGGTCCTTGATTTATTGATAAGAAATGTAAACAAATAAAGTATTCTTTTTTATAATACTTTTCAGATATTTTAGGATTATTTTACTAAATGGAATATAAATATAAGTAAATATACTTACTTGACTAGAACAATTTCAACCTTTAATATATCTTCACCAAAATATCATCCTTTTTCTCCAAACGATTAGTATTCAATTTGATTTTTTCATGCCCAAATCACTAGAATGAATTTTCATAGTTAATGAATTACAAGAAAGGATAAAAATAAATTACTCCATTATTCATACATTTAACCCAACCAAAATGGATAGCATAATATGAGTTTATCCCAAAAGATGATAAACCTTCATATGAGTAAAACTAATTTAATATGAGAAATTCAAAACTAATACCCAAATTTTATCTTAGATCATTAATTAATTAATTATTCTTAAAATTATAAGAAATATTCATTACTATGATTTAATTCAAACAATCAAATATAATTCTAAGATAAACGTGTCATTTATCTATAGATAACATCAATCACTTTAAAAGTATCACACAAAAAATGAATTTTTCATAGTTTATAAGATATAATAATAATTTAAAAAAGTAATATAAACCACCATAAATTGGTAATAAAAGCATATGTGCTTCAAAAATATAATACCACATTTATTTGACAAATAATATTTCATAATATCATATAATATTCCTAAAATAGTGAGCTTCTTACGAAATAACACTAACCACTAACACAAAATCAATATCTAATCTCAATGTCATTTATATGAAAAAACATATGTTTCACAAAATAAAAAAATCTAAATATAATATAATTATATACCTAAAAATAATAATTCATACAAGCATCTAATTCATGTTGGAAATTGGTAGGCGATGCACCCTTTTCTCCCTTCTGTTGTGGGTTCAAAACTCAAGGCCATGCGGGATGCGATAAGTTATCACATGGTTTGTGAGAAGTACTTTTATAAAACTATGTAATTCATATAAAAATTTCAAAAATATGATAAAATACTCAAGATAAAAAAAATTATTCAATATTAAATAGTTTTTTAACTTCAATGGTTATCTCACACTTTTAAATTTTCATCCAAAAAAGTAATAACCGATAATTACCTCAAAAATTTAAATGTGTCCAAAAATATAGATAGTTACCTTAAAATTTCATAACTGAAATCCTCAATAGGTATTTATAAAAAAATTATTATGATAAACCTTAAAATTTTAATCCCAGGATGACATACATAACTTTTAATATAACCTCACAAGAAAACATCATATTCTCCAAAGTTATCTAAACCCTGTCCTGATATGAAATTTAAGGATATAGTCTTAATCAATACATATTATAGATATTTTAATTCTTAAAATTAAATTATTTAACCAAATATAATTTAGGTTTTTTATTTCATTGAATTAGGATAAACTCTTACGTATTAAACCCAAAAGTTTCTAGTGTGAACTTCTACACAATATCTATTTTTTATATGAAACAAAAGTGTTTAAAATAAAGCATGATTATGTTTAATGATAAATCCTCATAATAACCTCATCCCTATCCTTAATACCCATTATACCCTATGAAAAATATTTTCAAACATGGGATAATCAGAAAAATCTTAATAAAGGACATAACTAAAATAAAATTGTTAGTGCAGTGAAAACCAATATAAATATTTCCATGAAACATACCATTTTACACTAAAAATTGAATCATCTATTCAAAAAGATCATTTTCTTACCTTTAAAAAATCAAATGATTTCCATGAATACTAAGTATAATGAAAATAATATTCCAGGATTTAACATGGTAAATAAAGTTTTTATCACTCTACCAAATGGAGTACCAAATGTGGTCAACTTCTAACTCTAGAGAACTTGATGCATTTGTGGTCATATCATAACCACCCATCCTTGTTTTATCATGGAAGCACACATCATTGGTTAATAATGTCACCATCCATTCTTGGATTATAATGGAACCATACATCATTGGTTTATAATGGGACCAACCATAATTATAAATAATTCCATTAAACTATATCATCATCATAATACATGAATGATTTTATCAATAAAATATTTTCATGGAAAATTACCTTTTTATTTTTAAATAACATATTTTTAGAAAACATTTACACATACAAAGGGAAAAAAATTCATTTTAAATAACCATATAAAAATCTAAAATAAAATTAAAATCATTAATGCATTATTAATATAGGATAATCCACTAATTTTATATATGTTAAAAAACATTCATTGTGAAATTTGTCAAAAGAAACATTAAAATATTTTTTTAAAATAAATTCCTTTAAATAAAACATTAAAAAGAGCTCTTTTTGAAATCAATTGAGGGAAATTAAAAAATTTAATTTTAAAAAAGATCATTTCCATATGAATACATTCATGAAAATAATTTTATAAACATTTACAAGAATGATAAATATTCGAAAAATCATTAAAACATTTAAAATGAGGTTTTTTTGTTAAAGAGTACCTTACCTCGAGTCTGAATCATCACGTACATTTATCTTATTCTTTAAAATTAAAAACAACTTAATTATTTATATTCTTTAAAAAATGTTTCATGTCTTATATTAATTTTATATCACACATTTATATTTTATATAAAATTACTTAATCATTTATATTCAGGTCCTATGTTTTTAAGATATTCGATATCAATGTCCAAAATGGATTTTTAGGTCAACTGTAGTCAATGATGTCATAATTACATCATCCCTAGAATAATAATCTAGAAATAATTATAATTTTTGTATATAAATAATAATTTTAAATCAAACCATTAAATATGGTTATGAAAAATGAATTGTGTTATAATAATGGAGATTTTTTTCCAGACAATCAGATGAGTAACATATTCAATTTTCAAGGATCATTATAGAAAGAAGATAATTTTAATTTTTTAAAAATATTATAACATATTAAATATTATATTAATTATTTAAATATACTTATTTATATATTTCATGTGGTGTGGTGATAAAAAATGAGTCACATCGCTTCGTAGGGGTGGTAATCCACACATACGCATGAATGATGTTATAATTTTTGTGTCCATGGAATGGTAAGAAGATAAATTGTATATTATCTTTTTGAATTTAAAAACATGTTTTTAATATCATATATAAAAAAATATTTCCCATATTATAAATAGTCTTGAGAGACATGGATAGAAGAATTTTTTTTTCATTTCATGAGGCAGTAGTCTATCATACACATGAACAATGAATTCATTTCTCATTTGAAAGAAGTATATATAGATATAGGTAAATAAAATAACATAAAAAGTGAAAATATATGGAGAATACTGGATTTATTATTTTTTAATTGTTGAATAAAGGTTTATGGATGTATAATAATAAACCAAATAGAAACTATCAATTAAATATGATACCTCTTCTTTAGAAAATCTCCCTTTCTTAAAACCATAATTCAACTGAGGATGGTGTACTTCCTAAAGAATAACCTGAAGGATGTGGTAATAGTTTATTGGAAGTTATTATTTTCGCTAATGGATGAAAAAAAATTTTATTTTATGTGTGATTAAATGAGAAGAAGTGGTTCCATTTTATAAAAGAGGAGAGGGACACACTTTGAATTTCCCAAAATATTAAATTAATATAAATTAATTATCAATTTAAAATTAATCAAAATTGATTAATTTATAAGATTAGATTATTGTTTTTAAATAACCTCATAAAATAAACTTTATATATGTTTTGACTAAATTTACACACTTATCTTTTGATTTTAACCCATATTTAACCCCATTAACTCTTTCCAAGACAACATGGATTATTTCCCTTTTAGTGTAAATACCATACATTAAAATTCTAAAACAACACATAAATGGATCATAGGTAACCATTTAAATTGTATCCCAACCACTTTATTGAAATTAATTTTTTTTAAATATTTTAGAAAATTTAATAAAATATTTTTTACTATAAAATATTTAAAATTTCAATGTTAAATACTATTCATTATATTGACATTAATTATGTCTAGATAGCACATATAATTCAATTTTTTTTTATTAAATACATAACATGTCAAGGTAATATATAAAATTATTTTATCACATTAATTATCTCAAATTATATTTAATTCAATATTTTTAATATCTTTTATTTGGTATTTTAAATGATAAAACAATTATTGAATCAACATTGTGTAATAATTTAATGTAATTATTTTTTCACTAAAAAATAAACCTAATTACCACGATTAAGTTAAATATTTTATCTTTAAAATTAATATTTATAGTCAAATATAACATATATATAACCTCATACTAAAATTGTTATAATTATTAACAATATGAGTGGGACATCATTGACTTCCCTTTAAAAAAATATTATAAATTTTATAATCACTAATATGTAAAAAAAGGACACATATTCTTGTCTTTAATTATTATCAAATAAAATTACTCATAAAATAAAATTTCGGAAAGTTTTCGGGTCATTTTATAGTATTTATCAATTGATTTTTTACCCTTAATTACCTGACCAACCTTTTACCGTGGCAACAAAAATTCTAAGGTTACAATTCAAATTTTACAAAAATAAAATTACCCTAATTAATAATTTTACACCCTACAATTCTAAATATAAAATCAATTTTTAAAAATTCAAAACATATAAGTTTCATAATATATTTTAAAATTAATCCTAAAGAACACAATGAAAACCATTTTTAAAAAAATTCCATTTCTTAAATATAAAATGTTCTTATTCTATATTTAATTATAAAATATATTTCAAAAAACAGTGATTGGATAATTTAAAAAACATTAATATATTAATTTTTAAAATGAATCTAAAATATAATTTTACCTTGTAAATACTTAAAAAATATAATTTTTATCCAAAATCATTATTTTTCACTATTCATTGAAAACCCAATCTTTTGAAAAAATTATCATAATTTAAATATAAAATAAATTTTATATGATGATTTAAAAATTGATATTTATTTAGTTAAAAAATATAAAATTTCCTTAAATTAATTATATAAGTCTGTCAAAAATGTAATAAAAACATTCTTCAAGAAATTATATTTGAAGAATAGAATGAATTTACAAAAATTAAGTCCTTAATTTTCTAAGAATTAATTATTAAATTATTAATTAGTAGAACCATTTTATATTTCCTGATTCAACTAATAATATTTATTCCCACCAATTTAACAACTAAGTTAAAATTTTGAAATAATAATAATATTTATTGTTTCGTTCATGCTCAGTATTTCTTATCTTATACACTATCAGACATAGTGTTTCCATTAAAAAATAATTGGATGTTATAGTATTTTAAAAGTGTCATGGAATCCTAAAATATGAGGAAAGATGTATTATATAATATAAATATTTTTTTTAATGTTATCCCACTGCACTCTATTCTTATGGATATGGTCTCCATGTGAGACAACTTTATGTAGTGCACTAGTGATAAGTTTTATAGTCTAATGAGGAGCCCAAAATTCAAATAAATTTCCAACATCCATGGTATTTCATATTTTCAATAGGAAAGTGTATTTTAAATGGATCATGTACTATCAGGTCAGTCAAATATCCAAATCCAATTGAAGGCAAAAAGTAAAAAACAAAGGGTTCTTCTACTTCTATTTGTATTGGACAAAAGAAGAAACCATATAACAAGATATATGATCCTCATGGAATCAATAAATGACAAGGAATGCATTGGAATGTCATTATAAGAAGGTTAGATGGTCGAATGAGCGTATCATGGAATGGAATTACAAGAATCAAAATTTTCATGTGAGCCTATTTGACCTTTTAGAAAAATATAAAATACCATGATATAGAATTACATGAATGATTGGAAAATTATACTATTTATCAACTCAAGATTAAATAAACCAATCTTAAAAAATTATTTTTAGGGCCAAAAAAATCCTAGTGATATGTTTTGATTGTTATGGTTAGAAGATAGGGAAAATAATGTTTTCTTTCACTCATTAATTACGGAGGAGAATTAAAATAAAATTTATTACGGAAGCATAAAGATAGGTCACTAACTATTTTCATAAAGTATATAAGGAACACAAGGTCGGTCAATTTAAGGGCATGTTAGCTTACTCATGGAAGAACATGCTTGAATGTTACCTTATAATGGAAGGTGTGGGATTTTTTTCTAGTAGCATTTATAGGACGGGGAATGACTTGAAAAATATTATTATATAATTTATTCTTGATAAAATTGATATTATGGAGGTAATGAATAACCATATTGTAGTGACATGATATTTCACAACACATTTTTCATAAATAAACAATGCATTCAATAGATTCTTCCACACACAACAACATACAAAAATGAATGCATGATATATTTAGACCACTAAAACTTGGATGTTCAAATTACTAGGTATTCATAAGAATAATAAAACTATTAAATATAATAATTTATTTATATATATAAATTTTATTTTAATTTTTTTTACTTAATACATTATTTCGTTTGAGAGTGTCTGTTTCTATGTCTTGTATATTTTTTTTAATGAAAAATATTTATATTATTCTTTAATTATTATTTCAATAAAATATAAAAATTATTAATTAATTATATATTAATTATTATTTTTTAGAAATTAATAATAAGAACAACTAGTATTTCAAAATTTTATTTTCTACAAAAAAACATTTTCATTATATAAGTGATTTTTTTTTTATTTTTTTTAAAAAAATCATGATATTTATTTAGAAAAACATTAATAAATTTTTATATTTATAATTTAAATTCTAATCTATGTATAATTTTAGGTTTTTTTCAAAAAATATTTACTTTTAGGTGAATAAATATTTTTTTTTGAAAATAACATGATTTATAAGACATTATTAATACATAAGTATAAAATTAAAATCCAAGAAAAATTTTAAAATAAATAAATGATAATGTTTAAAATGTATTTAAAATATTAAAAATGTTTTTTATAAATTTACAAACCCATATTTGAAAATTTAGAACAAAATTTATATTTCATTGAAAAATAATTTCAAATACATTATACATTTTCTATTATAAAATTATTTTTTAATTAGTTCTAGAATATTAACATAATGAAAATTATTTAATATTAGGAACTATTAAGTAAAAATTATTCAATAATGGTTATTTTATTTTTGGGTATAATGGATATGTTTCCTTAGGTGAAATCTAGTAAACACAGTATAATATAAAATGGAAAAAGTGAAATATGTAATTTAAATGAGTTGAAACAATCTATAAAATATCTCTATCAATGGTTTTCTGAGTCCAAGAAAACCCTCATATATTTACATCTCTATCTTTCACATTTTTTAGATTGACCTTCCATGAGATTGATTTCTCATTTTTGAATTTTTTTAATATTAACAAAAAATATCATCCCTTTGCATTTACTAGAGGTCACTCCACTCCTCACTTCGCCCAAAAAAGAAAATTTTTTAAACCCAAACTCTACCCAAGACTCTCTTAAACATACCCACCCACTTTAATGAGTTTTTTATTCAAAAAAATCATCCCACGAAGACTTAACTCTATTTTTTAAGTAGGTAATCCAAGAAGTGTTGTATGAATTCCTAACAAGCCCTTTCTCATTTAAATTTTTTAGCTGAAGTAATCCTTCCTCAAATTCAATTAAACAATTATAAAATTATAAAATAATTAGGATTAATATTTTGGAATGCTATAATAATTAGAGTAGTCATTAAACACATATTCTGTTTCAATTAATAGAAACTAAACTGTCACTCATGTGTTATATAGAAAACCTCCTTCCCAATACCTCATAAAGATGGTTAACATTGATAATTTAATATATATATATATATAAGTATACCATTTATGAAATATTTTTAATTATGAAATTATAAACCATAATACCCATCTTCCATATTTAATGGAAAATGAAATCACCATCAATGTATAGATATAGTTTACCAATTCTAGGGAATGATAGACTTCTATTTTATTTTCATCACGAACTTATATGAATAGCTATGATAATTGATTAAATTGATTAATATTATTTTTATGAAATTTTTATGGTACAAGAAACACATAATGGACATATAATGAAAATTATATGTAACAACCAACCGTATTAAATTGATTCAACGAAAGATGTATTTTAAGAGGAAAAAATTTAATTCACTCACACTATGAGATAACTTCATATATATAATATTCATATAATAGTTCTTTAAAATATTGATATAAAATAAAAATAAATAACATATAAGATCATTATTCTTGTAATATAATGATATTTTAATTAAATCTCTTCATAAACACCCATTTATTTTGTTCTGTTCTTGTTTGGGTTGGTCAAGCCCACTACTAAAAAATGCTCTAACTTTTTATCATGGGTTATTGTTTACATTTAATTTATTTTTATCATTTATTGAAATTAATAAATAATATTTTTTTAAATAGTTATAATTAAAACATACAATCTATTATTAAAAAACACCCATTATTCATAAAGAATAATTGAAACAGGGTCACCACCAATATAATTTTTAATGATCTTAACCAAAAAACCAATACAATAATGTTTTAAAAATGTAAAAACTATAAAACATAAATTATTTGACCCTATATGATATAATAATGAATATCATTGGGGTATGACTAAATGATAATAATGATATTACAAACTAGTACAAAACAATCAGTATTACTCACTCTCAATATTAACAATATATAATATGTAACATTTCTGTAGATAATAATTATAAATTATGTTTATAATAAGTAATAGATATGAAAAATGTTCTAAAATAGGTTATTTAGATATTTATTATTGTTGAAAAGGTTCTTAGATTTCATTCGACTAAGTTGGAAATTGAGGTCAGGGGTTATTTGCCTAAAATTTAATTTCATATGATATATTTAATTTTTTGCACCATGATATCATTATCATGATATTTTTGAGACCTAATCAATTTGATTTACAATATTAATAGGTTTTTTTAATATTAATATCATATTCCCATTTAAATATAATTATCATTATATGATACCAATGTTGAAAGGCGTTTTTTTATTAAAATATCACTCAAACCTTAAGGGTTTCATTACCTATATTATATTGTAATCCAGATTTTTATTGAAAGAAAATAAATTTGTGAAAATATTAATAATTCATAAAGCATCCATCATTTTATAAAGATATTTATGGTGTTTCACATGTCTATTATAAAATATCATTTCACATATAACATTACTTAAATGATATAAAGAAACCAACCTTACCATTTCTTTGCAGTCAGGAACCTCCCCATTCCCATATATGTATTCATAGGATTACATTTAAAGAGTCCTTGTATATTATTATATTATTTTTAAGTTCATTTTCTAGTTCATGTAATTTAAAAATTAATTAATAAATTATAACATTTTCCTCATGGTTCATTTTCATCATAATATTAAAGTATTATTCTTTTAATGTTTCTGTGTGAAAGTTTCATTCCACTAAATTTATCATTTTATATAATTATTATTCTATTAGATTTAATTATTACTATATAAATTAATTTTATAATAGTTTTCGAAAATTTTTACTTTAAAATCTATTCAAATGGTCCATATGTTATCTTATTACCAATGTTGTTTTTCAAAATCATAAAAATATGTTATTCAGCTATGTAATTGTTCTTTGAAATATCTTATACTAGATCATGAATATTTTTCAAATGGTACTATCGAACATTAATCATTTAATACAATATGAAATATTTTTTTATATTTTATAAATTATCAATCACTCCCTTTGTCTTCCTAGTTATTGAAGATTTTAAAATGTAATTTTTCTTCGAATTACTTCTCATTGGGAATACCTTATTTTTATTCTATTTATTAAACAGTGTTCAATTTGATTCCATTCATTGATTTATTAGAAAATTTATTGAATAATTGTATACTCTATTTATACAGTGTAAAAAAATTATTAATATAAATTTAATGTAATTTACCCAAAGTTTTACATGATATCATTGGATAATAATTTATTTTCAACGGTTTGATCATGATATTATTATTGATAAAAACCAATTTATATCCTTTTTAATACAATTTTAAAAGGATAAAAACCAATTTTAATTCCATAGTTATTTTTATTTTGTTGAAATAAACCAAATTACACTCTAGGCCTTTATTATTCTTTAAAAAGTCATTGATTTTCATTTGAATGTTCTATGAAGTCCATTTTATTTCCTTGGGGTTTTTATGATGTGATATGCGAATGAATTTGAAGTAGTATTCATATATATTTATGATGATTGTAATGGTATTATATCACCGTCTAATGCATTGGGGAAAAGTTTATATCTCATGATATAATTATTCAAAATTAAATTTTACTTCCCATAAGGATGGGAACTAATGGTATGGACCATATAAGTAATGTTCCTTATACTAATGGATTTTTCATATATTAAAGATGCCAAGATTTTATGATTATAATCAGGATTATGTTATGATCTCATGCTTCATGTTTATGAACTCTCTCTGTTAATTTATTATTTATATTATTATAGGCCTTGTACCTTTATTTATTATCTATGCTTTACTGGGAGGGAATTTGTTTACATAACATGATTATACCCATATTATAATATTATATTAACTTATGAAAATTGATTTTTATCTCTTATTTTTATCCTAATAGGGCATCTGATTTCATCCCTTTCATATCATTCAACTTACCTAGTTAATTAATGTAATAAAATATGAAAATTTAGAAAATAGTTTCTTTTGGGGATAATTAATGGCAGATATTTAATGCTCTTTATTGATTTAGTATATTCATTTATACTAAAAAAACATGTCATGTGGATTTAGAGAACATTTTATTTTTGTAAATTTATTTCCCTAAATCTCTAAAATTGTGACCCTTAATGGTCTTGGGAATTTTGTATAATCAAATATTTCCATTAATTTTTATTAATGGGATGGCTACTTTATTGGGATGCATTAGTTATTATCTGAGAAGAAGTAAAATGAATTTTTATAACATAATGTTATCATTTGTGAAAAAATTTGGAGTCATAAGTAACATCACTTTTTTAAAAGTTGAAATTCATCATTATTTCAAAGTAATATATAGCCCTTTAGGTTAGTTATAGTAATGAGGAATATTTTCTAGATTCCTATAAGAAAAAATTAGCGAATTCCCAAGAGATAATTTAGAAAATAATTCTAAAATTAAGATAACATCCCCAAGTCTTGGTAATGTATTTATTTTGTGGTTTTCCTTGTATTAACATCCTTATATAGATAATAATGTGGATTGAAAATCAATCATAAATTTACATAGGTATATTATCCCTAAAACAAGCATATTGGGTAATAACTCAAACATATAATGGTGCATGAAAAAGAGGCATAGTTTCATTACTAACATGAATATTGTAGGGTATATGATTTTTCTATTAACATTCAATATATAAAAATTTATAATGGATAAATTTCTTAATAAATGTAAGGGATTAGGTTAAGATTATTATGATAATAAAACATGTATAAAATTAAATTAAATTGAAAGTATCAAATGATGAAATGAAAATTCCATTAGTGAATTTTGGGTCTTATATTCCTATAATAATTCACTCTGTTTGTTTTAAAAATTATACTAATTATCTTGGATTTAAAATTTAGTTAAAATAGTATGGTTGAAATGATGTTGAGAAACATATCTATATAGGAAACACTATGTCTTATAATTGAACCAGGGATCGTATTTTAATGGTTATGAATTTGAGTAAATTAATTTTATAAAAGAAATAGTGCATACCCTTATCTTTATAATGTTAGTGATGATGATATCATAATAGAAATAAAATATTGGTAATTTTATCAATTTTCACAAGTGAGTGATATTTATTTATATTCTAAAAGTTATGATAATTAAAGAATAAATTTATTGATTTTTCTCCAAAAATATATATTAATGGATAAAAAATTTATATTAAATTAAAACATTTAAAATTAAAATACATTTTATTAGAAGGTTGAATTTATAAGATAACTATTAAAGAATAAATAATTGAGGAATTTATAACACATAAGTTTACTATATTCTTTATTTTGAGATAATAAAAGGATGATTAATTTTAAAAAATAATATTAGATAGTATTGGTAAAACTATAATTGATAACTGATTCATGATATATTTGGGGATGTTAATTTCATTTTTATACTGTATTATATAATTAATATTTTGTGATTTAAGGCCATTTAACGGTTATGGATAATTATAATTGTTGGAAGCATATATGGGTTCACTGAGGTTTAATATATGCAATATTCCAATATTTTTTGTGAAAATTTGTTATGGAGATCATGATTAGGGATAAATTTTGTTAATGAATTATTATTAACTAGATATGGCCTAATATTATATACTATATACCCTACCATTACTATATTAATAATAAAATCACCTACATTCTTAAATGAGTAATAACTAAAATAGTGGGGATATAGTTTAGTCAAGGGTGAACAATTTTATTAAGATATATTCGACTATAAATTTTTCATAAATAATCAATTAGTTTGATACCTTTTTTTATATAAAACATAGAACAAAAATGATATTTTTATATTTTTAGGCCATTAAATCGAAGATGTTTAATTTTTTAGTAAGAATTGGAGTAACTGGATTATGAAATATATAATTTTAATGAATATTATTTCTATATTTTGAACCTTTATATATTTTTAAATATATATTTTTATTTTTCATTGGTGTTGGAAATGTATTTTGGGTGTCACAGGGATTTTAAATTAATATACTAAAAATATTAATATATATTAATGTTCCCCTGATAATATTTTTTTGAATAAATGTTTCTCTATTTTTTAGGACCTTAGATATAAAATTTGATATCATTGTGGTTGAAGGTAATTCTTTTTTACCCTAGTCTGATATAATATTGGTTAGCATTAGTTGTTCCATGGAAGGTAGTCATTAGAGGGTACATTATGTAATTATATAATTTATATTTTTAATTTTATTAGATTTCATAAAAATCCATTCCTCTATTAATTTGTTGTTATATAGTTTCTTTAGGAATAACCTTATAACCATGGGAGATTATTGAGCATGACAAGGATAACCTCATTGGATTTTTCAATCTTTAAAACATTGATTAAAGATGAGTGATCAAAGTGATTCATGAGTTGAATGATTAATGCTATGAGATCCTTAATTTAGACACTAGTGGTTGTTTTTTACACCAATGGTCAACCCATTATTTAGGTATGAGACATTATTTTTTAAATTATTCTCTTTTAATTTAGTTTCAATAATTGATTTCACATATGCATATTCTCTGCGTATTTCATTCATTGTATGACATAGTTATAATTTTATTTATTTAAGAGAACTTCATACACCTTTAGTACCCTTGATTATACCTTTGTTTCCAAAATATGAATTCATTGGATGATACTACATCATCTGAAAATGACATCGCATCATTCCTATGATTTTCTAAGTTCTATTGATCATTTTCTTTGTCATCACTGTAAGGGGTATGTGATTTTGATTATTCGCACTAGATTTGAAGACTATCCACTCAATAGATTCATTATGGAAGGTGGAATGACATATGGATCAATTTTATACAAATTTATAGAGAATTTTTTTTGGATGTGGGTGATGGATTCATGGATCAGAGGACCTAATGGTAGTGATAGGTGTGATGGTTACTGCATGGATGACCATAATCTTATTTTACGACCACTGGAGTCCATAAAACAATGATCTGGGTTTTCATCCAATGGATTTGGTTGTCTCTGGTGAGTCAAGTAGCTGTGTGAGTGGTGACATTAAGGAATCTAGATATTCAAGAATAGTAGGATTATTTACCAGTGAAAAATGAAAACACACACTTTGTTTCATAAAGGAATATATGTTCTGTATCGTAGGTACTCATAGTGTCTAGGGTTTCAACCAGAGTTAAATATCATACAATATCTATACAAACCCAAATGTTGTGTGATCCTACCCTGATATCGATGCCCCCATGTCAATGGATCATTCCAAGTAACATGAGTGAGTAAACATAGTATTTCCCAATAAGGACATGTCATGTGGAGGAACATGGCTATAAAAGCTTTGTATTTCGATCACAATCCCATGACACTGGGTGAAATGATTTTCCATATCCCTAAAGGGACCAGCCATGTGGAACTGCATAGCTATCCAAGTCGTGTGACAAGGGCTTATAGCCATGACCTTTGCAGAATATACAAGGCATATTCCCTTAGGGACATTCCAGGTTATCAAACATGTCTTCTCAATATGTGACCAGTGAAAGAGAAGTCTATGATTTCAGGAAAATTCACACACCCAATAACTCAATGTACACATTTTATACTTGTTCCTATATCTTCTATATTATATAAAATTTTCTTTATGGATTGTATTTGCAATTTTGAGTATCCTATTTTGTGTATACTTCCATGTCAGACATAATTATGGCCTTAATTTCAGTATTATAAGTACGTCAGGAGGTGATAAAAGAAGGATAATTATTTAAATGTTACTTAGATTTTTACATTGATTGGGTTGGATTATTGGAGTTTTACTATGGTTGGTTCTACTTTGTCTCTCTTGGTGGTAGAGATGCAATATCATTTATAAATATTGAGATATAACTCGTTAATATATCATATGGTGGGGTCTATCTATCTATAAAGCATTTCTCCCAGTAATTGAGTTATATTGACCCTAAATTGCTCTATTATATTTATTTATCCCTATTTTATGTTATGAATTGGTGAGGTTTTCTTCCTCCATACTCATTCATTATAGTTTACAAATGATCCATGGCTAGGATATGAGACCATTGGGGTTACAGGCAAACTCATCATTCATAGATGGATTAGAGGATGGAGATCCCCTTTATCTCTTTTTTGGATTCTTTTGGATAATACCTATTTATGGGTTCCTTTACCAACTTGGATTATGGGATTGTATGACTACTATATTATATTTCTTACATCTACGTCATTGGTGTGTCACACCATGTATGTATATACTCACACATGAATGAGATATTCCCACATGTATTATCTAATATATAGATGATAGGAAGAATGGAAGCGACCTTGGTGGATTTGGTATTAAAGATGAATAGAAGTACCTGAAGGTATTAAACATGTTCAGTGGTCTTACATAGACATTGTGAGAGGGTATCCCTTTAGTTTCCCCTTTTTAGTTGGAATGTTTATCCCTCTTTTTTGGATGGCTGTGAATTTTAAACATTCATATATATTATTTTATATTTATTAACTTTAATGTATTTCCTATAGATTCTTACAATCATTGATTACTCTATACATGTTTTTTTCTCTTATATTTCTTCATTATAGCATGGAATTTTGGGTTTCTTTATGTATGAGTACTTGTACATTAGGCTATGGGCTCCCGTTTCATTTTTTTCTACTTGGAACTCATCTCCATCCCCTAACCCATTGGATTTGATCTTGGATTATCAACCTCAGTGTACTTCCAACCCTTGCAGAATTTCATTAGATTAGGTGGTGAAATAGTGGTGTCAATAGAGGTCTATCCTCAAGTCAGTGATTGGAGATGGTCCTGACATGATGTCAGGTGTGGGAACCTAAATCGACTATGTTGTAGTTTTTCAACAAAAACACCCAGTCTAGGGAACCTATTTATGTTTTGGTTTTTTACATTTCCACACATCAGGATTATGACTACCTAATTTTCAACATGTCATGATGGGGAACTAGATACAGTAAATCCAATAGCACTTGAATTATATATGATTAGGTTTTTAAAAAAAATATTATTTATTAATCTCCATAAAAAATATTTTTGATCATGGTACATCATGATTTTTTTCCTTATTCCTCCATGATGACATCTAACAAGGATTTCATGGCATTGACATGATTATAAATACTTGAATTAAGAGGCCAAAATATGGAAACAATTTATGATTTTTTTATTCGAATAAATAATAGAGGATTATTTCTTCTTGAGGAACACCATTTAGATTCACCTCCAGCGGTCCAGGAATATGATCAACTATAGTTTGGGTATCCTATAGAATTATCATGTCAAGAAAATAACTCAAGACTTCTTCACACATTGTGTTCAATCCAGAAAAAGAGACCACCGTGGTTTTTCGGTGATCCATTCCCTTGGGTAGTTGAGTATTGTATCGAGGTATTTTTTAGGATTATATATTGTTCAGAAGGTTCCAAATAATTTTTTTTCTTTTTCAACCAATATTAATATTGGATTAGTTAGTCATTGGTGGGGTCAATTCATCTAGAATAAAAAATAAGTGACTCTATCTTAGGATATAGACGAGCACCTCTTTGGATAGGAATAATTTTTTATGACCGCACAGTAAACCAATGTTTAGATAGAGGTTGTTGATTTAGTTTTCCACCATGATTATGTCCCATCTCAATTAGATGGCGCTAATTGTCACTTAAATTCCTCAAGGAAACATATGATGTTGATATATCATTATGATTGTAAGATTTTATGTTTCTTCTAGCATGTGAGGAATAGGTATGGTTCCCCCACCCTAAATAATTCTCTTGTTACAAGATATAAAGTTGTGCAGGTGAGTTAGTTCTACCCAAAGAATTTTTTTGAGGTGGAGTGCATAAGTTATTTTCAATTGTATGTTTAATGCTATTTTGGTGGTTCTAATGTTACAGTAAAAAATATGGACGTGGGGATTCAATTGGTAAGCTTAATAATGGATTCAGGAGGTCTATGAACCACTAGTATAGAGGTTGTGTTGTAATTAGGGTTCTCTCAGGCCAAGTATGTGTGGAGCCTTGGTAGTTGGTACTGATAGAGGGGTGGGAAGAGTCTTTGAGTGTGGAGCTACATAAAGAGGAAGATGTTGTGACCTAATTCCACCCCCAACAATAGGCGGCCAACTCAATACTTAGAGGGATGGAAGTCCAGTAAGTAGAATTTTTCATGTTATGGAGGGATATAACTAGGCTTATCATGATTTTGTTTCATGTATAATTTGTGACCTTTCTATTTTAATAGAGTACTTATAGACACCTATGTGAGCCATTCCTTTTTCTTCAATCCTGCATGTGAGAGTTATAGCTTCTCATTGAGTCTTTATCCAATCATCAATGACTAGAGGTTCCTAAATAAAGAAATTTATACATATATCATATTTGATTGTAGTACAAGTTATACCTTAAGGGAGAGAGTTTCCCATGCGACCCATTCATCAATGTGATGAAACCTTATGAAGTAATCAAAGGTAGGAACTATTTTAGAGTAGTGTGATCCCTGATAGACTCATCACATGAGAGTTAGATTCGTTTTTATAGATCAGATGAGTTTCTACTTTTTATGATATAGTTTTCTTATGGATGAGTAAGTGGGAATTAATAACATGAATTTACAACATATCACCCATGAATTTTCTTGTATTTCTTTAGTGTAGTGGGAACTTAAATAATTTTTCTTCCATTAGTTATAAAGGATTATATGGATGAATTTCTCGATTATATTCTAGGACTGCCTTCGAGGTGAGAGATTGACATCTGAATCATATTTCTGCATTGTAATTCACTGATAACTTTTTTGGAATATCACATATCCCCCATTGAGATCGAAGAGTAGAGGGTACAATTGTGTGAACTCTGAGATAAATATTTTATCAAACATAATTTATACCCCTATGTGGAATGGGTTTTTTTCAAAAAAATACATACCATAGTTTGGGGATTTTTATTTATTATCATCACCAAAATCAGGTAATGGTCAATTAAAATTACCCGTTTATAATTATTTATGAACCTTTTGTTAGGTCCACTATGTAAAATTCCATCAGAGAGGGGGGGGGGGGGGAATTAATGTATGACAGATTGAAACTACCTACTCGTTGGATCTTGTTTGGTTGTAAAACAAAACTCACTTCTCTCTTTCTCCCATAGTAATGTATGAGCATAAATTAAATCATGCATAAGACATAGTAATTTTACATGGTTCACACTCACTGGGCTATGTCCAATGATCATACAATGGAAATGTGAACATGTACCAATCCACTAAAGCTCCTTGCCGATTACAAGGTTTAATAAAGATCACTTATATTCCCATGATCACTGCATTTACAATGATTAGAGTATACTCACTACATTCCCAAGGGACACTCCTTATATCTCTTTCACAGGCTCATTGCCAATGAAAGTATCACCGGCTTCCACTTCCTTTTCTCACTACACTTGGATGATATCCACTGGATGTTTATGGACTAGAAGGCCAGTTCATTTGAATGAATTAGCCATACTCAACTATAGATGGATTCTCTTTTGAAGTTACACTTTCATACATTGATGAATACCACTTTACCATAGATATACTGGGAAACTTTGAACTTTCACGCAAGCTAGGGTTGACTTGCACACAAATTTAATTCATGGAATTTTTTCTTTACTTTTTTCATTGAAAACGAACTTTCACAGCACTAAATACATTCAAAACACACCATTTTTATGCCAAACTCACTATTGGAACCCAACACCCTTTTGGTGTGTAACTTTTGCACAAATATCTATTTTTATGACACTTTCTACCACTTGCGCGGTTAGAGCTCTGATTTTCTATAAGTTTTGAGCTTTGTCCATAATGAGGGTGTAGATGACTATTTATTGGCATTTTGCGACCGTTCATGCATAGCATGAAACTTCTCCTTGAATTCACAAGTATCACATTAGCGCAACCTCCCCTTTCATGAAAATCCATAACTTTCACACCCTTCCTTCCTTTTCCATATTTTTATGTAGAGATATTAAAGAATGAATGGCCAGCATCTTTCCAAACCTCCTTCAAACTGGAACACAACCTCCTTTTCTAAAAACACTTATCACAATTGTATAAGATCTTTTTGTATTGGCTAGATATTCTCCATTATTTTATCATGGATCAATGTCAACATAGTTTTTCAACAATGTCCCTAGAAATATAAAACTAACCATGGAAACCCACTTTTTTAAAAAACACAATCAACCAAAAAATGCATCTAAGTTACCTTAATGGATTT
Organism: Viscum album; assembly: GCA_963277665.1. Lineage (NCBI taxonomy): Eukaryota > Viridiplantae > Streptophyta > Magnoliopsida > Santalales > Viscaceae > Viscum > Viscum album. The sequence continues at coordinate 1,892,510,287 of OY728122.1, read as the reverse complement.
ATTCCCCACACTTTTAGACATGTAAATTAGTGCGATTTGTTTCTAAAATATTAATTTTAGGTTTTTATACCATCAATTGGTTCTTCAGGGGTATGATATTCAAAAGAATATATTCCAATGTCACAATAATAATTATGTTTTCCAGGTGATAAAATTTTTCTTGAATAATTATCATGTTATATCCATTGAAATTATTAAATGGATACACTATATATATAATATAATTCATAGTTTTCTTTATTGATTACATTCTAATTTAATTTTTTTCCAAAGAGGAGAATGAAGAGAATTTTTGGATGGTCTTATAATTAATACCAGAGTAGAAAATATAATTTAAGTTATCAATGTGTCAGTTTTGGATCCTATAAGCTCACTTTCTATGTAATTTAATCTATATTAATGGTGGAGATGTGGATTTATAAATGATTAATGAGATTCTTACTTGATTAACTGAAGAGAATGATATAGGTGTAGAGTTTTCTTTGTTTGACAGTGCACTGTTAGTGTTTTTCAATAGAATTCTCTTAAAATTCATCCCCTATAACTACCATGATATAGAAATGGCATCTATTTTAATAGAGTTAAAAATGTTAGAAATCATTTGAGGCACTAAGTTAGAGGATTTCCAATTCTCTCTTTTTAAGTCTATTATAGGTGTGTGCCAAGTACATGGTGTTTTAAGATGCCTCTAGAGTTGGGCTCAAATGCATGTTCAAGTAGAGTTAGGAAGTGATTTCTTATTGTCCAAGATATTTGAGATCCCATGAGTAGAATTACATGAATCATAACATAGATATGTAATTGGTTGTCTTCCCTGGGTTATGTGGAGTTATTATCTTCTGGGAGAGGGTTTCAATACTTACTCAGAGCAGAAGACTCCCAGGTAAATTATCACCTAGAAAGATATTAAATTGAAATATATGTGTTGGTTATAGTTCCTATATGAATAAAGAATCTTGGTAGTCTAAACTTTGATAAGGTAAATGTGCTGAAGATTACCTTTATAGGAAATCTGGTTCTTACTTACTGGTGGAGGAATTTGAGAAATTGGCATCATTACAGATGATCTTGGTAGAGGAGAGGGGTGAGGAATACTTTCTGTTAATGGTAGTGGCTCCATCAATTATACAATGTGTGATAGAATATCATATAACAAATTTCAATTATGAGGTTCTTCATGGCTTGATATCCTTAATAAATTCACTAGATGGAATATCTAAAATACGAGAGCATTCCATTCATTATTTGGGGTGGAAAAGAGATTTATCCATGTTTTTTGAGGATGTGTTAAGGGAGTTTCATAAATAAAAATTAGTTTTATATCCATTTGTAGAAAAATATATATAGGGACCATTGGAAGTGGCTTTGATAGGCTGGAATGAGGTGGATAATTTCAGAGTATGTCTCTTGATGCCTCACATGTTAGTATGAAAGGGTTGAAAATCCAATTCTAGTAGGTTTACCATAACTTCTATATATTATAGAATGAATATAGGATGGAATAATTACGATTTTGGGATAGGTATTATATGAATAGTTAGGATCCATGATTCTATATGAGGTATTTTTGATGAATATACACAGACATCACACTTCTATTCTATTAGGTAATATTGTTAAATTGAGAATTTTCACTAGTTTTACATGCTTTAGATTGTCCATCTACATGGGGCACCCATTTTGATTTTCTCCAACCATGATTATAGACACACATCATAGTTTTTTGGGGTTTGTATGATATTTTTGGGACCCATTTATAGAAGACCCCATCATTTATTCTATATATAGACAATTTAGTTTTATATAGAATACAACAAATCACAGTTTCTAGGAATTTAAAAATTAATTTATATTCTTATTGATTTATAAAATAATCATTTTAAAATAAATCAAATTAAATAATGACATGGTTTTTCTAATAAAATTTATAGGAAAAATGAAATACCTTTCTTTATGGGTTTAAATATATGTTTTTCATGTTTTTTATTATAAAAAGTGAAATATTATAAAGGTACTATGAAATTAATATACATGCATATTGTATTTGAATGATGGGTGTGCTCATGATATATCTCTATATTCCATTGGGAAATTATTTAGGCATAGGGGATAGTAATTTATAAGTAATAAAACAATTTGTTCCATTGAAAGAGTTATTTTAATGGATTATTTGATATGGTGATCAATATATTGTCTCAAAAGGAAATCATGGTATTTTTATTGTAATACATGAGACCCCAATATATTAGGTTAACATTATATCTTGAACTATAACATAATGTGAACCAAAATAGAATTTATTCAATAGTGTATTAAAAATTATAATTTCTAGTTGTTATAATGTTTTTAAAAAAAAATAATATTTGTAGTTGAATTAATTACAATGAAATAATCTTAAGATGATTCATTGGAATTTTTCTAAAATAGTGGGTTTTATTCTTGAAAATTAATTTATTAATTTTCCCAACATATATTTTTTTTGATAAATTAGAATTTATATTAAGAATAATTATGAAAGAAATAAACTATGAAAATATTTTTTTTAGTCATTGAAAATAAATTACTAAGGGTAAAGAATAATTACCTTAGTAAATTAATAATGTACTTTTTTAAGAGTTTATTTTTTAAGAGATAAATGTGTTTTAATTAGATTTATTTAATTTAAAATATTAATCTAATACTATTTTAGAAAACATAAATAAAATATATAAAAATGAAAAAAATAAATTATTAATTGGAACAAGAATAATAAACACATAATATTTAAAAATCAAATTTTCATTAAAAAATATTTTTCCTATATTTTGTTTTTTAATTTGAAAGATAATATTCACATATTTAGTAATTGAATTATTTTAGATATATCCTAATTTTTTTCATTACATTAAAATTTTGTATGAAGGGTCATCTTATTTTTTGGTAATAAAATATGTTCCTTGATTAAATTTTATTCAACCTTAAAAATAGTAAAATGTATATATTTGGAATATAATTTTTTTATTAATTATAAAGACACATACACCATCTAGAAATAATTTTTTATTAATTAAATTCATAATCCCAAGAATCACCTACCACTTCTCCGCATAATTTACCAACACACCAAACACCCTTTTTATTCTTTACCTACCACATAGATAAATTAAGTTTCCAAGAAATTTACCCTATTTTCATCTATAAACTTGAAATCTCACTAACCATTCAATAAAAATATAACAATAAAATTTCCACTAGGAACTGTACCCTACATTTGTCCCCAATCACCCCTATTCATCCTCATAAACTTCTCGTGAGAGAAAATTATCACAATTGCTTATATTCTAAGTATTCGTCCAAGAGAAACCCAATTTTCTATATACATGTTCAATCATTTAACTAATGAATTTTTCTTTTATATAATATAGTATCCCATGTTTTAAGAACACTATATTTAATACCCGATATAACACGCAACACTGATCCAAAACCAACCATGAAATATTATTATTTAAATATCCATCCAATGGCCAGAAGGCTTTTATTTTTTATTGATTTTTGATAATAAAACTTTAAAGGGGTGAGGTAGAACCCTTAAAAGGCTCGTAGGTGTAAGTATTACATGGATCGTAGGCCTTAGAGGAATTCATTTCCCGTAGGCTTTCAAATATTACATATAACCCAGACTAACTACTTAGAACTGCTCCACCCCAGCATCTTCATCGTGAAATCATCTCTCTACCTTCTCATGGATGTTCGGCTAGGCATTCCCATTCATGCACAGGCTTTTCCTGATGGTAGGTGCCATACCCTCCCATTCTTTCAATCTATTTAGCTTCTACTGTGGTGAAAGATCCTTTTCTCATCCTCCTTTTAGAGCTTGTTCCTTGTAGGTTTTCTGGTTTGCATATGCACTTAAGGTGGCATGAAGGCCTTACTGACCCGAAGGCCTGGGTGTCCTGAAGTCCTTTAAGGACTTAGGGACTAAATCGGTGGCCCGAAGGCCCAAACGGGGGAATATTCTTGGCGGCTACAATGCCAAACAGTTCCTACTATAGTTCCCACTACAGTACCTACTACAGTACTGCTACAATACCTACTGCAATACTACAACAGTCCTGCTACAGTAACCCATAAATTCTTCCTCTGTCTGGATTTGATCCTGTGTCGCTTGGATGCACTTAGGAAGTCCTTACCAACCAGGTTAAGGTTAATGTGCAATTATTATTTAAATATAATATTTATAACATAGTCCTTAAATTAGTTGTTGGGAATAATAATTACCACATTATGAAATATTAATCAAGGATATACTTAAGAAAAAACAATTTATTAATTCATAGGAAATAAAATCTCAATTTTTAGTGACATCAATTTATTCCTCAAGAATTTTTTTTTCGAAAATATTTTTTATTGAATTCTGTGAGAAAATAATATCGTTCATTATTTCAAGTTGTAAAAATTTTACTAGATTAAATGAAAATAAGTTTTTTGATCCATATACGAAAATTATCTTGTGGTGAATTTTTTGGGTGTTTCTCTAAAATTTGATTTTTCAATGAATATTATAAATTACTAGTTTTTATGGAAAAATATATTTGTATTTCAATAATATGAGAATGTTTATTACTTTCAAAGAAAAATTAAATCCATTATATTGTTAATTATCTAATTATATTACTTCTAATAAATTTTATTCTTCAATTTGTTATAAAAAATAATTTATACTTAAAAATCCAATTATTCTGAAAAAATATTTTGTATTGTGTTTTCTGTTTTAATCTAAAATTGATTTAAACCAATTATTTAAAATGAATATAGAAAATGGATTCTATATATGAAATCAAGAGGTCCAAATTTGGTAAGTATGTCATTTTTATTCTCAGTTATTATGAATAATAACTATAGTAATTAATTATCACCATAATAATGGAAAATTGGGTAATTAATGGTAGAAATAATGTAATTACAAGATAAAAATATGCCCAAAACATTCATTAATTTCATTAAATGAGTCTATTTCAACCATAATAATAAAAACATTTAAAATATTAAATTATCCATTTATCTATGATTTTTTTCTTTATAATATTTAAGTGAGAGATGAAAATAAAAATGTTACTTTTCTTCTTTTAATATCTATAGTATTTAATTATAATGATAAATACAACATATATTTGATTATAAATAGCAATTTAAATTTAAAATGATTTATTTTTATCATGGTATATTATATATATATTTTTAAGGGAGATATAATAACCTTAAATTCTTGTGCAAAATTGTTAAAAAACTTCTATAATTAATAGAAAATTTAATAAATGAAATTGAAAATAGTAACATTAATATAATTTGGAATAATTTTTTTGTTTAAAAAATGTTTTAGATAAAAACATTTTATTATTTTTTTAGAATATTATATTTGAATTTCCTCTTTATATTGACGTATTTATTGTCAAATTAAATTAATAGTGCAAAAAATTAAATTAATTATATTTTATGATAAAAAATTTGTTAATAAATGATTTAAAATTCATTATTATATTTAATTCCATAAAATTAATGGTACATGGTTTATAAACTAATCCATGGTCTATTATGTTAATTTTTTATTTTTTATAATAACATTATTGACCCTTATAGTGTATAAAACATTAATACACTGGTAATTTTCAAAAGTGTTAATGAGGTATTAAAACTAAAATATAAGTGTGAAAAAATATCTAAAACATGATAAAATTTTATCGTATTATTTTTTTTTCAAAAAAATCATCTTATATTTTAATTATATCATTTTTTCCACTTTTACATGAAATAAATTTTACATTAATTTAATACTATAGCAAATTTCAAGAATGCCTTCTCACTTATAGATAGAATTCACTCAATATCTCTTAATACTTTGAGCCATATAGATTAACTAACCCCTTAAGAGTTTTCTTCTTAAAATCATAATATATGATATAGAGGGTCAAGTCTATCTAAATATCCAACCATAGGTCCTATAAGAGAAGATCTGATGGACACCTTTCGAAGAATAGGTGATAATATTTACCAAATCTTTCAAAAATATTTCCTTCTTAATCTTCCTATAAATTTATTATAACCATCCAAATATACTAAATAATGTATCATAAAAATACTGAGATGTAATTATGATTATTTTAAGACCATTTTCATCTCTTTTATATCCCACTAAAAGTGAAAATATCCCTTATTTGTAAGTAGGACTTATCAACTTCACAAAGTGGTGCGATTCATTTTTCATCACCACTTTACAGGGATGGTTATAAGGATTCATCAAATGATTATATAAAATATTTATGACAATAATATGCCTCTATAATTTTAATATAATATATTCCTTCATACCATCTAATCCATTGGAAAATGATAATTTTTCTCGTGCGTGCATGTTGACTATCACATCTAAGAAGAGACGTGATCATTTTTTCATTTCTGCATTTCAATGAAGGTAATAAGCATCAATTTAATAGATATATATGATATTTATATGATTAATAACATTCATGAGATTATGTAACCATAATCAATGTATAACTATATTATAATCCTAAAAAAATGTGCATGAAGAAATATAGATGTTAACACCCAAAACAATGATAATACTTTAATATTATTGAGAAAAATGTAGTAATATGTTATAAAATAAAACTATGTGACAATATAAATATTAACATGATGTTGATATAAATTAATATGACTTATATGACCATTATAAGAGATTTCAAAGCATGATCAACTAAGATTAAACATGATTTATGGGTTTCCATCTCAATTTCCACTCTTTTGAGACATATTTAGTATTATACACCTATTTATTTTTATGAGGTGTATATACTCCCAATTTTAGGTATTTAACATTAATATATGTTCCTTCATTTTATTTAATTATTTGATTCAAGTTACTCACTCTTTAATTATTTTTAATAGTTAATACGATCATATTTATCTTCTTGATCGAGTATATTTTTCATCAATATCCATATTTTTCAAAATTCGATTACAAAAATACATTATATTTACAGAAATGAATAATAAATTTTATAAAATTGTATCCATGAATTTTTATGTGGTAGTAATATAATATTTCCAATGTTTTACTAAAATATATCATCTTAAACATTATTTAAAAATAGTCATAAGGAATGTATTTTTATCTTATATGGAGTTAAGATACCTTCCCACCACCATAACAGTTTAACACTATTTTGATTCTTCTACAAGATTGTAAAGGTATTATAAAGAAAAAACTATTGATAAATCTTTTCTCATCCATTTTATTTTGTTATACAAATTAAATAATTTTATGTTAATAACTGTATTTCATAAAAATTGGATTTTAATATTTATATCTTATTAATTTTTTGGTTATTAACTTTTTAATGAATCATTCTCATTCATTTGATAATTGAATTAAATTTTTATTAAATATCCATAATACATTTATAATAGATGTAATTATCTCATAGACCGTTTATCATTTCTATATATGATGTTTTACTTTTAATGTTATTTTATTGACTAAGGAAACACTGGTATTTCCTAGTCTATACTAAATATGAATATTTGTTGATATGTCATATTTTTCACGAATTAAATCAATCATATGATATATACAAATTAATTGGGCATACAGTAATGGTTGGAGCCATAATTACATATCCCCTCGATGCATCAATATGACTAATGAGAAAACCAATTTTCCAAATTAAATGGGTCTTTACCCATAATTCTTTCAAATGACTTGGTATATGGTTTTTATGGAAGTTATATCAGGATATATAGGATCATTATATACAATAGAATGCATGTCCTTGGTTAATAATTCATTTATTATTATCTCTGATATTGTTTCATTAATATTATAAATAGATTTATTTGTGCTCATTTTATTGATGGAATGTCATGTTTTTTAGTTATTTAACATTCCATAATGAATATGAATTATTTACTCATTATAGCTTGCACTTTATGTAACCTTTATTGAGCATTTGAACTCACTTTTATTTTGTTTCCTTCCCAAGGTTATCATGAAGAAATATCCGAATGAGTTTAAAAGATGGATTATGTTTAGTTATTTATGTTTATATTTTATTATAGATATAAAATGTATCATTTATATATATGTTTATCCAAGGGAAATAAATTTATTGATCCTTTGAGACTATGTACTTTATATATATTCCAAATTATTACAGTAGACATCAGTTCAAGGTTATTGGAGCTGGGGTTGTTGCATTATCCCATTTTAACTCATTTTAACTCATTTTAACTAGTATTATATGATGAAATCATTATTTATAGTATACTTAAAGCTATTATATTTTGGATATCAACACTAATTAGATTTACCCTTTACCTTTATAAAAATGTAGTTGTCTATTGTGTGTTGCACGAACTAATAACTCCCCCACATAATGGGTTTCGTTTCCCCTCATTTCCATTCAAGGTTGTATATAAGGATGGTACTAAAATATAAGAATTATTTTTATGGTATCAATTAGGTTTTTGTATAAAATATTTGATATCGTACAAATGATATGATTAATAAATGATCAATGTTAATTTAATCATCTAAAATAATAATACCATGAGGATAATATTTTATTAAAATTGGGTAGTATTCTAATATCTACAACAATACCATCCAATTCATTCTAGTTTTTATATATAATAAAAATAACAAAAAATTATAATTTTATTCATTATTTATACATACATTAGAACAAATCAACCTCACGATCATTCATTAAATCATGGTATATTCATGTTTGGGTCAATTTTATAACTCATTTGACCAGTTCTATGAATTTATACTTGAATAACTATGGGAATATATTTTCATATATAATATTATAAAAATGTGAAAATAATGATATGATTTTGGTTATGGGGGTGTTATGTCAATATCTAAATCCTCAATTAAGGAAATACACTTTGTTCATTAAGAATCACTAAAACCTTATTGTTATGGATTTAATCTTCAATGATAAAGTCAAAAATAGTCATTAAAGGAATTTGAAACATTATAAATAATATCAATTATTATTAAAATTAAAATTAAAGTTTTATTAATGTATAAAATTTGATGATTATTGATTACATACATCACAAATATTAAATTGTTAAATATGTTCGAAAATATAAACACCTGATATGAAAAATTAGTATAATTCATGTATAAAATGAATATTTTTGATTAATATGAATGAAATTTAATAGGATTAAAGTTATTATTTAGTTTATTAAGGAATATATTTATTTTATAATTTTTAATGTATGTTCATGGAATTCAGGATAGGACGTAAGGGTTTCATCATAAAATCCTCTCCTTTGGTCCTGTTTGGTATTATTCATATGGATTATTTTATATGGGGTATATTATTTCTATTTTATATATTATATAATTAAAATCCTTTACTCTTGGAAATTAAAGATAAATTTTAATCCCTCTCATATAGAGGGGTTTTGATTTAATTCCTACCAAGCCATTGGGTTGTTTAAATATCTCAATTTTCCTTCTATGGAACTCATGATTTTTTCACAACCTCTTTAATTTTTTTTGTGATTATAAATTTATATATAATAAATTTTCCATAATATAAATTAAATTTATGGTATTTACAAATCTATATTTTTATCATATTTTCATATAACTTAGATACAATATTTTCTAAAACCATTGTAAAAATCAAATTTTTCTATGGCGGAAAACCATCTAAGTTTTGGTAATATAAAATTGAACATTATTTAAAAGAAAACACATCTATCTATGGAAAATAAAAACTAGTTTTGGTGGTGGAATTTATTCACATAGAGATAATCACCCCCAAAAATTTTTGGTTCAACAATGATTCATTCATCATCCTGACGCAGGGTGGCTTGCCCTATGACCACAAAACAGGGCGATATGCCTTGAAATATTAACGCTCAATTATTTAAAAATGATAAATGATTTTACCTACAATATAATTGGTCTCCAACCATTGATAAAAATTGAACCCAATTATTATCATCCCTGAAGAACATAATGAATTGAAATTTCTCTCACCATTAGATATCATTTATGTGGGTAATTCAAGTTACAGAGATGATTCCCCACAAAATATATGATTTTTATGTTATGTTATGATAAATATCCAAATTATTTTATTGAATGTGGAATAATTTTATTTTTTATATATCATTTTATAAATAGTCATGAATTATTCAATTAAGGGTTCCATAGAGAATGGTAAGAAATTTATTAATAACTCTTGAAGGGAATGCATTCGACATAATTAGACGGTGAGTGGTTCATAGAATTATAAAACCACTTGATGCACCAACATACCACATGAGACTAAACTAGTATGATTTTTGAATATTCCTCTTCCAATAATAGTAATGTGTCTTGGTATAATGCTTTGACAGAATGTTTTGTTGTCTGACATTATGCATTAAATCATTATGAGATCAATAAAAAATTTTATCCATGTTTTCATTTATTTTCATCGATATATAAGTTCATATATTTTTGTTTCTTATGGACTCATGTTGTTCATTTATTCCTTCCATATCACATCTTTCATGTGTATGTTTTGAAAGCTTCCACTGTATGTTTCCCCTTACAAAGCATCAGAGATCAACCTTATTCATTTTCTTTTTTCCTGTGAAAATAAGAGGAGTTCAATAACTGGTTTTGAAGGACACGATGAAATGGACAATTAATGTTTTAGAAATGTGTTCAAGATTTATCTTATGTTTTAAAATTTCATGTATATATTTAACTAGTCTACCAGAACTAATAAACTATTTGATCATATGGGAAATATTTTATTTTAGACCAATAATGTAATATAACAACTCACTTTGAGTTCCTAGATATTATTACGTTATAGTTTGTTTTCGATCATGTTTAGTGGAAGGTTTGTGGACTAGATTGATAGTAATTAAAATATATGGCTCATGTTCTAGGAAAAACCCATCATGATTTCTATAGTACACTATATAATATGTAACAGAAATTTTATTTCACTATTCAATATCCCGAGTTAATTTTTTGTATGTGATTATATAAGGATAGAGTCTTGAAGGATAAATTTGATCAGTCACAACACTCATAGTCAATGTAGGGATATTCCCAATGATCAAGTTATTGAATTTGGGGTTGAGGTTAATCAATTAATAACTATATTAGGGTTGTTCACCGGGATATGTTAACTAATTTTTTCTGACGCTTTTGTTGGGGTGCACGTTGCCTATGAGGAGGCATTATTTGTCTGCCCCACATTCCCTCTTTCCAAAGGCAGGTTGCATCCATCACTTCTTCCACAATGTTTTCTCCTTGATTTAAATGGTTTGATGGGACATTAATTCCTCATTCTGTGGATTCCTCTTCAGAATTCGTCACCTTGTCCGGGTCTCCCTCCTAGATTTGTGTCATGGTTTGTGAATCTTGTTCCGGGTTCCATATCTTTGTGGATGCGAGTTAATTACACTAATTTCTTTAGGACATTACAAGGGGTATTGATAGGAAAACAACCTTTATTTGGAGTACATTGCGACATCAGGAATGTCGATCATCTCTGGATACATGAATATTGGTCAACTGTATTCTTCCTTATATGATGGAATCTCAAGGGAGAGGAAACCTGATGCATCACACATCAATCAGGGGTTATCTTATTCTAGAAAATGTATCCAAGGTTTTCCTCATATTACCATGTTTAACACGGGGTAAACTATGAGTTTAACATCTCTGAGAGATGGTTACACCAAATGTGTGAATTCTGAGGTTTTCATTCGGCATATCAAGTTTAACATGATGTATTCCAAAAGTTTAACATCTAGAGAAGATGATATGAGAGTTTTATGAATTTCCCCTACAGACAGATCAAAGAGTTGTATCCATAAGATGGAGAACTTGGAAGGATTACCAAATGGATGGATCAGCACACCCACGAAGTGTTGATCTAAGGAATTGTGTCCCAAAAAGAGAGTATGTAACATTGTGAGGGTGAATCCCAAAAAGGGAGCACCATATGGATATATCAGAACACCTAAAAAGAGTATACCCAAGTTAGTGTGTCCAAAGAAGGTAATATGTCACACTATGAGGTTCTATCCCAAAAAGGGGGAACCATATAGAAGGATCATAACACCCAAAAAGAGTGGACCCAAGGTGGTGTGTCCCAAGAAGGGAATATGTCACACCGTGAAGGCTAATCTGGACACCACAAAGGGAGGATCATAGGATGGTGGGTCCCAACAAAGGGGAAAAAAGTTTTACCATTGGCTAGGATTGAACATCAGGGAGGATTACTACATACCTTGTCTAGGAGACAAAGATAAAAGCCCATGTAGTTCAAAGGGGTGAGGCATGAAATTGGGGTCCCTACTGGAAATTTAGGCTATAGCCACGGATCTATAGACACTGTTTTATAGATCTGTGGCTATAGTATGTTTATAGACACAGTTTAATTAACACACCGTGGATACTCCTTTTTTCCCGGATAAGCGTTGGGCTCCTCCCCCATATACTCAACACGGCCTCCCTCGACCTATCTGTGCCCTAATCCTCTCTCGAGCTACTCCCCGCCGAACATCGTCGCGACCTCCTCCCTCGAGCTCCTCCTCGCTGAACACTACCGTGGCCTCCTCCCTGGAGCTCCTCCCCATCGAAAGACGCCGCGACCTCCTCCCTCGAGCTCTTCGCGACCTCCTCCCTATCGAACGCCGCCGCTCCTCCCCTGATCCGCGACCCTCTTCCTCCCTCTACCTCTCCGCGCCCTCCTCCTCCATTGACCTCTCCATGCCCTCCTCCTCGCCGAACCCTGCCTCTATCAACGACGCTTGATTGTTCACTCTGGGAATGTATTTCCTTTTTTATTCCTCTAGATTCGGATTCTTTAGTTTATTTTCCTTTATAAAATACTCTAGTTCTTAAACATTGAAGTGAAATTCTTAGAATTTTTTTGTGCATAAATTAGAAAATGCTTGAAGGGAAACATCCTATTTAGGCTCATTTGTATGCAGAGTTCAACTTATCTAGGAAGTATTCAGAGTTTATTTAGTTCTCTGTCAATGATTAGTTCAATGTTCAGAAACCTATTATCTAAGAAACTCAAGTCGATTATTGTTCTTCATGTTTTATTCAAGGCTGTTCTTTACTAAATTATTAAAGGGAGTCTCGGTCTATGGGTAAGCTCAAGTCTTCGGTTATCACTCATATTGAGGAGGGATGAATGAGTTCTTGTTCTTTTGTTGGTGATACATTTGATATCAAGATACCTATGTCATATACAAGTGAGGTTATCTAGAGCTGGTGAGGATCATCCAATCATAAAGACCATGTATCATGGTAAGGTATAATTCCATGATTGTATTGGAGCAATTATTTTGAAATCTGATTAGGAATAGTATTCGCAGGCTTCATCTAACACTTAGCTTGAGGAGGGATGAGTGTGTTCTACTTATTTTACTAGTGAGGCATTGGTGGTCATAGTATGAATGACGCATGAAGGGGTGGTCAGCCAAAATCATGAATCATCATAGGTGAAACCCGAAGCTTATGAGGATAATTCGGCCACAAAGGGATGGTTCTCTTAAAGGAATCATCCTATGATAGTTTTGGAGTAGGTAGACTATAATAAGTTACATTTTACCCATATATAGTTGCTGAAACCTTCTCCTAATAAATCTTCAAATAAATTCAATAACAAATTTATCCTTTATAAATAATATCATCCACTATTAAAAATCTATTTCTCGCAAGAAATCGAAAAAACCAAACTAATCCATAAATCTTCCAAGAATCACCATATTTTTCATTAAAATCATGCAACTCACGAGGATTGTTTCAGGCCAGACCAAGATTTATTTAAATGGCATACTTTCTCTGGTTTGATCTCATCAGGATAATCATCAAGAGGTATCATATAATTTTTTTCATTCAAATCACCAAGCAGGAAATCAGTTTTAACAACTAACTGCTCTATATGAAAGTCATTATAATTTGAAAAATCTATCAAAATATGAATGAAATAATGCTTAAGAAAAAAGGGAAAATAATTCATCGTAATCAATTCCCTCTCTTTGAAGGATTCCCTTGGAAACTAGCCTGGATTTTCATTTGATTCACTGGCCCAAAAATATTTGGAGAGTCTTGATCATTCATGAATGATTCTAAATCTTTCTAGAATAGTACTATTTAACCTCTTTTCTAGGCTATTATATTGGGGAGTGGGGTTCCCTAATAGTTATGTCCCTTGTAATCCCATCAGACTCACAAAACTAAATGAACTCTATAGAAAGATATTCAAGACCATTATCCATTCTTTGGTCTTAATAATCTTTACAGTGTGATTTTAAATTGAATATTTATAGGTTTAAATGGTTTGGAATGCATCATATTATTTTTATTATCTAAATCCAAAAATTATTAGAGATTTTAGTTATGAAGATGATGAAATTGGATCCTCCAACACAAGACCTAGTCCTGGATATCCCCCAAAAATCCGACTGCATGTATTGAAGTGGGATGGCAGCATTGAAATAAGACCTATTGAAACTCACCCTCTTGGATTTTCCCATCACACAATCTCTGGAAAATAAAAGATTTATAGTTGTGATGTTACTCAATAGCCCTTGGTTGTTGTGTTCCTCTAAGACTTTAGAGATGAAATTCCCTATCTTATATGCTATAGTATATTATTGTTAGTTCTTGTATTGTAAACACTGCCCAATTTCTATAAATTGGTCTTCCCATTCAAAACATATAACCCATTGTATAGAGATCATTTTATGATAATTATTCATCCTTTAGAGATCTTGATATTTGGTTTAGAGGTAAATCTATTTTGATCTAGGACCGCTAAGGAGATTATGTTTCATTAAAGGATGGGGACCCACCATACATTAAGTAAGGTGATGATGGATTGATTATCTAACTCTATAATAATGGATCATGTTCCCTCAACCTTGCACCTATTATTTTTTACAGATGTAATAGGATTCATTTTGAATGTCAATATACTTTTTTTCTTATAAATTTTTCCTACAAATGAGGCATTCATGTATAATATTTCATGTTTAATCGAAACTCCCTCAGATTGGGGTGTGCTAAGGTAGGGGGAGGGGTACTGGGGAAGGAGGAGGGGTGCGTGCTGGTGGGGGGGGGGTGCAGGTGGGGGGTAGGGGGAAGGGGGTGTGCAGGTGGGGGGACAGGGGAGGGGGCATGGGGGTGTGTAGGTGGGGGGCAGGGGGCAGGGAGAGGGGGTAGGGGTGTGCAGGTGGGGGGGGGGGGGTAGGGGGAAGGGGGTGTGTAGGTGGAGGGAATGGGGAAGAGAGAGGGGGAAGAGGAGTGTGGAGGTGGGGGGGGGGGGGTGGTAGGGGGTGTGCTGGGGCAGGGGGAGGGGTTTGTGCAGGTGGGGGGGGGGGCAGGGGGGTGTGCAGGTGGGGGGTAGGGGGTAGGGAGAGGGGGCAGGGGGTGTGCAGGTGGGGGGGCATGGAGTGTGCTGGGGTAGGGGGACATGTGTGTGCAGGTGGGGGGCAGGTGGGGGGTAGGGGGAGGGGGTGTGCAGGTGGGGGCAGGGGAGGGGCAGGGGGGTGTGCAGGTGGGGGGAAGGGGGCAGGGAGAGGGGGCAGGGGGTGTGCAGGTGGGGGGGCATGGGGTGTGCTGGGGTAGGGGGACATGTGTGTGCAGGTGGGGGGCAGGTGGGGGGGGGTAGGGGGAGGGGGTGTGCAGGTGGGGGCAGGGGAGGGGCAGGGGGGTGTGCAGGTGGGGGTAAGGGGGCAGGGAGAGGGGGCAGGGGGGTGTGCAGGTGGGGGGGGGGCAGGGGGCTGTAGTTATGATTCTTCAAGTCTGGCTCGATCATTTTGGAACTCAATTTTTTGTGATTACTTGTGCTATAGATGTCAGATTGGGGTGATCTTTACTGAGTTAGAAAGCTTATAAGATTATCTAAAACAATCATAAATGCATAAAAGTATGACTCGATCATTTTGGAACTCAATTTTTAGCCAAAAGTTGTTGTTCTTTTGCTGCTATAGAATTAGCTTTTATTTCTTTTATTGTTTTAATAGTTTTGATTGTGTTTATTTCATGTTTTTTGTATGGATATATAAAGAAGAAGTTTATCAATAAACTTGATGGTTTTGGTAGCCTAAACCACCAGATTCCCCTTAGGATCCTACCAGGGCCCCTCTAGGACATGCTAGGAAGTAGGTTCTTCTGTTCTTCACACCAGTAACCTAGAAACTTCCTGTTGGAGGTTAATATCATTCGCTACACGTTCTCTCCAAATCACAAAATACCTGATTTTTTTTCATTCTTACATCCACAATTCTTTCGTATTTGATCATATATTTCCATCTAGGTTCGTTACCATTACTAAATTCCTAATTTTCTCAACCTTATTTAATTCAACCTTAATGTTAAATGGTTCTTCCTATTTTTTAATCATAATTTTGTGCCCTAATTTTATTCTGCTTCCACTATTTTAAATGCAGTTTGTGTAGCTTTTAGAACTTTATATTCATTAATAATTTTAATTTTAATAGTAGTATCAGTATATTTTTTCACAGTAATTTTGTTTTAATAACATAACTATAATAGCATTCTTTTTTTTGAATTACTTATGCTTTGTATTTTCAATATTATTTTATGTACTTGATTACCCACTTTAATGTTCCACTACCTTGCTAAGTAATAACTACTACCTTTTTTTCATTTTCAAGTGCATAATGGATGCATTTTAATGATTGCATGTACAAATAGATAATGAATACATTTTCAGGTATTCCTATTTTTTATGAATTCATTCTCAAGTACACATTGAATGCATTTTTATCTAGCGGTATGTTTCTTTCTCTTTTCGATGTTGTTTAATGTATTCAATTGAATGCATTCTCATTATGTATACTAAATATTCTTATTTCTCCCCCCATTGAGGTTCATGAAGTGAAAATTTTCACTCTCCTGGGGTCTCTGATTCATTTAGCAACATAGTCCACTTCTTCCCCATCATGTGATGTGTTCCCTGAAGTGCATTATAATATTCTAGACCCTCCGGTTCATGGGTCTTACCCTCCTATTGATTCGTATAATTCCATGTTAGCAGTTTGGGAACCCAAACTCAAGGTATATTCTATCAAAGACATCTCTAGAAAATTACATGTGTCCAATTATATGCATTTTAGTACAATTAATATTAATATATGGATTTTATGGGACAAGAACCATGGAGTGGAATTCATTGATGCTTCCCATAAAAAATCCCAAGCAAGAGTTTCTATAGATGTTATTAGCTGGAATGTAAGAGTAATTAAAAAACATAATTAATTGTCCTACATTGATTGTAGTGTATTTTCAAATTCAAACTATAAGGAGTTGAATGAATTATATGGGAAGTAAAAATATCTAGGTCTGGGATTTACATTTAAGATCTCCATATGCATCTCCATCTTTTAAGATAAAAGATACGTGGCGATTTCATATATCACCAAACCTGACCTTATAACCCTCTACATTTCATTTCTCTATATGTGTTACATTTACATAACCTTGATATGATATTGATGGATTTTTTTTATCTAACACTTATTAAGGCCATTCTTTTGAGTTTTTACCATTAATTTTTTAAACTTTATATGATTTCATTTCACAGTTTAATATAATCTTCAGATTTTTGAATCATCTCACACATTTTGTCAAAAAATATAACACAACCCAAGCGGTGTCAAACTGCATCACTATCCCCTCATATCTTTCATGTTTCCCATCGATAATGGCACAACCTACTCCATTATGGAATACTCAACAGATATAGAACAATATTACTCCAACGCTTCGGTTGTGTATGTATTGAATGAATTTGGATTTATTTGAACAAAAAGCCTTTATTAAAGATCATGTTATTCAGTATTGGGATTTACATATCAATCTGAATATTCTTTGTTCATTTTTGATTATGGAGTTATGTATCATTTATCATGTACAGTTGACACATTGATCACATATATATAAGAAGTTGTTATATCTCACTCTTTTTCCTATTATTTACTAACAGGTGGTTACTTATGATGAGGTCGATTCTACCCACCACCATAAAAGGTAGTGAGTTCAAAATCGGATTCAGGTAAGGATTATTCCATTTTTATTATTTGGATCAATTTTTAATTTGGGTTTTTGTGATTTTTGGGTTCCCTATCTTTTTGCAGTACGTTTTGGATCTTGTTGAGGACAGTGAAGCACCACATGACTAGGATATCCTCTCAACCTGCGGGCATGAGTCCTTCTAAAAGTTCATCACAAGGCCTGGCTCCTTGGTTTAGTTTGGGCCAGGTTAGGTTTGTTAAGTTATTTTTCATTGGGTTCATTTTTTTTGTTTAGTCAATTTTAACAGGTTCATTTTGTTCAATTTGGGGATATTCGGTTCAATTAAATTAATTTTAGATCTAATCAGGTATGTTTCATTAGTTTCATTTATTTCATTCTCAATTATGATTTATTGAATTCAGTTTTGATTGGTTTGAGTCAGTTTAGTTACATTATTTTCAGTTTGGTTCAATTTTATCTTTTTTAAAACAATTTGGTTTGGTTCCACTTTACTCAAATTGGCTTGATGATGTTTGATTTAGTTCTAGTCATATTAGTATGTTTTTGATTAGTGTAGTTAATGTTACTAGATTTTTTTTTTGTATAATACCATATATTAGCATGTTTTTGGTTTTCAAAATTCAATTGCCCCGCCTCCTCTAGCTCCCTTAGCTCCTGGCTGAAAGATACTGCCCCCCGGATGTCGCTGGACCGGGCCAACACGTCACGGTCATGCCGCAGTCATGCCACGGTCACGCCGTAGTAATGTCATGATTTGGCACTTCTCCAGCCACATCCATCCCACACCACCCCCCTTCCACCTTCATTTCAGCCCGCTGCCACCAACATTCCAGCCCGTAACAGCCCCCCCTGCCACCTCCGAATCATCCCACACCATCCCCCTAGAACCTGCAACCATCCCCCTTCCACCAGCATTCCAGCCTCCTCTCGCTCCCTTCGCTTTTGGCCGGAAGATGCTTCCCCATAGATGTCGCTGGATTGGGCCAACACGACGCGGTCACGCCGTGGTCACGCCACGGTCACGCTGCGGTCACGCCGCCGTCACACCACGATAATTTATTGATTTGGCCCTGATCCAGCCACATCTATCCCACACCACCCCCTTCCACCTTCATTTCAGCCCGCTGCCACCAACATTCCATCCCACAACATCCCCCCTGCCACCTTCGAATCAGCCCACAACATACCCCATCACCTGTAACCAACCCCCTTCCACCAGCATTCCAGCCTCCTCCCGCTCCCTTTGCTCTTGGCTAGAAGATGCTGGCCCACAGATGTCGCTAGATCGGGCTAACACACCACGCTCACGCGCGGTCACGCCGCGGTCACTCCGCGGTCACACCATGGTCTTCCATTATGCTATTTCTTTCCCCTACATTCACATACAAGTAAGGATTGTTTGCATGAATCTATGTTTTTCTCCTTCTTCCATGATAGAAGAACTGATCCGTTTATATTTAGCACTTGGCTTAGACTTCTTAGGTTTATTACCCAAGGATGTATGATCTTCCTTCTTTAAAAACTTCTTGGGAATAGCGTTTCCAACTTCATTTTTTTTAAAATTTTCCAAAGGAAGTTTCCTTACATTTTTCATCATCAGTGGTCTTCATTATCCATTTGTTTTTAACACATTCTTAGATGAGCATGCTCCATTCTAAACCTGTATGTTTTACATTTACTTATGAAGTAGCGACCCTTCATTCTTTGATTCCTTTGTGAGGGAAGTAGATTGCAATGTCATGATGAGGATCCTAATCTGATGAATGGAATGGATATGAAATAAATACCTACAAGCCCACCTCTAACCCTGAAAACATCATCAGGATAGGTATGGCTGAGAATCAGGTATTCAGTTCGATCTCCTCAACTTTTTTGGATTTGTGAATATCAATCACTACTATTTATATTTGGTTGTAGTGGATAGTTGCGTATGGATTTCACTGTACATGGAATATTACTGCAATTTGAATAAATATTAGGTTTTAAAACACTCTAAAGCCTTCATTTACACAATAAAATGGGTTGAAAATTCCAACATAAAGGATTATCATGGCCTCGAGGAGTTCAATTAAAAGAGGGTTCTTCTCTTTTTTTCTATTAGGTTTAGAAGGTGATTCATTTGTCTTTTATTATTAATTTTTGTTATTAAATCATTCCAATTAGGCATAAAATTTAAATCATTTCAATTAGGCATATATTTTATTAGGCATACACATTTAATGAACTTTATTTCAATTTTCATTTGTCTTATACAGTTTTTGCAATTGGTTTAACAAACTGAATGCATAAATTTTATTGAATAAACTCTATGCAACATATATATTTCATAAAAATTATTGAATCAAATATATACAATTTATCCAATAAACTTGATGCCTAAACTAAATAAACTATATAAACTGTATATAGTTTATTCAATAAACTGAATGCAGTTTACTAAATAAACTATATAAACTGTATGCAGTTTATTCAATAAACTGAATGCAGTTTATTGAATAAACTTAATGTCATTAAACTATATTAACTATATGCATAAAATGAATACATCTTATTGAATAAACTATGTAAACTGTATGCAGTTTTCTGAATATGAAATCTAATCAACTTGATGCAATAATTGATTTCAAAGATGTAAGTTGGAATTGATCGGACTGCCACTGATAATGGTTTTAGGGTGAGCTCTGTTTACACCCGACCCTATACCCGGTATTTCTCCCTTGAATATTTTTTCTTTTTAATCAATAATTCTTATTTTATTTATGTAATATGATCTTAAACAATGAAATATTTATAATCTAAACATGTTTTCTACTGGGTTATTCCTCTACATGTCTTACATGAGTTTAGATGATATATAAACACACAAATCCTCTATGGCATCTTATAAGTGTGTATTTGTATCTTTAAGCACATGAATCTTTTCCAAATATCCGAACTTTATATGATTATAAAGGGGCTGGGAAGGGGGATGGGGCTGGGCTGGGGGGAGGGGCTGGGCAGGGGGGAGGGGCTGGGAGGGGAAGAACTGGGTAGGGGGAGGGGGCTGGTGGGGGATGGGGCTGGGCAGGGGGAGGGGATGAGAGGGGAAGAACTGGGTCGGGTGGAGGGGGCTGGTGGGGGATGGGGCTGGGCAGGGGGGAGGGGCTGGTGGGGGAAGGGGCTGGGCAGGGGGGAGGGGATGAGAGGGGAAGAACTGGGCCGGGGGAGGGGGCTGGTGGGGGATGGGGCTGGGCAGGGGGGATGGGGCTGGGCATGGGGATGGGGCTGGGAGGGGGGAGGGGCTGGTGGGGGAAGGGGCTGGGCAGGGGGAGGGGGATGGTGGGGGATGGGGCTGGGCAGGGGGGAGGGGCTCGTGGGGGATGGGGCTGGGCAGGGGGAGGGGATGAGAGGGGAAGAACTGGGCAGGGGGGAGGGGGCTCGTGGGGGAGGGGGCTGGTGGGGGATGGGGCTAGGCAGGGGGGAGGGGCTAGTGGGGGATGGGGCTAGGCGTATTCCTCCATTTCAAGGAAAATGAAGTCGAAGAAGATAGACCAACTCTCTTTTTCATACCTGTAATGCATCTAGATTAATCTACCATTAATTTCATGTTCATAATAACTGCCCATTTTATATTTCATATTACACAGTCAAAATATTATTTATTTTCAATTTTCTACGCAACTGTTGATTGTGTTTTCATTTCTTTGTGCTATGATTTATTAATGGTTGTTTTTTTAGAATGAATCAAAACATGCTTGGTATTTTACAGTCACCCTCCTGTTGTAAGTGGCTCCATTGCAGGAGTCCAAGGGATTGCAACTGAAGAGATCTAATGGATGGATGGGTACTTTTGTTAAGATGGTTTGTCATTTCCTTCATTTTTACTCATTGATAGAGTTGTGTATTACATTGTTTTCTTGGTGTTTTACTACTCCTACAATTAGAACTAATTTAGTTAGTTTTTAGATTTTGCGTGTTATGTTCGAAATGAGGCTAATTGAAATTATGGAACGATTCAAATGGCTGAATGGTTTGGGGGGGGGGTGGACTAGCAGGGTCTGGGGGGAATCTGTCCAGGGTCTGGGGGGAATCTGTCCAGGGGGAGGGGGATCTGTCCAGGGTCTGGGGGGGTGTCCAGGGTCTGGGTGGGGGGGGGGGGGGCTGCTGTCCAGGGGGGTCCATCAGGGGGCTGCTATTGTCCAAGGGGGTCCAGTAGGGGGGTGCTGTCCAAGGGGGTCCAGCAGGGGGGGCGAGGGGTGTGCAAGGGGTGCATGGGATGTGTGTGTGTGTGGGGGGGGGGGGTGTGGCTGCTGTCCGGAGGGGGGGGGGATGGTTTATTTTATGATATGGGAAGAGGACTTTGTTTATGTTCATGGGTATTGGAAAATAAAAGGACATTGTCGGCATTGTCATAAATAATGCATGCACTGTCCTCCAACGCTCGCTTTTTCTAGCCGCGAGTGCGTCGCAGTTGTGCTGGGGTTGTCCAACAGTAAACAAAGGTCTCACAGTTGTCTCTCTCCTTGATCGGGTAGTCACAAACAGCTTCCAAAGTAGTCCACTGGCTGCGTATTCCTAAGATGTCTATATGGCTTGACAAAAGAAGATATAACTGCCTTTCTTCCCAGATCATAACTGAAGATCCAACCTTTACTTATATATGGAAAGCATAAGATTCCCTCACTTTCATAAATGAGAAATATATTTATGGGATTGTCAAAATATACAATGTAATTGAAATTCTAGTAAACTTTGATGATTAGGTTGTCACCTTGATAAGGAAGAAAGTGACATTATTAACTGATGTCCACATGGAGATGGAATCAAGAACAAGATTCATGGGAATGTGTTAATTATATAAGAGAAATTATTGGATTGGTGTTGCCTAATCCAGTTGGCTCGAATGCTTGTGGCCCGCAACTGTCGGAGTCACTGTATCACTTTTGATGATACATATAGGTATGATATGAGGTAGGGTCAAAAAACTAAAATACATGTTTTTCGCTACTATAGCAGTGCAGACTTCAGAGTCACTGTAGCACTTTTGACAAAGGTGACCGTTGTTCACTGTAGCAACGCCGGGGTGGGGAACTAGGGGAAAACAGGTAGGGACAGAGCCAGATGGAAAATAGAGGGGAGACATGCATGGTGGGGGGTGGCAGTGGTGTGGCAGGTGGTTGGAAGGTAGGGGGACTAGCAGGGGGTAGGGGGGACTGGCAGGGGGTGGAAGGGGCAGGGGGGACTGGAGGGGGACCAGCAGGGGCAGGGGGACTAGCAGGGGACTGGCAGGGGGTGGCAGGGGGGACTAGGAGGGGGCAGGGTGACTAGCAGGGGGCAGGGGGGACTGGCTGGGGGGTGGCAGGGGGTAGGGGGACTGGCATGGGGGGGACTAGCAGGGGGCAGGGGGGACTGGCAGGGGGTGGTAGGGGACTAGTAGGGGGAAGGGGGTGGAAGGCAGGCCTGCAGGCCAGCTGTGTTTTTTTATTGAACTTTGATCTATAGCCACGGTTTCTAACCATGGCTATAAGGATTTTTTGTGTTTTACCTTCTTCCACAGTTTAAAACCCTGGCTATAAGGCTTTATCCATGGTTTTAAACTGTGGATATAGGGCTTTAGCCACGGTTTGAACCATGGCTATAGGCTTTAGCCATGGTCTTAAACCGTGGCTATAGGAGTTGGCCTATATCCACGCCAATACCAGCCATAGTTCATTGAACCATGGAAATAACCTATAGCCATGGTTTTTGGGCTTATAGCCACAGTTTTAAACCGTGGCTATAGCCTAAATTTCCAGTAGTGGGTGTAAAAAAATGACAATGACCTAGAGATATGTTGGGGATTTTGCATGGTTAGTTTCCCATCACAAGAGGGGAACACGTGGTTGTATGGATACAATGTGTGGGGCTTATGCATGGTTAGAATATAGAGTTATTCTTGGAGAAATGAGGAAGTGGTGGCATGATCTCACTGGGATGTGGCGGCCCGAGTAAAACCAGGATGGATGATGGATGATTTGATGATGTGGATGAGATGAATGGGATGAAACCGACATGAAGATGATGGTGGTGATGGGATTGAAACTCAGGAAGGATTCCTACATATCCCTATGGATGGGAATCAATTTTAACGTAGTTAAAAAATGGGGAATAGAATAGGGGTTCACAAAAAGGGAAATGAATTGAAGACATGTTGGGGATTATGTGTGGTTAGCGGCCCCTCACAAGTGGGATACTCTTTGTTAGAGGAGTACAGATTGAAAGTGGGGCTTACGCATGGTCAGATACCTAGTAATTGGTCATAAACCACTAAGGGGTGGACCCAAGATGTGGGTCCCATCAATGGGGACACCAAAGTTTACCAGTGTTTGGGGTTGAACCTCAGGGATGCATCATCTGTACCTTGTATAGGAGAAAGGGATCAAAACCCATGTAGTTTTAAAGCATACAACTTAGTGTCTTACAGGATGAAAAGGGTAATATAGTTTAACATCATTTGGGATGGGGGTGAACTTACATGAAGTAGTCAAGACCGATGGGTGATGGTCTTCAACCTCAGAGAGGCTTCCTACGTATCCCCGTGGTAGAGAATCAAAGTCCATGTAGTTCAGTAGAGATGGGAGTGCGACTTACATGATAAGACATCCCATAGAGGATGTCATGGTTTCTGCTACACTCTAAAATCAAATGAGTCATTCTCTGTGTGAGAAATGATAGTATGTAGCAGACCAGAGAGTCATGTTACAGAAGGCATGCGCACAGGGAATGGTGGATGGGGCTTACATGTGAAAGCTTCCTGGGTAACAGTATGAATCAAAAATGATAGATGGGGATTAAGCTTGGGAGCTTCCTGTGTTTCGACATGGAGCTACAATGATGGATGTGGCTTTTTCTTGGAAAATGATCATGTGTGAGTAAGGAGGGGCAATTATGGATGGCGCTTATACGTGGAATATTACCAGGTGACTGTAATAAGTAGCAATGATGGATAGGGATTACACCTGGAAGATGCCCGGGTGCAAGTAAGGAGTGGAAATTATGGATGGGGCTAATGCGTGGGAGCTACCCCTATGTTGATAAGGAGAAGAAATAATGGATGGGGCTTATGCATGGGAGCTTCTCAGGTGCCGCTAAGGAGAAGAAATGATGGATGGGTATAATGTTTTAAAGCATCCTATGTGCCGGTAAAGAGCATAAATAATGGATGGGGATTATGTGTGGGAGCTGTCCATGTGCCACTAAGGAGTGGAAATGATGTATGGGGATTATGCAAGGGAGATACCCTGGTAATGCTAAGGAGTGGCAATGATGGATGGGGCTTATGCATGGATTCTACCCAGGTGCGAGTAACGAGTGAAAATGATTGAAGGGGATTACTCATGGGAGATGCTCATGTGATGGTAATGAGTAGTAATAATGGATGGGTCATACATGTGGGAGCTACCCAAGTACCAGTAAGAAGCGGCAATGATGGATGGGTATTACACACGGGATCTACCTGTGTGCTAATATAGAGTAGTAATGTTCGATGGGGATTAATCATTGAAGCATCGCATGATATCTTCCTCATGTATGTCCATGAGGGAATCCCAACTCTCTGGTGGGTTGTGATATATAATTGTGTGCATGACCTGTGCACTAGTGAAAAGGCATAATAATGCCCAGGGCATGGAATCAATCTGAATAATGGGATATTAAAAGTGTAAATAAGATGCCCAACATTTAGAACATAGTGAGAGTGGCATCAAATGGAAAATAACTATTGACCATGTTCACAACACAGTATCCATATCACATTAGCCTGAAATGGGGACAAAAAAATGAGGGTTCACTATTGACTGTGTTCGATACATATGACCTAACATGAAGTGTGGTCCAATGTTTTCTGGGATGTTGGCCCAAGAAGGTAAGTGATCCATGAGGCTGAGCATCCATACTTTTGGGGGTCCCTTCAGATGTGAAAAGGGATGAAGATCCAAATGAAGGACATGAAAAGAACGAGGTGGAGTAATGAAATGTTCTAATAGATTCCAACCCTCTTGATATTATGACACTATGATCATGGAATGTGGCATCTTATGCTTGTTACGTAAGGAACTTCTTATTTGGAACAAGAGGAATCCTATTATTGAAAGACAGTGAATGATACAGTTTAAAGTCATGTAGTGAGGATTATTAGGCATAAGGAACCTGTCACGACCCGCCCTCAGGGTCCGTGCCGTGACTACCCCAAGCCCGCCTTCCATAGGCCAGGGGCTGGCGACTAGCACTAAGGCATAAATCCCAACAAAAAGGGAAGGCATTGCCTTTGAAAAGTAAACAAGCACCACAGAGTATGCAAGCAGAAAGTAAACACTAAGTAAAAACAGAGCACAAATGAAAGTGCGGAAAAGTAAATGGGCCAGTATACAAACCCAAACTGAAAGTAAAGTACAACTCGAAAGGGAAAACAACAACTGTAAAGTAAAAGCCGCTACACCGAGATGTCCACTGGAAATTCCACCTGAAGGGTGGGTACAGATAGCTCCACTGCTCCACGGGTCCCGCCGTCCGCTCCGAGCACGTTCCGCCCAGTGGTCCACCTCCAGGTACCGTCCTACTCTGCAAGACTCAGCTAATATCAACGTTGTCTGTCTTCTGCAACCAACACAACGTAGTGCGGGCAAAGCCCGTGCATGGGTGAGTATAAGATACTCAGTAGGGACCCCGAGACCGATGAAGGTCTCTCAAAATCCACAAAGGATAAACCACAAAGAAAGGTACAATCACGAAGTAACAACCGACACTGCTTAGGTATATGCCCATACATATACCTAAGTCATCAATTTCAAATACGCTCCAACCTCCGAGCCCAAGTACAACACAGTCCACACATGAAAGTAAATGTATTCCACACAGGAAAGCAAAACGTAATCCACACAGGATAGCACAACACAATCCACACAGGAAAGCAACAGGATTCAGCTCACACAAGTATACTTCTTCAAAAGACGATAAAGATGATCTCTGATCCATCTAAGTCGTCGGACCCACGAAGGATCGATAGGTAACTAACCCCCGCAAAGACCCACACAGGATCGGGCCCACATAGGACCTGTAGGCGCTGGTTCACACAGGACCGCTGAGCGCAAGGACCCACACAGGATCGGACCCACACAGGATCGGGCCCACACAGGACCTGTAGCACTGATCCACGTAGGATCGCTGAGTGTTGTAGTCGTCGTCGTCGAATCCACACAGGATCTCTGTACTGTCGTCGTCGCAGTCATAGTAGCAGTAGTAGCAGTAGTAGTCACAGTCGCAGCCAGCACTAGGGTTCCCGCACACAGCAAGCTCGTACAGGAGGATCCGCTCCACGAGCCGAGAGGCTGATACATCAACTGTCACAAAGTCCAGAGTTGATGTATCCAAAAGTTCCGTATCGTCAACAGGAACCCAATGCAATAGACGGCGCGTCGATCGGACGCCCGGTCTGAGAGTTATTGGCATTTTCGTCCCCGGGGCCCGGTTGGTTTTTAAGGCAAAACCAACCCGACCGTACTCAACCTACGTCCAAACCTCGTGCGGAGTATGCCAAAAGATCCGTCTCACTAAGAGGAACTCAACAAAGCTGACGGCACATCAATCGGACGCCCGTAGCTCAAGATATGAGCGTTTCCGCTCCGAGGGCCCGGTTGGTTTCGTGTACGAACCAACCCGGCCGAACACAAAGTGTTCCGAAACCTTGAGTGCGATATACCGAAACGACCGTCTCGATCCAATGATCGCGTTGCCGCAGACGGTTCGTCGATCGGAGGTCCGTGGCTCAAGTTATGGCCAAAAGACCGAAACCGTCTCGAAAACGGGGGGTCCGGGTCCGGGCCGACCCGGCCCGACCCCCCCTGGGTCGGCCCGAACCGGGTCAACCCGACCCGGGTCGACCCGGCCCGGCCGGCGGCGCGGCGGCCTGGTGCCGCACGGATCACGCGCGGGGGGCTAAGCCCCCGCTTCCAGCAGATGGCGGCGCGACTTTTAGCCGCGCCTTTGGACCCCCCCCTCGTGGGGGGGCTACTTTGAAGAGGACCAGGGGGCCGCCTTCCCCCCTCAAGGAACCCCCCCCCCCCCCACATAAATGGGGGGGGGGGTTTAGAGAGTTGATCGGGGGAATTTATTCCCCCGGTCTTTGACCTTCCGGTCGGCCACCTGGCCGGCCGGTTTTTCTCCAACGGGACCGGCAAGCCGGTCCCCTTCCGGTTTCCGACGCCGGCGGCCCGACTGCCGGTCTTCTCGTCCCGCCGCGGCCCGGAACCGGCCGCGGTGTTCGTCGTCCGGCGCGGTGCGACGACACCGCGCCCCTCCTCCGCGCCTTAGATTCCCTTCTACGCGGCGCGACGGCGCGACGAAAAATAATCGTGCGAATATCCGCGTGGTGCGACGGCACCACGCCATCTTGTTTCAACCGCAAGATAAATCATCAAGAACAAAGGAGGGGGTTCGGCCGTGTTCATGCGGTCCGAACCCCTAACGTTAGATGATAATACAAATTTAAATATCCTCACGTTAGTCAGGCCAGAACCACGAACAAGAATAAATAAATAAACAAATAACAACAACCCCTACCTTGGGTTCAAGTTCGAAGATCGTCAACGACCTGCGGAAGACAACGTCGCGGAGGTCGGGCGTCGTGGTAGTCGTTCATCAAATCCGATGACGAAGAGGTACGTCGTTGGTGAATATTCGTATGCCGACGAAGGAAGTCCGAGGAGGAAGCGGCGTTCCCTTTCGTTGACACGGAAGACGAAGAAGAGAGGAGCGACGTTCTTCATCGGAGCTTGAGCGTTCTTCGTCAAA
Source organism: Viscum album (assembly GCA_963277665.1). Taxonomy (NCBI): domain Eukaryota; kingdom Viridiplantae; phylum Streptophyta; class Magnoliopsida; order Santalales; family Viscaceae; genus Viscum; species Viscum album. The sequence goes on along the minus strand of OY728122.1, from coordinate 1,892,481,381 downwards.
GCTTGAGCGTTCTTCTTCAAAGTTTGAAGAAGAAGGAGAAGAACCCAAAAGCTCTCAAGATGGATAAACAATTCTAACCAAATAAAATAAGATAGAGTCTTATTTTATTAACAAACTTAACAAATTGAATTTCAAAGGTTTGAAATTCAAATAAGATAACTCCAAAATTAATTAACATGTTGTCATGTTAATTAAAGAGGGGTTAAAGGAGTTTTGAGAGGAGATGGAAGGTTGGGTTTCGTGTGGGCCCCACCACACTTAATCCTCTCAAGGGAGGTTAAGTGGGTGTGGGTCCCACCCCTAACTTCCTTTGAGATAAGTTAACCAACAAGTTTAAATAAAAATTTGTAATCCACAATTTTTATTTAACTTGTTCTAAACTCCCAAAAACTAACTCTCAACCCGAAATAAACGCAACCTCGGAAAAGGTCTCCTTAAGCGAATATCAGCGCTGCGAGTTCATCGGTGTCCTTGGATTTCAATTCCGAGCACCAGATCAAAAGTTCGAATTTCCCGCTCGTTCGTTCACTGAACGTACCCGAGCAAAACTTCGGAAATTGATTCCGGGCACTCCGGGCCTCGGAATCAGGTTCCGTCAGAAACCGCGCTCTTGTAAAATTCCAAAGAAAATTAAGAAAAAATTTCCCTTGAATTTTACAGGTCTTTACATTACTCCCACCTCAGGGCTTTACATCCCCGTAAAGATACATAAAAAACTAGGGAAAGAAATGAGGGTACTGAGCACGCATCTGAGCCTCCCGCTCCCATGTGCTCTCCTGGAGATTCCGGTGCTGCCATCTGATGCGCACAAGAGGAATCGATCGCCCACGTAGGACCCGCTCTTGTCGATCCTCTATCTCCACCGGGACCTCCGTAAAAGTCGCCCCATCATCAACGTCAAGCTCCCCATGGTCAATGATGTGCGTCGGGTCGTGCACGTATCTCCTCATCTAAGATACGTGGAAGACGTCGTGAACCCGGTGCAACTGAGGTGGCAGAGCCAGAAGATAAGCCACCTCGCCAACCCTGCTGAGGACCTGGAAGGGTCCGATGAAGCGTGGAGATAAATTGCCGCCTCGGCCAAATCTCCGAATACCATGTCGAGGTGAGACCCGCAAGAAGACATGGTCGCTATCCTCGAACTCTAGTGGCCTCCGCCTCCTGTCAGCGTATGACTTCTGCCGGCTCTGAGCTGTCCTCATCCGCTCCTGGATGACCTGGACCTTCTCTGTCGTGGCCTGGACCATCTCCGGTCCCACCAGTGCTGACTCCCCAGGGTCTGTCCAGCACAAAGGAGATCTACAAGGTCGGCCGTACAACGCCTCGTACGGTGCCATCCCGATGGTGGAGTGGTAGCTGTTGTTGTACGCAAACTCCACCAAGGGTAGGTGGTCCTCCCAGCTACGACCAAAGTCGAGGACACATGCGCGGAGCATGTCCTCGAGAGTCTGAATGGTCCTCTCCGTCTGACCATCCGTCTGAGGGTGAAAGGCTGTGCTCAGACGTAGCTGCGTCCCGAACGCCTCCTGTAACCCCTTCCAAAGCCGGTAAGTAAAGCGAGCATCTCGATCGGAGACGATAGATGATGGCACACCGTGGAGCCGCACAATCTCCTGAATGTAGAGACGTCCCAAGATCTCCACTGAGCCCTGCTCTCTAATGGGTAAGAAGTGTTCCGACTTGGTGAGTCGGTCAACAATCACCCAGATGGAGTCGTGACCTCTGGAAGTGCGTGGAAGTCTAGTCACGAAGTCCATAGATATGCCGTCCCACTTCCACTCCGGAACCTCCAAGGGCTGTACCAAGCCTGCTGGTACCTGATACTCTGCCTTCATCTGCTGGCAGGTGAGGCATCGAGAAACGAACTCCGCTACTGCCTTATTCATGCCCGGCCACCAGTGCTGTCGTCTGAGGTCTTGGTACATATTCACCACTCCAGGATGTACCGCCAAAGGAGAAGTGTGAAACTCTCTCAGCACTTCCTCTCACAAAGCGACTGGTACCATGGTACGTCCTCTGAAAAGGATGTCGTGCTCTGCTCCAAGGGAGAAACCATCAGATGTCTGTCCCGAGGATATATGTGCACGCTGTGTCTCACAGTCAGCGTCCCCACGCTGTGCCTCTCTGACCCGCTGTAGTAGTGAAGGGGTGACTGTGAGAGACTAGAGGAAGGCTGCTCCAACTTTATCCACGAAGGATATCTGCAAAGAGGCTAGCTGCTCTGTCGCCTCCTCAAGTAGCTGAATGCCCGTCCTCCTGCTAAGGGCATAGTCTACTAAGTTCCCCTTCCCAGGAGTATAGACTATCTCAAAGTCATAGTCCTGGAGGAACTCGAGCCATCGCCGCTATCTCAGGTTCAGGTCCTTCTGCGAGAAGATATACCTGAGACTCTGATGATCGGAAAAGACTGTAAAGCGCTCACCCATCAGATAGTGTTGCCATGTCTTCAGAGCGAAGACCACTGCTGCTAACTCCAGGTCATGGGTAGCGTAGTTCTGCTCATGCGGCCTCAACTGACGTGATCCATAGGCGATCACTGCCCGCTCCTACATCAGAACACATCCGTGTCCGGTCCCTGATGCATCACAGTAGACTACGTACCCTACTCCCTCCTCAGGCAACCTCAAGGTAGGTGCGCTAGTCAATCTCTGTCTCAGCTCCTGGAAGCTCTGCTGACATCTGTCTGACCACACGAAGGGTTTCCCCTTCTTCTTCAAAGCTGTGAGTGGTGCCGCAACTCTAGAGAAGTCTGGCATGAATCTCCGATAGTACCCAGCTAGTCCCAAGAAACTCCGAACCTCAGTCACGCTTCTGGGTGGCTCCCATGCTAACACAACCTCAATCTTCGCAGGATCCACTACAACTCCCGCCTCAGAGATAACGTGTCCTAAGAATTGGACCTCACGTATCCAGAACTGGCACTTCGAGAGCTTACCATAAAGCTGGTGCTCTCGGAGTGTGTCTAGTATAACTCGCAAGTGATAGGCGTGCTCCTCCTCGGTCGTAGAGTAAATCAGAATGTCGTCGATGAAGACCACGAAAAATCGATCGAGGTATGGATGAAAGATCCTGTTCATGAGAGCCATGAACACTGCTGGAGCATTGGTTACACCGAAAGGCATAACCAAGAACTCATAGTGGCCTTACCGACATCTGAAGGCCGTCTTCTGCACATCCTCGTCTCTGACTCTGAGCTGATGATAGCCTGACCTGAGGTCTATCTTCGAGAACCACTGTGCTCCCTTGAGCTGATCAAAGAGGTCATCAATCCTCGGTAGCGTATACTTGTTCCTCACTGTCACCTGGTTCAGGCGACGATAATCAACACAAAGTCGCAAGCTCCCGTCCGCCTTCTTGGTGAACAACATCGGGGAAGCCCAGGGTGAAACACTGGGTCGGATGAACCCCTTGCCCTGCAAGTCCTCCAACTGTACCCGTAGCTCTCGAAGCTCGGCGGGGGCCATCCGATATGCTGGAGTGGATATCGGGGCTGTCCCAGGGTACAAGTCAATATAAAAGTCTACCTCTCTACGAGGAGGTATCCCTGAGACGTCGTCGGGAAAAACCTCCGCAAACTGATCCACCACTGCAGGAAAACCAGGACTCCGCACGTCAACTGCTCCAAGGATGAGGCTAGCTAACTGATGAGTAATGGGCTGTCCTCTCCTCCGCGGAAGTCCATCCTGTGTTGCTAAGGCTCCCTTCTCGCAGGTGAAGGTGAACCTGCTCCCGTCGGTGCGTACACATCGCACCTTGCGCCTAAAACAGTCAATCTGTGCATGGACCGTAGATAGCCAATCCATGCCCAAGATGACGTCGTAAGGCCTCGACGCTGCTATAAGAAGATCCCAGCCGAAGCTCTCGCCTCCTAGAGTAAGCTCACACTGCCGGAACCAGTGCGTAATCGTCGAGTCTGCTCCCGTAGGAGTCTCTAGCCGTAAGGATCGAGCCAACGGCTCTGTCGGAATCTCCGAGCTCCGAACAAGGGAAGCGGCTATGAAAGAGTGACTCGCTCCTGTGTCTATAAGAACTGCATCAAGGGTGTAATAGACACAGATAGTACCTCGAATCATCTCGGGTGTGCCGTGATCGTAGGCCTCTGCTGCCTGGAGCTGTGCCTGTCTCTGCCCGCCAGCTCCCTGTGGTCGGGGTGGACCTCCTGGTGGTGGTGGTGGCAGAGCCTCAAAGCATCACCCACCACCGGCTGCTCGTCCAGCTCCTCTGCCTCATCCGCCTCCTCCCTGCGGACCGCCACGGTCGACCCTCTACCTCTGCCTCGGTGGTCCCTCAACTGTCAGCTGCTCCTCGGCACGGCGGGTCGGGCAGTCACGAGCCATGTGGCCCTGCCCGCCGCACGAGTAGCACTGTCTGCCTCTCGAAAGACTGGCTCCGCGCTGTGTGCTCCGCACTGCTGAGCCAGTGTCCTAAGGTCGTCTGCCCGAAGGTCTGGTCTACCTGGACCCCTGAGTCATCCGTCGACTGCCTGCTACAGATGACTCTGCCACGTGCCGCCCTGCGGTGGGTCGCTGCGCTGGTGTAGACTTAGCAAGGAAGCTCTCGATCAGAAGGGCCCGCTCCAGTAATCCTGTCTGAGTCGGTACGCTGAAGGAGATCAGCGATGCCCTGATCTCGTGTCTCAAACCCTGCTCGAAGGTCCGGGCCCGGAAGAATGGGTCCCGTACCATGTCAGTCGAGTAGCGTGAGAGATCGGTAAATCTCGCCGAGTACTGAGCGACCGTCATGCTGCCCTGCCGCAGATGAAGAAGCTCCTGGATACGCACCGCACGAAGGGTGGCTGGGACGAACTCCGAGCGGAAGAGGCTCTCAAAGTCCATCCATAGTAGAGATGCCTCATCTTGCACCTGGAGCATCAAGCTCCACCATCGTCCTGCTGCTGCGTGTAGTAGGCCACAGCGAGGATCACCATGAGGTCTTCTGGTGTCCTCACTAGCATAAACACACGTACCACTGCCTCCATCCAGTCCTCGGCTGCCTGGGGATCCGTCTCCCCGCGAAACCTGGGCGGTCGCTGGCGCTGAAACTCATGCAGTGCGCTGAGGCGACGTGCATCGTCAGCGGCTGGTGCTGGAAGCATCGGGGGCTTGGTGGGTAGTGCTACCGCCAGTGCCACTGCTGACAAAGGGCCCTGCACCGAGGCCTCGTCGCTCGGTGAGCTGTCGTCACACTCGACTCTCGGAACCCTAGATGGCTGCCGTCATGGGGCCATCCTGAAAAGAAAACAGGTGCGCCACGGTCAGAACAGTATACCTGGTGAGCTGATATAAAGTAATCACAAAGAAAACTTTGAAACACACATGCAATCAATGTTTTTGTGTATTAAGTCGAAAATCAGAAGTCAGGGTCCAGGTGTACGGATACGTCGGCCGCCACACCAACACTGGACTCCCTGGACTGATAACCACACTCAATACGCTAAACATTATTGCTTCACATAGAAAAGATCAGAGTTTGCGGTAGAACTGAACTCCTCTGATACCAATTTGTCACGACCCGCCCTCGGGGTCCGTGCCGTGACTACCCCAAGCCCGCCTTCCATAGGCCAGCGGCTGGCGACTAGCACCAAGGCGTAAATCCCAACAAAAAGGGAAGGCATTGCCTTTGAAAAGTAAACAAGCACCACAGAGTAAGCAAGCGGAAAGTAAACACTAAGTAAAAACAGAGTACAACTGAAAGTGAAGAAAAGTAAATGGGCCAGTATACAAACCCAAACTGAAAGTAAAGTACAACTCGAAAGGGAAAACAGCAACTGTAAAGTAAAAGCCGCTACACCGAGCTGTCCACTGGAAATTCCACCTGAAGGGTGGGTACAGATAGCTCCACTGCTCCACGGGTCCCGCCGTCCGCTCCGAGCACGTTCCGCCCAGTGGTCCACCTCTAGGTACCATCCTGCTCTGCAAGCCTCATCTAAGATCAATGATGTCCGTCGTCTGCAACCAACACAACGTAGTGCGGGCAAAGCCCGTGCAGGGGTGAGTATAAGCTACTCAGTAGGGACCCCGAGACCCCTGAAGGTCTCTCAAAATACACAAAGGATAAACCACAAAGAAAGGTACAATCACGAAGTAACAACCGACACTGCTTAGGTATATGCCCATACATATACCTAAGTCATCAATTTCAAATACGCTCCAACCTCCGAGCCCAAGTACAACTCAGTCCACACATGAAAGTAAACGTATTCCACACAGGAAAGCAAAACGTAATCCATACAGGATAGCACAACACAATCCACACAGGAAAGCAACAGGATTCAGCTCACACAGGTATACTTCTTCAAAGGACGATAAAGATGATCTCTGATCCATCTACGTCATCGGACCCACAAAGGATCGATAGGTAACTAACCCCCGCAAAGACCCACACAGGATCGGGCCCACATAGGACCTGTAGGCGCTGGTTCACACAGGACCGCTGAGCGCAAGGACCCACACAAGATCAGACCCACACAGGATCGGGCCCACACAGGACCTGTAGCACTGATCCATGTAGGATCACTGAGTGCTGTAGTCGTCGTCGTCGAATCCACACAGGATCTCTGTACTGTCGTCGTCGCAGTCATAGTAGCAGTAGTAGCAGTAGTAGTCACAGTCGCAGCCAGCACTAGGGTTCCCGCACACAGCAAGCTCGTACAGGAGGATCCGCTCCACGAGCCGAGAGGCTGATACATCAACTGTCACAAAGTCCAGAGTTGATGTATCCAAAAGTTCCGTATCGTCAACAGGAACTCAACGCAACAGACGGCGCGTCGATCGGACGCCCGGTCTGAGAGTTATTGGCATTTTCGTCCCCGGGGCCCGGTTGGTTTTTAAGGCAAAACCAACCCAACCGTACTCAACCTACGTCCAAACCTCGTGCGGAGTATGCCAAAAGATCCGTCTCACTAAGAGGAACTCAACAAAGCTGACGGCACATCAATCGGACGCCCGTAGCTCAAGATATGAGCGTTTCCGCTCCGAGGGCCCGGTTGGTTTCGTGTACGAACCAACCCGGCCGAACACAAAGTGTTCCGAAACCTTGAGTGCGATATACCGAAACGACCGTCTCGATCCAATGATCGCGTTGCCGCAGACGGTTCGTCGATCGGAGGTCCGGGGCTCAAGTTATGGCCAAAAGACCGAAACCGTCTCGAAAATGGGGGGTCCGGGTCCGGGCCGACCCGGCCCGACCCCCCCTGGGTCGGCCCGAACCGGGTCAACCCGGCCGGCCAGCCGGAGGCGCGGCGGCCTGGCGCCGCACGGATCACGCGCGGGGGGCTAAGCCCCCGCTTCCAGCAGATGGTGGCGTGACTTTTAGCCGCGCCTTTGGAAACCGCCCCCCCCCCCCTCGTGGGGGCCTGCTTTGAAGAGGACCGGGGGGCCGCCTGCCCCCCTCAAGGAAACCGCCCCCCCCCCCCCCCCCTCATAAATGGGGGGGGGTTTAGAGAGTTGACCGGGGGAATTTATTCCCCCGGTCTTTGACCTTCCGGCCGGCCACCTGGCCGGCCGGTTTTTCTCCAACGGGACCGGCAAGCCGGTCCCCTTCCGGTTTCCGACGCCGGCGGCCCGGCCGCCGGTCTTCTCGTCCCGCCGTGGCCCGGAACCGGCCGCGGTGTTCGTCGTCCGGCGCGGTGCGACGACACCGCGCCCCTCCGCCGCGCCTTTGATTCCCTTCGACGCGGCGCGACGACGTCGCGTTCTTGATGATCCTTCCACGGCGCGGCGCGACGGCGCCGCGCAAAATAATCGTGCGAATATCCGCGTGGTGCGACGGCACCACGCCATCTTGTTTCAACCGCAAGATAAATCATCAAGAACAAAGGAGGGGGTTCGGCCGTGTTCATGCGGTCCGGCCCCCTCACGTTAGATGATAATACAAATTTAAATATCCTCACGTTAGTCATGCCAGAACCACGAACAAGAATAAATAAATAAACAAATAACAACAACCCCTACCTTGGGTTCAAGTTCGAAGATCATCAACGACCTGCGGAAGACAACGTCGCGGAGGTCGGGCGTCGTGGTAGTCGTTCGTCAAATCCGATGACGAAGAGGTACGTCGTTAGCGAATCTTCGTATGCCGACGAAGGAAGTCCGAGGAGGAAGCGGCGTTCCCTTTCGTTGACACGGAAGACAAAGAAGAGAGGAGCGGCGTTCTTCGTCGGAGCTTGAGCGTTCTTCGTCAAAGCTTGAGCGTTCTTCGTCAAAGTTTGAAGAAGAAGGAGAAGAAACCAAAAGCTCTAAAGATGGCTAAACAATTCTAACCAAATAAAATAAGATAGAGTCTTATTTTATTCACAAACTTAACAAATTGAATTTCAAAGGTTTGAAATTCAAATAAGATTACTCCAAAATTAATTAACAAGTTGTCATGTTAATTAAAGAGGGGTTAAAGGAGTTTTGAGAGGAGATGGAAGGTTGGGTTTCGTGTGGTCCCCACCACACTTAATCCTCTCAAGGGAGGTTAAGTGGGTGTGGGTCCCACCCCTAACTTCCTTTGAGAGAAGTTAACCAACAAGTTTAAATAAAAATTTGTAATCCACAATTTTTATTTAACTTGTTCTAAACTCCCAAAAACTAACTCTCAACCTGAAATAAACGCAACCTCGGAAAAGGTCTCCTTAAGCGAATATCGGCGCTGCGAGTTCATCGGTGTCCTCATATTTCAATTCCGAGCACCGAATCAAAAGTTAGAATTTCCCGCTCATTCGTTCACTGAACGTACCCGAGCCAAACTTCGGAAATTGATTCCGGGCACTCCGGGCCTCAGAATCAGGTGCCGTCAGAAACAGCGTTCTTGTAAAATTCCAGAGAAAATTAAGAAAAAATTTCCCTTGAATTTTACGGGTCTTTACAGAACCTAACATTGGCTGGTGTGGGACTTACGAAAGTGTGACCATCTTTGGATTAACCCAGTATTTGAACTAGGTGATGGATTTTGGAAGAGTTCCTTGTGGAATGGTTCAACTCATGGTAATTAGGGAATTGATTATGAGAATATTAATCCATGACATGGAAAAGAAAACTAGAGGAATATGTCGAGTCAAGGATTTTCATGGAGTGTGGATGAGTATATCTTATCATGGTATTCCATAGGTGGAAGGTGGGTTTTTATTAGGGAACAAAGTAAAATGTTGACGAGCCGACATGAAAAGTTTGTGGAGCTTAGGGTCTCACGAAGGATGGAGCTTCATGGAACTCACTGTATCGTAGATCATGGGGATTTCTGGATCTTAGGGTCTTACGAAGGATGGAGCTTCACGGATCTCAGTGTATCGTATAGCATGGGGATTCATGGTGCTTAAGGTATGGCAGTGCATGGGGCTTTTAGGAGTTCAGGGTATTGCGAAGCAGCCTTGAAAAGGAATGGTGCTCGTGGAGCATGGAATAACCTTAGCATAAGTTGAATTATTAGGATAGTGCTTTGTGATGGATTAATGCTTCATAGAGCCTCAGTCAACCCGAAGGAGGTCCCTTCTTCAAAAAAGGCATAGGCCTTCGTAGTGCTCGGAAGCACCGTGAAATGGGAGATCAACCACAAAAGGGGTGACGTAACTGGTGGCATCTCCCCCAAGTTTCTTAGAGTTGCAGAGCTAACCATCATTCCCTATACGGTGCTCCTAGAGACCTATGCCTCCTGTTAAGTTAGTCAGAATCACGAAGTATTTCATCAATTTTCTCTATGGACGGTGAAGAGAAGGTCTTGGTTTTGAGATGACCACAATTCCATAGGGATTTGTGAAGGTTTCTTCACAAATTAGTTTTCTAGCCTGACTTGAAACAACCATAACTTCTAATTTGTAACTTCATTCAGGATCCCCGACCAGTCAAATCGAATCCTACGAAATAAGATTATCAATGATATCATGTCTATAAGAATTAGTTGAATACTATGGTCTTGTTTTATGGTTCCAAAAATAATCTCACCCTTATATATTTACCTTTTGATCCACAAAATTATGTAGCTATATTGGATTTCTTTTTGTGAAATTAACGACCCAGATTCTGTGGAACTAAAATTAAATTGGTAGGCAAAAATGGATCACATCCCTATAGATGATATATCATTATTTGTGATGTAGTGGAAATGAAAAATTCATTGTGCAGTCATATCATTAGAAGGGAGATATAGAGCAATGATGGTCTCTAATTTAGAACACTAAAGGGGATATTGTTATCTTGTGCAAGGAATAGGGTAGTTTTAATGGGGTATTATATGAAAAAACATTCCTCATGAGAAAAGATAAAAAATGGAAAGGTAGTTACTCAATATTAAAAAAAATTAGGAGAGGAATGTTTCTAGGTATGAGGATAACATTAGAGGGATAACTAGAAATATCTTGGACTATGTATGTAGACCCAAAATCAATTATTATTGCTTCTTTGATGGGTTAATGACAATACTTTGGATTGAATTCGTCTCTCAAACCTTTTCATCATATAAAGATATTATCTCAAGATCTTTTAAGATAGAAAGAGTTATCTAGGACATATATATTCAATTGAAATCAATAGAATATATGTTTTACTAAGAATAAAGGAAAAAATGAGTGAATAAGAAATAAGGGTTGGATTAGATTTCCCACATATGATACATTTGGGAAGAAACACATTGGGTCAAATAGGAAGTGAACATGAGATTTTGATAAGAGAAGATAAAATTTATATCATTATTATGAATGAAATAATAGAGTAGAAGAAATTAATTTTTAATGATTTGTATACAGGGATAAAGAAATTATGCAAACTAATACCCCAAAAATCAAGGTAAAATACATTAAAATGGAAATAGGGGAAAGGAAACACTTATATGATTACCAAATTTGGTACTAAATTTACTAATCACATGGTGGGGTTAATTTTATCATTTACATAATGTTAGAAAATATTTTATTTGATTTTGAAAAATCAAACACTTTTATACATTCTATGTTTTCCAAAACCCTTGTATATTTGCCTAGCACCCTAGAAGTGGAGTATCAATTAAGACACCTAGTGTTAGTCTCACCCTGATAAATATGTTTTACGAAGTTCCATTATGAATCATGGGAATACCTTATTTAATAAAATTATTACTATATATATTGAATCAGATTTTCCATGTATTATTTTTAAAGTTAATATGGACTAATTTTGAGACTAGGAACAAAGACGGTGTGGGATTCTGAGCCCCGATCGGTCCAGAAAAAATGTTTGAAAGATATTCAAATATTAAATAGAATGCACACACTGTTTTACTAAAAAGTGTAATAACATCTAATCAAGTTCTCGGATTAGAAATATGAGACTATCATTTCATTTAGAATAGTGGTTTTACCCCAGCCACATCCTAACATTGGTCGTCATAGGTTAATTTTGGAATGTCATCATAGACTATTAAATGAAAAAAATAAATTAAGAAAACTTATTTTATTTTAGTTGTTGATGTAATGACATAATGGCATAGTGAATATTCCTTTTTCTCTTTAAATTTATACTGATGTAAGAGATCTAGGGTTAGCCTCTAGACACTAGAATCCTCTGGGGATGTTTGAGAGAGAGATCTAGAGAATTATCTCTAGAAGGCGATGATGAAACCTCAAATTTACAATCGGAACACACCAATATTGTCAGATCTCAATAATGAAAATGGAGTGATCATTAAATATCATCATCTAATGAATTTAATCAAGATAGGATGCATTTTTTATTTTATTTTCTACTATTGATTTCCTATGATGAATGCAGACTAATCCATGATCAAATTTGTTATGGATGGATTGTATTTCATGGATGGGATATTTTATGGATTTATCATGAGTTGATTATTGATATTTGTTTTTATTAATTTATAATTATAACAGAGAAAAAACAAGATAAATAGCAACATTGATCAAGGTTTTACCTATCTATTTTTAGGATTTTCTCCTTTAGTTCATGTGTTCTTCTTTATTTCCCGCACTTTGAACCTGTCGTGAACAATCAATTGTTACACCTTCGATTCTTGGAACAATGATTTGAAATCGTAGATCTGGCATTAGGACGACATGATAGAGGTGTGAAGGTGGGTGAAACATCTAATCAAATAACAATGGGTACTGAATCAGTGTTCTTCGGCTGAAATTAAGAATGGATACTATTTCATTTTCTGAGCCGATTAAAGGCCCGAATACCATCAATTCGGTGTTAGGATGACTAGATAAGATTGAATCTGGAATTTTGAGGTGAAAAGACCACCAGAATGGAATCCGAGTTATTGATGGTGAGAGAGAGAGAGGAAGAAGAAGGGTTTTTGGATAACCCCATGCACAAATAGTGTAGTCCCAAATTACATGGTCTGTGTCCCACTTCGGGCGAACTTAGCATGTACCATGCATGGTAAACGAAAATGGGGTGGAGTAAAAGGATTTCCAATATAGTGGGTAACCCCCTCATGACTTTTATTGGATCAATTACATGGGATACCCTATGTACTGGTACATGGGAAGAGACACATGGGTTAACACCATGTACTGGAATACAACCGGAGTAGATGGGTGTACCCTAGATGATAGGTCATAGTGTAAAAATATTCTACATGTTATGTACCCCTCTTCTACATGTCATGGTTTAAATGATAGGTTCCATTGTATATGGCCAATAACAGGAGTCAAGGGACACAATGTGTGACCCTAATACACTTCATGTACCAATTTCAACATGGATTCCCCATATTTTCCTCTGTACCTTGGATAATTTTCATTAGGGTTAATTCCCTTTAATGTTCCCGTGAAGGTTGGTATGAATAATTTCCTACTACTAGGAATACGTATAAGGATCCGGACTTAAAACATTACATAATATTGAATTAAATAAATAATTCACATTGAGGATCTTTTCAGGTTTAGAGTTTTAGAGAGTTAGGACATAACTATTACATTTCAAAATATTACAAAGTAGAAACTTCTACCATGTATCCATTTTTTTACAAAACATGAACTCTTGAAAAAAAGTCATGTCTAGTTCCATGTTTAAGACAACATGAATTTTCCTTGATCCCATCCTTGACCCTATTCCACATTATTTCATGTGAAAAACATTTCAAAAACATGGGATGAGCATAAAAATCTCAGTAAGGGATACACAAATAATTAAAACTATTAGTTTTTCAAAACAACAAGTAAACAATGAATACTTTAACATAAGAAATACTTTTCACCTTTATGAAGTAGTAAATACTCTTCACTGAATAAAATATCATTACTTACCCTTTTGTAACCAAAATATTATCATAAAACCCATATAAAGAACACATAACTTATAAAGGTAACTTGGGACATAAACATACATAAATGGAATAACCATACAGTCAACTTCCACAAATATCACTAAATTAAAAAGCCATACGACCGACTTCCATACCTAATGCATTGGAGGTTATAATGTAACCACCTGTCCTGGTATTCACGGCACCACCCGTCATATGGTTTATCACGTAACCACCCATGAAATGTACAAGTAACATCATAACACATAAAATATTTCAAATATAAACATTTCACCAATAACATTTCATTTTCAATCACAATAAGTAATTTCAAGATATTGAAATAATCAATCCATTTTTAAAAACCATTTAAAAAAAGGATTTTTGAATCAAAGTGTCCCATACCACTTTGAAGCTTTTAATGGAATTATAATTTTAAAACATTAATGTCCATATAAATAAATACTCTAAACCATTTTTAAAACATGGTCATTAAAGATAAATATTTTAGAATGATAAATCTTTAAAACATTTAAAAATGATATTTTTGTTAAAGAGTTTTTAACAAAATGAGAGACTCTTGAATGAAAATAATTACAGAATAACATTTAATAAAAACTTTATAATATCATTAGAATAAAGGGATTCATGATATAATATGTCAAAGGACAGTATATACACCATATAAGAGTGAATTGGTGCATAACAACAATGAAGTCTCAATGGAAATGTAAATTGAGATGAAATCCCTTATAAAGATGGAATCCTTAAATTAAGGATAAATAAATCACATAATTATGTGTGACAAATATAAATACACCCAATATAAGTGGATATTAAGTGTAAAAAAATCAAAGGTCATTCACAAATATTCATTAGATGACATATTCAATGAGTTCAAGTTGAACCCAAAGAATTGAAATTGGGTTAAGAGGTTCCCTTGTAAAAATGTGCAGCCTAACGACGTCACTTTAAAATTCAGAAAATGAGTTGATGAGATAAAAAATGCAATCTCATCACTTGGATATAAAGTTTACATTAATAATGATATAGAAGAACATATCCCAACATAATAAGATTTAAATTAAAATACATAACAAAAAGAAGTCTTTATAAAGAGGAGGGTGAATAGTTCCCTTACTGATTTTGTAACTTAAAAAACATAAGACACATGAAAGAAGGATCATACAATGAAGATGTAAATACTCATAAATGAAGGTATATTACATAAATAGTACAATCATGGGCATTAAATACACCACACAAAAGTAATAGTGGAAAATAGAGCATGAATCTCACGAGAATAAAAATTAAGATGAAACCCTTTACAACGTTGTAATCAACTGAGTCGTATGACCAAAAGTTAATAACCACAAAATGAATCACAAAATACCATGAATATAATGATAATCATGATAATATATATCAAATGTCAGTACATAATACACCACATGCAATGAATAAGTGTCGAACAATAGAAATTTCACGGAATTAAAAGTAAGATAAGAAAATCCCTTAACAAAATTCGGCAGCCTAACGACGCCACTTAAAGATTCATAAAATGGATTGATGAGAGTAAGAGGGGGGTATCAAATAATATTAAAATAAAAATCATAGTATGGTTAATATAAAATAACATCCTACAACATAAGAACATGGAGCATAAAAGAAATGACATAAAAGAGAGTACTTGAAAAGAAAGAGAGAGGCCAGATCCCTTACCTCGTGTCCGAATTGACTCGATCGTTCTTTAATCTCATGAATAATAAACTAAAGTTAATTTATACTTTCTTAATAACATTTTTTAAGTTTATTATTCCTTTTATATCACTTATTACTATGTTATAAACATTATGTAATCATTTAAGTCAATAGCATCCATTTTGTCGATATTTGGTACTGGAGTCAAAAATGGACTTTTTATAATCACATGTTGTTCATGTGGTCAATGATTAATTATATCCAGAATTATATTCATGATTTAGATATCATATATATAATATATATCTATTATATACATGTATTTATAATAGTACATAACATTTAGAGGTAAGAAATGAAACGCACCGTTCATGGAGACGGTAAGCCGTACGTACGCATGAACGCTACTTTCATTTCTATTTCTTATTTTAATGGAAATGAAACATAATGATACATAGTTATATTATAATTACAGTATAATATCATATATAATATCATTAAATCCATCCTTTATACATCCCACATAAGGCATTAACGAACCAAATCAATTTAAGGGGGCGGTAGTCCACACTTCCTCAAATGAGATTATCGTATTTACCCACTATGGTAACCATAAAGGACTGATATAAATGGAAAATACAGAAGAATAAAGAAAACATAAAAATAATATGTATCATTTATAAATACAGTTCCATAATAATGGCCACCATGATAGGCGGTTGGAGATATTTGAACAATCATCATTTCATGAGGCGTTAGTTTTCCATCCACAGAAACATTATGTTCTTCATCCATTAGATGGAGGTGTGTGTAAGTGTAGCTGGAATACTTCTCATAAAAACATCCTAGTATATTGAGGATACTGATGTTGTTACAAAATAAAGGAATAAAAAGAGTTTAGGGGTTGGAGAAGTAAAATAAAAGAAAACAATTTAAGAGAAATCGTTATCTTTAATTTGGGTAGCTTCCTTTGGATTGAACCAAAAGGACTTATTGAAATTCCTTATGCCTAATGTAAGGCTTCTAGGGAGAGGAGAGGGATATAGGGAGCTTAATTGGGTAGAGTTTTTATGAGAAAAATGGCTTTAGAGGTGTGAGGAATAGGTTAGAAGTGGTCTCCTTTTATAAGGCGGAGGAGGGTCTCTTTAGGAAAGCGTGAAACTATTATTTTATTATATAATTATATTCAGTTTCTAATGGTCTGAAAATAATTAAAGATGAAGCTAAGATGACTCATGGTCGAAATAAAATCATCCAATAAGAATTTGACATGTTTTGGATATTATTTTAATCATTGTAATCTTATTTATTTAAATGATTTATTAATGAGGTAAATACTGCATCATTATTATGTCATAAATAATTAAATTTATTTGTTGTCTAAAAATTATAAAAAAAACTATGATGTATGAAATATTTTTATATTTAAAATGAATATTTATAGTTGAAAATATGACTTATATAACACCATATAAAAATTATTTACTAAAAGATTTTTGTTAATGTCAATTTTGTCTTTACATTAAATTAATTAATCTAAATTATCATTATCACACCCAAGTGGCTCAATGGGGTCCCACAATAAACCCAAAGATGACCATGGTCGTTAATGACTCAAAAAATAAGGTTTGGACCAGTGTTAAGGTTATTTTGAATTATTATAATATTCTTTTAACCTTGAATTAATCTATTTACCTTTAACCGCGGTAAATAAAAGTCAAAAGTTACTATTCACCAAAAATTATTTTCATCTTAATGAACCATATTTTACTTATTGATAATAACCATGTATTTCGGATTTTTGAAATTCAATTCACAGAAGTGGTAAAATTTCATTTAAATGAAAAAGTCGGTTTTTTTAACTACCACTAAGTGGTTTCACTATTCATCAAAAATTGAAGTTTTTCAGAAAATTAACAAAAATTAAGACTAAGCTATATTTGATATTCTGAATTCAAAAATTATGTCTATTTTTACAAATTCAATACATAAAAGTGACATTAATTAATTTTAAAATTAATTCCCGTTATCAAAATAAATATCTTGTTTTTAAGAAACAATAACTATCAAAAGATTGATACTTGTTTATGTCCAATTTCAAAGTGAAATTAATTCAAATGACCAAAATTGGATTAAATGGTAAAAATATATTTTAATTTCACTTTAAAAAAAATAAAAATATAATCTAACCATATAAATAAATTAGATTAAAAGGCACCTTTGAATTAAAATGCAATATTTTTCACTATTCGTTAAAAAATGAACTTTATCAGAAAAATACCAAAAAATTACCCAAAGTAAAATTTGATGCCCCCATTCTAAATAAGGATTTTATTTGGTCAATTAGATTGTATTAAAGTGACCAAAATTATTTTTAAATAGGGTTCGCCATTAAAAGGCGATAAATCGGCCTTTTAATGCAAATTATGCTTAAAATTAGATTCATTCATATTTTAACCCTCTAACTTTTTATTGGATAATGTAAATACATTTAATAATCATGTATAATCATATTTTAGTTAGTTTTGTTCATTCTTTCCAATACAATGGCTAGGAGTTAACTACCATTTAAAATAATAATATTATATTATTAGTGTGCAACGTAAGATTCTAAAGAAACTCGTTGTTGCGTATCGGGTACGCTATCGAACATAGAAACCCCTTTAAAGTATAATTAATATTTAATTCAAAAATATTAATAAATATGAAATGTGTCTTATTCCTTATTTATCTGGGATGTCACAATACGATCACTTTAGAAGGACTTCCTGGATATAGTAATTGGAATCTCAAGAGAGGCCCATAGCAAGATCCTCTATTCATCTTCATGACCTAGGTGGAATTCTTGGTATCGATGTTACCAACACTACGCCAACACCGATGGTGATTTAATCCTAATCGAATTGTTAGTATCTCCCCATGGCCTAGGTTGTGATCCTTCTCTAGGTATCTTATTCTCTTAAAATCTATCAACATATCTCTCTCATGATTGTACCTTATGAGCAACAGGTCTTGGACAAACATCATCAATGCTATCGGACTTAAGATTGTGACCTTCGGGATGAGTGCTTCGTGGAATCTTCAAGCTTAATTATTAGGGTTGGTATATAGTGGTTGTGACTTACCTCTATATTATGTGTCATGGTTTGAGTATATCGGTATATTCTTGTTATATGTGTTGTAGACATATACCTATGTAGAGATGATGATACCTTCCTTTGTTGTATTTATCTATGGTTTTGGGGTGTCCTACTGAGTATGGTTATACTCACCCGTTCATGGGATTTTCCCACACATGTCCTGTCTTGTGCAGATGATTGACCTTTTGATGGTGTCTGATGTGATCTAGGGCGAGGCAATTCTTTGTGAGACTCAGAATGCCACAATGTGTTCCTAAAGCTATAGACAAGTGCCCCAGTACCTTCACTTATATGATATACCTACGTTTAAAGACTCTTTGGGGTGGGATTGTATTCTCAACTTGTTTTTTTTACATTACTTTCCATCGTACTATGGTTTTGGGATATAGTTATATGGGTGAATTGGTTATATTATGTTTTTTACGATTCATAGTTTTGTGGGCTTGGATATGTGTGTGTGTGCATGTACATAGAAAATTCCTCCCATGGAAGTGATATTCCTACTCGGTGCATGTCACTAGCCCATGGGCTATTAGAGGTATTTTTGGAAAGTCGTGACATGGGCCCCACTCAGATGGGTCTTGGAAGAGTTGAATCATAGTGGATCTGTTCTACTTTAAGATCAAGAGTCGGTGATATTGGTTTTGGGAAACAGGGTAAATTATTTCAAGTTTGGATTTCAGGCCAAGGACTCTAGTGTTGGTGCGATGATTCATGTATCCATACACCAGGACTTTGATGACCTACATTTCTACTCAGTACATGATAATACTAGTTTTAGGGAAAATAATGGTACATGAATCATATAAGAATGAGTTATGGTTTTTATGTCCTTCTTGAGTCAACTCTCTAGATATACTCATTGATCATGATACATATTTTTTGTTTTAGGATGCCTCTATGACATATACCAACTGGGATTTAGTAGCTTGATTGTGAGGATGACCCCCTCAGTGTTGAGTCTTCGATACATGGACCAGTTCCCCATATGCTACTTCTAGGTGGTGCACCATCCATACCATAGCCTATTGAGAAGCACATGGTACCCACAGTACCAGGTGATGAGGAGTGCAGGATGAGTGCTCTTCATGAGTTTCAGTGACAGATACCCCTAAAGATCTATAGTAAGCCTAACCCATAGATATCTATGGACTAACTTGAGGTGGTGACCAGAGATTTCCATCTAGTTAAGACACCATTATATTAGATGGTTTTCCTAGAGATGATCCTTCAACATGGCTCCATAGGATGATGGTGTAATTCGAATATCCAAACTTACAATGGGGCCACTCTTTCATGGTTGTAGTTAAAGGGACTCTTTATACATGAGTTCTAACTTATTACACTAAGGGTTGTGCATATTCAGGAGATTATTCATCTCCAGTAGGGTAGAATGTTAGTGGCTGATTATTCATCGAGGTTTACCAACCTTTCTAGGTACTCGATGGATATGGTTTGAGATTAGTACTTCAGGGAATAATCCTTCGAGTGAGGTCTGGATAGATACATGTGAGCTAGCATTATGAATCTATATATTCCTACTTATGTTGTGGTTTATTAAGTGAAATTTGGTGGTTGAAAGATCCATAGCTGAGTAGATACATCTGGTGACAGTCAGCAGTGGGAAAATAGGAGTAGAGACCTCAGTAGCAGGAATCTAACATCAGTCCTATGGACCTGGAAATGGGGTTTGTTTTAGTTGGATGTCCCAAGATAGAGGATATATAGTTCATGGATCATTGGGTGGGTCCAGTCAGCCTAGATAGAGGTGACTCAATTCATGTGACTGTAGGGGACATCTCACTCTAGATTTTTCAACCCATTGTAATTCTAATAGATAAATTATGGATGGACCACTGATGTAGAGACAATGGAAGGAGAAAGTAGATCCATATGCTAGTCGATGCGGAAGAGGATTTGGCAGATTATAAAGTGGTGGTCGACATTTAAACTTATTACCACCACCACCCATAGGTGGTCTATTCCAAACCTAGTAAGCTAGAGGACAAGGTTGGGGATTGCAGCATGTGGTCCAAGCATATGATCCAAGGGCTCTAAAAAGGATTCGAGGTATGATAAGTTTATTTTCAACATTAGCTCACATACCAATAAACATAGGGTTTAGTCATTCCTTTCTCACCACATATCTCTTACGAGACCTAGATATTCTTTTTAAACAATTGAATCAACCCTTATTCTTAGAGACACCTATCAGAGAAGATTCAATGATCACACACCTATTCCAATAGTGTGACCAGACCTTTAGTGTCAAGAGTTCTATTTGGAACCTCGTTGCGGTGGCATCGAAGCCTTATGACATCATTTTTTGTATAGTTGGTTGTCTATTTTCCGTTCCCATTTGACTGTTTTAGGCAAAGGGTGCGGAGTGTCTGTAGTGATGGAATGTGGTTTTCATTTTTTGGTGAAAAGGTATCTCGAAAAGCAAAATATGGAATCATGCATAGGAGGGTGCATCAGATTACTCATCATATGGCTAGCCTGACCCTTGGTGAAGTGGATGTTATGAGTTTTTAGTTTCCTATAGTTGTGGTAGAGTATGGATGCATATTCCCTAAAGATGTTCCAAGTTTACCTCCCCTATGAGAGATCGACTTATTCCTTGATTTAAACCCTGTGATGGAACCGATATATACACCAACATATTGGATGGATCCCGCACAACTTTATGAGGTGGGGGTGTAGTTGGAGGATTATTGGAGTAAGGTCTTCATGAGAACCAGTGTTTCACCCTAGGCTACCCTAGTTTTGTTATCCAAAAAGGTAGACAGGTGATTGAGGTTGTGTGTTGACTACTGGTTCTTGAACAAGGTGAACTTGAAGAACATTTATCCACTAATAAGGATGAATGATCTCTTTGATAAGTTGAGTGGGTCCTGATGGTTCTTGAAGGTTGACCTTCGATCAGGATATCACCAGATTCAAGTATGGGATGAGGATACAATGAATACGACCTTCAAATATTGTTATGATCATTATGAGTACTTATTGATGATCTTTGTCATGACAAACACCCTTTAAATTTTCATGGGATTCAAGAACAAGATCTTTCATCCTTACTTAGACTTGTTCATGGTTGTCTTTATAAAGAATATCCTTATGTACTCAACATCTAAGGAGGATAAAGAGAGAAACTTAAAGATAATTGTGAACATACTCAAAGAGAACCAACTTTACAAGAAAATCTATAAGTTATAGTTCTAGATTCAGGAGTTCCACTTTTTGGCACATATTATCATATCGGATGGAGTGGAAGTAGAACTGGCCAAGATCACGATAGTGTTATCTTGAGAGCCTCCTAAGAGAGTGACATATATGTTGATCTCCCTCAAGCTAACAGGCTATTACCATAGGTTCATACCTGATTTTGACAGGATATCATCACGTATGATAGCTTTGAATTGAAAGGGGTAACCATTCCTATAGACAGAGATGTTCCAAAAGGATTTTTAGTAATTGAGGTAGATACTGAGAAGCACTCCAATTTTGGGATTTCTAGACGAGGGTGTCAAGTACCTAGAGTTTTGCGATGCATTAGGGAGAGAACTCGGTTGTGTACAAATGCACAGGGAAGATGTGATTTCTTATGGTTCACATTAGTTGATACCACATAAGCAGAACTACATGTCTGATGATCCTAAGTTAGTAGTAGTATTCTACATGTTTAATATGTGGCAACCCAAACTAATTGGCAAGCAGTTTATCATCTACTCAAACTATAAATGCCTCAAGTATATATTATCTCAGATGGATATCAAATTTAGATATTGTTGATGGATAGATTTCCTCTATGATTATTACATAGAGATTATATATACTCCTAGGAAGGGGAATGGGTTATGATATTCTCTCAGTAGGATATCAAGTTCGTAGTTACTAAACAAGGCTTTATAGTTGTTGGTCTCATTGCAATTATCCTTAGTGGGTGGAGAGGGAGAATTTTACCTACGGTGAATGGTTTTCACCAATCCACTCTTACAATGACTCAAGAAAATTTTTTTGAGGATATTGACTATGAGAACCTATATGCTCTGATGTCCATAGGGAATGATTCTGATGGAGATTCAAAAGGTGGGGAGAACATCTATCTTTTTAGAGGACACACATTACCACTAGTGATGTTATGGGAGGAGGTTCTGAGGGAGTTTCATACATCAACTTTAGTGGTGAATATTGGTGTGTAAAAGATTTATCAGGACATTAAATGTCATTTTTGCTGTCCATGGATGGAGAGAGGAGTTTTAGAGTTTGTTTTTTGATGCCTTATTTGTCTGAAAGTGAAGGAAGTGTGCCAGGTTCCAACGAATGTTTCTCAATCCCTTGAGGTTTCAAAGTGGATCTGGGATGGGATATCTATATACTTTATGATGGGTTTACCACGTACATCTTGAGGACATGATTCCTTCTGGGTGATCATTGACCAACTCCCCATTTTGGCCTACTTCCTAGATATCTGAGAGAAGAGTTCTAAAGAGATCTTGAGGCAGCTATACATTTAGGTGATAGTTCAACTCCTTGGATTAACATCAATGATAGATTCATATAATGATTATCTCCTTACATCATTGTTCAGGATAGGATTTCAAGAGGATTTTGGGACCCATTTGCGCTTGATCACATCATTTTCCCCACAAATTGATGGCAAAATAGAGTACAAAACTCATGTTTTAGAGGACATGCTACGGGAATTCATGTTAGACTTTGGTCATAGTTAAGAGGATCACCTACCATTGGTGGAGTTTATTCACAATAATAACTATCATTCCACCATTTGTATGAAACCATTTTAGGCTTTGTATGGGCGACCCTTTTGGTGACCAATTTGCTAGATTGACCTAGTAGAGTCAGTGCTCATTGGATTGAAGTTGGTATGAGCTACTACAGAGAAGGTACAGATCATCCAGGAGTAGATAAAGACTGCATAGATCCATTGGATGTCTTATGGTGACAGACGACATAGGAATTTGGAGTTCAAGGAAGGAGACCATGTATTCTTATGGGTTTCACCTCAATGAGGGTTATAAATATTTGGAGGGGGCTGAAAGATATCTCTAAGGCTCATTTTCCCTTTTCAAATACATCATAGAGTTGGAAAGGTTTCATACAACTTAGCTTTACCTCCATAGTTTGACCGGGTACATTATATCTTCCATGTGTCGTAACTAAGGAGGTATGTGGATGACCTATCACACATCATTGAATATGGAAAACTAGACATAGAGGACAGATATGCATTTTATAAGTACCCAATAGAGACCAAGGATCAATAGCATAGGATCCTTCGTGGGTGATTTATGCATTTGGTGTGTGTCCAGTGGCAACATGATAATCTTTATGAGTGCACATGGGAGTGAGAGTCTTAGATTTGTTCTCATTAAACTCACCTTTTTTAGTAATCTTTGATTTGGATTTCTAGGGATGTAAAGCCCCAAGGTGGAGAGAATTTAATAACACATATTTTTCATGTATTATTTGTTAATATTATATGGATTAATATTTAGAGTTTTGATTGAGACGGTGTGCGATTCTGAGACCCGATGTGCCTGAAAAAAATGATTGAAATATATTAAAATATTAAATATAAATAATTCTATTTTCCTAAAAAAGTGGAATAAAATCCAAATGGTTTACCATATTATAAATATGAAGTAACCATTACAATAAAAATAGTGGATTCACCCTAGGAATGACCAAACATTGGTCGGCGTGGGTGATTGTGTAAAGCCATCTTGGAATAATAAATTAATGAAATAAATTAATAAAATTTATTTTATTTTAGTTGTTTACACAATGACATAGGGGACTAACCATTTTTTCATTAAATATATCCCTATATCAAAGATCTAGGGTTAGCCTCATAACCCTAGAATCTTCTGAATATATTGCAGAGAGATATGTATAATTCTCTTGAGTAGATGATGATGAATCCTCAGATCGTCAAATAACACCCACTAATCTTATCATATCTCAACAATGACGACAATGCGGTGAACTATCTTCCTTAGAAAATGATATGAATCAAGTTATGAATAATTATTTTTATTTTCTTTTCTGTTCTTGAATTCCTTTGATGAACACAATCTAATCCATGAAGAGATTTTCCTGTGTATTTATCATATTTGTACGATGGGAAATTTGTGGGTTTTATCGAGAGTTGATTACTGAGATTTTTTGGATTCATTTATCCTTCAAATAGTAATGAACCAATATCTACATGAATATAAATCGAGGTTCATCCTTCTCTATTTTTTATGATATTTCCCTTTGTTCATGCATTGTTAGTTCACCCCATGATTTGAATCCCTTTTGAAAAAATGATCATTGCACCATCAATTCTTGGAGCAATGATCCAAAACCATAAATCCAACATCCGGATGACCCGATGGATGTTCGATGGTGGGTTCAGAAGTGAATTGAATGAAAGTGGATACTAAATCATTATTATTCATTGGAAGTGAAGAATAGATATGTTGGCATTTTTTAGAGCTAATTGAAGGATTGAATCCTATTGATTCAATGTTAGGAATACCAGATGAGATTGAATCTGGAGTTTTAAGGTGAATGGACCACTAGAACAGAGTCTTTGTGATCGAAGGTGTCCGAGGGAGGAAGAATAAGGATTTCTATACACCCTGATATACTTGGCATATAGACCCTAACAACACGGCGTGTGTCCCACATTAGAGGAACTCGATATGTGCCATGGGTGGTACACATACGGGGGATGGAGTACCCAAGTTACCTAAATTCCATGTACTCCCCCATAAGGCTTGACCTAGATTAGGTACATAAGATACCCCATGTACTGATACACAAGCATAGACACACTAGTTGACATAGAGTATTTAAAAAAGACTGGAGTACATGGGTGGACCCCAGATGCAGGGAAAAAACATGTAACCTTTCTAAACACCATTTATCCCTCTTCTACATGACAATGTTTTAATGACATGATCCATTGTACATGGGAAATACCTAAGGTCAAGGTACATGATATGTGGACCTAATACACATTGTGTACCCATTTCTACATGGCTTGACCTTCTTCTCCTACATATCATGGACAAGTTTTTTAGGGTTTGTTCCCTTCATTGTTTCCCTAATGGTTGGTGTGAATAATTTACTACTCCTAGGAATACAATCCCTTTATTAGTAATTCTAGGATATAGTTTTTGGAATCCTTAGAGAGTCCCAAAGTAGGATCCTGTGTTCAACTTCATACCCTAGGAGGATATCTTGGTATCAACGTGACAAACTCTATATTGGTGTCAATACGCTACTTAGCATATTAATATAGATTGAGTTATTGGTATAACCCCATGGTTAGGGATGTGATATTCATCATTACATCATATTACATTATGATCTATGAGTGTATCTCTTTCATGGTAGTAATCAATGGTCAGTACCTCTTAGTTTTACGTCATCAGTGCTATCTGACTCAAGAGTGTGTCATCCTGGATGATTGCTTCGTGGAATATTTGATCTGAATTCCTAGGGTTAGTATATAGTGGTTTTGAATTACCTATATACCATGTGTCTTGGATTGAGTATAACTGTATATTTTTTTATATGTGTTTTACACATATACCCATGTGGGGTAGACTGTACATTCCTTTCTTGCATTACTTTGTGGTTTCGGGGTGTCCTATTGAGTATTGTTATACTCACCCCTTCATAGTATTTTCATGCACGTGTCATGACTTGTGAAGAAGATGGACCATTTGATAGAGTCCTAGGTGGACCAGGACTAGACGGTTCTTTGTGACACCTGGAAGACCGAGGTGTTTTCCTATGACTATAGACAATATCCCTAGTATATTTACATACATTTTAGACTTGTGTATATGGACTCTTTCTAACGGTCTTGTATTCTAGCCTAGTTTACATTAATTTACATTTTTTAATACTCTAGTCGTTGGATATAGTTTTATGGATGCATTGGTTACATAGTGGTTTTTATATTTTATCATTAATTTAGGCCTGGAGACTTGTGTGTGTGTACATGTACATAGTAAATTCATCCCATTTTAGTGATACACCTTCTTGGTGCTAGTCACCATCACCTAGCCTATTGGATGAGGGATTTTGGAATGGGTCATGAAATTGTACTAATATTTTACTTTTATATGATCCTTAATATGGATAGGTTTTGAAAGTGTAATTAAAAAATTAATTTCAATGAGAAGGAGATTTTGATTCATCAAGGTGAAGTGGAATATCTAGACTTTATTGGGGAACCATCAACATCTAAATAATTTCTATATCCTCCCCCTATAGAACTCTATAATAATGTTATGAAAATACCATAATATTAATCATTTTTTATGAATTAGGATGATATCATGAGAATAGAGTATGTACATATTGTAAAAAATTCACTGATGAATTTCTTGTTGAACTATATAGTCCTCCAAAAAATCACAAATTTGAGTTCTACATTTAACCGATTTATGATGCATGATGAATATTTAAAACAAATAATAGTATTCCCCAAATGGTGTAGGTGGAGTTGGAGAGATAACTTTAAGATTTTTTTGATAAGGATTTATAGGTCCCTATATTTTCCCATGGGGCCCCTATTATACTGATGAAAATATTTGATTTTTCCATGAGACTATAAATTAATTATTGGTATATCAATTCCATTAATATAAAGTATAATTATTTATACCCAAACATTCAAGAATTATTTGATCAGCATCCAGAATACCAATAGTTTTCACTGATAAATCTTCACTCTATATGTCATTAGCTAAGAGTAAAGGAGGATGATATAATGAAGACACCATTATAAAAAAGGAATAAACTTTAAGAGTTTATTTTAATGAAAATATTGGTGACTAATAAACCATCTAAATTTATAGATATGAAGATGGAGTTCTTAAGGATTATCTTGAAAACAATTTAGTGGTAATGAATGTAGATAGTTTGATATATTATATAATATACAAAGTGAAAGAGTGTCATATGAAAATAATTTTGGTGAATACAAAAAATAGAATTATATAGGGAATATAATACCTATTAATATTATCTCAATGATGTTACTTTTATTGGATATATTTTCTCCAATAATGAAGTATCACTTAAAGATTTTTCAAGAAGGTAGTTAAATAATACCATACACCAATGAAAAAAAACTATGTTATACTATTTCCTTGGTTCGGTAGGTTGTAATTTTTCATGTTTTCAATACTTTACACAATTTTCCAACCTGTAAAACATGTCAACACGTAATGGGGTTAAATTAACATAGTTAACAGAATGTGTAGAATGTTTTTGAATATTTTAAGAGAATACTAATTGATGCATTAGTGTTGAAACTAATATCATGTAATAAAGTATTTTTAATATATCAATGAATTGATGTGGTAGTGTTATGATGAATAATGATAATGCTAATTCATTAGTATCATGGAAATTGAAAATATATGAATAAAACTATGATACCCAAAAAATTCTAAAAGTGTATGTTTTTGTTCGATAGTGTGTATTTCACGAAACACCAAACATCGAAACGAATATAAAATCACAAATATTTTATGGTATATTTAATATTATAAATAATTTAAATATATTACATATATTTCAATGCATGAAATACTATTTTTGCATTCATCCCATGGAATGACTATTTTCTTTGATGATTTGTGTTACACTCATGATTGTGTTTTACAGAACAAAAATATATTATTAAAACATTATTATTTAGTTGAATAAGATATAAACTAACCAATAAATTAACGATTATTAATATTTTCAACTAATTTGTGAAAATATATTTTATAGAAAATATAAAATGATTTCATTGGTCCCCAATTAATTAGAAATGAATATAAAACACAATTGAATATAAAGAAATGTTTTATGCTCACATAGGGGTTTTATCATAATATATAAAATTAATTGCAATTAGTGAATGATTTTAATTAATTATATATATTATAGATTCAATAAAATATATATTAAATTTATCCAATATATTTATTAAGCGTATGATATGAATAAATCATGTTTTACACTAAAACATTATATATGTATAAAAAGGCAATTTTCCCCTCGTTTAATAGAACACCTATTTTAAAATTCAATTATGAAAATGTTATAAATTTAATATGTAAAAATAAACTTCATTTTTTAAGTTGTAAAGTCAATAATATCATACAATGAATTTTTTGTACTTTTTGTGATGTTTTATTTCTTGATGAATAGTGAACAATACTTAATTATGATTAAAAACTTCTTTTTTGTATAGCTTATTTATATAGTAAAATTATATTTTAAATTTATTTTAAAGTCAAATTAGATAAATTACACATATATTAGTCCAATATCTATAATTTTAATCAATTTCTATTTGAATTATATATAAAAGAACTTCAATCTTTTAAACATTTTTACATTAAACCCATACTTTGTCTTCCAATATATGGGATTAATTGAAATTTAAAATTTTCCCAATTTTTGATTGAAATTTATAAAACTGACTCTATATTTGGAATAAAAATAATTTATAATTTCCAATAAGTTCAACTCTACTTTTGAAAAAAAATATTAGTCAATTGATTATAATTAATCACAAAAACTAACATAAAAATTAGCTTTACAAGGGACTAAACCACAAACACAGGTAACAAAATAACTAATAAACACTTAAAAAAGTAACTGGATGGAAATATTTAGACCATATAATCCCTTTTGTCATATTTTATTAATTATTTGATCCACTGGACCTAAAAAAACATTGGTGTAATTACCTCATTCAAAAAGTTACAAGATTTCCACTCCTCCATAATGAAAAGGCACTGAACCCCCCCAACTTATTCACACCTCTCAAGTCCTTTGTATCTCTACAAATAAGCCCAAAATATGCTATAAATGTTTCTAAATAATCTTATAATCATCATATTGGGAATAAATCCAACTAAGGAAGTATTTTGGTATAAACTAAAATAAGTTCCCAAAAATAAGAGGTAACGTTCTTCAACGATCACATTTATTTTATTTATTTATTTTTCTATTTAAAACGATTAATGGTTGGGAATGATGATGTATTTATAGTTTATACTTGATATATATAATATTTATATTGTCTTTATGATTCTTAAATATTTTATCTAACACATACCTTCCTGTCATCCATTTTTTGGGAATACGATTACATCGTTTGTGGACATGTGGACTACCGACACCTCAAATCAATAGGATTCATTCAGGTTATACATTTAATATATAAATTATGGTTTTAAATAACATATGTGACATATATGAAATAAATATAATAATAGAATAATAATATACATATATATCTCATTTATTTTTCATTCTTTTATACGTGAAAAGCAATCGAAGTACCTCTCTTGCGCACGTACGACTTACCATCTCAATGAATGGTTAATTATAATTTCTATCTCCAAACATTATGGATTATTGTAAATTAATATATAATGAATATATATGATATTTACATAATGTTTTATTTTTTTTATTATGAAATCATGATCGACATAAGAAGAAAAAAAATAACTAGTTAAAACATAATAAAAGAACATTGAAAAAAACACCCGAAATACTAAAAATAATGAAGGATTGTTGAAAAACAGGTAATAAGATATTAAAAAAAGATAATATACGATATTATAAATATTATTATAGTTATTTTATAAGTTATTAACATGTTTAAACCCATTTTACATGAGGTTAAATAACACTCAGCCCAAAGGAAATGAAAGGTAAGAGATTTCTTCTCAATTTTTATTCTTTGAGGCATACTTTATCTCTATGCAGCTAATTTATTATATTCGATGTACATAATGACACATTGAAATGTAATATCTTGAATAAATCATTATTCATCATATCTTTTATTATAACATTAATTACTTCATTTAAGGGGATTTAAACATAAAAATACTAATTGGTAATGAAATTTCCTAACTCAATTCCTTTTTCATTGGGTTATATTACTTCTTCATTTTCATTAATATTATTCGATTATGTGTATAATGAATTAGAATATATATTGATGTATTTACACTTATTATATATTGGTATATATTTTACACCCATAATTTATTCGTTAATTGATTCTTAGTTCGATGTTATGGCCTTTTCAATGGTTTACTTCACAATCTCATTTTTCATGATTGTTTACACTTTAATTTCTATTAAAGGAAATAATTTTTTCATTATTTAATAGAAATTCTCAATTACTTCTTCTCAGGTTCATAATGACCTATTTTTTATTAATTTTTTTCTTCTAAAAATACAATTTTTTAAAATGTTTTACATAATTTGTTTGACATTTAAAAATGAATTATTAAATATTTTTTTATCCTTTGTTCCTTTTAATTTTTTTTTCAAATGATTTTTCTTGTATCTTTCTAAATAGGGAACTTTTATAACCTTTTTACCTTACAAAAGGAATATTATTTTTACCTTATATGGAATGTGGGAAATTACCCGGTATAGTTTTTTTTATATTTCTTTTCATTTTTAAATGTTTCATTTTTAATATTTTTTTCATATGATTTTCAAAGAAAATTATTTTTTTAAAAAATAAAAATTAAAAGTAAATTTTCATCAGAAGTTTTTTCAAAATATTTTTTATAAGTATTTCTATGCATAAATGAAAACAACCCTTTACTTTACCCAACATGGGATATATTTTATTGATACCATCCCTATTCTTTCTCTCGATGGTTAATGATATATTTTTCCAAGTATATTGGGGGAATTCAATTCCTTGATTCATTTTATATCCCCCTTAAAATATTCAATTTCCTTTTATAATTAGACAATAAATTTCCCTTAAATATCTATTTCATTTATGATGGATATAATTATTTCCTAAATTGTATTCCATTGTTAAATATTGTGTTACTTTTATATTTTTTTTTATTTATGGAAATATTAATCAATATTCATCCTTTAATCAACATGGATATTTGATAAAGCACGTTGTTTTTAAATTAAATTTATTAGTCGACATATAAAGAATGATTTGGATATGCAATTTATAGGTTATGGACTAGTTAATGAAATCCCCTCAATAAAATAGTTGTCTTAGGAGAAAAAAATAGTTGGCTAGCCTAAGCTAATGGGTTTTCACCAAGAATTCCATAAACTATTTATTGGAAAGTTCTTTATGGTTAATGTATCATGTTACTAGGAGAGATGACGTCTAACAATTAATAATTGAATTCATTTAAAATTTATTTTGTATTAATATCCATGAGACTGTTTCACTAAAATTATCAATAGATTCACCTTCATTCTCAGTTTATAGAATGCATGAAATATGTGTTTAGTTATTTACCATTATATTTTAATTATGAATTATCTAGTTATTTAAAATGGAATACGTGTTTAGTAATTTTTCTTTACATACTATTTATGTACTTATTAATCAATTACTTTATTATATGGAATATGTGTTCAGTTATTACCTTTCCATTTTTATTATTATAATTTATTTATTATTTTTTTAATTGTACTTTACCCTTATTAAGAGTTTGAACTCACTCATATTTGTTTCCTTTCAACAGGAATCCAAGAAGTTTTCTAAGAAATATATGAAAGGATATTCTATGTGAGAATAAATATTTTCTTAAAAAAATTACGTTTTAATTAGTGTATTCATTTGTGATACAAGACCCACACACATATCTGTTTTTCCAAGACTACAAAATTGATTAGTCCTTCAGGCTGCATTTTATTTTAATCATGCCAATGTAATGGTAGTAGACAGTAGCTCTAGGATTTCTGGGGTCAGGTTCTATATTTGGAAGTAAATGATTTTTATTAGAAACCATGGGAACTATATATAGAAATTTATAGATTAGGGAATATAATCCTAAGGTAGGATTTGAGGATAATTATAAAATAACATCGTAATGTTTCCGTAATATTGAGATTATGGGGCTTTCATAGAAATACATCCTTCTCTAAATACTACACGTGGAATTGTTTATTCCATATATTTACCTAGGGGTAACAATGCTATAATGGTGCATCAGGACTGACTCAAGAGTATGTTGATACCTGAAAATGGGCCTTACTACAAATAAGGTTTGACACTCTTGGGGGATATTCTTAATATAACTCATAGTTTCTTTACAAATAGTTATGCAGTATTTGAATAGATAATGACAATGTATGATCTAGGGTAAAGATGAGGTTTCATAGGTAAATAATTATTTGTAAATATTTTTACACAATTAAAATTATTATATGGTTTTACCACTATGATAATTATTGCTCACACTATGATTTTGGGTGTTAGTTAATGAATTAAACCTCAAGGAATTATCTTAACATTGAAAATGATAGAAAATATTAGGGCACTAAGAAACAAAATCTGATATTAATAGAATTGAAAGATATCATATTCATGCCAAACCATTTTTCCTAAAATATGAATAATAACATATACTTTAACTAACTCACAGACTCACCAAATAAGAGAAGAATAGAGTTCATTAAGAGCTCGAGCAGTGGAGACCATGAAGAAAATGGGAAATATTTCAATCATTATTGAAATGTGGGATAATAAAAACAAAAATGTGTCCCAATGGATCGATGAAATGAATTATGAGTGAGAAATAAGGTTATAAAGTAAATAATAAAAGAGGAAAAATTAAGGGTATGATGGATGGAAAGAAATCACATCCTAAGGATCCATTTAGAGTTTGTTTACTTAAATATGGGGAACTTGGGAATTACCTGAGTGAATTCCCTTTTGAAAAATGGTAAACTCTAGACCAAGGAGGGACCTATGTGGAAATGAATTGATAATGTATTTATGTATTGAGGTTGTATTGAAAACTATAGATAAAAGGATACTTAATGATTAAATTTCATGGATATCCATCATATTTAATTAGGAAATTATATTAATATTATTTAGAAAAAAAAGACAACCCGTATACTGTGTGAAAACCCATAAAATCCAGTAAGGTGGTGGGTTATGAACTAATGACAGAATGGTGATAAGGTATTCATGCATATCGCTGGCCTATGCAATGTCCTGGTTATTGTGAAATTTTTTTTAGTTAAAAAATATGATGAATAAATGTTAATTATGAACTAGTGGTATCTCTTTTTAGGTTCCTATATTAATGTTTAAACCATATTTCTTTTTGAGAATAGTTAGAGAAAAATATAATGACTTGTTTAATGGGTTTTATGATCTTTTTAAAGAAAATTTTAGTGCTTAAAAAGGTGGTTTTTTCTTGGATATCCATTTCCTGGATTAAGGAATGAAATAGAATTTCATGGAATCATAATAAAAAATATAATTATTCAAATAAAATTGAAATTTATCTATTAAGTATATTTCTTTATATTCTTGGTCAACAAAATAATTCCCCAACATTAGAAAAAACATCTTAAAAATATCCAAATACCTTCATTTTTGTTTAACCAGTTTTCTTTTAAATCATCACAGATTTATGGATTTGAGGACCTTAACATTCCATTGATCATTTACTTATTTCTGATCAATGAGCTTAATAACTCCCTATAAAAATTTAAATTTTCATCCAAGTCTATATTTTCACTTTCCACTAATGTTCTCCAAGGCATAAAACTAGTTAAATATAACTCCATGTTACCAATATGCATTTTATTCCCTCATATTAAGAGGATATTTTATAAAATCTTTTATGATATGGGTTTTTTAATAAATTAATTTACAAATATCAATATTTTTTACTTCCATGATTGAGTTTAAATTTTGAGTACGTAGTTTATTTACGGTGGGGATAATGTAAGACCACAAAAATTCTAAGAGTAACTTTTGTTCGATAACATGAATAAAAAACAACACCAAATATAGATAGGAATATAAAATCTCAAAAAAAAATCATGGTATATTTAATATTCTAAATAAATTTAATATATTCTGTAGCTTTAAATGAATACAATATTGAGTTATCTTGTATTTCATACAACAACAGTTTCTCTTTGATGACTTGTGTTACATGTCTGATCAGGTTTTAATAAATAAAAAATATTATTTAAAACATTTTTATTTAATATAATAATACATAACCAAGATATTAAATTAGTTTTTATTCATAATATTAACTATATTTTGAAAGTATATGGTTTATAAAAATTTAAAATGAATTCATTAGTTACCAATTAGTTAGAAATGAATTTAAAAACCAATTTAATATAAATAAAATGTTTATTTGATCATAAAGGTGTATTATCATAATAAATAAAATTAATTACTAATATACAATTATATTAATGAATTATATATATTATATATTCAGTAAAATATTTTTTGAATCCCTAAAATATATTTTATATGAATTAAATAATAATATATCCTATTTTATGCTTAAAATTTTTGTTTTTTTTTAAAAAGGCATTTTTTTCTCCTGTTAATGGTGCACATATTTTAAAACTAAATATTTGAAATTTATGAATTTTATATTTCAAAATAAAATTTATTTTTGAAAGATTAATTTTAAAATTACATTAGGGATCCTTTTTTGTATTTTTTGATAATGTTTCATTTTTAATGAATTGTGAAAAATAATAAATTTTAATTGAGAACTATTTTTTATATAATTTATTTATATAGTAAAATTATATTTTAAACTGATTTTAATGTAAAATTTGACCAATTACACAAATATTATTCCAATTTTTTCATTAGAATAAATTTTAGATTTAAATTATATATAAAAACATTTCAAAAATTTGAATATTTTTACTTTCAAACCCCTCTTTTTCATCCAGTCAGTAAAATTAATTTTATATTAATTTATCCCACTTATGAGATAGTAATTTGAAAAAATTATTTCCATATTTGGAATCATAATAATATATAATATTTAGTGAGGGGAATTTAGTTTTTTGCAAAAATATATGTGAATGGGATAAAAAATAATTATAGCGATTAATTGAAAAATAAGCTTAACAAGGGACAAAAAAATAAACATAAAAACCAAAATGACTTATGCAGTTGAAAAATGAAAATTTCCGGAGATATTTTTAAAATATCATCACTTTAATTTAATTTTTTTTCATTATTAGATTCAATTTATATGAATAAAAAGTTATTTTAATTCCCTCTTTCAAAAATTTACATGAATTCCAGCCCCCCTCTACTATAAAAGGGCACCCATATCTCCCTCATATTTACAAATATCAAGCCCCTTGGATTAACATAACTTTTAAAAATTAATCTACAATGATCCATAACATTTATCCTATAATCCTAGTTTTTTTAGAAATATAACAAGGGAAGTCTTTTGGTATAAACCAAAAGGAGTTACCCAAATAAGCGGTAACATTCTTCAACGATCACTTTGGATTCATTTACTTATCTAACCCTTAAATTATTTTTATATAATTATTATATAATAAAATATTTATCTTAAATATACTTAGATTTTGTTTTGATAACATTTCATCTTACACTTTCCCATATATCCATCAAAATGGGATACAAAATCATCATTCTTGGGTACAACTGACTATTGCCTTGCGAATCGATGTTGTTTGTTCTTACATTTACCACCATTAAATATTTGAAATAATGATTTATTTATAGTTAATATATGATACAAATGATATTTATAATGTTTTTACTCTGGTTAAATTTTTTATATAACACATACCATCATGAATTCCATTTTCTTGGAATATGATAACATCATTTTTGGACGTGTGGACTACCGCCCCCTCAAAGTGATGTGATTCGTTCACTTTATACATAAAATGTATCAATTATGATTTTAATAAATATAAGTGAAATATATTACATAAATATGATAATTTAATTATAATATATATATATATTACTTTTTATTCTTTTTAATGTGATATGGAAATGCAAGTAGCACTCAAGCGTATATATGACCTACCCTCTCTAGGAATGATGCATTTCATTTACTATATCAAAACAATATGCACTATTTTAAAGACATATATAATGACTATATATGATATTTAAATAATTTTTTACATTATATAGATTGTGAAATTAGGATATACATAAGAAGAAAAAAAATCACAGAGAAAAATATACTAAAAAAACTAGGAAATTTACACCCAAGTAGATAAAATAAATAAAAATTATTAAACAAATGTATAATAAGATATTATTAAAAGATAATATATGATGTTATAAATTTTATTATGGTTATGGTATAAGTTAATAACATTTTTTAATCCTTTATACAATATGTTAAAGTACGTTCACCTGAAAGGAAATTCAAGATAAGGGAGTTCATCTCAATTCACATTATTTGAGGCATACATAATTATTGTGCACCTAATTTGTATATATGGTGTAAATTGGGAAATATTGTCTATAAATATCATCACTAATTAATTTTTCATGTTATTTTTATATTGAATTTGAATTATTTCATAAAATGGTATTTGAACATAAAATTACCAAGTGGTAAATAAATTTAATAACACAATTCCTTTTTCATTAGGTTATATTACTTCTTCATTGTCATTAATATTATATTATTATGTGTATAATGACTATGAATATATATTGATGTATTTCAATATCATATATTAGTACTTATATTTGACACAAATAATCTATTCATTTATTCATTCTCATTTCAATCATATGGTCCTTTCAAGGGTTTACATCACAATCTTATTTTGTTCAGGATTTTTTATACATGAACATACATTAAACGAAATTATTTGAAAATTATTTAATAAACCCATTAATTTTTTTTATTTGGTTATTCATGGCCCTTTTCAAGTAGTGGTTTCATTTTTTCACTCTTTGGTACTCAAAATGTTTATGAAAATATTTTAAATAAAATCAGACTACATTTATCTATTCAGTCAGTGAAAGCATTTTCTTCTAAAAACATATTTTTTAAAAAGGTTTTAAAAATAGTTTTAGCCTTTCAAAATAATTTATTAATGAAATTCTGACCCTTTTTTATTTTACCAATTATTTCAATGTAATCTTCTTATTGCTTTCCAAACAACACACTTTTCTAAACATTTTCTTGTAAAAGGAATGTTATTTTTTACTTGTACATCATGTACAGAATTAAACTCTATCATTTATTTGAAGCTTCCATTTTAAAGTGTAAATTTTTTGTTTTTAAAGAATTTTATTCTACATGGTTTTAGAAGAAAAGTATTTTTAAAATGTTTTTCAAAATGAAAAGTACATTTTCCTCAAGAATGTTTTTAAAAGATATTTTTATAAGTGTTTCCATTCATAAATGATAGAAAAACATTATTTTACCCCATTTGGGACATTTCATATTAATACCATCAAAATTATTCCTCTAGATCATTTATAATTTCTTTTTCCAAGTATATTATTGAAATTCAATTCCTTGAATCAGTTTTATAGTCCCCTTGAAATATTTAATTTCTTAAAATCATTAGACAATAAATTTTACCTAAATATATGTATCATTTTTCATGAATATAATTATTTCCAAAATTTTATACCATTATTAAATAGAGTGTTTCTTTTATTTTAATTTTATTATTTTTGGAAATATTTATAAATTCATATCCTTTATTCAATATGGATATTTTATAAGGCACATTGTTTTTGAATTAAATCTATTATTTTATATAGGAGTAATTCTTCAGAAAAGAACTATATAGGTTGAGTACAGGTTAATGAAAGCTCCTCAATGTAATGGTAGTCTCATAAGATAAAATTAATTGGCTATCCTAAGATAATTGGTTTTCACGAAGTACGTTTTAAATCATTTATTTAATAGATCTTTATGATAATGATATCATGTCCATGGGAAACTTTACATCTCATAATAAATAATTTCCTTTAGTGATAATTCATTTATTATTTTTATCCATGATATTATTGATTTTAAATTATCAATGGATGCACTTTGATTCTAATTTTCATGATTACATGGAATTTTTGTTCATTTATATTCCTTTTCCGTTTATTTAAAATAGCATTTTGTTACATTTATTTACTTTTACAGACTATTTATGAACATCCTACTTACTTTATAGATTTTTTGGAATGAATATTCATTTATTACCATTAAAATTTTATTATACCCATTGATTCATTATTGATGTTGTTTCAATTTAATTGTACTTAGAATTTGAGATAACCCTTATTTGTTTCCTTTCCCAATGAATCCAAGATGTGTACTAAGAATGATATACATGGATATGATTAGTGGGAATAAATTTATAGTCAAAAAAATAATTTGTAATTATTGTAATCATTTGTAATATAATACTTGTGTATGTATCTATTTTACCAATAATACTAAACTGATTGGAACTTTAGGTTGTATTTCATTGTAATCATGCCAACATAATGCTAAAAGAGAGTGACTCCAAGATTTCTGGGTTTGGGCCACTAAAAGAAATATCAAAATCATGACCTTGAACTGGAATCCATAATATTTTCTTGGAAAATATGGATACACTACCTATATTGATAAATATGTATTATATATAAAGAACATGATAGCTAAAGTATATATTCTCTCAAAAGTATCTCATAATGTGGAAAAGTAGGTCTTTGCAACTACTCAAGGAGTCCAATTAGTAGATATGCTACCACCATAAGAAAGTAAACAAGGTTGTTGATGCATTGAGTAGGAGGAACCATGGAGTGTAGAGAATTAGGTGGATTAAAAAGGATATTATATATTGTTATCTTATAAAGATGGTTGTGGTAATTTCTATGGATTAGGATCCATAATTAATTTTCTATGAAATTTCTAACCCATACTTACTCAAAAAAGACATAGAATCCCCTATAAGATGGAGAGAACATAAAAACTATGATTAGAGTAGTAAATGATTTTAAATAAACATAGTTCATCTACATAGATAGAGTATTGATTTTTTGATGATGTTATGTGTATGATCTGTATAATATTTGAAAATGGACCTATTATATGAAGAATATATCTTAAAATTCTCTATACACCAAGGTAACAAATATATATATATATATATATATATTATTTAAGAAAATATTTCTTTTTGGATAACATAAAATGGGAAATTAAAAACTATGTGTTCAGATTCTTACTATTTTATTAGGTAAAGGATGAAATACAACATCTTAAGGGGTTCGTGCAACCTCTTACTCTACCTATATGAAAGTGGGAAAATTTTATCTTGGAAGTTGTCACTATAATCCCATCGTTACCATGAAGGAAACATAATATATGATTCATAATTTATTTTTTTAGGATGCATACTAATTTCATAATAATAATAGAACATATACCCCTTGAGTACCCTGTCCAAATATATATCAATGAAATAGCATGGATTCATGGGGAACCTATATTGAATCTATCTTACCATAACCGATGATTCACATATAAATTCTAGATGAGTCTTGATACAGATCTTGAAACTACAATATATTTAAGAAACACTTATTATCCTTATACTGATAGGTAGTCTGAAAGGAATAATCAGGCATTTGTAGACATATTTAGATCATGTTACCTTAACGTCGATGTATATAGAATATGTATATCTCATTGTTGGAAATTACATACAATAATAAATTAAAATCAAGTATTTATATTACATTATATTAACCATTGTATAGTAATAGGTGTTATACTCTATATTATTGGGTAGAAGTTATAGAAAGAATATTAGTTGTCTTAGAGCTTGTAAAGGAGATGAAAATTAAGTTATGAACAATACAAGATCATATTTAAGAAACCAAAAGTAGAAAAAATATCTATATTTATAATATAAAGAAATAAATGGAATATTATGTTGGGGATTCCGTATTCTCTATGGTTTTATTGTGGAAGGGGTTGTAAGTTATCGTAAATGTTAGAAGATTGCCCTTATATATATATTTAGTATTGTGAATTTTTATAAAAAGTTAGATATAGATCTTAAAAATTGAATATGGAAACCTAATTTTATAATATAAATGATTTATTCTACATTTAATTACTGAGGAAATAGAATTAAGAACCAAAACTTGTACTAACATATAATTGTATTTAATTGGAGTCTGACTTGAGTTATAATTAAGAAGCTTTCTAGGCTTTTAACACTGGAGATAACGTATATTTAAATATAAAAAGTCATTCAATGAATTTACTTTAGAGAAATTTAAAATTATAAGGGGTAACTATGGATACTATATATGTTATTACTATTCAGTTTCCACATTTATTTAATAACTGATATATACAGCAATTTTAGGGATGAAATTATTTAAAGGGGAAGAATGTAATACATGTGACCTTACAATAACAAGTAAACACCGTATGCTAAAAAATCACACAACACGAACTCCAAAGTGTTTTTATTTATAAGTAGTTTTAAATTTTTAATTTCAGATTATTGAAATTTTTTACAAAAATTAATAGTAGTTTTTAATTCTTCATAAATATATTTTCTTAAGAGAATGTTGTGGTATTTTTCTAAAAAATGGGTTTTATGTGCACACATAATTATCCATTAACATGTTAGTTTTATTTCCAAAATATAAATTATTTTTAGATTCATTAGGTCCAAAATATTTAACTTTTGCAATATTATTTTTATTCATTGGAAATAAAATGTGTAGGATAATGAATTATTACCATGGAAAATGTAAAATAGTTGTTTTAAAACAATTAATTTTAAAAGAGTTATATAATAATTATATAAAAAATAGATTAATCTACATTGAAATATGAATTTAATATTATATTTTAAGACCTAATAATATATATAATAGTCATAAAATTAAAAATTAATAAAAAAATATGACACCAAACACATAATATATAAGGTATTTTTTATTGAAAACAGTTCTCCTCATATATTATGATTTATTTCTATGTCAAAAGGTAATTTTTAAACATTGGGAAATATAATTAGTTAAATTTATCTTATATTACAACCCCCCAATTGAAAATTTGGTTGGAAGGGTCATCATATATTTTCATTAATAACATGATAACCAAGGTTAATTTGAAAACACCTTTAATAAGTGTAAAATGATTGAAAGGGGAATCATTGATTCTTTATAATTAAAAGGACCTAAGAACCATTTAAAAAAGCCCTATTAGGTATCAAAGTCATTCATAGATATCTTTCCTAACATTTATCCACCTAATTCACAACATCCACCTACCGCCCATGTGATTTTATTCCCACCAATTACCCACTTTTGTTTCCATGAAAAAGTTTATCTTTTCAACTATAAAATGGAAT
Organism: Viscum album; assembly: GCA_963277665.1. Classification (NCBI taxonomy): domain Eukaryota; kingdom Viridiplantae; phylum Streptophyta; class Magnoliopsida; order Santalales; family Viscaceae; genus Viscum; species Viscum album. The sequence goes on along the minus strand of OY728122.1, from coordinate 1,892,440,102 downwards.
ATCAACACCACAATAATAAAAAACTGAAATATTTGGTTTAATCCAAAAAATATACCCATATATATTCCACCGACATCATCTTTAACCATTATGTCATTTTGTTCATTATATATTATTCTAATTCCATCCTTTCATGTGAATCGTCCAAGAATTACCCAAAGATTTCTATGTAATCCCAATCTTTTCACTAATGTCTTATTATTATGTATTTACATTTTAAATTAAAATTTCCAAATACTATATGATGAATTTATTATTTTTTATGCATAATATTGGTTTATTGTTTAAATAAACACCAACTTCATTTCCCCTTTCCATTAATAAATTTATTATCATTCATGTTTCAAGCACACTGACTCCACCCTAACACAACCGTTTTAAATTTTCTCCTCCTCATTATAAGTTTAGATATAGGGATGGGATTAGTGGAACAAAATTATGTTTATTTTATCATTATTGTTATTGTATGAAACATTTTATAACCTTTTAATTATACAATCAACAAATAATAACCATTAATTTAATTAATTAAATAATCTCAATAAAGAGGGTGATTTTTTATTCCAATTGTGTAATATTTTAATATGTACTTAAAATTAATATATTTCAATAAAATTATGATATATCACAATAATAAAAATTAAATAAGTTCATTATTTTCTTTTTTAAATATATTAAAATAGAACCACCTCATAAGCTTTCATTTAATCGTGGTGTGATCATGTATGGGAAGTCTGATCACCTATTTAATGAATATAGAGGATTTATATCTTGAATGAAAGTGGGAGAAAAAATAATAGTATAATATGACATTAATTAATAAATATATATTTTTAGTTTTGGATATGTTATATCAATATTTATTTCATTAATTGAAAAACCACACTTCGATCATCAATAATCGATAAAAATTTCTTATTAACAAATACATATTCAATTATAAGGAATAAAATGCTCCTAAAATTTATTTAAAAAATAATAAATAATTTTGAAGCACCAATAATAGTAACATAAATTATCTATTAATGATTAAACTTTTTATAAGAATGAATACAAATAATGATTTTTTGAAACTAGTGAAATCAATGAAAACTATAAACACCCGATGTAAAAAATAAGTGGAATTCATATATAAAATTACTATTTATGAAGATTATACATGAATATAGATATAATAAATGTTATAAATTAAGTTATTAAGGTATCTATTTTATTGATACATGATTTTAATGGAAATTATGGGAATTCAGGACAATGGGTAAGGGTTTTCATCTTAAATTTTAATCTTTTGAAAAATATTTAGTGTTATCCATGTAAATTATTTTATGTAGTGTATATAATATCAATTTCAAATATATTATCATTAAATTTTTCTATTACTGGAAAATAAATATCAATTTTAGGCCCTCCCTATTAAGGTTTTTTATTTAATTTCTACCTAATCCATCTATTGGGTTTATCAATCTCAGTTTTCATTTCTTATTTCTCATGTTATATACACCACCTATATTCTATTGTATGGTACATACTATTCCTTGGAAGAATTTTACAATATTAATCATTAAAGTTATGATATTTAAAATTATTTTTTGTTGTTGATCTATCATAATATTTTGAAATAAAAGATACAATAACTTTTGTATAACTCAACCATTTCCATGGTGGGGGTATCCTTCTAAATTTTTGTAATTTAAAGTGTGTGTAATTACCCATAAAATTATTCCATATTTGTATACTAGTGATTGGATTTATTTGTGACATAGATAACCCTAGGGTTAATCACTATTAAAATGGTTTATTGGAAATTTACTCAATCATCACACTGATGCACAACGAGTTCACATAACATTGCACACACTGTGTGACACTCCCAACTAATATGATTTAGAATATTCACATGCTCATAATGAACCATTGTATAGGATTAATCGAACCATTTCCTTGGATAACAACCAATTAAAACTATTTACCTATTGTTATCTTACATGGATAAATCAACATATTGAATGTACCCTTACTAATATATTCCATTTATGAAGGTGAATCGTGTATCTTTGATGATAAACCATAGCTTTTATATTTATTAAGATATGTTATCCTATACATTTAATTTTTTAATGGGTAAGTATTTTATTATCCTATTTCTAATTACAATTATAAGAAAGTTTTATTCAGTTATGGGTTCTATAGGGAATGGTATGAAAGTTATTGATGGCTCTTATAAGGAATGTGTTTTTGTAACATCCCAGGTAAATAAAGAATATAAATTTTTCATATTTATTAATTTATTAATTAAATATTAATTTTAATTTAAAAGGGTTTCTATGTTCGATAGCGTACCCGATACGCAATAATGGGTTTCTTTGAAATCTTACGTTTCACACTAATAATATATTATTATTTTAAATGGTAGTTAACTTCTAGCCATCGTATTGGAAAGAATGAATGAAACTAACTAAAATATGATTATACATGTTTGTTAAATGTATTTACATTTATTAAATAAAAGTTAGAGGATTAAAATGTGAATGAATCTAATTCTCAATATAATTTACATTAAAAGGCTGATTTATCGCATTTTAATGGTGAACCATTTTTAAATCTAGTTTTGGTAACTTTAAAACATTATATATGACCAAATAAAATCCTTCTTTATAATGGGGACATCAAAATTTACTTCATGTAAATTTTTGGAATTTTTCCTATAAAGTTCATGTTTTAATGAATAGTAAAAAATATTGTATTTTAATTCAAAAGTGCCTTTTAATATAATTTATTTATATGGTTAGATTATCTCTTTAATTGGTTTTAAAGTGAAATTGAAATATATTTTTACCATTTAATCCAATGTTGGTCATTGGAATTAATTTCACTTTGAAATTGGACATAAACAAGTATCAATCTTTTGATAGTTATTGTTTCTTAAAAACATGCTATTTGTTTTGATAACGGGAATTAATTTTAAAATTAGTTAATGAAACTTCTATTTTTTTAATTTGAAAAAATAGACATCATTTTTTAATTCAGAATATCAAATATATCTTAGGCTTAATTTTTGGTATTTTTCTGAAAAATTTCAATTTTGGATGAATAGTGAAACCACTTATTTGTAGTTAAAAAAACCGACTTATTCATTTAAATGAAATTTTACCACTTATGTGAATTAAATTTTGAAAATCCGACATACATGGTTGTTATAAAGAAGTAAAATTTGGTTCAATAAGATGAAAATCATTTTTGATGAATAGTAACTTATGACTTTTATTTACCGCGGTTAAAGGTAAATAAGGTAATTCAAGGTAAAAAGAATATTATAATAATTCAAAATTACTTTAAAACTTGTCCAAACTTTATTTTTTGAGTTATTTACAACCATGGGAATATTTGGGTCGATTTTGGGACCCCATTTAGCAACTTGGGAGTGATAATGACAATTTAGATTAATTAACTTAAAGTAAAGGAAAAAATGAAAAAAGAAAATTTATTTTAGTAAATTTATTTTTATATGGTGTTATATAATTCATATTTTCGACTATAAATATTCTTTATAAAGATAAAAATATTTCCTACATGGTAGTTTTTTTTAAATTTTTATACATCAAATAATTTAAATTATTTATGACACAATAATGATGCAGTGTTTACCTCATTAATAAATAATTTAAATTAATAAGATTATAATGATTAAAATATTATAAAAAACTTGTACAATTCTTATTGGATGATTTTATTTCGACCTTAAGTCATCTTATACTTGACTATAATGATTTTTGGACCATTAGAAACCAAATATCAATATATAATAAAATAATGTTTTCACACTTTCCTAAAGATCCCCTCCTCCCCCTTATAAAAGGAGACCATTTCTAACCAATTCCTCAAACCTCTCAATCCTTTTGGCTCATCCCAAATCTTCCCAATTATTCTCCCTACATCCCTATACTCCTCCTAGAAGCCTAACCTTAGGCAGAAGGCACTTCAAGAAGTCCTTTGGTTCAAACCAAAGGGAGTTACCCAAATTAAAGGTAATAGTTTCTCTTAGATTATTTTCATTTATTTTACTTCTCCAACCCCAAAAATCTTTTTATTCCCTTCTTTTGTAACAACACCAGTATCCTAAATATACTATGATATTTTTATGAGAAATATTCGAACTACACTTACACACACCTCCATCTAATGGATGAATAACATAATGTTTCTGTGGATGGAAAACTAACGCCTCACAAAATGATGATTGTTCAAATATCTCCAACTGCCTCTCATGGTGTCCATTATGATGTAAATGTATTTATATATGATATATATTATGTTTATGTTTTATTTATGCTTCTGTATTTTCCATTTATAGCATTCCTTTATGGTTTCCATAGTGGGTAAATACGATAATCTCATTTGAGGAAGCGCGGACTACCACCCCCTGAAAGTGATTTGACTCGTTAATGCCTTATGTGGGATGTATAAAGGATAGAGTTAATGATATTATATATGATATTATACTGGAATTATAATATACCTATGTATCATTATGTTTTAATTCCATTAAAATAATAAATATAAATGAAAGTAGCGTTCATGCGTACGTACGATTTACCGTCTCCATGAATGGTGCATTTCATTTCTTACCTCTAAATGTTATGTAATATTATAAATACATGTATATTATTGATTTATATGATATATATGATTTATAAATCATGAATATCATTCTATATATAATGAACCTTTTACCACATGAACAACATGTAATTATAAGAAGTCCATTTTTGACACAAGTACCAAATATCGACAAAACGAACATTATTAACATAAATGATTACATAATGTTTATAACATCGTAATAAGTAATATAAAATGAATAATAAACTTGAAAAATGGTCTTAAGAAAGTATAAATTAACTTTTGTTTATTATTCAGGAGATTAAAGAATGATCGAGTTAAGTCAGAGATGAGGTAAGGTATTTTCTTATCTCATTTTTAATTCTATGATATTTCCATTGTTCGCCACTTATTAATTACATGTGGTGTATTTTTTACTGCCATTTGATACTTATTATAATTATTCTCATTATAATAATGGTATTTTGTGATTCATTTTGTGGTTATTAACTTTTGTTCATACGACTCAATTGATTACAACGTGGTAAAGGGTTTCGTCTCACTTTTTATTCCTGTGAGATTCATGCTATATTTGCCTCTATTTCCTTTTTTGTTGTGTATATACTTTCCATGATTGTAATATTTGTGTAATATACTTTCATTTATGAGTATTTACATCTTCATTGTATGATCCTTCTTTCATGTGGCGTATGTTTTATAAGTTACCAAATCGGTAAGGAAACCTTTGACCCACCACTTTTTAAAAGACTTCTTTTTGTTATGTATTTTAATTTACATATTATTATGTTGGGATTTGTTCTTATATATCCTTATATATTTAAAATTTATGTCCAAGTGATGAAATACCCTTTTTATCTCATCAACTCATTTTCAGAATTTCAAAGTGACGTCGTTGGGCTGTCAAATTTTTACAAGGGAACTCCTTAACACAATTTCAATTATTTGGGTTCAACTTGTACTTATTGAATATGTCATCCAATGAATATGTGTGAATGACCTATAATTGTTTTAAACTTAATATACACTTATATTGGGTGTATTTATATTTTTCACACATAATTATGTGATTGATTTATCCTTAATTTAAGGATACCATCTTTATAAGGGATTTCATCTCAATTTACATTTCCAATGAGACTTCATTATTGTTATGCCCCAATTCACTCTTATATGGTGAATATAATATACTTTGACATATTATATAATTAATCCCTTTATTCTCATGATATTATAAAGTTCTGATTAAATGTTATTCCTCAATTATTTGTATTCATGTGTCTCTCTTTTTGTTAAAAAAACTCTTTAACTAAAATATCGTTTTAAAGGTTTTAAAGATTTATTTTTCCAAATATTTCTCATTAATTTACATGTTTTAAAAATGGTTTTTAGGATTTATTTATATGGAAATTAATGTTTTCAAATGATAATTCATTTAAAATCTCCAAAGTGGAATGTGACACTTTGATTCAAAAATCTCTTTTTAAATGGGCTTGAAAATGATTTGATAAAGCATCGTTTATTTCAATATCTTGATTTGATATATTGGAATGTGGAAATGTTATCTTTACTTTATACATGTGTTATATGTTATTATTATGTTATGTTTATTGGGCATTGTTTACGTATATAGGTGGTTCCGTGATAAACCTAGGGCGGGTGATCCTGAGATAACTCACCAATGCATTGGGTAAAGTGACAGAGGTAAATGTGATGTTTCTCCTAAGAGATCTAGGGAATATAATATGATGGGTATTCCAAGTGTAACTTCCTACATAGCTGTAATAGCTATAATTTAATTTTAATATAGATTCCATAAGTTACCTTTATGATTTATGATTTCGTAAGGTATGTTATGATTGAAAAGTATGGTTTCATGGATTTGTATTTATTGTTGGGATAATGTTTTCCTTCCTTATTTTATAACTCTTACTGGTATTTTTATGCTCATCCCAAGTTTTGAAATTTTTTTCCACAGGACTTAAAGATGAATAGGTTAAAGGATGGGATCAAGGAAAATTCATGCTGTCTGAAACATGGAACTAGACATGTGTCTTTTTAAGAGTTTTTATTTTATGAAAAAATGGATAATGAGTAGTAGTGTCTACTTGTAATATTCAAGTTTTTATTTAATAGTTATGTCCTAATTCTCTAAAACTCTAAACTTGAAAAGATTCCCAATGTTAATTATTCATTTAATTCAATATTATGTAATGTTTAAGGCTGGGTCCTTATAGTTTTAGTTAAAATAGTGATGGGTGTTTCCTATAACTATATATCCCCATGATGTATCAATATGTCTCATAAGACAAATATTGTTGGGTTTTGGTATACGCATCTTCGCATATCGGGAAAGTGTCTTAGAGAAAAGCCTTGAAATTAATTTTCATGTCCAAAATTTCGTATCCTATTAGTATCAGATCATTGAAAATTATCATCCATGATTTAATTTATTATTGGGGATATAACATTCCCTCAATTTATGATGATTTTTGATTCATGTTATCCACTTATTCCTACCACATCGCTTATGTCATGTTTATGATATGAAATATTATTCTTTTTTTCTTTGTAACGACCCAACTCTTTGACCAAGGTTAGAATCATTAGTTTTTCTTTTTGGATGTATTAAATTGTCCTAGTGGGGTTTACTAATAAATCTATGGTGGTTATGAGAGAATCTGGGGAACTTAAAGAGCCCAAATCTATGAAAAAGGGGAAGGTCCACAGGACCACATCGTTTTTATGCAACCATACAACCCAGGAACATGGTCATATGGCTATTGTAGTGGGGGTCCAGAGCCCATATTCATAGTCTACACACGATTAGAGAAACCATGTGCATAGATTGTATGGTGTTCCCTGTGAAGGAATGAGATACACACAGTGTGTTCATGGTTTGGCTAAACCGTTCCATCATATATTTAGGGGAAACCCTTTTTTACCTTCCCTATACTTTAGTTCTAATTTCCTCTTCTCTATTTGTTTATGCACAAAGTAGCTCCTCTCTTCCTCCCATAGGTGTCCCAGGCTCTTCTCATTCAATTTCTTTCTTCTCATTCATCTAGTGACTATTTCTTAATCTGTCAAATGAATCACATTGGACAATGTAAGGATAACCCCATGTGCTCCTCTTTCCTTGCTTAATATCTCCATCTGTTCAACTATATAGATTTAGGATCATTCACCCTATTTTTAGTGAATTTTAAGGAAACTAATATATAATCCAAAATTATATGAATATGAGGTTGATACTCAATAAGAAATCATATATTTCCCTAAGTTACGTGGTTACATAGTTTTCCTTTTTATTTCTATCCACTTCATATGTTATTTTGTTGTACCATCGGTTGGCCTTCATTGATATCCTTTTATGGGTTGATTATTTCATGCCTAATGGACCCTATTGATTTTATAAAAATGAATTTAACCTTTTTAGGGGTTTTAGAAACCACCCTTACTATATAAGGACACCCAAGGGGTGTGCCAACCCAAATTAGCCATTTAGTTTAATTTCCGAAAATGACCAAATCTTAATTATAACTATGGGCATGAGTTTTAAATTGAATTGACCATTATACCTTGTGTGTTTGATGTAGACCAAGGTTCCTAAATGGTTATTATCTCCAATTGAATTAGTTTTGACTAAATGGTTATGTGAGAATGTGACTTGAAACTTTATCCTTGACACCTTTCCTTGGAATGAAATTTCCATGTGAGAAAATTTGTATAGGTTGGATAGGATAAGATGACCTAAACCTAAATGATGAATTGATATAAATTGAAATGGTTATATGGGATGAATTTATTGTTCCCTTGTTATGTATCACCATAAAGTTCTTTTTGTTCAGTAGAAATTATGTAAGATGGTTTCCCTTAAATTATATATTGTTAATTTTATGCCTAATGGGTGTGGACCCAAGGACCGTGAGAGCTTTAAGGTACGAAAGAATAAGTGAGATTCTAGTTGTTGACCCAAGGATTGTAAGAGACTTGAGGTAGGGATTACCATGAGAGATCCCTCGTGTATTGCCAAGAGACTGTGAGAGCTCTTAGAGTTGGGCCAGGGGCTAGACCGTGAGATCTACCTTGGTATTAGATGTCTAAGAGTTATGTCCCGATCAATACCAACATATATATATATATACCTATATATAGTATATATATATTTTTGTGTGTGTGTCGTGAATTAGTCATACTTACTGTCCTTGAGTTTAAGTAGGTAGACCTACCCGGTGTCCTTTAGGAACCTGAGCAGGAGGTTTTTTATTATTTCTGCATTATTTACTTTTTCTATTACTTGTACAATGTTTTATTTCAAGATCCTACCCAAATGACATGTAGACACCATTAGTGGTGGAATACTGAGATTTATCTCACACACTATTAGGGCCACCTATAGCACCTGAACATATTTTTTTTCTTGTTGTTATGGATAGGGGATAGAATCACTCTTATGGTTGTTGATTATTATTTTTAGTTAGAGCTTAGGTGCAGAGGACTAAGCTTAGGCCCAAGATGCTATAGAGAATATTTGGCCTTTCTTGTATTTCGTACATCTATATTATTATGTGGGTTTCCTGTTTTCTATTCCCATTTTTACTAACATTCCATGCATATATTTCTATATCATACATGTCTTGTGAGGCTTTGGTTATATTATTCACTCCCCCACTATTGTCTTATCTATCGGTTTGATTATTTTTCTATTGTTTCTTGTATTTTTTTCACCTGTTATGCTTACATTGATATATGTTTTTATTTTATCTTTTTTGTTTATCTAACATGGGGGTAAAGTCTCCCCACCTTACTAAATGTAAACCCACAATGCTAGTCGACAACACTTGGCTTATGGGGAGATGCAGCAGGGGTCATGTGGCCAATCGGGATCAGGGCACGGGTTAAGTGGCATCCAGTTACGGTATGATACAAAGTGGTATCAGTGTTGGTTTTCCTTTCTTTATTTACTATTTGGTGATAATATATTGATGATTTGTAATTACAGGGTCTTGGTCACAATCCATGATTGGGTATTGCAGACCCATTGACGGGGAAAGACCATGTTTCTTGAAGTATTCCTATTATTGATTCTGTTATTACTATTGATATCATTTCACTATTGGGTTCTTTACATGTTTTGTTATGATGTTGATATTGATTATATTAGAATTGTGATTTCATTCTTCGAACCAATGAAATGAGGTTCAGGTGTTTGAACATGAATCATGATAGGTACAATATGAATAGGTCATGAATCTTTCCATGTTATGTTTAAATTTCCAACAAGTATTTCTTGTTGAATATTTTTGTAACTTGTATTATGTATATAATTGTGTTGACACTTTTCTATAGGATTTTTATCATTCTATTATGTGAGTTTAGTGGGTTCCAGTCTTTGGTTCATTTGGTGTATGTGCCCTAATGGATTGGAAAATGGGATTCCAACTAGATCAACCATTTGAGGAATGATATAATCACCCGGATAAGGACAATTTGAATGAAAATGACATCCAAGTGAGTGTGATATTTTGAATTATAAGGTGTATGGTCCCTTTTGTACTATAAAATAACATATTGTTGGATTTAACTATTTGAAATGACTTATAACTTGAGAACAACCTTATTACACATTCCTAACATAGAAACTTGACCCGAACCCGACCTTAGTAGTGGGTAGTGGGTGTTTCACCATTTTTATAGCCTGTTATGGACATTTCAAACATCTAGTACTGTCTTAAAAAGTAGGTAGAGTGGTGTGTTCATTATTCTAGGAAGGATATAGTACCTATCCATGTCTCTTGAGGGAAATCCTATAAAATTCTTAAATCTCTTCTAAGAAGTTCATTGGGAATTGTAGCATGATGCCACCATGACGTCCTTGAGTCGAGCATCTAGGTGGTGATGATGATGATGTTACTGAGGTGGAGGGTCTTGATCCTCCAGTTGTTCTTCTAATAAAACAACCTGTGGTTTCCCATAATATACTTGAATTTGGCACTAATACCTAATTTCGTTAAAGCTTATCGCGTATGATGCAGAATATGCAAGGACGAGCGTGACCTGTCCTGAGCATGGAAGAGTTGGCACATGCATTATAGAAATAGTATCCAATTACATTATAGGGGGATGGAGGAATACTTGTTGTGGATTCCAAGATCGAGGTGATCCTATATATATTGGATCACCTAGAAACACCTCTAGTGAGGAGGGTCATGCTAGCTTCTTACATGCAACAAGATTCAACAAAGAGGTGGTGGGATGACATCACCCAAGAAATCCAACACATGGATATGGTTTTGGATGAATTCCAGATGGTATTTTATGACTACTTATTTCCCCAGACTCTGGGGATTGACAGAGCTAGAGAGTTCATGAATCTGCATCATGGGACTATAGCAGTTATGAATTACTTATCCTACATCACTAAGCTGTAGCGTTTCACTCCTTCTCTAGCTGCTGATGACATTATGGCTGCTTGGCAATTTGAAAATGGAACATGTTATTCCATATGATCACAGGTCAATGTTTTTAGTATATCGACCATTTCAGAAATCTTCAATGAGGCCCTAAATACAGAACATAATCTAAGAGAGGCAGACGATGCATGCCAAAAAAGTTTGGCACCTAATGATTCTAGTGGATCTTCTTCTATGAGAAAATAACGCATTGAGTTTTCTCATGGAAGAAGTAGTATTCAGGATCCTTCCACTGATATCTATCATGCATTTAACTAGTGTGGAATGACAATTCACTTAAAATCACCATGTCTACAGGATCCAGTAGAGTGTAGAGGATGTGGCAAGATAGGCCATATTCTACATTTCTATAGAACTTTTCTGATATATCCTAGTGAGTATGTATCTAAACCTACTCCATGTCCTGGAGTGAGGTCATCATGATTATGATAGTTAGGAATCGGGAATACCATCCACCAATCAGGACAACATGGTGGTTGAGGTAGAGGCAACTGAACCTTTGAATCTTAGTGCTAGTAGAAAGGGCCTGCTTAGGGTAGTTAGGTAGGGACTCGAGGTCACAGTACAAGCCAGTTACATTTAGTCCAACCTATGACACGAGAGAAGATCACCATACCATCTACTTAACGAGGCACAATTTTAGTATACTCGACATTAGTGTCTTCTTTGTTTGATACATGCACATCTCACTCATTCATATTTGATGCCATAAAAAAGAATATGGTCCTCAATGTAGAGTCCTTTTATGGAATCATGATTCTAGATACACTTTTATGTATCCTTTTAGAGGTCATTCACAATTTTCAGAACTGTCCCCCATAAGATAGTAAGTTACCTTTTCGAATGTAACTTGAAAATTCTTGATATAATAGGTTTTTATGTAATCATCGTGATGGAATGTATAGCTTCCTACAGAGCCCACATTTACTGTTATCATTGGAAAGTGACATTTACTTAAAATTAAGGCATTACACATGTGCATAATGGAGAATGGGATGTTAGTGTGACACGAGTAGAAATCAAGTATAAAAGGATGGGTAGTGTTTCCACATAAGTTTCAAGTATTTACCTTGATAACTAGGGGTTGAAACCCACTATCCTTCCTCTTGTAGTGGAGAATTTCAGAGATGTTTTTATGGAAAAATTCTTTGGTCTACCTCCAGTGAATGAGGTAGAGTTTACTACTGAGATGGTTCGATGAGAATCACCTATGATAATTCCTCCTTACTAGATAGAACCTAAAGAGCTTTTGGAGCTCAAGATTCAGTTGGAGGATATATATGTGAATGGTTTTATACACCCCATGATATCTACTTGGGGTTCACCTATCCTCTTTTAAAAGAATAATGATAGTACCCATAGGCATTTCATGGATTACCATCAATAAATCATTTTAATATTAAGAATCGGTATCCTTTTCCTAGAATAGATTACCTCTTTGATCAACTTTAAAGAGTGGAGGAGTTTTCAAAGATAGATTTGATGTCGGGATATCATCATGTGCATGTGAGGACCTTGTAAATACCTTGAAAATTTTTCAGAAGTAGGTATGGTTTTTACGAGTACCAGGTTTTGCTGTTTGGACTCACAAATGCACCAACAGTCTTCATGGGTCTTGTGAACCAGGTTTTCCACCCATATCTGGATTCATTTTTGGTTGTCTTCGTTGATTATATATTAGTGTATTCACTCTCCAAACTTGACCATGAAGTCCATATTGATATCATTCTAAATACACTAAGGGAGCATCATCTCTAAGCTAAGCTTTGTTAATACCACTTTGGGCTCGATACTAATCACTTCCTAGGTCATATCATCTCTAAGTCATGAGTTTTAGTTGACCCGGATATGGTGAGGGTTGTGGTTTCATGGGATCATCCCAAAAAATTATTTGAAAACTATAGTTTCTTAGGGAATACTAGATACTTCAGATTCATAATTTAGGATTTCTCATGCCTTGCAGTGCTACTTATGAGCTTTATGAAAAATGTCATGAAACTCGAATGGTCAAAATCTTGTGAAGAATCCTTTCAGGAGTTGAATGGAGGACTTACTACAGCACTGATACTGATTCATCTAGATCCTAGAAGGGATTTTATAGTCTACTTTGGAACATAACGTATCCAGAAATAAGCTGTTATGATGTTGGAAAATTGATTCATTGTGTATGGTTCTCATCAGTTGAGGCATCATGAGCGGAATTACCTGACACACAAACTCATGCTCACTGTAGATGTTCATGACTTATGCTGTTGGATACACTACCTATTTTGAGATTGTTTTTTGGTGTTCAAAAACAACAATATCATCAAATAAATATTTACTCAATGAGATTTGAATCTCAAGAGGTGTAGGTGGGTTGAGTGCCTGCGATATTTTGATTTTGAACTTTCCTATACTCCAGGGAAAAGCAATTTTGTAGCTGATTCTCTGAGATAAAAGACTCAGAAATAGGCAGCTCATGTTTCCAATGAATAATGAAATATTATGGTCTTATTATCGGAGATAGATATTGAGGTTCAAGAGGACCATGGTTAGACTATTCTCTTAGCCTCAGCGGTAATGTCTACTCTTCTAGAATGTGTCTTTGAGGATGTTATCTGATCCTAAAGGCCTTTTCCAATGAGAATGTTTCTCATACGACGATATATATTCTGGTTGGAATCTTTATGGGGATGATACTCTCCTATTTTGTGGGATTTTATGGGTCCCAGTGGACATAAAAGAGGATATGATGAGGGATTTCCATGCCTCAGCATGGGAAATTCACCCTGGTGTCCCCAAAATGCATCGAGACCTACAACATCAATATCAGTGTCCCATTATGAAACATGAGATATCCAATTTCATCACTCGTTATTCCACCAATCATTAGGTGAATGCAAATCATCAGTGTCCAGTAGGGTTTCTATAGCCACTGTCCATTCCTTAGTATAAGTGGGATGACATTTCAATAGACTTCGTGACTGGTTTACAATGGTCACCTCATGGAAATGATATAGTTTGAGTTCTAATTGATCATCTGATTAAGCTCATACACTTCTTACTTATGTGATAGAACTTTTATTTAGACGATCTAGGAAGACTGTACATCCAAGAGGTGGTACGTCTTCATGGGGATCCTTGTTCGATTGTTTTTTATAGAAATTCATATTTCACGTCATTATTCTTGAATGTGTTGACAAATGACTTGGGTATGAAAATAGTTCTTAGCATGACCTATCACCCTAAGATAGATAGAAAATGGAGCATAAAATTCCGATGCTTGAGGATATGACCCCTGTGTGTATTTTTGACATTGGGGGTTCTTGGGAGAAACACATTCCCCTCATCGAGTTTTCTTATAACAACTGCAGCTAGGATACCACTGAGACAGCTCCCTATGAATCCTCGTAATGTAGGCCCTATCTCTCATCTCTTTTCTAGTTAGAGGCTAGGGATGTAGCTATTCTTAGGCCTCGTCTCATGGAGGATACATTATATTAGGTGCAGATGATTAGGAATCGTATGCTGGTATCCTAGTCTAGACAGTTGTCTTATGTTAACAAACGCTGGAGACCTCTTGAGTTTCAGGTCGGAGACCGGGTTTTTTTGAAAGTCTTGACTAGTTTGGGGCATAGATGTATATGGAAGCAAGGTAAGTTATCACTGAGGTTCGTCAAAACCTTTGAGGTTTTCAAGTGGATCATACAAGTTTATTACTAGTTGGATCTTTCTTAGAGAAATTGGTCAATGCACAATGTATTTTATGAATCTCAACTTCAACGGTATTATCTTGACCCATATCTAGTCTTCCATCTTGATGAGGTTGATTTGGATATGGATGATTCCTTTTAAGAGTATCATGTTTGGAATTTTTGATCAAAGTAAGAAGAAACTCCCAAGCAAGTCTGTTTCTCTCGTATTAGAGTTATGGAAGCATGACTAGGTACTAGGTGAGACCTGGGAGCAGGAACCCGATATACTATCGCAGTGGCCAGAACTATTTTCTAACAATATCTCTTTACCCTCAGAAGTGAAACTCGGGGATGAGTTACTATAAGGAGAGGTGGTTGTAACAACTTGAATATTTGACCAAGGTATGGATCATTAGTTTTTATTGTTGGATGACTTAAATAGTCTTTATGGGGACTGCTAATAAAGACTAGGAGGTTACAAATGCATCTGGGGAACTTCCGGAGCTCGAGCTCCGAAAAAAGGGGAAAGCAGACTAGGTTGCACGGTTTGTCTGCAGCCATAAGACCCAGATGCATGGCTGGGTGGATACTGTAGTGGGTATCCAGAGCCCATATGCATAGTCTATGCACGGTTAGAGAAACCGTGCATAGAGGTCAAGCAGTGTTCCCTGTGAAGAAGTGATCTACACACAGTGTGTACACTATTTGGATAAACCATGTTAAAAACCCATGAGAGAATGCTTTTAGAGAAAAAAATCCCATTTCACCTCCATATACTTATGTTCTAATTTCCTCTACTCCCTTGATTCATGTGCACATAAACTCTTATCTTCCTCCCGTAGGTTTCTAAAGATATTATCTATAAATATCTCTCTAATCTTTCTTCTTGAGACCGTTTCTTGATCCTTTGGAAGCTTTATATAGGCCAAGGTAAGGTTAACCTCGTCTTCCCCTCTTTCCTAGCTTAATGTCACTATCTATTGTGCTATTTAGATGCATTCTTATACACCCTATTTTAAGGGAATTGGATGAAAAATCAGATCTACTCCAACCTACTCCTAATATGAGGTCGATACTCATCAAGGCATTGTCTATGGTCCTAATGTATGTGGTCACATAGTTTTCCTTTTGAGTTTTGGCTATTTCTTATGTAATTTCATAGTACAGTGGACTGTCCTTTGTCTCTCACCTTTGTTGTGTTGAATCCTTCATTTCCAATGGACCCTAATTATTTTTTATGGATTAATGTAACCTTTCTAGGGGGTATAGACACCATCCTTACTCTAGAAGGACACCCAAGGGGTGTTCCAACCCAAATTGGTCAAGTAGGACGATTTCCTAAAATGACAGAATCTTAATTGTAACTCTTTCCTTGAATTTCAAATTGAATCAGTCATTGTTCCTTATTTGTTTGATGCAGGCTAAGGTTCATCTATGGTTCTCATACCTAATTGAATTAGTTTTTAATAAATCAGAATATGAGTATTTGACTTGACACTTGATCCTTGACACCTTTCCTTGGAATGAAATTACCATGTGAGGCAATTTGTATAGGTTGGAAAGGATGAGATGTACTAAACCTTAATGATGAATTGATATCAAATGAAATGGTCCCATGGGGTTACTTGAACTTGACATTGTTTTGTGATACCATATAAATTTTCTTATTAAATAGAAATGAAGTAAGATAGTTTTCCTTACATTATATAATGTAAATGTTGTGCCTTATGGGTTTGGACCTAAGGACCATGAGAGACTTGAGGTACAAAAGACCATGTGAGATTCTAGTAGTGGACCCAACGACTATGTTATACTTGAAGTAGGAATGACCATGAGAGCTCCTCCATGTATTTCGCAGAGAAATTGAGAGCTCTGGGAGTTGGGCTATTGGTTAGACTGTGAGAGATACCATGGTATTGGATGTCTAAGAGTTATGTCTTGATCCATCCCAATATATATCTATATATATATATATATACCTATTTATAAAATACTATATATATATATATGGTGACTTGCTCAGATGTACCAACCTTGATCTGAATCAGGTAGACCCACCTGATGTCCTTTAAGAACCTGAGCGGGAGGTTATTTATTAATTCTTCATTATTTAATTTTTTTTTGTTACCTACAAAATGTTTACTTACAAGAGGATACTCAAATTACATATAGAAACCATTTGTGGTGGCCTATTTAGATTTATCTCACACTCTATTCAGGCTGCCTATGACACCTAAGTAGATTGTGAGCCTACATATATGGATAGGGGAAAGCATCCCTCTTTTGGATATTGATTCTTTCTGTTTAGTTGGATCTTAAGATAAGAGGACTAAGATTAGGATTTAGATTCCATAGAGTAGCTTTAAGATTTTTTTTCTATTTTGTACACCTATATTAGTATGCCTATTTTCTATTTTCTGGTCCCATTTATTATTGGAATTCCATGCTTGCATATCTATATTAGACACTACCAATGATGATTTTATTATATTATTCATTCCCCCACTGTTGACTCATCTATCTATTTGATTAGGTTTCTTATATTTCTTGTATTTTTTCCATTTGTTATGATTCTACTATTGTATGTTGTTTTTGTGTCTACTGTGTTACTCTAACATAGGGGTAACATCTCCATTCCTTAAAAACTTTACACCCCCACTACTAGCCGGCAGCCCCGGGCTTATGGGGAGATGCACTAGGGGTCATGTGGCCAACTTGTCTCGAGGGGTGGGTTAAGTGGTAGCTGAGTCTAGGATGTCATAATCTTATCAATTACTAAGAATCTGAAATCTCCCTTATTTATTTTCCTTCTCCTGGGAATCCAATATAAAGTCTACCAGTAATTTTCAAAGACATGAAGGATAGTATAGCAATTTTCTTATAATCTATTAGAGTTGTATCTTCCAATTTCAAATATCATTTATGTTTGTACCCAGACTACTAAGACTACTACATTGTATGATCTTGATATAAGTCTTTTATTTTTTTATAAATGTTGAATATCTAGTTTCTATGGGTTCCAAGATTCCAATATGTTACATATTTTCCTACTTATAGGGTTTTAAATGGAATTTTATCATGATCCATTCCATCCAAAGGAACTACTCCTATGCCAACAATTAAGGATGATAAATAATGAATCATTGGGTCTCAAATCTAGAAGGCCCTAGGTTGGTGACTGACACTAGGGGTATAATGAATTTCACTAATATGATAGTAATTTGCTTCAATATAAAGTTAATATTACAAGATAAGATAAAAAACACCAAACAAATACAATTCATTATAATAGAAACCAAGACATCCAAAAGTCAATGAATAAATAAGATAACTATAAATAAATGTGACCATGTAAAAAAAACTCAAAAATAATCTAAACACAAAATTTAATGTCCATGCTAGTATTGTTCAGCCTGGTCCTTGAATTCATTTTGAAAACCTAAAAATTAGTTTGAATATATACATGGTGAGCATTACATGTTTTCATAGTATGATAATACCCATGGTATCTCATGGAAATTTGAAAAGACCATACTAATACCCTAGTGAAAAAAATTAACTATAACCTACATGGGTAAACTAGCCCCCTATCCTCACCACAGATAACTAACTAAATAAAATATCAAAGAGTAGTAATGTAATATGATATAAATATAGAGATGTTCCCCAAAACCATTTCACAAATTTATTTTACACTCTAAACAAATGAAAAATCACCATTTACTATCATCCATACTATATCCACCAATAACAACACTTGTAGTATTTAATTGTTCATAGAACCAAACACATTTCATCTCTCATGACATAAACCAAATTTCTTATTTACTAGTACTAATTGAATACCTCAAATCACATAAATAAAGATGTATGGTATCATTAATAGGTAGAACATCAACTGTAAATCATCATCCTACCATGCGTGACCCCAAAAACATATCTCATCATCCACTACCAATATAATTAGATGATACTACAAAAGGGAGTGCAAGGAAGAGGTGGCAGTTAACCATCTGTATCCTGCACATCCATAATATTATGGAAAATAACTTCAAGAGTCGCTGAGTCTTAGTAAGGTTATCTAACTATTTTAGGGTGGTTATAAAAAAATTTAAGAGATGGTAGTTATATAATATTCTCAATAAATTTTATATTTATGGTTTCTTGTAAGAAACACACAAATTACCATCATCGGGAAACTACTGATATCACACCCCAAAGCGCTACGTCTAATATAGAACAACCAACCCACATGCATTTCATAAGGGCCACACCTCAGATCCCATTTTCCATTAATAATTAATAATTCTAACACCTATAATTATTGTTTTAATAATTATTTAATAATATATTACTACTTAAACACTATCAAGGAACCTCAATTTCAAATTGTTGCATTATAACCTTTTCTAGTAAGACACAAACAAACAAGGACACCATGTCACAAATAATGAAAGCCACCATAATACACACAAATATGGACACAAAATTACAACCAACCATAGAAACCCTACCACACAAAACCAATCAAGAATAAAATAGTAATATTCAGGTTCATCATTCATTTTCCAACATTATGTATTTAAAAAATTAAAGGTTATTACGAAATCAAGGTAATGTTATAAAGAGTAATACTATATGTTGAATATTGCATGAAATATCATTAGTAATACCACGTCAACTAGTAACCACTTGTATATTATTCAATAACATTTCAATTTCATTATTTTGTATTGTTATAATCATTTTTTAAATTCATTCCATTAAAACAAATAAAATAAATACCGTGATATTCTTCTAGATTCACATAAAAAGAGAGGGACCTCAAATCCCCTACCTCAAATATTTGTTCAGTGTTCCACTATGGGAGAATTGATGATCAAGAATCATCTAGCATAGATAGTACCCTTAGTAATGATGTAGGAAACCCTACAAGAATCTATCCTTTAAGAGGATTCATCTACACTTTTCCGATTTCCTACCTAAAATAGAGCATATATACCCAAAAATGAACTCTTAAATGGAATAAGAAAAAATATTAATATTAAAGATAAAAGTAAGTGAGGTAACTGAATTTATTAGAAATTTTTATGGGAAAAAGCGAATATTTACCCCCAATAAGTATGTCTAGAAGATGATGATAGGTTAAGGGGTTAATAAATACTATATATAATATGAAAAATTAAATTAGAGATGTTTCTATTCCATTTTTTTATAATGGTGTTTGTAATCCTTCAATATGGTGTGGGCATCTTCAACCCACCCCTGGTGAGTCCATTCATAGTATAGATCTAGAATTCTTCATTTCAACCCCATATTATCTTTAATTTTAGAAACCTTTCTCACAACCATTATGGCCTTGGATATGGTTTGGTTTAAGTGTTTTGATATGTAGATTTCATTCATGAATAGCCTATATGATATAATTCCATGTGATTTATAATTTTCTCATTATTAATCCCACTACCATAGTGTACTTTCCTTTAAGATTTTAATGTATCATAGCGAGACCATCAATTTATCACACCTAAGAAATGGGATCAGAATGTATTTACTCTATCCCCATGTTCATAATGCACACACTATATTAAACATTGCCTCCAAAAAAGAAAAAACATGTTATTTTTTACATTATTATTTATAATAGAATAAGATTATCAACTCTGCATGCAACCTATAAGATCATTATTTAATATAGAATACCCCACACACATTCATTTAAGAAAACATAAAATTGTATTTAACCCCACCCACCGCCATATTATGGTGACCTTGTGAATGGTTAGAAAACTCTCCTACCCTCTAGAACATCTCTAAACCCCCAACTACACCATTACATGAAAAAATGTAATGGGAGTGGTTTTGAAGTCTAATCCCTCATCATAGAAATGATTCAAAAAATTATATACCTTGATAATGAAAATTAAAAAAAATATTGTGGAGGAAGGGATGTTTCAAGACACTTATCCCATGAGACAACTCCCGCATTGACCAATTTAAAATTTGGTATCATATCACATTTCATTCTGATTCAAGAATGGGGAATCCCTAAAAATTGAATCCATGTGAGATGCCACTAAAATATAGCCTTCATTATGTAGGGATAAACATAATGAATAATTATGAAGTACCCAACAAAAAAATACCTTTAAACCAATTTCATGGATAATAGAAAAAATTCACTCATATAATACCCTATCCAACCCACTCACCAACATAGTTTACATACACTAGTATATTATTAGACACAAAAGATACACCATTAGTTCACACTATGGTGAAAAAATACCATGCCTTACATAGTGAAAATTAAAAATTTTCATTTGTCATAACACACCACCACCCAAAATGGGAAAAAATCTATTTATGTCCATATATATCACAAAAAAGGAAACATAAGAAATAAGAATAGAATAGTACCAAAAAAACAGTCGATAACCCCCCCCCCCTTACGTCAATATTTTCTTTAGAAATATGTGTCGATTTTTTTTTTCATTACCAATTTCATATTTAAAAATATCATTTTCCTTATGACATTAAATTATTAACCTTTTTATTTGAGTTGATTTCAAAATTGTGAAAAATATCCTATCATTAAGGAATTGCATAAGAATCACTTCATTGTAAAAAAACATTCAATCCATATTTCCCAAATAGTTTTATACATTTCTATGTAACATTTCATGAAATTCAATCATTCATTACAATTCTATAATTTTACATATATAGGATTTTATTCAAGAATTTAAATTACTCACATGATGAGTTCCCTTGGAATATATTGGGAAGTATTAAATAAAAATCAATTTAAAAATTCTACCATATAGTTTGTATGTTTTCATATTACTGATATTTTTTTACATGAATTAAGTTCATGCTTTATACAAAATATGATCAATTAATGGCTCATTAATAATTTTACAATAAAAGAAAACATACTTTCAGAGGACATATGATATGAAAAAGGTTTTCTTTAATATTTTAGGGATAAAATATTGAGATATATAACATGGATAATAAATTGATTCCTATTAACTCATTATAACATTACATATAATTGGAAATTCATTTTTTGAAATGATTATCATATTTACACATCACATTTAAGATAATTATTAATATATAAAATTACTCAAAATCATGTATATTGATAATTTCAAGAACAACTCATGGAATTGTATTTATGTCATTTGAAAATAAAAACAAACATTTCAATATCATAAAACATAATTGATGCTTGGAATGTGGAAATAGGTCCCTCCTGGAAAATGTTCTCAAATGTGAATGTGTTGTCACTAAGAATATTCTTGTAATTCCATATAAAAAATGAAATTTACCATCCTTGAAAAATATTTGTAAAAAATTAATATAAAATATCATGTAATAATGACTCATGAATAATTTATATAGAACGGATCAAATGAATTTAATTTAATTTTATTAACCTGGAATCTTCTGTGAGTAACCTGATATAGGAATGCGTTCAATTTTGTAATTACAACAAAATATATGAAAATAAAACACCACCAATAGTCTCAACTATCATATAAGATGATAAAAATATGAAAAATCTATGCATCAATGTAGGAATTTAACTTAAGGTGAAACATTTTGTGGAAATATTGGTATCAACAACTTATAATATCCATTAAATCCATATATCATGTGAAGTGATCCTAGAATGTTTCATGAGAAGTTATTTTATAATTATACCATGACTATACTGATCAAATGAAAAAAATTATACCTTATTAATCATTCCTTAATGTGTGATAATGAATTTATCTTACCAAATAATTTCTAAAATTTAATCTTTCATGTGTAATAAAAACATCAAATACTGTATTGGAAATTATATAGAAACCCTAGTTCACAACCTTTAGTACTCATTAAGCTTAAAATGGAATATACAGTACATTAATAACATTCATTATTATGTAATTTCCAAATTTAAATCATGTTTCATTAATTTATTTGTACTTAATTACAATACATTTTCGATATCCACCACATCTCTTCTTTAAGCGACACAATAAAATCATAAGGATTCCATAACATATTTCTTGACCTTTAATTGACTGAATCATGAAAAATCTAGTTGTAATATTAGTAAATTTATATTGATACCTGGAATAAATTTTAAAGTTAAGGAAATTAAATAATATTCATTTTGTTTCAACAATACCATCAATAATTAAACGTTTTTCATTAATGGAATATTCAGTTTTTGAAATATATATAAATAATTATTCAGGTGAAAATAAAATCTATAGGACATGATTCTTAATTTATGAACATAATAACATGTTACTTATATCTATTTTAAATAATAATTTCAAATACCATCAAGATATCATTGTTTTTCTGTGATCATTTTTAAATTTTCAAATGATCATCATATAAAATTAGTGAAAACATTGCATCTAAAAATATCATAACTCAAAAAGAATCATGTTTTTAATGTTTTTCATCAATTTGAAAGGGTATCATTTTAATCCTAAAGACCACATTGTTCCCACACACCATAGAACATATAAATAGTGAAAACATACTCACAAATCTAGTTTTAAATTTAACTATGAAAATGGATCAACATGTTATACAAATATATTCTCATTGAGAATGTTTGGATGAACATAAAAAGAAATAAACTATACTTTAAAAAAGAAAATTATACCTTAGAAACAATGCATCAAAACCATTATAAGAAACAAAAAATGTTGGAATCTTAAATAATCCTTTAAAACACATTTTATTTCAAAATCATAAATATTACAATCACAACATTATGTTTAACAATAATTCTAATAAGAAATATAAACAAGTTATCAAATCACTCTAAAAATCATTTTGAAAATTATTAAAGTAAAACATGTCACATGTAAAATTGATTCATTATTTTAAGAATGTAATACAATCGTTAATAATTTATTTAAACTTATTAACATATTATTCAACACAAGATATTAAATAATAATCCATAAAACATTAAATCATTTGTTCTATTCGGTTTGTATCAATTTTAAAAATTACAAAAATAGTGTTTCCAAAACAACATATAATAGGCTTAAAAAATGCGGTTCTAAAAATTCCCATTATAATGTTTAAATGAACTCGAAGTTATTGAAATATTTTTAATTTTAAAAAAGCAATCAATAATGAAACAATCATGACTGAAATATTATATTTACTATTTACTACAGTTGAGTATCACTACTTATTTGGGTTCAAAATCATCATTATAGTATAATCCCCCAAATAGCTTAATAATACATATAAGTATTGAAAAGATATAATAAGATTCTAAATCATGGGAAAATTTCCACTGTTCCATGATATTATCCTCTTTTGGTGACCCGAGCTCACCTTCACAAAATTAAAATAAATCATAAAATAATTTTTCATTAAAGGAGAATTTTCCTTCCTTGGTTTATGATTGAATTTATAACATTCATTACCAGAAAAAGACAAACACTTAACCTTGGGTGCAAGGAATTCATTAAAACTTCTTTAATTGGGTCACAGTAATACCTAAAATCATCCAAAATCAATCAGAGTCCTTCCATTAGATCCTAGGGATCCCTAAGGTCCCATTTTGAGTCTATTGTTCCTAGTCATTTTTAGTCACCATGACATTTTTATATTGTTTCCCTACCAACCAATGTAGTCCTCAAACGCACATGAATCCAAGACACAACCTATATCTCAATGAAAACCGCTAATATGACTATCTTATAGACCATATCATTAAAGTTATACCTACTAGGACTAAAATTAATTCTTATAGATATTAAACCATGATTCCCATATCCATTGATCCCATAGAAAGAGGTGAGAAACAAGGATATAATGAAATTCCTTTATATGGGAGGCATTGACCTCAATAAAAAGTATGATCGAGTGATAGGATAAAACCACTAAGAAACTTCATTAAATAATAAAAAACATGACCATACCATACTAAATGAACTATATAAATAAAACAAAATGTGTTCTAAGTGATGTACCAAAAGATAATACTACGATAGAAACTCAATAATAGCTCAAAAACCCAGACTAATAGTGTCCAAATCAGACCTAATGTTCTCCTCAAAATATAAAAAATGGTATATATATATATAGGGTGAGAATAAAATATATATTCAGTATGATCATACACGTGGAAACTTTTGAAAATACGGAAAGGGCGTTCCAAATGATTAATAAATAGACATCATAACTAACCAGAACCTACAAAGGTTAATAATTTTCCCAAACTCACCATGGATCTCTCAAAAAATTACTAAGACACGATTAAAAAATTAATTTAACTAAAATGTATATATGGTTCCCCATAACCACTTCCACTATTGAGTTTTTTGTCAAGACCAATTAGAAGTCATCCTTTGATTCCATCTCTTCCATATACACCAATAACAACACTAACTATATAGGATGTCTTAAAAAACTAATTACATATCACATCTAGAGACACCAACAACATTTTACATTTAGATAAACTAACAAAAAATATCATATCACATAACTAGGTTTGTTTTATATCATCAAAATTTAGTATATAAACCACGTGTCCTCCTCTTACCATGCATATCCCCCACTATATATCTCGTTATCCACCATTGGTATCACTAGAAGCTACTGTTGATGGGAGTGATGGGGATATGGTGTGATCAACCATTTATATCCACGTCATCATGGATGTTAGGGAAAAAATCCTAGATTTTCAAGGTTTTGGTCATGTTATCTACTATGGGTGGGGTTCATTTGAGGAAAAAAACAGGATATATGTATATAACAGTCTCTTTATAGTCCACATGTATGGGTTCGAACGCGCAACACTACCACAACCATCATTAGGACACTAATAATATCATTACAACAAGTATTACATCTAATACCAAAACTACCTACCCATATGCATGACATAAGGAATACAACACAATTTTTATTTTCTATTTTTAATTAAATAATCATCCACATTGAATTATTCATTTAGGTTATTATTTAAATTTCCCTATAAAATTCTTTATCCACAACAAAAAATATATATGTGAAATTAATCTACTACTATTATGCTTCAGTCAGGATACCTCCATGTGAAACAGCTGAGTCACATCCAAGGACACTAATAAAGAAAACACAAAATCCACCATGTGGCAAAAAACATTGGACATCAATCCTGACACAACCAAGTGAAATAAAATGAACATAAATAAGGCCACCAAGACATGAAAAAATCCCACTAATACACACATAACCAATTAAGCATAAAATTTTTATATTGAACATAGACTTTATATTTTTTGGAATTATGTATTTATCCATTTAAAAGTTATTATCAAATAATTATTACACTATAAATAAAAATATTATAACAGGTATATAAAACTAAACATTATTAGAAATATCAAGAAAACAAGTGACAACATGTGCATCAAAGAATCACCTATTAATTCCACTAGTCTAGGATCTTATCATCATTATTTCAATTCATACACCATTAAAGGAAACACTACAAAGGATGAAAGAAAATACCTCAGAACATATCTACAGTAAGTATGAAACATGCCATGAATTATTGTTTACCCAAAATAGTATATATACTAAAAAAACATACCAAGGGAAGTATAAACAGAAAACGAAGAAGATAAAATACGGGGAAGTACATAATTTATTGACCCTTTGGTCCACAAAAACCAAGGTTGTGAAACTCTAAAGTGGTATGACTACAATATGATGAAAGTTCAAGGGTTCAACATATCCTTTAGGGAAGAATAAAAAAATCATCCTCGGAATATATGAAGCCACTTATTATAAAGTGGGATTTGTATGCTTTTAACCTGGTGTGGGGTACCCAACATTAAAATAGTGAGCCTGATCCAAGTAAACGTCTATAAATAATGATATAAAACCTTAATTATCAATCATTTTAAAAATTGTTTTACCTACACCATAGCCTTGGACCTACAATATACTGATGTTTTATGGAAATTAGATTCCCACCAAGACATTGTACTATTCCTATCACCAAAAACATGGAAGTTATCTCCTTACCACACCCACCATGAATTTTTTTTGAATTATACTCTACCAATATATAATAGGGAAACTATCCAAGTGATACTCTAAAAAATATAACATCCCATTAAATTTTATCAATCAGTGTTTCTAATAGGTGGAAACTCCAATATAAACACCCTATAAAATTCTAAATGGTGTTCTTTATATCACTGAGGTGTATTCAAGAACTAGACATAAAACTTCATAGAAAACCTATTGATGGAAATGATTATGTTGTTCCAATATATTCTATATTTTATGTGTTTTGGTGATTGAGAAAATCCATATTTTTATTCTAAGGAGTTTATCTTATGTGTTTTAAGTTATATTTTTGTTATAAGGAATTTATCTTACGCAGTATATAAGTGATTATCTTATGATAAGAAAAGCATTCAATCTATTAAATGTATTTTATATAATTATAATAAATATTTTTAAAGATTATATATCATATTCTCAGAATTAGAAAACTCTATGTTGAAAATTTATCTCACTAAATAAGATATTATCTTGTGATGTGAATAGAATAGGTACCACATGTCCAAAGACTGACAAATTAGGTAGAATAAAGTTAGAATATGTATTTATCTTATGAAAATATATTCACAAAATATTTCCTTTCAAAACTGAGAAGAAGTTGTGAATTTTTAGTATCACACTTCAGTAACATATTTTTCTTACAATGAAGAATTATCTTACAAAATGCTGAATATAGTTAATCTTACACATAGTATATGTCGAAGATCTATTTTATCTTATGAATCCTTTGAAGAAGCCATCATATTATAAAATTAATATTAGTTGGATATCTTACTAAAAATTATCTACAATGCAAAATTTCATGATTACATTCATAATCTCTTGACAAGTCATTCATGCTTTTTATCATACTATTAAAGGGATTATATATTTAAAGAAAGATCTATTTATATTAATTAAATTTTTTCATGGAAGGGAAATATAGAGAGAATAATATCTCTAACATACTCACTATAGAATCTTATTCTATATTTGTAAAGAATGGATGCATTCCATTTTTATCTTTTATTATTAACTTGTCAAGTGATTATAAGCTTGACTATTGTGATTTTCTCACATGATTAAGTTCAAAATAAAAGTGGTGACAGAAAAGGATGGGATAGTGATTTCATGAAAACATGTCCACATTATAGGAACAAACACATCAATGTTATTGGATAATTGTAAAAAAAGAAAGTTTGTACATAGATAATTTCATATACAATGCTCATGTGTTTCAATTTCAAGCATTTAAATTACAATATATGACCATCCAGATATGGGATTTGATTTTTTTCATCTACTCATAACATATCTTCATCTACTATTAGTTGATGTTTGCAATTATGTGTCGTAATACTTCTTTATTCATTCAAAAATATTTAATTTACACTTGTTGTAATTGAGTGTGATAAAGTTGTGGATATGTCTTATAAAGGGAGATCCTAGTTGAAAGCTCTTATAAATTTTTAGAAGTAAAACCTACTTATACTCTGTTGTGAGCCCCAAAGAAAAGGGTTGTTAAAGTGAAAATCACCATAATCATGAAATAGAAAGTTGGTGGAGTGGACTAGGGGATTCTTATCCACAGAACTACTATAAATATCATTTCTTCTATTTCTTTCCATTATGATTTTATATTTCCATGACCTATTTTTTCAATAAGGAAAAATATTAAAACATGTATACCTAAAATATTATTTTTTAAAGTAAAGAAAATTTTTGGAACTCAATTAACCCACTCTTGAGTTTTTAATTTTCCATTCTCTAGGATAGTAATTGTTACCATAGTTCATGAATCTTGAGTTAGAAACCACCAAAGTTGAAGTCAAAATATATTCATTCAAATGGATTTTATGGATGATAAAGGATATGGTCTATAATGAATAAAATAATAGACTTTAATAGTATAAATTATAATTGCTAGTTCTATTCCAAAATTAACAAGTAGCAGTGAGTTTTTAGTAGCAGTTTAAGAAACCACCAATAAATTTCTTTAAAATAAATTAGTGATAGTATTTTGAAATCATCCTCTAATTTTTTTCATTTTTTTTAAAAATTTGACACTTTTTCCCAAAATCCCCTCTACACATCCTTGAACCTGAAACCCCTACACCCTATACCCCATAGCCCCTAATCCCTATCCCCTCACTGTTATAATTCCATGGTGATCCATCACCATCATCCCCCTTCCCCATCTACTCCCTTGAATCCAAGCCCTCCTCACCAACCCGCCATCTTCCCTAAGACACCCCAATCCAGATCCCAAGATGACAAGACCTCTCTTCCTTGAAACATCGTTACCACTGCTCTCCCTTGTCACTGACTGGCTGATTCTCCCCCTCATCTCTGACCCTTTCTCGTCGTTGCATCCCCTACCCACACCGGTGAGATTTTTTGTTTGGTAAATTAGTTAAGTAGTTTTTTATGTATTATAGTTCTATATTTTGAACAATAAAAAAAATTTGATATGGTGGATGATGAAATAGTATGATAAAACATTATTTTATATTAACATACATGAGTAAACAAATACTTTGTTACATAGTAAAAATTTATAGGTGCTTATATCATACAATAGTCATGACAATATTTTTATACATTTAAACTTATGATAAGGAATGGAATGGATAATTGTTGTATTCCAAAAAAAATAATGGTTGTGATTATAGATAAAAAATGTTAATTTTTTATTGTATTATTTATAATTGCATGTGTAAAATTATATGGTAATTTTAGAGATGTGTTTTATCATTTTTGTACTGATCAGAGTACCTATAGTTGATTTTAAAGGGGATAAAGGAACCATCCAAGTAACTATGAATGATAAATTTCATATCCATCCATTATATGAATTTTATGTACTATAATAGTGAGAAACATTGTATTAATAATGAACTATAAGAGTTTCAATTATTGATATTGAGAGGACCAGTTTGGGATAAACCAAACACTGAGATGGGGGTGAATCAGTGTTGGGGAATTTTTAAACCAATTCCAACTTTTATCTTTGTACCTCTTTACCTGTTAGGATCTTGATTCTCTTATTCTTTTTTATCTGCCGCATGGAATAATAGAAAGCAGTAAAAATATGCACACAATATTTTTACAAGGTTCACCACTCAATAAGAGTAGCTACGTCCTTCTCATACATGGATATGAACAGTTCATCGATTCTCCACTATGATGTGATATGAAATTATAGTGGAGTGTCTAGGTAAACAATCATCTAGCCAATGTGAGTCCCTACACTTTAGAGGGGGGTGGGAAAAAATCCTCTTCCCTGGACTGGTGATGGCCTAGTCTAACTTACAGCCTCTAGCTGGTTCTTTATACTACCTATAGAGACAGTCTTATTCCTTCTTGATAAGGTAGGTTCTGCTCTTGGTCTTCTTTAGTGATCTTCACCTAATTACTTACAAAGCAGTAGGAAAGAAATTCTTCCTTCCTTATTTTTCTTCCTCTCCAGTGCAGCCCAAACTGCACTAGACTTCATCTTTCTTCTTCTTAGTGAAACAACCAACTACACTAAAACTTATTCTCTCTTCTTGGAAAGAATCACATAAACCAATTTGATTATTCAAGAAATGAAGATCGGTTCACTTGGCATCATCTGAATCAAACTACGCTGTATAATTTGCATCATTCAGATAGGCATACTCTGTTCTTCTTCTTCTTCTTCACTTCTTTCTCTTTGACACAGTATAATAACGAACAATACCATAGTGTCTTAATCTCTTTCTTTAATTCTCAAAACCAATACATGAGTGTATTGGTATACTTATTTCTTCCTTCATGCAAATATGAGTTTAGTTGAACATCTATCTCCTCTTCACACAAGAAACAACACCCCTGCAAAACATGTATATAGATCGTGCAAGCAGAGAGTGTTCGCCTTTGTGCAAGCAGAGAGCTCCACGGGTCTTCTTCTTCATGTAGAGGATGTGTGATTCTTTTTCACAGAACCTGGGATGATTCATGGATCTGTCTTCGTGAAGCAATACATGGGTGAGTATTCACCATTTGTGTACTCATGAGATCTCCTTCAAAAAACACCACAAGGAATTACGAAAACCGGTTGCTTGTTTTTGCTTTCATCTTTGCATAGAGGGTGTGGTTCTCCTTCATCTCAAGACACTTCAAGAGTGCAAAGAACCTGTTAAATTCCTGCGATACCCTCAAAAGTTTCACACACCCTTCTAGGTGCCTTGCTCATAAAATTAAAACCTTGGTCGTATAAAACTCCTTTTGGCGCGAAAAAGGCATTTCATGTAACACTTCTTTTTCACGCAACACTGGATTTTTCGCGCAACACTTTCTTTTTCACGCACCACTTCTTATTTTTGTGCGCTACTCAAGACATCAATATTTTCCATGCGTCAGAGCTTTGGATTTGTCTAAGTGTTGAGCCTCAACAAATGAGAAGGGTTCACCGCATATTTATAGGCATTTTTGACCCAGTGCGAAAACCACTAATCCGCGCGTAAAACCCTCTTCATGCGTGTAAAAATTATTTCATGCAACATCACATTTCGTGAAATGCTCGAATATTTCGCGCACCTCATGAATTTTCTAATTTTTTATCGTCTGATCTCGAAACACCTTTTGCGCGAAAAACTTTATTCCTCTATTTCACGTACAACGCCTATATTTCGTGCAGGTTTCATTTTTCACGCATCCCGTAGATATTTTGCACATCCCGCTGATATTTCACGCATCACGTAGATATTTCTTGCATCCTGCTGATATTTCGCGCATCCCACTAATATTTCGCGCATCCCACTCATATTTCACGCATCCCGCAAACATTTCGCATGACCTTTATTTTTCACGCAGTCGGCCCATTTTTTCACGCACTGCATGCCTTTGTCATTTTTCGATGTCCTAACCTTGCATTATGCCTTGCAAACAAAAATATAAAAAATCTTAAATCTTGCGCGCAACATACATTTCCAAAAAAACATCTTCATCTCCCGATTTTCAGGCCCAAAAATTTGGCAAACAAGGGAAAAGGGCGCCAGCTTTAACTGTGCTATTGTGCCACCTCCAAATTGTCAATTTCTTTTTCATTTCTCTCTTCACTGCTTCCAATAACCATTCTTTAGATTTTATCATGAATTCCACTATCGTGATATATATCCCTTGATAGAACAGATCTAGCATTGTTAGAATTACAATGGGAAGTACTGAAACTTCCCTATCTTCCAGCAGCATAACTCCTTCCAATCAAAACTATATATGAGTGGCATCATCATTTCTACCCCTTTACATCATAAGGCTCGCATCACAAGTTCTCCTGACTTTTGATATTTGTGAAATACATATCAGCAAGGAATTGTCTGGTTTGATACAATGTGAAATGCATGGATACCTAAAAATTCCAAGCCCTTCCACATTCTCTCTTATTATTCAACAATCATTCTACAAATCATGAAAATCATATGATTATATTCTTCAAGTAATCTCTTGCATGGTTCTAATGAAATAATGAATATTTTCATGGTATTCTTAAAATCCTCATTCTTCAGTAATCATCCTCAGATGGATGATACCTCACCATTATTTATTGTTCTAAACAATGTGTCACCTTTGACATAAGTTCTTTAAACTAAGGATCAGTGCATCAATTGTTTAAATTTTCTTCATAGAGAATTATCCAAGTATGACATTCAATGATATGACTACATAACAATTCTCCAAGAATCCACACTTTACCTGATCTCCATTAACTTTGGATTCCTTCATATCCTACTTCATTTTGACCGACATTGACAATTGTTGACAATAAATATAATCTTCCTACACAAAGTGGTCCCAACCGATATTACCCACATATCATGGTATAACATGATTTTCTCTAACAAATTATTGATATTTATTTTCCTCTTGAGATTTTATGAGCTAGTTGGGTGGTGGTTATGAGTGGTGATATATTACTTTTAATAGTACATGAGTTCAAACTTGAATTTACTAAATTTTTTCAAAATATAAACAAATTTTCATTATTTTTTAATCTTTACCATTGAGATTTATCATTTTTAATATTTTTATAATGATCCTTATTAACTAAGATATTATAGGAATGGATATTACTTCACTATTAGATAATTTATTAGATATAATATATTTTAATAACTTATAAAAAAATATATCTGTTTTATATTGATTTAGTTCCATGGCTTGTTAGATGGTTGTTAAAAAAATATATTTTTTAGTTTTATAGGTGGGTAGATTCAATTGAAGGTTATGTTTTATATTGTTTTGATCTAAGTTTGTTTTTGGTTGTGAGAATGAATATATTATAGATTTAATGTATTTTTATTGAAATTTATAGATATCATGTAAATTTAAGCTGTTCTTAATTTATATTGGATTTGATAATTAAGGAGACTTAGAAATCTTATCGATTTAGGCATGAATTCTTAGAAGTTGTTTATATACATATTTTAGTTTAATCATTGACCCTACATTAAGGGTATTGAACTATTTATACAAATAGAGGTTATTTTTAGAGCATGGAATATAATAAATGAATAATTTACTAAGTATTAAGTTATCATATTATGATAACTTTAGCATTTAATAATATAAATGTAATAAAAGAACATCTTGTTACATTTATAGGTAATTCAATGATGACTAAAAAAATGTGTGTTATTAAACTAGAAAATTTATGTAATTTATTAATGAGGTCCTACACCACTATAAATGAGAGTGAATCATTATGTGATATCCCCTCTAGTAGTTATATGACTCTTCTTATATGAATATTCTTATAACTACTCTAGTTTTATTTTTTTCACTTCCATTTATCTCTTTTTTTAGTAACAGTTTTGTGCTTTAATTTTTTTAACAATGTGTATGAACATTGTTATTGTAAATCCCCAACCCTAGAATCCGAGATTCAGTGCATTGTTTTATTACATATGCATGATTATAGGGAATAAAATCCAAATATACTGATCAGTTTAGAAATCTTGGAAGACTGGATTACATTCATGATACCCATAATACACTAGGAAAATAAAATAAAACATGATACAATATAAAATGGAATAAATTTAATCTTTAAAATATTATTCAAAGATTTATTCTGCATAGCCTGGGGAAAAGAAACATAAGAAATGGGTGATCTCAGATGCTCTGTAAGGGTAATTAATACATCATAAGTTATCATATAATTAAATACTATGAATGGTGAATATTTAAAGAAACATTCCTTTAAGAATTAATTTTAGCATGATTTGGAATAATAAAAGATGAATGAATAATTCCATAATAAAACATAAAAGAGGATATTATACTAGTATAATAATCACACAAACTATCAATTACTAGTTTCATAATGGGGGAATGCATAATGTTAGACATCCTAACCAAATAGTCAAGTCCTCATTCCAAGACCAAACATAAATGGGTGAAAATCATAACTAGTTTGTCTCATGAGACCAACCGATGCATCGAGTGGATATAGCCATCCCCACCCATCACTTTATAATTCCAATACATTCC
The DNA here is from genome assembly GCA_963277665.1 of Viscum album. Classification (NCBI taxonomy): domain Eukaryota; kingdom Viridiplantae; phylum Streptophyta; class Magnoliopsida; order Santalales; family Viscaceae; genus Viscum; species Viscum album. The sequence goes on along the minus strand of OY728122.1, from coordinate 1,892,405,742 downwards.
TCATATGAATTAGGATATACATTGACAACATAAATATTCGTATTGAAAAACAATAATAGAAAATGTGAATACTTCAACTATAACCCATGAATGGTATCAAATTAGCACATTCATAGTCAAACTGACCATCAACCCTTCAATAACATATGTTATATGTTGTCATAAGAGATAAACCTCAATGAAGTGAAAGATTCAATAATGGATTTTGACATAGTTGATGATATTTTTAAATGTGACCATTGAAAATTTCATGAGGAAATATTATTTTAAAATTCTAAATTGTCCAACACCACTTGAAACATTTAAATCATAATTTATTAAAACATCATGAGAATAATGACACTATTCATATGATATATCAATGTGTAGTAAATACACCATGAACAAGTCATGTATCATAGAATTGTTAAAGTGAGATGAAAAAAATCATTTCTTTCTTTGGAAAGAAGAGTTCATTTGAAAAATCATTTGTATTTGTCGTAAAATATTATTGGAAAACGTTATACCCAAGAAAGTAAAAAGGGAAGGTCATTGAAATTATTTTTTAGGAAAAACTGAGTTCCCAAAAAATTGAAATCTTTTAAAAAGAGTTTTTAAGAAACATTATTAATGAAACATTTTAGTGTGGTTTAAGGAAAATCATTAAGATATTTTATAGAAAAAAGGAATGTTTGTCTTCAAAAAATATAAATGAACCAATATTGTTTTTCATGATAAAAAATTTATTTTTAAAAAATAATTATTCCTTAAAATAGATTATAAAGTGCACATGAAAATGATTAAGAAATCGGGATGTTCTGTTTAATTAGGCTTGTTTATCAGGAAAAGTACGAAGGGAACCATTTTAGAACATGAATATACCCATAAATTATGTATAATATGATCTGGATATATGATATTGGAACATATACATTTAATTTATTCTATTTACTCAAAAATAAATAATTATTACATTTGAGTAAATGTGGATAAAGAGTAACCAGAAGGAAAAAATGGGGGTTCAGGTAAAAGCCCGAACTAGTTTGTAATCAATGGAACATAAGCCATGAAATTAGTAATAATCAAATGATACATTGAATAAAATTAAAATTCAATTATTCAAGATAAGATACATCAATTTCCAGTATATATACAACATTTATAAAAAATAGTAGGGAATATATAATATGTCAAAAAAATGGAAGTGAGATGAGAAAACCCTTACCACATTTAAATCAATCGAGGAGTATGAAAAAATATTAATAATTATAAAATGAATAATTTAATACCATGAGGATAAATATATCCATGATATTATATATTAAATGGAAGTATACATACACTACATATAGAAAATAATTGGTGAACAATAGAAAACTCACAAAAATTGAAGTGAGATTATGAAAACCTTACCACTTTGTAATCAATCAAAGAGTATGTTTTTTCAATAATTATAAAATTAATCATTGAATACAATGAGGATAAATATATTCATGAAATTATATATCAAATGGTAGTATTCATACACCTCATACATGAAATAAGTGGCGGATAATGAAAATCTGACAAAAATGGAAGTGGGATGAGGAAACCCTTACCTTATGTCTGAATGTGTTCTGCAATTGACCTCAACCTCCAAAATAATCAAATTAAATCCATTAAGTAATTAATTAATAACCTCATATACATGTGTTTTATCTATTATAAATTTATTAAGTTCTTTAATTTCCTTTTGGATGAGTTATAAGATACAAATTTATCGATCAGGTGCATTCATTTCCATGGTTTTCAAGATCGGTATAATTGTGTATGAGTATAGAAGTTCACGTGGAATGGATATAATTATACAGAATTAAATTTATATATTACTAATGAACATACATAAATATAAATTGTTATATATATCATTTTTTACATGGTATTAGGAGGAATCAATAGAAAAGTTATTTAGTGATAATCATTTTTATTTTTACGACGGTTTTTCGATCACAACGAACTAGTTTTGTTCTACTATTTAGTATCATGTACAAATGATGGATCTGAAATAATTATATGATAAATAATAAATATTTTATATTATTTTTCAACCATAAAAATTGTTTTATGACAATTATTTAATAATAAATTGAAGTACAAAAGTATATTATCCACGAAGCTTGTAAATTGTCACCACCCGAATGATGATTCTATTTTTAAAATAAAAGAGAGAGAGAGAGAGAGTAAGGATATTGATGATGGTTCTTCTATTAGAATTATATATTTATAGTATTTATATGATACTAGAGTTATCATTATTATTTATATAGAGTATTTGAGGAAAGTATAATAAAATAAAGGAACTTGTAATGAAATTAAAAGAAAAAGGAAGTGGATTTCACATCTTGAATACACCTCCTTTGTAATCTCCTTATGTTAAGGGGTTTTGGTATTTTTGAAAGACCTAGAGATACTAGATGTGGGGAAGAACTAGGGACTATTATTTTCTAAGAACTACGATAATCTTCAAGTCTTATAGAAGTGAGGAGAAGAGGGGGTGAGGGTGTTTTTTATTGTGGAGGAGATGGGTGATTTTGGAATATATAATTCATTATTTTATTATTTTACTTAATACATGAAATAGTGTTGAATATTGTGACCACAAATAGTAATAAGTGCATGTTAGTTCTAACCAAATGAATTTACATCATCCATACATCACTTATGAGTCAATAAGTCATGTATATATCATTTATCGTTAATTATCGTATTTTACTATTCATGAAAAATTCAAGTGTTTTAGAAAAATAAAAAAAAATTATTGCAACCATTTTTCAATGTGTATAATTAAAAAAATAAATAATTTTATCAAAATAATTTTACAAATTTTAGAAATTTATTTTCAAAATAAAATCATTATTTACTTGAAAAATACACATTTTAAATTTAAAACAGATTTTATAATACTTTTAAAAATTAATCAAGTACCCATAAAATTATATTACAATAAAAGGAAAACAAAATATTTATTTTGGAATAAATTTTATTAAAATTAATTTTATTTTAATTAAATTTATTAATTTAATATTGTAATTAAATATTTATTACACACAAAAATACCTACACATAATTATAAAAATTTTAAAACATTGACTCTCATTTATATGGTGCCTAAATTTTATTTATACATTCATGGGTGATGTTAATATTTATAAGGGTTGAGTTACTATTCATAAGGGTAAACTTACTATTAATAAGGTTACATTTCTATTCACCAAAAAATTAAGTTGATCCTATTAGACTCTAAAAAAAATTCTGATTACAAAGGTGTGTGTCTGTTTTTGAAAATTAAAGTTAAAAATGTATAAAAAATATGTATCATTTCTAGGTTATGACTATCTTGTGTAAATAATTATAATAACAAAGAGTATTTTTGTATATACTTAGTGTTGTGTGCATTATATTCAATAATTTATTTTTAAATTATTATGTTGTTACATTCTCCCCACCTATAAATTGTGTCCTCAAAATTTGAAATTTCACTATAGAAGTTAAATGTTGATACATGAAAACTCCCTTTTTCAGAAACCAATAGGAAAAATTGGGTTAAAAAACATCCTCATAATAAGGGGGGAATACATAGATTAGTACAAAAATATGAATTTTAATATAGTATCATTAGTGTGAAATGAAAATATGTTCATGTAAGAATAATATAACCATCATATTCAAATGGTGAGTGATTGATAACATGGTAGTTGGAATGTTAACCATAAAAATGCTGTAAATCTTGTGATCAATTAAAATAACATTTATTTCTCAAAAAGAAAATTGCAATGACAAATTTTTTAATACAAAATATTTTTCCTAGAATTGAGTGATTCATTTACTATCTATATATGATCTTGAGAAATTAAACTTACTAGATTTATTTCCATGTCATATGAATAATATCATCCATTGGTTTGGCTTCAATCTATTTTCATTTTATTCCTAAAACCCAAAAATGAATGTTCAAGATGAATTTGTTTTTCTTGAAGAATTTGAATCAACCTATACGGATCACAAATCCCATGAAAGTATAATGACCTATTAACCAAAACCAAAATGGTTAGGATAAGAAAAGATAATTCCTCGAAAATAATAAAACATTATATAACTAAAAACAAATTTAATCTCCAAAATTAAAATATAAAACTCAAAGTTCAACATAGATCATTTTCCAAATTAGTATAATTATTCAAAAATATTCAATACTATGACCCCAAAATCAGAATAATTTATTCATATAGACTTCTAAATGACATAAATAACTCTTAATGTATTATTCAAAAAATATAACAGACCATATCACACAATATCCAAGATATTATATCCATTTCATTAAATAACATGGATCACCATAAGTCCATAATAAAATCATATTTTAATACAATTCTATATTTATTCCTCAAAACATTCTATTTACCATAATCTTATAGGATTCCAAAAATGGTGAATGTCTTTCGAAATAACATTAATCACTTAATCACCAAATCATTCTCCAATCCCCAAGTAATCAATTTGATAAAACAAAAGTCCCTAATATCTAAATAAAATTTATCCTTTAAAATTTTAAACAAAAAAAGTCACGATAACCAGAACTTCACATAGGCTTGTGGTAGGCGGTGAACCGTTATTTCCCTTTGGTTATGGGTTAAAAAACTACGACCTTACTGGAAATGATAGGTTGTCACCCAGCATGTGGGTTGTCCTTTTTCTAAAACCATATAACTTCCAAAATAAATATTATGGAAATCTCTAAAATAAGCTCAATTACTAAAAATTATTTTAATTATGATTTTCAATACAACATCAATACATCATACTTTTATTTTTACATAGTTACTTCCTTGGTCTATAGGTTATATGGTAGAATATAAAATTAACTTAGGTAATTCCCAAGTCTCTTATTTTTAAGGGAAATATCTAAAAATTTATTCATAGGAATAATTTTATTTCATTCCATTTTACTCTTCATTTTCCTTCAACAATTCTTTTCTTTATGTCCTTCCTTCCAACACATAAAGCATTTCTATATTCCTTTTATAAACTTCCCAAGGCTTCTCCTTCCACATTTATTTAATTATGGTAGTCGAGCATTATTTACTCCACGGTCTCTCCCACGGGAGCTCTTAGAAAAGTCTATTCTTTTATGCTTGAATGGGTGTGGAATTTGGTTAAGGTATATGTTATTAATGATATTTTGGGAAAACTGATTACGCATGAACGTAATATCATTCAATCCTATCAAAATCCAATTTGGTTTCTCATCATCACCACCTTGTACATAGTGTTGAATGTTAACATGAATCCTTTTGGTTCCAACCATTGACTAAAACCAGAAAGTATAGTCTGAGTACCATATAATCACTTATATAATATCAAGAAAACATATTTTTAAACTAAAATAGGTTATGATTAATCTATGTTATTCATTTTCATTAAATATTCAAATAAATAATAATGTTTTGTATGTAAAATGTGAATTATCGTAAGCATATCCCCCGGGAGTGTCAAACCAGGTGCGTAGTATGGTCTGTTGTCGTGTACCAGGTGACCCCAAGTAAGGCCCGGAACACCATGTCATAGTTTTTACTCCTAATTAAATATATTTGAGAACGATGTCCACTTATAGTATCCATATATGTGTGAATTTTCTTTTAATATCCACATAATATATACCTTACCCAAATTTTATGATGTTCATGCTTGCTTATCCTTGAAGTCTATCTTAGGGTTGCATTCTCTAATATAAGTTTTCTAAATCTAGTTTTTATGTTTTAGACTAAATTTAATTTGATACCAACTTTAATGACCCAGCTCCAAAAGCCCATATTTGGTCATTATTTAATTAAATTTTCATTATTACAATCAATTAAATTCTAAAGGACCAAATAGTTTAGCAGTATTGGAAGGCCAGATTACATTCATGATACGTATAATACACAGGGAAAATAAAATAAAACATGATACAATATAAAATGTAATAAACTACATCCTTGAAAATTTGTTTAATTTTTTCTTCTTCATAACCTAAGGAAAACAAACATAATAAATAGGCGAGATGAGATTCTAATAAATGGTAAGTAATACATTGGAATTTATCATAAAAAGAAACACTAGGCACGATGAATAAGTAAAAACACAAGATTTTAAAAATACACATGAGTGTGATATGGTATGAATAACATCTAAATGCATAATTCCATAATAAAACATAACCATGAATATTCTACTAGTCAAATAATCACATGGACTATCAATTACTAGTTTCATAATGAAGGAATTCATAATGTTATACATCATAACCATACTATCAAGGCCTTGTTCCAAGACCATACATAAATAAGTAAAACCCCAAACTAGTTTGTCTCATGATACCTAAAAATGCCTAAAGGGTATATATCAGGACCAAACCATCACTTATTAAGTGTAATAAATTCCTCATATTAAAAGGAAGACACATAGACAACATAAACATTCATATTTAAAAAACTAGCATACAAATTGTGAATACATCAACTATATCCCATGAATGGAATAAAATTTGTGTGTCCACATACAAAATGTTAATAAACACCTAAAAACATAAGGTATATATGATAATATTAGACATAAACCTCAGTGATGTAAAATATTCAACAAAGGATTTTGATATAGATGATGATACTTTTAAATGAGACTATTGAAAATATCATGAGGAAATATTCTTTAAACATTCTGAAGTGCCACAGACCACTTGAAAATTCAAATAAAAATCTCTTAGAACATCATTAGAATAAGGATACTATTGATATGATATATGAAAGTGTGGTACATGAACCACATTGAAGTAATAAGTGGTGAACAAGGCATGTAACTCATAACAGTTAATGTGAGATGAGAAAAATCCTTTTTTACTTTGGATAGAAGATTTCTTTTGAAAAATCATTTGTACTTTTCATAAAATCATATTTTAAACATTTATACCACCGATAATAAAATTTAATGAAATTTAAATTACTTTTTATGAATAATTTATGTCCCACTGAAGTGAAATCTTGTAAAATGTATTTTTAATAAGCTTTAGAAATAAAACATTTTAGTGCGGTTTAAGGAAAATATTAAAGAGATTAAAAAGGAATTATCATATTAATAAAACCATTAATTAACGAAAAAAATATTTCATGAAATTTTTTTTGATTTTAGAAAAATAATGATGGCTTAAAATAGATTATATAGTGCATTGGAAAATGTGTAAGAATTTGGGAAGTTCCCTTTAATTATAATTGTTTATCTGGAAGAATTAGGAAATGATCCATTTTAAAACAAGAATATACCCATAAAATAAGGATTATGTGGTCAGGATATATGATTTTGGAACATATAAATATAATTTATAATATTTATACAAAAATAAATAATCATTACAATTTATTAAAGGTGGATAAAGTGTAACCTTTTGGAAAATACAGGGGTTCCGGTAGAATCCTTTAAAAGTTTGTAATTAATTGAATAATATTCCACAAATTTAAAAATAATAATTTGATACATTGAATACCATGAAAATAAATATATTCATGATATTATATATCAATTTTATGTATACATACACTATACACAAGAAATAGTGGTGAATAATGAATATCTCATAAAAATGGAAGTGAGAGAAGAAAACCCTTACCACTTTGTAATCAATAAAAGAGAATGAACAAAAATTAATAATTATCAAATGGATAATTTAATGCGATTAGGATAAAAATATTCATGATATTATATATTAAATGTAAGCATACATATAGCACAGAAAATAAATAAGTGATGAATAATGGAATTTCACAAAAATGGATGTGAGATGAGCAAACCCTTACCACTTTTTAATCAATCAATGTGTGTGAAAAAAATTTAATAATTATCAATTTAATAATTTAATAACATGTAGATAAATAGATTCGTGATATTATATACAAAATTTTGTATACATACACTACATATAAGAGATAAGTGGCGATTAATGGAAATCTCACAAAAATAGAAGTGAGATGACCAAACTCTTATCTTAAGACCAAACGTGTTATGAACTAGACCTTAATGCCCAGGAATATACAATTAAGTACATTAATTAATTAGATAAGAAAATTATATATGTGTAATTTATTTTTTATAAATTTATTAATTTCATTCATGGCCTTTTGGACGAGTTACAAGATACAAATTTATCGCTCGGGAGTGTTCGTTTTCTTAGTTTTCACGATAGGTATACTTATATATGAGTTTAGAAGTTTATGTGGAATGGATATAATTTTAAATAATTGAATTTATATATTATTAATGAATATAAAGAATTATAAATGGTTATATATATCATTTGGTTACATGGTATGGGGATGAGTCATTAGATAAGTCATTTAGTGATAATTGTGTAGAATTTAATAGCAGGTATTCAATCACAATGATTTATTTTTTCTCTATAATTTATTATAATGTAAAAATGATCATTATATAATCCTTAAATATGATATAATAAATATTTGAGAATCTGGTTCAACCATAAATTTTTTTTCATGACCAGCGTCATTGAATAAATTGTAGAAAAAAGTTTATCGTTCACGAATGTTGTAAATCGGCACCTCCCGAACATTGATTCCATTTTTAAAATAAGAGAGAGAGATAGTAAGGATATTGATGATGGTTATACACTAAATTATATAATTCTAGTATATATACATATTATAATTTAGTTATCACGCTCATTTGGATAGAGGAGGTGAGGAGAGTATAATAAAATAAAGGGACTTGAAATGAAATTAAATGAAAAAGGAAGTGGATTTAACCTCTTGAATACACATCCTTGGGAATATCCTTAAAGGAAGTGGTTTTTATATTTTTGAAAGACCAGCAGCTCAAAGATGTGTGGAGGGACATGGGAAGAGTATTTGGGAAGAACCTTCATAATCTTCAAGGATTATAGGAGTGAGGAGAATAGGGAGGGATGGGTGGTTTTTATTATATGGACTTGCCCTTAACATTACTTAATCATGAGTAAAATCAAGAATTATCATATTGGATATTTTAATATTTAGATTTATAAGGATTTAGGCCATAACTATTACATATAAATTTTAATATTACATGTAAGCACTAATACTCAGTACCCATGTTTCATAAAATAATAAAAAACTCTTAAAAAGAAACATGTCTAGTTCCCAATTTTAGACAACATGACTTTTCCATGATCCCATCCTTGACCCTATTCATCTTTAAGTCATGTGGAAAACATTTCAAAAAAGTAGGATGAGAATAAAAATCTCAGTAAGGGTTTTAAAATAAGGAAAGGAAACATTTACCCATTAATAAATATAAATCAATGAAACTAATATTCAATCAAAAAATACCTCATGAAATTATAATATTTATGAATAACACATTGAAATAATAAATAATAAAGGTAACTTGTGGCATCCATATAATAATTACATTGTAGCTATCATAGCTACATAGGGAGTTATGTTGGAATACCCATCATAGTATATTTCCAAAATCTCTTAGGAGAAACAATAACATTTACCTCCGTCAAGTTACCCAATGCATTGAAGAGCTATCTCTGGATCACCCACCTAGGTTTATCATGGAACCACCCATATACATAAACAATGACCAATAACCATAAAATATTAATAACACATAAAACAATCATAAAGGAAAGATAAAATTTCCATATTCCAATCATAATATACTAATTCAAGATATTGAAATAAACAATGCTTTATCAAACAATTTTCAAAACCATTTAAAACTTTTAATAAAGTGATTTTTAGAATCAAAGTTTCCCATACCACTTTGAAACTTTTAAAGGAATTAACATTTTAAAACATTAATGTATATATTAATAAATCTTAAAAACATTTTTAAAACATGTACATTAATGAGGAATATTTATAAGAATAAATCTTTAAAACATTTAAAATGTTATTTTAGCTAAAGAGTTTTTAAAAAAATGAGAGACACTTGAATACCAAACATTAAGGAATAACATCAATAAAAACTTATAATATCATGATAATAGAGAGATTAATGATATAATACATCAAAGATTAGTATATACACCATATTAAATTGAATTGGTGTATAATAATAAATAAGGTTCAATGGAATGTAAATTATGACAAGGTCCCTTGCAAATATCATATCCTTAGATTAAAGACAAATAAACGAAAAAATTATGTGTGAAAAATAATAATACACCCAATATAAGTGGATATTAAGTTTAAAACAATCAGAGTACATTCACACATATTCATAGCATGACATAATCAACGAGTATAAGTTTAACCCAAAGAATTGAAATTGGGTTAAGAAGTTCTATTACAGAAAATCGACAGCCTAACGATGTCACTTTAAAGTACCAAAAATGGGTTGATGCGAGAGAAAAGGTTATCTCATATCATGGAAATAAAATTTATAGCAATAAGTATATATAATAACATGTCCCAACATAAGAAGAAGTAAATTAAAAGACATAACAAAAAGTAGTCTTTAAAAAAGAGGAGGGTGAAAGTTTCCCTTACCAATTTGGTAACATAAGAAACATACACCCCATGAAAAAAGGATAATTCAATGAAGATGTAAGTACCCATAAATTAAGTTATATTACGGGTAGTACATCCACCACACAAAATAAAATTGTGGCAAATATAGTAGGAATCTCATAGGAATAAAAATTGAGATGAAAACCCCTTACCACGTTATAATCAATCAAGTTGTATGACCTAGAGTTAATAACCACCAAATGAATCCAAGAATACAATGAATATAAAGATAATCATTATAATATATATCAAATGACAGTACACAATACACCAAATGCAATAAATAAATTGTGAAAAATGGAAATCACACTGAATTAAAAGTGAGTTAAGAAACCCCTTACCTTGTGTCTGACTTGACTCGTTTATTCCTTGTTCTTCCTGAATAATAATCATAAGTTAATTTATACTTGATTAAAATATTTTTTAAATTTTATTATTCCTTTTATATCACATATTACCTAGCTATTATAATTATTTAATTATTTGAGTTGATATCGGACATTTTGTCGATGTTCGAAACTTAAGTTAAAAATGAACTTATTATAATTATAAATTGTCCATGTGGTCAAAATTCCATTATCTTGATAATTATATTCATGATATAGATATAATATATATCATATATATCCAGTATATATATGTATTTTTAATAGTACATAACATTTGGAGATAAGAAATGAAATGCACTGTTCATGGAGACGGTAAGTCGTATGTACGTATGAACGCTACTTTCATTTCTATTTCATATTTCATGGATTGAAAACATAATGATACATAGGTTGTAACATAACAAGTATGTAATGAATAATAGATATATTTATATATGTCTATTAATGAATTATATAGTGTTTTAGAGGCTTAAAATGAAAATAAATCCAATCTTAAGCACGGAATACACTAATATTTTTTAAAAGATTGTTTTAATGCCTTTTAATGGCAAACCATTTTTAAATCTATATTTTGACAATTTTATAAGCTATGTTTGTCAAAATAAACTTATTATTTATGATTGGGACATCAAAATTTACTTTGTGTGAATTTTTGGTATTTTTCTGATAAAGTTCATTTTTTAATGAATAGTGAATAATGTTGTATTTTAATTCAAAACCTATTTTTAATATAATTTATTTATATGATTATATTATCTTTTGAATTGTTTTTGAAGTGAAATTAGAATATATTTTTACCATTTAATCCAATGGTGGTCATTGGAATCAATTTCACTTTGAAATTGGGCTTAAACTGGTGTCAATCTTTTGATACTTATTGTTTCATAAAAACACGCTATTTGCTCTGACAGTGGGAATTAATTATTAAATTAATTAATGTGAGTTATATGTTTTGAATTTTTTAAAATAGACTTCATTTTTGAATTCGGAATATCAAATATAGCTTAGAGTGAATTTTTGGTAATTTTCTGAAAAACTCCAATTTTTGATGAATAGTGAAACCACTAAGTGGTAATCAAGCAAACTGATTTTTCAGTTAAATGAAAGTTTACCACTAATGTGTATTGAATTTTGAAAATCTGACATACATTGTTGTCATTAGTATGTAAAATGTGGTTCAATGGGATGAAAATAATTTTTTGGTGAATAGTAACTTTTTTTCATTAATCGCGATTAGAGGTAATTAGTATAATTTAAGGTAAAAATGATATTATAAAAATGTGAAAACACCGTGACACTTGTCCTACCCCTATTGGATGAGTCATGGCTGACCAAGACAAACCATGAGTCTATTTAGGGGACCCCATGGAGCCACTTGGGTGAGATAATGACTTTAATGATTTTTTTTAAATAAAGGTGAAAATGACAGTAACATAAATTGTTTTACTAAAACAATTTTTAGAAGGGGTTATACTAATCATAATTTTGTCTATAAATACTATTTGGAAATATAAAAAGATTTCCTACATCAGGATATTTGTTTTATAATTTTTAGACTTTAAATAAATAAAATTATTTATGACATCATGATGATGCAGTGATGACCTCATTAATGAACAGTTTAAATAAAATGGAAGGATAATGTAATATATAAAACCTAAACATGTACAAAACCTATTGGTTGGGTAGATTTAGAAGCCTTATCATCTTATATTTGAAATACATCAATGTGGGACCTTATAAATTCGAAACACTTTTGAAAATAATATAATAGTTTCATGATTTCCAAAAGTGCCCCTCCTCTCCTCTTATAAAAGGCCCCCACCTCTACCTCATTTCACACACTCCTCAAGCCTTTGGATCGGCCAACCCCTGCCCATTTAATCTCTCCACATCCCTCTCCTCATCCTAGAGGATTCCCTTTGGACAGAATCCTTTCAAAGGAAGCCTTTAGGCTCAAATCAAAAGGAGTTACACTTTTAAAGGTAATTCATTCTCTCATGTTCATTTGTTTTATTTTGCTTCACCAACCCCCTAAACTCTTTTTATTTACTTCTTTTGTAACAACACCAGTATCGTAAATATACTAGGATGTTGTTATAATATTTATTCTAGATACACTCTCACACAACTACATCAAATGGTTAAAGAACATACGGTTTCCGTGGATCGCGAAATTCTGCCTCCCGAAACGATGATTGTTCAATACTCATTTAACACCTTAAAAGGTGGCCATTATGATGTCACTATTTTTATATATGATATATAATATGTTTATGTTTTACTTAAGCTTCTGTATTTTTCATTTTGGGTATACCTTTAAGGTTTCCATTATGGGTAAACGCGATATCTTCATTTAAGGAAGTGCGGACTACCGCCCCCTTAAAGTGAGTTGATTCGTTAAATACCATATGTGGGACGTATAAAGGATGGAACTATGATATTATATATGTTATTATACTAGAATTATAATATACTCTTATATAATTATGAATCCATTCCAGAAAATACGAAATAGAAATGGAAGTAGCGTTCATGCGTACGTACGGCTTACCGTCTCCATGAACGGTGCATTTCATTTCTTACCACTAAATGTGATGTAATATTATAAATACATGTATATGATGAATATATAATATATATATGTTATCCAAATCATTAATATCATTCTGGATATAACTATCCTTTGACCAAATTAACAACATGTAAATGTAAGAAGTCTATTTTTGACTTAAGAACCAAATACCGACAAAATGAACATTATTAACTTAAATGATTACATGATGTTCATAACATGGTATAAAAGGAATAATGAACTTGAAAAAGGTTCTTAAGAAAGTAGAGATTAACTCACGATTATTATTCATGAGATTAAATAACGGTCGGGTCAAGTCGGATACGAGGTATGGGACTTCGTCTCAATCTCCTTTCATTGAGGCATATTTTGTTTTATACACAACCTTCTTTTATACGGTGTATAAACCCCTTTGACTTTTACGTTTATCCAAAAGGAATATTTTTTATACGAAGAGTTTACTAAACGACAAAAGTGAATGTTTTTGTCGTACGTATGCGGCGACAACGACTTCTCCGCTGTCGTGATGGTTATTTGAGTTCCGGCTTCCTCTACAAGCCATGCCTTCTTTTAAAAGAAAAATAAATACCATGTTTTAATTCTCTTTTATTTTGGTATTGAAAATTGTTTTGATAATGTTTTTATATAAATGTGTTGTATTGATATCTTGTGATTGAATGGTGGAAATGTTATGTTTCCTTTATGCATGTTTTTTGTGATACGATTATGTTGAGGTTCTTTGGAATTATTATGAATATGGGTGGTTCCGTGATAAACTAAGGGCGAGTGAGCCCGATATAGCTCTCCAATGCATTGGGTAACGCGAAGGAGTGAAACGTTATGGTTTCTCCGAAGAGATTTTAGGGAATATACTGTGATGGGTATTCCAAACGTAACCAAGAGGGTTACTCCCTACGTAAGAATGTTATGAATGCCTCAGGTTACCTTTATGTCTTATGATTTCTATGATTTATTCATGATTTGATGAGGTATGTTAAAGTGCTTATGTTTTATGGGTAAATTATGATTTCATTCTTATGTATATATGTACCCTTATTTACCCTTATTTCCTTTCCATGTTTTTATAACCCATACTGAGCTTTTTATGCTCATCCCAAGTTTCTTTGAAATGTTTTTCACAGGTCAAGGGAAAGGTACATGATATGATGATAGTGTCAAGGAAGTGTCAAGAAAGAATCCATGTTTTATTTTAAATATGTTTCCATTGATGGGAATGAAGAATACTATATTTATGTAACCACTTTGTTTATATGTGGGATGTAATGCAAGTTTTATGATCTAATTCTCTAAAACTCTAAACCCAAAAAGATCCTCAATGTGTAATCTTGTAATAACTCAAGATTAAGTAAGGTTTAAGGTTGGGGCCTTATAGTTGGTATCAGAGGTCGGTTTAGATAACTTTAGGAGTTATAATTCTATTAAATGATTATCCAAAAATATATTTTTTTTGAAATGATATAGCATTTGAAGATTACCATGTTGTTTCATCTAAGACATGTTTGTTCAGAATGGTTTTCCGCAGAGGAAGCAAAGATGTTTTTTTTGGGAAGTCATACTAAGGGAAATGACCTTCCAAATCAGCATACTGAGATGGTCAGAATCAAAATTGAGCAGTTTACTGTAGTGATGGCTCAGTTGAATCAGGTGATAAGTGGTGGTTTTTATTGATGATATTTTGGTGTTTTCTAAAAGTAAAGAGGAGCATGAAAGACATTTAAGGGTTATATTGCAAACCTTAAAAGAAAAGAAACTATATGGAAAATTCAGAAAGTGTGAGTTTTGGTTGCAACAAATTTCTTTCCTTGGTCATATTGTTTCTAAAGATGGAATTACTGTTGATCCTGCAAAAACAAAAGTTGTGGAAGAATGGCCAAGACCCACAAATGTAACCGAGATTCGTAGCTTCCTTGGTTTGGCAGGCTATTACCGAAGGTTTGTTAGAATTTTTTCACGGTTATCTAGTCCAATGACTAAGCTAACTCGGAAGGGTGTTAAGTTTATCTGGACAAAAGAATGTGATGATTGTTTTCAGGAATTGAAAAGAAGCTTGGTAAATGCTCCAGTTTTGGCACTACCTTCCAAGAATGGAGAGATTGTTATCTACAGTGATGCTTCATTGAAAGGACTTGGTTGCGTCCTAGTGCAGAATGATCAGGTAATTGCTTATGCTTCACGACAGTTGAAAACTCATGAGGTAAATTACCCTACACATGATTTGGAATTAGCTGCTGTTGTTTTTGCTTTAAAAATTTGGAGGCATCATTTGTATGGAGTAAAGTGTGAAATATATACCGATCACAAAAGTTTAAAGTATATATTCACAGAGAAAGAGTTAAACATGAGACATAGGAGATGGCTAGAATTAATCAAGGATTATGATTGTACAATTCATTACCATCCGGGAAAAGCAAATAAAGTGGCTAATGCTTTGACTCGAAAAAGTAATACTTCTTTAGCAATGTTGCGTTTGGAACGTGATCCTTTGGTTAAGGATTTGATGAACTTTGGCATAGAAGTTGTTAGTGCAGGAAGTCCTTCTATTTTGTTTCAGGTATCAGTGAGATCTTCTCTATCAGGCAGAATCAAGCAAGCACAGAAGCAAGACAGTGAGTTGCAGAAAAAGGTAGATCTGGTTCAAAAAGGTAAGTTGCCTGAATTCAACATTGATAATGATTATGTTTTGAGATTTGGGAAGAGATTGTGTGTTCCTTGTGATTCACAGTTGAAGAGAGATTTGTTATGTGAAGCTCACAGTTCTCCGTTTTCAGTTCATCCTGGAAGTACTAAGATGTACAGAGATCTGCGAGAGTATTACTGGTGGGATGGAATGAAAATAGATATTGCTGATTTTACTATGAAGTGTTTGACATGTCAATAGGTTAAAGCATAGCGGCAGTTACCGAAAGGTATGCTTCAGCCTTTACTAGTGCCAGAGTGGAAATGGGAGAATATATCCCTGGACATTGTTGTGGGATTACCGAAGACATCTCGAGGTAATAATTCAATCTGGGTTATTATTGATCGCTTGACCAAGTCTGCTCATTTCATTGCCATACAAGATACTTTTTCCCTAGATCAACTTTCCCGTTTGTACCTTAAAGAGATAGTCAAGTTACATGGAGTTCCTCTCTCCATTATATCGGATCTTGATCCCAGGTTTACTTCTAACTTTTGGAAAGGCCTTCAAAATTCGTTGGGTACTAAATTAAATTTTAGTACGGCTTTTCATCCTCAATCCGATGGGCAGTCAGAACGAACAATTCAGACCTTGGAGGATATGCTACGAGCTTGTTCAATGGATTATCAGGGAAGTTGGGACCAACATCTTTCTTTGGTTGAATTTTTATATAATAACATTTTTCATTCCAGTATACAGATGGCACCATTTCAGAAATTATATGGGAAGCGGTGTCGAACTCCAGCTTTCTGGGATGAAGTGGGTGAAAGGAAGGTGATGGGACCAGAATTGGTAGAAGAGATGGCAGAAAAAGTTCAGCTGATTCAGAAGCACATGAGAACAACTCAGAGCAGGCAGAAAAGTTATGCGGATAACAGGAGGAAGGATCTCTCTTTCAAGGTAGGTGATCATGTTTTTCTCAAGGTTTCTCCATGGAAAAGTGTGATGAGATTTGGTAAGAAAGGAAAGCTGAGTCCAAGGTTCATTGGACCATATGAAATTATGGAGAGAGTTGGATCATTTGCATACCAGGTGGCTTTACCTCCGAGTCTATCTCAGGTACACAATGTTTTTCACGTTTCGATGTTGAGAAAATATATTCCAGATCCATCTCATGTTTTGAGTCCAGAGGTAGCTCAGCTGGAAGAGAACCTATCTTATGAGGAACAACCGGTCCAGATTCTTGACCACAGGGAGCAAGTGTTACGGAATAAGGTGATTAAGTAGGTAAATTTTTTGTGGAAAAACCACATGATGGAAGAGGCAACATGGGAATCTGAAAATGCAATGAGGGATAAGTACCCCCATTTATTTGATAAGTAAATAAATTGCGGGGACGCAATTCTCTAAAGGGGGGAAGGATGTAACATCTCAAGTAAGTAATTAATAATATATATATTTATATATGTCTATTAATGAATTAGATAGTGTTTTAGAGGCTTAAAATGAAAATAAATCCAATCTTAAGCATGAAATACACTAATATTTTTTAAAAGATTGTTTTACTGTCTTTTGATGGAAAACCATTTTTAAATCTATCTTTTGACAATTTTATAAGCTATGTTTGTCAAAATAAACTTATTTTTTATGATTGGGACATAAAAATTTACTTTGTGTGAATTTTTGGTATTTTTCTGATAAATTTCCTTTTTTAATGAATAGTGAATAATGTTGTATTTTAATTCAAAACCTCTTTTTAATATAATTTATTTATATGATTAGATTATCTTTTGAATTTTTTTTGAAGTGAAATTAGAATATATTTTTACCATTTAATCCAATGGTGGTCATGGAATCAATTTCACTTTGAAATTGGACTTAAACTGGTGTCAATCTTTTGATACTTATTGTTTCATAAAAACACTCTATTTTCTCTGACAGCGGGAATTTATTATTAAATTAATTAATGAGACTTATATTTTTTTAATTTTGTAAAATAGACTTCATTTTTGAATTCGGAATATCAAATATAGCTTAGAGTGAATTTTTGGTAATTTTTTGAAAAACTCCAATTTTTGATGAATAGTGAAACCACCAAGTGGTAATCAAGCAAACTGATTTTTCAGTTAAATGAAAGTTTACCACTAATATGTATTGAATTTTGAAAATCCGACATACATGGTTGTCATTAGTATGTAAAATGTGGTTCAATGGGATGAAAATAATTTTTTGGTGAATAGTAACTTTTTTTCATTAATCGCGATTAGAGGTAATTAGTGTAATTTAAGGTTAAAATGATATTATAAAAATGTTAAAACACCATGAAACTTATCCTACCCCTATTGGATGAGTCATGTCCGACCAAGACAACCCATGGGTCGATTTAGGGGAACCCATGGAGCCACTTGGGTTAAATAATGACTTTAATGCTTTTTTTTAAATAAAGGTGAAAATGACACTAACATAAATTGTTTTACTAAAACAATTTTTAGAAGGCGTTATACTAATCATACTTTTGTCTATAAATACTCTTTGGAAATATAAAACGATTTCCTACGTCAGGATATTTTTTTTATAATTTTTATACTTTAAATAAATTAAATTATTTATGACATCATGATGATGCAGCGATGACCTCATTAATGAATAGTTTAAATAAAATCGAAGGATAATGTAATATCTAAAACATAAACATGTCTAAAACTTATTGGTTGGGTATATTTCGAAGCCTTATCACCTTATCTTTGAAATTTATCAATTTGGGACCTTAGAAATTCGAAACACTTTTGAAAATAATATAATAGTT
This sequence comes from Viscum album, assembly GCA_963277665.1. Lineage (NCBI taxonomy): Eukaryota > Viridiplantae > Streptophyta > Magnoliopsida > Santalales > Viscaceae > Viscum > Viscum album. Next base: position 1,892,386,769 of record OY728122.1, on the reverse strand, counting down.
TCATGATTTCCAAAAGTGCCCCTCCTCTCCTCTTATAAAAGGCCCCCACCTCTACCTCATTTCACACACTCCTCAAGCCTTTGGCTCGGCCAACCCCTGACCATTTACTCTCTCCAAATACCTCTCCTCATCCTAGAGGATTCCCTTTGGGCGGAATCCTTTCAAAGGAAGCCTTTAGGCTCAAATCAAAAGGAGTTACACTTTTAAAGGTAATTAATTCTCTCATGTTCATCTGTTTTATTTTGCTTCTCCAACCCCCTAAACTCTTTTTATTTACTTATTTTGTAACAACAACAGTATATTAAATATACTAGGATGTTGTTATAAGATTTATTCAAGCTACACTCTCACACAACTACATCAAATGGTTAAAGAACATACGGTTTCCGTGGATGGCGAAATTCTGCCTCCCGAAATGATGATTGTTCAATACTCATTTAACACCTTCAAAGGTGGCCATTATGATGTCACTATTTTTATATATGATATATAATATGTTTATGTTTTACTTAAGCTTATGTATTTTTCATTTTGGGTATACCTTTAAGGTTTCCATTATGGGTAAACGCGATATCTTCATTTAAGGAAGTGCGGACTACCGCCCCCTTAAAGTGAGTTGATTCGTTAAATACCATATGTGGGACGTATAAAGGATGGAACTATGATATTATATATGTTATTATACTAGAATTATAATATACTCTTATATCATTATAAATCCATTCCAGAAAATACGAAATAGAAATGTAAGTAGCGTTCATGCGTACGTACGACTTACCGTCTCCATGAACGGTGCATTTCATTTCTTACCTCTAAATGTTATGTAATATTATAAATACATGTATATGATGAATATATAAGATATATATGTTATCCAAATCATTAATATCATTCTGGATATAACTAACCTTTGACCAAATTAACAACATGTAAGTGTAAGAAGTCTATTTTTGACTTATGAACCAAATACCGACAAAATGAACATTATTAACTTAAATGATTACATGATGTTCATAACATGGTATAAAAGGAATAATGAACTTGAAAAATATTCTTAAGAAAGTAGAGATTAACTCAAGTTTATTATTCAGGAGATTAAAGAACGGTCGGGTCAAGTCGGATATGAGGTATGGGACTTCGTCTCAATCTCCTTTCATTGAGGCATATTTTGTTTCATACACAACCTTCTTTTATACGGTGTATAAACCCCTTTGACTTTTACGTTTATCCAAAAGGAATATTTTTTATATGAATCATTTACTAAACTAAAAAAGGGAATGTTTTTGTCATACGTATGTGGTGACAACGACTTCTCCGCCGTCGTGACGGTTATTTGAGTTTCGGCTTCCTCTACAAGCCATACCTTCTTTTAAAAGAAAAATAAATACCATGTTTTAATTTTCTTTTATTTTGGTATTGAAAATTGTTTTGATAATGTTTTTATATAAATGTGTTGTATTGATATCTTGTGATTGAAAGGTGGAAATGTTATGTTTCCTTTATGCATGTTTTATGTGATACGATTATGTTGAGGTTCTTGGGCATTATTATGAAGATGGGTGGTTCCGTGATAAACTAATGGCGGGTGAGCCCGATATAGCTCTCCAATGCGTTGGGTAACGTGAAGGAGTGAAACGTTAAGGTTTCTCCGAAGAGATTTTAGGGAATATACTATGATGGGTATTCCAAACGTAACCAAGAGGGTTACTCCCTACGTAAGAATGTTATGAATGCCTCAAGTTACCTTTATGTCTTATGATTTATATGATTTATTCATGATTTGATGAGGTATGTTAAAGTGATTATGTTTTATGGGTAAAGTATGATTTCATTCTTATGTATATATTTACCCTTATTTACCTTTATTTCCTTTCCATGTTTTTATAACCAATACTGAGCTTTTTATGCTCATCCCAAGTTTTTTTGAAATGTTTTTCACAGGTCAAGGGAAAGGTACATGATATGATGATAGTGTCAAGGAAGTGTCAATAAAGAATCCATGTTTTATTTTAAATATGTTTCCATTTATGGTAATGAAGAATACTATCTTTATGTAACCACTTTGTTTATATATGGGATGTAATGCAAGTTTTATGATCTAATTCTCTAAAACTCTAAACCCAAAAAGATCCTCAATGCGTAATCTTGTAATAACTCAAGATTAAGTAAGGTTTAATGTTCGGGCCTTATATAGGTATATTATAATTATAGTATAATATAATATGGTATACATGTTACATAATTTCCTTAATTCCATCCTTTATACATTCCATGTATGTCATGAACGAATCATATCACTTTGAGGGGGTGGTAGTCTGCACTTCCTCAAATAAAATTATTGTATTTAAACATATTGGAAAGAATAAAGGTATGTTTTTAAATCAAAATTATAGAAATATAGAGAAAACATAAATATATATATATTATATAAATACAGGGCCATCATAATGGCTTCCATAAGAGATGGTAGGAGAAGATTGACGAATCATCATTTTGCGAGGCAGTAGTTCACCGTCCACAGAAATATTATGTTCTTAACCTGTTAAATGGAGGTTTGTGTATATTTAGTTAGAATAATTATCATAAAAACAACCAAGTATATTGAAGATACTAGTTTTTTTATAAAATAAAGTAATAAAATTATTTTATGGGGTTGGAGAAGTAAAATAAAACAAAATAACTTAAGAGAAGACATTAACTTTAAATCTGGTATCTCCCTTTGGTTTGAAACAAAAGGTTTAATTGAATTAGATTTTGCCTAGGGGAAGGATTCTAGAAGAATAATAGGGATTTAGGGAGCTTAATTAGTCAGATGTTGGATGAGCCAAGGGGACTAAGAAGTATGTGGAATGAGATAGAAGTGAGGGCTTTTTATATGGGGGAGGAGAGGCTCTTTAGGAAATCTGGAAAATATTATTTTATTATATAATGATTTTTGGTTTATAAAAGTCCAAAACTCATTACAGTATAAGATAATATGACCCATGTTTGAAATAAAACCATTCAATAAGAATTGGACATGTTTTAGATATTTTTTTAATCTTTATAATCTTATTTATTTAAATCATTCATTAATGAGGTAAACACTACATCATATTTTGTCATAAATAATTTTATTTATTTGATGTATAAAAATTTTAAAAAAACCCATGATAAAGTAAATATTTTTATCTTTACAATTAATATCTATAATCTATGATATAACTTATATAACCCCATGTAAACAATTGATTTACTAGAAGATATATGTTTGTGTCGTTTTTTCCATTACTTTAAATAAATTAATATAAAGTGTCATTATCACCCTTAAGTGGCTCTATGGGGTCCCCAAATCGACCCAATGATGCCCATGGTCAGAAATTTGTTATCCAACAGTATTAGGACACATGTTAGGTTAATTTAATATTATTATAATATTATTTATTTACCCTTATTTACAAGATTTACCCTTTAACCATGGTAAATAAAATTTTTACTGAAGTAAATATTCATATGGTTTAAAAATATAAGTTACCTATTTACACAATTTGGAACTCCTGATTCTAAATATGGTATCAATTTTTACAAATTCAAAACACAGAAGTGGAAAAAAATAATTTAAAATTAATTCCCGCTGTCAAAACAAAAATCCTGTTTTTAATAAATAATAACTATAAAAAGATTGACACTTATTTATGTCCAATCCCATAGTGAAATTATTTCTATTGACCAAAATTAGATTAAACAGTAAAAAAATAATATAATTACACTTTAAAATAAAAGAAAGATAATCTAACCATAGAAATAAATTGTATTAAAATATAGTTTTGAATTAAAATGCAGTATTTTTCACTATTTATTAAAAAATGACCTTTATCAGAAAAATACAAAAATTTAATACAAAGTAAATTTTGACGTCCCTATTCAAAAGAATAATTTTATTTTGTCAAATAGAACATATAAAAGTTACCAAATTAGGATTTAATGAGGGTTCACCATCAAAAGGTGGTAAATTGACCTTTTAATGAACATTAGAGTATTTATGCTTAAAATCATATTATTTGTTATTTTAATCCACTGAAATTTATTGGATAATCCTAAAAACATTTAAAAAACAAGTTTAATCATAATATGGTTAGTTTTGTTCATTCATGCCAATATAACAGATTTTCATTAACTACCATTTAAAATAATAATATTATATTAATATATTTAATTATAACTCAACATTGTAGGAAACATAAGTTTTCAATGAAACCTATTATTGTGTATCAGGTTTTCCAGTTAACATAGCATCCCATTTAAGGTAAAATTTATATTTAATTAAAAAAATTTAATAAATATAAAAAAGTTATATTCTTTATTTACTTGGGATGTTACATCCTTCCCCCCTTTTGGGAATTTCATCCTTGCAATTTTAAAATTGGGTTTGGAAACTTCATTTGATGTTCCACATCGAAAAATGATTCAATAAAAATATCAGTTTAAAATAAAGGAAGGGAAGTAAAATGGTCACATGAGACAACAAATACTAGGATTCCATGAAAACATGGATATGGAAGAGAAACTAACTCTCATAGATTAATAAAGAGTGATATAGAACATGATCATGGAATGTTAACCACCATAATACCAAAATTTTGTGGTTGGGTAAAATTATGATGATAAAACAAAGCTTATAACATTTTTAAATCAAGATCCTTTCCATAGATTTCAATGATTTTATTAATAACTATACTAAGATCGTAAGGAAATATAATCTCTTATCATGTAGAGTGTCATCCTTTAATAAAATTCTACCACAAACTCATATTTTCTCCAAACTGTAAGTATTCAAGATGACTTCGTCACACCTGATGTGCAAGAATAAACTTCTAGATTATCAGATAATCCAAAAAAGATGAACTCTATATTCCCCCTGTCTTTAGGCATCAACCAAAACCTAAACGTTTAGTACAAGTCCATATAATCTCCAAAAAAGGATAATACTTTATAAAAACAAATACTGCTCTTAATCTCCAAAATTCAACAAACAATACCCAATGTTCGGCAAAGGCCATTCAATAATCAAATGTACATAAAATTATTCAATGCAACTCATACTAATATTATAACCCAAAACTCAATAGTATTTAATCATATAGTCTTCCACAGTAAATCTTAACATTTATCTCAAAAAACATTGAATACTCTTAATGTATCATACTATAGTTTAATTAACTTAAACACATATTCTCTATGATAGATTAATCATTTCCATATATAACGTAAATCACCTTATGTACACAATAAAAACATAGATTATTCCAAAATAATATTTCAACCATTACTCCACAAATTAAATCTCATAGTATTTTATTTTCCTTAAACATTCAGTGTTTCCAAAAGAGAGAATGTATTCGAAAATAACCTTTATTAATTAATCACCAAATAATTTTCCTATACTAAGGATGTCCATTTTATAAAACATAAGTTCTAAAATAAACGTATTGTTGTTCCATAAAATCATTTCACTTATAAGAATAAGTCATACAAACCATGGACTTCATGTAGGACAGTGGTAGGCGAAGCGCCCTTTTTTCCCTTTGGTTGTGGCTTTGATTCCTATAGACTTTCTAGATGCGACAGGTCATCGCCCATATTGCGGGTTTTACTTTTTATAAAACAAAAAAATATCCCTAACATGTTTTAACCTCAATGCTTTTATTATACCTTTCATTTTCATCCCAATACATTAAGACCTCAACATCAAATATATTGTCATTTTTTTCACCTCTATGTGATAAAATAAAACTATTCCTAATAGAAACAACATCATACCTTGATCATGGTGTCCATATGGTTTCATCATAATCTTTTTCATGTAGTCAGAAGGTCCATGCATTGCAATAATGATTTAGAGAACCTTCAAAATCATTTGCTTCCTTTATGCAAATACACCTTGTACAACTTGGGTCATATGGGTGTCCACAGAAAAATATTTTTAGAAAATAATCATGTATGTCATATAATTTCAAAACATCTAATAAGACACGATTTTTATAAAATAGGAAGAACAAGTTTGAGTTGATACATTCAATCAATGGTCCTTCTAAAATACCATAAGTTTGTGCTGGGAGACTATATTGTAAGAGAAAATATAAATTGTTTGCGCAAAGGTCTTCTTCTTCAGCACCTTTTTAAAAATCATAATATGCTTCAAAATCATGTGATAAGGTAAAATATTTAAAAATTCCTTGATAATATTTAACTTTCTTGAAAATATGAGAATATTGAGAAAATATGATTTGATTAAACACAACTCATGATCCACAATGATATCGAGGTATAGTGGAGGTGTTTGATATCTCAAACAACTACTTTCAAGAGAGTTGTATGATAGAAAAAGTTTCACAATCATATGAACATGACATTGCAATAATTATTGCAAGCATGTCATTAGGAAGAGATAAGAATGTTGTTTGAGATCCTCCTCCTTCCATTTGTAACCAAATTTACTCGATCTGAAAAATTTATAAAATAATGATTTAACTGAAATAATTGACATAGGGACTAACCATGTGTTTAACTAAAACTCATAATCCCTAAAGTTGTCTAAATAGACCTTTGATACCAAATATAAGGACCTAGCCTTAAACATTACTTAATATTGAGTAAAATCAAGAATTCACATAGAGTATCTTTTCAGGATTAGAGTTTTAGAGAATTAGGACATAACGATTTCATATCAAATTGAATATTACATGAAGACACTACTACTCAGTACCCATTTTTAATAAAATAAAATAAAACTCCTAAGAAAAACATGTCTAGTTCCAAGTATTATAAAAAAGACTTTCCCTTGATCCCATCCTTAACCCTATTCATCTTTAAGTCATTTTGAAAAAATTTCAAAAACTTTCTATGAGCGTAAAAATATTAGTAAGGGTTATAAAATAAGAAAAGGAAATATTAACCAATAAATAAATACAAACCAATGAAACCATACTTTTAAATCATAACATACCTCATCAAATCATAAGATTTATGAATAGCACATAGAAATCATAAATCATAAAGGTAACTTGTGGAATCCATATCATACTTACATTATAGCTATCACAACTATGTAGAGAGTTACATTGGAATACACATCATAGTATATTCCCTAAATCTCTTCGGAGAAACATTAACGTTTACCTCCATCACGTTACCCAATGCATTGGATAGCTATCTCGAGCTGACCTGCTCGAGGTTTATAATGGAACCACCTGTATAGGTAAACAATTCCCAATAACCATAATATATTCATAACACATAAAACAAGCATAATGGGAAGATAACATTTCCACTTTCCAATCACAATATATCAATTCAAGATATTCTAATAAACAATGCATTATCAAACCATTTTAAACATTTAATAAAGTGATTTTGGAATCAAAGTGTCCCATACAACTTTGAAGCTTTTAAAGGAATTAACATTTTAAAACATTAATTTCAATATAAATAAATCCTAAAACCCATTTTTGAAACATTGACATTAAGGAGAAATATTTATATGGATAAATCTTTAAAACATTTAAAATGGTAATTTAGCTAAATAGTTTCTAACAAAATGAGATACACTTGAATACCAACCATTGTGGAATAACATTAATCAAAGCTTATAATATCACGATAATAGAGATATTCATGATATTATATGTCAATGGGTAGTATATACACCATATAAAATTGAATTTTTGTATAAACAATAAATAAGTTTCAAAGGAATGTAAATTACAACAAGTTCCCTTGAAAAGATCATATCCTTAGATTAAGGAAAAATAAATGAAATAATTATGTGTGAAAAATAACAATACACCAAATATAAGTGGATATTAAGTGTAAACCAATCATAGTACATTCACACATATTCATATCACAGAATAATAAAGAAGTATATGTTTAACCCAAAAATTGAAATTGGGTTAAGAAGTTCTCTTACAGAAACTCGACACCATAACAACATCACTATGAAATTTAGAAAATAAGTTTATGAGAGATAAAAGGTTATCTCATCACTTGGAAATATCATTTATAGAAATAACTATATATAAAAACATTTCCCTACATAAGAAGATGTAAATTTAAAGACAAAACAAAAAGTAGTTTTTAAAAAGAGGAGAAAGAGGAGGGTGAAATGTTCCCTTACCGATTTGGTAACATATGAAACATACACCCCATGATAGAAGAAAATTCAATGAAGATGTAAATAACCATAAGTTAAATTCTATTAGGGGTAGTACATCCACCACAAAAAATATAATAGTGGAAAATATAGCATGAATCTCATGGGTATAAAAAGTGAGATGAAAACCCCTTACAACATTGCAATTACAACATTGTAATCAATCGAGTCGTATGAACAGAAGTTAATAACCACCAAATAAATCACAGAATATAATGAATATAAATAAAATCATAATAATATATATAAAATTTCAGTACACAATGCACCACATACAATAAATAAGTGGCAAAAAATGGAGATCTCATAGAATTAAAAGTGAGATAAAAAACCCCTTACCTCATGTCTGACTTGACTCGTTTGTTCCTTATTCTTCCTAAATAATAAACATATGTTAATTTATACTTTATTTAAAACTTTTTAAAATTTTATTATTCCTATTATATCACTTTTTACCTAGATATTACAATTATTTAATTATTTGAGTTCATATTGTACATTTTGTCAATGTTCAGAACTTGAGTTAAAAATAAACTTGTTATAATTATAAATTGTCCATGTGGTCAAAATTGCATTATCTCTTGAATGATATTAATTATTTAGATATCATATATATCCTATAAATCCAGTATATATATGTATTTATAATATTACATAGCATTTGGAGATAAGAAATGAAATTCACTATTCATGGAGACGGTAAGCCGTACGTACGCATGAACGCTACATTCATTTGTATTTCATATTTAATGGAATGGAAACATAATGATACATAGATATATTATATTTATAGTATAACATCCTAATATATATATATATATATGTTACAAAATTTCATTAACGCCATCCTTTATACATTCCATGTATGTCATGAACAAATCATATCACCTTGAGGGGGAAATAGTCTGCACTTCCCCAAATGATATTATCGTATTTACACATTTTAAAACGTATAAAGGTATGCTTGTAAATAAAAATTAAAGAATCATAGAGAAAACATAAATATAATAAATATAATATATAAATACAGTTATATCATAATAGCCACCATAAGAGGTAGTATGAGAAATTGAACAATCATTGTTTCGTGAGGCAGTAGTTCGTCATCCACAAACCATATATTTTATTTTCCACTTAGATGGAGGTGTGTGTAAGTGTAGTTAAAATACTTCTCATAAAACAACCTAGTATATTTAGGATATAGTTTAGGTTATAGAATAAAGGAATAAAAATAATTTATGTGGTTATATAAGTAAAATAAAATAAAAGAACTTAAGAGAAGACATTACATTTAAATCGGGTATCTCCCTTTGGTTTGAACCAAAAGGTTTAATTGAATTGCCTTCATCATAAGGGAAGGCTTCAAGGAGGATAGGGATGTGGGGAGATTAATTAGATAGATGTTGGACAAGCCAAGGGGCTTGAGAAGTGTGTGTAATGGGTTAGAAGTGTGGGCTTTTTATTAGGGAGAGGAGGGGATCCTTAGGAAAGCCAGAAAATATTATTTTATTATATAATTATTTTCGGTTTATAAAGGTCCAAAACTCATTAAAGGAGAAGATAATATGACTCATGTTCAAAATAAAATCATCCAATAATAATTTGATAGGTTTTAAATATTTTTTTAATATTTATAATATTATTTATTTAAATAATTCATTAATGAGGTAAACACTGCATCATTATTCTGTCATAAATAATTTTATTTATTTGATGTCTAAAAATTATAAAACAAATACAATGATGTAGGAAATCATTTTATATTACCATATATTATTTATAATTGAAGATACATCTTATATAACCCCATGTAAAAATTGATTTACTAAAAGATATATGTTTATGTCATTTTTATATTTACTTTAAATAAATTAATATAAAGTGTCATTATCACTCTTAATTGGATCCATGGGGTCCCAAAATTGACCCAAGTATGATCATGGTTGGAAATTTATTATCAATTTAGATTAGTACACATGTTAGGGTAATTTAATATTATTATAATATTATTTATTTACCCTTAATTACCAAATTTACCTTTTCACCATGGTAAATAAAATTTTTACTGAAGAAAATATTTATATTGCCTAAAAATAAAAGATACATATTTACACAATTTGAAACTCTTGATTATATATATGTAATTAATTTTTACATATTCAAAACAAATAAGCGGTAGAAATTAATTTAAAATTAATTCCCGCTGTCAAAACAAAAAGCGTGTTTTTAAGAAATAATAACTTTCAAAATATTGACTGTTATTTATGTCCAATTTGAAAGTGAAATTACATCCAATGACCAAAATAGGATTAAATAGTAAATAAATAATATAATTAAACTGTAAAACCAATTAAAAATATAATCTATCCTTAAAAATAAATAAGATTCAAAGGCAGTTTTGAATTAAAATGCAGTATTTTTCACTATTTATTAAAAAATGAACTTTATCAGAAAAATAACAAATTTTAATCCAAAGTAAATTTTGATGTCCTGATTCTAAATAATAATTTTATTTTGTGAAATAGAACATATAAAAGTGACCAAAACTAGATTAAATGAGGGTTCTCCATCAAAAGGCGGTAAATCGACCTTTTAATGAATATTATAGTATTTATGCTTAAAATCAGATTCTTTCTAATTTAAAGCCTCTAAAATTAATTGGATAAATGTAAAAACATTTAATAAAAATGTTTAATCATAATATGGTTAGTTTTGTTCATTCCCGCCAAAACAACAGCTATGCGTTAACTACCATTTAAAATAATAATATTATATTAATATTTTTCAGTATAACTCAACGTTGTGTGCAACATAAGTTTTTAATTAAACCTGTTGTTACGTATCAGGTATGCTATCGAACATAGCATCCAATTTAAGGTAAAATTAATATTTAATTCACAAATTTTAATAAATATTAAAAAAATGTATTCTTTATTTTCCTAGGATGTTACATTTATAGTGGAGGAGAGGGGTGATTTGTAATATCTTATTCATTATTTTTTATTTCTCATAAGATAAGGAATTGTGTTGATTCCTATGAAAAAAATAGTAATAAGTTCTTGTGAGTTTGAAAAAATTGTGATTACCTTAGCCATACATTACATATGGCTCAATAAATCATGTATTTAGAATTTATCATTAATTTTCATATTTTACTATTCAATAAAAATTCATGTATTTTAGAAAAATACCAAAAATCACCCTAACAATTTTTTGATGTTTAGAATTTAAAAATGGATTCCATTTTATCAAAATAGTTTTATATATATTTGAAATTTAATTTTTAAATAAAGTCATTATTTTCTTGAAAAATATATTTTTTAAATTTAAAACATATTTTATAATAAATTAAAAAAATAACTAAGTCCCTCTAAAATTATCCTAAAATCACAAGAAAACAAAATATTTATTTAGTAATAAAGTTTATGAAAATGAATTTTATTTTAAATGAAAAAATTAATTTAATATTTTAATTAAATATTTATTACTAACAAAAATACTGGAACATAATTATTAATTTTTTAAAACATTCACTCTCATTTATATGATGCCTAAATATTATTTATACCTTCGTAGTTAAGGATACTATTCATAAGGGTATCATTATAATTCATAGGGGTATATTACCGTTCACAAGGGCCATGTTATTATCCATAGAAAATTATGTTGATCCTATTAGACTCTAGAAACTTACCGATCACAATGGTTTATGTCCATTTTTCAAAATTCAAATCACAGAAGTGGAAAATTTATAATTCATGCGTGAGTTAGAACTATCTTGTGTAAATAATTATAATAACACCAATTTTTTTCATAGAGAATCAATGTTGTGTGCATTATGGGTTATATTTTATTTCTTAATTCTTGGGGTGTTATAGTGATATAAATGCATAAAAGATGGATCAAATTACATAGGAACACATTTCTGCATGCTATGGGTTTGAATTTTATTTATATTTTTCAATTTCTAATCGATCTGTTGATGGGATAATAATATTCCCATGTCCAAAATGAAAATTTAAAAGATTTTTAAAGAGATATGAAGTTTATGAACACTTGACATTGAAGAAATTCCCCTCCCAATACTTTTCTAGGATTGGGAATGGAGAATCAAATGTTACAAAAACATTGGGTACAAATTTTAATAGATAGATAAACCTCCAAAATTAATCGAAAATGGAAAATGAAATTAAAAACATTATAAAAAATGTAATCGACATTACAAGACACCAATTTTAACATAAAAAAATATCAAAAAAACCAATTGAGGGTGCTTCAAATTAGAACATGAAAAGAGATGTTTTGTGACTATAAGCCAACTAGATCAAGACTATAACATATCATTGGGTCCCCTTTTGATTCTGTAGAGACTAATCTATGATAAAAATCACCGATAAGATAGATGAGTTTCATGGTTAAGTTGACGATGGAAATCAAGATTTGTGTATTCGACGTATGAAATATTGAAAACATTCTTTTCTACTGAAGTTGTACCCAATCAAGTTCCTATGTAGAATTTCAAAAAAGGTTATGTCCATGATATTAGAATTATCGTGATATGCATTTTCTAAATAAAATATCCATGGGAATTTTCATGATATGAAAAAAGTTGTTAATAAGATAGGTATGAATTATACAAAAAATAATGTGTGTCATAAAGATAGTATGATTTATTTGAGAGAGAATTCAAGTAAATGGGATTTTAAAAAATATTCTTCTTCTAGATAGTATATAATGAGTGGTTTTGAAATTCTGAATCAATATACAACTATGAATAATAAGATAAGGAATACACTTGCAATGGTTTTTCATTACATTCCTTTAAATCATTTATTGTAAAGATTTTTCATGTCAACTAAAACCACTAAGAACATGAAGTAGCATTCTATAGATAATAATAATGATGGGTTATTGTGAAATTAAATAGATTCACAATCATTTAATACATTTGATTCATTACATCCATATTTCTCATTTTATACTAGGAATGTTTTATTGGGATTGGTTGTGGATGGATTCAACCTATTTGGTACTTTGAGCATCGGTTATAAAAAAATTTCGGTTGTTTTGATCCATTACAATATGCCTCCATGGATGTGTACACAACAAATATATTTTATCATTTTTATGATTATTCCTAGAAAACAATTTCCTAGAAATGATACTCATGTATACTTTAAACCTCTTATTGATGAATTACTGGAGTTATAAAGCAACGATGTTGAGACATATGATTTATCTCCTAGAACAATGTTCAAAATGAAAGTTTCTCTAATGTGGACCATTAGATACTTCCCTAAACTTGGTAATTTTGCTGGTTGGAACACATACACTTGTTTGTATTATCCGATTTATAAATTTGATTTTGAACCTGATCGACCACCTCACACTAAAAAATGGTACTTCTTGTTTCCTCGATGATTTCTCGATGCATCGCATAAATTTTTGTTGAACAAGTCAAAATAAAAGGATATTATTGATCATAGACCACCTCCAAAGTTTTTGAAAGGTTCTGAATTATTTGAATAGCTTAGAAATGTTTAAATAGAATTTTGGAAGGTGCATCATTTGAATAATAGTGTGAAATGAGTTTTAAGTGCATATTCAAGTGAAATCAAAATGAAAAAATTGATGAAAAAAATATATTCTTCAAACATCCATATTAGGAATTTAAGTTGTTGTAGAATATTAATTATGTTTTTCATATGGAGAAGAATGTTGGTGAAAATTTGATCATCACATTTCTTAATGAGAATGGAAAATTGAAGGACCTTATCAATTCTTATAAAGACGTAAAAAATTAATAGAAAGTGTGATCTATGGCCATATGGGAATGGAAATTATTCTCCAAAAAAAATTTCATTGAAAATAGTGATAAAGATACATTCCTTATAATCCTAAAACATATAAAGATATGTGATGGGTATTCAAGTAACATCTCATGGTGTGTTAACTTAAAGAATCATAGGTTACATGGATTGAAAAGTCACAATTCACATATTTTGTTATAAAAGTTGCAACTGTTAGAATTGAGTACATTATTACCTAGAAAGGACACTACTATTGTACTTAAAGTTTTCACATTATTTAGAAAACTATGTGAGAAAACTATACAACCGTTTGAGCTTGAAAACCTTCAAGAGATATTTTAATTGATACATTGTGCAATGTAGATGATTTTTTCTCTGTTTGTTTTACTATCAGGATGCATTTTACATTGCATTTGATCAGGGAGGATAAATTAGGAGGCCCTATACATTATTGATGGATGTATCTAATTGATAGGTACTTTATTTATACATTTATCATTTATGTAAACAATTATTGTCACATCATTAAACATAGAATTATGTTTTTTCCATTTTATAGTTATCTTAGGAATATGAAATCATATGTGAAAAATAAAGCTCAACCTGAAGGATCTATTTCTAAAGGCTATTTAGAAGAGGAATGTCTTAACTTTTTTTCTATATACTTGGATGTTATTGTGACAAGATTAAATAAATTTTTATGTTTTTATGACACATCGACTCAATATCAACTACACGTGAAATTAAAAATCATTCATGTTGTCGACCGATTAGCTAGGAGGAGCTCAAATGTTACACTGAAAGAAAATGAATTATTACATGCACATAGATATGTGCTACAGAATAGTGAAATTTCAGATCCATCTACTGATGAGTGGAGGATACAAATAATGTTGTGAATGAGAGGATGAACACTAAATGAGAATGATATAATAAAATATTTTAATAAAGAACTTGTAAAATGGTTTGCACAACGTGTAAGTTCAAAACTATTTCAATAAATATGGATATTTGGTCGACACTTATATTTTTTAAATTTAAAAATGTATATTACTTTATGTAGATCACGAATACTGATACTGAAACTGATTTTTTCTGATATTTTATGTTACTTTATCTGGGTCCTCTAAAATAGGCTAGAAATTTCGATACTTACAATGTGAATGGATTTAAATTTCATACAGTCGATTGGTAAGAGGGTTTAAAAATAAATAATAGTGGTGTATTTTCATTTTCTGAAGTTGGGTACTCTGTAAAGTTGACTGATATTATATAATTAAACTACCATGTTTATTTTTCAGTTTTTTTATTCAAATTCAATTGGGTTGATACTATCAGGGGTGTTAAATGATATTTCTTGAAATTTAAATATGTGAACTTCTCTCACATGATGGATGTTGGTGACCATGAATTACATGATCCATATATCATATCATTAGAATATAAAATGTTATATTATGTGGAAGATGTCATGGATGAATGGTGGAGTGTAGTTTCTCATGTAAAAAAATAGAATTTTATGGTATGGGTTATGAAGTGTAATATTTGACCTAATACATTGATTCCCATCAACAAATATAAGTGAATTTATTTTTCTATCATGCTATTGAAAATATTAGTCTTTTAATGGTGGATTAAGTAGATGTAGTAATGATTGAGCATGAAAAGAACATGGTTGAAGGAGAAAATGATTATATATGTTGTCAACCATTCATTTGTCAACCAATTATATTATTTTTATAGTTATTCATTATCATAGAAATGCATATTTTATGGGTTAGAACTATGCATCTGTTATCATTTATAGTTTTTATTTTAAAATAATTTTTTGAAATATATGTTCTTATGTTAAATTTATTGGATTAAATGATAGAAATCACAAAGAGGAAGTGTTATACTCGTTCCATTCACCTCTCAGTTGACGTTCCCTAAACCATATTGATAGATGGTGATCCATTAGTCCCTGTTGATATAGTATCTAAGACAACCTTTATTTCTCCCTACACTATCTCTCACACCCTCGGTCATCCTCTCATCAATATCTTAGGCAATGCCTACCCATTCAGTAACCTTAGCAGTTAGGGAGAAGGCTCCAATCCTTGGACTTCATGGGGATGTTGGAGAGTTATGGTTATAGGTAGAAATTTTAATATGAATAATTTTATTGAACTTTTTTATACTAAAAAGTATTTTTTATAAGATATGTAAACAATTCTACTATAGATAAAAATATGAAATGTTAAGATGTTTAGAATCTCAACTAACTAATGATTTTTTTCCCATTTGACTATTAAGGGGTCCCTACGTATGATGCTGCAGAATTATTTGAAAATATTCTTTGTTATCTGGTGGTGGATCTAGTTATGCTTCCAATTACATATGTTGATTAGAGGCATATGCCTACATTTGTAAAAATTAATTTTTTGAAACCCATATAAAGGTATGTTTAATAAATTATGCTATAATTGAATTTCACTATGTTATTAAATTCTAATATTTTCAAAATTAATCTCTTTGTACATAAGTTTATCCACTTTCCCATTACGGATCATATACCACAAAAGTATAAATTTAAAATTTTCAGTATGAAATGGAAATATTTTAAATGGAAATTATGGAACGAATTCAATGATACTTCAATGAGTACCCAGAAACTGTATGATAAGGTACCTAATGGGGTAACTATAGAGGAATGAAAAGTTTTTGTTGATAGACATAGTCATGAGAATCATGTGATATTTAAATAAATATTATTATATTAATCTCATTTTATGATTATACATGCATATGACTAGAAGATGAAATTTCATATGTTAATATTAAATTATATGTTTTTTTTATTTTATAATGTTTCAGGGAAGAATTCATTAGGTCGAGATAAGAAAATCATCCCTTACACTGCTGGGTAAATAAGTTTCTAGAAACCGATTGACTATGTTAATATTTTCAATAGTTTAAATATTTATAAGACTATATTATCTATATAATATATTAAATTCTTTATTTATCTTTCTTTAATGTAGTCATATAATTTAGGGCACCATGTCTCCCATATAGAACTGTGGTTGTATGTTCATAAAAATCTTATGGGAGTTATGTGAATGAGCTTGCCAAAGAATTTGGGGTATGAATTCATTTTTCATTATAATAACTTTTTATAATTTGTCACTATGTTAATATATATTGGTAAAAATATTTTTGATATTTGATTTATAGGTAAATATTAAAGGACTATGGGAGGCCTATCCCACATATTCCTTCTTTGTCGCCTAGGATGATCCAGTTGGTAAAGTCCTTGGGAAGGAGAAACCCGGTCGAGTGCACAAGATGTATTTAAGGATATTAAAATATGAGGTATTTAGTAGACCATCATGGATTCTAGCTACATCTAGTCCTATTATTAGTCAGTCCCTACCTAGAGATTCTCTGAGATAGTTTGTTTAGATGAAAATCTCAATTCTGGAATAGGGATCTCAAATATCTACTTTGCAAAAAACCTTGGTTGATTTATATCAGAAGAAAATTAGATCTTTCTCGGGTGATATTGCCTCAAGGATTGGTGGTGAGAAAGTAAATCACATAACTTCAAAATCATTTAGTTCACACAGTTTTATGGATTATAAGTTTATATATAAATATACAAAATAATTTAATTTTTAATATAATTTTCTTACAGGTGATGGTAGTATGAAGTAGATATAGAGATGGAGGGGGTGACAAGAAGAGTTCAACATCAGGTAGTGATTAGTGGTCTCTTTGATGTCTTGGACCAATATGAAAAGAGGGTGTTTGTTTATGAACCCTTTTTCATATATTATTCACATTAATTTTCAAGATTTCCCATTTTTTGAAGAGTCTGAAGCCATTTATATCATGTCTTTTTGTATAACTATATTGTTGAATGTTTTGTCCATTGCTTGATTGTTTTTTCTAGGATTGTTTTAGGTCTACAAATTCTTTAGTTGTGGATTGATATACCTATTTTGGAGTGTTTATTATCTTGGTATGACTCGTTGGTAGTATAAATAGTAGAAATAAGGGATTTTTTATAGTTGGAAAAGGACTTGAGGTTTGGATTATGGGAGATTGAGGGTAGTGGTGCGACTGATAAGTGATAGGTATGAGATCATATCAATGACCATGTGTCTGTATAATAAAAATAAATATGATGGGGATAATTCCAAAATAAAATATATAGTATAGGTAGGTAGTCTAGATGATACATTCTTGAAATTATTGTTCAAAAGGTAATAATTTCGATGATATGTATATATGGTTTTCCAATACGTGTTAATGAAATTTATACCGTGTTTTACAGTGGGAATTTTTATGATGATGAATATAGGTCACTCATCATGGGTTTGAGGTAATGTAATCACACACAAGTGTCATTAGATTACATGTAAGTGTAAATTATGTTGTTCCCCAGCTATCAGGGGTAAAAAGTGAATACATATTGGAAATTTGAGTTTACCATGCTCAATGAAGTGACTTCCATGAAGATCAAATGTTTGTAAAACCGATTCACTAGATGGAGCCCACTATATATGTGGGGTGGAACCATTATAGCCATGGATTAATGAAATTTTAGTATTAAATATTGAACTAGATAATTAGTTAAAGTTATTTTATTCAATTTTAACCTTTGATAAATGAAACAATGTAGAATTTTTATCCCACAAATGTATGACTGATTAGATGAACCATATAATCTATCTATATTAATATTCTTTAGTTTCAATTGTATGAATTTTTGTGAGTAAATATTGAGTGTGTGCAAGGTTGGAATCATTATGGTGATTTAGTGTTTATTATATTTCTATGTCCTAGAACATTGATTTCAAGGGGTCCATCCATTTAGGGAGGTATTGGTTCTTGTTTCTGTTTCATATAACATATGATGGTCTATATTCCCATAAATAAATAGATGGGATCCCCACACCATATTCCCTATAAGTTCAATCTTTCATTATCATTCTACCAATAGAAAAGAGGTATATAAACATATGGTTGTATTATACAGGATTAATCCCCAATCTTATCTGAATGATTGATTTAGTCATCATTTCCCCAACAATAACCTATATGCATACCGACCCCCAACATTGTGTAAGCCCCAAACCATTACTCAATGGTCTATATCCCCCATGATCTCCAATGTAACAATGTTATATATCACCTATAATTCTAAAAATATAATTTCTTAACTAATCATTAATTTATGATATGAACTAGAAATGGGAACCCATGTTTTTGACATATACCAAACATAGCTGGAAACCTTTAACCTAGTAGTCATTACTGTATGAAATTAAACTACAAATCATATAAACCTTATCACATGTTTTTAAAATACATGAAATATAGTCTATTAAACTTCATGATAGAAATATTTCTTAGACCCACAACCCTAAAAGAATATTATTATTTTTCATGGTTTCATGACTTTAAAAGGAACCACATTGGTCCTTGTATGATGACCATAAAAGGTACTGTGTGTCCCATTAATAAGCACTAAACTACATGGAATCATGTTTCCAAGGGGTATAGAGAATTATAAGTTGGGATGATACTTGGGTTGTAGAAATAGGAGAGATAAGGGATTTTTTATAGTGGAATAAGAAACTAAGGTTTGGGATAGTGTAGATTGTGGAGAGTGGTGTGAATGACAGTGGATAAGTATGAGATCATATTAATGAACAAGAAACTAATGTTTGTATATTACACTTTATGTGTACTTGGATTATAAGATATGAACACTATATTTTTCTCATTCAGTGTTGTTCTAGGTTATTAGATTCTATAGTCCTATTTTTTGTAAATCATCAGGTAGAAGTGGTTTAATCAACCACTAAATATACAATTTTTTTGTTCACGGTGGTTTAAATTGCCACTATATAATGATTTTTTTGTGCGGTGGTTAAAACCACTTATAAATATGGTAAAATAATATTTAGAGGTGGTTTTCATCATTTTAGTGGTGCTTCTATAGTTAAAAAGTATTTCTATTTAGTAGCAGTTTTAACCACTATGAAATCCTCTAAATATTTTCCCTGAAAACCCACTTCTAAAACAAAAAAAACCATCTCTAAATAGTAGTTCTTTCGTAAAATAATATTTTTTATTTTTAGTGGTTTAAACCATTGCCAAATCCAAGACATTTTTTTACTAGAAAAACACTACTAAAATGAAGACAAAAACCATTAAATGGAAGGAACCGCTGTATGTTGGATGCCAACACCATCTTTAGTAGAGTATTTTTTAAAATGTTGTAGAAACATTTGGCGGTGATTTAAACCACATCTAAAATAAAAAATAACCACTAAAATCATGTGATTTGTTTTATATTGTGGAAGGCATATATGTTCTTCTATTTGAAGATTAATTTCTTAAACTTTACCATAAATCTAGAAAGCCCAATGAAATATCAAAGATTGAACATGAAACATTAGATGCTACAACTAGAGTAAAATATGATATAAATTACAAATATATAAATGATATAATATTTGGATTTGGATCAGATGATTTCTATAGTGTTTCTAAAATTCAAACAACTCATAAAAATGGGCTACTATAGTATTTTCTTAATAAGGTATAGAAAAGTTGAAAGCTCCAAGATATGATACAACCAAACATAATTATAAAAAATTTAAAATGGGTTAAAGATATAGAATTACTGGTTTGAATGAAATACCCACTAAGATTGTGAATAATGTTTCTATTTTAGGAACACCAATTTATAAGCACGAGTAAGCATTGATAGTTTTCAGAGATTTACCACCCTTGTGGAGTATAATCATAAATTCAATTAGAAAATATAGAAATATAAAGAATTTCAAAATAAAATATATCACTTGAAATCTTATGTTGTATGATGAAGAAATTGATGTTGATTCTTAAGAATAAAAATTTATTAATAATTAAAACTCTTTCATTGAAGGTTTATATATCAATAGATGATAAATAAATTAATGTTATACATATATCTAAAATATCTAAATAAGTAGAATCCTCAAGATAGTTAGGATCAAATGATGAACTTTAACAGTCTTCCCAGGAGTTGAAATAGTTCTATTATAAGTGGAGATGATTTAGAATAACCTTCAACAAGTATAGTAATCATGGTGACAACTCTAAATAAGTATGATTTTATGAGTACAAGAATATTGGATGTATTATTCTAGACTGTAATGACCCATAATTCTATAAATAAAATTACCCTTTTTATAGTTATATGGTGAAATTCATATAAAATCATTTAGCCAACACAATACAAACATTATAAATGAAGAATGAATGGAATAATAGGTATTTCAATATGTTTTTGAAACTATATCGATGAAATAGTAACATGACCTTACGAATATTAATATGACCCTTATAAAGAGTAAAATAGCCAAATAAATAGCAATCTTACCCATGAAAGTATAAATAAAATTTAGGAATCTTATAAATGGAATTAAAAGATAATTATATCATAGTATAAGTAAATGAATAATTTAAAAATTATTAATTTACTGTTTGTATTTTTATAAGTCATAAATATTTAATTAAAACTTATTAATTAATAAAATGATATTAAAAAATTAATAAAATTTATTTTTAATTTAATATTTTTTTCTTATTATTTTTGGATAATTTAATGAGACCTTAGTTAATTTTTCAAAGTGTTATAAAATAAGTTATAAATTTAAAATCTATTTTAAAGAGTAAATGATGATTTCATTTAAAAATTAAATTTCTCATATTAAGAAAATTATTTTCATAAAATGGTGTTCATTTTTCAATTCTAAACATTGAAAAAGGTTTAGGGTTAATTTTTTGTTATTTTTAATAAATAATTGATTCTTTTCAGAATAGTAAAATACGATAATTTATAGTATATATACATTATAATAAAAAATCAATTAATCCTTGAGTTATGAATGATGTAATTTCCATAATATAGATATACTATTCATTATTTTAATATATTTAGTGATAATGATTAAACTATTCATAGTATTGAGCCAAAATAATAAACAAATGAATAAAATATTTAAAAACACCCATATCCTCCACTATGTATACCATCCCTCACCATCCCTTCTCCTCAAACCTTCCAAGAATTGAGCATTGTAAAAATTAGGACTGATACTCTTCCCACAAATCTTCACCATTTTTAGGATCCTATTGTCTCAATAGAAGATCAAAATAAATCCCCTTAAGGAGGTTCTCAAGGAGGAGTATTCAGGAGGAAAAATCATCATTCTTTCATTTTGTTTTCTTTTCAACTTCTTTTACTTTCTTATCCAAACCTGACCTCTCCTATCCAAAGAGGCATGATAACTGTAGTATCATTTATATAAATTAATTCTATCGTGTTAATGGAATATCCATCATTAAAATCTTATATCCCTCTCTTTTATTCTATAAATTAAAACATCACCAGTCATTATCAATTTACTCACATCAAAGACGATGCATTTTAATATTCATTTAACACCTTCAATATTGGTCATAAAACCATTATTATTGTTAAAATATATCTTATTATACTTATTATAAGTTATTTGTTATTATAGAACCAGTATATATACATGATATTAATTAATAAAACAAAAATATTTCATATCTATCGAAAAACTACCAAAATGATCTAAATGATTTTCATTATAGTTTTATCAAATTAATCATTATCATATCTAAAATATAATAACATATTATACCATTAAATATTATTTATGTTCATTAATAACATTTAATTCCATTTTTGGATAATTATTCCCATTTTAAAAGAACTTCATTACTTAAAAACAACCAAGCCGATCATGAAAACCAAGAAAACGAATACCTCCGAATGATGAAATTAAACTCTATAACTCATCAATAAAATAATAAATGAACTTAGTTTAAAAATAATTAATCAAATAATTATGTATAAAAGTTTTTTAATTATTTAATTAATTTAATAAATTTGATTATTCCAGACATTAAAGTCTAGTGCATAATATATTTAGACGTAATTTTACGGGTTTCTACCAGAACCTCCATTTTTAATTGTGTTTTTCTTTCTCAATATAAAAAAATTAATTCTTCATTTATTTTATATAATTATTATAAATTTTAAATATATGTTTCAAAATCATGTATATTGATTAATTTATCTATTTTTTGGGAAAATATATGTTTTATAAGGATCCCTTCTCAATTTTGCGTGGTAAGAAAACTCGATTTAATTAAACATCCAAATTTCTTACCCATTTTCATGTACAATCCATAATCTGTTTTAAGAAAAAATTATTTTTATAAAATCACTAATTTCTTCATGAAAAACATTATTTTTCATTTCTAGTTTTATACAAATAAATTTGAAAAATACAAATGATTTTTCTAAAAGAACTCTTCTTTGGAAATAAAAAAATATTATTTCTACCAAGAATTACATAATGATTTTTAGTATTTTAATCAATTTAAAAACCTATGTTGAATTTTATTCTTTTTTTAGATTGATATAATATGATTATCATCAACCATATTTTTTAAAATGGTTTATGATTAGTTAGACCGTAGATGTGAAATCTTAATAACATTCACCATACTACTCGTAATGGTGAGTGATTATGTTTACAGATTGGGGAATGTTATTTAAATTTCCTATGTATATTATGTTTTTATTTAACCCCGTTTGTATAAGGAATGAATTGGACTTTATATGTGATGGTTTTGACCCTTTATGGACCAATTATGCATCAGTATGTCTATTTTAAAAAAATAGAAATGGTTTTTGGCCATTGCATGAACCATTTATTTTCAAATTTCTTGGAAGAGGCCTTGATGATATGTTTTAGATTTCCATCATTATAAATTCCCTCATTATTATATTTTTAATTGATAATTCATGATATTATTCAATTAGTATAATATCCACGGTTAATATAGGTGGGATTATTTATATGACATTATTTATTCATATTTTATGCTATCCAAATTATGCCCAAGATTATATTCTAATGGCATGCATTTTCAGTCATTCACCAGGACTTATTATTTATATTATATTCTTCTATATTACTTACTCTTGGTGAGTATCTGAGATCACCCCTTATTTATGTTTTATTTTTCCCCAGAATGTGAAGATGTATTTTATGAATGACTTTCAAGGATACTGTAGAAGCTATGGATGTTTGTAATGGAGTTACCATATTTTATTTCTTTGTAAGTTGTAATGTAAAGTTTATTTATGTAAATTTGATTCCAAAACATCTAAACTATCCAGTCCTTTGCGATAAACTCACTTTTTCATAGTACCAATCTAAATAATGCAATTCACTGACTCCAGGCTGCTGGGGTTGGGGTCTTTATAGTTGGTATTGGAGAATGATTAGTAGAAACCTTAGAAACTAGATTCAGAAAATATAGATTAGGGAACATAACCCTAATATAGACTTTGAGGATAATCATAGAATAACATCTTAGAAATTTGGTAAGGTATATATTATGGGGACATTCCTAGAAATACATCACTATCGGGATACTAAAAGTGGACATAGTTCTCGAACAAACATAACTAGGGGAAACAACTCCGAAAAGGTATCTCAGGCCTGACTCAATGTAACTTGGGACATGATAATGGGCCTTAATCCACACCTGGTTTGACACTCCCTCGAGATATTCTTAGGATAATTGATATTTTATTTACATACCATGATGAATGATATAAAATTAAATGTTTACCCAAAGAAACCATTTTTATGATTATGATATTAACAATGCATAGTGGAAGGAATGGAAACTGTATCAATGTGTGTAATCTATATAAATAATACCATCCAATGCAAGATAATTATGTGGGTACTTGAGCGGAAACTAGTGATGAGCAACTTATCAGTATACTGGAATAGTTGACTCAAGCTATGAACAAAAACCATACCCATGGAGAAAATCCAGATCCATAGTGAGGAGGATTGATGTTATACCACATTATGTGACAAAAACATCCAACATTTAGTGGGACTAAAAACCCATTTGTATAGAAGTAGTGTATAAGTTCGTTAGAGACAATATTTGTCACTTTGGGAAGAAATGAATGGGATGTGGTTATCATGGTAGTTTATTGTCTCTCTAGAGATGTGGATTGATATAGCTAAAATTGTATATACATTTTTCTATCATTTAGTTAATCATTTTAAATTATTTATTTGATAATACTCTTGGTATGTTCAAGATTGTTTTGGAAATAAGATTCTGATGTTTCAAAGGATAGTATTCAGAAAAAGAGTAGAATTCACCTATTACAGATCATGAAACCACATTACATGACATGTAGTTGGGTTTGGAAGCAGGCTACAAGTCATAAATCAAGTCATGAATGAAATCTTAAAGACTACATGTGAAAAATTCATTACCTGATGTGAGTGGGTAATATATTTTGTGAACCATTTGAACACAAATCCCTCCTAGAAGATAAATCATGAAGGAAAGTACATGTAGTGATTTTCTGATACACGATGTGAAAGGAGTCAAAAATTAAAATCTCGGATGAAATATGTGTGAGCTATGAATAGATTCAAAATCTTCGGTGGAATACGTGGATTATTATTACATGATGTTAATCCTCATTACACATAGGGTATGTTTTCAACTATAAAAAAATCAGTAGGGTAGAGTATTTAAAGGAGCTCGGCAGCAGACAATTTATGTGTTTTTCATTCCTCTCTTATTCCTTTGTATTCCCTCAACACTAAAATAATTTTTTGTTCTCTTTTCAATATTTTTTATTCAATAAAAGAATCATTCTATGTTGCATCATCACTTTCTTTCCATTTTACATCATTGCCTCTGTTTATCCTTGTTCCGAACACAGACCATCGATGAACTCATGTTAAATCAATTTCCAATTTACATAAGTAATTAATTGTGAATTAAAATTGTTAATCCTGATTTCATCCTCATAACCATTAGTAATGTAAGTCATTTTTGGTTTTTGAATTTTTTAAACTCAATTATTTTTAGCATGTTCAGCACCATTTCAATTCAACATTCACTAACATTCAATCCTACCATGAGTGGATAAACCACTTAGGGTAGGGATCAATAGTATGGGTATCTGTATGTAATAAATATTTAATTATCAAATTGGTAACCTTAAGGATTAGTAATCATGATAATTTTTAATTTCCTTTTCTATTCATTTGAATATCCCCGACCACAGGATATTAGAGAGAATTACCATATCCTGGTTGGAGTAGATTAGGTTATGACCAATAGACTAAAATAAATTATACCTAAGAAGCTAAGCCTAATGAATCTAGGTTGTCACTATTTCCCAATCAAGGAATAGTTAACTCTTAGTAAAAAGTAGTTGATTTGACCATAGTCAAATAGAGACCTCTGCTTGCTTCATAGCCAAAACCTTAGGATCCTAACATGTTGGAATTAATATCATCTTTTCTATAGATCCCCAAAATTGATCTTGATCCCTCTATTATTCTTCAAGAAAACCATCAACCATCAATAAATATCTTTTCAAAAAATTAACTAATTAGAAATGACTCCTCCACCAAATATTTTCAAACCATAGTTTATTAGTGCTAGATTGTTTCCCCATGGGATCGACCATGGATGTTCACTATATTACACCCTAGTAACAAGTGTAGTTTGAGAAACCATACAATTATAATTTAACCATAGCCCGTGTGAACTAAATGATGCATGAGGGCACATAAATGTTCAATGGTGGTCATTGATTCAAAACATAAAGGAGGAGGAAGAATTTTTTAATATGGAATGAAAATATTTCAAGAAAAGTTTCCTATATTATTTTTCCTCATAAACAATGAGTGAATATGGAGAGGAAAATATTTGGACTGAAAAAAGTTGATGAAAACATTGTAAATTATGAATCTAATTGTACATGTTATAAAGTCATGTTGTGGACTATATACATAATCCATGGATCAATATTGAACGATTCTTTGATTGTTTAAAAAATTTCTTCTCAAGTGAAATGGTATCCCAAAATTTATCATCATATAAAAATAATTTATCTCGTACTATCAAGATAGAGAAATAATTGAATAAGTTTTTTGAATTTAATGAAAAATAATAGAATATGAGGGTTTAAGATGAAAGAATAGACAATGGGATGAATAAAAATGTGATTTTTCCATCCTATGATAATTTTGGGATTATATACCCTAGTAGTTTCCTAAATGGTATGGATGTTTGTTACATATGTGGAGAAAAAGGACTTCATACCTGTGATTACTAGGGAAATAAAGAATCTATCAAAGATAAATGTTATAATTGTAAAGAGATAGGAAACTACACAAATTATTTCCCAAAGTATCAAGGAAACATACCCTATAAAAGGCCAAGGGAGCAAGGACAAGATTATGTGATCACAAATGCTGACATTGAAGCTCATAGCGATGTGGTGGCATGTACTTTAATCATTTCTTCAAACATAGCCAATGGTTTATTTTATTCTGAATCATCAAATTCATTTATGTCTTCCTAGTTTTCCAAGAAATTTTTAAATTTCCCTTTTGATTTTATAATGGATTTTTAAGTAAAAACTCTTAAGTTAAGTATCATTTCAATAAATATGTATCTATCAATCCCTTTTTGACACATAAACATGCTTTAGTTGAAAACCTTATCATCATTCCTATGGTTGATTTTGATACAATCCTTAGTGTGGATTGGATTTTAAAATATGATATGAAAATCTATTATAAGAAGAAGGAAGACAAAATTTGGGAGGAAAATATCGAATCCATTATCATTAGAGGATAAACATCATCATCTGGTTCTTATCTAGATCCACCTTCAGTAGCTCTTCAAAATAAAATTCTTGGTGAGAAATAGAATGCACCATCTGTAGATCTTCTAATTGAATATGTATCAATTGTGTTGGAATAAAATTATGTATTTCTAGTGGATATTCCTAAAAATCCCCTAGAGTGGGATGTTGAGATATATATTGATTTAATTCCTGGTACAAGACCTATATCAAGGACTACCTAAAGAAGGGTCACTGTAGAATTAGTGGATCTAAAGAAACAACTAGATGAATTTAGTGATAAGGGATTTATTCCCCCTAGTGTTTATCCATGGATATCTCATTCTCCCTTTTTAAATAGGAAATATGGATACATTAGGTTGTTCATTGACTATAGAGAAATAAATGCTATTATAATAAAATACATGTATCCCCTAACTCTCATTGATAAATTATTTTATCAACTTCATAGAGCTCAATATTTTTTGAAGATTGACCTTGAATATGGATATCATCAATTGTGTTTGAGGAAGGATGATATTCAAAAGATATCATTTTGAACTAGGTATGGACATTATGTGTTTACAGTAAATCCATTTGGACTAACTAATGAACCATTTAATTTCATGTATCTAATGAACATAGTTTTCACCGAATATCTTGATAATGATGGTATGGTATTTATTAATGATATCTTGATATATTCCAAAATCAATGAGGACTATGAGAACCACTTGGAAGTTGTTCTGGAGACTCTTTGAAGTAAATAACTATATGGAAAGTTTACAAAGTGTAAATTATGGCTTGGAATAGTTTCTTTTGTAGGCCATATTGCCTCTAAAGATGTAATATCATTTTATCCTTTGCAGACAATGGAAGATCAAGAATGGAATATACCAATAAAAATGACCATGGTATGTAGTTTTGTTGGTTTAGCAGGTTATTATTGGTATTTCATTCTGAAATTTTCTCGATTTTCTAACTAGTTAAACAATCTTACACATAAAAGGGTTATGTTTGTATGAAGAAAATAATGTGAACAATGTTTTCCATAATTAAAGAGGGGATTGGAGAATGCATTGATAAATAATCTACCATCTAGAAGGGGTGAATTCATGATTTCTAGTGATACATAAAAGAAATGATTTGTCTATATCCTTATGGAGAATGATAAAGTTATTTAATATGAATCAAAGAAATTAAAAACTCATGAACAAAAATATCTAACTAATGATCATGATTTATCGGATGTAATATTTTCATTGAGAATGTGGAGACACTTTCTATATGGTGATATATGTGAGATATATATAGAATAGAACATATTGAAATATATGTCCTCATATAAAGAACTCAACATGAGGTAAATGAAATGGATAGAGCTGTTCAAGAATTATAATTTCTCAATACACTATCACCATGGGAAGGAAAATAAAGTAGACGATGTATTGAGTAGGAAGGATCACAGAGTTCTAAACAAAATGAAGATTGAAGGGGATCCCATGTTTATGCATCTGGAAATGATGGATATGGGAATTATCATATAATGTGAAACATCATTACTTTTTCAATTGGTTTCCCAACCATATTTGTTGAATAGAATTAAAAGTTCTCAGTCTGATGATGATAATATTCAAAAGAAGATTAAAGCTATGAAATATGGTAAGTTGGAAGAATTCATGTATGAAGATAGAATTCTGAAATTTTCGGGGAATCTATGTATTCCCACTTTACCTGATCTAGAAAGGGAGTTATTGGATGATTCCCATGGTTTAATTTTCATTATATACCATAGCAGCACGAAAGTGTATAGAGATTATAAGGAACATTTTTTGTGGGATACTATGAAGCACAAAATTACTAATTATGTTTCATGGTGTAATTTTTTCAATAGGTGAAGGATGAAAGACAACATCCTAAAGGAGTCATATAAACTCTTCATATTCCTACATGGAAATGGGATTTCATCTCTATGTATTTTTTCACTGGATTACCATGATCTCAAAGAAATAATGTTTCAATATGGTTAATTGTTGTTCGGATTACTAAATCTACAAATTTCCTAGATATAATGGAGGGTTTTACACTAGGGTGCCTTACACAACTCTATATTAATATAGTTTTAAAACTTTATGGAGTACCTCATAATTTTTTTTCTAATCATGATCCACAATTTTCATCAAAATTCGGGAAAACTCATCATAAATATTTGGATATTGAGCTTCATTTGAGTACTCCATATCTCCCTCGAAGTAACGGGAAGTCTAAAAGGATGATTCAAACATTAGAATACATGTTGAGATCATGATCACATGAGTTTCAAGGAATATAGGATGAGTATTTACATTTGGTAGAGTTTTCCTACAATAATTGCTTCTACACTAGAATTCAAATGGAACCACATAAAGCATTGCATAGAAAGAGACATCCTACACCAACTTGTTTGAATGAAGTTGGTGAAAGGAAAATTATTGGCCCAAAGCTTTTGGAGGAAACAATAGTGAAGTTAAAGACTATTCAACACCATATCCAAGTAGCTAAATGTTGGAAAAATAGCTATTCTAATAATCGATGGAAGGATTTGAAATTTAAACTGGGAGGTCATTTTTTCTTGAAAATATTTCCATGGAAGGGTGTTAGATGATTTTGGAAGAGGGGAAAATAAAGCCCTAGGTACATTGAACCTCTAGAAATCTTGTAGAGAATCAGAGTTATGGCATATCATTTAGTGATATCGCCTAAACTTTCTAAATTACAAAATTTGTTCCACATTTTGTTGTTATGGAAGTACATGCCAGACGGAATGATTGTCTTCACTTATGGAGAAATTGAATTGTAAATTGATTTATATTACTACGAAGAGATGATCTGGATTCTAAACACTAGATAGAAGGTGTTGAGTAATCAGTTTTATCTTATAGTAATGATACTTTGGAAAAATCATAAAATTGGAGATGTGATACGGGATCCCTGTGAACTTATGATGAAGAACAAAAAAATTCTTTTTATGAGGGCACAATATGAAAATTTCGAGGATGACATTTTTATAGGATGGGAGAATATAATGTCCCATAATTATATCAATTAAATATACCTTCTTATATTTATATAGTTTAAATTATATAAAATCATAAAGATAACACAATAAAAACCTTATAAGTGAATAACTAATGAAATAAGAGGTATTTCTAGAAGTTAAGGAACATATACCGATTCAATAATTACTTGACCTTAGCAATAGAAATATGAAACTTGTGAATATAAAACCATCTAAATGAATAATAACCTCACCCATGAAAGAATAAATAAAATTTAGGCATATTATAAATGGAAGTATGATATAATTATATCATAGTATATGTAAATGAATATTTTTTAAAATATTAATTAATTTTTGATATTTTGGTAATTCATAAATATTCAATTGAAATTTTACAACTAATAAAATGACTTAAAATAAAATTTATTTTCATAAAATGTATTCATAAATAAATAATTTGTTGTCTTATTATTATATGTTAATTTTATATGACCTTTGTTAAATTTTCAAAGTGTTATAAAATCGGTTATAAATTTAAAATATATATTTTTTAAGTAAGTTTTGATTTTAATTAAAAAAATAAATTTATCATATTTATAATATAATTTTCAAAAAATATAGTTACTTTTTAATTATACACATCAAGAAATTGTTTGCGTGATTTTTTGGGATTTTTCTAAAACACCTGAATTTTTTGGTGAATAGTAAAATATGGTAATTTACGGTATATATACATTATAATATAAATAAACTATTAATTGAGTAATGAAGGATATAACTAACATGATATAAAACTCCTCTTAATTATTTTAATATATTTAAATATAATTCTTAAACTATTCATAGGCCTGATCCAAATTAAAAGAAAAATGAATAAAATATTCAAAAAACACTCCTCTTCTACACTAAAAACACCACCCCTTACCCTCACACCTACCAATAATTGATATTTGTCAAATTTAAAAACAATTCACCTTTTAATACTCTTCTAATCGTCCATTAGTCTTTGGTCTTAAAAAATACCAAAACCAATCCCCTTAAAGAGGATCTTAAAGAGAACTATTCTGGAGGTAAAAATCCTCTTTCTTTTCTTTTCTTTTATTTTATTATCCTTCCCTCACCTACCCAGTCCAAATTGACATGATAAATATATTATAATTTAAATTCTGTAAGTAGATCATGTTAATGTAGGATCCATTATCAAACTCCAATCTCCCTCATTTTTAGTTTATAAATGAAAGCATCCCCTTTGATTTTCCAATTTACAAACATCATGCACAATGCATTTTTTTTATTAATGCCTTCAATGTCTATTATAAATTCATAATTATGATTAAACCAAATTTTATTGTACATATTATAAGTTATTTAGTTTTTTATAAAAAGTATATATACATGATATTAATTAATAATACAAGACTATTTGGTGATGATTGAAAAACTGCCAAAATGATCTTAACAATTATCACAAAGTTATATCTAATGAATCATCCTAATATTGAGGATCAAATAATATATAATACCATTAATTTTTTCAGATGGTTATTAATAATATATTATTCCAATTTTGTATAATTATACCCATTTTATGGGTACTTCATTACATATAAACAAGCAAACCAATCAAGAAAACCAAGAAAACTAATACTCCTGAACAATGAAATTAAACTATATAACTCATAAATAAGGACATAAATGAACATAATAAAAACTTAGTTAATAAAATAAATGTATGAAAGGTTATTAGTTAATTAAATAAATTATTTAATTTGATTATCTACAACATTAAGCTCAATTGCAGAACACATTATACATAAGGTAAGTGTTTCCTCCCAAACCTCCATATTCATTCGGGGTTTTTCTTTCTCCCTATATACAACAATTTAATAATTAATTTATATTTTATATTTATAATAAATTCATAATATATGTTCAAAAAGCATTCATTTTTATCTTTTCAACTTCTTTTTTTGGAAAATTCATTTTTTACAAGGCTCCCTTATCAGTTTTTGATGATAAACAAATTCGATTTAAGGTAACTTCCATTTTTCTTACCCATTTTCATAGACCATACACAATATATTTTAAGACACATTTTTTTTTCAAAAATCAATAATTTTTTCATGAAAAATTATATTTTTTTACTTTGTGATTTTATACAAAAAATTATGTCAAATAAAAATGATTTTTCTAAAATAAATCTTCTTTATAATGTAAAAAGAGTGGGTTTTCAAGAATTCCTTGATGATTTTTTTAGAGTATTTTCATTTATTTTAACACCTATTTATAATTTTAATATTTTTTTATCTATCTATTATGATTATAATCTACCATGTTTTTTTAAAGGTTTGTGATCTGATATATTGTGGATGTGTTATCATGACACCATTTACCCAACAATTCAGAATGATTAGTCATTATGTTAATAGATTGGGGAATGTTATTTACATTTTCTATATGTTTGGTGTTTATGTTTACCCAATTAATATTAGTGATGAATTAGACATTATAAGTGATAGTTTTTTCCTTCTATAGAACATTGATTCATCGGTAGGTCTCATGAGAGAAAAAAGAAAAGTAATTTGGCTCAGGCCTTAACAATTTATTTTCAAATGTCTTAGACAAGGCCTAAATGAAATGTTTCAGATGAATGAAATTGTGCATTCACTCACTAAGATATTATTTAATCAAAAATAATGAGATTTTTTGACTACTATAATATTTTTTGTTAAGATGCATGTGATTATTTATATCACATTATTTATTATGATTTTATTCTTTCCATATTATGAACAAGTTTATATTTTAATGGCCTGCATTTTCAGTCAATCATCATGACTTATTTTTTATAATATCTTATTTTGTATTACTTTCCCTTATTGAGAATCTAATCTGACCCCTTTATTATGTTTTATTTTTCCCTATGATGTGAATATGTATTTTGGGAATGACTTGGAGGGATAATCAAGAATTTATAGATGTTTCTAACTGAATTTCTATGTTGTATTTTATTTAAAATAGTAATGTAAAGTTCATGTATGTAATATGGATTCCAAAAATAAAAAAGATATTTATTCCATTGGGGTTTGAACCCATTTTTATAGTACCAATGTAATAATGTAAGGCGCCGGCTCTGAGCTACTTGAATCAGTGTCTTTACACAAACTATCTGAAATTATGTGAAAGTAAAAAATCAATCCAAATCCTATTAATAAAGATTGGATATAAGAATATACCCAAACAATATATAGACCACCTGGAGTGTGACTAATGAATCTAGTGAATACACATAATTAGAATAATAAGTTGTATCTCTTAGTCAAGAGGCCAATATATTCTATATGGGACATTCAGATGAGGTACATTATTACCCTTCAAAGCATAAGAATGAATTGAAAAATGGAAAATGCACATATGAATAATTAAATGAATATTGTACCATGGTAGAATCTAAATATGAATGTTTTTAAAGAAATAAAGAACTAGTAATTTCTTATAATAAAATTATCCCTGAATAAGGGAGCCTAATAAAATATCACTACAAGAAAACTGCCATTTAGCGGCGGTTTTTTCACGGTGGTTTTTAAAACCGTCGTGAAACGCATTTTCGGGCAGCCATTTCGCGGCGGTTCTCAGAACCGCCGCGAAAAAACCACCGCTAAATGGAAAAAAAATTATTTATTTTTTAATTTTTTTAAATTTTTTTTAATTTTATTTGAGGATTAGTTGCGGTTTTTTAAAAAACTGCCGCGACATAGTGGCGGTTTCGGTAAAACCGCCTCGAAATGAAATGAAAAAAATAAAAAAACGCGAGAAAACCCGAAATCACTAAAACGACAATAACTTTTGATCCGAGCGTCCGTTGAAGCACCATGACCAGTCAAATCGAAGCACATGAAGAGATCTAGAGGAACATATAATCAAAACCATGAGACGGTCTAAGGTGTGGAAGATATTAGAGTTATAAAAAAGTTGAAAAAAGTTCTCCAACTTCAAACGGCCATAACTTTCACTCCGTGTGTCCGTTTGGGCTATACCACATATCAAATTGAAGACAGCAAAGAGATCTACGCACCAGTTCAACAGAGAAAGCTTCTGTCATGTTTTTCGACCCCAAAACCCCTCCTAAGGCCTCCAAAACCCCGTTTCTGTCACCGGTGTCCCGTCGAACTTGTCTTTAAACAGACCTAACTTTTTATCCGCGTGTCAGTTCGGCCTCCTCCACCTTCCAGATCATAACTCGTTCCATGAGCTTTAGTTTGACTGGTCGCGGCGCCCACATGCACTCCTAGATCATATGTTATGGTTTTTTAGAGGGTATCGGGTTTGTTATGTTTTTTAATGCCTCGTTTCTAGCACCCGTTCTCCGTCAGCTTTTTTTAAATGGTCATAACTTCCGATCCATCAGTCCATTCATACTCATTCACCTTTCAGGTTGAAGAGCGTTTCAGGATCTTTGATTTGACATGTCGCGGATCTAAAACGGACTCTCAGATCATAAGTTATCTCCGTTAATGTGAGTCCAATGTTTTTGTCTCTTTATGACCGTTTTGACGGGTTTTAACGGTAGCTCCATTTATTACTGTTTATTTGGGTTTCCATGTCTTATTATCTTTATCAATGGGTTTTTATGGGTTATTATGATGATTATGTTGAATTATTAAAGAGTTTTACAAAGTTGTCACGAGTTTTCAGGCGTTCTCATTTTTCCTAATGCCTCATTCTTCATATGCTTCTCCATCCTTTTTCATGCGTTTTCATGATTTTTCATCCCTTATCACGTCTTTTCATACTTTTTTACGTGTTTCCTTTATTATTTATTATTTATTATTTATAATTTACTTTAATTTATTTATTATCTATTATTTGTAACTGGTTATTTATTATTTATTATTTATTATTTATATTTATTTATTAGTTATTATTTATTATTTATTATTTATTATTTATTATTTATTTATTATTATTTTTATTTATTATTTATATTTATTTATTATTTATGATTTATGATTTATATTTATTTATAATTTATTTATTATTTATTATTTATATTTATTTATTACTTATTATTTATATTTATTTATTATTTATTATTTATTATTTATATTTATTTATTATTTATATTTATTTATTATTTATTATTTATTATTTATATTTATTTATTATTTATTATTTATTATTTATTATTTATTTATTATTTATTATTTATATTTATTTATTATTTATATTTATTATTTATTATTTATTATTTATTATTTATATTTATTTATTATTTATTATTTATTATTTATTATTTCTTATTTATATTTGTTTATTATATATTATTTATTAGTTATTATTTATTAGTTATTATTTATATTTATTTATTATTTATATTTATTTATTATTTATATTTATTTATTATTTATTATTTATTATTTATTATTTATTATTTATTTATTATTTATTATTTATATTTATTATTTATTTATTATTGATATTTATTTATTATTTAATATTTAATATTTATTATTTATTATTTATTATTTATTATTTATTATTTATTATTTATTATTTATATTTATTTACTATTTGTATTTATTTATTATTTACTATTTATTATTTATTATTTATTATTTATTATTTATTAGTTATATTTATTTATATTTATTTATTAGTTATTATTTATTAGGTATTATTTATTATTTATTACTTATTATTTATTTATTATTTATTATTTATTATTTATTTTTATTTATTTTTATTTATTTTTATTTTTTTTATTTATTATTTATATTTATTTATTATTTATATTTATTATTTATTATTTATGTTTAAATATTATTTATTATTTATATTTATTTATTATTTATTGTTTATATTTATTTATTATTTATTATTTATTATTTATTATTTATTTATTTTTTATTATTTTCTATTTATTATTTATTATTTATATTTATTTATTATTTATTATTTATTATTTATTATTTATATTTATTTATTATTTATTATTTATATTTATTTATTATTTATTATTTATTATAAATAATTATTTATTATTTATTATTTATTATTTATATTTATTTATTATTTATTATTTATTATTTATTATTTATTATTTATTATTTATAATTATTTATTATTTATTATTTATTATTTTCTATTTATTATTAATTATTTATATTTATTTATTTATTATTAATTATTAATTATTATTTATATTTATTTATATTTATATTTATTTATTATTTTCTATTTATTATTTATTATTTATTATTTATATTTACTTACTATTTATATTTATTTATTATTTATTATTTATTAGTTAATATTTATTATTTATATTTATTTATTATTTATTATTTATTATTTATATTTTTTTATTATTTCTTATTTATTATTTATATTTTTTTATTATTTATTATTTATATTTATTTATTATTTATTATTTATTATTTATTTATTATTATTTATTTATTATTTATTACTTATTATTTATTATTTATTATTTTTTATATAATATTTATTGTTTATTATTGATTATTGATTATTGATTATTCATTATTCATTATTTTTTATTTTTTATTTTTTATTTTTTATTTTTTATTTATTATTTATTATTTATTATTTATATTTATTATTCCTCATTTATTTTTTATTATTTATTATTATTGAGTTTATATCTCTTATTTATGTATTATTTGTTTTTTCAATTAATATATATAAGTATATTAAATTTTGTTTATTAACCACATGACGAGCTTGCTGGAGTGGTAAAGTCTTTGGAAAATATGCAAGAGGTTTGGGGTTCAAATCTCCCCAAACGTAGAATTTATTTACATTGCATGGGTATGCATGTGCATGTGCGTGGGATGTGCAAGCATGGATAAATAAATAAATAAAGTAAATACGAAATAAAATAAATAAATAAATAAAATAAATAAAATAAATACGAAATAAAAAAAATAAAAAATAAATATGAAATTAAATAAATAAATAAATAAATAAATAAATAAAATAAATAAATACAAAATAAAATAAATACGAAATAAAATAAATAAATACGAAAAATAAATAAATAAATAAATAAATAAATAAATACGAAAAATAAATAAATAAATAAATAAATAAATAAATAAAATACGAAATAAATATATAAATAAATACGAAAAATAAATATATAAATAAATATATAAATAAATATATAAAATAAATATGAAATAAATATATAAATAAATATGAAAAATAGATATATAAATAAATAAATAAATAAATAAATAAATATATAAAATTAAAAAAAAAAATAACAAAAATAAAAAAATAAAAAAATAAAAAAACCGCCGCGAAACGTTCTGCGACGGTTTTGAAAACCGCCGCGAAATAGTTTCCCGACGTACGATTTAGCGGCGGTTTTGAAAAACTGCCGCCAATCGATTTAGCGGCTGTTTAAACCGCCGCGAAACGAAAAAAAACCGCCGCTAAATGCCTTTTTTTTCCGTAGTGTATGAAAGACTAGCTTGAAAAGTCAATAATATCAAGTAATGAATAGTCTGACATAATAGAAAGCATATATAATGAGGATAAAAAATATAAATATGATGAAAGTGTAGTCACTAAAGTGGATGATTGTCTAAACAAAATTCATGGTAAAAATTAACTCAAAAAGGAAAAATTTGGGATATGATTTCAGGATGAAGGGCCTAAATTCTACAAAAAGTATTTTGTGCTTAGTTGTAAATTTTTTTTCCAAAGATACATGTTTTTATTGTTGATAAATAAAGCATTATTATAAAATATGTAATAAGGTAAATTCTTGATTTTTAGAGTCAGATAATATTTTCATTCAAAATAATTTTCAAAATGTGTTGCAATGTTTTATGGAAAACACAAACATATTTCAATCCAAAAGTCTTTTAAAGCTAACATTGATGCACATTAGTGAATTTGGGTTCTAAAAATATTATTGTTTTATTTTTCATTATAGGGAACAAGTCACATGAAAAAAATGAATAATTATTCATCGAATGTGGATATTCAAGAAATATGGTTGGATAATTCTCAATCTTTTACTCATTATCCAAGATATATGGAGGTTATGTCACATTTGGTGACAATGAAAAAGGAACAATTATTGGTATTGGATCATTTGGAAATCCACAATATATTCTGATAAAAAATTTATTTATGTCAAAAGATTAACTAATAGTGTGATTAGTATATCTCAACATTGTATTGATGGTTATTCAATTGTTTTTTCAAAGAATGAATGTTCATTTTTCAAAGATAAGTTTCTCAAAATTAAATCACCTAAAACATATAATGTTTATATATTAGATATTAATTTTTTGTGTAGAAATTTTTTAAATTGATTTAATGCTAAAATTGATGAGTCTTGGATTTTAAATAGAATACTGGGACATTCCAATGTTCACTCCTTGAAATTTTTGTCTAAGAGACAACTAATTTACTATTTTAGAGACCTTAAATTGGATAAAAACTATGTGGTGCATCTCAAATTGGATGGAATCACACGTATTTTTTAAAACAGTTAAAGTGGTTGGTATATCTATACCTCTCGTGATTATGAATATGGATCTATTCAGATCATCTAGAACTTCATGTATTTATATTAAATCATTTTTCTATGTATTGGTTAATGAGTTTTCAGGATTTAGACTAGTTTACATTTTAAGACTTAAAAGTGAAGCTTTTTGGTTTATATTAATTTCTTTGATCTTGTAAAAAATGAAAAAGGCACAGAATTTTTGGCTTTTGGAGGTGATCATGGGGGGTCAGGGTTTCAAAATCTTGAATTTAATTCATAATTCTGAAAACAGGGTATTAAACATAATTTTTCTACACCCAGGACACCCCAACAGATTGGTGTTGTTAAAAAGAGGAATATAACTTCACAAGAAATTTCCAGAACAATGTTATGTGAATATAAAATTCCCATTCATTTTTGGGATGAACCAATTAACACAACATGTTCAGTTATTAAAATAGTTATAATAGGGTCTAACTTAAATAAAACACCCTATGAGTTATAGAATAATAGAAAACAAATGTTTGGATAATTTAATGTACTTAGATTCAAGTTTTAAATCTATAGTACTAAGGGAAATCTAGGTAATTTTGATCTAAAAATTATGAAGGTATTTTTATAGTTTATTCTAATACATCAATATAGTTTACATTATTAACCAAAATTTCATGGATTTTCGAAGAATCAACTCATGTGACATTTTGTGAAAGTGGTCGTTTTGATCACATAACGAATCGAACTAATTAACTTAATGACTCCCTAAAATAAATGAGTCTAAAACCTATCCTTAATATTAATATGATGATATTGAACATTATTATATTCAATAAAATATTATAAGTGTTTATACTACTGTACCAAAAAGGTTTTTTCCATGATTAACTAGAAATTTGAAGGACCATACTTTATAAATTGTTATTGTAAGTTTAGACGAAGGAGTTATAACGTGAAGAAGTATAGGACACCTAGTAGAAATGAAAGATACTACATTATTTAAGAATACTTTATCCATAGATATTTTATTAGTAAAAATATATTAGGATGATGTTTTTGATCAATAATTCAAAAATAATGCAATGATTTTTCAAAACATTTATAAAAATAATTTAAAATAAATATGGTTGCAGAGTTAAACTATTATCATGGATTTCAAATTTTTCAAAAATATTTATAAAATATCTCAAAAAAAAAAGAAAATAAAAATTGTACTTACTTAAAAAATTTGAACTTAAAAAAATTAATATTTATTCAACTCCTATGAGATCTAATGATAAACTTGATATGGATGATATTGGAAAACCAATCGACAGAAATTTGTACTGAGGAATCATTAGAAGATTACAGTATCTTACTATAAGTAAATTAGATTATATGTTTTCAGTATTTTGTTACGATATATTTCAATAAAATTCAAAAAAATATATTTTAATTATTTTCAAGATTATCTTAAGGTATTTAAATGTAACTTTATCTCTTTCATTACTTTTTAGAAAAAATACATTGATTTTAATAAAACTTCAATTAATATGATTATTATTCAAGACATAGAATAGTTAGGAACCTTTCATTTTCATAGTAAATATATAGTATCTCTTCCAGGTATGAAATAGAACTCTATATATATATCAACTACTAAAGCTAAATATATTACAACAAGAAGTTGTTGTGAATAAGTGTTTTGGATGAAACATAGTCTAATAGATTTTTGATTTATTTTTAACCATGTCATTATCAAATGTGATAACCCGAGTGCCATAAAAATTTCAAAGAATACAGTTAATCATTATATAATAAAAAAATTGATCTGAGACATAATTTATTGAGAGAGCTTGCAAAAAATGATATTTCTTTATTATTTTTTTAATTCAAAATAAATTAGTAGAAATTTCTACCAAACCACATCCTGCATAAAGATTTGTTTTTTTCTAATCCGAATTTGGACTACTTAATGTTAGTTAATTTTATTTTTATCTTACTAAGTATAATAATTTTTTAATGGAATACATATTTTATTTATGTTATGTTGTTTGATATTTTTAATCATTATATTACATTATAGTCACATTTTAATGGGATAGGTCAAATAATTTTTGTTATAATTACACTACACATAACATTGTCTAAGACTTAGATTACCAAAAAAATGTGTGTCACTTCTATGCATGAAGCCTTTACAAACATTCAAACCCTCATCTCCCTTCTATTAAAACATTGTTTACCTAACCTTCTAATGTACCAAAACTAGAAGATAATGGAAATAATAATATAATTGATGGAACTTCCTCAAGTTGGACCAAGATTTCAAGAATGAGAAGGAATGTTTTAAGTGGTAGAGAAATATATTTTTGGATGGTTAGATTGGAACAACATGATTCTTATGATGGTCATATGCCATCAAGGATGGGAATTTGTTTCTATATCAAGATGAAACAAATGTGTTTTTGAGAAGGAATTTCAACTATCTTATGAGGCTGTAGGTTCTCATTTTGGTTCCATTGATGACTTTTTGATGGTGAAGGTAACCTTGAAAAGTTTCTTGATAACCTATTTGGAAATGGATGAAGCATTAACGTTCCCTCACAAAGGATACATACACTTCAATACAAATTTGGAAATTGTAGATGAAGTCAGTCCACCTGAGATCATGAAGTATCAGTTCATCTCCATGAATGACTTGGAACCTGAATGAAATATTCATATAAAATTCATTCCTTCATCCATCGCAAAATGAAATAGTGAGTTCAAAAAATTCTGTTTCAAGATGTTACATTATTATATATATTTATGATAGAAAATCCTATAAATATGGCATGTTATGTTATGAGATATATGTTCTGTGTTCTGAATAATTTAGTAAATTTGTATCAATTTAGATGGATTTTAACTCTAGTTTTTAATACTGCTTAGTGTTTTTTGTGATGATATTTCTTCAAATCACTATCACAGACTGACGATGTTAACTAATGATATCTTAATGATATTTTTTCCACTAGAAATTAGATTCAATAATTTATTTCTATATGTTCTGAATAAGTGTTTAGATTATATCTCACTTTCACTAGGGGGTATCCAAAATTGAAATATCCAACGATGTTATTGTTAAAAATATTTCAATTTTACAAATTTCTATAGAAACACCAGTATAAATATTTCCTCTAAGGGATGTTATTGATAGTGGAATTATTTTTGAGAGATATAGTAGGGTAGGTGTTGTTATTCATTCTAGAAAAGGAATTACATGTCAATCCAGTTCACCTCCTACTTCCAGGTTAGTTCCGCATGTTGTTATACCCATTTCTTCTATTAGAGATGTTTTTTCCTTGACCATTAATAGGTTTGTAAATATTGTTCATGGTAGTACCATATCAACTAAGTTAGGTGTGATGCCTATAATTTATTTTTCTCTATATTGTGTGATGAGTTGAAGAGTTTGAACAAAATATGTTGATTTTTTAGTTGAGATATTTCTACTTGAGAAAGACAAGATAAACTGGAGGATATAACCAAACTTGTGGCAAATAAAAGAGACCAATTAGAATTAGGATAATCATCCTGAGTGGAGGAAATGGCTAATGTTTATGTAAATGAACATGTTGATTACATTAGAATTATATAAGTACAAAAAGATTACGATTTTACTATTCTCCCACAACATACATGTTCATAAAATCCTCTAGTAGAAGTAGATACTATATATTAGAGATCACATGAAAGGTACTCAAAGTTAATGTATAAGGTATAATAATTTAATTTTTATAAGGAGTATCATTATTAATTAAACAGATTAGAAGGAGTTTCACTATAAATAAAAATGATGAATTCAACCATAACATCAATTAAATGTGAACTTATCTTTAGGTAAATGGTGTATAGTCATTAAAAATATGCAATATAATAAGAAACAAGGTTGTATATGTTTCTTCAAATTTATATTATATATATATATATATTAATAAATATGAATTTTAAATCAGATCCTTGTTAAAGTACAAGGTACATGAAATTCAGTATTTTTCATCTCCAGAACAAATAAATTTTACTATAAATCATTAATTAAATATAAATATTGGATGGATCCTTAGTAAAAAAATTGATATCTTAGAAAATAAGTTTTAGGATCTATATTAGTTAGTTAAAAACTATTTAAAGGTAGAATCTTCTGAATAAGAATAATATAAAAAAGAGGTCAATAAATTATTTGAACCTTAGGAACCTCAAGTATCTACAAAATGAGAGGAATTAATTTCAATTGATTTGATAGCTAGTATATCAGATAAATAGTTTTAAGTGTTGAATAATTTAATAATTAGCTACATTAAGAATGGATGTGTACAAAATTTCTTGGTAAGTTTTTCATAGATGGTGTGTAATGGATTCAGAACACTCTTTTATTTCTTAAAGAATGAAATGGTTGGGAGAATATATGCTTGTAAAGAAGCACTATTTGAAATTTTAGTGATACTTCTACATGGACCTCCTATTATCGATCTGTATGCCTCTACATATCCAAGTAATAAGATTACTGGTTACCCTATCAATTTTTACCTTATGTAAAATCTAATATTTTCATAATAAATATAAATACATTTAAATGAACCATCAGCTACTCTATCATTTTCCCCTATAGAAAAAATTTATATAGACAGAGGTCAGGAATCTACTCTCAAAAAACAATCCACATCTTTAAGGATCATTTTAATTGCTTGAAAATGATATAGATTATCTTCATTGATATTGTTTTTTGTTATTATAGAGACGGTGGATGGTCCTTTTCCAGAATCCTCTCTTCCATTTCCCCTTAATCTATCATTTTGAAAAAAACTATAAAGAGTTATTTCACATTCCAATGATCATAAATTTTCATATATTTTGTGACCTTTTTAATGGTAGTTTTACTAAAATTTTAACCTTATTTTGAGAAAACATTTGAATGATTTCATGCTTATTTTGCATGCTTTTAATTAATTTCTTTCTATCATTAATATAATAATTTTTTTGATGAATATATTAATCATCATTTTCAATATATTTCTACTTTGATATTAGTATTAATTATCAATTATTTTTCTTATGTATTTATTTACCTGTTATCAATCTTATTTAATTATCTAATGATTTAATTATTTATTCCCCCCATTATTTTTTTATTATAACTCCAAGAATTTTTTTTTCACACTCGGTATCATTAAAATTTTTAACCTATTTCAGTGAAAAACTGATTATAAACCTTTTTACTTTTTCTACTTATTTTTGATGCCAGATAAAGGAGGGAAGAAAAAGTAGAATAAAAAACAAAAAAAATAAAACGGGGTA
The DNA here is from genome assembly GCA_963277665.1 of Viscum album. Taxonomy (NCBI): domain Eukaryota; kingdom Viridiplantae; phylum Streptophyta; class Magnoliopsida; order Santalales; family Viscaceae; genus Viscum; species Viscum album. The sequence goes on along the minus strand of OY728122.1, from coordinate 1,892,342,120 downwards.
AAAAACACAAAAAATAATTTTTTTTAAAGAACCATTCAAAATTTTAAAATTTTCCATTAAATAAGGGTTGTTTTCATCAAATTTGGAGATATTTTTGGAAACATTTATTTTTTTTCCACATATCTTAGTTTTTATGTGTTTTTCTGATTAAAATAATCCAAATTTTTCTTCTAATGGGTTTACATTAAGTTTTTTAAAAGACATTTTTACTATGAGGAAATTATCTTATACTGACTATATGAAAATATCTTACACTTCTTAAAGTTTTCAAAATATAGAAAAATATTTTATCTTATAAGAAATGATATTTTGAAAGATTATATTTTGTCCACTTAAAATAAAAAAACTTTGTATTGAATTTTTATCTAAGATATTATCTTATAAAGAAAATGGACTAGTTACAACCTCAACAATGTCAGATAATTCAGAAATAATTTATTTTTCAATACACATTTTCTTATGAAAATATATTCACAAAATATTAGCTTATATGTGTAAGAATATGTTTTGGAAGTTATTTATCACAATTAAGTGACATATTTATCTTACTCTGAAGAATTATATAACACAATGTTACATTTTAAAAATATTATGCACAATATAATTCAAATAATTTTTTTATATTATGAAGCCTTTCTGGAATATATATTATCGGAACAGTACTATATGTTTGGTAACATATGAAAAATTAGCAGTTATGCAAAATGTTATTATAAATTTTATAATCTCTTTTTAATTAGCTTTATGATTTCTAGAATATTAGAAATAAGATTTTCCATTTAAGGAAAGATTTTTTTTATAAATATCACTTCTCCTATAAAGGGAAGATCCGGATAAGAATATCTCTTACATCATCACTACATTATCTTATTCCATATTTGTAAACAATGGATGCATGATATCAATATCACTTATTATCAACCTTTCAATGGATCATCAAATCAACCGTATTTATTATCTCAAAAGTGTATGTCTAAAATCAAAGTGGAGATAGAAAAGGAAGATTTTTCTTATACCTAAATAAATGAACACATAAAAGACAACGACATACAAACATACTCTAGTAATTGTAAAAAAAAGAACACTTGTATGTATAAAAGATCATATACGATTCTTGTGTGTTGTGATTTCATATCAATAATTCACAATAAAAGATCATCTAGATATGAGCTCTGAAGTTTATCATTTCGGATGTATCTTTATCTAATTTTAGTTTCTAAATGAAAATATGTGTGGAAATATTTCCGTAATGTTCATTTATATATAATTTTTTATAATTATTATAATTAATTTCTTAGTGATGTGGATATTTCATATAAAGGGATATCCTAGTTGAAATATTTTCTACCTTTTTAATATGTAACATGTACTTTTAATGAGTTGGGAGCCCCCAGGAAAAGGGTTCTCATATTGAAAATTACTGAACTCATGGGGTTGAGTGTTGGTGGAGTGTACTAGGGGATTTATATTACCTAAACCACTATAAATCTCTTGTGTTCAATATCATTCCATTAATCTCTTATATTTTAGTTTCCCATTATTCAATAAGGAAAATGATTTGAAATTTCATACCTAAAGGGGGTGGTTTAATGTAATGAAAATTTTAGGAACTCAATTGACCCCCACCTCTTGGGTTTTTATTTATCCATTCCCTAGTATAAAATATTTAATAACCTAATCCCAAAACGACATCCTCCATGATAAATCTTGCTAGTAATCTTCATAATAGATATAACTAGTCTCTCCACCATGATACAGTGTCCCTCTAAATTCCAAAAACTATCATCATTTATATAGAACACCACCATAAATCATTTTTGAACAACCAAGAACTAGATAAGTATAAAATGTGGATTTTATAAATGTTATCACTCATAGAATTATTGAATATCATGAAAAAAATGTTTCATTTTTTTGAAAAAAATGATTTTTTATCTCATAAAAGTTATGGTTTTCATTTATGTAATGGATAATTACTTCTAAAGAGATATTGTTTATATAATTTCTCATGTATCCTTAAGGAATAGTGAAAATAATGTCACTATGCTTTCTTATGAGTTTTCATTATGAAATTATTTGGAAAAAAAACATGGTTGTATGATAAAAGTATATTTTATATGACCTCATAGTTCTATGTTTAAATAAAATAAATTTTTAATTTTTTGATATAATTTCAATGGACTAATTATTTTTCTTTCAAATTCATAGTATTTATTAATATTTATTTATTTATCATAATTTTTAGTATAATTTTTCTGAGATTATGGATGGGTTGGAATTATTACAGAGTAAAACATTCAATTGTGAGGTCTACCCATTAATGATGTTAGGGTATTATTTTAATTATTGGGTGTAGTGGAAAACAATCCAATATATTGTGAAAACTATTAATATTTTATGTATGTGATATTTTTCATTATCTAAAACTGTAAACCTATATGTTCATAAGAATTTATGTAATGAAATATATTCTATAAATTATTTAAATATAGCACGGTTATGTTTGGCTCATTATAGTTTGAATTAAAATGGGGTATATATAACATTATAATTCAAAATATTCTCGGTTGAAGGTAATTTTAGTGGTATAGATGCCATAAAGGGTTAATAAGTTTAATGGGTGATCTTATATTAAAATTATTAAATACCATTTTAATGTCTTTTATTAATATATTATAAGGTCATTAATGATTATTTAGAGTTGATTTTTATGTTTTATGAATAATACATTATTGAGTTATTGATAACTAACTTTCCCAAAGGGCATCGTTATTTAACTACAGGTCTTATAAAAATAATATAAACTCAATCTTTGAAACAAAATTAATTAATATATGGTGATGGGAATGTTCGTGGTTGAATCTAAAAAGATGATGAATTATATTAATTATGTTTTCCAAAGTTTTTTTTAATTTGAGGAAATGTGTGATTAAAATATGGGTTTGATTAATTTTAAGAAATCAAAATATTAAAGAAAAGAAGATTGGTTGTTTGGGAATCAAATTTGAAATAATATTAAGGTAATATAGATTCAGGCATCATGTGAAATTGGATTTTAAGAAATAAATTAATTAATCCTTATTTATTGTCGTAGTCAAGGTGAGATGGATCCAATTGTCCTGGTATCCCCTCTTTAAAGACGAAATCCTCTATTTCTCTTTGTATTGTAATTTTGGGTTTTATTTGAATCATGTTTGTCTTGATACTATATTTAATCTAGGATTCTTTGAAAGTGATAATGGTTATTTCTCAATTCAGGGTAACATGTTGTGCAATAATATTGTTTTCATTCTGATAATTCACTCAATGATTATGCATAAAATAAAATAAAATGAATTTATATTGATTATAAGTTTGAATATGACACATGAATGTTCTATAGAATTTATAAGAAAAAATGAAGCACTACCAGTGGGAGTAAGTGTAATGAAGTTGAAAATATGAAAAATAGCATGGAATAAGAAGATAAAGGAGAATCTGAAGAATAACCAATACAGTAAGAACCAAGACCATTGTTTCCAAAGTGATTAGAAAAAGACAAAAATGGAATACATAAAGTTAAATTTCTAGAACATTTCATGAAATTTCATATTAATAACCCTACTGGAGAGGCTCTGGTAAACATGTTGTCATATATAAAACTCAAAAAAGAGTTGGTGAACAACAAGAAGAATCCAAATGGGAATGGGGCTATCCTACTCACACAAGATTGTTCAGATATGTTATCAAGGGACCTACCTAATAATCAACTTTATCCATGTAGAATTATGATTCACAACTTTATCGATGCTAGAAAAGTGTAAAATCATTATTTGGATTAGTTGAGAGCGTCAATATCATGACATAGATGACATTTAATAGTTTGGGACTGGGAGGCCTGGATCCCCCAATATTTTCACTTCCATTAGAATAATAAACATTGAAGTACCCCCTAGGGTCATCATGTAAATTATGATCAAATATGATAAATTATCCTTCATCATATAATTATTTGTACATTATATAGAAGTATAGAGAAATCAAATCATTTTAGGGAGACCATTTTTAACCACTAGTCATGTGGTTATTTATTTACATAGTGGGTAAATCACTATAATAGTTAGTTGTGAGTCGGTAAGTTTCAATATTCATCTAGTGATGAAGGACTGCGATGTCAGGTAAGAAAATGAGTTTGTAAATGAAATAAATAATTGAAGTCCAGGTATCATTGATATTCAATAATTACATGATATAGCTCTATTTTTGAAAGGGTATACTCTAAATAAAATATATGATAAGAATAAATATAATATTAGGACCAAGATCGCTAACACCATAGGAAAGACCGACACCATCACATTTTAGAAATGTAAATTGTTATGAATGGTATATGAACTTCCATTTAGTTCATCGGGATAGAGGAGAAAATTTCCGATTGGTCTTTTGTTTATCAGAAAAAGTGTTATGGTTAAGAAGACTTAAGTTGTTTTCGAGAAAATAAAAATGATTAATCTATGTGGGAAAGATAAAACTATGACCATTTATAGACCATAGTTAGGTAGAAAAATCAATCATCTATCATGTATTATGAATTTGAAGGATATAATTTTGATTCAATAACTTCAAATAAATGTTATTCCATATAGAAACCTAATTTTTCTTATTTTTTTTATATTTTTTTTAAGAAACTAATATCCCTCTCCAAATATTAAAAAAAATTGATAATGGAAAATGATTCCAACCATTTTTTTACTTTATAGGACCATCAATGAATTGGTGGGAAGCTACAGAAAGTATTAATAGAATCTACAAGAACATTTCATGCTGAGAAACCCATTCATGTAATGAATAAATGTAAATATCCAATGTGAATTATTATTAGGTAGAACCCACATAACCTACTTAAAATAAAAAATCAAAAGGGGAGTAAGTGTTTCAATTCACAAATTCTCTATATATTCCACACACTTAATTTATTTAGAGATTTTAACTACCAATTTCAAACCCCACATTTAATTATTTCATTAATCTATAAATTTAGTAGTTATAATATACCAATTATAATTTATATTCCATGAATTTATATTTCATTATCAGTAATTATGAATGAGAAAACTATTGAAGGAACAAGTAAAGACGATCATATGGATTTGGATTTTGGAAAATCATATTTTGGAAACAAGTTCATTTTTGTAAATGATTTTTTTATAATTATTGGAGATTATTGAACTTTTATATATTTTCATTTAGTGAGTTAATTATTTTTATTCATTCCCATTAGTTATTATAAATATCTTTTGTTATCATTCATGATACATTATCTATGGCTAATATTTTCAATTTTTTCTATAGTATATTTCTTGAGAAACTAATTCATATTATCTTATAGAAATTTCTTTGAATATTTCCAAAGATAATATTGTGAAATTTTTTATTTTAATATTATTAAAATTTTTTGGTTAAACCTTTTTCCTTGGAACAACTTTAAATTAATCCTTTTTATGCTCATAGTAGCTAGGAACATCCTTTTTAATAAATGATCCATGTTAAAATCCTATCATATACATTTCTTCTTTCCTTTAAATGTTTTTTATGATATTAGAATGATTTAGTATGTTAGGGGGTATTTATAGGGTGTGTTGGGGTATACTTAATTGTTTACATTTTATTGGAGTATTTTCCATTATCATTTGGGAAGACGCCATGACATCTCTAATTTTATTTTCTTATTCACCTCTCTTATTAAAAAAAATATTTGTAAATTTTTTATTGAAAAAATAAAAAAATTGGTTTTATCTTGGGAGGATCAAAAATCACAATAAATAGACTAAAGATCTTCTGCTCAGATGTGTTTAGGTGATCGATGTAAGATTTTTCTTAAAGACAACATTTGAAAAAATGGAGAAGAAAATAAAAAAAAGCAAGATATGAGGATTCATTCATTGTGCTTACTTTTTTCACAAGCCAACTTTGATCTTTGGGGGGGGGTAGATATATATGACCTCTATAAAGGTACATTTTTATAATGCTTATTTTTTATATCACAAAATATGATTTAGAGACAAACCTCATTTTTAAGCTTTAATTTTACATCATTTTCCCACCTACCATAAATCCTTAGAGACATTTAAACCTAATTCGGAATCTCTCATGATTATTTGTTATTTTTTCTTTATATTATAGAGATTCTAGATGACATGGAATCCTATTATAGATGATATGTTCTTAAGGTTTGGACAAAATTCTATATAAAATTATACCCTAGTGTGAGACAAAAATTGTAACTGAGGCCAATTTCAAATGACATGCTTATTAATAATAAATTTAAAATTTGGAATGTATGAATGAAAGGTATTGGTTATTTAAAAAAAGAAAATTAAAATACATGGTTGATTTTTTTCTTTGAAAAGTGAGGCATTAATTAATTTTATGTGTGTGATACTCAAACATTTAATTTCCCATTTTATCAGTTTTTATTAACATTAAATTTAATGCATGGTAAGGGTAAAAACTTTTATAGTGTGTTGAGATTCCATAATTTAGGAAAATGATTAATTTATGTGTTCGAGTATTTGATATATTTATTTCATATATATATATATATATTACAATATTTTAATATATTAATTTGTGTAATATAATTTATTTTCGTGATAAAATTGGTCCATTTAACTTATTTTATGATTTAAAATTGGATACAACAAATATTTGGGAAAGAAACAAAAAGAAGTGAATCTGAAGAAACATTGGACATTTGATGTTATAGTGGAACTGGGTAGAGTGAAGAATCAGAACATTTTTGAAGTTGCAACACTGGAAGTAGAAAATTAAAATCCTTTAGATTTTATATGATGTGGAAACTTTATAGGCCATAAACCCAAGACACAATGTCAAGTTACGAATAGTGAATGAAAGAAGTCCCTACACATTACACATCATGTAATCATTACGTTATGTGTAAGTGTCAAATAGAATGAAAACTGAACCTTTGGTGGGATTTTTCATGATGGAGGACCTGTTTAATCTCCGTGGGCCCCCATTTCACAATCTATCCTAATGGGGCGCGTGCCGCAACTACCCTAATCCCACTTTAAATAATCCCATTGCTGGCTGCCAAAATTTGGAAGACATATCACACATCAGGGAGGCCTTCTCCAAATGTATGTGTACACATAGACACATGTCTCCAACACCATACAATGTATAAATTTAAAAAGAACTGATAACCATGAATTCATACATCTAAAATCCCACCATTAGAGTATGATAATAATAATTGGAAAGAAAAAGGAACAGGTACAATCCCATAATAATGAAACTAAAAAGAAGTCCAATCAGTATAGTGGGTGGGGAATAATGTCAATGTAGATGTTGGAACACACCTCCGTCTGTCTGGAACCACAGGCTCCTTCTATTCTTGGAACTTTTAGGAATATTTCAAAATTTTGGACATATTTATAAAACATGACATGTGTGGGTAAATCCAATGTAGGGGTGAGTATAAAAATACTTTTTAGGTCACCCTAAAATCAATAAGAATATATAATAAAAAACAAAAATAGTGATCTCATGAAAGGTAAATGACAAAAGAATATATAACATGAACATGCATATATACTCAATGTAGACACACCATCTCAAGTATGATCAGAATCATATTACCATCCTAGGATTCCTGCTCGATGGTTCAGCATAACACCCATTTTGGAGAACACACTTCCTGAGTCATATATAATTGATGGAATCTGAAAAAGATGTTATGCTCATGGGGTCTCACCATTATAATTTTACATTGAAAGTCTAAAGATAATGATACAAGGATAAGGAATGCGCACAGAGACATGGGGTATACCAACAACCCAATTCGGATTAACTCACTAAGTAGGGGATCAATTCTTGAGCAGTGTCGGTACATAAAATACCATGTAACCCACATAAGATGATGATAATGATACAATATTTCTCTCCAGGCCTCATTGGGGGATTCCCAAAAATCTATCCAAGACTGGTGTTCCTTAGAGGGGATCACCAAACTATTTAGAGTATGTGACTCCATAATAAACCATATGGGAAAGGATCTCGGAAAAGTGCACTAAATAAACATTTCTACGATGAAGAATAAAATGGATCCAAGCAATATTTTAATAAGTACACAGAGGGTAACGGTAGTACACGGTGTGTCCCTTCGGCAATGAGTCCTACTCATGTGTCAAGAACCATTTATGTGTCTATATCTGAGTACACAACATGTCTGAGCCCTTGAACTTCTCACTATGTAAGTATATTGATTTTTTATTTTATGTATTTATAGTCATGTTCATGTCTATGTACCTCCCCATGTACCCACTAAGATACCAGGTAAGGGTCACTCGTTGTGTGATAGTTGTCACCTACCATTTGATATTTATCTTCATCATTGAAACCCAGAACTAGAGAAGAGGTCACACATGGAATGTAATTCCATATTATAGGTTGTGAAACATTTTATTTCACAGAACCCACTATTCTTCATGCACATTTTTATGAACCCTCGTTACCTTAGACTCTAATGCCGATATCGACTGATGATCGAGGATCTGGTCTGACAGAGCATCAATATCACTTGATCATCAGAAATTGTTCCTCAATCTACTCATTAATAAAACATCGATCTATACCATTATCACATTTTGAAAACTTGTAAAATGGTTATCCACAAATCTATTATCAATAGATCATCTAGCATATCTTCTTGATCCCATCATTGATCCGAACACTGATTTTTTGTATCAATCTGTTATAAGAAGAAACCGGAACATGATGATTGATTTCTTATGTATCTGTCGAAACACTGCTCAAATGAGACATTGGTGGTGAAATCAGGAAGAATATTTATAAAAACCAATAAATATAAAATAATAATTAACCTCATCCTTGTTCATGTTGGCCTCAATCTATTTCCAATGTAATTTTAAATAACGATCAAAATAAAAAAAATAATTTCTCCCAAAAATCCCTAAAAAATAAACCCACACCCACAATAAAATCGAGTTACAAATCAATTAATATGTTTATTGATTCATTTTCATCATAGTCATAATAAAACATGGATGAATCGAAATGGAAATACATTATACATAAATTTTTATGAATCACTCATGATGAATGATCGTGTGTCACTATCATTAGCAAGATGAACTTGTTATTTTTGCACACCCATCCTCGATCCCAATATGATTCAGTGTAATATTATGATGATTTACCTAAGTATGTAATAATTATTATGGTCATGTGGGAAACCATGTGCATTTTTAATAAGAATGTTTAAATATAAAATTAGTAAGGTTGCTGCATCACTAAATAAAATAAATAAATATATTTATTTATTTTATAATTTACTTAGGTGAGGACTTTTGTACAAACACAAGACACGGAAAATGTTTATATAATTCTTAGGGTCAATCACACACTCTAATCTCAACAAAAAACTTATATTTTTAATCTTATTATTAGTTTATGATTTATTCCACTTTTTTCTAGGATCCTATGCGCACATGATATTTAATATTAAAAATATATTTCAAAAATTAATTCTAGGAACACCTAGCCTCATAATTTTACACTATCTCAGCATGAAGCTATGAAAATAATTTATATAATATTCCTATAAAATATATGGTAAAATCACATTCCATTTATTCTCCCCACCTTGGGACTTTACATCCCAAAAATGAAAAATAATAGCCAATGCAATGATATATGGGTATAGATAACTCATATGGGTCTCCCGCTCCAAGGTGATCTACTTAAGTATCCATAGTGGCCACTGAACACACTCTAAGGGAATCTATCACCCATAGAGAATCTTCTCCTACCTATCCATGATCCCCACCAAGTACTCATCAAAGTAACCCCATCTTTGATGTCTATATCACCCCAGTTGATAACATGAAATGTTTCATGACCGTATATCCTCATCTGTGACATGTTGAACACTTCTTGTACCATATATAACTATGAAGGTAGATATAAGTGGTATTCCACCTCACCAACATAATAATTTTTCTAGAGAGAGACTATGAATCTTGGAGATCTCTTGACATCCTATCCAAATCTCCATAATCCACATTGGGATGAGACCTTTAGGAACACATTTTAGCCCATATAAAACTTCTAATTCCTTTATAATTGGTATGTATTGAATATATTAATACTGTTTTATTCATCAACCACTTCTACAAGATTTGATCCTTCTCGATAGTGGCTCACACCAACCCTAGGCCTATTAGTGTTGATTCTCCTGGGACGATTTATCATATTGTTGACATAAATGGTTGCTTGTAAAAGTCCTCGAATAGTTTCATACATATAGTGAGATGATATTTATTATTTTAAAAAGACATCACTAATGTTTGGTGATCCTCTCAACTATAACCAATGTCCAACAATAAATTCTATTGTATGTCCTCCCAGACATGAATGGTCCACTCATTACAGTCATCAGTCTAGGGGTTGAATGTTGTTCCCTAACATAACTGATTCCCAAAATCCTCCTAAAATAATTTTGATATCTAAGATTGGAAGCAAGAATCATGGTCTAAAATTATAATCAAAAGAAAATTCAGGATTCATACTATGTCTTTCGCATATATTCATCCAAAGCTCTCTATTAATTTCTAAACTCACATGGCTAGGAAGTGTCCTGACTCGGTTATCTGGTATATGATCACCTAAATGGAATCATGTACTCTAGACGTAGATGGTAACAACATAATGAATTCCATGGATATACCATCACACTTATGATATGGAATGAAAAGGGGATCATTTAAACCCTACGGAACCTTGTTCCCAAGCATTACTTAATACCATGTAAGGAAAAAACAGACAAACTCTGCAACTCCCTTCTTCATCCTTATCTAAGAAAACTAACACTAGAGGTTGTAGTACATCTTCTCTACACCATGATGTACCTCTAAATAATATTTATTAAACTCTTTCAAAAAATCCTCTCCCAACATCATTCGTACCGTCATGTGTCTTCAAAAAATAATGATATGCTATTCACCTTCAGAAAATCCATCATGAGCATGTCCAATAGGTATTTGAGTACATAGGGTCTCACAATCAGCATCCCCATGTTGTGCCTACCTACCTCACAGTAAAAACGTAGGTGACAAAACCATCAACTAGATATAAGATTATCCATCCCCATCCATAAAGGAAAAACTAAAAATAGGTCAACTGCTCAAACTACTGACTCAAAAAATGTGAACAAGTTCTCCTGTTGAGGTAATCTTCTACAAAATTCTCCTTAACATCATTATATACTATAAAAACATCATAATCCTAGGGAATATATATTCATTTACTCTATCTTAAGTTAATATTCTTCATATAGAAGATATTTTTGATACAATTATGGTAAAAATAAATGATAAACCACTTCCGATTAGGTATTATCACTGCCTCGTCAGTTTAAAGACTACTAATCATAACTCAAGTTCATGGGGAACACAATTCTACTCTTGTTTTCTCAAATGATATGAAACATAGGATATCACCGCCTACCCCTACATCAAAACAAAACCTAGAAAAGTCTCTAATGCATCACAAAACAATACACACTCGACACCCTCCTTAAGAAATATCATGATGGCAGCACTCTTCAATCTCTACCTCAACTCCTAGAAATCTCACTAGCACCATTATGTACACATGAATGGATAACCCATTGGGTCAAATATGTCAATGGATATTGTATCCTAGAGAAATATAACATCAATCTATAATAGTAACCCTCCATCCCAATAATTCCATGTACCTTTTTCGTGATCTAGGGTAGCTACCAAGATAATAGTACCATGACCATTTTCATGTCCAATACCATGTCATATATTTTGGTAACTTGTCCTAAAAAGTGGGCCTCCGTTATACATAACCAAAACATCAATACCATCCTATAATTTTGGTTCTCTCATAGTATGTCCAGTGCAATCCTGAAATGTCCTACATGCTCCTCCACGTACACTGAGTACACTATGATATTATAAATGAATACTATGACAAACCGGTCTAAGAAAAGCTGAATGTTACAGTTAATAAGTCCCATTAACATTATTGTGGTGTTTTTCATGGAAAAAGGAATCAACAAGTACTCATAGTGACCATGAAAAAAATTGTAAAGTCATATTCAGTATATTCTCATCATATACTCAGGGCTGGTGATAACCTAGTCCGAGGTGAATATTATAAAACCACCATACCCATATTGACTGATCAAATATTTCATCGATCCTTGGTAGTGGATAATTTTTCATTAGGACCACCTAGTTTATGTGATGGTAATTCAAACACAACCTCAACCTCCCATCTTCCTTCTTGGAAAGTGATATTGGGGATTCCCTTTGAAAAATAGTAGTTCTAACAAAGTCTTTCCTCTGCAAGTGGAAAAACTATACTATCATATTTAAAAGGTTTGTGGGATCCATAAGAAATGATGAAATCGATATCAAGATCTTCTTATGGTGTAGTTCAATGTAGATTTTTGTCTCTCTATTGGAAGATAAACCTTGAACATCCTCGGGAAAGACATCCTTGTACTCTGCTACCACTTCAGTAGACTATAACAACATAGAATCTACTGCACCAAAAATAATGATTTCAAAGTAGTGGTTATTCATCCACACCATCATATTCTTGACACCATCCATCTCTTCATGGGATTAATTTTCACCCAAAATAGAAAACCTCATCCCATTACAGTGGAAACACTATAAACTGCACCTAAAACAGTCTATATGGGTATGAATTTTGGATAACCAAACTATAACTAATACAAAATCATAAGGCCTCATTGCTATAAAAAAATAGATCCTAAAAGAAACTATTACCTATAGGAATCAGTTCACACCATCAGAAAAAGTGTTGGATAATAGATTAACCACTAATAGGAGTCTCTAAGCCAAAGGATGAGGCAAAGGCTTAAATATAATCACTATGATTGAAACCAGATAAGTGGAAATAATGGAATGAATCCCACCTGTTTCTATCATTATAATACCTATAGTTAAAAATACAAAGATCACACCATGTATCATCCTTGGAGCCTCTGAGTCATAAGCCTCAACCACATCTAGCAACCCTCTCCCCTATCACCTAGCTCTCTAAGCCTACCATAGATCACCTGTGGGAGATCGTGTTAAAAAATCATAAAATCTTCCACCTTCATTGGATCTACCAGCTCCTATTGCACATCTACTAACCTATGAATATTATTTCTCTTTCTACTACCTCTTCCTTGGTGTCCCATACACTATATCTTTACCGTCCATATGATAGGTCAAAAAATCCTACATGAGATGTCCATTCCATAAAAAGAGTATAACTACCTCTCTAGGGGATAACTAGATCCACCATGTGAGCCATGAATTAAAGACATTGTGTCTTGGGATCTCCTTCCAAAACACCTCACACATCATGTTCCATGTTTCTGTCATCGGCTCCCTACAACAACATATCAGAACCTATGTGGCCACTAACAACACCAACTATCAGCATCTTCTCAACCAAGAAATTCTTGACTACCAAAGCATGCTTAAGAACCATAAAATAGGTAGTAATTCATAAAGGTATCACACTGCCTTGGATTTATCTATGTAGTCCATTCTTGAGGGTCTGAGATTGAAATAACTAATCAGTCACCATATTCGTCAAGTATTGGGATTGGTTGGTGAACCACAATGAATACTCAACCACATAATTATATTCCTTATGATGTTCTAGATATCATTGAGGGGCACATCCCTACACACTTCTGAATAAAAAAACTCATCTCTGAAAGGTTCTCCAAATATGACCATAAAATAGTTTTCTCGTCACATAATTGGGTAAATAATCCCCACCATCATATTTAAAATCCATGAATAATGATCACTAAAATGACCAAAATCTTATATAAAGGTGTCCTTACACAATGGAAGAATCATGTCACTACCTAAACAAAGTCCCCAATATCCTATGGTTTGAGATTTACTCAGAACATGATGGTTCTCTATCCCTGAATATCAAGAAGTTCACTCAGCATGCACACTCTATTCACTGGTACATCGGGTAGTATCTACTCTGAAAAATATGGTGGTATGACTCATGCACCACCAATATCTAAAACCTTCTAAAAATGACATTTTATTATAGAATCATTGTTGAGGGATCATCAACATGATCCTATGGTTTAATACTAGTTGGAAATTTTCATTGAGGAATCGAAAAATAGAAAATGTTGACCATGGTTAATGAGTTTATTTGGATAGAATAATAAATAAGTACATGTAAACCACAACCCACTACTTTTTTATGCATGAACCAATGTTTCACTTATATCTAGTGTATACAGGTATCGAGTCAAAAATTAGGTTGTTATATTTCTAGAGAATGAATAAATTTTCCACCACACCAACACTAGAGTCCTTGGGGACCAATGCTGAGTTAAAATATCACACACATGGGAGTTCATAGATTAATGTACCTATACACATGAACACTTCTCCATGCCCATAAAATATTTAAATGAAAAAAATGATAACCATTCATGCATACATCTAAAATCCAACCATAAAAGTACAATAACAAGTGATGGAAAGAAAAAGGGGGAAATATAAGACCACCATAAAGAGACTTAAAACAAGTCCAACCTATAAAGTTCATAAGTACTATTTTTAATTAAACTACAAGAACACTCCTCAGTCTGTGCTTCTCACTAATAACATCCTAATCCTATTCCCTCCAGGACTCCATCAAAAGGCCGTTTTCTACATAATACATGACATGTTCATGTACATCCCATGTAGGTGTGAGTATAAAAATACCCAATAGAACACCCTGAAATCCCTAATAATATATAATCAAGAAAAGGAGTAGTTAACTTATCACATAAATATAAAAACAATATATGTAAAGACAATATCCTGATATAGTCAAAGTATAAAAACAGTCTCATGTAAGATCAAAACCATATTACAAGACTAGGATTCTAGCTCCAAGGTTCCAAATAGAACACATCCAAGAGAACAAACTCCATGAGTAAGATATAAATGATAGATTTTGTCTGAGAATTCATTCTTGTTGGTAACACCATAAAAAGTTTATTCTAGAAGTCTGAAGAGATCTATACCTAGATGGGGATCACACAAAATTCTATGGGGTATACCAAAAACCAATCTGGATTAATCCCCTAAGTAGGGTTTTGATGCCCGCATTGTTTCAGTAAAAAAAAATACCAAGAACCCCACCTTGGAAAATGATTATGATATAAAATCTTCTTCTAGGCCTTATAGTGGGATTCCAACAACTCTACCAGGGAATTAGGTCTCTTAATGGGGATCATCATCCTATTCATATGACGTAAACTTGTACTAAACCCTTAGGGAAAATATAAAAGTGAAATACCCAACTGAAACATGTTCAAGATGATGAGGAAAAATGATCCAAGCCATCATTGATGGATTGCATAGTTTTTACTTGTAGTATATGAAATCAAAATTTAGTAGCAGGTCCAACTCATGTATCATGGACTGTATTCATGTCCATGTCTCAGTAAATAGTGAGACAGAGCTAGTGTACTCCTAACTGTGTTCATATATAACTGGCCATGTCTATGTGTGTCTAGCTAAGTTCATGTCTATGTACCTCCCTAGATACACTCTGATCCTCCAAGAAATGTTCATATTCTCTATGATCTCTATCACATTTTGTGTGATATTTATCTTATTTGTGTAACCCTTGAACCCCTTAATGGCCACACACAACATGTAATTTCTAATAACACACAATGTAACCTAGTATTTCATAGAATCCTTCTTTCTTCCTCCTTGTATGTCTTAACGTTTATCACCATTTACTCTACCGTATATCTCACCTGAAGATCATAGATCTTATCCCACAAATCCTCACAATTAAATAATCATTATAAACCTTATTCAATCCAGTTTTAAAATAACCATCGAGCCACACCATCATTGCACTAAAAAACACATTTAACAGGTTTCCCCAAATCCATACCCCAAAATTATCCATCATAACCACTTGATCACATCATTTATCCAAACCCATATTTTCCATATCAATACATTTTAAGAAGAAACAGTTGCACAATGATTGATTTCTCAGTTATTCTTTGAACCACTAGTCAAATGAGATGCTGGTGATGAACAGATGAATAACATTGGAGGAAAATGAGAAACCCAAAAAATGAATGAATATTATTGGTGTTTCAGTAGGGCTTGACCTGTTTGGGTTAGAACAGTGAATGAAGATCTAAAAAATTAAAAAAAATCTCCCAAAAATATTCACATAATAAACTCAATCCTATAATACGATCGAACTGTGAATCGATTTGTTAGTGTATTGATTTGTGTTAGTTGTAGGAATAATAAAATGAATTGGAATCCAAATAAATAGATTTCCTTCATTTATTTTTATCAATCACTGATGAAGAATGATCCAAATTCATTGTTGTTGGAAAGATCCACCTGTTCAGTTGTCACACCAATCCCCGATTTGAATCTTATATGGTGTCGTCCATAAAGACATTCTCTCGTGCTATATCAATATATAGGTTTCTTCATCAAGCCATGTGGATTGTTTATACAGATGTTTAAATAGAGAAAATAATTATGAAATTATGTCACACAATATAAAAAATTAAAAAAATAATTCTTGTTTTTATTTATGACCATGAATTATTTTAAAAAATTTCCTAACGCTGATAAATTTTATGTCATTTATTGGGAAAATCCCATGCTTTATGCTCAATGACAGCTGAAAATATTTGATTTGATCCACCATTTAATAACTATTCCACTTTTTATAGAAAAACCCTCATTTGTGGTATTTGATATACTTAATATACTTTTAAAATTATTCTGGGCACATTAGGCCCCATGTTATCACATTACATAAGTACCTAGCTCTAAAAAATTCATCTAATATTCCAAAACAACATATGGAAAAACCATGAGTCATTAAAACTAATGAATAATATCTATGACATATTAATTCCATTGAATGATACTCTAGACCCATGGATATCTATAAATAGTGGGTTGATATACCACACAAAGGGGAAAGAGAAAAATGTGGAGTAAGAAGCTAAGCTATGTTAGTTCCTCCCCAGTTTTATCTTCTTTTTTCATTTAGGATTTCATTTTCTTTTTTCCTTCCACATTTCTCTCTCATCATAATATTTTGGGGCTAAACCCACATTTTTATAAGGTAATATTGATAAATTAGGGTTCAATCCTCATAACAGTGATGATATACTGAGGGGGAAGGAATAAATAAAAAGAAAAGGGAAATGAAAGATTGGGATAAAACCAGTGAGGACCCTATAAAGTGCATCTTCTCACACCAAGATTTAGTATTCGGATATCTTCCTAATATAGTGTGTTATCATTCTATTTATAGACTTACTTAGGGATTTGGTACCATAAATTACTTTAGTATCGGTCAAAAGGTATTCATGGGTGATCTTGGGGCCATAAAAGACATCCTTTATCATGGTAAATCCCATCAAAGGGTCATTTTTTGGATTTTTCAGAAACTTACACATTGTGTGATGATTACACAATGTGTAATGTGTGGGGAATTTTTACCTTTCAGTTTTTTTAATTTTTACATCATGCATTTGGTTTATGGCCTAAAATGTTTTCACTTCATATAATATTTACACAACTTCAATCTTTAATTTCCAGCGTTAAAGCCTCTTAAGTGTCTGGATTCTTCATTATGTCTAGTTTTTTTATAGCTTCAAATTTCCAATTTCATGTCACTTTCAATTATTTTTTCCTTTCATGATTATTTGTTATATACTTTCATAAATAGAAAAATAATTTAAATAATCCAAATAGAGGAAATAAAATCCATTATATTATGAAAATTAATGTACTAAAATGCCTAGTAATAGATTCATGAAATATTTGTATATGTGAATTCATAATTTTCTTTGAGGATGGAATCTCAACATACTATTAAGGATGTTCACCTTACCGTGCTATAATTTTAATGTATATAAAAAATTGATAAAATTAAATATTTAACGTTTGTGCATCACACAAGTAAATTTTATTAGTTCTTAACTTTTCAATGAAAACAAATAAAATAGGATTTGACATTTCATCTTTTAAATGAAAAATATTATTTATCCATCCATTCTAATTTTTATATTTATTATTAATAATGATGTTATTTTAAATTTATCTCAGTTCCAATTTTTCTACTCATTATTAGGGTAAAATTGTATATAGAATTCAATGCATACCAAAATAACATGTCCCCTACTATATTATTTTAAAACTTATAAAATCTCCATTGTATAAATAAAAAATAAAAAATGATCATTATGTCTTCATTTCTAGGTTCAAATGACTCAAAGGGTTTTGGTTCGGTGGGTAAATGATATAAAAGTGAATCTCAAAAAAGAGGTTTACCTCTAATTCAGAATGCATGATATAAAAATAAAAGCCAAATAAAAATATCTATCTATATACTTTACCTCTGTATTCACCCCCAAAAGATCAAAGTAGTCATATGGAAAAGGTATTCATTTTTAATGAATCATTCACTCAATGTTTTTCCCTATTCTTCTGATTTTTTCAAAAACAAAATGTTGAAGAAAAATCACGCACTCCTTTCTTAACCGCCTAGATACAAAACATCATCAGTATAGTAATATTTATTTTTGATCCTCCCCATACACAACCCAATTTATATTTCTTTCATGCTAATTATAATACCTTTTAATTAGGAGTGGTGAATAACAAAACACAATAAAATATGTCCTTGACGCTTCATAAACTGTAGTGTAAAATCCTCCAACAAAATTCCCTAATTGATATATACCCATATACACTTTGAAAATCCCCTCCATCGAACTTATTATTTTAATATCAAATAAAACATTTTGAGGAAGTTAGGAATAGATCATGTATGATAGTAACTTGGATTGTTTCTTAATAAGTATGTTCATGGATACTTAGCTATTAATAGGGATTAATTAAATATTGGTCCATGGAATAAAAATTAACAAAATATGCCTCTATCACATTAAAATGGAATTATGAATAATAATATATTTAAAAATATGAAAAAAAATGTTCTAGAAGATAAAATTGCCATGTGTATCATGGAATATACTTTATAATGAATGGGAAATATTGTTCTTATAGGTTTTCTCAAGAAATATAATTAATGGTTTGGTAAATAAATCATGGAAATGAATAAAAATAATTAAATAAATTCATGAAAATATCTGAAATACAAATAATATCCTATTCTTTGAAAAACAAATCACCTATAAAAATAAATATGTTTCCCTAAGTCATGATTTTCCAAAATCCTAATCCACATTGTTGTCCCTAATAATCCATTCTTTATTTTTATCATTAAAATTTATTGACAAAAAAATATAAATTCATAGAAGGAAAATTCTTCATATAATATTTTGTCTCTGAGTTTAGTTGTTTAATGAATGAATCCAATAATGAGCAAGAAATTGGTACTAAAAATATATTAATAAATTGATTGTGTTAGATATAGTATAAAAATTATGAATAAAAAAGATTAATCTCCTATAATGATTCTTTTATTCCATTTTCATAGGTTCTTACTTTCCCTGATTAATATCAGGTATTTCCTTGGATTCATTACATAAAGGGTTTTCTCATTATGAAATGTTATTACAACTTCCATTAATTCATCCTATTTCATTCTTCTAGTGTAATTATAGTAAAAAAAGTAAAAAAATGGTGAAATTGTTTTCCATTATCAATTAATGTTGACATATTTTGAGCGGGGCTTGAGAACCTAATATCCAAATAAAGAAAATTAAAAACACTATGGATTCCTCCTAGATGCGATGTTTTTTTAATTTCATTGTCCTAACATTGAATCCTTTTGATTCAATATACATGAAGGATGATTGAAAAATTACTTCATCAGGGTATATAAATGGTCTCCATTGTGTCTTTTCCATTTAGGTCAATACTCATCCATTCTTTCTAAATAGATTCACTATTATTGATGGTAACAATTTTTTGACCTTCAATGGACCAATCCATCATTTATACTTCAACACTGATGAACTAAATAGAATGAAATATATCATTTATACATGATTCCTTTTCAAAAATCTGGTGGAATGAATTACTCCATCGGTGTTAGGGATCTTGGTCCGCATCTTATCTTTATTATTATCAGAGTTTTTTAGAGTATACTCTTCCACAACCAAAGATATCTCATGTACTTACTCAACATCTGTGATACCCTCAATATCAAGTATTTTATCTTCTATAAACACATTACCTCCAATTATATTATAGTTCTTTATCCATCAATAAATATTGTTACTTACCTACGAATAGCCACCTCTAAAAAAGATGTATCCCATTTAGACTTCAATCAATGGGTGTTCAGTGGCTAAAAATGGTCTCCCTAGAAAGAGTGAATTTCACTCGTCTTCGATATCTTTTACTATGAAGTCAATGGGGAATTAACCATTTTAGAATATGATTAGCATATCCTCTATGAATCCTTGGGTGTATTCACTATTTATTCATCCAATTGAGGTGAAAATATAAGGGGCATAAAACCTTTTAGTCCCAAAATCTTGAAATTCATATATCAAGTGATGTTGAAACCCACACCTATGTTGTAAAAATATTTTCCACATTTGTAATCTCAGATAACTATTTGAATCCAAAAGCTTTTTTTATCACATTTATTCTTTGGAAGGTCCCATGATACAACTACCAAACCATATCGTGTGAGTGGGATAGTGGGAATCTCTTCTGGGATTTTCTTGTTGGTGACCATCTCTTTAATTATTATTATTTTTTCATATTTCAGAATGTTTTTAAGAGAATCTAAAAAAGAGATATTAATATTCAATTTTTTAAGTGTTTGAAAAAAATTATCTTTTGTGTTTTTTTCTTCTCGTGTCCAAATCTATCTTGAAATGGAGGTCTTGGTTTGTACTATTTTGGTTTTTCTTCATCTTCTCTTTTAGCTTCTTGCTCCTTTCTATTTTTTATCTTTTCATATTATTTATCAACTAATCCCAATGGTTGATCTTCATTATGTCCTATAAATGATATATAACTTCCTTGTGTCTTCTTCTTACTACTAAGCAATGGATATTTTAAATCACCACATTTTAATACTTCAATGAATCCATAAATTACTCATCTAGGTCTCTCTATAAGCTTCTCATCGATCTAGCCAAATTGAAACTCCAAATTTCATAGTGTTTCTTTACGTGTTGTCATATCTTCCATTATTTATTTTATTACATCCCCATATGTGGTAATTAATGTGTTCTTCAACACCCTGATATTTTTTTGATTTACTTTTTCAATTTAATTTAATATTTTTCATATTTTTCATTTCACACAACAGTGAATATAGATTTTTTTATATGAAAGTACGAAGTTTAGATTTCATTATACACAACACAAAGATAATTTTGCACTACATTAAACACATATATTAACATTTTGTACGCAGAAAATTATATTTTTCTTGTGTTAAACCATATATAGAGTTCCTCCAAAATCTTGTGTAAAATGCAAGGCCATGTTTTACGAATCTACATTATACTATTAATATTATTATCAAAACATTATATTAGCTACCACATAGTTATTAGAATGGATTTTATGAATAATATTAAATAAATTTTTAACATGTGTTATAAACATGTATATAAAATGAATCCTTTTTTATCAATTAATAAAAGTGAATGTAAGAACAACATGAAAATAAAGAAATTACTTTTCAAAGAAAACTATTTTTCTATGTACATGAAACATTTTATATCAATAAATTTAAAAAACAAATTTTGATTAATGTTTTCATTTAAATATATATTTTATATATTCAATCAATACTTCTTTTACCCATCCAATATATTTTATATGTCTAACATATTAAAAAATCACATTTTATTAATGAAAAAATATTTTTTTTCAAAAGGAAATTTTATTCTATTTAAATAGAGAAAAAAATTAAATTTTATTTTTGAAACTTTTAAAATTTTTGCTTGAAAAAATAATCTTCATTTTTTGAATTGGAATATTAAAAATAACTTCAGATAAATTTTTTATATTTTTATAAGAAGCTTCATTTTTTAATAAATAGTGAAAACCCATAATTTTAATTCCAAATTGCTTTTTCATTTGATTTATTTATATATTTAAATTATATATTAGTTTTGTTTTGAAGTTTAATTAGATAAATTTTACATAAATTAATCCAATATAGGAAAACTTCATCAATTTCATGTTGAAATTTCATATAAAAACATTTCAAAGTTTTTATCATTTTTACATTAAAACTCGCTTTGTCGTCCCTTCAATGGGATTAAATTTAAACTAATTTCTTCCACTTCAATCATTAGAATTTGGAAAAATGGATACCATATTTGGAATATTCAAATATCACGATTTTAATTAATTCAATTTGGTTTCTAAAAAAATCATTAGTGAAAATGATTCAAAATAATTAAAGTGATTAAGAGAAAAATTAGCTTTACAAAGGAAGAAACCATTATCTTAAGGGCCAAAATAAGATATCCACATGTCAAAAATACATTTTCATGACATATTTAGACCTTATACACCCTATTATATAATTTTTTCCATTAATTAAGGCACATGACCTGGAAAAAAACATTGGTGGAATTCACTTTTAAAAAATTTACAAGAATGCCACTCATCCTCAACTATAAAAAAAGGCTCCCACCCATCCCACTTATTAAAATCACAAATAAACTATGCATCACATAAAAACTAATAATATAGGCTCCTAAAATAACTAACATTATCCTAGAATCATAATTTTGGTAATAAAGTCATCCATGGATTCTCTTTGGTGCGAACCAAAAGAATTTACCTAAAGAAGTGGTAACATCCTTTACTCCTTTGTATTATTTTCATTCTCCACCACCCCAATTACTCTCATTCCATTGTTATATAATAACCTCAGTTTAATTAATTAACATATATGTTTTTATTATATGGTTTATATCTAACCTTACACACACATTCATATAATGGGTAACAATCCTTTCATTCTTGTGTATGTTGAAGTACCACCTCACGAAACGATGTTGTTAATTTCTTCCTTTAACACCTCTCATGGTTAAGAATAATGATGAAATATTTTTATAAGATATGTATGATTTATTAATTATTACCTAATTATTATATAAATCAAACCTCCATGCTTTTAAATTTGTGTAAAAATGATAACTTCTTTCTTAAATGTGTTGACAACCATATCTTAAAAGTTATATGATTTGTTCAAACTTTACGTGAAATGTATTAAGGATGGGTTTAGTGAAAATATATTATATAAAAAATATAATAATTATAATAGAATAATATTATATATATATATATATAAACATATTTTTCATTTACTTTATTTCTTTTAATATAATAATAAAATAGAAACAACATTTAGACGTACGCACGACCTACCAACTCCATCATTAGTGTATTACATTTAATATTTCAATATTTTATATATTTTTATAAATAAATATGTACTAAATATATATTTTATTTATATATAATTTTAAATTATTGAAATATGTAAATCATGATCAATGTCCGAGGATCAAGAATAACAATTCAAAACATGTATGAAAAACAAAGCAGATATTACCCAAAACATAACCTTGAAATGGAGTTACAGATAAACAGTTAATAAAAATTCATAAAAATTTATTATATGTTTCTAGATATAATTATATTTATCTTTTTTATATTTATAATAAACTTATATTTATTATATATGTAGAGACCCGAAGCTTTACGTACATGAATATTACATTACTTTTGCGGAATACTTAATACATAATAAAAACAAACACACAAGGACCGTAATAGTTTAGTGTCTTTGGAAACTCGGAATAAAATCTTCTAATCATGGTGAAAGATCTTCAACATCTCCCAATAAATATCTTCCCTTTTTTATTACCTAAAACCTTTATTTATATCCTGGGGAAAATAAAACATAAAAGGGTGAGCTCAAATGCTCAGTAAGGGTAAACAAAAGAAATATCAATCACATCATATTCATAAGAACATATCTTTTGGAAATCTCAACCTGCAAAAGAGATCATGATTTCATAACATGGGATAAATCATAGTAGTGAAATTTAATCCCAATAATCATAACATAAAACATGAAACTTTGTGTCATACACACATAATAATAGAGAATCATTTTTTATTAGTCAAGACTCATTTCCAAGACTATCTTAGTGGACAAAGTCCCTTTCTGAACCGAGTTCACTCCTCGTTTCAGTCCTGTTTCACTGAACCAGTGTAACCTACCGTTCCAGCCATGTCTATCTCACGAGATATAAAATCTTTACCCAATGCATTGGAGGAAGATATAGTTCCCACCCATCTCTTAATGAAACCATTCTTATGTGTGCCACAAAATCTTAAATCATACATCATTTCATAACCCATGTAATACATATGGGATTCTTAAACAACATGACATCAAAAAACAATTCATATAAGATAAAGTAATTCATAAAAATATTTCCATCACAACATAGTCAAATCCATGTAATAATAGGGATAGAAACAGAACCCTATATTATCTTAGATGGAAAATAATTTTGATAAAACACGTGAACTCCATTCTTGAGGAACATATCCTTTCTACTTCAAAACATTTTTCCTTTCTTAACATGTCATACAATTTTAAACTAAAAGAAGTTGATTAAAAATAAACTTGAAAACATGTAAAGGAAGCTTCTTGGAAATAATGTTTTAAAAATCCATTCATGCTGTATAAGTTAAAAAAACATTCTTCTTGTACTTTTGTCGAAAAAGACAAAAAGTACCTTGTATAAAAAACGACAAAAGATTCCTTTCATATATTTTACTAAAAATTCACCAAAGGGTAAAATTGGATTTAAAAAATTGTAGGTGGATGGAAATAATATTACATATTGAGGAAACATGGATGTGGATGATAAAATACACCCCAGTAAATACTAAAGTATCAACAATCCCGGATAAAAATGAGATTGTGATATTTCCCTTACCTTAGGTCCGATTTGCTTCATAAGTGTCCGAACCTCCTGTATAATGATTTAAATAATGTCACTGACTTATTCCAGAATCATAATCATTGTTATGATATCATATATGGTTCACTTATTACTTTATATTACCCGTTCTTTTGTAAATTCCATGCTAAAGAGCGTTTTGGTTAAACTTGTTTCATTTGTCGTCCGTGTTTTGACTTGTAATTATTAATATGATTACTTAGATCATGATTACTTAATTCTAGAATATAAAACATTATTTATATATAATATATATTTAGAATATACATATATATAATAAATCACTAAATGGAAAGAAATACACCATTCATGGAGATGGTAGGTCGTACGTACGCATAAACGCTATTTTCGTTTCCTTATTGAGTTGAATGGAATTAAGTAGTTGAAATACATATATATACACATAAATCCAGTATCATTATTATGTAATATATTTCATGATTACTTATTATATGTACTTTATAATCATTCATGAATGGTTAAAGTGGAGAATGAATCTTATCGCGTCGTGGAGACGGAAGTCCGTACGTACGCACGAGCGATGATATCGTTCTCATGATCGTGGGACTGTATTGGAGTGTATGTATACTATTTCAGAATCAATATCACTTTAAAATAATCATATATAGTTATTATTTACACCATTATACCCATCCAAGTAAGGTGGTGGTGGAAAATAGATTTCACCACGGCGTGGAGACGGTATTCCGTACGTACGCACGCGCGGTGATTTTGTTTTCCGTAGGATGGATAGATGGTGAAATAGGGTTGTTTCATACTTATAATAACATATCAGTATATGAGTTATACTTATGTTATTACTTAATAATGAAACAACCTAATAAGAAGAAGTGGAAGAAGAAATAAAGATAAAAGAATCGGTAATGGACATTACCTCTTCTTTGACGTGCCTCTTTGAGTCCTCCTCTTAGGGTACTAAAATTGGTCTTTGAAGAAGACCAGGACCTCTAGGATGTTTATAGGGAAGTGGGGAAGAGAATTTGGCAGGGGTTGGATGAGATGGAAGGCTCAAAGTGGTGTGAGGAAGAGGGGGAGGAGGTGCCCTTTTATAAGGGAGGAGAGGGGCACCTTTGGAATAACTAAAAATATTATTTTATTATAAAGTCAAATTCGGTTTTAAATAGCTCCAAATTGATTTATTTCGAAGATAAGGTGGGGATGGGTCGAAATACTCTCATACAATAGAATTTAGACAAGTTTAGGTTCCTATTTTAACTTTAACATTTATATTTAACTTTAAGTTAGATAATTTTAATTTTATCGTGTCTTTTTGTGTTCTTACCCTATATGGTTAATAAACTTACTATAAGAAGCCAAACGAATCCCAAGTTGTTTATTATTAATATATATAACCTTATATAAGTTATTTGGCCGAACCGTAGATTTTTAGGAATAAAATAACAATTAATAATATAATATTTGTTTTAAAAACTATTATATGTCAATTTTGACACTATTTAGAAATTGATTTTTGTGAAAATAATAACAGAATTATTAGTTCAAAAAAAGTTAATTAAATCAATACTAAAATGTCATATTAACCTATAAAATTATTTTAATTCATAAAAAGTTTCAAATTATATTTATTTGGGTATTTATAACATCAATTATGTCAATATTTCATTAATAAGATAATTATTGTATCATCGCTGTGTCATAAATAAATTATATTATTTAATGTCTAAAAATTACAAATAAAATACTATTATGTATGAAATCTCTTTAACTTTCTAATGAATATTTATAGTCGAATTTATCTTATGATAAACCTATATTAAAAATTATTTACTTATTAAACTTTGATTTTAACTATTTTAACCCTTCTTTAAATAAATTAATAATAAATGTCCTAATATAATCCAAGTGGGCCTAAATGATCATATTTTATTCCTAAGGTTGTTTTTGGTCGAATTACACTTATCCAATAGAATTAGGACATGTGTTAGGGTAATAATAATAACATTTTTACCCTTAATTACCCTATTTACTTTTAACCGTAGTAAAAAAAGTAAAAAGTTACTATTCACCAAAAATTATTTTCATCTCATTGAACCACATTTTACTTACTAAAATCAACCGTGTCTCTCGGATTTTTTAAATTCCACTCACAGAAGCGGTAAAATTAAGTTTTATGAAAAAATCATTTTTTTAACTACCACTTAGTGGTTTCACTATTCATCAAAAAATGAAGGTTTCCAGAAAAATACCAAATATTAGGCCTAAGATATATTTGATATTATGAACTCAAAAATGATGTCTATTTTACCAAATTTAAAACATATTAGTAGCATTAATTAATTTAAAAATTAATTCCCGTCGTCAAAACAAATAGAGTGTTTTTAAGAGAAAATAACCATCAAAAGATTGACACTTGTTTATGTCTGGTTTAAATGTAGAATTACATCCAATGACCAACATTGTATTAAATTGTAAAAATATATTCTAAATATACTTTAAAACCACTCAAATTAATAATTTATCACTATTAATTATTTCTATTAAAAAAGTTCTTTTTAATTAAAATTTAGTAATTTTCACAATTCATCAGAATATGAAAGTTATCCGAAAAGTACCAAAATTTCACCCTAAGCTAATTTCGATATTCCGAATCCAAAAATGAAGTCCATTTTGAAAAATAAAATTTAAAAAATTTAAAAAAGTGGTTATTACTATTCATAACGTCTAGTTTTAATAAGATTTTAATAGCATATCGTTGTTTAGTGAAACTCAGTATTGCGTACTACACACGCTATCGAGGAAGGTTGCGAATGCGTGTAATGCAATGCAAGTCAAGGATGCATGTTGTGAAAGCTCCTTTTGGTGTAGCGTACAACACAAGACATTAATGAAAAGAATATTTTTCATAAAGTCTCGGGGTGTTAGATTCTACCCCCCTTAAAATGAATTTCGCCCTCGAAATTCATTGGGGTTATAAATGGTTTACTACTTGGAAGTTTTCTTTAATAGAAACCCACATCGTAAAAAGGAATACCAAAACCATTCTTTAAAAAACAAAAGTATGAAACGTAACGGTTACCCAAATAAACTACTCACTGGGTTTCTACATAGGTGAAAATATGGATATAGAAGAGAAATCTAACCATCATATTCTGATGGAGAGTTGTAGAGAACATGGCTATGGAAAATCCAGAAATCACAAAGCCATAAATTTGTGATGATATAAGGTACCATCTAATTCATCAGATATAAGAGCACTAGGACAACATTTTTGGTTTTCAAGATCATTTCCCTAAAGTTGGTGAAATTAGAATTAGAAGAAATACTTTCGTGATTTTGGTACTATGTCACCGTTGGTCATTCTTTGGAAAATTTCCACTTCATCTCTTAAATAAATGAAGATGAATTTGTCATTCGTGATGTATTAGCAGATCATGAGATAGAATGATGGGTCATTCCATCTGTCTCAAACAAAAGGTTAGAAAAGTTATCAAAAAATACATAAGTCCATCTATAGTGAGATTAATCATATATGATTCTTAAAATGGACATATACTTCATATATCATACTGCTTAATATAATAAAACTAGTTTCTACTAAACAGGTACTTCCTGTAGGACAATGGTAGGTGATAAAGGCCCGTCTCACTTCGGTTGTGGGTTTTATTCCCACAGCCTTGTCCGACGCGATGGGCTGTCGCCCGTCCTGCATGTTGTCCTTTTTCTAAAACTATATTACTATAACATCCCATCAATAATATCGAAAAAACTTCTATCCTAAAACAATACTAACTTATGTCCAACATAATCCACTCCAATCTTTAGGCTTATCCATAATACTGCAGTCCACTCTCATAATATAGTGAAAACGATTACCAGAGATTTAATACCATCGTTGATCCCCATATATCATAAGATATGTCTTGTTGGTCATATTCCAAACATTCAAAGTCCTTAATCATGTATTCTCTTGAATAATGATTGAACCTTAGTGAAAACATGAATGCTGTTAAAAGTTAACTCTTTCCACATACCAAAATCCTCAAAATTCTATATACTCTAACCATGATATCACTTAGTCCTTATATCAATCATGAGCTCATGAATACTGTCAAACATTTCATTTTCTCCTTATCCCTTCATTATGCGCATATCATCTACTTTTGAAAATATTTGAATCACTTTTCATGGTTACCGGTACCTTAAAATTATTGAAAAACACAATAGATAAATAAAAAAATATTTCAATACACCATAAAAGTACCTCAACAACATTATTCTTGAATACCAATACATAAACACTTCAGTCCATCCACTTCAATGATTGTCCTGGAATAAGTCCTTCCTTGATTTAGAAGTAACTTTTTAGGTCAAGGCATTGAGCTGGGTAATGCCCATGTTCTCCACAAATAAGACATTGAACTCTATAACATTCTGTCACTCTATGACCCTTTTCTCCACACAGATAACATCGGTCCCTCCATTTGAGGTATTTATCAAGGTTTATCTTCCATTCTTTAGAAATCTCAATCTTCCTTTCTTTATGCTCCTCAACATGCGATCATGCATAATAGTTTATCTTCCTCTTCTTTGATGAATTATAGATAACACTAAATTTCACCTTGTTAATCATATATCGCGATGACTGATTCGGGATAATCATAATATCTTTCTCTCTAGGAATTACACAATTTTGTTGCTCATAGTCACCAATTTTTCCATTGGATTCAATGTTAACAGAATTCCTTCTGGTTCCCTCCATTAACTAAAACACAAAAAGAATCTTGTGAGAGGCGAAAATCATGATAGTGAAAACAACATAGTAAAGGGGGATTTCCCTCAATATCTAACTTCTTAGGATAAATTCTAAGATCATTAACGCAATTCTAGGACTATAACCTATACATATACTTAACCTTAGAGACATCCCTAGACATACCATAGAAATATATCTAGGGATCTCACTAACGTTTTCGCATCCTAGTTTCCAAAGGTTGACTAAACCTTTCCTCTGATACCAACTGTAGAGACCCAAAGCTTGATGTACATGAATATTACATTACTTTTGCGGAATACTTAATACAAAATAAAAACAAACACACAAGGACCGTAATAGTTTAGTGTCTTTGGAAACTCGGAATAAAATCTTCTAATCGTGGTGAAAGATCTTCAACATCTTCCAATAAAGATCTACCCTATTTTTCTTACCTAAAATATTTCTTTATATCCTGGGTAAAATAAAACATAAAAGGGTGAGCTCAAATGCTCAGTAAGGGTAAACAAAAGAAATATCAATCACATCATATTCATAAGAACATATCTTTTGGAAATCTTAACCTGCAAAAGAGATCATGATTTCATAACATGGGATAAATCATAGTAGTGAAACGTAATCCCAATAATCATAACGTAAAAATGAAACTTTGTGGCATACACACGTAATCATAGATACTCATTTCTTATTAGTCAAGACTCACTGCCAAGATTGTCTTAGTGGACAAAGTCCCTTTCTGAACCGAGTTCACTCCTCATTTCAGTCCTGTTTTACTGAACCGGTATAACCTACCGTTCTAGCCATGTATATCTCATGAGATATAAAATCTTTACCCAATGCATTGGAGAGAGATATAGGTCCCACCCATCTCTTAATGAAACCATTCTTATGTGTGCCACAAAATCTTAAATCATACATCATTGCATAACCCATGTAACAAATATGGGATTCTTAAACAACATGAAATCATAAAAAATTCATATAAGATAAAGGAATTCATAAAAATATTTCCATCACAACATAATCAAATCCATGTAATAATAGGGATATAAATAGAACCCTATATTATCTTTGATGGAAAATAATTTTTATAAAACACTTGAACTCCATTCTTGAGGAAAATATCCTTTCTACATCAAAAACATTTTTCCTTTCTTAACATGTCATAAAATTTTAAACTAAAAGAAGTTGATTAAAAATAAACTTGAAAAAATGTAAAGGAAGCTTCTTGGAAATAATGTTTTAAAAATCCATTCATGCCGTATAAGTTAAAAAAACATTCTTCTTGTACTTTTGTCGGAAAAGACAAAAAGTACATCGAATAAAAAAACGAAAAAATATTCCTTTCATAACTTTTACTAAAAACTCACCGAAGGGAAAAATTGGATTTAAACAATTGTATGTGGATGGAAATAATATTACATATTGAGGAAACATGGATGTGGATAATAAAATACACCCCAGTAAATACTAAAGTATAAACAATCTCGGATAAAAATGAGATTGTGATATTTCCCTTACCTTAGGTCTGATTTGCTTTGTAAGTGTCCGAACCCCCTGTATAATGATTTAAATAATGTCACTGAATTATTCCATAATCATACTCATTGTTATGATATCATATATGGTTCACTTATTACTTTATATTACCTGTTCTTTTGTAAATTCCATCTTAAAGAGCGTTTTGGTTAAAATTGTTTCATTTGTCGTCCGTGTTTTGACTTGTAATTATTCATATGATTACTTAGATCATGATTACTTAATTCCAGAATATAAAACATGATTTATATATAATATATATTCAGAATATACATATATATAATAAATCACTAAATGGAATGAAATACACCGTTCATAGAGACGGTAGGCCGTACGTACGCATGAATGCTGTTTTCGTTTCCTTATTGAGTTGAATGGAATTAAGTAGATGAAATACATATATATACACATAAATACAGTATCATTATTATGTCATATATTTCATGATTACTTATTATATTTACTTTATAATCATTCATGAATGGTTAAAGTGGAGAATGAATCTCATCGCGTCGTGGAGACGGTAGTTCGTACGTACGCACGAGCGATGATATCGTTCTCATGATCATGGGACTGTATTGGAGTATATGTATACTATTTCAGAATCAATATCACTTTAAAATAATCATATATAGTTATTATTTACACCATTATACCCATCCAAGTAAGGTGGTGGTGGAAAATAGATTTCACCACGGCGTGGAGACGGTATTCTGTACGTACGCACGCGCGGTGATTTCGTTTTCCGTAGGATGGATAGATGGTGTAATATGGTTGTTTCATACTTATAATAACATATCAGTATATGATTGATACTGATGTTATTACTTCATAATGAAACAACCTAAGAAGAAGAAGTGGAAGAAGAAATAAAGATAAAAGAATCAGTAATGGACATTACCTCTTCTTTGACGTGCCTCTTTGAGTCCTCCTCTTAGGGTACTAAAATTGGTCTTTGAAGAAGACCAGGACCTCTAGGATGTTTCTAGGGAAGTGGAGAGGAGAATTTGGCAGGGGTTGGCCGAGCTTGAAGGCTCAAAGTGGTGTGAGGAAGAGGGGGAGGAGGTTCCCTTTTATAAGGGAGGAGAGGGGCACCTTTAGAATAACTAAAAATATTATTTTATAATTAAGTCAAATTCGGTTATAAATAGCTCCAAATTGATTTATTTCTAAGCTAAGGTTGGGATGGGTCGAAATCCTCTCATACAACCGAATTTAGACAAGTTTAGGTTCCTATTTTAACCATATAAGTTATATTTAACTTGAAGTTAGATAATTTTAATTTTACCTTGTCTTTTTGTGTTCTTACCATATAAGGTTAATAAACATACTATAAGAAGCCAAAAGAACCCCAAGTTGTTTATTATTAATATATATAACCCTATCTAAGTCATTTGGACAAACCTTATATTTTTAGGAATAAAATAACAATTAATAATATAATATTTTTTTTAAAAACTATTATATGTCAATTTTGACACTATTTAGTAATTGATTTTTGTGAAAATAATAACAGAATTATTAGTTCAAAAAAAGTTAATTAAATCAATACTAACATGTCATATTAACCTATAAAATTAGTTTAATTCATAAAAAGTTTCAAATTACAGTTATTTGGGTATTTATAACATCAATTATGTCAATATTTCATTAATAAGATAATTACTGCATCATCGTTGTGTCATAAATATATTATATTATTTAATGTCTAAAAATTACAAATAAAATACTATTATGTAGGAAATCTATTTATATTTATAATTAATATTTATAGTTGAATTTATCTTATGTATAACCCTATATTAAAAATGATTTACTTATTAAACTTTGATTTTAACTATTTTAACCATTCTTTAAATAAATTAATAATAAATGTCCTAATCTAATCCAAGTGGGCCTAAATGATCATATTTTATTCCTAAGGTTGTGTTTGGTCGAATTAAACTTATCCAATATAATTAGGACATGTGTTAGGGTAATAATAATAACATTTTCACCCTTAATTACCCTATTTACTTTTAACCGTGGTAAAAAAAGTAAAAAGTTACTATTCAAAAAAAATTATTTTCATCTCATTGAACCACATTTTACTTACTAACATCAACCGTTTTTATCGGATTTTTGAAATTCCACTCACAGAAGAGGTAAAATTATGTTTTATGAAAAATTCATTTTTTTAACTACCACTTAGTGGTTTCACTATTCATCAAAAAATGAAGGTTTCGAGAAAAATACCAAAAATTAGGCCTAAGCTACATTTGATATTATGAACTCAAAAATTATTTCTATTTTACCAAATTCAAAAATATTATTTTCATTAATTAATTTAAAAATTAATTCTCATCGCAAAACAAATAGCGTGTTTTTAAGAGATAATAACCATCAAAAGATTGACACTTGTTTATGTCTGGTTTAAATGTAGAATTAAATCCAATGACCAAAATTGTATTAAATTTTTAAAATATATTCTAAATATACTTTAAAACCACTCTAATTAATAATTTATCACTATTAATTATTACTATTAAAAAAGTTCTTTTTAATTAAAATTTAGTAATTTTCACTATTCATCAGAATATGAAAGTTATCTGAAAAGTACCAAAATTTCACCCTAAGCTAATTTCGATATTCCGAATCCAAAAATGAAGTCCATTTTAAAAAATAAAATTTAAAAAATTACAAAAAGTGGTTATTACTATTCATAACCGCTAGTTTTAATAATATTTTAATATCATATCGTTGTTTAGTGAAACTCGGTATTGCGTACTACACACGCTATCGAGGAAGGTTGCGATTGCGTGTAATGCAAGGCAAGTCAAGGATGAGTGTTGTGAATGCTCCTTTTGGTGTAGCGTAAAACACAAGACATTAATGAAAATAATATTTTTCATAAAGTCTCGGGGTGTTACAATATATGAGGTTTTAATGTGCATGATTATTTTCAAGACTTTACGTAAGGGTTTTCTAATATCACTTTTATTTCTGTGAGACTTATCCCTTATTAACCACTCATTTCTATTGTGTTTTTTATATAATTACCACTCATTTTTTATATTATTATTATAATTAAATTTTTGTGTATTTACATATCCATTTAATTATCTTTCATTCAATGTATTTATGGTTCAAAGGTACTAAATCTATAAAATACTTTTTTGTCCCAATTTTACTTCTCTGAGATAAAAGCAATTTTATGCACATATATTATTATATGTGGTGTATATAATTCCCATTGAAATGTTATATATTTAATATTATTATTTTTATGATATTATAATCTTCATGTAATGTTTTTATCTCATGGTGATTATGATTTAATGTTACCAAAGTTGTAAGTGTTTATTTCTACAATCTCATTATTTATAGAGATTGTTTATGATTATGAATATATTAATGAAATATTATGATCCATATATTAATAAAACCCATGAAATTTATTATAATATGGTTATTCATGTTATATCCATGTAATGGTACCATTTTTACACTCTTTGGTTCTTAAGATAATTAGGAATATGTTTTTATGCAAATATGACCTTCTTTTTTCTTTTGATCTGATAAATGTGTTTCTATAAGACAGTGTTTTCTAAAAATGTTTTCAAAAAGTATTTACTATTACACTATGGTTTTTAAGGAAATTTTTATGCATGTTTTGTATTTTTAAAAAATAGTTTCAAAATGAATCTTCTTGTTGTTTTCTTATAAAGTCACTTTTATAAACTTTTTACAGTGTAAAAGGAATGTTTGACATACATATAATTAATCACCATCATGACCATAATTTCCTTGACCCGTTTTTTGTATGTTTACAAATTTATTTTTAATTAAATTTTTTTGGTAACATTCTAGATATTTATTTATTTTAAAATATTTTTCAAATAAATTGTGTTTTAAAAAACATTATGTTTAAAAAGTATCTTAAATTATATTTAAATAGTCTTTTATAAGTTATCAAAATGTTGTTTTCAAAGAAAAATATTTAAATGATTTTAATATAATTTTATATGTTATAAAATTATTTTTAAAGGAAATGGATTTGAAAATGTTTTCATGCTTTTTTTATTAGTTTTCATGGTTATTTTGAAGGAAATTGGTTTTCAAAATGTATTATGTTTTAAAAATAGTTATTCAAAATATAAAGTATATTTTCCTTAAGAAATGTTTTCAACCATTTTTTAGGAATCCTTTATATTTTTAAAAAGTGTTTTTAAGGAAATGGATTTAGAAGTTTTTTTTTTGTTTTTTAAAGTGATTTTAAAATAAAAGTTATGTTCCAAGTGATCTTTCAAAATCCTTCTTCATCTAAGATGAAATCCTTGGTTATAGATTATTCATTATTAGGGATATTATGCAATTATTCCATTCATATTATTTATCATAATGGTGTATGTTTATATTCTGTGGTGTTTATGAATCCCGTTTCTCTTCAATGTGTTATACTAACATAAATTACGATGAAACCTGCTTCATTTAAAGGATTATTGTAGGTTGAAATGATTATGAAACCTATATATTTTCCATAGTTTATAATATGATTAATTACATATCAAACCCATTTCATTTCATGGGTTATGAAATGAGGTTTATGAAACACATCTATTTTTATGGGTCTTGATAAGATGAATGTTTTATGGAACATGTATTTATGATTTAATTATGAGATGGTTGGGGCCTTTATCTCCCTCAAATGCATTAATTAATGATTTATATCTCATGATATAATTAATAAAAAAAGTTGACAAGATTTATGAAAAATATTAAATAGGTGTGTCCTGATCCATTGTGGGGAATAGGTGTGTCCTAATCCACTATAGGAAATAAGTGTGTCCTGATCCACAATGAGAAACATTTGCATTCTGATCCACTATGGGAAATAGGTGTGTCCTAATCCACTATGGTAAATAGTAGTGTCCTAATACATTTTTTTATTGACTTGGTAGTTAACCTTGACACATAAAATGGTTTTATATATTTATGATGGTTACACACTTATATGATATGACTTGTGTTTCATGATTTATTTATAATGATTTATTAGCCGTAAGAATCATGTCATGTGAACTGCTAATATTTATTCTATGATTCATGTATATGATCTTTGATATATAGGGTATGATCTTAAAATGATATTCCCATGTTCTCATACTATCATGCTCATGTTATGCTTATATATCTCCTTTTTTACCCTTACTGAGAATTTACCTCACCACTTTCTTATGTTTCCTTTCCCCATGTTATAAATATTTTTTTAAGTAGAAGTACAAATGGGGAAGATCATTGTGGAAAACATTTAAGATCTTTCACCAAGTTAAAATATAATATGACAAGTTTCCAATGAAATAGAACTAACATAGTCCTCAGGCATATAGATTTATAATTTTATTAATATTTATCTAAAATGAGGTAATATCCATGTATGTTAAGCCTAGGTTTCTATAGATGATATCAAAGGAATGGTTCAGTAAACCATTGGAAAATAGGAAGATAAAACCATAGTGAGATCCCTAGTGATATGTATAAGGATGTGTATAGTGATTTATCTAAGGATAATCATAAGGTATTAAAGATACAAGTATTTGGTGTTATTAATTAGACATAAAGAACAACTATTTCCTAATTATTTGGTTTTCTTCTATGATAAGTTATGCCCATTGTATGAATGCTAGTTTTAGTCAATGGTTGTAACTGAAAGGAATAATTTTGATGCTGAATTTAATGAAAAATGAGATGATTGAACTCTTGATTAACTAAATGATATGGTATTTAGAATGAAAATTATTGTTGATATGCTCTAAGAACTTTTACTTTCTATGAATCATGTTGAACTTCGAAATAAGAAAAGAAGGAAATAACATTATGTTGAGTCTTTAATAAGGCAACATCCATTGTATTTTAGTTGTTCCACTAATATATTTGTAGATAAGAAATGTATCAGTAGCACTAATAAGATATTTTCCATTCATAAGTGCTCAATGAATGAAAAAGTAATTTTGGATACTTATCATTTAGAAGGTGAAGAAGATTAGTTTTGGACAATTATTAGGAACATGAGGGAATAAGAATAAATTTAATCTATAGAATGGGAAGAGTTTAAGGGGATAGTTTTCAGTATGTATTTCCATCATATTATATGAAAAAACATGGGGAATTAATTCCTAAAATTAAAACAAAAGGATATTGAATCTATTGGTACATATTATGGTAATTTTACCCAACTTACAAGGTATGATTAGGGTTTGATCATCATCCCTAAAAAAATTAATTGATTCACTGGTGGTCTGAAACCATGTATTCAATAGTCCTTGGCTATAAGAGACTTTAGTAGTGATAAATAATATTTTCTATGTGAAATGAAGGTGGTAATGAAAATTGAATATTCAAACCATTCCTATGGTTTTTATATGGAATGGATGGTTGGGTATCATGAAAATACAATAGGTGGAAGGAACTTCTAGACTTATATGTTCTAGGAATATGGGGAAAAGAATCAAAGAAATTTTTTGAATGAAATTGGTAGGTTATTAAAATGGGGAATGGTGGGTCATAAAATCTGTTAATGTTGAAATATAATTAATGGTATGGTTAATATAATGGTAGAGAAGATAATCCCAACTAATTCACCACCCACACTCTAGTGTTTAAACTATATGGAGTTTGGTAATTATATGAATCAATTTCAGAATGTAAGGGATTATATAGATGATAAGACAAAACAACTTCAGAGGACAATAGAAAAATTTAAATCCTATAAAATCACAATCGATGAATTGAATCATGATAATTAGGGAACAATTATCCTACCATTTATTTGTTAAGTTCATGTTTGATTTTGTATGAATAATCACTATGAAAATATTATTTTTAATTCTTTAGTGAAGTTTCATATGATCATCTCCCTCTACCTGGATTTTGGAATTTAATATTCTATTGGTGTAATTATGAAACCAAATTTCCAATAAAAAAGTATTTGGTATAAGATAAGAGCTTATTTAAGGATTAAAGTGTGAATTATATTTTCAAAGGGTTATAAGTCTTATCGTTTATGGAATGGTTTAAGTCGAACATCGAATACAGTTTCAGAAAGTATTGAATTATCTTTCTATATTAGGATTTATGCATATTTGATAACTTCTGATAACTGTGTTTGTGATAATAATAGATGTAATAACCTATCATTCTATATATAGATCAAATTATCTATTAAAACTTTAGAAATGAGAAAATCACCTTTATTTATTTAAATAATAAATAAAGTAGAACATGAAAACGACATAAAAAATTGTATGATTTTCCAAAAATCATTTAATATTATCTTTTCATGAAAATTCATCAACATTAGGAAAAAGGGCCATGAAATAAAATGTTGTTAAGTTATCATCATTTTTTGAAGATATCAATGACCTTTTTCAGGCCTCTGTGGGTTATAAATTTATCTTCATTAACCTTCTCCTAATCATGTTCTCAATCACACGCCATCTGAACTAGATAGTAGGATTTCTCTTCAATGGTCATGTTTTCACTTCCCACATATGTTCTCCTTTATAGAAACCTAATTACATGTCAATTTAGGTAAGTGTTATTTTTCCAACTATCTTTTTTAAAGGATATTTTATTGTTCATTTTTATGATGTGAGTTTCTAGGAAAAGAATTTTAAAGTATTAAATAATTTATAACCCAAATGAATTTGGATTACAAAATTCACTTTATGTGGGGTAGAATGTTACTAATCAAGATTTATTGAATTTTTTTAAATTAATTTAACCTTTTTGATATTTTACATTTCACACAGCAATAAATATAGTCATCTTTATATGGAAGCAGTATGTTTAGATTTCATTTTACTTAACACCATGTTATTTTTGTGATAAATTAACACAGAGATTTTCCTTTAGTATACACAACACTATGTTTGTATATTGTTACACACAATTCTAAGTTCCTTCGATTGTTTATATAACACGTAAGGTTGAGTTTTGCCGAACTATAATATAGTATTTATATTATTGTCAAAATATTATTATAGCTACCACCTACTCATTGGAATGGAAGTTATGAATAATATTAAATTAATTGTAAAAATATTATTTACTCATTTATATAAACTGAATCCTTTGAAGATCAATTGGAGTATGTTAAAGTAAGAACTATTTTAAAATAAGAAAATTAAATTTCAAATAAATTGTTTTTTCTATATACACAAATAGTCTCAATAAAATAAATAATCCACTTTGTATTAATTTAATAAATAAAATTTATATATTATATATTAAAAAAATATTTTTTTATACCTATACAATTGATTTTATAGGTATAAGATAAGAATAAATCCAATTTTATGAATAAAAAGATGTATTTTACCAAAATAAAAGTTTACCACCTTTTAATGGAGAACATATTTGAAATATGATTTCAGACACTAATAATTTTGATTTTATAAGACAAACATCATTTTTTTGAATCAATATATAAAAATTTACATAGG
Source organism: Viscum album (assembly GCA_963277665.1). Classification (NCBI taxonomy): domain Eukaryota; kingdom Viridiplantae; phylum Streptophyta; class Magnoliopsida; order Santalales; family Viscaceae; genus Viscum; species Viscum album. The sequence goes on along the minus strand of OY728122.1, from coordinate 1,892,302,240 downwards.
GTGATATTTTGGTATTTTTCTGAGAAATTTTTTTTGATGAATTGTGATGAACACTGAATTTTGATTCCAAACTACATTTATTATAATTTATTTGTATAGTTATTTTTTTATTTTGGTTTTATTGTTTAATTATATCAATTTTACATAAATAAATATAATTTAGATCACATTAATCAATTTCCCAATAAAATTGGATATAAAAACATTTTAATCTTTTGACCATTTTTATAAAAAAACCTGCTTTGTTATCCCCCTTACAGGATTAAATTAAATTAATTTCTACCAATTATATGATATGAATTTGGAAAAATGGATTACATATTTTGAATCATCATTTATTATTATTTATAATAAGTTAAATTAGTATTTTACCAAAAATATTAGTAAATTTGATTAAAATTAATTACAGCGATTAAGAGAAAAATTAACTTAACAATAGACTAAAAATTAAACATAAGAGGCAATATGACCAATAAAATTTTCTAAAGCCAATTGAATCACTATATTTCCACCATATCCTCCATTTAATTTAATTTTCACCATTATTTGATCCTCTTTACATGGTAAAAATGTGGACTGAATTCCCTTCTCAAAAATTTATAAGAATACTACTCCTACTCAGTACTCACCCATCCCACTTGTTTACACATCTAAATAAATTTTCATTTCCCAATAACTGATAATAATATCTCCCAAAATCCCTCCCATCATCCTATAATCCTCTCTTTGGTTGTACAAACTTCCAAGGAATCCCCTTGGGGCAAAAAAATGATGTTACAAAAACAAAAGGTAACATCCTTCCTCTAGCTCCTTTGTTTTATTCTCATTCTCCACCACGTAAATTAATCTTATTAAATTCCTATATAATAAATTCATAATCCTCAGTATAATGATACGTTTTACTCTATGTTTTTACCAAAACTTACAAAGAATTTAATCTAATGAGTAAAGAAATTTTGTTTTGATATGTTTGGCAAACTACCACCTCACGAAAAGATTTTGTTCATTTTTTCCTTCACCACCTCTCATCATTGGGAATTACAATGGACCCTATATATTTATATGATATATATTGTATTAATTATTTATTTAAAAATTCTAATCATATGATAATATATATATATCTGTGTGTGTTTCATTTAATTTATTTCTTTCAATACGATAAAAAAAATGAAACAATGTTCACGCATACGTACGGCCTTCCGTTTCCTTGAACAGGGTTCTCCATTTCATATTTATATAAATTTTTTGATTTTTATAAATATATATATATATATATATATATATATATAAACTAAATATATAGGATATTTATAAAATACTTTACATTACGAAAATAATTAAGTCATTATATATCTAAGAGGATCCAGAATAACAAGCTAAAAATTGTATGAAAAACAAAGCGAATATTACCCTAAATATAACATTAAAATTGGGTTGATAAAAAATGGGTATAAAAAGTCATAAAAAATAATATTTGGTAATATATATTAATATAATTTATTAGTAGATATGTAATAAAATTATATTTATTATACAATATTTTTGAAAATGTATGATGAAATTCAAGAATTAAGGTAATAGTTTTCTTGTATAACTTTTATTTTCGTAAGAATTATTCCTTATTCAACAATAATTTATTTTTTGTAGTGTATATCTTGACCATAAATTTATTTTATTATTATTATTTTACTTAAATTAATGGCTATTTTAATATACATTTTATTATCTATATTTCATAGGTTTTATGATTCAAATGTTATCAAATTAGTAAAGTGTTTTTTCAAGATTTTTCTACTTTGTGATACATTAGATGTTATGTAGAAATATTTTCTTATAATTTGTATATACCTCTAATTGTAATTTTATATAATTAATCTTAATATTTTCATGATATTATAAGATCCATTTATTGTTATTATCTAATGGGTATTTTTATTTAACGTTTCCGACATAGTAAGAGTTTATTTCTATAATATCATCATTTATTAGAATTATAAATGATTATAGTTATATTGATGAAATATTATGATCCATATTTTATGAAATCTCCAGGAATTTATTCTCCACCGGTTATTCATGTTGTGCCCAATTAATTGAAATTTTTTACCACTATTTCATACATAAGATGACTAAGAAAATGTTATTATGAAAATATGACGTTATATTTCCTTTTAAGTGATAATTGGTGGTCTTTTTATAATTTTTTTATAAAAATGATTTCAAAAATGTTTTACTATTGTCCTATTATGTGTTATGGGGATTTTGACCCATGATTTACCTTTTTAGGAAACTTTTTTAATGTAATCTTCTTCTCATTTCTGATCAAAACACTTTTCTAAAGTTTTTTTATGGTGTAAAATCAATGTTCAACATATATGGACTTAACCACCATCATGACTGTAATTTCCTTGATGATTGATTTGGAATTTTCCAAGGTCATTTTTTATGGAATTTATTTTAACATTATGGAGATTTGTTGATTTTAAAATATTTTCAAATGAAAAGTTGTGTTTAAAATTTATTTTATTTTTAAAAAGTGTTTTAGATGTTTTCAATGCTTACTTTATAAGTTATAAAATGTTTTTTTCAATGAAAATAATTTCAATAACTTTAAATATTATTTTATAACTTCTAAAAATTATTTTAAAGAAAAAAAAATTCAAAATGTTTTAAACTATCATTATAAGTAATCATGTTTATTTTCAAGGAGAATAGTTTTCAATGTTTGTTATATTTTAAAAAGTTTTCTTTAAATCATAAAGGATATTTTTCTTAGGATATTTTTTAAATAAGTGTTTCATGATTCATTTATTTTTTTCAATGTGGTTTCATGGAAAAATATTTTAAAAAATTTATATATTTTAAAAAGTTATTTTCAAATAAATGTTATAATCCAAGGGATATTTTAAAATTCTTATCCATCTATGATGAAATCCTTGGTTGGATTTTATTCTTTACTAAAGATATGATCCAGGTAAAATATTCATTTTATTTCATTTAATGCTATTTTTTTGATGGACTGATAATTTGGAAACCCATTTCTCTTCAATGTGTTATACCATGATAAATTCCTATAAATCCCACTTCAGTTTATGGGTTATTTTAGAATGAAATGATTATGAAATCTATGTATTATCCATAGGTTATGATATGATTAAATGTTTATGATACCCATTTTACTTCTTATGTTATGATATGATTTATATTTAGCCCATATCTTTTTATGGGTTTTGAGAATATGAATGTTTTATGGCATATATATGTGTGATTTCATTATGAGATGGGTGGGACATATAACTCCCTCCAATGTATTGGGTAATGATTTATATTTCTTGGGAAAATGGTGGAAAAAACTTTTATGATCTTGATCCATAATGGGAAACAAGTGTGTTCTCATACACTATGGGAAACAGGATTGTCATAATCCACAATGAAAAATAGATTCTCCATGATCTACTCTAGAAAACAGGTCTGTCCTGATCCACTATGGGAAACAAGTGTGTCTTGATCGACTATGATGATTATCTTAGTTGTTAAACCTAAAATATGATATGGTTTTCTATATTTATGATTTTTCCATACTTATAGGATATGTACTTATGTTTCATGATTGATTTATAATGGTTTATCACCCATATGATTAAAATCTTATGAAATGATAATCTTTATGGCATGATTCATGTATAATATCTTTGATTTAAATGGTATGATATTTAAATGTTATTATCATGTACTCATGACATTATGATCAAGTTATTCTTATGTATCTCATTTGTTTACCCTTAGTGAGAATTTGATTCACCACTTTATTATGTTTCCCTTTTCCAATATATGAAGAAAGGATTTAAGTAGAAGTATAAAATGGGGATATCTTTGTGGAAAATATTTATGATCCTTCTCATAGTTAGATGATTTTATTCCATGTTTTCAGAGACACTAAACTATTATGTTCTTTAGGAACAAGATCTTTTAAGATACTTAATATTCATCTAAAATGATGTAATAAATTTGAATGTTAAGCTTGGGACACTATATAGCTAGTGTCTCTTCCAATGTATGAACTTGGCTCATCAGTGCAGGCCTTTGTAGTGCATATTGTTAGTACCCTTATTGACTTTTTTGATATCCTTATCCCAGTATTTTTTTTGTGGATGATAACCAAAAAATTGATTTATACGATTGTAATTAGCCAAATTTGCATCTTCTATATATGTACCTTGGTGGATTTAATGTTGGCCTTTCATCATCTCCATCTCCTTTATTATAAATTTCATATGTTCTTCCATTGAATCACTTTTTTCAATCATGTGAATTTATATTCATTATGTCACTTATCGTTTCCACTAGAAACTATTAATTTCTATTTTATCCAATAAGTTGAAGCTCTCGCCATGAAACTTCATCCTCAATGATCCTCTAATAATATCATTAAGAATTGAAACGTTTCCACATGATATACCCTTGTTGAATTTTTGAATTACCTTCCATAGATATGTACCATGATGGGGGAATTTTTGAGTCTTATTTCTATAACATTCCCATGTAGAGTAGAGTGATTCTTCCATGAATTGAAAAATTATTAAAATATTCACCCATATTTCCATTGATTTGGAAGGTGAAAATAATTATATGAGGAATTTATTGCAAAAATAATCCCTTAAAGTTAAAGATTTTATAAGAATCATTTAGATCCAATTCCATGATCGATCACATAATGAAAATACAAAAATTAGGAGTCTTACACATCACCTGAAACATTATAGAATTGAAATGTGTATCAAAGCTCAAGGAATAATCCCAAATACTTGTTCAAATCTTTATATGGTATTCTAGTGAATTTAATGAAATTTGGTATCATATGGATGGTTGCATGTATGATCTTGATGTTATTTGTAGAGACGATAGGTTCTAGGATATGAGGTTGCAATCCTATGTTCAATGGCTTCCAGTAGTCTGTAAACATATATAATCCTTAACCTCTTTGAAAAACACATCTAGAAACTGGATGTTTCCCTACAATACTATGGTCGGTGTGATTAATCTATTTAGGGTGTGTTGTATGTCAATATTAGACTCAAATATATCTTTAGATTTATCTTGAGTGTTGTAATAGTTCATTAATTACATTTATCCTGAAAATTTCATAATCAAATACCCATCATAAAATGTGGAAATTAAATAAGAAAATAAAATTTAAAATTATCCTAAAACAAATTGTGAGTCTTCCCTAGAATCATGGACTATTTGGTTAGTCCCAAATTGGGTATTTATTTACCTATGGTTCTAATAAAATTATAAAATTTTAAAAAACTAAAAATATTCTATGTAATTAATTAAAAAAAATATTATTGTGAATGTCTGAGGTCGAACCCACTATAATAGTGAATTAGTTACGTTAGGTTTTTAAATGAATTAATTTTATTTCAATTCAAGAATGTGGTGAGGAAGTTAAGGGTTTTTTTATTTCATGATATACGATGACAAAATAAAGGAATATTGGTTGGTTTGAAATAACATTTGAAAGAATGTAAGTGTTATATAGTTTTTGGGTTCAGATGGAATTGAATTTTATAAAATAAAATGATTAATCCATTTTTTCTTTTAATGTTGAGATGAGGTGGATTCAATGTTTCTTGTATCCCCTCATCAAGGTAACAATCCTCTATTTCCCTTGATTTGGTAATTTAGGGTTGTTTTTTAATTGATTTTGTCTCAATACCATATTTAAACATACTTTCCCAGAATGTGACCATGTTCATCCCTCAATTTATAGTAACGATTTATGTGATTATAAATTTTCAGTTATATAAATTCTCTCAATAATCATGAGAAAAAATGAAATGGATTGGAAATGATTAAACAAATTGCAGCAAACAAGATACATGAATATAATAAAAGAAGTAAATACAACTACACATCCTCCACTTGGCTACATAAGCTTAGAAAAATGTGGGTTCAAACCCTCATAATAGTTATGAGAGAGTTATTAGGATGTAATAAATAAAATGAAAACATAAATTAAATATGTAGATGAAATTGGTGAGGACCTTACATAGCGTGGCTTCTCGCTCCAAGATTTGGTATCTGGATCTCCCTTAGGTGTGGTAGGTCATCTCTATATTTATAAACATCATTGGGGAATTGGTAGAATTAGATGTCATTAATATAGGTCAAAAAGTAGTCTTGGGTGGTCCTAGGGAAATAAAAAAGTTCCTCCATCACACTAAATCATGTCAATAGTTCATTTGTGAATCTTTCTGACACTTACACATCATGGAATGATTGCACAATTTGTAATGTGCATGGACTTTTCCATCAACTTTTATTCACTTCATATCATGTCTTGGGTATCTGAAATTCAATTTATTCATCTAGTGTAATATTTAAATGACATTAATCTTCTATTTCCAGTTCCAGAACATCTGAATTATCCTAATTATTCACTCTTCCCAATTCCATTATAGCATCGAATTTCTATTGTCGCATAATATTCTCATCTTTTCGTTCCATTCAATATTATTTATTGAATCCTACCAAAAAACACATACCAATTTAAATATATCAAAAATAGGAAATAATATTAATTTTATTATGAAATTTATTTTATTAAAACTCTCAAAATATATGTTTCAAATACACATATCAATAACCATTATGGTAGTTATGTGATGTGTTACAGATCAAATTATGGATATTTAAGAAATGTGTTATTTCAATTTGAGTAAAAAAATTTAGTAGTCTGTAAAAACAATGGTATCTAATAGTCATTTGGTTCAAATAATATTAATAAATTCTTCTAGGAAGTTCATTATATATTTTTTGAACATGAAATGATTACTTTACATATAGAAAACTATTGGTTAGTATGTGATTTTATATATTTTGAAACATTGATTCAATTATTTATCCTATCATCTTATATAATTTTGATTAAAACTATTTTTAAAAAATTTTAAGCAAATTATTGATGAATATTGACGTTTAATTTTGTTAGGATAATGGATAATTTTTATTTTTTAGGATAACAAAAGGTCATGGTTTTCCAACTTTTTAGGGTTTAAATTCCATGTCTCAATTATATAAAAAATATAAATTTTATATTTTCCAATTTATAAAAATTAAGTGATCTTGAAATATTTACATTATTTTTTTTGTTAATTTATGAATAATTTATAGTCTCTTCCTCTCTATTATAGATTTATATTTTTGACACCACATTGTAAGTGATGGTTTTTTATTAAATAAATTTCCTTTAGTTGAGTTTTTCTCATTATTCATGAACATAATCATTATTAGTTGGGTATATTCTCCATTATGATTGTTTTATACTGTTATTAAACTTATCTTAATGTGTAATATCATTTAAATCACTAAATTCATTTTTATTTATTCTTACATGACAAAATACAGTACTCTAAGGGTTTTTGTTGACACAATTTGTTTTTATTGAGTCATAAACATTATTTTTTGAATATTTTATTCTATATTTTATTTATTATTTAATATTATTTTATTATATTTAATTATCCTTTTATTTTCTTTCTATTTATATATTTTTATAATAGTTTCATGTTTAACTGATTTTTATTATATAAGTTATAATTTTCATAACTATTTCATTTTCACAATTATCATTTCTCAATTAATGTTTAATTTTTTGATCCTATTCAATATATTATGCTATATATAACAATACATTAACATATTATATCAAAATTTATATATGATGGATCGTAACTATACATCCATCTCAGGGTCTCCTTTTCAATGGGTTTTTATTTAAAATTTACCAATATCATCGGGGTTTCTCATCTCAATTTTCTCTTATTGAGATATATTTGTATATTCACCAACTTCTTTCGTTACGTGGTCTATATACTGCACCATCAATGTATTTTATAACACGTTTCATGTAATTCATGGGATTTATAAAGCCATATAATGTTATTCCTTTCAATTCCTTTTTATTAGTGAATTAGAAAACTCATAATGACTTGTCCAGGAATAAACATTTATCCATAATCCATTAACTTTATTCGTTTGCCTTGTTATTTTATGATTGATATATTGCTTCATACTCTTAATCAAATGAATTTTTTTTACTTTCTATCACATGAAATTACATTTTCATGTCATGTTCTATTTATTGGATGATTTTGATACCTTTTTAAATAATATATTATTGTTACAAATAATTATCCACCAATTTATTTTCCAGGCTTATCTTTTTTATCCATGTTCATTCATACCCCAACCGATTTCACTTATTATTTTGGTAGAAATATGTATTATCTAACTTGACATCCATAATTCACATCAAAAATTTTAAAAAATTAATATTTTCATTGATTCATTTATGTGGTTTCCTTGAAACCATTTAAAAGGGAAAATATGTATTTATTACAAAACCTATAAATTTATTTTATCATCCACTACACTTTTTATATATAATATTTTTCATTTCAAAGTCCTATTATTGTCTTTCAATTTCTAAATTATGCACTTTGAAGTCCTTTTTCGTCATTGAAATTTTATTTTGAAAATGTTTTAATTGATTACTACACTTCATACACCCTCAATCATAGGGACCAACAAAATAATAGAATATAGGATTCTAGGAAATTTATTCACTATTCTAATAATAGTTACCATATATTTTTATTTTTAAAACATGATTAAATCCATATTGGCATAATAATATTATTCATTATAAGAGAGACCAATTATGGAACAAGAGAATATTGTGTTGTGAAATTATTATTGAATTATTTATATGATGAGTAGAAATTTCTGATCTTTTTATTTGTTTTTTTGAAGAAAATAATTTTATGAGGATATAATTTTTTTAGGAGGGAATGTGTCACCCCCAGTAATTTAATAACATATAAATTTTATAGTTCATTAATGTTAATGATCAAGAATTTATATATTAACATTAAAAATTTATATATATTTTTATCAACTCTAAATTGATATTTTATTATTAATAAAATATAGTGACCATATTAAAACATTTTTTTTAATTCACATATAATTTTTTTAATCTAAATGTAAATTTTTTTTAATTATTTTATTATGATGTATTCAATTTGGATATTTTATAAATGAAAATTTATATTGATTTATATTATTTTGGTAGGCTTAGAAATTATTTTTTCATTTAATGAATCAAAAACATTCTTTAGATTTTCTTAAAATATATTTTTTTATACTAAATAAATTTTCCATCTATATAATATTTGGCTGTATTAAAAGGTTAATTTGATAAATTTTATTATTTTAATTTGATAAAATTAAATTCATTTTTTGTTTAATTATTTAATATTAATCTTATGATGATTTTTTGTATTTTTCAATGAAGTTTTAGTTTTTTAGGAATAATAAAAAATCAATTTTCCAAAAAATGGTATCCTTCACGACATCATCATGATAAAAATATGACATAAACAATTATGATTCATATGTATATATCATAAATTATGATATAATAAAAATATAATATAATTATCATCCAGTTAATATAGATTAATTTTTAGGTCCAGTTAAATCTGAAAATAGTTATTAGTGGTGTGGTTCGGCTTAAAGTACAATAAAAAAGTGAAAACCTGGTATCTTTGATATAATATTTTAGTTAGGATAAGGATATTCTCCATATTAAGGAAAAATATGATGACTACTAATTTAGTTTAATCTATACATTGGAATATCTTAATTATATAAGAAGTTAGTAATAAAATGCTTACACGAAGCTCATGCATGGCATGAAAAGTCATAATTCATATGTTAAAAATAATATCTTGGAAAAAATGGGAGTGAATTTTATTATGGATGGACACAGATGACTATATTCCTAAATAATAAAATATATTTATCTTTTTAATTTATTTCTTTCTCTATATAATAATATAATTTTCCAAAATTAATATGGAGTGTTGATGTAGTACTTATGGAAGATTAGGAAAGGTAAATTATTTTATATTACATATATATAAAATCATATGGAATAGTTTAATTTTGGGTTTCATGATATTTATGGGTAATAATCAAAATTAAAAAATTCTTTTAAAATATTATATCTTAATTCAACATTTATATCTTTATTTATAATGTCAAATTATAGATATAATCTGGAAAATAAATATAAATTATATAAAATGTAAAAAATTATTATTTGATTAAAAAATTAAAAAATTACATGTGAATAAAAATTTTCATGGTGAATTTTTTTTAAGCTATTATCTATTTGTTAGATACTTGATATTTTGAAACTTCATTCAATACTCTTTAATATAAAATATTTTTGAAAATATCCTAAAATTTTAATGATAAAATGAGACATGTTCTAACATTTCCAAAAAAATATTTGTGGTATTTTTTTATTAATATTCTAGAAAAATACCTCTTTAATGTTAATTTTAAGTTATCATAATGCTCTACCTTGGGTATATGTTCATTCTTCAATGGAATTATACTAAATCAAAAGTTTTTTATATAAAGAGTATGTTAATGGTTTCAATGCCAATTTATCCTTTATTATATAAGATTAATCATCTTAAAAAATATTTAAAACCATCTCTTATTTTTGTAATATAATTCCATTCATATGTCATTTTAATGTATTTGGTCACTTAATTTTGAGATATAATACATCACCTCTCAATAAATCTTTTCCCTTAAGCCATTACAATTTTAAAAAATGGGTTTTCCCTGAATATGCCTTTTAATTTAAAATGAACTCTAAATATTTTAAATAACATAAGTATTATTTTAAATTAAACCAAAAATATATGGTTACATACAATTTTTTTTTTAAAACTCAAATATTTTATTATTTTTCTTTGTTTAAACAGTCGAAAAACATTGATTATCATTGTAATTTAACGCTACATATGTAATTGATGATTCTTTCAAAAAATTTCATTCTATCTATGGATACTATTATAAATTTTATTTCAGGATTTAATATAATTTTAAAATTAATGTAAACTAAATAATATTATTCATTAATTTTAAAATTTAACTCATATGGGTGAAATTGAAATTAAATAATCATAAACCTTTTAATCCTTATAATACTGGCTTATCAAGGATGATCTAATGAATGGTAACTATTTCATAAAATATTGAAATAATTTATTATTTAATGATATGGGAATAATACCATTACCATTATGGAGAATATATAACCTTTTTATATGTAACATTGATGATTGAAACTGTATCAAAGCTATTTTAGAGAGTAAGAATGGAATGAACTCAAAATAAATGATATGAATAATAAAAATAAAGTAAACTAATTCAAAATGATAAAAAAATGAATTCAAAGAAAGTAAAATAAGTAATTAAAAATTAAAATTATTATAAATAAATGAAATATTTCAGTTAAATTTTTTTATGGAGGTTTATGGATGTATGGGTTTATGAAGGAGTTTAGATAATGAGATTCTTAACTAATTTTCCTTTTGTTAGGATATAATGTTTTTTCATTTACTATGTTGTTCTAATATTATGTTAATTAAATATTTATGTTGTTTTATATTTATTTTCCTCTAGTTTTTTATGTATTTTCATTTCTTTAAAAAATCACTTCCTAAATATATTATTACATCACATTTTATAATATTTTTAATATATTCTTTTCCAAACACCCTTTTAATCAGGATTATATATGTATAATTATTTTTTTATTAAACTTAATATTATATCTCTCTAATATATAGTCTATGTTCTTCAAATTCTTGTCTTTTTCTTGTTTAATTTTTAATTTAATATCTAATATTCTAATATTACTTAAAATTAATTTTATATGTTCACGAAAATTCATTATCAAAGTATGAGAGGAATCTTTTTTTATCATTTTATGAAAAACAAATTGAAGCCAACATCATTAGTTTTATTTTCATAGATTCTTCTCTATGTTTTTAGGTTTTTTGAAATTAATTTATGTTTTTTAATTATTTGTTAATATATTTTCATTTTATTAAATTTTATCAAAAATTTAACATATAATTTTTCACATTTTTCTGGTTTAACTAAAAATGCATTTGAGGAAGAGTTAAAATTACGATTTTATAGTGTTACTATGAAAAGTGAATGATTTATAGTTTTTTTCAAATTATAGTTCTTAAAATTATAGATGAATGAAGGGAGATCATGGTATATGGCATCCAAGTAAATTTTTGTGATGATTGATTCATTGGAGATGATATTTTTGATGTAATTAGAGAGGTTATTACTTTTAATGAGCAATAGTGAGGGGAATTTGAATGGTTGATTTGAAGGGATGATGAATATAATTCCGCCAATATTCCTTCCAGGTATTTCTATGATTTATTATGGGATTTAAAAAATATATCATTTTATTTTAGGAAATAATAAGTCATTTTTTAGGAAAATTTACCTTTTTTATCTTTTTAAATGTAAAGGTTTGAATTTTAAATAATGTTTATTCTATTTAAAAAATATAATGTTTTCAAAGGTTATCATTTTTTATCAATGAAATTTCAAAATCATTTAACTATTCATGATTATGATTTTTCTTTATAAAACAATTTTAGGTAATGTAGGTAGTGATATGAATGAAATGAAGATTCATATGAGCTAAAAGATATATTTTTAAAAGAAATAATATTGCAACATTTTTCTTCTATTTCAATTGATTAATTGGTTTAATCAATTTATAATACACATTTAGTAGAATTATTTCCTTATCCTATGATTTATAATGATTTTTATAAGTCTAAGTATGATAAGGAATTATTTTTATTTAAAAGTTATAGTTGTGATGTTATATCATTGATTGTATTTGGTGCATCATTTAATAATTTTAACACGACGGGAAAATTTTTGTTTGATCTGAAAAGTATGAGATATTTTATATAATTAAATTTAATAGTATTTTAACACTAATCCTAAAACTTCATGGTAATGAACGTAATGAATAATTTTTTATAAATGAGGTAATTATGAGATGATAATGTTTGAGTCGCTACATTATTGGTGAAACAAAACATATAATGATATTTGGAATTATCTTTAACTAATACAGGTATATTGATACTTTTTTTGATCAACTATATCATATAGAGTATAAAAATAATCTTATAATCCCTTTTCGATGAAATTAAGTTTCTATAGAACATTAATATTATAAAAACATTGTATCTAATCTAATATTCTTGATTCTCCTTGTATTTTAAACAAGAAATATAATCCCAAAAAATTTCATTCATCTTGATTAATGATCACACAACATACCACTAATCTAATGTGTAACATCTTGGTTCTGAATTCATCTCAATGGTGTTCCATACTCAGTTGGCCACATTACCTCAAGCACAATCCCCCAAATGCCAGAGACTTTCGACTACTAGTGAGGGACTAGGTGTGTTTTTAGGTAGACTATGACCTTATTAGTAGAGTGTAACATAGTGTAAATATTAAAAAAGTTCAACAACGAAAAAAGTAAAGTATATAATATAAATAAGTAGTAGAAGACTAATAGTATTAAAAAATTTATAGGTTGTGTAATATACAAGATGATGATCCATGCCACATGTTTCTAGTAAAATGTCCAAAATAGGTACACAATAGTGATATACAATAGATCTACCAAAAGTAGAAATGTCAAAAGGAATATTAGTAAAATCGCAAGACACAACTTGGTCCCATGTTTTCATGTTCCTAAGAATCATATAAATTACCTATAATAGGCCTCTTTCCCTTATCGACAACTAAAATTATATAATTTATTCAGGTTATAAAAGGTTACACAAAAAATTTGTGAGACATACTCCCAATAGGAAACCACCCATGGTCTCTTCCAATTAGTCAGTGAATATATAAAATGTGTGTGCATACAATATAACAATAAACAAGGAAGTAATCAAAAATAAACATCTACAAAATTTAATAAATTTCATTTCATAATTCAATATCATTAAATTTATATGTATCAATATTCGGCTCAATCCTGATAACCCAATATAGCTAATAGCTCAAACAGATGCCTAAATTGGTAATCTATAAATATATGAGTCATGAACAAAGCAAGGCTTGTGTTTTTTCTTGGAAGATGGTTCATATAGTCTTTTATTATTAATTAAATTTGGAACCATATCTCATCACTGACATTCATGAGTTGGAATTCGGGTACTGCTCCAGGTATGATATCAAATTGTGCTCGTCCATTATATTCCGATATTGGAATTCAAGTATCACAGTGGAATGTATCCACCAAAACCCTAAAATCTTATCCCAGTGAACCTCTTAGGAACCCTGTATCACTATATGTGAGGTATAGAGTCAAAATTATGTCCTCAATGGTCTTATGGGGAGCCCTAGTATCACCAATGGCATAATTTTTCAATTCCCACTTTTTCCATCTATAAAACCCCTAATTTGGATCCATGATTTACCTGGAAAATAAATTAATCCTCAATGTTTCCATCCATGGAATCTTTCATTTGAGTCCACATTTCACCCATGGTATAATTAAGTTTTAGGCCATTGAGTATGTCCATGGATTCCATTAATTAGATCCATGATTCACCCAAGGCATAATCATGTTTAGTCCATTAATTCCATCCATGGAATCCTTCAATTGGATCTATGATTCACACAAGGCATAAAGCATTTCATCAATACAATTCATTTTAAAAATTTCATTTAACATGTCATGGTCAATCCCAAAATCCTGCATTTTAATATCACCTCAAAAGGTGAATCAATCATTTCCCAACCTCAAAAGGATTGCCATTTAAATTACTCACATGGGAATTTTAAATATTAAAAGTATCACAAGACTAAAATGTTATTACATGTATTAGTTTTCATTTATCTCAAATGGTAATATCAATTAAAAAATAAATTAAAATTAATAAACCAATACCTAGAATATGAATCATTTAATTCACTTATGAAATTCACCTCTAAGAATCAATTCATGCTAAAAAAAATTTCAAAATAAGAAAAAATTTCAACTTATCCATCCCTTTCCTTTAATCATTCCAATTATAATTCATCAACATTGAAATTCCATTTATAATCAATTTCATGTTTAACATCCCATGAAAGGGGAAAAGGAACTCCTCAAGGGGTGTCATAGGAATAATCCATAAAAAAAATTTAATTTAACCAACACACTCAAGGGGTGATTCATTCAAGGTTCACAAACTATAACAAGAATTAAGGAACCTATTAAAAACCTATAATATTCATATCCATACTGGGGTGTAATTACATTTTAACGTGACACTTGAAAATTGTGTGTGAATAACGAAAACATATATAAATTTCTTGACTTTTAACTAATGGTAGGAGACCACCAATACTTGGTATGTTCTAGATAGATTGTCTAGTATTGACTCCTCCTTCAAACCAGGTTAGGATAAATCTAAAGAACAGATAAAGAACCTAAAAATATGAAATGTGATCCTAAATCCAAATTTCACATTTGATTCATAGAAGATCAAAGATATATTAAAAAGGAATCAAGGTATTATTATTACAGATCCAATGAGATTAACCACACTTGAATATAAGTTCACATGGAAATGGTACATCAAATACTAGCATTTATCAATGTGAAGATCTTCTCAAGATCCCATTGCTATGTGTAAGGAATGAAACCCAAAATTTGGTTTAAAAAGGATTTTTATTTTAATTAATATTATTAAAATCCACAAAAACCATAGGGTTTCACGGTTTATGTACACAATTAACCAAACCATCTACAAACGGTGCATAGGTTCCTACAGTCTTGGGGTATAGTGCTTGGTTTACCTGTTCAGTCTACTAATAGAGTGCCAATATTGTAAAAATACACTATCAAAATATGCTGAAATTGAAAACCTGGCTACATGGTCATGCAGCCTAACCAGCACTATTTGCACTAACCATGTAGCCTCTTCTTTTCACCCAAAACATGGGTTTTGAGCTCCGAACCAGCCCTGGAAAACCTCGATACCTCTATGACATGAGCTCACATTCAAATTAAGCCATATTTAAGAAATTAAACTAATAATTGATGAAAAAAGGAATCTATACCTCAGAGAAGAAATGGGTTCTTTCAATCTTCTCCCTTAAAGCATTTCTTCCCCAAATTTCCCTTCCAATAGTGGTGATGGATGATATGATAAGAACTCAATCTACTATGATCGTACATTAGCCTCTCGTTCCTAGGTCATGTCATGTACTTAGTCGTGCTTCCATAGCAAATGTACTAAATGAATGGACTAGCCTCAGAGAATCTTCACTCTATAATCCATAATTTTTATAGGATTTTACTCAAGGACACATCAACCTGAAACTCTACCTCCTTGGGATAAAAGGCATGAGATGAGTCCTAATATTAACATTGTAGCTGAGAAACATGGAAGAAATCATGTATAACCTGTTACCTTTTAGGTAACTACAACTGGTAGGCCATTGACCTGACTCTCTCTAGAATCTTGAACAAATCAACATATATCTGCAAAAGATTACCATGTCTCCTGATCCTCTTGTGTCCCATCGTTATTGAAACACAAATGAAAAGTCGATATCCAATCTTGAACTATAGAGGTCATCAACGTTGATCAACATATAATTTTTGATGAGATTTTTTAGTCGAAATCTCCTTCAAAATCAATTGCACCTGCTATATGGTCTCCTTAACAAGACGAGGTCCCAACATAACTGCATCTCCTACCTCCAAAAAACATAGTGGTGATATTCTTGGCCTACCTTAAAAGGGATCATATGGTTCTATTTGAATAGTCAATTAAAATATATTGTTTTAGGGGAATTCAACTAGCGGTATATGCCTCTCCCGAGAACCCTCAGAATTCCAAAATGTTTGCTCACAGCATGTACTCAATAACCTTAATCATGTGTTATGACTCAACATATTTCTAGGGGTGGTATGGTATATTCAGAAGAACATAAGTACCCAGTTCCCTTTGTATCCCTTTCCAGAGTCGTGAATTAAACCTAGATTCCTTATCTAAAATGATAGAATGTGGTACCCCATGAAGTCGTACTATCCCACATAGATACAACATCAAAATCTCATCAACTTAAAAGATCTCTTTTATAGGTAGGAAGTGAGTGACCTTCATGATCCTATCAACAAAAACCCATAAAACAACATTACCTAACAGAAACCATCGTAAACCAGTCATGAATTCAATCGCAACAACATTCCACTTCCACTTGGGAATGGATAGTTGATATAAATATCCAGCTAGTCATTGGTATTATTCCATAACATGTTGATAGGTGAAACACCAAAGAAAAAACTAGCAATATATATTTTCATGTCAATACAACAATACTGAAAATGTAAATATCAACACATCTTGGTCACACCTAGTGCTCTACCCAAGCTGAAGCATGAAAAACCTGCATCTGCTCCTCACCCATGTCTGTTGAAACCCATACGCGACCTTATACTCGTAGGATATCATCATCACCTATGGTCCATCTAGGAGGGGATTCCTCACATATCACACTATCTAGTAGAAATAGGCCTTATGATTTTGATAGCTACAACATCCTCACTCTATATATTATGGTATAGGTAATAAACAGAGATTGAAGGAATGTATGCCCCTAGATTTCATGCACCTCCATGTGCATCTCAGAAAATAAAGTTCATAAGCTTCCACTAGCTACTAGACTACTCCAGTTCTTGTATCTGAGTCCTCATGTTCAGTTAATTTTCCATTTTATTGCCTTTACCAAGAATGTAGTAAAGAAAAAAGTTGAAATAATGAAGGTATAAAACCCAACTTAATTTCATCAGATTTATATTATCTTGTATAAATATATAATTTAGGATTTTGATTTCTGTGTACACCAAAAAACAATCTACCAGTATGTAATTTCTTCAACAACATAATTTGTGACTAATGACTGATAACTCGAGATCATGGGTCAGGTAATTCCTCTTGTGATTCTTCAATTGTCGAGACCTATATGGGATGACTTGATCCCCCTTCATAATAACAAATCCCATCCCAATAACAGATGCATCACACTATATAGTGTAACCCATACTTGGATATGGAAAAATCAGTATAAACACTAAATTCAATCTAACTTTTATCTCCTGAAAGGCATTATAATTATAATCTCACCATACATAATTTACGCCCTTCTTATGAATTCCAATCAATGGAAATGTTAAGCATGGGAAGTCTTGTATGAAAACACTATAGTTACCAATCTTCCCTAAGAATCTTCTCACCTTAAAGATTCTCTTAGGATGCTCTAAGTAAACTGTAGATATAAAATTATTTACGACTATAGATACTCCAATCTTAGAGATTATGTGTCCTAGAAAGTGAATCTAATTCACCCAGAAGTGTCACTTTGTGAGCATAAAATATAACTGATGATCTCTTAGTGAATTCAAAATTATCATACGATGGGTGACATGGTCTTGTCAATTATAAGAATACACTAAGATATCAACAATGAAAACCACCACATAAGAATTGAGTTATGTATGGAATACTCGGTTAATTACATCCATAAAGATCATTGATGCGTTCATGAGACCGAACATCATAAACAAGTACTCGTATAAAACATAACTACTCTAGAAGGATGTGTGAGGTATGTCTGATGGTAAAACACACACCTGATGGTAACCAGATATAAAATCAATTTATGAGAAGACATGTTATCCTAGGATCTGGATGAATAGATTATTTATCCACAACAGAGGATATTGGTTCTCAATCATCCACAAGTTCAACTTTCTGTAATCCACACAAAGCCTAATGGTACCATCTTCCTTTTTGAAAAAAGGATCAGAGAAACCCATGGAGAATTATTAGGTTAGATGAAACCCATTTTCTCAAAATCCTCTAGCTGCCTCTTGAGCTCTTGAACTATATCGTATCAATCCATTAAGGAGGAATAAATATCATTTCAATTCTTTTAACTAGCTCAATAAAGAAAAATACCTATATTACTAGAGGTAATCCTAATAATTCATCGAGGAATACATCCTTGAGAGGAAGAACCGCTAAAGGGAAATCAGTCTAACATGTCACTTAATCTTCCAGATATAAATTCATAATATTGGTTCTCATCCCACCCATCCCCCAATGTTCGGGTCTAGCTCAGATTTCCATGACATCCCATTCACCTTTGTTAATGTACTCTCTACCCTCTAGCAGTTTAAATCTCACCCTTTGGTGATAAAAGTCAAAAAAATCATGAAAGGGAACCAAATAGTCCATCCCATGATTGATATAAAATCCTTTTATCTTGATTATGAAGAGGTACCATACAAAGTGACACCCTCCAATATCGAGGGGCACTCCATACACTGTCATACACCCTCCTTTATAATTACCAAAGGTGTGTCATGATTTATGAGTCATTAGAAGAATGAACACTAACCCCAATGCTCTCCAAAATGGGTACTGATATAAAGCTCTGTGAAGCACCTATATCAAATAGTGAATAAGCTAAATTGGAAGCTACTAGAATAGTACCTCTAACAATAGAAGGATTGCGATCCTGCTCCTCAAAAGTCTATTACACTATATATGCATGGAATGTACTGCGAACCTATCTACAGAAACCCAGTCTTAACATACATTAATGTTACATAACTTTTTGTAATAAATTAAACATTATTAAAACAGGCGCCAAAAGAAAACAATAGTCTAGTGTCGTTGGAATCATGGAAATATAAACACTGATAAATAAGTGCGCAATATTATTTCATAATAGGTTCTTCTTGACTACAACCCTTTTTAAACACAACAAACAGAATACATATCATTATAATATGGGGAAGTAAACATAAAAAGGGGTGAGATAAAAATATTAGTAAGAGTAAAAATGGAGATATTTAAGCATAGTCAAGTACATAAGGGAATGAGAACATGATCATGAAAATAAAATATCATACACTACATATCAAAGATCATATACATGAATCATGTCATAAATCATGGTAGTTCATAAGATAAGAATAATTAGAAAATAATGAACATAATCCATGAACTCATAACATAGGAAGAAAACATTTAATTTTGGAGGACACATAAGCATATAAAATTATTTCCAAAATAGACAAGGCATCACTTCCAATACCATATTTGTAGTATGGGTTCACTCCCCATACCATATTAGTAGTTGTGGTCCACTCCCATGGCCATCTTTTTTATCATGAGTTCACTCCAAATACCATCTTGGTATTCATGGTTCACTATCGTGGCCATCTTAGTAGTAAAGGTTTATTCCCAAGACCATATTAGTCTATCTTATGAGATATAAATATTTACCCAATGCATTGGAGGGAGATATTGGTCCCATCAACCTCATAATAAATAAATACATACATAATCCAGAAGATCATAAATAGTCATATCATAACCCATGAAATAAAATGGTTATTGTAAACATTTAATCATATCATAACCATTGGAAAACATTAGGTTTCATAATCACTTCATAATAGGAATAACCCGTGAAAATAAGCAGGTTTCAAAAGAATATAACATATCAAATGAAAATGGGTGTTATAATAATAATTACATCAAAATATAATCTATTCAAGAAAGAATATGAATGGAACCATTGGATTTATTCCTATAAGGACATGATTAACATCAACAGATGTTATCTTAGATGGAAAATAACATGGAAGGATATTTTGAAAACATTTCTTGGGGAAAATATCCTTTATTCCATTAAAAATTCTCTTTAAATCCTAAAACCTTTTGAAAATAATTTCCTTTGAAAAAATATTTAAAACCTATAAAGATGTCATGAATTTTTTTTGGAAAAGCTTCTAGATGTAAACTTATAAAATATCCTAGAAAACAATTCAAAAACTATTTTTATGGAAGAAATATAAAAGGATATTGAAATATATTTGAAACCCATTTTCCCCAAAAACATTTAAAAGGACATTGAAAACGTTTAAATAACCGTCTCCATTGAAAAATTATAAAAATAGAATGACAAAATTTTGAAATACATTTCTTTAATTTTTTTGAATCATATAAATGAGGCTTGAAATCATTTTGGAAACTATTTTCCCTGAAAACATATAAAAGAATATAGAAAAGATCTTAAAACAATTTTCCAAAGAAACATATAAAAGAATCATGAAAACCTTCTGAAAAACATTTCAATTATAACATATTTTAAAAATATTAACCTTTATAAATGAAATTAAATATTCAAATTATTGACAATGGATAAATATGTACACATCATAAAAGGTAAAATGAACATTGTTTTCAATGGTAAAAAATTTTAAAAATTGACTCATTAGGGAAGAGGCAAGAATATTACTTTAAAATCAATCGAAAAATTCAATAACAGTTAACATTAATTATAATTATTATATGATATTAGTATAATATTCTTGGAACCCCTTTTTAGAAATCACTTTTTTGAAGGAATTCATATTTATGACCAATGAGAGGGTAAATTTGGGCTTTATTATAAACACATTCTTAACTATATTATGATCCAAAGATTGGAAGAAATGGTATGAATATATAAAAATATAATTAATAACCATATGATAAGAAAATTAATGAGTTTTCTTGAGATATTGATCATAATATTTCAATAAATGAAGCACAATAATAAGCAATCTCTAGAAGAGATGAGATTGTTTAAAAAAACTCTTACCACGTATAAACATTGAACCATACCCAATGTAAGAAAATGAAATTAAACATAGAATAAAATATCATTAAATTAGGTATAATCGAGATATAAAATTTCATATTTATGTATATAATCCGCAAAAAATAATGTAGGTGCATAATAAAATATGTGTCTCAAAGTATGAAAATTGACACAAAACTATCTTACCCTGTTTGTAAAATTTGAAACATTAACCCTATGAAATAAAGATCATAGAATGGATATGTAAATACCCATAAATTTAATTATAATAATCATTGAATACATACATTCTTTGTATTCACACAACATAAAAAGAATGTGTGGTGATTAAGAATGTCTCTCACAGAAATAAAATGTTAGATGAAATACCCTTACCTTGTGTCCTGGATCTCTTCATACTCATATGAATAACCTTTATAATAAATATAAACTTATTGTAAAATTTTTATAGATCCATATTATTATATCTAATACCATATATGTTTTTATTATGACCTAATATTACCATTTTGTTAACAATCTTATGTTAATATTTCTCTTCGGGTAATATCTTCTTTGTTCTTCACTTGTGTCTTAATTTGTTAAATATGTGGTCCTTTTACATAAACCATGATTTCTAGAATTCAAACAATGATATAAATATCATTTATATTTAGTATATTGGAATTATAATAACCTATATAATATAGAATTATGAAATAGAAATCACAATTTATGGAGATGGTAAGTCATACATACGCATGAACGCTATTTCTGTTTAATTTTCATTTTGAATGAAAAAAAGTAAAAGAAATATATGTATATATATATATATATATTAGTAGAGTTATTATATCATATATATCATATATATTCACTAAACACATCCTTAATACATTTAATGTAGTTTATGAATGATTCACATCACTTTGAGCGGTCGGTAGTCCACACTTTCTCAAAACAAATTATCATATGAACACAAAAATGGAAAATAAAAATATATGTGTTGTAACAATAATACATAAACGTAAATAAATAATAAATATAATATATTAAATATATAAACTTAGTGGCCATCAAAATTTCCTCCATGATAGGCGGTAAAGGAAAAATGAACAATCATCATTCAGTGAGGCAGTAGTTCATCATACACATAAATAATATGTTTCTTACCCATTAGATGGAGGTTAGTTTAATTATAGGATGAAATATTATCATAACAACATCCTAGTATATTTAGAATAATTTTTTAGACAATCATTGAATAAATAGAGTGGATTTGTGGATAATGAAAATAAAATAAAGGAGTTTGGGAGAAGATGTTACCTCTTAATTGGGTAAATCCTGTTGGTTTGTGACAAAAGGCTTATTAGGGTTGATTTCTATCCAAGGGTAGTATTTTAGAAGGATTATAGAGATTTTGTAATGTATATTGGTCAGATAATGGTGAAACCTATTTGGCTTAAGAGGTGTGAAGAAGATGGAGAGTTGGTGGATTTTATAAGGAAGGGAAAGGAAACACTTGGCATTTTTGAAAAAAAGTTAGGTGTACTCATGTTTGTACCTAAAAAAATTCATAACAAACAAAAAAACTCAATAATTAAAGTTTAATGAAAAAATAATGCCTAGAAAATGGGTGTTTAACTAGTTTCCTGGTTATTTTGGGTCTTAAATTTATGGTTTAGTACTTTATTAACTGAATTTTTCTCTTACCTGGGGTAATTAATTTTAATAACTTTCACTTATAATTTGGTAAAAACAAAAATTTAACCTTATTAGAAACTATAAATTATTCTGATTTAAAATATAGAAACCATTTTTCCAAATGCTAAATAAAAAAGTTGTAGGAATTAATTTAATACTAATATCACTGATAGGATGACATAGTGGGTTTTTAAAGTAAAAATTCCCAAACTTTTGCCACGTTTTATACCCAATTTCAAAGTTAAATTGATCAAAATGACCTAAATTTTGATAATTTATAAAAGTATTATCTAATTAATTTTTGAAACGAATTTAAAATATTATTTTCCCTTATAAATTAATTAGATGAAAATGTAGTTTTCAATTATAATTCTGTATTTTTCACCATTCATCCAAAAATGATTTTTCTGAGATAAATCCCAAAAGATATTTCTAACATAATCTAGACATTCTAAATTCTAAATTAAATTTTATTTTTTAAAATTAAAATTTTAAAAGTGTCTAAAATTAATTTTATAATTTTTCATAGGTGGCCATTAAAAGTAGTTCTTTTGAGAAAATGGTATTTGTAAACATATGAGGACTTTACCAAAAATTACATCTTTAATTATCAATATATTTTATTTATTTGATAAATTTATAAAAAATATTGGAAAATTAATTATTATTATTCATATAACTATGTTTAATTACAAGTTTATAATTATATCATTTAAAAAATTACAACTGTATAATGTTGTTTCGTAGAAACATCAGTGTTTTGTGTAACGTACACCAAAACAATGTTTCATGTAGTGCAATCCAAGTCATTTCTATGTGAAATGACTATTTACCTTAGTAATAATAACTATTTTCAGTGTTTAGTGAAATTAAAAATATCAAAAGATTAAATTAATTTGAAAAAAACATTCACAAAATCATGGAGTGTTACATTATACCCCTTATGAAATGAATTTCACCCTCAAAATTCATTTGGGTTATTAAAGGTTTAATACTTGAAATTTCATAACATATAAATTCATGTCATTAAAATGAATAATAAAAATTCTTTTAAAAAGGAAATATGGAATCATAATGGTTACCCAAAGTAGTATATAACTAGTTTTCCAAATAGGAGAACATTGGTTGGGGAGAATATTGGGCATGGATGAAAAGCATATATATTTATAGGGACTGATTGAGGTTATCAGTCACAAAAAATTGAATGATAAATGAAACGTTAAGGGCATCAAACTCATAAATAAGTGATGAATTAAAATTCCATTGTTTCAACAAAATTTAGGTACTAGGAAAACATATTTTATATTTATCATTATCGTAATGTTGAGTAATAATTTTATCGACCAGGAATATAAATAATTATACATATTTGATATATTTATATAAACAAAATTTCATTCTTTATTTGAGATTTTATCTATTTCCAATTCATCCATTCATTCAAGAAATGGATTTACAATAATTAACTTTGATGCCTAAAGTGATAAAACTCCCTTTTAGAAGATCATAATACTAATAAGAGAATGAAAATTATAACTATTTGTCTCTAAATATTATACAAAATAAATATGGTTAATAAACTAATTTTTAAACACAAAAAAAACTCTACTGGTTCATCATTAATAATTATTCCACAAAAATAATTACACATTAACTTCCACATCATGTAGGCCAATGGTAGGAGTGAAGCCCTCATCATCATTCGGTCGTGTGTTCAAGACCCATGGCATTTTAAAACATCATTGGTTTCACCTGATATACATGATGTCTTTTTCTAAAACCATGCTAATATAATTTCCAAAAATAAATTAGTTTTTAATTCTTGAAATAAGGTAAATCACTAAATAAGATTTTAACTAATTTTTTTCAATACAAACTCAGTGCGTAAATACTTCCTTCAAAATTTAACAGAATATTTTCATGAATGGACAACCTTATAAAACTTATGAAATTTAAAATAAAAATATTTAGAAATAATTTTATAAAATCATATTAACATTGATTCCCCTATGAGTCAAAAAGTATCTATTTGTTGTCACTTTCCAAACATGGTGATACCCTAATCATATATTCTCTTGAAACATGGTAATAACCAGAATTACCATAAATACTTCTTGAAAACATGAATTCTTCTTTATTCTATATATTACTAGATTTATTCCATAAATCCAAGAGGTTTTAAACTTCACCCATGATATCATAAAATACTTTTCAATAAGTCCTTAATTATTTCCAAGGTAATCAATATCATCCAATTTAATTATATCCATCATATCGTTATCCAAAAAAATTATCATAACATAAGGGACATATTAACAGTTATCTTTCCCTTAATCATGTGTTTTCCATGTACATCACATTTCAATTAAATCATATTTCTATTCCATCAGATCCATTCAACATATTCTGGTAATTCTTTAGTGAAAAAACATTATCTTGGAAATCCTTATATATATGTCACCTTTCACGTAACATAATTCTTGAATCCAAATACATAAAAACATTTATTATTAAACTTCATCCTTATGGAATTAACAAGACTACATCATCCTATTAGAAAATACCTCTTTCCTTTCATATTTCATCTATAGTCTCGTCACCATCCACAATGTAACCATTAATCACACCCCCTTTATGATTCTCCCCTAGAGATTTCTTCTTGGGACCTTGAGTTTCATAATAACCATTTATTCCCCACAAAAAAATAACCTTTAATTATGAATTAGGGAGGCCAATATTCTCATGCATTTCAATAACCAAAATAATCATTTTACCTTTGTAGTCACATGATTTTTCCCTTATTTTACATGATCAAAACATATTCTTTCTCATTTAAGAAATTCACTTAGGTGATAATTTCCACATTATTAACAAAAAGGAAACCAAATCTGCTTTCCTCCATGGACTCCATTACCCTAACTCTTAGCAAAATCCTTCCTTCTTTTCCATGGGGAGTCCAAGAGTAGGTTAAATTACACATTATTAGTTAGTTTTCTTTAAAACTAATTAGGCATGATCACAACATATTTCACTCTAGTTATCATCCCACTTTAATTCCCATCATAAAATCATCCATCGAATTCAATTTTTATCTTGATCCTTATAGTTCCATCCATTATCAAAAACTAGAAGCATATTGTGAGCATTAATTATCATAGCAGAAAACCACATAGTAATGAAAATAATTACTCAAAGGATGTCTAAATCATGAAACCTTCACTAATCTATGACACCTGAGGTAAATATGAGGTTATTCATAAACAAATTACATTTAAATCCTTCAATATTGATCCTGAATAGTTTTTGAATTCCCGAAGCATATCCCCTGGGAGTGTCTAACCCGGTGTGCAGTAAAGCCCATTGTCGTGTACCAGATTACCCTAAGTTAGTCTAGAAACATCTGGTTAGAGATTTTACCCCTATGTACATTTTATCCAGATCCGCATCCACTTTCAGTATCTGGATATGGATGTATTTCTAGGAAACCACTCACTCCATCCTTCACCAAAATTTCAAGATGATTTCCTATAAATTTCCTTATCCTTAAACATATCCTTAGACATGTTCTTAAGGTTCTCACTAAGGTTTTCTCATCCTATCAACAAAATGTTAACTAAAACCTTTCTCTGATACCAACTCTAGAAACCCAGTATTGAAATAAATTAATGTTACAAAAATTTTGTGGAATACATAAAAAATTATACATACTGAAGCCAAAAGAACATACTAGTCTAGTTTTATTGGTAATATGGAAACATAAAAATTTATACATAACTGAGCTACTTTATCTCTTACTATTTTTTCCTGAATTTCATAATTCTTAGCCACATATAACATAATACATATCTTCATAAACTATAGAAGGAAAAATAAAATGGGGTAACCTCAAATTCTCAGTAATGTTAAACAAGGGAGATATGTAAGCATAATCATGTTCATAAGAGTATGACAACATGAACATGAAAATAGAATATCATACCCCACATATCAAAAATCATATGCATTAATAGTGACATAAATCATGGAAGTTCATAAGGCATGAATTATAATGAAATAAAGAACATAATCTATGAGAGAATAATATAGAAGTAAAACATGAAATTGTGACACATAATGATATAAAATTTTTTCAATAGTAACCAAAGCATCACTACCAAGACAGTCTTCGTAGTATGGGTTCACTCCACATACCATCTTAGTAGTCAAGGTTTACTCCCATTACTATCATTGTAGAATTAGTTCACTCTTCATACCATCTGGTTTTTCATGGTGCACTACCATAGTCATATTAGTAGACAATATTGATTCCCAGTACTATCTTAGTCGATCTCATGAGATATAAATATTTAATGAATGAATTAGAGGTCGATATAGGTCCCACCCATCTCATAATGAAATAAAACATACATGTTCCAAAATTTAATAAATAATCATATAATAAACCATGAATTTAAATGGGTTTTACAGACATGTAATTAAATCATAACATGTAAAAATACATGTTTCATAATCATTTAATCATAATAATAACCCATGAAAATAATTGGGTTTCTAAATAATAAAACTCATGAAATATAAATTTTTTTCTTAAGAATAATTCCAAAAAAATGAACCTTTTTTTAACAATCCTATGGTAAGGATTCACTTCAGTTAATATCCTCTTTGTTATTAGTTTGTGTCATATTTTGTTATATATTTGGTCATTATACTTATATCATGACTTCCAAAATGTACAATATGATATAAATATAATGAATATTTTTTATATTCTTAATATAATAATCTATATAATATTTAATTGAGGAATGGAATACATCATTCATGGAGATGGAAAGTCATTCATTTCCATGAACACTGTCTCTGTTTAATTTACATGTTGAATGAAAAAAGGTAAAAAAACAAATATGTATATATATACCATTATTACAGTATCCTAAATATATCATACATATCATATATATTAACTAAACTCATACTTAATACATTCCATTTCATGTTTGTATGAATCACATTGCTTTGGGTGGGCGGTAGTCCACACATCCTCAAACAAAATTATCATATTAACACAAAATGAAGTGTAAAAAGATATGTGTTTTAAAAGGAATATGTAATATTAAAGAAATAATAAATATATCATATGAAATATATAAGCATAATGTCTATAATAATGTCTACCATGAGAGGTGTTAAAGGAGAAATGAGTGATCATCATTTAGTAAGGTGGTAGTTCACCGTACACATAAACAGTACATTTGTTACCCATTAGATGGTGGTGTGTGAAAGTTTAGGATGAACCATTTACATAAAAAATACAAGTATATTTATGATACTTTTTTATTAAAAAATCTTGTAATTAAGAGATTTTGGGGGTTCATAATGAAAATAAAAGAAAGGATTTTGAGAGAATACGTTACCTCTTCATTGGGTAAATCATTTTGTTTTAGGACAAAAGTGATACTTAGGTTGCTTTATGTAAAAGGGGAGGATTCTTGGATGAAAGGAGGGGTTTTGGGATTTTTATTGGGAAGATAATTGTTGAACCTCTGTGGTTTTAGAGGTGTAAAGAAGAGCGATATGTGGTTGCCTTTTATAGGGAAGGAAACGGGTAGATTGGGAATTTTTGAAAACAAGTTAGGTGTACCCATGTTTTTACCTAAAAAAGTCATAAAATAAACAACACTCCATAATATAAGGTACATGTCTAATTCATAGATAGAAAAGGGGTTTTTAACAAGTTTTTATGTATTTTTGGGCCTTATATTTAATTTTTAGTACTTTATTAACCTAATTTCTGTTTTTACAATTGTAATTAATTTTAATCACTATCACTAAACTTTTTGGTCAAAAAATTTTGACCTTATTATAAATTATAAATTATGATTATTCAAAATATTTAATCCATTCTTAAAAATTCTATTCATATAATTAGTGTAAATTAAATTAAAATTTACCCCACTGAGGAGACGATAGTCTGAGTTTCTTATGTAAAAATGTCTAAACTTTGGCTATGTTTTTATACCCAATCTCAAAGTGAAATTGTCCCTAATTACCTAAATTTTACTAATTGAAAAAATATTATCTAATTAATATTTTAACCTAATTTAAAATCTAATTTATCCTTATAAACAAATTAAATGAAAACGTAATTTAGAATTAAAATCTGGTAATTTATACTATTCATCCAAAAATGATGTTCCTCAATTAAATTATGAAAACCATCTCCAAAATCAAATTTTGACATTATAAATTAAAAAAAATTATTTTATCAAATTTAATTTCTAAATGTGTCTAAAATTACATTTTTTATTTTTTATAGAAGGATATTTAAAGAATTTCATTTGAAAAATGGCATTTTTAAACATATAGGTACATTACAAAAAAATATTTCTTTCAATATCTATATTTTTTAGTTATATAGAAAAATTATAAAAATATTTTAATAGTAGTTATTAAAATTCATATAACTAATTTTAATGACTAGGTTATAATTATCTCATTTAAATAATTACAATAATAAGATGATGTTTCGTAGAAACATCGGTGTTGCGTGTAAAGTACGACAAGTAGATATTGTGTGTAGTGAAACACAAGTCAATTCCATTTGAATGGAATGTTTGTATTAGTGATAAAAAACTATTTTCATTGTTTTTTGTAATAAAAAATATCAACATATTATATTAATTTTAAAAAACTGCGTTCACAAAATCTCAGGGTGTTTCACAATGACTCTGACCAGATAACCTGAGCGGATCAAGCCTATTTTCACTATGAACATTGGGTCTGGTTACCATGGAAATTACCACCCCCAAAACCTATTTGGATAATTTTATCCTATATCCCTACGTGATGATACATTTTTGACGCTACTCCTAAACATGGAGTTGGTGTAGACCCTCTCTCATTAGATTCTAGTGGAAATGATTTGAAGAAACAATGTAAATGGCCCATCCTGTAATAGGATCGGTACTCAACCGGATCCCTTAGACACTAAGGCCTCATATTTCCCTAACCACTGCACTGGTATCACCTCACCTGGCTACCTAAAGGTGTGGTCTGGCTTCTAATATCACTGGGTGGAATCTCCAAATTATAATTCCTACTTCCATTTGATGTAGTAAAATATCGAGATGTCGAACTACCCCAGCTCGCACCCCCAACCTATATCAGGTTATGCACTCTGGTCAGCACCTCATTCACTATTCTGAAAATGGTAGTCTATTGAAATACATTCACATGAAATCATATTCCACACATGAGACCATTCTTGAAATGCCTAGCTCTATATATCTTTCCACCAATCAAAATATGTTTGAAGCACTGGAGCTCTATAAAACAGGATTAATAATCCGTAATTGATAGTGCACCCTACTCCAGATGTAAGAACTCTTGGGCTCTATCATCACCCAAATACCCGGGAAATAAATAATCATATATTATCATAAGAAAATACCTCCAGGACATTTCTCTTTGACCATCAGTCTGAGTGATAAGATACCACAGCCTCTTTGGAGAATCATGCAACATGTATGTAGCGAGATTTACCCTAAAAACATGGGTGGATACTCCTACCAAAACTCACACATAAACTCTACCATTTTTGGGATAGGATCTTAATGTTACTTAATGGTATATATGAATCATAAGAACCCATCATGGAACTGTACCTCAGAACCTATGTCTAGTATAAAAACTTGTGTTGTAGCTCTAATTACCAGAGGATCCCCATGTAGCGCCTGGGATACCACCTACAAAGTACGAGCATCACCACCCTCATGGAATTCTACTATAGGTTGTCATTGTGTCATGCCTCTAAAATTCCAAACACATGCCTCAGTGCAAGATCATTATCCTGGATTGACACTCAAATATACAAATATCATAATACGATAGGTAAAACAATTCCTCTATAAGAACTCACCCCTCATCCAGCCACATGGGTCAGCAATGGGATTCAAAAAAGTAGAGTATAAGAAAGATATAATACCTACTACCCACCATTAAGGATGAGTCAGTTCATGTTCTATGCTATAATCTATTTCAGTTTCCATTCTATTCTCATTTGAATTTCATACTCATTCAAATTTATATCACATTTCATTTAAGAAGGTTGAAGTAATGGTCTGCCATATTGTGATCCATGAGGGTCCATACTCCCAAGGCACAAAATTTTTTCATCCATTTCATCCATTCCATAGCACAATTAAATATACATATCATAAATTTATGTATACATATCATGAAAACTATCACAACAACATGCAACTTATAATGTATTATAAATAGCATGGCATAATGCATTTAATGTCCTATATATAAGGTTTCTATATGATGTAGGAGATGGAATTACCTCATCACAGTGGGCTGAAATATAGTATAACCCAAATTTATTTCAATAATAATAGTATTAATCAGGTGCATCATCCAATGGGGGAATCAAATCAACTATAGTTGTCATAACTCAAAAAACCAGAATTCAATTCAAGGAAATTTGGATTTTCCATATATACATAATATCTATGAATAGGAATAGCTCATTACTGAACAACAATTACTTTATATCATCACCAACAACAAAAAAACTATAAAAAAATGTTCAAGATCAATCTCAAGCTCTGCGTCCCCCATAAAGTCAATATCACTAAACAGATTCCTAAACAAACCATCTATAAAGATATTAGTTTATCCCAAATCAAAGATTGTTCTTTTCCTTGGAAGATGGTTCATATAGTATTCTATTATTAATTAAATTTGTAACCGGATCCCATCCATGACATTACTCTACCATAATTTAGTTATCTCTCCAGGTATGATATCTAAATGTTCCCATCCTTGACATTCCTATGTTGGAATTGAAGTATCGCCTACATATGATATCCACCAACAACCTACAGGCTTGTCCTAGAGAATCTCTCAGGAACTTGGTATTATTCTAGGAGTGGTATAGATTCCTTCCAATCATATCCATCATCGGTGATCCTGTAGGGAGCCTATGTATCTCCCATGGCATAAATAGTCAATTCTCTATTTATTCCTTCTATGGAATCCATCATTTGGATCCATGATTCACCCAACATATAAACAAAGCCTCGATGATTCCATCCAATGAATCCTTCATTTGGATCCTTGATTCATCCATGAAAAATTTCTACCCAAAATCCATTATTTAAAACAAATATAAATCCCTAAACAATAGGCCATATCCCCTCATAAAATCTACACATCCACAAAATAAAGTACTCGGCCACCAATGTTTAATGAAAAGGGAAAACCAAACTAAAAGATATCCATCCAAAAAAAAAAGAGGGGAATGAGTTGATATAGAAAGGTTCTTAAATTAATTATAGGTATAGCTAGGTACTATATATGTAAATGTAATTTAATTATTTTTATGGAAAGTATTTTCAAAAATCTTTTTCCTTAATTACAAGTGTAACTTATTAAAACATTAATTTTAATTGATGATTTAGCATGATTTCTATGAAAGAATTATGATATTATAAAAACATTTTTTTAAAATTTAATTGTTGTGAAAATTAATTTTTTCTTTGTAAATAATATATGTGTGTTTTTAATGTTCTTAATGGATTATTAATGAGAAAGGAAGGCTTTGTAAAAACTATTTTAATTTAAAAAATTAAGCACTTGGGTATCGAAGGTAATGATGAGGAATGGGGATTTGACTCATGACCACAATGGGAAGTTGTCCGAAAATTGGTACAATTATTGTCCTCATGGACTTATTAATGTTTTCTAAGTGTCATTATATTCTGTAATAAAATTAGTAATTTTAAGGTCATTATTTTTAAATGTTTTCATGTAGAAATAGGTTTTGAAAAAATTATGTTTTCAAAAGATATTAAATTTTGAAATTAAATTTTCTTTTTAAAGTGGTATGATTTTTTAATAGTTTTGGGAAGTATTTTATATAGTTTTATATTTTTAAAACCCTTGATCATATATTTTTGGGAAATTTTTTATAAAATTTTTTATATTTGATATAAAATAAAATGATTCGAAAGAGTTTTTAATGGTATCTATAATGTATTTTAACAGGATTTAAAACCCCTTTCTATAAAGTCTTATAATCAAACTATGTTTTAAAATATTATTTCATGACCATTTGAAGCTTCAAATGTGATTTGTTTAATTCTAGTATCTACCTTGAGTGAATCTATATAACTATTTAAATTTTAAATTTTTGTAAAATCTGAATTACTCTAAGGTTATCTTTAATAATCCTACAAAATCTAGAATGGAAAAGGACATAATATGTGTAACAAAATGTATATTATTTAGATACTTTAATAAAAGAATATTCTATATTTTTACAATAGATCCAGAATCTTGGTCCTTGGGTCATCATAGTTGGTATCAAAGGAACAGTTTAGACACCTATGGAGATTGTGATGTTTTTTAAGGATAATATGAGAGATATAAATTTTTCTTTTGAGGATTTAGGAAATTAAATCCTATATAATTCATAGGTATATATAAATTTTTATGATCCAAGATTTTTTATTATGAAGTTGATAATTATTAATTATATATAAATTTTTCTATATATATATGTGTGTGTAGTGTCCTAACTACTACTTCATGATGTAAACTAGTTTTATGGTGTGTAACTTTTCATTCTATAAACCAGTTCATGTCTTCTTCATGGAAACAGTTTTACATTGTGTAAACCATTCATGATTTTGAAGTTTCCATTAGAAATATTTCAACAAAAATTCTATATGGAAAGATAAAACCACCCCTAAAGCCCTTGAAACCCTATAAAACCCTCACAATCCCTTGAAATGTTTAGATTATAACTCCATTGATTAAAAAAACATACAACCATGATTATTAAGTCACATTCCCTATTGAAATTTATCCATCACTAAAAAGGGACTTGACCACCAAGGGTTAATGAATATAAGAAAAATCGAATAAATGTTGTTCAAACAAAACTCAAAGAGGGACATACCTAGAAAAATATGGGATCATACATCCTCCCAACCATATAAAAGATCATCCCAGAACTTCTCTAAATAACACTGTGAGGTCTCAATGAAAATATCTGAACACTATGTTGGAATATAAAATTCCCTCTCCCATGTATCCTCTTGAAAATTACCATGTTTCCACTTTAGTAAAACTAGAGGTATTTACCTTCACCAGAGATACTTCTCATAATAATCCATGATCTATATCATTATCTCCTCAAAGGAATATTATACACCAAGATTTACATTATAAAATTCAATCACATGATAAGGGTATATAAGGTATTTATGAAGTTGTGATACATGAAATGAATTATACATGGAACTATAGTTTTTTGTAAGGGTCAATCAGTATGCCACACGATGGATCCTTTCCACTATCTCAAACATCTTAACAGACCTGGGAGATAGATTTCCATGTTTCATGATATGTTGTTTCCCAAACATTGGTGACACCTAAAGGAAAATGTAATGAAACAAATCAAACAAAATATGTCATCTTGGAAGGTCAGTTTAATATTACTTCCTTCTCTTCACATACACCAACAGCCTTCGGGTCAATTAAAACTGCTCAGACATCTATAATATGAAAATCGTTCCAACAAGAACTAACTCCCCTTCATCTAACCAAAAAAGAGGATAAAAACACGTCCATCCATACAAATCCTCAAAAGGTTCTATCTGGATCTATACATGGAAGATTTTATTATAAGAAAACTACATGATTGATAAATGTCTCACCCACGAACAACTCAAATTCATAAGATAGGCTCGTATCATATCCTCTAGAATCTGAGTTGTCCATTCAAATTGGCTATCAGTATGATGATGGTGGGATATGCATAGAAGAAATTGTCATCCTAGATCCTTTTTAAGAAACATTCATAAATGATACATGAAATTAGGATGTATATCTTAAATGATACTCCATAAAGAACCATGAAACTGGACTATTTCCATCACATATATACTACCTAGTTCATCAATAGTGAAGGTCTCCCAGATAGTGAAAAAGTGGGAAAACATCAACATTCAATCTATGATAACCCATACTACATCTTCATTGTGAGGGGTACTCGGTCATCCTATTATGAAATCCATGTTGACATCATCCCATTTCCAGTAATGAATGGGAATAAGTTGTTACAACCCTATAGGCGACTGATGATTTACCTGCTAATAAGTGAAACATCTCACCATGGAGCCTTCTACTTAATTTTCATTTCTAGCCACTGGTACTATCTATAGAGATCGGGATACATATTTTTCACACCTCAATGTACCACCAATTTAGAATAATGGAATTCTCTTTTATACTCCTTATGTAAGCTCATATGTACTGATACATAGCCATGGGAAAAAAATAATTTTCGATGCTAAGAGACCATCCTGAGAGCGTCCCCCACCGTACATATTATCTATTAGAAATAATACCTCTATATCATATATCATTTGGTTTTATATGGTCCTAAGTAATGGATATTGAAGATGTTGATGTTATGGATACTCAAACCTAGGACTTTTATACATCTATATCCAAGTCTAAAAAAATTGTCATCATATACCCCTTGTCTCAAGACACCTACAACACCTATATCTCCTTCATCAAGATAAATCCATCATAAATGACATTTCCCTACCTAGTGTATAAGAAAACTCAAATTCAAAATCCTATAGAAACTGGACCCACCACCTATATTGAATCTTCATATCACTCTATGAAATGATATACCTGAGGGTTTTGGGGTATGTGTATACCCTAGACCACTCACTTCGAATATAATGCCCCCAGTATCATTAGAAATTTACTTCCATATATATCCCTAGATCATTGGTAGGATAATTCCCCACATGGGGTCTCAGAATTATAGATCCATAAGCAACCACTCAGTTTTGATTCATCAGAACACCTCTTAGTCCAACTTTGGATATGTCAGATTACATGGTATATTCCATAAATTTCACAAGAAAGGTGAGGATAGATGATGAAGTCATCATTCCCATATTAACTACTAAATATCTCCCATTATAATATAACCATACATACTTTACCCCTTTCTTAGTCAGCCTCGACATCCGTACTAACATATGGTATAGGTACTTGATGAAATTCTAATAAAAACCGACAAAACCCAAAAATATCTAAATCTAGAAGACATTATTGGACATATCACAAGATTCCAAGGTTTTAGCCATCTATAGGTCCAATAGAACTCTATAATATATGTTGACATGGACCAAGAAGTGCACTTTATCAGTCTAGAATATGTACTTGGATACCTTGGAGTAAAAATAATGATCTATCAATGTAATTAGAATGATTTCAAGAAGGTGGGAATGATCATCTATAGACTGAGAGTATATTAATATTTCATTAAGAAAAACCTCCAATAATTGGTATGGTATGGGATTAATGGTATGATTCATTATGGAAATCATTATCTATGGTTCCTTCTTACCAAATGGCATCACCATGAACTCATACAAACCATCCCAACTCCTAAATGAAGTATGAGGTATGTCTAATGGTCTAACCCTCTCCAGGTTGTATCCAGATATAAACTCGATCATGGATAATATCATAGAACATCTCATCTAATAAAATATATCTTCAATGTGTGGAATGATATTCCAGTTCTTGACCATCATTTGGTTTAGTATTCAAGAGTCCACATACAAGAATAAGGTCAAATATTCATTCTTTACAAAAAAAAAGGAGAACCCCAGGGTGATGTACAAGGCCATATGAAACCTTTATCTTCTAGATATTCTAACTAAACGTTCTACTCATGAAGAAATACTATAATTATCTTGTAATGTGGAATAAAAATAGGCTCTAGTCCTAGCCCCAACCTGATTGTGAACTCGATCTCCCACTCAGTTGGTAAGCCATAAAACTCATAAGAAATGACATCCTAAAATTGGACTACCACTGGGAGAGTAGTATCATTCTGCATTCCATCATCATCTAGAGAAAATCATGATATTTGGCCCATGAGGAAATGAAATTTGGACTAAACTGATCCTACATAATATCCAAAATATCTCAATCACCCCAGTTAAAATAGGTGTATCCTTCTGGAGAGAGAATGGTAACCCTCATTTGATAATAAAAAATGTGATTATGATATAGAACTAGACAATCTATATTAAGAATCAAATATAATCCTTTCATTTCTAGTATAAACACTTTCTAAAATAATTGTTAACTATTAATTTCTAGAGAACAAATCTTTTTGACATTTTATATTCTATAATTGTATTACTAATGGTGTATTGATGGTTAATACACAAGAAAATAATTCCACAACTAGGCCAAAAACATTTTCAAAAAGAGAATATATAAAGGAATGTTATACCCATGTATCGAACAAAACTCATGAAGGGTATATAACAAAAGAATCATACCACTAATAGAAGAACATCTTGCATCCCAACTACCTAAAGTAAACTATATAGTGTGTCTCTAATATTCCCCACTTTTCGAGTCTCTATTATGAATCCCATTGGACACTTTATCTAGATGGTTATGTTTCTCCTTTACTGGAGTACCATGCCCCTACCTCAACCTAAACATCCAGTGGAACTCCAACTACCAGTGTGTTAAGAGGTAGTTGAGTCCTTCCCAGACTCTAGGACATGTCATGATGCCCTGCCACTAATTTCAATTGAATTCCCCTAAAAAACCATTTATAGTGTCCAAGCTTACCACAAGAATGACTATCCAATGTATAGTACATTCAATGAGGTCACCTTGTTCCAAATTGGGCACACTAATTTCACTTCAACGAAATGTGGTCTTAAGATGAATGCTTGCTTCCCTAACTTCTCTTCCCACAATTTCCATGCCAATAATTATCATTATATCGCCTCTTCCAACTAGAAGAAGATCTTCCATTTCAATTTACTAAAATATCCAAGACACATCTCGGAACCTCTTTTGGATTCCCTTATATCATGAGATTATGATTCTTAAAATTGTAAAAGTTACCCAAGATGAAAACATTCACTTGTAACCTAATCTCATAGTGAGACCCATCCTAGAAATTATTCATTCTAGAAATCTCATCAGCAACTAAAGATTTCTCAATGCACATAAAGACGGGAAAAAATCAACCATAGTCCATCACTGACGTGATCTCTTATGTCAGGTGCAAAACCTTTGGATCCTTCTTATCTAATAGCATTTCAGGACAAAATGTCACTCAGAAACATTACCTCAATGTCCTTCTAGGATAATGCCTCTTTCTTCCAAGATGTCTCGAGGTCAATCTAAAAATTAGTTATGCAACAAGATTCACCCCCTTATCTATGGTTATCTCAAGGGGATTTAAAATAACATAGAATAACTTGATGTAGAAATCAATTTCATGGTGTCATCACACCCTTGGGACCATAGGAATATGTTTCAAGTGAAACTTTCTCTTTATCCAGACATAGAAGGAATGGTTTGATCATCCTATGTTTCCATGGATTGCGTGACCCTCTGGAAGTTGTCTCGAAGCTGAACATCCATCTTATCCATTGGGGATACATGAAGCTTTTGTTCATCAACGTTATGTGTATATTGATTTTATATCTCCTTTCACTCAATTCAAATATGATGAGGAGTTATTTTCTCTACAAGGAAAAACACTCCATAGAACAATGGATAAAATTAAGGTCAACCTCAAATTGTGACAACAATTAACAATAATTTTCTCATATAAACTCTAAACATTCCTTAATAATTGAATTAGTAGGACATAATAGTTATTTCATTTCATTTACCATTTATATCATGTATCTCATTTTATAGATCATAAAATAAAATATATGACATGAAATAATTATGTCCCTATAATTAACATTTCATGTCAGTATATATCCTTATGTGCCTGACATGATGGATTCATAATAATATCACTCAATATTAGGCCATGAGTATAAATCTCAAAAATTATAATATCACCCAACATATGAATAACCCAAGATAAAATTACATTAACTGTAATAAGAGAAAATAATTTATTGCAATCCCATCCATGGGTACTCATATTTCCTTCCATACATGGGTTTGATAATCCCATGTACATGATTATTACCAAGTAAAGACCAATTAAATTTTCCTTTATACCTTTACCAAATAGTAAATAAATAGAAAAAGAAAAACAAATTGATTCATATGATACCACTTTGTGAAGTTCCTAGAACTATAAATCTCTCATGTGGGATAATCAAGTTGGTTACTCGAGATTAATCATGCCTCAACATATTCTAGAGGCTACAGACTAGATGTGGGGTGTAGATAACATAGTTGTTAAACTATAACCCCTGGTAAAAATTTGTAATTTGATAGAAATTAAACAATATCAGAGTAACAAAAATAGAAAAAATAGTACAACAAACAACTAAAAGGTAAAGGATGAATCATGTAAACCAAATAACAATAAACCATTAAATTCTAGGATGGAATGTATCTAAATATTAAACTAAATGTAATACATAAAAAGAGATAGCCGACAAAAATAAACTAAAAATACCCTTATGATTAACCCCCTATCAGTCTTGAATCCGAGATATAACCCATCCTACAAGCATCATTCAATAACAATGTCATGTTCCCTAGTCCAAACCTACATCCATGTAATCTGATTAGGTACCAAATAGGGGCCTGAATAGGGTGATATTAAAACTCAGTATGTTGACACCACCATTTCTCAACAAAACTATATTTATAACAACTTCATATAATTTAGGGATAAAATTTTTTGTTAATTAATTAATTTATACTATTAAATAATTAACATATTTGGAACCATGGCAGAATGTCTCTAATCATGTAGTAAAACCTTTTCAGCCATTACCAAAAGTCCATAGAATAATCAAATAATTGATTAATTCCCTATAATCATTATAAAATAACAAGTCTAATCCCTTGTATATTCACTTTAGTATAATGGGGAAAATCCCGGTATATAAGCATTTAAATATAACAGGGAAAATCCAATTATATAAGCATTTTAACAAAACAAGGAAAATACCTTTATATAAGAATTTTAATATTACTATAAAGAGACCATTATATAATTATTTATATATCACTAGGAAGAGGCCTTTATATAATAATTTCACCATAACTCACAACACAATACATAATGTTCAGAACAACATAACAAATTATCATGAGAAAAAATGGTCAATTCCCCCAATTTCAATTTTTTTTAATTACCAATTCATTCAAAAAATTATAAAAAAGTTATTTCAGTAACAAAATAATCCATTTTTTCAAAATATTATGTATTATAAGAAATCACTTATGGTCTCATGTCATGTTAAATCATATTTTAAGCAATCAACCAGTTCATTATTTTTCAATTGTAGGATCACCCTATCGGTTTTTGAAAGCTAGTTATCAACACATTTGTATCCATGGAGATCCAAAAAATGTTATAAACACATGATCATCATCACCAATAATTCTATTGGTTAGTGGGAACATTGTGTTGGTGAAATTTCATAATAATTAAGATACTTGAACAAAAATAAACAGACCATGAGTCTTTGTTTTAGACCACAAAACATTATACAATCATTAATGGAATTTTTTCAAAAGGAACAACAATGATAAATAAATCCCATGGTGACCACCAAGAATAATCAAGATCGCACAAGATCAAAAAATGTTCCAACAAATATCAATATATTATATTATAATGATGGAGAACATATGGATGAGTGGGTAACACGAAAACAAAGAAACTCACTTGACATAAAATACTAGATCAAGATATTTGGAAATGTTAGAAAATCAAAAAATCACCTAGAGTCTCTCTAGGGTTCGATAAATTGATATTCATGGTGGATGAAATAGCCTCAAATGCAGATCATGGTTTAAAATCGCTGGTCATGAGATATTCACAGTGTGAGACCCTTTAACAATGTGAAATTATTTATTTATAAGATATGTTAAAAAACATTCTATATTGGGTTAAAATAATCATATTAACCATTTCATAATGTGAACAAGTTTCTTGGGGTGTAAATTTTCATTCTCTAAACAAGTTCATGGATTATACCCCCAAAAAAGTTTCACATAATTTAAACCATTCATGATGTGATAGTATCCAATAAAAATAACTAAACCCAGCTTCTGCAAGAAAAAACTAGACCACCTATAAAGACTCCAAAACAATGAAAAACCTTTTAATCCTTCGAAATTTTTATACTCAGCCTCAATTAATTCAAAAAAACCTATATCCCAAGACATTAGGTTATTTCATCTAGAAAAATCTATCCATACCCAAAAAGGTACTTGGCCACCATGGTTAAATGGAGATTTAAAACCCAAATAATATAGGATCAAATAAAACTAAAAAAGGGGAATATCTAAAAAAAATGATTTTATTTTAGTAATATGTATTTTAAGGTACTATATATTTAAATTTTATTTCAATATTTTTAGGATAAGAATTTTCAAAAATCTAAAAACTTTATTAAAATTATTTTTAAGAAAAATTTTAAGTAATTTAAGATTTATCTTGTTTTATAAGAAAGAATGATGATTTTCTCAAAAGTATTTTTTGTTATATTTTAACGAATTGGAAAATTATTTTCTACTTTGGAAATAATTTATGTACGTTTTTAAAGTTTATAATAGATTACTAATTAAAAAGAAAGTCTTTTTAAAAAATATTTTATTAAAAAAAATCAACACCTAGATATTGAAGGTGATGATGAGGGATTGTGAATGAAGTCACAACCTTAGTGGGATGTAGTCAACAAATTTATACCTATAGTTTCGTCATGGATTTCTTAATGTTTTCCAAGTTTCGTTATATTAGATATGAAAATTATAATTTTGAACGTGATTATTTTTAAATATTTTAGGGCGAAATATATTTTGAAAACTATTTTGTTTTTAATGGAAATGATATTTTGAAATGAAGTTGGGTTTTCAAAATTGTTTTAGTTTGTAATAATGTTTAAAATTATTTTCTATGGATTTATATTTTGAAATTCTTTAGAAAAGTGTTTATCCAATGTTTTATATTTAATAGAAAATAATATGTTTTCATATAATTTTTTAATAAGAATTTATAAAATTATTTTTACATGTTTCAAATACCTTACTAAAAAACATTATTCTCACTCAAAATTATTAAATGTTCTCAATAGAACCATTATAATTTTCAATGGTGTTTGGTTTTTTTAAGAAACAAGCTCGAGTGAAGCTAAATGATTGTTTTGTTTTTTAATTTTGTAAAACCTAATATAATATAAGGAAATTCTTACTAATAATACAAAAAATAGATATAAAAAGATAATTATATGCGCAATATAATGTATACTATTGAATTAATTTAATAAAAAAATATAATATATTTTTTAAACTCGATTTCAAAGCTTGGTTCTCGAGTCTTCATTATTGGTATCAAAGAAACTATTTAGACAACTTTAGATATTAAGAACTTTTTTTCTTGATAATATGAGGGTTTTAAATTTATTTTTAGGATTTAGGAAATTAAATCCTATACAATTAATAGTTATATAGATATTTTTAGGACCCCAAATTTTTTAATTCTAAAGATGGAAAATTATAATTTTTTTAAGTACATAAAATGAATTGTTGGGACACAATTCCTTTAAGGGGTAGAATGATACATCCCAAAAATTCAAATCCCTTTTAAAGATTATTTCATAAAATATTAATATTATTTAAATGTTATTGTATATTGATATGAAAAATTTATAGTTTTCAAAATCACCATTTTTTATATTTTTAAATGACTTATTATTTTCATGTAATAAGAATTTATTATAAATTTACATCCAAATAGTAAAAAAATAATTCCATTGAATAAATTTTGCCTAATATTGTATTTTTTTATTTATTTATGAGTGTTTCTAAAAAATTATTAGCAAAATTTTTAATTTTTTAATATTGAACATTATTTTTATTCATAGTGATAATAGTTTATGTTAATAAATTTCATAATAAAATTTTAGCCATTAAAAAACACACACATATATATATATATATAGAATATGTATGAATTAATTTAATTATTAAATTATATGAAAAGAAATTTTAAAAATAAATTTGGGTAACAAATATATTATACAAGATAAATAATTTCCAAATTTATTTAAACATAATTAAATATCATTTTTGTCAGAAAAATGTTTCAAAATAATTATAAGTAGCACACATATAAAATATTTGGATACTAAAAAATTAATATTAATAGTAATATGTCTATACCTTAAAAGAGAAGTATGTATGCTAAAAATATTTTTAAATAATTAAATATATAATTAATATGCATTGCGATAATATAAATTTACTCAGAATATTTATAAGAAAATTTACAGTCTAGCTATATAACCAGGTCCAACTCAATTGACCCATGGGAACTAGCGTTAAACATTGGGAGTGATAACCCAAATCTTCCCAAGAAAAGGAATGAAAGAGGTCTTATATAACAGGCTAGTGAGAACTGGGGTCAGATTGGTGGAACCACTGAGCGGGGTGACACTGTAGTAGAGGAGCCAACACGAGTTGCATGTACTAGGGGATAGGGAGTAGACCATATTTTGTTGATATTTTGATTCATTTGAAGTGATTTTATTCTATTCAAGCACTTATGGAATTGATATTTTGACATGGGATTTGTTGATGTAGGTACTCTATACCCATTAAAATGTTACATTTATATCATGCTCTATCTAATTCATTCATCGTGAGCTATTTTTTAATCTTGGGCATCATCTTCATCACAATCAAACACTATTGTTCTTTCTACTTCCAATGTATAACAAATCATAGAATCATCTACTTCTATTTCTCTATCCAATGTAAGACACTACTCATAGGTAATTCCTACACACTATATACCTCAAAACACCATAATTCCATTTTCTATTTTCCATGAAGAACAATATATAACCCTCAGTCAACACATTGTAGGTTTTTATCCCACAACGATCAGCGAACACTAATGGAATGTTTCTCTTCCCAAGGATTCTTGGAGAAACAAAGGATAAGAATATATATATATATTTCAATTTATATATGTATTTTATGAAACATTGGTAGTAATATATATATATAATTTCATTGTAATTTTTGTTTTCAACTTCCTCTGAGATCCATAACTCCAACCCCACATGAATACTTATAGAGTAGTTAGAACAATATTTTACTTTCCATGGGGGTTACCTTCAATATATATCATCCTTTTCAATATCTTGTTGTATGATATATATGTCACGTACATAACTTATTTTAATGTTATTTTTAATTTATTTCCCATTCATTATTTGTTTTGGGGGTTTCCCAAGATTTTATGGAGGAATGGGTGAGTTTCATGAATTGGGCCAAACCGTGAGCCCAATTCCAGATTTAAAATAATTTTTTTTATTTTATAACTCATTCATTTTTCAACATTTTTTATCCATTAAAATTCCTAATTTTCCTAAAATGACCTATTAACACCAAAATTTAAATTTAGAGCCTTTATAAATCCATAATCAGGGGGGATTTGGGTTTTTATTTAAGAATTGGGCCAACCCAAAAGCCCATTTTCCAGTTTAAAATTGTTTATTTATTTTTTAATATCTTAATAATTATAATGAATTTTTTGGTGATTCCACCTCCCTATGGA
This sequence comes from Viscum album, assembly GCA_963277665.1. Classification (NCBI taxonomy): domain Eukaryota; kingdom Viridiplantae; phylum Streptophyta; class Magnoliopsida; order Santalales; family Viscaceae; genus Viscum; species Viscum album. The sequence goes on along the minus strand of OY728122.1, from coordinate 1,892,257,269 downwards.
CCCTAAGAATCCCAAGCACGATTCCATTTCATTCCCCCCCCCTCCTTGGATCTCTTTAAAATTGCGACTTAGGGAAGAACTTCATAGGGTGTCTCAAATCGGCCAGAATTGAAGAGGTAACTTCATCCCTTCTTAACTGTCTCAATGCTTACTCTTTTCACTCCATTACAGATCCTAAATGACCTCTTAAATCTTGTTAGAATAACCCCTGAATTTTTTTCTGTTTTCAATTTCATACACTATTGTTTTTGGAGTGATTAATTCAAGATACTTCATGTAAGTGAGTCCATTTCTTTCCTCTTTCAAATTGCTTAGGGTTTCATTTGTTTTTATTATGGTTTATTCCCTCTTTAATGAAGTCCCAAATGACCAGTGGGTAGGGTTTCCAACCTAAGTTTTAAACTTGGGTTTTCTTTTCTAATTCTTCTTGTTTTAGGTTTGATCTAGGTCCCTCTCGGTGCGGTGGTGCGATTTGATTTTCTTACAAAGGATTCATGGTTTTAACTAATTTGGTAGGTGATTCCATATGTATGCAATAAATGTGAATGAACTTGATATTTTTATGAAATTTTCATGTCAATTTAATTTTATGGTTGCTGCAAAAAAATAGTTTTAGTGGTTTTTGTAATGCAAATGAATTTTTAATGCCAATTTTAGGTGAAATTGGGGGTTTTCATGGAAGTCTATTGTTGGTTCTTTTGGGGATTCCCTATCACTACTTATTTTATATTATTGGGATTTAATAGGGCTGAAAATGATGTTTTTAATGTTTATCCCTTCTGTTTGTTGCTGTGAAAGTTGGTTTTAATGGTGTTGTGGAACTTGTGAACTTTAAGTGTCATGTTTGTTTAAAAATAGAAGTTTTACAAAGATTACATTTCTTGGTTCACATGGGGAAGCCCAAAAAATTTATTTTTTGGTCTAATTGAAATTTATTAGGATTCCTTTTCTGTTTTGGTAACTTATAGGTGTTCATATAGTGTGCAAAGTGGGGTTTTAGGGAGTGTTGGGTGCAAAACAATGCGGTTTTTTGAGAAATTGTTTTATGGAAAATCAAAGTGTTTTGTTGTGTGTTTTAAATGGTATAAAGTGTGTATAGATACTGTATTGTTTTAAGTGACCAGTATTGGTGTTTTTATATGAAAATGGATGCATTCTGCATGTTGAATTTGTTTGAGCACAAAGGGGTAATCCTAGGTACCTTGGTGGGGCAGATGTGTACTAGTACGACTAGTGGACCGGATGAGTTTTGTCCCTGTTTCACCTATAATTTGGATAAATTAAAATCTAAATAAACTATGTGGATGATTATTTGGGACCAATAGGTTATGGGTATATTATATACTAGTGGATCATGCACAAGAATGGATTTTACTATGGTTACTATACACCGAGGTATGAGGTACATGGGGCCCGAGACTATCTAGTTCCAAGGGGTGTTCCCAATTTTGTTGCTCATTGTGTTTGTGATATTTTAAATTGTATTTGGGTGTTTTTGGAAGTACTTTACCATAGATAACATTTCTATTTAAATGTGTGAACATTCTGAAAATTTTAGCTTGAAAACTGTTTTCAATTGAAAGTTTCATTTCTTGGATTTTATCACTGTCTTTCTTTGCGTACAAAAACTGCTTGCTTTTTCACATTGTATTGCATCCTATTTGTAATCATTGGGTTATATAATATTGGTCTTAGTATCAAACCCTACTTACAACCCTTGGGTGTAAGTATACTTGGTTATGTTTGACTTACGTAAAGGAAAGTCCAAGGGTGATGGCGGTTCAGTGTGTTAGTCCCCATCGCTTTGTGGAGATGACTTGTGGGTGGTGAACCCCTTGTCGTGTGGAATCCTTGGGGATGTCTTGATGTTGTCATTATTTGTATTTGGATCTCTTTTATTGTATTTAATCCAATTTATTCGGTTCTGGTTGTTGGTTAAGACTTGTTTGCCTTGAAAATTTCAGATTTATATTATGGATTGTTTTAATGTGTTATGCTTTCATACTCTAGTAAATCATTCCCATACGTAAATTAATGATACCCGGGCACTTGTTCCAGCCTGTGCAGATAGGGAACGCCCTTCATGCCTTAAAATGGGCCGGGTTTGGTGTCGGTTTGATGGAGACCAGATTTGGTTCGTGACATTTGGTATCATAGGAGGAACTCGACCTTAAGTGTGTGGTGCACTGCCTAGTTGAGATTTAGGGCCCAAAATGAGGTCGTTGTGATCTAAAGGGGGTGATTGTAACATCCCCAAATGATAAAGGGTTAAATGACTAAATGTTATGACTCATGTCAAAAAGGTGCACCTTCTTTTTCAGGAGCCTATCTGATTAGAACTCCACAATTAAGCAAGCTTGGCCTGGTGTAGTGTTCGAGATGGGTGAACTTCTGGGAAGTTTCCCAGGGTGTGTGTGAGTGAGGAAAAAACACACTAAAAAGGACATGTGTTGGACTATGGGGAAAATCATTAGTTAAATGACCTGTTGGGGCACATGGGTGGACCCTATGGTGGGCCCCACGTGTCTGCAGGGCAATTGGTGGTACCTGGTGGGCCGAGATTTGAGTCGCGGGGTGTCTGTGCTGTCACTGGGGCCCCGTTGTCACATTTTGTATCAGAGGAGGTTCTGGTAAACTCTTTGGGTCACGTTATTTGGGGAACAGTCAGGATATTCTAGAGTTAGGATTATTGGTAATTGGTAGTTCGATTATGGGTAGTGTTACTGATCACCACACCTCATGAAGGGATTCGAGTTGCCAGGGGAAGTCAGGATTTATCTAATTCCTTTGGTTTTCTTGGTTTGATGATGATTAGGGAAATGAAAAGAGATTTGGGTTAATGGTCTCAGTGAGCTTAGGGCCTGGAAATCCATGTGAAGTGGGGGATATTTCCTAGAACACTTTCTGTGATGGTGAAGTGATTGGAATATGGCCTCCAACCATATTTCCAAGCCACCCACTGAAACTAGTTTCCTCTCATATTGTTTTGTGCTTTACTTTTGAAATCTTGGAACTATGGTTTTAAAGTGACTTGGTTTTAAGAAGCGTAAAGTTTTTGTGAAGTGATTTTAAAATAAAGAGGGAATGTTTTGGTTTTTGAAATGGCAGAACTGAATTTTCAGAATTGTTTTGAAATGAAAAATGGTGTGCTTACACCTCTTTTGAAAGCAGAAACTATGTTGAAGTTGGCTTTGAAAAGTGTTTCCAATAGAGTTTTCTATACAATCAAAGAGTGTTTTAATGGGATGAGTTGTTTTGAAATTGATGTGAATATCTTGAAAGTGAGTTCTTTTCTAAATGGTTGTGTCTTTCTGAAAAGTTTTGTAAGATGTGAGTTGGGATTTTGATCTCGTTGTTAGCGGTTTTTGAGAAAAAAGATGTGTTGGTTGACAATTTTGGTTTTAAAAAGTGGAAAGAATTTTTGTTTTAACCTTTGGTATTTTCGTGAGAAAACACATGCATGGGGTTAAATGGGAAGATGTATGGTTGATGACATTAATGGATGGGTTTCGGGATAGATATGAGGAGGGTGCCTGATGTGGCACAGAAACATGCATGTGTAAGGCCCATGGGGTACCATTGGTGGATGCGATAACTGCTGAACCATTTTTTTTAAAGAAATGTTTTTAAAGAAAAACATGATGTCTTGATGAATTGTTTGGGACACCTTTATGGTGGATCCCTTCATGTGAGATATGTTTCCGGACACCTTTATGGTGGATCCATTCATGTGTTTGGATCTGTTTTGTAGCACTTTTTTACCAATGGACCAGCTTGGTTGGGTCTTTAGGTTCTCTTGTTGGATAAGGCATTCCCCCATTAAGGGTTAATGCATAACTGAAGTGCAACCCAGATTGATTCTCCATTGTAAAATCATACAGTTTATCAATATAAGGATTTTTTTTCTTGAGATATGTATATTGAGTCTACACCCATTACTTTATTTAATTTTTAGATCCTCTTGTAACGGGAGAGTGCTCGTGGAACGTTGAAAGAGACCTTAGTTTCTTAAGTTTCCTGATTCATCGAAGGTGGAAGTGGTCTAGGGTTATTAGTGTGGATGAGTGTCTCGATGGTGTCTAAGAGGACCTTTGGGTTATTCAAAGTTTATTTGAATCATGAGTTCATGTTAAACCACCGGTGTAGGAAATATGGTCACGATAGGATATTTTGGCCACTTTCTAGAATTGTGTGTTGTTTGGGGGTGTTGTATAAGGTCCCTCTCCATGCATTTTTTATATCTGTCGCAATGGTCATGTTTGGTGATGGCTTATGATGTCATGTTCTCGATTGATCGTATAGGTGAAAGTCGTGAAATCATCTGAGAGTACTTGTTATGTTAGGAAAATGTCTCCCTTGGAAAAACATAAAAATCTTCCATTTTAGAGGAAGGTGAATGTAGGTGTTCTTTACTTCTATTGTTTCTCACCTAAAGAAACAAGGTGTGATGTGTGTGCATCTTCTTAGTCCTTATTTTAGTGAAATATCGGGACAAGGTAAAGTGAGTTTGGGATGTGTTATTTCTAGAAAACATATCTGGTATTGCGGTGTAGTTTTTGGTGGCACCAAAAGAATAATTCTCATTCAGTGGATTTCCAAATACTAACTGGGAGGCTGATGATGCTTCAATAATTTGAGCTCTAGCCATAGGTCTCAGAGAGAAGCTGGCTCATAGTCAGGGGAAATCACAGGTTCATTTAAAACCTTGTTCAAATTCCTATCCTAAATATGAAAGATAGGAAGAGTTTAAACCTTTGGTATCATCATCTTTCTTCTGTTGTTCTCGTTTGGTGGAAATAGGTGAAGGGCCTTGTACCCATGTCATCACCCAATTTCATTCCCCCCCCTTTGGTTTCCATTGAGTCTTTAGATAATGGTTGTAAATTTATCTAGACAGGCTAAGCACATGGTTTGTGAATGATTAAGAGTGACTGTGTGCATGGAATCCATGGGGGAAGATCGATCAACATAGTTAGTTCACGGTTTCACAAACTGTGCGGACTAATCGTGCGACCTTCCCAAATCATGAAATTATTGGGTTTTTTCTATGTCGAACCATGCTGGTCGGTTAAGATGGTTGGTTCTTATGGTGGGGAGAAACACTATGATTCTCATGTATGTTCCTTCAGAAATTTTGAATGGAAGTGTACCCTATGTACCAGGGAGTCCGTTCAGGCCTCCCCTATCAGTGTCCAGATTCAGTCTCGGGAAAAAAATTATTGGTTGTCTCTTATGGTGGGGAGTGTATTTGTGTCCCCCTGTACCAGTAACTTAGATTTATCCATGGTCTTGGATTGGTGTAGATAGTCTCGTTCGGAGATATCTAGATAAAAAAATCTTACTTTAGTAAACATTGGGAGTTTAGATCGCCCAATGGTTTAGTTAAATTAAGGTAAGTGTAACCTTGTTCAAAGTTGTTGTTCGTTTGGGTGAATTGCTTGAGTCTTGTTCAGATAGTGTTTGAGGAGTTTTATTTTGGTATAAAGTATGACTGTTATTGATAATTTCAGGAAAGTGTTGTATGTTTTGGTTGTTAGAGTAATCATTCATTAATCGATCACTGGAGGTGTTTTGGCCTTTGGGGGCGAAACCTGACAAGGGAGTACCTATTGGTTTCTCAGTTGGGTTTGGTTGTTGCTTTGAACTTGCTGTTACTTTTCTGGGTGGAAATTTTTCAAGGTGGGGAGAATTTTTACATACATAACTTATTTTAAAGTAATTTTTAATTTGTTTTCCATTCATGCTTTGTTTTTGGGGGTTTCCCAAGATTTTATGGAGGAATTGGTGAGTTTTCATGAATTGGGCCAAACCGTGATCCCAATTCCAGAATTAAAATAAATTTTGTTTCTTTTATAACTAATTCATTTTTCAACATTTTTTATCCATTCAAATTCCTAATTGTCCTCCCGTGACATATTAACACCAAAATTTAAATTTGGAGCCTTTATAAATCCATAATCATGGGGGATTTGGGTTTTTATTTAAGATTTGGGCAACCCGAAAGCCCATTTTCCAGTTTTAAATTGTTTCTTTAATTTTTTTAATATATTATTCATTATATTGAATTTTTTGGTGATTATACCTCCCTCTCGACACTAAGAAGGCCAGGAGTTCTCCCATTGCATTTACCCCCTCTTTGGAGCTCTTTGAAATCACAACATAGGGCATAACTTCATAGGGTGTCTCAAATCTTCCAGAATTGAAAAAGTAACTTCATCCCCTATTAACTCTCTCAATTATTACTCTTTTCACTCCATTCCAGTTCCTAAATGACCTCCTAAATCTTTTTCGAACAACCCCTGAATTTTGGTTGTTTTCAATTTCAGATACTATTGTTTTTAGAGTGATTAATTCTGGATACTTCAAGTAAGTGAGTCCATTTCTTTCCTCTTTATAATTTCTTAGAGATTAAATTGTTTTTATTAGGGTTTATTCCCTATTCCTTGAAGTCCCAAATTACCAAGGGTTAGGGTTTAGAACCTAAGGTTTAACCTTGTGTTTTCTTTTCCAATTCTTGTGGTTTTAGGATTGATCTAGGTCCCTATTGGTGCGACGGTGGTGCGATTTGATTTTTGCATAAAGGATTCAAGGTTTTAACTAATTTGGTAGGTGATTCCATATGTATGAAATCTATGTGAATTGAATTGATATTTTTATGATATTTTCATGTTCATTTAATTTTATGGTTTCTGCAAAAAATAGTTTTAGTGGTTTTTGTATTGCAGATGAATTTTTAATGCCAATTTTAGGTGAAATTGGGGGTTTTTCATGGAAGTCTCTTGTTGGTTCTTTTGGGGTTGTCCTATCATTACTTATTTTATTTTATTGGGATTTAATAGGTCTGAAAATACTATTTTGAATGTTTATCCCTTTTTTTGCTACAAAAGTTGGTTTTAATGGTGTTGTGGAACTTGTGAACTTTAAGTGTCATGTTTGTTTAAAAATGGAAGTTTTACAAAGATTACATTTCTTGGTTCACATGGGGCTGCCCTAAAAATTGATTTTTTGGTTTAATTGAAAATCATAAGGCTGAATTTTCTGTTTTGGTTACTTATAGGTGTGCATATAGTGTGAAAAGTGGGGTTTTCAGGGAGTGTTGGGGGAAAAACAATGCGGTTTTTTGAGAAATTGTTTTATGGAAAATCAAAGTGTTTTGTTGTGTGTTTTAAATGGTATAAAGTGTGTATAGATAATTTATTTCTTGTAAGTGAACATTATTGGTGTTTTAATATGAAAATGGATGCATGTGGCATGCTTAATTTGTTTGATCACAAAGGGGGAAGCCTGGGTACCTAGGTGGGGCGGATGAGTAATAGTACGACTAGTGGACCAGATGGGTTTTGTCCCTGTCTCACCTAAAATTTGGATAAAGACAACTCTAACTAAAATATGTGGATGATTATTGGGGGCCAATAGGTTATGGGTATCTTACATACTAGTGTCTCATGCATGATAATGGATTTTACTATGGTTACTTTACACCGAGGTATGAGGTACATGGGGCCCGAGACTATCTAGTTCCGAGGGGTGTTCCCAATTTTATTGCTCATTGTGTTTGTGATATTTTCCATTGTATTTGGGTGTTTTTGTAAGTACATTATAGTAGCTAATGTGTCTATTTAAATTTTGGAAAATTATGAAAAATTTATCTTGAAAACTGTTTTCATTTGAAAGTTGCATTTCTTGGATTTTATCACTGTCTTTCTTTGCGTACAAAAACTGCTTGCTTTTTCGCATTATATTGCATAATATTTGGAATCATTGGGTGGTATACTATTGGTATTAGGCTCACACCATAATTACACCCCTTGTGTTTAAGTATACTTGGTTATATTTGACTTAGGTAAAGGAAAGGCAAAGGGTGATGGCGGTTCAGGGTGTTTGTCTCCATCGCTGGGGTGGAGTTGTTGACACGACTTGCGGGTGATGAACCCCTTGTCATGTGGAGTCCTTGGGGATATCTTGATGTTTTAATTATTTTTATTTGGACCTCTATTATTGTCTTTAATCCAATGTATTCAGTTCTGGTTTTTTAAGACTTTTTTGGCTTTAAATATTCAGATTTATGTTATGGATTGTTTTAATGTGTTATGCTTTCATACTCAGGTAAATTGTTCCCATACCTAAATTAATGATACCTGGGAACTTGTTTCAGACCGTGGGGATAGGGAACTCCCTTTGGGCCTTGGCATAGGCCGGGTTTGGTTCTGGTTTGATGGCGACCAGATCTGGTTCGTGACAATATACATATATAAACATATATATGTATATTTGATATATATGAACTATAATAAAATCAGACATGCCCTTTACTCATAAAAAATACTCAACTTCACTCCTCATATCATGTCTTTCTTTGGTTCCACACATTATTTTCCCAACACTTGATGTGGAGAGTACCTCCCCCTATGATCATTCTAATTTTCCTATTTTATGGTAAGTGAGAATTTATTTTTATAAGAAAAAACATAAAATTCAGGATTAATTTCAAAACAAAAATAATTTATTTTTTTTCTTTCAAATCCACTTACAGTAAGATAATTAAAATTTTATGTATAATTTTTTTATCTAAAATTTATTTCAGACTGGAATGGTATTATTTTCATAAAGCATTATTTTTGTATGAAAATAATTAATTTTTATTTATAGGGAATTCATTTTTCCAAACCTATATTTATTTTATAAAAACTTTTATATGTAAGTTAACTATTTTATATCATGTATTTTATGTCTCAAAAACCATTACTTTATATAAAGGATATATATTATCCATAGGTTTTTATGTAATGAATTATTTTCTTCAAAACTCTATTTTCTATGAAATAAAATTAATTTTTTCCACGCTATGATTTTATGTAAGGTAAATTCATTATATTCAAATTCTCAATTTCTAAAATTATGATTTTAAGTGGAAAAGTTTTTTATTAAAGGATGAAGTTGAATTTATAATCTTATGTAAATAAATTGCTTTTATTTCAAAAAATTTCATTCAAAATTATATCAAACCAAATCTAAAACTCTCTCATGCGGATAAATGAGGTTTGTTATTAGACCTAAAGTTTTTCACCCCATTCTACCAAGGCTGATGACTAGCATTATGGGCATAGAGAACATAGTGGGGTGATTATACCCCTTTTACAATGTTTTAATATAGTGTAAATAAATAAATAAAAGTGTAATAAAAATAGTAGAAAAAGTATATCATACAAATGGATGGTAAAGATGAAACAAGTAAAAATAATAATAGTAAACCATGTAATGATCATGTATAATGTATCTAAATGTAAAAATAAATTTAATATGGATTAAAGACCATGCTAACACAAATAAACTCCAAGGACCCCAATCTCAAACCCCCTGTCGGTCCCATCTCAAAGGTCCAACCCATCCAGTAAGCAAAAACCCTCAACAAAGTCTCTTTCCATTGTCCAAACCTGAATCCATGTAATTGTCTTAGGTGCCAAATGGTGTTCTAATTAGTGTGTCAGTAAAAAATTTTATGTAAACATTAACATTTATAAAATATCAAATCTGATAATAAATTATCACAGTAAAGAGATCAAAATGGATACTAATTAATCAATTAATACAATACAATAATCAACCTACTTCAATAACATGTGATAATATATTTGAGCATGTGACACAACCATGTCAACCATGACCACGTTTTCATTGTATAGTCAGATAACCAGATCAATATCTATAAGAATTGTAGCCTAACTAGATAAAATACTTTATACAACCATTTCTACATAATTGAGAAAAGTATTTTATATAATCATTTGAATATAAATATGAAAATAAAATTATTTAATCATTTCAGCTTTACTAGGTAGATTTGTTTATATAATATTTTCATCATCACTAGGAAAAAGGATTTATATAAGAATTTTATCATAACCCACAACACAAGTAATAATGGCCATAATAACACTACATAATATCATAAGAAAAAATGGTCAATTCATACAATTGTCATTTTTCATTCAATTACCCATTCATTAGTTAAAATATAAATAGTTATTTCAATAATAAATTATTCTAGTTTTTTTAATGTAAATCTATCATAAGAAACCACTTAAGGTATCATGTCATGCAAAATCATATTTTAATCCATTATCCAATTCCTTATTATTCATGGTTTGGCTAACCCTATGAGTTTCTATAATCTAGGAATCAACACAATTGGACCCAAATGGATCCAATGTGTTGTATGAACACTTGATTATCATAATGCATTGTTTTTATAATTAACTCACATGTTTTGTAAGCGGAATGAAATAATATTTCACAAACTTAAACAAATATAAATAGACCATACATCTTTTGTTTTAGACCACCTACCTTTATCCCATGTTCAAAGCAATGCTCTCTACCAGGAACACCAATAATGAATGATGAAAATGGTGATCACAAGGAAAAACACATATCACAAAAATTGAAACCTAGTTTAACTATGGTCAAGATATTACATTGTGATAATAGAAAACAAATTTAAGAAAAGGGAAAACCAAATAAATGAACCAAATCATAGAATAAATTCTTGATCAACACATCTAGAAGGAAGATAATTGCTCCAAAATTACCTAGAGTCACTCTAGGTTTTAAGAGAGAGTATTTTATAGTGGATAGAAAATAATTATATTGAATAATTTTCAATCTCTAATCATGAGATATTATTGATGTGAAACAATTTAAAAATGTGAATTTTTTTATTTATAATATACATCATAAAACACAATTGCTTGGGATAGAATAAACCTGATCGAATATATCATGATGTGAACCAGCTTCATGACATGTCACTTTTCAAGCTATAAATTAGTTCATAGATTCTTTTTAGAAGTAGTTTCACATCATATAAAAATGTCAAGGTGTGTATGTTTCTAGCAGATATATCTCAACCCACATTTTTTAGGAAAACCCGAACCACCTCTAAATCCATACTACCCATGGAATACACTAGTAACTCCTTTTAAGAATTTTACCTCCACACCATTACTTCAAACAAACACGCATCCCCAAATTATAATTTATTTTCCACTCTAAAAGCTCTCTATACCCAAAAAGGAACTTGACCAAAAATGTTTAAATAATAGGGAAAATCCAATTACAAATGTTTTAACAAAAACTAAAATAGGGATAAAACTAGAAAAATATGGGGTCTTATATCTTCCCAACAATATAACAACTCATCAAAGAGATTCTCTAAGGATCATGATAGGGTCTTGATGAACATATCTGGCCACTGTGTTGTAATATCAGATTACCTCTCCAATACATCCTATTGAACATTACCATTATACCACATCACTTGAACTATAGTTATAGTTCTTTACATGAGATACTTCTCACTATGGACCACAATATTTATTAGATTCTCATCACATGACACATATACTCCAATATCGACATGATCAATGTCTGTAACATAAGATGGGAGTAGATGATATCTCTAAAGCATAAATATGTGAAACTCATCATACATGGAACTGTAGTGTTGTGGAAGGGTCTATCGATATGACACCAGACCAAACCTTTCCACTATCTCGAATGGCATAAAAAACATCAATGCTAGATTACCCTATTTCCTAATATGGAATCACTCCAACAATGGGGACACCCATTGTAAATCATCGGGACCCAGAAAAAGCTCCATATGTCATCTATAATGGCCATTGTGAGATTTTTTCCTACTCTATGTGATCACCAACTGCTACATGATCAACTGAACATGCTTAGACGTATCTTGTATGAGACTTTCTACAACAAGCACTGACATAAAAAACACCAACCAAAAAATATTTGAATGTAATAATATTCCACTAAAATATTTAAAAGGATCCATTTAGATTTATGCATATAACCTGTTATTATCATAATCCTCCATGTGGGATAAGTGTCACTCCCACAAACCATTTTAATCTAGAACATAGGATTATAACATAACCTACAGAATATGAATCATCCTTTCAAATTGGTTTTCAATTTGTGGATGATTGGTAATGATTAGAATAACCTTTGATCCCTACTATTTATGAAGACCCTTCCCTAAATGAGATATGAAATGAGGATCTCTATCAAAAATGGTACTCATCAAAACACCATGAAACTGACCTATCTCTATTACATAAAGACCCCCCAGATCATTAAAATATAAGGCCTCACTTAGAGAAAAAAACAGGGCTATGTTTGACGGTCAATCTATGACCATCCATATTGTATCATTCTTGTAGGGTGTCCTAGTAATCTGGTCAAATTATACATAGTGACATTATCCCATTTCCAATCAGGAATTTGTAGAGGCTGTAATATCCTAATGGGATTCGAATGTTCATCTTTCTCCTACTAAAAGATGAAACATATTAAAATTAATCCTACTAACACCTTCATCATTTCCATTCACCAGTACTATATATGGAGATTATGATACATCTTTGTTAGACCTATATGTATCACCCATTTAGATGAATGGACCTCTCTCATCAACAACTTGTTTAAGTCCATAAGAACAAATACTCATCCATGAATAAAAAGAGAATTACCAGTACCAAGAGATCATCCATATAGTTTCTCCTCACTATATATATTTTCACTCAGAGTTAATACTTCAATATATGTGTTGGGAAAAACAATATCTTCGGGTAACATTGTTTTAGTTTTGGGTAGATTTTGTTTGTTGGAAAGGAGAGTTTCCAAGGTATTTTTTATAATTCCATAGATATTGTTGACATAGTATGTTAGTAAAGATCCAATACATAAGAATGGATGCTCTAGAAGTGGTACAAAATATTATGTACAAAAGGTGACATTGTTTCCCAGTGTTTTCCAAATTTTTGGGGTATAACATTTAGAGGATGGCCCTATCATCACAAAATTTGGATTTCTTTGAAGGCTTAATTAATATAAGGTAATCAAATGAGCTTCATGAAGACTGGGTTTCATGAAATATTTTTTTCAATTTTGTGGATCATCTTGTATGAGCATCATGAAGGCATGATGGTTGGATGATAGTCTCCACAACTATGAGAATATTTGTAAATAGTAAATTTTCATAGTGATTTGTGAAGACAAGGATAATTTCAAATGAGATGGGAGAGATTCACAAAAATGTGATGACAAGGATGGAAGCTTCTATAATAGAAGTAAACACATATTAATAGGCCTCTACCCCCATAAAAAGCAATAGTTTCCTTAATGAAAATATGTAGGATCTAATTCCTTGAAGGTGATTCAAGAAGGGTTTTATCATGAAAGACATAGTGAAGAATGTGAGTTTGTGAGGGCTTTGAATTCCAACAAAAAAAATTTGAATTTAGAAATTAATGGTCTTAGGGAATGTTAAGTGAGCTTCATGAATGTTGTGTACTTCGCGAAGGCTAATTGAGCTTCATAAAAGCTGGTTTCTTTGTGAAGGCTATTTGATGGTCACAAAATGTGTGATCTTTGTGAAGGTTGTGAGAAATGAGAAAGTGTTCAAAAAGGATTTCCCAGTGAATAAATGGTAAAGTGATATTCATCAAGTTGGTGAAAGTGGGCCTAAAATAGATCATATATCTAGAACTGAGGATGTATCCATTATTGATAATGAAGGGACCTAAAACTCTATAAACTATGTATGGATCCCTTCCAAAAATGTGAGTAAAGGAAGATGAAGAAGGTGATTCATTCCACTAATAGTGATCCATGAAAATAGAGTTAGGGAGTGACCCATGGGAAGCAATGATTTATCCATAAACCTTGTAAATGTAGTGATACTGGTCATAAAAGTGATCTATCGTGAACCTTATTCAGGTAGTGAGCCTTAGTGGATTTGGAGCATCGACACATTTTCATTGTATGATTCTTGGATATAGCCCATTGAGGGTGAACCATGTAAAATTGTTCTGTTTCATGCATACTCTAATTTATTTTCATAAATTTATATGGGAATAAGAGAGAAGAGTGTTTTGTTTAACGATGAATCAATATCCAAAGGGGCATTAGTTTTAATCTTCCTCACCTGGATTCACCCTCACCCCACCCCCTAACATGGAATTTAACCTTGTTGTGATATGAATTTTTATTAGAGGAATGTTTGATTTAAATAATTCTATCGAAGGGGTTTAAATGGATGTTGTTAATCATAAAGGGATTCTGATCTTCCATGGAATCAATTTTCAAATATAGGTGAATTAGATGCAGCACTGATTAAAATCCTTGTGAATGGATTCTTTTATAGCATTGATGCATGGAATTTCATCCAATATCAATAGTGGTGCTTTATCAGATGTTCAATGAAGGGAATTGGATGTTGACACAATTAGAAATAATGATTTAGTGTAACCCCTATCCAATGCAATATATATGAAGGTGATGTCATGTAAATCATCATGTGCTATGTGGGAAAGGTATCTCAATATATTTTAGGGTGAATCAAAATTCATAGAAGCAAAGTAGAATATTATATGGAACAAGTATGAGGATTTTATAATACACAAAAATGAGTCTATGTATTTATAATTTGACCAAGTGGTTGTTACTGTGGAATGAATGCATGGTCCTGGAGTAATTATTAAATATTTAAATATAATCAAGTGCATCTTGATAATATTTCCACCTCAATTAAATCTAAAAGTCTCAATTTTGATGATAAATATACAAATGAGATAACATTGGATATCTTTGATAGTACTCTTATTTAATACAAAATGATGAATGATGATAATGAATTTGTGGAGAAAGAAAATTGAAAATAAGTGGCATTCAAGGAAATGAAGAAAGTTCACTATTGAATATGGTTAGGAAGAACAACAGATAGATCAGGTGATTTCATTCCTTTCCTCAAATTTCCAAAGAGTAAAAACAAAATTTCAAAGGGAAACTACCAATTGCATGATTTTAATATGAAAATGTTTAAAATATTATAGCAATGTTCCCAACAAGTTTCAAGTAGATGAAGAGGTTTATGTTGAAATTATTATAAAGATGTATTTATCCTATGTGAATGGTAATAAAAAGTTTGATAAAAATTTATTCAAAAAGAAGAACCTTCTTCCAAATAAGATAATAGTTTAGAAGAAACTACGGTAGAAGAGTTTTGAGGTCTTCAAGGATGATGGAAAAAATTCTACGGAGATAGTTGTTAGAAATTCTCATACTAGGAAAAAATAAATAAATACAGAAGGATAATTCAATGGAATAGTTGACCTTTATATAGAACTAAAATCCTCTCTTAATTCAATTATTTTTTAGTGAACCAAAATGATGAAATCTGAAAAAGTGGTTCGTGATGTCAAACATTATATATAGGATTAGGAAGAAGAGAAGTTTGAGCTAATAGTTTAAATTTAAAATGCCTAGTTATTTAATTTCATAGAACTCAGATGTGATCATTGAGTATGAGATAAAATATAAAGAACTAAAAATGGGGATTGATGGTTTGAATAATATAGTGTAAGATCAAGACAAAATCATAGAAAATATTGTGGATGAGGTTTTTAGCCTTCAAAATAATGTGATTGATTATGAGAATTTTTTACTCCAGCAAAGAATGTCACAAAGGTAGTGGAAAATAGAAATTTTCAATTTAAATCTTCAATGAAACAGAAAAAGGACTGTAAAGAGAGGAAAAAAATAGATACAAATGTTACAATGGTTATGAGTCCTGAACAAAAAAAAACCATAAATGGTTGAAGACAGAACACAAACACCTTCCACAACATTGAATAATGATTTGGTTACGAATCAGAATAAAAATATTTAGTGAACCCAATGGAAAAAAAATAGTACAGTAGTTACACACAAGAATGAACCCCGTACTAGATTCTATTGTTTTGGAAAGATAGGAAACTCACAAAAAGTATATTCCATAACCAAAAGGTGTCAAATGGAACAAGAAAATAAGAGGCAGTCATACTAAACTCAATATTCCAGGATATCATTTAATGGTCAGTATTTCATGTGTGTAGTAGTTGAACACATGGAAAAACATTTCTTATTAACAATGAGGAGGAATGTGCGGAAGAAAACTAAATATGGTCATAAGTAGCAACTAAATGCATCATAAAATAATCAAAAAAATTAAATCTACAGCTCTATGAGATGAAGCTAGTTATTCATACTTCAAGGAAGATCATGATTATCAATTTGTAATGGGTATGAATTAAAAAACATAGATAAAAAATAAGAGAGATAAACATTAAGTGGTTGTAGATATTTCCATCAAAGCATCAGATCATACAGTAATATGGATCATTTATAGTTGATGAACCTCTCATATGATATGAAATACAGAACATGTGACAGGAATCCCATATGAAAAATATGGTATTGTAAAATTTCATAACGATGAAGGCTTAAAAATTATTAGCTCATAGAAATCCATGTTTTTGGGAAAAGACATGAAATGTGAAGGGGTCTATGTTGTTGAATGTCTCAGTCACTACATTATAAGTGTACATCAACATCCTGACCAAGTATATTACAAAATATATTCAAATAAATTATGTATCAGTAAGGAAAAATATTGTGTAGTTGTTTTTTATGGAAAGCATACGATGGAGAATCTATACCTTGTAAGTGGACAAGAAGTTATGTGTTGTTTTTCAAAGGAAGAAGAAAAAAAGTTGTGGTATAAACTCCTTAGTAATTTAAGCCAAGCATCATTGTGGAATTTGATCTTCCTTGAGACCTCCCTAGGTTATCACATTATTATACCCATATGTGTGAAGCTTGTCAATAAGGGAATATCATTTGAATTAAATATAATGGAAATGAGAAAAGATCAACAAAAGTGCTTGAGTTGATACATATTTATGTGTGTGGACCTATTTCACCAAGGGATATTTATGTGAGGAGATATTGTGTTCCCTTAATTGATGGATTTAGAAAAATGGAATTGGTTTCAATCATTACACACAAGTTTTAGGTGTTTGGTTTTGTAACAATATATTAGAGGGAATTTGAAAATATTTTGGGTAAAGAGAATCCAAAATAATGGAATAAATAATTGAATAATGTTCATAAATATCCAATTGGAGGATTATCTCAAAAACCATGTGATAAGGAAGGGAAGTTTCAGTTGTAAGAACTCCACAAAAAAATGGAATAATGGAGATAAGAAACTGAATTACCAACAACATGGGAAAAATATTCTCATTAATAAATACTTTCCATAAACGTTTTTGAAAAAATCAGTGATGACATCTGTCTACACATAAAATAAATGTTATTTTGTCTAAAATAAGGGAAGAATTCATATGATTTAATGTCTAGAAAGAAACCAATTTTGAAATAATTTCATGTCTTCAGAAGTAAGTGTTTCATTTTCAATAAGGAGAAAAATAGGATGTTTCAATCCAATGGATATGAAGGGATATTCTAGGGATAGTCAAGAAAATGAAGATAATATAATTGTTTCAATAAGAGGTTGGGAAAGGTATTTAAAAGAAAAAATGTAACAGTAGTAGAGAATAACCTGAATCTTCACGAAATACGTGGTCAGTCTTAGGAGGATGGTGATAAAGATATAAGAGGTTCAAGGTATGTTCCACTTCTAAAGGCTAATTTGGAAGATTGAGATAATTAAATTAATGGGAATAAATAGGTATCTATAAAAATACCAAAGAGAATATCAGAAATTTATAGAGAAAAAATAATTCATGATTATAAACCTCCAATGAAGATAAGGAGGATGAAGACTCTAAACAAGCATCATTTGTATCATAGGTAGAGCCAAAACATTTTGAAGAAGAAGCTGGGAATTATTATTGGATTCATGATATAAATGATGTTACTCCCAACATTTAGAGGAATCATACATGAGAGATCGTTTCAAGGAAAATAGATAAGACTTTAATTAGGGAAAATTGGTCTTTCACAACAACATGAATAAATATGGAATAGTGATTAAAAAAATAATGGAAAGTATTAAAATTGTACTCCCAAATAGAGGATATCGATTTTGATGTAAAACTTTCACATGTTGAATGGATATATAAAATTATATTATTCTTGGCCATAGGAGTGAAAATATACTTCAACATTTTCTAGATGGATGTTAAGTCATCATTTTTTAATGGGGTTCTAGAATAAGATGTGTGTATTCAGCAGGCATATGGTTTTATCATTCATGAAGATGAGAACTGAGTGTGTCAGTTTAAGACGAAACTATATGGGTTGAAGCCAGAACTGAGGGCATGGTATTCCAAGCTCGATCTATTTTTGAAGAATTTTGGTTTTAGCATTGTGTAGATGATAATAATATATAGCTCAAAACTAAATGTAATTAGAGGATGATGGTGCTAGTATAAGTTGATGAAAAAATAATTGGTGGATGAGATAAATATCAGTGAATGAAATTCTAAAAATTCATGAAATTTGAATTTGAAATGTCAATTATTGGTGAATTAAAAATTTTATTTGGTTTATAGGTGACACAATGAAAGAAAAAAACATTCAATTATTGATAAAAATATGTCAAGGAGGTTCTAATAAGATATGTAAAGGATAATTTGAAGGATATTATTACTCCAGTAGCTGCCCTAATGAAATTTTTGGGTGATGATAAAGGTAATTATGGTAATTTCATAGAGTATAAGACAATAATTGGAAATCAGTTGTACTTGATAGTGACAAGACCTCATATTGTTTTTTCCATATTCCAAGAAGAAAGATATCAATTAAATATAAAGTAAAGAAACATTATATTAGTGAAAATAATATTTGGTATATTAAGGGAATGGTGTATTTTGGTTTTATGAACAATTCCAAATCTCAGCACGATTTATTATGCTATACAGATGCAAATTTGGATAGATCAGTAAATTATAGAAAATCAATGTTGGGTGGTGTATTCAGTCTTGGAAGACATTATATTTTTTGGATAACCAAGAAAAATATTTTATTTAATTGATCACCACAGATGCTAAGTATATTGTGGATACTCAAGTGTCTATGCAATTATTGTGGATTAAGCAGTAGCTTGATGATATGAGAGTTGAGGTAATGTATCTAATCAGAATCCATTGTGACAAATCCAGTGGTATAAATCATAGAAAAAATATAGTCCATCACTCAAGGAAAATGAAAATTGAAATCAACTATCATTTTTTCAAGGAGAAGGTGGAGCATGGGATTGTGAATGTGGAGTATCTACCTAAGAAACTATAGGTTGTGGAAATTATATTGAAGTCTTTACCCAAAGTGGAGTTTGAAGGACATAGACTAGCTATTGGAGTCTAATAGACTCTGCTAACTAGAAAAAAAGTGTTTGTAGGACCACCTATCCCTGAGGTATGATGTATTTTTTCCAAAACGTGTTGAACTATGTTATTTACCATATTGTAGACCATAAAGGAGTGACCTTTGGTTTTATTTACAAGGGGGGTTGTGGCGCTAAAAGGGGAAAAAATTCTTAATTAATACTGGAGGCGAAGATGATAATGGGGAACATTGAAGTAGGGTGGGTTTTAAATCTGATGATGCTAAATATGATCAATTAAAGGTTAAATATCATGATATATGAGGTTCTTGATGAAAGCAATTGCGTGGTTATATAATGAAGTAATTAATTGATAAAATTCTCATGCTACTCTTATTTCTCATGATGAGCATGGTTCATGTGGGATTAGAGTGTGTGTTAGTAAATCATTTATTTCTATATAAATCCCATGAATAGATGTTTGGTAAAATATGGAATAATCTTCAATGGGTTATCAAAATGGGAAACATTTTCAACAAACCCAAAGGTGATATTTTTGGGGAAAATACCTTAAGGAAAAATTGCCATATTTTTGGGATGATTGTATTTGTTGTCACTATTGGTTTCCATGTCATGTTATGGAGAAGTTGATAAGGGGTAGAATTGAATTAGGGTGGGTTTTAAATTTGATGGTGCTAACTATAATCAATAAAGGGTTAAATATCATGAGAGTTGAGGTTTTGGTGAAATCAGTTGATTGGTTTTGGAATGAATTGATTCATTGATAAACTTTTCATGCTACTATTGTTTCTCATGATGGGAATGGTTCATGTGGGATTAGAGTGTGTGTTGAGTAAATCATTGATTTATATCTAAATTACATGAAGATAAGTTAGGTAGAAGATATAATAAACTTCAATGAGGTATCAAAATGGGAATATTTTTAAACAAACCAAAAGGGGATATTGTTGGCGAAAAATACCTCATGGAAACATTAACATATTTTTGGGTTGATTTTGTTTGCTTTCCAAGTGGGTTTTCTTAATGTCCTCATTAAAATATGGTAGAGGAATGATTTTTGGGAGGATTGTGTTTTGCAAATTTTACTTCACATTGGTTTGACGGTAATATTTATGATTATGAGAAGCATTGTGAATGGGAAATTTCCATGTTTATTCTCAAAGATAGGGACCATCACAAACAATATGTAAGAGATTCATGAAAATATGAATAATAGGATGGTATCTTCTAGGCAACACTCACCCCTATAAGTGAATATATATCCTTAATGAAAATCATAAGTCTATGATTTTAAGAAGGTGATTAGTTGAGGGTGTTCTTTTTAAAAGAATCAAAAAGAAAAGTAATTCACAAAGGATACGAAATATAATTTTAAATAGTTATCATATCAAAACTAATGGGCTTCACATAGGCTAAGTGAGCTTCATGAAAGTTGTGTTCTTTGATAATGCTAAATTTTCTTCACAAAAGGAGGTTTCTTCACAAAGTATATGTGAGCTTTATTGAAGATGTGAGATTTGTGAAGGCAGTGAGAATCACAAAAAGTTTTCAAAAAGTATTTCCTAGTGAATATGTGGAAATGTGATATTCATCATGTGGGTTAATGTGGGAATTTAACAGTTCATATATCTATAACTGAGGATGGATTCATTATTGATAATGAAGGGACCTAAAAATCTATAAATTGTGTATGGATCCCTTCTATAGTAGTGTGTAAAAGAAGAAAGGCAATCTCTTACACGAGTAGTGAGGAATAAAAAGAGAGTTAGGGAGTGGAACTTGGGACGGAGTAAGTTGTCCCTAAGATATATAAATTCAGTGTTCCTGGGGATAGAGGTTATATAGCATGACCAATATTTTTATAGTGAGCCTTATTTTTTTGGAGCATATAAACATTTTTGTAGTATTCTCTTTAGATATATCCCAATGAGAGTGAACCAAGTAAACTTTTTGTGTATCATGGAAAATTTAATTTTTTTTCATACATTTCCATGGGAATGATATAAAAGTTTATTTTTTAAAATATGAAACAAGATTTGAAGTGGAATTAGTTTTAATCTTTCATACATTAATTCACCCACCTCCCCGCTCTCAGGGTATTTATCCTAGTTGGGATAAAAATAAGATATCTTCTTAGAATTCATCTGGTCCAAATCGTTGGGTATAACATATGTCCATGTTAGAGATACTCAACCTAAGGACTCCTAAACATCAAGATTTATGTATATAAAGAGTTTCATTATCCTCCAATCATTACAATACTCCAAAACTACATCTATATAACTCTTTTATTTAAATACATCTGCAAAAAAATATTCATTTTCCCAATGTATAGTCCAACTCTAAGTCAAAATCCTATAGAAACTCAACCCACGTCCTCTGTCGATGCTTTAGGTTACACTGAGAGAAGATATACCTAAGGAACTTGTGGTATGTGTACACCACAAAAATCTAGAATAAAAGATAATATCTATTTCTTCACAAAGAATATATCACCATAGGTAACTCCAAATCATGAGCATTATAAATCCATTCATATGGCCTCAGATGTCTAGATCCATAAGCAACCACTTGGTCCTCTTTCATCAGAATGGATATGAGTCCAACTCTGGATGTGTAAAAGTACCAAGTATTTTCTATAGCTGGAATTGGTAAGGTAGGGATTGATGATGAGGTCAGTATGCCCTTCTAAAGTTAAAAATATCTATGGACCATATCTGACCAAACAAACTTCACTGATTTCTTGGTCATCCTAAACAGTAGTCCCTTCAAATGGGACAAGTGCTTCACAAAAAAAAAATAACCTACTAATACCATAAATATCTATATCTCAATGAAATTATTCATCCACTCGCAAGATACCATAATTGTAACCTTCTCTTGTTCCACTGATACTCTATACTATGTGATGACATGGCCCCATAAGTGCACTTTATAAATCTATAATCTTTATATCTATTTATTATCATAAATTCGAAGCTCTCAAAAACTAATAAAAAAATGCCATTATGTTTGGAATGATCATCTGTAAGCTGAGAGTACTCCAATATTTTATAAAAAAACCATAAAAAATGGAATAATAAGAGATGAAATATCTTATTGAACTATTAAATGAATACCTATAGTGCATTTTATAGACCTAAAGACAGCACCACAAACTCATAAAGGCCATACTTACTTATAAAAATCATCTGATGTATGTATAATGGTCTCACTACCAACTGGTGGTATCTTGATATCAAATTAATCCTGTAGAATATCTTATCACCTCATAGCTGATAGAATGGATCTTTAATGTGTTGAAGGATAAAATAGTTCTTGAACTTCATATTATTCAGTCTCCAAAATTCCACCCACAAGCAAAAGGTGAAATCATCCATTCTAGGGTGAAATTTCAATTTAACATGACAAATTAAAATTGTGTGTGAGGAAAGAAAACTTATATAAACCGTCTGAATTTTAACTAAAGTAATGAGACAACCAAAATTAGGTATGTTCTAGATAGCTCATCCAATATTGAATCCTCATTAGAACCACAATATGATAAATATAAAGAACTGATAAAGAACATAAAAATATGAAATATGATCCTCAATCCAAATATCGCATTTGATACAAAGAAGATAAAATATATATTAAAAAGGAATAAATGTCTTACCATTATAGATCGAATGAGATGAACCACACTTGAATCAGAGTTCTGACGGAAATGGTACCTCAAATCCAAGGCATTGATCAATGTCGACAGCTTCTCAAGCTCCCATTGCAATGTGTTGGGAATGAAACCAAAAAATAGTTTTAAAATGTATTTCTATTTTAATTAATATTATTAAAATCTACAAAAACCATATGGTCACATGGTTTATGTACACAGTTTACTAAACCGTGCGCAAACGGTGCACATGTTATTATCGACTTGGGGTATAGTGCTTGGTTTAACTGTGCATAATACTAATTGAGTGAAAACTCTATGAAAATTCACTATAAAAATATTATGAAATTGAAAACTTGGAAACATGGTCATGCAACATAACCAACAATATTTTCACTAACCATAAAACGTCATATTTTCACCCAAAGCATGGTTTTTGAGCTCTGAACTTTCCCTGGAAAACCTCGGTCCCTATATGACAAGAATTGGCATTCAAATTAATCAATATTTAAGAAATTAAACTAAGAATTTATGGAACTCAAAGAATACATTCCTCAAATAAGAAATGGGTTCTTTCAATATTCCCCCTTAAATCATTTCTTCCCCAAATTTCCCTTCCAAGAGTGGTGATAGATTATCTGAGAATAACTCCATCCACTACGATCATACATCAGCCTCCTTCTCCTAGGTTATGTCATGTACTCGGTCGTGCTACCATATCACCTGTACTAAATGAATGAATTAGCCATAGAGAACCTTCATTACATAATCCATTATTTTCATAGGATGATTCTCGAAGGACACATCAACCAATAACTCTACCTCCTTAGGCTAAAAGGCATGAAATGAGTCTTAATAGTAACTTTTTAGCTGAGAAACATGGAAGACATTGTGTTTAGACTAATACCTTTGAGGTAACAACAATCGATAGGACATTTACCTAACGCTCTCTAAAATCGTTAACATCTCAACATATCTCTTTGAAAGATTACCAAGTGTCCTTAACCTCTTGTGTACTATCCTTAGTGAAAAACTTAGGAAAAATCGATCCCTGATCTTGAACACTAGAGGTCATTTAGGTTGATTAGAATATGATTTCTGATGATATTTTATAGTAGTCATCTCCTTCCAAACCAACTAATCCTGCTCAATGGTCTTCTAGACAAGATGAGGTCCCAGCATAACTGCCTTTCCTACCTCCAACCAACATAGGGGTGATCGTCATGTCCTACCATAAAAAGCCTCTTATGGTGTCATCTAAATAGTCAATTAAAATATATTATTGTAGTAGAATTTAACAAGGGGTATATGCCTCTCCCAAGAACCCATGAATTCCAAAACACAATCTCATAACTTTTACCCAAGCACCTTAATCATGCGCTCAGACTGGAAATATTTCTGGTGGTGGTATGGCATGTTTAGAATAACTTGAGTACCCAGTTCCCTCTATATCCCTTTCTAGAATAGTGAATTAAACCAAGAGTCCCTATCTAAAATGATAGAGTGTTTTACCCCATGAAGTCGTACTATCACACATATATACAACCTCTCAATCTCATCAATGTAAAATTCATCCTTTATAGGTAGGAAGTGAGCGACCTTCATGATCCTATAAACAACAACCCATACAACATCATTTCATTATAGAAACCTCTATAAACTAGTCATGAAATAAATTTCAACAACATTTTACTTTGACTCGGGAATGGGTAGCTACTGTAATTGTTCAGCTTGTTGTTGGTATTCTTCCATAACCTATGTTTAGGTGAAACAAATTATAAAAAAACTAGAAACATATATTTTCTTATGAGGAAAAAAATACTGACAATGTAAATATTAGTACATCTTGGTCAAACTTGGGTTCACTACCTAAGTTGAAGCATGAAAATCATGTATCTGGTCCTCACACATGTCTGTTGAAACCAATACGCGGCCTTTTAATTATAGGATCTCATCATCACCTATGGTCCATCTATGAGGAGGGTCCCCACCTATCACACTATTTATTAGAACTAGGCCTTCTGAGTTAGATAGATACCACATCCTCATTATATCTAGTATGGTATAGTAAATAATCAAAGATTGATGGAAAGTATTCCCCTGACTTTTTTACACCTCCATGTGTATCTCAGAAAAGAAATTCCATTATCTTTCACTCGCTACTAGACTACCCCACTACCTGTATCTGAGTCTTCATGCTCAATGCTTTTTCCACTATATTTCCTTTACCAAGAATGTAGGCAAGATTAAAGTCAAAATAATGAAGTTATTCAACCTAACTTTGTTTCATCGGATTTATTTTATCTTGTGTAAATATATAATTAAGGATTTTTTTTTCTGTGTACACCACAAAATGATCTACTAGTATATAATGTCTTTAACAACATAATGTGTGAACAATGACAACTAGCTCTAGATCATGCGTCGGATAATACCTCTTGTGAGTCCTCAATTGTCAAGACCTATACCAGAAGACTCAATCCCCATGAATAATAACTACTCCCATCTCGATACTAGATGCATCATAATACATATTGTAACCCATGCCTGGATCTGGAAAATTCAGTATCAAAACTAAATTCAATCTACCTTTCAACTTCTGAAAGTCCATCTCATAGTAATCTCACCATAAATAATTTACCCCATTATTATTAAAGTTGTTCAATGGAAATTCTAAGCATGAGAAGTCCTGTATTAAATAACTATAGTAACCAATAGACCCTAAGAAACTTATCACCTCAAAGATGATTTTGGGCTGCTCAAAGGAAACTAGGGCTCTCACCTTCTCTAGGACAACTGATACTCCAGTATGAAAGATTATGTGACTTAGAAAGTGAATCTAATTCATCTAGAAGTGTCACTTTGTGGGATTATCATATAACTGATTCTCTCTTAGTGCATTCAAAATGGTCTCACGATGGTTAACATGGTCATGTCAATTATGATAATACACTAAGATATCATCCATGAAAACCACCAAAAGAAGAATTGAGGTATGTATAGAATACTCGATTCATTAGTTCCATAAAGATTATTGGAGCGTTTGTGATACCGAATGACATAACCAAATACTCATATAAAACATACCTACTATGCAATGCTATGTGAGGTATGTATTATGGTAAAACACACACCTGATGGTAACTAGATGTCAAATAAATATATGAGAAGACCTGATCTCCTAAGAGCTGGTCCAAGAGATCATTTATCCATGAAAAAGGAAAATGTTTCTCAATCATCAACTATGTCATATTTCAGTAATCTCCACAAATCATAATAGAACCATCAACCATTTTTGAAAAAAGGATTAAAGAACCCCATGGAGAAGTACTGGGTTGGATGAAATCATTTCCCTCTAAATCCTCTAGCTACCTCTTGAGTTCTTACAACACTATAGTATCAATCCTGTTAGGAGGAGTGGATACCGTTGCAGCTCCTGTAACTAGATCAATAGAGAACACTACCTCTATCAATGGAGGTAGTCCTGAGAATTCATTAAGGAATACATCCTTGAAAGGATAAACCAGTAAAGGGAAATCATTTTGATGTGTCCTACAATCATCAAGGATATAAATTCACAATCTAGGTTCTCATCCAACCCATCCCCTGATGTTCAGGTCTAGCTCGGCTCGCCAAGACTTCCAATTCACCTTTGTGAATTTACTATCTACCCTATAGAAATTTAAATCTCACCCATTGGTGATAACAGTCAAGAAAATCATGAAATAGAACCAAAGAGTCCATCCCATGAATGATATCAAATCATTTCAAATTGATTATGAAGAGGTCCCTTACAAAGTGACACTCTCCAATATTGAGGGGAAATCCCTGAACTATTGTACACCCTCCTTCTTAATTCCCAAATGTGTGTCAAGATTCATGATGTCGTTAGAATACTAAACACTTTTCCCAAGGCTCTCCAAAATGGGCCTCGATATAAAGATATTTAAAGAACCTATATCAAGGATTTTAGAAGATAATGTGGGGGCTACTAGAATAGTACCTCTGATAATAGAACGATTGGGATCCTACTCCTCACAGGTCTATTACACTATATATGCATGGAATGTATTATGACCTTATCTATAAAACCCAGTCTTGACGTACATTAATGTTACATGATTTTTTTGGTACTACATAAAACATTATACAAACAGACGCCCAAAGAAAATACTAATCTAGTACTTTTGGAATCAAGGAAATATAAACACTAATACATAAGTGAGCTATATTATCTCCCACTTGGTTCTTCTTTACTAGATCCCTTCTTAGACCCAACAAACATAATACATATCTTCATAATACGGGGAAGGAAAAATAAAAAGGGGTAAGCTCAAATTCTCAGTAAGAGTAAAAAATGGATATACTTAAGCATTATCATGTTCAGAACGGAATGAGAAAATGATCATGAAAATAGAAGATCATACCCTACATATCAAAGACCATATACAGGAATCATGTAATAAATCATGGTAGTTCATAAGACATGAATCGTAAGGAAATAATGAACATAATCCATGAATGTATAATATAGGAAGAAAAAATTTAAGTATGGGGGACACATAATCATATAATATGAATTATATAATATCCAAGGCATTGCTTCCAATACCATATTGGTATTTTGTGTTCACTCCCCATACCATATTGGCAGTCATGGTTCACTCCCATGGATATATTATTAGTAAAGGTTTATTCCCAAGACCATATTAGTCTATCTCAGGGGATATAAATATTAACCCAATGCATCGGAGGGAGATATAGGTCCCAAAAATCTCATAATAAAAATATAAATCCATGTTGCAATAGATCATAAATTGTCATATCAGAACCCATTAAATGAAATGGGTATTATAAAAATTTAATCATATCATAACCATTGGAAAAATTTAGGTTTTATAATCCTTTAATAAAAATAATAATGATAAAACACTATTTTATTGAATATTTTATTGATAATAAATGATATAATTTCCTCACATTGTGTTAAATATGTTTAATTAAAAAGTATTTGGGATTAGATCATTCATTTGAATATTTGATGAAAATTCCAGTTTTACCATTTCAAAATCACTGTAGTATTTCAATCATAAGTATTTTTATTTTAATTATTTGAACTTAATATTTTTCAACTTGGTTCCTTACTTCATTGGCTACAACTTTTATTCAGTACACTTGATAAAAAGAATGCATCTGGATGCAGTAATTGGGACATAAATGTAAAGGTGGTCTGGACACACCAGAATGGAGAAGCTCTTGTATTTCGGTCATAACTCCTTCATATGGTCTTTAATTGAGCCCGAATGGTTAGATAAGATAGAGGAACCATTTTCTCACATATGATCCTTCTGGAAGGCCGTCTAATTCATGCGTTTTGGTGGTCAAATTGGTGGTGCAAGTTGGAAAAAAATATTTGCCGAATTTACCCATTCACACTTGAAACCACTTGTAACATATCCTCCCATCCCCTATATAAATTGGAGTTTTTATCATTTTGAGGGGTTGGGGACGTGAATTAGGATGTTTAGGGCAGTGTAGAAGAGGTTCCACTCTAGTACTACAAGAAATTCAATAAGGTTATCTCTTGAAGCAAGGATCCCTTCATCGAAGCCCTATTCTTCTTCCTCATGTTGTAATGTTTGTGTTTTCTTAATAAAATTCTTTGTTCTTATTTTATTTATTCTCTTTTATTATTTTTTGTTTAAATTTATTCTTCTCTTAATATTCCTCTTTGAGATGGAATTATTTAGTAGAAGCTTTATTGGGTTATACCCATTATAATCCTTTGCACATGAAAAACACTTCTACGATGATTACGCCACCCATGGAAGAGTAGTCTTTTAGTAATCGATCTATATCTTAACTTCTTAATTCATTTATTTTGAATAAATGAGATACTTTAATTCACTTAATATGATATATTAATTGAGTTTTCAATTTAAATGAATTTAAGAAAGCAATTGAACAATAAACACAAATCACGCGAGGTCGAGAATTGTGTGAATTGTGAGAGGGAGAACTTAATTGGTAATTCAAAACCACATGGGATAAATATGTAGTGTTGAAATATAATCCATAAAATCAATTAATTATAGTTTCTAGAGGGGATATGTGTCTTAATTTACCACTTACCATAAGCTAATATCAGAACATCAATCAAATCAGGGTGTTGCGATTGCATGTTCCGAAGTTAGCCTAAGGTTAAATTCACTTCATCTTTGTGGTAAGGTTAATTCTCATAGGGTTTGGGGGGTAACAAATTAAGGGATCATAATTAATTGACTATTAATTTAAATGATAATGATCAATAAATTATTGAAGAGGTAGAGTTAGATCGATTACATCTTTTAAATATTGTCTAAAAAACATCCTTTTGTTTTGTCATTTTAATCGAACTTCATTTCAAAACTAAAAATAAAAAAATAGAATCTTCTTCCAGAAAACTTCTTATAGATTCATAAACTATAAGAAAAGCCCATCCTTTCAAGTAGTGTTTTTATTATCTTTTATTTTATTTTTATAATACCTTTAAAATGTTGTTTTAAATCTACTTCCTCCTTTGAGAGATGACCTTGGTCAACCACTCTGCTACACCTAAGTACCCCAAAATCACATTAATAATTTGAGGGCGACAACGAAAGCGCTCTTTCAAATTGGCACCGTTGCTGGGGATTCAAGTAATTTATTCAACAATTTATAGGTATTTATTTTATTTTTCATTTTATTATTTTTCTTCGCCTCTCTATTTCATCTTTCCCCTTTCTCAAGTTTTCATTTTTTTTTCATCCTCTTCTTTTCTTTTTGGACCATAAACTCAAACTTATCATTTTTATTTTACTATGATAAACTTTCTTTCTTTTCATTTTTATTTGATTTATGACACGAACTAATCCCGAAGATCTCTTAGATCTTGACCCTAATATTGAACGTAGCCTTAGGGCTTGAATCAGACATTCTCAGTCTACAGGAAGTTTCAATATTCAACCAATTCGTGAATTCCTCTCTTCTGGAAACATTGAAATTGGAAGCAATTCAAATTCAAACATAAAAGAGGAACGAATGGATAGAAATAATGTAAATTAACTTAATAGAACCATTCAAGAATTGGTTTCACCTGATGTTAACTATCAACCAAATTGTATTGCATACCCGAATCTCGAATCAGGCTTTGAGTTAAAATCTGGGTTAATTCACCTTCTTCCAAAATTTCATGGCTTATTTGGTGAGGATCCAAACAAACACCTTAAATAATTTAATGTGGTTTGCTCAACCATTAAACCAAGAAATGTTTCTGAAGATCAAATCAAATTAAGAACATTCCCATTCTCACTTGATAGAGCTGCGAAATATTGGATTTATTATTTACAACTTAAGGATGTAACTTGTTGGAACGATTTAAAACGTCTTTTCTTGCAGATATTTTTCCCAGCATCAAGGACCACTTCCATTCGTAAGGATATCTCTGAGATCAAGAAACAACAAGGTGAGTCAATGTATAAGTATTGGGAGAGATTCAAGAATTTGTGTGCAAGTTGTCCATATCACTAAATCAGTGAGAAACTCCTCATTCAGTACTTCTATGAAGGACTCACACCTATGGAGAGGAGAATGGTGGATGATGTAACAGGAGGGGAATTAGTGGACAAGACACCAGTAGCCGCATGTGAATTGATCGACAAGATAGAAGAAAACTCCCAACAATTTTAAGATCGAGGTACACCACATGTCAGGGGAGTACATTAGGTAAGTCCTTCTTCTCTTGAAAGTCATTTGATTGATACCAAGTTGGAAGAATTGACCATTATGGTGAGGCAGATTTCATTGGCTCAAAAGACATCCCAACCCCTCCTTCAAGGCCTTGTGGAATTTTCACTGAGACAAGGCACCCAATTGACTGTTTCCCACAACTACAAGAGATAGAGGATTGCACAACAGTATTCTCAGGGAGACCATTTCAGCATCAACAACAACCATATCCCCAAAAGAAGTTTGATTCATTTCCTCCAACATAAAAACAGGGGTGGAAAGATCAACCGGACATGATGTATGGCTCTGGACAATAACAAAGGCCACCCTTTCAACAAAACTTCCAGCAGCCTCTGCCTTACCAGTAGGGTTTCCAACAACCCCAAAGGAGATTTGAAGCCCAAGCATCAACAAGACTACAACAAGTGAATCCCCCACCAAAGGTAGATTCTAATACTGATGATCTTTTGAGGAAAATTGTTTTTAATCCACAGAATGACCTGAAGAGTCAATGTTCAGATCTGAGGGAGTTGAAGACTCAAATGAGCCAGATTGCCACCGCCCTCCATGAACTTGTAAGTACGAATTTCGGAAATCTACCTTCCCAACCCACTCCAAATACAAAGGGGAATGTTAGTGCCATCACACTGAGATGTAGGAAGCAAATGAATGATACATCTGTACCTACCATTCCACCGAGATTCACCTCTACTCCAGAGAAGCCGCATTCCATACCAACTAATGAGCAATCCAAGGAGAAAGATAAAGGTAAGAAAAAGATGGATGATGTTCCTCCTAAACCCCTTCCTTTTCCAAATAGGGTTGTTCAAACCAAGAATATGGCTAAAGAAGCAATGAAAAAGGAGGTTTTGGACACATTAAAGCGTGTGGTGATCAACATTTCTCTACTTGAAGACATTAAGAAAATCCCAAGGTATACCAAATTCTTAAAAGAAATATGCACCAATCAAAGAGGGCTCAAGGGAAATGATAGGATCAACCTTGGGAGGAATGTCTCAACACTCATTACACCAACTCTAGCAATGCCAACAAAGTGAAAGGATCCCGGGACATTCACCATCCCATGTACCATAGGGGAGTTTCACTTCTCTAACGCTCTTTGTGATTTAGGAGCTTCAATAAATGTGATGTCTCACTCTGTATTCTCTTCCTTGCAGGTTAGTGAGTTGAAGTCAACAAGAGTAGTGGTGCAGTTGGAAAATAGAGTAACAACATATCCCGTAGGAGTCCTTGAGGACATACTTTTCCAGGTAAGAGACATGATCTTCCCAGCAGATTTCTATGTGCTTAACATGGAGGACGATCAGGTAAGTTCTCATGATCCCATAATCTTAGGTTGAACCTTCCTCAAAACTGAAAAAACTATCATAAATGTCAATGAGGGTACACTTTTCATGGAGTTTGGAGATGAAGTTGTGATATTTAATGTTATGGATTCCATGAAGTACCCCTCAGAGGATCAATCTGCATTTGTTTTCTCCCATTTTGAACCACCAAATAAAAACCCCATGGAATTTGATTGTTCTATGCTTAGAGAGGCTATGAGTATTGGTTCTAGTTTGATGTCTAAGAGTACTTCCACACCTATTTCTAATGAAAAATACTCTACTAGATTTGATTTTGAAATGGAATCATACTCTAATTTTGATCATGCGAACTCTGATTATGATATGGTTGTTGAGTATGCTGATGGATTTGATTCTTTATTCTCTGATTTTGATGATGTATATTCTGATACTGATGCTCTTTGTGCACATATTTCAGTTCCTTATATGTCTCCATCCATACATCACCCCCTATACTAAAACTCAAGCCATTGCCACGAAATCTCAAATACTCATACTTGTTGAGTGGTGAGAAATTACCTGTTATCATTGCTAACAATCTCCCTTTTGAACATGAAGAAAAACTTTTGAATCTTTTTATGGAGAACATTAGGGAAATTGGGTGGACCTTAGCTGACATATCAGCTATTAGCCCCTCCATTTCCATGAATAGGATTATTTTAGAGTATGGGGCTAAACCAGGGAGGCAACCACAAAGGAGACTCAATCCAACACTTTTGGAGGTTGTTAAAAAAGAAGTTGAAAAATTTCTTGATGCAGGTATAATCTATCCTATTTCAGATTCTCAGTGGGTAAGTCCAATTCCGGTTGTGCCTAAGAAAAGTGGTGTTACTGTTTTTAAAAATGAGAAAGATGAGTTTGTTCCAATGAGGGTACACAATAGTTGGCATGTGTGTATTGATTATAGGAAACTAAATCATTCCACTCGCAAAGACTATTTCCCCATCCCATTTATTGATCAGATGCATAAGAGACTAGTTGGGAAGACACACTATTGTTTCTTGTATGGATTTTCTTGATATTTTCAGGTTCATATATCTTCGGAGGATCAGGATAAGACTACATTCACCTATCCCTTTGGCACATTTGCCTACCAGAGGATTCCATTTAGACTTTGCAACGCCCCACTTACCTTCCAGAGATGCATGGTGGGTATTTTTTTCTGATTTTATTGAGACCAGCATGGAGGTATTTATGGATGATTTTACGGTGTATGGGTCTTCATTTGTTGAATGTCTAATTAGTTTGGTAAAGGTGTTGAATCATTGTATTGAGAATAATATGGTCCTGAACTTTGAAAAGTGTCATTTCATGGTAGATCATGGCATTGTCTTAGGGCATGTAGTGTCAAAACATGGGATAGAGTTTGATAGATCAAAGGTAGATATTATTTCATCCTTACCATATCTTTCATGTGTGTGTGATGTTAGATATTTCCTAGCACTTGAAGGATTTTATCAGTGCTTCATCAAAGATTTTAGTAAGATTGCTCTTCCTATGTCAAGATTACTTCAAAAGGATTCTGATTTTGTGTTTGATGTTTCTTGCAGGAATTAATTTGATGAGATGAAACAACGTCTGACCACTCCACCTATCATACATCCCCCACAGTTGGAGATTCCTTTTGAGCTTATGTGTGATGCCTCAAACTTCGCGGTTGGAGTTGTCTTATCTCAGAGGGTGGAAGGACGTTCACATGTGATTTTCAATGCATCAATAACATTGGATTCAGCCCAATCAAACTACACTACCACAGAAAAGGAGGTTCCTGCTGTTATATTTGCTTTAGATAAATTCCGTTCATATTTATTGGGCTCTAAAGTAGTTGTTTTTTTGACCATGCAGTTTTGAGGTACCTCTTAAAGAAGCTATATGCAAATCCACGACTTATCTGTTGGATGCTCCTTCTTTAAGAGTTTGACATCAAGATAAAGGACAAGAAGGGGTCAGATAATTTTGTGGCAGACCACATGAGTAGGCTTAATCACACACTAGAGGATGAAACCTTGGACCAGGTACCACTTCAGGACACTTTTTCTAATGAGCATCTTTATTCCATCTCACGTACGCATCCTTGGTATGCTGATTTAGTGAACTACCTTGTTTCCTTTGAAATCCCTACAAATTTAAAGAAACATCAAGTCCAAAAATTAAATAGTGAGTGTATATTTTATGTTTGGGATGATCCATACCAATGGAACATGTGTAGTGACCAAGTTATTGGGAGGTGTGTTTCTGATCATGATTTTGAGTCTGTTTTGCAATTCTTTCATACACTTTCTTGTGTGGGAAACTTTGGACCCCAACAGACAACTAGGAAAGTTTTGGACTCTGGATTATATTGGCCTAGCTTATTCCATGATGCCCATGTGTTTTGTAAGTCATGATCTCGTTAACAACACACTCAGAACATTTCTAAGAGACATGAGATGACCTGACAACCCATATTATTATGTGATATTTTTGATGTATGTGGAATTGATTTTATGGGTCTTTTTCCTAGTTCATTTGTATTTATATATATTTTTGTTTCTGTTTATTATTTGAGTAAATGGGTAGAGGCCAAGGCCACTAGGACTGCCGATTCTCTTGTTGTAGTGGACTTTGTCAAAGCACAGATTTTTTTGCAGGTTTAGAGTACCGAAGGCCATCATCAGTGACCAAGGGACACACTTCTGCAATTGGAATTTTTCTTCCCTCCTTCAGAAGTATGGGGTGACACATAAAACATCAAGAACATACCACCCTCAAACAAATGGTCAGGTTGAGGTTTCAAATCGTGAGTTGAAACAAATCTTGGAAAAAACCGTGCAGCCAAATAGGAAGGATTGGAGCAAGCGCTTGGATGATGCATTGTGGGCTTATAGGATAGCATAAAAGACACCCATTGGAATGTCCCCATTTCAGATTGTTTTTGGGAAAGCATTTCATCTCCCCGTTGAAGTTGAGCATCGAGATTATTGGGCTATAAAGCAATGTAACAAGGATTTGGCCAAAGATGGGATCCAAAGGAAGATGCAAATTCAAGAGCTTGAGGAGATTCGATTGTCTTCATATGAGAACTCAAGGCTCTATAAGGAAAAATCAAAATTATCTCATGATATAATGATCCAAAAAAAGGGAGTTTCATGTTGGATAGAAATTCCTTATCTACAGTTCATGACTGAAGCTGATGCCTGGTAAGTTGCGTTCCAGATGGTTAGGTCCTTATATTGTATCTAATGTTTTTCCTTATGGTGCAGTGGAGATCACACAAGAGGACACTGGAAAGAGATTTACAGTCAATGGTCAACGTTTGAAGAGATACATGGAGGGACTTCCTACTAATGCAGTGGATTTTATCACACTGCATGACCCCATCATCACTTGAGAAAATCCGGTTGTTCCCAACCCTTTCACTTTTATATTATTTGTCCTATTTTAAAATTCTGTATTTCATGTGCATATATCATCTCTTGGGTTCACATTGAGGAAAATGCAATATTTTATGTGTGGGGGAGGGAACCATTTAGTTTAGTAATCTCAATTTTTTTCCTGTTTAAAAAAACAAAAACAAAAATTTGTGTGTTTTTAAAATTTTGTGTGTTTAATTTTCAATTTTCTTTGTGTTTTTGTAATTTTTGAGCTGAAATTATTCTCATCACAATTTTGAAATTCCTATCAATGAGTGAAACAATTTATCCCATGAAACTGAGCTTAAATGAATGCTTAAATGACTTTGTTTCAAGTTCAAATGTTTAGTAATTTCATGAAAAGTACACTGAATTTTGAATCTCATGCCACATCTCACTGTCTTTATATTTGAAATCACACTCATGTGAGGCTTCCGAACCATTATTTTCATATTCTTTATATTCACCTCACTTCTTGAGAGAACCAAACCATGCCTAATTTAACCAGAATTTGGTTTATTTCTATCAAACATGAGGTTTTGAGGTACTTATGTTTAAATGATTGCGGCATTTGTTTGGTATTAAAGCCCCTATTTCGAAGAATCTTTTTTTATAATGGCCTACCTTGAACATTTAATCCTTGTAACCCTTAGAATCCATGCACAGCCTGTTAGGTTAGCCACATTACAAGTCAATTTTCCCAATCCAACCAACTCTTGAAGTGAAATTGCATAATCTAGTTAAGCTTAAGTGTGGGGGAAGCTATATTGTGTTGTGATACCACATTCTGTGATACTTTGGGTGGAAAATTAAATTTTGAAGAGATGTGTTTTCTGATGAAGAAAATAATTACATTGAAAGTTGTTCCTTTTCAGGAGCTTTCATGACAAGTCAAGTTGTGCCTTTTCTAGAGCTTCTAATTGAGGTAGAAATCTATGCCAATCTGGAGCTTTCAAGAAAATCTTGTTTGAAAAGATTGAAATTTTTGTTGCTGAATTGATGAATGGTGAAAACCTTCCATGAATTTTCTTGATGATGGAGCTGAATTGATACTAAGGGGATTAATGAGGAGACCATATTTAAGTAAAAATTAGATTAATGCAATTTTGCTTCAAAAAGAGGAAAGCCCTCCTTATTCAGCCTCAGAAGTTTTCACATCTAAATCCTACCAATAGAAAGCCACATAACAACCCTGAAAAGTCTTCATGATAAACATAAGTCCTTGACTCACATCAGGTGGAGATGTAGAAATTTATCGAGCCTATGGTGACCATTGTATGAGTTTGGATGAGAAAGACATTGCTAAAAAATTGAAATTTATGTGGTGAGTGAAAATGAATATTAGCTAAGTGTTTTGTGTACATGGGAGGATAAATGAAGTGGAAATATATTGAATGATATAAATAGAGAAATTGAAATAATTATTTTTATGAGGCATGATATATTTTGTTTCTTAGTGTGTAATTGTTGGATCTCAAGGATATGTGTTTTAAAATTTGTTTTGATTTGATATTGATGCTTACTTGATATGAGGTTTTGCCTAGGATTGCTAAAGGTTAAGTGTTGGGGAGTTGATAAAACACTATTTTATTGAATATTTTATTGATAATAAATGATATAATTTCCTCACATTGTGTTAAATATGTTCAATTAAAAAGTATTTGGGATGAGATCATTCATTTGAATATTTGATGAAAATTCCAGTTTTACCCTTTCAAAATCATTGTAGTATTTCAATGATAAATATTTTATTTGAATTATTTGAATGTGATATTTTGAAACTGTGTTCATTACTTCATTGGATATAACTTCTATTCAGGAAACATGATAAAAAGAATGCATCTGGATGGAGTAATTGGGCCATAATGTCAAAGGTGGGCTGGACACGCTAGAATGGAGAAGCTCATGTATTTTGGCCATAACTCCTTCATCTGGGATTGGATTGAGCCCAAATATTTAGAGGAGATATAGTACCCATATCTGCACATATGATCCTTCTAGAAGGCTGACCAATTCATGTGTTTTGTGGTCAAATGGGTGGTGCAATTTGGAATAAAATATTTGACCGAATTTCCACATTCACACTTGAAACCACTTGTAACCTCTCCTCCACTCCCCTCTATAAATTGGAGTTTTTATCATTTGGAGTGGTTGGGGATGTGAATTAGGAATTTTAGGGCAGAGTATAAGAGGTTCCATTCTAATTCTCCAAGCAATTCAATAAGGGTAGCTCTTGAAGAAAGGATCCCTTCGTCAAATCCCTATTCTTCTTCCTCATGTTGTAATGTTTGTGTTTTCTTAATAAACATCTTTGTTCTTCTTTTATTTATTCACTTTTATTATGTTTTGTTTAAATTTCTTCTTCTATTAATCTTCCTCTTTGGGTTGTAATTCTTTAGTTGAAGCGTTATTGGGTGATACCCATTATAAACCTTTGCACATGCAAAACGCTTCTAAGATGATTACGTCACCCATGGAAGATTAGTCTTTTAGTAATCGATCTATATCTTATCTTATTCATTCATTTATTTTGAATAAATGAGCTACTATAATTAATTTAATATGATCTATTAATTGTGTTTTCAGTTTAAATGAAACTAAGAAAGAAATTGAACAATAAACACAAATCACGTGAGGTCAAGAATTGTGTGAATTGTGAGAGCGCGAACATAATTGGTAATTCATAACCACATGGGATCAATTTGTAGTGTTAAAATATAATCCCTAAAATCAATTAATTCTAGTTTCCAGAGAGGAAATGTGCCTTAATTTACCACTGACAAAAAGATAATCTTAGAACATCAATTAAATTAGAGTGTTGCGATAGAATGTTCTGAAGTTAGCCTAAGGATAAATTCACTTCATCTTTGTGGTAAGGTTAATTCTCGTAGGGTTTGGGGGTTAACAAATTAAGGGATAATAATTCAATGAATATTAATTTAAATGATAATGATTAATAAATGATTGAATATGTAGAGTTAGATCCATTATGTCTTTTAAATATTGTCTAAAAAGCATCTTTTTGTTATGTTATTTTAATCGAACTTCAATTCATAACTAAAAACAAAAAAAATACAATCTTCTTCTAGGAAACTTCTTCTATATTAATAAACTATAACCAACCCCCATCCTTTCATGTAGTGTTTTTATTCTCTTTTATTTTATTTTTAGAATACCTTTAAAATTTTGTTCTAAATATACATCCTCCTTTGGGAGACGACCTTGGTCAGCCACTCTGCTGCACCTAAGTACCCCAAAATCACATTAATCATTTGAGGGCGCCCATGATAGTGCTCTTTCAAATAACCTATGAAAGGAAGTAGGTTTAAAAAGCATATAACTCATAAAAGATAAATGGGTGTCATAAGAATAATTCCATTAAAACATAAACCATTCAAGAAAGAATATGAATGTATCCTTCATATCAATTCCTAGAAGGACATGAGTAACATAAAAGGATGTCATCTTAGATCGAAAATCACATGGAAAGATATTTTAAAAACATTTCTCAAGGAAAATATCTTTTATTTTTTTAAAAAATCTCTTTAAATCATAAATCCTTTTGAAATAAATTTACTTTGAAACAACATTGAAAACCTAGAAATAAGTATTGAAATTTCATTGGAAAATATTTTCCATGAAAACATAAAAAATATTCTTGAAGACATTTCGAAAACCATTTTCATTGAAAAAATATAAAAGGATTTTAAAATCCCTTTGAATCCCATTTTCCTTGAAAACATATAAAAGGACCTTGAAAACATTATTAAATCCATTTCCCTTGAAAACATATAGAAAGATAACGACAAAATTTAGGAATAAAATTCTTAGAAAATAATTTTCAAACATATAAATGAGGAATGAAATCATTTTGAAAAATGTTTTTCCTGAAAACATATAATAGAATCCTAAAAACATATTGAAAAAAAATTTCCATGGAAATATATAAAAGAATCATGAAAACCATATAAAATACATTTTTATGATAAAATATTTTAAAAACATTAACCTTAAAAATGAATGTAAATATTCAATGTATTGACAATGGATAAATATATACATGTCTTATAAGGTAAAATGACCATTCCTTTTACCTGGTAAAAAGGTTAGAAAAATGCCTTGTTAGGAAACACACAATAATATTTCTTTAAAAGAAATGGTAAAATACAATAATATTTAAAATTAATTTTAATTATCATATGATATTAGTATAATATTCTTGGAAAACCTTTTTAGAAAACATAGTTTTCATGAAATGCATATTTCCGACCAAAGAGAGGGTGAATTCAGGCTTTCTTATAAACACATTATTTACTATATTATGATCCAAAGAGTGGAATAAATGGTAAAAATATATAAATATATAATTAATAACCTTATTATAAGAAACTTAATGTGTTTTCTTGAGATATGGATCATAATATTTCAACAAAGGAAGCATAATAATATGCAATCTCGAAAAGAGATGAGATTGTTTCAAAAAAAATCTTATCACATAATAACTTAGAACCATACCCCCATGTAAGAAATTGAAATTAAAAATATAATAATAAATCATGAAATAAAGTATATTCAAGATATAACATGTCAAATTTAATTATATAAACCTTAAAAAATAATGTAGGTGCATAATAAAATATTTGTCTCAAAGAAGGAAAATTGATACAAAATAGTCTTACCGATTTGGTAGAATTTGAAAAATTATCCCCATGAATTAAAGATCATAGAATGGATATGTAAATACCCATAAATTTAATTATGATAATAATTTAATACATTCATGGTCTAAATAAACACAACATAAAAGTAATGTCTGGTGATTAAAATTGTGTCTCACAGAAATAAAATGTGAGATGAAATCCCCTTACCCTGTGTCTTGACTATCTTCATACTCAAAAAAATCACCTGTATAATAAATATAAATTTATTATAAAAATTTTATATAACCATATTATTATATCTAATACCATATATGGTTTTATTATATCCTTATATCACCATTTTGTTAACAATCATAAGATAATGTTTCACTTCAGCTAATATCTTCTTTGTTCTTCGCTTGTATCTTAATTTGTTATATCTGTGGACCTTTTACATAAACCATTATTTATATAATTCATACAATGATATAAATATCATTTATGTTTATTATATTTTTATTATAATAATATATATAATATAAGAGTATGAAATATAAATCACAATTTTTGGATACGGTAAGCCGTATGTACACATGAACACTGTTTCCGTTTAATTTTCACGTTAAATGGAAAAAAGTAAAATAAATATATGTATATATATATATTATTAGATTTATTATATTATATATATCATATATATTCACTAAACTCATCCTTAATAAATTCAATATAGTGAATGAATGAATAACATCACTTTGAGGGGTTGGTAGTCCACACTTCCTCAAAACAAATTATCATATTAATACAAAAATTGAAACTAAAAAATATATGTTTTGTAAAATAAATACCTAAACATAAATAAATAATGAATATAATATATGAAATATATAAACATAGTTTCCTTCAAAATTTCCTCCATGATAGGTGGTAAAGGATAAAATGAACGATCATCGTTTAGTGAAGAAGTAGTTTATCATACACATAAATTGTATGTTTGTTACCCATTAGATAGAGGTAAGTTTAATTATTGGTTGAAATATTATCATAACAATATCCTATTATATTTAGGACAATTTTTTATACAATAATTTAATAAAGGGAGTGTATTTGGGGAGAATTAAAATAAAATACAGTAGTTTTAGAGAAGTTGTTACCTCTTAATTGGGTAACTTCTATAGGTTTGTGCCAAAAGGCTTCTTTGGGTTGATTTTAGTACAAGGGAATGCATTTAAAAGTATGGTAGGGATTTTGTAAAGTATATTGGTCTGATAATGGTAAATATTATGTGGCTTAAGTGGTGTAAATAAGATGGAGAGTTGGTGTCTTTTATATGGAAGGGAAATGACATAGTTGGAATTTTGGAAAACAAGTTAGGTGAACTTTTTTTGTAACTAAAAAATTCATTAAAAACATAAAAACTCAATAATGTAAGTATAATGGCCAAATAATTCCTAGAAAATGGGTGTTTGGTGACTTTCTTGGTTTTTCCAGGTCTTAAATTTAGTGTTTAGTACTTTATTAACTGAATTTTTCTCTTACACATTGTAATTAATTTTAATCACTTTAACCAATAATTTTGGTAAAAAAAAGTTGAACAAATTATAAATTATAAATTATTATTATTCAAAATATGGAATCTATTTTTCCAAATTCTAAATACAATATTGGAAGGAATTAATTTAATACTAATCCAGCTGACAGGACGGCACTGCTTGTTTTTAAAGTAAAAATGCCCAACCTTTTGCCAAGTTGTATACCCAATTTCAATGTGAAATTGACCAGAATGACTTAAATATTCATAATTTATAAAAATATTTTCTAATTAATCTTTGAAACCAATTTAAAATATAATTTAACCGTATAAGTAAATAATATAAAAAGTTAGTTTTGATTTAAAATCTGGTATTTTTCACTATTCATCTTAAGATGAAGTTTCTCAGATAAACATAAAAAGTTTTCTATAAGATAATTTAGTCATTCTAAATTCAAAAATAATTTTTATTTTTTCCAATTAAATATCTGAATGTGTCCAAAATTAATTTTATTATTTTTCATATATGGCTATTAAAACTAGTTTATTTGAGAAAATGGTATTTTTAAACATATAAGGACATTACCAAAAATTATATCTTTAATTATCAATATGATTTATTTATATGATAAATTTATAAACAATATTTGAAAATTAGTTATTACTATTCATATAACTATGTTTAATTTCTATTTTATAAGTATATCATTTAAATAATTACAACTGTAAGATGATGTTTCATTGAAACATCAGTGTTTCATGTAAGATACACCAAGTCGATGTTGTAGGTATAGCAAGCCATGCCAATTATACATGAGAGGACTATTTATCATAGTAATAAAAAACTATTTTCAGTGTTTTTTGAAACTAAAAATATCAAATGATTAAATTAATTTAAAAAAACATTCACAAATTCATGGAGTGTTACATTATATCCCCCATAAAATGAATTTCACCCTCGAAATTCATCGTGGTTATCAAAAGTTTAATACTTGAATGTTATTAACTTATAAACGCACATCATAAAAATTAATTCTGAAACATAAAAAAAAGAAATTTGGAACCATAATGGTTACCCAAAGTAATATATAAATTTGTTTCTATATTGGATAACATAGGTTGGGGGTGAAGATTGGGTATGGATAAAAAGAATAAATATTTATAGGGAGGGATTGAGGTCATCAATCACAAGAAATTGAATGATAAAATAAAAGTTAAGGTCATCAAACTCCTAAATTAGTGATGAATTAAAATTCCATTGGTTCAACAAAATTAAAGTATTATGACAACACATTTTCTATTGACCATTATTTTAAGGTTGAGTAATAATTTTATTGATCAGGAATATAAGGAAATATACATACTTGATATATTTATAAAAAAAATTCTTTATTTGATATTTTAGTTGTTTTTAATTCATCCATTACTTCAGTAAATGTATTTCCAAGAATTAACTTTGATGCCTAAAGTGCAAAAATTCCCTTTTAGCAGATCATAAGATCGATAAAAGATTGAAAAGTATAACTATTCGTCTCTAAATATTATTCAAAATAAATATGGTTAATATAATGATATGTAAACATAAAAAAATATCCTCGTTCATTATTAATAATTATTCCACAAAAATAATTACACATTAACCTCGATATCATGTTTTTCAGTGGTAGGCGTGAAACATATATCATCATTCGGTAGTGGGTTTAAGACCAATGGCCTTTACAAACTTGGTTAGTTTTCACCTCACATACATGAGGTAATTTTATAAAACCATGCTAATATAATTTCCAAAATAAA
Organism: Viscum album; assembly: GCA_963277665.1. NCBI lineage: Eukaryota > Viridiplantae > Streptophyta > Magnoliopsida > Santalales > Viscaceae > Viscum > Viscum album. The sequence continues at coordinate 1,892,213,940 of OY728122.1, read as the reverse complement.
TTAGACGGACATCCTTGAAATAAGGTTAATCACTATAGGCTTTTAACCATTGTTTTCAATACCAACTCAGTGCATAAATACTTCCTTCAATTTTAAACATAAAATTTTCCTGAATGGTTAACCTTATAACCCTTATGAAAGATGAAAATAAAAAAAATTAGAAAGAATTTCATTAAATCATCTTAAAATTTATTCCCCCATTAGTCACAAATTAGCTCTTGGTTGTCACATTCCAAACATGGGAATAACCTCATCATATATTATCTTGAAACACGTTCATAACCTAAATTACCATAAATACTTCTTAATAACATGCATTCTTATTTATTCCATAGATTACTAGATTTATTCCATAAATCCATGAAGTCTTAAACTTCACCCTTGATATTATAAAATACTTTTCAACAAGTCCTTAATTATTTACATGGTAACAAATATCATCCAATTTAATTATATCCATCATATCTTTATCAAAAAAATTATCATAACATAAGGAACAAATTAATGGTTATCTTTCCCTTAATCATGTGTTTTCCATGTACATCACCTCTCCATTAAATCACATTTATATTCAATCTGATCCATTCAATGTATTATGGTAATTCTTTAGTGAAAAAACATAATCTTGGAAATCCTTATACATTTCACCTTTTATATAACATAAATCTTGAATCCAAATACATAAAAACATTTATTATTCCACTTCATAATTATTCCATTAACAAGACTACCTCACCCTATTATAAAATACCTCCTTCCTTTTGTATTTCATCTGTAATCTCGTCACTATCCGCAATGTAACCATTTCTCACACCACCTTTTTGATTCTCCTCCAGAGATTTCCTATTAGGAACTTGAGTTTCATAATGACCATTTTTTCCACACATAAAACACTTAACTTTAATATTGAATTTTGGAGGCCAATATTCCCATCCATTTCGCTAACTGAACTCATCATTTTTCCTTTGTAGTCACAGTTTTTTTCCTTATTTTACACTATTGAAATATATTCTTAATAATCTAAGACATTCACTTAGGTGATTCTTTTTATAGTATTTTCACAAAGTAAACTGAATCTTCATTCCTCCATGGCCTCCATTACACTAATTCTCAGCGAAATCCAACTTTATTTTCCTTGGGGAGTCAAGAGTTGGTTAAGATCCACACTGTTAGTCAGGTTTCTTGAAAACTGATTAGGCAGGATCACAACATATTTCACTCTAGTGATCATCCCACATGAATTCTCATCAGCAAGTCATCCATCTATTTCAATTTAAATCCAGTTCCTTCTAGTTCCGTCCATTATCAAAAACTAGAATAATTTTGTGAGAATTAGTCATCATAGTAAAAACCAACTTAGTGATGAAAATAATTACTTATTGAATGTGTAAATCATGAAATATTCCTTCATCTAGGATACCCTAGGTTAATTCTAGGTTATTCATAGACAATTTATATTTAAATCCTTAAATATAGTTCATGAAGAGTTTATAAATTCCCAAATCATATCCCCTGGGAGTGTCCAACTAGGTGTGCAGTAAATCCCATTATCGTGTACCAGATTACCCCATGTTAGGCTAGGAACATCATGTCGGTGTTTTTACACCTAGGTATATTTGTTCCAGATCTACATCCACTTGTAGTATCTAGAAAAATATGCATTTCTAGGAAACCACTAAATCTATCCTTCTCTAAAATTTCAAGATGATTTCCTATACATTTATGTATACTTAAACATATCCTTATACATGTACTCATGGTTCTCACTATGGTTTTCTCATCCTATAATCCAAATTTTAACTAAACCCTTGCTGTAATACCAACTCTAGCAACCCAGTATTGACATAAATTAACATTACATAAATTTTGTGGAATACATAAAAATTATACATATAGATTCCTAAATACCGTACTAGTCTAGTGACATTAGAAACATGGAAACATAAAAATTTATACATAACTGAGCTACATTATCTACTACTATGTTCTTCATGACTAGAACCATTCCTACACACATTGAACATAATACATATCTTCATAACCTAGGGAAGGAAACAAAAAATGTGGTGAGCTCAAATGCTCAGTAAGGAAAAAAAATGGAGATATGTAAGCAAAATCATATTCATAAGGGTATGAGAATATGATTATGAAAATAGAAGATCATACCCTACATATAAAAATCATATACATGAATAATGACAGAAATCATGGTTGTTCATAAGACATGAATTATAAGGAAATAAAGAACATAATCTATTAGAGAATAATATATAAATAATATATGAAATTTTTTAGACACATAAGGATATAATATTTTTTCTATAGTAGCTAGTGGATCACTTCCAATTCCATCTTCATAGAATGGGTTTACTCCACATACCATCTTAATAGTCATAGTCCCCTCCCATGCCTATCATAATATAATGATTTGACTCCTAATTTCATATTGTTTTTCATGGTTCACTCTCATGGTCATCTTAGAATACATGGTTCGTTCCCAAGACTATCTTAGTCTATCTCATGAGATATAAATATTTACCAAATGCATTAGAGGGGGATATAGGTTCCACTCATCTCATAATGAAATCAAACATACATGTGCCAAAATTTAATAAATAATCATATAATATCCCATGAATTGAAATGGATATTATAGACATGTAATTATATCATAACATGTAGAAAAATACAGGTTTCATAATCATATAATCATAAGAATTTTGAAGAAAATAAGTGGGTTTCAAAAGAATATTACTCATGAAATAGAAATAGGTTTCATAAGAATAATTACATAAAAAAATAAACTGTTTAAGAAATAATATGAATATATATTTGTATTATTTCATATAAAGAAGTATTAACATCAACGAATGTCATATTAGATGGTAAATAACTTAGAAGGAGATTTTGAAAAAATTTCTTATGTAAAATATCAATTATTCTTTGAAAAAATAATTTTTAAAACATTATAGCTATTGAAAATAATTTAATTTTAAAAAACATAAAATACATGGAAATAAGGATAGAAAACATTTTGAAAACTTTTTTTCTGGAAAACATATAAAATAAACTTGAAATCATTTTGAAATCCATTTTCCTTGAAATATTATAAAAGGATCATGAAAACATTTTGAAAAAAAATTTCCTTGAAAACATATAAAATGATCTTGAAAATGTTTTGAAAACCATTTTCCTTGAAAATATATAAAACAATATTAAAAATGTTTTTTTTAAAAATCATTTAAAATACATTAATACATATAAATTAGGCTTGAAATCATTTTGAAAACCTTTTTCCACGATGACATACAAAATAAGCTTAAAAACATTTCGAAAAACAATTCCTTTAAATAATATAAAAGAATCTTGGAAACCTTCTCAAAACAATTTATTTGAAAATATATTTTGAAAACATGAACATTTAATAATGAAAATAAAAATTCAAATTATTTACGGTGGATAAATCCATACATGTCATATGAGGTAAAATAAACATTCTTTTTCCCAGTAAAAAGAATAGAAAAATGCATCGTTTAGAAAGATACAAGAATATTCCTTTGAAACCATTGGTAACAAACAAAATGGGTGGAAATTTATTTTAATTCTTATAGTATATTAGAATAATATTCTTGGAGACCCATTTTAGAAAACATTGTTTGTAAGGAACTTAGATTTTTCAACAAAAGAGAGGGTAAATTCTGGATTTCTTAAAAATAATTTCTTAACTGTCTTATGTACAAAATATTGGAAAAAGTGGTAATAATATATAAATATATAATTAATAACTTGAGGAGAATAAAATTAATTACTTTTTTGAGATAAGAATCATAATATTTTAATAAATGAAGCATAATCATAAATAAAATAAAAAATATATGAGTTTATTTCAAGAAACTCTTATCACGTAGTGACTTTGAACCATACCCCCATCTAAGAAAGTGAAATTACATGAAGCATAAAATTTAATTAAATTACGTAGATTCAAGATATAACATTTTAAATCAATGAATATACACCTTTAAATATAATGTAGGTGAATAATAAAACATGTCTCTCAAAGGAGGAAAATTGAGACAAAACTATCTTACCGATTTGGAAGCTTTTGAAACAATAAACCCATGAAGTAAAGATCATTGAATGGATATATATATAACCATAAATTTAGGTATAATGATAATTTAATACATCCATGGTCATTATACACACCACATAAAAGGAATGGGGGGGGGGGGTAAAGAAAGCATGTATGTCATGGTAATCAAAAGTGAAATGAAGTCCCCTTACCTTGTGTCTTGACTCTTTTCATACTCATAGAAATCACCTGTATAATAAATATAAATATTTTATAAATATTTATCATAACTATATTGATATATATAACATCATAAATGGTTTTATTATGACATTATACTACCCTTTTGTTAACAATCCTATGATAAGTATTCACTTCGGGTAATATCAGCTTTATTCTTCGTATGTGTCTTATTTTGTTATATATTTGGTCATTATACTTATATCATAAATTAAAAAATGTAAAATTTGATATAAATATCATGTATATTTCTTATATTTAAATTATAATAATCTATATAATATTTAATTAAGTAATGTAATACATCGTTCATGGAGAGGGTAAGTCTTACATTTGCATGAACACTATTTCTGTTTAATTTTTAGTGTTGAAGGAAAAAAAGGTAAAAGACATATATTTATATATATATATATATAATAATTACATTATCCTTAATATATCATATTTATCATATATATTCACTAAACTCATCCATAATACATTATTTGTAGTGTATGAACGAATCACATCGCTTTGGGGGGTGGTAGTGCACACTTCCCCAAAAAAATTATCATATTAACACAAAATGGAGTGTAAAAGAGATATTTGTTTTAAAAGGGATATGTAATACTAAATAAATAAAAAATATAACATATGACATATATAAATAGATTTTCTATCAAAATTTCTACCATGAGAGGCAGTAAAGGAGAAATGAGTGATCATCATTTAGTAAGGTGGTAGTTCAACATACACATAAAGAGTACATTTGTTACCCATTAGATGGTGGAGTGTGAAAGTGTAGGCTGGACCATTTACATAAAAAAATACTAGTATATTTATGATACTTTTTATATTAAAAAATCATGGATTTCAGGAATTTGAGCGGTGTTGAAAAAAATAAAATAATGTAGTTTGAGAGAATACATTACCTCTTCATTGGGTAAATCCTATTGTTTCGGAACAAATTGTTCCTTAGGTTGATTTTTGTAAAAGGGAAGGCTTATAAGAGGAAGGTAGGGGTTTTTTTAAGTTTATATGGAAGATAATTTCGGTTCCTATGTGGTTTTAGAGGTTTTAAGAAGAGGGAGATGTGGTGGCCTTTTAGAGGGAAGGGAAAAGGCACACTTGGAATTTTTGAAAACAAGTAAGGTGTAACCATGTTTTTACCAAACAAAATTCATACCAAAAAACCAACCTCAAGAATGGAAGGTACATTTCTAAGTAATGGCTAGAAAAGGAGTTTTTGAAAAGTTTCTAGGTCTTTTGGGTCTTATATTTAATGTTTAGTACATTATTAACCTAATGTTTGTTTTAACCACTGTACTTAATTTTAATCACTATCACTAATATTTTTGGTCAAAAACAAATTTGACCTTACAAGATATTATAAATTATTATTATTCCTAATATTTAATCCATTTTTCGAAATTATAACCATATAAGTGGTATAAATGAATTTAAAATTAATCCCACTGACGAAACGACACTCTAGGTTTCTAAAGTAAAAAATGACTTTTCTTTTTCTTTGTTTTTATACCCAATTTCAAAGTGAAATTGTTATAAATTACCTAAAGTGAACCAATTAAAAAAATATTATCTAATTAATCTTTTAACCCAATTGAAAATATAATTTATCCTTACAAATAAATTAAATTAAAAAGTAATTTAGAATTAAAATTTGGTATTCTCTACAATTCTATCCAAAAATAATGTTTCTCAGAAAATTCCCAAAACAATCTCCAAAAGTTAATTTTGACATTATAACTTAGAAAAATAAATTTTATTTTAAGAAATTTAATTTCTATATGTGTCTAAAATTAAAATTTATATTTTTCAGAGAAGGAAATTAAAATAATTTCATTTGAGAAAATGGTATTTTTGAACATACAGGTACCTTAAAAAATATTTCTTTAAATATCAATATTTTTTATTTATATTGAAAAATTAGAAAAATATTTTAATAGTAGTTATTACTATTCATATAACTAATTTTAATTACTTGGTTATAATTACCTCATTTATATAATTACAATGGTGAGATGATGTTTTGTTGAAACATCAGTGTTTTGTGTAATGTACCCCAAGTAGATATTGTGTGTAGTGAATGAAAAGTTGATTCCATGTGAATGTAATGTTTGTATTAGTGATAAAAAATCATTTTCATTGTTTTTTGAAATAAAAAATATCAAAATATTATATTGATTTGAAAAAAACTCATTCACAAAATCTCAGGGTGTTTCCCTATGACTCTGACCGGATAACCTGAGCTGATCCACCCTGTTTTCAATATGAACCTAGGGTCTAACAACCATGGTCATGACCACCACCAAAGCCTATTTGGATAGTTTTACCCTAGATCCCTACCTGATGAGATGTTTTTGACCCTACTCCCAATTGTGGAGTTGGTTCATACCCTCTCCCATTGGATTCTAGTGTAAATGTTCTGCAGAAACGATGTAAATGGTTCATCTTTCCACCAGATCGGCACTCAATTGGATACCTCAAACAACAAGGCCTCATATTTCCCTATCTACCACACTGGTAGCACCTCACCTAGTTACCTTAAGCTGTGGTCTGGCTACGAATATCACTGTGTGGAAGATCTGAATGACGCTTCCTACTTCTATTCTAAGTAGTACTAGATCGAGATGTCGAACCTCCCCGGCTCCTAACCCCAACCTCTATCAGGTTATTCTCTATGGTTAGAACCTCATTCACTATTCCATAAATAATAGTCAATTGAAATAAATTTACATGTGATCATATTTCACACATGAGACCATCCTTGAAATGCCTAGCTCTCGATAGCTTTCCACCCATCAGAATATGTGTGAAGTGCTGGAGCTCTATAAAACAGGATGAATAATCCATAATTGATAGTGTGCCCTAATCCATATGTAAGAAATCATGGGATCTATCATCCCCCAAATTCTCTGGATATAAATAATCATATATTTCCATAAGAAAATCCCTCTAGGACATCTCTCGATTACCATCATTTTGAGTGATAAAATACCACCACCTCTTAGAGAAATCATGCAGCAAGTACATGGTGAGATTTACCCTAAAAACATGGGTGTATACACCTTCCAAAACACTCACATAAAATCTAGAATTATAAAGGTATGGCCTTATAGTCACTGAACGGTCTAGATGAATCATAAGAACCCATCATGGAAATGTACCTCAGTACCTATGTCTAGTATAACAACTTGTGTTGCGGCTGGTATTACTAGAGGATCCATGGGTACCGCCTAGGATACCTCCTCAAAATAATTTTCATCACCACCCTTATGGAATTCCACTAGAGTTTGGCGGTGTTTCATGCCTCTACAATGCAAAACACATGCCTTAGTGCTATATCATTATCAAGTATTGACGCTCAAATATACTTATTTCATAATACGATAGGTAAAACCCATCATCTATAAGAACACACCCCTCATCCAGCACGATGGGTCAGCTCTGGGAATAAAAAAAGTCAAGTATAATAATGATATAATACCTACTACCCACAATTAAGGAAGAGTCAGTTCAATTTCTCTACTATAATCCATTTCAGTTTCTATTACATTCTCATTTGAATTTCATACTAATTCAAATTTATATCAAATTTAATTTAAGAAAGTTGAATTCATTTTTTTCCATATTGTGATACATGGGGGTCCATACTCCCAAGGTACTAACTTTTGGCATCCATTTCATCCATACCGTAGAAAAATTAAATATACCTATCATAAATATAGGCATACATATCACGAAACCTATCACAAAAATATGAAACTAGTAATGCATTATAAATGGCATGGCATAATGCATAGAATGTCATATATAGAAGGTTACTATATGTTGTATGAGATATAATTACCTCATCTAATTGGGTTTCAATTGAGTATTACCCAAATTTATTTTGACAATAATACCATAAATCTAGTGCATCATCCAATGGTGGAATCAAATCAACAATAGTAGTCAAAATCCAGAAAAAATAATTCAATTCAAGGAAATTTGGATTTTCCATATATGCAGCTTAACTATGCATAGGCATAGCTCAATAACAAACAACATTTCGTTTTTGTCATTTCCAATACCAACAAAAACTAGAAAAAACATGTTTAAGATCCGTCTCAAGAACAACATCCCCCATATAGTCAATATCACAAAACAGATTCCTAAACAAACCATCTATAAAGATATGGGTAAAGCCCAAATCCTATATTGTGATTTTACTTGGATGATGGTTTGTGTAGTATTTTATTATAAATTCAATTTGGAACTTGAGCCCATCCATGACATTCCTGTGATGGAATTCAAGTATCTCTCTAAGTATGATATCTAAATTTTCTCATCCTTAACATTCCTAAGTTGTTATTCAAGTATCGCCTATGTATGATATCCACCAACACCCTACAAGACAATATTGGAGAATCTCTAAAGAACTTGGTATCGTTCTTAGAGTGGTATAGAGTCCTTCCAATCATTTCCATCATGAGTGATCATGTAGGGAGATTGTGTATCTCCCATGGCATAAATAGTCAATTCCATCTCCAGTCCTTCTATTTAATCCTTTATTTGGATCCATGATTCACCCAGCATATAAATAAAGCCTCGATGATTCCTTCTATGGAATCCTTCACCTGGATCCTTGATTCATCCATGGAATAATCAAGGTCAATACATTGAATCCATCCATGTAATCCTTCAATTATATCCCTTATTCACCTAAAGCATAATCATTGTTCATTCCATCAAGTCCGTCAAGGGGATCCTAAAATTGGATCCATGATTAACCCACATAATAAATCATTTCCTCAATTCATTTCCATTTAAACATTTCATTTATCATGTCAAGGTAAAACACAAAAGCATCCATTTCAATATCACCTCAAAAGGTGAATCAAGCATTATGAAACCTCAAAAGTCTTGGTCTTTCAATTACACTTATGTGAATTTTCAATATAATAAGACTCACAAGAATAAATAGATATTACATGGAATATTTATCATTAATCTAGCATGAGAAAATCAATAAGAAGAGAAATTAATCTTATGAAACCAAGACATAGAATATGAACTATTTAACTCACATGGGTAGTTCACCTTTAAGAAAAAATTCAAGCTAAATAGACTATTGCATAACCAGACCAACATTCAAGTCATCAATCCCTTTCCATTAATAATTCCAATTAACATCCATTACCATTGAAATTCCATTTATAATCAATTTCAGATTTATCACCACATAAAATTGGAAAAGGCACACCTAAATGGGTGTCCAAGGCATAATCTATAAAAGGCCTTTTTACAACATAACAAAGGGGTAATTCATTGAAGATTCACAACCAATAAAACTAATTAATGAGACTATATAAAAAACTACAAAATTAGTATCCATACTAGGGTTCAATTTAAATTTAATGTGATGCCTAAAAAATGTATAGCGGCACAACAACATATATAAACAGCCTGATTATTAAGGAAAGGAATGATACCACTTACCATAGGTCTATGCTAGATATCTCATATAGTATAAACTCCTAATTAAACCTATATTAGGGTAAATATGAAGAATGGATCATGAAATTGAAAATATTTCAAGTTATCCTAAATCCAAATTGCATAGTTGATATCCAGATGATCATAGAATGATTAAAAAGAAATCGAGGTCTAAATGTTATAGATTTAAGGAGATGAACCATGCTTGAATACGAGTTTAGATAGAGAAAATACCTCAAATAATTGGATATATCAAGGTGGTAATCATCTCCTCCTCCCTCTATTAGGAAAAGGGAAATTTACCCAAAAATAGGTTTTAAAAGGTTCTTTATTTTAAAAAAAATTATTAAAATTACCATGAACATTAGGTTCTCATGGTTTAAGAACACTATTTACTAAACTGTGTGAAAACTGTGAATAATTTCCTATGGGATTTGAGAATAGAACATCGTTTACTCCCACAGTTTACTAATAGTTTAAATTTTTTGAAAAAAATCCCCTGTCAAAATTTTCTGAAATTGCATAACACACCACACGGGTGTGCAACCCAACCCGCACAGTTTTCAATAATCGTGAAACCTCCTCTTTTCACCCAAAACTTTGGTTCTGGGCTCCGGACCAACCACCGACACCTATGATCCCTCTATGATCTCAATGAGAATTCATATTAGGTTATATTTAATCAATTAAATTTATAATTTATGGAAAAAAAGTAATCAGAACCTCATAAGAAGTATCAAGTTTTAAAAAATAGATAAACATATTAGATGTTAATGAATGTGAAATGGATATATACTCCATTATTCTATTTTAATTGAGGGTCTAGATTCCCTATACATCATACAAGAGGAAAAATCATCTTAATGAAAATAAACTAATGACATGATCCAAAATATTCTAGACAACCCTCTGATTAGATTAGATTTATGATGGTGTAATGGAGGTACAGAAATTTGATGAAAATCATGTTTGGTATCCCATCTACAAATCAATAATAGGTAACTCTAAATATGAAGCTTTCACCTCTTGTATGCCAAATACATTGTATCTGAAACTTCATGTGGTCTATACAGTGGGTCATCCAGTAAAAAATAATCATTTTTTGTCCCATTATCAAACTCTACATATCATCACTAAATAATACAATAATACAGCATAGCCTATAACTCTTCATATAGTATTTTCTAAGGAATAACATGCAGTCGTAGATTGAGAGGTTATTATTTGACTTAATAAGCATATTATTCCAAAAATAAATAATGAAAAACTATAATTACCTTTTAAAACATGATACATATTATATTCATGAATTTATTTTAAAAATACAAAACAAAATCATATAAAATATGTTTTGTAATAAACAATCAAATGATATACCCCCATATAACTACAATGTTTTCAATATTTTTAGTGTTTTGTTTTAGTCATTATATCTCTATGAAATTATTATAATATCTCCATGTGACCTTGTGAAAAAATACTCCCAATAAACTCCATTATTTGGACACATATATAAATATTTATTTTTTAAGAAATGGTGAGGTTATAGCTCCTAATCATGATACTAATATAATTGATCAAGTATTAAAACACATTTACCAATTGAAATCAAATATTATAATGATAATAACTTATGTTATCAATATAGAATATTTATTGTCACATAATAATCATATTTCAACAATTATATTCAAACATTTATTTCAAATTTTAATGTCCCATGATTTTACATTTTGTGAATTTTAGGATGAATTTGAATTTTTTATTCAATATAAAGTTTAATTTTTAGATTTGGGATTCTAAATGGGACTATAAAAGTTTGAACATTTTAAAGAGATGTTTTGATTATGTTTCATTGTTTGGGTTCCATTTTGAGTTAATGTGTGGGACCAAATAATAGAAAAAAGACAGTAATGAAATTATAAAATTATAGAACGTCATGTCATGACGGTTATTACATTTCATGATGATTTTAAGAGGGAATTATGGCTCATGAAATGTGGCGAATACTATGATGATCTCTAGATGAGAGTAAACTTCTCTTTCTAGTTATAGAATGTTGTGAATCCTATAGGTCGGAAATATAATATAGCTAGGTAGGGGTGTGGAGCCTGATTCATAGGGGTGGTTGTGTTGTGACATTGGAGTGTCTCATTTTGACTAGGCTAAAAACCTATTTTTAATAGTGGTAGACATAAAATTTAGTAGTTATACCCTTGTGTTATTGGTCAATGGGGGGAATATGTTATAAATTTATTCAATATATCATCCCCTACTCTTACTCCTTTGATCACCTATTAAAATGGGTGATCTTAGTGTTGTTTCATCGTGTTTACTAGTGATTTTATCCATTTATCTTCCCCAGTTTTAGTTTCCCTTCATCATCATTTACATAAGAAAAAAAATTGGGTTTTGGAAATAAATTTCACCAAATCATTGTGGAATTGATGGGTGAAAATGGATAGTTTTATTATCATGTCTTGATGGTAAATCATGAGGATTATTGAAAAATTGTGTATGTGGTTTTGATAATGATGCATCACTAATTAACTATTGTTTATGTTTTTGGAAAAAAATTAAACTGGATTTGAATTATTTTTTGGTTTTACATAATTATCATATGATAGAGTCTGGATTAGTATGTGGAATTTTTATGGGTGGATGATCATGGTTACAATGTAATGATATATCATGTTAGTGACCAGTTCAATGTGAACAATCTCGAGAGAGAGTGGTTGAGATTTTTTAATGGGACTATCATTGGATAATTTTTTTGTCATTATGTATTCCCCCTCTTGGAAATATTGTTTTTGGAATGTTTCATGTGATATGAGGTTTCTCCAATAAAGGTGAAGGAATTTTTTTGAAAATTATATAAATTGTTTCTTAATGTTAACTTTCAATGAATGGATGTATGTTCCATAGTCCACGATATATAAATTATAAATCTATTAGTGTATTATTTACCAATTGTCATGGAATAAATTATAAAATAATGTTATCTTATATATAGACCATATTTTTTGAGAATCTAATTAATTATACGAATTTAGGGGACATTCTGATAGGTTCTTCAGAAACCATGGGTATAGAAGACTGATGTATTTGGAATGTATAGAACATAATTCCATGATTGAATTTTGAGATGTGTGAGAGTGTTAAGAAAGATGATAAGTGAGTATAGAGATTAGTCCTCCCCCATTGGATATAACCACCCGGGTAGGTGTACCTAGGGTATATTGATGATAAGTTAGGTCTTTATATTGAACTAGGATGACATGGGATGTGAGATTTTTATCACACTATATTTATAGAGGGTTCTTATTTGGTCTTATAATATGAGGCCTTTTGAAATATGATGTGATGATATTGTGGTATGCTATGCCATCTAACTAACATGCATGTCCTAAGAGATGAGAGGAGTCCAAGGATATTCTGTTGGGAGTTCAGGTTATGATGAGTCCTTGGGGACATAATGTTGTTCCAAAGTGTTTTGTTGGACCTTGACGGTGTTGGTTAAGTGAAGTGTGTATCATTAATTTCAAATTTCACCTTAGAACAAAATATTAGTGATGTGATCCTTCAATGTAATTAAGGATGGGTATATATCATGAACTTGAGATATTAACTATTATTATGTTTTGGGACATGGCTAGATAGATAATTATTTTTTCATCCCTAATTAATTACTCAGGGGGTGTTTTTCCAAAAAATGATATTTATGAGATTCCTGATATTAACTATTTTTATTTCAATAATGTAATATTTAATGAGACTCTTTGTGATACACAATATATCACTACTGATCTGATTATTGTATGGGATTTATAAATAATTGGGGATCATGTGGATAAACATGGTGATGATTTATGAGATGCATTCTGATTCCAATGATCTAATCTATGCACCAGATTTGTTTATGGGAGATTCATATTAATTACTCATAAATTTTTATTACATCCAATGATGTTGGGAGACATGCCCACTGATTCCTAAGATCTAGTCCTTGTACCTATTTTTCATTTGATAGATTCATACTAAGTCATAGGATCTAGTCATTGCATACGATTTTGTTTCTTGAAATACTTAGAGATTACTACAATATAAAAATTATTTTTAGGTTATTTGGGAATCCTAGGACATTACAAGGATCTAGCGGTGGTGTGTGATAATTCTAGATTCCTATAATTATGTTCATGGTCTAGGCTTCACACATCATAGGGATACAATTGTATTTTGAGGAATGATATACACCCCCTTATAATTATGTGTTTTTTTTGGAGAGTCTTTGACATTGTTCTAAGATGGTATAATCAATTTTGAGTGCCACTTTAGAACTCAAAAAAATGGGTATATATTTATTAATCTTAATTTAATTTATTTATTCATATATGTATATCACATAGAAGTACACTAATTTACTAGTTATATTACTGTCATAATTGGTGGTTCCATACTGTGTTTTGCTCATTCCCTACTCATAAGATGAAGAAATTTAGGTTCCAAAGAATATTTCATTAAAAATTGGTTCATGTAGGTCAGCGTCCTACTATTTTATATCTAGTGGCACATATATGAATGTATTTTGATACATGTATGTGATGGGGATTTGTGATAATAGTATATTCTCGTATTCAATCCTTCTATGTATCCTGTTCTTTTTATATGTCCAGTGGGAGCTTAGTAGATGTATTTTGGGTTTAGTGTGTGTCTGTGTGACTCTAAAATTTCAAATTTATATTTCTAAGAAATATTATATTTTATTTTATTATTAATACCCTAATTTAATATTATATATTTTATTTGATTATTTTTCTGTGATTCCTACTTTGATGTTAAGGAATTGTATCCCCATGAAAATACCCTAGAACCTCACTGTATGTCACCTGGATCAGCTGTGTGTGGATGGGTATATAAGGGAATGTGATACAACTATCCTAGAATCAAATTAGTGGTATCTTGAAGGGGAGGTTTTATACTATGGTATTAGAGCATTGGTTATTATCATACTATTGAGATATGGCAGACCAAGAATAGGGATGTGTGAGGGCTTTGCATGGACCTCATAATAGTTCCCCATGAACACATATTTCCATGAATATTCAAGGATATCATGGATATGGGAACATTGTTTTGGATTTTATCTTTTATGGATTTATGATTTCTCATAGTGTGATGTAATTGGTTATTTAATTTATGATTAAGGGGTTTTCAAATGTTTTCCAACTGGAAATTTCCTAGTGTAAACGTATTATATTTTGTACATGGGACTCAAATGAAATTATCATGCTTATGATTGATAGATAACACTAACAAATAGGTTTCAATTGCTTAATGTTTTAACAATAAATCATATCGAATTGTCTAGCAAAACTTCTCAGTGGAATTATTCTCATATGGACAACAATATAATTATTTTGATGACTGATCAGGTGCATCTTATGGTGAGATGTTCCTTGAGGATAACTATATATCCCCAAATTGTGATATATTTATAGCTACCCATATAACATTAGTACAATAATTGATTTTCATGACAATCTATGCCATGTGGGTGATTTTTGTACATAATCCATGACAAATGTGTTATTTTATTCAAAGTATTAATAATTTCCAATAACATTTACTAGTTTCATTCATTGTATATTTATTATATTTTTAAATTTATTTTTTAACAAATAAAGATAATTTTGGATAGAGTATACCATGTGTAAAATCAATCATAAATTAATTATGATATGCTTTTCAAATATTATTATTTAAATATGAATGTTATAACATATTCATCTATTAACTCGGTATGAAATGGAGTAACAAAATTATAAAATATATATTGAATTTTTTTTATAAATAAATTTACTCACTAGTGCCTCATAAAATTGAAGTCAATTCATAATGATAAGAAATAAATCACATCTGTTTAAGAGTAGTTTATGTTTAAAAGGTTCGTTTTAAAAAAATGAGTATTCCTTATATTTTTTATGTATCATATAAAAGTAAATTTTTTGAATTATATAATTTGAATTTGATAAATTATCTTCACTATTGGATTAATAAAATCAAAATTATATCATAATAAATGTTTGTTATCTTTCATAAATAACTGATTCCATGGAGAATGGTGAAAATTACCGATTTTATAAAAAATGTCACTTTAATAAAATTATCATGACATAAGATTAACATGAAAGTTTATGAATCATTTTAATATAAAAAATATATAAGTTTATTATGTAATTTAATTAATTTAATAATTTAATGTTGAACATATTACTCTATGATTGACATTTAAGAAATATAAGTGGTTTTTTAGTCAAACAAAATGTTTTTTATATAAATATATTTTATTCATGGTTTTGAAAACATTTGTCTAGTTTTTTTGTATAAAACATTTATTATCTTATTAACTTACTTTAATTAATCCAATTTGATTCAAATTTTTAAATGATAATGGTGTAAAATCATTTCACATGCATCAAATGATCATTTTTCTAAATATGGTTTTTCATTTCATTTTTTGAAAAGATATTAAAATTATATTTTACCATTATAAGAAATTGAATCATATAAAATATATTCTATATTTGGGTTTAGTGTTTTTTTAATAATTTCCATTTTATATTTTTTCATTCAAAATAGTAACCAATGTAAAAGTTTGTCATCTCGGTGATTGGTAAAAATGGTTAATCATGCTTAAAACTATGGTATATGGTATCACTATCTCTCAAAAACATTCTATTATATCATTTTAGGAGTATATTTCTGCTATTAACATCCTATTATTGAAAATATTGGATTTTTGTTCCATTTTTCATTTATAATGACATATAAATTATTTTATTTAAATAATAAGTACCAACCGTCACTCTATAAATTTTACATTCTCTAATATGATTTTATATGACTAAAAATATTTTAATACTAGTTATAAAAGATTATTTAGAATCTAAATAAATTATTTCTATTATGGAAATTTATTTTTAACTTTCGGAAATTCTATGATTTCCTAAAACACTTGTGCATCACAACTGAATGCATGTTTATACAGTTGTAAAATCAAAGTAAATGCTATAAATTTCATAAAAGTAGTGTTTTTTGGATAATTAAAATCCATTCATGATTTTTATAGATAACATTTTTTATTAAGTAATTTTCTAAACAGTCAAATTCATTATCTATAGTAATCTTAATGTTTTTAAATTTAAAATTTGAGAATATTAATGAAAATGACCTTAATGACATATTATGTTTTGAAATAATTAATTAATTAATATAAAAAACATAAAAATATTATAATTTTAATAATAAATCGTAAGTTTTTGATCATATCAACCATTTTCCACTTTTGATCCACTTTCCCAACTAGAATGAAATTATTGACCATTAATCACTATATATGTTGTTAAAACAATATATCCTATTTTATTTCCCCCAAACTAATTTTATCTTCTAAAATATTGAAATTTTGTGCCATATTAAATTGATAGTGATATTTATATTATTTCAGTTGAAGAATAACTACAAAAATACATTATTTCTTTTAATATATCAAATTTATTTTAATTAGAGAAAACTTTATTCATGATTATTTAAGTAACATTTTATGGAATGTTAATTAATTTTGAGTTAAATTTATTTATTTTTAATTTTATTCAATGTTATGATAACCTAAACTTCTTACTCAACGTAGATTTCTTACATCTTCATGTAGTTTAAAAATAAAATTTAATAGTTTTAGAATATAAAATTGATTTTTATACATTAATATGGTTTATGTTTTTTATAGACCTAGATGGAAGGTAGGTAATATTCTAAATACTGATATTTGAACGCTATTTTAATTGGATGTGTTTAATGTAAAATTATGTGAATAGTCCTAAAAATGAATTTCAGTATATTTCATCTCAAATAATATTTAATTAATTATTTTATAAATCATAAATTTTTTATCATTTGTCAACTTTTAGATAATGGTTTTATCATATAAACAATTTCCCAATTATTATTGAATTTCCCTTTTCTAAATACATTATTGACACCCAAATATGATGTATCTTGTTTCCAACGTATAGTTTAAAAGGGTTAATGGGGGATACAAAAAATTGATAAAGGGTTTAAATTATTTAAATAGTTGTCTATATCCTACTAGTTTAATTGAATTAAATATTATCTCACACCCTTTAAAAATTATTCCAATTTTGAGTCACAAGACTATGAGTTTAACATTATATTATTTTAAATAGTGGAATAATCATAAGTGTTGAAATCCATTGACTTATAAATGGACTCAATCTATCATATATTATTTACTCCATCATTAGCCACATAGATTGATCAAAGATTAAATAAATAAATTATATAATTTATATCCAAATTAAAGTGGCTCTATTATTCTAAAAATACTAATCCAATGGTCCAAAATAACATATCAAAAGGATGTTTCTTAAAGAAAATTTAATCTTATTCACTAAATACATTTTGTTTAATTTATTCTTCTAACTATTAAAAATAATCCTTAACCATATTAACATAGATAAATCGGTTTAATTTGAATACTAAAATTTTATTTTCTAAATGTCATAATCATTGTCTATATATCATCCATCATAATTGAAAATGAAAACATCATCATGCACTGGAATAAAATACCATCTTCATAAATGATTTATTTTATATTTCATTTCCACCTATCATGTATGGTTATATAGATGGTTTCAATGACTATATATTATATTTAGGAAATTATTATTATTTATTTATTTCTCAAATATTTTTTTATTTTCTCACCCCCTCATTGGTTGCAAGATTGTAACATCGGTCGTGCATTATTATGGACTACAACATCCATGATTCAATGAAATGTCATTTCATTTAACCTTTGAATGAAAATTCATAAGGGTTGATATAATGAATATATATGATATATAATATATAATTATGATTTTTTAATGATTAATTATTAATTACCTTTCTTTTTCTCCATCTATGGAAAAGTGAGAACATCACCCCTGCATATATATAGACTGTTGTCTCCATGAAGTTATATAATTAATTTCTTACACCACATTATAAAATTTATTATAAAATTTTATATAATAGATAAATAAGATACTTATTAAATTAATAATATTATATATATTTTTACATTATTATAAAGGTTGATGTACTAGAAGCACCCAACCAAAAAATGAATGAAAAACAGAACATTGAAAACATAGAATGAGTTTTTTAAGGTGTAAGATTTAATAAAAGAGCGTTTATAATTTGTAAGTGATTCATATCTAGTAATATAATTATGAATAGTGTTTAGATAGAAATTTCGAACATTTTAAATATATAACATATTAGGTTATGATCATGTACAAAGATAAACAACACCATAGGTAATGGTTTCTCATCTCAGAATAGTTTTCATGAGACTTTTCTATATTAAGAAAATTGATTCTTTTTTGTTCTATTTTAATAATATATAAATAAATTTTATTATTCATTTAATTCAAATTATAACTCTTTAAAATTAACTACAAGTCTCTCTCTTTTATGATGTTTTGATTCAATTGTTACCAAAACATTAGGGGTTCTTCATCTCAATATTTTCTCATTGACACAAGCTTCAAGTTATGAACCTATTTTTGTATATACGGTGCATATACAACCCCATTGGATTATTATATCATAAATATCATCATATTCATTATATATAATGTTATATATAATGTTATTTATATTATTATGTTCATGATTTGAATGTTACCAAAGCGATAAATCTATATGTTAAAATCTTATTTCCAATTAGGACTCTCTATTTTATATTTTCCTCAAGGGAAATAATCTGATCCTTATCTTAAAATAGCCATATATTTTATACTCAATTATTTATTTCTAATTTTTTCATTTCATCCTTACATTTAAATCTCTTTGGTACCTAAAATGATAATGGAAATTATTTTATGTGATGGAATATTTATTTTATGTTCTTGGTTAGGGAATCTTTCACATACTTCTATATTTTCATTATATTGTTTTCAAAAGAATGTTAATTTGTATTATCTAATTTTTTTTTAATTTATCTTAATCCCTATATTAATTTATCTTTAATGATTCACAAGATGAATTTTTATAATTTTTTCCTACCATAATTTTTATTATTTTGCAAAAATATGAAAGGAATCATTGTTTTAAAATTTATCAAATGAACGGATTTTCTCACCGTCTTGAAATATATTTAAAATAATGATTCATCTAAAAGTTACCATGGTAATTTTAAACTAATATATTTTTCAATATATTCTATATATATTTATTTTTTAATATCACCTTTGGAGAATAATATTTTATAATTTTTCACGGAATTGAAAAAATGCTATTTTAAAGGTATTTTATATCTACATAAACATAATTTAATTATTATTACTATTATCATGGGATATTGTTTTATTATACAATCCACTCCCATCCTCTAGATAGATTACAATGATGATATTTTAATATTTTTCTATGAATCCCATTTCTTTCATGAGTAAATTAAACATTGATTAATTAATCAATGTATTAATGAAACTATCAACATATCTTCAATGGACGACTTATGATTATGTGATGGTGAAATCACTATGAGACCAATTTAGTTTTCATTTTTTATGATGGAATTAAATATTTAATGATTTTGTGATATTATAGAACACTTATATAATGAATGATATCTCATGAAATAATTTGAAAAAATGGTGTTTGAACACATTTTAGTCTAGGATTATATCAAATATGATTATCTAAACATTAAGAAATCACTGTAGATATTCTATGAATAGGGAGTTAACATTATATAATATGGACTCTATCCTATCTTGTATTCTTTGAATTGAGATATAACTAAGGAAATTAATTTCTATACTTAATTTTATTCTAAAAAATAGTTATTATGATTATGATTTGTTTTAATTGATTGTGATTGAATATTTATAATATCACACTCTTATAATTATGTCATTTTTTATGGAAAAATATTTCTTCCATGAATCATAAAAAAATGAACTTTGAATAATTTATAATTAAATTATTTATTTATTCATTATGATGTCAACCCCTTATACTTATCAAATTATTAAATATAATAATTTATTGATATATTCTATGTTTACCATTACTTGGAATCTGAGGTCACCTTTTGTATCATTATTTTTTCCTTGTGATTTGATAAATGATAATATTTGATATAATATTTTGAATTGTATCATTTGTGGAGAATTATTTATTATGTGATAAAGCCATATTATATAATAATAAAATATTTATATAAAGGAAAAAATTACACATATTATAAGAAAGTAAAATGTTTTTTTATGAAAAGTTTTTTTCATAACTATATGAAAAACTGAACCTAAATGATCTTGTTCATGTATATGACTCATTATTAGTTATTGATATTGTAATTATGGATTTTTAATGTTGGGTTGCTTCATATGGAATCAATGATAGTGTGAAACGTTTTAACCATTGAATTTGGGTGCACGAGGTCCAATATTTCTCATTATACATAATTGAACCAAGTGATTTTTGGTTACTAGGCATGATTCATCATATTTTATTACATTAGATACACTTTATTACAATTCAAGTCCTCTAAGAGGTAGTCTCAAATGTATAAAACCTGTAAAGTACCATTCCCTAGAAGAAGATGGCTTCGCATGAGATGCTAGCTATGAGCATGTGTTTCTATATATATATATACACATATATATATATATATATGAATATGATAACCATAGAAGAGTATTTCATGGAACGAGTTTTTTTGATTAGTTTTTGATGTTTGAATATATATTTTTTCCTTGATCTATAAACTTGGTGAGATGCCTGAATTATTGGCTATGCATGACATCTGAGTGCCATTTAAAATACACTTTGGGAATTAAAGAGAATTGTTTTTATTATTATGAGTTGGAATATATAAAAGTGTAAACTATGAGAGGTGTTAGGCTAGGATTACAATATTCTTAAAGATAATAATCATGAATTAGTGTTATAGGTTATGAGATCAATGGAAAATATGTTCTATCAGGTATATGATATGGGCATGAAGATACCTCGATTATATATAAAGAAAATAATTTGAAGTGATATTAGTGTCAAGGATCAGTTTTTATGGGTAAGATTAATACAATTCTAACATAATGTGATTTAAGGTACATTCTCACTAATATTATATAGTAATACCATTGATGGTTTATCAAGGATGGGTAATGTGTGGGTAGATATATCCGGTTTTGAGATGATGTGTGGGTAATCATTGATCATATAGTTAACATCACCATGAGTGACATTCACTACCTATTTGAGGGAAGAAAAAGAGTTTTATATGATTATATTAGAGTTAATTCTTGGGAGAATCATGATCAATGGTTTAGGCCCATGAACCTAATCATAACTCATTGAATCATGAGACTAATTGTTTTACTACATGTTATGAGAGAGTAAACCCATTAGGTTTATATGAGATTGAGGATAGATATGTTGTATTATATATGTATTTTTGATCTATCATTTATGATGTATGAATATTATTCTATTTAATTTGATTAGAAATTTGTAGATTTGGTGGTTCGAGGTTTTGATAAGATTAGTAGGTGTCCATATGATATTGGGGAAAGAAGATATAGATGTCCAAGATTAATCAATATACTATGTTATAGTTGACCCAAGATTGTACCTTAACAAGAGTTGATGGTATTTATGTGCATGGATTCAAAGGAGAAATAGTCATGTTATAATAGAAACTATTTTAAATAAACTCATGGAGATATGTAAGTGAATCCCTTATGTTAGGAATTTATCATTAGTCATTTGGGAGAATTTATAACAATATGGATGGAAATTTGGAGATTGTTGAGGATAATGATCCTTGTGAGTGTAGAATACTTGGTAATTTAGGATTTAAATAGTTTCTTGGATATGAAAGGTAAGGCCACATCCTACCATTATATCAGTTAATTTATAGAGCATTAGATATGGACAAACTACCCTCAATCTGATAATTTTAGGGA
Source organism: Viscum album (assembly GCA_963277665.1). NCBI lineage: Eukaryota > Viridiplantae > Streptophyta > Magnoliopsida > Santalales > Viscaceae > Viscum > Viscum album. The sequence continues at coordinate 1,892,191,107 of OY728122.1, read as the reverse complement.
TGTATAAGATTATTCATTATATGGTTTAGATGGATCTAAGATACTAGTGTGAAAATGAATCTAATTTTCTAAAATTATAAGGGAAATTATATATTTGAAACTCAATTCAGTATTTGATGGAGTCTATGTTTCATCAATGGATTGAAGATGGTTTTTGATGTGATTTAGTAGTGGGTCAGTTCGAGTTGAAATAGTGATTTGGTTGAGAGAAATATAACCATTATAGGTGGTTCATGATCTAACAATGGAACTATACTAAGTTTAAAGTACATAAAATGTTTTGGGTGTATTGATAATCACAAGATGCCTTCAACAGTAATGGAATCATGTTGAGACGACACAATAACAAATATTTTGGTGTGGATGATCCTTTAATAGTAAATGTTTAGTTAGAGGTGGTTTTACTAGTGTTCTAATATGTATTTGGGTGCATTGAAATGTAAGCCATACTGAGCCAGTCATTGGACTACTGAAAATAATGTTATGTCTGTGATTCTATTGGTGGGGAGCATTGTCACATAGAATAAGACCATATGATCTAATTCTTATTTCAGGGACCTCTATAATACTATAGTTGAACTATTTGATGAAGTCATTATGTTAAGAAATAAACATGGGCGGAATACCACCATCTCAATGGTTTGGTGATGGTGATGAGTATGTGGATTAGTTTTTTTTTAATAATGTGACATGATTCTTGGATACATTCAGTGTAATCTAGTTCAATATTATGTTATATAATATGGCATGTTGATCTTGAATTTGTCACTAGGATAGTTTGAGTGATTAATGACATTTTAATATTATCATTTATGAGAAGTTCTATAGAGGGGATATTTTAATGAACTATATTTTTACATGATGAAAAAATCATATTTAATTATAATATTTGATTCTAAAGTGGGTTATATTTCAATAATTTGTATTTGTATAAGGAATATAAGAACTAAGACATCAAAAATTTAATTTTTGGATTCAGTTCCAATTTCAAGTAGCATATTAGTTTTCATATTAACATATTATATGGATACATGATGTTGCTGAAATTATGCACTCGAATCTACACACATTGCAACATTATGCAGTGATGCATCACAACAAACAAAAACAAGACCACTCCATAATATAATATTTCCAAGGTTTATCCATTGTTATGTTTTTAATTCCATACACAATTTTTTTATTGCAATGACATATCCCAGAATGGTTGTTAATCCTTTTCATTATGGGTCGCCACACTATGGTCTTGGGACATCACACTATGACCAGACCCTATTATTTTTTCATAATAATGAAAGACTGATAATTTAATAGTTATTGCCTCTAGTTTTTGGTCAAACAGATCATGGGAATGGTCCATTTTCATATAGTTCATCCCTCTACTCTTTCTCATCTGATCCCCCATATGTGGGGGTAATCATAATTCTATTATTTTCTTTTTCTGGGTGATATTATATTTATTTATCCATTTTATTTAGTTTAACATTATTGTATTTGACTTCAAATGATTTTGAATATGGTATTAGATTCTAAATCTAACATCATATGGTTGAATCTGGAAAGGATGATGTGGATATTTCTTGACATTTTGAGTGGGTGTCCTTGATGGATGAATTCATGTCACTGTACATTGTTCCTATGTTCGAACATCACCCAGTGAGTTTATGAAGGGTTTTTTCCTAAAAAAATAAATAGGATGTGGGATTAGTGTAATTCACTTGGTAATATTTCTATCATGGTCTCATGATTATTCCATTGACCTTCTGTAGGTGCAGGGTTGTGGTTTCATTATGATTGGGTGACACATTGAGTTATTAAGAATGTTTTACTAAATTAATTACATTGTATAATAAATTATAAATATTTATAATTGATTTATTTTTCTATTTTATTTTGATATATTTCTTTGGGTGGTGGCTAGTTGGTCATTAAAATTATTGATCAAGAGTGTTCAGGATTATTTTAAAAGTAATTAGCATCAGATGAGGTAGGTGGTCCCTATGGAGTCCACCTTATTTGAAATGAATTTTGATAGGTAATGTCACGACCCGACCCTACCTGGGATCGAGCTGTAACTACCCCATGCCCGCCTCCAAAGGCTAGGGGCTGGCAACAAGTGCCAAAGGCTAAACAACTCAGGGAGGCTGTTGCCTGAGTACCTGTACACACACACATGTAGCCCATTAAATGCAAAAGTGCAGAGTAAAAAGAAAAGTAAAGTACCAACTTCTATAAATAACCCACAAAAGTGCATCGACCTCTAAACAGTACAAAGCAGGAGCTGAAGGTAAACTAAAAAGGTAAAGGAAAAAACACGCGCCCAACCAGAAAAGTGCCAAAACCCAGCAACAGGTAAACAAAAACAAACACCTGGGAGAGTCCCACACATGGGACCCGACTACGACCACCGCACGCGGTCCAAGCTCCCGAACTCCCAAGCTCCGCTGAATTCACGAACAACCTGTCTGTCATCTGCAAGGGCACACCAGGTGAGGGAAAATCCCAAGCAGGGGTGAGTATAAAATTACTCAGTAGGATACCTCAAAGGCTTGAGGGAGAAACAAAGGGGGTACCAAAGGGTGAGCAGTAGATCGAATAGGGAATAGTAAAGGAATACAACAAGGAGTGCAGTAGAGTACCAGTAGAAAGTCCAGCTCAACCCAATAAGAGAAAGGAGGTAGACTCATCTAGACACAAAGATCTGGAAACAGTGAGAAGATGAACTTCTAGTCAAGTCTTCGCTGCCTATAGCAGGAGAGTAGACTCATCCAACCACAAGAAGCTAGATATGGAAAGCACGTGGCATAGCCCTTGCGTCTTCGCCTCTCCTAGAAGGATAGTTGCCAAAACCCAAGGAGTGGGTACTGCAATATGGTATATTCATATCTATATGCTCAAACAAGAAGCCTGAACATGGTCATAAGGGTATCTTTATCCCGTAGCTCAGCCTAAGAAAGTGAGTAGCCAACAGTCCCATAAGTAAACACCATCGATGCCCAGCATCCCACACATCTGCCCAGAACTTCAAGTCAAGGGGCTCAAATCATCGCACCTTGATACTATCCACTATGGTGGCACTGACTCGCCCTCACGATTTTAGGTCGCATCACAAGGACGCGTCTCGGTGGGGAAAGTGGCCCTCGTACTTGGGAGTTCTGGGGGAACGTCAAACCACACCTCATCACTGCCCCATAGTCGAGAGGTCTTCTCAAAGTCGACAGGCGACCCCCTGCCCAGCCCTGCTGAAGGGTAATCCCTGGAAGTCGACGGGTTCCCACTAGAGGGAGACCCAACAAGAGTCGACAGGTTCCACACTGCCCAGTCCCGTAATAGGGTAATCCACTAGAGGGGGAATCAGATAAAGTCGTCGACGAGTCACAATGCCCAGTCTCGTAAAAGTGTACTCCACTAGAGGGAGGCTTGGAATTGTCATCGGGGACCACTTCCCAGCCCAGCTGGAGGTAAAACCGGCATCAGGGACCACTTCCCAGCCCATCTGGAGGTAAAACCGGCATCAGGGACCACTTCCTAGCCCAGTTGGAGGTAAACCCGGAACCACTATGGACATCCCGGCTGGATGGTAATACTCGGTGAACACTGTTGTACTGGCCATCCCTGCTAGATGGTAACCCACTGTCAATCCCTACTGGATGGTACTGCTCTGGCCAGCCCTGCTGGAAACAACCTCTTGACCAGCCCTATTGGAAACAACCTTCTGGCCAGCCCTGCTGGAAACAACCTCCTGGCCAGCCCTGCTGGAAACAACCTCCTGGGTAGAGGATCAGTGCCCACGTAAAGTGTTGGTCACACCGATTCCACAAGAACTCTACAAGGGAACATGAATGATCGGGAGAAACTCTCTGGGCCTCTCGGGGCAATCACGCTCCAATCCACTGAGTCACTGTAAAAGCGGACTGAGACAACTCATCCCATAAAGTGGGAAAACACCCATGTTGTACGACCACACATATTCGTAAATGTTGTCGTAATCTGGTGAAAGGGCATGGTACTGAAACCCCTCACAGATGATGAAATAGAGGAAACAAACCACCTCTGTCGGCCAAACCATCAAGAACAGGACCAGGGGAAAACTCAACCCCGCTGGTCAACAAACTAGAATAGAACCAAGGGAAGACTCAACCCTGCTGGTCAACAAATGAGAATAGAACCAGGGGAAAACTCAAGCATGTTGGTCAACAAACGATAACCGAGGAACCCTCTATGTCGCGATAGGTCAAAAGTATGAAAAGAAGAACACGACACACACATGGGACCCACACGATGTGTGGCTCAGAGTCAACCCCAACCAAGCGCACAAACATTCTCAGGTACCAACATCCACAAGTACCACCCAGCGTTCGTGTATACTCCCAGAGTATACCTTATCTCCAGCCAAAAGGCTAACATGCACACGACACCCAACATCAACCTTAAGGCATAAACATAACAACTCCAACTTTCCACCTCAACAGATTAGGCACGTCTAACCACATATTTTTAAACACCAACATCACTCTTCCAGGAGTGAACGCGGTCTCACGCCAAGGGTTCCTTAGAAACACCGCAGGAAGAACCACCCCTGGTACACCCTTCATATTTCCACATTTAATAAGATCACGTAAGAGGGTCCGCTCTCCTGAACATATTGCACTGTTGTAATCCTCGTGGAAACAAATTTGAGATCGATTACTTACTGGCCTGAAACAGATATCCGATGAAAAAGTCGCCAACACCGCTTTATGCCCAACCGGCGTCCCGTGATCCCGAGCCTCAGCCCTAAAAATAGTCGGGTGCATCAAACCATTGCGATCCCCTCTGGAAAACATGTCAAAAGGACTAATCACTTGAGTGGAATTGATATCCGGAAAAAAAATATGCATTCCGACGCACCTCACATGAGCAGTTTTACATGGTACCCGCACCCCGGTCCCGAAGAACTACCAATGGATCACACCATTGCGATCCTATCGAAAAAGTACACAAGTTCGATTAATAACTTGTCTGAAACGGACACCCGGTGAAGGAGATATAAATTCACTGTCAATGCCCAAACTGGCCCTCGTGGGGCCCGCACTAGTGTGCTGAATTAAAATGTGCACACTGCATCAACGCAATGCCCTCGGAAAAACACCCTGAATTGACTGCTCGCACGCCCCAAACGGATGTCGGGTGAAAAAGTTACAGAATGCAGCTCGCAGCTAAAAAGACGGGCCATGGGGCCCTTTCCACAACTACAATTTCAACACCCAAAACCTCACTGGAAAACTCCGGCTCAACTCTAGGGTCGCAACGCCACTAACGGCGCTCAAATCGGACGTTGAATGTGTCCGCGCCGTCCAGAACAAGAAACCCCCGGAAAACGCTCGTCCACTTAACGGTTGTGCCGCAACACCGAGCCTCCATCCCGAGATTTAAAAATCCCTAAAACCATCTAAAAAAATCTTTCTTGATCCAAGGGACATTCCGCCGCTAACGACACGCAAATTCGACACCCGATTCGAGTTTTATGAGTGTTTTAGTATTTAGGGACCAAAACGTGTGGGCCAGGCGGGTTTGGCCGGCCCACCCACGCCCTGGACTGACGGTCCGTGGTTCACCACACAGACCACCCCGAACCGGCCGGACCGGCTCGGCCGGTCCGGTCTCCGCATGGACCCGTGTGGCGCGGGTCCTATCTGCCGACCGGGGTCACGAAGACCCCGGGTCTTCTGCACCTTGTTCCCCAGCTAGCGCTCGCCGACGACCCCATCGACCTCCGCGCTCACCCAGCCACCTCCTCTGATAAAGATAGTCACGCCCCCAGCTCACCTGGCCGCTTTGCCTCGCCCTGAAGCCAACCGCGCCGAACACCCGCATCTCCCTGCTGAAGCCCACCAGACCACCGCGCGAACTGCCAGAAAACCCCAAAACCCGCAAACTTCGTCGAACCACTACGGCCTCCTCCGAACTCGGATTCCAATTCCGAAAGATGCGATGGAAAGAACAGAATATATAATACATGACCATGGAATTTTTTTGAAGATGACACAACAATTTGATGCAAAAAATGAGCTCAAATTAGGTGCGGGAAAAGAAAATGAAAACGACAAATCCTACATCTTGGGCGTTGCCCGGAGCTTCGCCGTCGAACCGCCGGAGCTGCCGCACCTCACTGGAGCTGTCACGCCTCGCCGGAGAGGAGGAGTTCCACCTTCTTCGTTGGGAGATCCTTGCACCAGGGAAGAAGGTCAAGGGGGAAGAGGGAGAGGGAGAAGTGTTTAAATAGAAAACACGCTTAACCGCCCACCCGTCGGCCCGAACCCAAACCCTCCGTAGGGTCGAGGTTAAGCTTCCCCTAGGGAAAAAACAACCTCCCGAGCACAACTATAGTCTTGAAATTTTAATCCGAGGCCCTGTTCAAAAGTTACTAAACTCAATTACCGGGGCCACCAAATTACCGAAACGCCCCTTGGTCCATTTTTCACAGACGGCCCGCGCCTGCGAAAATTACACCCCCTCCTAGGGTAAAAGGTACGTTCCGGACTCAAAGGTGCCCTCGATTTCCAAATCCGAGCCACCGTTTTAGAGATACTTGAGTTTAACCATTAAATGAATAAATTAATTATGTAATTTATCTGTTTAACATTCCAGAAGCGAGCGAGGGATCCAAACGCCCCGCGCCGACATTTCTTATGTCGTTCCTAGTATAAAAACCCCATTCTGGACCCATACGTACACTTAGGTTTCTGATCCGGATCACTGTTTTGGAGATATCCCATTTATTTGGCATTCCCAGTGTGAACGCACTGAAAACTTAATTCCGGCCACACCGGGGCTCGGAATCGCACGCTTTCTGAAGGCACTGCTCTGGAATAATATCAAGAATATTACAAAGTCTTTTACAACAAAGAACAGGTTCTTAAATCATTCCCTCCTTCAATATTTTTATCCCCTAAAAGCAAAACCAGTGAACAACTCAGGGTACTAAGCCCGCACCTGGCTCTTCCGTACCCAGAAGAACTCTTGCACAGTTCTGTGCCACCGCGCATAGACCAAAGGACTGATCCGTTTCACGTGAGGTCTGCCCTTGCCGATGACGTGCATAGGATCATGAACACTTCCTCTCAGGTAAGTCACGCGAGAGACATCATGCACCCACTCCATCCTTTGGGGTTAGGGCAAGGTGGTAGGGAACCTCGTCATCCCTTTGCACGGTCTCAAACAGCCTGAAGGTTCCCGAGGGTATCTCACCTCCCTGACCGAACCCTTACATCACTCGTCGAGACTGGAATCACCGCTTGGACCTAGGACAAAGCCTAGTGATTCCCTCCTTCAGAATATCCATATGATGAAATGCCCATGGATATCTGGTCATGCAAGGTTACATAGTCGATGTCTCCCAACCAAGACTCTCTTACACGCTCGGAGAGCGAAGGAGTCAACACCATCGACTAAAGAGAAAGGTCCTACACCTTTTAACTTACCAACATAGGGTCACACCGATGCCCCGAGTCACCCTGGTAACAACCCAAGAAAGGAGAAGGGAGAAAATCATTTCACATGAAGAGTATAAAATTTATAATGCAAAAAGTATAAGAGCTGTAGAGGGTACCTATTATCACCTCATACTCTGCAGGATCGTAGTCATCCAAAGCTCGCGGCTGTCCGCGGTCCCAACTGTCAGCTCCCAGAGCCTGACGTGGACCGCCTAGTGGTGATGGGAAGACCTCGTAAGGTTTTCCTCCACTTCCATCTCCTCCCGCTCCTCTTCTAGCACCACCTCTCTGGGTACTACTCCGATCATGGCGCTGCCTCCGTCATGGTGGTGCACCTGCTGCCTGCCCGATGCTCTCTGCATGCCTGGTCGGGCAGTCCCATGCCAAGTGACCTTGCTCATTTAAAGCATAACACCGACTCTCTCTGGGACACACTGGTGCCCTCCAGCACCACTGTGGTGTACGACCACTCCCTTGAGTCCAATTTTCAGAAATCCACCTGCTTCGAGGTTTTGTTTGCAGAAGCCCGCTAGCTGTGGCAGACGTCTCGGCTCCAACGTGACTGCTTCCACCACCAACTCTAGAATGTGACATGAATCTCTTTGTCACCATCTCCTACTCTATCACCCCGACATATGTGGAAGTGCACAAGGGCACTATGACAGCACAAATCTCTCGGTGGATACCCTACTCAAACTTCTGTGCTCGGAAGTTGTCATCATGGACCAAGTCCAGGTAAAAGCATGCACGGTCTGTGAAACTAGACCCATACTCGGCCACCATCATCCCTCCCTGCTGAAACAGCAGGAGCTCCTGAATACGAACAGAGCGCAAGAAGGAGGGGAAAAACTCCTCACAGAACAACAACTGAAATTCGCCCCATGAAAGAGACGACTCGTCAAGAAACTGAGTCACCGGACTCCACCAACGCCAAGCTGCTCCACGAAAAAGGTTGGCTCCCAAAGCCACTCTCTGATTTGTTGGCATCTGCACAAGCCTGAAAAGGCGAACCACTATCTCTAGCCAAACCTCTGCTACCTGAGGGTCTGGCTCACCACTGAACCTCAATAGTCTCTGCCGCTAGAACTCACAGAGCATGCTCATGCTCAGTCTGCTCTAGTGAAGCTGTTTGCTGCTCAATAGGTGGGGGTGCTGCTACCGGCCCTCCCGGAGAAAGGGTCTCGCATGATGGGTCCAGGACTGAGGCCTCGTAGCTCACAGGGTCTTCGTCACGAACCAAAGATGGTATCCTGGATGGCTGTCTTCACGGAGACATATTGAATATTATCAAGGAGTTCTGTGGTCAGATGAGCATATATGTATACATCCGTAACAACAATGGGGAGCTGGCTCAAGAAGGAGAGTCATGAATCAATCCTATGTGATGCACAAACCAATTTTACCTTCAACGAGTGTCTCAGCATGACAAGTCAACAAGCGGGTTATCAGGGTCCTGGTGAATGGATACGTTGGCTTCTGCACCATCACTGGACTCCCTGGCCTGAGAGCCGCTCTCGTGACACGTTGACACTGTTGCCCTAAATCCCAACAAATTCCTTTTTAGGGACATCCAAACAACATCCCATGGAACAAACCACCTCTGATACCACTTTTTCATGACCTGACCCTACCAGGGATCGATTCGCAACTACCCCAAGCCCGCCTCCATAGCCCAGGGGCTGCCGAAAAGCGCCGGAGGCTAAAAAACTCAGGGAGGCCTTTTCTTGAGTACCTGTACACACACACACAGCCCACTCAATGAAGAAGTGCAGAGTAAAAAAGAAAAGTAAATTACCAACTTCTATAAATAAACCACAAATGTTCAGCATCCTCTAAACAGTACAAAGTAGGAGCTGAAGGTAAACTAAAAAGGTAAAGGGGAAAACACGTTCACAACAAGAAAAGTGACACAACCCGACAATACGTAAACAAAAACAAAAACCTGGGTGAATCCCACACCTAGGAAGAGACTATGACCATCGCACGTAGTCCAAGCTCCCGAACTCCCAAGCTCCGCTGAAGTCGCGACCAACCTGTCCGTCGTCTGCAAGGGAACACAAAGTGCGGGAAAATCACAAGCAGGGGTGAGTATAAAAATACTCAGTAGGATACCCCGAAGGCTCGAGGGAGCAAAAAAGGATGTACCGAAGGGTGATAAGTAGATCGAATAGTGAATAGTAAAGGAATACAACAAGGAGTGCAGTAGAGTACTAGTGGAGAGTCCAGCTCAACCCAAAAAGAGAAAGGAGGTAGACTCATCCAGACACCAGGAGCTGTAAACAGTGAGAAGATGAACTTCTCACCGAGTCTTTGCTACCTATAGCAGGAGATTAGACTCATCCAACCACGAGAAGCTAGACACGGAAAGCACGTGGAATACCCCACACGTCTTCGCCTCTGCTGGAAGGAGATTAGCCAAAACCCAAGGAGTGGGTACTGGAACAAGGTATATACATATCTATATGCCCAAACAAGAAGCCCGAACAAGGTCGTAAGGGGATCTCTATCCTATAGCTCATCCCAAGAAATTGAGTAGCCAACAGTCCCAGATGTAAACACCATCGATGTCCTGCATCCCGCACGTCTGCCCCGAACTTCAAGTCAAGGGGCCCAGATCACCGCACATTGATACTATCGGCATTGGGCAGCACTGACTCACCCTCACGGTTTTAGGTCACGTCATAAGGACATGTCTCAGTGGGGAAAGCACCACTCGTACTTTAGAGTTCTGGGGGAACATCAAAACACACCTCGTCACTGCCCCGCAGACGAGAGGTCTCCTCAAAGTCGACAGGCGACCCCCAACCCAGCCCCGCTGGAGGGTAATCCCTGGAAGTCGACGGGTTCCCACCGGAGGGAGACCCATAAAGAGTCGACGGGTGCCACACTTCCCAGTCCTATAATAGGGTAATCCACTACAGGGCGACCCGACTAAAGTCGTCGATGAGTCCCCATGCTCAGTCATGTAAAAGTGTACTCCACTGGAGGGAGGATCGAAACCGTCATCAGGGACCACTTCCCAGCCAAGCTGGAGGTAAACCCATCATCGGGGACCACTTCCCAGCCCAGTTGGAGGTAAAACCAGCATTGGGGACCACTTCCCAACCCAGCTGGAGGTAAACACAGAACCACTCTGGCCATCCCGGCTGGATGGTACTGCTCGGTGAACACTGTTGTACAGGCCATCCCTGTTGGATGGTAACCCACTCGCCATCCCTGCTCGATGGTACTGCTCTGGCCAGCCCTGTTGGAAACAACCTCCTAGCCAGCCGTGCTGGAAACAACCTCCTGGGTAGAGGATCATTGCCCGTGTAAAGTTTTGGTCACACCGATTCCATAAGAACTCTACCAAGGAACACGAAGGATTGGGAGAAACTCCGTGGGCATCTCAGGGCGATCACGCTCCAATCCACTGAGTCACTGTCGAAGCGGACTGAGACAACTCATCCCAGAATGTGGGAAAACACCCACGCTATATGAGAACATGTATTCATAAATGGTGCCACAGCCCGGTGAAAGGCCACGATACTGAAACCCCTCATAACTGATGAAATAGAGGAAACAAAACACCTCTGTCGGCCAAACCATCAAGAACAGAACCAGGGGAAAACTCAACCCCACTGGTCAACAAACTAGAACAGAACCATGTAAAGACTCAACCATGCTGGTCAAAAAACGAGAAAAGAACCAGGGCAGAACTCAACCCTGCTGGTCAACAAACGAGAACCGAGGAACCCTCTATGTCGCGAGAGGTCAAAAGTACGCAAACGAGAACACAAAACACACATGAGGCCCACAAGATGTGTGGCTCCGAGTCAACCTCAACCAAGCACACAAACATTATCAGGTACCAACATCCACATGTACCTCCCAACATTCCCATATACTCCCAGAGTATACCACATCTCCATCCAAAAGGCTAACGTGCACACGGCACCCAACGTCATCGCGAAGGCGTACACGTAACAACTCCAACTTGCCTCCTCAACGGTTGAGGAATGGCCAACCACATATCTTTAAACACCAACATCACTCTCCCAGGAGTGAACATGATCGCACGCCAAGGGTTCCCTACAAACACCGTAGGAAGAACCACCCGCAGTACACCCTTCATATTTCTACATTTAATAAGTTCACATAAGAGGGTCTGCTCGCCTAAACAGATTACACATTTTTAATCCTCATGGAAAATCATGTGATATCGACTACTTACTAGCCTCAAATGGATATCCGACGGAAAATTCACCAACACTGCTTTACGTCGAAACGACATCCCGTGATCCCGAGCCTCGGCACTGAAAAAAGTCAGGTGCATCTCACCATTGTGATTCCCTCAGGAAAACATGTCAAAAGGACTGATCACTTGAGTGGAACGGATATCCGAGGAAAAAATGCATTCCTGTGCACAACACATGAGTGGTATTACGTGGGATCCACACCCCATTCTCGAAGCACTGCCAACGGATCATACCGTTACGATCCTCTCGAAAAAGTACACAAGTTTGACTAATCACTTGTCCAAAACGGACACCCGGGGAAGGAGATAGAAATTCACCGTCAATGCCCAAACTGGCCCTCTTGGGGCCCACACCAGTGTGCTGAATTAAAACGGGCAGACTGTGCCAATGCAATGCCCTCAGAAAAACACCCTAAATCGACTGCTCGAACGCCCCAAACGGATGTCGAGTGAAAAACTTACAGAATGCTGCTCGCAGCGCAAAAGACGGGTCGTGGGGCCCACGCCTCAACTCCAGTCTCAATGATAGAAACCTCACTAGAAAACTCCATCTCAACGCCAGGGTCGCAATTCCACTAAAGACACTCAAATCGGATGTCGGATGTGTGCACGCCATCCCGAACAAGAAACCCCTGGAAAACGCTTGTCCACTTAACGGTCATGCTGCACCACCGAGCTTCCATCCGGAGAATTAAAAGCCCTCGAAAACATCTCAAAAAGTCCATCTCGATCCATGGGACATGTCACCACTGACATCACGCGAATCCGACACCCAATTTGAGTTTTAGGAGTGTTTTAGTATTTAGGGACCGAAATGGGTGGGCCAGGCCGGTTCGGCCAGCCCACCCACGCCCTGGACCGGCGGTCCGCGGTTCACCACGCAGACCACCCCGAACTGCCCGAACTGGCTCAGCCGGTCCGGTCTCTGCGTGGACCCACGTGGTGCGGGTCCTGTCTACCGACTGGGGTCACGAAGACCCCGGGTCTTCTGCACCTCGTGCCCCAGCTGGCGCTTGAAGACGACCCCACCGACCTCCACGCTCGCCCAACCACCTCCTCCGCTAAAGACCACCATGCGCCCAGCTCACCCAGCCGCTCCACCTCACCCTGAAGCCAGCTGCACCGAATGCCCACGCCGCCCTACTGAAGCCCGCCTGACAACCGCGCGAACCGCCATAAAACCCCAAAACCCGCAAACGTCTCCGAACAGCTGTGGCCTCCTCCGAACTCGGATTTCAATTACGAAATATGCAATTGAAAGAAAATAATTTATACTACACAAACATGGGATTTTTTCGAATATAAAACAACAATTTGATTCAAATAAATGATCTCAAAGTAGGTGTTGTAAAAGAAAATAAAAACAACAAATCCTACATCTTGGGTGTTGCCCGGAGCTTCGTCGTCGAACCGCCGGAGCTGCCGTGCCTCGCTGGAACTGTCACGCCAAACCGGAGAGGAGGAGTTCCTCCTTCTTCATTGGAAGCACCTTTCTCCTAGGAAGAAGTAAAAGGGGAAAGAGGGAGGGGGTTAAGTGTTTAAATAGAAAACACACTTAACCGCTCGCCCGTCGCCCCGAACCCGAACCCTCAATAGGGTCGAGGTTAAGCCTCCCCTAGGAAAAAACCACCTCCTGAGCACAAAAGAGGTCTCAAAATTTTAATCCGAGGCCCCATTGAAAATTTATTAAACTCAACGCCTGAGGCCGACAAATTACGAAAACACCCCTAGCCCCATTTTTTACATACAACCCACGCCCGCGAATCTTACACCCATCCTAGGGTAAACAGCACGTTCTGGACTCAAAGGTGCCATCGGTTTCCCAATCCCAGCCACTGTTTAAGAGATACTTGAGTTTAACCATTAAATGAATAAATTAATTATTTAATTTATTCATTTAACGTTCTGGAAGCGAGCGAGGGGTCCAAACGCCCCGCGCCGACATGTTTTATGTTGTTCCTAGGGTAAACACCCCATTATAGACCCATCCATACACTCAGGTTTCTGATCCGGATCACCATTTAGTAGTTATCCCATTTATTTGGAATTCCTACTGTGAACGCACTGAAAACATAATTCCGGCCACACCGGGGCTCAGAATCGCACGCCGTCTTAAGGCACTGCTCTTGAATAATATAAAGAATATTCCAAAGTCTTTTACAGCAAAACCGGGTTCTTACAGGTAACATTTGATATGTTGTCTCTATAATTTGTTTGATTTAATATTTCTTAAATATTAAAATAAATTATTTATATTAATGTGAAACTCATATGGATAGATGCATGTTATAATGGCCAATATAGACTTTTATTATTAATGGATTAGTGATGTTTCCAATGATGGATGAGGACTCAACTATAATATAATGTAATTAGATATGTGGAACCTAAGGGTTGAGAATATAATGAGTTATATGAATATAGTGGACCTCATGATATGTTCCTTAAAACCCATTGGCAGGGATGATTGTTGGATTTGGAATGGATGCCCAGGGTCGATCAAGATGGAATTGTGAGATGAGTTAGAGACATTAGCCTATATTATTAGAGAGTGGGTAGAGTGTCTCATGAACTAGAATGTGATCATCTGGGTTTTTAGATAATGGTTAGAGTGATGATAGGTAAGGCTAGTTGAATAATGTTTAATTAGATGGGTTCTAATAAGGGAATTATTGCATTATCCTAAAATTTTCCCCCTAGGACTTATTCAATAAGTCCAATGAGGCTGAAATGTGATCAAGATTATTCAGAGGGTTGTTAAACCCTCTAATTTATGGTCATATCTTGAGATACATGAGTTTGACTTTGGATCCCAGGTAGTATGTTGAGGTTATGTTGTGTTATAGGGAACCTAGAAGGGTACCCCCATGTTATATAGACCCTTAAGAAGGTTTGTATAAGGAAGTATGTATTATTTATTTTGGGTTTCACAAAATAACCCACAATCAGAATTGTATGCCTAACATAGATACAATTATTACTTTAGATTTTTTGGTATTTGAAAATTAATTTGGTTATTTATGATGGGTTCATTGGAATACCAGAATATATCATTATCATTATGATATTCCTGGGTGGTTTCTATCCCATGAATGTCATAAATGGGATGTTTGGGATTATCTCCTTATATCTAGGTATTTGTGACATTTTAAATGTATCCTTTTGATTCATATGATGATGAGGTTGATCTATATGACTAAATGGGAATCCAAAAGATCCATGAATTTGGTTGATATATTTTTTTATGGATACTAAAATTGCTCGTTATTATGTGGATTTGATCATTGAAATTGATGATGGTGGGATAGAATTCTAATCATTCCATCTATTTGGTTATTTCAAATGATGATTTTTTTAAATATTCTTAGTTATTCCAATAATCTCTTAATTTTTTTTATTATGTTAGAATATATTCTTAGTCATTCTTAGGATATAGTGACCTCAACTAAGGTTGTATCTTGATATTTTAAGTGATTCATAAGACTTATCATTTTTTTTTGGAGTTGTATAGGATTCCTAGAATGTTAACAGGATTATCAATTGGTACTTGATATTATGAGTTTCTAATAATAATTTCTATTATTTTTTTCACATCAATTAAATTAACACACATGGTATTACATGGTAGGAAATTTATCACCCATATGAGTGTGTGATGTGTAAAGAGACATTGTACCACTATCTTAAATAGGGATAGTCTTTAAAGAGATTCACATTAGAACCTAATGATTGATGGTGAACATTTATTTATTATTCTTAATTATATTTATTAATTCATCATATCATTACACATGTACTAAAAATTAATTACTAGTTATGTAAGGTTCCCCATTGGTGGTTCCATATAGTTCTTTACTCACACACTACTCAGGTGGTGATGGAACTTTGGTACCTAAGATAATTTCACTAATCACCAGTTCAAGTGGGACAAAGGTATAATGTTTAAAGAATAAGTCAGATAGTTTAGATGATATTTGTAGACTAGAATTAGATGATGAATGAAGATGTTAGTAAAGACACTTGTTTTATGTATTTACTAATCTTCTATATATAATCAGCCTAATGGGAAAATAGTTTTTCATGAGAGGATAAGTGTGTGTCTATATTTCTGTTTTCTTATAAATATAAATTTTATATATCATTGGTTTTTTATTTGATTCATCATGTTCTAATTTGATCATGTGGATGTAATTATTGTATTTACATAATTTTATATGAAAATATGAGGGTATTGTCCCATATCATAATGAACAAGACCCTCACTTCCAGTCTAGAGCTTCTTGCGTATAGGGATGCATGCATGAGTTTATGTGGTTCCACTTTTTGAGGAACTAATTAGTATTATTTTTCATGGGTATGTTATAGAGACCATCAATAAAAAATATTAATATTAATATTATATTTCATTTTAAACATATATGAAATTGTTTTATGATGTATTGTATCATGTACATTAATTTTTTCATGAATAGTACATTAATATTAATATTATTATATTTTATAATTATAAATATACTCCCACTATTATAGAGAAACCAAATTATATATAAATTTTTTTGATAATATATAGTAATATTTTTTTTTGGAAATTATACTTATTCTATTTAGTTTTAATATTTTTCAAATAAACTATTATGAAGAATATTCTATATAGTGGTCAATATATTTACACTGATATCATGATAATTGAATTAATTCTTTAAAATATTTCACATGTGATCTTTGGGAACTCTTTTCCATAAATGTGAAAAAAACAATATTGATAAATTTTTTAACATGGATTAAACAAATTTATTCCTTTCCTTATATTCAAAATTGTTACATAATTTGATGAATATAAATCATGTGTATTGAAATAATTCTCTCAAAATTTTTGAGTAAATTTATTTTTCTAAAAAAAAATCAAATTATCTAAAAGGTGAAATAAGAAAATATACATATGTTCTATAGATCCATCCTGAAAATGAAATATTCCAATATATTTCAAATATTCTTATTAGAAATATTTTCTTCTATATATGATTTATAACCACAAAATTCCCTAATTTTTAATTTTATTATATACCCCTGTACATTTAAAATATTTTTTATAATACACATTAGGTATTTTAAAAATTAAAAATAAAATAATTTAGCTACACAACAATAATAAAAAATGTGGACTCCCCTGCGAGTTTTTTAAATACCTTGAGGTAATATGGAAAAATATATATAATTGAAAACAATGAATTTATATTCAAATATATTTCAGATTTCAATAAACAATTCTAACTATTGTACCATCCAAATTTCTTTTCTAAATTCATTTTTTACCCACTTTATAAAAATCCATATCTAGAATACACCATAATCCATGATTTATTACATAATGACACACATAATTCAATCCCAAAAGATAGAAATGCCTATTTACATTTTTAATTAGATATATAAAATAGTAACATAGATATTATATAATAAAATATTTTTTAAAAATACTTAACATTATTTTATAAATACATCTCTCTTCTAAAACTCCATGGGACAACTTGGGGATGTACATAAGAAAGGCATAAGTTATAAATCCTGTAAAGGGAATAATGAAACCATAAACTACTAAATGTAATTCATTTTATTAAAAATGAATATCAAGATGACATAAAAGGGGTGAGAATCATAAACAGGAATATTGAAGCATGATATAAGATGATAACATCAAAAAAACATATATATATTTCAACAACATAAAACATGACATCATAAGAATAAGTACATTTCAACTACCAAGAAATCCTAAAATATATCTCTTAAGATAACCTCACATGAACCATACATGGTATATCATGAGATAAAAAAATTAAAAAAGGCATTGGGGGACTATATATAATTTTGGTCTCACTTTTCACATTCAAATCATGTGCATGAATTAGAGTTCCATATATATCGAATAACATAAGAATGTCACCAATCACATTTAATACCAAAATAATGGAGTTTGATTTACATACATATATTTCTAAAATCAATGATATATTTTTATTTATAGGTGAATAAAATTGAGTGGAAATGGGGATTTGTATTCAAAACATAAATATTTGGCATGGAAAATCATAAGATAATTGTGATATCATAATAGGTGTACATAATGATTCATTAAATTGTTATATGCAAGTAAAATTTGAAAAATAAATACACTAAAATCATAAGTAAAGTAAAAGGGATGTGTAAAAACACATTCCAACTTGAAAAATTGGAAATAAAATGGAACAATTCAAATAAAGTACATGATTAAAGAGGAAGAGGAGAGAATCCACATACTTTGGGAGGGAGCTTCTAAAAGTTTGATTGTGGACACATTAGAGATTGGAAATGCCTTAAGAGGGGTTTATAGAGGGGGAGAGAGTGTGACATAATTCAAATCAGGCTTTGAGTGATATGGAATACGAGGCTGGGTGGGTATTTATGGGAAAATAGATGGGAATTCATTATTAGTTTCTAAAATTTGTTTTGGATACTATATGATAACATAATAAAACCCCTAAATATTTCCATGTTTTTTCTAATTTTTTCAACCAAATGTGAGTGGTTTTGTAACACCCCGAGATTTTATGAAAAATATTATTTTTAATTTCATTAATGTCTTGGGTTGTACGCTACACCAAAAGGAGCTTGCACAACACGAATCCCTGAATTGGCTTGCATTACACGAAATAAAGACCTTCCTCGATAGTGTGTGTAGTACGCAATACCGAGTTTCACTAAACGAGATATTATTATAATATTATTATGAACTAGCTGTTATGAATAGTAATACCCACTTTTTGAAATTTTATAACTTTTATCTTTCAAAATGGACTTCATTTTTGGATTCGGAATATCGAAATTAGCTTAGGGTGAAATTTTGGTACTTTTCGGATAACTTTCATATTCTGATGAATAATGAAAATTACTAAATTTTAATTAAAAACAACTTTTTTAATAGAAATAATTAATAGTGATAAATTATTAATTTGAGTGGTTTTAAAGTATATTTAGAATAAATTTTTACCATCTAATACAATGTTGGTCATTGGATGTAATTTCACATTTAAACCATACATAAACAAGTGTCAATCTTTTGATAGTTATTATCTCTTAAAAACACGCTATTTGTTTTGACGACGACAATTAATTTTTAAATTAATTAATGCAATTGAGAGGTTTTAAATTTTGTAAAATAGACATCATTTTTGAATTCATAATATCAAATATAGCTTAATCCTAATTTTTGGTATTTTTCTGGAAACTTTCATTTTTTGATGAATAGTGAAACTACTAAGTGGTAGTTAAAAAACTGAATTTTTCATAAAACTTAATTTTACCGCTTCTGTGAGTAGAATTTCGAAAATCTGAGAGACACGGTTAATATCATGGACAAAAATGTGGTTCAATGAGATGAAAATATTTTTTAGTGAATAGTAACTTTTTACTTTTATTTACCACGGTTAAAAGTAAATAGGATTATTAACGGTAAAAATGATATTTTTATTACCCTAACACAAGTCATAATTCTATTGGATAAGTTTAATTCGACCAAAAACAACCATAGGAATAAAATATGACCATTTAGGACCACTTGGATTAGGTTAGGACATTTAATATAAATTTATTTAAAGAAGGGTTAAAATAGTTAAAATCAAAGTTTAATAAGTAAATCATTTTTAATATAGGGTTATACAAAGGACACATTAGACTATAAATATTCATTAGAAATCTAAAACAATTTCATACATAATGGTATTTTATTTATAATTTTTAGACATTAAGTAATTTAATTTATATATGACACAATGATGATGCAGTAATTATCTTATTAATGAAATATTGACATAATTGATTTTATAAATACCCAATTAAATGTAATTTGAGACTTTTTATTAATTAAACTAATTTTATAGGTTAATAATACATGTTAGTATTGATTTATTTAACTTTTTTCGAACTAATCATTCTGTTATGATTTTCACAAAAATCAATTACCAAATAGTGTCAAAATTGACATAAAATAGTTTTTAAAACAAATATTATATTATTAATTGTTATTTTATTCATAAAAATCTACGGTTCAGAATAATGACTTATATAATGTTATATATATTAATAATAAACAAATTGGGGTTTTTTTGTCTTGTTATTGTAATTTTATTGACCTTATAGTGTAAGAAAACAGGAAGACACGGTAAAAGTAAATTTATTTAACTTAAAGAAAAATCTAAATGATAAGGTTAAAATAGATACCTAAACTTGTATAAATTGTATTTAATGAGATTATTTCGAATCATACCCACCTTATCTTCGAAATAAATCAATTTGAAGCTATTAAAAACCGAATATGACTTTATAAAAAAATAATATTTTTAGTTTTTCCAATGGTGCCCCTCTCCTCCCTTATAAAAGGGCACCTCCTCCCTCTCTTCCTCACACCACTTTGAGCCTTCAAGGTCGGCCAAACGCTGACAAATTCTCTTCTCCAATTCCATAGAAACATCCTAGAGGTCCTGGTCTTCTTCAAAGACCAAATTTAGTGCCCTAAGAGGAGGTCTCAAAGAGGCGCTTCAAAGAATAGGTAATGTCTGTTACTGATTCATTCAAATTTATTTCTTCTTCTACTTCTTCTTCTTTAGTTGTTTCATTATGAAGTAATAACATAAGTATCACTAATATACTGATATGTTATTATAAGTATGAAACAACCCTATTTCACCATCTATCCATCCTACGGAAAACGAAATCACAGCGCGTGCGTACGTACAGAATACCGTCTCTACGTCGTGGTGTAATCTATTTTCCACCACCACCTTACTTGGATGGTATAATGGTTTAAATAATTACTATATATGATTATTGTAATGTTATATTGATTCTTAAATAGTATACATACACTCCAATACAAGTCCATGATCATGGGAATGATATCATCGCTCGTGCGTACGTACGGAATACCACCTCCACGAACGCGACAAGATTCATTTTCCATGATTAACCATTCAAGAATGATTATAAAGTATATATAATGAATAATAATGAAATATATGACATAATAATTCTAATTTATTTATGTATATATATATATGTATTTCATCTATTTAATTTCATTCAATTCAACAAGGAAAATAAAACATAGTTCATGCGTACGTACGACCTACCGTCTCTATTAACAGTGTATTTCATTCCTTTTATCGATCTATAATATATATGTATATGATGAATATATATTATATATAAATCATTTTTTTCATTCTGGAATTATGTAAATCAGGATATAAGTAATAATATTAAGAACGACAAGTCGAAACACATATGATAAATGAAATGATTTTACGCAAAACGCTGCTTTTACATTGAATTTACAAAAGAACGGGTAATATAAAGTCATAAGTGAAACATATATTATATCATAACAATGAATATTATTATTTAATAAGTCAATGACATTATTTAAATCAGTATAAAGGAGGTTCAGAGCCATACAAAGCATATCGGACCTAAGGTAAGGGAAAATATCACAATCTCATTTTTATCCGAGATTGTTTATACTTAAGAATTTATTGGGGAATATTTATCATCCACATACATTTTTTCTCAATATGTAATATTATTTCCATCCACCTACAATTGTTTAAATCCAATTTTACCCTTCGGTGAGTTTTTAGTAAAAGATATGAAAGGAATCTTTTGTCGTTTTTCGTACGAGGTACTTTTTGACTTTTCCGGCCAATGTACGAGAAGAATGTTTTTTTAACTTATACGACATGAATGGATTTTTAGAACATTATTTCCATGAAGCTTCCTTTAAAAGAGTTCAGGTTTATTTTTAATCAACTTCTTTTAGTTAAAAATTCTATGACATGTTAAGAAAGGAAAATGTTTTTGAAGTAGAAAGGATATTTTCCTTAAGAATGGAGTTCAAGTGTTTTATCAAAATTATTTTCCATCTATGATAATATAGGGTTTTGTTACTATCCCTATTATTACATTTATTTGATTATGTTGTGACGGAATTATTTTTATGAATTCTTTTATCTTATATGAATTGTTTTATGATGTCACGATGTTTAAGAATCCCATTTTTATTACATGGGTTATGCAATGATGTATAATTTTGGATTTTGTGGCACACATAAGAATGGTTTCATTATGATATTGGTGGGACCTATATCTCCCTCAAATGCATTCGGTAGAGATTTATATCTCATGAGATAGACATGGCTGGAATGGTAAGTTAATCCGGTTCAGTGTTACAGGACTAGAATGAGGATTGAACTCGATTCAGAAATGGACTTTGTCCAGTAAGATGGTCTTGGCAGCAATGCCTTGGCTACTATGGAAATCATATCATGTGCTTAATGGTTTCCACATTTACATGTTTTATTCCTATTCTATTTTATCACGATTGATGTTCCTTTATGATAAATTCCTTACGTACTTCCATGTTTTATGTCATTTCTCATGCTTTTGATGTTTAAACATTATGTTCACGTTTTTAAGTTCAAATGTATATGATTTGTTTTATTTTATCCATGCTTACCCTTAATGGGCATTTGTGATCACCCTTTTTATGTTTTCTTTTCCCCAGGATATAAGGAAAGCTTTTAGGTAAGAAAGAAAAGGAAGATCTTTATGGGAGATGTTGAGGATCTTTCAACATGATTAGATGTTTATATTCCAAGTTTCTAAAGACACAAAACTATTATGGTCCTTGTGTGTCTGTTTTTTTATTATGTATTAAGTATTCTGCACAATTAATGTAATGTCCATGTACGTCAAGCTTCGAGTCTCTACCATTGGTATTAGAGGAAAGGTTTAGTCAACCTTTGGAGACTAGGATGCAAAAACATTTGTGAGGTCCCTAGAGATATTTCTAAGGTATGTCTAGGGATGTCCCTAAGGATAAGTATACGTATAGGATATAGTACTAGAACTACGGTAACAATCATAGAATTTAACCTAAGATGTTAGATATTGAGGGTACTCCCCCTTTACTATGTTGTTTTCCCTAGCATGATTTTTTCCTCTCACACTATTCTTTTTGGGTTTTAGAAAATGGCTGGATACAGGAAGATTAATGATAATGGAGGATATGATGGAAAATGGAATGATATTCTTAATGAAAAACCAACTGAAATGGGATTTAGATGTCCAAACATCATTATTATTCCAAATCAGCAATCTCATAATATGATCAATAAACTCAAATTTGGTAAGTTTCCTGACTCGACTAATAAGATAAATATGGAGTTTCATGATGATCATAGAGGAAAGAAAGTTCAATTTACACTATGTAAATAATGTGGGAAGAGGCATCACAGAGAATGTTTCAAAGGAACTGGAAGATGCTTTGGGTGTGGAAAATAAGGACATAAAACCAGTAAGTGAAAATGAAAAGGTTCAGTTAACACCATGGATGTGGATAATGGTATTGCTACGACATCAACAATGGTTAAATGTTTTAAATGTGGAATGTACAGGCATTATGAAAACCAATGCCCTAATGGAATGTCTCATGAAGAGAATCAGTATGGTCATATGGGTAATATTTATGTTGATGATGATGAAGATACTACAAATGATACGTGAAATGAAAGAATTGTTGAAGCTCGGTCAATGGTTTAAGAAGGTAGTGGAATGATTACATGTTTATCAAGTGTAATGTTGTATCTCATGGTACTATGGAATAAAGAGACATCTAAGGATTGTTACACTATTTTATTTCCTTATGTTTTGAAAGTGTGTGACGAATGGTACCAGTATTTTTGGAAAGTAGATGAAATGCGCATAATGAAGGGATAAGGAGAAAATTAAATGTTTGATAGTATTCATGAGGTCATGACTGATATAAGAAGAAGGTTATATCATGGTTTGAGTATATAGATTTTTTGGATTTTGGTATGTGGAAAGAGATAACTTTTGACAACATTCATGTTTTCACTAAGTTTTAATGGGTATTCATTTTTCAAGAGAATACATGATTAAGGTATTCACATGATTGGAATGTGACCAACAAGATAATGGGGGATAAATGATGGTTGGTTGATGACATTTCAAGTAATTGTTTTCTTTATACTATGTGCTTGGACCGAAGTATTTTAGATAAAGATTGGAATGGATTATGTTGGACATAAGATAATATTGTTTAAGGATAGAAATTTTTTTGATATTATTGATGGGATTTTATAGTAATATAGTTTTAGAAAAAGGACAACTTGTAGGATGGGAAACAACCCATCACGTCGGACAAGGCTGTGGGAATCGAACCCACAACCGAAGTGCGACTGGACTTTATCGCCTACCACTGGCCTACAAGAAGTCCCTGTTTAGTAGAAACTAATTTTATTATATTAAGCAGTATGATATAAGAAGTATAAGTCCATTTTAGGAACCATATATGATTAATCTCACTATAGATCGACTTATGTATATTTAATAACTTTATCTAACCTTTTGTTTGAGGCAGATGGAATGACGCGCCATTCTATCACATGATCTGATAACACTTCACGAATAACAAATTGAACTTCATTTATTTAAGAGATGAAGTGTAAATTGTTCGAGGCATGAACAACAGTGAGATTGTACCAAAATAAAGTAAGTATTTATTCTAATTAAAATTCTTCAAATTTTGGGAAATGATCTTGAAAACCAAAAATGTTGTCCTAGTGACCATATATCCGATGAATCAGATGGTACCCTAGATCATCACAAATTTATGACTTTGTGATTGTTGGCTTTTTCATATCCTTGTTCTCTACCACTCTCCATCAGAACTTGATGGTTATATTTTTCTTCCATATCCATATTTTCACCTATGTTCTCCTACGTGAAAACCCAGTGATGAGTTAATTTGGGTAACCGTTACGTTTCATACATTAGTTTTTAAAGCCATGTTTTGGAATTCCTTTTTACGATGTGGGTTTCTATTAATGAAACCTTCGAGTAGTAAACCATTTATAACCCCGACGAATTTCGAGGGCGAAATTCATTTTAAGGGGGGTAGAATGTAATACCCCGAGATCTTATGAGAAATATTATTTTTAATTTCATTAATGTCTTGTGTTGTACGCTACACCAAAAGGATCTTTCACAACACGCATCCCTGACTTGGCTTGCATTACACACAATAAAGACCTTCCTCGATAGCATGTGTAGTACGCAATACCGAGTTTCACTAAACGAGATATTATTATAATATTATTATGAACTAGCCGTTATGAATAGTAACACCCACTTTTTGAAATTTTATATATTTTATATTTTAAAATGCACTTCATTTTTGGATTCTTAATATCGGAATTATTTTAGGGTAAAATTTTGGTACTTGTCAGATAACTTTCATATTCTGATGAATAGTGAAAATTACTAAATTTTAATTAAACACAACTTTTTTAATCAAAATAATTAATAGTGATAAATTATTAATTTAAGTGGTTTTAAAGTATATTTAGAATATATTTTTACCATTTAATAAAATGTTGGACCTTGGATGTAATTTTACATTTAAACCAGATATAAACAAGTGTCAATCTTTCGATAGTTATTATCTCTTAAAAATAGGCTATTTGTTTTGACGACGAGAATTAATTTTTAAATTAATTAATGCAACTTATATGTTTTGAATTTTGTAAAATAGACATCATTTTTGAATTCATAATATCAAATATATCTTAGGCTAAATTTTTGGTATTTTTTTTGAAACTTTCATTTTTTGATGAATAGTGAAACCACTAAGTGGTAGTTAAAAAACTGAATTTTTCATAAAACATAATTTTACTGTTTTTGTGAGTGGAATTTCTAAAATCCTAGAGACACTGTTAATATCAAGGACTAAAATTTTGTTCAATGAGATAATTATATTTTTTGGTGAATTGTAACTTTTTACTTTTATTTACCACGGTTAAAAGTATATAGGATAATTAAGGGTAAAAATGATATTATTATTACCCTAACACATGTCCGAATTCTATTGGATAAGTGTAATTCGACCAAAAACAACCTTAGGAATAAAAGATGTCCATTTAGTCCCATTTGGATTAGATTAGGACATTTAATATTAATTTATTTAAAGAAGGTTTAAAATAGTTAAAATCAAAGTTTAATAAGTAAATCATTTTTAATATAGGGTTATACATAGGATAAATTCGACTATAAATATTCATTAGAAAGATAAAACTATATCCCACATAATGGAATTTTATTTATAATTTTCAGACATTAAATATTATAATTTATTTATGACACAAATATGATAAAGTAATTATCCTATTAATGAAATATTGACATAATTTATGTTATAAATACCCAAATAAATGTACTTTGAGACTTTTTATGAATTAAAATAATTTTCTAGGTTAATAAGAAATGTTATTATTTATTTAGATAAGTTTGTTCGAACTAATAATTCTGTTATGATTTTCACAAATATCAATTACCAAATAGTGTCAAAATTGACATAAAATAGTTTTTAAAACAAATATTATATTATTAATTGTTATATTATTCCTAAAAATCTAAGGATCATCCAAATGACTTAGTTATTGTTATATATATTAATAATAAACAACTTGGGGTTCGTTTGTCTTGTTATTGTATGTTTATTAACCTTATAGTGTAAGAAAACAAGAAGACACGGTAAAAGTAAAATTATTTAACGTAAAGTTAAATATAAATGATAAGGTTGAGATAGATACCTAAACTTGTCTAAATTATATTGTATGAGAGGATTGAGACCAATCACCACCTTATATTTGAAATAAATCAATTTGGAGCTATTAAAAACCGAATATGACTTTATAATAAAATAATATTTTTAGTTTTTCCAAAGGTTCCCCTCTCCTCCCTTATAAAAGGGAACCTCCTCCCTCTCTTCCTCACACCACTTTGAGCCTTCAAGATCGGTCAAACCCTGACAAATTATCTTCTCCACTTCCATAGAAACATCCCAGAGGTCCTTGTCTTCTTCAAAGACCAAATTTAGTGCCCTAAGAAGAGGTCTCAAAGAGGCGCTTCAAAGAAGATGTAATGTCTGTTACCGATTCTTTCAACTTTATTTCTTCTTATACTTCTTCTTCTTTAGTTGTTTCATTATGAAGTAATAACATAAGTATCAATAATATAATTATATGTTATTATAAGTATGAAACAACCCTATTTCACCATATATCCATCCTACAGAAAATGAAATCACCGCGTGTGCGTACGTACGGAATACCGTCTCCACGCTGTGGTGTAATCTATTTTCCACCACCACCTTACATGGATGAGTATAATGGTGTAAATAATGACTATATATGATTATTGTAAAGTCTTGTTGACTATTATATAGTATACATACACTCCAATACAATTCCATGATCATGTGAATGATATCATCGCTCGTGCGTACGTACGGACTACCGTCTCCACGAACGCGGCGAGATTCATTTTCCATGATTAACCATTCAAGAATGATTATAAATTATATATAATGAATTATAATGAAATATATGACTTAATAATTATAATTTATTTATATATATATATATATATGTAATCTATTTAATTTCATTCAATTCAACAAGGAAACGAAAACAACGTTCATGCGTACGTACAGCCTACCGTCTCCATGAACGGTGTATTTCATTCCTTTTATCGATATATAATATTTATTTATATGGTGAATATATATTATATATAAATCATGTTTTACATTTTGTAATTATGTAAATCAGGATATAAGTAATAATATCAAGAACTACAAGTCGAAAAACATAAGATAAATGAAATAATTTTACCCAAAACACTGCTTTTACATTGAATTTACAAAAGAACGGGTAATATAAAGTCATAAGTGAAACATATATGATATCATAACAATTAATATGATTATTTAATAAGTCAATGAAATTATTTAAATCATTATACAGGAGGTTCGAATCCATACAAAGCATATCATATTTAAGGTAAGGGGAAAACTCACAATCTCATTTTTATCCGAGATTGTTTATACTTCAGAATTTACTGGGAAATATTTATCATCCAAATCCATGTTTTATCAATATGTAAAATTATTTCTATCCACCTAAAATTTTTTAAATCCAATTTTACCCTTCGGTGAGTTTTTAGTAAACAAAATGAAAATAATCTTTTGTCGTTTTTCATACGAGGTACTTTTTGACTTTTTCGGCCAAGGTACGGGAAGAATGTTTTTTTAACTTATACTGAATGAATGGATTTTTAGAACATTATTTCCATGAATCTTCCTTTACAAGTTTTCAAGTTTTGTTTTTAATCAACTTCTTTTAGTTCATAATTATATGACATGTCAAGAAATGATATTTTTTTGTAGTAGAAAGGATATTTTCCTCAAGAATGGAGTTCAAGTGTTTTATAAAAATTATTTTCCATATAAGATAATATAGGGTTCTGTTTCTATCCCTATTATTACATTGATTTGATTATGTTGTGATGGAATTATTTTTATGAATTCCTTTATCTTATATGAATTGTTTTATGATGTCACGATGTTTAAGAACCCCATATTTATTACATGGGTTATGCAATGATGTATGATTTTTGATTTTGTGGCACACATAAGAATGGTTTCATTATGAGATGGGTGGGAACTATATCTCCCTCCAATGCATTGGGTAAATATTTATATCTCATGAGATAGACATGGCTGGAACGGTAAGTTAATCTGGTTTAGTGTTACAGGACTGGTTTGAGGAGTGAACTCGATTCAGAAAGGGACTTTGTCCACTAAGATGGTCTTGGCAGCAATGCCTTGGCTACTAATGAAATCATATCATGTGCTTAATGGTTGCCACAATTACATGTTTTATTCCCATTCTATTTTATCATGATTTATGTTCCTTTATGATCTATGCCTTACGTACTTCCATGTTTTATGTCATTGCTCGAGCTTTTGATGTTTAATCATTATGTTCACGTTTTAAAGTTAAAATGTATATGATTTGTTTTATTTTATCCATGCTTACCCTTTTTGAGAATTTTTTCTCACCCTTTTTATGTTTTATTTTCCCCAGTATATAAGGAAAGGTTTTAGGTAAGAAAAAATGGATGATCTTTATGGGAGATGTTGAGGATCTTTCAATATGATTAGATGTTTATATTCCGAGTTTCCAAATACACTAAACTATTACGGTCCTTGTGTGTCTGTTTTTTGTTATGTATTAAGTATTCCTCAAAAGTAATGTAATTTTCATGTACGTAAAGCTTTGGGTCTCTACCGGTTTTCAATTTTTTATATCCTTAAGAACAAAAAAATATAAAAATAATTCCCTTGGTGATGTGCTAGTAATTCAAGATCATAATTAATTGATTTAAAACATTAACATATAATATAGGTTTTTAGGATTTAATAATGGATTATAAATTTAATAATATAACATAAAAAACACATTATTTTAAGAGAAAAAGATTTATTTGTTTATTTATTCTACCTAAATATTTTATTACATCACTTTTTAAAAATTATCACGTCATAATATTCATCATATATTTATGTTGTATTTAATTTATATTGAAAACTGGAATGTCTTATAAAATTATAAAAAAATCAACATTATATAATTTTGATTTGATGATTCCATAGATAATATTATTTTCTAAAATAATTTTCTAAATAAGAGATTTTTTTTTAAAATTAAAATTATTGTTTACTAAAAAATAGCAGTTTTTATAAAAGTATACACTTTATAAACCTTATAAATTTTACATTGGACTTCATAAAATAATATTATCCTATATATATATATATATTATTTTTGAATAATGTTTTATTAAAAACATCTATTTCAAAAAATTGATAATTTATCACTAGAGTTACTTAATTGAATCTATATATATCATAACAATTAACTTTGTATTCATTCATATACAAATATATTATTATCCAACTCATTATATAATAATTTAAAATATATTAATTAAAAGGGAATGATATAATAAATATTCTATCAAAAATTTTATATACAAATCAATATTACTAGGTTCTAGATACATAACTACTTATTATACCAACGTACACCCTAAGGGTTATTTTTGTGACATAGGTTCCTTCTGGAGGTGGTTTGGAAAACATGGCTTGAGCCATAATCTGAATAAGATTGAACTTATTTGATCAAAAGTTTCACTCGATATTTAGTTGTTGATATTCATCATTCACATAGTCAATATAAAATATATTTAATGTCATCTCCCTTAGATGCTCCAATAGATGGGCTTCGTGGGGTAAAATCCTATTAGTATAGTATATCTCTTCATCTATAAATTTTAATTGGAATTTATCATAATCCATGATGTATAAGAAAATTAACAATCACTGTACAATTGATGTATTGTGAGTGGTTAATATGTTTAATGGTTTTCTAAATCCATCAAGCTATATAAGTCCAAAATAACCAAATTAAAACATGTGTTTTATATAACTATATTACATAATATGGAATTTATTCATTCAAAAATGGAATTTCACTTGTAAAATATTTTGTAATAACATTCTTCCTCCCTTCATAACTTTTACACTCAAAATTTCATTTTTTTTTACACTAGAATATATGATGGTTCATATATTTCATCACCAATTTTCATTCCTATGTTTCTTCCTCAATAATGTAGTTCTACCACATCAATTTGACTGGGAGAATTTTCATGTTATATAGAATTTTCTCTCTCTTATATATGATCTTCACTAGAATATCACAGTATAAAAGTTTATTTTATAGGGGAACCAAATATGAATTATTTACATGTGAGAAGTGTGACATGTACTTCTTCCATTGTGATATATGTGGCACATCATGTACATTTGATAGGTTACAAATTATTTCTAGTAACTAGGACACAACTCTGAGGGGATCAAGAATCCCAAAGGGGCTGATATATCTAGGAATAATTTTTCACTTCTTCCCAAACCGTGGGAATTTATTTCATGGAATTATAGGAAGTAAAACCTTAAAATTGACCTCAAACTAGATGTATCATTTGGGATTGACTTCATAGATTTTCTACCAAATTTATATAGATTTCATATGATGTTGAATGGTTTGAACCTAATCTATAAACTCATGGATATGATATGGTCCCATAAATATATATTATTCCACATTATCACATCATTTTTGATTCTAACACCTCTTTCAATATAGAGCATCTTAATGTTCCATTTTAATGATACAACTGAATATTTGTTTATATGGGACCTCTTCTAGAGGAATAATTTGATTCCAAGATCCTTGTAAATCCATTTAACAAGGTCTTAGTTTATCCTCTAGAATATAAATTTTTTTCTCAGACTAACTATCCATCTCAGGGATATAAGATGTACAAAAACTCATCTTGGTATCCAGTGATTTCCAAAGGCTTCTCCCAAACCCTGATGTAAAACACATATCACTATCAGATATAATATATAATTGTACTTCATATAAACTTATCACTTTACATATTTATATCTTCATATCTAGATCAATAATATAATCTTCATTCATAGAAATAAAATTCACCAACTTTATATGGTGATCGACTATAACCTAGATAAAGTTATTTAGATTGGATGTCATATGGAGTTCGACAATGAATCCCTAGTTATGTGTTCCCATTTCCATACTACTTTGGTATATTTCTACATCATAACATCATATTTCATTTGTTCATCCTTGAATATTTCTCATACCAAGAATCAAGATTCAAATTATTCATTCTCCCTCTTATTTTTATCCCATAATAATTATTTCATCACATCTCTATACATCACAGTGCTTCCATTAAAAATAGATAAGGTTTAGTTGTGTGCATCAACCAGAAGATCCCTCTTCAGTTGTGGTTTTTATAGGACACATGTACCGGTTTGAAACATTATAAATTCTACTTTAGAAATTTTGAAATTCATAACATTCTTTACCTTTTTTTACAGTCTCCTTTTCATCTATCATAGCCTCTTATATCTTCTCAAGAATTGATGGTTGAGAAGTTATTTTAGATATATACGATGAAAAACCTTTTATTTTTCTTGTTTTCATCCTTTTCATGACCAAGAGGATTAGATCATTTACAATCACCAACATTGATAGGATTGTGGGATCTTTTCTACTCAGATCACCCACCACCTGGTTCCCCTTACCATGATGGTAATGAATTAAAAAATCATAATACTTGATTATACTTAATATAATTCATTTCAATATATTTTTCTGTATTTGTGTTATTATCTAATTGAGGATTTTATGATATGTTTATATGTTGAAATTATCCCCACAGAGAAAATGTTTCCATTTCTTCAATGTGAGGATCACTGTAGAATGTTCTAGATCAGGAATTGGATAGTTCATATCATGGATCTTAAATTTAATAAAGGCATAGGCTATCACTTTTTCATCTTACATGACTATACAATCCAATACATTTTTGGATGAATCATTTGAGATCAAAAATCCATCCCCACTAGTTAGTAATGTATACATAGGGGTAGTTATTATCCTCTAATTTAACTCATTAAAGCACTATTCAGATTCATCACTCTAGAAAAACATCACCACCTTCTATGTTGGCTTAGATAACTGGATAGATAATCATGGAAAAACTCTCATAGATAGATGATAAAATAGAATGATTCCATGGAAAATATGGGTCTTCATCTGAGATGATGGTATAATCTATCCAAAAATTACATTTATTTTTGAAGGATTGTGTTAATACATTTTATTGGTGAATATGTGACTCAATAATGTTACTTGTTCTATCCAATACTCACTTTTACTATAATTCATATAAAAAATTTCCTTTATAAAGGTATTTAGTATAATGTTCAAAATATTTTTATGTTCATCCATTATTTTGGAGTAGATATTAATATCTTCTATAAATACTACCATAAATTTTCTGAGGTAATCCCTAAATACTATGTTCATTAAGTCAATGAATATATCTCGAGTATTAGTGTGTCTAAATGGAATCAATATGAACTCATATTTCATGTACCTTATATAAAACGAAGTCATGTGTAAATCCACCTCATTCACCTTGACATAACAATACCCCGACCAAATATCAACCTTAGAGATGTACTAGAGTCCACATAAATAATTGAATACGTCATAAATTCATGGGAAATTCTATCTTTCCTTTATAATGATCATTTTTTGATCATGATAATTAATGTAGGAAAATATTGGCCTATAATTATACATAATGAAAAGGTTTGGTGCAAGCCATATGTAATAACATCGGTATATAAGCCCTCTATCTGGATTCTCTATCATTTTCTTCTTCACATATTCAATTTTAGTATTAATTCATCTCTATAGAGTCTTGGATATTGTAAATACTCTAGGAAAAGGTTCACTTTACAACTCAACCTCACGATGTGGAAGAAGACCTATATTTTTTTTGTAAATCACATCAACATATTCCCTTATAATGGGAATTCCATCATATATGATTTTTTCCTTATTATGATTCATTTGAGTTAAATATGATTACTAATAGGGAAATAATATCCATTCTCTTGAATATTATTCCAGAAAATACTAATCTTCCTCTTTATACATTAATAAAATCATATAGTGATTCATGATATGGATGTAGGTTTCCAAGTCATGTGAATTCATGATATATTTTTATTGAAAAATATAATCCTTTACCAACATCACATTGAATTCCATAAAAATTATTTTCACAATTCTCAATGGTAAGTTCTCTGTGTAAATAAAGATATGGGCGAGTTAAATACACGAGATGCAATAATTTCACCATTTTTTATTTTCATTAATATCACCACATCCATTTAATGAAGTGGTTTTTGAATAGTTCTAATAAAATTTATTAATATGAAATAAATTATAGAATCAGAATCAAATAGTACAATCTCTATTCTATAATTAATTACCAGCATACCTATCACTACATCATTATTGAGATTTAACTCAATAGTTCTGGTGGCATAATCTCATTATTTCTATCTAAGCCAAGAAGGTTATTCTAATTAGTTATTTTCAAAAACATTTACAATAATTAATTGATTCACATAGTTTCCTTATTCCCTGTAGCTGAAACATTGGACAATATGCAGAGGTTTGAACAAAGTACTACCTTTATCCATCACTTTGGCCAGTTTCTCCCATTGGTATTATGTATCAAAGTTTTATTCTTTCACTAGAATAAATCATTTACATTTATCCTTCATGAAATTTCCTTGATTCTTCTTCCCGCGCATTTCAAAAGTGAGTGTCAGAATTTATTTCACTCATGAAATTTCTCTAAAACACCATAAAAATTAAAATCATTTCTATACTTCTAATCTTATAACCAATGAGACCCTAGAGATTCACAAATATCTATTTTTATATTTTGGGAACAAAATATTTTTTCTTCATATTTATTAAAGTCTAAAATCACCTAAAATTTACACAAACTTAGTTTTAGTCCACCAAATATTCTGGGTAAATGATAAAACCCTAAGTATATCATTCATTTCTTTTAAATTTCTCCCCGCACATCACGATGGGTTAATTATCATTAATTTTTAGCCCAAGGAAATCCCTCCAAATTTAATACCATATAGTGTGAGTAAAATATTCCTAAATTTTTTTGGGTAATCTTTCTTCTCCATCTCTTTAATCACCACCTCAAACATCATATTTTTGATCGAAAATACCAATTTACCAGCTTCTCTTTCTATATGATAAACATCAACCACAACCTTTCCTCGGATATTATATTGAATGTTATAGTGTATATTTTAAATGGAGTTGATCAATTGTTTCATGTTTAGAGGATCATAAGTTCCACAAAAAGTCAGAGGCCTTTATCAGATAAATGACTTAATTGAAACTTTCTATTTCCTTAGTAAATTTATGTTTTCCCCATAATTATTGTTTATTTTGATGACTAAATCTAATTGATTATATATTTTTATAATGTTCTTGAGTACTTATCATATTAGTTTAGGGATCTAATTTGGAAATTTCCCACCACATTGGAATTTTACTCGGGCCCTCTAATTTCCTTCTATTAAAAAATGAAGGAAAAATTAAGGATGAGAAATGGAAAACAATTAAACACATAAAAGGGACACTATGAACATTGAAGAGATAACTAATAAATGACATAAATTATATAACCTAGGAATTTATTTGTTTTAATATATGTTATCCATTTTTTATTTCATAACAAACGGATTTAAAGTCACTTTTTTCCTTTATAATTGTTCAAAATGTATCATTTGAATTTAAAAAATTGAATCCCATGTGAGTGTAAAAATAGTTGTTAATGGAGGACTCTTTTCCATTCACCATGTGACGATAAATTCAATTCCCAAATTACCCTTATTAGATATATTACCCTTATTTATAATTGTGCCATATCCACATCTAATTTTACACTTTAGACAATGATTTTGATTCAAGGAAAACAATTACTGTATATATTTTAATAATATTGGTATTTTTCATATTCTTAATATCATACCTAAGGATTTAATTATATTTTTATAATCCAAATATCCATAAATAATTATACCTTTCTCTTATAAAAACTACGACTTTCCAAGTCATTAATACACATTAATTCCATATTTATTAAAAATAAGACCCACATAATATATTCCTAAAAAATAAAAAACCCTTGTGTGTTTGGGTAAATATTTAAAAAAATATTAATTTTTATTAGTTATAAAATATCTTGAATAATAACTCCTTATACATATCTTATAATTATATCTCTCTTCTAAAACTATACTTGATAACCTTTGGGTGTACATAATAAAGGGAAGAGATATAAATCCCACTAAGGAAATGAACAAAGAATAACATGATGAATGTAACAAATGTTAGTAAAGAGGAATGTTAAGGTGACATAAAAGGGGTGATAATCACAAACATAAACATAAAATCATTATATAAGAAGACAACGTCAAGGAAAATGGGAATGTGGGAATAACATATAACATGACATCGTAAGTATAAGTCAAGTTTAACTATGAAGACATCATAATGTTTTGTGATGAGGATAACCTCATGTGCACCATACAAGATATCTCATGATAATAATAATTACCAATTTCATTATAGTTCAATATAATTTTGGGCCCAAGCTTCCACAATCATATCATATACATTCTTTAGTGTGCCACAAATATTTTTAAACATAATAATTCCTTTGAAAACATTTGATCACATGATTAAATAGTGCGGGTGACATAAATGGATTTCGATAATAAACTAAGGATTTTAAAATCTATTAGAATAACCTTTAGTGGAAAAGGTATGGGTAATAATAGAAAAATATTTGACATGGAAAATCAAAGAATAATTTTGAAAGCATGACAGGTGTACATAAATATTCACAGAAGTGTTTAATGGGAGTGAAAGATGGTATCTCATTAGGAAGAAATCACAAGGACATAAAAATGGTTGTGTAAAAAAATATTTCGTCTGAATAAATTTTAAATCATATATAGTAATACAAAGAAAGTATTTTAATATTGAGGAGGAGGAAAATATCACTTACTTTGGGCGTGTATCTAAAAGCATGGGAGGATCTTTTTAAGATCATGGGAATTCCTTAGTAGGTATTTTTTGAGGGATATGAAGATTAACATAATTTTAAAGGATAATTTAGTAAATATTATTTGGACGTTTTTTGGGTATTTATAGAAAAGGATATGAGAAATCATTATTAATTTATAATCATAGGTTTTGGACTTTATAGGATAATATAATCAAATACAAAATAATTTCAATATATTTTTCTCAAGTTTTAAACAAAATATGAGTGAGTTTTAATATTTTATATTCACATGAACCTAACATAATAAAGTAACACACTTGGTGATTTTAAAGTGAGTTATGTTAATGAATAATTGATTCTAAACACGTAAAATATAATTTATATTTTTAATGATTCACTAAAAGAATACAAATTAAAAAAATGCCCTTAAAAGCTACTTAAATTATAAGGTAAATCTATATTTGGATTTGGATTACTTTTATACCATTTATTACCTTGATTTTGGCCAATTATGATTATATAATAGAGATTAAATATTTAGAGTGTATTTAAATTTTACGGAAAAATAATCTACCTTTATAAATAATTAAAAATTCACCACTATATAACTTAGATATTTCAATTACAAAAATATTATTTATTTTAAAAAATTAATTTCATTATAATGATAATTTAAAATTCTAAATAAAAATTCCTATTTACTTGAAACATCTAGTTTATATGGTATTAAAAACTTTATATGCCTTGTAAATATTACATTTCTTATCAATAAATTATATTTTCATTTATATTTCAGTAAATAAGTTTTAAAAAGTTTTTTTTTATAAAAAATAATTTTTTTATAAAAATTTATTTATTTTTTCAAAAGAGTATCTTAATTAAAATTATATATTTACTATTAAAAAAATTTATAATTCTTCATAAAAATATAATTTTATAAGACTAATAATATAATTATTTTTAAATTAATTAAAAAGGGGTAAATATAACAATTATTTTATTAAAAATAATATATAAAAAATAATAATACTTAGTTATGGATACATAAACCCTTATTACACCTATGTACAGCCTATGGTTAAGGTGTGCGGTGGGGGTGCTTTCTGGTGGTGGTTCAGAGAACATGGTTTCAAACATGATCTAGATAACCTTGAACCTCTTCCGTAAAAAGTTTTTCTCAAGAATTAGTTATTGAATCATGGATTGGGACTTATCAAGGGTAGATGTTAGTGATGTCATATCCATTAAAAGCCATGATAGATGTGCATTATAGTGAATAATCCTTCTAGTAAAGGCCATAACTTATTTCATCAATGTTAATTGGACTTCGTTATAAACTTTTATGTATAATAATCTTAAAGTCCACTATACAATGTCTATATTAGAAACATATTTTATGGTTAATGTTATTTTAAATCCAATTTTCTACTTTTCACCAAAAAAACCAATGTAGTGATTGAGTTTTCTATAACCAAATTACTTAACAACCCATTTATTTATTTAGAAGGGAATTTAACTTATAAAATATCTAGTCATTACACACTTATACAATAAATAATGATTCAAATCCTAGATATAACATCCCTATATTTTTACACATATACTTATTTTTTTAATAAATTATAATTTAATTTATTATTTTATAATTAGAAAAAATAATGTAAAAATTAAAAAATAATTAAATAATTTTCAATAATCAATTTCATTTATGATTTAACATGTTGACATGATAAAACTATTACATTTATTTATTCTTCCAAGAAATGAGATTTTATTTTCATAAGGCCGATTTCATAATTCATTAATTTAAACAAATAAAAAGTATTATTTATAAAGAGAAATTATTAATCTCTTTTGAAAATTATTTCAAAAGCTATTAATATTATTTAAAATCATTTTTATGTTTACAATAAAATTTTATAGTTTGGTAAATCTTATATTATAATATTTTCATTAATTTATTATTTCAAATAAATAAAATTTGATTATACATTTATATTCCCATGGTAAAGAAATACTGATTTTGTGTAAATGTGTTTTAAAAGCATATTTTAATATTTAATTTGAAATTTTTATAAAAAGAATTAATTCATAAATATTTAATTAGTTAATATTGTAAAATATTTTTTTCTTAGTGATAATAGTTTAAATTAATATGAGTAATATTAAATTTTTATTTTTAATATGTAATACACCATAGGTATAATTTAATTTAATTATTAACATTGAAAAAAGTTAATTTCAAAATTAACATATGGACATACTGATATATTTTAGAAGATAAATAACATTATAAATTCTCATAAAAGAAAATAATATAATTTTTGTAATCAATTTTTTTACAAATAAAGAGAAGCAACATAAATATAAAAGTTTTTGAACACTAAAATATTAATGGTACTACTAATCAAAAGTAAACATTAAGAGCCAAATAAGTACATTAGAAATCATTTAAAATATATAAAAATAATTAAATACTATTTAAGACAATTAAAATTTAGTTAGTACTTATATATATATATAAATGTACCACCGTAGCAAGACATCTAGGGCCAACTCAATCAAATAATGGGATCTAGGCTCAACCCCATAGAATGGTGGACCAGACAAGCCCTCATAGCAGCATGGTTTTGGACCTGCATGATGGTCCATAGAGTGCATGGTCTAGAGTAGTGGTACCATCATGTGTGATGGCATGATATCATAGGAGCTGACATGGGTTGTTTCAAGCAATGTATCAGAAGCAGACCTGATTAATCATATTTTTTGAGTTATTGGAAGCACTTAACATTCACTCCAGTCCTCAAGACACTGATTTTTCAATGTGGGATTTGATGATGTTAGTACTTTTGACTTGTTAAACTGTTGCATTTATATCATGCATCTTCTGATTAAATCATCCTCTGTCATTCGATCATCCTAATCATTTTCTCCCTCATAGTCAATCTTTGTTGTACTTTCCCCTTCCTCAGTATGCCAAGTCCATGCATAATCTACTTCTACTTCTCCATATGAAGTAATTCACTAATCGCGAGTATGACCTATACACAATACACCTCAAAACACCTACCAGTATGATTGATTTCCAATGGAAAAAAATCTATAGCCATTATTCTATACATCAAATTTTGTAATCCCACAATGATCATTGTACACCAATTGAAAGTTTCTCTTCCAAAGGATGCCTAGAGAAACTGAGAGTAATCATAAATGTAAAAAAATATAATATATTTTTTTATATTTTTTTTCATAAAACTTTGGTTGAATATATATATATATATATATATATAACAAAATTGGAATTATTATTTCCATCTAATTATGTTAGCCAGAACTCAAACCCCGCTTGAAAATTTATAGAACAGTATGAACATTGATTTATTTCCATAGTGGTCACCTTAAATATTCTTCTTCTTTACCAATAATAATTTGTTTGATATATATATATATATATATATTGATATATTTAGACTTCAGTAAAATAAGACGCATCCTTCACACATAAAAGACACAAAACATCACTTATTGCATCCTCTCTTTCTTTTGTTCCACACTTTCATTTCCCACCAATATAAGTGGAGAGTGAATCCAACTAATATTTATCTAATTTTCACATTTTAATATAATCGATAATTTATTTTTAAAATATAATAACATATAAATAATTTTTATTTTCAAAACTCTTCTAATGCAATTATTTCTTTCAAACCACCATTCTATAAGGGAATTATAATTTTTTTTTGTAAATTTTTAATCCATAATCTATTTCAAGTTGGAAAGGGATTATTTTCATAAAAAACCTATTTTCAATGAAAAATATTAATTTTATTTATAATATGGTTTTATTTATAGGGAATTTGATTCATTAATGATATATTTTTTTTGAAAAAACCATTCATATATAAGGTTATTATTTTTTAGCATGTATTTTCTATTTCAAAATATTTTATTTGATATAAGGGATTTATACTTTCCCTATTATTTTATGCACAATATTATTTTTTAAAAACTCTATATTTTAAGAAAAAATGTAAATTTTATTCATATTTTGATATTATGTAATGGAAATTTATAATATTCATGTTCTAAATTTATAAAAT
Source organism: Viscum album (assembly GCA_963277665.1). Lineage (NCBI taxonomy): Eukaryota > Viridiplantae > Streptophyta > Magnoliopsida > Santalales > Viscaceae > Viscum > Viscum album. The sequence continues at coordinate 1,892,150,773 of OY728122.1, read as the reverse complement.
TTCCATTTTAAGTGCAAATGTTTTTTATTCAAGTTTGAAGATAAACTTATCATTTTGTGTAAAAAATTTCATTTTATTTCAGTAAATTTTATTAATAATTGTAGCATCCCCAAATTTGTAACTCTCAAATGTGGCCAAATCTGGGTGGTTACTCAACCTCAAGAATGTCTCCCCATACTCCAAAGGTAGATGACTAGCATTGGGGGAGTACAAAACATAGTTGGTAGACTATACCCCTGGAAAAAATATAATATTGTCTAAATATACAAATATCAATATAGTGAAAATTGAGGGAAAACACAGCATACAACTGGAAGGTAAATGATGAACCAAGTAGACCAAATAATAATAAAACATGTATTGTTAGGGTAGAATGTATTTAAATTTCAAGATAAATGTAATATAGACCAAATTCCATGTTGAAATAAATAACTCAAGACACATCATTCTTGAACCCCATGTCCGTACCGTCTCTGAGTTCTATCCCATCCAGCAAACAAAAATCCACAAAAATGTCCCTTTCCCTTTTCCAAAAAATCATCCATGTAATCATCTTGGGACCAAACAATGTCTCAAATAGGGTGTCAATAAAACATAGTAGGTTGACACCATATTGTACAAAACCCCATTTGATAATAAGTCAGTGAAAGAAAGTGATATACTTGCATATTAATTAATCAATTAGTCCAACACAATAATCAACCTTCTTTTGAATCGTGCCAGAAGATATCTAAGCATTTATAACAACAATTCCAACCATTACCCCAAATACATTATATAATCACATAACCAAGTTAGTCCCTATAAGTATTATAGCAAAACCGGGCCTAGCCAATTATATAATAATTTAATCATAATTGAGTAAATCCCTTTAAATAATCATTTTAGAATAACTCATAAAATCAAATTATATAATCTCTTGGCATCATCGGAGAGACCCCTTTATATAATCATTTTTACATCACTGGGAAGAACCCTTCGTATAATAATTTTTTTATAACCCACAAATTAGGTCATGATGTCCATAATAACACTACATAATAACATAATTCATAATTTTCAATTTATTCATTTACCATTTTTCTTTTAATTACCAATTCATTTATTAAATTATTACAAGATATTTCAATAATCAAGTATGTTGGACATCTGGGTTTTATCTATCACAGCCAATAACTTAAGGTCTCATGTCATTCTAAATCATAATTTAATCCATCAACCAACTCTTTATTATACTAGGGTGGTCTCACACTATGGGTTCCTTCAATAAAGTTCCCAATACCATTAAACTCAAATGGTTCCAAAGAGTTGTATGAAAACATGATTATCATCAGGAAATAATCTTTCTGTTAATACAAATGTTGTGTCGATGAAATTGAATAATAATTCACAAACTTGATCAAATAAGAATAGAAAATAAGGATTTATTTTATACCACCTTCCTTTATCATGTGGTCAAAGGTACACTTTCTACCAAGAAAACCAACACAGAATGAAGGAAATTGTGATCACAATCATAAACATAGATTACATAATATCAAAACCCAAGTCAACACTAGTCTGTAGATTACTTCATGAAATTGGATAAAAAAATGGAAGAGAGGGGAAACCTAATTTGAAGCAACTCATTACAGATTATACGCTTGATTGAGATATTCAAAAGGGAATGAATCACTCCAAAATCATTAGGATTTTATCCTGAGTTTGAGAGAAAGTACTACACATTAGATTAAATAAAATCATTCACACATCATGGTTTAATATGAAAAGTCACAAGATATTTAGGATGTGAAAACCTATCACAATGTGAAATTTTTGATATATAATATATGATGAAAAATACATCACCTTTAGTCAAAATACCTATGGTCAACTACTTCATGATGTGACCCAGTTTTATGGTGTGTAAATTTTCATGATATAATCTAGTTCATGGATTCTTCATGGAAGTGGTTTTACATTGTTTAAACCATTCATTATTTTCAAGTTTCCTTTAGAAATATCTCAACATTAATTATATAGGGAAATCCCAAACCACCTCTAAATCCCTCAAAACCTTGGAAAACCCTTGTAATCCCTTAAAATGTTTAGATTATAACTCCATTAATTGAAACAAACATACCTCCCTAAACATTAAGTCATTTCCCAATTGAAATTTCTCTATTACTAAAAAGGGACTTGACCACCAAGGGATAAATAATATGTAAAAATAGACTAAATTTTGTTTAAAAAAACTCAAAGAGGGACATACCAAGAAAAATATGGGATCTTACAACCTCCAAACCTTATAATAGATCATCCCATATCTTCTCCAAACATCTCTATGGGGTCTCTATGAATAGATATGGACACTGTGTAGGAATATCAAATTCCCTTAACCATGTATCCTCTTGAAAATTCCCATGTTTCCACTTCACTCAAACTATAGGTATTTACCTTCATTGGAGATACTTGTCACAATAGTCAATGATCAGTATCGGTATCTCCTCAAAAGAATAATCTACACAATGAATTACTTTATCAATGTCTATCACATGATAAGGGTATATATGATATCTATGAAGCTATGACATAAGAAATGCATTGTACATTGAATAGTAGTTTTGTGTAAGGGTTAATCATTATGCCACATGAAGGATCCTTTCCACTATCTCAAACATCCTAACAAACCTTGGTGATATATTTCTATGTTTTATGATATGTCACTTAACCAAGATTGGTGACACCTAAAGGAAAACATAATGACACAACTAAAACTAAAGTGTTCATCGTCAAAGGTCAATTTAATATTTTTTCCTTCTCTTCACATCCACCAACAGCCTCTGGATCAATTAAAATTTCTCAGACATCTATTACATGTGACTGGTTCCAACAAGCACTAACTCCCCTTCCTCTAACCAAAAAAGAGGCTAACAACAAGACTATCCATACAAATCCTAGAAAGTATCCATATGGATCGATACCTAGAATGTATTATTATAATAAAACTCCATGTGTTATAAATGTATCTCCCATGAACAACTAAAATCCATAACATGGGATCATAAAATATCCTCTAGAATATGAGTCTTCCATTCAGATTGGCTATTAGTATGATGATGGTGGGATATGCATAGAAGAAATTGTCGTCCTAGATCTTTCTGAAGGCACTTCCATAACCAAGAAATGAAATGAGGATCTCTAACATAAATGGTACTCTTTAGAGAATACTGAAACTGGACTCTCTACATAACATAAATACTACCCAGTTCATCAATAGTGAATGTATCCCAGATATGGAGAAAGTTGGAATGCTTCGATATTAAATCTAGGATAACCCATTATGCATCATTATTTTGAGGTTTACTCGGTCTTCCTGTTATTAATTTCAGGTTAAAATCATCCCATTTTCATTAATGAATGGGAATAGGTTGTAAAAATCCAACATTCCACTGATGATTTACCTTCAAATAAGTCAAACATCTCACTATTAAGCCTTTAACCTCATTTTCATTTCTAGCCACTGGTACGATCTACAGAAATCACGATCCATCATTTTCATAACTATATGTACAATGCATTTAGAATAATGTAATTCTCTCATCTATTCCTTATATAAGACCATAGGTATTGATACTTATCCATGGTAAAAAAATTGAATTGTCTATTCTAAGAGACCATATTGAGAGTGTCCCCCACCCTATATATTATCTCTTAGAAATAATCCCTCTATATCATATAACATATTGGTTTGATATGGTCCAAATAAATGGATATATAATATATTGATGTTATGGATACTGAACCCTAGGACTCCTAAACATCTAGATCCATGTCCATAAAAAGATTCATCATCTTCCCCTTGTCACAAGACTCCCAATATACCTCTATCTTCCTCATCTAGATAATGTCATCATAAACGACACTCCCTTACCTAATGTATAAGATAGCTCAAAGTCAAAAGCCTATAGAAACTGGACCCACCACCTCTATTGATGATTTATATCACACAATGAAATGATATACCTGAGGTTATTGTGGTATGTTTACACCCTATACCAATCACTTAATATATAATTCCCCCAGTTCCTTAAGAAATGAAATTCCATATTTATCCCTATATCATGGGTTGGATAATTCCCCCCATGGGGCCTCAACAGTCTGAAGCCATAAGCAACAAATCAGTTCTCATTCATCAGAACTCATCTTAGTCTAACTTTGTATGTGTCAGAGTATATGGTATATTCATTATCATTCACAATCTTGGTGAGGATTGATGATGAAGTCAACATTCCCTTATGCACTTCTAAATCCCTCCTGTAATCATATAACCATACAAAATTCATCCCTTTCTTGGTCATCCATGACATCAGTACTACAATATGTGATATGTACTAGAAGAAATTCAAATAAAAACCAACTAAACCAATAAATATCTAAATCTAGAAGAAATTCTTGGACATATCAAAAGATTACAAGGTTTCAGACTTCTCTAGGTCCACTGGCACTCCATCATTTATATTAACATGGCCCAAGTAGTGCACTTTATCAGTCTAGAATATGTACTTGGATTACTTGGAGTAAAACTAATGATATATCATTGTAATTATAATGATTCCAAGATGGTAGGAATGATCCTTTATAGACTGACAGTACATTAATATTTTATTGAAAAAACCCTCCAAAAATTGATATGGTATGGGATGAATGATCTAATTCATTAAAGAAATTAATGGCTATGATGTGTTCTTCTTACCAAATGACATCACCATGAACTTATAAAAAGCATTCCAACTCCAAAATTAAGTATGAGATATGTCTAATGGTATAAAACTCTACTAGTGGTATCCTGATATAAACTCAGTCTTGGATAATATCTTAGCACATCTCATCAGATTAGACATTTCATCTATATGTGGAATGGGATTCCAGTTCTTGAACATTAGTTGGTTTAGTATTCGAGAGTCCACAGACAAGAACAAGGCCACATTGTAATTCTTTTCAAAAATAACTCAAGTACCCTAGGGTGATGTACAAAGCCATATGAAACCATTATCTTCTAGATATTCCAACTAAACTTTCAACTCCTAAATCTCTACTAGTTTCATCTTATAATGTGGAATAGAAACAATCTCTAGTCCCAGCACTAAGCTGATCCTGAAATTGATCTCCCACTTAGTTGGTAATCCATAAAACTCATTAAAAATGACATCATGAAATTGAACTACCACTAGAGGAGTAGTATTAATCTACATTACATCATCATCTAGATAAAAAAATGATATCTGACCCATGAGAAAATGAAATCTGTATAGAATTGGTCTTACATAATAGCCTAAATATCCCACTCACCCGAGTTAAAGTAGTTTTATCCTTCTAGAGATAGAATGGTAACTCTCCTTTCATAATAATAAATATGATTCTGGTATATAACTATCCAATTTATTTTAATAATAAAATCTAGACTTTTCATTTCTATTATAAACACTTTCTAAAAGAATTAGTAACTACTAATTTCTAGAGAACACATCTTTTGACATTTTATATTCTCTAACTATACTACTAATAGTATATTAGTGGTTAATACACAATAAAAAAAATTACACAACCAATCCAAAAAAAAAATTCAAAACGAAAATATATAAAGGAATGTGATGTCCTTGTATCAAAAAAACTCAAGAAAGGGTATATAGCACAAGAATAATACCACTATTAGAACAATTTCTTGCATCCAAACTACCTAAAGTAAACTATATAGTGTGTCTCTAACATTTCCCACTTCCCAGGGCTCCAGTATTACTCCCCTTTCATACTTTATCTGGATGGTTATGTTTCTCCTTCACTGGATCACCATGCCCCTACCTCAACCTAACCATCTAGTGGAACTCTAACAAGTAGTATTCTAAGGGGTAGTTGAGTCCTTCCCAAAATCTAGTACATATCATGATGCCTTGCCACTAATTTGTATTTAATTCCCCTAAAAAACCATTTATGGTGGCCCATATTACCACAAGAATGACTCTCCAATGTATGGAACATTCATTGAGGTAACCTTTTTCCAAATAGGGATCATGAATATCACTATAATGAAATGTGGTCTCAAGATGAATTCTCTACTTCTCAGACTTCCCTTCCTACTATTTCCCTACCAATAATTATCATTATAGCGCATCTTCCCACTAGAAGTAGAGCATCCAGTTTACCTTACTAAAATGTCCAAGACACATCTCAGAACCTCTCTCAAATTCCCTTATATCATGAGAGTCTCATTCATCAAATCGTAAAAGTAACTCAAAATAAAAACATTCACTTGTGACACAACCTCATAGTGATTTCCATCCACGAAATGCCTCACTCTGTCAATCTCATCCGCAAATAAATACAGATCAATGAACATAATGTCTAGGAAAACCACACCATAGTCCATCACTGACATGATCTCCTATGTCAGTTGCATGACCTTTTTATCCTTCTTATCTACTAGGATTTCAGGAAAAATATAACATAGAAACATTAACTCAATGTCCTTCCAGGATAACTCCTCATTCTTCCATTATTTCTAGATATTTCCCACCCAATTCATGGTCAATCTAAAAAACATGTATGTAAAAAGATTCACCCTCTTATCTATGGGTATCTCAGGGTGATTGAAAATCACCTAGACTAACTTAATGAAGAAATCGATTTCATGGTTTCCTCACACCCTATGGACCATTGGAAGATGTTTCAAGTGAAACTTTCTCTTTTTCCAGAAATAGAATTCATGGTTTGAGCATCCTACCTTTCCATAGATTGCATGACCCTCTAGAAGATGTCTCCAAGATGAACATCCATCTTATCCATGGGGGATACATGAATTTTAGGTTCATCAATGTTTAGATCATGTTGATTTTCTCTCTCCTCTCACTCAATTCAAATATGATGAGGAGTTATTTTCTCTACATGTAAAAACACTCCTTAGAACAATGGATAACGTTAATGTCAATCTCCAATGGTGACAACAACTGAGAACTATTTTCTTACATACTCTCTAAAAAGCCTTAATAATTGAATTATCAAGACATAGTAGTTATTTAATTTCCTTTGTCTTATATTCCAAGTATCTCATTTTACAGATCATATAGGAAAATATATGGAATGAAATAATTATGTACCTATAATTGATAATTCATGTCACGATATATCCTTATGTGCCTATCATGATTCATGCATACTAAAATCGGTCAATATCAGGCCTTGAGTATAAATCTCAAAAACTATAATATTACACAACATGTTAATTACCCAAGGTAAAATAACATCAACTGTAATAAGAGAACTGAATTAATAGCAATCACATCAATGGGTACTCATATTTTCCCTGATACATGGGTTTGATACACCCATGTACATGATTAATACCAAGTATATACACATTTTATTCTCCTTTATACCTTTCCCAAATTGAAAATAAATAGAAAAAGAAAAAAACTCGATGCTTCTCATACCACTTGTTGAAGTTCCCTGATCTAGAAATCTCTCATGTTCGAAGATCAGGTTAGTTACTGAAGATCAAGCATGCCTGAACATATTCCAGAGGCTACCGACTAGATGTGTGGGTGTAGATAATGTAATGGGCCAACTATACCCCCTAATAGAAATTAGTAATATGACTAAAATTAAACAATATCATAGTAACAAAAATAGAAATAATTATACAACAAAAAACTAGAAGGTAAATGATGAATCAGTTAAACCAAATAAAAATTGACCATGTAATTTTAGGATGGAATATATCTAAATATTAAACTAAACGTAATTCATAAAAATATCTACATGACACAAATAAACTCAAAATACCCTGATGATGAACCCCCTATCAGTCTTGAATCCAAGATATAACCCATCCTACAAGAATTTTAACATTACTAGAAAGATCCCTTTATATAAGAATTATAAAATAACAAATCCAATCCCTTGTATATTCACTTTAGTTTGATGGGGAAAATCCCTATATATAAGCATTTAATTATAACGGGGAAAATCCCTTCATGTAATAATTTCTACAAAACTATGAAAATAACTTTATATAAGAATTTTAACATTACTAGAAAGAGCCCTTTATATATGTATTTATATATCACTTGGAAGAGACCTTTATATAATAATTTCTCCATAACTCACAACATAATCCATAATGGCTAGAATAACACAAAAAATTATCAAGAGTAAAAAAGGTCAATTCACCCAATTTCAATTTTTCTTTCAATTACCCATTCATTCATAAAATTATAAAAATTTATCTTATTAATAAATTAATCCTTTTTTGAAATTTGAATGTTTTAAAAGAATTCACCAATGGTCTTATGTCATGTTAAATCATATTTTAAGCCATTATCCAATTAATTATTTTTCAATTGTAGGATCACCCTATAGGTTTCTGAAACTAGGTCTCAACACCTTTGGATCCATAGAGATCAAAAAAATATTACAAACACATGATCATCATCACCCAGTATTCTATTGGTCAGTGGGAACATTGTGTTGGTGCAATTTTATAATAACTAAGATACCTGAACAAAAATAAACAGACCAAGGGTCTTCTTTTTAGACCCCAAAACATTATCCAATAATCAGAGAAATGCTTTCTAAAAAGAGAATCAATGAGGAGTAAAGCCCATGGTGACCAAAAGGAATTAACAAGATCAAACAAGATCAAAACATGTTCTAATAAAAATCAACATGTTACATTACAATGATGGGGAACATAAAGATGAGTGGGGATAACGAATGCAAAGAAACTTACCTGACATTAAACACTTGATCAAGATATTCGGAAGGGTTTTAATCTCTAAAAAATCACATAGAGTCTCTCTAGGGTTTGAAAAATTGATCTTCATACTGGATGAAATATACTCAAATGCAGAGTGTGGTTTAAAACCACTGGTGATGAGATATTCACATTGTGATACCCTTTAACAACGTGAAATTATTTATTTATAAGATATACTATAAAACATTCCAACTTGGGTAAAAATAATCATATTAACCATTTCAAAATGTGAACAAGTTTCTTAGCATGTAAATTTTCATTCTCTAAAAAAGTTCATGTCATATACTCTACAATAGTTTCACGTCATGTCAACCATTCATGAAGTGAAAGTCTCCAACAAAAATAACTAAACCTATCTTCTACAAGGAAAAACTGGACCACATCTAAAGCCTCTATGAAATGGCCCAAACCTCTCCGGCCCATTCCTTTTTGAAAATATGGTGTTTGAGGTGTTCCGGGAGGTCAAGGCAACTTATCCCCTACACTTTTCTAATTTTCCCTTTCTGTGAATAGTAGAATCAGTGACCCACGGTGAACAGATCCAATAGTAAATAGTTGAGAACAGTGCATCAGTAACCTTCTGTGAATAGTGTTTCCAGAATAGTGAGGTTCCAACAGTGAGGTTTCAATGGTGAGGTTCATGAACAGTGTTTCCAAAACAATGAGGTTCCAACGGTGAGGTTCATGAATAGTGTTTCTAGAATAGTGAGGTTCTAACGGTGAGGTTTCAATGGTGAGGTTCATAAACAGTGTTTCCAGAATAGTGAGGTTTTAAGGGTAAGGTTCATGAACACTGTTTCCCAAACAGTGAGGTTCCAATGGTGAGGTTTCAACGGTGAGGATCATGAATAATGTTTCCATAATAGTTAGGTTCCAACGGTGAGTTTCAAGAACAGTGTTTCCAGAATGGTGAGGTTCATCAATAGTGTTTCCAGAACAGTGAGGTTCCAATGGTGAGGTTTCATTGGTGAGGTTCATGAATAGTGTTTCCAGAATTTTGAGGTTTCATTGGCGAGGTTCATGAATAGTGTTTCCAGAACGGTGAGGTTTTAACAATGAGGTTTCAATGGGGAGGTTCAGGAACAGTTTTTTTCCTTTTCCAAATTTCGAGTTCATGAACAGTGTTTCCAGCTTCCCATAGTTTTGCCAATTTGACATTTCCTTTGACATAAAATTAATTTAAACCCTTGTTTTAAGGACTCTAAGGCCGATTGAAAGGCCGTAAATCCAATATTAATTATTCCTATTGCTCGGGATATTTTTACTTGGTCAAACCACGTGTTTTAATGAGATCTGCTTTTAATGGGAAATTAAGAATATCTTAAACTGTCACTCCATTAAATCTTCTAAAGGGACTTGATATCTTCCTCCCTGATTATTTCTCCTTGTTCTCAGGTGTGAGACACTTGAACATCCCATTCCTTCTCTTAGGCGTTGCACTGTCAATCTTTCTTCCTCGGATTGGTTCCGCTCTTTTTTGATGCACCCAAGCTGTATCAGTCAATCTCCGATATAAGGTATGTTTTATCATCATCCTTTTGAGGTTAATCTTCTCATGTTTCTCCTTTATATATTATATAATGTAATATACATTCTTCTAATGGTGTTTTCTTGGGTTTCGATTGGTGCGGTCGTAACGTGGCATCCTCGGGTGGATGTAGTTGTCACGAGAGGAGGATCGTGACCTGTTGGCTGGTTTGTGCTCGTATAAAGAACGTAAAGAACTGTTTGAGGTAGGGGAATCATTGATTCTCACTTCTTTTACGTGAAAATGTATTGTTAGAATGTTTTATCCCACTAGATCACAATGGAATTGACCTAAAAAAAATTTGAACCGGATAAACAAATTAATATCAATCGTATATTATTGCCTCTTGTTTTTCTAGATAGAGTGATATCAATGATTGTTGTGTTTAGCATTTCATTCTTGATGGAAATTGGTAAAGAACATAAAGATGGAATTAATTGATAATGGTTTGGCTAAAGATAAAGAGGCATGTAAATGAATCTGGTTCTTCTTGTTGTAATTTGATGTTAATCAATATGGTGCAGTAAGCATGTTTAATTATTTGTGATAGCTTACTGATTATGTTTACCGAATTTGGAACCTATGAATAATAATCAGTTATTATAATATGGATTGAATAACTGTTTGATCGATAAAAGATAACTTCTTGTAGGGTTCTGAGTTACCCTATTGTTTGTTTAAGGTCCAAGAGCCCAACTGTTAAAATGTTTGTTTTCCTGCTTCTTGTGTTGTGATATAAGCCTAGATGGTTGTTATGATGTGTGGGGGAATGTTGTAGCAGGTGATGCCTAGAGTAGGGAGATGCATCGGTTTATGCGTGTGGGTGTCGGGGAGGACACCAGGGATGATGGAACGAGGTGGATGTGATTGTTGGATGCTTTCTAATTCTTATTGGTTGATTACCTTCTTTACTTTTCCCCACTATTCAAGACAACTGGTCTTGCTTACCGTTCTTCCAAAAGAGGTGAAGACACAAGGGGTATGCCACGTTCTTTTTGTGTTTAGCTTCTCAAGGGAGTATGGGTCTATGCTCTTGCTATATACGGAAAAGACTCGATGGGAAGTACATCTAATCACCGTGTAGATCCCCCTTGTGTTTAATAATGTAGAATGTTCTTCTAGAATTCCTAGGAATATGGGAAAGTGAATATGTGATGAATAATTTAATAAATGATGTTAACCATTGGGTTTGGAGTTGTTGGAACATAATGATGAGGTTTTAATTTTGAAGGGAAATTGGACTTTTGGTTTGATTCTAACAAAGTTTAATGTTGAATTTTAAATGGTAGATTAATGTTTAAATAATTAATTAATGTAAAGTGCAACTGATAAAAAGGGAATGAAATAATGTATTAAATCTTTTTAAATGGTTGTGTTATTATAGGATACCTATTCTTAAAAGTAGCATCCAAAGTTTGAGAGATGTTTTCTGAAGTTGAGTCTAAGACTAGGTTATTCCCATATTGTGGTTGTGAGATATATTATATCCTATAATTTTCATGTTTCTATACGCTAATCCACCCTATCAGTAAGGAAAACTAACACATCATGGATTTCGTACCCTGGGGCAGATGTTTTCCCCAACATTCCAGTGGGAGGATGAATGGCTAGTTTTCCCCATATAAGTGTGTAGAGGGCTGTAATGGCTTGTGGTTATTCACACACATATATTCTAGATATGGTTTCCTATGGACTAATATAGGTGTAACATTTATAGGTTGTGATGGATTAAGGATCATTACTCAGTGTATGGGTTGTAATGGCTTGAGGTATAATACCCAATGTATGATACACGTTATGCGGGCTGTGGTGGCTCCCAGATACTACCCGGTTACTTTGCTTACGTGGACGAGGTGGTTTTGTTGAATGAGGTGAATGTTCTGGTGCGTCGCCTAGGTGTCTACGAGAAAGACTTTTTGGAGAGAGATGCTCAGGTTGTGAGACGTTGGGTCAAAGTAGCAAACTGGTGGGGAAGTATTAGCGGAGTACCCTTGATATTCTTTACTATATGATATATTCTTGTAAGTGTTACTTGGTGAGAGTATCCATGGTGAGGTTAGGAACATAGTATACATGTTTATGTGATGAGTTTATTTCACTTGTTGTTCACTGTTCTTTAGCATGATTTCATTACTTTTTCACGAGAGGCTTCAGGGAGGATCCTATTGAGTATACTGTTATACTCACCCTATGTATATATAAATTTTTTTAGGTTACTTGGAGTAGGTTGGAAATCAAGCTGGTTTCTACTAGCTTGGGGTTATAAGAACTGTTCAAACTTGTGGTTGATAGTGTTTTTACTTTTTTTGGGTAATTTCAGTTTTCCCCTTCCAGTTGTAGTAGTTTTGAATGACATTACATATGTGCACTTTAGTTTTCCTTTTTATTTCAGTTATGAGTTGGAGTTGGTTGGTGTCTATCGTGTCTCTCTCTTCTTTATGTGTTCTATTAGAGGGTAATGCCTCCCATTTGTATGTTTATTATACCATCAGTGCTATTTTCCAACCCAGGGCCTACTGGAGGTAGGTCTCGGGGGTCATTATCTCCCTTCTCACATTACCGGCCCAGGAGTGGTACACTTTTTGGGGAGGGGGTCATGACAGAGTGGTATTAGAGGTCTGGTTGAGGGATATGATGGAGTTTGGAGTTAGGCACTGGTGAGGTTGCATGGGCTGGTAGGGAAACAATGTCATTCATGTTTAGCAAGTGATGTAAACACTAGAGATCGGCCGAGACATAGAAGTTCAGGGCCCCCTATGAACTGAGGAACATACCTTTATGTTTACAAGGTCTACTAAATGAGGTGATACTTGTTACAAGGTAGAGACCTAGGAAAAGATCATGCATCATTATTATTTGTGTCGGTGTTTAAATGGGTAGACCTTGAGATAGGTTAACCTAAAATCAATTAAAGAAAACATTTAATTAATTAATGTTGAGGCTTCTATATTCCAGGTTTAGGATCCCTAACTGTTTTTTATTTTATAGGTATGGCTCCAGGTCGATGTCCTCATCAGGATCACATAGAAGATGTCCAGCTGGCTATTTCAGCAGATCGTCACATGGTAGAGGTTAAAGACGATGAAACTTAGAGGAAGACACTCCAAGTGTTTTAGCACCAGAGTCTACAGAAGTACGAGGGCTCCGTTTTAGATGCAGTCATGGAAGACCGGTTGGAGGAGGTCGAGATCAGATTCAGTTCGATCCATGCTCAGAAGGATCACTGGGTCTCCTTGGTTGTTATGATGCTTTGTGGATCAGTGAGGTAGTGGTGGTTCTTGTTCCTTGGGGATCGTGAGGAGTCAGTTATCTCATGTGATGAGTTTTGAGACAAGTTTATAGTCGAGTTTATTTCTTAGACTGTGAAGGCGTCCAGTCTCCAGGAGCATGTTAACCTTCGACAGGGGAGCTCCAGTGTGCGGTAGTTTGGAATCCGTTTTAGGAACCTTTTACGATATGCTTCGGACCTGTTTCCAGATGAGGTGGCCAGGGCGAGGCATTTTGAGGAGGCTTTGCATCTAGAAATCCAGCACCAGGTCACCCCATTTATGATGAAGACATATCGTGAGGTGCTGGAGAGGGCAGAGGTTTTCGAGAGAACATTGGCCAGGATCGGATCATCACGAGAGGGGAATCTTCATGATTCCTCATGAAGCAGATCCTTGGTCCGGGGTTCCTACTTTTCAGGATAGTAGAGTTTCTGTTCGACTGGGGGTAGGTCCCAACCCTTGGCATCTTGTTTCTCTGAGGCCAACATCTCTCAGGCCTATTCCAAAGAATCAGGTGCTTGTTTTTCATGTGGTGGTTGAGGTCATCAGTATCCAGAGTGTCCAACCATTCAGAGCAGTCATCGTGCAACAGGTGCTCCGCTCCAGGTTCCTCCATTGAAGCAATTCCATCCGAGGTAGTAGCAGCAGGTTGCACTAGCTATTGATCCGCAGAGGGTAGATGGGGTAGGCAGAGGACTTCCTCGTGGTGATCCTCATCCATATAGAGTAGAGTACGTCCATGGTGGTGGTTGTCATCAGGGTCAGAGAGGCCGGGAAGGAGGTTGTGGTCAGCTTCATGCCCTAGCATTGCCAGCTCCAGGAAAGCCAGACATTGTCTGAGGTACCCTTTTCTTGTTTTCTACCTTCATGTATTCCTTGTTTGATTTAGGAGTGACACACTCCCTCATATCACCTACCATTTTCCATGTTTTGGTACTTGAGGTAGAGAGGCTTCCAGTGCCCTTGGTGTTGACTACGCAAGTTAGAGGTCGAGCTGACATGTTTAAAGTATGTAGAAACTGTGAGCTAGTGTTGGGGCAGCACCGCCCTTGGGGAGATTTCCTATGTTTGTGAATAAAACCATATGATGTCATCTTCGGCATGGATTGGTTGTATTCGTTGTAGGCTATCGTGGATTACTTCAGGAAGCAGGTCATTTTTTCGATACGGTTGGATAGTTGGTGGTGTTTTTTGATGAGTGAGATCCTCGGATGTGTTATAGGTGTGTTATATCCTTATCATCCATGATGGCTGAGATGATGTTGAGATCTTCAAAGGTTCAGTAGTTGGCATTTTCTTGGGTCTTAGAAGAGAACCATGATTTTTTTTTCTAGAAGTGGTTATAACATTACCCCCTTGACGAGAGATTGAGTTTGGGATTGAGCTACAACTAGGAGAATATCCAATCTCTATGTATCCATATAGGATGTCCCCTTCTGAGTTACAGGAGATATGTATACAACTTGATGGTTTGTTATAGTGTGGTTTTGTTCGGCCAAGTGTTTCACCATGGGGTGCACCTGTTTTGTTTGTGAAGAAGGCTGAAAGTAGTTTGCAGTTGTGTGTTGATTATCATCGCTTAAACAAAGTGATGATAAAGAATAGATATCCTCTTTCGCGGATTGATGATTTATTCGATCAACTAAAGGGTAAAAGTTGGTTCTCAAATATCGACTTGCGGTTAGGATATCATTAGATTCCTGTGAAGGATGAGGATATCCCGAAGACTACTTTCTATTGTCGTCATGCGCATTATGAGTTCGCTGTAATGTGGTTCGGCATGACGACTGCTCCATCTGTGTTCATGGGATTGATGAATGTTGGGTTCTGTGAGTTCCTGGACAAGTTCTTCGTAGTTTTCATCAATGGAATCCTTGTGTACTCCATGTCTAAAGAGGAGCATGCAGAGCATCTACACACTGTTTTGGGAGCTCTTCGTAAACATAAGTTGTTTGGAAGGTTTCCAATGTGTGAGTTTTGGGTTCGAGAAGTCCGTTTCTTGGGGCATGTTGTGTCCTATAAGGGAGTAGCTATGGATCGATCGAAGATAGAAGAATTTGTGTCTTGGGAAGCCCCCAAGATAGTGTCAGAGGTGTGATGTTTCCTTGGTATCGCAGGCTACTATAGGAGTTTCATAGAATATTTCTCACAAGTTGCAACTCCTTTGACAGCTTTGACTAGGAAGGATCGGGCATTCATATGGATTGATTAGTGTCAGGAAGCTTTTGAATATCTAAAGGAGAAGTTAGTAAGTGATCCAGTTCTTTTTCTTCCAATTGAGGGAGTTCAGTTTGATGTTTTCTATGATGCTTCGCATCTGGGGTTGGGTTGGGTTCTGATGCAGAAAAGATCAGTTGTTTCTTATGGGTCTTGGCAGTTACATCCCCATGAACGTAACTATACCACTCAAGATCTAGAGTTTGCATCCATGGTTTTTTCTCTAAATTTGTGGATACATTACCTCATTGGTGAGCATTTTGTGGTTTTCACCGATCATAATAGTTTGAGGTATATTTTCTCCCAGCGTGAATTGAACTTACTACAACGTCAATGGATGGAGTTCTTACGGGAATATGACTTCGAGATATCATATACATCTGTAAAGGGGAATGTTGTAGCAGATGCGCTGAGTCGAAAGTCAAATAGTGTTGATGTGTGTGAATTTGGTGATTCTTGGAGAGTAATGGAAGAACTGTCAGCATTACATCTTGTTATGGGAGAAGTTTGGGGTAGAGGTTGCCTTTTTTAGATAATGGTGCAGTCATCCCTCATGAAGCAAGTGTAAGATTCCCAGTTGGGTGATCTAGAGCTGGAGGTCAGGAGAGACCAAGTTGTTTGTGGCAAGGCCCATGATGGGTGGTCTGAGGATGAACAACATTGATTGTTGTATCACAGAAGGCTTTTTGTTCCATTAACAATGCGAGAGACGGTTCGTAGAGAGTTTCATAGTTCGCCCTTAGCGGTGCATCCAATTTTGACAAAGATTTATCGAGCCACGAGGGACCAATTTTGGTGGCCTGGGCTGAAGCGTGCAGTTTTAGAGTTTGTGTCTCGATGTTTGGTCTTCCAGAAGGTGAAGTCCAAACACCGTGTTCCTAGTGGTCTGCTCCATCCATTAGATATTCCTTAGTGGAAGTTGGAGGACATCTCAATGGACTTTGTTACTAGATTACCTCGAACTTTGGGAGGACATGATTCTATTTGGGTGGTAGTGGATCACTTAACAAAATTGGCCCACTTTATAGAAATCAAGGAGTCGAGCTCAGTAGATGTTTTGTCAAGGCAGTATCTAGAGGAGGTGGTGAGACTTCATGGAGTCCCTAGGACAATCATTTCTGATCTAGTTTCTTGATTTACCTCTGGGTTGTGGAGATGTCTCCAACATGATTTCATTTCTCAATTATTCCTTAGTACTACTTTTTATACTCAAACGGATGGTCATATAGAGCGAACCATCCATACTCTTGAAGATATGTTATGCTCTTGTGTCCTATATTTTGTAGGTTCGTGGATGAGGCACATAACCTTGGTGGATTTCACATACAAAAATAGTTTTCACTCCACCATCATTATGGCGCGATTTGAAGCCATGTATAGTCGATCTTGTCATTCTCCGTTGTGCTGGATAGGGGTCGGAGAGTCAGAAATTCTCAGACCGAAACTAGTGCATAATACAACAGAGATGGTTCTGGTGATTCGTGAGAGGATGAAGATAGTTCAAGATTGTCAGAAATCATATGATGATCAAAGGAGGAGACCCTTAGAGTTTTATTTGGGGATAATGTGTTTCTGAAGGTGACTCCCCATCATGGGAAATGAAGGTTTGGTCGTGGGAGTAAGCTTTCTACCCACATTGTTGGGCCTTTCGAGGTGTTATCTTGTGTTGGAGTTGTGGCATATCGAGTAGCACTTCCACCTCTAATGATTTGGATACATGATGTTTTCCATTTATCACAGCTCCATCATTATCTTCATGATGAATCTCACATCATCGATTGGGTAGAGAATGATGTTGATGATGATGAAAAATTTGAGAAGCGACATGTGGAGATCCAAGACTGCAAGGAGAAGGTGTTTCATGGGCATTCTATCCCCTTGGTTCGTGTCTTGTGGTGACACGGTGGCATGGAGGAGAGTTCTTGGGAACATGAGTCACAGATATGTGCTCAGTACCCAGATTGCTTTGATTCTTAACTCTTTTCATGTATCGATGTAGCCTTTATTAGCCTTTGTGGTTATGAACCTTTCATATTTATGATATGGCTTCCTTTTATTGATTTTATGTCTTGATCTCTTTTGAGAGGTGTCTCGATGGGTGGTTGTTCGGACCCCGTTTCGTTTTCACTTCAGGTGGGTTTTGAATTTTCAGGGACAAGAATGTTTTTGAGAGGTATCAGATGTAATGGCCTTAACCTCTCTATCCCAATCCTTTGTGAAAATATGGTCTTTGAGGTGTTCTAGGAGGTCAAGGTGACTTATCCGCAACACTTTTCCAATTTTCCCTTTCTATGAATAGCAGCATCGGTGACCCTTGGTGAACAGTTCCAAGGGTAGACAGTTGAGAACAGTGCATCGGTAACCTTATGTGAATAGTGTTTCTAGAAAAGTGAGGTTTCAATGGTGAGGTTTCAAAGGTGAGGTTCATTAACAGTGTTTCTAGAATAGTGAGGTTCCAATGGTGAGGTTCTAACGGTGAGGTTCATGAATAGTGTTTCCTGAACAATGAGGTTCCAACGGTGAGGTTTCAATAGTGAGGTTCAGGAACAGTGTTTCCAGAATAGTGAGGTTACAATGGTGAGCTTTCAACAGTGAGGTTCATGAATAGGGTTTCGAAAATAGTGAGGTTCCAACGGTGCGGTTTCAATGGTGAGAATCATGAACAGTGTTTCCAGAATAGTGAGGTTCCAACAGGGATGTTTCAACGGTGAGGTTCATGAATAGTGTTTCCAAAATGGTGAGGTTCCAACAGTGAGGTTCATGAACAATGTTTCCAGAATGGTGATGTTCCAACGGTAAGGTTTTATCGGTGAGGTTCATGAATAGTGTTTCCAGAATGGTGAGGTTCTAATGGTGAGGTTCATAAATAGTGTTTCTAGAATAGTGAGGTTCTAATGGTGAAGTTTCATTGGTGAGGTTCATGAACAGTGTTTCCAGAATGGTGAGGTCTTAACAGCAGGTTTCAATAGTGAGGTACATGAATAGAGTTTTTCCTTTTCCAAATTTGAAGTTCGTGAACAGTGTTTCTAGCTTCCTATAGTTTTTTTCCTTTTATGTTTCCTTTGACGTAAAATTTATTTAAAGCCTCCTTTTAAGGACTTTAAGGTGATTCAAAGGCCATAAATCCTATATTAATTATACCTATGGCTTGGGATTTTTTTACTTGGTCAAACCATGTGGTTTAATGCGATGTGCTTTTAATGGGAAATTAAGTGTATCTTAAACCGTCACTTTGTTAAATATTCTTAAGGGACAAGATATCTTCCTCCCTAATTCTTTCTCCTTGTTATTGGATGTGAGATGATCTAACATCCCATTCCATCTCATATGAGTTGGACAATCAAACTTTCCACCTTGGATTGGTTCCCCTCTTTTTTGATGCAACCAAGCTGTATCGATCAATCTTCGATATAAGGTATGTTTTATCACCGTCATTTTGGGGTTCATCTTATATTATTTCTCTTTTTCATATTATACCATGTAATATCCATGCTTATAATGGAGTTTTCCTTGGTTTCAGTTTGTGTGGTCGTATCGTGGCATCCTAGGGTGGATGAGGTTGTCACAAGAGGAGGATCGTGACCCGTTGTGTGGTTTGTGCTTGTAAAAAGAACATTATGAATAAATAATTTCATGAAATGTTTGAGGTAGTGGATTCATTTCTTCTCTCTTCTTTTACATGTAACTATATTGTTAGCAAGTTTTTTCCCACAAGATCACAATGTAATTAACCTAATAAATATTTGAGCCGGATAAACAAATTGATATCGGACATATGTTATTGCCTCTTATTTTGCTAGATAGTTTGATATCAATGCTTTCTATGTTTATCATTTCGTTCTTGATGGAAATTAGTAAAGAACGTAAAGCTGAAATGAATTGATAATGGTTTGGCTAAAGATAATGAGGAATATAAATGAATTTGGTTATTCTTGTTGTAATTTGATGTTAATCAAAATGGTGCAGTAAGAATGTTTAATTACTTGTGATAGCTTACTGATTAGGTTTCCCAAATTTGGAACCTAAGAAAAACAACCGGTTAATATAAGAAGGATTAAATAACCAGTTGATTGATAAAAGACAACACTTTGTAGGGTTCTGAGTTACCCTATTGTTTGTTTAAGGGCCAAGAGCCCAACTGTTAAAATGTTTGTTTTCCTGCTTCATGTGTTGTGATGTGAGGCTATATGGTTGTTGTGATGTGTGGGGGAATGGAGGCCTTTTGGGTGTGGCAGTAGAATATTCCTAGAGTGGGGAGATGCATCGGTTTATGCATGTGGGTGTTGGGGAGGACACCAGGGATGATGAAATGGGATCGATGTGATTGTTGGATGCTTGGTGATTCTTATTAGTTGATTATCTGCTTTACTTTTCCCCAATGCTCAAGGTAGATGGTCTTGCTTACCCTTCTTCCAAAAGAGGCGAAGACGCGTGGGGTATGCCATGTGATTTATGTGTTTAGCTTCTCAAGGGAGGATGGGTCTAAACTGTTTCTATATGCGGAAAAGACTCTACGGGTAGTACCTCTTTCCACCGTGTTGAGCCCCATTGTGTTTAGTAGCATAGAATGTTTTTCTAGAATGACTAGAAATATGGGAAAGTAGTTCTATGATGAAAAATTGAATAAAAGTAATTTACCATTGGGGTTGGAGTTGCTGGAACATAATGATGAGGCTGTAATTTTTCAAGGGACAGTGGAATTTGGGTGTGATTCTAATGAAGTTTAATGTGGAATTTTAAATGATTAATTAATGTTTCATGAATTAATTAACGTAAAGTGAAACTGATAAAAAGGTAATGAAATAATGTATTAAAGATCTTTAAATGGTTGTGTGTTTATAGGATACCTAGTCATATAAGTAGCTTCCAGAGTTCGAGAGACGTTAACTGCAGTTGAGTCTAAGACTAGGTTATGCCCATAGTGTGGTTGTGAGATATTGTATATCCTATAAGTTTTGTGTTTCTATACACTAATCCACCTTGTTAGTAAGGGAAACTGACACTCTGGGGATTCTCAACCCTAGGGGGTGTTTTCCCAAACATTCCGGTGGGAGGATGAATTTTGGACTACCCCCTTTGGCCCCGCTCTCATCTCTTGGCAGTTACTTGTTCTGGTAGGAAAAACAGTAAGTTTCCCCATATATGTGTGTATAGGGCTGTAATGGCTTGGGGTTATTGACACCCATATATTCTGGATATAATTTCATATGGACTACTATAGGTGTAACGTGTATAGGATGTGATGTCTTGAGGATCCTTACTCGGTGTATGGGTTTTAATGGCATGAGGTATAGTACCCAACATATGATACACGTTATGTGGGCAGTGGTGGCTCCCAGAAACGACCTGGTTACTTTTCTTATGTGGAAATGTTGGTTTTTTTGCATGAGGTGCATGTTGTGGTGCTTCGCCCCGGTGTCTGCAGGCAAGCCTTTTTGAAGAGAGATTCTCAGGATGTGCGACGTTGGGAAAAAGCGGAAAACCAGTGGGGAAGTAGTAGCGGGGTACCATTTATATTCTTTACTATATGATATATTCTTGAATGTTCTACTTGGTGAGAGTAGATATGGTGAGGTTGGGAACATAGTATACCTGTTTAGGTGATGAGTTAGTTTCACTTGTTGTTCACTCTGCTTTAGCTGGCCTTCTTTACTTTTGCACGAGAGGCTTCGGGGATGATCCTACTGAGTATAGTGTTATACTCAACCTATGTATATATAAATTTTTTTTAGGTCACATGGAGCAGGTTGGAGATCAAGCTGGTTTCTACTATCTTGGGGTTGTAGGAGTTGTTCGAGCTTTTGGTTGCTGATATTTTTACTTTGTTTTGGGTACTTTCAGTTTTCCCCTTCCAGTCGTAGTAGTTTTTCATGACATTACATATGTGCACTTCAGTTTTCTTTTATATTTCAATTCTGATTTGGAGTTGGTTGGTGTCTATCTATTCTCTCTCTTCCACATGTGTTCTTGTAGAGGGTAATGCCTCCCATTTGTGTGTTTACTATACCCTCGGTGCTAGTCTCCAACCCAGGTCCTACTTGAGGCGGGACTCAGGGGTCATTATCTCCCTTATCATCGGCCCAGGAGGGGTACACTTTGTGGGGAGGGGTTCGTGACACTCCAAACATTGAAAACCCTTTTAATCCTTTGATATTTTTATACTCAAACTCTATTAATTAAAACAAACAAACATCCCGGGAAATTATGTCATTTCAATTAGAAAAATCCTTCTATCCCCCCAAAGGGACATGGCCACCATGGTTGAATGATGAATTAAAACCCAAATAATATAGGTTTAACTAAAACTAAAAAGGAAAATATCTGAAAAAAACACATGATTGTATAGTAGTAATAGTTATTGGAAGGTATTATATATTTAATTGTAATTTCAATATTTTTATGATAAGTATTTTCACAAATCTAGTAACTTTATTCCAAGTATTTTTATGGAAAATTATATGTAATTTTAGATTTATATTGATTTATAAGAAATAATGATGATTTTCTCAAAAGTATTTTTTTATTAAATTTTAATGAATGGGAAAATTATTTTCTAATTTGGAAATAATTTTTGTATGTTTTGAATGATTATATTAGATAATTAATTAAAAAGTAAGGCTTTGTAAAAATTATTTTATTTAAAAAATTCAACACCTCAATATTGAAGGCAATGATGAGGGACTTTGAATGAACTCACAACCTCAATGGGATATAGTCAAAAACGTTATACCAATAGTTTCCTGATGGATTTCTTAATGTTTTCAATGTTTTGTTATATTACATAAGAAGATTATTGTTTTCAATGCGATTATTTATATATATTTTAGGGAGAAATATATTTTAAAAACTATTCTATTTTCAAAGGCTTTGATATTTTGAAATGACATTTATTTCTCAAATTTGTTTTTAGTTTTTATGGATTTTGAAAAGTATTTTCTCTGGTTTTATTTTTTTGAAAACCCTAGAATATATAATTTTGGGAAAGTTTTCATCAAAAGTTTTATATTTAATAAAAAAGAATATGTTTTCGAATGATTTTTTGAAAGGAATTTATAAAATTATTTTTTCATGTTTCAAAAACCTTACTATGAAATTTTATTTTCACCCTATATTATTAAATGTTTTAAATAGGACCATTATAAGTTTCAATGGTGTTTGGTTTCGTTTCAGGATCAAGCTCGAGTGAAGCCAAAGGATTGTTTTGTTTTTTAATTTTGTAAACATTAATATATTTTAAGGAAATTTTTACTAATCCTCCAAAACATAGATAGGAAAAGGTAATTAGACATGTAATAGAATTTATATTTTTCAATTAATTTAATAAAAAAAAGATAGTGTATTTTTTAAAACTAGATTTTAATGATTGGGTCTCGAGTCTTCATACGGTATCAAAGGAACTATTTATAAAACTTTAGAAATTAGGAACTTTTTTTCGTGATAATATGTGAGCTTTAAATTTTTATTTTTATGATTTATGAAATTAAATCTCACACAATTATTATGCATATTGAAATTTTTAGGATCCCAAATTTCTTACTTTTAAATATGGAAAATTATAATTTTTTTTAAGTACATAAAATGAATTGCGGGGACACAATTCCTTTAAGGGGTAGAATGATACATCCCAAAAATTAAAATCTATTATGAAGATTATTTCATACATTATTCAAATTATTTAAATCTAAGAAAAATCTCATAGAAAAACCATGTAGAAAATACCAAGACAAAAGTGTCACCAAACCCAAATACATTAGCTACATCGGTCGATCCACCGCCCCGCACCCACAACCAGATCAGCCCGACCAGCCCAAACGCCTACCGCCGTTGCGATGTGTTGCACCATCCCACACTGCCTCTACTCGTGAGGCTCAATCCCACCCTATTCCAATCGATCGAAAAGGACAGGATCTGTCATGTTTCCAAGCTTTCCATCAAGGAGCCGCCTCCCCTTCCGCCTCATCCGCAGAAAAGATCCCCTCGCATGTGAGATTCCCACAGCCTGGAGATCCATCAAGACTCTTAGATCTGTAACAGATCTATACATAGATCCATCATCAAGCCAAATCCCAAAAACATGCGGCCTGTACCGCGTCCCGCAGGTCCCGCCAACCGCCGAAAGCCACCAAAACCCCATCAACTCATGCCAAGAAGCACCACCGGCCGCCTGTACCCAAAAACTCACCGCCTTAAGTGGACCTCCCCATCGCTCCACACCGAATCCGAATCATGATATCCAATCTCAAGAAGATCTGGAAAGACTCCAACAAAAATCCCTCAAGACTAGAAGCAGATGAGGACCTAAGTCGCTCCGCAAAGTTGTCGCACCCCCGCCGCTGCCTAGAGACCGCATCTCCCGAGGAAGAAAACATCACATGGGCCGAAACCCAACAAAGCGCGGGAGATCTCCGCCGAAGTATAGAGCCCCCCTCAAATTATTTAAATGTTATTGTATATTGATATGAATTTTTTTTCATTTTTCAAAATCATAGTTTTTTATATTTTTAAATGACTTTTTATTTTCATGTAACAAAAATTTATGATAAATTAATATCCATGTTGTAAAAAAATAATTCTATTATATAAATTTGTCCTAAAAGAATATTTTAATATTTGTTTTTGTGTGTTTATAAAAAATTCAAAGATAAATTTGTAATTTTCTAATATTGGACATTTTACTATTCTTAGTGATAATAGTTTATGTTAACACTTCTGATATTAAAATTTTATCCATTAAAAACATATATATATCATATGTATGAATTAATTTAATTATTAAATTATAGGAAAATAAATTTTAAAATAAAATTATCAGTAATTAATATATTATAGAAGATAAATAATTTTCAAATTTCTTAAAAAATAAATAAATATCATTTTTGTTAGAAAATTGTATCAAAATAATGACAAGTTGAACAAATATAAAAGAATGGAATAATAAAAAATTAATTCTAATGGTAATTCATGTAAACATTAAAAGAAATTATGTATTCTAAAAATATTTTTAAATATGTAAATATATGATTAATATTCATTACGATAATTAAAATTTACTTCGAATATTTAAAAAAATTACAGTCTAGCAAGATAGCTTGGTCCAACTCAATTGACCCATGGGAGCTAGCATCAACCAAAGGGAGTGATAGCCCAGATCATCTCACAAAGTGGCCTAGAAGAGGGACAACATGATAGGCTAATGAGAATAAAGGTTAGAGTGGTGGCACCACTGAGTGGGGCGACACAATAGTAGAGGAGCCGACATGAGCTGCTGGTAGCAAAGGATATGGAGTGGACCCTATTACGTTTATATGTTGAGTCATTTGAATTGATTTTATTATATTCAAGAACTCAAGGAATCAATATTTTGACATTGGATTTGTTGATGTTGGTATTCTTCACCCACTAAAATGTTACATTTATATCATGCTCTATCTAATTCATTCATCGTTAGGTGTTTTTTCATCTTGAGCATCATCTTCCTCACAAACATACACTATTCTTCTTTCTACTTCCAATGTATACCAAATCATACCATGGTCCACTTATACTTCTCCATCCAAAGTAAGACACTACTCATAGGTAATTCCTACACACTATATACCTCAAAAAACCATACCTCCATTTTTGATTTTCCATGCTGAAAAATCTACATCCCTCGGTCTACACATTGCATATTTTTACCCCACAATGATCAGAAAGCACAAATGGAACGTTTCTCTTCCCAAGGAAACTTATAGAAACAAAGGATAAACATATATATATATATAATTGAATTTATATTTTGATTTTTCAAACATTGGCAGTAATATATATATATATATATATATATAATGGCATTATAATTTTTTGTTTTCAACCTACTCTGTAATCCAGAAATTAAACCCCACGTGAATACTTATAGAGTTGTAGGAACACTGTTTTAGTTTCAATAGGGGGTTACCATCAATATATAACATCCTCTTCAAGCTCATTTTTCATTCTATATATATACATATATATGTATATTTGTTATATATGAACTATAATAAAATCAGACACACCCTTTACTCATAAAAAATTCCCAATTTCACTCATATTATCATGTATTTCTTTGGTTCCACTCTTTATTTTCCCAACACTCGGTGTGAAGAGTATCACCACCCAAGATATATCTAATTATCATATTTTATGGTAAGTGAGAATTTATTTTCAAAATAAAAAGACATAAAATTCATGTTTTCTTAAAAAACACTAATAATTTAATTATTTCTTTCAAACCCACTTTCAGTAAGATAAATATAATTTTATGTATAATATTTTTTTATCCAAAAGGGATTTCAGGCTGGTATGGGATTATTTTCATAAAATACCTATTTTCGATGAAAATAATTTAGTTTTTATAATATATTTTTATTTAGAGGGAATTCATTTTTTCAAACCTATATTTATTTTATAAAACCCATTATATGTACGTTAACTATTTTATATAATGTATTTTATGTCCTAAAAACCATTATTTTATATAAGGGATTTATATATTTTCTAGGGTTTTATGTAATGAATTATTTTCTTAAAAACTCAATTTTCCATGAAAAAAATTAATTTTTTCCATGCTTTGATTTTATGTAAGGTAAATTTATTATATTTAAATTCTCCATTTTTAAAATTATGATTTTATATGGAAATTTTTTTTATTCGAGGATGAAGTTAAAGTTATAATCTTATGTATGAAATTACTTTTATTTCAATAAATTTCATTCAGAATTCTAACATCCCATGATCCGAAACTTTCTCATTTGGATAAATGAGGGTTGTTATTGGACATAAAGTTTGTCACCCCATACTAAAGAGGCTGATGAATATCAGTATGGGATTATAGAACATAGTGGGGTCATTATACCCCTTGTAAAATGTTATAATATAGTGGAAATAAATAAATAAAAGTATAATGTAAATAAATGAAACAATATATCATACAAATAGATGGTAAAGGAAGAGCCAAGTAAAAAAATAACAATAAACCATGTAATTATCATGTATAATGTATCTAAATGTCATGATAAATTTAAAATGGATAAAAAACTATGCTGGCACAAATAAACTCTAAGGTCCTCAGTCTTAAAACCCTTGTCGGCCTCATCTCCACGGTCCAATCCATCCAGTAAGCAACGACCCCCAACAAAGTCCCTTTCCCTTGTCCAAACCTGAATCCATGTAATTTTCTTGGGTACCAAATGGTGTTCTTATTAGTGTGTCAGTAAATAATTGTAGTTAAACATTACCATTTATAAAAAATCTATTCTGATAACAAGTTATCACAATTAAGAGATGAAAATGGAGACTAATTAATCAATTAATACAATATAATAATAAACCTACTTCAATAACCTGTGATAATATATTTGATCATGTGACACAACCATGTCAACCATGACCACATGTTCATCATATAATCACATACCCAGGTCAATATCTATACGCATTACAGCCTAACATGGATACAACCCTTTATATAACCATTTCTACATTAATCTAGAAAATCCCTTTATATATTCATTTGAGTGTAAATATGAAAATAAAATTATATAATCCTTTTAGTTTCACTAGGTAGAGATATTTATATAAAAATCTTATCATCCCCAGGAAAAAGGATTTATATAATAATTTTAGCATAACTCACAACACAAGTCATAATGGATAGAATAACACGACATAAAATCATAAGAATAAATGGTTAATTCATCCAATAATCATTTTCATTCAATTACCCATTCATTTGTAGAAATATCAATAGTTATTTCAATAATAAATTAAGCATGATTTCCAAGGTGAATCTATCACATGAAAATACTTGAGGTCTCATGTCGTGAAAAATCATATTTTAAGAAATTATCAAATTCTTTATTATTCATGGTTATGTTATCCCTATGGGTTTCTATAATCTAGGAATCAACACAATTATACCGAAATGGATAAAATGTGTTGTATAAACTCTTGATTATCATCATGCATTATATTTATTATTAACTCAAATGTTGTGTTAGCAAAATCGCATAATATTTCACATACTTGAACAAATAGAAATAGACCATACAACCTTTATTTTAGACCACCTACCTTTATACCATGACTGAAGAAATTAATTATATCAAGAACACCAACAAAGAATGAAGACAATGGTGATCACACGGAAAAACAAATATCACAAAAATTGAAACCTGGTTCGACAATGGTCAAGATATTATACTGTGATAATAGAAAACAAATGGAAGAAAGAGGAAAACCAAATAAAATAACCTCATCATAGAATAAATGCTCGATCAACACATCTAGAAGGAATCAAATTTCTCCAAAATTACCCAACTTCACTTTAGGGTTTAAGAGAGCGTGTTTTATAGTGGATTAAAAAATTATTTCTATAAAAAAATTTACAATCTCTAATCATGAGATGTTATTGATGTGAAATCCTTTCAAAATGTGAAATTGTTGATTTATAATATACATCAAAAAATGCAGCTCCTTGGGGGTTAAAATAAACCTAATCAAATATATAATGTTGTGAACTAGCTTCATGAAATGTAACTTTTCACGCTATTAACTAGTTCATAGAGTCTATTTAGAAGTAGTTTCACGTCATATAAAAAGATCAAAATGTGAAAGTTTCTAGAAGAAATATATCAAACCATATTTTTTAGGAAAACCCAAACCACAATTAAATTCATCCAACCCATGGAAGACCCTAGTAATCACTTTAAAGGATTATAACTCAATACCATTTCTTCAGAAATACATGAATCCCCAAATTGTAATTTATTTTCCCATGTGAAAGCTCTCTATACCCAAAAAGGGACTTGACTAAAAATATTTAAATAATATAGAAAAACCAATTAAAAAAG
The DNA here is from genome assembly GCA_963277665.1 of Viscum album. Lineage (NCBI taxonomy): Eukaryota > Viridiplantae > Streptophyta > Magnoliopsida > Santalales > Viscaceae > Viscum > Viscum album. Next base: position 1,892,122,096 of record OY728122.1, on the reverse strand, counting down.
TTTAAAAAAAACTAAAATAGAGATGAACCTAGAAAAATATGGGATCTTATATCTACCCAACAATATAACAACTTTTCTTAGAGATTCTCCAAGGATCATGATAGGGCCTTCATGAACAAATATGGCCACTGTGTTGGCATATCAGATAACATCTCCAATGCCTCCTATTGAACATTCCCATTATACCACATCACTTGAACTATAGTTATAGTTCATTACATGAGATACTTCTCACTATGGTCCGCAATCTGTATTAGATGCTCATCACATGAAATGTCTATTCCAATATTGACACGATCAATGTCTGTCACATGAGAAGGGAATAAAATATATCTCTAAATCATAAATATGTGAAACATATCGTACATGGAACTGTAGTGTTGTGGAAGGGTCAATCGATATGACACCAAACCAAACCTTTCCACTACCTTGAATAGCGTGAAAACCTAGGTTCTAGCTTCCCTTATTTCCAAATATAGAATTACTCCAGCCTTGGTGAAACCCAAAGTAAATCATCATGACCCAAATAAAACTCCATAGGACATCTATGATGGTCATTTTAAGATTTATTCCTACTCTATGTGGTCACCAAATACAACCTGATCAACTGAACATGATTAGACGTATCATGTATGATACTTGCTTCAACAAGAATTGACATGCCTACCTCAAACCAAAAAAGAGTTGAATTTAGTAACATTCCACATAAATCATTAATAGGATTCATTTTGATTGATTCATATAAATTGTTATTATAAGAAGCCTCCATGAGGGATAAATTTCACTCCCACAAAACACAAAAAACTTGAACATAGGCTTCTAACATAACCTCTAGAATCTGAATCATCCTTTCAAATTGGTTTTCAATTTGAAGATGATTGGTAATGCTTAGAAGAACCTTTGATCCATAATCCTTATGTAGACACTACCATAACTGATTCAGGAAATGAAGATCTATATAAAAAATGAAACTCATCAAAACACCATGAAACTGAACTATCTCAAGTACATAATGACTCCTCAGATCATCAAAAGAGATGGCCACATTGAGATAAAAAATTGGACTATGTTTTATGGTCAATATATGATCACACATATTGTATCATTCTTCTAAGGTGTCCTAGGTAATCCAGTCAAAAAATACATAGTGACATCATCCCATTTCCAATATGGAATTGGTAGAGGCTATAATATCCAAATAGGACTTATATGATAATATTTCACCTATTTTAATAAGAAACATATCAAAATGAATCGCACTACCACATTATTCATTTCCATCCACCAGTACTATATATAGAGATTATGATACATCGTTGTTATACCTGGAAGTACCACCCATTTAGAAGAATGGACCACTCTCATCAATAACTTATGTAAGGCCATAAGAACCCATACTCGACCTTGGATAAAAATATAATTACCACTAATAAGATACCATTCTTATAGTTTCTCCCCACAATATATATTTTCATTCAAAGATAATCCCTCAATATCATTGTTGGGAAAAAAATCCCTCCGGGTAACATTGCATTATTTTTGGGTTGATTCTGTTTGTTGAAAAATAAGGTTTCCAAGGTATTTTTTAGAGTTCCAAAGATATTTTTGACGTAGTATGTTGGTAAAGATCCAAGACAAAGTAATGGATGCTCCAAAAGTAGTAAAAAATATTACATACCAAAGGTGATGTTGTTTCCAAGGTTTTTCTAATTTTTGTGGTTCTAACATTTAGAGGATGCCCCTATCATCACAAAAGTGGGATTTCTTTGAAGGCCTATTTAATATATGGTAAATTAATGATCATCATGAAGACTGGGTTCCTTAAAAGATGTTTGTTGATTTTTTTTATGATCTCAAAAAAGCATCATAAATGCATTAAGGTTTGACGGTAGTCTCCTCAGCTACAAAAATATTTGAAAATAGGAAATTCCAATAGTGATTCTTGAAGATAGGGAGAATTTCAAACGAGATGGTATAGATTCACAAAAATGTGATGGCAAGGATGGAAGATTCTGTAATGGATGGAAACACCTATTAATAGGCCTATACCCCCATCAGAAAAGCAGTAGTAGCCTTAAGAAAAATCTATAGGATTTAATTTCATGAAGGTGTTTCATAAAGGGTTTTATCATGAAAGAAATTATAAATAATGGGAGTTCATGAGGGATTTGAGGGCTAAAAAAATTTAGGCATTGAGAATGTAATGCTATTATCGAATGATAAGTGATATTCATGAAAGTTGTGTGCTTCGCAAAAGCTAATTGAGCTTCATTAAAGATGGTTTATTTCTGAAGTCTATTTGATTATCACAAAAGATGTGAGATTTGTGAAGGTAGTTATCGTTGTAAAAGTGTTCAAAAAGGTTTTCCTAGTGAATCAATGGTTAAGTGATATTCATTAAGTGGGTGAAAGTGGTCCTACAATAGATCACCAATCTTAAACTGAGGATGTATCCATTATTGATAATGATGGGACCTAAAAGTCTATAAACTATGTTTGGATACCTTCCATAGATGGGAGTAAAGGAAGATGAAGAATGTGATCATTTCCACTGACAGTGATCCATCAAAATAGAGTTAGGGAGTGACCCTTTGGAAGCATTGAGTTGTCCATAAACCTTGTAATGGTAGTGATAATGGTCGTTTGTGTGATCTAGCATGAACATTATTCTGGTATTGAGCCTTAGTGGATTTTTTGCATTGGAATATTTTCATTGTATGCTTCTTGGTCATAGCTCAGTGAGGGTGAACCATGTAAAATTTTTCTGTCTCATGCACAGTCTAATTTATTTTCATACATTTCTATGGGAAAGAGAGAGAAGAGTGTTTTGTTTAACAATGAAGTAATATCTGAAGGGGAAGTAATTTTATTCTACCACACCTAGATTTACCCTCACCCCACCCCCTCCCAGGGTATTTATCCTTGTTAGGATAAGAATTGGTATCAAAGGAATGTTTAATTTCAATATTTATATCGAAGGGGTTTAAATTGAGGTTGTAAATCCTAAAGGGATTCTGATAGTCAATGGAAATGTTTTTCAATTATGGATGAATTAGATTCAGAAATAATTTAGATCCTTGGTAATTGATTCCTTTATAGCAGTGATGCATGGAATTTCATCCAGTATGAATAGTGGTGCTTTATCAGAATTTCTACGAAGGGAATTGGATGATGACACAAAAGGAATGAATTCTTTAGGGTAACCCCTATCCAATGCAATATATATTATGGTGATGTCATTTAAACCATCACTTGTTATATGGTAAAAGTTTCTCAATATTTTTTAGGATGAATAAAAATTCAAAGAAGAAATGTTGAAGGTTCTATGGAACAAGTATGAGGATCTGATAATACACAAAAATGAGTCTATGGATTTATTCTTTGACCTCGTGGATGTAACTGTGGAAGACAAGAATGATCACGGAGATGTTATTATAGATGTAAATATTTTCAAGTTCATCTTGAGAAGATTTCCTCTTTAATTCAATCTAAAAGACTCAATTTTTATGATAAAGATCAAAAGGATATGAAATTGGATAGCTCGCACAATACTTCTATTTCATACGAAATGAGAAATGATGATAATGAGTTTTTGAAAAAAGGTATAGTCAAAAGAAGTGGCATTCAAGGACATGAAGAAAATTCACCATTAAATATGGTTAGAAAGAAGAATAGATAGATCAGGTGATGTCATTCCCTTCCTCAAATCTCCAAAGAGGAAAATAAAATTTCAAAGGGAAACTACCAATTTCATGGTTTTGATATGGAATTGTTTAAAATATTGTAGCAAGGTTCCCCAATAAGTTTCAACGAGATGGAGAGGATGATGTTGAAATTATTATTTTGATGTCATTAGCCTATGTGAAAGGTATGAAAAATTTTGAGAGAAATTTATTCCAAAAGAAGAATATGCTTCCAAAAAAGTTGGTAGTTTAGAAGAATCTGAGGTAGAAGAGTTGGAGGTCTTCAAGGATGATGGAAAAAATTATATGAAGACAGTTGTTAGAAATTCCCGAAAAAGGGAATAAAGAAGAAATAGTGATGTATAATTCAAAGGAAGAGTTGACCTTTATGATGAAATAAAATCCTCTCTTGAGTAAATTATATTTTAGACAACCAAAATGATGAAATCCAATAAAGTGGTTTGTAATGTCAAACATTATATATAGGATGAGGATGAAGAGAAGTTTTAACTAATATTTGAAATTTAAATTCAAATTTTTTTAATTCCATAGATCTTAAATATGATCATTGAGTACCAGCTCAAATATGAATAACTAAAATGGGGTTAATGGTTTGAATAATATTTTGAAATATCATATAGAATCATATAAAATATTGAGAAGGAGGTTTTTAGCCTAAAAAAGAATGTGAGTGGTCAGGAAAATTTTTTACTCCATCAATGGAGTTCACAAAGGTAGTAGAAAATAGAAATTTTCATTTCAAATCTATGATGAAATAGACAAAGGAATGTAAAGAGAGGAAAAAATAGATATGAATGTAACAACTGCTATGGGTCCCGAACAAAAACAAAAACCAACAATGTTTGAAGATAGACCACAAACACCTTCAACAACATTGAATAATGACTTAGTTTTGAATTAGAATCATAATATTTAGTGAACCCAATGGAAAACCAATAGTGTAATAGTTACATACAAGAATGAACCCCATACTAGATGCTATTGTTGTGAAAAGATTGGACACTCATGAAATGTATATTCCATAACCAAAAGGTGTAAAAGGGAACAAGAAAATTAAGGGTAGACATAAAAAATGAAATATTCCAGGATATCATTTAAAGGATAGTATTTCATGTGTGGAGGAGTCGAGCACATGGAAATACATTTCTTATTAACAATGAAGAGGAATGTTTGGAAGAAGACTAAATATGATCAAAAGTAGCATCTAAATGCATCTTCAAATAATAAAAATTGGAAAATTTAACCTACAACTCTGTTGGATAGATCTAGTTAGTCATACTACAAGGAAGAAAAATATTTTCATGTTTTACAGGGTATTAATTAAAAAACATAGATAAAAAAGAAGAGAGATGAACATGTAGTGGTTAAAGAGATTTATTTCAAAGCATCAGATCATACGGTAATATGAATCAATTATAGTTGATGAACCTCCCATATGATATGAAATACAGAACTTGTGATAGAAATCAGATATGAAAAAGAAGGCATTGAAAGATTTGGTAATGATAAAGGCCTGAAAATTATTATCTTGGGAAAATACATGTTTTCAGGAAAAGTCATCAAATATGCTAATGTCTAAGTTATTGAAGGCCTTAGTCACAACCTTCTAAGTGTATGTCAACTTTATGACCTAGTATATTCCATAATATTTTCAAATAAATTATGTATAATTAAGGAAAAAGAGGGTGTAGTTGTTTTTCAGAAAAAAGATACGAAGGAGAATCTATACCTAGTAAGTTGAGAAGAAGTTATGTATTTTTATCAAAGGAAAAAGAAAACAAGTTATGTCATAAACTCCTTAGTCATTTAAGACAAACATCGTTGGAAAATCCAGTGTAATTTGACGTTGCTTGAGACCTCCCTATATTATCACGTGATTTTACCCTTACGTGTGATTCTTGTCAACAAGAGAATATCATTTGAATGAAATATAATGGAAAAGAGAAATGATCGACAAAAGAGCTTGAGTTGATGCATATTTTTGTGTGTGGACCTATTGCACAAAGAAATATTGACGTGAGGAGATAATATGTTCCCTTAATTTATGGATTTAGCCGAATGGAATTGGTTTTAATCATAATACACGAGTTTGAGGTGTTTGGTTTCATAAAAATATATTGAAGGGAATTTGAAAAGTTGTTGGGTAAAAAATCCCCAATATTAGAATAAATAATCAAATAAATTTCTAAAATCACTACCAAAAAACTGGGTTTCCACAGTGCCACCCTTTAAGAGTGCTAAAAAAAGCGTTGATAACAGGGGGGTCTTTATCAGACCTAAGAAAAGTGATGGTAGTGCTTAAAAAAGTGCTCTTAAAAGTGACCTTTTATCAGTGCTTTTTTAGCACAGATAAATGCCCCCCTTTATCAGCGCTTTTTTTAGTGCTCTTAAAGGGGACCCCTTAATCATAACTTTTTTAGTAGCGCTGATAAAGGAGAGATTTATCAGTGCTTATTACTAGAATTGATAAATTTCCAATAAAAAAATTAATGTAAAATAATATATCATTATATAAGTGTATTTATATTGATATAAATATATTATATATTTTTTAGATATGTATTAGATAAGTATAAATAGACTATTACATTTATTATATAATAAATTTAAGGAAAATGAATTTAAAATATTTTAAAAAATTATATTAATTAATAATTTTCTAATTATAATTGATTAATAATAATTTAATAATAATTTTAAGAAACAAAAAATCAAAAAAAATATCAATAAAAGTTCTAAAAAAAGTTGAAAATATAACTCAAAATTCAAACGGCAATAACATTTGATACGAGTGTCCATTTAAGCTCTACAACAAATCAAATAGTATCTTGAAATGAGATCTACACGCTAATGATTCAAGAAAACCTTTTAACACATTTTATGAGGCCAAAAAGTTCTTAGACGGCCTCCAAAACTGAGTTTTTAGTCGGGATACCCCAATTTTTTAACAGTCAAAAAGATATAACTTCTGATCTGGATGTCCACTAAGCCTGTAACACATATCATATCGAATATTTCTTCATTTTATAAAATTTGACTGGTTGTGGAGTTGAAACAGATATCTGGATTAGAAGTTATGGTCATTTTAACATTCTATGTCTTTTCAAATAAACATATATATGTATTTATTCTTAAATATATATATCTGTGTGTGTGTGTGTGTGTTTGTGTGTCTGTGTGTGCTTGTGTGTGTCTGTGTGTGTTTGTGTTGTGTATATATATATATATGTATGTATGTATGTATTTATATTTATCTATGAACACACATAAAAAACATATTTTATAAATGTATTTAAAACTAATCTTATAAATATATATTAATATACAAATAAACATATGGATAAAAAATAATAACAAAAAATATATATTTAAATAAATATAAATATAAATTATTATATGAATAAATATATATATACTAATATATGAATAAATATATATGTATTAATATAACTAAATATATTTATATTTATATGAATCTATATTAATATACAAATAAATTTACCTATATATATATATATTAATATATGAATAAATAAATATATATTAATATATGAATAAATATATATGTCTTCAAATAACTAAATATATTTATATTAATATGAATCATTATTAATATATGAATAAATATAACGATATATATATATATAAATAAATAGATACACCATTAAGTGGAGAAAAAAACTAAATGGCTTAGTGGTAAAGGTGCAGGTGTGCAAGGGGGGAGGTCATGGGTTCGTGTTCTATTGGATGTAGGGAGGGCAGCATGGGAAAGTGGGGGATGCATGGGAAGTGGAGTGTTGATAAAATGGACCCCCTTTATCTTCTCCTTGATTAAAATCACTTTTCTAACACTGTTAATGCCATTTTATAGCACCGATTAAGTCCATATTTGTTGAAGTGAATTTCCATGTGGAGGATTATCTCATGAACCATGTAATAAGGAAGAAAAGTTTTAGTAGTAAGAACTCCACAAAAAAATGGAATAGTCGAGAGAAGAAATTGAATTACCAATAACATGGAAAACACAATGCTCATTAATAAAGTCTTTCTAAAAAAGTTTTAAAAAAATTAATGATAACATCAGTCTATAAATAAAATAGAGAGTTATTACATCTAAAATAATGGAAGAATTAATATGATTTAAAGTCTAGAAAGAAGACAATGTTGTAGTACATTCATGTCTTTATAAGTAAGTTTTTCATTTTCAATAAGTAGAAACATAGGATGTTTCAATCTAATGGATATGAAGGGATATTCTTGGGATACTCAAAAAACTGAAGAGAATATAAATGTTTCCATAAGTGGTTGGGAAAGGTATTCAAAAGAAACAATCCAACTATGGAAGAGAATAACCATAATCTTCAGAAAATACATGGTCAGTCTCAGGAGGATAATGATTAATATATAAGAAACTCAAGGGATGTTTCAGTTCTAAAGGCTAATTTGGAAGATTTAGATAATTAAATTAATGGGAATAAATAGGTATCTACACAAAGAATGAATAGAATAGAGTAAATTGATAGAAAAAACCTAATTCATGATCAGGTAGCTCCAATATAGACAAGGAGGATGAAGACTCTAAAACAAGAATCATTTGTATCATAGGTAGAGCTTAATTGTTTTGAGGAAGAACCAGGAAACTAAAATTGGATTCATGATATAAATGATGATCATTAAATAATTGATAGGAATCAGACATGAAAGATTGTTTCAAGGATAATAGATATGATTTTCATCAAGGAAAATGGGTCTTTCACAACAACATGAATAAATATGGAATATTGATTAGAAAAAAATAATGACTAGTATGAAAATTGTACACCTAGATAGAGGAAATCAATATTGATGTAACATTTTCACCTGTTGAAAGGATATGTAAAATTAGATTATTCTTGGCCATAGGAGTGCAAATAAATATTATCATATTCCATATGGATGTCAAGTCACCATTTTTTAATGGGGTTATAGAATAATAAGTGTTTATTCAGTAGCCATATGATTTTATCATTCATGATGATAAGAATAGAGTGTGTTAGTAGAAGAAATAAATATATGGTTTTAAGTAAGAACAGATAGTGTGGTATTCTAGTATCAATTATTTTTTGAATAATCTTGGTTTTTTGCATGGCGGAGTTGCTAATAATATTTACACTATAACAAAACAATGCAAGGAATGCACTGCCCTTGATCAACACTATAAAAAAAAGTGCTGATAAAGGGGTGAGCCTTTACCAGTGCTATTATTAGCACTGATAAATGTTTTTATTATTAATTTATATAATATTATTATATTTATATTCAAAAATAATGTTTATTTGAATACATAAAATAAAAAAAATGATAATAATTAATTTATTTTTTTAATAATTCCAATATATATATATGGTTTCAATTTAAAAAGTTTTTCTTTGATTATAATTATAGTTATATATATATATATAATTAAATAATTATAAGATTATAATAAATTACATTAAATATTAAATATATTTATTAGATTTATTATATTTATTAGAGATTTATTAGATTTATTAGATTAAATCATTGTATTTATTATATTTGTTCTATTTATTATATTTATAAATATATAATAACTTTTTATATATATATTTATAATTAAAATTAATGAATATATATGTGTTTTCTAATGAATTTGGTCAATGAATATATGCGTATATGTTATGTATCATATGCATGAATGTTCATTTGTACGTTACATGATGTGGTATATTGATTTATTCTTAATGTTACCCATATGAACTATATATGTTCTAAATATGTACTTATAAAATTACATTAAATATATTTAAATAATAAATATATTTTATCATATTTTTAATGATATATATAAATATTTTTCAACAGAATTTGTATTTACAATTTAACTAATATAAATATATTAACAATTATTTACCAACATTTATAAATATATACTATATATAATTATAATTATTAATATGTATATATAAATTTATCCTATATATCATTTTAAATAAATATATAAGAATATAAATAAATTTTCAAATTATACTTTTATCAAAAAGTGCTAATAAAGGTATGTTTTAGGGGTACTTTTATTTTAGCACTAATAAAACAAACCTTTATGAGCATTGTCAACAAGCGCTGATAAAGGTTCCAACACGTTTTATAAAATGACCCTAATAGGCCCCTCCTCCCTCAGACCCATTGTAGCCTTCGTAGAAGCTGAACCATGTGATGTCGACCTCTCCTCCACTACGACCCTTCCTCCTCCTCCTGCTCCGCCGCCGCTGCCCTTTCCTCCTCCTCTGCCACAACTGTCCTCATCCTCCTCCACCGCCACTGCCTTCTCCTCCTCCACCACCGCGATCCCTCATCCTTCGTAACCTTGATTCTCCTCCTCCTCTGTCGTCGATGCATTCTCCTCCTCCTCCTACACCACCAGCCACCGAATCATTCTTGTCCGCCACGGTAGCCTTCTACTCCTCCTCCTTCTCAACCTCCACCTCTTCCTCTTCCTTGCACGGTAACCTTGTCTACGTGACCTGCTTCGATTCACCCTTCTCATCTAATGACCATCCCAACAGCCTTTTCTACAATGCATAGATTCCCCCCCAGTGAGTCTCTTATGTAATGAATTTTTACTCTTCTACATTAGAAAGACAGTTGTTGTGCAGAGTTAGGTCTAATGGACCATATAGTGGTATTGTTTCTTGTTATTAATTACTAATAGACAGGGTTGCAACTGTATGGATGGGATTATGATCAATCATGTTGTAGGGGTCATGGGTGGAGGTTTCTATGATGGAAGAATTATGATAGTCACAGGGAAAGGGTATCTATATGGATTATTAATTGGGGTAGAGTGATAGTGATGCGAACTTTATTGGTAAATACCATGCCTTTACTAGAGATTTGGCTATCCTGAGTTGTTGGCCTTTATAGTAGTACTACATAGTGTGATTGGGATAATTCCTTGGTGGGTACTAGTAATGGAATAACCAGTGGGTATGTTGTTGTGTGATATATACCAAGGATTATTTTAAATCCTATGTCATGTTGAGTACATTGTTTATATTGATTATCCCATAGAAAATATTTAACATGGATATATGAAATTTTTACATCTCCCTTAGATCCTTTATAGGTACAGTACATGGAAATGGGTTTATTATGTTGTTAGTGGAAATTATAATGTGGATTTCTTATGACCTTAATGGTAGGGAAATCCACACATGGGGTGGTGTAGGTTGGTAACTAAATATGAATAAAGAAATTTCTTTTGGATATATTGTAACCTATAGGTCTTGGGATCATCATGATATATTTCTTAACTATAGGATATGCTAGTTATGGATACGTTTAGTGAGGCCTCTTAGGATGGGTCATGTATGAGATTTTTATGTAATAGCCTCTTTCTCGATGCTAGGTATCAATCATTGGCTAGATAAGATCTAGGATGAGGTTTATCTTCCATTCTTGTTCATTTTATCATAATCATTATTATATATCTATGATGAGGATGAGGTCTAGAGACCTTGGGATTGTAATGTAGAGATACTCCACCAAGGTGAACATTCTTTCAATTTTTTTTAAAGTTTATGTTTGGCAATACATCATGGGGTATATGCAATTTTCCACAAGACATAATTTATTTTAAAGGTTAGGATTGTGTGGAAGGCTGCCAATGTTATACCCTCCCTAGGATCTGATTTATATATGTTCATTTAGCTAAGGGATCTGTCTTACATTGGTAGTCCATCTCAAGAATTAAATTGGATCTTTTATGACCTTCTCACGATCCACTTCTAGTATATCTTATTAGCCATGTGGAATACCTTGTATTAGTGATTTAGATTGTGTTAGAGGTTATATTGGTTATTCCTCTTTAGCTACTCCTTTATGTATGTGAGTTTATCCATTGGAAAAGCCTCATGTTAATGGTTTGGATCATGTGGGAGGTTGGCTATGTTATGCGCTCCACACTATTTTTTGGGGGGGGGGATGTTATTCGATGAGGCATATAGTCACATCACATTTCATGATCAAGATTTAATGGTTCTTCCTAGGGTACGATTTTTTCGGTGTATTCCTTTTGGAAATTCAACAATGTGATATCATAGGGTTCACTATGCAATAGAACCTTAGGCTACACCATAATATACCCTATTCTTGAAATGAAAAGAGATTTTTTTAGTCTTTTAATGAGGTTCCCCTATTACTTATTAGCCACTCGACCCCATCACCCAAACCCCTCTTCCCCATAATTTTCCCCATTCATAATTCAATCTATAGGATCTTTTATGGTCATTTTATAGTGGAAAAACCACCCACAACCCTCATAGGACTGCCCACACACCCCTTCCCCACACCCTCGCAGCCCCCCCCCCCCCCCCCCCCCGCACCTAGAAAACCCCCCACCCAGGACAACCAACTCCCTCCTCCCCCACACCCCTAAAGCACCCCTACCCCTCCCCCATTGAAAAAACCACCCCTTATACTTTGAAACTTTTATATTTTACTAGATTTTCCCCTTTTCTCATCCAAAACCCCAATGTACTACGCCACCCTCCCCCTACTCCCATCTTGGGTGGTTCTCCCTCACCTGGTGTTTGTTTCATCTTTCATCACTTGTTTTGGAGATCCTAGGATAATTTTTATTTCTCTTATTCCTTTTATATATTAGTGTCAGAACCCCCCCCCCCAAATACTATATTTAAATAGACATGGGTCAATTATAATTATAAATGTAATGATACAGCCCAGGATGGTATCATAACCAAAAAATGACCTAACATTCCACTAACCTAAGAGGCGTTCATGATCCCTACGGGATAACAATGATCCATTGAAAAAAATACAATTAATCTGGAATATTTTACCCCTAAATTAGTGTAAATTAAAAATGATCTTTCACCAAAAAAGTATACTGGTCTCATTCATAAGTTGTGTATCTAGGAAAATGGTAGATATACAAAAAATAAAAAACAGGAAGCAGATATCATAGATGAAAAATATAATCCCACTGTTGACCTATAAAACTATTTAACATGGGAGTTCTCATTTTATGATTTCTTTTTAGTTGGAAATATATTACTTTGCGCACCTCTCCTCTACCGCGAATGCACATCTACCATGTGTTGAATGACACTTTCGTGGTGAGTTATCTCATCGTAGTCATTAGTTTCATCTTGTTAACCTATTATTACTATTTGATATTTATGGTTATGTTGTGAAATTTATGGTATAAACACCCCGATGAAAATAATGTCTGTTGGTGATCCTTGTTTGCGCACTAAATGAATTTAATGTTGGTTGGTTCCTGTTGAACATTTGAATATAAAAATTGGTAATTTACGTATTCTTGACTAATAAATGAATTCCCCAGGATGATAAAACTTCTGTGATAACACCTGAATTAACAAATTGAATTGAATAATGAATGATTTGTAAATTATTAAATTGTTATTGTTTGGTTAGTATAGTGTTGCGATTTTGAGCACGATTGTGTGTTTGTCCGGTGTTGTGGCTGTTGGCATGATTGGTATGCCATTTTTTACATGTTGTAGTTATTCCACCATTGAATATCATTGTAAAATTTACCCATTTCAATGGCACCACCACATTGGTACTAGTTCAATTCCACTGAATATTAGAAAACCACTTCACTAGAGGACTATATGGGACACTTTACAGACACCCTAGTCAAATAAACATAACAACACATGTAATGAATCCTTCCACCCACAAGCACTCAATTGAAAATCATACCATCTATTAGATAACTACCATATTCATGAATAGAGACATTATATTTCTATAGAAACACTAAAAAACCAGTTTACACCAATGCATATAGATCACATGATGGTTACTAAAACATTCTAGTGCAAGGGGTTCTCATAGCAAGTTCTGTTTGATCAGGTGGTTGGGAAGATGGGTGTGGTCTACTTTGGTCCTGAGTAATGCATGGAGAGGTAAGGGTATTGTTTATCATATGTAGTTCCATTTATTATAGTTGAATGATGAACTGAGTTGAAAATCTTTTGTGAAATTATTTTATTAAATATTAATATTACTGTATCAAATAGGAAGAATATGAAAAAAGAATGGATGAATGCCAATCGGTTGGAAAAAGAGTATGAAGATGGCATGAAATAATTTATCAAGATTGCAGCAGATCATGCATATGACCCTTATCAAATCTTTTTTCTGTGTTTACACTATTGTTATTCAAAACAAATTAGTCAAGAGGAGTTAGAATAACAACCGATTTGTCACAGAATAGATCGAAGTTATACATGTTGGAATAAACATAGGGAAAAAATGAATAACGATAGTGGCTAAGATATTATTGTGTTTTTTGGATCATCTAATATGATTACAAGCATGAACAATTAAGGACATTGTATGGGGGATGTGATTTCAGATATGAATTTTGATAAAGATTGTATTGAGGAAATGACAAGGATAGTTCATAATGAAATTCATGATTTCCCAAAATTGTTTGTCAAGTTAACGAGTTGTGAAAAGATGCCATTCTATGTTGGTTTCACTAAATATACAGAATTGTCAGATGTACTAAAGATGTATAATTTGAAAGCAGGAAATGGGTGGAGTGATGATAGTTTTATGAAACTACTTTCACTCTTGAATGACATGATCCCAGAAGATAATGAGTTCAAAAGCCTAACATACGATGCCAAACGAATGCTACGCTCAATGGGTATGATCTCTAAAAGAATAAAAACCTACTATAATGACTGTATATTGTTTCTGAAGGACCAAATATCACATAAATAATTCCCAAAGATTGGTTCTTCTCGATACAGGAAAGATGAATCCAGTCCTTCGAAAGTTATATTGTACTTTGTAATCATTCCAAGGTTTAGGCACCTATATAGAAGTGAGGTGACTGCAGAACAATTGACATGGCATACAGATACAAGAATTAAATATGGGAAAATATGTCACCCGACATAATCTCCTAAGTGGAAGAGAATTGATCATGAGTATCCTAAATTGGGAAACAAGACAAGAAACCTTCAGCTTGCATTATCTATAGATGGAGTGAATCCTTTTCATTTTCAAAGAACCAGTCATAGTACATGGCTACTACGTGGTAAATTATAACTTATTACTGTGTTTAGGCATGAAATGAAAATACATCATGTCATCTATGCTTATTTTTCAGACCAAAACAATCAGGTAATTATATTGATGTTTATTTAGCTCTATTGATCAATGATTTGAAATTACTATGGGATTCAAGGGTTTCTTTGTATGATGCTTACAAAAATGAAGATTTCACTTTTAGAGCCATGTTGTATGGGATGATAAATGAATTTATTACTTATGGAAATTTTTTTAGGATATATAATTAAAGGAACTCAAGGGTGTATCATTTTTGAACAAGGTACACAATCAATTAGGTTGAAACATTCATCAAAAACCATGTTTTTAGGATATTACATATTTCTACCCTGACGACATAAGTACCGATCTTGGACAACATCATTTGGTGAAAGTTCAGAAGAACATATATCCCTGTATCCAATAATACGTGATCAATTTTTTGAGAAATTAAAATATGTGGACACTACTTTTGGAAATCCATTTTCAAAAAATCTTTTGAAAATCGGTTGGAAAAAGAGATCATTTTTTTTGAATTACCATACAGGAATTTTTTGTATGTTAAAAATTTTCATGATGTTATGAATGTTTAGAAAAAATGTATGTGATAGGGACATCGACGCATTGCTAAATTCACCTAGCCAAACAAAGAATGAAATTCAAGATAGATTAGAAATGGTTGAGATGGGAATATAAGAAGAGTTGGCATGAGTAAAGGTTGAAAAACGAACATTTCTTTTTCCTACTTCTTACACTCTTTCCAAGAAGGAGAGATATCAATTTTTCAAATTCTTGAATGACGTAATGGTTCTAGAGGGGTATTCATCAAATATAAATAACATCGTTTCAATGATTGAGTTAATGTTAAAGGGTCTGAAATATTATGATTTCCATATTTTGATGCAAGATATAATTCTTATAGCTTTACGTTTCATTTTTTCCAAGAACATCTGCCATAAATTAATGAATATCTATTTATTATTCAAAGCTATAAGCGTCAAAGTTATAGACCCAGAAAAATTTCTAAAAATAGAAAGAGAAATTGACATCATATTATGTGAATTGGAAATGTTATTCACACTGACATTATTTGATATGATGGTTCATTTGATGGTTCTTTTGGTGAGATAGATTTGACTATGTGTTCATGTACATTATCGATGGATGTACCACATTGAACGTTATATGAATATTTTGAAAGGGTATGCCAAAAATCAATGCAATCATGAGGGTTTTATTGCAGAGAAATATATTATTGAAGAAGCCAATGAATTATGTACTGAATACCTATATAGTGTGGAAAGCATTGGCCTACTGAAATCTCATCACATTGGGCAGCTTGAGAGTGAATGAATTTATGGAATAGAGGTTTTCATAATCAATATTATAGATCAGGAGTAGGCCCACCTTAAAATTTTTCATAATAGTTTTAATGTTGAACCATATTTTCAAACCCACAAAGAAATTCTTAAGAATTTAAATCCATATAGTGATGAAAAATGGATATCAGATACACATAATATATAGTTTATAGGCTGGATTCCGGACAATATTTTTTCGAAGTTAGATGATAATCTGGACTCAATTTCAGAACGACTTCGATGTCTATCCAGAGGAGCAAGCGTGTATGTGTTATCTTACCATGCATATGTAGTTAATGGTTATAAATTCTATAGTAACGAACATGATGAATACAGTACCATGTAGAATAGTAGGGTTACACATATGGATGAAGTGATGGATGTTTCTGGGGATAAGGAAAGATATCCAATTTATGTGAATATGTCATACTTTGGCATCATAAAAAAAATGTGGGATTTTGATTATACGAAATTCCAAGTGACGATTTTTCAATGCAAGTTGGATGATAACAAGAGTGCTATTAAAATAGATAAATTTTGATTCAGAAAAGTTGATTTCAGTAAGGAAGGGGTTAAAGATGAACCATTTATAAAGGCATCACAGGTAGTACAAGTATTTTATGTTCCAGATCCCGCCAACTAAAACTGGTCATTTGTTCTGTTGTCAACCAAAACAACTGAATGGTTAGATGAAATTTCAACAAAGGATGACCCTTTCAGTGGGAATTTACAATCATTTCGAAGTGGTCCCAATGTAAACAATATTTTTTATATCATAGTATACCACAATGAAGAGATTTACATATTCTATAGAGGGGTCAAATCTATTCAGCCTTTAAAAAAAGAGTTCAATAATCAAGTTATTTGTTTATTGTAATATAAATTGTATTATGTTATGTTGTTATTTGTTCACTGATTCTTTTATGTGATATAAATTAAATATTAAATCACTTCTATAGATAATAAATTATTTATATGTAGATATTCCCAATCTTGAGGAAAAATAGGTCTCTTAACATGCTGCGGTTGGTCCCAGTGCAGAGCAACAATAGGTTTCTCATCCTGTTGTTGTCGATCCTAGTGCTGAGGTAAAACTGGTTTCTCAACCTGTTGCTGCTGGTCCCAGTGCCGATTCTAGCACTCTAGAGGAACATAATGATGATTCTTTTGAGTAAATGGTAGTAAAAGAAACCCCGACGGTGCAAAAAAAAGAGTGTCATAGTTTGAAAGTGTTAGACAAAATCCTTAAGGAAAAAAGAAAAAGGCTTCAAATGTGAGGTGGGATGGAATAAGCAAGGAAACCATGTTAACACCAACAAAGCCATCTTTAGTAGCTATATTGGAATCATCACTCAGTAACGCATGCTGTTTGATGTGCAGTCCTGGAACAATTTTTCCACTTGCCTTACGAAACTAATGTGGGATGCAATTACAGTAACAATATGATATCATTTCTTTAATATATTAAAATAAAATAAAATACTAAAACATTGACTTACTCTTCACCATCCATTGAAGAGTGCATTTATAGTATATTCCTCACACAAAGAATATATATTCAGAGTTGCAGGAAGGATTCATAGAGGCTTTCACACAATTTTAATGAAATACCATCTTAAAGATGTTGAAGTGAAAATCAATTCGCACCCACCTCCTCTTTATGCACACTTGATGTCCCAAGGAGTGTGGGATTTGTTTAGCAACCATAGTGGGGAGTAGAATTCGCAGTTACACTGTGTCTCGTAATACATTGTTTGAATTTTCTTGTATTCATCACTTTCATAGACAATTATGTATTTAGAAAACAACAAATCAGTGTTGAAAATGAAGAACAGGCTACAAAACCAGTGTACCCCTACTGTAAAGCACGGATTGGGTACACTTCACTTGAGAAAAAATTGGTACATATTTTAAATCTACTGTAATAATTTTATGTGACATAAAACAACACCATAACCATGTTTATATGTTTATATTCATATTGATGAATCGAAATCGAATGCCACTTACACCCCACACCATGTGCTATGGAAGGAAGCTCGTATAAATAAAGAGGGGATACTGATAGATGAAAACACACAAAAAGAGTGGGAAACATGCGTAAGTATGACATAATATAAATTTTATTTGTTTTAAATCTCTATAAAATAACAATGACTTCTTATTTTCCTATATTTTCTATCTGACATTGTAACCAGAATCAACAACTCCTTCACTATATGCCAACATACTTTCAACAGACCTGAAGTAGCAAGAACAGTATGGTCACGTCAGAGGTGCGGGTTTTGGGGTGACACCCCGCACATATTTTCAGAAATAAAATCCAGTAGAATATCAAACCGAGGAAATTAAAAATATGAGAGAAAAAATAGATATATTTCAAGAATTATTACAATACCAAAGAGCGATGATTGAAAATTTGATGGGGGAGGCAAAAAGAATAAACAAATCAACGACAACCTATGCGTGAAGATCCCACCCCACCCCCACTGGCTTTGAGGCAAGCCATTCCCCTAAAAGACCTGACTTATCTGAGGTAATCAATGTTATAATAATTGTTTTAGTGAAATTTAAATCTCATAGACACTGATACCTTTCCTGAACTAATATTCTACAGGGTGAAAATGACTGTGATTTATTGATATCACCTCCAACCTTTTGCTATGTAGTGAGGGCTACAATATTCAATATATAGAATGATATGCTATACAACAGACGACGTTCATATATTATGTTTGAGGGGCGATTAACCTAGATAATGAGTTGAGTTCTGAGCTACCTATTCCAAATGACGATGAGGACATTCATATAGTCGAACAAGTTATTGAAACATTCATCGCATGGCCATCAATTATTTAAAAAAACATGTTGACAAGAAGGAATCCATTTGTAATTTATTTTTCAAGTTGAACCTTTAACATTTAATAAAAAAGGTCTAAAAAAATGAATGTTATTGTATAATAAGAAAGAGAAAGGGGTGAAATGAAAGATCAGCTCAAAATTATCTCAAGGATCAACCAATTAATTGAAACGATCTACTGAGAGAACCTTCACCCCACCCATTATATATCCACATTTAATATCATTACAGGACCTTGTGGATAAAAAGTTGATAGACAAAAATTCCCGCACAATATATTTTTAAAAAAATATGTATGGAGACGAAAATTAGATTTCATTAGTGCTAAAAATGTAAATTAAATCCTCAAGAATGAATGGTTAGGTGCATCTGTTGTAAATGCATACATGAGGTATGATTTCATGATTTGATTTTAGAAAAGATGATATTCTATGATAAGTATTACTAAATACATTTTAAATTTTCAAAGGCGTATGTGTGAAAAAATTAAGGGATTTCCCCATGAACAAAAATTTGGACTTGTTAGTCCTTACATCACCTCTTCAAAAGAAGAAATAGATTCAGATAAAGAGTCTGAAATAATGTCATCCCTTCTCAAATCATTTGAAAACAAAATTAAATATTATAGAAACTTTTAATGCCAATAATGCAGGGGTAAAACTCTACAATTTAATCATATCAACTATATTTTCATTTCCTTCATTACTTATTCCTTTTTTTGTTTTTCAGTAGCATTGGATGCTAATTGCAGTAAATTTGGATACTCCAAATATTTATTTTTTGGATTCAATGCAGGGATATGCAATAATTTGACCACGCATGATGGAATTTTTCAATTTTTAATATTCTAGATCCAACATATGATAATTAACATCTAGTTATATAATTTATATTATCTTCTAATGATGATTCTGTTATGATAAGGTTATGCCTCAATATCGTCCACTTTGTGGAATGAATCTAGGGCCTAAGGAAAAGAAAACATATATGATCTAAAACTGGAAAATTATCCTGGTATATATAATAATATTGCACTATCCAAACACATATCAAAACAAATTACTTATTTTTCTCGATGTTTCTGTAGTGTCCAAAAAATAGAAAAACTTCTGTTATTATGTTATTAGATTTATGAAAGATATCCTATTTCATCAACAAACTAGCATCCCTGAAGAGGTATTTTCAAAAATAATAATGAGTTCATTTAAAATATTTATTAATCCGTTGTGTATTTATATTTTTTCAGAAATACTATGACTATCGCAAAAACTTATATTCAAAAGATGATATAGATGTTCTTAGAAATGAATGGGAAACATACCTGATGGAAGATTGTACAAAAATGGGATGAAGGTGAATTCCTACTACTTATGTTATCCTTATATGATCACTGATATCATGCTTGTTTACACTTATTGAGCATATATGATCACCCTTTATTATGTTTTGTATCCTTAGGTTATGAAGAATGGTTTTAGAAATTATTTTTCTTTCTAGTAAATCATAACTTAATGAGAGACTCTTATGAACTAGTTTTTTATGTTTCCATGTTTCCAAAAGCACTAGACCTAAACTATTTTGTCATGGATAATTTATATTCTATATTTTGGTCATTTATGCATCTGTTTCTACCGATTCATTATGTTAGAAGAATATTGGTAGGGCAACACTGAAAAATTAAATAACAAAACTAAGGATTCTTCACTATTTTTGGTTAAACAATTCTACACAAAGAATAATTAGTTCTGTTATTCGTGTATATATGGACCAAAGAAACCATTTGAAAAGATGTAAAGGTAATTTTATGATATAATATGTATATATTAATGAAAAAATATATAATGAAATGTTTATTTGATTTTCATTATTCCTTGCAAGGTTCATTTATTTTAGAAGATTTCTATCCATGTGAAATGCCTTTGTAGGAAGAGAAACGATGCTATTTCTGCTCAATCATAGAGGTAATCTTAATGATTGCACAGTAATATCAGTGTCATTAGATCTTTCATCTTAATAATTGCTCAAATAAATCCACAAAATATATACATTTTCTTGCCCATCAAAATATGGGTTCCTACGCACCTCATATAGAACCTGCATCACATAAATTCACCGAAGCATAAACACCTCATATAGATCATGAATGAAATCAATGATTGTATCACATATAATCTTTTGTATCAATTCTTCATGTGAACTGATTGTGTGATCTCATCACACGATCAAATCTCATAAAAATCACATAATCAATTAAAAAAAATCACTTGAACCATGATTTGTGTATTCTTGTCTTATTTACACGATCACATAATGATTCAAGGGTTGTATAATCATATAAATATCCAGGTTCATTTGATCACATGAACTTATTATGGTCATGTGATCACAAGACTTTGAACAAGTCATTCACTTAATATGATATTTCTAATTAGTCATGTGCCCCTTTCTTACTCAAGTCAATTTTTTATCCCAAAGTCCTCAATTATCATAATTATTCTAAAATTTACCTTTCTTATGATAAAATGTAATTAATGAATTGAAGTTGAGGAGGCTATAGTTCATTGGACTACAATGGTCGATAGTGTGGAAGTCGACCAGTGCATAGTCATTCTATCTATTCACAAGCATCTTAAAAGCATTATGGGAACCAATATCTTGGATTTTCAATTTTCCAATTAGTTTCCATGATATGGATTTGTTATTTAAATTGATACTATGATCTATCCACCTCATTAATGGTTCATGCCTCTCTCCTACATCCTTAAGACTAATAATATGTTCATGGAGAATATATCTCTAAAGGTTAATTTTGAAGCCTCTATGGGTTGATTTTGAAGGGTTGTAACATGATTTAATTCTTAAAACCCATATTTACAAATCAAAAATTTAGAATTATATATCAAATTAGTTTTTTGGGTGGGTATTTGGATTGGTTATTTGATATGATGGAAGCTTTGTGATGAACTAGGGTTGTCCCTTCTTATTTCAGTGTACTGCCATAGAGTTTGTGGTTGGGCTGAAAATGATAGGATTTTATGAATCTATTTAGGCTTACCGAACCCTTACTTATTGCAACAAAATTCCAACGATATACTTTTTTAGTTTATAGATTCAATACATGAACACATTTTATTTTATTTATGGTGAGTTTTACATTAGTATATGGGACATTAAGATGATCTATGGTGTGATGATTTTATGAGAAAAGTATGATGAGTAAATTCATCCCACATATACTCAGGATGAAATGGAATAGAATCCTCCCATTATGATTGATCTCACCAATCTGGCTAGAACATCCCTTGGTAAGGACCCATATCCAGTGGTTGACATTCCCTTCAAGAAGTGGTCTGACTTGTTCATCATGAAGACTTTTCATGAGTGTCTAAATAAGAATCCACAGGATTGGCCATCATGAGAATCCTATGGGGAAGAGTTTTATAACATTTAAATATTTTAAGAGTGTCAATTCAATGACTAGGGATGGTCAGTCACCTCCCAGGACCATCACCTTCTTCATCTAGTAAGCTTCTCAGCAATGTGACTAAGAAAGTACTTATTCCCAATGCAGAAAAAAGGTGGAGTTATGGTCTCCAGATTAATGATGGTAGAGATGATTGAAGGTGGTACAATTATCATCTTGTGTGTTCCCATGTTGGATAAGTTATATTTCAAACATCACCACATCTAAAGTGGTATGCCCCTTCAGAATATTCAGCCCCTTACAACTATGGTGGGGTTGGATGGGGGCCCAAAATGGTGGATATGAGTTACTTAATACTCACAACATTCCAAGTTACTAGCTCAAAAAATTTCTATAAAGTATCAGTGGGGTCTGGCTAATCACACTAAAGAACTAGGAGATCAATAAAAAATTGAACCAATATGATTAGTTTTTTTATACCATACAGACCACCAACCTGTGAAATTACCAATGATGTAATGGGTGATCCTATAGCATAATCATATTATTTATCCATATGTGAGTGTTTTTTATCCACTTGGATAAATTGAAGGATACTTTACTAGTGGTATGTATCATACCACTTTGGGACATAGTTGATTTCATTCAGCTGAAATTTTCCACTCCTCCCTATATCTGCTCATTAATGCATCCCATGGTGGATCAAAAATTATGGATAATGTTTGCCTGATATGAAACTTAGGTTTGAGTGACCATTCCTATGGATAGTGTGGGTTTTGGAATTTCCAAAGCTTATATCGGTACCATGGTCTGATCATACCCATATGGTTATTTGGATCCATTGGTGATAAAGAACATAGATCTTCTAATAGTAGATGAGGAGGAGGACACAAGGGCTCTGACATCATCAAAAAGTTTGATTCCATACCAAAAAACATCTTCTAAAAGACCCACATCTCTAAAAATTTATTATAATCAAATGAGGCACAAAGATCCAACACCATCAACAAGGAGGGTGCCAATGGATTTGGTAACAATGAATGGGGTTACCATGAAAGAAGTTCCAGTCGTTGGGGGATCTGTTCTAAATATATTGAGTTATATTATCACGAACTCCATGATAGTGTGAAGGTTGTGGTAATCATGAGGGTGAAAAAGAGGATCATAGAGCCGAGAGTATCAATGGTGGAGGAATAAAATTCAGACATTCAACATCATAATGAAGACTTGAATGAAGAATCTATGTGCACGATAGAAGTAGAATCTCATAAAAATTTAGTCATTGATGGGAGGTATGAGATAGAAGTCCTCTAACATGAATTGTATCACCTATAATAAATTCTCATTGTTGGAGAGAAAATAATGATAGAGCAGCATAATCTTATCAATGTGGTGGAAAAGTCAAGATTTGATGCTGCTAACCGGGAAGAGGCACTAAAACAGGGTGTAGATATGGAAACTGAATCAGTTGATCATTTGTGCTAATCTATAGCTACTCTATATAATTGGATAGTAGAGCTCAAGGGGGTATTCTAAGTGAATACTATTTTGAGTATCCAAAATTTATCCTACCCCCCATAGTTGGGGAGTTATGGGAGAGACTCTAGACTATGGATATTCCTCCATTTTTATTATCAATATATGAAACCTTTTGGATTCCATGTTTTTGTTGACATTTCTTCCTCTCATATTCTCATCCATGTAATATTTACAAAACAATAATTATAAGTCAATGAATCATGTTAAGCCTCTTCTAAAATATTAATTCAATCCATGGAAATATTGACATGTAATGGTTGTAACTGGTAACACATCTCAGGATAGTCAAACGACCATATCATTATATATATACAAATATCTCCAATAGAAAAGGTTGTAACAAGTAACACATCTCACCACCCTTACACTCCCTTACCACACCATGTCCCGCAAAATATGGTTTCAAGGCCTCTTACCTACCTATATCAAGGTCAGGTATCATGTATCATCTAGTCTTATGGCCCCCTACCTACCCAAATGTGTCTTTTTTTTTACAAATTGACATTTGACTAACGTATTATTTCATATTAATGTTTAATTTATTTCATTATTGTATTACTAAAATAATATTTGTTTTCTTATATAGGTGGAATTTCTTTCTTGAGTTCGGATGCTTTGTTTGGAAACTAATACCATGTACGACAATTTTTGGGAGGGGATCACAGATCAAAAAAGGATGAAACATTAATGTTTTTAACTGTTTGTTGGATAATTGTAATTTTAACCATATAAAACATTATTTGAAATTTATATAGCAGTGGGTTTTTTGTATTCATGATTTCAATTAAATGTATATATAATTGTTTGAGAAACTCTTGTGTGCCTTGTTTTATTCTTCTATGCTTTGTTTGTGTGTAGGTGTTCTATTTTGCGCAATGTGCATAGGTGATGTTTGGTGCTTTGTGTGAAAGTTCTGTTTGTGTGCAGGTGTGCATGTGGGCAGGTGATTTGCAGGTGTTGGGTGTGCTTAGGCAACTTCGCCTTTATCAACTCTAATTAAGTGCTGATAAAATAGGACTTTATCATTTCTCAAAATAGAACGGATAAAGGTTTCCTTTACCAACGCTCAAAATAGAACTGATAAAGGTGTCCATTATCAGTGCTCAAAATAGCGCTGATAAATTGGGACTTTATCAGTACTCAAAATAGCACTAATAAAGGTGGCCCTTTATGAGCGCTTTTTTAGTGCTGTTAAAGGCCCCCTATCTTCTTCACGATTAACAACATTATTTTAGTGCTGTTAATGGAAGTTTCGAGTGCTTTTAAAAGACCTATTTATAGTAGTGATATCTCAAAATTGAACGTAATCAGAGGATGACGGTGCTAGTATATGTTGATAAAAAATAATTGGTGAATAAGATGAATATCAGTGTAACAAATTCAAAAAATCCATGAAATTTGATTTTGAAATGTCAATTACTGGTGAATTGACATTTTTTCCATGGTTTATAGGCGACACAATGAAATAATGAAACAATAATTTCTTAATATAAATATGTCAAGGAGGTTCTTATAAGATTTGGAATGGATAATTCCAAAGAGGTGATGAATCCAGTAGCTACTCGGATGAAATTATCATGTGATGATAAAGGTAATTTCAAAGAGTATAGGAAAATCATTAGAACTCAGTTGTACATGATAGTGACAAGACCTCATATTGTTTCTTCCATATTCCTAGAAATAAGATATCAAAGAAATACAAAGTAAATAAACTTTCTTTTAGTGAAAAAATACATTGGTATATCAAGGGCATGGTGGATTTTGGTTTCATGAACAATGCCAAATCTCAGCAAGATTTATTAGGCTATACAGATGAAAATTGATCTAGATCCTCAAATGATAGAAAATCATTGTCGGGTGGTGTATTAAATCTTGGAATACATTATATTTCTTGGATAATAAATAAACAATATTTCATTTATATGATTATCATAGATGCTAAGTATATTTTGGATACTCAAGCGTGTAAGAAATAATTTTCGATTAAGAAACAGCATGATGATATGGGACTTGAATTAATATATCCAATTAGAATTAATTGTGATAAATAAAGTGGTATAAATCATTGCAAAAATATAGTCTATCACTCAAGGAAAATGAAAATTGAAATCAAATTTCATTTTCATAATGGAGATAGTGGATCAAGGGCTTTGTAAGGTGGAGTATCTACATACAAAACTATAGGTTGAAGATATTTTAATGAAGTCCTTACCCAAAGTGGGGTTTCAAGGACATCGACTTTCTCTTGGAGTCCAGTATACTCCCCACATTAGAAAAAGAGCGTATATAGGACCACCTATCCCTGAGGTATGATGTTATTTTCCTAAATGTGCTAACCTATGTTCTTTACCCTATTTTAGACAAAAAATGAGTCACCTTCATGTTTATTAACAAGGGGGGTTGTGGCTAAAAAATGGGATAAAATATCTTAATTAAGACCAGGGGAGAAGATGATAATGGGTAACATTGAAGTAGGGTGGGTTATAAATCTTATGATGCCAACTATGATCGATCAAAGGTTAGATATCATGATAGATGAGTTTCTTAATGAAATAAGTTGAGTGGTTTTGGAATTAAGTGATTTGTTGATAAACTTCTCATGCTACTCTTACTTCTCACGATGAGTATTTTTTATGTGGTATTAGAGTGTGTGTTGATTAAATAATTGATTTTTATCTAAATCACATAAATATAAGTTAGGTAGAAGATAAAAGAAGCTTCAAGGAGGTATAAAAATGGGAAAAGTTTTCAACAAACCCAAAGGGTATATTTTTGGGAAAAAATACATCAAGGTAACATTTTCGTATTTTTGGGATGATTTTATTTGTTGTCAAAGTTGGTTTACAAGGAATGTTGTGGAAAAGTTAATAATGGGGATCAATTTAGTAGGGTGGGTTTTAAATCTGATGTTGAAAAATATGATCGATCAAAGGTTAAATATGAGGAAAGATGTGGTTCTTGATGAAAGTAGTTGAGTGGTTTTGGAATGAAGTGATTTATTGATAAGATTTTCATGATACTCTTGTTTCTCATTATGAGCATGGTTCATGTGGTATTAGAGTGTGTGTTGAGTAAATCATTGATTTATATCTAAATTACATGAAGAGAGGTTATGTAGAAGATGGAATAAGCTTCAATGAGGTAACAAAATGGGAACTGTTTTCAATAAACTGAATATGGATATTGTTTGGAAAAAATACCTCAAGGTAACATTACTATATTTTTGGGTTGATTGTGTTTTTTTTTTCAATGTGTGTTTCCTTAAAGTCCTAAATAAAATATGGTAAAGGAATGAGTTTTGGGGGGATTGTGTTTTGAAAATGTCATTTCATGTTGGTTTGATGGTAATATCCATGACTAAGAGACGTATTGTGAGTGGTAAATTTCCCTGTTTCTTCTTGAAGATAGGGACCATCACACACAAGATGGGAGATATTCATGAAAATATGAATAAGAGGATGTTAGCTTCTAGGCAACACCACGTGAAAAAAGTATCTAATTCCTTAATGAAAATTTTAAGGCTCTAATTTCAAGATGGTGATTAGTTAAGGGTGTTATTTTGGAAAAAAATACCAAAGAAAGGGAATTCACAAAGGATATGAAATCTAATTGAAAATATTAATCACACCAAAACTAATGGGCTTTAAAAAGGCTAATTAAGCTACCTAAAAGTTGTGTGCTTTGATAAGGCTTTGTTATCTTCTCAAAAGAAAGTTTCTTCACAAAGTCTATTTGAGATTCATTGAATATGTGAGCTTTATGAAGGTTGTGATCATCACACAAAGTGTTCAAAAATGATTTACTATTGAATATTTGGTAAAGTGATATTAATAAAGGGGGTGAAAGTATGAGTTTAATAGTGAATATATCTATAACTGAGGATGGATTCATTATTGATAATGAAGGGACCTACAATTCTATAAATTGTGTGTGGATCCCTTCTAGAGTAGTGAGTAATGAAAGAGGAAGAAAGTGATCCCTTACACTAGTAGTGAGCCATCGAATGAGAGTTAGGGGTGGCACTTGGGAGGGAGTGAGATGTCCCTAAACTATGAAAATTTAGTTTTTCTTGGGATAATGGTGATATAAAATGAATGTTATTTTTTCAGTGATCCTTAGTTTATTTGGTACATAGGAAAATTTTTGTTGTATTCTCCTTGGATGTATCCTAGTGAGAGTTAAATAAGTAAAACTATTATGTATCATGAATGATTTAATTTTTTTCTACATTTCCATGGGAAAGAGATAGAATATTATTTTTTTAGCTATGAAACATGATATGAAGTAGATTTGTTTTAATATTTCATACCCTGATTCACCCCTCCCTCCTTCAGGGTATTTAACCTAGTTGGAATAACAATAATATATCTTCTTAGAATTCATCTGGTCCAAATCATTGGGTATAACATATGTCAAAGTTAGAGCTACTCAACTATGGGACACCTAAACATCTAGATTTATGTCTAAATAGAGTTTCATTATCCTACACTGCTTAAAATACTCCAAAAATGCCTCTCTCTATGTCTTCGATGTCATTACATCGGTAAAAAAGATTCATTTTCCTAGTTTGTAGTCCAACTCTAAGTCAAAATCCTGTAGCAACTCAACCAACCTCTTCTATTGATGCTTTAGGTCACACTGAGAGAAGATATACCAAAAGAACATGTGGTCTGTGTACACCACAGACATATAGCAGAAAATATAATATCTCTTTCATTATAGAGAATGTACCACCATAGATAACTCCAAATCATGAGTAGTATAAATCCTATCATATGGTCTCAAATTTCTGGATCCATTAGCAACCACTTGGTCCTCTTTCATCAGAAATGATCTTAGTGTAACTCTGGATGTGTGAAAGTACCATGTATTTTCCATACCTGCTATTGTTAATGTGTGAATTGATGATGAGGTCAATATTAACTTTTGATCTTAAAAATATATCTCGAACATATCTAACCAAACAAACTTCCCTGATTTCATGGTCAACCTAAACATTGGTCCCTTCATATGGGAGAAGTGCTTTATGAAACACCAATAATAACCTACTAATACCATAAATATATAAATCTTGATGAAATTCTTGATCTAATAACAAGATACCATAGTTTTAACCTTATCTAGGTCCACTGGTACACCATCCTATGAGATGGCAGGCCCCATAAGTGAACTTTATCAACCTATAAACTCTATTTTGATTTACTAGCATAAAGTCGAATCTCTCTAAATATAATCAGAAAAATCCCATTACGTTTGGAATAATCATCTGTAGGCTGAGAGTAATCTAAAATTTTATCCACAAAAACAAAAAAAAATTGTATAGGAAGAGTTAAAAGATCTCATTTCACAAGTAAATGAATACCTATAATGCATTTCATAGATTGAAAGACATCACCAAAAACATATACATGCCATACTTACTCCTAAAAATTTTCCGAGGTATGTATACTGGTCTCACTATCCACTGGTTGTATCTTGATATCAAATTGAACATAGAGAATATCTTAGAACCTCTTAGATGATCAAATGGATCTTTGATTTGTGGAAAGAGAAAATAGTTCTTGAACGTCATTTTGTTTAGTCTCCAATATTCCTCCCACAAGCACAAGGTCAAATTAGCCATCTTTGATAAAAGTACTAGATAAGACCATTGCAATGTATTTGGCCAAATGAAACCACCAGCTTCAAGATATTCCAACTGAACATTAAATTCATGAATATCTACTAGTTCTATTTTGTAATGTAGGATAAAAACATTCACTTGTCCCAACACCAAATTGATCATGAACTCTATCACCCAATTTGATCATAATATACATAACTCATTGAGAAAGAAATTCTAAAAATTATTTACCAATGGAGGACAAATATCATGTTTTATTCCTCCATAATCTTGAGACAGACCTAATATATGAACCATGATATAATCTAATATGCACTGAATTGGTCCTACATGACCAACATAATGATCCTACTCACCCTAGATTAAATAAATGAATCCTACAAGAGTTTAGAAGTTAACTCTCTTATGATAAAATTAAATATGATTTAGATGTATAAATATACAATTCATACCAAGAGTAAAATTGAAACATATCATTTCGAGAACAAATGGTTTTGAAAAGAAATGATAAATACCTGTTTCTAGATAACACACCTTGCAACATTCGATATAATCTGACTGCACTCCTATTGGTGTATTAATGGTTAATACACCATCCAATATTTCCACAACCAATCCCAAAGTGTTTTCAACATGAGTAGATATAAATTAATGATATGTTTTTTTATTGAATAAAATTAAAAAAGGAAGATGACGTAAGAATTCTACCTATGATGGTAGAAGGTCTTATATCTAAACAAGCCGAAGTAGACTGCATACAGTGTACCTAAATTTCATCTCTACTATGGAATATAATCTCTATCCCCTAGTCTAATCTATATGGATGGTAATAATACCCTTTCACAAGAGTACCAAGACATTAACTTTACCTGAACATCTAGTAGGAATCCAACTACCGGTCTCCTAAGGGGTACCTAATTCCTTCCATGGATCTAGTATATGTCATGATCCCCTTACACTATCCTACTTCTCCATTCCCCTACAAAATCATTAATGGTGGCCCAATAAATAGTATGAGAGAAACTCCAAATTAGGATACATTCACTGTGTAATTTTTTTTCCAAACATGAAACACTGATAGAAATGAATCAAAACATAGTGTTAAGATGTTTTCTCACTTCCCTAACCGCGCTACTCATTTTTTCCTTTTTGATAACTATCTTAGAAGAACTTATTTCCCCCAAAATAATTTATCCTAGTTCACCTTGATAATTATCATGGTAAAAACTTTGAACATCACTCAGATTCCCTTCCATGATGATAGCCTAATCTATCATATCCCAAAAGTTACTCAATAGAAAAACATTTACCTATGACCTGATCTCATAGTGAGGCACATCCTAGAAATTCCTTTCTTAGGATATATATTTACCTACTAAAGATAGTGAAAAGAATTGAAAGTTAGTGAAACATCCACCATCGTCCATCATGGACATAATCTCATATGTTAGGTGCATGAACTCATGAGCCTTATCATACCTCAATGTTTTAGGATTGAATTGAATTAAAAATTTCCTCAATGTACTTCAAGGTTAACTCCTCCTGGTTCCCATATTTCACTATATCATCCCACCAAATCATGGTTGATCCAAAAATCATGTATAAAGAAAGATTCACCGTCCAATTTTAGGGTGTCATGAGAGGAATGAATATCGCATTGAATGACTAGATCTAGAACTCAACTGCAAGGTATCCTCCCTACCTAATGAAAATTGGTAGATGATGTAGTTTTAACTCTCTCATTGGCTTAGACATCAAAGGATGGAAAAATGGTCTCCCTTTCCATGGATCTCATGACCCTATGGATGTTTTTGAAAATTTGAATATTCATCTGATCCCTAAGAGAGATAGAAAGATCTGGTTTAGCGGTGTTGTGTGCATGTTGAATTTCCATCCCCTAATTCACAAATAAAATAAGATGAGGAGCCAGTTTCTGAACAATAAAAATGAAATACTTAAAACACTAGAATACAATATGATCAACCTCAAAATGTGATAAAAATAGAGAACAACTAGACCATGGACTCTCTAAACAAGTCTTAACAAGTGAATTAGCATGACATAATAGTAATTTAATTTCATTAATGAGTAATAATTCGTATCTCATTTCACATTTCATATGGGAAAATATATCCCATGAAATAAATATGTCACTATCCTGATAAATTCATGTCATTATATATCCACATGTTCCTATCATGATTCATGTATAATCATATCTTTTAATATCAGGCCAAGAGTATAAATCTCCAGAAACAATAACATCACACAACATGTGAATCACCAATGCTGATATAACATCAATTGTAACAAGGTAAAAGAAATAATAGAAATCCCATCCCTAGGAACTATTATTTTCCCCCACATATAAGTGAGCTACTCCCATACACAAGCTCTGTACCATGTCCAAAAACATTATAGTCTTCATTATAAATTTCCAACATAGTAAATCAATATAAAATAAAAACCACTTGATGCATTTAATACATATTTTTAAGGTCTATTGTTTTATAACTCTCTCACGTGGCCAAATCAAGTTGGTTACTAGACCTCAAACATGCCTCCACATATGGAAGAGGCTGGTAAATAGAAATGGGGGTGTATCAAACATATTGGGGAGACTATACCCCCTGATATAAAGTTATAAAAAATTATAATAAATAAATATCTTAGTAACAGAAATAGAATACATAGTACAATATATAACTATAAGATAAATGATGAACCAAGTAAACTAAATAGTAATATACCACATAATTCTAGGATGTAATGTATCTAAATTAAAAAAAGGTAAAGTATATGAATGGATATGATGAAATAAATAATCACAAAATACCCTTGTATCCCACCCCATATCCATCCAGTATTAAATATCAACCCAAACAACAAGGTCCCTTTCCCTTATCCAAACTTACATCCATGTAATTTGATCTGGTACCAAATTACATTCTGAATAGGGTTTAATTAAATATCATTAGGTCAACACCACAAAGTTTAAACAAAAACATTTTGATAATAATTTCATGGAATAAAGTGGTAAACTAGTGTACTAATTAATCAATTAATACAATAAAACAATGAACCAACTTTGATATCATTCTGGAATGTCTCAAATCATATAGAATAACCATGCCAACCATAACAACAAGTTCATTGAATAATCACATAACCAAACCAGAACCAAGAAGTGTTACAGTATAACTAATATGATCCCTTAATATAACCATTTTAGTATAACTAGGAAAATCCCAATATATAAGAATTTCAAAAAAAACTCAAAAAAATCCATTTATATAAGCATTTTAGCTTCCTCGAGAAGAGCCCAATATAAAAGTATTTCAGTATCACCGAGAAGATACCTTACTTAATCAATATACAATAACTCATAACCCAATTGATAACATCCAGAATAATACGACATAATATCATCACACAAAATAGAAAATTCATCCAATTTCCATTTTTCTTTCTCTTACCAATTAATTCATTAAATTGTCACCAATCATTTAAATAATCAAGTAGGACATTTTTCAAAGGTGAATCAATCATAAGAAATCATATGAATTATAATGTAATTATAAATTATATTTTAATCTATTATCTAGTTCTTTATTATTCAAGGTTATGCACACCCAACATGTTTCGGTAAGACAAGTTTCTACATTATTTGATCCAAATGTATCTAAAGAGTGATCTAAACACATGAGTATCATCACCCATTACTCTTATTTTAACATGTACATTGTTTAGATACAATTTCATAAAATTGAACATACTCGAACAAATAGAAATAGTATATAGGGATTTGATTTCGACCACCTAACTTTATCCTACAATCGAAGAAACGATTTCCATTAGGATTTCCAACATTGAATGAAGACAATGGTGATCATAAGGAAAAAAACTAGATCACACATGATCAAAACCTAGTTCCATGGTGGTTGAGAGATTTCACTGTAATAATGGAGAAGGTATGGAATCGAGGACAAAACTAAAGTGAAAAAAATCACCAGATATTATACTCTTGATCAAGATGTCCAGAATGAATGGAATCTCTCCAAAATCCGATTGAGTCACTCTAGGGTCTGTGAGATAGATCTTCATAATGGATTAAATAAAATCATATACTAAGGATGATTTCAAACCCCTGGTCACAATATATTCATTGTTTGAAACCCTTTCCTGAATTGAAATTTTTGATTTATAAGATACACACAAAAAAATGTATTACTTCAGGTTAAAATATACCCAATTGACCATTTCATGTGATAAAGATGTTTTATAGTGTGTAACATTCCACGGTCTAAAATAGTTCTCAGCTTCTTCCCTACAATAGTTTCACGCTGTTTCAACCATTCATGACGTGAAATTTTCAAGTAGAAGTCTCTCAACCCAAATTCTACTGGAAAATCATAAACCACCATTGAAGCCTTCCAAACCCTAGAAAACCCTTTTAATCCCACGAAAAATTTCTACCCAAAGTCCATTAATTAAAAAAATATACATCCCTAAACATTACTTGATTTTCCCTCAAAAAGTATCTCCATCCAATTAATAAAGTACTTGAGCACCAATGTTTAATGAAGAGGGAAAACCAAACTGAAAGATATTAAACAAAAACCCAAAGAGGGAAATGAGTAAATATATAAAGTTACTTAAATTAATTATAGCTACAACTAAAAACATTATATGTAAATGTAATTTCCTTACATTTATGAAAATTATTTTCAATAATATAATTCCTTAATCACAATATTAATTTTTTTTAAAATTTATTTCCATTCAGGATTTTTCATGATTTCTAACCAAGAATGATGATATTATAAAAAAGTTTTTTTTTAAAATTTTAAAAGGCGTGAAAATTAATTTATTATTTGTAAATATTTTTTGTATTTTTTAAATTTATTTAATGGATTATTAATGTCAAATGAATTCTTTATAAAAACATTTTTAATTTAAAAAATTCACCACTTTTGTATCAAAGGTGATGACAATGAATGGGGATTTGAATCATGACCACAATGGGAAGTGGTCCAAAAAGTGGTACTATTATTGGCCTTATTAACATATTAATGATTTACAAGTATCATTATATTATATAAGAAAATTAGTAATTTTAATGTCATTTTTTTAAAATGTTTTCAGGTAGAAATCTGTTTTGAAAAAAAAATATGTTTTCAAAGGATATTATATTTTGATATGAAATTTTTATTTTAAAGTGGTATGAGTTTTTAATATTTTCGAAAAATAATTTATATAGTTTTATATATTGAAAACCCTTGAGAATATATTTTTAGGAAATTATTTATCAAATTATTTATATTTTTTATAAAATTAAATGATTTCTAAAGAGTTTCAAATGGTATTTATAATGTATTATAACATGTTTTAAAAACCCTTTCTATAAAATTTTATAATCAAACTATGTTTTAAAATGTTTTACCTTTATCATTTGAAGTTTCAAATGTGATTGATTTCATTCATGGATCTATCTAGAGTGAATCCAAATCACTATTTCATTTTAGAATTTTTTAAATTCTAAAATACTTTAAGGATATATTTCACAATACTACAAAATCTATAATGGAAAAGGATATAATATGTGTAATGGAATGTATATTATTTAGTTTCTTTAATAGAAAAATATTCTATATTTTTTATACCAGATCTAGAAGAATTGGCCTTGGGTTGTCATAGTTGATACCAAAGGAACAGTTTAAACACCTATGGATATTATTGTGTTTTTAAGGATAATTGGAGAGATATAAATTTTTCTTTTGAGGATTTAGGAAATTAAATCATATAGAATTCATAGGTTTATAGAAAATTTTAAGATCCTAGTTTTCCTTACTCTAAATTTGATAATTCTTAACTAAATATATATATATATATATATATATATATATATTTGTAGTATCATATCTTCTATAAAACCAAACCCTCCTTTCACTCATAAAAAGCACACAACATCACTAACAATATCCTCTCTTTCTCTAGTTCAACAGTTTCATTTCCCAGAAAATGAAGTGGAGTGTACTCCCACCTAAACATGATTTGGTTTTTAGATTTTTTAGGTATGGTAGATTCTATTATAAATGAAAAAAATTATATTTCATGTTCATTTTAAAAGCTATTGTAGTTTAATTGTTTCATTCCAAACCCCTTTCAATATGGTAATTATAATTTTCTTTGTCATTATTTTATACATATCTGATTTCATGTTGGTAAGGGATTATTTTCCTCAAAAACCTATTTTTCAATGAAAATTAAGAATTCTATTTATAATATGATTTTATGTATGGATAATTCAATTTTTCAAAGCTGCATTTATTTTATTGAAAACCCATTATATATAAGTTTTTTATTTTTATAGAATGTATTTTATTTTTCAAAAACTATATTTTATGTAAGGGATTTATTTTTTCACTTGGATTTTATGTAATGAATAATTGTCCAAAAAACTCAAATTTTCATGAAGAAATTAATTTTATTCATACTATGATATTATGTATAGGAAATCTATTTTCTTCCAATTCCCAATTTTTAAAATTATGATTTTATATGGAAAATGTTTTATTTTAAGTTGACGTTAATGTTTTAATTTTATGTGAAAACAACTAATTATTTTTATAAATTTCATTCCTAATTATAAGTATAGAAAAGAACTACATATGTCAATGAAATTTCATATTTATTATGATAACTAAAATAAAAAATGTAATTTATTCATTATGGGAATTATTTTATAAAAAATATTTTGAATTTTAGTTTTATCCAGATTTCAAATAAAGAATATTTATTTTATCAAAATAAACTTTGTTAAAATTTAAGAGATGTGACAATTATTATCCAATTTGGAAATTATTTATTAATGTTATGAAAGGTTTCAATAGACTATTATTAAGGAAGGTAGGATTTATAATTTTTTTTAAAAAAAATCACCACTTGGGTATTGATGGTATTGATGAAGAATGTGGAGAGAACCGCTGAAATCAATGAGATATTATAAAAATTGTTATACATATTTTGTCCTTATAGACTTATTAATGCTTTCATTGTATGATTATATTCTATAAGAAAATTATTATTTTCAAATTAAATATTTTTAAAATTCTTCAATGAGAATTTTTTTTTGAAATATATATTATTTCTATAGGTTAATGTATTTTTAAATGAATTTGGGTTTCAGAATAAAATGTGTTTTAACGGTTTTTAAAATTATTTATTATTGTTTTATATTTTAAAAAACACATATTTATATATTTGGAAAATATTTTGTCAAATTTTTTATGTTTGATATAAAATACAATTATTTAAAGGTATATTTTAAACAATATTTATAAAATTATTCTCTCTAGTTTTAAAATATCATTCTGGAAAATAATTTATCATGATATATATTAATTTTTTTCCATTGGCTCATTAGGAGTTACAATGTTGTTTGGTTTTTCTAATAATCCACTGAAAGTGGAGGAAAATATTTTTTAACTTAAAAATTATATAAGCTATGAAATATATTAAAGATATTCATTCTATTACTCTAAAACATAGAATGGAAAATATCCTTATAAGTGTAATGGAATGTATATTTACTTTTATAATAAAATATACCTTATTTTTAAAATTAAATTTAGAAGCACAGATCCTGGGATATCATACTGAACATCATATATCATTTATATTTATCATTAAAACATTAATTTGATTGTATAATATTTTCTTAAGCTTGTCCATATGGTTATAAACGTTTGAAAAACAATTAAAAAATAATATTCAAAGATAGACCAATCCATCAAAGATAACTCTATTCACATTATCCCATTAAAGAAACCAGTCATATTCATTATATGAGTGACGAATAAATCCCCATATGTTATTTAATATCTACATAGTTACATTGAAACTATATATTGATCCTATTTTAATTACTATGAGAATCATTATCTGCTAGTCTAATAAAATAAAAATGATTATACATATTAAGGAGATGGTATAACACAAAGAATTTTCATTATTTCATAAGAACGACTCATATTTTTAAATAGAAGTGTTATAAATTGCATCATTTTTTTTCATTTTCAATTATTAATTTGAAATACATGATTAATTATTATAATGTAATTTTATCTAAAATTTATGAATTAATTAAATGAAATTCATGTTTCATATTCATTTAAAAAATAATTTAATTAAATTTTAACTCACTAAATTGATGATCAATTTTTAAATTATATCATACTAATTAATTGACAAAGATATATATTTCATTGTATAATGATTCCCCAACATCATTCCTATAATCACATGAAAATATAGGTAGTCCATCATTCCAATCATATCAACTATTAATTATGTATTTTCTAGTGGGAAATACTTATATAATATGTCATTTTTGTTATCTCAACTAATATTTTATGGTTCTCTAACTCATAGGGTACACAAAAAAGTATTATCTAAATCTCAAAAATGGATTTTTTTTCTAGTATTTTAGAGTATCCATTTCCTCCCTAACATACACATGATAATAAATGACCACATAGATTTAGAATAATCTAATTAATTATGTGATCGTAGAAATAAAATTTGTACTATAATGAATTAATATAAAAATGATTATATCCATGGGGATTTATTTATCTCACCATATTATCTCAAGTACTTCCTTAACTTATATGAATAATTTTACTCATTTAGTTATTAATCACTATTCATTACCCTATGTCAATATATTAAATGAACATTGACGTGAATCATTTTAAAAAACTCAAATATTATTTTTCCAAAAAAAATTTAAATCTATCCATAATTATACAATTACAACAGGCACAAAATTCATATTGTATATAAATCCATACCATGTAAATGCTTTATATTAAATAAAATCCAAAATACTTATAGTTTTAAATATGTTGTAAAAGGTATCCAACAAAATATTTTCATGAAATATCCTATGATTTAAGTGTGGGGAGCATCTGACCCCAAGTCCCAATACCCATTGTTCAGTACTCGACAACGATATCAATTTAATGTTAATTATAACAACTAATAAAAATAATAATAAGTTTCATGATAATTATTTTTACAAATAAAATATTTCATAATTTTTAATTAATATTTCATTATCTATATTTTTTTTTATAATTATATCTTCAATAAAATGAAATGGAAATATTAAATTTATTCATTCATGGAATTTTGAAACCCTCTTAGAGGTATAGTTTCATGAAACATTACACTCTGAGAGAAATTGAATATTTCCATATCTTAGTATGTTATGGAATATGTTGTAAGACACCCATGGAATTCCCTATAGAATGATTAAATGGAATATTTTCTCTCAAAAGATAACTAATTAACATTTTTATTAGGTGAATCTAAAATTTTTATTATAATTTGAAATTTAATATATAATAAATTCCTCATGATAACATATATAGAGTTTGTATATAGAGATTTATGATCACGTAAAAATAAATTTTATCTACTGTGTATATATATATCAACAAATATGGATGTATTATAATGTAAATATAACCAAAATAACCCACTCATAATACACGACTTCCTTTGAAAACAAGTCTCAGAAGACATTATTCCAAAATAATGGCCTAAATATATTTACTATTTGTTAATTGAGTAATATAGGGTTAGTAAAGTGATATTTATATATTTATTTTCAATAATATCTAATTTAATATTTTTATTTTTTAAAATTAAAACATATAAACAGATCATTTATAATCAAAATAATTTTTCTTTACAATTTAATGTTAATCAGTTATGTCCTTGAAACATATCACATATTCAAAATTAATATTTCTAAATTTAGTCTCTATAATATTATATCATATGGATAATTTTAAAATCGTAAATATAGTAATAGTTATATAATCACTTGATTTTGGATCAATCATAAAAAATATTAATGTATCTATTTTAGAATCATTATGATAATGATCAACAGGTTTCCAACTATTGATTTTTTTTAAAATAAAAACATTTTAACAGATTAATTTAAAAAAATATTTGAATTGTTTGAATTGTTTACACTATATAAAATATCAATTAAATTGGGAGTTATTGTGTTCTTAAGAGGAATAAAAAGAGGTCATGACTAAGTAAAATGACTTTTTCAACACAATAAATGCCCAGATTAGCATGAATACATTGAAGAAATATGTCAATGAGTCGTATTAATTAATATTAAATTAGAATATGATATAAAATATATTCCAAAAGTATATACTAAAAAAATAGTAAATATAATGATGATTTATTTTCACACATAGAAAAAAAACAAACATATAATTCTTGAAAAAAAATTGTTCGAGGTATGGTCTCGCCCAAATTTACCCAATATTTTAGGGTTAAGCAGTCACTTGTAGTTAACTTGGGTTGTTAATTCCTCAGAGACCTAAGAAGAAACCGATAGACAGACATATTCTATGGACTGATTTTGGATGTTATGTGGTCGAATTTGGGTGGATTTTAGATGGGGTTAATTTAATTCCAAGAGACATAACTGAATTTGATTTAAAATAATGAGTTGATCCAAGGTTATCTCTTGGGGTGGATAAGATGAAATTAATTTTTAACGGTTTCAATTTATTATATTCGCGATGAGTTTATTAAAGAAGATCAAAAAACATCATCACTTACTGGTTTAATTCCAACACACCATAATACTAATCACCTATATACTTGGAGGATCAAATTTATGAGCACTTCAATGTAAAGGTTCGTATTATCTCTCGAAGAATGTGGCCTTAAAATTCAATAAGGACGAAGATGTTTGAAAATCATCAAATAAAAATCTCAATTAAAAGAATCTATTAGACATTAATGGGGTGATAAATAACATACAATCCAACCCCTTTCTACACTATTGGATCAAACCATAAGCAGGTTATCCCTCCATTGATTATATTGTCTCAATGGAAGTGGGAAGTAGACTCATGAGGGAGGAAATGGAGAAGTAAAAAAACATAGAAATAACAATCACTCCACTTTTGTGTGATAATATCACAAGGGTTGGTGAAAATAAATTCAAACCATGAGAAAAAGTTGTAAAAGTTATATGAAGAAGAATATAATAAGAACAGAAGAAGAAATTTTATTAAGAAACTAAGATGAATTAGAACAACTTACAAGTGCAAGACAAACCTGAGACAACAAAAATGCAGCATAACATTACAATTAAACAAAGAAGAAAATATGATTAAATCCTCCAACACCACTAACTTAAATATGAATTTTGGGAGCCTTGGGTAGTTCCTCCAATAGTGAAAGTCATCCCACTTGAGTATAGCTAGCTTAGGGTGGTGGAAATCTTGTTGAACTTAGACTTTTCCACTATTGACCCGAGATGGCAGCCAACATGCATCCACCAAACAGAGGCACCTAAATGAAATTATAGATGGCCGAATTAGATTGGTCCATGGAAGAGTACAATGGAGCTCTGGATGTCTCCTAAATGTCTGTAAAGTTTCATCCCAAAATAGTTTATGTTTATGAGATATGAGTAAAATGGTTGTCTTTTTTTCTGAGTCAGAGAATATGGCCCAAAATTTTATCTCCATCTTGGGACGCTTGTAACTCAATACAAACACCTGATTTAGCATTGGAAAGTATTTGATGAAATTATCCCCATGATTCCATCTATCTTTAATTAATGTTTGAGAATAATTGGGCATGTATCTTGGTCGCTACGGTCTCTTTATTAGGTTGTTTTCAAGTTTATTTTTTCCAGAATGTGTTGGAATGAAATCCAATTTTGGTGGTATTCCAAAGTGAATCTTCAAGTGCTAAAAAATAATTAATTGTTATTTATAGAATGAGAAACCTGAGAATAAAATATAAAAAAAATAAAGACCATTTCGTATTTTAGGAGGTGTTCAAAAATGTACCATGTAATAGTGCATTTTAAAAGGGAATTACAATCATATTGTGAATTAATGTTCAAAGTATAAAATGCACTAAAATGGTGTATATGAATAATAAAGAACATGAATATTATATATATTAAAAATGAATATTGGCCTCATTCAGTGGCTAATCACACCCCCAACTTGAGTTTTTCTAGTCCCGATCAAAATATATGTCAAAAATGTGAAATTAAAATTCGTGTTTCCAAAAACATTTTAATACACAGTGATCACCAAAATCCCTTATACCAAAAAATCATAAAACCCATAAAAATATTTTAATAAATGATAGTTTCATAAGAAGATCCCAATCCCAATCCCTTTCCATTGTTCAAATTCATCGCCATATTTCATCTAATATCAATTAAGCATGAGGATGTGTTGTGTATCACAACAGACATGGGGGTTCATCTTTATTCAAGTGGGGAATAAAAGAAGGACTAGGTGGAATCCACATTTCAATATTAAGATGAGAATTCATTTTTTTGTAAAATTTCCAGGTTCATTGAAAGTTCACTCAAAAGTGTCAACCCATGTAGCGAGACATTACCGATGACTCCCAGGCTTGAAGACCCTAGGTAACCAAGTGAAGCCCACATACTCGGGCATTATCACGAGTTAAATCTATCAAATACAAATTAAAATTACCACAGATAGAGATAAAATTACTAACTCTAGTCCAGACAACTATGGAGTAATGA
This sequence comes from Viscum album, assembly GCA_963277665.1. Taxonomy (NCBI): domain Eukaryota; kingdom Viridiplantae; phylum Streptophyta; class Magnoliopsida; order Santalales; family Viscaceae; genus Viscum; species Viscum album. Next base: position 1,892,079,848 of record OY728122.1, on the reverse strand, counting down.
TCCCCAAGTTTCGAGAGCCATACATTAAGTCATTTCATTTCTCGATGTGCACATTTATTGTTTTTTTTGTTTTTTTTGAATACTCACATTAAAACTAAAATGATCATCGGACCTATGCAATTTATTTGGACGACCAGATATACTCAATCTAATACCACACTATCCAAAGTACGTGCATTATGATATTTTTTTGTATGGATGAAAATATAAATGATGAAATTTTACATTAGACAACCATATTTCTTAAAAATATGCTCATGAAATTATACATGGATTAAAATCATAATCAGGGCAGAAAAATTATTTGATATTCAGTTTCAAAGTGTGCAATATGTATTTTCATGTTCATGGTTAATGAAAATTTTCCTTCCATGCATTTTTTATGCACAAATAATTAATTATTATTTTTAATTCTTTTCACCCCCAACAGGAAATAACACTATCCCCATGTTTAAATAAAATAAAATTTAGATGGGGGTAGAGGTAGAAGAGATGAGTTCAAAAAGGAATTTGAAATAAGAAACATGGAACAAAGTCACACTGTTTTTTTGAAGTTGAAGTTCATAACACTCCTGACTACTCCATTGATATCCATGTCACTCATAGAAACCCTATTAATTATAATAATTTATGTTTGTACCCAAAAAAGAATCCATCAACTCAGCATCCCCTATTTATTTAAAAATACTAAAGACAGACACTGAAACTATGTAAAAATTAGAAATATATATATATGGATATATAAATTTTAAAATATAAGTATATATATAAATAAAATATAATATGAAAACATTATAATCCATAGGTTAGTGGTAGGAACACTCCCCTGTCTCCCTTAGGTCCCGCGTTTGAGTCCCCGCATCTTCGCAAGTTGTGATAGGGTATTCCCCCTGACCTACAATGTGTCCTTTTATTTTATTTTTAATTGTTATTTGTTTTGTATTTTTATTTTAACCTACAAAAACATAAGAATAAAACAAAATAAACTAACGATACATTGTCTTATTTTTAATTTTCTAGGTAAGGTACTACTCAAGGATCACACTGCGTGACATAGATGAATATGGAACTCCCTTGTCATACACATCCATACTCATTATAGAAGAATAGGTAAATAGTCTATATTTTTTAAAATATCAAAATGATTCATTAATCCTATTTTAAAAAAATGATTCACATGTTTTGGAAACATGAAAAATATGGGTTGCCTTTCGTACAGTGCATTTGTTTAACGTCGTTAGCCCGACATAGATCCTAAATCTATCAATTTATTTTTGGTTCATAGGTTGGCTTAGTTAACTCAACCTTTGTTTCCTATTTATTGAATGATTCAATGAATGGTTTTGACCTATGACCATTGACCTTGAAAATGTGACCTCGTGTGGGATCTTGAATCTCTACTACCCCATGGGGGTACACATGATGCACTATGAATGGACCTGGCCATCTAGACCATAAGTTTCCTAAGTGTAAATGAAGTTTCAAACTATACAAGATCATGAATTTTCCTAGTTCAAAGTGTTAAACTTTGAGATTCCTAGATTGGTAGGCTTAAACTATAGCTTTATTTATCCTTGAATTTTAATAATCCTCCTTCCTAAAATCCTCAAGTTCATTATGATCAAAATTCTTCTTTTCTCCAACCAAAGAAATATCAAAATTCATTTTTTTATTGCCCAAAATTCCTTATACTCATTTTAAACTGGTAAATGGCATGATTTTCCATATACCAACCTATAGAGTGACATTACTAGTATGGGTTTTAATGATATAAAATATTCCCAAAGGGCATCCAAGAGTTTCTCAACCCATTCTTTCCTAGAGGGATTGATAGTTTTTCAAGAATTTTTTTAATCTCCCTATTTTCTAACTCCACTGGAACATTGGTTCGAGGATGGTGCACAGTTGAATCATTATGAGAAATCTCATACTTAGACATGAGTGAAGAGAATGGGATGTTGAAAAAATGGGTACCTCGATCACTGATTATAGCCATAGGAATTCCAAATCGAGAAAATATGTGCTCTTTCAGAAATCAGATAATTACATGATGGTCATTGGACTTGGTGGGAATGGACTCATCCCATTTTGAGACATAATCAATTGCTATGACAATGTAAAGGTATCCCCGAGATTTTGGGAAGGGTCCCATGTAATCAATTCCCCAACAATAAAATATTTCAATGACTAGAATGGGAGTGAGGGGAATTTGATTCCCTTTGGCAATGTATCCTAATTGATGACACTTAGGATAAATTTTTTAGAATTAAAATGAATCCTTAGTGACGATAGGCCAATAGAATACACTTTGGAGGACCTTTGCAGTGGTTTTCTTTGTAGAAAAGTGGCCTCCAGATGCCACTCCATGACAAAATTTTTGAATGGTATCTTTCTCAAAATTGGGAACACATCTCATAATGATTTGATCAGGAAAGAAATTGAAGTGGTAAGGATAATCAATCACATATTTTTTGACATCAATAATTAATTTTCTCTTATATTCAGTCCCTAAGAATTTTGGAATGTAACATGTCACCAAATGGTTTTCTATGTCAGCATACCATGGGAAATCACTCACATAATAGAGGTGCTCATTAGGAAATGAATCAAACACATAAAGGTGATATGGGTTGTATTTTAATTCCATCCAAGATAGGTGCTCAGCTAAAACATTTTCAACACCCTTTTTATCATTGATTGTGTCGTCAAATTGTTTTAAGAGAATGATCCACCTAATCAGTCTAGCCTTAGCTTCTAGTTTTTGGAAGAGTTTTTTTAGTGCAGAAAGGACAGTGAACACCTTGATAGGGGATCCTAAGAGGTAGGACCTAAAATTTTCTAAGGAAAACACTAAAGAAAGTAACTCCTTCTCCATGGTGATGTATTTGATTTGTGCATCATTTAAATGTTTTCTTGCATAAGCAATGACACATGGTGTTTTCTCACACTGTTTTCCAAAGACTTCTCCTATAATGAAGTCACTCACATCACACATGAGCTCAAAAGGATGTTTTCAATTTTGATATTTCATGATTTGTGGAGATATAATATCCGACTTCAGTTTAGATAATGGTTCCTCGTAGCTTTATGTCCATAAAATGGAGCATAGTTCACCAATAGAGCACAAAGTGGTCGAGAAATAGAGTTAAAATTCGTAATGAACCTTCTATAGAAACCAACATGTCCTATGAAGGACCTAACTTCTTTAGTAATTTTATGATGTTGAACTTAGCTTTATCAAATTCAATCCCTCTACCAGATACCATATGTCCTAGAAAAATTCCTTCATTTACCATGAAGTGGCATTTTTTTCTAATTTAGGATGATATTGTTATCCTCACATCTTGAAAATACCCTTTCGACATTCAGAAGGAATCCCTCAAAAGTATCCCCAAATATAGAGAAGTCATCCATGAAGAACTCCAAACAATCCCCCACCATGTCTGAGAAGATTCCCATCATGCCCCACTAGATGGTACCAGGGGTGTTACATAACCCAATGGGCGTGCATTTGAAGTCAAAATTTCTGAATTGACAAGTGAAGGTTGTTTTCCTTCATTCTATAAGGATACATCTATTTGATTATACCATGAAAATCCATCAAGGATGTAATAGAATTGAAGAACTGCCACTTTCTCGAGGACTTGAACAATAAATGGAAAGGGGAAATTGTCTATCTTGGTACAAAAGTTGAGCTTCCTATAGTTAATATAGACGATCCATCCACTACTATCCCTTGGGGTTAGAAGGTCACGATGCTCATTGGTGATCATAGTAATTCTTGGTTTCTTTGGGAAAACATGAATTGGTCTTACCCACTCACTCTCAGAAAAGGTGTAGATGATACCTGCTTTCAACAACTTAAGAAGTTCTTTCCTTACCACATCTATAAGATTTGGATTGAGTCTTCTCTAAGGTTTATGACATTGTTTAGATTCAGATTCAAGAACAATCCTATGAGTTACAATGAGTGGGATAATCCCCAGGATATCAGATAGGGTCCATCCAATTGTTTTCTTATGCTTTCATAGAACATCCAGAAGAATCATCTCTTGATTGGATTCGAGAGAGAAAGAAATGAAAACAGAAAAGGCTCGATTATCCCCTAAGAACACATACATGAGTGAGGAAGGTAAACCTTAAATTCAATATCAGATTGGTTATCACTTTCCACGAAAGGATGATAATTTGAATTTAACTTAGTTTCTTTGTTCAAATTAATTGATAGAATTGGTTCCCTGTGAAATGAATTTTCATCCAGCAAATTATCTAAAGTAGTGCCATGAATGGGAATGGACTCAATGTTATTGATTTCACCCATGGTATCATTGATTGGTGATTCTAGAAAATCATCAATAGAGCTATCTGAAAGAGATTCAAGCCAAGGAGACAAATTTTCTATCATATAAACAAAGAAAATAAATCTCTTATTGTCTTAAACAACCTTGAATAATTCTTTGATGGTCCTCGTGTTCACTATCATCACCACCAATCCAATTAACATCATAGATCTATTCATCATCCCCAATTTTAGTGTTTTCATTGTAGATGTAAGTATAGAATCATGTTCCCAAAATTTATTTTCATGTTCCCATTTCAAACTTGAATGACTGAGTTGATTTTTTCTAAGAATGGATGACCAAGGATGATGGGGGATTCTTCCCTAGGACCTATGCTCGGGTGATTATCAAGGACAATGAAGTTAGCTGGGTAAATAAAAATTTCAACATTCACCAAAACATTCTTTAAGATCCCCTAAGGAACTCGAATGCTACAAGCAGCAATTAGAAGAGTGATAGATATGGGTTGGAGTTTTTCGAGATGTAGCTAACAATACATGGAATAAAGAATGAGGTTTACACTATCTCCCAAATAAAAAAGGTATTTGAAAACATTGTTCTCTTCTATCTCAACATTGATGTGTGGACATCCTGGATCTTTCATCATTGGAGGAATATTCCCTTGAATGGTGGGATTCACATTAGAATCCAAAAGGACTTTGTTCTTATGTGAAAATTTACTTTTAAATGTTCAAAAGTCCTTAAGGTATTTTGAGTAGGAAATAATGTTTTGGATTGCATCTTAAAGGGGTATGTTCAACTTAACCTAAGATAAGATTTCCCTCAAATTATCATTGTGTTCTAGTTTAGTATTTCCTCTCATGCATTGAGGGAAATGAGTAGGTTGTTTGATTTTTTGGTGTGGTTGTAGTTCCTTCACATCCTCATTGGGTTTTTTAGAATATATGGTTGGTTATTCATCATTTTCATTCATTTTTGAAGTTTCTAATGGTTCTGTTATGGATTTTTCATTTTACTCAATTTATTTCCCACTTCTTAAAATAGTCACTCCTTTGAGTTATTCATGAGAGGTTTTTTGTGTAACTGGATTATCCCATTAAAGTTGAGGATGGTACTGCCTGAGTAGGTATGGGTGTCTCCCTGGTTTTATTTATTATTAGTTCATGTTTAAGGGATGATACTTTTGAGTTCATTTTCTCCATTTTTACACAACTTCTCAAGGATTGGAAGAGGGACAGATTGAGTAGGGGTTGTGCTGGTTGGTTTATCCCAAGAGGATACTTTGGTTGTTGTATTTGTTGTTTCATGTATTGTTGGATGGGTTGTTGGTATTGGACTGGTGGGTGTTGGTATTGGGCTGGTTATTGTTGAAACTGGTAATGGTTTTGGATATTTTGTGTACGGTAGGGGTTTGGTCCTTGTGGTTAGTTAGGTTATTGGTAATCTTTCCAGCAGAAGCCTGGGTAGTCATTATACCTTGCATTGAATGTGTTTTCGTATTGAGGATTTTGGAAGTTTAAGGCATTGACATCAGAAGGTGGTCCTCCAAGAAGAACATACTTGATGGATGGAATGGTTAGGTAGTTGTCTATTTTGTGGTCATGTTTGTCACGAATTGTGAAAACTGGGTCTACAGTTTGGATTTAATGCATTTTCCTATGGTCTATCTTCTCAACATTCTTGTGAGTGCTGCGAGTTTCACCCTAAGTCTTTCTTCCTCCTTAAGTGTGTGAATTACACCATATTTGGGTGGCTTATCATAGTAAGGTGATGTTCCCCATGTTTAATTTAGTTCAGCAAGGCTTTATAGATACTCGTAAGCTTCATTTGGGGATTTGTTTTTGAAAGTTCCATTACACATAATGTCAATGAATTGTTGGTTCCCCAGACCCAACCCTTCATAGAAAATTCTCACGTGTTTAGGAATAGAAAAACCATGGGGTGGAACCATGTTTAGAGTGTCTTTGAACCTCTCCATTGTTTCGTAGAATGACTCTCCCTCTTTTTCAAAAAAAATTTGGATGCTCTTTTTATGTGCAATAGTTTTGTGGTGGGGAAAGTATTTTTTTGTAGAATTATCTTTCTAATTGGTCCCATGAGTTTAGGGATGATGGTATCAAATTTTTTATCCCATTTTTATCTCTATAATTTAATGAAAAAGTAAATATCCTCATATTAGATGATTCTAGTTGATGTGGAGGACACATGGTTTCTAAAATTTCATTGAACTGCTTAACGTGAAGGTAGGGAATCTCAGACTCCATTTCATGGAATGTGGGAATGTGGTTTAGGACCTTGGGTTTAAAGATATTGTTGGAATATCCTAGGAATTTGTTTCTAATTAATGAAGGGCATTGATCTAGGTAGGTGTGAGGTAGTCATTCAGGGTTTGATCGACTGCATTCCCCAAGTCTGTGGCTTCCTCATTTGGATTTCCATTTTGGATCCCACCCAAGTTTATCAGTTGGTTTCATTGAAAACATTACATTAAAATGGGATCAACTTTTGACTCTGGAGTATTAGGAAGATTAGGATATAATGTAAAGAGTTCCCTTGGTGTACTTGACTCCCCAACCCCAGGACTATCCACCCTAACTAGACGGATTGATTGGTCACGAGGGTATGTGGACATGCGCCAAAAAATGAGAAATTGAAAAGATAAGATAATTTTGATGAGAAAAGAAGAAATGGGGGAAAATAGAATTGGTGTTTATAGGATATATTTTGATCCCCAGAAAAGGCACCAAATTTTGTTATCGCCCAAATCTACCCAAGATTTTAGGGTTAAGCGGTCGTTTGTAGTTTAGCTTGGGTTGTCGATTCCTCAGAGACCTAAGAAGAAACCTATAGACATGAAAATTTTATGGACTGATTTTTGATATTAAATGGCCAACATTGGGTTTATTTTATATGGGTTTAATTTAATTCTAAATGACTTAATTTAATTCTATTTAAAATAATGAGTTGATCCTAGGTTATCACTTGGGTTCGATTGGATGAAATGATTTTTTAACGGTTTCAATTTCTTATATTCGAGATGGGTTTATTAAAGAAGACCAAACAACATCATCAAATACTAGTTTAATACCAACACACTATAATACTAATCACATATACACTTGGAGGATAAAATTTATGATCAGTCCAAGGTAAAATTTCATATAATCTCTTGAAGTATGTGGCCTTAAAATTCAACAAGGGGGAAGATGTTTTAAAATCATCAAATAAAAATCTAAATTAAATGAATTGATTAAAAATAAATGTGGTGATAGATAACATCCAATACATCCTCTTTCTACTTCTGTAGATGAACCCATAAGTCTGTTATCCCTCCATTGATTATTTGGTCACAATGGAAGTGGGAAGTAGACTCATGAGGGGGGAAATGGAGAAGTAAAAAAACAATGAAATAACGATCACTGCATTGTTGTGTGATAATATCACATGGTTTAGTGTGAATAAATTCACACCTTGAGACATCATTATCATCATGATATAAATAAGAACATAATAAAAGGAGAAGAAAAACTTTTATTAAGAAACTATGATGAATTCGAACAACTTACAAGTGCAAGACAAACTTGAGACTACAAAAATACAACATAACATTTAAATTAAACAAAGACCCAAAGATGATTAAATCCTCCAACAACACTACCTTAAATAGTAATTTTGGAAGCCTTGGGTCGAGCCTCTAATAGTGAAATAAATCCCACTTGAGTATGGTATTATTAAGGTGGTGGAAAGCTTGTGGGACTTAGACTTTTCCACTCAGGACTCAAGGTGGAAGCCAGCTTGTGTCCACCGAACCGAGGAGACTAAATGAGCTTATAGATGGCCGAATTAGAGTGGGAAACATAAAAATAAAATGGATCTACGGATTTACCCTAACCATTTATAAAATTTTATCCCGAAAGATTTTATGGTTTACGAGATATGTGTAAAAGGGTTCGCTGTTGTTATGGGCCTCAGAATCTATCCCAGAATTTGATCTCCAAATTGGCCTGCCTGTAACTCCATTCAAACATCCGAATTATCTTCATCCACTGTTTGATGAAATTTTCCCCATGAAGTAATATATATTTAGTTAAATTGTTAGAATCATTGGGATTGTATCTTTGACTCTATATTATATTTGTTGGGTTGTGGTCCAGTTTACTTTGCCCTGAATGTGTTGGCATGAAAGCCCGTTTTGGTCGTCTTCCAATTTGAATCATCAAGTGCTCCAAAAATTATTATTTATTCCTTATAAAATTGGATACCTTAAAATAATATATTAAAACAAAATAAAGACCATTTTTTATTTTATGAGGTGTTAAACAATGTACCATGTAATTGTGCATTTTCAGAGGGAATTACATTCACAATGTGAATTAATGTTCAAAGTGTAAAATGCACTAAAATGGTGTATATGAATAATAAATCACCTCAATATTATATATATTAACAATGAATATTATCCTCATTCAGTAGCTAATCAAGGATGTTGAGTTATGGTAGTTTAAAACCTAGTATAGAGGTTGAATATTAGAAATATAAGTGGTTTTCCAACATGAACATGATAAAAAATATATATTTTCGATTGTTCTTAAAAATTATTTCTAATTATCTAGTAAATAAAAACATTTTTTATAGGTTTCAAATGTGGGAAATACTAATCAATGAAATTTCATTTTTAGGGAGTTGATTTGGGATATTTCAATCAAAGGACACTATAATTATATTTATATTATATTTATTAAATTAAAATGATATTATTATTCTTATACACTTTGTATTATTGGGTTTATATTTTAATCATTAATGGGTTTTATTTTAAATGGGTACAAAATGATGAAAAATAAGTTTATGAGATCAATTTTCGACTAAAATTTATAAAAATGAATCAAGTTTAAATTATTTATACTAGGAATATTATGTTCTAGAATTAAAAATTTAATGTTCTTGTAATGATTCAATGTACCATTTAAGAACTAATATTATTTAAAAAGACATAATTGAGCTTTAATTTTACTAAATAAATAAAAAATGTTATCCTTCTTGTGTAAAATTTTCTAAATTATAATCATTTAATTTATAACCTAATGTAATGATTGACATGTAAAACCAATTATTTATTTCCATAGAGTGGTTAAATGAATATTTTAAGAAATAATATTCATTTTCAATTTTTCAGTTTTTAAAAATGTTTCAAAAATTTCAAATGATCTCATTTTTAATCCAAATTATAGAATATAATGATCCAAGAAATATTAATATCAAATATCCAATATTATGTGGATATGATATATGTGGTAATAAGGATGATTTAAATTGTATTTATAAATATTAATACTGCTTTTATTTACTAAATAAGTATAAAAATTTAAAAAACAAAACAAGATATGTTTTTTATGAAAATTAACTACAATGATACAAAAAAACACTTGATAACTGTATGAAATAATACCAAATAAATCTAGTGTATGAGATGAAAAATATAATAAAATATATCATCTAGAAAATAATATATCCTTATAAGTGTTAAAAATGTGTAAAAATAAGAAATATGAGTTTAAATGATAAGTATGTTTTGAAAATTCTGGAAAAAGATCCCAAAATAATTTTTCAATTTTTGGACTAAACAACAAAATAATATGTGATTATAACTTCATAAAATGATATAAGTACTTTTTAATTGAAAATAATCTTTCATAATAGTCAAATGAGTATTAAATGCCACAAATAATAAAAAAATTATTTCCCTTTAAATTCATAAAATTGATCAATAAGTATTTTGGTAGGTTTAATAATTATTTATGTTTTTAATATGTTATATCAAGTACTCAAAATGATAAAAAAAAATTATTTTAATAAATAATAATCAATTTCACCTATGAAGGACAAGTAAATTTTCCAAAAAAGACCAATTTAACTCCTTTTTTATTCACATTTTCTAAAATAATGCGAGATAAATTTATAATCATTCCAAATAAATCAAATGTGAATTTGACATATGTTGTAATTGAAATTATCAGTATTATGTCATAAATATAATTATTATCTTATAAGTGTTAAATTATAAAAAATGATAAAAACTTAGGAGGCAAGCCAAATTTTCATGGAAATTTTTAAAAATTTAACTTAATCCATTTTGATTTTTATGAATTATTAGTTCTTTAATTTTATTACTGAGATGATCAATATGATAAAAAATATGTTTTATCATGTATATAACCTGGGTATATCAATTAAAGATATGTTCATATGGATATTTTTTATAAAATTAATTCTGTTGATGAAAAATATATCTTCATCACTTCAGAATGAACAATTCATGAATCAAATATTAGATGTAAATGGAAATTTCAATAAAATATATTACAAAATATTATTTATTATTAAAAATTAAATGAGCCTAGAATGTTTAAAAATTAGTAAAATGGATCGATTCATTATCCAAATTTTGGATAATGATTTTTTTATTTTTTTGTATATATTTAAATTTAATAAATAATGAATATAACATTTATGGTTCTTAGATTGATTTAAATTTCCATAAAAATTATTATTAATAGAAAATTTACAAAATATTATTAAATGATAAAAAAAGATAAACTATTTTACTTTCCAAGTTAGTAAAGGATCATTAATGAAATATAGTTATTTGAAAACAAATCACAAATGAATTCAACATCAGGGGATTCCAATAAAATAAAAAATAACTTTTATTCCTTCACATTTATTGGTTAAATGAGTATATAACAATCAAAATAAGATAAAATGTGAAAACCGTATTGTGAAAATTTAAATAAAAGTTATTTTAATCATTTTATAACTATGGATGAAAATAATACACTAATATAACATAAGTAGTACTACAAATTACCCAAATTATATTTTGTATTTATATATCAATTTTCAACATTGAAATTCATATAACAAAATTATAAAATTTGATATGAGATTAGATTTTCATGAAAATATATGAAAATTAAAATCGAATAATTTTTAAAATGTAAAAAAATACAAATGAATCTGAAATTTAAATTTATAATATTTTTTAAAAAGTATATTATAATAAATAATATATTTTATAACCTCAAAATAAGTGCGAATTAAAAAATATTAAAAATAAATTGGTTTGCATAAATATTTTGGAAAAGTGTAAAAGGGGTATTTTTTATTAATATCAATAAAACATTAATTTTTCAAATTCTAAATGTGTTTTAAATGATAAATGTCATATTTTAAAATTAAATATGTAATTTCACTTTTTCAACTTATAGAAAATGATAAAATGTGGTCTAATGATCTAGAATTGTCTTGAAATTTTTTCTATATGATTCTAATGTTATTAGAGATACGTTATAATACTTCATATATGTATATGACATTAAAGGATCATAAAATTATAAAAAATCATAATACATGAAATAATATAAAAAGAATCTCAATTTATCACATTTTTTTTAAAAAAAATCAGATGTAATTATTAATATATAAGAATACACTATGAATGATTCCACATATTTAACATTGTGATTTAAAATTGTTTTTATATATTAATATTATTTTTTGAAAATAAAAAGAGTGTAAAATTATATACATATGATCTAATATAGAAATTTAATTATGGAAATTTAGTATAATGGTTATCTATTTATTTTCCAACTCATAAAAATTATTGATGTATGAATGTAACACATGATATTGTCAAAAAATCAAATATTTAATTTAAAAATAAAATATCATTCTTAACTATGAAATGATTTTTTGACTATAAAAATTGAGGAAAAAAATTTCATAACAAACTAGAATAATAATAACCCATACTTTTATGTTGTAATAACTGAAGACGCATGAAATTAATTTCAAATATGTATTAAATAATTTAAAATATTTTTAATTTTTAATATTCTTTTTTATATCACATTTGATAAAATCAATATAAAAACCATGTAAGATTGGTCTTTCATGGAAATATTTGAATTGTTTTTGATTCATTTGTGAAATGTATAAATAATCATATAAGATTCCTATTAGAATTATTGAATAATGGGACCACCTTTTATGGTGGTTTAAAACACGTCATGGTCCATGGTTGGACACACCACGATGTATTTACTAGCACCATATTCTGGTTCTATGAATATAAAACATCTCGGACATGTGATATCATAGGTAAAAACTATATTATCTTTCCCCCAAACTATCAAGATTGGTTTTGATCATCATAAAATTTTGATTAAAGGATTTTTACTGCCCATATTATTTTTTCATAACTCAAAATTTTATTCCAAAATAATTTAATATTTATAACTATATTTAACTCCTAAAAAGTTTAATAAAAATTCTAATTTACATGGATGAATGTCTGGTATAAATTTAACAACTATATTATAATCCTCATAGTTTGGGTCGTTTTTGATTATGATATATTCATCAAAATGATTTAAAACTTTATCTTTCCCTTTGAAAAGAATATCAAAATGAATTTTTATGGGGTAATCCTTCCTAATAATTAGATGATTCAAAAAACCCATAGATAAACAAGGGGGAAGGAGCCTATTGGCTAGTTCACGGTGATCTTAACAAAGAATTTTTCAACAAAAATTGATGATTCATATAATAAAAGTAAAAGGAAGTTAATTTTTATTAATTCCATTATATATAATATGAATTGAATGATATTACTATTTAGATAGCTTTGGATGATGTTTTATAATAGATTTAGCTAATATTTATCCCCTCCAAAACATTTCAGTGGTTTTTAAGAAACTTCCATATTGATTAGAATGATAATTTAGATGGATTTAGAATCTATATAAGTGATAATTTTGGGATGGGTTTCCTTGGAAAAGTGTCATGGTTAGCATATATTACTAGAATCAAAAAATAATTTTAATTTAAAATGGTCATAGTCTTTATTAATGTCAGCATACTGTCTTGTGTTATAAGAAAAACAATTATAAAAAAGTGTCACGAAAAAAAGCATTATTTTTTCATGAAAAGGCCATGTAATACTGATTACCAAATAGAAGATAATATATCCCATGAACATAATCTGATCTTGGGAGATATATGATACTTGTTATTTAATGAATAAAAATACAACAAAAATAACTAATCTTATATCATGATAGATGTATTATTTTTCAAGAATATAACTCAAAATGGGAAAAATGATATCAATATGGTCTCTATAAGATAATCTTCCAGAAATTTCTTCTAAAATGGTCATGGGTTATGGGATGACCATTAAAATAAAAAAATATTTATAGGAAAAAAATCCATTGTTTCATTTGGAATGAATTTTACCCGATGGATGTAAATGGCCCTAGAAGATATCCTGACATGAAATTATGTGTAAAATTTTAAAGATATTTTTTTATCGAACTTCTCAACAAAATATATCATCATGGGAATTTGGGTCTACATCTAATCCTTGGTATCCTTTATACCATACCAAAATGTTTGGTTATTTTTTATCATCATTTTAGGTGGATTTATTTAGCGAATAATTTCAAAAATAATTGAAATAATAAAATTTTTAAAACATAATTGTATATATTAGTTTATTAATTATTCATAAATTATAATATAAAAATTTAATCCTTGAAATAACCTTGACTAAATCCCTCTAATGGTACAACTCATGGACTGATAATGAATTAATGGATTTAATGACCCCTACATTACACCTCCAATCAGATATGTGTTGGAAACTATCATCATGGGTATGTTAATCAAAATAATGAAGGGTATTTTTTAAAATATAACTATGATAAAGATATAGGATAAAAAACCATTAGATACATTTAATAGAATCCAAACCATCCCACCATGAAAATGATACTATGATGTCAAGTGTACATCTTCGTGACAATACATTAAATAGGAACTCCAAAGAAAAATCCAATAACCAACTCCATTAAGACTACTCAAACAAAAAATCTGACTCTAGGGATATATATTGAAAGCACAAAGAAAACTATGGTTGGGTGTGAACCTTTGGAGAACTCAATAGAATAATCTAATAAAAAATTTAACAAACATTTTTAACAAATATGTATGAGTTCACATGGGTGATAATCAACAATGTAAAATAGTCAAACACAATCCCCAATAAGAAAGAGATTAAGTATGATAATGAATCATAAGAAATAAATATTATCATGGTATAATAGACACAAAAATATAATAGAATCCACAATTTATTCATTTCACGATTCAACAACCTCAAAATACTATAACCAAATATACATTTTCCAATTGCAATTAGGTACGGTAATGTAAACAATATAGTCATCAACCTTGTTCCCACATCCTTTCATATTCATCCCCTACCTATAAAAATCATAGTTCTATCAACATAATTATAGTATGGCATCATGAACACATTTAGAATCAACATTCCCCCCCTTAATATGCAAGACTCCCACCATGAAACTCTATCAAATCCCAAAAACAACAACATGACATCTATAAACACAAAAAATTCTCCTATAGAAATTGTTTCCGAATACAAATGTATATTACTACATCTCATAACATCAATACCCATTAAGCTCCATCGATGAACTTAATATTATAATAAATCTCTATGTGTACATTGAGTGTGTCATTTACCAATCATTATCCTATATACTCTTCTATTGCAACAACCATTACTCATTACATGGTAAGGCCTACCAGAGCATTAATGGTATAAGTACATACCCAATTAGGTCTTACGAAACAAAAACCTTATAGAGTCTTTCAGTAAATCCTATATCAATACCCCATATGGTATTCTTGAAAAAATACCCACCAGGGTCTACTAGTATATCATATACTAATACCCCATATGGTTTTCTAGAAGAAAATATCATTTTTGGGCTTAGATTTACATCATGTAAAAATACCACAGAGCATCTACCAGAATCAATATTGTGAAAATGGAGTTAAAGTTAATAATAAATCAATTTCACCCCTTATTAATATTCATAAATAATCTTTATAGATTCATATATAGTATTATAATTTTATAGTATTTTTTGGTTAAAAAATTAGTTTATTCTAGAAAAAATATTATTTATGAGATATATAGTTTTATATTAAAATTAAATTACTATATTTTATATATTAAATTTATAAAATTAAAATCATTTTAAAATTTATTACTATGAAATTATCTTAGGGTGAATTTTTGATATTTTTATGAAAAGATAAATTATTGATTTAATGGTGGGAAATATTGATTTTTATATACTATCAAGAAAATCCCCTTAGATATTAAATTGGTTTTTATATAAATTTTATTCCATATGAATAATAATTTTTAAAATAAATCCATACAAATAATAAATATATCTGATTTTGGTATAATTTTTTTTCTTCTAAATGAACCATTTCAAAATAAAATAAATTTTCACTGTGATATTCACACTTATATTTATATTCATTTACGAAATGTCTAATATTTGAATAGTTAAAGATTTATTTATTATATTGAATCATAAGGATCATATTCCATAATATGATCAAATTCATTTTTTTATTATGAATATTTTACTTAGTAAAATATTACCACCTTGGTAATGGTTAAAAGTGTTAACTAGTGGGTTAATCTAAGAAGTAAGGCATTAAATATAAATGAACATTCATAAATTTCATTGGTTTAGTAAATTTTTTCCTAAAACTATCTTATTATAAAAATTGATTCATTTGGTTCCACATAACCTTGATAAAAACTTATATTATTTTTAAAAGTTTAAATTATTCATAGGAATGGTACTCCACTAACAAAAAATGGCACATCCTCTCTTCATATGTCTACACACATTAAGCCACCAAACATGACCATGATTTCCCCAATCACTTTCAAGCATCTATCCCTATATTCTAAAGAGATAGGAATTTTCAAAATTCATATCCTAGATGCTATAATGTGTAATCCAAAGTGATATATCAGAGGAGGATGTCACAAATGAACTAAATGGGTCAGAACTTAAGAAAAGGGACATTATTTTAAAAATATATATTCCAATATTTCCTATTCTACTAGTTTTATTCTATACAAAGGATATTTAAAAATTTATAATTTTTTTTTACTTATTCTTTAAAGTTTTCCAAATTTTATTTTCAACTATTTTTAAATTTTATTACAATATATTAAGTATGAATTATTTCAATATTTCCCAAATATATTTTTTTTTCAATTTAAATGAGTGAAAAATAATTTTTTATCATATATGGTTTGACTTCTCATTCTCACTATAAGAAATTTTATTCATTATCATGATTCCACTAAAATTAATCCTGGTTTTCCAAAGTAGATTATATTCCCTCTATTTTAGGAATATCTATTTTTAAAAATGTTTTTTTAAGAAAAAAATAAAATTCATCTCATTTTTATAAGATAAATGAATCAGTTAATCTTTAGGGGATTTGTTTCCTATATAAATGTGTTTTATGGTTAAAGTTAATTCTATATTTTTTTATTTTTAAAATTTTTATTTTATATTTTATATTAATGATAGGTGATCCTGGTATAGATATTTTGACCAGATATCATAATATATAACTCCAATGCATTGGGGAATGTGATGTATTTCCTCTGGTATATGTTACTATTAAGATATTTGAGAATTATCTAAGTAGTTGAATTTATTATAATGGGTTTTTAAAGTTTAGGGAAAGGATAATATCCCTATGAAAGTAAAATATATACTTGAAATGGTTTTTAATTTAAATCATTTATTTTTTCAAAAAAAATGCGACAAATAGATATTATGATTTTAAGGAATGTTTATTCCATTTTAAATGGTAAAAACATCATTTCCAAGAAATTATATTGCTATATTTTTATTTTTTACCTTGGAAAAATAATTATTATGGATTTTACTTTATTATTTATTATGAAATTATTAATCAAAAAAAATTTAATCAATATTTTTTTATGAATTGGTAAATAGAAATTTCATCTCACTTTTTTCAATCAAAATGGAAAAAATTCATATGGATTTTTGTGCTTACGAATTTAGAAGTAAAATTATTTTATCTTGTATACCTTATTTGGATTTTCATTACATATACCTTGTTTTCAATTCTTTTTCAGAGGGCATAATTATTATTAATAATATTATAAATTCAAATATATAGTAATATAAGTTATCATAAACGTAGAAAATTTAACTTAGTAATGAACATTTTTTATTGGACAAATGGATATTGTGCGGAACTTCCCAATTTATAATGTAATAGATTTATTATTTCTCAAAAAATCTAAAACTAAAAATGGTATTTGAGTTATATGTGAGGAAATATTTTTTATACTTTATTTAATTTATAGGATTGTTAAATATGGGTTATTATAGTTGGCATAAGAGAAATTGTTTAGAAAAAATTAGTGTTTAGGATGATATTTATATATATTCATAAGAGATTTTAATTTGTGGTTTTATTATATTGATTAATTTATTTATGATTTTCATACTACTTCATTTAATCTAGGTTTATTTAGAAGGTATTTCCATATAGGGAACCGATAAACTACGATTGAAAGGCATTAAGAGGATAATATTCTTTTGAACCATTAACCAGGATTGGTTGGAATTTAAAAATATTAGTTTTTATTTGTGATGAATAATTTGATATAGGATATTAATGTAGGTACTATTTCATGGGAGAGACCATATTCCCTATAGAAGAATATGGTAATAGTGTAACATTTTCTCAAAAACACCGTCTATATTTTTTTGGATACTTAGAGATTGTGAAATATAAATGATGGATTAATTATTTAGAAAATATTTTTCAGTTTTAGGTTGTTAAATGAATTATAATTTGACCCTTTCTATTTCTCATTTCGTTGTTAAAGTTGTTCAATGGTTCACTTTGACTTGGAACACTAATAAAAATGAGGAAATTTATACTATTGAATAAAAAATATTTAGAAACCTTTCCCATGAGATGTATTTTCATAAATTTATATAACATAAACTATAATGTAAATTTATTGAGAAAAAATAGCTTATTTCTAATTTTAAATATAATTTTACTAGATTGACTAGGTATTCACTGAATTCAATTCTTCTCCATTATGTTAAAATTAATCAATTTTACTCATTATTGATGAGTATTATATTTAGGGATCCAGTTACCCATGAGTTTATAAGTTTCATTTAAATTATTTTTTGTGACAAAAAATTTGATCTAGAGTTTTTTTCGATTTTAAAAAATATATAATAGGTTTCCACATGATAGGATATGGGGATGCGATCATCGATGAAACCTAATGGTATGAAAATTTTGTTACCAACTTTTAATTTTTGTGGTAAGAATCATTCTGGGGGATGTATTACTTTATATGGGAAGTTTCACTGGTATGGAATTCTAGGAAACAAATATTTTATCTAAAATTAATAAGTTAAATGGTAATGGTTAGAGAAGAAATTAACATAATTCATCAAAATGATTCAATTTTAAAAAGAACATCCATTATATGAATTTAATTCTGATGAAAGGTATGATGGATAATGATCATTATAACATTAAGTAAAATTGCTTGGAAATGTTATATTCTATTTTTGGGCCATAAAAGGTTTTTTTGATATGTATATTATATTTTACCATTAAGAATGAAAATTTATTAGTTAGTTTTTGATCTATACATTCTATTATTTCTGAGAAATTTTCTAGTAAAATTGAAATACCACCTCAAGAAATGATGATATAAATTTTTGTAAAAACAATAGTGGAATTAATTAAGAAACATTTATTTATATAAAAAATCCAATCATTATATGTGAAATATTTTTCCTGAAAATATTTTTATCATAACCTTACTCGAGTTAAATGTTATCTCGGGTTGGAATTGGTTTTTTGTTTATTGTGATTTGATAGAATTTAAATATAAAAAATTCATACTCAATCATCAGAGTGAGATTTAATTTTTATATATGAATGATTTCATTCCATATATAAAATATCCTAATTTTATGAAATTCATTAATGTTGGGGGTGGAAGTTATCAAGAATATGTTATTAAAATAAAGGAATCCATTTAAATTACTAATGTTTTTGGTGTAAATGGATATATAGAAATATTTCTTAGTTAATTTCATGGTGTTTTAACTGAACAAAGATGAATTTACTATCTAATTAGTTCCTAATACTAAGCCTATTTAATACCCTCCTTATCAAGTTGTTTTATTTGAGATGTTATAGTTGAATTATAATTACAAGCATTTATTTATAGGGCTTTATCTTCTAGATATTCCATTTTGGGATATACTTTTTTCATATAAAAAAGGTTAGATCTATGAGTATTTTCATTTAATATAGAGCACTCAATAACATTACTTTTCTGAAAAGGTATCATTTTCCTCATATTAAGGAATTTTTTATTATTTCTAGGAATCACAACATTTTTAGAAGATAGTTCTTATATACAATTACCACCAGATAATTTTGATGGAAGGATACAATCTATAAATGGAGTTCCTTAATTGTTAAGTCTATTATTAGTTTTTTGTTATGTATTTCAAGTTTACAAGCCCAACTTCTATATTTTTGGATCCTAGTAATAGAATTTTATATTATAATTTGAATAAAATTTTCACTATATTTATTGATGATATTCTAGTATACTCTAAATAGTATGATGATCAAGAGAAACATTTAAGTATTATTTTATAGAGCATTATATAATAATGTTTTATGTGAAATTTTGAAGTTATGAATTTTGGTTCAAAAAATTTTCATTCATTGGGATTATTGTTTCTTAATATTGAATAATTACTAATCTTTCAAAATTTGAATTCACATAAGAGTGGGAAATACTTCAATATAGATAAAATATTCAATGATTTCATGGATTTTTGGGTTAGTACTAATGGTTTTTTGAAAACATTTCTCGGTTATCAAGCTAACTAACCATGTTTACATAAAAAATAGTTAACTTCATCATCATAATTGAACATTATTAATGTTTCCAAGAATTGAGAAAATGATTTTCTAAAGATGAAATATTAGTTATGCCATCTATAAATGGCTTGTTTAAAATTTATAGTGATTATTCATTTAAGGAGATTAGTTCTATCTTGATGCAAAATGATCGGGTAAATGCACATGATTCACTACAATTGGAGCTCAGTGATAAGAATTACCCTATTCATGTTCTTGAAATTTAAAAAGTGTTTTTTCTTTAAAAAATTATATACATAATAATCATTGTATAAGATTTTCATTATATATTCTCCATAAAATATTAAATATATATTAACTCAAGAACCATTGAGCATGAGGTAGAGATGGTGGTTATCACTGATAAAGGATTTTGATTACTCAATTTTCTACTATTTAGATAATGAAAAAAAGATGTCAGATTATTTGAGGAAAATGATAATTCTTTATTAACTATGATACTTTTTTAAAAAAATCATTTAGTTAATGATTTGAAAAAATTTTACCTAGAAATTTTGTATATAGAAACCCCTTCTAGTATAGCATAGGTATCAATGAAGTTATATTGTCAACAAATTACTCTCTTTGAAGGATGAACATGATTTAAAAGAAATATTATAATTTTTAAATAATGTTATGTTACCTAATTTTAATATTTATTAATAAATTTTTATCCTATTTGGGAAGAGGTTGTGTATTGAGTTTGATTCATAGTTTATAATAAATTGTTAAGTGAAGATCATAACTCCATGCCTTGTGTTTATCCTAGTAGTACTATTATGTATATAGACCATTAGGAATATTATTGATGGGAAGGTATGAAGAAGGATTTTTCTAATGATACCATAAAATCTTTGAATTTTTAGTAGCTTAAATATGATTGAAAACTACCAAATGTGATTTTTTAGATTTTGTTTGATCAAAAATTGAAACGAGAAAACGTATTCGTGGATTTCATTGTGGAAATACCAAATACATAACTAGGTAATAAATAAATTTGGTTTTTAATATATATTATGACTAAATATGCACATTAAATTCTTATTCAAGTTAGTATTTATTTGGATCATATTTCTATATATCATATTAATGAGATTCTCAAATCACATAGATTTCATCTCTCTGTTAAATTTGATAGTGATCCAATATTTACCTATAACCTTTGAAATTTAATTTAATATTCATTAGGATAATAATTAAATTTTAATTATTCTATTATTCCTTAATATAATGTAAAATCATAGTGGATTATTCAATCACTGGAAGTGATGTTTTTGTCATTTTGATCAGATTACAAGTGATGTTGATATTCTAATTTACCATTAGTATAATTTTCATATAATTATAATTTTATTTAAATAAATATATATATAATATTCTGAGACATTTTATGGAATTTGTTTATTGATATTAGCATGTTAAAATGAATTCAATGATGGGAAGTCATTGAGACAAAAACTAGTGTATGAAATGGCTGAAAAAGTAAAAAATGATAAAGAATAAATTGATGGAAGCTCAAAGAAGGTAGAAGAGTTATGTAGATAATGGGATGAATAATATTTATTTTGAGTTAGGTGATCATGTATTTATTATAATATCTCAATGGAAAGTTTATTTTTCTTTTGAAAAAAGGGAACGTTCTATTCATGTTTTATCAGACCCTATAAATTTTAGAAGAAATTAGGATTAGTTTATTCTTGGTTCACCCTAAATACGAGTATATCTCACTTAAATGACACATTTTTTATCCACATCAATGTAATTACATGCATGATGCATTACTATATTGATACTTGAGGTAATTTAATTATAAGAGAATATTTATTCTGAGGAAAACCCAGTTTTTAATTTATATAATAGAGAGAATGTATTATAGAATTAGATGAATCAATAGGTATATATTTTATAGAAGAATAAAATTATTTAGTAATCTATAAGAAAATTAGAAAATTATAAGAGAGAAAAGTACCCTTATTTCTTTGTGTAAGGAATAAAATTATGAGAACACATTTACTAAAATGGATAAAGAATGTGATTACCTAGGTGATGTGAATTTCCATGGCCAGACCCATTAGAGCATACCTGACTAAATGTATGTTGAGGGTGAAACCAAAATCCCTGTTAAAATGGTCCATGGTTTGGTGACTAGAACTGGGTGGTTATATCAAATCGATGAGTGGCCTTAGCCTAATGTACCTGTAGAGGCACACATGTATCTACAAAACCGGTATAATTTGTAAATGATTGACATCTCATATTGTAAATGCATAAAAAATGTGTAATTCCAAATCATATTTAAAAATGTTTTTAAAAAAACAATTTTACAAATATAAGTATAACATAACTTCAATAAGTGTCTAACCTAATAGAAAAGGGATTATTTTCCTGATGAATCTCCTAGAATAATCAGTTGTATATCTAGCACAACAAGGATCCACATTCTACTATTCCACCATGAACTACATATAAAATTTTTCAACTATATAATTAATTACACATGCTATAAGAGCACATAAGGGGTGATTATAAACTTACCTATTAAGAACCCTTGAAATCAAGAAACATAAAGAATAAAAGAGAGAGAAAGTTCTAAAAAAATTCCAAAGTGTATAATCAAAGTGGGAAATATATTCTGAAATGAAAATATTATGAAACCATGTGAGGTTAATTATCAAATCTATCCTAATTATTATCTTTTTGGTCAAAAGGTCACATTATTGTAAGATAACTCACTCTTCGTTTCGCTCTAAGCTAATATAACTTATCTTACTGGTGAAAGTAGTAAAGTAAATCAATAATGAAGCATAAATGAACTGATAGGGATTGTCTAAGATAATCACTTGATTAGGCTACAACTCACCAAGAGATAACATATTTTGATTCACTGTGTGAAATTACATGGGAACCAAAATGGAGGACCGAATCCTTGCCATTACACTGCACCACTAAGGGAGAACTGTCTTCAGTAGAGGGTCGACATCTCACCAACACTCGATGATGGAGGATTAGTACTACGTAGAAAGAGTACCCATATTATATATAATGTGGAGGATTACCACCCCTATATGTATATTACATATTAGGAACCCTCACCCTTATGATTCATGGGAGTACCAAACCTAACATCACTACAAATATCAAACTCAACACTTCCATAATCCAATTAACATTGGAAACATATTCATGCATATTTCACCTCATTTCATATCTATGATTCTAAAAAATTCAATCCCTCTAGATTGGTTTGGAATTTTAATTACATTGGGATACTTTTGGGTGAAAACGAGTCCCGGATTAGGAGATATGAAAGTTATAATATTCTTGGTGAACTACATAGAATTTCCAATGGACACATAGAATGTCCTACTAAATCTAGCACTATTAGTGGGAAAATATCCCTCACAAAATGTAATCCTTTGTAAACAATGTGAATTGTTAAGAAAAATGGAATGTATAATTTGGTTTGACACTCAAGTATGTGCATCCCACCCAATCTTGTGCACTTTGTTAAGTACATGGGGAGCACGCCAACACAAATAGCATTTAAAGTAACATGGTATCCTATTTGTGTACTCCTTATATATGTATATATAAAAAAATAAGGTTCACAAGGAATTTGGGTCCCCCATATAGCCTATGATATTTAAATCACCCCATAATCCTAATTTGTCTCCTAGAGGGGTCCACAAAACATGGGTTCCTCAAGAAAAAACAATATTTATAGAATAATTTCTTATTATTTCAAGCATGTTCCTGAATATTCACCAATTATTTTTCCACCCTTGGGTTTTTGATTCATATGTATAATTACTTAAATCACCATAACTAGGCCAACACCATTTCTATTGACTATATTATGACCAACCTTTTCCTTGAAATTTCCTATTACCACACCTTCTGAGATACCCGGTCAATATGGATCATGAAACCACCATCTCTAATAAAATTTCTTGATTAATATCATCATCAATACAATTATATCACATATATAAACACAAATCATAACCTAGATCAATGATCCACTCCATCAAAAAAATGATATTACATTGATCATTTTCCAAGGTATACTCGAACAATCATCTGAATGAAATAATGATGGTAAATTAAGAACTAAAGAAGAAAGGAAAAAAATTATTACCCAGTGAATTGTCTATAAATTTATTCAAGATTAATGGAATGAAAAAAAATTAGGTGGATTTTGAAATCATCAAATTCCTAAATTGAATATAAAATTCTTAATTCTTTGAAGTGATATAATCAATGGATAAACCAACATTACGACCCTTTATTTAACTTTTAATATATTATTTTTTGTTCATCTCAATAACCAATAATGGTTAATTAAACAACAAAAATATTCTCCCTACATAAATTTTTGGTTGATCATTTTTTAGGAATTAATCCACATTGATGATGTTGATGAAATCCACTACATTCATTATTGGCTCTT
Organism: Viscum album; assembly: GCA_963277665.1. NCBI lineage: Eukaryota > Viridiplantae > Streptophyta > Magnoliopsida > Santalales > Viscaceae > Viscum > Viscum album. The sequence continues at coordinate 1,892,055,167 of OY728122.1, read as the reverse complement.
TAAATCTCAACATTCATTCATTATGGATCCTTGAAACCAAGATTAAACAACAATTTTCTCACCAATGGATACCTCTCCTCCATTATATCATTCAATAATGATTACATGGCTTACCCAAGAGAATTATACACAGAGGGTTTTATAAAGAATCATCTATAGGGATATACAATTAAATAATCATTAAATTAATAAAATGTTTTAATATATCTAAACCATCCATGACTACTCTTCAAGGAAATATCTAATGATGAAAAAATCACATCCCTTTTAGGGTGTAACCCAAATTCCAAGTTTACATTTCGTACTCGTTTTCCCATATGAGATATCATTTAGTATGTATTCAACTACATTTAAAAAAGTTCTCTAAAGTGATGTGTTATATTTAATATATTAAATATATAAATATTAATACTTCGTAGTTTAGATACCAGGATTAACATACATGGATATTAAACCATTTTAGATGAATATTCAGTACATTAAAATAATACGTTCCTAAAGAACAAAATAGTTTTGTGTCTTTAAAAACATGGAAATATAATATTCTATCTCGCAGAAAGATCATCAAGATCTTCTAAAACATATCCAACTTTATAAATTCTACCTAAAATATTTCTTCAAAAACTGGGGAAATAAAGATAAAAATTGGTAAGATCATATTCTTGTTAAGGGTAAATAAGGCAAATGTGTAATCATAACATGAAAATAGGTCATGAAACTTGAGAATAATATTTGAAGATCATACCTTGCATATTATATCTCATAATAAAGATTGGAAATTCATAATACATTGATCATAATAGAATTAAGATCATAAGTCATGAAAGAATAATGTAGAAATAAAACATGGAATATTGGTGGACACATAAACATATGATATGATCTCTATAGAGATAAGTTATCACTGCCAAGACCACCTTGTTATTATGTGTTCCCTCACCATACTATCTTGTTAGTCTTGGTTCACTCCCATTTCAATCTTAGTAGCATGATTGTACTCCTCATACCATCTTGGCAGTCATGGTTCACACTCGTGGCCATCTTAGTAGTATGATTTCACTCCTCATACAATATTGGTAGTCATGGTTCACTTCCATTTTCCATCTTAGTAATCAAGGTTCATTCCCAGTACCTACTTACTCTTTCTCCCAAGATATAAATCTATACATAATTAATTGGAGGAAGTTATAGGTCTCACCCATATTATAATAAAATATAACATTCATGTTCCACAAGATCAAAAATAATATTATTATTCCCCATGAAATTAAATGGTTATTACAAATATTTAATCATATCATAACCTGTTAAAAAAATTTAGGTTTCATAATCATTTTATCCAAATCATAACCCATAAAGGGAAAACGTGTTTTATAATCATATAACCCATGAAAGAGAAAAAGTTTTCATAAAAACCTTAAAATTATTCATAACCTATTTATAGAAATAATATGAATGGAAACTTTAGGAAACTTCCTAGATGCTCATGAGTAACATCAATAGATGTCATCTGAAATGGAAAATCATTTTAAAATATCTTTCAAAAATGATTCTTGAGGAATATATCCTTTTTTATTTGAAAAATATATTTAAAACATAAAAATATTTATCATTAATTTTATTAAAAAAATACCATTAAAGATTGTAAAGAATAAATGAAATAATTTTGAAATCCTATTTACTTAAATACGTATAGAATAAGTAAAAACCCATTTAAAAACATAAAATGGATATGTGAGTGACCATAAATATAATTATAAGATACATATAATATAATCATGGGTAGAATATACACCAAAAAAAGGAATGAGTGGTGAAAAAGCCATGTATCTCATGGAAATAAAAACTGAGATGACATCTATTTACCTTGTGTCTTGACTCTCGTCGTACTCATTAAAACCACATATATAATAAATATAATTTTGTTATAATTATTTTCTTGAACCCTATTATTATATCTAATACCATATATATGTTTTATTTATCAACTTATATTACCTTCTTGTTAGCCATCTTATGTTATGGTTTCACATCGAATAATCATCACTTTGTTCTTCACAAGTGTCTTAATTTGTTTTATCATTTATAATTTTACATGTATCTTGATTAAAGAATGTAAAAAATTAATTAAATATAAATTATATCTTGTATATTTTTATTATAATAATTTATTATATATAATTTCAAAATAAAATACACAATTCATGGATATGGTAAGCTGTGTATATGCATGAACGATGTTTCCATTTTTATTATCCTACTGAAAGAAAGAAAGAAATTCAAATAAATATTTATTTATATAATAAAATTTAATTGTAATTATAATTTATATATAACAAATAATTTCACTAAACTCATCCTTAAAACATTCCATCTTGTGTGTGAATGAATCACATAGCTTTGAGGGCATGGTAATCCACACTTCCTCAAACAAAATTGTCATATTTACACCAAATTGATAGTAAGAAAGATATGTGTTTTAAAAAGAATAAATAATCTTAAAAACATAATAAATATAATATATAATATATATAAACATTTTATCCCTCATAATTTCCACCATTAGTAGAAATAAATAAAATTGAACAATCATCGTTTTGTGTGGGGAAAGTACATTATACACATAAATAGTATGTTTGTTACCAATTAGATAGAGGTTTGTTTAAGTATAGGACAAAAAATTAGTATAAAAAATCATAATATATTTATGATACTTTTTTATAATATATTTAAATAAAGATAGTGGAGGGAGTGGAGAAGGGATATACAAGAAAGGAGCTTGAGAAAATTTCTTACCTCATAATCGGGTAACTTCTTTTGGTTTGTGCAAAAAGGCTTCGTTGGAAGACTTTACACCCAAAGGGAGGATTAATGGAGTAATGGAGGTATTTTTTGGTGTTTATTGGGAAAATATTTTCCAAACCTAAGTAGTTTTAGAGTTTTGAAGAAGAGGGGGAGGTGGTGGCCCTTTATAGAGAAGGGAATGAACACACTTGTTATTTTTGAAAACAAGTTAGGTGTACCAATTTTTTTACCTCAAAAGTAATATAAATCTAATAAAAATCAATAATATAAGGTTAATGTAAGAATAAAGGCCATAAAATTGGTTTTGAAAAATTTTATAGGTCATTTTGGGTCTAAATTTTTAGGTTTATTCCTTAATTACACATAATTTTACCTTAACCGATGTAATTAATTTTAATTACCTTCACTAATTATTTTGGTCAAAAAATAATTTGAACTTGTTATAATTTATAAATTATTTTTATTCCAAATATTGAATCTGTTTTTCCAAATTTCAAATAGAGGAGTGGTATAAATTAGTTTAAAATTAATCCCACTGACAGGATGACACTACAGGTTTTTAAAGTAAAAGAATGATCAATAGTTTGCTAAGTTTTTATAACCAATTTCAATGTGAAATTTGTTCAAATCATATAAATTGGATAAATTAAGAAAAATAATATCAAATTTGTATTTTAAATGAATATAAAATATAATTTATCCAAATAAATATATTAAATGAAAAATCATTTTTGAATTAAAATCCAGCATTTTTAACTAGTCATAAAAAATGAATCCTTGAAAAAAAATTCAAAAAAATATCTGAAACTAATTTTTATGTCTTTCATCAAAATATAATGTTTATTTTAAGAAATTAAATCTATAAAAGTTACAAAATTTGGATTCAAAATGGGTTCTCCATTAAAAGATGTCAAGAATACCTTTATAAAAAAAATAGGTTTTTTGTGTGGAAAGTTTGGTTTTTTCAAACATTATGTTTATCCAATCAATTGTATGACTACTAAAAATATGTGATTGAATATATAATATTTATATTAAATTAATATTTCTAAATAATTTTAGTTAATTTAATTTTTTAGTGTAAAACATCTTGTTGAGCATTGAAATATTAATATTTTCCTTTATATTCAATCGGTTTTCATATTAATTTCTAATTAATTTATAACCTATGAAATAATTTTATATTTTTTTAGACCATATATTATCATTATTTAGTTAATACTATTCATAAATTCTAATTTAACTTCTTGTTTATATCTTATTATATTAAATAATAATAATTTAATAATATATTATTGTTTGGTAAAACTCAATCATGTGTGTCACGCGAGCCATTGAGGAAAGTCATTATTGCATGTAACACAAGCTAACCTGAGTGCCCTATGTATAGAAAGCTAAAATTTATGTTTTTTTAGTGCACAGTTATCATAATATTTCATATAATCCAAGAGAAACATATTGATTAAATATAAAATAATCTATTTTCCATTATATGTGAAATGAAAAATATCTCAAATGTTAAAATAATTAAAAAATTTATTATTACCAAAATCTTGAGTTGTTACATTCTACCCCCATAAAAATGGATTTTATGCTATAAATTCTTATAGTTTATCAAAGGTTTAATAATTGAATGTTTCATTCATAGAAACCCACATTGTAAAAATAGATAATAAAACTTCCCTTAAAAAGGAAAGTTAGAACCATAATGGTTACCCAAAGTAACATATTACAAGGTTTATGTATAGGAGAACATAGGTTGGGATTAAATATTAGAGATATAGGAAAGCATAAATAATTATTGGGAGTGATTTTGATCATTAATCACAAACAAGTGACTGATAAAATAAAATTTCAGGGCCTCAAAGTCATAAATCTTTGATAATTTAAAAGGTCATCGGTTCCACAAAATTAGGGAATTGGGATAACACATTTTCATTTAATAATTATCCTAATGTTGAGTAATTATTTTATTGAAAAATAATATATGGAAATATACTTACCTGGTATATTTCTATAAACAAAATTCCCTTCTTTGGTTATTATTTTATAAATTTATAATTCATCCATTACCTTATGTAATGGATATCCAAAAAATAACTTTGATAAATGAAGTACTAAATTACACTTTTAACAGATCATAAGGAACATTAAAGAAGGAAAAGTATCACTATTTAAATTTAAATATTATTAAAAGTCGACATGGTTAATATATTAATCTCTAAAAATAAATGTAGCACTACTATTTTATCGTAAATAGATATTTATCCAAAATAATTATACATTAACCAAGAAATAATTTAGGCTAGTGGTAGGCATGAAACCCTTATTTTCCTGAGGTCCTGGGATCAAGACATGTGTCCTTTCTAAACTTTATTTGTGGTAACATAACATACATGATGTCCTTTTCTAAAACCATTCTAATATAAATTCCAAAATATGAATGACATCCTTGAAATATTGTTATTCACTAAATAGCCTTTTAACCAAGGTTTTCAATACAATATTAGTGCATAAATACTTCCTCTGATGTTTACCTTAAAATTTCATTAATGGTTGACCTTATAACCCTTATCAGAGAAGAAAATCTAAAAACATTAGAAAGATATTCACAAAATCATATAAACATCGACCCCCACATATATCAAAATGTATCTTTTGGTTATCACATTCCAAACATGTCAATAACCTCATGGTAAAATCTCTTTGAAAATAGTAACAAGCTGAATTACCATAAATAATTCTGGAAAATATGAAACATTCCTCATTCCATATATTTCTAGATATATTCCAGAAATCCAAGAAGTTTTAAACATAATTCAAGATAGAAAAAATTTCTTGTGAACAAGTCCTTAATTAGTTGAAAGGTTATAAGTACCGCTCAATTTACCTATTCATATCCCACATATCTTAATCCAAACAACATTATCATAACATAAGGAAGATATTACAGTTTATCTTTCCATTAATAATGTGTTTTCCATGGACATCACCTAGCCATTATATCACTTTTCTATACCATCAGAACCATTCAATGTGTTCATATAAATCTATAGAGAAAAATATAAACTAAACAATCCTTTTATATTTCACTTTTCATATGACATACTTTTGGAATCCAAATACATAAAATATATTATTATTCCACTTCATACTTATTCCATTAGCAAGGCTGCCTCATCCTATTACACAATACCAATTTTCTTTCATGTTTCATCATTCATCTCTTCGTCATCAGCATTGTAACCATTACTCACACCACCTTTCTAATCCTCTTCAAAAGATTTTTTCTTGGGACATTGAGTTGCATAATGAAAATTTATTCCACAAATAAAACACTTAACTTTTGATGATGCCTTGTGAATCCCAATATTTTCATCTATTACATTAACTGAACTCTTTTTTTATTTCATTATAGTAATTTAATTTGTGTCTATATTTTCTACAGACAAAGAATATTATAGCTCATTAAATACAATCACTTAGGGGATTATTTCAAAATTATTGACATAAAGGAAACTAAATATTCTTTCCTCCATTGTCTCCATTACCCGAACTCTTAGTGAACTCCTTCTTTCTCTTACTTAGGGAGTCCAAGAGTTGGTTAAGGTATACATTGTTAATCATGTTCTGTGAAAAATGATTATATATGATCACGACATATTTCACTTCAATGATCATACCACTTGACTTCTCATCAGAAAATCATCACTAAAATTAAATGTTAATGAATTTACTTCCAATTCACATCATTGAATAATACTATAAGAATTGTGTGAGTATTACTTATCACAGCATAAAACCACATAGTCATTAAAATATTTACTTAAAGGATGTCTAAATCTTTACACCTTCCTAAATCTATGAAACCCTAAGTTCGTCCTATTTTATTTATAGAGAACTTATATTTAAATCCTTAATGATGTTTTGGGAGGAATTTATGAATTCCAAAATCATATCCCATAGGATTTTAAATCCATGTGTACAGGAAGGCTCATTTTTCTTGTACCAAATTACCCTGAGTCGGGCCCGAAACATCTTGTCAGAATTTTTACCCATATGAAAAAATATTCATGATCCACATACACTTGTAGAATACAAACAGGGATGTATTTCTAGGAAACCAATCACTATATCCTTTTCCATAATTCCAATACATTTTCCTAAACTTTTATTCATCCTTATACTTGTCCTTAGAGACATTCCTAAAAATATCCATAAAAATAATCATAGGAATATCACTAAACTATCCTAATCCTAGTTTCCAAAGGTTGAATAAACCATTCCTTTTATTCCAACTATAGCTACAAAGGAATAAGATACATGGATATTACACCATTATTGATTAATATTGAGCACATTATTCTAATATATGCTTGAAGATAGTAATTGTTTAGTGTCCTTGAAAACATGGAAACAAAATCCATTATCATGGTGAAATATCTTCAACATCTCCTACAGATATATCCACCTTTAGTATAATAACCTAAAACCATTATTCATATCCTGAGGAAAAGAAACATAAGTATAGGTGAGAAAATATGCATAGTAAGGGTAAATAAATGAAATGTGTAAGCTTAACATGAACAAAGGGTATGAAATTTGAACATAACATTTAATGATTTTACCCTGCATATTAGAGTTCCTAATAAATATTGCAAATTAATAAGACATGGATCATAACAAAATTAAGATAATAATTCATGAAATCACAACATTTAAATAAAACATTGAATTGTGTCATACACATAAGCATATAAAAAGATTCCTATAGTAGCCAAGGAATCGATTCCAAGACCATCTTGGTAGAATGATTTCACTCCCCATAAAATCTTGGTAGTCACGGTTCACTCCCATGGCCATATTAGAAGTAAGAGTTCACTCATCATACCAAATTTGTAGTAATGGTTCATTCCCTTGTCCATCTTAGTAGCACGAGTTCACACCTCATAGCCTCTTGGTAGTCATGGTTCACTCCCCTTTCCATCTTAGTATTCAAGTTTCATTCCCAATACTATCTTAGTCTATCGCAAGACATATAAATCTTTACCCAATGAATTAGAGAAATATATTGGTCCAACACATATCATAATAAAATCATATATACATGTTTCACAAGATAAAAAATTATCATATCATAACCCCTGAAATTTAATTGTTATTATAAACATGTAATCATATCATAACCTTTGTAAAAAGATAGGTTTCATAATTATTTCATGAAAAGAACATCCTATGAAAGAGAAATGAATTTCATAAACATATAACCCATGATAGAGAAAATGATTTCATAAATACCCTCACAATAATCATAACCAATTCATAGAGAGAATAGGAACCTTTAGATTATTTCTTAGAAGGGGAGAGATTAACATCAACAGTTATCATCGTAGATGGAAAATAATTTTGAAATATATTTCATAACTGCTTCTTGACTAAAATATCATTTCTTTTTTAAAAAGTGATTTTTAATACATAAAACCATCTAAAAATAATTTTCCTATAAAATACCTTGAAACATTATGAAGAATACTTGAAATAATTTTTTAAACCATTTTACATGAAAACTTATCAAATAAGCATCAAAAATTTTTACAAACATGTTAATTTGAAAACACTTTGAAAACTTATAAAAAATGCATGAAAATATTTTCAAAACCTTTTTACATGAAAATATAATAAAGGATCTTGAAAATGTTTTGAACACCATTTCTTTGAAAATTCACTGAAAACATATAATGAAATAATGAAAATGTTTTAAAAAACATTACATGAAAATATATGAAAGAAGCTAGAAAATGATTTGAAACCCATTTCATTGAAAATACTTTGAAGACTTATAAATAATCCTTGAAAACATTTTTAAAACAATTTCCTTGAAAACATATAAAAGAAGGTTGATAAAATTTTCAAAACAATTTTCCTATAAAATAACTTCTAAAAACATTTATTTAAAAATTGACCTTTTAAAAATGAGAAGGAAGATTCAATGAAAAGATAGAGGGTAAATCTGTACATGTCATAGGAGGTAAAAAGAACATTTCTTTTTCATTCTAAAAAATATAAAAAATGCCTTGTTAAAAAAATAAGATTCCTTTGAAGAGATTGGTAAAATACAAAAAAGGGTAAAAAATATTTTTATGTTTATAGGAAAATGGTGCAATATTCAAGGAATCTAGTTTAAAAAAAAGGTTTTCAAGGAACAAAGATTTCCGACTTAAAAGAGGGTAAAGTTGGGATTTATTAAAAACAATTTCTGAACTATCTTATATAACAAAGAGTGGATTAAATGGTACCAATATATTAATAAATAATTATTAACCAAAGGTGATGTAAATTCATGAATGTTCTTGAAATATTGATCATAATATTTTGTAAAAGGAAGTATAAACATAAACAATCTTTAAAAGCGATGAGATTGTCTGAATGAAATATTATAACATTGTAACATGAGATCATACTATACATTAAAGAAAAGGAAATTACATAAAAAATAAAATATCATTAAAATAACGAAATTCATGATATAACATGTCAAATTTAAGTATATACACCTAGAAAGAGAATTTATGTGCATAAAAAAACATGTGTCTCAGAGAAGACAAATTGAGGAAAAACTATTTCAACAATTAAATAACTTTTGAAACTTAATCCCTCTAAATGAAAGGTAATAAAATTGATATTTTAATACCCATAAATTTAATTATATGATACATATAATACAATCATGGTTAGAACGGGCACCACATAAAAGGAAAGAGTGTCGAACATAGCATGTATCCCACATAACTAAAAAGTGATATGAAATCCCCTTACCTTGTGTATTGAATCTCTTTAAACTCATTCATATTTCACAGAAATATATTATTATATATAATACCATATAAATTTTTATTATTAACTTATATAACCTTCTTTTTTATCATCCTATGTTAATGTTTCTCTTCGGATAATATTCTCTTTGTTCTTCGCATGTGTCTTAATATGTTATATTATTTTTCCTTATACATGTATCATGATTTTGTAATTTAATACATGATAAAAATATAATATATATCCATTATATTTCTATTATAATAGTTTATATAATATATATGTATGAAATGGAATACACCTTTAAGGGAGACGGTAATCCGTACATACGCATGAACACTGTTTCTATTTTTATTTTCATATTAAAAAAATAAATAAAAATAAAAATATGTATATATGTATATAATATCAATACATGTTCTTTATATATATATCATATAAGTTCACTAAAGACATCCATAATACATTATATGTAGTGTTTGAACGAATCACATCGCTTTGAGGGGGAAATAGTCCACACATCCTCTAATGAAATTGTCGTATTTACACCAAATGGAACGAAAAAATATATGCATTGTAAAAGTAGTAAATAATATTAAATAATAATATATATAATATATATATTTATTGTTTCCATAATAATTTCCACCATGAGATTCAGGAAGGAAAATTGAACAATCATCATTTTTTGATACGGATGTTCGTCAAACACATAAACGGTATGTTCATTACCGATTAGATGGATGTGTACATAAGTAGAGGTCAAACAGTTATAATAATTACATCATTGTATATTTAGGATACTGGTGTTTTTATAAAATCATGGAATAAATAGAGTTTAGTGGGATGATAAGGAAAATAAAAAAAAATGGATCTTGAGAAAAGACATTACCTCATAATCAGGTAACTCCTCTGGGTTTGTTCCAAAAGGCTTATTTGGATGACTTTCTTCCCAAATGGAGTATACAAGGAGAAAACTAAGTAATTTTGGGAGCATATTAGAATTATATTGGCGGTACCAAAGTGTTTTTGAAGGTTTTAAGAATAGGGATAGGTGGTGGCCTTTTATAGGGAAGGGAATGGACACACTTGGCTTTTTTGAAAAACAAATTATGTGTACACACATTTTTACCTAAAAAAGTCAAACAAAATAAAAAAATAACTAATGTAATGTTAATGGAAGAATAATTTCCATAAAAATTTTGTTGAAAAAGTTTCTAGGTCTTTTTGGGTCTTTTCCACACAATCCTTTTTTTTATTTTTTTGAAAAACCACTTTCAGGGTTAGTGGGAACCTACAAAACCAGTCCTTCACATCAAGTCACACCCCCAAAAACAGACATTAAAGAATTCAAAAATCAACATTAAAATAGAACCAAGTCACTGGGAACCCTCAAGGTCTTTTTGGGTCTTAAATGTAAGGGTTAGTCCTTTGTTAAGCTTTATTTTACCTTAACCGGTGTAATTAATTTTAATTACTTTCACTAATCATTAGGGTCAAAAACTAAGTTGAGCTTATTATAAAATATAAATTATTCTAATTTAAAATATGGAATGATATATTAAAAATTATAATCATAGGAGTGGTAGAAATTAATTTAAAATTATTCCCACTGACGAGATCACATTATGGGGTTTTAAAGTAAAAAAATGATAAACATTTTGCTATGTTTTTATATCTGATTTCAATGTGAAATTGGTTCCATGAACCAAATTGGATTAAATTATAATAATATTATCTAATTAAAATTTTAATCCAATTTAAAATATAATTTATCCTTATAAATAAATTATATGAAAAAGTAGTCTTGAATTAAAATCCAGTATTTTTAACTATTCATTAAAAACTAAAACCTTATAGAAAAATACCAAAAAAATATCCTAAAATAATTTGATATTTTCCTTAAAAATATAATGATTATTTTAAAATATTAAATATATAAAAAATAAAAAAACAAGATTTTAAATGGGTCCTCTATTAAAAGTCATTAAAATAACCTTTATAAAAAAAATTAGGTTTTTATGTATAAAATTAGGTTTGTTCTAATATTATGTCTATCCAATCTGTTAAATTAATAAAAAAAATATTTTATTGAATACATAACATATATATTACATTAATATTACTCATTAATGGTTATTAATTTAATTTATTGGGGTAGAATATCTTGGTGACCATAAAAATATTTATATTTTCCTTTATATTCAATATGTTTTCATATTCATTTATAATTAATTGATGACAAATGAATTCATATTATATTTATATAAAAAATATATTTTAATAAATTATTTAATACTATTCATAACCTCTAATTAAACTGCTAGGTTATATCTTAATATCTTAAATAATAATATATTAACAATATATTATTGATTGGTAAAACTCAGTAATGAGTGTTATGCAAGACATCAAGGAAAGTCATTTTTGCATGTAATTAAAGATAACCTCGGTGTTCTTTGTTGAGAAAGCTAAAATTTCTATTTTTTAGTTCACAATTAACTTGGTTTTTCAAATAATGTAAGATAAACATAGTGATTTAATATAAAATAAACTATTTTTCGTGTTATTTGAAATGAAAAATATCTTAAAGGTTAAATTAATTTGAAAAAAAAATAGTTCACAAAATCTCGGGATGTTACACATAGATCAATGAAGTCTACAAAAAGAAATATTTATTATTATGAAAATATTAATTAAAATATTCTTCATATTTAAATAATAAATGTATATTATCTACTTTTTCCCTCGGTTCATGTCTTTTGATTCTAAAAAGTGAAAAAACATCTCAGATAGTTGAGGATACAAATCTTTCATTTAGTTTATCTACTCCCATAAGATTTCCAAGATATCTATATTGTAGTTATGAATGTGAAACAATGGAAAATATCTTCTATAAAGGGCCTCCTTTTACTAATCCTTGGTCACCTCTGTAAATCCTGAAAATTAAAAATTTATTCTCAATTCCCATGTTATCTTGGACAATAATGTGAAATGGTTAATGATTTTTTCTCCACACCTAAGAAACGTTTAACATACGTTTCACTAGGTTAAATTTTAGTGGTTAATAAAAGTGGTACACCACCTCCCCAACCCAAAAGAGTTGCATAAAAGGGCCATAGAATCTCAAAGATAGCTTTCTTCCTCGGAGAAATATTCCTAATCTTCATCGAGGTGAGACATTATTGGGCTTATGGGAATCATCAAAAAACACTATAGACTCTCTTTTCTAGTTTGTAAGAGACTTATAAAATATATAGGAAGTCTCTACCTATTCCTAGATGATTTTCACCTTCTTATATGTCACTTAAACTAATTGTTGGGTCCAAAATCATTGAATCCCCCACCTCTTTCAAATAATCTGTTAACATGCATAGTCTCATATACAAGTCCCTAGAGCGAGTCATACCAATTGGGCGATGATAACTATTGTTTTACATTAACCCCACAAGGTTGGATGATTCTTCTAGTTGTAATGGAAACCCAACATGAAAACCCTAAGGATGTCCTCTAGAACATGATTGGTATCCTCTATGTGGAAAACTTCATGGTTGTATAATTCCATGCCCCACCAGAACTCAGTCACAAAATCCTCCAATAAACATCTCCATAATTTTTAAGTGAATAAAAAAATACTATATGAATTGATGATCTTGGAAACTCTATGAAGACAGACTATATCGTGCATGTAAATGTATCCCAAACACTCAACAAAACTCTTCTATCAAATGGCTAGGAAGAGGGATGATTTGTTGATCTAGTATGTGATCACCCAGATAGAATCATGAACTCTCATAGTTCATGGAATTTCTTCCATGATATCCATGGATATACCATCCCACTTACTCATCTATTCTGGAACCTCGGCCTTAACATATTCGGAGGTGAGTCATCAATAGTTAAACTCAGTGCCACTCCACTACATCCACTGCCATCGAACATAATGTTGAAGGTTCTGGGTACATCCTCACCTCTCTAAGATCTAAATTTAGAAGGGATACATGAAACTAAATTATATCATTCTATCATATAAATAATTATACCATCTTCCATCCTCAAACAAGGATTATGTGAACTCCACATTTTCAAAATCCATTAGAATATTGTCCATTGGATATCAAGTCACATAGAATCTCACAGACGATATTTCTAGGGTGTAGCTCCTTAACATTATTTTGAAACAGAGATGTAAAAATCATTGAATTGAGGTAAAATTCACTATCCCTACCCAAAAGTATTAACTGCAAAGTAGCCAACTGCTTCATCTCCTTACTTAATAAATTCAAACATAATTTCCATCTGAGAGATTTTTTTTCCACATTCTCCTTCTTATGAGTATAGACTATATAAAATAATATTAATGTAAAATATATAAACTATATATGTCACGACCTATCCTCGGGCCCGTGTTGTGACTACCCCAAGCCCGCCTTCCATAGGCCCGGGGCTGGCGACTAGCACCAAGGCATAATTTCCAATAAAAAGGGAAGGAATTATCTTTGCAAAGTAAAAAAACACCATAAAGAAAGAAAGCAGTAGAAGTAAAAACTAAGTAAAAACTGATAAAAAAGTAAGTGTGGAAACGTAAGTGGGCCAGAATACAAACCCAAACTGAAAGTAAAGTACAACTGGAAAGGGAAAACGACAACTGATAGTAAATTCGCAGCCTCGAGCCATCCACTGGAACTCCCAACTGAAGGGTGGGTACAGATAGCCTCCACAGCTCCTCGGGTCCAGCCGTCTGCTCCGAGTTCGCCCCGCCCAGTGGTCCACCTCCGGGTATCATCCTGCTTCGCAAGCCTCAACCATGATCAGCGTTGTCCGTCATCTGCAACCAACACAACGTAGTGCGGGCATATCCCATGCCGGTGTGAGTATAAGCTACTCAGTAGGGACCACGATACCCCCGATGGTATCCCAGAATCCACAAAAGATAATCCACAAAGGAAAGATACAATCACGAAGTAACATCCGACACTGCTTAGGTATATGCCCATACATATACCTAAGTCATCAATTCCTATTCGGCTCCAACATCCGAGCTCAAGTTTGATCACATCCCCATAGGAAATCACAACCCAATCCACGCAGGAAAGCATAATGTAATCCACATAGGAAATCAAGTCAAGATTCATCTCACACAGGTATACTTCTTCGTATGATGATAGAGTTGATCAGATATAGCCACTGATTCATCTAAGCTGTCGGACCAACACAGGATCTATAAGTACTAACCCCCTCAATGACCCACAATGGATCTGACCCACATAGGATCGATAGGTAACTAACCCCCGCAATGACCCACACAGGATTGGACCCACACCGGATCTGTAGGCATTGTCCCACAGAGGACCGCTGAGCGCTGACCCACATGGAATCTGACCCACACAAGATCGGTATCACTGATCCACATAGGATCACTGAGTACTGTAGTCGTCATCGTCGAATCCACTGAGGATCTCTGTACAGTCGTCATTGTCGTCACAGTCGCAGCCAACTCTAGGGTTCTCGCACACATCAAGCTCGTTCGGGAGGGTCCATTCCATGAGCCGAATGGCTGATACATCAACTGACACAATGTCTAGAGTTGATGTATCCAAAAGATCTGTATCGTCAACATGAACTCAACGTCACAGACGGCGTGTCAATCGGACGCCCGATCTGAAAATTATTGGCTTTTTCGTCCCAGGGGCCCGGTTGGTTTTTAAGTCTAAACCAACCCGACAATACTCCACCTGCAACCAAACCTCGAGAAGAGTAAGAAAAATGGTCCGTCACACTTAGAGTAATCCGTCAAACTCGACGGCACGTCAATCGGACGTCTGGAGTTCAAATTATGAGTGTTTCCGCTCCGAGGGCCCGGTTGGTTTTGTGTACGAACCAACCCAGATGAACCCAATGTACTCCGAAACCTTTAGTGTAATATACCAAAACGACCGCCTCGATCCAAGGATCGCTATGAAACTGACGGTGAGTCGATCGAAGGTCCGCAGCTCAAGTTATGGGTAACGGACCGAAGAGGTTCGGTATTAAGGGGTTCAGGCCCGGTCTGACCTGGCCCGATACCCCCAGCGTCGGCCGGAACTGGTTCGACCCGAAGGGGGTTCGGGTCTGGTACACTTGGGCGCGGCCTGACTCGGTCGGCGCGGCCTGGCCCGGCCTGGCCTGGGCGGCTCGGCCTGGCCCGACGGCTCGGCTCGGCGCGCTGGCGCTGGCCGGGGGGCCAGGCGGCCGGATCGGCCGTTACGACTGAGCGAAGTGGGTGGGGGGCGCGCTGCCTCCGCGTGGAGAAACTGCGGCCCCTTTATGGGGTTGCTCAGCTTGTTGGTCGGGGGTTTGTAACCCCCGTCTTTTCCCTTGTCCGGCCGGCCCGCCCCGGCCGGCTGGTTGTTGCTGCCACGGGACCGGCAAGGCCGGTTTCCCTGCTCCGACGCCAGCGGCCTGGTACCTGCCATCGGTTCCCCTGCTCCACTGCGGCCCAGAACCGGCTGCGGCCTTGTTTCATCCGGCGGGGCGCGACGGCGCCGCGACCCCGCTCTGGCTGCGGTGCTTTAGTGGTTCATCGGCGCGGCGCGACGGCGCCGCGTCTCTGGTTCGTCTTCAACGGTGTGGCGCGACGGTGCCCCGCTTTTGGTTCGTCTTCAACGGCACGGCGCGACGACACCTCACTTCTCCTTTCCTTATCAATTCCCACGCGGTGCTTCGGCACCGCGTTTCCTTACTCAAGCCACAACAAACAAACAAACAAGGTGAAGGTGGGTCGGCCGTGTTCGTGCGGTCTGACCTCCTCCCGTTATTGCGATAGCAGGCGGTTCAAAAGAAAATGAGAAAGCAACGAAAGTATTCACGAACTAACATATAAAATAAATCCCTACCTCGACGTTGTTGTCGAACGAGAGTTCGTCGCGGAATTAACCGTTGCGGAAGAAGAGGATTGTCGTGGAAGAAAGCGTCACAGAAGGAACGTCATTGGCGTTAGGCGATCTTCAAAGGAGGTTTCTCTCGCCGCCGTCCGCCATCGAAGGTCGGCATTCTTCGTCGGCGGCGGTGCGTTCTTTGCGTTATTCATCGAAGAACGAAAAATCCTCAAGACCTCACTTTTTCTCCCAAAGTCTTAACACAAAAAAAACCCAACCATAATAAAATAAGTCCTTCCCTTATTTTATTATCATAAAATAAGAATTTGAAATTAAAAATAAAAGAAAGGAACAATTAATTCAATAAATTAATTGTAACGATTTAACCGCCCAATTTAATGAGGCGTTTCTTAACCAGAATAAACGCATGGTTGACTTCATTAAAAGGGGGGGTGCGGGTGCGTTACTTAGAAGGAAAGAAATGGTGGGGCTCGTGCGAGCCCCACCTCACAAATATCCTACCAAGTGGGTAGGATATTGTGGGCCCCACCTTATCCTCTTAACTTAGGTTAAGCCGCTTTAAGTGAAATAAAATAAATTGTCGCACAACTTTTATTTTATTTCTTAACCTAACCCCAAAAATTAAAAACCACACCTGAGAAAATGCAACTCTGGAAAAGGTGTTTCTAAGAGATTACCGGCGCTGCGATTCCATTGGTGCCCTTGGAATTCGATTCTGAGCACAGGTTCAAAAGTTAGAAAAACCCGCTCGTTCGTTCACTGAACGTACCCGAGCTAAATTTTGGAAAATGATTCCAGGCACACCGGGCCTTGGAATCAGGTGTCGTCAGAAACTGCGTTCTTGTAAAACTCCAAAGAAATTTAAGAAAAAAATTTCCTTGAATTTTATGGGTCTTTACATCACTCCCACCTCAGGTCTTTACGTCCCTGTAAAAATACATCAAAAACTAGGGAAACAAATGTGGGTACTGAGCACGCATCTGAGCCTCTCGCTCCCAAGTGCTCTCTTGGAGGTTCCCGTGCTGCCATCTGATGCGCACTAGAGGAATCGACCATCCACGTAGGAACCGTTCCTGTCGATCCTCAATCTCTACCGGAACCTCCGTAAAAGTCGCCCCATCATCAATGTCTAGCTCCCCATGGTCAATGATATGCGTTGGGTCGTGCACGTATCTCCTCAGCTGAGATACGTGGAATACGTCGTGCACCTGGTGCAACTGAGGTGGTAGAGCCAGGTGATAAGCCACCTCGCCAATCCTGTTGAGGACCTGGAATGGTCCGATTAAGCGTGGAGACAACTTTCCGCCTCGGCCAAATCTCTGTAATCCATACCGAGGTGAGACCCGCAAGAAGATGTGGTCTCCATCCTCGAACTCCAATGGCCTCTGCCTCCTATCAGCATAAGACTTCTGCCGGCTCGGAGCTGTCCTCATCCACTCATGGATGATCTGGACCTTCTCTGTCGTGGCCTGGACCATCTCTGGTCCCACAAGTTCTGACTCCCCAGGGTCTGTCCAGCACAACGGTGATCTTCAAGGTCGGCCGTACAACGCCTCGTATGGTGCCATCCCGATGGTGGAGTGGTAGCTGTTGTTGTACACAAACTCCACCAAGGGTAGGTGGTCCTCCCAGCTATGACCAAAGTCGAGGACACATGCGCAGAGCATGTCCTCAAGAGTCTGTATGGTCCTCTCCGTCCGACCATCAGTCTGAGGGTGAAAGGCGGTACTCAGACGTAGCTGCATCCCGAATGCCTTCTACAACCCCTTCCAAAGCCGAGAAGTAAAGTGAGCATCTCGATCGGAGATGATATACAATGGCACACCATGAATCCGTACAATCTCTTGAACGTAGAGATGTCCCAAGCTCTCCACAGAGCCCTGATCTCTGATGGGTAAGATGTGAGCCGAATTGGTGAGTCGTTCGACAATCACCCAAATGGAGTCGTGACCTCTGGAAGTGCATGGAAGTCCAGTCACGATGTCCACAGATATGTCATCCCACTTCCACTCCGGGACCTCCAAGGGTTGTACCAAGCCTGCTGGTACCTGGGGCTCTACCTTCACCTGCTGGCAGGTGAGGGATCAAGAAACGAACTCTGCTATATCCTTATTCATGCCCGACCACTAGTGCTATCGTCTGAGATCCTGGTACATCTTTGCCACTCCAGGATGTACTGCCAAAGGGGAAGTGTGAAACTCTATCAGCACCTCCTCCTGCAAAGAAACTGGTACTAAGGTGCGTCCTCTGAAAAGGACGTCGTGCTCTACTCTTAAGGAGAAACCATCAGGTGCATGTCCTGAAGATATCTGTGCACGCCGCGTATCATAGTCGGTGTCCCCACGTTGTGCCTCTCTGACCCACTGCAGTAGTGGAGGAGTGACTGTGAGAGACTGAAGGAAGGATTCTCCATCTCTATCCACAAAGGATATCTGCAAAGCGGCTAGCTGCTCTATCAACTCCCCAAGTAGCTGGATGCCCGTCCTCCTGCTACGAGCATCGGCTAATACGTTCCCCTTCCTAGGAGTATAGACTATCTCAATGTCATAGTTCTGGACGAACTCGAGCCATCGACGTCGTCTCATGTTCAGGTCCTTCTGAAAGAAGATGTACCTGAGACTCTGATGGTCAGAAAAAACTATAAAGCGCTCGCCCATTAGATAGTGTCGCCACATCTTCAGAGTGAATACCACTGCTACTAACTCCAGGTCATGAGTAGCATAGTTATGCTCATGCGGCCTCAATTGGCGTGATCCATAGGCGATCACGGCCCACTCCTGCATCAGGACACATCTGAGTCCGGTCCCTGATGCATCGCAGTAAACCACGTACCCAACTCACTCCTCCGGAAGCCTCAAGATAGGTGCACTAGTCAATATCTGTCTCAGCTCCTGGAAACTCTGTTGAAATCTATCTGACTACACAAAGTGTTTCCCCTTCTTCATAAAAGATGAGAGTGGTTCCGCAACTCTAGAAAAGTCTGGCACAAATATCCGGTAGTATCCAGCTAGTCCTAAGAAACTCTGCACCTCCGCCATGCTCCTGGGTGGCTCCCAAGCTAGCACTGCCTCGATCTTCACTGGATCCACCGCAACTCTCGCCTCAGAGATGACGTGTCCCAAGAAGTGGTCCTCACATATCCAGAACTGACACATCGAAAACCTTCCATAGAGCTGGTGCTCTCGGAGTGTGTCTAGTATAACCCGCATGTGGTAGGCGTGCTCCTCCTCAGTGGTCGAGTATATCAAAATGTCATCGATGAAGACCATGAAAAATCGATCGAGGTATGGATAAAAGATCCTTTTCTTGACGCCCATGAACACTGCGGGAGCATTGGTTACGCTGAAGGGCATAACCAAGAACTCATAATGGACATACCGACATCTGAAGGACATCTTCTGCACGTCCTCGTCCCGAACTCTGAGCTGATGATAGCCTGACCTGAGGTGTATCTTTGAGAACCACCATGCTCCCTTGAGCTGATCGAAGAGGTCATCAATCCTATGTAGCGAGTACTTGTTCCTCACTATCACCTAGTTCAGGCGATGATAGTCGACACAAAGTCGCAAGCTCCCGTCTGCCTTCTTGGCGAACAATATCGGGGAAGCCCAGGGCGAAACATTGGGTCAGATGAATCCCTTGCCCTGCAAGTCCTCCAACTGTACCCGTAGCTCTCGAAGCTCAGAGGGAGCCATCCGATAAACTGGGGTGGATATCGGGGATGTCTCGGGGTGTAGATCAATATAAAAGTCAACCTCTCTACGAGGAGGTAATCCTGAAATGTCGTCGGGAAAAACGTCTGTATACTGATCCACCACTGCAGGAAAACTAGGACTCCGCATGTCAACTACTCCTAGGATGAGGCTAGCCAACTGATGAGTGATGGGATGTCCTCTCCTCTGCGAGTTTCCATCCTGTGCTGTGAAGGATCCCTTCTCGCTGGTGAAGGTGAACCTCCTCCCGTCGGTGCGTACACACCGCACCTTGCGCCTAATACAGTCAATCTAAGCATGGACTGTAGATAACCAATCCATGCACAAGATGACGTCGTAAGGCCTCGATGTCTCTACAAGAAGATATCAGCCGAAGCTCTCACCTCCTAGAGTAAGCTCACACTTCCGGCACCAGTGTGTAATCATCGAGTCTTCTCCCGTAGGAGTCTCTAGCGGTAAGGACCGAGCCAACGGCTCTGTCGGAATCTCCGAGATCCGAACTAGGGTAGAGACTATGAAAGAATGACTCGCTCCTGTGTCTATAAGAACTGCAGTAAGGGTGGAATAGACATAGATAGTACTTCGAATCATCTCGGGTTCGCCGTGGTCGTAGGCCTCCGCTACCTGGAGCTGTGCCTGTCTCTTCCTACCAGCTCCCTATGGTTGGGGTGGACCTCCTGGTGGTGGTGGTGGTAGAGCCTCAAAGCATCACCCACCACCTGATGTTCGGCCATCTCCTCTGCCTCGTCCGCCTGCTCCTTGGGGACCGCCACGGTCGACCCTCTGCCTCGGTGGCCCCTCAACCGTCTGTTGCTCCTCGGCACGGCGGGTCAGGCAGTCACGAGCCTTGTGGCCTTTCCCGCTACACGCATAGCAATGTCTGCCTCTCGAAATACTGGATCTGTGCTGTGTTCCCCGCACTGCTGAGCCAGTGTCCGGAGGTTGTCTGCCTGAGGGTCTGGTCTGCCTAGACCCATGAGTCATCCGTCGACTGCCTGCTGTAGAAGACTCTGCTACGTGCCGCCCTGGGGTAGGTCTCGCTGCTGATGTAGACTCAGCAAGAAAGATATCGATCAAAAGGGCTCACTCCAGTACTCCTGCCTGAGTCAGAATGTTTAGGGAGATCAATGATGCCCTGATCTCCTACCTCAATCCATGCTCCAAGGTCCGGGCCCGGAAGAATGGTTCATGTACCATGTCTGTCGAGTAGTGCTAGAGATCGGTAAATCTCACCGAGTACTGGGTGACCGTCAAGCTGCCCTGTCGTAGTTGAAGAAGCTCCTGGATGCGCACCGCACGGAGGGTGGCTAGGATGAACTCCGAGCAAAAGAGGCTCTCAAAGTCCATCTAGAGAAGAAATGCCTCATCGTGCACCTAGAGCATCAAGCTCCACCATCTTCCTGTTGCCGCGTGTAGTAGGCTCGCTGCGAGGATCACCATGAGGTCTGATGGTGTCCTCACTAACATGAAAACTCATACAACTGCCTCCAGCCAATACTTGGATACCTGGGGGTCTGTCTCCCTGCAAAACCTGGGCGGTCGTTGGTGTTGAAACTCATGAAGTGCACTAAGGTGACGTGCATCATCAGCGGCTGGGGCTGGAAGCATCGGTGGCTCGGCGGGTAGAGGTACCACCGGTGCCTCAGCTGTCAAAGGGCCCTGTACCGAGGCCTCATCGCTCGGTGTGCTGTCGTCGTGCACAACTCTCAGATCCCTAGCTGGCTGCCATCATGGGGCTATGCTGAAAAGAGACAGGTGTGCCACGGTCAGAACAGTATACCTGGTGAGCTGACATAAATTAATCATAAAGAACACTTGAATCACACATGCAATCAATGTTTTCGTGTACTAAGTCAGAAATCAGAAGTCAGGGTCCTGGTGTACGGATACGTCGGCCGCCGCACCAACACTGGGCTCCCTGAACTGATAAACACACTTAATACCCTTAACACTATTGCTTCACATAGAAGAAAGATCAGAGTCCAAAGTTCTGCGGTAGAACCGAACTCCTCTGATACCAATTTGTCACGACCCGTCCTCGGGGCCCGTGACGTGACTACCCCAAGCCCGCCTTCCATAGCCCAGGGGCTGGAGACTAGAACCAAGGTATAATTCCTGATAAAAAGGGAAGGCATTGCCTTTGGAAAGTAAACAAACACCACAGAGCAAGCAAGCAGTGGAAGTAAACACTAAGTAAAAAACTGATACAAAAG
The DNA here is from genome assembly GCA_963277665.1 of Viscum album. Taxonomy (NCBI): domain Eukaryota; kingdom Viridiplantae; phylum Streptophyta; class Magnoliopsida; order Santalales; family Viscaceae; genus Viscum; species Viscum album. The sequence continues at coordinate 1,892,032,745 of OY728122.1, read as the reverse complement.
TAAGTGCAGAAAAGTAAGTGGGCCATAATACAAACCCAAACTGAAAGTAAAGTACAACTGGAAAGGGAAAATAGCAACTGAAAGTAAAGCCGCAGCCTCGATCCATCCACTGGAACTCCCACCTGAAGGGTGGGTACAGATAGCCTCCACATCTCCTCGGGTCTAGTCGTCCGCTCCGAGTTCGCCCTGCCCAGTGGTCCACCTCTGGGTATCGTCCTGCTCCACAAGCCTCAACCACGATCAGCGCTATCCGTCATCTGCAACCAACACAACGTAGTGCGGGCATAGCCCGTACATGGGTGAGTATAAGCTACTCAGTAGGGACTCTGAGACCCCCGAAGCTCTCCCAGAATCCACAAAGGATAATCCACAAAGAAAAGATACAATAACGAAGTAACATCCGACACTACTTAGGTATATTCCCATACATATACCTAAGTCATCAATTCCAGTTCGGCTCCAACATCCGAGCTCAAGTTTGATCACATCCACATTGGAAATCACAACCCGATCCACACAGGAAAGCATAACGTAATACACATAGGAAAGAATGTCAAGATACAGCTCACAGAGGTATACTTATTTGTATAACGATAGATATGATAAGATATAGCCACTAATTCATCTAAGCTGTCAGACCCACACATGATCGATAGGTACTAACCCACACAATGACCCACACAGGATCGATAGGTAACTAACCTCCGCAATGACCCACATAGGATCTGTAGGCGCTGGCCCACACAGGACCACTGAGCGCTGACCCACACAGGATCTGACCCACACAGTATCTGTAGCACTGATCCATGTAGGATCTCTGAGTGTTGTAGTCATCGCTGTCGAATCCACGGAGGATCTCTGTACAGTCGTCGTCGTCGTCATAGTCGCAGCCAGCTCTAGGGTTCCCGCACACAGAAAGCTCATTCGGGAGGGTCTGCTCCACGAGCTGAAGGGAGGATAAATCAACTGACAAAAATTCCGGAGTTGATGTATCCAAAAGTTATGTATCATCAGCAGGAACTCAACGTCACAGACGACGCGTCAATCGGACGCCCGGTCTAAAAGTTATTGGCTTTTTCGTCCCAGGGGACCGGTTGGTTTTTAAGTCAAAACCAATCCTAAATTACTCAACCTGCATCAAAACCTCGTGCGGAGTAAGAAAAAAGGTCTTTCTCACTTAGAAGAATCTATCAAAGTCGATGGCACGTCAATCGGACGTCCGGAGTTCAAGTTATGAGTGTTTCCGCTCTGAGAGCCCGGTTGGTTTCGTGTACGAACCAACCTAGCCGAACCCAAAGTACTCTAAAACCTTGAGTGTAATATTCCAAAACGACCATCTCAATCCAAGGATCGCTAAACAACTGGAGGTGCGTCGATCGGAGGTCTGTAGCTCAAGTTATTGGAAACGGACCGAAAGAGCTTTGATATTAAGGGGTTCGGGCCCGGTTCGACCCGGCCCGATACCCCCAGGGTCGGCCCAAACCGGGTCAACCCGAACTGGGTCTAGGTCCAGCTCACTTGGGCGCGGCCTGACCCGGTCGGCGTGGCCCAGCCCGGCCTGGGCGCGGCCCAGCCCGGCGGCTTGGCCCGACGCGCTGGTGCTGGCCGGGTGACCAGGCGGTCGGCTCGTCCGTTACGACCGAGCGAAGTGGGCAGGGGGGGGGGGGGGGCGCTGCCCCCGCGTGGAGAAACCGCAACCCTTTTATGGAGCTGCTCAGCTGGCCGGCTGGGCGTTTGTAACCCCCGACTTTTCCCTTGTCTGGCTGGCCCGCCCTGGACGGCCGGCTGTTGCCGCCACGGGACCGGCAAGGCCGGTCCCCCTGCTCCGACGCCGGTGACCCGGTACCGGCCGCCGGTTCCCCTCCTCCGCTGCGGGCCGGAACTGGCCACGACCTTGGTTCGTCCAGCGCGGTGCAACGGCTCCATGCCCCTCCGCCGCGTCTCTGGTTCCTCTTCAACGGCGCGGCGCGACGGCGCCGTGCTTTTGGTTCGTCTTCAATGGCGCGACGTGATGGCACCCCGCTTCTCCTTTCTTATCAATTCCCGCGCGGTGCTTCGGCACCACGTTGCCTTGCTCAAGCCGCAACAAACAAACCAACAAAGGGGAGGAGGGTCGGCCGTGTTCGTGCGGTCCGACCTCCTCCCGTTGTTACGATATCATGCGGTTAAAAAGAAAAGGAGAAAGCGACTGAAGTATTCATGAACTAACAAATAAAATAAATCCCTACCTTGTTGTTGTCGTCAAACGAGAGTTCGTCCCAGAATTAACCGTCGTGGAAGAACAGGATCGTCGCGGAAGAAAGCGTCACGGAAGGAACATCGTTGGCGTTAGTTGATATCTGAGGGAGGCGTCTCTCGCCGTCGTCCGCCGTCGGAGGTCGGTGTTCTTCGTCAGCGGCAGTGCGTTCTTCGCGTTCTTCGTCGAAGAACAAAGAATCCTCAATACCTCACTTTTTATCCCAAAGTCTTAACACAAAAAAAACCCAACCATAATAAAATAAGTCCTTCCCTTATTTTATTATCATAACATAAGAATTTGAAATTCAAAAGAAAAGAAACGAAAAATTAATTCGAAGAATTAATTGTAACAATTTAACCACCCAATTTAATGAGGCGTTTCTTAATCAGAATAAACGCACGGTTGACTTCATTAAAAGGGGGGTGCGAGTGCGTCACTTAGAAGGAAAGAAACGGTGGGGCTCGTGCAGGCCCCACCTCACACATATCCTACCAAGTGGGTAGGATATTGTGGGTCCCTCCTTATCCGCTTAACTTATGTTAAGACACTTTAAGTGAAATAAAATAAATTGTCGCACCACTTTTATTTTATTTCTTAACTTAACCCCAAAAATTAAAAACCACACCCGAGCAAACGCAACTCCGGAAAAGGTGTTTCTAAGCGATTACCAGCGCTTTGATTCCATTGGTGCCCTCAGAATTCGATTCTGAGCACCGGTTCAAATGTTAGAAAAACCCGCTCGTTCGTTCACTGAATGTACCCGAGCTAAACTTCGGAAAATGTTTCCGGGGACACCGGGCCTCGGAATCAGGTGCCGTCAGAAAATGCATTCTTGTAAAATTCCAAAAAAAAATTAAGAAAAAAATTTCCTTGAATTTTACGGGTCTTTAAAATATAACTCATGTAATTATATATATATATATATATATATATATATTAAATAATATTCTTGAGTCCATTATGTTTGGAAAAGATGATGAATTTCTCCCCCAAAAGATAGTGTTTCCAAATATCCTTGATAAACACTCATATCGCCAGCTTCAAACTCTGGGTCTCATAGTCTTTCTCATGTGGTATCTGCTCCAATGACTCATAATCATTCAATTCATGCCTATAATTAAAAATTCAGACAATCCCATCTTTTGAGGCACCCATGAATTCCACATACTCAATACCCTCAATTGAATGTCCCAAGATTGGGGGTGATCATCCACTAGGATAGCAACTAGAAAAAATGAAGACACAATTATCTTCTCATAAAAATAATCTTCATTTGAGTAAATGAATTCAAATATTTTACTATGCTGGATGAATTGTGAATGAATCTATCGTAATATTCTATAAAATAAAGAAATTTCCTCACCTAGGACACCTTCTAGTGTTGCTCACATGCTTCAGCTACTTCAATTATGTAGGGTCTGTAGGTATGCCCTCATCTAGAATGAAATACCCAAGATATGAACATGTCATTCCCATAACTAACACATTTATAGACTCCTATAAATTAATTTGTCTCATATCATGTCTAGAACCATCCCCCAAATTCTTCCATGCTCCTTCTATAAGACTAACTAAAATAGGATGCCATGGATTAAGGATTAATTGAACTAGTACGAAGACTAAAGGAATCAGTGCATGAGTCTCAAAAACATGATTGGGAACCTTTTAAAACCATGGGAATTTATAATAACTTAAGGAATACATAGTGAATATATAAGGCCACCCCAAATTCATCTTATACTTGAACATGGATATGGTGATGACCCAACATAAGGTCAAACATCTAGTACCACCTCTCCCATTTAAACTGCTTAAAGAGTTCATTAATTCTGAAATGTAGAATCGTACTCTTAATGGTAATATGATTAACCTTAATATAATCTATAAAACCTCAATAACATATCCTCTATCATTTGGAAAAAACTACATAAAATGATTCCCTTCCTTCGAAAATACTTCAACTGGACCTTCATTTATCATAGCTTTGTGGGGTTCCTTCTATATTTTGGAGTATATATTTGGGCCATCACTGAGTGCATGTCTATACAGAAGTTGAATTCTTAATGGGATGGTAATCCTTCCATATACTTTAGTTATACATCCTCATAAACCTTTATGAATGTAGGAAATTGATATCTCATTGTATTATCCTCTCCAAGTGTTGTACAACCCAACTAGTGAGTAATTGGATGTATCATACTATATATGGATCCATCCTTATCTTCTTAATATTAATTCACTCAAATAAATGAAAAACATATTCAACCATATATGGAACACTAAAACCCTCACCAGTAACAATCAAATTTATTTTTCACCGCATAATATTGTTCTATACCGAGATAAAATCATAAGGCCTCATCACCGCCATGAAGAGATCTGATTTGAAGATCCATCCTCTATGAGTAATGTACCTCCACTAGAAGAGATGTGTGATCACCAAATCATCTAATGTTGAATTATATAATCTAATGTGTTGAGATATGGCTCATATTTTATCTATATGTCTTAGATAATAGATGTGGGAAGGATGTTTTGGCATGTCAATATGTAAACCAAAATTGTAGTTATAGTAGAAAAGACAATGTTTATACCTCATATCACACACAAAGACATTAGGATATAAGTCACCACAACCTATAGTTATACCCCCCTTTACCCACATGTTCTCAATAATAATAGTTCACATTGAAAATTTATTTCATCCATCAAGACCACAAATATACAAAGCAAAGGAACCCATACGCCTCACCTAGATAAAATCATCAATGGGTTACAATGACTCTCTTGAACAGAATTAAAACACATCACAAGATGAGTCCTCTATTTAGGGGAATTTTTCCTCTTATTTTAATTAATAAATCCACATAAAACATCACCTATATAAGAAACAACCAACACCATGCAATGGCTGAATTTTTTTCTATTAGTACTACCATTAGGATGGATCCTAACCACGTAAAATAACATTGTTAGAAACTCGATCCAACACTATACTACCTAGTTGTACAAATCACCCTACAACTTAGGTAGTCTCTCTCCCTAGTACTTGAAAAGTGTATTTAGCCTCTATGTTTCAACATATTCCCCTATATTAATACCTATTTCTCAACCTAATGGGGAGCATAAACATAATTCATCAGTAGTGGGTTAGAGAGCTACTCAATTTCTAAAGACACTACTCGCTATCCACCTATAGGGGTAACTCATGATCACCTTATAACATTGATGCCAAATTTATAATCATAACATCACCAAAATACAGCTGTGGAATCCATCGTGGGACATATAAATTGAGTAATCTCACGGGTTTTCTATATTTACCACATTTACTGAGGATATATTAGGAAGTAACTTAGGAAGGGCATGAATAACCAAACCATTCCTATATATGATTCATGTACAAATTTTTTCCCTTCAACTATATCCTATATGTTCTGGCTCAAAAAACTAGTAATCTATATCTTATGGAGATGATACATGATCAACTTCACTATCCCATAGTTTCTTTATCCTATGATCCAAACATGAGACACATTAACTCTTTTTCCTCTGTTTTCTAAATCAATCCTCACATAATGATTATAACCAAAATCTAATCCCAGAAAACCCGTATCTAATAACACCCTTCCATTAACTGACCAATCAAGGAACACATGGTTTGTACTAATCCATGGATGAAACCCTAATCCCACATCCAATATGTCATTATTTGGAAACAAAAAATGAGTAATTATATCAAACACATGGGGGGACTTAGCATAAAGTACATGTACACACATATCTGCACACACTAGTATAATGTCAATAAGTTAATCAAATTATTTTTAAAATGTCTTCCCATTGAGTAATCATAAATTAAAAAATGACAAAATATATATAAAAGAAAATTTCCAAATACAATACCATAATAAATGTAAAAAACTATCCAACATACTAGAAAAATGTGAAAACTATAAAGATGAAACTCTTAGAAACATATATTTTCTGTCTATTAGAACAAAGATCCACCAAATCCTAGTTATATTAGGTCTCTATAAAATGTATTTTCAACTGAATAAGACATGTAATGTATAGGAATATTGAACTCATGGGTGATTATAAACATACCCAGAAGTATACCACAATATTAGAAACAAATAACCATTGAGGTAGTAAGATCTAAAGAATATAGGAAATAGGATAAACTATGTAACCCATATATGATCAAAGTATCACTCCAATTCCCATGGTGAGGTCTATCCACATTGCAATTACTTGTATTCTACTCAATTCCCTAAGGAAACATTTTTCTATGAGAACTCACTCATCAGGTATAACATTGTGGATGGAACAAATCTATGAGATAAAACACATCGGTTCTTTTTATGATGAATCATGAAGGAACTCCTAAGGCTCATATGAGATACTCACTCAATAATTCAACAAATTATTGAAGCATTAAATATGAAAATACCCTAAACAGAACCATGAAATAATCATAATAGAGGGCATGAACCATGCTACAACACACCACAACTGAGGTATCAGTATCCCTAGTGGAGGACCTTCTCCCCCACTGGATCTCGATTATAGGGGAGTTGTACTCAATATATTAAGGACACACTCTATAAATAATGTTGGGGAGTAATGAACCTAATAGTATATAAGGTATGGGGGACCATTTCTTAGTGATTCAAGTGAGTACTTCCCATAAAATCCCCACAAAGATCAAACATAACACTTCCATTAGTTAAGTGTCACTAGAAGAAATGTACTAATTTTGTAGTCTCATGTTGAATATTTAATACTAAAATAAAGGCCACCATCACATACAATGTGTAACTCCAGTTATAGTCGGTCACTCATGGAACTAAATCCATGTTTTGGATAATGATATTTGCAAGGTATAATATTCAAAGGCATCCATATGGTGTATTCTTAGGATAGACAATGTGTCTCACAAAACTAGGTTCAACCTTTTCCATACCATCCCACATGACTTTTCCTCCTCTAAAACATGATGTGTTAGTAAGAAACATGATGTATAGTGGATACTATGCGAATCAAGAATATTGAAACCAATAATTCCCAAGAACATTTCAAAGTACATAGGGTGTTCTCTCACACAAATATCATGTGGGGTCACATGACTTCCTAGGTATACACTCCATGTACATTCTTAGTTGGACGACTAAGGGTCACATGGAATGTGGCTCCCCCAAATGGAATGTGACATTTAACTCTCCATGTAAACCCATTCCTTGTCTTATAGGGGTCTACAAGATGTTTATTCTTATAAACAATAGGTTTTATATAGTGGAATTTTATAGAAACTCTATATTGTTCACATATCCTCACACACACTTTTGTTGCCTTTATTTATACTGTGATTCACTGGAAGAATTCCCAAAATCACCTTGAAAAATCCCATGTCATTAATTCTGGCTAGATTTTAGCCCCCCAGTACTCACAAAATTCACTTTTCTACATAACTGAATATAACAGGTTGATTCATCTCATGAAATTTCCATATCCCATTCTATCTCAAGATACACATCATTTCCACTCCACCTCTATAAAAATCTCCAATCCCAAATCCGAATCCACATCAACTTCCCAATAAACTAAAAATTGATTTCACAATGATTTTTTTCTGATATAATTGAATCATTCTCCATATGAAGTATCAATTAGAAATTGAAAACGGAGGAAGAAATACATGAAACACTAAAGTGGGAATCTAGTGAAGGTCATGTTAATTTAGACACCATTGATGAAATATGATGAATTGGGAGGATAATGAAATCATAAAATTGAAAAATTAAATATAAATTTTTTAATTCTAGGAACTGATTTAAAAGATCCAAAAATAAACAATACTGATCCACACATTTATTTTTAATTAATTAAATCATTTTTACCTCAATAACCATGATTGGGTAAATGAACAACACAATCCAATACCAAGTATCATGATTTCATCGATCAATTAGAAATAATGAAATTTCATTTATGATTTTGGTGAGATCAACTATGTTCATCATCAGGTCCTTAAAACTATGTGTTCTTCCACTGTTGGTCCATGATCGTGAGATCACCCACAAACATGCTCCCCAAAAGAGCTCTCTCCTTCATCCTCTCATTCCTATAGGATTATTTTGTTAACCTTAGAAATGTATAAATATAGTGGATTATAAAGAAGCATATTTTGGGTTATAAATTTTAAAATAAATTAAATTAATAAATTATTTTGATCTATTTAATCTGTACATAGAATCTCTTAACTAAGATAACGGATGACAATGATACATATGTAACACGTAGTGTAAATATCATAGTATGAATTTATTGAAAATCTTATGTTTCCTATTTATGGCATCGTTATGGAGATATTTAATAGTTTTTTAAAAATTATGCATGTGATATGCCATTTTTAATATTTATAATATATAATTATCAAGCCACCATAAATTCAGAATGCAACCCTGACTCCTCAACTTACTCTAAATATATTAATTGAAATATTCTAGTGAGTAAATGATTAATTTATAACTCTCTATAATAATAATAAGAATAATAATATCAATTTATTTTCTACCAATATTCATACATTTATTTTATATATTTGTATATATTATGATTATTTTATATGATTTTATATAAGAAATGAAATGGTTTTATTCTTGTTGAAATGATTGGGATCCATGTTTTTATATAAAAACTAAATTTCTAAATTTTGGAGTTTTAATTTGAAAAATTGAACTTTTTTTTTGGATTTCACATATCAAAATTTTCATAGGATGAATTTTTGGTATTTTTTTAGAAAATATTGATTTTTGAGTGAATAGTCAAAAATACTAATTTTTATAAACTGTCCCTTATATTCAAATTATGTTAACTTATATTTTAGATTGGTTTTAATGTAAAATTATTCATGTTTGGATATTTTTTTTATTAATTCTATACAAATTATCATTATTTATATTTTTTAATGCAATAATTTTTAGGTTGAAAACAAAATTTTTATAAAAATTGTTTTTTGTTATATTTTTCCCAAATATATTAAAATTTATTTATTAAACCTCAAAAAATTGAAAAATAACAACTTTATTTAATGTTTGGGATCTGAAGGCTCACATTTTTTATTTTCACAATTTTATTTTATAATATTATAAATACATACCATGGTAATAAAAACACTCCTACAAATATAAAAAGGTTCGATATATGGGGGTCAAATTATTTGATATGGAATCAAATATCTCTACAACCTAGATTAATTGGACTGGTTTTGTATATTTTGAACTTACCCTATCATTGATTCAATATTTATATATTTGGGGATACTTTACCTCAAGAAATAGATTTAATATTTTTAAAAACTTAAATTAATTACATGACATCCACTCCCCTAACATATAGAGAGCCAACCTACTCTCCTCACATCATCACATGCTTTATTCCACATATCTCGACCTATATATACATAAATCATTTCCCAATATCCCTTCATGCATCATAGAGGTCCTAGTTTTCTCAAAATACCAATCCTAGAAGGTTTCATTTATAATTAAAAGATAGATATCAGAGGAGGAGGAGGGTGGATGCTTAGAAGAATCGAGTTGAGACTCGAGTTATGGGTTATTATTTTAAATAAATTATCTTATATTTTTTCTTCAAAAACTTTTTCATTCCTGATAATTTTCTTTTAAATCATCTTGAATTATCTTAGTTTTTCTTTAATGTTATTTCAATGTCATTTTAGACAATTTTTTACTTTATTTATAAAGGATTATAAAAATACCATTTCCATATTTTCTATATGGTTTTTTTAATTTTTAAAAAACTGATAAAGGAATTTTTTACTATATATGTATTGACTATCATTTCCCTCAATCATAGTATTTATTAATTATCAATCATCCTAATCAAGTAAACATGTTTTTTATAATATTATTTTATTCCCTCAATGCAATTTTTTTCATTTTTTGAAAGGAAAAATAATTATCTTCTAATCTTTTGTGACAAATAATTTGTTATTATATATGGTATTATATTCAAATTTAATAGAAAATTGTCAAAATTTTAAAAAAAATGTATATATGATTCTAATTCCTCAAATGGTTATATTAAATTTTATATAAATTAAGCTTGATCTCGACATAACTCTCATGGTGTGTGATCAGGATAAATATCTCCAAATAATTAGGTAACTGGATGGATTCTACGAGTTATAGGTTACTTCTATGATATGTGGGAATTATATATTTAGATTATTTCATTATAGGGTTTCTTATAAGGGTGAATAAAAGGATAATATTCCATGGTACCTATATTATTTTCATTAAATTGTGATTAAAAGACATATTTGATTAAAAAAGCTAAGAAAGTGATCTTATGTTTTTTATTAAATTATATAACCTTTTAAAATAGAAAGTATTATTACCATAGAATGGTATTAATTTGTCTTATTATTTTCAAATAAAATCTTGATGATGATTAATTTTCCTTTGTTATTTCTTATAAAAAAATTAATGAAGTATAACTAAAAATGTGGTTTTTTTTGAAAAGGTAAATGGAAAATTGATTTTGAAATTTATAAGAAAAAAAACCATTTCTTATTGATTTCTTTATTTATAAATGTTTTATGAGGGGGTTTGTCCCTTAATGATCTATATCATTCCCATCCCATTTTTTTTAAATATTTTTCATCAGAAATAACGATGTGTAGGAATTTTATTAAAATTAGATATACAATTATTAGAGTTATTTTTAATGGGAAATTTGTGTCTTTATATATAATATTTTATGGGGAAAAAGTATATTGTGTGGAAGTTTCCACATTTGAATGTAATTAATTTAAAATTTTACTAATACTCTAATCCAAAAATGGATATTGGGATGTTAGTGATGAAATATATGAGATAATTCAAGTAATTTATGTGAGTTTTATGTCTAGGTCATTATAAATACACTAGAGGGTATTCCAGTATATTTAGTACCAAAAAATAAACTATAGGTTCAGTGATATTGTATACCTCATAGAGCCTAGTGGTATATAATATACTATTCAATAATACTGACTATATAATTAACAATAATGAATTCATAATTTATCTAGAGATGGTATTCATGATAGAGGATCTCATTGATAACATAACCATATTTCAAATGGATTTTACACATAATCAATTACCTCAATATTCCATGTTATTTAATTTCCCCATAATTTCTATTTAGTATTCATTTTTAAACTATTTTACATGTTAAAATTTCATTCATTTAAAAACCATTAACCATTAAAAAGATTTATTTAATTCTAACCCCCACCCATTCATTCGACCTCTAACTATCAAATATAGTCTATTTTGATATAGTGTGTGATCCATCAACTTTTTTATATATTTAATCATGTAATTTATGATCATATCATTCATAAATATATCATTATAACTATTTTTAACCACAAATAATATCAAAACATCTCCCATCATTAATTAATGGTGAAAGATAAATTAATCTAAAATCCATTAACCCCTCATTTTCATATTTAAGCAATCATCATAGAAATAAAATATTCCATTAAATTTAGATTATTTAATAGATATATAATTGATTATTATTTATAATAAGAACAATGAAGCATCACACAAACAAGAATAAGTTGTCAGTAATAATAACTACACCTATGGTTTTCCATTTTTCAACTTCCCTTAAGAACATTACAAGATTTAAGTTATCATTTAGTTATGACGATGACAAGGCTCATCATCGAAAACAAAAACAAGGTATCATGTTATCATATATCATTTGATAAGTTTTAGAACCTATTAAATTGATTGATAAGTGTAAATATATAGAAATATAATAGAAAACATGAATCAACCCCCAAAAATTTATCTTCCAACATCTGAATTTCAGTTTGTCATCCTTAATTTATTTCCACTTCTATTTAAGTATTTGCATCTCATTTTTCTCTTCCCAAAAAACTATGAACACTCAAAAAGTAATTAAATTCATCAAAAAATGAGGCACATTATTATAACATGGATAAAAATCATTCTAGGTATATTAAAGAATATAATTCTAAAAGATATAAGGGATGTGTGGAAATCACCTACCTCAATTCATATTTTAACAACAACTATGCACGGTCCATGTAAAAGAAATAGGATCAAAAGGATAAAAGTAATCATGGAACAGACAATAATATTATATAAAGGGATACAAATATCACTAATCATTGATAAATGTATTGTATGGAAGGTAACTGTGTACTCCAAAATATGATCCCTAAGTAGCCTAGGGTATGAAGAAAAATAACGTGAAAGGTAGAATTTGGGTTGGATCCAAAACTTATAAAAATTTTACCAAAAACCCCATTAACATCATAAAACCCACTTTTTTTATATAAATGGATTGAATCAAACCTTTTTTATAAACAACTGAAATTAAAGGTTCCTTGTGATGAAATTATTTTACATCATGATTTCTCCTTTCACACCTTGAACTCTCTACAAAAGAACACATACAAATCTTCCCAATAATTCTCCCCCAAAAAACTAAAGTCCCAAATTATCTTTCAGGATGAGAATCAAAACTACAACATGTTTTGAACTACACTTAATTCCAATCATTTAAATTGATATAGTATTGTAGATTCATCATTAACTCTTACACTTATAACTCTCATGAAACTTCTCTAGTTCCCATGATTCACCAAATGAATGCCCATGAAATTTATAATCTTTTATATCAGATAACTCCCAAATTATTCTCATCCTTGAGAACCAAACTAGACACTTAAATATATGATAAGGTGAATGAAAAAACCTACCTCAATAAGCCTCTTCGAAACATTAATATAGCATGAAAAAAATCACATAATAAGAATGGGAGCTGAAAACAAGAGCCACAAGCACTCCAAAGTACACTCTCTTAGGGAAAGATACCTCTCAAGTAGAAAATATGTACCAAAATCACCTTGATTATAAAATATCACAAACTAATAACTGTATTCACCTTAAATATGATTTAATAGGAAATTCCTCTTTAAATCCATTACATAGAAAAAATATGTCTATCAAAATAAACCAACAACTTTGTTTTTGAAGATATATTTGTGAATAAAAAAACATAGTTATTTCTAATAATGAAAAAATTGATTAAATAAGTTTTAGTGAAAGGGTAGGAATATCCCAAGACAGTCCAATATCTAACACCATATTGAATACTAAAAATAATGTGAACTAATGGGAAATCATACTTATGGTTCCCCACATTATTACACCAGAAATGAATCATCTCCCTAGATACATGACACCTCTAAATAGTCAACCCATGGGAATGAGGTCATGTTCAGTTTTCAAATGATCACCTCACTATCCTCTTCCATAGACCTAATATTTCTCAATGTAGAGTATTGATTACAACCATATAAGCCAATTTGGACTGGTATTCCCCAAAATCCTATATCAATGGAAACCCTCCATTTGAGACCGCCTCTTAGTCTCTTGAAACATCCCAATATAACATCAAAATAGATACAAAAAATAGCACGAACCTCCTAACTTAGTGTAGGAATGAATAATTGTGCTCGATTCTTCACATTGGACCAATAACATTAAAAATAACTATTTTGATCCATGAAGAGACCCCCATGGTTGTGCACACTCTTAGATCCCTAATAAATATCTTAATTATACTATATATAATCCCACAACTATAGTTAGGAGATAAAATCCTAGTTTAATAACCTAATGAACTCTTCTCGATACCACTATTTTGAGCCTCCAAACATTGTATACCACCAATATCAAGCCACTTTCTGATACATGGAAACTGAAATAATCATCTCCCATTACCACCCAACACCACTTCCCATATGTTTCATGGAGACAACCATCATATCCCACGTCATCCAATAAAACCATCTCAAACAAATAATCCACTCATTCTCTCTAGATAACTATATGAAGGAAGCCATAATCTTGTTTCAAACTCTATGTACCCAACTAAATCCCACTATGTCACTTATGTTATATGTGTATACCCACTACACAACACACCAAAATCCCACAAAAAACTACAAACATCATTACATAGAAAGAAATAATCATGATAACAATCCCAAATATCGGTATAAATAGATCCTCTTGTTGAACACAAATCAAGATGATCATCTGTCACATCAATAAATTTTATTTTTTTGGCATCCCTGACTCTTTGACATAGTTTTTAAAAAATTTATGAATGAATGTGTCTTGATGGGGGAAGTTTCTCCCATTCCCACATGCTTTATGACATAACATGTTAACAATAAAAAACAATAACACCATAGAGAATAAAAAAATCAACAATAATCAATCAATCCTGGTCAATATTCTCTCTTCTATACCTACTAGTAAATCCATTACAATGACATCAAATAATAACTCTCCACTCCACCATAGAAATCCAACATGACCTAGCTACCTAACTCACCCTATTTATGATATAGTCAGTGCCTCTGTCATATGACCTACCGAGAGACCCATAAGATAAAAAGGATAAGAGTAAACACACATTAACAACCACAAAATAATGTATTTAATATTTCAATAATACTATAATTCCTATTTTTATTGGGATTTTGTATTATCTCATCATCCATTTCATTGTTGTTTTCAAAAACAAATTGGATTCACAAGGATAATATTTATTACCATGTTTAAGTGCATATCATTTTATAGGAGGTAATATAAATAAATTAATCAAAATAGTTTTTCACAAATTATAAAAGAACCGAATCAAAATAAAATGTAAATAAATATCTTTCATCATTAGTTTTACAAGGATGAAATCCACAAAACAAACATCATCAATCGGTTTTTATCTTTTCAAATGAACTTTTTTCATTACAAACATTAAATGATTATACTTCATGAAAGGATTTTAAATCAATTCCATCAAAAAATAATTCATATTAATGGAACTAGAGAACATCAGTGCAATAAATCACTACATACTAGTTTTAAAAAAATTTATAAACTTTGTAGACGTACATTCGATTATGTGAGGATTTCATGTTATCCAAACTTTTTTATAAACATTTTATTATTTAGAAAATATATTTTTATCTCATATGAAACATAATTTTCACGATGTTAATTATCATACTAAATATAATATACCACAAAAAAATTCATAAAGTTATAATTCATGGAATTCGACATTCTATAATTTCAAGAATAACACACAAAACATTCTATTAAAGTTTAAATTTTAAATTTTCAAATGAATCATTCCAAGTCATCACATTTTAAATTACTAGAAAATAATTCCTTATACATTTTAGTAAACAAGTATCATGTTCTTTAATAACAATATAAAATTAAACTATCTTTTATTTTCATGCTTCATGTTGATGTTATTTTCAATTAAACATTCATTAATCATAATTTTCGAAATTAAAAATGCATCCATTGTATTTTTATGATGAAATGATTCCAAATTTTTATTTATGTTTGAAATGATAAATAAAAGACCTTATAATGTAAACAATCAATGAAAATTTACTTCATCTCTATACATAATTCAAATAATTAAATTTTTATGTTTATCCCTTACACATGGTCATCTAATTTATAATACCAATATTTACACTTCATGTAACAAAAACCAATTTATCATTACCAACATGAAATTAATAATACTTTTCAATGTCAATGACAATATGCATGTAATATTATTTAAAGCTAAACATGAAAAGAATAAATATTTTACCAAAAAAGGAACATCCACACTGATGAAAAGGAAGGGAAGACTATTTTCATGAAAAATTTCCTAATTAGAATGTTATTATTGAGATTTCTTATCTTTTTTCAAGATTTTACATAAAACATATTCAAAATAAATATGTATAACCTAATTTTGACATGTTAATACTAGACATAATGAGTGTACACTTAACAAGAGATGAACTGATTTGTCATGAATTAAAATACTCTACACACGGCTCTAAAACAAATCATTTTGTTATATCCATGAGGAATATATCAATGTAAGTAATTTTTTACTAGGATTTAAAAACCCATCAATTTCATAAAATAATAAACTCATAAGCATGTATTGATAAAAACTCTTTACATCCTTTGAATAGATGAACTTTTCACATACTTCGCTATTAGAAATGAAATGAATTTTAAAAGGAATCAAGTTACAAAAGAAAATGAAATATTACATCATAGTTTTAATAAGTAATTTTTAAAAAATCATATTTAATTAGTTCAAAATTTTAATCTCAATGATAATGTCATATAATGAAATCCGAAAGGAAAAAATAGTTATTAACAATCAAGGCATTGGATTATGATGGAAAAAATTGTGAGATGATTTAGGATAGGATGTCAATGAAACTAATAACCTCATTAACATACCTCAATATTATTTCACCTTTGTAATGATTACCCTCCCACTAAAATAATTTTTTAGGTGATCATGGTCTTTTTTTCAGATCATAAGGGGACCCAAATATTTGTGTCCTTATATGTCCCCTTGGTCTACATTATATGTTAGGTTCAAATATCATTAAATATAAAAAAATCCCATCCAAAATTCAGTTCAACCTAACACTATTGTACAACAAATATGTGAACCATCACCATTTCATACCAATATGTTGTTAACCCCCTCCAACAGTACCCCTCCAAGCCCATAAATGATGAAATTGAGATCATACCTCTAAATCCCACCACTGAGAGGCCATGTGTCGATGACTATCATTGAGGGTATTTAAATCACTCAATTTGGGAGACATAACACTAAAAAAAATAATAAAGATTGAATGATAGGATAAACTACCACCAAAAAAATTCATTATGTATATATAAAATAATCCAAACTATCCCATTGTGAAAAATAATACTAGCATTTTAAATGCACATCATCAATATAACAAATGAAATTGAAATTCCAAACCCCATTCCATGAACTAAAGCTATCCTAGAATCATGAATAGTAATACCAACACCATTTATCTATATTTATACACTCAAAAAAATATGGTTGGTTTAGTATTTTTTAGTACTTAGTAGGATCATCCTCTTAAAAAATTAGAACTTTGTGCGAAATAATGTACAAGGTAAGAAAATAATGATAATCATCCATGAAAAATCTTCAATCACAATCGTCAGTAAATAAGATAATATGTATGGTAATAATTCAAAATTTACAAATAATATCATGGCCCAAGAGACATTATAATAAAATATATGCCACAAAAACATTTTAAAATTAATTTTCACCATCATATTCATATAACCATATATAAAATTTTTAATAAAAAAATGGCAGGGTAACATAAAATCAAGGGATATCTACCTATTTTCCTCCCCATTTAATTCAAATTCCCAACATATTACTATCATATATATTCTATCCTTGTCACATTATGGTATCATGAACTAGTCAGTAATAAACCTCACACCCTCCCCCTCTCATACACAACCCCAACCATACAACTCCATCAACATCTATATACCAAAACCTAGAATCATGATTTACCATCCTTTCACTTTTATGTATCGCCATCTGCTATTTCCAAATACTATAGCATCTCATCTCTTCAATAGCCATTAGGGTATACGATTATAAAAACTATCATAAAAATACCATGTTGTATCTGAAATTTATTCTTGTACCAATAATTTACCCATAAAATCTACTAGGAAATAGAACCCAACACAATACCCATTAAATCATTATGTAACAAAAATTTCATATGTAAATACAATGAGGGGACTTATAAAAAAAATACCTTATAGGGTTTTTTTCTTCCAATATCAATACACTAGAGTGTATCCTAGAATCTATAAACCAAGGGTTCTTATATTTCATCCATATTAATACCCTACAGAGTCATCCAAAAGTAATACCACATAGGTTCTTCAGGTACATACAATAGAAATACCTCATAGGGTCTTCCAGAACTAATGCACTATATGGTCTTCCAATATATATAGTACCACTCAATATCTTGCAGGATACTCCAGATCCAATATCTTTTAGGCTCTACTAGTATATTATATACCATTAATCCATATAAACTCCATAAATAATAAGAATAAGTTTATTTTTTAACAAGATATATACTTTACGTAAATGAATATCACCAATATAATAAACTGATTTTAGAAAGAGAATCCCCATAAATAAAAACCTTGTTATTAATCCCAAAGTATTGAGTTAAATTTATTTTAAGTGGTGTTTGATTATTTTATAACAAGATATATGATAATAAGATGAGATTATTGGAGAATTGTCAACAATATAATTGACTTCTTGATGATTATATTTTATGAAAAGTGATATTGAAGGTTGTTGTGTTGGAATCATTGTCTATAGATAGTGAGTGGGTATCTGGAGTAAACCCAAAAGTGAAATGAATTTTTAAAAGTAGTTTACAGGGTCACGAGAGGTTTAAAAGAAGGTTGAATGGATACTTGGTAAGGTGGAGGATGACCATGACTTTGGAAAATTTAATGTCTATTAATGTTTCCCAACACGTTCTAGAAGACACCTTGGTTAGTGGTTTTAGTAAAGTTAAAAGAGGTACTAGGTGTGGCCACACCCATTGAATATAGATTCTTTCCATGGAAACAACCAATGTATGAAGAGGAATATGTAGTGGTAATAATGGTATATAATTAAGAATAACAATCTAGGTGAACCACAATAATTTCAAAATTATTGTTGGGAAGAAAATTCCCAAAATGGGAAACTAGAAAAGGACAACACCATAGTGTTCCCCATAGTGAAGTTTATGTTCACCTATAAAAAATGGACAAAGACAATATATTTGTGGTTAAGGTTGTGGTATGAGTATTGTAATAAATTAGATAACTACAATGTATATAGGCCAAATAGGGATTTACCATAAACATGAGTAAGCTTTGGTGCTTGTGTTTCCTCCCTATGAGAAACTAGGATATCCAAAATTGGTGTTGGGGTATTCAAAGTTCTATGTGTTTCAAATCTAGTTCATCATGAGAAGGTATCTATTAGAATAATTACATGGATGTGGTTTTTTCTTTCATGAATAAAACATCCAAGTGTTTCCTACCAATAAATCAGGAAGGTAATGTTGATGGGTGATTTGTATATTTTTAGAGAAATCACTCGAATGATGTTTGAACCATTCAACTGTGATTTATATATCATAGATCCATATTTTATACAAATATAGTATAATGAATCGAAGAAAATTTCTACATTATAAATTTTCAATTTAATGTAGATTTTATCAATGCATCAAATTGAATTATGTTTTCCACAATGCAATAATTTGATTTCATTTATGGAGATAATCATTGATTCTTTTAGGAGTTAAGGGAATTTTTAGTGGCCTAATTCAGTGATTAAAATTATCCATTTTTATTCCCTTATCTCTCTTATTGTTTGTGTGATTAAAATTTACTAAAGGGAATAAAATAGGGAGTTTCTATATGCACATTTTTATATATCCAAAAAATATATCAAAAATAGACTCTACACAAAAAAACATATATAGATAACGAAGAAGAAGAAGATTGTAAAGAACCGACCCTGGTTTCCCAGATCTAGTGCCTTAATCCATTACATTGGAATGATTACAATGAATTCGTATCCTGAAGGATAGAATAGTTTGGTAGATTTTGAAAACCAGATATATATATATATAAGTTCAAAATTACCAATTTAAAGGAAATATAATATAGAAATTCATTTGAAAACATCCACAACTCCTAGGATATCCCTATTTTTCAATCATAATACACCTATTCATATCTTGGGAAAATGAAACATAAGAAATTGGTGACCGCAAATTCTTAGTAAGGGTAAAAAATATAGTATAATATATCACAATCATAAACATTAGGCAAGGTGAATAACTAAAAACACATGCCTTTAAAAAAATAACCTTGAACATACTATAACAGGAATAAGAACTGAGTAAATAATACCATAATTAAGTATAATCATGGGTATTACACTAGTATAATAACAACATGAACTTTAAATTACTAGTTTTATAATGAGGTAATGCATAATGCTAGATATCATTACCATACCGTCAAAGCCTCATGCCATGATCATAAATAACCATGTTGTCAAGGCCTCATGGAAAGACTGTAGTTTGTCTCATGAGACCTACCATTGCATCGAGGGAATATAGTGGACACAACAGTCAGTTAATAATTGTAATAAATTCCTCATATGAACATGGATAAACATAAATATTATATACATTCATATTGAAACTCATATATGAAATGTAAATAACTTTCCCAGAACATTAAACATAAACACTAACCATTCAGAGTAAATTAGTGAATGGTTTCAAGATCGAACCTCCACATTAAAACTAATAATAAAACATTAAATTAAATATTTTAGATTATATAATAAAATATTAATCCCAATAATACATACGAATCAACAAGAGTGTTGAAATAGATGAAGAAACTCTTATAAACTCATCGAGTAATTCTTCAGATAAATACTATTTTACTTTGAAAAGAAGTGTTCTTTTGGAAAAATATTTTCTTAAAACAAGAAGTGAAGTAAGATAGTATTATAAATATAATATTATTTATTTTATAAATATAACGGTTTCTAAAAATAGATTATATAGTGCCATTAAAAATAGGTAAGAATTTGATAAATTCCCTTGTATCAGGATTTTTTTCTTGAATAAGTTTTAAAATATCATTTTAAAAAAAATTAATCCCCTTAAAAGAAACTAAAATTATGGTTGGTAAACATATAAAAAAACTCACATCGAATTTAGTATAAATTAATATGAATAAATGAGAATTTAATTGAGGTATGTAGATAATAATAGTAACCGAAATTAAAATTGAGGTTCGGGTAGAAAGCCCATACCTTAAGTCTGATGGTGTTCTTCACTTGATCTTAGTGTCCCGGATAACCAAATAAATAAATTAATTAATATTTAAAGAACCTATTATTTATGTAATTGATTTATTATATCCTTATTACGTTCATTCATGGCCTTCTTTATGGGTTTAAAAGGTTCAATATTATTGTTTGGCAGCGTTTTCTTCCATTGTATTTATGACCGGTTTACTTATATACAAGTAAGGAGAGACATGTAAGATGAGAATGGTTGTCCATAATAGAATATTTATTTTATTTTTTAACATATAGAATATAACATGGTTATAAATTCATTTGGCTATTGTGAGTGAAGATGAATTATTATATAAAATGTTAATAATAATTGTCTGCGTTAATTGGCAATTTCTGATCACACCAAACTCATTTAGATTTATAAAATAATATCATCTATACAAAAAGATTTCGTAATCTTACATAAGTTATAATATATATATATATATATATTAGTTTTCAACCATAAAAATGGTTTCATGACTAGAACTGGGGATTATAATAGAATTTGAAAACTCGTCATCCTTGAATGTGATAAATTAACACATCTCGGATGGTGTTCTAATTTATAGTATTAAAGAAGGGGAAAGGAGATATGATTATGAATTATTCCATTATCATAAAATAATTATATTAAATGTAAGGTACTAGATTTATCAGAAAAATTTCATTAAAGGTGTTTAGGAAATAATAAATAAAATAAAGGAACTCAAAATAAAGTAAATGAAAAGAGGAATTTACCTCTTGAAGTTATCTTCCTTGAGAGCCTATTTAGGGGAGAGGTTTTTGCCTTTTTATGATACCATGGGATTTTGGATGTGGGGAGGGAGATTGGTAAGATATTTGAGCAGAATTTAGATAAGTCACAAGTCTCTAGAGGAGAGAACAGTAGGGGGAGTAACGAGGGGTTATAGTGGAAGAGTGGAGTGATTTTTAAATATCTTATTCATTATTTTATTATTTCCCTCAAGAAAACCAACAGTGTTGATTTATGTGACTCATAATAATAATAAGTTTATATGAGTTTGAACCATGTGTGATTACATCAGACATTATTCTACTAATAGTGAATTTAACTAATAATGTACATATAGGGTAAATTACCTTGTTTTCCTATTCATAAATTTTTTTGAGTATTTCAGAAAATCCCAAAAATTCACCATAATTTTTTTGATGGGAATATTTTAAAAATGAAATACAGTTTTTTGAAATAATTTTTTAAATATGATTAATTTAATTAAAAAATCATAATTTATCTGAAAAATAACAATTTTAAAACTATAATTCATTTTATATCACCTTGAAAATTAATCAAGATCTCATTTTTTATAACCTTAAGACAATAAAATAATAATATGATTTACTATTAATAAGGGTTGTATTACTATTCATATTACTATTAATAAGGGTATGTTTCTATTCACTAAAAATTAATTTTGTCATATCAGACTCTAATTATCTTACTAAACGCAACCGTGTATGTCAGTTTTTCAAAATTCAAACCACTGAGGTATAAAAATCATGTTAGCTGGATATGTTATAACAAAGTGTTGTTTTATATAGACTCATTGTTTTATGAATTAAATATTAAATTTATTTATAAATACTTGGGTTATTACATTCTCTCCCCCTTATAACAATTTCTTCTCTGAATTTACCAAAAAGTTACCTTACAAAAATATTTGGGTTGTTCTTTACCATAAGCTCCTCAGGTTCGTATATTACTTCTTCAATTCATTGATTTTTCTAAAGTACCTTTACCAGTCATTTAATCTGATTACTCAACACAAGTTACATAGTTTCCAGAATCTAGATAGGCTCTTAATAGTAAGATAAGTCTGGTTTCAATTCTATACCTTCAGAAGAGAGGACAGGCATTGGGTATAGCATGTACTTTCTCAACAATGAGACATTGAACACATTGTGTACTTTAGACCAGCTTAGAGGCATTTAAAACCCACAACCCATAGCTCAAACTCTCTCAAGAATTTCAAAAGTTCTAGTGTACCTAGGACTCAGTTTCTCTTTCTTCCCAAATCTTATAACACCCTTACATGGATATACATTTAAGAAAACATGATCTCCCCCTTGAAATTCCAAATCCTTCCTTCAATTATCAGCATAAATCTTTTTTCTTTTTTGAGGTGCTTTGATATGGGTTTGAATTGTATATACCTTCATTTTTTCCTCCACAATCTTTCGTCCCACAATATTCCTTTCATCAACTTCATCCCAACATGTTGGTGTATGACATCTATTTTAGTACAATGCTTCATATGGTGCCATTTGAATCTAATAATGGAAACTATTATTGTAGGAAAATTCAACAAAAGTTAAATACTGATAACACATACCTTGAAAATCAAGTGAAAATGATCTCAATATATCTTCTAATGTTTGGATGATCCTTTCTGAGTTCACCTCAGTTTGAGGGTGTTAATCAGTACTCAAACGAAGCTCGATGTCCAAATATTTTTGAATAAATTTTCAAAATATTTATGCAAATCAAAGTTCATGATGACACACTATAGAAATAGGATCTCCATAAAGTCTTACAACTTCATTGAAATATATCTGTGAAAGGTTCCCTAGTGGAAAATCCTTCCTTATTGCGAGGAAATGTGGAGATTTGGTAGGCCGATTCACAATTACCCATATTGCATCATTAATTTTTAGAGTTTTAAGAAATCTAGGGAAACATAAATAGTGATGTTATCCCATTTCAATATAGAAATAGGTATAGGTTTAATGAATCCTCTAAGATATTGAATTTCATCTTTCACCTTTTGAAAGACTAAACATCTTGATACATAATTAGCAATTTCTGATTTCATGTTGTCCCACCCAAAATGTTTCTTCAAATATCTATACATTTTAGTAATACCAGGGTGTATAGATAAATTTGAACTATGGGAATCATCCAATAACTCCCTTTTTAGATAGGGTGTTTTTGGAACCGAATGCCTTTTTCTAAATCCTAAAATTCCATCTTCATATACAAAGTCTTGGAACTTCCCATCATCCATATCACTAATTTTCTTTTGATGACACTAGTGCAGAAAACGTTATTTACGTCACCATTTTTGACGTCGGTTATAAATTAACCGACATTAAAACTCAAAGCGTGGGGTTTTTTTTACGTTGGTTATTTGATAACTGACGTAAAAAATGAGTTATCTACCGGTTTTTTACGTCGTTTATTTTAAAACTGACGTAAAAAACCCCCCGCGCTTTGGTTTTTTACGTCGGTTATAAAATAACCGACGTAAAAAGCGAGTTATCTATGTGTTTTTTATGTTGGTTATAAAATAACTGATGTAAAAAACCCCCAGCACTTTGGTTTTTTACGTCGGTTATTTTATAACCGACGTAAAATACCCATAGATAACTCGTTTTTTATGTCGGTTATAAAATAACAGACTTAAAAAACCCCCAGCACTTTGGTTTTTAACGTCGGTTATTTTATAACCAACGTAAAAAACCAATAGATAACTTGTTTTTTTACATCAGTTATAAAATAACTGACGTAAAAAACCAAAGCACGGGGGGTTTTTACGTCGGTTTTAAAATAACTGATGTTATAAATTTAAAAAATAGTTTATAACGTCGGTTATATAATAACTGACGTTAAAAAACATTTAAAAATTTAAAGCCTTGTGGACTGTCATTTACGATTTTTCGATTGACAGTCCTCCTGCTCGTCTCTCTCACGCGGTAAACCCTAATCGGCTCGTCGATCGACCTGCGTTAAACTCATTTTGGCTTCATCGTTTATCTTCTTTACTCCTCTCGGATCTATCATCTCAACTTGCAACACTCAAGTAAGCCATCCACGAATTTATTTCGTTCTTTTTTTTTCACGAATAGTCTATAATTATGTTTTGTGATTTTTTTGTTTAAACTAGGTTAGATTCTTCCATTTTGAACCCTATTACATATTTTTGAATATCGTTGGCTTTTTATTTCCTAACCATTCACTATGAATAAAATAATTTCTATGTATGAATTATGAAATGTTATTTTCTATAATAGGAGTGATCCATCACTGGCTTTTTATTTCCTAACCATCCACTATGAATAAAAAACAAAATTATTCTTATTCCATTCATTTTTTAATTCCATGTTTTCTATTCCTTTGATTGAAGGGTGTTCAACAATATATCATAGATAAAATGATTGAGAAATTATTGACTAAACTATATACTCATTATTAATATGGTTTCAATACCATATAATCATTGAATGGTATCTACCAAGAAATTTATTTAGTATCATTAAGAACCCATTTATATTACATGGGATTATCATGTTTATTGATTGAATTATAAATTTTTTATTTATATGATTCCATTTTAAATGGATATTAAACCCATTTTTTCCATGTATTCTTTGTGATATAATGATTATTGATTTTATATCTCACACATACGTATGGATGTTGATGGGTGGGGTCATATATCATCATCCACTTCATTGATTTTGTTTTATATCTCATAAGATAGTAAGGTGTGGATATAATGTGTTTGTTCAAAATGTCATGGGAATAATATTTTTTCACACATGTTAATGTGTGGACATAATGTGTGGATATAATGAGTTTATTTGATGTAGGTTTTTCTTTTTCATGGATTACATCATAAAGTGGTCTCGGTTCATTTGATTTTGTTTTTCCTTTAACACCACCCCCCCTTAATGACTATGATCTCTCATTGCCAAGTTTTTCTCTAATTGTTCTCTCATACACCTTTTGGATTTGATGGTTGATTACAAACATATTTATTCAAATATTTAAGCTGGATTATACACATTGTTTAGGATTATTTTTCTGTTTTATGCCACTTTATTTACTATTCTATCCAATATTAAGACCCTTTCTAGTAAGGAAAATTTCATAAAAAATACGATTGGACACTTCATCATATTTCATGAAACGTTTTTTAAAAAAAAATATGTTATATCAAAGATGTGGAAATGGGTGGTGTCTGGGGGGGTGTCCAAGGGGGTGGGTGGGTGTGAGTGTTTGTCCACGTGGGTGGGGGCCTATCAATAGGGTTGTGGGGGTTGTCCGGTTGGGTGGGGGTGTCCAGAGGGTTGGGGGGTGTCCAGGGGGTGTTCAAGGGGTAGGGGTGGGGGTGGTGTCCAGGATGGGTGGGGGGTGCTGTCTAGAGGGGTGGGGGGGCTTTCCGGAGGGTTGGGGGGTGTCCAGGGGTGGTCCGAGGGGGTGGGTGGGTGTGGGGGGCTGTCCAAGGGGGTGGGGGGCTGTCCAGAGGGTTTTGGGGGTTGTCCGGGGGGTGGGGGTGATTCTCAGGTTTACTCCATTTTCTCTAATTTTCTATCAACTATGTAGGCGTCATGGTTTTCTTTAATTCAATGAAATTTAAAACTGTTATATCTAACTATATTTTGTTTTAAAAATTAATATTCAAGCATATTTTTTAAATACCCATAGATTTGTTTTATATTTTAAATTGTTTTACATTCAAATTATGATTTTTTCATATAAACATATATTTTTCATATATTTAAAATATATATTTTTTGTTGATATTTGTTATAGGTAATAATGAGTCGAAGTTGGATTATGACACATCGAATGAGCAATGAATTTGAGGAAGGTGTTGATGCCTTTTTGGAATTTTCAAAACGAAATGTTCCAATTAGTGACATTTTTTTTGTCCATGCCTGAAATGTTTGAATATGAAGAAGTTGAAAAGTAGAGAGACAAAAGATCATCTGATTTGTCATGGTTTTAATCTGAGTTACAGCCCTTAGATTTGGCATGGTGAAACTAGACGGAATGTCACTGATGATGATGATTCTCAAGATGGTAACACTGATGTAATTGAAGAAATGATTCGCGATATTGTAGTAGAACAAATTGAGATAGAACCGACAGTTGCGCGTCTATATGGTGATGCTGAAAAACCATTATATCTTGGTTGTACAGATTTTACTATTTTTTCGGCGGTGCTAAGATTGATTAACCAGAAGGCGAAACATGGATGGAGTGACAGAAGTTTTACAGAGCTGCTACAATTGATTGAAGACATTCTTCTAGAAGATAACGATCTTCCAGATTCACATTACAAAGCCAAGAAAATATTATTGTCACAACCCGACCTCGGGGCCCATGCCGTGACTACCCCAAGCCCGCCTTCCATAGGCCAGGGGCTGGCGACTAGCACCAAGGCGTAAATCCCGGTAAACAGAGAAGGCTTTCCCTTTATAAGTAACAACCACCACAGAGTCAGCAAGCGGAAAGTAACTACAAGGTGCAGAAAAGTAAAGGGGGCCGGAATACAAGCCCAACAGAAAGTACAACTGAAAAGGAAAAGAACAGCAACTGAAGAAAAGACGGCGGCCTCGTGTCGTCCACTGGCAATCCCACCTGAAGGGTGGGTACAGATAGCCTCCAGGCTCCTCGGGTCCCACGTCCGCTCCGAGCACGTCCCGCCCAGTGGTCCACCTCCAGGTACCATCCTGCTCCACGCCCCAACCGTGATCAGCGCTGTCCGTCGTATGCATCCAACACAACAAGGTGCGGGCATAGCCCGTGCAGGGGTGAGTATAAGCAACTCAGTAAGGACCCCGAGACCCCCGAAGGTCCCCCGAAATCCACAAAGGATATAGCACAAAAAGGAAGGTGCAATCACGAAGTAACATCTGACTCGACTTAGGTATATGCCCATACATATACCTAAGTCCCCACTTCTAGCTCTGCTCACGAGCTCAAGAACAACTCAATCCACATAGGAAAGCAAGACTCAAATCCAAAAAGGAGAGTAAACAGTAAATCCACAAAGGATAGTTCAACACAAACCACAAAGGAGAGTAACATAAGATTCAGCTCAACCAGGTATACTTTTTCAGATGACGTCAAGATGATCACTGATCCATCTAAGTCGTCGGACCCACGAAGGATCGATAGGTACTAACCCCCGCAAAAGACCCACACAGGATCGGGCTCACACAGAACCTGTAGGCAGTGGCTCACACAGAACCGGTAGTAAGGACCCACATAGGATCGGGCTCACACAGAACCTGTAGCACTGATCCACGTAGGATCGCTGAGTGCAGTAGTCGACGCAGTCCACTGAGAATCTCTGCACAGTCGTCGCCGCAGTCCACGAAGGATCTCTGCTCTGCCATCGTCGCAGTCCACTGAGGATCTCTGCTCTGCCGTCGTCGCAGTCCACGGAGGATCTCTGCTCTGTCGTCGAAGTCACAGCCAGCGCTAGGGTTCCCGCACACAGCGAGCTCGTTTAGGAGGGTCCGCTCCACGAGCCAAGAGGCTGATACATCAACTGACACGTAGTCCGAAGTTGATGTATCCAAAAGTTCCGTATCGACAACAGGATCTCAACGCAATAGACGGCGCGTCAATCGGACGCCCGGTCTGAGAGTTATTGGCATTTTCGTCCCAGGGGCCCGGTTGGTTTTTAGGGCAAAACCAACCCGACCGTACTCCGCCTGTATCCGATCCTCGGGAAGAGTATGCCAAAAGTTCCGTCTCACTTAGAGGAAACTACCACAGCTGACGGTACGTCGATCGGACGTCCGTAGCTCAAGTTATGAGCGTTTCCGCTCCGAGGGCCCGGTTGGTTTCGTGTACGAACCAACCCGGCCGAACCCAAAGTCTTCCGAAACCTTGAGTATAATATACCGAAACGACCGTATCGATCCAAAGATCGCGTAGCTGCTGACGGTTCGTCAATCGGAGGTCTCAGGCCCAAGATATGGGCAAAAGACCGAAGAAGGCCCGAAAACAGGGGTTCTGGGCCCGGGGCGACCCGGCCCGACCCGGCTGGTCCGGGTCCGGTCCGGCCTGGGCGCGGCCCGGCCGGCTCGGCTTCGGCCAAGCGGCCGAAGAAACCGCCGCGGGTTTGACCCGCGGCTTGGAGGAACGCGGCCCGCACGGGCCGCGTGCTGGGTGGCCGGACCGCGGACGCGGTCCGGCGGTTCGCCGCCACCGCGGATCGGCCGCGCCGGAGTTTCCGGCGGCGCGCCGGGCGCCGCCGCCTCTGGTTGCCGGCGCCGCCGGAGTTGCTCCGGTGGCCCGTTTTGCCTCCCGTCTGCGCCGTTGCTCCTCCCGGGGGCCGATCTTCACTGAGGGATCAACAGATCGCCCTTGACGCACGGTTCGTCGTCGTCCGCCAAATCCGCACAACAAAAGATCGGCGGAGGGTTGCCGGGTCTTGTTCGTTAGATCCGCACCCTCCGCGTTAGTCATAAACAACGGGAGGAAAAGAAAAATAATCAACAACAATTTTAATTAAATTAAAATTGTTCGGAGATCAGGTTATTTATTTTAAAAGAATAAAAACGGGGAATAAAATATTCCAACATCCCTTACCTTCGTCGTCGGACGTGAGGTCGTCGCGGAATCGCTCGTCGCGGAAGGAGGGGATCGTCGCGTCGTTGCGGAGGAGACGTTCGTCGCACCGCGGGAAAAACGTCGCGCCGACGATCTCCGGATCAAGATCAAACGGATTTAATTAATTTAAATCCCTTGATATCAAATTATAAAAAGGGGAGAATTAGAAGATTCGATTCTCACCTTTAACCACTGATCGTAGGTCCGCCGCGGAAGAAGAGGCGCCGTAGAAGAAGAAGGAGAAGGTCGCGGAAAAGTTTGTTGACGTCGCGGATCGTGCGTCGTCGAATTCCGGTTCCGGCGTTCTTCGCGTTCTTCACGTTCTTCGCGTTCTTCGCGTTCTTCGCGTTCTTCGCGTTCTTCGCGGGGAGAGTGGAGGTTTAGAGGATCTCGCACAACAGGAGAATCCTCCAAAATAGACAAGTTTGTCTATTTTATTATTTTGCCAACAAACGCAAAACGCGTAAGTAACAACCCATTAAATTCGTTGAATTAATTCAACGAATGAAACAGCCCATTTAATTCACGAAATAAACCGCCCAATTAAATGGTCTGTTAAGAAATTAAAGAAAACGCGTCGGTTGACTTTTCAGTTACTTTGACGGGTTTTCGCGGATGCGTTACTTAGCGAAAGAAACGGCGGGGCTCGTGCGGGCCCTGCCTCACAAATATCCTACCAAGAGGGTAGGATATTTCCGGATAGCACCCTATCCACTTTAACTCAGTTCAAGTGGCTTCCAAGTGACTTCCAAGAAGCTTAAGTGAAATAAAATAAAGTTGTCGCACAAATTTTATTTTATTTCTGTCTTAAAGCCCCAAAATTTAAAAACCACGTCTGAGCAAACGCAACTCTGGAAGAGGCGTTTCTAAGCAAATACCGGCGCTGCGATTTCATCGGTGCCCTCAGAATTCGATTTCGGGCACCGGTTCAAAAGATAGAAAAACCCGCTCGTCCGTTCACTGAACGTACCCGAGCCAAACTTCGGAAATTGATTCTGGGCACACCGGGCCTCGGAATCAGGTTCCGTCTGAAGCTGCGCTCTTGTAAAATTTCAAAGAAAATTAAGAAAAAAATTTCCTTGAAATTTGCGGGTCTTTACATTACTCCCACCTCAGGGATTTACGTCCCCGTAAAGATACATCAAAAACTAGGGGAACAAATGGGGGTACTGAGCACGCATCTGAGCCTCCCGCTCCCAAGTGCTCTCCTGGAGGTTCCCGTGCTGCCATCTGACGCGCAAAAGAGGAATCGACCGCCCACGTAGGACCTGCTCCTGTCGATCCTCGATCTCCACTGGGACCTCCGCAAAAGTCGCCCCATCGTCCACGTCCAGCTCCCCAAAGTCGATGATGTGCGTCGGGTCGTGCACGTATCTCCTCAGCTGAGACACGTGGAAGACGTCGTGCACCCGGTGCAACTGAGGTGGTAGAGCCAGGCGATAAGCCACCTCTCCTATCCTGCTGAGGACCTGGAAAGGCCCGATGAAGCGTGGAGACAACTTGCCGCCTCGGCCAAATCTCCGTAAACCACGTCGAGGTGAGACACGCAAAAAGACGTGGTCGCCATCCTCGAACTCTAGTGGCCTCCGCCTCCTGTCAGCATATGACTTCTGCCGGCTCTGAGCTGTCCTCATCCTCTCCTGGATGATCTGGACCTTCTCTGTCGTGGCTCGGACCATCTCTGGTCCCACGAGTGCTGACTCCCCAGGGTCTGTCCAGCACAACGGTGATCTGCAGGGTCTGCCGTACAACGCCTCGTATGGTGCCATCCCGATGGTGGAGTGGTAACTGTTGTTGTACGCGAACTCCACCAAGGGTAGGTGGTCCTCCCAGCTGCGACCAAAGTCGAGAACACATGCACGGAGCATGTCCTCGAGTGTCTGTATGGTCCTCTCCGTCTGACCATCCGTCTGAGGGTGGAAGGCTGTGCTCAGATGGAGCCGCGTCCTGAACGCCTCCTGCAACCCCTTCCAAAGCCGGGAAGTGAAACGAGCATCTCGATCGGAGACGATAGACGATGGCACACCGTGAAGCCGTACGATCTCCTGGACGTAAAGACGTCCCAAGCTCTCCACTGAGCCCTGCTCTCTGATGGGTAAGAAGTGTGCCGACTTGGTGAGTCGGTCGACAATCACCCAAATGGAGTCTTGACCTCTGGAAGTGCATGGAAGTCCAGTCACGAAGTCCATAGATATGCCATCCCACTCCCACTCCGGGACCTCCAAGGGCTGTACCAAGCCTGCTGGTACCTGATGCTCTGCCTTCACCTGCTGGCAGGTGAGGCATCGTGAAACGAACTCTGCCACAGCTTTCTTCATGCCCGGCCACCAGTGCTGTCGTCTGAGATCCTGGTACATCTTCGCCACTCCGGGATGCACCGCCAAGGGAGAAGTGTGAAACTCTCTCAGCACCTCCTCTCGTAAAGAGACTGGTACGAAGGTACGTCCTCTAAAAAGGATGTCGTGCTCTGCTCCAAGGGAGAAACCATCAGGCGCCTGACCTGAGGATATCAGTGCACGCCGGGTCTCACAGTCAGCGTCCCCACGCTGAGCCTCTCTGACCCGCTGTAGAAGTGGAGGAGAGACTGTGAGAGACTGAAGAAAGGCTGCTCCGTCTCTATCCACGAAGGATATCTGTAAGGAGGCTAGCTGCTCCGTCGCCTCCTCAAGTAGCTGAATGCCCGTCCTCCTGCTTAGGGCATCGGCTACCACGTTCCCCTTCCCAGGAGTATAGACTATCTCAAAGTCATAGTCCTGGAGGAACTCAAGCCATCTCCGCTGTCTCAGGTTCAGGTCCTTCTGAGAGAAGATATACCTGAGACTCTGGTGGTCAGAAAAGACTGTGAAGCGCTCGCCCATCAGATAGTGCCGCCAAGTCTTCTGAGCGAAGACCACTGCTGCTAACTCCAGGTCATGAGTGGCGTAGTTCTGCTCATGCGGCCTCAACTGACGTGATCCGTAGGCGATCACGGCCCGCTCCTGCATCAGGACGCACCCGAGTCCAGTCCCTGATGCGTCGCAGTAAACTACGTATCCAACTCCCTCCTCAGGCAACCTCAAGATAGGTGCGATGGTCAACCTCTGCCTCAGCTCCTGGAAGCTCTGCTGGCATCTGTCTGACCACACGAAGGGTTTCCCCTTCTTCGTCAACGCTGAGAGTGGTGCCGCAACTCTGGAGAAGTCTGGAACGAATCTCCGATAGTATCCGGCTAGGCCCAAGAAGCTCCGCACCTCCATCACGCTCCTGGGTGGCTCCCAAGCTAGCACTGCTTCGATCTTCGCAGGATCCACTGCAACTCCCGCCTCAGAGATGACGTGCCCCAAGAAGTGGACCTCACGTAACCAGAACTGGCACTTTGAGAGCTTTCCATAAAGCTGGTGCTCTCGGAGCGTGTCTAGCACAACTCGCAGGTGGTAGGCATGCTCCTCCTCAGTCGTTGAGTATACCAAAATGTCGTCAATGAAGACCACGACAAATCGGTCGAGGTATGGCTGGAAGATCCTGTTCATGAGGCTCATGAACACTGCTGGAGCATTGGTTACGCCGAACGGCATAACCAAGAACTCATAATGGCCATACCGACACCTGAAGGCCGTCTTCTGCACGTCCTCGTCTCGAACTCTGAGCTGATGATAGCCTGACCGGAGGTCTATCTTCGAGAACCACCGCGCTCCCTTGAGCTGATCGAAGAGGTCATCAATCCGTGGCAGCGGATACTTGTTCCTCACTGTCACCTGGTTCAGGCGACGATAGTCGACACACAGTCGCAAGCTCCCGTCCGCCTTCTTGGCGAACAAAATCGGGGAAGCCCAGGGTGAAACACTGGGTCGGATAAACCCCTTGCTCTGCAAGTCCTCCAACTGTACCCGCAGCTCCCGAAGCTCGGCGGGGGCCATTCGATATGCTGGAGTAGATATCGGGGCTGTCCCGGGGTACAAGTAGATGTAAAAGTCTACCTCTCTACGAGGAGGTAGCCCTGGAACGTCGTCGGGAAAGACGTCCACGTACTGGTCCACCACTGCAGGAAAAGCTGGACTCCGCACGTCCACTGCTCCTAGGATGAGGCTAGCCAACTGATGAGAGATGGGCTGCACTCTCCTCCGCGGAAGTCCATCATGTGCTGTAAAGGTTCCCTTCTCGCCGGTGAAGGTAAACCTGCTCCCGTCGGTGCGAACACATCTCACCTTGCGCCTAAAACAGTCGATCTGGGCATGAACCATGGATAGACAATCCATGCCCAAGATGACGTCATAAGGCCTCGACGCCGCTACAAGGAGATCCCAGCCGAAGCTCTCGCCTCCAAGAGTAAGCTCACACTGCCGGCACCAGTGCGTAATCGTCGAGTCTGCTCCCGTAGGAGTCTCTAGCCGTAAGGATCGAGCCAACGGCTCAGTTGGAATCTCTGAGCTTCGAACAAGGGCAGAGGCTATGAAAGAGTGACTCGCTCCTGTGTCTATAAGTACTGCAGCAAGGGTGGAATAGACACAGATCGTACCTCGAATCATATCTAGCATGTCGGGGTCGTAGGCCTCCACTGCCTGGAGCTGGGCATGTCCCTGCCCGCCAGCTCCCTGTGGTCGAGGTGGCCCTCCTGGTGGTGGTGGGGGTAGAGCCTGGAAGCGTCGCCCACCACCCGCTGCTCGGCCAGCTCCTCTGCCTCGTCCGCCTCCTCCCTGCGGACCGCCACGGTCGACCCTCTTCCTCTGCCTGGGTGGCCCCTCCACCGTCTGCTGCTCCTCTGATCGGAGAGTCGGGCAGTCACGAGCCATGTGACCCTGCCCGCCGCAGGAGTAGCACAGCCTGCCTCTCAGAAGGCTGGCACTCCGGTGTGTGCCCCGCACTGCTGAGCCGGTGTCCTGAGGCCGTCTGCGTGGGGGTCTGGTCTGCCTGGACCCGAGAGTCATCCGTCGGCTACCTGCTGCCGAAGACTCAGCTACCTGCCGCCCTGCGCTAGGTCTCGCCGCTGAAGAAGGCTCTGCCAGGAAGCTCTCGATCAGGAGGGCTCGCTCCAGCACTCCCGCCTGGGTCAGAATGCTGAGGGAGATCAGCGACGCCCGAATCTCCTGCCGCAAGCCCTGCTCGAAGGTCCGGGCCCGGAAGAAGGGGTCCCGTACCATGTCGGTCGAGTAGCGAGATAGGTCAGTGAACCTCGCCGCGTACTGAGCGACCGTCATGCTGCCCTAGCGCAGCTGGAGAAGCTCCTGGATGCGCACCGCTCGGAGGGTGGCCGGGACGAACTCAGAGCGGAAGAGGCTCTCGAAGTCCGTCCAGAGCAAGGATGCCTCATCATGAACCCGGAGCATCAAGCTCCACCATCGTCCTGTCGCCGCCTGCAGGAGGCTCGCCGCGAGAATCACCATGAGATCCGCTGGTGTCCTCACTAGTCTAAAGATCCGTACCACCGCCTCTAGCCAGTCCTCGGCGGCCTGGGGGTCTGCCTCACCGCGAAACCTGGGTGGTCGCTGGCTCTGAAACTCATGCAGTGCCCTGAGGCGACGTGCATCGTCAGCGTCTGGTACTGGTAGCATCGGTGGCTCGGCGGGTAAAGCTACCGCCGGTGCCACTGCTGGCAAAGGGCCCTGCACCGAGGCCTCGTCGCTCGGTGGGCTGCCGTCGCGCCCTACACTCGGAACCCTAGCTGGCTGTCGTCGCGGGGCCATCCTGAAAAGGAGAACAAGAGCACCACAGTCAGAACAGTATACCTGGTGAGCTGGCACAAGTAATCACAAGGAAAACCTGAGACTTTTATAAAGCAGATCAGTATACCCGGTGAGCTGACACAAGTAATCACGAAGAAAACTTGAAACACACACGCAATCAATGTTTTCATGCATTAAGTCGGAAATCAGGAGTCAGGGTCCTGGTGTACGGATACGTCGGCCGCCGCACCAACACTGGGCTCCCTGAACTGATAACCACACTCAATACACTAAACACTATTGCTTCATATAGAAAGAAAAGACGATCAGAGTCTGCGGTAGAACCGACCACCTCGGATACCAATTTGTCACAACCCGACCTCGGGGCCCGTGCCGTGACTACCCCAAGCCCGCCTTCCATAGGCCAGGGGCTGGCGACTAGCACCAAGGCGTAAATCCCGGTAAACAGGGAAGGCTTTGCCTTTATAAGTAACAACCACCACAGAGTCAGCAAGCGGAAAGTAACTACAAGGTGCAGAAAAGTAAAGGGGGCCGGAATACAAGCCCAACAGAAAGTACAACTGAAAAGGAAAAGAACAGCAACTGAAGAAAAGACGGCGGCCTTGTGTCGTCCACTGGCAATCCCACCTGAAGGGTGGGTACAGATAGCCTCCAGGCTCCTCGGGTCCCACGTCCGCTCCGAGCACGTCCCGCCCAGTGGTCCACCTCCAGGTACCGTCCTGCTCCACGCCCCAACCATGATCAGCGCTGTCCGTCGTATGCATCCAACACAACAAGGTGCGGGCATAGCCCGTGCAGGGGTGAGTATAAGCTACTTAGTAAGGACCCCGAGACCCCCGAAGGTCCCCCGAAATCCACAAAGGATATAGCACAAAAAGGAAGGTGCAATCACGAAGTAACATCTGACTCGACTTAGGTATATGCCCATACATATACCTAAGTCCCCACTTCTAGCTCTGCTCACGAGCTCAAGAACAACTCAATCCACATAGGAAAGCAAGACTCAAATACACAAAGGAGAGTAAACAGTAAATCCACAAAGGATAGTTCAACACAAACCACAAAGGAGAGTAACATAAGATTCAGCTCAACCAGGTATACTTTTTCAGATGACGTCAAGATGATCATTGATCCATCTAAGTCGTCGGACCCACGAAGGATCGATAGGTACTAACCCCCGCAAAAGACCCACACAGGATCGGGCTCACACATAACCTGTAGGCAGTGGCTCACACAGAACTGGTAGTAAGGACCCACATATGATCGGGCTCACACAGAACCTGTAGCACTGATCCACGTAGGATCGCTGAGTGCAGTAGTCGACGCAGTCCACTGAGGATCTCTGCACAGTCGTCGCCGCAGTCCACGAAGGATCTCTGCTCTGCCGTCGTCGCAGTCCACTGAGGATCTCTGCTCTGCCGTCGTCGCAGTCCACGGAGGATCTCTGCTCTGTCGTCGAAGTCACAGCCAGCGCTAGGGTTCCCGCACACAGCGAGCTCGTTTAGGAGGGTCCGCTCCACGAGCCGAGAGGCTGATACATCAACTGACACGTAGTCCGAAGTTGATGTATCCAAAAGTTCCGTATCGACAACAGGATCTCAACGCAACAGACGGCGCGTCAATCGGACGCCCGGTCTGAGAGTTATTGGCATTTTCGTCCCAGGGGCCCGGTTGGTTTTTAGGGAAAAACCAACCCGACCGTACTCCGCCTGTATCCGATCCTCGGGCGGAGTATGCCAAAAGTTCCGTCTCACTTAGAGGAAACTACCACAGCTGACGGTACGTCGATCGGACGTCCGTAGCTCAAGTTATGAGCGTTTCCGCTCCGAGGGCCCGGTTGGTTTCGTGTACGAACCAACCCGGCCGAACCCAAAGTCTTCCGAAATCTTGAGTATAATATACCAAAACGACCGTATCGATCCAAGGATCGCGTAGCCGCTGACGGTTTGTCAATCGGAGGTCTCAGGCCCAAGATATGGGCAAAAGACCGAAGAAGGCCCGAAAACGGGGGTTCTGGGCCCGGGGCGACCCGGCACGAACCACCCCTGGGTCGGCCGAACCGGGTCGACCTGAACCGGGTCGGCCCGACCCGGCTCGGCCGGGTCCGGTCCGGCCTGGGCGCGGCCCGGCCGAAGAAACCGTCGCGGGTTTGACCCGCGGCTTGGAGGAACGCGGCCCGCGCGGGCCGCGTGCTGGGTGGCCGGACCACGGACGCGGTCCGGCGGTTCGCCGCCGCCGCGGCGGAGTTTCCGGCGGCGCGCCGGGCGCCGCCGCCTCCGGTCGCCGGTGCCGCCGGAGTTTCTCCGGTGGCCCGTTTTGCCTCCCGTCTGCGCCGTTGCTCCTCCCGGGGGCCGATCTTCACTGCGGGATCAACGGATCGCCCTTGACGCATGGTTCGTCGTCGTCTGCCAAATCCGCACAACAAAAGATCGGCGGAGGGTTGCCGGGTCTTGTTCGTTAGATCCGCACCCTCCGCGTTAGTCATAAACAACGGGAGGAAAAGAAAAATAATCAACAACAATTTTAATTAAATTAAAATTGTTCGGAGATCAGGTTCTTTATTTTAAAAGAATAAACACGGGGAATAAAATATTCCAACATCCCTTACATTCGTCGTCGGACGTGAGGTCGTCGCGGAATCGCTCGTCGCGGAAGGAGGGGATCGTTGCGTCGTTGCGGAGGAGACGTTCGTCGCACCGCGGGAAAAACGTCGCGCCGACGATCTCCGGATCAAGATCAAACGGATTAAATTAATTTAAATCCGTTGATATCGAATTATAAAAAGGGGAGAATTAGAAGATTCGATTCTCACCTTTAACCGCTGATCGTAGGTCCGCCGCGGAAGGAGAAGGTCGCGGAAAAGTTTGTTGACGTCGCGGATCGTGCGTCGTCGAATTCCTGTTCCGGCGTTCTTCGCGTTCTTCGCGTTCTTCGCGTTCTTCGCGTTCTTCGCGTTCTTCGCGGGGAGAGTGGAGGTTTAGAGGATCTCGCACAACAGGAGAATCCTCCAAAATAGACAAGTTTGTCAATTTTATTATTTTGCCAACAAACGCAAAACGCGTAAGTAACGACCCATTAAATTCGTTGAATTAATTCAACGAATGAAACAGCCCATTTAATTCACGAAATAAACCGCCCAATTAAATGGTCTGTTAAGAAATTAAAGAAAACGCGTCGGTTGACTTTTCAGTTACTTTGACGGGTTTTCGCGGGTGCGTTACTTAGCGAAAGAAACGGCGGGGCTCGTGCGGGCCTTGCCTCACAAATATCCTACCAAGAGGGTAGGATATTTCCGGATAGCACCCTATCCGATTTAACTCAGTTCAAGTGGCTTCCAAGTGACTTCCAAGCAGCTTAAGTGAAATAAAATAAAGTTGTCGCACAAATTTTATTTTATTTCTGTCTTAAAGCCCCAAAATTTAAAAACCACGTCTGAGCAAACGCAACTCCAGAAGAGGCGTTTCTAAGCAAATACCGGCGCT
Source organism: Viscum album (assembly GCA_963277665.1). Lineage (NCBI taxonomy): Eukaryota > Viridiplantae > Streptophyta > Magnoliopsida > Santalales > Viscaceae > Viscum > Viscum album. The sequence continues at coordinate 1,891,994,078 of OY728122.1, read as the reverse complement.
GCGATTTCATCGGTGCCCTCAGAATTCGATTCCCGGCACCGGTTCAAAAGATAGAAAAACCCGCTCGTCCGTTCACTGAACGTACCCGAGCCAAACTTCGGAAATTGATTCCGGGCACACCGGGCCTCGGAATCAGGTGCCGTCTGAAGCTGCGCTCTTGTAAAATTCCAAAGAAAATTAAGAAAAAAATTTCCTTGAAATTTGTGGGTCTTTACAATTATGCCCGATGGGATTGTGATACAAGAAAATACTTTCATGTCCGAATGACTGCATTATATATAGGAAGGAATATGAATTTATATCAGAGTGTCCTAAATGTGGGAATCATGGTATAAGGTGAAAGAAAAATCACAGGCTGGTATAGAGATTACAAATATCCCTTCAAAGGTATTTTGGTATCTTCCTATAATTAATCGTTTCAAATGTTTATTTGCTAATTCACATGATGCAAAAAGGTTAAGATGGCATAATGAAGAGCAGGTATGTGATGGAAAAATACGCCATCCAGCAGATTGTCCACAATGGAAGAAAATTGATGCGCAGTATTCTACATTTGGAAATGAAATTAGAAATCTCAGACTAGGGTTGTGCACAGATGGAATGAATCCATACCGAACACTCAGTAATATAACAAAACTTTTTTGTCATGGATTAAAAAGACTTTTCTTGGTAGATCAGATGTATCAGATACATTAAAATGGATAGTGGGTGGTCCATGTTTAAATGTGATAACATGGTCTGGTTATGACATTAATGGTTATACATTTCATACGAAAGCTCAGGACAACAGAAGTGCAGTTCAGAATAGTGGTGTATCGGTGTTTGCAGAAGCAATGCATTTTTCGAGTGCTAAGGACAAAAACCCAATTTCTGCATCAAGTGAATATTATGGAGTGATTGAAGACATATGAGAGGTTGATTAATTTAAAATTAAAGTTCCCGTTTTAACTATAAATGGTTTAACGGTAACAACAGTGTCAGACACGATGAATTTGGAATGACACTTGTTAATCTGAATAGATTGGAAGACACAGCTGATTCTTTTATAATGGCAACACATGCAAAACAAATTTTCTATGTAGTAGATCAATCAGATATGTAGTGGGCTGTTGTTTTACAAGAGAAAAAAAAATATGTTGGTGAGGATGAACTTGATGAATATGATGATTTATGTGAGATCTCTACTTCTATGGAAAGATTAACAGAACATAATGATGATCATGTTGAAGACATAGTTTGTGCCATAAGGAACAATCATGATGAAGGAATTTGGGAAAACAGTCCATTTGTACATTCCTAAAATTACAGGTAACAGATGTTAATTTCTTGTTTACATTTATTTTTTCCATAAATGTTAGATATTGTAAGTTTTTTATTTATTAAAACATGTTTTAAAACAAAATAAGTATATGTTTTTTTTTTGTTTTAAGTTTTTTAGTTTACTTTATCATGTTTATAACCATTACATGAATTATATGTCAATTTTTTTGTTCACTGACAATTACTTTACCATTTTTACCATGTTTACCAGGTTTACCATTTTTACCATTTTTACCATTTTTACCATCTTGACCATCTTGACCATATTTACCATCTTTACCATTGTTTAACATGCTTACCATATTACCAATGTTTACTATTATGTAACTTAGTTCACTTTTCTATTTTCTAATTACAGTAGTATTAAAATATTTGAATTTGTATATTTGTGAACTGAAGTTTGTTTTTTTGATTTGAAGGATAATGACAGATCATTCAGATGATCAACCACATGATTCAGGAAAGGAGCATATTGCTGGTCATACCTCTGGGGATAAACATTCACATGCTCCTATTACGAAAAAGAGTTCAAAGGTTGGTAAACGTGGGTGCACACGTTTACCAAAATTATCACTTGCCCGTATGCAGGATTAGAGGATAGTCGTTGAGTTTGATGATGATGATATTCCTAGAGGTCCGAACGCAAAAGATTTTAAGATTTTTGTAGCAACTCAGGCTAAGAGAAAAGTAAGCATTCTGTATGATGATTGGAGAAGTGTGGATAAATCGATTATCTCTCAGTTGTGGGAGACGATTTTGGTAAGATCTTTTGTCATTGTTTGACCATTCTTTTAATGTTTCTAGTATATATAATATGTTTAACTACTTATTTATTAGATGACATTTGATATTCCTGACACTGGAGGAGTCAAGAAGAAATTCTTACCATTGGCTGCCAGGAGATGGAGGGATTTTAAATCAACCCTCTCATTTGATTTCATTTATGGTCATAGGAGTCATGACAATCCATGTAGTATATATCCTTTTATAGATGAAGACACATGGAGACTGTTTTTTGAAAGTAGAAGAAAAGAGTCATTTCTCGTAAGGGAAATGTAAACTTTTATAAACTTTCTTATATAAATGATTTTATTTATGTTTTTTTTATGATTTCTTATTCTTAAATTATAGAAAACAAGGAAATATCATCAGGAGATTGTTTCACACGGAATTCATGGATGACCTCCTGGACGGGAGATTTAAACATTCCGATCGATTTCTAGCGGGTTTGTTCGTAGAACCGGAGACATCCAATGATTCCACATCCGTTTGGACCTACTTTCCAAAGGTAGGTGCTCATTAGCTTGTGGACTAATGAAGCTTAGGAATTTACATTGGTTGAGAGGATGGGATGTCGGACTCATCACACCTTTTTGAGGGGAATTATTGTCTACTCCGGGACTCTCTTTATAGATTTAAGTTATGTTCGCGAATCCTTATTACATTACCAAGTATAAAATGAGATTTCCTCTAGTTTTAACAATCAATGATTAAATATGTAATAAATTTAGAGAATCCTTTATATGTATTCGAGGTTCTTCATATAGAGAATCATCTGTATCTATTTAGAGATTCTTGGTCAATGGTATCCTTCAAAACATTTATATAAAAGTCTCTTGGTCATTATGATGACCATGCTAGTTTTAAAGCCACTCAGTGGGTCACTTGAAGTTTATCATCATTCAGAAGAACATAGATTATTTCAGAGTTAGGATCGAACCCATAAATGGGCTACCTAAGTATCCTTTGTTTTGGAAAAGGAATCAGAACCCACGTAGTTCGAGTAAGGGAGTATGACGTTTATGATTGATGGCTCAAAGAAGGATTTCATAATTACTTTTACACTCTATGCTCACGTGAGTCATGCTCGGTGTGAGACACAAGAGGTATTGGTAAAAATTAGACAATTGTTCCATGAAACATGCAATCATAAGAAATGGTTTGGGGCTTATATATGTATGACTGCCCAGATAGATGAAGGTTTAGGATTTACTTTTAGGGAGAAAATCCAGGAACAGGGTCCATAAAGGTATATGTGCTTCATGGAGATTTGAATACTCTAACTTGGGACTTATTCCTGAAGAGGAAACCCAAATTAGGAGAGGATTGATAACTGGGTTTTACTCCTGAGAAGGAATCCCAGGTCAAACGTAAATTAGTACTGGTTAAAGAGAAATTAGGGGACTTGGGGCTTACTCTTGAAGAGGATGCCCATGATTATGACTGGGTCTTATTCCTGAAAAGGAGACCCAGGTTAGGGATTAAGGTTTGGGGATTACTCCTGAGGAGGATTCCCATATTTGAGATTGGGGCTTACTCCTAAGAAGGATTCCCAAATTAAGGGACTCGGGGCTTACTCCTAAGAAGGATGCCCATATTTTAGATTGGGGATTACTCCTAAGAAGGATGCCCAAAATTAAGATTGGGGATTACTCCTAAGAAGGATGCCCAAAATTAGAGGACTTGGGGCTTACTCCTAAAAAGGATTCCCAAGTTAAGGAATTAAGGTTTGGGGCTTACTCCTAAGGAGGATGCCCATATTTGGGAACTTTAAGAATTTGGGGCTTACTCTTGAGGAAGATGCCCAGATTAAAGGACTTATAACTGGGGATTATTCCTAAAAAGGAGACCCAAGTTAAGGATTCTCTCATCTTAAAGGATGAGGTTGAATGAATGAACTCTCAATCTTTGGTGAAAATCACTATTTTTTGAGAGATATTCCACAGAATTCCTTTCAAATAAGGAAGTCAAATCAAGAAATCATGCCATAAATGGCTTTGAAGAGTATATTGAAGACTAAATCTTGAATAGGAAAGGTGAAATGGCTTAAGAGGGGTAAAATGGGCACCCAAAAAAGTAGGGGCGTGCAAGTCTTGAAAGGCATGCAAGTCTTGCGTGGGCGCGCAAGTATTGGTTGCGCAGGTATACCTGCGCGGCATGTGGGGTACTTACGTGATTTTCAACCAGCATTAAAATACTTGAGTGACTCTTTATTAAACCCTTTAGAATCTTCTTTAGGTTCTTCCAAAAAAAAGGGGCGCACAAATTCTATTGAAGGAATAAGGAGGCGTGCAAGTGTGGTCACTTCCCTTAAGGGCTGACCACTCAGGCGCGCAAGTGCTGATGAGTTTCAACACTTCGTCCTTACTCCCTCTCTTTGGATCTTCCGTTCTAGGTAAGAAATTACCATAGAAGTGTTCCGGAAGCTTTTAGAAGAGACTTCGGCGTCAGGAGCTTAAATCCAAGTTTCTGGAAAAAGATCCTCTCAAATGGGGGGCCCACAGGGTCTATTTATAGGCAGGAAAAGACCCTGGGCAGTTACCGGGCAGTTATCACTTAGGTCGCGCAAGTCACTTGCGCGGCCAAGGGCATCGCTCAAGTGGACTTGCGCGACAGTGATATAACTTGTGCGGTGAAGTTGCTTTTGATCCTTTGTTCATGCCTTTGTCGATTTTTGATGTTTTCTTCAAAGTTTGAATCACATTGAGCTCAGATATTCCTTTTTCCGATCTTTAGATTCTGTGACGAAAGGAGCGTCAACAAAAGTCCCCCCTCAGAGTTGGATCCGGAGAGAAATGAGGATTTGACTCTGAGGAAATTGAATCCATCCAAAGGAAAAGGGGGCGCGCAAGTCTTAATGGCACAGAGGGCGGCGCGCAAGTGCGCATCGCGCAGGCCTTGAGCGCACTGGGTACGACGCGCAGGGTCCCGGCCGCGTCTATAAATAGAGGGCCTCACTTCCGTACAAGCATCCGGATTTCCGGACATCATACCTTCGAGCTCTCGCCGCGCAGGTCACCTTAACCGCACAGGTTGCTCTATTTTCTAGTGTTTTTCCTTGATGTCGCGCTACTGTAAAGGTATTTGTACTTGCACGGTTTATACTTGTGCGTCAAAAATTAGCGCGGCATACGAATACTTGCGCGCCATGTTTTAGACTTGCGCGCCTTTTAATGCCTTAGCCATTTTTCAAAATCTTTCACAAATTTTATGAAAAATAAACCTATTTAAGAGTTAGTTTATTCATCTTTTGTGCAGATTCAGTGGTTCCCAACGGAATTGGAATGGCTGATAAACTAGCTAGCAAGCGGATTGATGACATGATGAACATCATTGGCCACGATTACTTTGATATCTGCGATAGCACTCTCCCAGATTTGGATAAGTACTTGAAGAAATATCATCTTAATTTCCCACAGAGCATCTACCTGCTTCTATATGGTCATGGTCACCTGCAAGGAGTCAATGTTCCAGATACAAAGAACTATACACCTGAAATGAAGCTTCACTGCTACTCTTTCATTTCGGTTATGCTGTGCATTAAGAGCAACAACAATGATGTGAACTTTCAAATTCTTCCTCTATGTCATTTCCTTGCAGATATGAAAATGGAAAACCCATGGGCTGAAATGTTTTCCACTACCGTCTGGTGGAGAGAAGACAAACATGGTATTAGAGAAATATCTGAAAAGATTACTCTCCCCAAATGGCTCTTTACTTCCAATGCTCCATTCTCAAATCCATTTATCCATCTTCCAAGCCTCTTGGACAGAAACCGAGTCACTATTTGATCAGCAGAAAATTTTCTCAAACCGCGCTCAAGAACATCCTTTTACAATTGTTCCAAGAAGAGATAGTATCACTACATCTCTTATTGTATCCAGTTGAATGAATGAATTCCATGTGGTTTCTGATGAAGCTCGGGATGCCGTAAATCAAATGAAGTGTTATGTTGATAGCCTCTTGTAATTCTTGAAAAAGAGAAGAGAATCCAGTCTGTGGATGTCCTTCTAACTCTTGTGTATCAATGAAAAACACTTTCATATTCAATCATTTGTACCTGCATTCTCTCACTACCTGCTTCAAATTTACTTAAGACAATGGGCTTAGTAAGCATAGTTTGTTTTTTATTAGGATTATTACAAATAACCCTACAAACTTTGAATCTTTTAATTTCTCAATATTTCCTAAATCATACAAAAAATGTACATTTAGTGAGCTGGAACATGACTTTTATTCATAGTTCCTTTGTCTTTTGTGGGCAGTTTAAAGTCATGCATGCCGGATATAAAGGGGCTAATGTTTAAGGTCAAAATATCTTTAACCAAAATGGATTAAAAAATGATTCAATTCCTTGAAAATTTATCTGAAAACATATTACCATACTCAAGTATGACGGAAAATATGTAAGCTATGACTTAAGAATTTTTTGAATATGAGGAATGATATGAAAAAAGAGCTAAAAGGCATTAGAAGAAGTAGTTTCCAAGAATGAAGTTACTATTTTTTGACAAAAACCCATTAGGGGGTTGAAATATGCAGGGCCACCTAAGGGAATTGGCTGCATGGTCAAAATAAATAGCATCTTTCAGCTGACAAGTCTTGTTATGTGGACTGTTTATGCAAGGCCACCTATGGGAACGTGCTGCATAGTCAGGCAAAAGAACTCTCAGAAATTTACTTTCCTAGTGCTAAAAGCCAGTGAAAGTTTATGGAGATTCAAATTTTCTAAAGTATAGAGTTTGTTGTATGGAAAGAGGTACTTGAATATGGAGAAGATATTTCCGAACAAGAATATCAAATAACTGGATAAATATCACTCCTACGAAGGTCTGACCCAAACTTAGGGAAGAAGAATAAACCATAGATTTGAATACTTTCAGATCATGAAAAAGGATATGGGACAAATATGTTAAGGATGGCTATTTTTTTGCGGATCCCTACATACTGTCGTTTAAGACAAATAAGGACAAAAGAGGCATTCTTCCCAAGAATGAAGTTACCATTATTTAACAAACCCGTTAGGGGGTTGAAATATGCAGGGCCACCTAAGGGCATTGGCTGCATGGTCAAATAAATAGCATCTTTTAGCTGACAAGTCTGTTATGTGGACTGTTTATGCAAGGCCACCTATGGGCACGTGCTGCATAGTTAGGCAAAAGAATTCCCAGAAGTTTGACATTTTTGTGACTAGAAGTCATGAAAAGGGTTATGAAGATCTGAAAATATTTAAGGTTGGGATTATAACACATAAAGATGGATATTGTCCAATTTATATAGAGATACATAGGTCAATGATAACCATAATCATGATGTGGCTGGGTCCTGAATTGAAACTTGGACTTCACTACGTATCTCATAAGAATGAGAATCAAGCCATACGTAGTTCTTGAAATGCAGTTTAACGTTGTGCAGGATGAAAGTATGAGAGATCTTAGTTTAGGGTCATAGAATTCGGACCATAATAATGAATACACAGTGTGTGTTTTCATGAGGACTTTTCAGCCAAGGGACTGAAAGTGAAATTTGGGGTTCGGCCCAAAAGACTTGGGACTGGATTCGAGGGACACTCGAATGTTCTTACGTATCCCATAAGGATGAGAATCAAGTCCACGTAGTTCTAGAACTACCCTTTGTACAAATTTGGTTCGTACATGTGAAGGGTGAAAGGGGACTTTAGTACAATGATGTTTTAACCCAATATAAAAAGTTTAGGCATTTCCATCTATGCACGTAGTCTTTTGAAACAAAACATGATTGAAAAATCAATGTCAATAGTAGTTCTCTATCAAATGAGGAAATCAAAGAGTATTGTAGTTTATTGTCGTACCGGACAAAAGTGTTGCATAGTTTAACGTCATATAACAAGGACGAAAGTGAATCAATGTAAAGATATTGATTCCAGGGGCGGTTTCATGAATCAACATCATATGAGATGGTGGTGAACCTATGTGAAGAGATTGTTTTTGGGCTTGAACCCTGGGAGGTTGCCTACATTCCCATCCTGGAAGGCAAGGATCAAAGTCCATGTAGTTCAATTAAAGAATGAATTAATAATCAAGTTGTTCTTGGGGACAATGATCTAATAAAAAATGTTGTTGGGACTTACACATGGTTAGGGGCCCAAAGAGAGTGTTATGGTTGAGGTTTTCTCTAAGATCACGTGAGTCATACTCGGTGTGAGAAACAAGAGGTAACAACAACTTTAACGATGCATAGTTTAATGTCATGTAGGACATATAAAGGGACTATGCAGTTTAAAGTCTTGCAGTTAGGACTATTGGTGCTGCACAGTTTAGTGTCATGTAGTAGGGACAAAATAACAGTTTAATGTCATGTAGGACATATCAAGGACTTTCTGTACAGTTTAGCGTCTTGTAGTTAGGACGATGGGGAAAATACAGTTTAACGTCATATTAGATGAAAGGGGGACTGTGCATTTTAATGTCAGGCAGTGAGGACAAAAGAGTGCACCATTTTAACGTCATGTCGGACGCATTGGGGATTTTTTTTCCACAGTTTAATGTCATGTTGGACGAAAGTGCGAACAGTTTAAGGTAATATGCATGGACCGTGATGATTATATAGTTTAACATCTTTCCGGACGTAAGGGACTTTTATACAGTTTAGCGTCATGTAGTTAGGACGTCACAGTTTAATGTCTTGCTGGGCATAAGGGATTTGCAAATAGTTTATGGTCATATGCATTGACTAGGGATGATGCAGTTTAAGGTCATGCTGGACGGTTTAGGGAACTTTTTCACAGTCTAACGTCGTGTGGGATGAAGTTGCAGTTTAAGGTAATATAGGACCATTGCTGTATAGTTTAACGTCATATAGCATGGAAAAACTGGTGCTGCACAGTTTAGTGTCATGTTGCGGGGACATCTTCTTTTCTACAGTTTAACGTCATGTTGGATGAAGTTGTAGTTTAAGGTTATACTGGACCATTGCTGTATAGTTTAACGTCATATAGCAAGGACAAACTGGTGCTGCACAGTTTAGTGTCATGTTGCGGGGACATTGAAGGTGACACAGTTTAACGTCATGTTGGACGAAGTTGCAGTTTAAGGTCATACTGGACCGTTTCTATATGAACCAATAGTAAGAATCTTGGTTCTGGGGACCATATTTTGTGTTTATACAAAATATTTCTTCAGAAATCTGGCATTTTTTGGAGTCGTGATGATTCCTCCATCCATTGAGATTATTGAATAAGCTCTATTGGAGTAGACCTTATGTATTGAATAAGATCCTTCCCATTTTGGTTCAATATTGGGAGGTTTCCTTCCTGGTATCATTGGTGTTCTGAGAACCAATACCAATTCTCCCTGAATGAATGAACGAAGATGAACTTTTTTGTTAAAAGCTCGTGCTATTCGATTCTGATAGATTTCCAAGTGGTGCAAAGTGAACAGTCTTTTCTCATCTAACTGTTCCAATTCATTCAATTGCTTTTGGGATAGCTCATCTGTAGATAACTAATCACAAATGGCTATTCTGAGTGAGGGAAATTGAACTTCAATTGGCAAGACTGCTTCGGTTCTATATACCAACGAATATGGAGTTGACCGCGTTGCATTACGGGTGGTAGTCCGATAAGCCCATAAAGCATGAAAGAGTTTATCAGGCCATGACCTCTTATCTTTATCCACCATATTTTGCAGTATATTTGAAAGAGTCTTGTTAAAGGCTTCTATTTGGCCATTGGCCTCCGCATGATACCGAGATGAATGGTTGGATTTAATGTTGTATTCTTGATACAATTTCTTCACCTTAGAAGAACAGAAGTTGGTGCCATTGTCCGTCAATATGGTATGAGGGACATCAAATCTAGTAATGATGTTAGACTTGATGAAGCTAACAATGCATTTAGAACTAACTTCCTTGAGAGGTACTACCTATGCCCATTTGGAAAAGAAATCAGTAGCAGTAAGAATGTACTTAAACTGGTTGGCCGTAGCTGAAGGGTAAGGTCCCACCACATCCATTCCCCATGTGGCAAATGGCCACGAGTATTTAGCTGTGTGAAGCAACTCTGGAGGTTGATGAATGAAGTTGGCATATACTTGGCATGAATGACACTTCTTTGTGAAATTAACACAATCTTGTATCATTGAAGGCCAAAAGTATCCAATCCTTCTAATTTGATCAGACAGTCTATGTCCAGACTGGTGGGCACCACAAACTCCTACATGCAATTCTTTTATGACAGCCATTGTCTCTTCACCATCAATGCATCTGAAGAGAACTCCATCAAAACCACATTTGTAGAGAATCTTTTCTAAGTGGTTTGGGCTATCATAAAGAGTAAAATTGACCACACGTCGCCGGATTTGTTCTTTCTCAGCTCTATCAGGTGGAAGTGTTCCATTTTGAAGGTATCCCTTATAGGTGACATCCATCCTGTACTATGACCATACGGTCCAGGAATGGGACTAATTTCATTAATTTCCCCTGTTCTGGCTTGAACATAAGGTGAAATTGCATGACGGTGGGCAATACTGATGGTTGTCTCATCCCGATTTGGATCTGCTAGAGCGGTGGCTATATTGGCTAGCGCATCAGCTTGAGAATTTTGTGATCTTGGGACATAAGAAAATGTCGGTTCTGAAGGGAATTCCGCCATTAACTCTCTGACGTAATAATACAAAGGGATTAATTCTTCTTTTCTGATGGCATAATCCCCATTGACTTGTTTGATTACCAGGTCTGAATCACCTTTCACCTTTAAGTGATTCACTTGTGCTTGTAGCGCTAACTCCAAGCCTGTAATGAGAGCTTGGTATTCAGCTTCATTATTGGTACCACCTTCCCACAATAAAATGGAATAAGGTAACATTTCCTTATCTTTAGAAATGTGTACAATTCCTAAACCAACTTTGTTGAATTTAGGATTTTCCATTTTCTTCCCTATTGGACTTCTGGAAGCACCATCAAAATACATTTCCCATGTTTGAGGATTCTATTGAATAGAGAAAACTTCCTCATCAGGGAGTTCAATATCTGAAGACGTGTCTTCCACTGAAGGATGTTCAGTCAGGAAATCAGCCAGAGCTTGGACCTTTATTGCCTTTTGAGACACATACTGAATGTCGAACTACTGCAAAATAACTTCCCACCTTGCTAGACGTCCTGTAAGAATTGGACGACTGAGGATGAATTTGAGCGGATTATTGTGAGATACCAATTGGACCTCATGATGTTGCAGGTAGTGTCTTAGTTTCTGAACTGCAAAGATTAATGCCAGGTAGCACTTCTCAATACTTGAATACTGGGTTTCTGCTTCAAGCATAGTTCTACTGAGATAGTAGAAGCTATTTTCATTCCCAGCATCATTCTTTTGAGCGAGAAAGGCACCCAATGATCGCTCTAGAGCTGTCACATAGAGGATAAGTGGTCTACCTTCAACAGGTGGCATGAGTACTGGTGGAATCAAGATGTATTTCTTGAGAACATCAAACTCTTCTTGACATTCTTCGGTCCACTGGTAAGTGACTCCTTTCTTCAATAATTTGGTAAAGGGTAAACTTTTGCCTGCCAAATTGGCGATGAAACGCCGAATATAGGATAAGTTCCCTTGAAGTCCTCTTAATTCTTTCAAATTCTGAGGAGGTGACATACCAAGGATTGACTTGGTCTTCTCAGGATCGACTTCAATACCATGATGGCGTACAACAAAGCCGAGGAATTTTCCTGAGGTTACCCCAAAAGCACATTTTAAGGAGTTCATCTTCAAATTATGTTGTCGAAGCTTGTGGAATATGACTTCCAAATCAGCCATGTGATTAGAACGTTGTTTGGATTTAACCACCAAATCATCCACATTGCACTCAACAAACTTCCCTAAGAAAGGTTTGAAGATACGATGCATGGCGCGTTGATATGTTGCACCTGCATTTTTTAACCCAAAGGGCATCACCCGATAACAAAATACACCTTGAGGGGCTTTGAAGGCTGTAGATTCCTCATCTTCTGGGGCCATTAGGATCTGATTATATCCGAAATATCCATCCATAAAGGAAAGTAGTTCATAGCCAGCCGTCGCATCAATTAAGAGTTCTGTAATCGGAACTGGGAAATCATCTTTAGGACAATACCGATTAAGATCTCTGAAATCGATGAAAACCCTAATTTTTCCGTTCTTCTTCTTTACAGGGACAATATTAGCCAACCACTTGGGATACTGAACTTCTCTGATGAAGTTATCTTTGATCAGATTATCCACTTCAGCTTCAATTTTGGAAGCATAGGTTGGGTGTGTTCTTCTCGCGACTTGCCTAAATCCTCAATGTTCTTTTGGTAAACCCAAATGATGAGTAGCAACATCAGGATCAAGCCCAGGAATTTCTTTATAATTCCAAGAAAAAATATCTTTATTTTTCTTTAGAAAAGAAATATACATCTCTTTCTCTTCAAGGGTCATAGCCGCACTAATTAAAGTGGGGCGTAGATCTTTCTCTGTACCCAGATTTATTTCTCTGAGTTCATCCACAGTGGTAGAGATACCTTCTTCAAATGCTGGAGGAGCATCTCTAAGATCTTCCTCTTCCTCTTCATCATGTTCTATTTCTTCCGTTTCTACTTGCAAAGTAGATGACAAAACAAAATTCTCATGATCATAAGAGATATCAAAATTTTCACATTTTGAAGAAGAAGCTTTCATTTCCAACCCTATTGATGATAAAGGGCCTTCTTTGGGAAATAAAGAGGAGATGATGGATTGAGAATCGACATCATTATTCACCTCTGGTGTTGCTATAACTTCTTCTGGCCTAATTGGTGAAGTATAGACTTGTTGGACTTCAGCAGATGAAATTAAATCGTCACCACTTATGCTTTCATCACTATTTGGTAGGTTACCAATTTCTCCCATATTGTCTGGCTCGATTGCCATAATTGACATTATGGATCTTTCCATAAGGGTATTTTGATTTGGGTCTATTTTGTCAATTTGACTGATAGGTAACACATAATCTGTACTCACATGTGTAAATGGATTTATTGGAATTTTATCCAAACCATATGGAGCATTAACTTTGGTAATTTCCTTCATTGTAGATTTTTCTCTTCCCTTCATGTGATAAAATTCCACCTCAATGTATTGAGACTCACATGTCTTGAACGAGGCCTTATCACCATACAATGTTCCAACTTGACCATTGAAACAGTATTTGAGACATTGATGGTATGATGAAGGAATAGCTGCATGCTGATGTAGCCAGGGTCTTCCAAGCAAGACGTTGAAAGCTGAGTCTTGATCAACAATCATGAAATCTGAATTGGATATAAGATATCCAAATTGAGTTCTGAGTGTAACTTTGCCCAGTGGTTCTTGTTCATTTTTATCATATCCTTGTAACATCATGGTAGAAGGAGATAAATCAGATTCCGTGAGGCCCAATCAACGAAGTGTACGAATGGGCATGAGGTTGACTCATAAACCATTGTCAATGAAAGCTCTTCGGATATCTACACCACTGACTTTGCCAGATAAGTACAAAGGTTTTATGTGCCCATGCACAACATCATCTTCATCTTTATTAGTAAATGATATCACTGCATGGCATTCTGTAGGATTATTCTCTATGTCATAGACATCAGCTGCAGCAATTTCATCTTCAAACTCATGAGGACTTGACAAAGCTTCGATGAGTGCTTCCCGAAGATCTTTTGACAGATTCAAAGCATCCAAAATTGATAACATAGCCGGTACTTGAGCCAAGTGATTCAATATATCATACTTTTGATCTAGAGGTCTGCGTTTCCCAACAAGAATATGCGGTTTAGCAGGTACCTTTGAAGCAGATACTCTGGAAGCTGATGCATCTTGTATTGGGATAGAAGTTGGCAATATCCTTGGTTTTGGAAGATTAGACCGATTAGATCCATTTACTTGCTGAGATAAAGAAGACGGAATTTTTAATCGGTCTTCCAAAATAACTATGCCAAGACTGAGTTGACTATTGGCAGAAGAACTTGCTTGTTCTTTTTGAGCTTGTTGAAGGGCTCTACCACGAGTTTCTGCTGCATACACAGTGCTAGCAGGGGTAGAATTGGAGTAGTGGCTTCGGAAAGATCCACGTCTTCCCATGTATCCTGAACCTCTAGAACTTCCTCGGATTCCCTTTATTTGATACAGGGAATTCAGGCTCATCTAGACTGTAATATGGATTTGTTAATTGAATCATATTAATAGAACCGAAGATTAACTCTTCGTCTGATAAAGACTCTGCCTGATTAGCCTGTTTAGGCTGTGCCGTTTGATGGGGCGGTGCCTGTGGCTTTGAAGTAGATGGCATGAAATCTGCCAGAGTCAAAGACAAATTAGGCCTCGATACATACTCATCTTCTTCTGATTCCTCTTTCTTCTTTGAATTGCACTGTCCTTTTGAGGATTTGTCTTTTGATGGAGGCTTCACTATAGCTTTTGTAGGAGACACAATTGACTTCTTCAATTGTGTTCACAAAATGGCATGGGTCTGATTGATTGTCTTTCTGACCATCCAATCATCATATTTTTGCACAGTTTTTCTTTTGACTTCCTGCCACTCGCCTCCTTCCTCTGGATCTGTAGTGGTAACACACGCTACATGAGCTGAAGAACCCTTCAATTTGACTTGTCCCAAGTCGACCATCTTTTGGAGGAGGTCTTTAAAAACAAAACACTCCTGGATGGGATGCCCCAACATTTGATGAAAGGGACAATAATTGGGATGGTCTTCATCTCCTTCCATGTTTGGCCTCTTGGGCACTAGTAATTGAACCAAATTATTTTCCAGAACTGAAATGAAGTAACCAGGAACTTGCTCACTTCGGAAAGAGTATGTTTTACTCTTCAAATCATCAAATTTTTTTCATCGTTGATCTCTTTGATCATTTGGACGAAACGGCCTTTGTTGTTGGCGTTCAGGAGGTGGAGCCCTTCAAGAAGATGAAGGTTTTGAAGTAGAAATAGGTACAGGTTCTTGTTTAAGCATAACTGTAGCAGTTTCTGCTTTACCCATTCTCCTTCCTGGAGCTGATGGAATTACACGAGATTTAACCTTAGCCTGTATAAGGGAATCACCAATCTGCTGAGCGATTGAAGTAAGGTCTCGAAACCCTCCTGTGTATTTCAAAAGTATTAATGGCGTGCGTAATTCGTCACGCAAATTTGCCACACAGATTGGCAACATCTCCTCCTGAGGGAGTGCTAAACTCATGGAATACATTAATCCTTTCTAGTGAGCAATCAAATCAGAGACTCTTTCATTCTCTCGTTGCTTGTAGTTTGTAAGATCGAAAACTGTCATTTTTGGAAAAGTTGAGCTGAACTGGAGAAGGAATTTTTGACGAAGATCCTCCCATCCGATGATTGACCGGGATTGCAAGCTTGTATACCAGACAAAAGCTGGTCTTTGCAAGGTTCGCACAAAGCATCTGAGTTTCACTGCGTCTTGCTGCTCTGGAGTTCCCATCATAGGATCACAACAAGACATGTAATGCGTCAAATGTTGTTCAGGGTCACCTGATCCATTGAAAGTAGGGAAAACAGGGTTTCCAAAACTAGATGGAGGAGAAATTAAATCTACCCATTCAGGGTAAACTTTCTTTTCTGGTTGAACTTGCGCATGTTTCCCTTCCATAGTTTCTAACCGAGCTGTTAATGACTCAATAGTAGTTAATAACTTTTGAGAAACATCAGGTTGAACTTGGTTTTGGGTAGGTGCAATGAATGGAGCTTGGACAGACGTGGTGGTTGGTGTTGCAACTGATGTTAGTGTTGCCAACTGTTGTTGCGTTTAACCCGTAGGATTAGACCTCTGAGGGTGTACTGATAAAAGAGGATATTCCTGATCCATCTCAGTAGTTACAAAAAATTCCTTCGGCTGTCGGACTTCAGAATTCTTATGAAGAAGACTACTCTGAAGTAGTTCTGTATTCAACCATCTTAATTCATTCATTTATTCCTCCTGTTTTGCAAACCTTTGCTCTAACGAGAGCGATTGACCTTCTCCAGAGGAAGGATATGTAACCTGATTCTTTCCCTTCCCTTTGTTGGATACCTTTTGGAGGGAGGGAAGTGGGTTACCTAGGTTCTGAGTAATCCTTTGACTTCGTGTACGCACACCTTCTTCATTTGTATCGGCGCGTACATTTTCTTGAGCAGGACGCTCTTCATCTGAGTCCCCTGAGTGAGTCTCCTCTGGTTTATTAGCAACAACAGAATTGATGACATTGATTGATGCATAGTGCATCGCATCCCTTCTATCAACATTTCTGTGATATTGTCTTCTTTCATGTCTTTGATGAGACATTGCCTTTTTTTGATTAAATATTATAGGAACTTCTTGACGAGTTATAACTTGGAGGGAATCTCCTGATAATTTGGCTCTTCGTTCCTCTTGGGGCTTCTTCCCCAATCGAGAAAAGACCGATATTCTCTGAGAAGGGGATTGAGGATTTGAAAGAGTCCCCAATCTCGAGGACTGGGGATGTTCCTGCTATTTCCGCTCAACTCCTCGAATCTCATTTGTTGAATCTGAGGGTTGGGTTAAAGAAGTCCCCAGTCTGACAGGCTGGGGTGTCTCTTGACATGCTACGTCTGAGATCTTCTTAAAAGATCTCTTGATCTTGCGAATCTTAGTTTGGAAATTAGCTGGATGCATTATCCTGTATCCACTTTTATCACCTGGTTCAACAGACCGTTGGATGATTTCTGAAACTTCTTTCATTTGATGATGTGTTTTATCCATATGAGAGGCTTGTGCAATATTCTCTCCTGCTTGATGTAGGAGCAATTCAACAACTATTTCTCTATATGCTTGATTTTGAGGGAACTAGTTGAAGCCTGTTCTTGAGCATGATTTTGATTATGAACAAAGCCCATTGACTGTGGCCGGCTGAAGCGGCCGGAGGTCGTCATGGACCTCAAAATTACATTTATACTCCTATACTAGTACAGCAGTGTAGGGTCGATCCACAGAGAAGGCAGATGAGTTGTCTAAGGTTCTAAGAAAAATATACTCCACTGTTGTCAGCAGTGGAGAGAGTGAAAATCTTTTTACCTTTTATATATATTTTTTTATTTTTAAAAGATGAGCTAGAAACAGTAGGAGGAAACGAGATTCTTTACAAAGAAACTAAATTTTCTACAAAGGGAATAAAATTTCACTAGGCACTGTTAAACTAAGAAATTAAACTAACTACTTTAAGCAGCAAAGACAAGGAGCTAAGAACAACAATTTTCTCGGGAATTCCAAACTTGATGATTAAAAGGATAACTATCCACTAAACCTAATTGAATCACACCCTGGAAATTGTTTGATATATCTTCCTCGCCAGAAGAAACATCAAACAGAAGTATGACTTTTAGAGTTCGCCACTCTAAAGATCATCGTCTGTTAGAATTTTGAAAAAGAATACAGTCGAAGTTAAACTCACCGTAAAACTCCAACTGTAATGACATTAACGCTTGAACAAATTGAAGATCAAGTTCAACCTCTCCAATTGAACTTGAAACTATGACATTTTTTACAGTAAGGTGTGAACAAATTTACTTAACATCAGAGTTGATCTCGCCGATTAATTCTGATGTCAATCAATGAGTAGTGAACAATTTAATAGATAAACCAACAAAGCTTGAAGCTCCTGAGATGGAAAATCAACTCATGTTCATAATGAAATATATCATTGAAAACAATCCGAAAACAGAGTACAAGACGTTAAGAAAAGAGGGAGAAAGACTCCCTAAATATCGCTCTGCCTTCGGGCTCCTTAGTCTCCAGTTTGACTCTATCATCTCCCGGGAGTTCTGCTCTCGTATTTGGTGTGGAATGTCGAATGAGAGTCTCCCAAAATCCTGCTGCCGCTCCGCTTTAACTACCATCTGTCATCAACTACATGTCACCGCCCAATCTCCACCGACTTCAAAAGTTCTTTACCCACGCACCGCAAAATGTGCGTTTTTTCGCGACCGGCGCGTCGCGCAAATTTTTCCCTCGTAACTAACTCCGGATGAGTTAGTTGGATGAACCTGGACATGTTTAAGTCCCTTGAATGAACCTACAAATAAAATAGAAAAGACAAATAAATAAAAGATATGAAAAGAAAAATAATTATTTTTAAAGTAAATTGTAAATTAATCTTAGTTAATTGATAATTATTTTCTTTTAAATTATTTATACAATTATTAACTATGATAAAACATAAGTTATTAAAGAGAGATTAGTTTAATTAAGTTAATAAAATAATTACTAAGTTATTTATTTTAACACTTAAACTGAGTTATTAAAAATTAAGAGCATAAATAATTAAGTTAATAATTCAAATTAAATTAATAATTTAATTATTAAAATAACAGAAACATAATAAATAGATTAATTAATTAATTAGATAATTTTAATAAAGTAATTAAAGTCATTACTTAAGTTTTTAAATTAAAAGGTATGTTTTACAAATTATTTATAATTATCATTAATTAAATAATTTAAACTATTAATAATAAATTAATTAATTATTAAAACTTATTATTAAGTTATTTTTATAATTAAATTTATAATTTATCAAGTTTTTAATATTATAATTGTTTATGTTTATTAATTTTATTAATTTTATTCTATATTAATTTGACTTTGTAAGTATAGCTTTAATGTAAAGTTAACTTTACTTAAAGTTGGCTTAACTTTAGCTTTAGCTTTTGTTTCTTTTCTTTTCTCTTTTTACTTTACTTTTATTATTCTTTATTTATTATATTTTTTATTTTTTTATTTTTTTGGTGATCTTCCACGTTCCCCCAATTAGGCGCACAGTAGGGGAGGGTTTCTCTTCCTCCTCAGCAACCCGGAGCAACACCCTCTTCACACAGCACCGCTTCCAGCATCAACCAACAGCACCGTCATGGCTCTTGTGCTCCTCCGCAGCCTCCATGGTGGTGCGCATCCCGGCCTTCAGTATGGTGCAGGTTCATAAATCAGTGGTGCAGCAGGCTCCTCGCACAGCAGCGTGGCGTGGCCAACTCCATCAGCACCGGTGATCAGCTCAGAAACTCTCCTCTCAAGACCAGTGGCTCTAGATTCAGCGCAGCAGGAGTTGTGGGTCTCTCGGTACACAGTGCGGCGCAACAGCCTTTGGTTCGGCTTCAGCTACACAATGGTGGTCATCTTTTCTTCAGTGTATCTCAACGGATGGCACGACTTTCCAGTAGCTCAATTTCCGGGGGACTTCAGCTTTGGTGGCTTTAGGTTCATAACGTCCTCCTTGGTAGCGCGAGTTCAATCGGGTGTGGCGATAGAAGGTGAGAACTCCATCAGCGGCTAGGACATCTCTCAGAAACATCAAGGGACGTCGGATCTCTCTTTATCTAGTGGTGGAAGTGGAGCAGAAGTTTGAATAACATTGGATGAAGGTGAGATGCAAGGGAGGAAAGGTAACGGTGAGGTAGAGCGAGAGAATCGGTGAGGGAAAAAAAGCATTATCGGTGAGGATAGGAACTGCTGTCTATCGGTGAGGGGAAGCTACCAGTGAGGTAGAGCTACCAGTGAGGTAGAGGGCATCGGTGAGGGCATCGGTGAGGCATTGCTGCGCGGGGTCACTGATACAAAAAAAAAGAAGTCACCTGTAGAATAAAAAAAACTCATTATAAAAACTAACGGTGACCTTAAAAAAATTGAACTTAAATTAAAACTAAACCGAAATAAAAACAACAATTAATTATAAAGAACCTAAATCTAAACACCATTAATTTAAAACAAAATTTTTATTAAACGTTAAAACATTAAAATTGTTAATTTAAAAGAACTAATTGAATATAATTAAATAAATAAACTTGATAAATGTTAAACTAAATAAATAAAAGACTTAAATTAAAAAGGAAAATAAACAAACTAAATAAATAATAGCAGCCAATAAAAATAAAAACATCAGTGACCCAAATAAAACACCACGAGCTCTTAATTACCTCACCGGTAGACTAAAATAATTATAAAATGGATTAAAGATTAATCTGCATATATAAAATAATATAATTAATGATTAAAAACTATTAATTAATTAATTAACTAACTATTTGAACCTATAAAATTAAGGGCGAACCAAAATAATTAATTTAAAAACACATATTATTAAATTAAATGACTAGCAGGTTATTAAACACATAAAATAATAAAATTAATCTATTCTAACATAACTTAATTGAAAGAAAAATTAATAAAATAAAGTCTAAATTAATTAATTAGAATTATGTTAATTAACTAATTGTTTAAATAGAAATTAACTATAATAAAGTTAATCAGAATTAAATTAACCTAACTAAATACACGACGTTGCTTATAAAATTAAAACGATTACTTATAGAAGTGAGGATCGGTGACAAGGGTCACCGATAGAGGCAAAGTCACCAATAGAGAAAAAGTATCGGTGACAATGGTCACCGATAAACAGCACCGGTAACCTGCCTACCGGTAGAGAAAAAGGACCCCTACTATCAGTAGCTTAGCTACCAATAGTCTAGAAAGTTGTGACTAAATTATATAAACATAAAAATTTAAAAGTAAATTAATTATCAAACACAATAATTATTAACAATGACAAATTAAATAAAATAAACAAATAAAGATTAAATAAACAAATTGAAAATTAATTACATTAAAAATAAAGAAGATATAAATTAACTATTTATTGTTCAAAATTACATAAAATGTTATAAAAAGTGAATAATAGACAAGTTTATTTATAAAAATACAAAAGTGCATTTATTTATTAAAAAGTGTTAAAATAATTAAATAAATTGTATAAAAATGTATTAAAAAGATGTGGCAAACTGAGTAAAAATAAGGCCACATCAAATTCCCCCACACTTAAACATTGTTTGTCCTCAAACAATCCCATGTTTTATCATCTTTGAAAAAGTGTGAATTATAAAAATCAGCTATGTTTAGAGAAGTTTCAACAGAGAACTCAAAAAGTATGCTTAGGCTATTGAACACATACCTCAAATAAAGTCTCACCTAGAACCACTACTCAAAGAGAACTCAAGTAAACCATGAATCATCCATAAATGAAGGTGTCCTGCTTCATATATGACTCTGCCTAGTGACTTGCTTCAATTCAAGTTCAATTTCTAAATTCAAGAGTGAAAAAAGGATAAAAAAATGTGGAATTAAAATCTTAATAAAAGGAACTTTGTACTTTGACTAATCCCCTTGGTACCAGAAAATACATAAATAATTTTTTTTTGAAATCACTTTATTGATACAACCCAAATGACTCCCATATAAACCAATTGTCCTCTTCTTCATCTGGAGTTCATCATTCCCCTCACCTTAATGAATTCATTTTTGACCCTAGATACTTTATTTATTTTTCCCAAGCCATGTAATTTGTGCCAAGCACTGTGCAATGCACTTATTCAGAGTGTATAGAGGGCTTATAGTAAACAGAAACGCACCCAGCATCTAAGGTCTCAAAGATTCACCGTGGGATCCTAGATGCCCAGTTTTACTCCAGTTTCAAAAGATTTATATAAAAACCATTTACATTGACTCAATATAAGTGATCATTTTTATAAATTAAAAGAATGAAAAGGCTCCTCAGATAAAAGTCAAACTTCCCGTACCTAAAATTATGATCTTAAATCCACTAAAAGGTTTCCCATATCACCCTCAAAATAAGTTCCTAAACAAAATTCATTAAACCACTAAACAGTTCCACTCAGCAATCATCCACTACCACTCATTTCAGACTCAACGCAAGACTCAACTTCCAATCAAGCACCATCCTAAGGCAAGACTCATTTGAGTGCAGTGTAAAGCCTAAAATTGTGAAGAATTTTTCAAAAATTTTGACCATTTTTTTGACAAAAAGTTTAAAAGCAGTGGGAATTGATGAGCATTACAATTAAACACAGTTTAGCATAGTCAAGAATTGACCCCCTCCCCCACACTTAAAACCCAACGTTGTCCCCAAAGTCGAATTGTAAATATGGAGAAGAACAGTTAAGCAATTAATGTTCAAAACAGATTTTCAATTTAGTAGATATATGACATGTATAAAGGGTCCCAATGAAGTTCAAAAATAGTGTTTGCCACAATAGTTAAATAAAAGCAGGTTCATTTCAGACACACACATGCTTTAACATTCAGTCCAGTGACAAAGATTTTCATTAAAGCACAAAAGAAGCATATAAGGTGTAAGTGTGAAATTAACTGGGTGTAAGAATTTTAATCAATAAGTTCAAAAATATGTTCAATATAGTAGGAAAAGTTCATGCCAAACACCTCAACGAAACAAGAAGATTCAAATGACGAGCATGTACTCCCCCCCACACTTAGTTTCATGCAGTGAAAACGTTTTATCACAATAGTGAAATTAAATTTTTTTTAAGCAAGGAGGCTCATGCAGATTTTTAATTCATTAGTTACAAGACATGCAGCAGAATTTTTATAATACAAGCAGAATTTTAAGCAAGCAGAATTCTATTTACAAAAGCAGGAGCAGAAAAATAAGTGAAACAAGTTGAAGTACTTCCCTGAAATGAAGTGTCTTCATTAAACCTCCAGCATGGGAATTCCACTCTTTAGATGACACAAGCAGCATTCCTAAAAACACAGAGCATATATGAGCATATATGAGCATGCAAAGCAGCAAATTATTTAAAGTAAAATAAGAACAGAAAAAAAGTAAACACAAAGAATGGGTTGACTCCCATGAAGCACTGAATTTAAAGTCTTCAGTTAGACTTTATTTAATTACAATTTTATTTATTTATTAACAAAACACAAACCATGGGTTTCCTCCCATGCAGCGCTAGGTTTAAAGTCCCCAGCCAGACTCACCAAGCAACTAACCGTAGTCACTAGGTGGATGTGGTTTCCTTAATAGGAACCACCACATGTGTTTGGCCCATTTATCTTTAACAGAACAGTGAAAATTGTGGGATTCAAGACTCAATACAACAACAACTAAATTATCATAGCCTAAAATAATCCCTAAGTAGCACCCTTTAACAGTAATGGTTATAGTGCTGTCCACTTCCAGAATTGTTTCAAAGTTATCAAGATTTGAGTTCACATGAAGGGACAACATATTACTAGGTGCTTCAAAGGGTATGGCATTATTTTCATGGCTTTCTCTCTCAACTTCATCACTCATAGGTTCAAATACAAGGGTGCTTGTGGGTGAATACTGAATAGTAGGTTTAAAAGGGGATTCAATAAAGTTCTGAACAGAATCATGAGCATTAGAACTCAATTCTAAGTCTCCCTCTAGACTATTATCAGTATCATGATGATCTTTTGAACCCTTCACAGATGAGGATGTAAGTGACTGACAAGGAAGAGAATTTATGCTATCACTAAGTGGTTCAGCTCTAACAATGTTATAAATCTCTTCCAAAAGATCCTCATCTGTTAACTCACATTGAACATCTACTCCTCCTATCAAATCAGCTCTGCCTAGATCAAGTGTGTGTTCAACCTCATTTTAATATTCAAGTTCAAAAGGCTCACTTTCTAAAACCATGTCATTTGAGGGCTGCAATTCAATTTCAGGAGAAGAATTGTACAATTCAGTTTCAATAAATTCACTTTCCAAAATGTTCATGTTAAGACAATTCTCCTCAAGTTGATCAACACTGATTTCCATTTCATTGCACACTAATTCAGAAAAGTGATTACTATGAGAATAAGAAAGTGCAAACTCATCAGTTAATTTTTATTCAAAAGTAATTTCCTCTTCCTTATAATCCAACATCATTTCAGAATTAATTGGGTATACAGTTCCAAAACATGGAAGAGAAGTTTTCAGTTGAGGTTCAAAAAATTTAGATTCTATGTTATCCAGCTTAAGGTTCTCTTCCAAAGTGTTCCCAATTTCAATTTCAGGCTCATTGTTCAGAATTTCAGAAAGATTGGGTGAAGAGTTTTTAACATTCAAGTTTGTAGTTTCAAGTATATCTTCAACCCGAGTGACTTCATTCTCAAAGCTTCTAAAACAGTGATTTTTCTCAAGTGTAGGAATTATGAAAAGAACTGGGCTATCTTTTTCAATCTGTTTCAATTCATCTTCAAAATTGTCCAACTCGATTCCATTAAAGTTATTTATTGGATTTTCAATGATTTGTTCTTTATTTAGAGAGTTGCTTATTTCCAGATTTAGTTCAACAGAGTCAGATTTTTCAAAGTGAATGGTTTCTTGTCCAGTTTCATTATCACTTTCTTCTTCCACTTGATTTTCAAATCTTTTGTAAACATTTTCTTTTTCATTTTCTTCAAATACTTCTTGTTCTTTAACCCTTTGTTGCAATTCCAAGAGCATGGTTTCTATTCTTTTCATTCTTTGATCTCGCTCTTGAGAATCTCTAAGTTGAATCTCATGGGTTTGAGTTAACCAATTATTAATTTGTACCACCCTAGCATCTAGTTTGGAATAAATTAATTCAATTTTAGCTAGGGTGATAAGACTAAACTCACATTGTTCATTTTCATCAGTGTAAACATCTTGTTGTGGCTGGTTATAGACACACTGCCAAGCAGTATGTCCATAATCACCACAACAAACACAGTTAGGTCCCGGTTGATTCCAATTCTGTTTAACATCCATTTTTAATTCAAAATTTAATGAGCTTAAACACACAACAATTCTCTGTGAAGCAAATTTTTCTTTTCAAAACAACAAAAGTAGCAGATACAGTTCAAAGTAGTTTTTTTAAATCAGTTTTTTTTTGTGTTTTTTTTAATGTTTTTTTTGTGTTTTTTTAAACCCTAGACTCTCGGTGCGTGCCTTCCCCGGCAACGGCGCCAAATTTTGAAGCGGCCGGAGGTCGTCATGGCCCTCAAAATTACATTTATACTCCTACACTAGTACAGCAGTGCAGGGTCGATCCACAGAGAAGGCAGATGAGTTGTCTAAGGTTCTAAGAAAATTATACTCCACTGTTGTCAGCAGTGGAGAGAGTGAAAATCTTTTTACCTTTTATATATATTTTTTTATTTTTAAATGATGAGCTAGAAACAGTAGGAGGAAACAAGATTCTTTACAAAGAAACTAAATTTTCTACAAAGGGAATAAAATTTCACTAGGCACTGTTAAACTAAGAAATTAAACTAACTACTTTAAGCAGCAAAGACAAGGAGCTAAGAACAACAATTTTCTCAGGAATTCCAAACTTGATGATTAAAAGGATAACTATCTACTAAACTTAATTGAATCACACCCTGGAAATTGTCTGATATATCTTCCTCGCCAGAAGAAACATCAAACAGAAGTATGACTTTTATAGTTCGCCACTCTAAAGATCATCGTCTGTTAGAATTTTGAAAAAGAATACAGTCGAAGTTAAACTCGCCGTAAAAATACAACTGTAATGACATTAACTCTTGAACAAATTGAAGATCAAGTTCAACCTCGCCAATTGAACTTGAAACTATGACATTTTTTACAGTAAGGTGTGAACAAATTTACTTAACATCAGAGTTGATCTCGCTGATTAATTCTGATGTCAATCAATGAGTAGTGAACAATTTAACAGATAAACCAACAAAGCTTGAAGCTCCCGAGATGGAAAATCAACTCATGTTCATAATGAAATATATCCTTGAAAACAATCCGAAAACAGAGTACAAGACGTTAAGAAAAGAGGGAGAAAGACTCCCTAAATATTGCTCTGCCTTCGGGCTCCTTAGTCTCCAGTTTGACTCTATCATCTCCCGGGAGTTCTGCTCTCGTATTTGGTGTGGAATGTCGAATGAGAGTCTCCCAAAATCCTTCTGCCGCTCCGCTTTAACTACCATCTGTCATCTACTGCATGTCACCGCCCAATCTCCACCGACTTCAAAAGTTCTTTACCCACGCACCGCAAAATGTGCGTTTTTTCGTGACCGGCGCGTCGCACAAATTTTTCCCTCGTAACTAACTCCGGATGAGTTAGTTGGATGAACTTGGACATGTTTAAGTCCCTTGAATGAACCTGCAAATAAAATAGAAAAGACAAATAAATAAAAGAGAAGCAAAGAAAAATAATTATTTTTAAAGTAAATTGTAAATTAATCTTAGTTAATTGATAATTATTTTCTTTTAAATTATTTATACAATTATTAACTATGATAAAACATAAGTTATTAAAGAGCGATTAGTTTAATTAAGTTAATAAAATAATTACTAAGTTATTTATTTTAACACTTAAACTGAGTTATTAAAAATTAAGAGCATAAATAATTAAGTTAATAATTCAAATTAAATTAATAATTTAATTATTAAAATAACAGAAACATAATAAATAGATTAATTAATTAATTAGCTAATTTTAATAAAGTTATTAAAGTTATTACTTAAGTTTTTAAATTAAAAAGTATGTTTTATAAATTATTTATAATTATCATTAATTAAAAAATTTAAACTATTAATAATAAATTAATTAATTATTAAAACTTATTATTAAGTTATTTTTATAATTAAATTTATAATTTATCAAGTTTTTAATATTATAATTGTTTATGTTTATTAATTTTATTAATTTTATTCTATATTAATTTGACTTTGTAAGTATAGCTTTAATGTAAAGTTAACTTTACTTAAAGTTGGCTTAACTTTAGCTTTAGCTTTTGTTTCTTTTCTTTTCTCTTTTTACTTTACTTTTATTATTCTTTATTTATTATATTTTTTATTTTTTTATTTTTTTTGGTGATCTTCCACGTTCCCCCATTTAGGCGCACAGTAGGGGAGGGTTTCTCTTCCTCCTCTGCAACCCGGAGTAACACCCTCTTCACACAGCACCGCTTCCAGCATCAACCAACAGCACCGTCATGGCTCTTGTGCTGCTCCGCAGCCTCCATGGTGGTGCGCATCCCGGCCTTCAGTATGGTGCAGGTTCATAAATCAGTGGTGCAGCAGGCTCCTCGCACAGCAGCGTGGCGTGGCCAACTCCATCAGCACCGGTGATCAGCTCAGAAACTCTCCTCTCAAGACCAGTGGCTCTAGATTCAGCGCAGCAGGAGTTGTGGGTCTCTCGGTACACAGTGCGGCGCAACAGCCTCTGGTTCGGCTTCAGCTACACAATGGTGGTCATCTTTTCTTTAGTGTTTCTCAGTGGATGGCACGACTTTCCAGTAGCTCAATTTCCGGGGGACTTCAGCTTTGGTGGCTTCTGGTTCATAACGTCCTCCTTGGTAGCGCGGGTTCAATCGGGTGTGGCGATTGAAGGTGAGAACTCCATCAGCGGCTAGGACATATCTCAGAAACATCAAGGGACGTCGGATCTGTCTTTATCTAGTGGTGGAAGTGGAGCAAAAGTTTGAATAACATTGGATGAAGGTGAGATGCAAGGGAGGAAAGGTAACGGTGAGGTAGAGCGAGAGAATCGGTGAGGAAAAAAAAAGCGTTATCGGTGAGGATAGGAACTGCTGTCTATCGGTGAGGGGAAGCTACCAGTGAGGTAGAGCTACCAGTGAGGTAGAGGGCATCGGTGAGGGCATCGGTGAGGCATTGCTGCGCGGGGTCACTGATACAAAAAAAAAGAAGTCACCGGTAGAATAAAAAAAACTCATTAGAAAAACTAACGGTGACCTTAAAAAAAATTGAACTTAAATTAAAACTAAACCGAAATAAAAACAACAATTAATTATAAAGAACCTATATCTAAACACCATTAATTTAAAACAAAATTTTTATTAAACGTTAAAACATTAAAATTGTTAATTTAAAAGAACTAATTGAATATAATTAAATAAATAAACTTGATAAATGTTAAACTAAATAAATAAAAGACTTAAATTAAAAAGGAAAATAAACAAACTAAATAAATAATAGCAGCCAATAAAAATAAAAACATCAGTGACCCAAATAAAACACCACGAGCTCTTAATTACCTCACCGGTAGACTAAAATAATTATAAAATGGATTAAAAATTAATCTGCATATATAAAATAATATAATTAATGATTAAAAACTATTAATTAATTAATTAACTAACTATTTGAACCTATAAAATTAAGGGCGAACCAAAATAATTAATTTAAAAACACATATTATTAAATTAAATGACTAGCAGGTGATTAAACACATAAAATAATAAAATTAATCTATTCTAACATAACTTAATTGAAAGAAAAATTAATAAAATAACGTCTAAATTAATTAATTAGAATTATGTTAATTAACTAATTGTTTAAATAGAAATTAACTATAATAAGGTTAATCAGAATTAAATTAACCTAACTAAATACACGACGTTGCTTATAAAATTAAAACGCTTACTTATAGAAGTGAGGATCGGTGACAAGGGTCACTGATAGAGGCAAAGTCACCAATAGAGAAAAAGTATCGGTGACAATGGTCACCGATAAACAGCACCGGTAACCTGCCTACCTGTAGAGAAAAAGGACCCCTGCTATCGGTAGCTTAGCTACCAATAGTCTAGAAAGTTGCAACTAAATTATATAAACATAAAAATTTAAAAGTAAATTAATTATCAAACACAATAATTATTAACAATGATAAATTAAATAAAATAAACAAATAAAGATTAAATAAACAAATTGAAAATTAATTACATTAAAAATAAAGAAGATATAAATTAAATATTTATTGTTCAAAATTACATAAAATGTTATAAAAAGTGAATAATAGAAAAGTTTATTTATAAAAATACAAAAGTGCATTTATTTATTAAAAAGTGTTAAAATAATTAAATAAACTGTATAAAAATGTATTAAAAAGATGTGGCAAACTGAGTAAAAATAAGGCCACATCAAATTCCCCCACACTTAAACATTGTTTGTCCTCAAACAATCCCATGTTTTATCATCTTTGAAAAAGTGTGAATTATAAAAATCAGCTATGTTTAGAGAAGTTTCAACAGAGAACTCAAAAAGTAGGCTTAGGCTATTGAACACATACCTCAAATAAAGTCTCGCCTAGAACCACTACTCAAAGAGAACTCAAGTAAACCATGAATCATCCATAAATGAAGGTGTCCTGCTTCATATATGACTCTGCCTAGTGACTTGCTTCAATTCAAGTTCAATTTCTAAATTCAAGAGTGAAAAAAGGATAAAAAAAATGTGGAATTAAAATCTTAATAAAAGGAACTTTGTACTTTGACTAATCCCCTTGGTACCAGAAAATACATAAATATTTTTTTTTGAAATCACTTTATTGATACAACCCAAATGACTCCCATATAAACCAATTGTCCTCTTCTTCATCTGGAGTTCATCATTCCCCTCACCTTAATGAATTCATTTTTGACCCTAGATACTTTATTTATTTTTCCCAAGCCATGTAATTTGTTCCAAGCACTGTGCAATGCACTTATTCAGAGTGTACAGAGGGCTTATAGTAAACAGAAACGCACCCAGCATCTATGGTCTCAGAGATTCACCGTGGGATCCCAGATGCCCAGTTTTACTCCAGTTTCAAAAGATTTATATAAAAACCATTTACATTGACTCAATATAAGTGATCATTTTTATAAATTAAAAGAATGAAAAGGCTCCTCGGATAAAAGTCAAACTTCCAGTACCTAAAATTATGATCTTAAATCCACTAAAAGGTTTCCCATATCACCCTCAAAAGAAGTTCCTAAAAAAAATTCATTAAACCACTAAACAGTTCCACTCAGCAATCATCCACTACCACTCATTTCAGACTCAACGCAAGACTCAACTTCCAATCAAGCACCATCCTAAGGCAAGACTCATTTGAGTGCAGTGTAAAGCCTAAAATTGTGAAGAATTTTTGAAAAAATTTGACCATTTTTTTGACAAAAAGTTTAAAAGCAGTGGGAATTGATGAGCATTACAATTAAACACAGTTTAGCATAGTCAAGAATTGACCCCCTCCCCCACACTTAAAACCCAACGTTGTCCCCAAAGTTGAATTCTAAATATGGAGAAGAACAGTTAAGCAATTAATGTTCAAAACAGATTTTCAATTTAGTAGATATATGACATGTATAAAGGGTCCCAATGAAGTTCAAAAATAGTGTTTGCCACAATAGTTAAATAAAAGTAGGTTCATTTCAGACACACACATGCTTTAACATTCAGTCCAGTGACAAAGATTTTCATTAAATCACAAAAGAAGCATATAAGGTGTAAGTGTGCAATTAACTGGGTGTAAGCATTTTAATCAATAAGTTCAAAAATATGTTCAATATAGTAGGAAAAGTTCATGCCAAACACCTCAACAAAACAAGAAGATTCAAATGACGAGCATGTACTCCCCCCCACACTTAGTTTCATGCAGTGAAAACGTTTTATCACAATAGTGAAATTAAATTTTTTTTAAGCAAGGAGGCTCATGCAGATTTTTAATTCATTAGTTACAAGACATGCAGCAGAATTTTTATAATACAAGCAGAATTTTAAGCAAGCAGAATTCTATTTACAAAAGCAGGAGCAGAAAAATAAGTGAAACAAGGTGAAGTACTTCCCTGAAATGAAGTGTCTTCATTAAACCTCCAGCATGGGAATTCCACTCTTTAGATGACACAAGCAGCATTCCTAAAAATACAGAGCATATATGAGCATATATGAGCATGCAAAGCAGCAAATTATTTAAAGTAAAATAAGAACAGAAAAAAAGTAAACACAAAGAATGGGTTGACTCCCATGAAGCACTGAATTTAAAGTCTTCAGTTAGACTTTATTTAATTACAATTTTTTTTATTTATTAACAAAACACAAACCATGGGTTGCCTCCCATGTAGCGCTAGGTTTAAAGTCCCCAGCCAGACTCACCAAGCAACTAACCGTAGTCACTAGGTGGATGTGGTTTCCTTAATAGGAACCACCACATGTGTTTGACCCATTTATCTTTAACAGAACAGTGAAAATTGTGGGCTTCAAGACTCAATACAACAACAACTAAATTATCATAGCCTAAAATAATCCCTAAGTAGCACCCTTTAACAGTAATGGGTATAGTGCTGTCCACTTCCAGAATTGTTTCAAAGTTATCAAGATTTGAGTTCACATGAAGGGACAACATAGTACTAGGTGCTTTAAAGGGTATGGAATTATTTTCATGGATTTCTCTCTCAAATTCATCACTCATAGGTTCAAATACAAGGGTGCTTGTGGGTGAATACTGAATAGTAGGTTTAAAAGGGGATTCAATAAAGTTCTGAACAGAATCATGAGCATTGGAACTCAATTCTAAGTCTCCCTCTAGACTATTATCAGTATCATGATGATCTTTTGAACCCTTCACAGATGAGGATGTAAGTGACTGACAAGGAAGAGAATTTATGTTATCACTAAGTGGTTCAGCTCTAACAATGTTATAAATCTCTTCCAAAATATCCTCATCTGTTAACTCACATTGAACATCTATTACTCCTATCAAATCAACTCTGCCTAGATCAAGTGTGTGTTCAACCTCATTTTCATATTCAAGTTCAAAAGGCTCACTTTCTAAAACCATGTCATTTGAGTGTTGCAATTCAATTTCAGGAGAAGAATTGTACAATTCAGTTTCAATAAATTCACTTTCCAAAATGTTCATGTTTAGACAATTCTCCTCAAGTTGATCAACACTGATTTCCATTTCATTGCACACTGATTCAGAAAAGTGATTACTATGAGAATAAGTAAGTGCAAACTCATCAGTTAATTTTTCTTCAAAACTAATTTACTCTTCCTTATAATCCAACATCATTTCAGAATTAATTGGGTTTACAGTTCCAAAACATGGAAGAGAAGTTTTCAGTTGAGGTTCAAAAAATTTAGATTCTATGTTATCCAGCTTAAGGTTCTCTTCCAAAGTGTTCCCAATTTCAATTTCAGGCTCATTGTTCAGAATTTCAGAAAGATTGGGTGAAGAGTTTTTAACATTCAAGTTTCTAGTTTCAAGTATATCTTCAACCCAAGTGACTTCATTCTCAAAGCTTCTAAAACAGTGATTTTTCTCAAGTGTAGGAATTATGAAAAGAACTGGGCTATCTTTTTCAATCTGTTTCAATTCATCTTCAAAATTGTCCAACTCGATTCCATTAAAGTTCTTTATTGGATTTTCAATGATTTTTTCTTTATTTAGAGAGTTGGTTATTTCCAGATTTAGTTCAACAGAGTCAGATTTTTCAAAGTGAATGGTTTCTTTTCCAGTTTCATTATCACTTTCTTCTTCCACTTGATTTTCAAATCTTTTGTAAACATTTTCTTTTTCATTTTCTTCAAATACTTCTTGTTCTTTAACCCTTTGTTGCAATTCCAAGAGCATGGTTTCTATTCTTTTCATTCTTTGATCTCGCTCTTGAGAATCTCTAAGTTGAATCTCATGGGTTTGAGTTAACCAATTATTAATTTGTTCCACCCTAGAATCTAGTTTGGAATCAATTAATTCAATTTTAGCTAGGGTGATAAGACTAAACTCACATTGTTCATTTTCATCAGTGTAAACATCTTGTTGTGGCTGGTTATAGACACACTGCCAAGCAGTATGTCCATAATCACCACAAAAAACACAGTTAGGTCCCGGTTGATTCCAATTCTGTTTAACATCCATTTTTAATTCAAAATTTAATGAGCTTAAACACACAACAATTCTCTGTGAAGCAGATTTTTCTTTTCAAAACAACAAAAGTAGCAGATACAGTTCAAAGTAGTTTTTTTAAATCAGTTTTTTGTGTGTTTTTTTTATGTTTTTTTTTGTGTTTTTTTAAACCCTAGACTCTCGGTGCGTGCCTTCCCCGACAACGGCGCCAAATTTTGAAGCGGCCGGAGGTCGTCATGGCCCTCAAAATTACATTTATACTCCTAGAATAGTACAGCAGTGCAGGGTCGATCCACAGAGAAGGCAGATGAGTTGTCTAAGGTTCTAAGAAAATTATACTCCACTGTTGTCAGCAGTGGAGAGAGTGAAAATCTTTTTACCTTTTATATATTTTTTTTTATTTTTAAAAGATGAGCTAGAAACAGTAGGAGGAAACGAGATTCTTTACAAAGAAACTAAATTTTCTACAAAGGGAATAAAATTGCACTAGGCACTGTTAAACTAAGAAATTAAACTAACTACTTTAAGCAGCAAAGACAAGAGCTAAGAACAACAATTTTCTCGGGAATTCCAAACTTGATGATTAAAAGGATAACTATCCACTAAACTTAATTGAATCACACCCTGGAAATTGTTTGATATATCTTCCTCGCCAGAAGAAACATCAAACAGAAGTATGACTTTTAGAGTTCGCCACTCTAAAGATCATCGTCTGTTAGAATTTTGAAAAAGAATACAGTCGAAGTTAAACTCGCCGTAAAACTCCAACTGTAATGACATTAACGCTTGAACAAATTGAATATCAAGTTCAACCTCGGCAATTGAACTTGAAACTATGACATTTTTTACAGTAAGGTGTGAACAAATTTACTTAACATCAGAGTTGATCTCGCCGATTAATTGTGATGTCAATCAATGAGTAGTGAACAATTTAACAGATACACCAACAAAGCTTGAAGCTCCCGAGATGGAAAATCAACTCCTGTTCATAATGAAATATATCATTTAAAACAATCCGAAAACATAGTACAAGACGTTAAGAAAAGAGGGAGAAAGACTCCCTAAATATCGCTATGCCTTCGGGCTCCTTAGTCTCCAGTTTGACTCTATCATCTCTCGGGAGTTCTGCTCTCGTATTTGGTGTGGAATGTCGAATGAGAGTCTCCCAAAATCCTGCTGCCACTCCGCTTTAACTACCATCTGTCATCTACTGCATGTCACCGCCCAATCTCCACCGACTTCAAAAGTTCTTTACCCACGCACCGCAAAATATGCGTTTTTCACGACCGGCGCGTCGCGCAAATTTTTCCCTCGTAACTAACTCCGGATGAGTTAGTTGGATGAACCTGGACATGTTTAAGTCCCTTGAATGAACCTTCAAATAAAATAGAAAAGACAAATAAATAAAAGAGATGCAAAGAAAAATAATTATTTTTAAAGTAAATTGTAAATTAATCTTATTTAATTGATAATTGTTTTCTTTTAAATTATTTATACAATTATTAACTATGATAAAACATAAGTTATTAAAGAGAGATTAGTTTAATTAAGTTAATAAAATAATTACTAAGTTATTTATTTTAACACTTAAACTGAGTTATTAAAAATTAAGAGCATAAATAATTAAGTTAATAATTCAAATTAAATTAATAATTTAATTATTAAAATAACAGAAACAAAATAAATAGATTAATTAATTAATTAGATAATTTTAATAAAGTAATTAAAGTTATTACTTAAGTTTTTAAATTAAAACGTATGTTTTATAAATTATTTATAATTATCATTAATTAAATAATTTAAACTATTAATAATAAATTAATTAATTATTAAAACTTATTATTAAGTTATTTTTATAACTAAATTTATAATTTATCAAGTTTTTAATATTATAATTTCTTATGTTTATTAATTTTATTAATTTTATTCTATATTAATTTGACTTTGTAAGTATAGCTTTAATGTAAAGTTAACTTTACTTAAAGTTGGCTTAACTTTAGCTTTAGCTTTTGTTTCTTTTCTTTTCTCTTTTTACTTTACTTTTATTATTCTTTATTTATTATATTTTTTATTTTTTTTATTTTTTTGGTGATCTTCCACGTTCCCCCAATTAGGCGCACAGTAGGGGAGGGTTTCTCTTCCTCCTCTGCAACCCGGAGTAACACCCTCTTCACACAGCACCGCTTCCAGCATCAACCAACAGCACCGTCATGGCTCTTGTGCTGCTCCACAGCCTCCATGGTGGTGCGCATCTCGGCCTTCAGTATGGTGCAGGTTCATAAATCAGTGGTGCAGCAGGCTCCTCGCACAGCAGCGTGGCGTGGCCAACTCCATCAGCACCGGTGATCAGCTCAGAAACTCTCCTCTCAAGACCAGTGGCTCTAGATTCAGCGCAGCAGGAGTTGTGGGTCTCTCGGTACACAGTGCGGCACAACAGCCTCTGGTTCGGCTTCAGCTACACAATGGTGGTCATCTTTTCTTCAGTGTATCTCAGCGGATAGCACGACTTTCCAGTAGCTCAATTTCCGGGGGACTTCAGCTCTGGTGGCTTCAGGTTCATAACGTCCTCCTTGGTAGCGCAGGTTCAATCGGGTGTGGCGATTGAAGGTGAGAACTCCATCAGCGGCTAGGACATATCTCAGAAACATCAAGGGACGTCAGATCTGTCTTTATCTAGTGGTGGAAGTGGAGCAGAAGTTTGAATAACATTGGATGAAGGTGAGATGCAAGGGAGGAAAGGTAACGGTGAGGTAGAGTGAGAGAATCGGTGAGGGAAAAAAAGCGTTATCGGTGAGGATAGGAACTGCTGTCTATCGGTGAGGGGAAGCTACCAGTGAGGTAGAGCTACCAGTGAGGTAGAGGGCATCGGTGAGGGCATCGGTGAGGCATTTCTGCTCGGGGTCACTGATACAAAAAAAAAGTCACCGGTAGAATAAAAAAACTCATTATAAAAACTAACGGTGACCTTAAAAAAAATTGAACTTAAATTAAAACTAAACCGAAATAAAAACAACAATTAATTATAAAGAACCTAAATCTAAACACCATTAATTTAAAACAAAATTTTTATTAAACGTTAAAACATTAAAATTGTTAATTTAAAAGAACTAATTGAATATAATTAAATAAATAAACTTGATAAATGTTAAACTAAATAAATAAAAGACTTAAATTAAAAAGGAAAATAAACAAACTAAAAAAATAATAGCAGCCAATAAAAATAAAAACATCAGTGACCCAAATAAAACACCACGAGCTCTTAATTACCTCACCAGTAGACTAAAATAATTATAAAATGGATTAAAAATTAATCTGCATATATAAAATAATATAATTAATGATTAAAAACTATTAATTAATTAATTAACTAACTATTTGAACCTATAAAATTAAGGGTGAACCAAAATAATTAATTTAAAAACACATATTATTAAATTAAATGACTAACAGGTGATTAAACACATAAAATAATAAAATTAATCTATTCTAACATAACTTAATTGAAAGAAAAATTAATAAAATAAAGTCTAAATTAATTAATTAGAATTATGTTAATTAAATAATTGTTTAAATAGAAATTAACTATAATAAAGTTAATCAGAATTAAATTAACCTAACTAAATACACGACGTTGCTTATAAAATTAAAACGCTTACTTATAGAAGTGAGGATCGGTGACAAGGGTCACCGATAGAGGCAAAGTCACCAATAGAGAAAAAGTATCGGTGACAATGGTCACCGATAAACAGCACCGGTAACCTGCATACCGGTAGAGAAAAAGGACCCCTGCTATCGGTAGCTTAGCTACCAATAGTCTAGAAAGTTGCGACTAAATTATATAAAAATAAAAATTTAAAAGTAAATTAATTATCAAACACAATAATTATTAACAATGACAAATTAAATAAAATAAACAAATAAAGATTAAATAAACAAATTGAAAATTAATTACATTAAAAATAAAGAAGATATAAATTCACTATTTATTGTTCAAAATTACATAAAATGTTATAAAAAGTGAATAATTGACAAGTTTATTTATAAAAATACAAAAGTGCATTTATTTATTAAAAAGTGTTAAAATAATTAAATAAATTGTATAAAAATGTATTAAAAAGATGTGGCAAATTGAGTAAAAATATGGCCACATCACCGGCCATGGGCAATAACATTGCATGAGACCATTTTCGGCGGGCTTTGATGACTGGAAAGCACTGTGAAATATAGTGCTCTGTCAATACCTCATCCTCTGATATGAACACCAGATGGAGCATTGGCAATTAATTGACGCAATTTTCTTAGTGCGCCAAGGCATGAAGGTTGAAGGGTTCTCTGCTGCTTTTCAGCCTTCGGATACCGAGAGACTGATAGAGATGCCAAATCAATCTGACATTGTAGCCCTTCTATTATTTTAAGATGATTTTCATATTCATCATAAGATAATACATTCTTCTTCAATTGACAAAGAGTTTTCCATATGTTGAGACGAATATCATGGATTCCATCATCCGTCAACATCTTTGGAATGTCATACTGGGAGTCAGCCAAAGGCCAAAACATGACTGGTACTTCACTTTTTGCCAGTTTTTTCCTCATGTTCAGTATTTCCTCTTTATCATTAAATGAAGATTCTTCTACTTGTTTTGACCAGAGTTGGTGTTTCCTTGTTGCTTCATCGGATTCAACAAGATTGGTATAGATATCATTGATCAAACTAGAAGATGCATGACTTAGGGGTGGTTCGGAGAATGACCTATACCCTGGGCTATCTTCTGATTGAGAAAATATTTCACTTGTTAGCGATAAAGCATCAGACATGACCGGTTTCGCATTTGCAAGTGCCTCAAGATAAGAGGGCTTTCTCGGCACTACATTGTCCACTAGATTATTTTCTAGGCAATGTGAATCACTACTACGGAGAGGACTTTCGCAGCGAAGTTCATCATCATGGGGAGGACCACCATAATGGGTTACAGAAAAAGATGAGATCTCTTGCTCCTTGGTCTTCTGACCACACAGAGGGTTCTTGTGGCTCTCATCTAAAGAAGAAACTTCAAGATTGACCGAATTTTCATGAAGCAAGCCTTCATGAGGAAGTATCTGTTGAAGACCTTCGGAATTAATGTTCCCGTTATTGGGAACTGAGGGAGTAGAATATTGAATTCCAACAGATAAATGTCTGAGGGCTTCAAGAACTCCAGCATCGAGCAAAGCCTTGTTGCTGATTGGCCTTTGATCTCCTGACTGTGCCGGGCAGATCTTTTTCTTAGAGGCCTTCTTACTCGCTTTAGAAACCACTTGATGACGAAAGTGGTTACTTTGAGCTGGTGTATGTGCCTGATCAGGAAAGATGGTCAGGTTAGGCTGACGATCTCTGCTCAAATCAGGTGTATGTTCCTGACTTGGTTGTCCGTATGATATGGGGGAGTATTCCCCATAACCCTCTTGGACTGGAACAGATGTGTGTGTCTGTTTCGGAGTGAATCGTTGATGTGTCACTCCACTGCTAGGGATAGATTTATGTGTTTGTCCCTGAGATGATGCTGAAGCTGTTATGATATCCTGGCAAGCATCCAGAATATGAGCAGGAATTTTCTTCTGCTCTTTCACCATTGACAAAATATGTTTGGTGACTTCAGCCGCCGGAACGGGGATATACATCCATTCCGGGCTTGGAGTAGGTGTATGTGCCTGCTCTTGTCCTCCTTTTCCTGTTAGTGAATCCTGACAGTACTCAAGTGTGGGGGCAAAGAGTTGAGTCTGCCTCCTATTTGTCATCGAGGCTTTCTGACTGACTTCTCCGTGCGCTACCAAGCTAGACTGTTGGTAGGCTTGATTAGTATTAGCAGGTGTATGTGTCTGCTGATTACACTTCGCCAAATGCGGTTGACGAGATCGATCATATGTAGTCAGAAGAGCCTGCTGACTAACTGGTGATGTATAAGAAGGTGTATGTTCCTGCCTATAGTACTCCGCCGGAATTGCCTGGAGGGATTGGCTTGATATTGCCAGACGAGTCTGCTGGACAGCGGAATTAAAACGGACAGGTGTGTGTGCCTGCTCGTTGTTTGCCACCAAGTTAGGTTGGTGGACTTCTCCGGAGATGGCAGGGATGAAAACCTGCCCATTGTTAACCGGATTCCATCTCTGGTGGTTCATCTTGCCTGCTCGGGTTCAAGGAACCTGAGCTGAATGCCTGGAGTCGGTACCCTCATCATGTTGAGGGCGCACTACCGCACGAGTCTGGCGGCGATTATTGATGGGAGCCCTCGAGAAGGACTCCTCTCTTTTTTAATTAAGGCCCTGAGGGACCTGCTCATTCAATTCCTCAGAGTAAGGGTGTAAATCGAAATTGCGTTCCAGGGATAACGACCCGAAACGGTTGGAGACGGTAGTCAGCACCTCCTGCCTCTTGATCGCTGGTCGTCGTTGTCCGGACGACCTGTGTGAGTTGTTCACTTGGAGGGCCTGTCGGGCAGCCTCCAGAGTTGGGATGGTACTGTGTTGACGGTACTCCTTAACCAGCGCATTTGATACCCAGTGTTGAAGACGCTGAGTAGGTGATGTCATCCTCAGAGCGGATGAAGATCCAGTAGGAATAACAACAGTGGTATTTGCAGCAGCAGTATTCACAGATGTGAATTTGAGAGCAGCCATTATGAAAATATAGAAGATCTTGGAAAATAGTTCCTGTTTGATATAACAGACGTAATCAAGATAAAATTCAGCCACATCATCCTTTGGATGATCACATATGTCAATGATTGTTTTTTTAGCCCTCCTAAAATAGGGGCTTAAAAATAGGTAAAACATCATTTTAACTTGGTTAAGGATTCATGTCGGGTTCACCATTTTTGTTTCGCACGGAATTCAGGGATGACCTCCTGGACGGGAGATTCAAACGTTCCGATCGATTTCTAGCGGGTTTTTTCGTAGAACCGGAAACATACAATGATTCCACATCCGTTTGGACCTACTTTCCAAAGGTAGTCGCTCATTAGCTTGTGGACTGATGAATCTTAGGAATTTGCTTTAGTCGAGAGGATGGGAGGTCGGACTCATCACACCTTTTTGAGGGTAATTATTGTCTACTCCGGGACTCTCTTTATATATTTAAGTTATGTTCGTGGATCCTTATTACATTACCAAGTATAAAATGAGCTTTCCTTTTGTTTTAACAATCAATGATTAAATATGTGAGAAATTTAGAGAATGTTTTATATGTATTCGAGGTTCTTCATCAATAGAGAATCATCTGTATCTATTTAGAGATTCTTGGTCAATGGTATCCTTCAAAACATTTATATAAAAGTCTCTTGGTCATTATGATGACCAGGATGGTTTTAAAGCCACTCAGTGGGGCACTTGAAGTTTATCGTCATTCAGAAGGACATAGATTATTTCAGAGTTGGGATCGAACCCATAAATGGGCTACCTATGTATCCTTTTTTTTGGAAAAGGAATCAGAACCCACGTAGTTCGAGTAAGGGAGTATGACGTTTATGATTGATTGCTCAAAGAAGGATGTCATAATTACTTTTACACTCTAAGCTCACGTGAGTCATGCTCGGTGTGAGAAACAAGAGGTATTGGTAAAAATTAGACAATTGTTCCATGAAAGATGCAATCATAAGAAATGGTTTTGGGATTTTGTATGTATGACTGCCCAGATAGATGAAGGTTTAGGATTTACTTTTAGGGATAAAATCCAAGAACAGGGTCCATAAAGGTATATGTGCTTCATGTAGATTTGAATACTCTAACTTGGGACTTATTCCTGAAGAGGAAACCCAAATTAGGAGAGGATTGATAACTGAGTTTTACTCTTGAGAAGGAATCCCAGATCAAACGTAAATTAGGACTGGTTAAAGAGAAATTAGGGGACTTGGGGCTTACTCCTGAAGAGGATGCCCATGATTATGACTAGGACTTATTCCTGAAAAGGAGACCCAGGTTAGGGATTAAGGTTTGGGGCTTACTCCTGAGGAGGATGCCCATATTTGAGATTGGGGGTTACTCCTAAGAAGGATGCCCAAATTAAGGGACTCGAGGCTTACTCCTAAGAAGGATGCCCATATTTGAGATTGGGGCTTACTCCTAAGAAGGATGCCCAAAATTAAGATTGGATCTTACTCCTAAGAAGGATGCCCAAAATTAGAGGACTTGGGGCTTACTCCTAAGAAGGATGCCCAAGTTAAGGAATTAAGGTTTGGGGCTTACTCCTGAGGAGGATGCCCATATTTGGGAACTTTAGGAATTTGGGGCTTACTCCTGAGGAAGATTCCCAGATTAAAGGACTTATAACTGGGGATTATTCCTAAAAAGGAGACCCAGGTTAAGGATTCTCTCATCTTAAAGGATGAGGTTAAATGAATGAACTCTCAATCTTTGGTGAAAATCACTATGTTTTGAGAGATATTCCACAGAATTCCTTTCAAATAAGGAAGTCAAATCAAGAAATCATGCCATAAATGGCTTTTAAGAGTATCTTGAAGAATAAATCTTGAATAGGAAAGGTGAAATGGCTTAAGAGGGGTAAAATGGGCACCCAAAAAGGTAGGGGCGTGCACGTTTTGAAAGGAGCGCAAGTCTTGCGTGGGAGTGCAAGTATTGGTCGTGCAGGTATACCTGCGCGACATATGGGGTACTTGCGCGATTTTCAACCAGCATTAAAATACTTGAGCGACTCTTTATTAAACCCTTTAGAATATTCTTGAGGTTCTTCCAAAAAAAGGGGCGTGCAAATTCTATTGAAGGAATAAGGAGGTGCGCAAGTGTGGTCACTTCCCTTAAGGGCTGACCACTCAGGCGCGCAAGTGTTGATGAGTTTCAACACATAGGCCTTCCTCCCTCTCTTTGGATCTTCCGTTCTAGGTAAGAAATTACCTTAGAAGTGTTCCAGAAGCTTTTAGAAGAGACTTGGGCGTCGGGATCTTCAATCCGAGTTTCTGGAAAAAGATCCTCTCGAATGGGGGCCCCACAGGGTCTATTTATAGGCAGGAGAAGACCCTGGGCGGTTACCGGGCGGTTATCAATTAGGGTGCGCAAGTCACTTGCGCGGCCAAGGGCGTCGCGCAAGTGGACTTGTGCGACAGTGATATAACTTGCGCGGTGAAGTTGCTTTTGATCCTTTGTTCATGCCTTTGTCAATTTTTGATGTTTTCTTCAAAGGTTGAATCACTTTGAGCTCAGATATTCCCTTTTCCGATCTTTAGATTCTGTGACGAAAGGAGCGTCAACAGAGATCCAATCTAAAAATGTATACCCTCATAGTTTATCTCGGGGAGGGTATTCATTATTGGAAGAATAAATGATGGCGGAAAAATTTCAACAACTAAGAGCTGAGTCTTCAAGCTCTGGAGAGGTGGCCCCTCCATCCCCTCCATCTAGACATGAAAAATGGAAGAGAGCTCGGAAGGGAAAAAAAAGGGCAATATCTTTCAGAAGAATCGAGAATCGTAGCTGAGAGGATTGTAAGATATCTATTTAATTTATTTAAGTTAAATATTTTCTTCATATAATTTCAATCATTACAGAAATGTTCAATTAATTAATACAGTATTATCTTGAGGAGCGGAGTTCAGAGGGGACATTTACAGCTACGGGGAGGGAAGAAATTTTATTTGCAGCATTGGGAAGGCCCGAACATCCTGGTCGTGTAAGAGGATATCCGGCAGGTGTATCGGTAAGAAAAGTGTTGCCACATTCTTTAACTTCTAACATTGAGGGGGTTTATAAAAAAAATAGAATCCTTGGAGGATGAAGTTCATAATATTAATGCGAAGATGGAGGAAAAGATTAGAGAGTCGGTGCAGTCTATGTTTGCAGAAATGCAAAGACAATTTCAGACTGCAGCTCCCACTCCTCCACCTCCCCCTGCAGACCCCATTATTTATCCTCCACCTCCGCCAGTAGCTCCCACTCCCCCACCTCAGCTTGCAGACCCCATTTCTTATCCTATGCCTCCACCTCAACTTTCTACATATTGTGAGTTGTATGTTGATGATTCTCAACATAATATAGTAGCATATGGGTTGGTATATTGTGTAGGAGATACAGTTCATCATCAACAATTAGAGATCGAGAATCAGATGGTCACTGTACAGGATATTATAGATAGATCAGCTAGGGTACCAATGACTACAGATGAGGTGGCGACAGTTGGACAGAGTATCGGCCATTTTTTATTTTGGCCATCCATACTTCTTCGACTCATTACCATTGAGTTATGAAGGTTATATCTTTTATTTTATTTTTTTATTAAATTTGTTTTATCATTTGAAAACTAATATATTTTTCAATTTTTTTTACAGGAATACTTCAAAGGTAAAGAAATACTGTATAGACAACAACAAAGAC
Organism: Viscum album; assembly: GCA_963277665.1. Taxonomy (NCBI): domain Eukaryota; kingdom Viridiplantae; phylum Streptophyta; class Magnoliopsida; order Santalales; family Viscaceae; genus Viscum; species Viscum album. Next base: position 1,891,951,147 of record OY728122.1, on the reverse strand, counting down.
AAATGGCTATGACATCAGATATAGATTCAAATGGCCTTGACAGATTGTCAAGATATTCGCATTTGTTGTTGGGTTATTATGAGTTTCCAATGGAAGCTCATGTTTGTAGATGTGAAATAAGTGTGGGGATTATAAAAACTGATATCATGGAGCTTGTTGCTGGAGATAAGTTGGGCATCAACATGGTGCAAATTGTTTCCATGTAAGTCTTAACACCTTTTCCCTGAGTTATATTTATTAAAAATGTATACTTATGTATGTTTTGTATTAGGTATCTTTATAAAATTTGTGAGAGTAATGAGATGATAGAAGTATATGGATTCATGGACCCGCAATTGATTTCCCCTGAAGCATGTGCATTGAATGAGGAACAAAGAATGGTTTATATTGCTAAAAGATTTGAAAAGAATATAATCACAAAATGTTGGATGATTCCTTTTTGTGAGAGGTATGAAACACATTTCTATAAAAGAGTTAATTATCTTTTAACACAAAAAACCACTAACGTTAAATTTCCTTTTATCAGTGATCATTGGATGATAGGGGTTTTTTTCCCAAGGGAGAAAGCTCTTTATTGGATGTGCTCTATCCATGGTGATGTGCGGGAATGTTTTAAGAATATATTGGAAAAGTAAGTTTCAATTTTCAATAGTTTTATATGTTATAATGAATTTTAAATTTACCCCATTCATATTGTTTGCTAACAGTGCATGGGCCTACTTTCGAAAAAACAGAAAGAAAAGTAATGCAAAGATCAAATATATAAATGCGAAGGTAAATTTCCATTTATAATTTTTACTTTTTGATTTATTACATAAAAATAATATATTGAATTTACACTCATTCAAACAGAATTTTCATGAACAACATGGCCTCATCAAATGCGGATATTATATGTTAAGATTTATGTATGAAATAATAACAACTGGGACACTTGTGAATTTTGACCTAGTACGATTTCCTCTTAAACTTTTCCATAATATTTCAATTTGATTTATTCATTATACACGTTAACTACCTTATTTTTAATTTGTAGCTTTTTGATGACCCTAAACCCTATACTGCTGAAGACATCAAACACTTACAAGTGGAGTGGTCAAATTATTTTACAGGTTTGATTGAATTTTAGTTGTTTGTAATGTAAAATGTAAATTTGAATATTGTCGTTGTAATTGTATATTTGGTAGTTGTTTAGGTTGGATTTAGTTTTTTTTAGTTGACAGTGTAAGTTTTGAATGTTATATAAGTGAATGTTTAATTTTTCTCTACTTATTGTTTTGGTTTACTTTTGATGGTTTTTCTGGTATAGATTTGGGTCTGTGGGGGAGGGGTTCCAAGGGTGTGGGGGTGTGTTCAGTGGGGTTGGGGGGTGTCCAGCGGTCTGGGAGGGCTATCCGGTGGGGTGGGGAGACAGTCCTGGGGGGTGGCAGGGCTGTCCAATGGTGTGGGAAGGCAGTCCAGGGGTGTGGGAGTGCTGTCCAGGGTGGGGGTATACATGAGGGTGGGGGGTTGTCCAGGGGTGTTTGGGGATGTCCAGGGGTGTGGTGGGGGCTGTCAAGTGGGGTGAGGGGGTGCTGTTCAGGCGGGTGGGGGGTTGTCGAGTGGTGTTTGGGGTTGTCCGGGGGTCGGGGGCAGTCCAGGAGTGTGGTGGGGGCTCCAATGTGGTGGGGGAGGGTTGTCCAAGGGGTATACATGAGGGTGGGAGCTCCAATGAGGTGGGGGAGGGCTGTCCAGGGGGTATACATGAGGGTGGGGGATCCAATGGGGTGGGGGAGAGCTGTCCATGGGGTATACATGAGGGTGGGGGCTGTCTAGGGGGTATGTTTTATATGTTATCAATGTATATGCGTAATTTTGATCTACTTCTGTTTTTGTGGTACGATTTCTTGATTTTATTTCTGGTTGATTCTGGTGGAGAGAGGATGACTGCATTCAATTTTAAAAAAAATGGGTTTATCATGTCAGTTATTTAATAACTGACATGATTAAAGGCCTGGAAAATGGTTTATCACGTCGCTTATTAAATAACCGACGTGATAAAAGGCCTGGAAAATGGTATATCACGTCGGTTATTTAATAACCGACGTGATAAACCCCACTCCGCCGGTTTTTCACGTTGGTTATATAATAACTGACGTGATAAACACCACTGACACTGGTTTATCACGTCGGTTATATAATAACTGATGTGATAAACACCCCTCACCCCGGTTTATCACGTTAGTTATATAATAACCGACGTGATAAACACCCCTCACCCCGGTTTATCACGTCAATTATATAATAACCGACGTGATAAACACCCCTCACCACAGTTTATCATGTCGGTTATATAATAACCGACATGATAAACCCCCCTCACCCTGGTTTATCACGTCGGTTATATAATAACCGACGTGATAAACCCCCCTCACCCCGGTTTATCACGTTGGTTATATAATAACCGACGTGATAACCCCCCTCCCCCGGTTTATCATGTCGGTTATTAAAAAACTGACGTGATAAACCCCCCTCCCCTGGTTTATCACGTCGGTTGTTTAAGAACCGACATGATAGAACATTTACTCGTCCTTTTATCACGTCGGTTTTTTAATAACCGACGTGATTAACCATTTTCCAGGCCTTTTATCACGTCGGTTGTTAAATAACCGACGTGATAAAACCTTCCAATTTTCTTTATCACATCGGTTCTAAAATAACCGACGTCATACACATTATTTATAATGTCACCCGTATTAACGTCGGCTAGAAACTGACGTAAAAAATGAAAAATAACCGACGTAAAAAACGTTTTCTACACTAGTGTGATTCTCTTCATTAAGCTTGGTACTTGTAATTCTTTCCAATTAATACATTTGGGAAAAAAATTGAAAAATAAATGATGTTTCACCTTATTTGATAATTCCCATGTCCATCCATACTATATCCATGAATATAGATAGATTATTAGTCAGTCCAAAAAGGAATTACTATAAATTCGTAATTCCCATACTAGTTTTAAAATGAAATTTTTGGAATATATTTCATCCTAACATGTAACTGATGATATCTAGATAGAAGTTCAATCTTTGAAAAATATTTTTATCTATGTTGTTGATCAAATAAATCATAAATGCGAGGTAGGGGATACATGTTCTTTATTTTAACAGCATTGAACTCCCTATAGTCAACATAGAACCTCATTTATCCATCTTTCTTCTTAACAAAAAGAGTAGGGGCTCCCCATGGAGAAACGCTAGGGAAAATAAATACTTTATCACTCAACTCCTCTAGTTGTTTCTTTAGTTCCACTAATTCCAATGTGGCTATTCTATAAGGATTCTTTCATATAATCCTTGAACCATGAATTAAATCAATAGAGAATTCAACATCCTACTCCAGAGGATGTCAAGGTAAATAATTTGGAAACACATCAAAATATTCTGGCACAATAAGTAAATCCTATATTTGAACATTCCTTTCCCCACCTATAGATATTGAATTCTCATCCTCCCCAATAATTGAATTCAGTAGAGCGACTGGGGTGGATCTAAATAAGAATCATATGATGGAATTTCTTCCCTAAAGATAAGGAATTCAATATCGTTCTCGAAAATTGTAACTTCCTTCTTCATGAAATATATTTTCACATCATAATTTGAAATCCAATCCATAATGAGGATTATATCAATGAAAATCATCAATATGATAATAAAATCAGTAGATAAATCATGTTTATATGCTATAATGGGGACTGCCTAACACATCTTTGTTGCAATGATAATTCCCTTAAAGAGTTTTGACTGACGACTAACTTATTAAATCAAATTGGAAATATATAAATTTCTTTGAAAATTAGGAAGATATGATAGAATAAGATGATACAGAATCAAATAAATCATTGGCTATGTTTGGGTAAACAATTAAATTACATACCACCACATCATTAGAAACTTCAATATCTATAGTTGTGATCACATAATCTTAGCCTTTCTCCCTTGACCTTTTTTGGGGAATTTTTCCTTGATGCCAAGGACAATCATTTGCATAATTTCCCCTCTCCTTGAAATTGTATAATTGAACATTGGTTGATTATTTCTTCCCCTTAAAATCCATAGATTGGTTTCCTTTTCCTCAACACTTGTAACAAACACTCATACCCTTCAGGCATGTAACCAGGTGTCTCTTCCCATAATTATCAAAGGGTGGATGGTCAAATATTCCCTTCTTCCCCATTTACTTTATTCCTTTTCTAGAGTTTTCATCATCCCCGTTATTCTCTTTAATTCCCATAAATTCATTAGACATATAGAATTATTTTTCCATATTGATTTCACATGAGACTATATCATCATATGATGAGAAACTTTGAGAGAATAGATTCCTTCAGAGTAATGGTTTTAAAACATTAAAGAATCAATAAATATTTCTCCTCGGATATTGCATGTTGTATAAAACATGTATTTCTAACCTAGTGAAGTTAGCTTCATGCATTGAAAAATTCTCATCCTATTTTCCCCACAGATTCATAAACTGCCTTTCCATATCTTCTCCTTGTTCAAGAGGGAAGTGTTTTTATAAGAATATTTCCTTAAAAATCTCCCCATTCCATTCTATCTATTTCATCCTCCTCCACTGTGTTTTTAATTAAACACCACCACTGATCTGCATTTCCTGATAGATGATAAACCACCCTGAAAACCTTATCTCTTTCTTTACATCCCAAAGTAATAAATATCTTCTTGAGTGAACTTATCCACTAGTCCTTTATTAATGGGTTTATAGTTCCATTAAATTATGGAGCCTATTTTTTCATAAATCAGTCTAACATAGATCCGCTACATTGTGGATATGTATGCTCTATATGGGTATGGTTATTGATTATAACATGTGTCATATATCCCAGTATAGTTATAAATTACTCAACACTAGTTATAGTACCAAATCTAGCGTCATTATCTTACATCCGAGGGAAATCCCTACATGGGATAGACACATTCATGTGGTATCCATTCCCCCCACTAGGTTCTGTTTATAAATAATGGAATATACTAGATTAGGTTATGAATCATAATGTATAATATCAATATAGAAAAATACTTAACATAAATTGAAATCTTATATATATTGAATCTCATAATCATAAACATGGTTTTTTAGGAATAATTTACAATTAATTCCATTAAAAAGGTTTGTAAAAAAATGTGAATTATCCTAAGGATATCCCCTAGGAGTTTCAAACGATGTGCATAGTAAGGCCCATTATTTTGTACCAAGATACCTCAGGTTAAGACCAAAACTCCTTGATGGAGTTGTTACATTTAGATACATCTGTTCCAGAATAATTTCCACTTGTAGTATCTTGACATGGATTCATTTTCTATATATATCCACTTAATATATTCCTTAAAAATATTCCACGACGTTCTTTTATGTTTATCCTCAAAGTTTATCTTAGGGTTTTGTTCCCTAATCTACTTTTTCTAAATCTGGTTTCCATGTTTTCTACTAAACATCATATGATACCAACCGTAAATACCTAACCACAGTTTCCCAAAGATCGTTCTTTAATTCATTAAATTATCATGATTATAAAAAATTCATATCCAAAAGGAACAAATAGTTTTTATATTTGTAAAACCAAATACATACTTAATTTCAACATTTCAACATGTAAGGAAATAAAATATAGAAATTCCTTTTACAACATCCATAACTCTTAGGTTATCCCAGTATGTCAATCATAATATACTTCTTCATGTACTAAGAAAATGAAACATAGAAAGGGGGTGAGATCAAATGCTCAGTAAGGGTAAGAAACATGAGGTAAGATATAATAAACATAAACATTAGGCATGTTGAATAACTTAAAACACATGCCTTTAAAAAAATATACTTGAACACATTATATCCAGAATTAGAGCAGAATAAACAATGATATAATTAACCATAATTAGGGGAATTATACTAGTAAAATAACCACATTAAATTTAAATTAATGGTTTCATAATGATGGAATTCGTAATTATCAACATCATAACCATAATGTCAAGGCTTCATACAAAGATCATAAATAACCATTTAGTCAAGGCCTTATGCAAAGATCATAGTTTGTCTCATTAGACCTAACGATGTATCAAGGGGATATAGAGGGACTCAACCATCACTTACTAAGTCCAATGAATTCCTCATATGAATGGGAATAAACATAAACAATATATACATTCATATTGAAACTAATATATGAAATGTAAGTAACTTTACCCAAACATTAAGCATAAAAACTAACCATTTGAAGTAAATTAGTGAATGGTTTTGTGATAGAACATCCACATTCCTACTAATAATAGACCATTAAATTAAATATTTTATATGATATAATAATATATTAATCCCAATAACACATAATAATCAACAAGAGTGTTGAAATAGATGAAGATACTCTTATAAAATCTTCGAGTAATTTGTGAGATAAATACTCTTTTACTTTGAAAAGAAGAGTTCTTTTGGAAAAATATTTGTATAAAACTAGATGTTAAGTAATATAGTATTTTAATAATAAAATGGTTTATTTTATAAAGATAATAGTTTTAAATAAATATATTACAGAGTTCCCTTGAAAATAGGTATGAATTAGAGAATTTCCTTGAATCGATCTTGTATTTCACGATGAATTTTTGAAAGATCATTTTAAAACATATAACTCCCCATAAATGAAAGTAGGATTCTAGTTGGTACACATATATAGAAAATTCACACAGAACATATGAGTATTAAATATGAATAAATAATAATTAAAATGAGGTCATTAATGAATAAGAGCAACCCGAATGAAATTGGAGGTTCGGTTATAAAACCCATACCTTATGTGCGTTGGTGTTATTCAATAGATATTATTTTCCTAGAAAACCAAATTAAATTAAGTAATTTATATTTCTAGAACCTATTATTTATTTAATTTATTTTTTATAGCCTTATTATGTTTATTCACGGCCTTCTTGATGGTTTTATCAGGATCGATTTTATTATTTGGGAGCGTTTTATTACTTGTTATTTATTACTGGTTTACTAATATACATGTAAAAATAAGAATATAAGATGATAATAGTTGTCTATAATAGAAGTTTTGTTTTATTTTTTCACATCTAGAAGATAAATTTTTTAGAATATTTTTTTTGTTATTGAGAGTGAAGAAGAATTATAATATAAAACTTTAAGGATAATTGTTTGGGTTAATGGGTGTTTTTATCACAACAAACTCATTTTGATTTATAAATTAAGATCATGGGTAAAAAAGATTCCAGAACCTTACATAAGTTATAATAAATATATAATAGTATTTTTCAACCCTAAAAATTGTTTCATGGCCATAATTGTAGATGGTAATAGAAATGGAAAACCCATCATCTTTGAATGTGATTAATTAACACACCTCGGGTGGTGTTTTCATTTTTAGTATAAAAGATGGGGAAAAAAGAGATGATGATGAATTATTCCATTAACACTACAAAACTATAGTTTATGTAAGGTAATATAGTTATCATAACATTTAGATGAAAGGAGGGGATGCATTTTGGTCTTTTTATGAGACTAAAGGATGATGGATGTCAGGGAGGATATTGGGAGGGTATTTTAGAAGAATTTAGACAAGTAACAAGGCTTGATAGGGGTGAAGATAAGAGAGAGTAAGTGGGGGTTTTGTAGTGGGGGAGAGGAGTGATTTATGAATATCTTATTCATTATTTTATTATTTCCCCCAAGGAAACCAATAGTGTTGACTAATGTGACCCATAATAGTAATAAGTGCATGTGAGTTTTAACCAAGTGGGCTTACATTATCCATGATGCTATGAATAGTAAATTTAACTGATGGTTTATATATACGATAAATTATCGTATTTTGCAATTCATAAAAAATTCTAGTATATCAAAAAAATCCCAAAAATTCCCCCAAACCAATTTATGATGTGAAAAATTAAAAAAAACTCCATTTTTTGAAAATAATTTTATAAATATGATTACTTTATTTTTTCAATAAAATAATATTTTATTTGAAAAATAAAAAATTTAAAACAATATTTCATTTTATATCACCTTGAAAAATTAATCAAGATTTAATTATCTTATAACCATAAGACAATAAAATAATAATATGATTTATTATTCATAAGAGTCATGTTACAATTCCTATTACTCTTCATAAATGTATGTTACTTTTCACTGAAAATTAAGTTTGTCTTATGAGACTCTAAATATCTTACTAAATGAAACCTTGGAAGTATGTTTTTTTATAATTCAAATAGCAGAGGTGAAAAATTTATGTTTACTGGATAGGTTATAACAATGTGGAGTTTTTTAAACTAAGTGTTTCATGTATTCAAAATTAAATTTATTTATAAATCCATAGGGTGTTACAAATATTGCATTCTATCAGTGGGGCTATAGGGATATTGAAAATAATTAAATATTTTGAAAATGAAATAAAATTATTTATTCAAAGGGAGATTAAAAAAGTCCTTTTAAGACTTTAGTGAAGAATTAAATGTAAATTATCCATACCAATTGCTTCATTTAAAACAAATGTTTTTGATGAGGGTACCAGAATGTCTATAAACTATATAGAAATGCTACCTTAGTGTAGTGTGAAATGGTAGATAAAAATCGAAACAATACAACAATAGGATTGATTTAGTGTGAGGATAGTGTGTCTCGTATTAAAGTGATTATAACTAAAACATTGAAGGTAATTGAGCCTGTAACACCATGATATTTTAAAATATGAATATCATATTCAATAGCATGTATGAAAAGAAACACCAGGAATAGAAGGTAATATAATGTACCAAGACATTAGAATATATTTAATATTATAAAAAAATTTAATACATGGTATTTATTTCTCTATATAGAATACTGGGTTTAGCCTGCGTTATATGCAATAATGACTTTCTTCGATAACCTGTGTTACATAGAAGACTAAGATTTAAAAAAAATATTAATATTATTATTTAAAATTATAATTCTATTGTATCCATAAAATTGAAATATAAGTGTAGGATTATCTAAATTATAAAAATATAGGGTTTAATTCCCTGTTTACCAATTAATTATGAATATAAAAACCAATTTAATATAAAACTATGTTTTTTTCAACAAAACCTTTTTCAATGCGCCAAAAGGCATTTTTTTCTTAAAAAGATAAATTAATTACTATTATTGGATTATATTAGTGAAATTTATAGATTATATATTTAATAAAATGTTTTGAAATTACTCTATTATATTTTATAGTTATATAATAAGAAAAAAAATCCAATTTTACGTATAAAAAGTTGTATATTTCTAAAGGCGGTCTTTCCACATTTTAATTGTATTCTTATTATAAAACTAAATTTTGACAATTTTATGAATTTTATTAGATAAAATAAAATTCTCTTTTTGAAATATAAATGTATTATTTATATTACGGTGATGTTTTGGTATTTTTCTGAGAAGTTTCATTTTCTTATGCGTACTGAAAAATATTTAATTTTAATTGAATACTGGCTTTTCTTCAAAATAATTTAAAATGATAAATTGTATTTTAAATTTGTTTTAAAGTATAATTAGATCAATTATACATCTATTAATCCAATTTATGTTATTTTAATAAGTTTTATACTAAATTCAGATATAAAAACAAAGTTAACTTTTGAATATTTTCACATTAAAAACTCACTTTCTCATTCCCTCTATGGCCCTAAAGGATACGTTTCCAAGGTAAATAAAAAGGTAAAGGTTACCTAGGATAAAATATTAAAAAAATATTAGTAAACATAAATAATGAAGAAATATCATTATAATAAATTTATTTATTTTTTCCGGGGAGGTTTGTCTCGATAAAACCATCCACCCCTCCATTATTTTTCAATTTTGGAGGCGCATGAGGTAAGAGACACATTCCAATAGTGAATTATTTGGGGTATTTATAATAATTTAACCACTACTCCATTATAAAATTTCATTAAATCTCTATTTAACCCCCTAATATTTTAAAATACCACTATGTTTGATAGATTACATTACACTGAACACTGAGCTTAAATTGGCCCCAAAATATCATTATTTTACCACAACCATTACAACCTAGCCGATAAATTTTCATGAATAAATAATTTTAACCACATTATGAAATATATAATTATCCAACTCATTGTGAACTTATTAATTTAGGCTTATTAAATAGACAGATAACTTTTATTAAAGTCGTTATGGTTTTCAAAGATATGATTTCTTCAAAAAGCAACTTTTCTTATTTTATGAGAAAATGAATATAATTGTTTTTTGAAACATCTAGAAAATTTATTTGATAAAAATAATATAGATTTTGGATTTATCATGTAAAAATTAACTTAGTATTATGTTTTTATAATCTTATGAAAAGATTAAGTTTTAGTGGATAGTGACCAATAATGATTTTTGTAAAAAAAATCATTTCATTTCAATAATTTAATAAATCTTAATTTCAAATTAATTTTTTAATATGGATTAAATTAAAATTATTACTATTTATTTATCTTTCATCCACATAAAAATATTTTTAAAAAATATTATATTTTATTTTATAATTAGTTAATTTTTTGCGTTTAAGACATGATTTGTTTATAAACTATTATAAATTAAATTATGTTTCCCCTTTCTAAATTAATTAAAATAATCACTAATGGGGAATATTTTATATTAAATTTATATATTATATATCATTAAATATTAATTTACTTTAATATAATGAGAATTATTAGTCATTGAGTTAATATAAACTCTTTTTTTCAATAAAAAAACACTTCTTGAAAACCGGCTTTTTCGTCGTGTCTGTAGGGGTTTTTTTAATATAATTTTTCCAATTATCTGAATTGAATTTGGTAAAATAGATTCCATATTTGAAATCAGAATTTAAAAGTTTTTTTTAATTTTATTTTCATTTATAGTCGTAAAAAAATATTTCATCGTAAAAAATATATTTACCGCAGTGTAGTTAAAATAATGAAATGGGTTGAAGATGAAAGGTAAGAGAATAAAATACCTAAAATAGAAATTTAAATTGGTCTATGGTGTGTTTCCTAACCATAAAATTCATTTAAAACATTCATTATTGATATAATTCATTGTAATTAATTCCAACCAAATGTGTTTGGCTTTAAATATAAAATAATCATTATTTAATCACTCAAAACCACCCCTCCTCAAGGATAAATACTGCTCCTCACCACAACTTTTATCAAATAAAGACATAAAGCTCCAAAAATCTCTTCTAAATCCTCTCCTTATCACTCTTCCCAGGTTCATTTTCTTATGATTTCTCCAAATAACGATAACATGGTCTTTAAGTGATCCTTTATGCAGGTGATATTCAAGAATTATGTTTTTCAAACCACCTCTCTTATTTTCTTTTCTACTTCTACCATCTCCCGAACTACTTAATCAATAAAATAATATTAAATAAATAATCTTGTACATGTTGTAAGATTATTTTTATAATCAAATTTATTATATTCATCCCTTTTTACCTACTTTTATTCAAAGAAATGAAATCCTTGTCCAAATTATGTTGGTTAACCATCTCTGTGAAAAATGATTTTTTATTTCTCCATTACCAAAATCAAGGCTAGAAATAAATGTATTATAATGGTAAAATAATATTATAAAAGCTATATTATAAATTATTTCATATTCTTTTAATATTAAATATATAATATTAATTAAAATGAATCATGTTTTTGATGATATGAAAACTCTCCAAAATAAACTAAACTTTTTTCATTAACAAATTATCATATGAATTATCCTCATGTATAAAATAATAATTATATATGGTACCATTTAAACTCATGTAAGTTAATGAATACCATTAAATCTCATTTATTGCGTTTTATATCCATTTGAAAATAAAATCTATAATCATTCACAAATTAACCAACGATGAAACCATGGAACAAATGCAACTGAAATAATGAATATGATGAAATATTATAAATGAATTGGTTCTATGATGTTAAAAAATTATCACATAAGGTATTATAAAAATGAATATATTTTTTAACGAATTAATTATATTCTTCAAACCATTATATAGGAGGTTAAATTATGCCAAACTAAAGGGATATGGGAGGTAAGGGTTTCTCATATCTCTTTAACTTCTGTTAGATATATGCCTCAGTCACCACTTATATATTTTGTGGGGTGTATATAATTAATGTGATATATCATATCATGAATATCATTATCATCATGGTATTAAATGTTTCATTTTAATATTATAACATTTATGGGGTATAGGATCTGACTGATTATAAGTGGTAAGGGATTTATTAATTCATTTTTCATTGGGTTAAACATCTACTTTATTGATTATTTTAGGATAATATTTTGTGTGAAATGAATTTTTATTATATAATGTTTCATTTACACTAATTTTATGGGGATTTACAACTGATACACATAATCCAATAATTTGAGTAAATCTTATTTTAATGACATGAAATATTTAAGAGACATTCATTTTTTAAATTATCCTTTCAAAACATTCCATTAAACTCAATTTTTTCTTCCATTACCATGTTTTCATAAATTATATAGAATTTCGTTTTTACTATTCTATGATTATTACTACTATTTTAATTTCATAAAGTAGTTTGAAAGAAATATATTTTTGAGTTATCTAAAAAAGTTTTTTGAGACATTTCCTACAAAAATATAGAAGGAATGTTTTTTAAAACTTATATAGTATGAGCAGCTTTTCATGCACTCATAAGACTATAATGAATTAAAATTTTCATTACCATTTTTCATGGTTATTTTAAAATAATTTTTTTTCTTTTAAAATTTCATAGTATTTAAAAAATATGTTATTTTTAAAGTGAAAAAGGTATTTTCTCAAAGATTTTTTCAATGATCATAAAAAAGTATTATAATCTATGCCAACTTCCTTTATTGAATCCTATATTTCAATGAGGTTAATATATTGTGATATAATCAACCAAATTTAAGTAAATTTTTTATGATCAATTTGAATGAGAATAAAATATTTAGATATAATTTACCATATTAATCTAGATGGTTTGTGATTATGTTTACTGATGGAGAAATTTATTTACATTTTGTATGCTACTTTAAAAAAAATTATATATTTATTATCTTTCACCCCTCTCATATGAGTAGTTATTTGGACATATTTAGTGATGTATGGGGCCCACTATAGCCCCTAAATGCATCATTAGGAACCACGAGACAAACAAGTTTGGTTATTTTCTTGTGTCTTACCCATTTATGTATGGTGTCTTAGTTGTAGATTTAATTGTGTGTTTATAATGTCTGGAATTATGAATTCACTCATTGTGAGATTAGTTATTGATTTCTATGTGATTATTTGACTAGTAGAATTTCTGGAGTTAGGTTTTCTACCTCGTGTGATTATTTATATGAGATTATCTGGTCATATATTATTACTTTCATATTATGCTCAAATTATTGATTTCATGGCATGTGTTTTGGTTATTTATATTTCAATAATGTTTATTCTTTATTTATTCAAAAATTATGATATATGATTACCCTTGCTAAGAATTTTTTCTCACCCCTTTATTTTTTTATTTTCCCCAAGATATTATGAAGTGATTTAAAATTGGTCTGTGGGGAAACACTATGGGGAATTATAGAATTATCAAAGAAAATTAATTTGGTATTTTATGTTTGAAATGTTATGTGAATTTTAAGAATGTATCTAGCTTACTGAAACTACTAAACAATTTGGTCCTTCTCTATGTGATTCCTTGTATCTTATTCCAATGTAATAAAGTAACCAGTGACTCTGGGACACTGGGGTTGGGTTATTTATAGTTCTTATCAAAGAATGTCTAGTAAAAACCATGTGAAATATATTTTTTAAAACATATATTATTGAATGAAACCCTTTAAAGAAATCTATAAATACTCTCAAATATACCAATTTTATGATTTAGATATTATTTATAAAAATATTTTTAATTTATATAAAGTATTCTTTAGATTATATGTTATATTAAGATTCATAATATAGTGTATAACATCGTTTTGAAATGTGACCTAGCAGAAGGAATGGGAATGACATCAGTGCATGCGATCCAAATATTTATAATGATCATTTCTTGGATTGTCCTAAGACAATCCTTCGAAGGGAAATAGTCTCATAAAAATTAATATTATATGAGTACATAGTATCATGTGTTAACAAAATGATTAATTAATTCTATTAGTATTTTAGTTTCTAAGGGATGAATGAAAAGAAGATATCAGTAGGAGAATGGATGGATAAAGTGGGAAAGTGAAGGAAGGATTTTCAAACATGTTGTAATTATGAAATGAAAAACCTAGTTAAATTCTTAAAATGAAAATCAGTTTGATTCTACTATAGAGAAAAAGGTCACCATGCTCATGATTTCATGGGAAAAAAGAATTTTCCAATATACATTGCTTCAAATTTAGGGATATGGGGAATAACGAAAATAAATTCTCCAAGCATCAAAGGAGTATACCTCAAAATAATCTAAGGGATAAATGTCAAGCTTATTTTATTGATATAGAGTAAGTGGATTGATTATTGTTCCTGTGTTTTTTTATTCAAGAAATATATTGTATGACATTCTCATTATAAGAAGTATGAGACAAATAAGTATTGTACAATAATACTTTTTTTTAAGTATTTGATAGAAAACGTTGAATGGTACCAATAACTAAGAAAAGTGGTTCAATATAAACTTGAACATTTTTCAAACACATGTGTCAAGGAACTATATTGATTAATTTGTTCCATATATTGAGATAATTATTTTGGTATGAAAAGAGTTTTGATATGGATAAAGTCATTTGGACAGTATTGACTACCTTGGATATCATTATTGACTTTTAAACAATGTGGTTTATGATACAATTGATGGATTTGAAAACATTTTTGATTTTAGGAAATATTCAATATTATATTATTTACATAACGAATAAGGAAGCACAAATTTTTCAACAAGGTTTTATAGAAATTCAAATTATTACAGTGTTTCAAGATAGTACATGATAAAGGTATTTGCATGTTTAGTATTTGATGATTAAGATCTAAATCATGTTGTTCGATGGATTCATGGTATGTGCATTTTATAAATTTGGTAATATCCCTTCTAAAGTTTTATATCTTGAAATTATATATGATTTATAAGGTAAATCATTTAGGAAATTGTTTAACTTGTACTTTTGATGAAATTTTAAAGATTAATGTATTTATAAATTTTCAATAAATTATGCCAGTCACATTGTTTTGGAAAATATTTTGAGACAAATAGAACAAAAGTTCTCTCTTTATGGATCTTGAGATCCTTTAAGAGTGAATTTTAGTTCCTTGGGTTTAAATGGATTTATTTTTAGATATTAATTTCTTAGATTAAGGAATGATATTCCTATAGAAATTTTCATTATATTACCAATGACTCCAAAAAATAATTATACAATATAGGTTACTAAAATTGTTAATGAAAAATGAAACATATGAGATAACAATTAAGGTTATTTTCCTTTTAATTTTATAAGGATTATATAGTTTTAGAAAAAACACAACATGTTGGTCAGATGATAACCCATCAAATCTAGAAATCTTGTGAGACCTGATCCAACAACTGAAGGGCGAGAAGGGTTCATATCCTGCCACTGGCCTATGAGATGTCTTGGTTAGTATAACATTTTATTCTTTTTTAAAAGAATAATATAGAGAGGATAAGTTAATGTTCTAAACCCCATATGATAAACAGGAATATAATATTTTAGAATTTTATTTGAATAATACTGGTTGAATGATCATTTGGAGAAAAATATGATTTTGTAGTGTAAATTATACAAATGATGAAAATATACTTATAAATTAAGTATATTTTCTTATGTTCTTACTCTGGGAAGTAAAAGGATTCTTAAAATCTATAAATAGGATTTTGGAATAAAAAATTTATTTTGTAATATCCCTAAAATTCCATGTAATATTTTTTATAGGGGATTATTTTGAGACCAGACGCTCATATGACACTTGATTATGAGAACTGATGATCCCGTAATTGATTGTTGAAATTTTTTTATGTTCATTTAAATAGCTGTGTGATATGGTTTTTTTAACTTTTTAAGTGGTGATCAGATTAAAAATTTTAGGGCACCGTTGAACTCAAAATTACAATATTCGCATAAAAAAGACCTATCTTCGATTGGAGAAGGTTGACTAGAAAATATAATTTTCAGACTTTTTTGAAGATAAATAAAATAAATTAAAAAGTTATTTTCTTTTCGTTTCCTCACTATTGAGTGCTAGCATGCTAGCTCTACGGTGCGGCGATGATGCTACGATGAACCCCATTAACAAAGATCTTTAATGATCTATGTTTGAATCATTAATCTAAGTGTAACAGATATGTTATTTCACTAACGAAAGAACATAATGATGTGATAATTTATCGTAACAGAAACGTTGTGACATGCTTCTATTTTAATGAGATAACATGTTGGAGAAATAGTTATAGATTAGGGAATTTCTCTGATGAATATATGGAAAGGAATACTCTTCAATGAAAAATGACGAAAACATTCTCCTTCCACCTGTTGAAGGATTTATCTACAACAAAGAACTCCAGTCGATTGGAAAGAGGCGACAACACCTTGGAGGAAGGATCTGGGATCAAAGATCAATGAATTCCAATGGATTAAAATGGATCGACACCAATGATGAACCTTCTCTGGGTAGAGGTTATATTATAAGTGAATATCTTCTTTTCCCCATTTTCCTTTTAAATGATATACGCAGGTTAACTCCCAAACAAGTTAACCAGGATCAGTCATTCATGTGGGGTGGTTAGTGATACAGGCTAAAGGTGATATATTATCTTATTAATTATTCCACTCTTTTTTTCTTCATGACCTCCTAACTATAACACATCCATTTCAACATGAACGAAGGCCTAGATCAGTCATTGGGTGTTCTCTGAGACCTCTCTCTCTCTCACCATTCTTCATAGTGCAATGACAACGATGCACCAGCTGTGGAAGCCCTAGGCGAAAGGACCGTAATCAAGAAGGTCGTGGCACCAGTGGCACGAGGCCCCGATGACCAGCCATGCCGACAACACCATGCTGCATCAACTCGACTGTGGTGGTAGGAGGAAAGCAGCGCTCTGGTAGCGCGTGGAAGAAGCAAAAAGGGCCACTGACACTTAGGTCTGTGGCAGGCGTCCGTAGGACTGCAACATTGAGGTCATGGCTTAGGAGGAACCTACAGCACCCAAGCTGTGGGTAGTGGTGACGGGCCAAAACATGAAGCCGTGATAGAAGTGTGGAGACCCGTGGTAGTGTCGGGGGTCGATGTTAGCTACGTGGACCAGCCGTGTAGAATGTGGGCCGACCGTTTTTGTCCAGCAGGAAAAATGCACCGCAACGTTCCTCATTGACTAGGATAAGGGAGGTGCATTCACTAACGGGGTCCTCCCAGCTGGAAGAAGTTTCTTGTTCAAGCGGCCATGCTGGGACACAATCTGCACCACAGGGCGGCTCAGGCTAGAAGGATATCTACCCGCCATTTCGGACGGGCTGGGGGTGTGAACTGGGCCGCGGAGCAGTTTGGGTTGGAGTAAATTTGGCCTTCTTTTGTGGGCCAAACCAGTAAGATAAATCTGGGCCACTAGGTGGCCTGGGTTGGGAGAGAAAACTGGCCCTCTAGTGCAGAATGGTCCAGATAAATCTCAGTCACTGGACGACCCAGGGGGTTGACCCCCGGCCAAATCGGGTCGAGTCCAACAAGGCCCACCTGGTCTGGCCCAGTGGCCAGGCCAGAATGGGACAACCCAGACCAGAACAAGACAGGATCAGTAAAACCTGGCTGGGGAATGTGGGGCCCCAGGCTGGGTTGGTTAGGTCGATCCGACCGGGTTGGACCGGGCCCAAACAAAACTGGCTCCTGTTTACTAAAACACCAATATCTTTTATATCGAGCATCCAGTTGATGAGTCATTTGAGGCATCAGGACCCTTATGATGAGGAAGTTCCTTTCACATACTCTAATATGGTTTTTATGAATTTTTAAATGCAATTAATGGCTTGACTAACGGTTTCTAAAAAATTAAGAACGCTACGTGTAGGGATCCTCTGGAAGATTATGACCCGAAGACTGATAATAGGCGACCTTGTGTGGATTAGCTACAAGGGAACATTTGTAGATCAGCTATGATGCCCTAGTGGGAAGCCGATTTGCATGACCTGGAGGGCCAATGGTGGGGGCGACACTGTGTGACCCGACAGACCCACGATACACATCAATGATGAGTATGTGAGTATGATTTCCAATGTGCGAAGCAACCCTATGTGTCCTGGAAGGCCCATGGTGGGGAGCGGCTCTAGGTGACATAGAATACCCAGAATAGTCATCAGGGATGATTATCCCAGTAGTCCAAGGTGTTCAGTATCACGACTGATGGTCTTTCTTTCTATAATCTAGATTATACTTGTCTGAGATATCTTTCTTCGTGATCATGCTTCTTGGTTTGCTTTGCAGATTTTTTTGTGGTATTTCCTTTGTGGTTTGGTGTATCTAAGAAGTATTTTTTTACTCACCCTAGCATGATATTTTGATGAATGTATTGTTTCTGGTGCAGACAACCACCGCATTGATGGAGGACTTTATGGCATAGGACCCAATGGTGCCCAGTGAGATCAAGCAGGTGGGGCGTACTTCTACGGCTTCCGATAGCTACTCTTCTCTTACCCTTCATGTGGGTTTTTTCAACATATTCCTTTTTAGATATCTTATGTACTATCCTATTTTTCATCAAATCTTTTTTTGGGATTGTATTATGGCCCATTTGACCAACATATTTTACCTTTATGAAGAAGATGTTTAGTGGCATGCTTATTTTACATTTATAGTTTTTGGGAAGTGGTTGTGTGTGTGTGTGTATAAGTACTCAGGAAAATTCCTCCCATTTGTAGGTTAACACCTTTAGTGAAAGTCTCCAACCCTAATCCTTTGAGAGGCAGGCTTACAGAAGTCATGACATGAGCCCTAATGGCCGGTTCATGAAAAAGTGGTATCAGAGTTAGTCGGTTAAACCTCAAAAACTGGGAGTCTGTTGTTTAGTTTTTGGGAAATAGTGTTAAATGTTTGGAGTTCGACTTTCAGATTTGGTGAGTCTAGTGTTGGTGTGGTGGCCGACATATCCATACACCTGAACCTTGAATTCTAATTTTCAGCTCTATATATAAAAACACTGGTTTCATGCATCATATAAGAATTGATTGTTTCTCTAGGTTCTTATTGATTTTGAGTCATCTCACCAAGTCTAATCTATGGACTGTGGTACATCATGATCTGTTTTAGGATGCCTCCACATAGACATCCATCTCTGATTCTGATGCATGACCATGAGTGCACCCCACCTAGAGATGAGGTGTCGGTTCAGGGACCTGTGTTAGAGATAGCCATGTCGGGTGGTGCACCAGTGCTACCACCACATATTGATCTTCATTTACTACTGGTGTTACCCATAGAGGAAGCACATATGCTCAGTTCCTTACCGAAGTTTTAGATATGGATACCTCCTAGGTTCAGGGGAGAGACATATCCTAAGGTCACTGAGGACAAGTTGGAGGCATTGAGATGGGTCTTCTAATAAGTGAGGATGCCACTTGACCAGATAGAGATCTTAGTTTCAAGCCTTCTTCAGGTCTCGATAGCGATATGGTGGAGCTTGGTGATTCAGACTCATGATGAGGTGACCCACCATTGGGCTGACTTTGAGCGGCTTTTCTAAGAGGAGTTATTCCCCGCAACCTTGTGCTCAGTGCACGTAGTGGAGCTGCTTCACCTATAGTAGGGAAACTTGTTAGTGTTTGAGTACTCTGTGAGGTTTACATACCTCTCCCACAACTCTATGGATATAGTACAATACCATTTATTTAGGTCCTAGAATTTTGAGTAGGGATTCCGACCGGAGATCCTATCATCGATAATTTCCCTCAGCAGCCCAACTCAGGATGGAGTGCAAGAGAAAACTCTACTAGTAGAGATATTCCTCACAGACTGGGTACTCACAGTGGGAGAAACTACTGGCTGACATGAGGAAAAGTTTTCAGTTGTGAGCAGCAGGTAGATGGATAAGAGTTCCAAGCAGGACAGATAATCCGAAGGGAGAACCCAGGAAATATGATCAGTGGTTTGGGGATCCTAGAGTATAGGGAGTCATTAGGAATCCTGCATGTGCTTCATATATAGCGGGCATCCACACATGGATCGTGACTGCATGACCCACCGCACAGACAATCAGTGGATGGTCTAGGGATCACTGAGGCAGTAACAGAGGTTCAAGATAGGAGGTTCGCAGGGTGGTGGATTTGGTAGAGGGGTAGGGCAAGTAGCAAGCGGTGGGAGATGGTTCTATATACTGCCACCACAATCCCCAGGTAGTCCACCATTTCCTCAGAGAGCTGGTGGATAGGGGCGAGCTCATCTTCAGGCAGTGGAGGCCTATGACCAAGACACTTCGAATATGACTATTGGTATTATTTGTATCTTCTCAACCTTAGTTGAAGTTCTTATAAACATAGGTTCTAATCAATCTTTCCTTGCCATAGACCCCATTCAAGGATCATAGAATCTGATTGATCCTTTGGCTCGATCCTTACGTTTAGAGACTCTTATGGGAGAGGATTTGCCGATTACACACTATTCCTGGCAGTGTGAGATCACTCTTGGAGGTAAGAGCTTCATCTGGGATCTCCTAGTAGAATTTTCAAGGCTTTACGATTTCATCTTGGGTATGGACTAGTTATCCATTGTTCATGCTCATATCGACTATCTTAGGCATAGAGTGCGGTGTTTTTGTGAAGATGGGAGCATAGTTTCCTTCATCAGTGAGAAGGGATCTCTTGTAATGCATGACAGAATTTCTAAAAGGAGGGTATAGACTATCACTCGCTAGTTTTCCAGCCTCACCCTTGGTGCAGTGGATGAGAGGATCCTGATAATTTATATATTGGTTGATGAGTATGAAGACATCTTTCTAGAGGATGTTCTAGGACTACCTCCTTGCATGGAGGTAGACACCTCCATTGATTTATACTTTGGAATGACACTAATACCACACCATCATATCGTATGGATCTAGAAGAGATTTGTGAGTTGAGTGTACTGTTGGAGGACGTGCAGGGGAATGGCTTCATGAGGCCTAGTATTTCACCATGGGTATCCCCAGTATTGTTTTCCAATAATTCATACATCTACTTGAGCCTATGTGTGGACTTCTGGGGTCTGAACCTGGTGACTTTGAAGGAAAAATATCCACTTCCACGAATTTATGACCTCTATGACTAGTAGAAGGGAGTGTGGTGGTTCTCAAAGATAGACCTCAGATTAGGCTATCACCAGCTTTGGGTACATGATGATGATTTATTAAAGACATCCATCAGATGCAGGTATGGCCACCATGAGTTATTGGTGATGCCCTTTAATGTAACCAATGCCCAGAATTGTTCATGGGACTCATGAATAGGATCTTCCATCCTTACCACAATAATTTCATGGTGGTCTTCATTGATGACTTCTTGGTGTACTCAGCATCAGAAGAGGATCATGCTACACGCCTATGGATAGTCCTCGATACACTCCAACAACACCATATTTATGGGAAGCACTAAAAGAGCTAGTTATAGATTCTGGAGGTCCATATTCTGGGACACTTCATCTTAAACACTAGATTTGTAGTGGATCTAGAAAAGATAGAGTCAGTTCTTTCTTGGGAGCCCCCCAAGAGCGTGACTGTGGTGCATAGTTTCTTGGGATTGGCTGGATACTACTGGAGGTTTGTACCCAAATTTTCCATAGTTAAACTTCCCTAATCAACTTTGAAGTGGAAGGGCATTGGGTATGTAGTATTCTGTGACACTTTAGGAGCTGGGATTGGTTGTTTCCTGATGCAGGAGCGAGCAGTGATCCCCTAAGGTTCATGGAAGTTGAGCCAGCATGAGAAAAACTACACAACCCATGACCTGGAGTTACCAACAGTGGTATTTTCACTGAAGATGTGACATCACAACTTGATGGGTGAACAGTTTACCGTCTACTCTGACCAAAAAAGTCTCAGGTATACCTTCTCCCAGAAATTCCTGAATGTAAGGAAGTGGTGATGACTAGAGTTCCTCTAGGACTATAACTTTTTGATAGTCTATACTCCAGGGAAAGGGAACGTGATGGAAAACATGTTCAACAAGAGGTCCGGTTTGTAGAAACTGAGTGTGGTGATGAAGCAACTAGCCATGAGGTAGATCTCCTTGGTAGAAGATGATGAAGAAACTTACCTTAAGTTGATGAATATCACTTCCCCACTCTTACAATGATTTAGGGTGGAACAGCTTGTGTATGTTGACTGCGAGGCCTGATGTGATCGGTTATCCTCGTGATGGGCTCTAGATGGATTTGTGATAGGTGGGGAGTATGTCATACTTTTTAGATGGCTCACAGTAGTACCAAGGTGAGATTTGTATGGAATTATATACCTCCCCTATGGTGTTAAATCTTATAATGGTGAAGATGTACTAGAATCTTTGACGTCAGTACTGGTGTCCAGGGATGAACAAAGAGGTGGCTGAGTTCATTTCAAGTTACCTTACTTATCAGAAAGTGAAAGTTGAACATCAAGTTATAGAAGGCTTGGTACAACTAATTGAGGTACCAGAGTGGAATTGAGATGGTGTCTCAATATAATTAGTGATGAGATTACCATGCACGTCTAAGGGCCACAATCTTATCTTGGTGATCGTTGATCGACTCAGTAATTCGGCTCACTTCCTACCCATCCGGGAGCAGGGATCGGTAGAGGGATTAAGATGACTCTATGTCCAAGAGATAGTTCATTTTCATGGGGTTCCCTTAACAATTATCTCAGACTGTGATGCTCGCTTCACATCCTGGCTGTACAAGGGATTACAGGAGGCATTCAGGACTCATCTGCACTCGAGCACAACTTTTCACCCACATACTGATATTCAGACAAAGGAGGCCATACAGATCTTGGAGGACATTATTCGCGCTTTCATTCTTAATTTTGGTCATAGTTATGAGTACCACTTTCCACCGGTGGAGTTTTCATACAACAATAGTTATCATCCCCCATTGTCATGGCACTTTTAAAGGATTTTACAGCTGGTATTACAGATCAACTCTATGATATAAAAACCTAGGGGAGTCAGTGCTCACGGGTCCAGAGTTGGTATAGGTTACCACTGAAAAGCTACAGATAATCTAGGGTGGATGAGGAATACATAGATAAAGCAAAAATCTAATTCTGATAGGAGATGGAGGCACATAGAGTTCGAGGATGGAGACCATGTATTCTTTCAGGTCTCACCCTGATGCGGATTGTAGAGATTTTACTAAGGCGAAAAGTTTTCTCTAAGGTTCATCAGACCTTTATAGATTCTGAGCAGATTTAGTGAGGTGGTGTACCACCTAGATCTCCCTTCATAGATGCATTGAGTGTACAATGTTTTCCATGTGTCGAAATTGGGGAGGTACGTTCATGATCAATTGCACGTCATCGACAGGGGAGAGTTGGACATTAACTATTGGGAGACATTTGCATAGTTCCTAGAGGAGACAGAGGATCGACATGAGAAGGTCCTTCATGGATGGCCTATTACCCTGGTGTGCGTTCAATGGCAGCACAGGAATCTCCAAAAAAGCACATGGGAGTGGGAGGCTCAAATTCGTACTATGTACCCCCATTTGTTTGTTTATCTTTATTATGGATTATGGGGACATGAATCCCTAAAGGTGGTGGTAATGTAATGTTCCATAAATTCCATGTAAATTTTTTTATAGGGGATTATTTTGAGACCAGGCGCTTAGATGACACCTGATTTCGAGGCCCGGTGATCCCAAAATATATTATTGAACTTCTTTTTAAGTTCATTTAAATAGACTTGTGAGTGGGTTTTTATAAATTTTAAACTGATGAACAGATTAAAAATATGAGGGCACTGTTGAACTCAGAACAACAGGATTCACCTATAAAGGACCTAACTTCGACTGGGGAAGGTAGACCGGAAAAGAAAATTTTCAGACCTTTTTGAAGAGAAATAAAATTAATTAAAAAGTTATTTTCTTTTATTTTCCTCATCGTTGAGCGGTGGAACTCCAGAACTACTCTGCGGTGATGAACCCCATTAGTGAGGAACTTGAATGAGAAGCATAATGACTCATTAATCGAAGTGTAACCCATACATTATTTCACTAATGAAATAGTGTAATGACATGACAACACAACGTAAAAAAAATGATGTGACACATTTCTCTTTTAATGAGATAACAGATTGGAGAAATAATGTAACACCCCATTCTTCCATGGTATGTTTCCCATTGAATAATGCAATAGTTTGTGTTGTGCGCAACTTGGAGTTTTAACACACCAAGACCAATAAAACTAGCATTTATGAATAGTAATACCCACTTTTTGAAATTTTATAAATTTTATTTTTCAAAATGGAATTAATTTTTGGATTTGCAATATCAAATTTTTCTTTGGGTGAATTTTTTGTATTTTTATGAAAACATTAAATTTTGGATGAATAGTGGAAAACATTGCGTTATTGTTTAAAACTGACTTTTTATTTAAATGATTATTTATTTTATTTAAATGTATATTAGGTAAAAATTGATACATAAAAACTGTATATATTAAATTCAATTCATTGAAGTCATTTTATAATAATATTAGATATATAAAATTTTATTAAACTTGTTACCGTCTTTTACCCACCTTCTAGGCACATTTGTAAATTTGCATAAAACATAATTTTACCATTTATGTGAATTTAATTTTAAAAAACTTATAGACGCAGTTGACATCAGTATGTAAAATGTGGTTCAACGAGATGAAAATAATTTTTGGTGAATAGTAACTTTTGACTTTTATTTACCACTATTAAAAGTAAATAGTGTAATTAAAGGAAAAACATGATATTATAATTACCCTAACACATGTCCTAATTCTATTTTATAATAGTATTTAGACCAAAATAATCCTTAGGAATAAAATACGATCCTTTTGGTTCACTTGGTTTAGATTAGGACATTTATTATTATTTTATTTAAAGAAATGTTAAAAGTGTTAAATTAAAATTTTAATAAATAAAACATTTTTAATATAGGTTTATACATAAGATAAATTTGACTATAAATATTCATTTGAAATCTAGAAGTATTTACTACATATTGGTAATTTATTTCTAATTTTTATAAATTAAATAGTGAAATTTATTTATGACAAAATGATGATGCAATAATTACCTTATTATTTAAAGATTAAAATAATTGATATTATAAATATTAAAACAATTTAAAATTTGAACTTATTATATACTCCACTAATTTTTTTCGGTTAATTTGACATTTTATGTATGATTAAATAAATTTTTTTCGAAATGATTAAGTTGTTATGACTTTCAAAAAAACAAAATACCAAATAGTGTCAAAATCGACCTAATTGAGTTTTTGAAACAAATACAATATTATTAATTGATATAATATTCCTTAAAATTTTAGTTTCAGCCAAAGGACTTAGATAAGGTTGGATATATCAATAATTAACCACTTGGAGTTCTCTTGTCTTTTTTATAGTAGGTTAATTAACAATTTAACATAATAATACAAGAATACATGGTAAAAGTGAAACTATTTAACTAAGAGTTGAATATAAAATATATGGTTAATATGGTGACCTAAACCTATATAAAACCTATTTGTTGAAAGTTTTTTGACCCATCCCTACTGTATCATCGAAATAAATCATTTTTGAGGCATTAGAAACCAAATATGATAGTATAATAAAATAATATTTCAAGCTTTTCATAAAGTGACACTCACCTCTCTTATAAAAGGGTACTTCACCTTCTCTAAAAATTACTCCTCCAAAGCAATTTGGATCAGCCAAACCCTGCTTAAATATCCTCCCAACTACCCTCATGTCAACTTAGAGGCATTACATTGATCATAAAGCCATCTGAAGGATCCCTTTTGATATACTCTAAGTGAAACACCCAAAGAATAGGTAATAATTTCACCACCTCTTTCAAAGTTATTTTTTTATTTCACTTATTTCTTTGTTGATTCCATACCAAAATAATAAATCCAGTCACTTATAAATTCGGTGATGTTATTATAAATATGGTACAAAAATATTCATTATTCTACCCATCCTATGAATGACAAGTCATGATACATGTGTACGTACTGTTTACCGTCTCCATGACGTGGTGTAGTTTTTTTTCAAACAATTCCTTATTTGGATGGGTATAATAGTAAGTATAACTGATGTAAATAAAAATATAACATTTTAAGGATTCATTATAAATGATATACCATCCGATTTCATACTATTTCACCATAAATAGAATGATACCATAGCTTGTACATACGTACAGATTACCATCACCACGAACATGATGAAATTAATTCCCCATCATAAACATTCAAGAATAATTATCATTTAATGATTAAAAATAATTTTTAAGAACTAAATATAATTTGGGATATGAATCAAATACATTCTATCCATAACAGGCATGACTTATGTAACCAATAATATAAAGGAAAATGAATCAGTTAACACTCAAAATAATGATACTACTGAAATATTATTATTAAATTAATATTAAAAGATCATATATGATATCATATTTATGAATTTGGTTCATGTATTATTTAATAACAATGATTTAACTATTATACAAGAGGTTAACGTACCCTCAACCAAGGAAAAGTACAAATTAATGGTTAATTCTACAATCTCTTCATTATCTGAGGTTGTTTATACGTGAGTATCTACCGAGACCTCTTTATCATCCACATATGTGTGTCTTAAAAATGTATTTAAAAAAATAAATATTTCCTAGACTATGGGTTAAATTCATTTATATCCTTTTTTGACTTTTTATAAGATGGTTATAAATGAATCTTTCTGTCATTTTCCAAACAAGGTCTTTTACAACCCTTTCGACAAAATTAAGGAAATAATGTTTTTTTAACTTATACGGAGGGTGCAGATATTTTCTTCCATTATAACACCTTCAAAGATTACCTTACAATAATATAATAATATTTTCAAAATAAATGTTTTCTTTTATAATTATTTGTCTTTTAAATGATTTCAAAATAGAAAGAAATATTTCACTCAAATAGTTTTGATTTTATCTATGTCAACATTATTTGATGGATTTTACACTTGTTTGAAGTTTATTTATTATGACAAAACCTTCTATATTATATTGAAGGTTTTTTGATATTTTTGACTGTGGATGTGTTATTTTTATACCATTCATGGTTTATGGATAATTTTTTGACCTTTCGTGTGCTGGTTTTTATATGAATGTTTATGTTATGTTTCAACCATTTCAAATGAGGAATGCATTGGACTTAGTAAGTGATGGGTGGAGCTCGCTATAGATCCCCAATGCATCGGTAAGTCTCATGACACAAACTAGTGTCTTGGAACAAGGCCTTGATAAAATATTATTTGTAGTCTTGGAATGAGGCCTTGACTATGTGGTCATGATGTCCGATATTATATATTCCATCATTATGAAATTGGAAATTGATATTACAAGTGATTACAAGACCAGTTTAATATTCATGTGATTAAGTAAATCGAATTATTTGATTTATAATTACCATATAATGCTGAATATTAAGTTTAAAAGGCTTGTGTTTTAGTCTTATATATTACCTTAAATGTTTATTCTTATTTATAAAAATTTCTGCTGTATTGTTTTCTATAATGAGCATCTGAGCACACCCCTTTCTTAGGTTTTATTTTTCCCAGGATGCAAAGAAGTATATTAGGATTAACCTTCATGAATACGATAAGTGATGTAGGAGTGTTAAAAGGGGACACATTGTTGTTTTTTTCTTTATTTCATTATCTAATGTAAAACATATGTATGTATTTAGTACTTCTGAGGCTACTAAACTGATCGGTATTTTAGGACTTGATTCCTTGTATCATGCCAATGTTATGTAATATTTCACCGACTCTGGGTAACTAGGGTTGGGGCATTATAGTTTATATAAAAGTATGTTTAGTACAAACCTTGGAAGCTAGATTTAGAAAAACTCTGATTAGAGAGCATTTCCCTAAGATAGACTTTGAGGATTAGTAGAGAAAAAAATTCATAGATTTTGGTAAAGTAATGATTTTGTGTATTTTTCAAGAAATAAATCAATATATGGATACAAGAAGGTAGAGGTGGCTCTGGCATAGATGTACCTAGGAGTGAAAACTCCAAAAAAGAGTTTCAGGCTGACCCGACGTATCCTGGTACACGACAATGGGATTTCCTTCACTCTTGGTAATGACACTCTCAGGGGACATGCTTAGGATAATTCACATTTTCTTTACAAACCATTATGAAGGATTTATGTGTATATTCCTCCTCAATGAATAAATTTTTATGATTATGGATTATATCCGTAAACTGTTCAATTTCTGTTATGTATTTTACAAGTTTGTAATTATGTATTTCCATTCATAAACTAATCTAGTGTATGCCATTGTTTAGAAATGGTACCTAGTTGAAGGAATGGAAACCATATCAACGCACATAATCCATGTAGGTATTTCCCTCCAACTCCATATAATTATAGAGGATCTAGTGATGCAACTGGTGTTGATTGCTTATCAACATACTGGGACAACTCAGTCAGGTTATGAATAATAACCTTACCTGTATGAAGCACCCTGATCCAAAATGAAAAGGATCAATGTTAGACCGCTTCATTGGGAAACAACCACCAACATTATATGGGAATACAAATCCATTTGTAGCTGAGCAATGAATAAGTTCCTTAGAGAAAATATTTCATGCTTTGGGAAGTTGTGAAAGGGAAAAAGTTTCCATGGCAGTTTATCACCGCACAGTAGATGTTAATCAATGGTGGTCATTAACTCAAAACTCAAAGAAAAATGAAGAAGTATCAAATATGGAATGGAGGGAGTTTAAAGATATTTTCTTAGAAAAATACTTACCTCATGACCATTGAGCAGATATAGAAAGACTATTTATGAGTCTGAGGCAAAAGGAGGATGAGAATGTTGCAAAGTATGAGGCTAATTTTACAATGTCATAATGTAATGCAACAAATTATATATGTAACCCAAGTAGTAATATTGATCGATTCTTTGATGGGTTAAAACCATTTCTCTATCGATCATTAGTCTCACAATTCTTCTTATCATATGAAGATATTGTCTCATGTTCTATCAAGATAGAAAAGGAATTTTCTAAGTCTTGTGATATTAAAGAAAAGAAGGAAAAGAAGATATCTATTGAACACTTTAGAAATGGAAATAAGGGGATTAAGGGAAAAGTTTAATATCCATCATGTGGTAAATGTGGGAAGAAACCCCCAGGTACTTGTTTGAAGAAAATGGGAGACTGTTACAAGTGTGGCAAAAAGGGCCACCAAGATCATGATTGCAAGAAAAATAAAGAGGTTGTCAATGTTGAATGCTACAATTGAAGATATATGGGGCATTATTAAAATAATTTCCTAAGCACCAAGGAAACATACCTCAAAAAATGACAAGGGTGAAAGGCCAAGCTTATGTAATCACTACTGCTGAGGTTAAAGCTCTAAAAAACATAGTGGTAGGTTATTTAATGGTTTCATCAAGTTTATCCATTGCTTTATTTGATTCTAGATCATCAAATTATTTAATATATTCCTAGTTTTCTAAGAAAATTATATATTCCAAATTTTATTTAACTCGGTAGTTGTTAGTAAAAACTTCTAAGGGAAGTATCATTCCAACAAAATTTTGTGAATCATTTACCATTAGGTCACATAAATGTTCTTTATCTGTTGATCTCATCATCATACCCATGATTGAATTTTATATAATCCTCTCTATGGATTTTATTTCAGAACATTATTAAGAAATTTACTATAAGAAGAATGAGGTTACAATTTTCGATGATGATAAAGAGTGCCTTATCTTTAGAGCAAAAATGTAACCATCTGATTCTTCTCTAGATTCACCCCTAGTAGTTCTACTAAATTAAATAATTAAGGAGGAAAGGAATGAAATAACTATGGGTGAGGAAAATAATGTCTGAATATATGATTTACCTATTTTACTAGAATATGTTGATGTGTTTCCATAGGATTTACCCAAAAATCCTCCAGATCTAGAAATTGAGTTTTCCATTGATTTAATTCCTAGTTAGAGGCCCATTCGAAGAACCCTTATAGAATGACCACTGTGGAATTAGTGGAACAAAAGAAACAACTAGTAGAATTGAGTAATAAAGGATTTATTCTCCCTAGTGTTTCTCCTAGGGATATACTGTTCTTTTTGTTAAGAAGAAAGATGAATTTATGAGGTTGTGCATTGAATATAGGGAGATCAATGATATAACAATAAATAATAAGTATCCCCTTCCTCGCATTGATGATTTAGATGACCAAATTCATGGAGCTCAATATTTTTCAAATATTGAACATCGATATGGATATCATTATTTGAGTGTGAATAAGGAAGAAATTTCAAAAACAACATTTCGAACAAGGTATAGACATTACGAGTTTACAGTAATTCCTTTGGGACTGACTAATGTACCCTCTATTTTCATGGATCTAGTGAATAGATTTTCAAGGAATATTTTGAGGACTTTGTAGTGGTATTTGTTGATGGTATATTGGTATGCTCAAAAATCTGTGAAGATCATGAAAATCACTTGTGCACTATTCTGAAAACCCTCAAAAGAAATGAATTATATGGGAAGTTTAGAAAATGTAAATTGTGGATTCAGGAAATTTCTATTCTAGGCCATACTGTCCCTAAGGATGGAATCTATGTTGATCCTTCAAATACCAAGGCAATCCAAGAATGTTCAGCACTGATGAATATAACTTTGGTTCAAAATTTTATAGATTTAGCAGGTTATTATCAATGTTTCGTCCAAATTTTTCCCGATTGGATAACCCATTAACCAAGCTCACACGTAAAGGGGTTAAATTTGTTTTGAAAAAAGTGTGTGAAGAATTTTTTGAATAACTATAGAGAATATTATTCAATGCTCATATCTTAACTCTACCATCGGGGAATGATGGTTTTGATTTTTATAGTGATGCTTCAATAAAAGGACTTGGTTGTGTCCTTATAAAGAATGAGAGAGTTATTGTATATACATCATGAAAGATAAAAATTAATGAACAAAATTTTCCTACTCATGATATTGTGTTAGAAGCTGTAATCTTTGATTTGAAGATATGGAGACACTATCTCTATGGTGAAAATCTGAGATATATACCAATCACAAGAGTTTGAATTATATTTTCTCATAGAAAGAACTCAACATGAGGCAAAAAAATGGCTTGAACTACTCAAAGATTATGATTGTAATATACAACACCACCTAGGGAAGAAAAATAAGGTGTTAGATGCTTTTAATAGAAAGGATCATGGAGTTTTGAATAATATGAGAGTTGAAAGAGATCATATGTTCATAGATCTAGTAAATATGGATATGGGAATAATCATTAAAGGTGAAACATCACTAATTTTTCAAATGGTTTCCAATCCAACTTTACTAGAAACGATAAAAAGTTCTCAGACAAACGATGAGGAGCTTCAAAAGAAAATTAATGCTATAAAAATTGGGAGATTGATTGACTTCATATGTTAAGATGGAATTTTGAAATTTGGGAAAAGACTTTGTCTTCCCGATGTGCCTGATCTAAAAAGGGGATTATTGGATGATTCTCATAGCTCCAATTTCTCTATCAACCCTGGTAGCACTAAGTTGTATAGAGATATGAAGGAAAATTGTTGGGGGGACAACATGAAGAGAGATATTGCAGATTATTGGTCAAGATGTATGGTTTTTCAACGAATGAAAGATGGAAGTCGACATCCTAGATGGGTCATGGAACCTCTTCCCATACCTGAGTGGAAATGTCATGATATTACAATGGAATTTTTCATGGGACTACCAAAGAATACTAAAAGGAATGATGCAATATGGATAATTGTTGATCATCTTACAAAGTCATCACATTTTATTGTTATAAGAGAATATTTACCACATGAACATTTAGCAAGACTATATTTTAATGAAGTTGTAAGACTTCATGGACTAACCCTATCAATTTTTTCTGATTATGATACCCATTTTACATAAAGATTCTAGAAAACTCTTCAGAACGGCCTAGATACTAAACTTTTTTTTGTGAACTTCCTACCACCGTCAAACTGATGGACAATCAGAATAGAATTTTCAAACCTTAAAATACCTATTGAGATCTTTATCACTTGACTTTCAATGTATGTGTGATCAATATTTACCTCTGGTATAATTTTATTATAACAATAGCTTCCATTAATGTATTCAAATAGAACCAAATGAAGCGTTATATGGAAGGAGATGTCACACACCAACTTTTTCAGATGATGTTGGTGAAAGAAAAATCATAAGACCATAACTTTTTTAGGAAACAATGAAAATGGTCAAGGTTATCCAAACCCACCTCAAAGTAGCTTAAAGTAGGCAAAAGAGCTATGTCGATAACATATGGAATGATTTGTAATTTCAAGTAGGAGATCTTGTTTTCTTGAAGTTATCTCTATGTATGGGTGTTATACATTTTGGTATAAAGGGTAAATTAAGTATCAGGTACATAGGACCTTTTGAAATTATTGAACTAATTTGAATTGTAGCTTAGCGTTTGGCAATGCTGCCATGTCTCTCCAAAGTTCATGATGTGTTCCAGGTATCATTGTTGAGAAAATAGATGTCTGACCTAACACATGTACTCACCTATGAATAAATAGAACTAGAACTTGACCTGTCATATTGTGAAGAGCCTATGAGATTTCTTGATACCAGGGAACAAGTGCTGAGAAACTGGACGACTCGTCTGGTGAAAGTTCTACAGAGAAATCATAAGATGGAAGAGGAAACGTGGGAACCAGAGGAACATATGATGAAGAACCGCCGGATTCATTTTATGCAGTAATATTCTATAAATTTCGAGGACAAAATTATTTGAAGGAGGGGAGAATGTAACACCCTAAGCTTTCACAGTTCATTTCCCTTTGAATAATACAATAGCTTGTGCAGTACACAACATGAAGTTTTAACACACCACAACCAATAAAAATAGCCTTTAGAAATCGTAATACCCAATTTTTAAAATTTTATAAATTTAATTTTTCAAAATGGACATCATTTTTGGATTTGTAATATCAAAATTATCTTGGCATGATTTTTTAGAATTTTTCTGAAATCTTTCAATTTTTGAGGAATAGTGAAAAACACTACATTATTGTTTAAAAACAACGTTTTATTTAAATAATTAGTTATTTTTTATAAATTTATATTAGGTAAAAATAGATACATAATATCTATATATTTTCAATTTAATTCATTAGATTCATTTTATAATAATATTAGATATAGAAAATTTTATTGAACTTTTTACCGTCTTTTACCCACCTTCTAGGAACATTTGAAAATTTGCATAAAACATAATTTTTCCGCTTTTGTGAATTGAATTTCAAAAATATGAGAGACACGGTTGACATCATTAAGTAAAATGTGGTTCAATAAGATGAATTTGTTTCGGTGAATAGTAACTTTTGACTTATTTACCACCGGTCGATGCTGGCCACAAAGACCGTTTGTATGAAACGCGGGCAATCCCACGCGGTAATCGGCCTCAGGAAGTGGCTCAACATGGCTTATACTACATTGTCCAAGAGAATAGGGGTCTAGTCACCGAGAACATCTGCCTAGCTGGAGAAAAGACAACGGCTCAAGCGGCCTGACTGGGGTTTGATCTGGGCCGCAGGGCCACCCAGGCTAGCTGAGGGGTGTGAACCGGGCTATGGAGAGGCCCGAGTTGGAGTAAGGTCAGCCCGCTTTTGCATGTTGGGACGGTGAGGTAAAGTTGGTCCGCTAGGCTTCTAGGACTGGGAATTAAAACTGGCTGATTAGTGTATGTCGGGCTGGATAAATTTGGGTGACTTGGCGACCCGGTTGGTGGGACCCCAAGCCGAACCGTTCTGGGTCCGGTAAGTCCCAATGGCCCTGGCCCAGCGAACAGGCCAGACTGACCCGGTCCAGACATGAACTGTGTCAGGTTGGATTGGTCAAACCAGGCCAAGGCATGTAGGGCCCCTAGGCTAGGTTGTTCATGTTGGTCTGATAGGGTCGGACTGGTCCCAGACACAACCAACCCCTGTTTACAAAAACACCAATATATTTTAAACTGGGTGTCCAGTTGAGGACCCATTTGAGGCATTCGAAAACATAAAATGAGGAGTTTCTTTTGGAATACTCTAAGGAGATTTTAGTTAAAATGTGAGGAATAGATTCATGAGCGATTTATCCTGGGATCAAATGAACTATGTGTGGGAATCCTGTGGATGACTAAGACCTGAAGACTACTAATAAGAGACCCTGTGTGGATCTACTACAAGTGAACCTATGTGGATTAACTATGATAACTCACTGGAAAGTATCTCTTTGTGACCCAGAAGGCCCACAGTGGGGATAAGATTTATGTGACTTGGTAGATCCATGGTACTCCTCATAGATGAGTACCTCAGTATGATGGGCAAGGTTGGAAGTGGCTTTGTGTGACCCGGGAGGTCCACGGTGGGGAACAAATCTATTTGACCCAGCATAACCACAGTACTCATTAGGTATTTGTACCCCAGCCATCCAAGGTGTTGAATTTTGTGACTGATGGTATTACTTTCTATACTATATATTATACCTGTGTGAGTTGTCTTGCTTTGTGATCATGTTTCATGGTTTGATTTTTGGATTGCATTGTGGTCTTCCCTTTGTGGTTTGGGTTCCCTACTGAGTATTTTCTTACTCACCCCTACATGATCTTTGCCATCATGTGTTGTTTCTGGTGAAGATGACCACCACCATGGGGGAGGACTTGGTGGCATAAAACCCAGTGGTTCCTAGTGAGATCAGGCAGTCGGGGAGCGCTTTTACGGCTTTCATAAGCTACTCTACACTTACCCATCATGTGGAGTTTTTTAGTAGATGTATTTTCAAAGATCTTATTATATTTACCTATTTTCAATTCTTCTTTTATGAGGATTGTATTCTGGCCCATTTGACCAACATCTTGTACCTTTACTCAGTGGTTGTTTCGTGGCATACATATTTTACCTTTCCAGTTTTTGGGATATGGTTGTGTCTGTGTGCATACAACTCGTCAGGAAAATTCCTCCCATTTTCATTGGTGCTAGTTTCCAGTCCTTGGACAGTGGATGGTTTGATTGGGGGAGTCTTGACATGGGCCCTGGGTGATGAGTCGTGACATATTTGTTTAATTGCCTTACCGAGAAATCAATAGTCTTTTAACCCTTCACATATTTTCAGTTTTGTGATTATAATATGTTTAATTACCATATTCTCTATCACTATCCATTATAACATGATAGTAAGATTATTTTCCATTTCCATTTTTTCACTTCCCACTAATGTTATCCTATACATAAAACTAGATTTTTATTGACCTTCACATTCTCATTTACCTATTTTTAAGATGAATTTTTATTTTCCCCCTTTATGATGTGGAATTTCCACAAGGGTATTTTGAAATATCAAATAAAAAATTACCAATAAAAAAGTTTTAATTGAGAGGATTAAATATATTTAAGTATGTGATAATGTAACACCCTGATATTTTAAAATAATAATTCGTTTGATACCTTTTGTTCCATAAAACAGTGAGCGTAACCAAACTCCAAAATATAATAATTTTAACACGGCCAGTATAACATAGATCTTAAATTAGAGTGAATAAATAGTATTAACCAGATTCAGAAATATAACTTTCCCAGACATTTATAATATATAAATTCATTCTTATGAAATAAACACATAAATTTTAGTAATCATTTATTTCTTCAAATATATGTTTTCTTCAAAAAGGATTTTTAATAATTTATATGAGAAAATAAACACAATTTATTTTTGAAAATTTTATAAATTTTATGTCATAAAATGAAATTTCATTTTAGAATAATCATGTAAAAATTATTTATTTATGATTATTTGAGATAATTCAGAAAAAAATAAATTTTCTGTGAATTGTGAAAAAATTCTAATGTTATTAAAAAAGTCATTTATTTTCAATATATTAAAAAATTTTAAAGTCCCATTATGTTTTAATATGGTTTATAGTAACATAAGTTTTATTTATTAATATTCCATCTAATGAAAAAAACCAAATTTATATTTTATTTCATAATGAGTTTATTTTTGGGTTTAAACAGATGATTTTTATGAAAAAAATTTTAAAGTACAAAATTTATAACATTTTAGTTAATTAAAATAATCCCTAAAGGTGAATTTTTTGAATGAAATTTATAAAATATAAATTGTTAAATATTAATTTATATTCATTAAATGATAATTATTATTCATATAGTTAATATAATATTATCTTTTTCTTGAAAATACACTTCTTGAAAACCCACTTTTTTGTCACGTCTGTGGGTTTGGTTTTAAATCATATTTCTCTAATTATTTAAATTAAATTTGGTAAAATGGATTCCATATTTAGAATCATAATATTCAGATTAGTTTTTATGTTCATTTCCTCTTTAGACATAATTTTTTTTACCATGGTAAAAAAACCATTCACTATAGTATATGTAAAATAATGAAATAGGTTAAAGTTAATAGGTAAAATCATAAAATACCAAAATAATAAAACATTAAATTGGTGTTTGATGTGTCAATATACCATATAAATCATTGAAAGTAATAATTATAAATATAAATCATTGGAATTAATTCCCCTCAAATGTGTTTTTCTTAAAATATAAAATTATTATTATTTAATCACATAAAACCACACATCCTCAGGTATAAATACTACTCCTTACCACCCCCTTTCTCAAAAAGGGCCTTAAAGCTCATAAAATATTTGAAAAAACCTCTATTTACCATTTTTCTCACATCTAATTTCTTTTGGTCACACCAAAATACCAATTCCAATGCCAAGGGATTCGTCACGGATGTGATATTCAAGAGGTAATTTTCTAAAACCACCTATCTTATTTAGTTTTATTCTTCTAAATTATCCTCACCCCCTTAATTAATCATGTAATAATAACTAAATAATAATTTACATTCTATAATTTAATGTTTCTAATGGAATATCTAATATTCATTCCTTTTATTTCCTCCTCTTATTCAATGAAATGAAACCATTTTCCAAGTTATGGTGGTTAATCATCTCCATGAATAATGATTTTTGGTTTTTCATTAACACTTTCAATGATGGTCATAAAACTATTAGTTTGGTTAGATAATATTTTAAATGATATATTATTACCTATTTAACATTTTGTAACTAATACATATACTTAATATTAAATAAAATGAAACAAGTTCTTGGTGGTCGTTAAAATAGCCAAAATAAACTAAGTACTTATTATTAATATTTTATCAAATGAATCATCTTAATTTTTTAAATAAAAACTGATATATGGGACCATTTAAGCATGTGTAATTTTATTAATACCATTTCATTTCACTTATTTATTTTTATTTACAATTGAAAATAAAATCTAAAATTATACAGAAATAATCCAATGATGAAACCATGAAACGAGCACCCTCAAAGCAATGAAAATAAGGAAATATTATTTGTTAATGGGTGGTAATATGTTATAAATGTATGAAATAATGTATTATAAATATAAATATATTTATATAACGAATTAATAACATTTATTAAAAAAATTTACAGGAAGTTAAAGTATGAAATACTAATTTTAAGCATGAGGTAAGGGTTTCTCGTCTCACATTTACTTATGTAAGATATTTGTATTACTCACCACTTATTTTTTGAGATTTATATATTTCTCTTTGATATATAATATCATTAATATCATTATATTCATTATTTCATTTGAAAATTTTTACTTTTATGGTGCACACGATTCGACTGATTATAAGTAGTAAGGGATTTCTTAACTCAATTTTCTTAGCCATGGTTAAACTTAAACTTGATTGATTATATCATGATAATTTTATGTTTAAAGTGAAATTTTATTATATTATTTTACATTTGGACATTATATATGTGTATTTATAGATTATACACATAAACAAATAATTTTTTTAATACTCAATTTACGGATATGATATTTTTAAAAGACTTTCTTTTAAAATAATTATCTTTTTCAAATTTTTCATAAAACCCTATATTTCTTCCATGACCATGTTTTATAAAAGTGTTTACAAAATTGATTTAATATTATTATATTATTACTCATCTTTTACATTCAGAAAAATAGAATGTATATTTTTTTCATTTTCCAAATAAGGTAAAATTAGACTTTTCAGAAAAAAATTGGATGGAATTTTTTTTAAATTATACTGGATGACAAAACTTTCCCACCGTCCTAAAGATATAATGGTTTAAAGAATACTTTACATTTTTACATGGAAATTTTAAGAGAAAATTATTTCTTGTATAATTGTGTAGATTTTTAAAAATAATTTATTTTGAACATGGAAAAGTTTATTTTCCCCCCAAAAAATCAGGATCTTAATAATTTATTTCCATCTATGTCAAAATAATTTGTTAAATTGTTTGTATAAATGATGTTAACATGTTATGATATCATATAATGTATTTTATTAAATGGTTTATGATCATTTTTACTAAGAAGCTAATATTTAGATACCATTCACCATATTACTCTGTATGGTTTGTAATTTTGTTAACAGATTGGGGGAAATTATTTACATTTCGTAAGATAGTTAAAATGAAAATGTATATGTTGATTTTGAGTCAAAAATTTCATATGTGGAGTGAATTGGACTTTTTAAGTGATGTTAGGGTCCCATTATAGCCCCTCGATTCATTGGTAGGTTTCATGAGATGAATTCGTTTGGGTATTGCCTTATATCTTACTGGTTTATGTATGGTCTCTTGGTTGAAGCCTTGACGGTATGTTTATGATGTTCAGAATTATGAATTAACTCATTATTAAAATATTTATTGATTTCCATTTCATTTTTCTATTATCATAATATCTATGGTTAATTTTTCTATAACATTTTATTATTTATATGGAATAATTTGATCATCTTTTATTCTTATAATATTATACAAAAATTATTGATTTAGTGGCATTTATTTCATTCTTTTACCTTTACATAATGTTCATATGTTGTTTTTTCATATATTCCACTATGTTAATACCCTTACTGAGAATTTAAGATCACCCCTTTACTTTGTTTTATTCTCCCCAAGATATGAGGAAGTGTTTTGTGATTCATATGTAGGGATACACTAGGGAAAATTATGGCATTTTCAAAAAAAAAAATCATTTGTATATTTTTTGTTTGAAATTTTAATTTTAATTTTAACACTATATCTAGTTTACCAAGACTAAGAAATTATTTTTTTTCTTTTGAGATTCGATTCCTTGTATCTTATTCCAAATAAATAAAGTAACCACCGCCTCTAGGCTACTGGGGTTCGGGTCTTTACACGCCCCTCTTATTCAATCCTCCCAAGTCATTTGTTTTTACATAACCCCACAAAAATAAATTTTAGAACTACCTCCTCTAATTATATAAGCCTTAATTTGGGTAAAAATACAACCAAATAATGGTTCTAGTACAAACCAAAAGGTTATACCATAATAAGAGGTTACATTCATCAATAAAAATATTTTATTTCTTCATAAACCCCTTCATTTATTCTCATATATTTCTTATATAATATAATCATTATATTAAATATAATTATATATTGAAATGTTACTGTTGTTACCGAAAACAACACAAAATTATATCAAATTGGTATTGGAATCACTGTTCATGTGTATAGTGGACTACCGCCTCGCAAACTGATGTTGTTCATTTTTACCTTCCAACCTTTAATTGTTGGGGATAATGATGGAAATACTGTTTATATAATATATTTATTATTTTTATTATTTTTTTGTGATTCTATAATTATTATAATACACGTACATTCATGCTATACATTTGTGATAATATGACAACATCACTCATGTGTACGACGAACTAATAATAAGAAAACACAAAAATAAAATAACTGTGTGCATTGTAGAGATGCAGATCACATTTAAAAATTAATTTAAGACACCCAAGCATCAATATATTTCATTAGAAAGTAAATGGATGGAAACTCCTACCTCAATGGTGTGCGAACAAAATGGATCCCTTGGATATGAAAGAAATAATCCCCACAGATGATCATTGTACCCTATATCCAAGGGGAATCACATTACATCAAACACATAACCCCTGGGGTTCATCTAAGAGGGAAACCCCACAAGGATAACCATATAAATAGAGAGAGAAGGGAGAAGTAAGGAGAAAATAGAAAAAATCCCTAAAAATGCACATTGGGAACTTGAAGATCCAACCATGGCTGAGCGGTAGCGAAGGAGAAGGGGTCTCTAGAACCCCTTTATGTGCCAAAACCAACCAAGAGGGAGAGGGTCTTATTTTGGGGTAATATGGTAGGAGAGTGAAATACGGTTTTTATCTTTTTAAAAATATCGGCCAATCACACAATTTGGGCACACGATTTACCAATATGTGCGCCAGCTATGCGGTAGCCAATACCCAGGAGGGAACCAACTACATGAACAACCCACATGGTTTGATAAACCATGCTCAAGAAATGTAGTAACTTTTCTCTAACTCCATGACCTACCACACAGTTACCTGGACTGGTCCAGATGGTTTCCATTCACTATGAGGTGCTCATGAATAGGCCAAAATTCAACAGAAATTCCAAAATTTCAAAACTTTCAAATAGGATTGAACCTGATAATCTACCAAAATGATCCAATATCAGGAAATGAATAAATTAAATGAGTATCCAAGGTCGCGGTGTGATAATTATCTCCACCATAAAGACTTTCTTCCATAATAAAGTAACCTAGCAAAAAAATAATCAAAACATGAATCCATGCCCAATCCAAACTGAGGGAAACCATGAACCTCGGGGTGATTATTTTCACCACAAGTCACACTTGACAAACTAATAAGAAACCACAACATATGAATGGGGGAACATGTGGTGGTTTTCCCCACCATGAGAACACATCTAGAATGGAAATTTCAAAACCCAATCAACACCACCAAGTCTTAAATGAGAATCCCACTATAGAGTGACCTAGAAAACTAGGACCCAGGGAACTAGATAAACCTCTCCATACTAACCAAATAACACCCTCCAAAAAATCAGGAACTAGGTTACTAGTAATACAATTTAAACTAATTACTTTAGCATAAGAGAAACAACACTATAACTAGAACTAAGAGTTTCTCACACTCTATAGATCCCCAAGACATAGGTAATTTTCATAGAAAGAACTAGAACTAGAAAATGAACCCGAACAAAAACTAGGATTAAACAATCCATAAGGATTAATATATCCAAACTAGAAAAACTGAAAACTAAACCCAAACTAACCCACATAAGGGATAAGAACACTAAAAGAATAAAAAATCATTTAAAGAGATATATTCAAATGAACACAACCACTTTGATCACAGAAGAACAAGTTAATCACACCCTTACAATGGAAAGCTTAACTCACAATAGCAGTAAAAATACAATAAAAAACTCAAATAGATTCCACCCAAACATGGGGGAAAAACTATGCTATGGTTTCACATAACCCTGGAAGCTCCTGACTATGCACAGGCTTACCTCTAACGCATATAGATGTAGCCCTGGTGACTAAAGCATCTCCTACCTCACAGTGGGGTGCTGACATCCTCCAATAACAATGTCTTCTTCAGGTGACACTTCTTACATAACTTCTCCAGATGGCCCAAGTAGTCGTAATGATGAAACGTTATC
The DNA here is from genome assembly GCA_963277665.1 of Viscum album. Lineage (NCBI taxonomy): Eukaryota > Viridiplantae > Streptophyta > Magnoliopsida > Santalales > Viscaceae > Viscum > Viscum album. The sequence goes on along the minus strand of OY728122.1, from coordinate 1,891,909,191 downwards.
GGAGGAATGTAACAATACGACTTCGAATGCCTGAACCTACCACATTGGTGGAACAAAATCGGATAGTCAGAAGATCTGGAAGCCAAAACCAATTAAGAAGACTCCTTAGAGAATGGTTCCTCTAGCATGCACTTCTTACCATATGGGGAACCTTCAGAAACAATACAAGACATTGTATTTCCAACTGTCTGCACTCCAGAAACCTTCTATTCTAGAATCTATTTGTCCACCAAATTCTCAAAATTAATATCCTTGTAGGTGAGGACTCACTCCTTGATATCTAGATGAATAACTTGAATTAAGATAGAATCCTTTAATAGATCCTGCAAACCAACCTCCAAATAAAAGAAAACTATCTACATAAAGTGGTCAATATAGGCTTTCACCATCTTTTGGACCTGCTAAATACTCATGGTCTCTTCCCTTTTCCTCATCTTCACATCCTCAGGTATAATCCATCAGAAAAATATAGACTTAAACACTTCCCACTTCATCCCAACTTGCTTTGATGGAAGGGGAAACAATTAATATTTGTCCCAATATGGACCCTCAAACAACCCCAGAATGACATGTACTCCAATAGATTTGGGAGTTCCCAACAATATGAAGACATGATTGACTTCTCTAAGCCACTCCACTACCTCTAATAGACCTTGATAACAATGAATAATAAGAAAAAAAAACGAGAGGAACCAAAAATGGTCGTGATTTTTTAGAAATATTGGGCATCTTTCGGGATGGAATATTTTCAATAGCAAGCAAAACCCAAAACCACAACTAACATCAAAACAAAATAAAACCAAAAGAAACATCTTGATCCCAAACAACCATCTCAGAATCCAAACACATACAATAAAAACTGAAAATTAAATTTTTTAAAATATCCATTCTATTTAAATATTCTAAAATTTCTTATTTCAAGGCCACATCCCAAATATAAAAATTCATTTTTCACAGCAAGAACCCACTGTTTAAAAGAAAACCCATTTAAGAAATCAATATCTCATTTAGGGCCATTTTAGAAAGACCATGTCAACCCCAAATTTCAAACACTCCACCATAAAATCTTCTAAACCATCATATGTGTGCCCATCCAATACCACTTACATAATCCATGAATAAGTGACCACATGAACTTTCAATACATACCCACACATATTTGACCTTACAATAGAGTTCAAAGGGTCACACACTTCCTTTCTTCATCAAAACCCAAGCATTTTGTAAAAAAAATCAATATTCAAAAAAACTTTCTCTTTTCACAAAAATCCAATTCGTTTCTAAATTTGGAATATCTTGAATAAATCATTTTTCATTTTAATAAACTAGTTTCACTTCAAAAAATTAACCCACACCAACCAGAACCAAAACAAAACCCAACTAGAACCAAACTACTATAATTGGGGACTTGTATTCATGACTAACCAGGCGAAATGGAAGTGGGTCATGCCCCAAGTAATAAATAACAATTAAGAGGACATTGAACCATTCACTTTTACTTCACATGGGTCACTACTCCATGTGATAACACAACATGACATTGGCATGCCACCATTGTCATCCCTCAATCCAAAACTAAGAAATAAGACACAAGTCTCTAACCCAGGTAACTCGAGGTTCAAAATGAGTAAGAGTTCGCAATGATATTATTGTACCTACCTCCTCAGTCCTAATAGTCAAAGTATATAAGATACCTAACACAATAAATAATAATATACTACTCTTATAAAATTTTTTCATGAACCAGGTCGTGATATCATCTAACCTAACACCCAACCGAGTCTGCAGCATGGCCTGAAGGGCATTCCTAATCCCTACAAGATGGAAGCTAGTGCTGGGTTTAAAATATTATAAAAGAGGAAGGATTTTATCCCAATAACCAGGACCAAAATAAAAAAACTAATCAAATAGATCATTCATAAATAACCAACATATGATCATAAATAGATACATAAACTGATATAGATACACATATAACTTAAGAATGAATTGAAAACTAAATAAAAACTAAAACCAAAACACTACCAACACAATATACCTATGACCTCAAGGTCACCACCATCCAAAAAACAACGTGATCAAATAATGAGAACATAAAAAAAGATCCTAAACAAGAAAAACAACTCAGGTATAATGACGCTCAAAGGTACAAGTAAGGTGTGAGATACACAACTCAGTTGGAAACCACAACAAAATCCATAATTTTTAATTCTCGAAAATAGTTCATTAACACAATCATAAAATATATTTATAAAAATAGTTTTTTCACATTATAATAAAGAAAAATATTCTTTATTTTTCAAAACATTATACACCACATCTTTATTTTCAAAATTGGTTGTCATTTAAGAACCAAAACCTACACCAAAATCCAAACAAAATAGTACCAGGTTTTGAAGAAAAATAAATATGTAGAATAAGTAATAAAGTAAATGTAGTAGAAGGTAAAAAATAAAATATAAATAATTACCATTGTAATTTTATAAACATACCTATAATGAACCCAAGACGTACTCAGTTCAGAAACATCTGCTGATGTATGGAGAAGCTCCCTAGTCAATAACAAACTGGCTGCCATCAACTGTCCAATCCAGTGGCACATCCCACATGAACTCTCAGCTAATCATGGGGGTACCAAACCATATAATCATGGTTGACAAGAAATTTTCACTAAATCCTATAAAAGACACCCATGAACCCAAGGTAAAAGTACATTATGTAAGTAGGAGGCCCTTTCACACATGACTCACATTACGTTATGTCACCGCACTTGCCTACCCCAAACACAAACATCACTAATATGATAACCCGTATAGAGAAATCCCAAATAATATTTCCTACTACACATCAAATTATCAAAGGTATCTACATTGTCATAAAATCATATAAACATTCAAGATTTTCTTTAAAAACATGCTATCTCTCAAAAATGTCCTTTGACTTTACACATCCAAATATATTTACCAAAAAGATTTACAAACCATTACCAAAACAATGTGAAACACCAATCCTAGAATCACATTCCAAACCAACCTCCAAAATCCAAAACCAAATTCACTTTTAAAACTATTTCAAAACCAAAATGAAAATTAACAAGATAACCAAGTATTCCAAATGGTATTTTGTATCATTTAAAAACCAACTATCTTTTCTAAAGTGAAAAATGGGCCATGTTTTAAGGAACACACTTGGAAGCATATTCATGTTACCCTATGAATGACAGTTAATGATCAAAGAACTAATATTTCAATGTGGCATAATCATTTAAAGTCACATCCATGGGTTCACTTTATGATCCCATGGATATGGAAACATCTAATGGGACACTATAAACATCCAAGAAAACACCCAAAACCCTTTTTGATTCACCACTTTATTTTTAAACAAAAAAATAAAATTATAAATAATTTTAAGAGAATAAATAAAAAATTAAAAATAATGATAATTCTACCAAAAAATCTATCTACAACCATCAAGATATACAATTACTAAATAAAACACACAATACATAATTCACAATCCAAAAATTCAACCATAACATAAATAAGGCAAAATAAATATCCAAACACCCAATTTAATTTTAAAGGAATGAATGGCATTTCGAAAAATAGCTTATGGGCACAAGTACTTAGGAATATTTCAAGAATCCCTTTGAAACCCAATTTTTAACTAATTAAACCAACCAAAAAACACCACAATAAACTAACTGTGTGCATTATAAAGATTAAAATCATATTTAAAAATTAATTTAAGACACCTAAGACTAAATGGATTGTATTGAAAATGAAATGAATGTAAATAACTACCTTAATGGTCTATGAATGCAACAAAACCCTTAAAGAAAGAATAACTAAGCCCTACAGATGATCCGAACACCCTAGATGTAACATGAATCACATTACACCAAAACTCTAACCCCTAGGGTTTTCCAAGAGGGAAACTGCATAATGAGAACCATAGAAATTGAGAGAGAAGTAAAAGGGAAGGGGAATTATACAAAACCCCTAAAACACATACCTTGGGAACTTGGAGATCTAACCATGGAGGAGGAAGAGCCAAGGAGAAGAGGGTATTGGGACCCTTTTGTGCACAAAAACCAAACAAGAGAGAGGGGGTCCAATTTTTGGGATAAAAGGAAGGAAGGTATACTAGGGTTTCTAACTCTTTAAAAATATGGTCTGATTGCATGGTTAACCAAACTGTGCACCAACCGTGCAGTAGCCACTAACCAAGAGGGAACAAACTGCATCACCAACCAGCTTGGTTTAGATAACCCTAATCGACCCCTACAGTAGATTATATCCAACTCTAGGACCTTCAACACAGTTTCCTGGGTTAGGCCATATGGTTTCCACTAATTGTGTGGTGCCCATGCATCGGAAAAAGTTCACCCAGACAACCAAAATTTTGAACATTTCATCCAAGGCTCAACCGAAAACATGAAAAAAAAGATCCAAGAACAATAAAATAACAAAATAATGGATTATCCAAGGTTGGGGTGTGAAATATATACTTCCCCCTTGATATTTGATATCATGATTCATAATTAATGGTATTTCAAGTTCCAATTTTTATTATTTCATCCAAGGGTATTTGAATTGAAAATGACCAAGTGGAAAAAATTATTATGCAATCTCACTTTATTTTTTGATTTTTATCTTTCTCTTTAAATAATCACTCTATTATGATAATTTTTCATTGGAAATTACATTTCACTAAAATATATATACTTTTGTAATGGATATGATTATTTTATAAACTGTATACCATTTTTACATATCATTTTTACTCTGAATTATATTTGATTACCCAGGGAAATATTGATAAATTAGTATCCTTTACTCAATATACATATTTCATAAAGCCATTTTTAGGAGTTAAATCAATTATTCAATCTATGGTTAATGCTTTGGAAAAGTATGAAATTGTTTGTGGACAATTTAATGTAATAAGGTCAATGTATAATAGTCTCATGGGATGAAATTATTTGGACAAACCCTGTGCATTTCTAACTATTATGTTTTAAAATATCTTGTCAATGGTCTTGAAAATAGAGTTCAATGTGGCCAAACCAAACCTAGTTTGTTTTAAAAAATCTTATGAAAGTTATTCATGTTAAAGGTATCATGTACCTATGAAACATGATGTCTGATAAACAATAATTTCTTTCATTAGGATTCACTTATCACTATCCCTGAAATTTTCACAATGACAAAATCAATGAATGCATTCAATTCTCTGTTTATTGATTAAATGGACTATTTTTTTGATTATTTACCATTATATATTGATTATTCCTTATCTAGTTATTTAAATGGAATATATTTTTAGTTATTTACCTTTCTAAGTTGATTATTATTATTATTTATTAATTATTTCTTTAACTGCACTTAACCCATACTGAGCATTTAAGCTCACCCTTATTTTTTCCCTTAGATATGATGAAATGTTTTGTGATTGTTATGTAGGGACACAATAAGGGGGATAATGTAATTATCAAAGACTAATTTTAAAAAAAAACTCAAACATGGATAAAAATGTATATAATAAATCATTTGTATAATGTTGACAACAATGTCTTAAAACATTTTTATAAAGAATGGTTTTTTGGAAGAAAAATAGACCTTCAACAAAAGATAGAAATAAATATGATTTTTCATAAAAAAAACATTCCTTTGAATTATTGATTAAATTAATTATGGAAAATGAAGGGAATATTTATAATCTCATAATTTAACCTGGGGAGAATAAAATGTAGGAGTATCATGAGAGATGGATCATAATATATAATCATCAGATGAATAAATGTAAACCATTCTGATAAATGATGAGATTGTATCATAAAACTGTTACCATTTTAGTAATAATGAATCATAAAAACCATTAAAGAAAAAGATTAAATGAAAAATAATATATATCATTAATAGAAGTATATTCATGATATAAAATTTCAAAGGGATAGCATATATTTCTAATAAAATAAGATAGGTTCAAATCGTAGTATATGGCTCAAAGAAGGTCAATTGAGAGGAAAATATCTCACTACTTCAGTAACCTTTGAACCTTGAATACAATAAAAGAGAGATCCTCAAATGGATATGTAAATCACAATAAATTTTTTATAATATTCATAAAATAAATTCATTGGGAGTATATACATCACATAAAATAAATAGGTGGTGAATATGGAATATATCTCATGTATAAGAAAGTGAGATGGAAATCCCAGAACTTAAGTCTCGAATTTCATCATACAAATTCAGAACTACTTTATAATACATATATTTTAATTATAAATTTATTAAAGAACCAAATTCATAATTATAATGAGATAAATTATTTAATTAGGATATTTTATAACCCATTTATCAACAATTCCTTATTAAAATCATGTTTCAGTAAATGACTACTTTGTTTTTCATGTAAGTTTTTATATGTTATAATTTTTTAGAATCATAATTTGATCGTGGTTATATAGTAAAAATTATTTTATACATGATATAAATATCATATATATTCAATATATATGTATTTACAATAGTACATAAAAATTGGAGACATAAAAAAAATACACCATTCATAGAGAAGGTTGTTCGTACGAATGAATGAACAATGTTTAAATTTTCTTGAAATATTGAAAGAAAGAAAGTAAAGTAATATATTCCCATAATAAATCATTTTTATTTCATATATATATATCACATATTTTCTTTAAAATTATCCTTATTAACTTTTATGTAAATCATGAATGAATCATATCGCTTCATAAGGCGATAGTCCGCCGTACACATGAGTGATGTTATCATATTCAAACATAATGGAAAATAAAGAGGTATATGTGATATCATAATTACAGAAGTATAAATATTTTACCAATATAATATGTATTTATTTATCTAGTCTTATTACCATCTAATTAAAATAGAAATGAAAAACACATTGTATTGGTTCATGAGGCTGTAATCTGTCGTACAGAAGATCAATGATGCTGTTTTCCAAAAAGTATAGAGTTATGTTCGTAGATTTGGTATTATAATTATAGAGGTATAATAATATCATAAATATCAAATATAATAATTAAATCTAACATTATATCCATCTGTTATTGGGGGTGATGGAAAATAAATAACATCAGTTTATGTGGTGTCGGAATGTCATACAAATGAATGCTAATTTTGTACCTCAGTTGGTAGAAGAGTAGATGGATTTTGATTATTAAATTAACATAATAAAATCATAATAAATGTATGATACTAATTTTTTAATTCATAAAATTCTAATAATAAATTATGGAGGTTTAGAAAGAAAAAAAAATAAAACACTCGGTTTGGGGTGTTACCAATTCTATAGATGACTTCTTTTAGTTTTCATGAAAAGGATTATGAGGATGGATTTATCAAAAAAATATCAGTCCTAAGGAATTATATTAAGGAATTAAGAAAGTTATTTACGTAGTTTGTTTCAAATAAATGGGGTTTTCAAGTAAGAATAGGATAAGATTGTGGGCTGTATTTTATGAGTTAAGTGAGTGGCACACTTGTATGTTTAGAAATGAAAATGGTGAACCCACGTTTTTCACATGAAAAAGGATAAAAATGATCTATTATTTATCTTTATATATGATAAGTCTAAAATATGTCTATAAAATGGGTTTTGGACAAGTTTATATGACATTATATCCCTTATAATTTTTGTTTAACCCCCTGATAATCCAATTTTCAACTTAACCATGATAATAAATTTTTATTATTTCTATTAATTAGGGTAAAAAAATTAAGTTGAACTTATAAGATAATAAAAATTATTCTCATTACAAATATGGAATCAATTTTTTCAAAATTCATTTATATATGTGGAAATATTTAATTTAAAACTAATATCGCGGACTCGACAAGAAATTGGTTTCCAAGGAGGAAATTTCCAAACGTTTAAAATGTTTTCATATAAAAATTCAATATGAAATTAATTTTAATGAATTAAATTAGATTAATGGAAATATTATTGAACTGAAGTAACTTTTATAACAATATGATTTTTTTTAAAATTTTAGATTCATTAAAAGAAATGAAAATTTAATATATAAAAAAATATATATTTTTCATTATTCATAGAAAAATTCTATCTATATGTTCCAAAAATCATATATCCAGATCATTTCATCCTTATTTGATGGGGAAACATGTTTTAATATGGTTCCCTTCTCAATTATTCCCGATAAGAAAGCCTGATTAGAGGGAACTTCCCTATTTATTACCCACTTTCAAGTGAAATCCATAATATATTTGAAGACACATTTATTTTTATAAAACAAATCCTTTTATCATAAAAAACTATCTTGGTTTAATTATGGTGTTTTTCTTCCTTTTGAAAAGAAAAACTATAACAAACCAACCATGAAAACAATGAAATAAATGCACTCAAAATAATGAAAATATTATCATATTGTTAATTAATGGGTAAAATATTGTTATAAGATGATAATATATTGAACTATAAATATAAATATTTCTTTTAATATATTAATAACTCTCTTTAAACCATTATATAATAGGTTTTAACAAATATGAAGTAGGACACATCCGAGGTAATAGACATTCCTTTTAAAATCCCTTTGTTGTCTTTTTTTTCCAAAAAATCAAAAGGAATGTTTTTAGGATGAAAGTATTCAAATTTTATTATTATGTATTGGTTCTTTGAAATTAATTATGATGAAAGGTAGGACATATACCCCCCTCCAACGCATTGGGTATGTTTATGTTGGAGGTCGACTGAAAGGTTACTCCATGTGTAACTATAATGGTTACACCATAAGGTATTCGTGAGGGTTATTGTTGGTTGATGTAGGACACTCAATATGAGGTTGAATTGAGTTCCGATAAAAATTTCTGTTAAAAACATTATTTGAAATAATTCCCTAATATAAAAACATGACAAGATAGTTAATAAAAGTAGTAAATTTATATTAGTTTGATTGTTCAATTAATTTCTCAAAAGATTTATTATTAATCAATTATAAAAATATGAGATATTCATATAGCATTTGAAAATAATTTACTGAATCAAAATAGTTATAAATACTATCCAAGACTAACTATGAAAGAGAAACTTAGTTTTCTGACATATGAGTTAAAATAGAGTAAACTAAATTTAAAAACCCAATGGATTAAAACAAGAGGTTAGGTCACAAGATAAGAAATAATCCTATACACTTACTGATCACCTACCACCATGAAGTTTAAATTAATAAACTTTGAACCCCAACCATGATCTGGGTTTCAAAAAATCATACAAAGTTGTCCAGGTTACAAGACATCTACCATATTTCTACCTGGGAACTAAAATAGAGGGGTCACACAAGACCTCTAAAACTGTTCTTCATGGGAGAAATATGGTTTAATATAATGGTAGTACGAGTATATCTTATATCCTCCTATTTAGTGCATTATACTGTGTGTTTTTAACATACAGATGCACACACTTCTTAAAACATAGTAAAAAGAAACCAACATAGCATGAAATAAAGAGATAAAGTTTAGAAGGATCTATGTGTTGTGAAATGTTTCTTTGGAATCTTGGGATATATAAGATGTAAAGATTGAGTCATCCTCTAGAAACAGACACCGAAACATAGTGTCACTGGAGCTCTGTTTTCTGGTTTACAAAAATATGGGATTCTTCTACTTAGTGTTTTATTGTTGCAAGGATGATTAAATATTTGATACACAACAATCATCTTTAGTTCACATCTAGCAGGAATGTGAGTTCTTTGTATGGTATTTTACTTGGTCTAGTATCTCTGATTATGTGTTATTTTTTATACTTTAATTCTACTCATCTCATGTGCCAAGCATTCATTTTATTTCAGGTGTATTGTGTTGGCCAACATGGAGCATGTGGAGGTAACACATACAGTCCATTGAAAAAGTCATTACTGTTGTCTGAAAAAAGTATTAATTTAATCAATAGAATTAAAATACTCAAATATGACCATTAGAGATAATTTTGAATAAAATAAAATTTAAACTATCTATCGGTGACTCCTCTGTCGTTGAGTCATTATGTAAACAATTATTTCTATCGATGAGTACTTCTATTGGTATCGGTGACTCATTCTATCAGCGAGTCATTCTATCAATATCTCCATATGTCGGTGACGCAATGCGTTAGTGACTCATGTTGTTCTTGTTAATGAGACATTCCTTTTATCTGTCTCATTTGTAATGTCGGTGAGTTGTCTCTTGGTGAGTCAGTTTGTACTATTGGTGAGAAATTCCTTCTTTCAGTGAGATATTCCTTTGGTCGGTGAGACATTCCTTTTTTCAGTGAGACGTTCCTTATGCTGGTGTCTCAGCTGAACTGCTAGTGAGACAATTACTCTATCGGTATCTTAATTGTTTTGTCAGTGAGATAATTACTCTGTCGGTGTCTCAGTTCTTTTTTCAGTGTCAGTGACTCATAGCCAATTTTTCTGTTTTAACTGTCTTACAACATGAATATACACAGAATGTGTTAAGTATATTGTTGATCATAGGTAATCATAGTAAAACATATTTAATCTGAAATAAACATTTTTTAAATTATTGGACATGATTTCACATGATTTTACATGATTTGTGATTATTAAAACCATTAAAACCAGAGAGGGGCCAACAATATCCCCCTTTTGGTTATCACAAATCATTTCATTGTAAAGTAAAATCAGTTGATGAATAATATAATAATTCTAATTTTTATCTCCCATTTCATATTTTTATAATAATTATAGATAATGTTCATACATAATCAGAGGTAATCTGAGGTAAAATAAATAATGCCTTACGTTCTCCCCCTTTATCTTGTCTCCCCCTTTTTCATAACGAGATGTAAAAAGGAATAATAGTAATGCCTTACTTTTTCTCCCCCCACTTTTGGGGTTATCAAAAAACATAAATATATGAATGAATAGAAATCAAGAAATATAAAGGCATAACACACAGATAGAATTTCAAGATAAGTGAATTACATAAACAATGTAACGTACAATATAGTAGAATGCAACAAATTAAATTTCAATCAACCCTATCAAAAAGTGATCCAAACTACTCCTTGGGATATATTTTTTCCTTCCCTCTATTAAAATTATCAATAGTAGGTTCAATGGATGGAGGTTGAGAGACTGGAGGATATAAATGAATTCTAAAGGGAGGAAGTATAATGGATTTAGGAATAGAAGGGGAAATGGTAGGTTCAGTGGAAGAACAGGGTAGGATCTGCTCTGTGATGATAGGTCAGATATACCTCAAATCCTAAGAAATAGACATGGATTGTGGCCAAGGAGACAAGGATGTGGAAGGAGAGGTAGTTGATCTGATAGGTTCATCAAATGGAACCACGATGGCTTCACTCTAAACATGGATATTGGGATTCAACAGATTAATAGAATTTGTGATTATCTCCCCCACCATATTTCACTACCTTTTCAAAATCATTCTTATTCTCCATAAATATTTCATGAAGAGGTTTGAAGTCCTTAAATTTTTGAACATGATCTTTAAAATCTCAATTAACTAGAGGAAATTTCCGATTTACTATCAAATATTTAAAGTGATTGGTTAGCTGATTCTTGTTGTAAATGCTTCTGAAATAGATATTAATCATCTATGTGAGTTCTTCCAGAGTAGAATATGATTCCTTAGTATAAAATCTGACCATATCATTAACAAAATCAGTGTTATTCTCATTTTTTTCAAGGTTTTATAGACTAGATTCTCCAAATAAATATTGAAGCTCTTCTCAAGAAACAGATATGACCATTTCACTGTCCAAAGATTGAGAAGGCTGGGCAGAGGTAGAAGGAATATTAGGAGCTAAGGTTTGTTCCTTAAGAGATTTAAGAACTATCTATAAACATCCTTTATAATCATAAGTTAATGTATTTATGGAAGAATCCAGTTTTCTATTATCATTCCCAAGATTAGTATTATTCTCAATAATCCTTTCGGTCATTAAAATTATGTTTGGTTTAATCTCAGCTATAACTTTCTATAAAACATTTCCTATATCAGTCTCCCTCACACCAACATCCTGACCTAATGTAGGAGCAACATGCATAGACTATCTCATCTCTTCAATAAAATATTTTAAAAGGTTTACCTCATCACTTGGAGTTGGAATTGACACAACATGAGTGTGAACAGATTCCCTGATAGTTGAGAATACTTCTTTTTTAAAAATCACAAAATCAACCTTAGTGATATAGTCACTTGAAGGGATCTTAGCCAATAATTCTCTTGGAACATGAACAAACACCTCATCATCTGAATCTTCATAGTCTGGACCAAGGGCTATATATCCATGATTCCTTTCCCATTCAGACATAACATCACCATCTAAAGGGGTGAGAGTGTCATGTATCACTCTTCTAGATTGATTCTACCCCTAATCTTGATCTCTCCTATCATGAGGCTCCCCCTCAACTAGATGTCTTATCCTAGCATACACCCACTGTGGTTTAGTGACTAACTGAGCATCCACTATATTGGTAACTTGAACTATTTGTTCTTATTCTCTAGCAGTAATTTTTAACTAACTAGAAGGGGAACATTCATTAATTGGTCCATCAGAACATTTATTTTTATGGTTGAACCTTGATCATCACCAGGACTATCAGAGCAATTTTCAATTCCACTTCCTTAACCTATTTCATCATCTCTATTATTTCCTTCATTTCAAACATTTTCATCATCCTCCTCTTCATCATTTCCAGAGAAAATACTATTTTCTTCTTCTTCACTGCCCGAGACACTTTCTCTTACTACTACTTCTTCTTCTTTTCCTCTTTCTTTTTCATATTTGGAATCCACTTTAGAACCACTAGATTATTTTTCACACTCCGTGCTTACTAAATCTTCTCTCTCCCCATTACCTTTTTCACCAAGATTTTTTTCATCAGTTGGTAAAGAATGACGGGGACTATGAGGTCTATATAATATAATTTTTAATCTTTAATATTGTCAGTGTCACTTCTATCATCAATAGGTGACCCTTGATCTCAATCAGGAGTTGCATCCTCCTCCTCATTAGAATAAATAAGCTCAGCATCTTCTGGTCCTAGACCGGGATCCACTAAATCTCTCAGCCTTATAGGATGGTCCATTGGGTTGAATGTTTCAAAACAAATTATCCTCATCACCAACACATTCCTTCATCCATGGGTTCCAATAGATTTTCATCTTATTTCATATCTCTTTATTCATGAAAATTCCACTACAAGATGAAACAGTTTCTTCCTCTTCATTAACACATCTTTTCACTTACAGCATGGCTAAGATCATCCATGGATGGAATAAAGAATTGGTCTTACAGTATGGCTTAATCATTTCACTAATATGCACTGTAAGGTATCTGTACAGATTCAATATGATTATTTTATTCCATAGGTACACTATGTACACACCTTGGTACTTCAAGGATGAAAAATTCCCTTTCAAGGGACCTATCTGGTGCTAAATAAACTAGAACAAAGGTTTAATATCCCCATTTATCTTAGTATAAATAGGCCTCATGTGCTATTCATTCCTAGTTAGCTCTTTATAAGTTATATTATATAAATTTTTTTCACTTATAGGTGGACTAATTACCTGATAGTCATCAAATATACCTTCATGTAGAACTTTTAGGCATTCTTCCCAATTCTTAGAAGGAAAGAAATCGACTTCCTTTAACTATAGATTTTATCAAACATACCTCACTACCTTCAAAAGGAATTCATAATTTTTTTAGAACTCGTGAAAAATCATAAGATTAAATTTCCTTTCATTATTTGAAAACAAGTATATCCAAACTTGGGTTCTCTATACCGTTAATAAGATAGACCTAATCTATAACTTCATTTCTGTGAAAACTTTCTTCTCTGGTTTGAGAGTACACTTCACCCTCACCATTTTTGATGGTTCGATAGAAGGTGGTAAGGTGAAATATTGAGGGTAAAGAGAAATGAAAAAATAGTGTAAGGGTTAAAGTACGAGGGTAAGAAATAGATCGGATCAACTCAAAACTATCATTTAGTGCATTGGAGATCATAAATTCGTGAACTGGGTTCAAATAAATAAATGAAACAACATCTTTTTGGTTAAAACATAAAACAGATAAATGTTGGGTTTTATTAGTGTTGGCATGAAAATATCAGCATGACATTATCAGTGTCATTATGATAGGATCGGCATGACACTATCAGTGTCGGCCTGACAGTATTGGTAGAACACTATCAGTGTTGTCATGATAGTATGGGCATGACACTATCAGTGTCAGCATGATAGTGTCGTCATCACACTATTTGTGTCGTCATGACAGAGTGTTGGTGTCAGCAAGACCAAGTGTCAGCTTGAAAAATGTGTCAGTGTTGACATGACATTGCCTTGATGAAATTTTCAGTGTCAGTATGAAATCTATACTTATTATTCACAAATATTTATCAACATAAGGTCTCTGTATATTAATCATCCCTAATTCACATTTGATGTAATTTTTTCTTTTAGTGTTCAATGGATTTCTAAATATGTCAGCAAGATGATGTTCAGTGCTAATAAACTCTAGTGTTATATCACCTTTTTTATAATGATCTCTCAAAAAGTGATTTTTTAAATCAATATTATTTATTATATAATGAGAAATATGATTCTTATAGATGTTAATAGCACTAGTGTTGTCACAATTTATAGTGACATGTCTAAACTGTTATCCATAATCTATTAATGTGTGCTTCATCCACAAAATTTGGGCACAACAACTACCATCATAAATGTATCATGCCTTAACACTAGATAATGAGAAATAATTTTGTTTTTTAGTACACCATGAAACGATATACTTTCTCCAAAAGTGACATGTTCTAGTTGTTCTCTTTCTATCTAACTTTCAACCAGCAAAATTAGCATTCAAATAACTCACTAAATAAAAAGTTTTTGTTCTATAACAAAACAATCCTATGTTTGTAGTATATTTTATGTATTTGAAAATTATTTTAATAGAATTTAGATGAGATTATTTAGGGTTATCTTGAAAAAGGGAACACATACACACACTAAACATAATGACAGTCCTGCTAGAAGTTAAGTGGAGTAAACTCCAAATCATACCTCTATATGTGGTTTGACCAAAAGATTTACCATTTTCATCAAGATCCATATTATAGGTGGTACTCGTTGGAGTGTCACTAATTTTTATACAATTAAATCCAAACCCATTTAAAATATCTTTAGTATATTTACTTTTAATGAAAATAATACCTTCATTATTTGGAAAGATTTGAAATCCAAGAAAGAATTTGAGTTCCCCAATTAAACTCATTTCAAATTCACATTGCATCATTTTGAAAAAATCAATACATAAGGAATTCCTTAAATATCCAAAAATAATATCATCAAAATAGATTTGAAAAAATAAAACATCTTTAGAAATTATTTTTATAAAAATATTAGGATCAGTTATACCTTTTGTAAACCCTTTGGAAATAATAAAACTACTTAGTCTATCATACCAATCTCTTGGGGATTGTTTTAAACCATATACCACCTTTGTTAATTTGAAAACATGATTTGGAAAATGGGGGTTTGTAAAACAATCTGTTTGTTCAATGAAAACATCCCCAACTATATACCCATTTAGGAATGCACTCTTAACATCCATTTTATATAGCTTGAAATTTATATGTGTTTCATATAAAAGAAAGATTCTAATGGTCTCAAGTCTAGAAACTGGTGAATAATTTTCCTCATAGTTAATCCCTAATTATTGACTATAACCTTGTGCAACTAATCTAGAATTATTTCATACAATATTACCAGCTTCATCAAATTTATTTCTAAACTCCCATTTAGTGGTTGTAGTCAAGATGTCTTTAGGTCTGTCTATATGTTTCTAGATTTTATTTATTTCAAACTGATTTAATTATTCCTTGACAACCTTACCATAAATTCATAATTGATTGAATAATTAATGCTTTTAGTGTCAAGCTGTGAAAAAAGGATTGATTTTCAACCTGGTTTCTCAGATATGCTCTTGTCTATGTCCCTTTATCTAGTTATCCAACTACAACATCTTAAGTATGGTTCATAAGAGTGATTTTTGGTCTAGAGAAAGATGTTCTAGTTATTTTAGGTTCATCAGTAGGTTTGGGTTCATCATAACTAGATTCTAGAGAATTTACATAACTGGATGATTTAACAAATTTATTAATATTTGGGTCTAATTATTTGGCATTTATTTCCAAATTGTACAGCTCATCCTCAACATTATCTAGAGAGGTATTGGGTTCATGTGGGTCTATTTCATCAAATTTTACCTGAACAGATTCTTCCACACACTTAGTTCTTTTATTAAAGACTCTATAGCCTTTAATTGAGATTTGATTACCTAAAAATATTTCTTAATCACTTTTGGATGAAATATTTTCAATATTTTAGTTTGTATTAAGGATATAAACTTTGAAACCAATGACTTTGAAATAACTAACTTTTGGTTTTCTATATTTTCAAAGCTCATAAGGGGTTCTCTTAAAAATTGGGCTGATTAAGACTGTTAATTATATAACAAGATGTATTGATATCTTCTACCAAAAATAGATAGTTTATTCATATTAATAAAACAATATGGGCTATCTCTTATAAGGTTATATTTCTTCTTTCTACAACACCATTCTATTTTGGTGTCCTAGGAGTAGAGGAATTAATATTATAGCTATTTTTTTAGAAAAAATATACAAACTCTTGGTTTTAAAACACATGACCATGGTCAATTCTTATGGTTTAAATTCTAAGACCACTTAGATTTTCTACTATTCAAGCATACTTGATGAAATGAGAACAATATTCACTTTTGTTAGCAAGAAAGAAAGTCCATATATATCTAGAATAGTTATCTACCCAGACATAGACATAGTGCTTCCCACATAAATTTCAAACTTTTTATGGTCTAAATAAATCATTGTGAACCAAATCAAGATAGTGATAAGTAAGAACTTATTTCTTTAGTTTGAAAGATATTTTATGCCATTTACCCTTTTGACTAGAATTATAGACTTCTTCCTTTAGAAATTCAAGCTCAGGTAAATCCCTAACTAAACCTTTTATAATAATATTTATAAGGGAGTTAATATTATAATGTCTTATTCTGTTATGTGAGAACTACAAATATTTATGGAAGGTGATCAAGCATGAAACATTTTGATAAACTAATGAATCTATTTTTACAGCATAAACATTTTCTTTTCTAAGAGAATTAAATATTAACTCATTTTTAGAATCCAAAACATTTCTTGCATCATTTTCAAATTTAATATTAAAACCTTCTTCACAAAACTGAGAAATACTAATTAGATTATACATTAATCCATCAATAAAATTACTATGGAAATTAAATCTAACTTAGAGTTACTAATTTTTCCAAGGCCAATTATTTTTCCATTAGTGTTGTCACCAAAAGTGACATGACCACCATCAATATTAATCTGATTCTTAAAGCACGTATAATATCCTATCATATTTCTTGAATATCCACTATCCAAATACCATAGACTTCTAAAGGAGCTCTTCAAAAAACTTTCCAACAGAAAAATATAAGTCAAGAAAATATTTCGGTAACCGACTTTGTTTTTGTCCAGCAACATTAGTAATAAGAGCTTTGGAAACCCACATTTGTTTCATGGGATTATTATACACAATTATTTATGTATTGAAAAAATAGACCTTATTTATGCTAGAAAAAAATCAAACAATAGAATATTTTTTACAGTTGGAAGTTGTAGAAAATTTTCCAGGACAAGGAATAAAACTGTATTTTCTATATTTAGATTGAAAATTCATTTTGAAAAAATTTATTTTACTAGGTTGGTATCCATTAACACTAGTTTATTTTGGTGAAACTTATTTACCAAGAATTTGAACCAAGATATCTATTTCATCCATAATTTTTTTTAAATCCTTTTTCAATTGCTCATTGGAAAATTTAAGCTCATTATTTTCTTTATGAAATTGAGCATTCTTTTCCTTTTCTCTAGTAAGATCAGATTTAATAGTAGAAGTAATAGCATGATGTTTCTTTAAATTTTTATATTTATCTTTTAACTCATTGCATGTTTCTTTAAGCATTTGGAAATATTCAAAAATTTCTTCATTCGTTATATTTTCAGAATCACTTTTATCACCATAATAATAAGAATTTAGTACAAGATACTCAAGGGTTACCTCAAATGTGTTTTCTCAGAAACACATGTTTTCCTTTTCACTCTTCTCATCATGTGATGATTCTAACCCACTAGTGTTATCATAAAAAGCACTCTAGGTGGTCTTAATTTCTTTATTGTATCTTTTATCTTTGTCCCCATATTAATTTCAATATTTAAACATAGGACAATCAGCCTTTACATGTCCTCATCAATTAAATTCATAACAAACTATTTCATTTGAGTTATCATTCCTTTTCCAATCCTTTTTTTAGTTTCCCTTATTTTCATGTTTAACTTTTTAGTTGGGATTCCTAAAGAATTTATTCCTTCTATAAAACGTATTAAACCTAATGGATAATTCATCCATTTCATCATCATTGTATGATGGAGAATCTTCATCAGTTGTACTATGAGAATAAGTTTGAATAATATCTTTTTCATTGTGTTTGGAAGTAGTAGTTTTGAAAGCCACTGACTTTTTATTTGATTTATCCTCCTCATCCTTGTGGACCTTTAATTATTCCTCGTAAATCATCATCTTTCCTATTAGTTCCCTAACTAGAAACTTACTGATATTACAAGATTCTCTAATTGATATTGAGGTTCCTCTCTATATTTCTGGTATACATCTAAGTAGCAACATGATTTGTTCTTTGGAATCCACTGGCTTCCCAAGAGAGCTCATTGTATTGAACATAACATTGAACCTGAGATACATATGAGAAATGGATTCATCATGCTTCATCTTAATGTTATTATATTTAATATTATTGGTATTAAGTCCCATTTCTTTGACATTAGTGTTTCCTTCATGTGAAACAGCCGGGGTATCCAAAATTCTATAGGCTATTTTACATGCATAAATTTTATTGAATTCATCATATCCTAAAGAACAATATAAGTAATTCATATAATTGAAGTTATTATTATAATCAGTGTTATTTGGGACATCCCAGGTATTTTAGGCAGTAGTAAGAATCCTATATACATCAAAAATGGAAGACCAAATTTCAAAACCCATACATTCTAAGTGCATTTTCATCTTATTTTTAAATAGAGCATAATAATTTACATTGAAAAATTGAGTTCTATTGGAAGAAATACCTTCCAATATATTTTACATAATAAATAATAATGAGTGGGTTTTTAAAGATCTTAAAATTTATAACTAACAGAAATTTAGAGATCTTTAAAACACA
The DNA here is from genome assembly GCA_963277665.1 of Viscum album. Lineage (NCBI taxonomy): Eukaryota > Viridiplantae > Streptophyta > Magnoliopsida > Santalales > Viscaceae > Viscum > Viscum album. The sequence continues at coordinate 1,891,889,790 of OY728122.1, read as the reverse complement.
AATAATATCTCAGTTTAAAAGATTTGAAAAATATTTTAGAAATAATCTTCTAAAAAATGTTGGTTGGAGTAAGACACTCAAGAATGGGTTTTAGTGGTGTTCCTATTAAAATTTATGTTAAAATCATTATTCTATAGAATTCCCCAATTTAAAAACAATACAAGTCAGTTAATCAAAGTAGTAAATTTATAATAGTTTTACTTTTCAATGAATTTTTTAGAAGATTGATTATTTCAAAATTATAACAATATGAGATATTGATATAACTTTTGAAACTAATTTATTGAACCAAAATACTTATAAATACTATCCAATACTAACTATGAAAGCGAATCTTATTTTTTTAACATATGGGTTAAAATAGAGTAAACTAAATTTGAAAACAAAATGTATTAAAATAAGAGGTTCAATCTCAAGCCTAGACCTAATCCTCTCAACTTGTAGATCACCTACCACTAATAATTATAAATTAATAAAAATTTATCCGCACCTTGGATCAGGGATTCACAACATCATACAATTTTTTCCTATTCAGAAGACCTCTACCATATTTCAATGTGGGAATTAAAATGTTCAGGTCAAACATGACCTCTACTATAGATATTAATGGGATAAATATGGCGTAAGAGAATGGTAGTATTGGGATATATTATATCCTCTAGTTTAGTGAAGGAGAAAGTGTGTGTTTAATAGAAAAATGCACACATTACTTGAAATATAGTAAAAAGCACCCAATGGAGCAGGAAATAAAGAGAGAGACTTTAGAAGGATTTGTGTGTTGGGAAATGTAGCTCTGGACTCTTAGGATATAAAAGATGTGAAGATTTAGTGCTCTTCTAGAATCATACACTGAAATAGAGGGTTGTTGGAGCTCTGTGTTATGGTTTCCCAGATGATGGGATTCTCCTTCTTAGTTTTTTTACTACAAGGATGATTGATTCTTTGAAGAACAACAATACTCCTTTAGTTCAAAGCTAATAAGAATTTTAATTATTTGTATGTTCTTATTCTTGTTCTAGTATATATGATTAATTTTTCTTTTTTATATTCTCTTCTTCAATTCAGCTCAAGCATCAAGATTTCATTTTATTTCAGGTGTCTTGTGTTAGCCGACAAGGAAAATGTGGAGGTACCTCGTACTTTGTACTACCCACTAACATAGTCATTAATGTTTTCTGCAAAAAGAATTAATTTAATTAGTATCATTAAAACACTCAAATATGACTGTTAGAGATAATTATAAATAAAATAAAATTTAAAAATTTTGTTAGTGACCCCTCTATCTGTGATTTATTCTGTTATCGACTCCTTCTATCGGTGTGTCCTTCTGTTGGTATCGATGAATCATTATATGGACTAGTCATTCTATCGATATCTACATATGTCGGTGAATAAATGTGTCGGTGACTCTTTTTTCGGTGATACATTCCTTCTGTTGGTGTCATATTTGAACTGTCAGTGAGTTCCCTATCGGTGAGTCAGTTTGTACTATCAGTGAGACATTATTTCTATCATTGAGAAATTCCTTATATCGGTGATACATTCCTTCTATCGTTTTCTTAGTTGAATAGTCAGTGATACATTTACTCTATCAGTTTCTTATTTTTTCTATCAGTGAGACATTTACTATATTGTTATCTTTATAGTTATTTTGGTGTTAGTGACTCTTACTAGCCAATTTTTTTGTTTTAACTGTCTTACAACATGAATGTACAAAAAATGTGTCAAATAAACAATTGATCATAGAAAATCAAAATTAAAAATGTTTAGAAATAAATAAACATGATTGAAATGATTTGACATGATTTGACATGATTTTTGATTATTAAAACCATTAAAACCAGAGTGGGGCCAACAATTGCATTGTAAGGCTGTTGTTAGGGTTACACTATAAGGTAGCCATGTGGGATAAAAATCATATTGTAGCCATGAAATTTACAATCGTAGGTAATTAATTCTCCAATTTACTAAATTTTTTATTTATTTTATCTATCTTTTATTGAAATATCACATTATCATAAAGTAACTATATGATTCTTTATGGGTTAGATGTGTTTCTTTGTTGAAATGATTTTAAATCTCTACATGTATTCATGGAATAACAGTTTATTTACAAATTTTTGTGTCCCTTACATAGATTTTTGTTTTCATCCCAATTCTCAAAAAAATCAAAGGTTTTAAGTATGGGTAAGATAAAGGAATAAGAAAAGAAGAATGTTTTTGAAGAATTCATGTTTTAATAAAAACATTCTTATTATAGAAAAAATTAATGTTATTTCAGTAGTATCCACATTTTATGATTTTGGGTTGTAATGTATATTTAATGAATTAATTCCCTAAAACTATTTACAGAAAATATGTTTGGTAAGGTAATAAGTGTATTCTAGTTGAATTAACTTGATAATGAAATATTTAAGGCTAGATCTATACAGTTGGCATCCGAGTATGGTTTATAAAACATTGGGGACTATGATGAATTAAATAGAATACCATAAAAGATTCTTACATTATTTTTATGTTGAAATTATATATAATTTCAATATTACAAAGTTTCTTCATCTAAGATATGTCTATTCAGAATGATTTTCCAATGAAGAAATAAGTAAGATAAAGTTAGATAGAACCAGGAGGCTGATAGATTTTTGAATATGAAACTTAGAATGATAGGGATTATAACCAAGTAGTTTTTTATAGTAACGGGTCATCTGATACAGGGTATAAATTGTAGTGGAATCCAAGAATGAGAACAAATAGAACTACCATAAAGCATCATTATGATATTGGATCATTTTATGAGGCAACATCCTCTGGCTTTCAGCGGATCTTATGACCCTATGGTGGCTGAAGGGTGGATTAAAAACCTTGAAAAGATATTCAATGTTATGGGGTGTTAAAATAATCAAAAGTTTAGTCTTTGAATTTACCATTTTGAAGGTGATGCTAACCAATGGTGGTAAATGTTAAAAATATATGGGATAGCAATGAGATCGATGCCTTGCAATGGGATGAATTTAAGAATATTTTTCATGAGAAATATTTTTCCTAATGTGGGTGAACATAGGATTGAAAATATATTCCTTGAATTTAAACAAAATTATGAAGATTTAGTGTAACACCCCACCCTAGAAGCTTGGAGCAGGTGTAGTACTTATTAAATTGGAATGATTAAAAGGAATGAAATCCCAAAGGAATGATCAGTTTATTAGTCTTAAAGAAACTAGATACCTACCATGTGGATGACTTGTTTAATAAAAGATAATGATAAAGGCTTGGATTACTTGGTGGTTTTGTGCATGATGAAATTTTTTTGTATTATTATTTTATATTATAGGTGTGTGTGTAACTTAGAACATTACATAAGTTGAAATACATATATTTTGATCTAGTTCAACTATAAAAATGATTTCATTAATATAATTGAAGATGGTAATAAAAATTGAAAACTCGTCGTCCTTGAATGTGATAAATTAACACATCTTAGATGGTGTTTTTCATTTTTAGTATAAGAGGAGGGAAAAAAGAGAGATTATAATGAAATATTACATTAGCATAATAAAATTTCATTTCATTTAAGGTATTATAATTATCATATCATTTTACTAAGGGGATATGAGGAAAGAAATATAAAATAATAGGACTCAAAATAAAAGAACAGTTGAGAAATCTCTCATAAAAATGTGGAAGCCTAACGACGTCACTTAAAAATTAATAAATTATATTGATGAGATAAAAGGGGTAACTCATCATTAATTAATAATATGGACCAAAAGGGGGATATGGAATAACATATCCCAACATTATCCAATTGAAAATAAAAGAGAAAGTATAAAATGAAATCTTTAAAAAGAGACGGGTGTTGGATTCCCTTACATTGCAGATTAACTACGAAAACATGAAGGTTGGGACCTTGGGGGATTAAGGACATCTTGGGAGGACTATTAGGGAGGTAAAACTACCATATATTTGAGGATAATTAGTTTTGAATGAATTAAAACAAAGGAAATAGTGTGTTTTTATAGTAAATGAGAGGGAGTTTTTATTATTTATTTTGAAGTATAACTCATTAGTGGTTTTTGCAAAACAATAGGCTTGCCCATGGAATTTGCCCATGGTATTAGCCACTTGGTACACCTCATGAAATATTTTACTGTACAAAAGTAGAACATTAATTTTATATTAATTATTACATCATTATGATGTCATTAAACATATCGAAAACTCATAAGTGTATTTTTACTATTCATGAAAAAATCAAGTATTTTAGAAAAATCCCCAAAATTCACCCTAACCATTTTTTTATGTGTAGAATTAAAAATTGATCTCCATTTTTTGAAAATAAGTTTCTCTATATTACTAATTTAATTTTTAAATAAAACCATAATTTATTCAAAAATAACAATTTTAAATTTATAACTCATTTTTTACACCTTTAAAAATCAATCAACATCTCATTAGCTTATAAACTTAATGAAATAAAATAATAATATGATTTAATATTCAAAAGGGTCATATGACTATTCATATTACTATTCAAAAGGGTCATATTACTATTTGTAAGGGTATGTTACTATTCATCATAAAAATATGTTGGTTCTATCAGAATTTAAATAACTTACTAATCATAACTGTAGATGACCGTTTTTTAAAATTCAAAAATAATAAGTAGAAAATTTAAGTTTAATGGATATGTTATGACATTATTCTATAAATAACTATTTTTTGTTTCATGGAGGCTCAGTGCTTCATGCAATATAGGATATCTAATGAAAATAAATTATTTAAGATAAACATACCATAAATTTTTTTGGGTGTTATATTATTCAAACCATCAGAAATTTCATGCTCAAAATTTTTCTGGTTTAAATCCCTTTAAAAATTGAAGGGTGGTAATTCTTCATAACATCCTAAGGTTCCTATGTTGCTTCCTCCATTATAAGTTTTCTCTAAATAACCTTGACTAGAAGAGTTGTCTAATTTCTCAATACCTTATCCCTTATGTCAAGAATCTCAATATGCTCTTCACAGCAAGACCAATCATGTTCTAGTTCTATTTCTTCATAGGCGAGTACATGCATTGGGTATGGAATGTATTTCTTTAATAATGACACACGGAACACATTATGATCTTTGGAGAGACATGGTGGCATTGCTAAATGGTAAGCTACAACTCTGATTCATTCTAAAATTTCAAACAGTCTGATGTACCTAGGGCATGTTTTCCCTTTCTTACCGAACCATAAGACACCCCTCCACAAAGATACTTTTAGAAATACATGATCTCTTACTTGAAATTACAAATCCTTTATCTGGTTTCCAACATATCTCTTTTTCCTACTTCGGGATTTTTTAATATGGCCCTGAATTTTATTTACCTTTGGAGTTGTTTCATTGATAAGATTTGGGCCTATACATTTCCACTCATTGACTTCATGCCAACATGATAGAGTTTGACACATCTTACCATATAATTTTTCATATCTTTCCATTTCAATGGTAGAATGGAAATTATTATTATAGTAAAATTCCACCACAGGCAAGTATTAATCCCATATACCTTGAAAGTCAAGAGAGCATGATCTCGACATGTCTTCTAGTGTTTGAATAGTCCTTTCAGACTGTCTGTTGGTTTGGGGTGATAAGAAGTACTCATATGAAGCTCAGTATCTAAATCCTTCTGGATACTTTTCCATAATTTTGATGTAAACCAGGGATCTCGATTAGACACAATTTATATAGGTTCACCATGAAGTCCTATAACTTCATTAATATAAAGTTTTTCTGGGCACTTAAGTGGTAAATCATCTCTTATATCAAGGAAATGAGTTGATGTTGTGAGATGATCAATAATTACCCATATTGTAGCATTCCTCAAGGTGTCTTCAGTATTAATATGACAAAATCCATTGTAATGTCATCCCTCATCCATATAAGAATAGGTATACATCTCATGAATCCTCTACGATGTTGTCTCTTGGCCTTCACTTATTGACAAACTAGACACCTTGACACATAGTCATCAATTTCCCACTTCATGTTATCCCAACAAAAATGTCCCTTCATATATTTTTACATCATAGTACTACCAGGGTGTAAAAAGAAATTTGAGCTATGAGAACCGTCTAATAGTTCCATTTTCAACTCAGGTACTGATCGAATAGATAACCTCTCCTAGAATTCCAAAACTCCATACACATACAAAAATTCTTCTAATATTCCATATTTAACAGCTTTAATTTTCTTTTTTAGATTCTCATCATCAGACTGAAAGGTTTTTATCTTCTCTAGTAAGGATGGTTTATCAACCATTTAAAAGAGGAAAGATGTTTTACCTTAATAATTATCATATCTATATCTAGTAGATCCATGAATATAGGATCTCTCTCAATCCTCATTAGGGTCAAAATCCCATGATCCTTCTCGCTTAATGAATTTATCACATTATTTTACTTTCCTGGTGGTAGTGTATTGAACAATCATAATCTTTGAGTAACTCAAGCCATCTCCTTTATCTAATGTTGAGTTATTTCTATGTAAAAATGTGTTTCAAGCTATATTGATCCATATATATCTCATATATTTCACCATAGAGATAATGTATCTATATTTTCATAGAAAATATTACAGCTCCTAACTCAAGATCATGAGCTGGGTATTTTTCTCTTGAGTCTTCAATTGCCTTTATTCAAAAGAAATAACATTATTATTCTGCATAAGACACAACCCAATCCATTCATTAATGAATCAATTTATATCACAAATCCATTATTCCATGATGGAAGAGTCAAAATTGGAGCATTGACCAATATTATTTTCAATTCCTCAAAGCATTATGTGCAGTCATTCATCCATACAAACATAAACCCTTTACATGTGATCTTAGTTAGCAGATTTTCCAGTCTAACAAAACTTTGAAAGAAAGGATGATAGTAACCTACTAAGCTAATTAAATGACATACCTAGGTAATGTTTATTAGTATGGGGGAATTCATGTATTTCCTTTTTCTTCACATGATCAACTATGATTACATCCTTAGAGACAATATAGCTGATAAAACTAACAATTTGAAGCCAAAATTTACACTTTCTAAACATCCCATATAATTCATTTATTATAATAGTTTTCAGAATGATCCATATGTGATTCTCATAGTCTTCATAGATTTTTAAGTATACTAGGATATCATCAATAAATACCACAAAAAAATTTATCAAGATATTCCTTGAAAGATCTATTAATTAGATCCATGACAACAAAGGGCTCATCGGTTAGTTCAAAAGGCATTACTGTAAACTTGTAATGCTCATATGTGGTTTAAAATGATGTCTTTTAATATCTTCCTTCCTCACACACAGCTGATGATATCCATCAAAGGTCAATCTTCGTAAAATATTGGGCTCCAAAAAGTAGATCTAATAAATTATCAATTCATGGAAGAGCATACTTGTTCTTTATTATAATGGCATTGATTTCCATTTAATCAATACATAACCTGATGGATCTATCTTTGTCCTTGACATAGATGATAGGGGATCCGAATGCAGAACCATTAGGTTGAATAAATCCTTTTTCACTTAATTCCTCTAGTTGTTTCTTTATCCCCATTAATTCCATAGTAGCCATTCTATAGGGAGTATTTGATATAGGACTTTCACTATGAATTAAATCAATAGAGAACTCAACTTCTCACTCTAGAGGATGTCTAGGTAAATCCACTAGAAATATATCAATGTATTCGTGCACAATAGTTACATATTCAACTTGAATATTTCATTCATTACCCATATATATTTTGTTCTATTCATCTCCAAGTATTTCATTTAGTAGAGCTACTGGGGGTGGATCAAGATAATAATCACATGGAAAAGTTTCTACTCTAAAGATAAGTTATTCTACACCATTTTCAAAAATTGTAACTTTTTTCTTCTTACAATAGACATTCGCATCATAATTTGATAGCCAATTAATTCCAATAATTAAATCAAATTCAATCATTGGTATGATTTTAAGTATATTAACTGAATCATGTTTATGTTTCATGATGGGGAGTAATCATCACATCTATGTTGCAATGATGCATCCCCTTAGAGTTTTTACTGACAACACCTTTATTTAATCAAATTGGATATGTATAATTTTCATAAAAAACTAAGAAGATATAAATGAATTTGATGATCCATAATCAAATAAAGAATTAGAAAAGTTTTAGGAAAAAACTAAAATACCTACTATCACATCATTAGAAACTTCAAACTTCGTGGTTGTAATCGCATAAGCTTTCCCTTTCTCTTGTGGAATTTTCTGAGGAATGTTTCCTTGGTTCTTAGGACACTCATTTTTATAATGTCCCATATCTATAAAATTGTAGTGTTAAACATCTTTGACTTTTCTCTTCCCCTTGAATTCATTATATCGATGCACCTTTTCTATGCAATTATTAAAAACTCTCATGCCTTTGAAGCATTCCCCAACACGATTCTTTCTGAAGTTCTCACATAATGGAAATTTCTTCATTCCCTTCATCTTTATTGGTGATTTTTCTTTTCCATTGTTATTAGAATGCCTCTTATTATCTTTATTCCCCTTGAACAAAATTGATCTAGAAAATTTATTCTCTGTTTTAATGGTAATTATTAAAATTTCATCATATGATGAAAATGTTTGAGAAACCAGTTCCCTTTGAATACTCATCTTAATACCTTCAAAGAAATGATCAATCTTGTCTTTTAAATCATGTACATAATCTATATCATACCTGTATAATATTTTTATGATAGCCTTATACTCTGTAACACACTCTTCTTCCCTTTTCTTTAGGCTAAGGAATTTCCACTTAATTTCAGTTCATTGTTCATAAGGGAAATATTTTTCAAATAGTATTTCCTTAAAATTAATCCATTTCATATATTCTATTTATTATTCCTCTGTGGTATTCTTGATCTAGGACCACCATTGATCAAAATCACCCTTGAGGAAATATACTACTAGTACTACATTTTCATTTCCATTGCATCTTAATGCCAGAAATATCTTTTCAAGGGACTTGATCCACTGCTCAGCTACCACCACGTTTTTTTTCCACTAAAAGATGGGGGATTATGCCACATGAAACGATCTATTACAGGTGTAGCATGGTTATTCATCAATTATTGAGTAAGTTTTACCAAATTATCATTATCTAATCTACTCCAAAATTGACTATGTTGACTTGCTCATTTACATAATGCCTACATTTTCTATGGGTATTGATTCCCCTTTTTAATTAGGATCCATCACTAAAAAATGGAATTCACAAAATTTGTTCATAGTTCATAATTTCTTACTTGAAAACACTTAATATAATGAGAAACTTTATGCACAACTAATCTCATAATCATAAAATTATTTATATTTATATATAAACCCTTCATAATGTTTTATAATGAAAATTTAAATTATTCTAAGAATATCCCCCAGGAGTATCCAACTAGTTGCATGGTAAGGCTTGTTTTCATGTACCAGGATACCCCAGGTCAAGCCCAAAACTTCTTGTTAGAGTTTTCACTCCTATGTACATTTTCCCCATAACCATGTCTACTTGTAGTATCCATAAAGGGATGTATTTGATAGATAGATTCACTTAATATATTACTTTCCAAAATACTAGGTTGGGGTTGTATGTATATCCTCTAATATTATCTTAGGGGTTTGTTCCCAAATCTATGTTTTCTAAATCTAGTTTCTATGTTTGCTACTAAAATTCTTCTAATACCAACGGTAACACCCCTACCGTAAAATCCAGGAGCCAGTGCATTACTTATTACATTGGAATGATTAAAAGGAAGAATATCCCAATGTAATGATCATTTTAGTAGTCTTGAAGAAACTAGATACATACCATGATGATGAATTTTTTGATAAAATATGACGATAAACGTTGGGATTACTTGGCAGCTTTCTGCATAATAATCTTGTTTTGTATTATTATTTTATATTATGGGTGTGTAAGGATTTTAGAACATTACATAAGTTGAAATACATATATTATGATCTGGTTTAACCATTAAAATGGTTTCATGAATATAATTGAATATGGTAAAAAAAAATTGAGAACATGTTGTCCTTGAATGTGATAAACTACGCATCTCGGATGGTGTTTTCAATTTTAGAAGAAGTGGAGGGAAAAATAGAGAGATCATGATTAAATATTCCATTATAATAATAAAATTTTAGTTTAGGTAAGGTGATACAATTATCATATAATTTTGATTAGGGGATATGAGTAAAGTAAAATAAAATAAAGGAACTAGAAATAAAACAAAAGTTGAGAAATCCCTTACAAAAATTTAGAAGCCTAACGTCGTCACATAAAAATTCATACAATATTTTGATGAGAGAAAAGGGGGATCTAATCATTCATTCATAATATGGATAGAAATGGGTATATGTAATGACATATCCTAATATAATCCAATTGAAAATAAAAAATAAAAAATGAAATGAAATCTTTAAAAAGGGAAGGGTGGTGGATTCTCTTACCATGTAGAGTAAATCCCAAAACATGAATGTTGGGACCTTGGGGGATTAATGAAACATTGGGAGGACTCTTAGGAGGTAAAAATACTAGAAAATTGAGGATAATGCGTTTTGAATGAATGATAATTAAGAGATGAGTGGGAATTTATATTAAATGATAGATAGTTTTTTTATTAATTTCAAAGGACACCTCATTATTTGTTTTTGAAAAACCATGGGCTTGCCCATGGTATTTGCCACTTCATAAACATCACGACCTATTTTAATGTACACAAGTTTTCCATAATTTTATATTAATTATTATATCACTATGATGTTATTAAACATACCGAATACTCAAACCTATATTTGTACTTTTCATGAAAATTCAAGTATTTTAGAAAAATCTCAAAAATTCACCCTAACCATATATCGAAGTGTATAATTAAAAAATGAAATCCTTTTTATAAAATAAGTTTATAAATCTTATTTATTTAATGTTTAAACAAAATCATAATTTATTCAAAAATAATAATTTTAAATTTATAACTCATTTGTTAACAACTTGAAAATCAATCAACATCTCATTACCTTATAGCCTTAATAAAATAAAATAATAATATGATTTAAGATTCATAAGGTTCATATTATAATTAAAAAAGGTATATAACTATTCAATATAAAAACAAGCGGGTTCTATCAGACACTAAATACTGATCACAATTGTAGATGACTGTTTTTTGAAATTCAAAACACATAAGTGAAAAATTTATGTTTAATGGCTGGGTTATGACTTTATCCTATAAATAACTAAGTGTTGTTTTAAAAAATACTTATTTCTTCATGAAATATAGTCTATATAAGGAATGGAATGTATTTATAATAAACATACCATAAAAGTTTTGGGGTTTTATATTCAGTGGTTGTATATGAAGCCCACTTTACCTGATTGGAGATGTATGATCCAATTATAATTTAAAATATTGATAGTAAAATCAATCATTTTGACTCGGTATTGAAGCATAGATACCATAGGTATTTGGCCTCCCAAGAATTCAAATGTTATGAGAAACATTTTAGATGTGATGAGAGAGTGGAAATGGAGTTTTCGAATGATCATGTGTACTTTGAAAATGACAATAATAATAGTTCTAGATGGAAAGTGACTGGAAAAATTCAATCAAATAAATCTTAAGGTGAGTAAATTAGTTTCCCCTTTTTCAGAAGTGTGGAAAAAATAACCTTGGGAAATGCCTTAAAAAATTCAATAAGTGTTTCTGATGTGGTAGGTTTGGAAATATGTCTTGAGATAGTAATGAAAAATATATTGGGGATGGTATGATTAATTCAGATAATAAAAATATAAAGTGATCTTAATGTGGTGATATAGGGCATTATGAAAATATATGTACATAGAAATATCTAAATGACATAAAGTAACCATATTATAAGCAGAAAGGTGCGGTGAGATTCTTTCAGACTATGTCATCATATGTTGTGTCATCCAATGAAGTGGTATCAACTCCTGGGAGATCAGAATATTTCCAAGATTGACTTGATATCGGGGTACCATTAATTGAAGGTGAAGAAGGTCATAATTCTGAAAATAGATTTTCAAACTATATATATGTACTATGAGTTTATTATTAAACCCTTTAATTGTAAAAATGTCCCTATTGTATTCATGTATCATATCAATTGAATATTCCTTAATTATTTGGATATTTTTTTGGATGTTTTTGTGGATGATATTTTGGTGTTTTACAAAATCTTTTAAGATCATGAAAAAATTTAAGTATTTTCTTGAAAACTCCCAAAGAAAATAATTTATATGGAAAATTTAAAAAATATTATTTTTGGTTGTAACATATTTATTTTCCAAGGAATATTCAAAATAAGGATGGAATAACAGTTTATCCCACCAAAACAAAAGTGGTATTTGAATGAAAAAATCCTTAAAATGCTACAGAGGTTTGCATTCTTCTTGGATTAAAAATCTATTACTAACCGTTTTTAAAAAAAATGCATGTTTATCTATCCTGCAAACTAAGTTTATACTAAAAGTGGTCAAATTTATTTGGACAGAGTATTGTGATTTTTTTTTCAGGAAGTGAAAATAAGATTAGTGAATGATCCAGTTTTTGATCTACCTTTGAGAAATAGTGATTTAGTCATCAATAGTGATGATTCGATGAAAGGAATTTTTCATGTTATGAGGAAAAAAAATCAGGTAATTTATTATGCTTCATGAAAACTGAAACATCATGAGTTAAATAATCACCTGCATGATTTGGAATTAGAAACAATGGTTTATACCTTAAAAATTTCATGGAATCATTTATATCAAGCCAAATATGAAATACATGCTAACCATAATAGTTTGAAGAATATATTTACTCAAAAGGAGTTGAACATGAGGTAGAGAAGATGGATGGAATTTATAAAATATGTTGATTTCACAATCAATTACCATTTGAGGAAAAGTGAACAAAGTGGAGGATTCTTTGATTCAAATACATCATGATAGATTAAACATGTTGCATTTAAAGCATAACCCATTGACTAATGATTTGATTAATTTTGGAAAGGAATTTTTTTGTACAAGAAATATTTCTATTTTGATTTAATTGTTAGTGTAGTCATCTCTATCAGATAGAATTATGTAAGATTAGAAAGAATATCGTGAGTTATAGAAAAAGGTAGAATTGGTTAAAAGGATTAGTTTCCATAATTTAACATTGATAACTATTGTGTTTTGAGATTTAGATAGAGATTATGTGTTCATTGTGAACCCCAAATTAATAAAAAATAGTTAAATGAATCTCATAGTTCTCCATTTTTATTCCATCCTAGAATCACAAAGATTTACAGAGGATAAAGGGAGTATTACTAGTGTGATGGAATGAAAATAGATATTGCTGACTTTATAATAAAATGTTTGACTTGCGAACAGGTTCAACAAGAGCAACAACTACCAAATTAGATGCTTCAAATATTTCTGGTTCTAGAGTGGAAATTCAAAAAATATCCCTAGAATTCTTGGTGAGACTACCAAATACATATTAAGGTTACAATCCGATTTTGGTTATTTTTGAACAATTGAATAAATCTTCACATTTTCTTCTTATTTGTATAACGACATATTTAGATCAGATTTCTAGACTATACATCGAAGAAATTTTCAGGTATAGGGAGTTCCTATATCTATTTTATCTGGCTATGATCCCATGTTCACTTCTACCTTTTGAAAAGGACTTCAAAAGTTGTTGGAATCAAATTAAATTTCAGAGAAACCTTTCATCTTCATACTTCTGGATAGTCAAAATGAAAATTTTTGACATTAGAGGATATTTTTCAAGCCTGTTCAATGTATTTCCAATGAAATTGGGATCAATATCATTATATACGTGAGTTTTCTTGAAATAATATTTTTTATTCTAGTATATAGATGGAGATTTTTGAGGCATTATATGGAAAAGGTATCGAACTCTTGAATTTTCAGCTGAAGTTAGTGAAATAAAGTTTATGGGACTAGAATTTGTAAAGGAAGTGGTTGAGAAAGTTAACATGATCCAGTATCAATGATGATATCTTAGAGCAGGAAGAAAAGTTGTGTAGATAATAGAACGAAAGACTTTTCTTTTATGTTAGGTGATCATGTTTTCCTTAAAATTTATTCTTAGAAAAGTGTTATGTGTTTTGATAAGAAATAAAATATAATTCCATGGTTTATTGAGCTTTATTAAATCCTAGAGAAATTTGTACTAATTTTTTATTGAGTTTATTTTCCTCCCAATTTATCTCAGGTGAACAATGTTTTTCATGTTTCAATGTTAATAAAGTATGTTCCATATCCATCCCACATTTTGAGCCCAGATGTAGTTCAGCTAGAACAAAACCACTATTATGAAGAGAAAACAATTCATATTCTTTATCATAGAGTAAAATTATTATAGAATAAGGTAATTCACTAGGTAAAGGTTTTGTGGAGAAATCACATGGTTGAAAAGCAACATGGAAATATTAAAATTTATAAAGGAAATGTATCCTCATTAGTTTATTAATTAAATAAAAATTGGGAGGACACAATTTCCCTAAGGTGGGTAGTATTTAATGACCTAGGTACTTATAAAATAATTAATTTTGATTTTGGTATTAAATAGTAAAATTCATTATGAATTGGTAATAAAATAAAAGATATTTATAGAAATTAAAGAATCTTTGGAAAAATAATTGTAACCTTTCCTATTTAAATATAAATAAAATTAATGTATATAAAATGTGAAAATATAACATATTTATATCATGTAATAAGTTAATAAATGTTTTAAAAATTGTAAATTATGTATTGTTAGTTTTATAAACCAAAAATGTTTATTTATAATTTTATAATTAATTTAATGATTTAAAATATAATTTATTTTCATATAATATATTCATAAATGAATATTTTATATTTATACTATTATAAGATAATTTTATGATAACTTGATTAAATTTTCAAGGTGTTATAAATTCATTTATATTATCAAAATTGCAATTTTTTGAATAAATTATGATTTTAATTAAAAATTAAATTTCTTATATTTATAAAATTATTTTCATAATTTTTTTTTCATTTTTCAATTCTACACATTGAAAAATGGTGGGGGTTATTTTTTTTATTTTCTAATATTCTTGAAGTTTTATGAAAGGTGAAATACATTAATTTGCAGTATTTAAAAAATTCATTAATTATTGCATCATAGATGATGTAAGACAAATATAATCCCAAAATTTCATACTCCCCTTAATTATTTTGATATATTTAGTGAAAAATCTCAAAATATTCTTTGATATGAGCCAAAATAATAAACTAATGAATATAATAATGATAAAACACCCCTCTCATCCACTACAAAAAGAACCCCTCACCACCTTTTCTCATCACACTTCAAAGCCTTGTAGATTATTTAATTTATTTCCAATTACATTCCCAAGACTCTTCTCCATGTTCTAGACCTACTGTTCACACTAAAAGGAAAAAACCATGTGGCCTAAGGAGGTTCTCATTGAGGAGAATTCAAGAGGTAAAATCCTCTTTCTTTTTCTTTTATTTTATTTTCAATTTCCATTATTTTTTTATTCTATCCTTACCTCCCACTATATAAATGGAATTAAAAAGAAATTATATTTTATATAATGTAATTATTTCTAGTTTATGGAAAAAATTATCATCAAACTCCTTCTCCTATCCTTTTTATTCAAAAAATAAAAAACATTGTTCTAGATGTGTCGATTTACCGACATTGTGGATGTTGTATTTTAATTTTATTTTATCACATTCAAGGATATAAATAAAACCATTATTATTGTTAAATAATATTTTATTACAAATATTATATGTAATTTAATGTTCTGAAACTAGTTTTTATACATAATATTAATTAATAAACCAAAATTTGTTCAGAATGATCAAAATTCTCTGAAATAAACAAATGTTCATCACTAATTATTAATCAAATGATTCATCCTAATACCATACAGAAAAATTTATATATAATACCATTTACTATTATATAATTTCATTAATAACATTTAATTTCTATTCTAGAAAAATATTCTCATTTTACATGATTTTCCATACATGTATATAAGTAAACCGATCCTTAAAACCATGGAAACAAACAATCCAGAATGATCAAATTATATATTATGACTCAAAATAATGCCATAAAGAAAATTAATAATAATATAATAAATAAAATACATGTATAAAATGATATGAATTAATTAATTAATGGATTTAACTTTATTTTCCCTGATATTATATGCCAGTGAAGAATAGTTTCAGACATAAGTTAAGAGATTCTACCCGAAACTCCATTTTTATTTCGAGTCACTCTTTCTCCCCCAATACTCTAATGTAAAACAATTTATTTTTTTACTTCTTCTATATTCTGTTAATATGATCCAAAATCATATATAATGATCATATCATCCATCTTTTATCAGTAAATACATGTTTTAATATGGTTCCCTTCTCAATTCTTCCCGATAAGCAAACCCAGTTAAAGGGAACGTCTCAATTTATTACCCAAATTAAATATACTATATAATCTTTTTTAATAGACACTTATTTTTATAAAGTTATTCATTTTATCTTGAAAAAACTATTTTAGTTAAACTTTATAGTTATTCTTCCTTTATATAAGAAAATCCATAATGAGCCAACCATGGAAACCGTGAAATAAATACACCTGAAACAATGAAAATAATAGCATATTATTCATAAATCGATGGAATGTTGTTATAATAAGATCTTATAAGTAATTATAAATCATAATATGGTTCAATAATATATTAATTAGACTATTTAAAGCATTATAAAAGAGTTTTGAATATGTTTTAAGTAAGATTAACCCAATCTAAGTGACTTTCCTTTTAAAATCCTCTTTAATGTCTCTTTTTATAAGATTCAAAATGAATGTTTTTAAGTTGAAGATTATTCACAATTTATGATTATTTTTTGGTTATTGGGAATTGTTTATAATTAATGGTGGGATCTATAACCCCCTCTAATTAATTGGGTATGCTTATGTTGCATGTTGACAAAATGGTTACATCAAATCACGTCTATAAAAAAGACCTTTAAATGTTCAAGATTT
Source organism: Viscum album (assembly GCA_963277665.1). Taxonomy (NCBI): domain Eukaryota; kingdom Viridiplantae; phylum Streptophyta; class Magnoliopsida; order Santalales; family Viscaceae; genus Viscum; species Viscum album. Next base: position 1,891,872,651 of record OY728122.1, on the reverse strand, counting down.
CGCCTATATCAGATTTAAAAAAGTGATGTAAAAGGCCCCCTATAATAGTGCTAAAAAATAACTATAAAAAGGGTCATTCACCGGTGCTTTTTTAGCACTGATAAAAGCAGTGTTGTTAAAATGGGTAAAAGAATTTCCGAAATCAATGAGAATCTGACCCCTTTATCAATGCTTCCAAGACACCTTTAACAATGCTCCAACCCCTCCCTTTATCATCAATTTTTGAATTCCCATCCTCATGCGCACCCACCTAGATTCCAAACCCGCACCTCTACTTCGAGGGTAGAATGCCTTTACAACTACACTATGTTGGTTTGCTGTCTGTTTACTGATATAATTGTTTATATATATATACACACATTTATATTTACATATATTTATATAATTATTTTTAAATAAACATTATAAGTAGTAAATAAATAAATAATAAATTAATTAATAGATAAATAAAAATAATAATAAGTAATAAATAAAAAATATTAATTGGATACATAATACATAATATATAATATATAATAGATAGATAAATAATTATTTAATAATAAATAATTGATAAATATTTAATAAATAATTAATATATATTTAATAAATACATAATAAATAATGAAAAAATTAATAATAAATCAATAATAAATAAATAATCAAATTGTAAAACATTAAGAAACTCTAAAAACCCTAAAAAACATAAATAACCATAAAATATGATCTTAGGGTCCTTTTTCAGCACTACAACTTTTCAAATCAAATATCATGAAATGAGAATCAATATGATATGTGGTAAAGGCTGAACAGACACCTAGATCGGATGTTATAGCCGTTTGAACTTTAATAAATCGTTGTCGGCAACTAGAATCTCTATTTCGGAGGGCTTCAAGCCCATTCTAGAGAAAATCATTAAAGATCTATTCCTAGACCTACATGGCATAGATCTTGTCTTAGGCTTCAATTTTATATGTTGTAGCGCCCAAACAGACTCCAAAATCAAAAGTTATGGCCATTTGAAGTTTGAGTTCCGTTTTCAACTTATTTTATATCTTTTATTATTTTTTTATCCTTTAATTGATATTAAATGGCTATTTATCTGTAATAATAATGAAATTATTAATTAAAAATATTTCTTTAATTATTTTATATTCATTTTTCAATAAATATCACATATATTAAGTGTAGATACATATTTTCCTTATCTGTAACATATTATAAAAAATATATAATACATTTATATATGTATAAATATATTTATATATTTATATATTAATTTTAATGAAATATAATTTTATTTAAGTATATACAAATCATATATTGTAAAAAAATCAATGATAAAGTGGGGGTCCTTATCAGCGCTTCCCAAAAAGCCCCAATAACCCCCTATTAGTGATTTTTTACAAGCGTTGATAAAGAGTGTGACATTATCGACACTTGTAAAAAAGAATTTATTAAGGGTGTTTCATTATCATCACTTGAAAAATATCACTCATAAATATCCCCCTTTAACAACACATTTTTTATCACTATTAAAGACCCCCCATTAATAGTGCTTTTTGTCGCACTGACAAAGGGGGTTTTAATAGCGTTTTTAGCTAGTGATATTAAAGACCTCGAACAGGATGAACCTAGTTTTGTAGTAGTGAGTGTAACTACAATGGTTACACTATAAGGTTTTCTTGTGGGTTACATGGTAAGGTTGCACTGAGTCTTACACTGCAAGGTAGCTTTGTGGGTTTCAAATCATATGGTAGACATAAGGGTTATAATCTTAAGTAAGTAATGCCACAAGTTGCCTAATTATTTATTTATGTTTTCTATTTTTTATGGAAATCTCATTTTTTCACAAAGTAATTATATGATTATTTATGGGATAAAAATAAGTCTTTGTGAAAAGGATTTTATATTTCTACATGTATTTGTGTACTAATGATTTCTTTCCCACTTTTTTTGTCCCTTACTGATATTATTAGTCTCATTTAAAGTTTTAAAATGTTTTTATCTAGTTTAAAGGATGGGTAAGAGAAAAAAAGAAGAAAAGAATATTGTTTCTGAGGAAATCATGTTTCATTAAAAATATTTGATTATGGAATAAATGGATACTATTTTAGTAGCATTCACTTTGTATGATTGTGGGTTTTCTTCTATGTTTAATGACCTAATTTTCTATAACTATAAACTAAAAAGATCTTTGGGAATGAAATAAGTTTATTCTAGTTGAATTAACTGGATTGTGTAATGTTAAAGGTCAAGAAATTATAGTTTGGATCTCTATGTTATAAAAATTATCAAAAATAACATACTAATATTATCATTACTCCATCCAGACCATAAAAAGTTAAAATAAAGCCTTTGTTTTAGTCCCTCTAAATTTTATGTTCTGTTAAGAAGATATTCTTTCATATTCTGAATCATCCATTCATTCCATGAACAACATCCACCAGAATACGATCAAATATATTAGTAAGCTATCATATCTAAACATCAAGACACAAATGATATTTTAGTAAATGAATCAAATATCCTTCATTTAAAGAACATACTTTCACATGGTAAACTACCAATATAAAAATATTTTAGCACTAGCTAAATATCTTTCACCTCTAACTCACCCTGACACCACTATCTTTCATTAACCTGTATTGGAAGACCCCCAGAAGGAATCATCGATTATTAAATTAATCATTTAGAAAAAATAAATAATACATTCTAATTTTTTTTATCGACATGATACTAGTATTAAATTAAATTAATTTTTATTTTCTTCAAAATATTAATTTTTTTTGCAAAATAATGTATTGTTTATATTGTAATGAAATTTTTCATAAAGCATCACACATTTTGAAATATAAATAAGTTCATTTTAAATTCCACATAAATTGGAAATAAGAATATAGAGACTCATAATTTTTATACCCATTTTTTACATAGTAATAAGTTAATATTCATTATATAACATTAAAAACCACTCTAGAATTGTATATGTTTAATGTCATTGGGTTCTTGGAAATGTAAAAACTGGTTCATAAGAGATTTATATTATATCCAAACATACTCTTTATAAATATAACCCTTCCATGGAAAATCATATTTAAAAAATTTCATCATAACTTGGGTGATATAATCATAAGAAAGGGTAAGCCTAATTTCTCAGTAATGGGAAACAAGTTATATGCCAATTTTCACTATAGATTAAAATGATCATATAAATATAAGAATGTGTAATTAACATTTTAAAACCATACCCATCATATCAATAATCATAATATTTAATCATTAAATAAAAAATGGTTGTTCATAAATTAAGAATCATTTTGTAATCAAATAACTTGAGCAATGAAATTGTAGCATTGTAATAAGATATAAGTTTCGGGAATACTCATAATAATATAAAATTATTTCCTTAGATAAGGCTCACCAAAAAGACTATATTAGTATATTGGGTTCACTTTTCATTCCATCATATACTTAGTCAATTTTCCTTCCCAATACTAACATAGTGGATAATGTGTCTTACTAAACTGGGATCACTCCCCATTCTAGTCCTTATTATATCATGAGATATTGAACTATACCTATTGAATCGAAGAGATATGTGATTCAATTCCCACTAATCACATTATCTTAATCCATTTATATGTGTTCCAAAATATCATATATCATTCAACATATTTCATAACATAGTGAAAAAACGGGTTTCATAGATAGTAAAATATTTTATCATTATATAACCCATGGAAAATAATAAAAATTCAAAAAAAAATCACGATTATAATCGTAAAAAACTAAAGTGAATGGATAAGAATGGTATACTCGGATCAGAACCATTGTAACACATATGTAGCATCAATAGATGTTATAATAGATGAAAAATTCCATTAAAATATCATTGTAACATTTCATAAGGAAAATACCATTTTCAGTTTGAAATTAGTTATTTAAAATCAAAATTACTCCCAAATACTAAGTATAAAATTTTCTTAAAAATGAACACTGGAAGTGTTAATGTAATCATCAATTCATTAATCGATCATGATTGTGGGAAATATTTTTCATGTCATAAATATAAATACACTTATTACTTTCACATTTTTAATAAAAAATTAAAACTACCACAACCAAAATACAAGTAGAATATTCTATTTAAAATATTTTTGAAATTTGAAAAATAGATAAAAAGGAATTTATAATTTTGTTGGATATTGTTAAAAAAATTATCAAAAAATATATATAGAGAAGAATGTATATTTTTTAACAAAAGAAATATAAATTCATTTCCCTTAAAAACTTTCTTTTCAAATATTGATTTTTTAAAAGAGAGGAAAATGAAATGAAAACATTTAGTTTCCAAAAATAAAAAAAATTGTTGAAACTTCATGGGATTCAAGGGAGATATGTTATAAAATTTGATCATTAGTAACTTTATCATAAACAATTATGATAAGCTTTTAAGTTGTAAAATAAATTTCTTACCAGATTAGGAAAATTTGAATTAAATCCTCAAGAAAGATAGAACCATAGATTGACATGTAAAAGAGAGTAATTTTCTTTAGAATCGTCACAAAAAAAATCTACTTAAACAACATATAAAAGAAAAAATTGGTGAATATATATTGTGTCTCATTGAAATAAATGTGAGATGAAAATACCATAACTCAAGTTTCACTTTCTTAAAAAGTACTCTAAAATACTATATAATAAACTTAAATTTATTAAAATTTTATAAATTAATCATTGATATACATATAAAATCATATATGATCTATTTAAAACATTTCAACACTAATTTGTTAATAATTCCTTATTAAAATAATCATTTTCAGGTGTTAACAATTTTGTTTTTAATAAGAATTTGGGTTTATTAGTTCTTGTCCATATTCATTGATAATTGATCCAACAAATAAAACCCGTAAATAATGATATAAATAACATATATATTCATTATAAATATATAGTTTCATCAATAAAATATCTAGATAGGAAAATTAATTACACCGTTCATAGGGATGACAGGTTATTCGTAAGCATGAACTCTATATTAACCTTTCAAATGTTGGATTGAAAGAATGGTAAATTATAATTTATCATTAAAGAATCATTATAATATCATATCTATTAAATAAATTCATTAAATTTATACTTATTTTCATCCATGTAAAGAAAAAAACTAATAATAAATTGTATCAATTCTTGGAGGTGGAAGTCCACACATGCACACGAGCGATATAATCATTTCCTACCTGAATAGAATGTAAGATGACAGATATGATATTAAATACATAAGACAAATTTGGTTATAAATATCAAATATAATATTTAAACACAACAAAATAATCATCCATAAAATATTATCGGGTAAAATTGATTTTGTAGTTTTATGGAGGTGGTTGTCCACCTGTATGCACAAGTGATACATTCACTTTTCATTTGATGGGAAAAAGGGTGAATAATGTTTTTTCAAAATTAATAATAACATGTAAGATTTAAAAAAATTATTTAATTTTATTATTATTAATACCATATATTTAGAGGTGGTATAATATGATATAAATTGAGAGATGTCAGGTTAGATGAATATCTCATATTTAGTATGAATCCTTTAGACCCTTAACTAAGGGCGCAAAAAATGTAATGGCTTATACCTCCTTAGTCCATTATTTTTTGAAAATCTTATGTTTGCGGTGTTTTAGGGAGTCATGATTACTCATTTCAAGAGTTTTCCAAAAATCAGGTTTTTTATCGGTGAGTCCGGTATCAATGGGTGGAATCAGCGACTCATCTCGATAGTTCAGGCGTCGATAGGTCGGGTGTCAGTAGGTCGGGAATCAGTTGGTTGGGCTTCAGAGGCTAACTACATTCACTCACTATTAGTGAGTCTTGTTGGTGACTCACTATCGGTGAGTTATGTTGATGACTCGCTGTCAGTGTGTCGTTATCAGGGACTCACCCATCGGTAAGTGATTTCCATATTTTCCCAGTTTTTCCACTTTCACCCCTCTAACATTTTATTTGATGTAAATCATTTTTAGAATCGTATTTTACCATTTTTTATTTAGTTTCAATGGATATTAAGTATATATTTAATATCCTAACATGCTGAGATATTTGAAACTTCCAAGTTATGTGGCCTTGACCATGACCCGAATTTTAAGTACATTGAAATCGTCTTAGTTTTGTTGAAATAGGATATAGATCTTCTAAGATAAGAAATTCTCTTCCACTTGTGTTTATGTTTCCTCCTGGAGCACCCAGAACCATTCTTCCCTGAGGAGTCACATCTATGTTATAGCCATAGATTGAGTTTTCCCTATGATTTTTTCTTTTTCTTGGGTCACCCTCTATTTTGGGGAAAAAAGAAATTTGTTCACCTATTATTCAAGGTAGTAATTACCCTATCTCTATTTCTTTTATGCATCATGAGGGGTTGTAAGATGATGTCTCTTTGTTAATATAGATGAGTCCCAACCCATATAAGGGTTATTATGATAAAGTACAAACTTGTTATGATAACAAGATTTTGCTACCTTAGTAATAAATGAGGGATGGGGAAGATGATGATTATTCTTGTGTTGTTTTATCTATTATCATTGATCCATGTTGTGAATTGTGTTTGTTGTATGAGTTTTGAAAATCATGGTTGTCGGTGGTCTATATTTGTGCATCGGACACATGAATACATGTAGTTAATCTTTTGTTGACCATCAGTGAACATGAAAACTAGATTAATCACATATATATGATTAATTAAATGTATTACCTAGGATAAAACTTGTTCTATGATAACCCCTAATCTATCAAAGTGTAAGTACAGATCAATTTTGTTAAATATGAATACTGTTTTATTTATTTGGTGTGGTTGTGTGTGGATATTTAATGTCTTATGCATTTTATGGGTTGTGTGGTGATATTGTTGAGAGCAAAACAGTGTGTGCTTGGTTTAAGGGTGTAATGGAATCTCAGGTTGAGAGATCAATTGACTATTTAATGGATGAAATTTTGGTGCAGTGCAACTGCATCAGTGTTGCATTATTGTTTTTGGACATGGTTTGTTTGTGGAGTGGGACTACAACCTGGTTGAGTTTTTTTTTCTCTTTTTAATGTATTTGTTTCCATGTGGTGGGGATACTGAGGATGTTTTGGCAGGTATAATTTTGAAATAGGATGTTAATAACTTGTGTGGGTGTTCCACCCAGAGTTTCTAGAGACCATTATATTAGCAATGGGTGTTAATTTGGATTCTTTTACCCTGATACTTCTTTTAAAGTGGTTGGTATGGTTTCTTCACCTCTATAATTTGTGCAATGTTTAGTAGTTTCCTGGGTAGGGATAGAATCAAATATTTTTTTGGATTGATTAAATAAATAATGATAATTGGTTAAATGAATTGTCAAGTGTTATTAATTATGTTTATGGATGGTTGTGTTGTTGTTCATTAGAGGTGGTAATAGGGGCAGTTTTTTGGGGGCTAGTTGGTTGTTTAGAAACCAATACATTGGGTTGAGTGTTTGATACCTATATTTATATATTTTTAGTTCCTTCTGATTTCTTTATGCACCACACTCGTGTTAAGAACTACATACCCAACACCCCCATTTTTATGGGAGAGGGTGTCTTACCCAAAATCTTGGTGGGAGAATGGATAGATGGACACTCGCTCTTCCCTGTTACCTCTTGCAGGAAATGATAGACCAAGATCCTTTGGTTATGTCATGGTTTTGAGTACCAAGTGTGTGTTGGTGAGTTGTTACTTCCCCGGTGTCTGTGGGTGAGATGCGATGTAGTTAGTGGCCCAGGTGTGTGCGGGAAGGTTGTTTTGTGGTGTGTTTTGAAGAGGTGGAAGTGCCAGAATGTCCTCTATTTGGGAGTGAGAGTGGTTAATCATTGGGAAAGAGGTGTGGTTACCCTATCATAAACGTGATTACTACTTTACTTTACTTTAATCTCGTTATTTACTGAGTTTCCCTTGGTGAGTTTGATGTTGTTATTATACCTTGTTTGGTGCTTTTGTGTTACTAATGTTTTCTCACTGGGGAATTCGTATTCTTCTTCTAATTGCACATGAGTGACTTTTTTTTCTAAGTATACATGTATGAACACCCCATGTATATACAACTATTTTTAGGTTTACATGGAGATTAAACATACTATTTTAGACCTTACAAGCTTGTGTGTTTGGATAGTTGTTGTTTCACTACTTAACTTATTTTTCTTTTTCTACTTAACTTGGGTGTTACTGTACTTTGTAGACATTTTGTTTAAATGATACATGTGGTTTGGATTTTGGTTTCCATTTTATATAAATTTTTTTGAGTTGTTTGGTATAGACCATATTATATCGTAATATATTCTTTAAAAAGGGTCATCCCACCAATCTTTGTGAGAATTCTTACCTACCCTTTGTTCTGGTTGCCACCTCGGGGCCTATTAGAGGTGGGACCTGGGGGTAAATATCTCATTTTAATCTTGAATAAGTATGGTCATGTCACTTTGCTATCCCTTACCTCATCTTGAAGAAGGGGGTCATGACAGAATGGTATCAAAGGTGATGGTTGAGAGATATGATGGAGTTTGGAGATAGGCATAGTGAGGGTTTCATGGGATGGTAGGGAAACAATGTTAAAGGATCGAGGTGTGTGAAATAGGCCCAAGAAGACCGGCTAGGACACAGGATTTTAGGTCCACCTGTGATCTGATGCCAGGACTCAGAGTTTACCAAATAACCCAGTGAGGCTACATAGTTTGTGGGATAGTTACCCTAGGAAATATGCATGCATCATAATGAATTTTGTTCATGTTTGATTTGGGAATTTTGAGAATTTAAAAATAAATAATGTGTTAAAATGAATTTTAAATAAAATCCCATACTACTCGGGATTAGTAGTTCCCTTTTTTACTTTTAGATATGGATCTCAAACATCACCTGCATGCAGTGCACGTAGTGGAGGCCGAGCAGGCTTACCCGGTTGACCAGAAGAGGTTTGATCCCATAGAAGAAGGTGATCAGTGGAAGAAGACCCTTCTTGGTTTCAAACTATAGACTCTATGGAAGTACAAAAGAAATGTTTCAAATACAAATATGGAGTGTTGGATTGAGGTGCTGGTGATCACCATCATCTTAATTCGGGATCTGAAGGGGTAATGGGTTCCTCTAGTAGTGAGCCACATGCTGGGAGATATGCATCATTGGTGGACACACTATCTGGGGGTGTGGATGGAAGCTAATGTTCTGTGGGCCTATTTTGATAAGGAGTTTCAGGTAGAATTTCTTTCCATGACCATGAAGGCTAAGAAGATGTAGGAGATACTTTCCCTCTAGCATTGGAGTTTGTCGATGAGGTAACTAGGGAACAATTTCAAGGACCATATTTTCTTTTCGCAAAATCTCTTTCTGGATAAGGAGTCTCAGTAGAGATACTTAGAGGAGGCACCCCATCCTTATCCCCAGTATGCACTTACTCCCTTCACCTTACCAACACACATGGAGTTCCATAAGAATTTTGAGGTTGTAAAGAGGATGATACCTCGAGGAGGTCTACTTGGAAAGGGGAGTCATCTGAGTTCTTCAAGGGGAAAACTTTTTAGTAGTAGGTCTCATGCGCCAGGGCCTTCAAGGTTTTGGCTAGAGGGGAGTTGGCCTAAATAGTTTCTATTCTAACCTTCTATTCCAGATTCCTATCCTATGGGCTCGAGGCCATTTTTTTTCTTTAGATCTCGTAGACATATTCGGAGTCAATTCCTAGTTCAAGGTATGTATGGTGGAGGTGGGAAGGTTCAGCACCTGCCTCAGTAGTAGTTTCCAGCCAGGATATACCAGTAGTGGGGACACCAGGCTCCTACACCATCGAGGGGAAACAGAGTAGGTGGAAGTCGACCTCAGGGTTCTCTTTAGGGACCTCAACCAGGGCATGGTTGAGGATAAAGTTGATAGCAGAGGGGAATTGGAGATGGGCATGGATAATTTCACACCACATATGGAGCAATACTAGTAGGGTTGGATATCATTCAAGGTATGATCAGTTTGTTCAATACACTTTCTTGTGGTTTTTATTGAGTTGGGAGCTTCTCACACCATTGTTTGACCTACTGTGGACAATTCTTTGGGACTAGACATAGAGAGAATTTCTATTCCCCTCATACTGAGTATGTTAGTTGAAGGTCAGACTAACTTTTAACATGTTTTTTAAAAATGTAGAACATTTTAGGGCCACATAAGTCCAGTGGGGGTCTCTTTATGTTATAAATGAAGCCATACGATGTTATCATTGTCATTTATTAGTTGTTTTCGGTGCATGCTGTAATCGACTAATTCTAAAGGAGGGTTATTTTTTTCATATGTGAATGGATTGTGTGTATCTCTCATTGGTGGGCAGAGTTTTCATGTGGGCAGTCAATGTATAGAGCCTCTTCTTTCCTTGTTAAATTATTTGTTAGTGGGATCAGTGGATGAAAAGAGGGTGGAGGTTCGTAGAGTCATCGAAGAGTTCTTGGTTTTTTTACTAGGGGAGTTTATCAATATACACCCCTGACGTGACGTTGAGTTTAGGAAATAATTACAGCCCAATGCTCTTATAATTGTTATCGCTCCCTATTGGATGGAACCTTATGAGTTTTGGGATCAATGGATTCAGATTTCTGATTTGATAAAGAAGACCTTTATCTAACCCATTTTGTCATCATGGGGTGATCTGGTATTTTTTGTAATGAAGGCATACGGTGGTCTGATGTTGTGCATTGACTACTGAAGGATGAATAAGGTGATGGTAAATAACGGTTACCCCCTTCCAATGATAGATTAACTTTTAAACTAACTGGGATAGAAGGTTGGTTCTCTAATATAGACATGTAGTTAGGATATCACAAGTTGAGGGTAAAGGAGTGGGACATCCTGATGAATACCTTCAGGTGTAGGTATGGGCTCTTTCGAGTTCATGGTTATGTTATTCAGCGTTATAAACACATTGGACATGTTTAGGGTACCTTTGAACTCTGTCTTTCATGAGTTCCTAGACCAGTTCATCATCATATTCATTGATGACATCTCAATCTACTCGAGGTTAGAGGAGGAGGAAACTGTGCATCATAGGACTATCATGGAGGTTCTTAGACACCACTAGCTCTATTGGAAGTTGTCCAAGTGTAATTTTTGTACACAATAGGTGCACTTAATTGGACATGTGTTGTCTCAGCATGGGATAGAAGTGGACCCATCAAAGGTCAAGGAGGTTGTTTCTTGTGCAGCACTGAGGAATGTGGCGGAAGTTTGCAGTTTTCTTGTCCTGGAAGCCAATTTTCTAAGATTTTAATATGATTTATCTCAAGTTTCATCTTAGTTTAAGGATTTTACAAGGAAATACTCGGACTTTTTTTGGAGTGAGAAGTCTCATAAATCCTTCATCTATCTGAACGGGAAGTTTTTAAGTGCTTCAGTGCTCATGTTTCTATAGGAAGGGGTGGTGTTCAAGGTGTTCAGTGATGCTTCCCATATGGGGTTGGGATGGTTATTGATGCAGTAATGAGGAGTGGTCTCTTATGGGTCTAGGTAGTTACACCCTCATGAGCATAACTATTCCACCCATGATCTTGAGATTTTAGTGGTCATGTTTTCACTAAATTTTTGAAGAAATTATCTCATTGGGGAATGCTTTATGGTATTCATGGATCACACGAGATTAAGGTATATCATTCCCTAGTGAGACATGAACTTGCAGTAGTGAAGGTGGATGATGTTTCTCCAGGATTATGACATCAATATCTCTTACACATTAGGAAAGGGGAATTCTGTGGCTGATTCCTTGAGTAGGAAGTCGCAGAATGAGGTAGTTTAGAAATCTTTGGATTCTTGGAAAGTTATTGAGGAGTCGGTTGCCTTGCACCTATATTCTAGGATGGATAATGGTAGGTGATGTCTATTTTAGACGAAAGTGCAGTATTATATGATGTGGAAGGTGGAGGAGTCTCAGTGGGGAGACTCAAAGGCTGAGTTAATGTGTGATCATGTAGACCTGGGTGATGCTCTAGAGGGATTTAGAGGTTGGTCAGACTCAGATGTTGTTTTGTGGGAAGCTGTTTCATCCAGTGATGATTCTTGAGGGAATTCTCTATGTCTTTCATAGCTCATCCTTGGTGGTAAACCCAGGATTTTCCAAGATGTACTAAGTCTTGAAAGAACAATTCTAGTGGCTCGGGATGAAGCAGGAAATGGTAGAGTTTGTGGCCCAATGCCTAGTGGTTCAACATGTGAAGGTTGAGAACTATGTTCTTGGTGGTTTGTGGAAGCCCTTAGATATACCAGAGTGGAAGTGCGTAGACATCTCAATGGATTTCATCACAGGACTACTCATGGATCTGCAAGGTTGTGATGTTATTTGGGAAGTGGTGGATCAACTGACAAAATAGGCTCACTTCTTAGTGATTAAGGAGTTGAGTGGATTGGATGCCTTGATGAGAAAGTGTGTGGATGAGGTCATATGGATACATGGGTTTCTAAAGTCCATTATCTTATATTAGAATTCATGGTTTATCTCACGAGACTAGAGGGTATTACAACATGTTTATCACCCAGTTACACCTCATAACAACATTCCTCTCTCAAACGGATGGGTAGATAGAGTAGACCATCCACAAATTAGAGGATATGTTGTGGGTGTGTGTTTTGGACATTGGAGGATCATGGGTATGACACTTTATCTTGGAGGATATTGCCTTAAATAATAGATATCACTCCACCATTGACATGCTACTATTCAAAGCATTGTACGGGAGACCATATCAATCACATTTATGATGGATAGACATTGGGGAAACAGATGTTCTTAGACCAGATGTGGTGTAGGGCATGATGTATAAGGTTCAATTCATGCATGAGAGGATGGAGGTAGAACATTACTAGAAAAAAGTCATATGACAGCTATTGGAGGAGGCCCTTAGAACTCAAGGTTGGAGACCATGTGTTCTTAAATGTTTCCCCACAGCATGGGAAGTACAGATTTGATAGAGGGAGTAAGCTTTCTACTAGGTTTATTGGACCATTCAATGTGTTGGGATAGGGTTGTGAGGCGGTGTACCAAATGGTTTTTCCACCACAATTGGAGATATTCCCTAACAACTTCCACATCTATTAACTCCATCAATTTCTACACTATGGCTACCACATCACTGATTGGGGAGAGTTGGATATTGAGTATGATACAATATTCGTGGAGTGTTTAGAAGAAATCTAGGATTGTCATGATATGGTACTGCGAGGATAGACCATTCCTTTGGTTCATATGTTGTGTAGGAATGGTGGCCTCAAGGAGAGTATATGGGAGTGAGAATCGTAGATTTTCTCCCTATACTAAAAGTTGTTTTGAGTTTTATTGTTTTCTTTTCTTATGATGTAATGCTCAGACCATGTTTATAAGATGGGTTGTTTACTTATTCTAAAAAGTATGATGAAGGCCAAACATGTGAAAAGGAGAAAACAAGATTCCTAATCAATACAAATTAATTGAGATTCAATTAAACCCAAGTTGGTGAGTCAGTGCCATCCAAAGCACATAGTATCTTGACATTGAGGAATGAATTCCCTAATTAATGTGTCAGGACAATTGGTACTTGTCTGTGGTGTCTTATAAATGTTTGGGTTAGCAAATATGGTAGGAGGTGTTCTTGGATGTTGAGTTTTCACTCCATATTTCGAACAACACAAGGTGTTTTATCCTTTAGAGCTATCTTATGGGGTGGTTGTTCATAAACCTCTTTCTTCAAGGTTTTCTACTGAATTCTCAAGTGAGAGAATAGTGTGAGAGGTATCTGATGTAATGTCTCAAACCTCCCACATCCATTCCTTTGTGAAAATCCTATTTTTGAGGTGTTCTATGGAATCATGGTGACTCATTTCAAGACTTTGACAAAAATCTAGTTTTCTATCGGTGATTCAAGCATCAGTGGGTAGCATCGGTGAAATGTGTTTGTCAGTCGAGAATCAATTGGTTAGGCATTGATGGGTCATGTAAGTGACTCGCTATTGGTGAGTCGCGTCAGTGACTTGCTATCTGTGAGTTGCGTCAGTGACTGGCTATCTGTGAGTCTTGTCGGGGACTCTCTATCATTTATCCACTTTAGATGACTCACCCATTGGTGATTCATTTCCATCTTTTCCTAGTTTTTCTCATTTCACCCCTCTTATGTTTTATTTGTCATAAATTGAGTCCATAACCTTGTTTGAGTGTTTCTAAAGTGGGTTCAAATGTTATTAATTACATATTTAATATCCTAATGTTCCTAGATATTTGAAACTTCCAAGACTCATGGTCTTGACCATGACCAAACTATTAAGTAATTTTAAATCATCTCACTTCAATTGATATAGGATCTGGCTCTTCTAAGCTGAGACATTCTCTTCCCCATGTGTTTCTTTTTCCTCATGGTGTGCCCAAAAACTTTCTTCCCTAAAGAGTTGCATTTGTACTATAGTTTTGGATCAATTTTTACCTATAATATTTTCTTTCTTCTGGTATGACTCTTGGTTTTAGCATAATAAGGAATTTTGGTTTCCAGATCTTTGAGGATGCAATTATTCTATCCATATTTCGTTTTTATATCATGTGGGGTGAGTAATCTGATCTCTCTTTGTGAATATAGATGAGTCCCAATTATTATAAAAAATATTACGATAAAATACGGTCATGTTACAATAACGATTTATTGCTACCATAGTAATAAATGAGGTCAGGGGATGATGATGATGATTATTGTGTTGATTTATCTATTCTCTTTCAACCATGTTGTGAATTATGTTGGCTATATGCCTTCTGAAAATCATGGTCATTGGTGGTCTTTGTTTGCACACGTGGCACACAAATACTTGTGGTTAATCATCTGTTGAACATCTATGAACATAAAAACATGATTAATCACATATATCTGGTTAATTAAATGGATTCCCCATGATCAAACCCATTTCATGATAACCCATGATCTATCGAAGTGGAATTATAGAACATGTGTGTTAAATACGAATACCCTTTTTTTGTGAATGTGTGCTATGTGTAGATATTTTTTCTCCAATGCATTGTACGGGTTTTGTAGTGCTTCTATTGAGAGCACTGAGGAGCATGGATGGTTTAAGGGTATAATGGGTTCTCATGTTAAGAGATTGATTTATTGTGAAATGGATGAACTTTTTGGGCAGTATGATTATATATTGGTTGCATTATAGTCATTGGACATGGTTTTTCTATTCAGTGGTATTGCTACCTTGTTGAGTTATGTTGTTCTACTGAATGTGGTGCTTTCCATGCAGGGGGGATACTGGGGATGGTTTTGGAGAGATAATTTTAAAGAAGGATGATGTTACCTTGCCTTGTTATTTCACCCAGAGTTTCCAGAGACTAGTATATTATCAATGGGTGTTAGAGTGGATGATTTTACCTTGTTCCTTATTTCTCTATTTTGATTTGGAAGTGGATGGTATTGGAGATTCACCCTTATAACGTGTGAAATGTTTGGTAGTTGCTTCGGTAGGGAAGGAATCAAATAATTTTTTGTCTTGATTAAATAAAGAATGATAATTGGTTAAATGAATCGGTTGGGGTTATGAATTATGTCTATGGATGGATATATGATTATGAATTAGAGGTGATTGTAAGGGAAGTATTGTGTGGGTTGGTTGGTCATTTGGAAACCCATAGGTTAGGGCAGAGTGTTTGATTCCTATATTTATATACTTGTAGTTCCTTTTTATTTTTATACACATCCCACCCATGTTAAACACTACATACTAGAAAACCCCATTTGGATGGGAGAGGGTGTCTTTCCCAACATCCTGTTGGGAAGATTCATGGTTAACCAATCGTTTTTTCCTGATCCCTCTTTTAGGTAGTGATTGAACAATATCCTTTGGGATATTTGTGGTCATGAGGCCCAGGTGGTTGTGGTTGAGTTTTGCTTTCCCAGGTTTTCTCATCCGATATGTGATGTGCTTAGTGGACTAGGTTTGTGTGGGCAGTTTGGGTTGTGGTATGCTTAGATTAAGTTGAAGTGCCAGGAAATCTGTCATTTGGGTTCAAGAGCGGCTAATCAATGGGAAATTTGTGTGGGGTACCCTATCGTTGATGTTCTTACCACTTTACTTTACCTAAATTTCATTATTTGGTGAGTGTTCCTTACTGAGGCTGGGGTGGTTAGTATACCCAGCTAGGTACTTTTTTGATTCTACTGTTTTCCCATAGCGGTATTGGTATGCTTCTCCCATTTGTGCACGAGTGACTTTTTATTTCGTAATCAGTATACTTATATGCTCACCCTATATATTTATTACATTTTTTTTGTTTTTCAAGGATATTATGTGGAATGTACTGGATCTTAATAGCTCTGAGGTTGGGATAGTTTCCATGTCACTTATTTTCTTGTTTTTATTTTGGTACTTACCTTGTCTTTTATTGTACTTTATAGTTGTTTTTCTTTAAAGAATGCATGTGGGTTGTATTTTTTTCCTTTTAATATAAAATGTTTGGAGTTTTTTGGGATAGACCATCATATTTTACAATCATTTATTTAAAAAGGGTAATTCCTCCCATATTTGATTGAATTGTTACCTACCCTTTATTCTAATCACCACCCGAGGGCCTATTAGAGGTGGGACTCAGGGGCCATTATCTCTTTTTCATTTTGATGAATAAAGGTATTGAAAAAAAATTACTTTTAATTAGACTGATGGATATTCATCATGATTTGGTAATTTAATAAGAGAATTATTTTGGGGTTGTTTGAGATTCATTGATCAACATGGTGTTAATAAGTGAAAGGAGGTGTGTCCCTTTATATGTGGAGGGAGGACACAATTCGAATTTCATAAATTATTAAAATATAATAATTTCATATTCAATAAAATTTATTCAAAATGGTCTAATGATTGCATTTGGGATTGGAATTGGATAAAATATCACTATCCAAAAGGATTTAATAAATTTAAATTCAAATTTAAACCATTATCTATTGTTTTCACTCCCACAGTAAACTCGTTTTAATATTAAACGCAGTAATTTTTTTTACTTGTTTAGCATTTCATTATGACCAAAACTGATGTTGACAATATTAGACAAAATAAATTTTCATGATTTCGAAAGTTTAATCCGCTTTAAAAAATAAAACTCACTAAATTAGTATAATTTTATTTAAAATTAAACCCACCAAATCTAATGAAAAGCAGTTCTCCAAAAAAAATATCTATATAGTATAAATATTCATGGTACCAAAATCTAACATAAAATTCATTTGGGTGACTTAAATTTGATTAATAAGAATAAAATTGAACAAATTTTTCTTTCAAATGAATTAAAAAAATTGTACTTTTTAATTGTTTTTAATAAAATATTCTTTTAAATAAAAAAAATTTATTTTCCCTATTGGTCAAAAAAATAAATATATTCCTAAATTAATAAAAAACTCACTCTAATACAATTTTGAAATGATTATTTGAAAAATGTTTTTAATTTTTTCAAATATATATTCTAATATTAAAAAAATTAATTATATTATTTTGCCACAAAAATAAAAAAATAAACATTTTATTTTGAAAATATATTTTGGAAGCATATAAAGACATTAATAAAAATTGGGTACTTAATTGTCAATATATTTTCCTTTTAAGAAAATAATATAAAAATAATTAAATATATTTTTATTCATATTCATTTGTCATATTTAATGGATTGTTTGTAATGATATACTATATTATGGTTCATTTAGACTTAGGGTTTTGTGTATCACAAGCTATCAAAGAAATTAAATTTATTTAAAGGGAAATATAACACAAAATAATATGGTGTTACATTATACCCCTATTAAAATTAATTTCTACCTCATAATTCCATCTCATTGAATTATTTAATTTATGATATACCTATTTATTTACATCCTCGTGTTCCCATTTGGATTCTTCGCATTTCAGATTCTTCCAGAGAACTTTAACCTGGTGAGTGGTTTTGTTTTATGTAACCATATCTCTACGATATAATATTTCTATTTGTTTTTCATATTAGGAAACATAATTCCATAGAGTTAAATCCTTTAAATTTATTACATGTTAATTAAAATCTATTTACTTTCTCAAAAGAAATACATGGAAAAAATCGTGAACTTATGGGAGGTTCGGTGGAAGAGGTAAGCGATAGGATGTTTTCCCCACTCAATTAATAATTTTGAAGGGGAAAATATATCTAGGTCTTATATTTCACTTTTTATTGAAAATTATAACCTTATTCCTTGGGGATATTAATAATAATACCATATCACCAACATTGAAATACAAATTTCACATATGATTGTCAAGATAACTTCTATATCGACTCTATGCTTCCTTGATGCATTGTTGAATGGATCTGAATTTCAAATCTATATCCTCATATAGTTCTTATCCCAATATTTTTCCTTTTACAACTCCATCCTGTCACATTATAATTATATGATTCTTTATAGATAGGGATTCATATTGATCCATCTAAATTACAAAGTGAAATCTATTATTGTAATAGAATTCAACATGGGGAAGGTGTTGATCCCATCCACCATTTATTTAAACAATCTTCTCTAGATCATATTCAACTATTTAAAAGTGAATATAAATTTAAACACTAATGGACAACATTAATGTAATATATTTATATATATATATAATGTTTCTATATATTTAATGAAAAAAATACTGCAACAAACTCCAAATCATGAGTCGGGTGAATTTGATCATGAACCTTTAATTTTCAAGAGGCATAATCTATACCAATATCATTATACATCAGGTCACATACAATTCCATTAATATTTGAATAATTAAAGATTACAAATCCTTCTACACTATATGTTAATGTAATAATAGGGGCATAAATTAAACATTCACTCTAGTTCCTTTAAATTTTCCTATCATTCATCAATTCAAAAATATTATATCCCATTAGAGTTTAATTTGAGAGTGGATTAGAAATTTGTGAAAAAAATTCAAAAAAATGATGATTATATCAATCCAAAAAAAGGAAATTTGGGATCTTATTCATAGAAGTTAGTCTACACCAATGTTTAAAGTCATCTTTTTTTATGGATTCATGGGTATACCCTTGTCTGAGATTATATAACATAAAAAATAAATCTTTTGGATAAAAATATCACACATGGTAAATTTTTCACACAAATTATCCTTCTTTAGGGTCTTTAATATAATATTAAATTGATAATCATGATCATCATCTCTCATTAAATATATAAGAATATCATTTTTAAAGACCATCAAAATCTAGTCATGGAAATCACTAGAGACTCTATTCATTATATCCATGATGATACCAGGGGAATTAGTAAGAAAAAATTGGATCACTTTTAATTTAAATTTCACAAACTGTGTAGGTAATATTTTCATCGGTATATCCCCATTCTTGACCCCCAATATATTATACCAAAAATAATGGTCAATCTTGGAAATGTATTGATCTCCATATACTTGATCAAACAAGTTATCAATATGGGGTTAGGGATACTTATTCTGCTTTTTAAAATTTTTATGTTCTTAATAATCAAATTATATTATAATTGATACATCATTATTATCAATAAAAATAGTTAAAACCTATAGTTATGCACTTGGATGAATGAATCGCTTATCATGATTTTCTTGGTGTTTATTCTTTAATTAAATAAACTATGTCCTTAACATTCTTTACGGTGTATAAAAAATAGGTGTAATGACATGTATGAGTTCTACTAGAAACCAAAATTCAAGATTAGGGGGAAGACTAGGGAACTGGTCCACAATGACGTCAATAAATTCTTATACTATAGGAATATCTTCAATGTTCAATTTTTCCCCAACCATCTGAGATAAATACCGGTTTTTAAAAAGTAATCAAGAACCATAATATGGGTGTAATTTACACCAGAATTTAACATTTATCATTGCATTGGTATACGATCATAGGATGGTATATAAAATGAAATTTTACTTCCCTTCCTCTACAATTGATTTTTTATTTTTGTAAGTAATTCTGACCAAATCCAAAAATAGCAATGAATTCAACTAAAAAGACAATATTGAGATATACCTGGAAAAAATTCCAAAAAACATCAATCAAACATGAATCATAAACATGAAATTAAATCATCATAACATTGAGGGTGATTACAAATAATTCTCTATCTAGTCACTTAGGTTATAAATTGACATTCCTTGATAAATTTCTTAATATACAATAATTCATTTCACTTTGTTCAAATAGGGTGATCCATTATTAAACATACATATAACCAAAACCAATTTATAATTATATCTCTAATCCCTTTGTGAAAACAAAATGGTTACAATGAAAATTAGTTTTTTTATCAGAGTGGTTATTCATAAAAATTTATTCTTTGGATGTATAAATCATGATAACTTCTTTTCAATCTATGACACATTATGTATAACTTAGTTAATTTGTGTTGAACATATATTTATATATTTTATAATAGTTTATAAAGAAAATTTGAATTAACCATAGCATATCCCCCAGGAGTATCAAACCAGGTGTGTGGTAAGGTCAAAAAAACTATGACCAAGATTCATTTCCAATTCATACTTGACTAAAACTTTTTTTGGTTATTACACCCACATTTATCATCTCCAAAATCAAATCATCTTAAAATATCTAAACATGGATGTTTTTCTAGGAAACACAACCTCCTTTATTAACATAACATAAGATCTTCCCATATACCTAAGAATATACTTATGTTTCTCATACATAGATATTAAAACTTAATAAATTAATATTCAATAAATAAAATTACGATCAACATAATAATAGTATAGGTTTTGTGTCTTTGGGATCAAAGATACATAAATAACTGGTACATAAGATAAACAGATCATCTCCCTCTATGTTCATTATAGTTGTAACCATTCTTATAAAAATCATACATAAAACCTTTCTTTATAACCTATGGAAAGAAAAAATAGAAAGAGGTATACTCAGATTCTATAT
The DNA here is from genome assembly GCA_963277665.1 of Viscum album. Classification (NCBI taxonomy): domain Eukaryota; kingdom Viridiplantae; phylum Streptophyta; class Magnoliopsida; order Santalales; family Viscaceae; genus Viscum; species Viscum album. The sequence continues at coordinate 1,891,851,676 of OY728122.1, read as the reverse complement.
AATGGTAAAAAGATTATATTTCAATGACCAATAAATAATTACATGAGAATAAAGGTATCATATCATGATATTAACATTGAAAAACCAAACCCATCATACCATATATAATATTATTTAATAATGGAATGATTCTTGGAAGATAATAAGAAATGAATCATATAGAAATCCATGAACAAGAGCCAAGATAAACAAAACAATTTCATAGTATATAAGTCACTCGAATAAAAATAACAATAGAAAATCATTTCTATATTGATGGATCACTACCAAGAATATCATAATGGAGTTGTTTGACTATAAATTCCATGATAACAATAGTTAAAGTTTACTTCAAATACAATTATATTGGAAAGAGTCCCTCACTAAACTGGTTTCACTCTATAGTATAGTCCTTATTATATCTAAGGATATCCATAATTACCCAATAAATTGGAGTTATATGTAATTATTCTCTCACCCAGCACATAATCGCAATCAATTCATTTGTGGGCTATATATTATAAATAATTATTCATATATCATAACTCGTGGAATAAAAAAATTCACAATCATTTCAACATTTAATTATAGCATAACTTGTGGAAAATAAAATGTTTTCATAAAAATACAATCACTATAATATTACACCATTTATTGAATGAATAATGATGGTATCCTCAGATAAAAATTCCCAATAATAATAAGTATATTTAAGGGATGTAATCCTAGATGAAAAATTCCTTTAAATATAATTGTAACATTTCATAAGGAAAATACACTTTTCATTTTGAAATCAATAATTTAAATTCAAAAAAATTCTCATATATTAAAGAAATTTATTTAAAAGAAATAACTTTGGAAACTAGAATATAATGTCTCAAATCATTAATTGGTCATTATGATGGGAAATATTATTCATTCTATGTAACATAAAACAAATATTCCTTTCAAATTTTTGATAAAATATCAAAAGTAACTCATTTGGAAAATGATAAAATGATTCAATTTAAAACAATTTTTTTGAAAGTAAAAATGGTTAAATATCACATTAAACATCATATTTATATTTTTAAAAATAAATTTTAATATAATTTTATAAAACATTGATATGGATGTAAAAGGAATTTCGAGCAAGGATAAAAATACAGTTAGTTTCCCTTCTAACATTATTTTATTCTATTGAGTTCTTAATGAGAATAAAATAAATGGGAAATATTTAATATCTCTAAATAACCTAAGGATATGAAAATTAATTTTAATCTAGATAGATGGGTAATAAGATTTCATCATATGAAACATGGTCATTAAAAATCCCAATAAATAGTGAATTTATAATGTAAATTCATTACCACTATGGTAGATTTCAAATAAAAAAACAAGAAAGTGATAATATTAGATGGATAATTAAACCCACATAATTTTCCTAACAATAAAAATAAATTAATTTAATTTTATATATATATACCACATAAAAGAAAAAAGTGTCAAATATTCCATGTATCTCCCATTAATTAATGTGAGAAAAAAATCCCTTACCTTCTGTTGACCATTCTTTTAAAAAACTATAACATCCTATATAATTAATTTAAATTTATAATAATTCTATATAAACAGAAACAACATACATATAATATCATATATAATCTATTTATTACATTTTAACACAAATTTATTTATAAATATATATTAAATTCATTGTTTTACGATGTTGACTCTCACATTTTTCATGAAAAATTAATTTTTGTGGTTTTGGTCCATGAAAATTGATCATGGTTACATAAGATACAATATTTTAATTACTATATTGATATATTATACATACATTATATTTATATTGAGTTTCATGTATAAAATATAAAGAGAGAAAAATAAATTACACCATTCTTGGATATGGTATGATGTATGTATGAGTAAACACTATTTTCGCCTTTTGAAAGATTGAAAAAAATAAAGGTAATTAATAATTCATCATTCTATAAAAATTATTTATCATATATTTCATATATATTTATTAAATGTTCCATTATTAGCATTTATGTGATGTAGAAATGAAAAATAAATCACATCACTCTGTGGAGGGGTAGTCCATTTGTACATGTGTGCAATGTTATCATTATCCAACAGATTGAAAAGTAAGAATTTTATATGATACTATAATAATGGAATGAAATTTATTTCGTAAATATAAAATATAATCTTCAAACACATTATAATACCATCCATGAAATATGGTGCTGGTAATTGACTCGTATCGTTACGTGGAGGTGGACGTTCACACATATGAATGGGTGATAATTTCATTACCCATTTGATCCAAAAGAGGGTGAATAATTGTGGATATATAATAATAATAACATTTAATAATTTTTATTATATTTTTTGTATTATTTTTTTATAAATACAATATATTTGGAAAATGTTAAAGAAGAAATAAATTGAAATAGTTCAAGTATGATGATCACCTCTTATTCAGTACGCCACCTTTATATCCTTTCTTGAGGACCCTATGAATAGTCTATTAAAAAGATCAAAACCTCTATATAATGTATAGGGAATTTTATAAGTGAATTGGGAAGGTTTTTTTCAATCTATTTTGATAAAAATGGTGTAAAGAAGAGAAAGGATTGGTGTCATTTTATATATTGGGGAGAGGACCAACTTGGAATTTCTAAAAAATTAAATTTTAATAATTTTATACTCAAGAAAAATAATCTAAAATGGAATTATATTCTATGTTTGGATATTATCACATATAACTATTTCCATAAATTAGGATTTAAAGAAATTTAAATGACAAATGTATTCTCATCTCTTGGTTTAGTCACCCCCCCACCACAATTTACACATCTTAACATTAATAGTGGTAATAAAGATTTGTAGTTATTAGTAATAATTATGAAAAACATATAGCTGAACATATTAAATAATATTAATTATTTAAATTAAAAATATTGAATCATTTTTATAATATTCAATTCATAGAAGTGGTGGATATAATTTAAAAATAAACTTCTAAAAGGAGATGCAATGCGATTTTCCAAAAAAACATGTTTTATTAAGTATGAAATGTTTTTATACCAAATTCTAGCATAAAATTAATTTTAATTAACAAAACTTTTTAATAATAATAATATAAATTATCTTTTTATACTTTTAATATAATTTTAAAACAAAATGAATCTTTTAGAATTATATAAATGAATTAATAATTTTAATTAAAATATTTATTCCTCACTATTCCTAAAAAATAATATAATACAATTATAAAATTTTCACTACATGAAACTTTTGACATGATTATTTCAAAAATAGACTTATTTTCATCAAATACATTTTAGAAACTTGAAAAAAATAATATTTTTCCACAAAAATCAATAAAAATATTTTTAATGGAAATATTATTTTTGAAAAAATAACTAAAACACTAAATAATAAGTATTTACTTATAAAAAATTTTTCATTAAATAATACCAGTTTTCAGAATCTTCAAAATATAATTATTCTAATTCATTCAAAAAATTAAATGACTAGGTTGTAATGATATATTATATTATGCTTTATTTAAACTCTTTGTTCCATGTATCACAATATATTAGTGAAAATATATTTTTTAATATAAATATATCATAAATTGTTGGGTAGTTACAATTAAAGGATTCATATTAAAATAATTATAAAATATTAAATATTTGTAATTGTTTATTATGTCCATCAAAACAAAAGTATTTAATAATTTTGTTTTGTTTTTTTATTTACAAATTTTTCATATTTTTTTATCACATGTCTTAATTTATAAATTGATTTTTTATATATATTATTCCGTATTTAATTACAAAATATAAATTATTTTTTATTATTGGAGGTATAATTATTTTTCAATGTTTTAGAATTGCTTCATTAAATTATCATACATGAATGTGATGTATTTTATACTTGGTTTGGTAGTTGATTTTGTGTCCATATTCCTTGGATTTAGATAAGATTATATTTTGAGATAAAATTATTAATCTTATAATGTTTTTATATATTATATGCTAGAATTATAATACAATCGTTTTTTACTATGTATAAAAGTATCAGAAATGTGACTTTAGGGCTAACAATTAACTGTCCTAGGATTTTAGGATCTATCTAGAAATTTGTGGATTAGTTATTTATCTCTTAATGGATACTCCTATAGTAATTTTTGACTTAATTTAATTCTAATAATTTATATCATAGACATCATGTAACATATTATTGTCCTGAATTTGGATAAGTTTACATATAATTGGATTTTAATTTGGGTTAGTAACCCAATCAATTATTTTTTTAATGACTTATATTAATATGGTTTGAACATGTTGATTTATGGGAAGAAAAATGGATTCAAATAATAAATAATGAAAAACATGTGTATCTATAAAGGTAATAAATTTAATTACCTGGTGCGATTCAAAACCCCCTAAATTATTAATTTTTAAATAATTTCCAAAGTGACACATTTTAATTCATTGATCATATTATAATCTATGTTGATTACATTTTTTCATTCCCATATATTATCTAGTACAATATATGTATTCTCTGGGTGAAACTATGTGTTATATGACCATATTTTGGAATATTATTTGGGGCACACTTATTTTCCAGAACATTATAGAGTGGAGAGTGGAGAAATATAGATTTATGTATCATTATAATGGATTGCATGATATTTTTTCTAATAAACATTAAAATTTTATTATATTATATGATAGGAATAATTTCCTCCCCAAAAGCAAAAAAATGGGCATAAAACTGATATGGACTCATTATATAGTGATATATAAATATTTTCCACTAATCTATAATATGAAATTTAAAATTGGAAATCAATTTATGGATTGGTAATTTAATGAATTCCCTCATTAAATTAATGTAAAATAAAAACACACCTAATCAAATAATATATTATAAATAAGATTGAATCATTATTATTGAAAATAAATTTCAATTCAATATACATAATGTATAATTTTTTAAAAATTATACTTCTTATGACACAAGGAAGTATTAGTAATCCTTCATAAGACATGAGATAAATTCTATGTATTTGTGAACATCCATATAAAGAAACCATATATTCATGTATTTTAATATAAAAACCAATATTTTTATGGGAATCATATATGAATTCATGATATATTTCAAAGGAATTAAGTTCAAAATGGATATATGGAATTTATTTCCCAAGTCATATACTCAACATGATTCATCATACACACGACATGATGATACATAATATATAATTTAAGGAATGATAACTCTATATAATTCAGTATAGAATTATTTTCCATAAAGTAACCAATAATAAAAATGTATCCAATGAATTTCTACCCAATTTTTTCATTGGTTAAGGGGAAAAAACAATATATGGGATTTTTGAGCTTTGATAATTTTTGGACAATACTATTGGGTAAAGGTTTAAACTAGAATTAAATGATTGGACTATAGAATAATTATCCATGGGCATTGAACCCTATAAAAAATTTGGATAGAAGGGGTATTTAAATTAGATATAATTTTCTATAATACATAACAATATTTTATAAAATCCATGTATTTTCTATATTATATATTCGTGTTACAAAATCAATTCATCTAATTGTGGATTGTTGGTATGATGGAATCCACCAAGGGTGGCCCTCAATTTTAATATTGATAGATCCTACATATTAGGTGTTATGAAATGAGAAACCCGGTATGATATGGAATAGACTCTTTCATATTTGATTATAGTTGTTTTTATGGAATAGTAAATTATATGGATGCTGAAGCACGGTCCATGAGAAGTAGACTGAAGATGCGTAGGTTTTTTAAAATTGATATTTCTGAAGTGGAATGTGACTCCAAAGTACTGGTTTTTCTAATTCGAGGGAGGTCTAGCACTCCTTGGAAATTGGAGTATCTGGTTTGGAAGGTTCGAATTCTCATTAATCAAGGTATCTTGGTAAATCACACATAGATAGAATGAAACATTACAGTTTATAATTTTCAAAAGAAAGGGATATCCAAATTAACCTAGTATTTTATAATTTCCCACCAGATCTCTCCCAAATGATTATATGATGTTTGTTAAGGTTGATCACTTGGTCTTTATCACTTTCATCACCTATGATTTTTTTATTTATAACTATTGAATAATAAGAAGATAATGTTCAGGTAAGTAAATATCTATTTACTTATTGATAAAGATTTAATTTACATTCCAGGGATGATGTAAAGAGTTTTTAAATCATGGAGTCTGATGCAAAGGAATATTTCATGCCTAGATAGATCTAAATAATGGATGATTATTTTCAAAATATTTCCATTATAGGATAATAATTGTTTTTCATAAACTGAAAGTTATTATGAATAGTATAAGATGACGTTTTTGATACACGTGATTTATGATTCATATTGTTTTATAACATGATTTATAATAAGATAGGTTAAACATATTTTTTCAAGGATTAAAGAGTTTATCAAATTAATATTTTTTAAATAAAAGGAAAATATTTCCCACCACATAATAGTGGAATATTTTAGGAATATTATTTTTAAATTAACTATATTTACAAATAGAACACCATATAATATATGTGTATTAATAGTTCATTATTTTATAGAATCCCAATTATTGAACTGTTCATTATATCCAAAAATAGTGAGGTTATTTTATATTATCCTAATATTGATAATGTAATATAATATTTAAGATACTAGTGGGAGTATGATTATACTCAGGGAAGTATAAATATATATTTTTTAAGGTTTAAAACAATCTAAATTTATGTAAATTACATAATATATCCAAAAATAGATAAATGTATGTTGGAAAAGAGAGTTAACATAAAAAAGTTACAGTTATTTATAAAAATTATTTTATATAAATTTTTATATTGAAATATTACAAGATGATGATTGAAATTTTAGAAAACAATCTAATTATATAATATTTCTTACTAACTACGTAAACTTTTTTTGTTATCAGATGGGTATTTATACAAGGTTATTCTTGAATTGTTAAAATAGATTTATAATATAAAATATATCATGTTATATAAAATTAAGTATTTATATTGTCATTAATTCCTATTGGTAACATATATATCATGAAGTTAAATGATAATTTACCTCACAAAACATGAATTTATTTTTTTCCTAATCGATGTTTGTAATAGAGTATTATAGTCTATGAGTAAATGTTAATTTTTTGTTTGTATGGTTTTATATAGGGATGAAAAATATTCTCATTAGATGTATATTGAGATTGGTTTAATAGGTGACCAGCTAAGAATACCACATGATGAGTCATACATTATTTTATTTGTATGCTTCTAATGTATATTTTACATTAAATCACAACAAAAAATATTTTAAAGATACATACCATGATAAATTTAATACATTGATTCCTTTTTTAAACCATAATTTAAGTTAAATTAATCATGGGGTTGTTGTGTATTTTATAGATAATTTAATTGGTTCAGGATTAAACAAGAGATAATTAAACCACTTTTATGATTAGTATGACATATGTTCCATCAATTGTTGTAAAATGAGTAAGTATATATTCATTCCTATATAAAATACTTGTTATGGGATTATATATTTAGATTAGGTGAATGTGATCTAACCATCATATTAGGTGAATATCATGAGATGTGATTATCCATATGGTCAGTCTATACTCATGAACTTGAAAATTTATTAGTTTTCTATATTAGATTGAAAATTTATATGTCCCATAGTCAGTCATTTTCATGATAAATGGTTCATATGATTATACTTACTTGTATATGACAACACTAGTATACACCTATTATGAGACACATGTGTTTGATAGAGATCATGCATGACCCCAATATTGATAGAAAAAAATTGACACTTTTCCCATGGTTATTCACTTTTTATAGTTACGAATTAGGGAACACATAATTATTATAAAACATAAAAAAATCTAATTGTGTCCCACTATATAGTTATGTGAATTAGGATTACATTTTGATGAAATGGTTTTGTAAATAACATTGAAAATGAGAGAAAAAGTGTTTTTGAGGATATCAAATAGAAATTAATGATATGTTTTAACAAATTAGTAAATGTCATATACCATATCGTGAAAATGAATGATAAATATTCCATGAAAAGTTTTTAATATATTCAAAAGGATATTTATATATTGTTTCATTATTTTTTACTTGTGATGTGACATAAGGTGAAAGTGTGTAAAATATAAAAGGTATGAGTGTATATTTGATATTGTTAAAAATATTCACAATAGGCACCACTTTGGAATCTTGGTTTTGTCCATGTTGTCATATATACTTAAATAAACCATGATAAGCTGAGTGTCCCCACATCATGGTGTTATACATGGATGATTTATGTTAAATGTATTCTCACATTCCTCTACCTTATTATCTGACACCAACCAATCATGATTGGTTTGGATAATCATATTATAATGATGTGGGGAGTTTTAAAATATTTTTAACATTAAATTATTAATTGATAATGAAATCCAGGACTAACAACTATTGTATGTCATTACAAATTTTTGGAATGTTTTTTTATAAATGTTTGAATATTGGATTTCCATGTAGCATTTATATATGGAATATATTATGAGGCTCATAGTTAATATCGTTTTTGACTAATATAAAACATAAATGTCATGTAACTATTCATCATGTTCTATATCTTTATTTCTCACAATAATTAATATAAAAAAGAGTTTCAGAAGTGAATATTGTAGAGTGATCCTTCCAATCTATTGGAAGATTCTCATTTCCCATGGATACCCTATGAGGAAAGAGTCATAGATTCCTTTTAGTAAATTTTATCAACAACATGTAGAAACTCATTGATATTATAGATCATTTTTGGAAAATTTATAATTCTACTCATTTATTTATTTATATAAAAATGAATGTTGGTATCCTATGGTTTAGATTTTGGTGGATGGTGTACATTGTTTCTGGATAAGTATTATCCCCTATAAATACCATAAAATCTATTGGTGATTGTTCATTGTATTATTGAAATTATTTTCACAAAAACCCCTATATTAATTATATAACCAAATGGATAAATAATATATTTTTTTATATTTTTATATTATTTTAAGTCTATATAAATGACTTTTAAATATATTTGTACTATAAATTTCTTAATATATATAGTATATTTTTCAAAAAAAATTAGTTAATATATTTAATTCATTGGAAATTTATTATTTACTTTTTAATATTCAAAAAAACATATATATATATATATATGTTATCAAATTTTTAATTCATATATTTAATTTTATTTTATTTTTTATGTCATGGTTATAAATATATAAATATTTTAAAAAGAGATTAATTTGAGATAATAAATTAGATGTATTTAAAATCCTTAATAGATTTATTTTGTGGATTAAAAAATATTTTTTTATTATATAATGATCTATATATCTAAAATTGAATTTAGGCGTCTAATATTGATTGGAATCATAATGGTAAAAAAATGGGTCGGATGTGTTAAAGGTCCATAGTGCATTAGGGTGTTCGGGAGATAATAATCAAAAGGGTCCTAACATTATATTAAAGGATAATATCACGTAATTCCCAAGATAATTTTTCCGAAGGATACAAGTAGTTATTGGGGAATAAAGTGAATTTTTAAGATTCTAATTCATTAGAGGGATTAGTGAAAAAATAGATTTGGGTGGCTTGAATGGGGGGGTGTGATTTTTTAATCATAGAAGATTGTGAAATTTGGGATATGGATAAATAATGTAGAAGATATAATTAATATATATTATAATTTTCTTACAAAAATAATTCACATGAATGTATACTATTTTTATTTCATAATACCAATTGAAAAATAACCATTGTTAAAAATATTTCCCATGATTGTTACTAAAACCCTAATACAAAAATTACAATATGGAAAATAAAATTCTAATAATATAATATGCTAATGATATTTATATGTGTGAAAAATAAAAATTTTATATGTAACAAAGGCCCACTATAGTTTGAGTCACTTAAAAATCATTAATATTTCCTTGACAAGGTGGATAATTGTTTATTTACAATGCTGGGTAGGGTCAATTAGTAGTGTTTTTTATTTTATTTTTAGGTTGAACTAACCAAACCATTTATAAATAATTATGGAATCCATAAGAATAAGATAATATTAGAATAAAAAATTGAATCATTTATTAAGAAAAGTTTTAATATGATATAACTAATATTTAAAAAATAATAATTTTATTTCATTGAATTATTATATTGGAAATGATATTTTTTTGATTTAATTTTGTTATATGAAATTTTTAGCAATCATTTTATTTGAAAAATTATATATTTTTTATATAGATTAATTTATATATTTTTATGGCTTAAAATAACTCTATTAAAATACAAATTTATCCGCTTTTTAATTGAACATAACCTATATTATTGGGATTGTTTCACAAGAAATGGGTTAGATGCCAAAAATTGGTTTAAAATTTTAAACTCCCACTCAAAATACATCAATTATATTTATCTACAAATAAAATAAACTCACCCCCAATTATAGTCCATAGTTATTAATCCCCTCTAATATTAAATTAACTGACCAAATTCATCTAATTTTACCTATGTGGATCATTCAATTGTATGATTTCATTCAACTATGTTTTTCAAAATTATGTCAATTTAAATTTTCATTTATTTTTTAAATAGGCTTTATAAAATCAATATCTATATGGAAAAAAAATTTGTTCCATGTAATTTGTTTATAATTTTGATGTATTTTTCTTCAAATATTCATCAATCAAATCAATACTAATTGAAATTGACCATTTTTTATGTATCAATTCAAATTTAAGAGTTATTAAGATATATAATTTTGATATATTTTGATTTTCTATAGAATAAGTATAATTTTAGTTATATAGGAAATTTTATGACCCTTGATTTCAATATATTCTTGTATAAAACGAATTAAGAAACACAAACTAATTGATAAGTATATATAGTAATGATATCTAGTTTATTTTTTTATAATGATTTAAATATTCTATAATTAAAAAAAGTATAATTACTTGAAAATATTGTGAGTTATCAAGATAAAAAGACAAAACAATATTAATTTAAAATATATGTTTTTCACAATAAATTATTTTATTTCAAAATATTTATAAATTAAAAAAATAGTATGGATCTCATTTAATGAATTCAATTACATTAGTAATCAACTTATTTCCCATATATTTTTCTTTTAGTCCACATATATCTATTATCTAATTCATTTATTATGTAAATTGAGTTCAAATTTAATTTTTTTCTAAGAGTATTAAATTATAAGGAATAAAACAGACATAATATACATTATCCATCATTATTGTCTAACATGTCTTGGTTAGTAGTTTTGGTTTTTTTGTTGTATTTCAGTTGTCTTGAAATTTTTTTGATATATAGCTTATAGTATTGTCCATTTAAATAATTTCATATTTTATAAACTAAAATTATTATTTTTTATTGAGTTGAATCCATTATTTATGGTCATTAAATGTAAATTTGGTATATTTAAGATTTTGAACATTAGGGGTGGTGGATGTATCCTTAGTATTCAAAAATAATCTTTATAATCGCACGATTCAAGAGATAGATTATATGTGTTTTTTATAAGAATTTATGTCTATACATAGTTGATTCAACTCTATCAAAAAAAAATTGATGATCATATGCTTCAACAACCAATCCTTTTATCCATGGATGGAATTAAATGTTTCATTAAAAGAAAATCGATGTTCGTATCAAAAAAACATAAGAAAAAAATCAATTATTCATTATGTCTATTATTGGGAATTTATTTTTTTATTATGTGTGTGTGTGTATTTGTGAAGTATTGAAGTGATAGTCAAAATTGGGGATATATGTGATGGTGATATTCAAATAAAAACAAGGATTTTAGATTATTATAAGTTTTGTGATTTCATTATTTCTTTTTTATTTTCAAAACATTATTTATGTTTCTCCACAAGTCCACAATAATACATCATGGAATGATGCATATAAATATTTTTTCTTATTTCCTACTCAATTTTTAGTATATATTACTTGTTTATATTTTATCTATTTACCAATACAAATATAAATAAAGAAAATTCTATAGAGACAATTCAGGTTTTTCATTAAAAAAATTAAATTAAATTTGTAATTCAATCATGAATAGAAACTAAACAATGGTATAAAATTAAACTACCGTAATCATTATGGATTAGAAAATATTATTAATTGAAATTTTTTATAGAAAAAATATATATCAATTTATGAAAAATTGAAATTCATGTTTTTAATAATTACAATTTGAATTACTCTCGAGTTATAAAAAATGAATTTCTAAATTTTGGCCAAACCAATAAGCTATAAAATACTTTGTGAATTTAGCATTAGATATCTTTAATAATGAAAACAATACCCTAGTTTATTCCTAATAATTTTAATGTGAAGTAACTAATATGTCCTTTATTTATACTAATTGTTCAAAGTTAATTCTTATGTATATATATATATATATTGCTGAAAATTATATAAGATATATCCTGAAATGGTTGATTGAGATAATCATTATAAATTTAATAAAATAATAATTTATTATTTTAATTTTTATATTTATATTGATGAAAATTATGATAATATTTTATTGTTATATTTTTATGACTCATATAGTTGTATTAAATATACAACCATGCATGAAAGGGAATTTAGAAAACTATAGGATGTTAATATTTACTTTTTCATATAGGGGTTTATAAATTCAAATACAACTATAGGTTAATTGAAAAAGGTTAAAAATTAGGGGTTAGAGGGAGAAATTAATTAGATGGAAGTTTAATAACCTAAATTATTTGATAATTAAAATATTGTCTTGTAAATAAAAAATAGATATTTTAACTTCAAAAAATATGAATTGTATGAATTGGAAATGTGAATAAATCAAGGTAATAGGGAATGAAATGAAAATTCATTATTGGTAGAAATATTGTATGATAATGTTGGGGTGATTAATTTTTATATCTATAACACATATTTTTATTTAGGAATATAGTAAGGGTTTGGATTAAATATTTTACATAATATATAGTATTTTCATAATTTAATTGAATTTGGGGATGATAACGAAATTCATCATAATAATAAAACTCTATAATATGGTTAATAGGTTAATAATCTTAGATATTCATGAGAATTCATTAAAAACCCATGTAATTTATGAAGAGTTTAAAAACATAATAGAATTTTCATATATTTAGGAATTTTTTAGCCTTGATAGTATTTTATTACTTTTGATGTAAACATTATTATTATACCTAATGGTTCTATTCCAGTAATGATGTTATGGAACATATATTTCTATATAAAATATGCCTCTAAAATTTATGTATGTATCACATTTATACATGTTTTATGGATTAAAAAAAATTCACCACAAAAATATGTACATTAATTTAATTATTCACTATAAAAAATAACAAAAGATGGATAAATAATCTCTATAAATTTTCAAATAATTTAATGGAATAATAAATACATATAGGTAAGATAATTTTAGTTTAAAATTAAGGTGAGATATGGTCTAATAGATTTATGATTTCTATATTTCAAGCTTATAATGTTAATATTTAGATACAATGATTTTATTAAATTAAATTATTATTATTTCATGGTAATTTACAATTTTATTCATATTTTGATTGGATATTTTAAATTTTGATTTGGAATAAGATGTGAAAATTTAGATTCAATTCAAAACTATTAGTATTCTCTATGAGGTAGATTAATTCATGGATTGATTAAGTGGATTGGAATTGATATTTAAGTGTTTATGAAGATTATTATGCTTGAAAATATCCCTTCACATTTTTAGCAACATATTCACGACATGAAATTCATCAAAAATACATGATGGGATAAATAATTAATAAATATGACACCCAAAGGTGGACAATAAAAATTCACTTCATCAAACCTTGTGTCGGGCATTAAATCACGGTGATGGGATTTTATTCATCTAATTATCTATAAATTATGGTCATGCCCCACATCTAACTTACTAGTATCCCCCATGGATTGTGTGGCCACATACGTTGGATAATTTATAGAATTCAATCCACCTTGACTCTATTTACATCGACAAAATATAAGGTTATGGGTGTACCCCCACATCATTCCATAATTAACCCAAGCCCTATTTAAGAATTTTTTTTCTCTGGAGAGACTTTCTCAAGTTTAACATCACCATACTATTAAAATTTATTTTATTTTATCTAACCAACTCATGAATATAATGGTGGTAATATTCTCTTATTTTGGGTGATGTAAACAAAGGGGGAGTGTGTGGGTGTGTGCTGGTCAATTATTACTCTATTGTTTTGTTCATGTTTCCTTTATTGGGGTAATTTTATAATCTCCCAATATTTTTGTTATTTATTAAACAATCATTAATAACATAAATAATAAATAACAATTTAAATTCATCAACTGGTCTCACATGAATCTCACATGACCATTGGGTAATTTAGGATGATCATGTGTCAAAATGGTATTGAGATAAATAATTCATCAATAACTTGAGTTAATTAATCATATAAAAATGGGGTTTTATTTCATTAAGTAGAGGATACCACGAACCAATAACTTTCTACACCATGAATCTAATAATAAAAATGAAAAATAAATTTAATTTAAATATTCACTTGTTCATGAACTAGGAATTTTCAAAACTAGAAAATTATTATTTTATTAATAAAAAATTAATAATTTTATCATCACCTATTCCCAATCATACTTTAATCAATAAATTATTTTAAATTCCCTAAAATATTCTTTCATCATCTCATGGGTTCATCATCAGAATCACTTCAAACTAAACTAAATTATTTAAGTTGTAATAGATCGAGTATTTTTAAATTACAAAATGTGTTTATCCAAGAATAAATTAATCGACACCCAAAATGTGGTCAAATTTCAGGCCCCATTCCCAGGGAAAATATCAAAATATAATTTCAATTTCTAAAATTTTATTTTATTTTATTTTATTTTCACATTTTACACCTGGTGTTATCATGCTCTGATTTTATAACTAATTATTTATGAAAAACTATTCCATGTGAAAAAGGGGGGAAATTAATATTCTATTCTGAAAAATAAATAATTCTTGGGGGAAAAAAATTATAACCATAGATATAATTTCACAAAACCAATAATTTTTCAGTGTACCACAAAGATATCTAGTGATTTGAATGCTCGAAGATTACGAGGGGCCATCCCATACCATGCTACAACTTATAAAACTTGTTTCAGATATCATAGTCAACCATTTTTATATTATACTATCTTTAATCAAATTATTTCCAACATTATTATATTATTTTCCCAATCACGCAAATATCCAAATGGAAAATGGGAAGTTTTTTAAATTTTTGATACATTTAAATATTAAATCATTTCATAAAAAGTGATAAGAATTTATCTTTTAATATATTCACTAAAATAGATATCTTGGGAATGTATACAATACATTACATCCCATTCCATCCCCCATGGAATGGGTTGATAAGAAAATTTCTCCCTCATTTCCTTCCTCCCTCAAAATCCCTAAAAAATTGGATTAATTTATTAGACGTTGTTCAATTTTTAGAGGAATCACTTTTTTTGTGAATAAGAGCATTTTAGAGACTAAATTAAAAATTTACCATATCAAAAAATTGAGATGTGGAAGTTCACTTAAAAAAATTTAAAATGACTTTTTTGGGTAACATTTCTGTTTTCAATGGTCCAGTGGGTTGACCATGTGTGTGGGTTTCTTTTATTCGAAAAACATGTTTTAAAATTCATGATCTCCCATTTATCTTTACTAACCTTCAATTATTGACCTAATTTGATTTCTAGGGTTAATAGGTCTCCCATGAAGTGTTTTCTCCATTAAACACCTTATCTTGATGGATTATATTGTGGTTAATCACGTTAAATATTCTCCAAAAAAGTGAATGTTCCCTCTTTGGTATCTCCGAGTCTCTCTTTCCTTTCTATTTATATTTTGATAGATCATCATGAATATTATGGATATAAACTTTTTTTAAATGGATATTGATTCTAGGTTTGGATTCACCATCTTTGTGTCCATCACTCTTCTTGGGTGGATCATGTTATCGGTGTCGATTTTTTATTCTATGATTAAAGGTATGTGGTTCCACATTAGATTTTCCATATAACATAAACCTTGATTTTCTTAAATTGTTTTAAATATCTTTAAATTGATTAATGAAACCACAAATTGATATGATTTGGAATTGGAAACTGAAATTGCATGAATTTGGGAGAAAACCCCAATTCCAGTGGAATTGGAATTTGGAGAAAATTATGAAATTGATGAAATTATTTAAGCTTTAATTATATAAAATTTATTAAATTTAAATGATAAAACCTTTGATTGTTTTCAAATTGAAAAGGAATTAAATTTTGAAAATCCTCATGTTTTAGTTTTGAAAATTAAACTGTAATATTGAATTTTGAAATTAAGAAATTAAATTGTAAATGATTTTTTATTTTTAATGACGTGACTTTCATATTATTTATTGATCGGTTGGGCACATGAAAGCCTAGGTAGTTAGATGGTAATTTGGGACAAGCACCCTATGATTTTGAATCTGTGGTGATGAATTTATGATGACAACTCTAACAAAAACCTAGTTCGGTAAATTTTATCCTTGATGGGATATTGATGATCCATAATCAGCCTATTCCTGAGGGGCATGTGTATACATATTATCCACAATCACTGATATGAGATGTGTGTTGATCATATATCTAGAAACAATTGTACATTAGGTTATATGACAATTTATGATGAAAACATGGTGGGTTTATTTTCCACTTGATGGGTTGGTTGTGGGGGTTTGAATGGTTTCACAATCATTCACATCAGGTTCATCATTTTTTAATGGAATCTAATCGGAATTTTGTATGGAGCTGGAAAACCCTAATGGTTTCCTTATTCCATCTTTCTTTCTAATTAAATGAGACTTTTGGGGAAAATTCCAACAACTCTTACGGACTCACAATGTTTGATAGGATAGGAGGACGGGATCATTTCACCCATTCAGGGGTAATTATTACCAACTTTGGGACACTCTTAATGTTTAATATGAGTTCATAAATCCATTATTATATACAAAGTATGACACAGTTCACCATTAAATTTACAAACAATTATTAGCATGTATGAATTTTAGAATCATATTTATGTATCTAGGGTTCTTCATTAATTGATCATCTATGTGTATCTGAGGTTCTCCATTGATGGTTCCCTTTTGTGGAAACATTAGATATTATTTTTTAGTTTATTATTATGATATTATTTTTAAGCCACATAGTGAGGTGCTCTGTAATTTATCATCATTTAGGGAGATGTGAGTTATTTTGATATCGAGATCAGGCCCATGATAATAGCTTCCATCATATGATTGTAAATGGAATAAAAACCCAAGTAGTTTTGTGCCAATTAACGGGACACATCATACCTATTAAGTTCATGTCATGAGGAAAAAACCCGTGTATTTTAGCATCGTTCAACAAGGTAAACTAGGTGAAAGGTTACTAACCAAATGATGGTTATGAATTACTTTGAAGGACCCCAAGTAACCTGGATGGAATTTGGGATCCCATATTAGATATGACTCTACTAAAAATATGGATAAGAGGGAATTAATGTTGATTTTGTGTTTTTGGGTTTATACCTTTAGGATTATTCCTACATATCCCATTTGGATGATAAACAAAGCCTATTTAGTTCGAATAAGGTGGAGGAAGAAATCATATGAAGGTCCTTTGAAGGCATTTCCCATAGGAGATGTGGCCCTTTTAGAGGATTGATTAGGGTATTATACTGAATAGGAGGCCTGTGTTTCTACATCCAATAGAAGTATCTCAACTAATTGGTATTTAGGGGTTTGGTTGGGGTTTACACCTATAAGGATGCGAAGTAAGTTTTCTTATTAGTAATATGGAATGATTCAAGGTCAATGCAAGGTTTTACATATTACACTATATAATAGGATTCCCTAAGGGATAGATACATGGATTTGAGGATCCAGATATATTGACCATGATAGTCATAATCATAGACAGACACTAAGACCGTATGATCCATTCTGGGATGTGATAAATAAGAGGAAGCAGAATATCTGGAAAACTACATGATCTTTCTTCTAATGGTGAAAGAGGTTAGGAAATATTAGAATAATAAAGGAAATTGATGTTCTCATATACTCTATTATTTTCTTAACCATGATAGTCAAATATAATTACCTATCAGGATAAGACCCATAAGAAAATGTCAGGGGATTACTCCAGGAGGGATGAACTACATCAGGTTCCATAGAAAAGAGGAGGAAATCTTATTAATTCTAAAAGTGAAAAGAAATCATCATCCACTCCCTTGCTTTCTGAAACTAGAGTTACCTTGTCTTAGAATAAAAAATGGAATTAATTGGCCCTAACACTTGTGTCTAAAACTAAGAATACACTAAAATGTCTCCTATGTTTGGGTCCTCTTGACTTAATGGATGCATAAATTATCACAACCTGAGGACCCTACCCTTCATGTGGGATAAATTCTACACACTTCTAATTGAAGGAATGCATAACTGAATGGTAAACATGCTGGTGTGCCTCTTATAATAGTTGTGAAAGTCTAGGGGATTTGGTTGAGGCTTTTATTTAGTGTATCTAAGATGGAAGTCCCATGGAAGAAGGTTATCTACTATTGGTTTCATGTAGAGGGCTCAATGGAGGCTCTTGCAAGTGAAGGTTAGGCAAGACAAAGGGGGTCTCACATAAGGTAACAGCTAGGAGGATCATAAGTTCTTTTCATAGTGTACGCCTACCCAAATCTGAATTTATTTAAGCAGGGTATCCCTGTACGAGCTGTATATAAATTTTGGATGATGAAAACCCTTGTAAAAACACTTGAGTAATAACTTGTTAAATCCTTAATGGTCTCATCAATTTTCCCAGGATGAGTCTTTTATACGTCCCAAGTTTAGTATAGGACCTTCAACCTAGTCCCTCTTTATTAGGGAGGGTGTGGCTCATTATGTAGGTGTTTTGTTTTTCACTCCCTGGATGAAATTTTAGACCACTAACCACCTTAATTGCCTCTTATCACTTCTTTTTTCATAGCTACCTATGTGGTTTTGAGGGCCTGGGTGAATGAATAGTGTAAATAGATATTCAAGGATTCATCATGTTTTTTATATTGAAAATGATGATCCCATGTCATCTGCATAGGTTGTCCATGAATGTCGTACGTGTATGTCGGCCAAGAAAATAATCCATGTCTATAAATATGATTAATGTCTAATAGTTCTTTCCTCCTTTCACATCATTCCTCTGCTCCCATCATGCAATTCATATACACTTCTGTAAAAAGATTTTTTTCATGAGAATAGGATATAGCCACTTCAGTGAATTTTCTGTGTGGGGTAACTTCATAGAGTGACCTGTATGAGTAACATGATTGAGAGGCCTATAAGATGAACTTAGAGGAGTGGACTCACAAAACATTTAGTAGAGTTACCTGTAGGAGGCACATCCTTTGACAAAATTTCCCAAAAAATCCAAAAATGAAGATTTTAACTTTAATGAAAATAATTATGATTTCTTTCTAGTTTTCGATGGCTGCATAGATGGATTCCCATGAAAAAGATGATTTTAATGTTTTATAGATTTTTAATACCTTCATACCAATTTATACAACATGTGTGATTCCATCCTTTCAAACTTAGTGAAGAACATGAAGAAGTATCAGTAGGAATACCCACAGAGTGATTATCTACCAATATACAGCCAGGGGATTCAAGGATAAAAATTTATATCAAAGATCCACAGTAAATTTTTGATGTCCAAATTCATGAATATTCCAACTTCCCCATTTTTATGATTTCCCCCAAGGGTTTATACATCAAGTAGGGAACAGTTCCCACAACTTGTATCATGCACCATAGCTTGTGTTCCTTAGATTTGAAGCTTCACAAACCAGAATTGAAACCTCACTATTACCCATAAATATTACATGCTTCCAAAAAAATCACTAGGTTGGAAGGGGGATTGGGACTTCTACATTGGAGGGGGATTCAAGACAGAATGGATGTGATTTTACTAGTTCTTCCTGACTTGTGCTTAATTTAAGATTTTTATACAAAATATAAGAATTTATAAGGTGGTCTAGGTGGCACAAACATATGTTTACAAGAACCCAGACCTCATCCCCCAAATATTGAGCCATTGGAGCTCTAGGAAAAACACCTTCCATCAGGTGCATAAAGAAGTTGACATTAGTCTATGGGATGTTTACAAGATATTAGGAACTCTTATCCTTATTGATTTTTATGATGAATTCATTCCACCAAAGAATATGAGAGATTAATTTGAATCGACATTGTCTTAGAATAATGGATGTTCAGGTTTTATATAATGTTTCAGAAGATGGACCCCCACCTGAGAAGCGATAGCCATTCAGAGGCATGGGTTAAGGTCATCTTGAAAAAAATTCTGGCCCATGTTCCATCAAGGTATGTATAACCAGTGGGGCTATAAGGTAAAGTCTAAGGTTTCTCTAAGGGCTCATCTAGACAGCTTCCTCATGTTGTGGTTGACTACCTACCTGCTACCAGTTTTTGAATCCAAGGGTAGTGTGAGGCTAGTAACTTTCATTGTAGAGGCCAAATTACTTTAAGGGATCCACATAGGGTTGGTCACTCCCATTTTGGGGAAGATATATCGTTATTTACTACATGTAGACACTGAGAAGGCCCCATATGGTATTATAGGGCCATTTCAAGTAAATTAGGGATATATTGCAGCACAATTCAACTTTGGTTCCATGCTCAATAGAGTTCAAGTTCTTAAATCCATGTTTTTCCCATTTGTTTAGGTTTTTTCTGCTATCTATCCATTATCCATAAATCATGAAAAATCCCTGAAGACATTGATCATATTAGCAGGGATAAACATACTGCCATATAGTGACCTTCCTATAGGGACATTTATTGAAAATAGCTACACTAATAATGATTTGAGGTCATATTTGACTGAATTTAGGGACACTATACTTATGGAATACATTGAAAGAGATATTATATGTTAGTACAGTGCTCCATGTCGATTTTACTTCCAGTTCAAGTGAAAACAATAGCCAAATATATCCCCCACCATACAAGTTCATCATGAGAAAAATCTAGTGGTGGATCATCAATTTTGGATCCTTATGTCTTTGGGGTCATCCCAAGAATATAAAAAACTACCCATGATGGGTGAGTCAATTGGGATATAATCTGGGTATTCTACTACTTGGATTTCTTCATACCCCCAAGGGGTATTTACATCAAGCATCTCTCAAGTCAAGAAAATGAAAAATGATGGGTGTAGAATGTGTGAAAATAAGGATGTCAAAAGGTGATGATGATGAAGCTCCAAAGTGTTTAAAGTTGTCTCGAGTAAGGGACATAGAGTATTCAAAGGCTTAAAAGACTATATCTTCTTGGAAGAGGTGGTCTAGTTATCACTTATAGTACTAGACACGACCCCTTGCTATCCAATATCCTATTAGAATAGAGACATTGGATAGGGATTCAAAGTCCAAATATGTTGGGTCTTATTCTAAACTGGCCACATTAGTGTCATACTTTGTACAACTTTTAGTGATCAAAGATTGGTAGGGAATGACTTGAGATGTCATATATTTGTGAATGTTTCTTCAAGATGGACAACATATCTTGGAGATTGGGGATATACAAGAACCCTATGATCTTAATCCAATTAATGATTTTACTAAGGTGGTGTAATACATATTGGATATGGATAGGTTAATACATTCCATCGATTATTGTATCCCGACTACAAACTAAATAACTAACAAGATGGCTCGAGCTATGATTGAGGTGACATCTAGCAGATCTAACAAATAATGGGAAGATTATGTCAACACTAGAGAAGTATTGCCACATATTTTCCCTTCCCTTTATCCTCTCTCATCCATAATTATTAAATTCAAGGGGATTCACCTTGAAGTTAGTTTTGGCAGAAGAGGCACCGAGGGTGGTGATTGAGTCATCCAAATAAGGGCTGACAAGAACCCATACTTGAGTAGTGTCGAGGCTCCATATTCTTCAGATCTATCCTCAAGTTAGATAATGATAATGGAGAAGATGGTTTTAGGGTCTTCTCTATATCCACCTCAAGTATCCTTAACTGAGAGGACTAATACAGGACCCCCACCATCTCATGAGAGGAAGATAATATAGGAAATTAAATTTGCAAGGTGTATGATTAACTGTAAGTCTTTTCATTTTCATTTGATCTTATGACTCGCCTGATATAAATGTTTGACTGTTATTTATTTTTATTAGGTCTGCTTAACTATCCACCCTTAAATGGTTTAGTAATGATATATCGATGATCGAGGTGGGAATTTCAAAAAATTCATGGACTCATGATGATTAATTTGTCCCTTTGAAGGAAGAAGTACCACGAGATGAAGTCATGTCCACACTTATTACTATAGAGAGGGGGGTGGTCTGGTTAATTTTAGTTTCATATTATAAGTCACCTTTTTTGGTCACTAAATTTATTCCTCGTGATATTTATGATCCTTAAAGAACATTGGAAGACCCTTCAACTTTTGATCAAGTGTTGTTTTCAATAATACGCTATCTTTTTATGATGATTTTTATGTCCACAAATACCATTATTTGTTATTCTATTGATTTTAATTTGAGTATATTTCATGAAACTGATATTATTTATTTCCATATTTTGGAATAATATTTAAGTGTTTTTATCAATGTGGAATATTTTACAAAGTGTTTGGAAATAATTTTTATTTCTTTAGAGTGTTTTGGAAACATTTTTCATACCCTGCGTTAAGGAGTGCAACAAAAGGATAAAATCCATCATTTACAGGTTATCTGAAAAGTATGGTTAAGAAACCATATGTTATCAGAATAGTATGGAAGAATAACCCTACGTTTAGAAGGAAACTTAACTTTGGGACATTACAAAAGTATAGAAAAAGAACTCTATGTTTAGTATGGAATGTTATGTTTCATCCTCAAAATTATGGTTCATCAACTTTACTTTTGTAAACAACCTTACATTTTATCAAAAAGTATGGATCTTGTACCTTACGTTTAGAAGCTGATAAATATATGGATTATATACTATACATTTGAAAGTTGAAGAGAAAAGTATTGTTTATCAACCTTATGTTGTGAACCTTACATTGTGAACCTTACGTTTAGAGAATGTATGCTATGCAGTTCAACCCTACGTTTGGTGTTGGAGATTCAAACACAACTTTATCGAGTAACGTTATTTACATGGATTATCAGGCTAATTTTAAGACATATTAAAAGCTTGATTTTAAAGAACATCTTTAACTAATTCTAAGCCATTTATTTATGATTCATAGGATCATTTTTAGAGGATCTTTTCATCATGGATATTAAGTAGACTTACTACTGATCTGTTATTCAAATATTAGAATATCGCTATTCTATAGGAGACTTTTGTGGATCTAAATTTGAAATGAAAATGGCTGTCTTTATTATATATATCTGTGTTATTTTGAATTACAGTGCATGATATAGATCATTGTGAAAAATTCAAACTCCCTATGTGATTCCAGAGAAACTTGAAACATGGAGAACTGATACAGAAGCAGAGTACGACATAAAATTTGACGCTATAAATGATATAATCTATGGTCTTGGACCAGGTGAATTCAATAAAGAATCTCAATTCCCAAAGGAATATGAAATGTCACAGACGACTGCAGTTTCCTCTAAAGGAACTAACAATGTCAGACATATGAGGTATGCTATGACAAAATTGAAATTTGACACAATTAGAATGTTTTAAAGAGAAAGCATCACCAAAATTAATAGAAGGCTTACATAAATTGTAAATAATTTCACTACCTTGGGTGAGCCTATAAAACAAGTAGATCAGGCCTTGAATGTTCTAAGTGTACTACCACCAAGATGGAATGGAATTTCGGCTTCCATTTTGAAATCATCACCAATCAAAAATAATACAATGAGGGAGTTAATTGGAACTATTATGATGTATAAATCTAAGATGGAAAATGAAGAAAATGAGAATAAAGTATTGATCAAGAGAGAAAATACATCTTTGAAAGTAACATCCCAAAGGAAGAACAGAAAAATAAAGAATGAAATGAAAGTGAAATCAGAAAAATCGGATTCATCAAATTCAGATGTGGAATAGGCTCAGCCAACTAGAAAGTTTAGAAAATTCTACCAAAATAAGAAGGGATTCAGAAAATCCTTCAAAAGGATGAAAAAGAACCAAGGGAAGTCAGATTTTATGAATATAAAAATGATGGGTCACATTAGACCTGACTGTCCTCAATTAATAGGAGAAAAAACAAAATTTTCATAAATAATGATTATGAAAATAAAGACAAAAGAGAAATGAAAGCCACCATGAGTGTTTCTGAAGACTCCAGTAGTTCATCAAAGTAAGACTCATAAATAGAAGAATCAAATCTAAAATCAAACATGTGCTTTATGGTAGAAGCTGTTGAGGTACAATCCTATTACTCGCCTAATTTGGATTCTAGTTCTAGTTGTTGAAATGATAAACTTTCAGCCTACTCCAATATTCTAGAAAAGAAATATGATTCCTTATTTAAGTAACATAAATCACTGAAAAATATTTAAAATTCTATTTTAGGAGAAAGAGATACTCTGCTAAAATAATATCAAGAGTTAATTGAAAAATATAATTCATCAAACATAAACTGTACAAATAATGAAAAAAAACACTACAAATAGAATTAAAAACATACCAAAGTGCAGGTATTATTTTTAAAAAGGAGAAAATATTTTAAATTAAATAATTAGAAAGAATGTGATTAAAAAAGAGAGATGTTCAACAGGCAGTAAAGGTGAGAAACCTAAACTGTTTAAGAACTATTTTGTCCCAAGTGAAAAAGGTAGAATTTGTAACCTCTTTGGAACAAAAGGTCAAATATCTATAAACTAATATTTAAAGAAACCACAAATATGTGGGATTAATAGATCCTTTATTTCAAGAAGTTTATATGATTCTATTTATTATAGAAAAACATTCCAAGTCTGGATTCACAGGTCTTTGCTAGCTAACACTACTGGACCCAATAGAATATGGGTACCAAAACAAACATTTGTTTAAATTCCATTGTAGGAAACAAGTCACGGAAGTAGGAAAACTGAAATATGGTATATGGACAGTGGATTCTCCAGGAATATGAGTGGAAACTCATCAAATTTCAGAACCCTAACTCAAAAGGATGGTGGTCAAGTCACATTTGGTGACAATGACAATGGTAAGATTATTTTCATTGGAATAATTGGAGATCCAGAAGAAATCTCAATCAATAAAGTACTCTATATACAAGGATTGAAACAAAACCCAATAAGTATCTTTAAAATCTATGATGATGGTTATTTTTTTGATTTTTCTAATAATTGTTCTTCTATTTTTAAAGATAAATTTCTTGAATTTAGAGCACCTAGAACTAATAAGGTTTACAACTTGGACTTAAATTCCTTGTGTAAACAAAAGGTAAATTTCTTAACTGCTAAGATGAATGAATCTTGGATCAAGCATAGAAGACTTGGACATTGTAATATATATTCTTTACAAAAGTTATCTAAGAAACAATCAGTTTCTGATTTTCCTAGTCTCAAATTTGAAAGTGATAGATTTTGTGATGCATGTCAATTTGGGAAGCAGTACAAAACATCCTTCAAATATGTTAACAAAATTGCTACATCTAAGCCTCTAGAACTCATCCATATGGATTTGTTTATGCCTTTAAGAATAGAAAGTTTTGATGGTAAATTATATGTATATGTTTTAGTTGATGACTCTTCCAGATTTATGTGGATTTATTTTTTAAATTACAAAAATGAATCTTTTACTATATTTGAAAGTTTTTGCAAAGCTATTCAAAATGAAAAAGGTTTTAAAATAATTTCATTAAGAAGTGATCATGGTGGAGAATTTTAGAATCTATAATTTAATTTATTTCTCTCAAATATAGTTATTAAACACACCTTATCTCCACCAAGAACACCTTAACAAAATGGAATTGTTGAATGAAGAAATAGGACTATTCACGAAATGGATTGGACTATTAAAAATTAATACAGTCTTCCTACCTTTTTTGGGAAGAAGCTGAAAGAATAGCCTATTATATAATGAATAGAGTTCTAATCAGACAGATTTCTAAAAAGAATCCCTAGGAACTCTGGAATAACAGAAAACCAAAAGTAAATTACTTTAAAGTTTTTAGATGCAAGGTTTACACCTTAAACACCAAGGATGATATCGGTAAGTTTGATCCAAAATATGATGAAGGCATTTTTTTAGGAAATTCTGCTACTTCCAAATCTTATAGTGTTTTTAATATAAATTCAAGGATTTTTTATGAATAATTTCGCATGAAATTTGACAAATCTAATCTCTTTGAGAAAAGGAAAGAAAAAATTGATGAATCTTACTCTAATGATAACATGATACTTGAAACTTGAAATATTATTTTGAAAAAGATATAAATGAAATTCAGTATAGTTCAGAAGAACATGATATTGAAGAACCTAACATTATACTATGTTGGAAATCTAGAACCCTAAAGAATCACCCTTTAAAATATGAGACCTAGAAACTAGAATAAAAACTAGATGACATGTTGGAAATCTTGTTGAGTTATATGCCTTTCTATCCCAATTAGAACCTAATACATTAGAGTAATGGATAGTTGATGAGAGTTGGATGATAGCCATGCAAGAAGAACTAAACCAGTTCAAGAGAAATTAAGTTTTGAAATTTATTTGAAAGACCTCATAACTATCCAGTTATAGGAAGTAAATGGTTCTTTAGAATTAAACAAGATGATCAAGAAATAATAACTAGAAATAAGCCATGACTAGTTGCTAAAGGATATAATCTGGATGAAGGTATAGATTATGATGAGACTTTTGCACCTATAACTATATTAGAAGCCATTAGGATCCTTTTAGCCTATGCATATCATATGAACGTTAAATTATTTCAGATGGATGTTAAGTCCGCATTTTTAAATGGTTATTTATTATAGGAAGTTTATGTTGAGAAACCTCCTGGTTTTAAAAATCCACAAAAACTAGATTCTGTTTTCAAACTTACAAAAGCACTTTATGGGATTAAACAAGCACCTAGACATTGGTATGAAATATTAAGTTCTTTTCTATTGAAAAAAGATTTAACTTTTGGGATGGTAGATCCAACATTATTTAAGAAAATTGTTAACTCTAATATTTTATTGTTTAATATTTTTTTATGATGTAATTTTTGGTTCAACAAACAAAAAACTTTGTCATGAGTTTTTAAATTTAATGCAAAAAGACTTTGAAATGAGTATGATGGGATAATTAAATTTCTTTTTAGGACTTAAAATTTATCAAACAAATTTTGTAAATGTTTTAAATCAAAGAAAATACATTACTAATTTACTAAAGAAATTTGGACTTGAAAACCTCAAGACATATTCAACTCCTATGTGTACTAATATAAAACCTGATTTGGATGAAACTGGAAAATCAGTTGGCAACAAGTTATATAATGGTATGATTGGAAGTTCATTATATCTTCCTGCTAGCAGGCCAGATATAATGTATTCAGTATATCATTGTGCTAGATTTTGATCTGATCCCAAATAATCTCACTTAATTGATATTAAAAGAATTTTTAGACATTTAAAAGGAACTATTTTTCAATATCCTCCCTATCAAAAAAATTCTGATTTTAATTTAATTTCATATTCAGATGCAGACTTTGTAAGCTATAGATTAGATAGAAAAATCACCTCAGGGACTTGTAACTTTTTTAAAAAATCATTAGTATCATGGTCTAGTAAGAAACAACATTCAGTTTCCCTTTCAATAGCTGAGGTAAAATATGTATATACAGGCAGTTGATGTTCACAAGTTTTGTGGATAAAACCCACACTTTTGGAATTTGGACTAAATTTTAATAATACACCTATTTTATGCGATAATAATAGTGCTATATATATTTAAAAAAACCTATTAATCATTCTAGAACTATGCATATTGATATCAGACATCATTTTCTAAGAGATCATGTTCTTAGAAAAGATATATTCTTAGAATTTGTAAGAACTGAAATTCAATTAGATGATATTTTTACTAAACTACTTCCCACCATGAGGTTTGATTTTATTAAGGGGGATCTAGCTTTATTTATTTTTAAAATATTTTTTTAATGTTAAATTATTTATTTTAATTTTTATTTTATCTGTTTTTATTATTCCTTTTTTAAATTTAATATTTTCATCATTTCTGCTTTAAATTTTTTCCGCGTTCATTTTTTTTACTTTTTAATGTAATAATTACTATGTACATAATGACATGGGAATAAAGGATGTCAGAAACTATTTCAAATTAACAACCCATTTTTTCCCCTAAAAACCATTTGAAACGCCAAAAAACCCTTACAGCCTTCGTCTACCTTCAACTACCCCTTCGAAACCCTAAACCGTCTATCCTTCAGAACTTTGAAATAGATATGGCCAAGACAAAGAGAATCGAGGAAGGAGAATCTTGTAATACAAAGCGTCAGTGCTCGGTAGGATGAAAGATTTTAGATGGAAAAGAGATCGATCTAGAATGGCTATACCAGACAGATCTGATGCTGAGGTCAGCTCTTGAATTTCAAATTCCCGAGCAAACTTTTAGTGGAGTGAATACAAAGTTTCTATATGAGTTTGATATTCTTCCCTTTTTCAAATCAGTCCAGTTCATTATTAGAGATACAGAAGACACCATATGTTCAAAAAATGAAGATCTGGATTTTTGAATTTCTTCTATATAAATAGCTAGAATATTAAACTACCCTCATGATGGATTTTATCATTTCAATTTAAAGCATATTGCAGATAATGAACATAATTCAGAGGACATTATGTAATTTTCATTTGGTTATATAAACATAAATAAAATGTCAGTAAAGGATCTGTAGCCTAATCAGAAGATTATTTTTAATTTTTTGAAAACAAATATTTTACCTAGGATGTCAGAGATGGAGAATATTTTATTTCTTTACATGTATTTAATTTTTTTTATAATGAGTGAAATCATGCTGAATTTTCTAATATATATGAAAATATATGTCAACTACTGTTGTCATCCAGAGGCTAGAATGAACTTCTATCCCTAAGGAAGGTTCATTTCCAAATTACTATTTAAATTTGATATGGTAAGATTAATCTATTCCAGAGTAAGATTCCATCACAGCAATATTTTCAATACTGGCATTCTGAGGAAGATTGGATTCTTCTATAGTACTATAAAAGTCATGCTTATGCATGTTGGAGATGAGGAAGACTATGAATCATCTTAAGAGGAGCAACCTGCTAAATCTAAAGAAGGCATGTCTGAATCAAGAGTAAGTGTAATATCAAGAATACTGAGATTTCAGACCGATGATGCACCTGCTATTGAAGAAATTCAACTAGGACTTCAGAGGAGAAAGCATAGAGTGGCTCAAGTTGTTGAGGATCCTATTCAAGTAGCTGTTGGAACAATTGAACTTATTTTAAGCTACATATCTATTTGAGAATCTGCAGTACCAAAAGATAACCAACCAGCAATTTCTCAAATTGAGGTGACTCCTCAAGTGGAAAAATACATTTTGCCTCCATCTATTGAAAATACTAGAGAATTAAAAGTGGCTAGATCTCAAACCATACTGCCTAATGAGATTGTTCTAGAGGAACTAGCTCAAGATGAACCTGTTTTAGAGGATCCAGCCATGGAAGAACTCAATGAAGAGGATGCTCAGGATGAGAAAGAACCTGTGAACATGAATCAAGAAGAGAACATTTATAAAATTCAAAATGAAATTGTTGGTGAATATTTTTTTGTGGTTGAGTCAGGAAATGACTCGAAGGAAAAATCTATGGAGAAGTCAGTATAGAGGAATGATAAAGAGAAGTCAGATGAAAAATCCATACCTCTAGCACTGATAAATCCAATGGAATCTCAAACTAAGAATCATGAACAAGGTGCCTTTGATTCTGATAATGATCATGTGGATGAGTTGATCTGAAAATTTAATAAATTTAAAACTAAAAAGGAATCTTTGAGAAGTGAATTAGAAAAGTAGAGACAAAATTTTCAGAACATGAAAGATAGTTCAGTTTCAAAAATGGAAGTGGATGTCTTTAAGAAGGAAATGTTAGCTGAAGTTGAAAAACAGAAATCTGAAATGGTAATGAAGTCAAATTTAGAAAATTTTAGAATTTTTATAGAGCATCAATTTGCTACGGTGAGGGATAGTCAAGCAGGTACCTCAGCTACGTTTCCTAATCTAATCAGAAGATTTCTAGCCATTACAGCAACTATGAACAATATGAATAAAATACTGCAGGACCTTCATTGTAATAGTTCTCTTTTATCTATGTTTTTGGACAATCATAAGTTTCTTATTGAGTAGTTTACTTCAAATGAACCTGGTATTTGAGTTTTGCTGAATGAGTTCACTGATAAGTTAACTCTTTTTATGGAAAAGGAAGATATGTTACCTGAGTTTTTCATAGTCAATTTGATTGAATACATCTGTATGAATCAGGAAGTAAGGGATCTTATAGTTCAGTTAGATGATGGAATGATGAAAAGGTTGAGATTACAGATGTTAGAGCTCAAGGAAATAATTCAGAGGGGTTGAAACCTATTTTCTAGACCTTTTTAGCCCATCCTTGATTCACATTGTCTTTAAAGTACTTTTAATTATATTTTCCATAAAATATATTTGCATCCCATTTTTTGTGTTATTAATTTGTTTTATTGTCTTCTCTATGTTAGAATGGATGTAATACATATTCAGATATTGATAAATAGTTTATAATAGCATTTACTTAATTTCAGTGCTACATTAAAATGTGTTATATTCCTTCTTCTATCGTTCTTTTTGATATCCCAAAAAGGGGAGAAACATAGATAAACACAACATTTTTTTGGAGGAGAAATATGGATAATCACAACTCACTCATGTCTTTATTTATAGAGGATATTTTTTTTCTTCTTTATAAAGGGGGATAAAATGTAAAAATTATGAAATGATTTTGTTAAAACAAATTTTTTTCTATGAAAACTTCTAAATTATATGAAATTAATTTTGTTAGATAATTTCATTGGGTATTTCATGGGTTTTGTGATCATCAAAATGGGGAATATTGTTGAGCAACTGTTGTTTTTAATAATACTCTATCTTATTATGATGATTTTGATGTTTAGAAATACCCTTGTTTTTTATTCTAATAATTTTACTTTGAGTATATTTTGGGAAATTAATATTATTTATTTTTCTGTTTTGGAATAATATTTAAGCATTTTTATCCATGTGGAATATTTGACAAAGTGTTCGAAAATAATTTTTAGTACTTTAGCATTTTCTGGAAACACTTTTCATACCCTATGTTAAGAATCATAGAAAAATGATAAAATCCATCATTTATGGGTTATCAAGAAAGTATGGTTAAGCAATCATATGTTATCAGAAAAGTGTGGAAGTAGAACCCAACGTTTGGAAAGAACCTTACGTTTGGGATATCAGAAAAGTATGGAAGAAGAACCCTATGTTTATTAATGAATGATATGTTTGTTTCTCAAAAGTATGGGTCATCAACCTTACTTTTGTAAACAACCTTACATTTTATCATAAAGTATGGATCTTGTACATTATGTTTAGAAGCTGATAATGTATGTACTATGTACAGTACATTTGAAAGTTGAAGAGAAAAGTATGGTTTATCAACCTAATGTAGTGAACCTTATGTTGTGAACCTTACATTCAGAGAATGTATGCTATCCTGTTCAACCCTACATTTAGCGTTAGAGATTCAAACATGACTTTATTAAGTAACAGTCTTTATGCGGATTATCAGGATGATTTTAAGCCATATTAAAATCTCGATTTTAAAGAACATCTTTGACTAATTTAGAGACGTTTATTTATGATTCAAAGGAATGGTTTTAGAGGATATTTTCATGTTGGATATTAAGGAGAGTTATGACTACTATGTTATTCAAATATTTGAATATTGTGATTCTATAGGTGACTTTTGTGGATCTAAATTTGAATGGAAAATGATTGTCTTTATTATATATATCTATGTTATTTTGAGTTACAATGCACTATATAGATAATTATGATAGAGATGAGAATAACATATTCTTTAGTTTTTTACAACTAAAATTTTCAGAGATATTCGAGTTTTACATATTTGTTGCCACTAGTTATGATCAAACTATGTTTTCTGAAGAAGAAGAAACACATTAAAGATTCATCGTTTCTTTATCGAAGATCTTTTCTGAATCTATTAATGTTGCAGAAGTTATTTCTATATCTATTGAAAACCAGATCGGCTCAGAACTACTTCTACCTAAATATAATTTTTTCTGAATGCGTCGATATATCTACTGTCAGTTGTGTGTCATTGCAACTTTGAAGAACAACTGGAAAGTATTTTCAAAAAAATACTCTTTTTATTTTGAGTAACCAGTTTCTTATACTCTTATTTGTATTAAGTTCAATGTATGAACTAGAAGGATCTGTTTCATCCTTAATGTTAAAAAGGTATCAACTGCCTGCACTCAGTTATGGAATGGTCTATTGATAAGAAGACCAAATAGTGAAAATCACCAAGCTCATGGAGTAGTGTTTTGGTGGAGTGGACTAGGGGCCTTTTGTTCCCCGAACCACTATACATCCTTGTATTCTCTAATTGTTTATCTTACACTTCATAAATAATCTGATAAATATAAAATAAAATAATTGATCATCATCATAATTCATGAAGGGTTTTTAAAAGACACAATTCACCCCTCCCCTCTTGTGTGTATTTAGTATAACCTGATCCAACAACAACAACCAGCACCATCCATATCACCATACCGGAAGAGGTTGATATGGATCTTAGGTGGTCCAATTAAGGGTCCGGTGTTAGTATATAACTTATGGATTTTGAAAAAATTATTCATACTGAGAGGTCGATAGATAAAGTTGATGGCAGCACCAATTTAGGTTTTAGCCATGTGTATTAGATAACCTTACTCGTGAGGATATTGTGAGACTTTTTGTGATATTTAATTAAATAGTGGAACATGAGGATAAGAATAAAAGCATCAATATTCTCACCTCTCTAGAGAAGTTCTAGGACATTAGCTTGGAGTTGAGAGGATGTGAGTTTTCTCTTTCTTCTATTTTCGAACATAGACAACCTCCTTTCATATCAAGTCTTACATCCACGCTTGACTTGTGCAGATTTATCTACAGAACAAATTTACATGAAAATTAATGACCAAGACCTCCATATTCATTCTACATATATTACAAAATTAGTAATGGATGAGGACCTCAATTTTCAAGAATTCTAAGATCCCTTCATCCCAGTTGATGATTGAACTTAAGAGGACATTCTTCACCAGAATGTCCATACATAAAACATTAAGACCAATGATGTTAGAGTGGAATTATTTCCAACCATTAATCCACCAATGGGTGATCATTGATATATTATCTAATTTTTCTATTTACTATCCACCATATTGACTTCCTATTTTTAATGAGTGTTTTTATCTTCTTTTCAATTCCATCAACTTTGATGGAAAATCCTGATGTGGGGGATTTTGTGAAAATTCATCCAACATTGGTAGGCAATGATAACATAGTTTTGGGGGGAGCAGAGCTTGGTTCCTTATTTAGTGCACTATTCCAAGAATACATCTCTCCCTCTGAAAGTTATTCAAAGCCAAACATGGAGACACATGACACCTTGCACACCAAAAACCATATCATTTGGCGATATACCTATAGGATAGTATCAAAGACACCTTTTAAAGACCTACCATCTCAATTTCACTAAATTCCAACCCAATTTTATTATTTAGGGTATAGATAGTTTGATAACCACGTGGTCCACCATGTTGTGAAGTCAATGTGGCGATGGGAAGAGGAGCGATGGTCACAACTGGTGAAGGCATAGTTGGAAGTCATGTTTCTAGATCTCATGACTCAATATATGTAGTAGAAAACATCCATGCCAATGAGGTTGAGAAGAATATAAACTATGTAGAAAATAAATATCTCTAAATGTTATGCCTTTAAAAAGAAATAAATTACATATAGAAAGATATCATTCAAATCTATCATTACTAAAAGAGGGTCTCAACATATGAAAAGGGTTCTATAGATACAATGTAGGAGAAACTTTTTCCCATTGAATACATCATCACCACACAGCTGGTTGGGTTTCAAAAAGCTATAAATAATACATGAACCAAAATTAAATATCTCAAGGTTTATTTCAAGGAACTCCTATAAAATTTGATAGAGAATCTCCAGGTGGTAAAATATCCTCCACATTTTAGACATGAATGAAAAAGGATTTTTTTTCTTTGATCATTTATTTTTGTGATTCTTTCATCATCATAGTCATAAAATATCACATAAAAGTTCTCTCTTGATTGAATGTCATTATGTTACAGTGACAAAATTACAAAAAATAGTACAATAGAATTCTAAATTTTTTCTAAGCCCTTTTCTTTAACTTTTATGATTTTTTCAACTATTTCCAGGTTCACAAGATAAACCATTTGAATTTTGTGTATTTTTTGTCATTTTCTTGATTTTTTACTATGTAAAAATGATAATAAATTAGAGGGAAAGACTTGGATTTTTCATAAACTAACCTTTTCAGGTTTTCAACCTAATAATTTTTTTTCATTTTTTTTCATTGCTTAATTTTTTTCCAAAACCATATAGAGTACAGGTCTACGAATCTAAGATATAGCTTTTATCAAGGTTCCCTTGTTCTTTTTTTATCCTAGAAATTAATCTGTCTCTTTTTGGGTAGTTTAGTGCCTTGTGAGTTAAACTAATGCAACTGATGTACTAGGTCTAACAAATTTGATCACTAGTTATAGAATTATGACCCAAGAAATGATCTCTAGCCAACAATTTTCATACATTATTTAGATACCTAAATGGGTATTTTGAGTCATGACTTTGTGATTTTAAGATATGAAACATGATGTAAGTAAAAAATACAACGAAAGAACATATACCATATTAAAAAATTAGTTTTCAACATGATTTTATCATTGGGGATTACGTAGATGGAATATTTCTCTCCCAAGGATGAACTTACCTAGAGTTGATAGGCTCTTTTGGGGGGTGAATTATGTAAAGAAAACTAGGGTGTATTACTACATAGTCAAGGAAACAACACCATATAGATGATATTCCCTTTTGGGTGGTAGATGTATGAAAATCCAATTGGGAATATTGCTACATCATCTGACAAAGATTCCTTCAAGAATATTACATACCATTACCAATGTATGGGTAGTTTTTTTAGATCTGTATTTCTCAAGACCATAAAGGATGATTTGTTAAGGTATAATGTCTAATAATTAAAATATATTCTATATTTTTATTACCCATTAATGGTAAACAACTCCTACAAAAATTTAGATTCTATGAAGGAGGATGAATTATTCTTAATGAAGAATAGAAGGGGGAAACCCCCCCCCCAACACGATATTAAACATCATGTATTTTAATGTCATGCGACCGGGACATGGACCATCCAGTTCAACATCTTACAATATGGATGTTGAGGGATAAGGTTTAAGGTTTTTTATTTGACTTACATATTAACGATTTTCTCATTAACATTAATCTATCCATGAATGTTTTTTCATTATTAGGAATGATGAGGGATGGTTTTTAGGCTATAATTTGGATGTTTCTAGATGTGAAGTTTGATATCGTGGAAAGGGACTATGGATATAGAAGAGGTCTCTATTGGGAACGTATGTCGGTCTGGTTGATAGGTCCTTTATTATGACTTATGAAAATCCAACTGGTGTTTATTATTTCATAGTCAAACAATGATATCCTTTGGCTAACATTCCCTTTTGGTGGTCCAGTTATGTAAATACAACAGGGGAATAAAACTGTATATTCAAGAAAAGGTTTCTATAAGAATCTGATATCCAATCATTGATGATCAAGGAAATCTTATGATGATTCATATTTCCCCTAAATAGAGTTTTTTTTGTAATAAGTGTATGTATTTTTTAGGTGTATTTCATATAAAAATTATAAAGATTATGGAGAAATGATTCCCTATGTATGTTTGACCTGTATATGGGTATGGGGTTTTTTATTGTGCTTGGGCATTATAAGTAGGGTCTAGGTGTCAATACCTTTCTCTTCAAAGTGATAATAAAGTCACAATTAGTTCGTAAAATGATTCCCCACACTGATTTAATTCTTCTATAGAAAAGGTGTATCCCCTTTTTTGAATGCAAGCTCACAAGCAGTGTGAGAACCCTAATTGAATTCTCTTATCTAGATCTGAATCATACATAAGAGAGTATGGAAATTTTCATTTGTGCAGTTGTACCAAGATGTAGGATCTAGGAATAAAATCGTATCTCATCAAAGAGAGGATAAATCTACACATAGTTCTCAATTTTTCGTCATGAATGATATGAAAATCATGCATTTAAAAGTTATAAAAAATGGATATATGGTGTACCTTTTATGGTATTCTGACCAGGACTATTGTAAACCTGATGTGAATTGATATTCCTTGATAATTTAGTGAATCCTTTACCAAAACTCTTAATCCAATGTGAGTTTTACTCAGTGTGATAAATAAGTAGGGGAAAAGGTTTACTCCACTAGAAAAAGGTGATAAAAATTAATCACATGAACATTTTGATTTGTTTGGTTGGATCAAGATGTAGGATTTGGGTTTCACTATGCATCTCATTGGAATTAGAACAATTTTTTAAATAGTTTTTGGAAAACTATACATTTTAGTGTCATGTATTTAGGACGTCAACCATGTAGTTTAATGTCATAGAGTAAGGGAGATGGTGAATCGACCTCAAAAAAAAGAAATACTATGGATGGACCCCAGACTTGATATATGTCCATTGCTATATATCTTATAATGGCATGAACCAATCCATACATTTTTATTTAATTTTAAAGATGAATAAATGGGATGTTAATCATGCAATTTACTATCATGTGGTAAGAAAGAAGTCTACACGATAAGTAAAAGAAGGCATGAATCCTTACAAATGTTTTTCAAGCATTAAATAAATTATCTCATGAGAGGCATCTTTTATTTTGGATAATAGGCTTCCCAAGATGGTTTCCAAGGGCATCCTATACTTAGTACACATGGTAGCACTACATTTTAATGTCATGTGTGGATGACGTTCTCATGCAGTTTAGCATCTTGTGACTAGGTTGATATGGTGTCTTGTAGTATTAGTTTATATGGATGGGATTTTAAATCTCATGCAAATAATGGTTGATACAATGATTATCCGTTCAAAGATGTTCTAACATACATCAGAAATGAAAAAGAAAATTTATACCAAGATCTTGGGGATTCTCAAATCAGGAGGATTGAGTTGGGACAAAACTAAAGGAATAATTGATGACAAAGTTTGAGAATAAATTTTCATTTCAATGTTTTTGAGGATTATATATATATATAATAGTTATCTCCCATGGAATAATGTTCCTCTGGTTTAATATCTCTTTTAGTGGGAATCTTATTCCAATCTAGATGTGGAATATCAATGAATAGTAAAACAACAACACTCCCTGACTGAAAATTGCTTTTGTTGGGTGACTTTCGGAAAGGGAACTAGGGAATATTACTAAATATTTACATAATTGTGTGCTTAATAATCATACAACCTATCATTTATGGCCATGTAATGCTTTTGGATATTCTAAATTTCCCAAGACTGGGAGGGTGATCTGTGGAAGAATTATTATGTGTACAAAGGAAGCATTTCAACCAGCATTTTCCATGGTGTAAGAAGTCCCTTATATAGATTTTTTTTATTTATATGAGGGAGATGAATATTTTAATTTCCATTACAGGATTCTAAATGAGGGAAACTAATTTAAGGCCCCTACATATATCTATGTTTAGCTATAGTAGCAGGGGTGTTGATTTGTGGATGGGCCCAAGAAATATTGTCTAGTCATCAATATGTGTACTATTTGAGAAGAGAATCAAGGTACACGATGTTCATGTAATTCTCCTTATATAGGTATTACATGTAAAAAAGAGATGTGAGGATTTTTATATTTTATTTAGACCTAGGAGTGGAGACCTGTTCATCACAACATATCCTATAATTTTAGGAATCAATCCTCTTTTAGTTCTTAAGTTAAGGTTTGGTAGGTGACCACCACCAATGATTATGATCCACTCAAGCGCATATTGAAATGTTACAAAGTTTTACATATTGAAATAAGGACATGAACCAAATAATTTTACATCATTCTAAAAAGGAATTATACTATAGTTTAACATCTCAAAATATGATTTTTATTAGATTTATGTCATTCAACATGGACCATATGATGTTCCTTTTAAGTCATTGAATTTCATACCATTATTTTACATATTTTAACATCTTACATCAAAAAAATTCTTCCCAATAGTTTTATCATATTACAATATGGATGATATTTTCTCTATCACACCAAGTATTTCTTGAGAAATATTTCATTGGCTTGAGATATAATGAGAAATCCATCCAAAAATATTGGGGAATAATATTAGTTATAATGTATCTTGGGAATAGAATAAGGTTAGTCCAATTTTAGATCAAACATTGGAGGTTTCTTCGCCCAATATTATTAGTGTCTTGTGGACTAGTACCAGTTCAAGTTTGAGGAATGGAAAGATGTGAACATTCTTCCTAATATATCATTCTATCTGATTTTTATGGACTTCCAAGAGATACAAGGTATTCAGTCCTTTCCCATACACTCACTCCAAATTGTCTATCCATTTATAGGATTGCTCATCTATGGATTTTTTATCACAGATGGAAACACAAAGCAAGGGAAATTAGAACCCAATGAGTAAGACTATTTCTATCCCATTTACAAGTGAATACAGGGTCACCTGTGTGGTAGTTCATATTATACATTGGTTGGATCACAAGGCATTTAGGATATAGTCAAACCGATACTTTTTATCATTATCCATCATTCTCTAGATTTTGTTTGATAGGGTCTTGTTGAAGGACTTTATCTATTCTTATCCAATAATGGAAAGTGGGATGAATAGTTGGATTTGATATTATAATCCTTGTAAAACTTATAGAGATCATCATAATAGAAATTGGTTCCTTTA
Organism: Viscum album; assembly: GCA_963277665.1. NCBI lineage: Eukaryota > Viridiplantae > Streptophyta > Magnoliopsida > Santalales > Viscaceae > Viscum > Viscum album. The sequence continues at coordinate 1,891,812,325 of OY728122.1, read as the reverse complement.
TCCATTAATATAGTATGTGGGAAACCAATTTTGATAATAATTTTGGATTTTAGGAAGAGAAAAATTATTTTTATGCTGACTTCTTTGAAGGGTATTTCCTCTACCAATTTAGAGAAAAATTCAGTAGTAGTTATGATATATTTGAACTATTTATCTGTAAGTAAAAGATACAGCCCTACAACATCCATTCCCCGTACAAAAAAATGTCTTGGTGTATTTGGATATTTTTATAAACTCTGGGGGTTGATGGATGAAGTTATCTTGAACTTTAAAGGAATGAAACATCTTGGTGAACATTGTGTAATCCTTCATCATCAAAGTCCAAAACTATATAACCCTTAAGATTTTATTCTAAAGCTTGATCCCTAATTAGTGGGTATCGCAACCTCCTATGTGAAGTTCTTTCGTGACCAATGTTCCCTATTATCCATCAATTCATCTTATAAGGACTCTATTAAATTCTCATTTATAGAGGGATTTCCAGTGATTTGGGCCACCATAAAGAGTAAATATTCTCACTAGTCATCGACTTTTTTATTTTATTTCTATATCCAATGAGATCAAACCATCTAGAAGGTAGTCCACAATGGTAATAATCCAAACAGTCATAGGGAAGTCTTTTATGGTAAGGGAACTAACATTATTTACTTTTTCCATGATCAAATGAATACAAAGAAAGACTACTTAGTGGTGGGAAATGTTGATGATTGTTTCATCCATGTCATGATCTTCCAAAGTTGTGGCTAAATTTTCCAATGCATCATTCGATGAATTATATGATCGTAGGACTTGATTCAAGGTTTTATATGTGGGTAATTTTTCAATTATCCCCTGAACATAGTAAAGTTGTGGTTTTGGATCTTCTTTTCTAATATCATAATCCACATTGATCTATTAAATTAAAAAATTTGAATTCCCTTTCACATATAAGTGGTACACTATGATTTTAAGTTCTAAATCTAGTCTTATAATGTGGGCCTGATATTACACCTTATTAAATTTATATCCTTATAAAAACATGAAGTAGCAGTAGAAGACTATTATTTTTAAAGAGATAAACATGACCCCCTACCCGACTTTTCTTAGCTTAAGGGTTTCCATTGTCTTCCCTATTGGGCTTCTTGTTGTGCCATCCAAATACATCTCTCATATCTGGGTGACCTCTTGAATAGAGGATACTTATTTATAATAATATTTATTATTCAATGACATTATTTACATAGATGTAACATCTATAAATAAATTTTTGAATCCATAGCATTACATTGCTTACTGTGGCATGAACTGAATGTAAAACTAATTTATGATAACCGCCCATTGTGACAAATATCCAGTCAAAATGGGATGACTGAGGATATAATTGATCGGGTTGTTATGAGAGACCATGTGGAACTCATGGTATTTCTGGTAGTGCCTAAAGTTTTAAAAGATAAATATTAAGACCAAGAAACTCTTCTGGATATCTTAATTAAAAGTTTTAATGTCAATCATGGTTCGGCTAAGATAATGTAGTTTATTTTCATTTCCAGTGCCATTATTTTTTGTGAGGAAGGTGCCTGATGATTGTTCTAGGTATGTCACCAACATAATGAGTGGTTTCAATTCAATATGTGGAATTAAAAAAATTGGGATCCAAAAATATTTTCTGAGGTGGTCAAATTTTTCTTGATAGTCGTTGTTCTACTGGTATTTAAGCCCCTTTTTCATCAACCAAGTGAAGGGAAAAAACTTCCCTATGAGGGTTTCTATAAAGAAATGAATATTTGTAAGTTTCCCCTATAAAAACCTTAATTATTTGAATTTATTATGTTTTGATATATCAAGGATAGATCTTATCTTCTCAAGGTCTTCTTTGATTCCATGATAGAATATGATAAATCTAAGAAATTTCTCTGAGGTAACACTGAAATCACATTTCGAGGGATCATCATGAGGCTATATTGTTTCAATTTATTGAATATGGAAAAAATATTATATAGGTTATCTAAAAACTCTCAATAATTAACTACAACATCATCAATGTTGCATTTGAAAAGCCTCTCCAAGAGGTGTTTTCAGATGTGGTGCACCGAACATTTCTATGTTGCAGCATCATTATTCAATCCAAATGGAATTACCCAATAGAAAAATACTCCCTAAGGAGTACTAAATGTGTTGGATTCATCTTCTCATTGAACCATTCATATTATATTATATCCTAAATAGCCATCCATGAAGGATAAGACCTAATATCTAGAAGTTTCATCAATCAGTAGCTCAATGATCAGGAATCAAAAATCATATTTTGGATAGTATCATTTGAGATCTCTAAAGTCAATGAAGACACTAATTTTCCTATATTTCTTCTTTACTAGGGCTATGTTGGATATCCATATCAGATACTAGACTTCCCAAAAAAAATAGCTATGATGATCTTTTAAACTTCCACAATAATTGTATTAGGGTGAGTCAGGTGTATCTATTTAGCTTTATTTTTGTATCCTAGATTGTTTTCTAGAAAACCCAGGTGATGAGTGGATACATTAGGATTGAGGCCTATAATATCTTTCTAATTCTAAGTGAACTGGTTCAAATGAAACTTTATAAAGGAGGTATATACCTATTTTTCTTAAGAATGCACGATTTCGCTAATGAAAGTGGTTCATGGGTCCTCTTCTACACTAATATTTATTGTTATGAGATTATCAATAGTGGTAGAAACACCTTCATCAAATGTCAGACAGGCTTCCCTAAGGTCATCCTCTTCTTCCTCTTCCTCTTTGTCTTAATATACTATATAAATAAGTGGGGAACTATATAATTGAGTATGATATTCAGAGTTAAGAGTGGAATCAACATTTTGACATAGGGATGATGAAGCATAACCCTCTAAACCCACGGATGGTGTGGTGTCTCCATAATGTTGTAGAGGGGAAATAAGGGAAAAGATTTATTATCTTTACTCTCTTCTAGTGACATGACAACCTTTACTGCATTTTCTGAGGATATAGGAATCTATTTAGGTCTAGGAGATTGAATGAGGGCATTTTCATCTAAGATTTTTCAACTCTCTAGTGTGTCATTGACCCCTACGCCACTATTAGGATCAGTTTTCATGCCTGATATCATGAATTTTGTTTAATATGAATTAGAATTTGGTCTCATTCCCTTAGTATGATGGATAGGAATCATATATTCTCCACCAATCTATTTTAAGGGACCGTCCAAGGTTATTTCTAGACCATTTAGGTTCATGAACAAAGAGGCACTCTTGGTCATGGGCTATTTTCATACACTGTTATAATCCTGTATCAATGTACTAAGTTTCACTAGATTCAAATGGGAATTTATCACCATAAAATGTCCCAAATTGACCATTAATTCATTATTTTAGGCATTTTTTGAATGATGAGTGGATTTTCTTTTGATGATTCATCCAAGGACTTCCCATTAGAACGTTGAAAGTTGTTTACTACTGAAACACCATGAATTATGAGTCTGATACAGGGTCTTGAAACTGGACATTGATATTGATTCCATAAAGAGGATTTTTATTCCACATAACCCTAATATATCCAATTAGTAGAGGACAAGTGGGCCTTACTGTACCCTAGTCGATGAAGTGCTCGGGCCAAAATGAGGTTGACTCATAATTCATTTTCAATAAAATCTTGTCTAATATCAAGGTCATTTATCACTTTAGATACATTCAAGGGTCTCATGTGTCCCTATATAATGATATCATTGTCCTACTCCATGAAAGAGATGATCTTGTGGAATTTAGAAAGATCAATATCTGGATGATATACTTGAGAAACTATGATTTCAACTTCAAATTATATATGACTTAACAAAGACCCTACGAGTTCTTCCCGATGGACTTTTGATATACATATATCATACAAGATTGAAAAATTGGAGGTAACATGGCCCAATTACTTCAGAATTTCATGTTTTGAAGCTACAACACTTCACATCCCAACATGAGGATGCTCTTCTGTAAGAACTTTAGAAACAAAATTAATTGATACAAGTGGATTGGCCATTGGAATAGGAGTTAAAATAGATTTTTTTATTAGTAGGTTAGGTCGACTAGGTATACCAGCACGTTGAGGATAATTTGGTGATGGAATACCATCAATTAAATATTCTATGGATATCTGGTAAGATATATATATATAGAATATGATAGGATGCTTCCCTTCTCCTATTGGTCCTGCTGGAGGTCTCTCTTATTAGTTTTAGTAGCATAAATGGTCAGAGCGATGATGTGGTTGAAGTATTGACTTTTTTGTGATTGAATATTCCCTTGTGTCATCAACCCTTATGGATTATTCGCCTTGTTACACAATTATATGCCGTAAATATTTGATTATGTCCATATTCATCATAAAATAAGGGATCCAATATTTGAAAAACATTAATGTAATCAAAAATTTACTCCTCATCTGAAGAGGACTCTGTCTGGCAGGTCAACTCTTGTTATACCATTTTTTAGGGTAGAGAAAATAATTCTAGGATGTAAGGCATGAACATTGAGAGATTCAAATCCAACTTTTTTCTTGTTATAGTTTCATCTTCTTTTGTTCATTTCTAACCCTTAAGAACATTTCATTTTGTATAATATTGGATTTTTCAAGACTAATGTACTTATGGGGTCGACAATGCCACAATAGGATTGTTTGGGAGAATATTTGGTTATCTCAACTATGCTTTGAGGATAGAATGAGTCTATTTTATCATCCTTCTAACTAAACAATCAAAACAATTCTTTGTATCTTTGTTAGTAACCTCTTTCCATTCACCCATTTCACCTTATATAGTGGCAGAAAAACACGCGACCTATATTGGTCACTTTCCCAGATTTACATATCCAGATTTGTAAAACCATAAGATTTTACAGTATGTATATTTTTGAATAAATTAAATTTCCTTTATAGTTTAAATTTCATGTAACACCATGCTTAAATAAACTCCAAAATATTATTATTCTAACCAAAATTTATGATTTTACGAAATATATATGAATGAAAAAAAACATTATGAAATATATATGAATTTCATGCTCAATAAAAAATTTTATTCATCCTAAACCTCTAAAACAATGTTTAAAAAATTTATTTATTCTTAGTAAATAAACACATATTTTTTAGTATAGCCATTTTGTTATCCAAATATATGTTTTCTTTCAAAACGTTTTATTATTTTTTATTTTTTGAAAATAAATATAATTAATTTTTTAAACTTTCATAAAATTTATTTTATAAAATAAGCATAATTTTTGGAATCATCATGTCAAAATTGTCTTGTAATGAAATTTTGATAATTTTTTGAAAAGTTTAATTTTTCACAGAATAGTAAAGAATGCAATTTTTTATTAAACTCTCATTTTCTTTATATTTATGAGTATTTTTATGAAATTAAACGTATATAAAATATAAATAAGTAAATTTCAGTTACATATATACTATTTAATTAAATTTTTATAATCTTTATACCATAATTTTTAATAAGTACATTGTTTTGGCTTAAAGACACATTTATCCAAAAAATTGTTTTACGTTTCATTTTGATAGTTAAATTTTAAATGTAATTTTTGAAATACTATGTTTTGAATTATTAAAAATGGATTCTATATTTTTAATCATGATATAAGAATTATTTCATATTTTATTTTTATTTTTAGGAATAAAAAATATACCATGGTAAAAAAAGATTTACCAAAGTAGAGGTAAAATAATGTTGGGAGTTAAATTTAAAATGTAAAAGGATAAAATAACAAAAATAAAATATTAAATGGCTGTATTATGTGTTTCTATACCTTGAACATCCATTAAAGAATTAATTATCAAAAACATTGTTAGGAATTAATTCCACCTAAATGTGGTTTGCCTTAAATATAAAATAACCATTATTTAACCACTTAAAACCACCCCTCCTCAAGTATAAATACCACTCCTCCCCACCTACTTCCTCCCCAAAAGACTTGAATATATTAAAATCTCTACTGAAACCTCTAATCACCACTATAACTAAATCACAGTGCTTCTTATCTAACCCAAATATCAATTCCATGTTCTTTAAGACTCTTTAATGGTGGTGATATTAAACATGTAACATTTTCAAACAACTTATCTTAATTTATTTTCTTCTTCTACCTTATATTAACATATTTTAACCATCAAATAACAATAAATATAACATCATTTATATACATAAATATTATTTTTTAAATGGAATATTTTATATCCACTTCTATTCTTATGTCCATTTATCCAAAGAAGCGAAACCATTGTCCAAATTATTGGGTTAACGGTCTCCAGGAATAATAATTTTATCCAATTTCCATTTTCTCATTCAAGGATGGTTATAAAGGTATTATTATGGTCAAATAATATTTTATTAGGTATATTATAACATATTTCATTTAATTTATCTAATATATATATGTAATATTAAGGAAAACAAAACTAGTTTGTGATGGTTGGAGAAATCGCCAAAATAAACTAAACATTTATCATTAACATTTTATCAAATGAATCATACTAATACCATATATAAAAATGTTATATGTGAATTTTTAAACATTTTTATGTGAATTAATACCATTTAATTTCATTTCTGGAGTTTTATAACCATTTGATAAGAGAATCCATAATTATACATAAGTGAACCGATCATGAAACCATTAAACGAATGCACATGAAATAATGAAAACAATGAAATATTAATAATTAAAGGGTGGTATAATGTTATAAAAGTATCATATAATTTATTATAAATTTAAATATTTTTCAATAATTAATTTTTTTTTAAACCTTTATATTGGAGATTAAAATAATCAAAACTAAAGGGAATTGTGAGGTAATGGTTTCTCATCTAACTTTTACTTCTATGAGATATATACCTCATTCATAAATAGTTCTTATGTGTGGTGTATGCACTAAAATTTGATTTATAATATCATGAATGTAATTATATTTATTTCATTAAATGTTTCATTTTATAATTATTACTTTTATGGGTCATATGATTCGACTGATTATAATATGATAAAGAATTTCTTAACTCAATTTTATTTCATTGGGTCAAACTTGTACATCACAGATTATATCACCTTAAGATTATGTGTATGGTGAATTTTGAATGTATTATTTTTTATTTCCACTTATTTTATTTCATTTACATCTCATCCACATAACCTATTTTTTTTATTAAATATCACTCTAATGATACAATATTTATAAGGGAATTTTAAAAAATATATTTTTAATGTTTCCCATGGATCTAGGTTTTTATTCCATGTCAGTATTTTCCAAATTTTTTGTTAATTTTTTTAATCTATTATAATTGTTTAAATTAAATTTTAATCAGTTTTTAATAATTAAAAAATGGTTTGAAAGGATTCTATTTTTCATTTTCTAAATGAGTTTTTGGAAGACTTTTACAACAAAAATACAAAAGGAATGTTTCTTAAAGTAATACGACATGAACATAATTCCCCATCATTATAGAAACTTAATGATTTGAAGATTAATTTACAAGCATAGAAGATAATTTTCAAAGAATTTTTTTATTTTATAAATAAATGGATATTTAAAAAAAAAATATTTGAAAATTGAATTTTTATTTTTCAAGAATTATTTCAAGTGATCTATCAAAATTATTTTCCATATAAGATGATATTATATTATTTTACTTATTATTTATTAGGGATATTATTAATGGATACTATCATTATTATTTTTATGTTTATTTTATTTTTATGATATCCTGATGTTTATGAAAACCATTTCTTTTCCACAAGATATGTTATGATGAAATGTTTATGAAACTCATTTCTTTACATGGGATTTAATTTGATGAATGGTTTTTATTATTATAGAACACATATGTATGGATTTAATTTTTTGATGGTGGTTAAGTTATGACCAATTATAGTGGTTATGTTATAACCAAGGATGGTGGTTACATTATAGAAAATTATAGGTGTGACATATATCTCCCTATAATTCATTTGGTAATGATTAATATCTCATGAGATAGATCGGAATAAAATGGTAATTGATCTTGGTTAAGCATGACTATACTAGAATGGGAAGTGAAGTCAGTTCAGTAAGATATGATTGGAAATGCAAGTAAACTCATTTCAGTAATATTGGTCTGGAACGAGGAGTTAAGTCATTTCAGTAAAGGAATATGTTTACAATGATGGTATTCAGAGTGTACTTTCACTACTACGATGGTTTGTTTAGTGAACACATTCCTCTATGAGGAAATATATACCACTGTGGTTGTTGGGGTGTCCTTCCCTTGAAGTGTAGCTTCCCATAGAGTTCCCTCATAAACTTTGGCAATGAGCCATGTATACTAACGTAATGATTTTCTATTCCTATATGTATTCTAAATTCCTTGTTTTGTTCCATTATAATTCTCTCATGGATAATGTTGTTTTATTATTTTTTCCTTATAAACTTCTATGTATTATTAAATGAATCGATATTATTATGTTTGATATGCAGGGCATAATTTTCCAATGTTATGCTCATGTTCTTATTCTATTATGCTTATGTTATGATTTGAATATCCCTTATTTTCCCTTACTGAGCATTTGAAATCACATATTTCTTATGTATATATTCCACAGGATATGCAGAATGGTATTAAGTATGATATGTGAAATAGTGTTCAATTTATGAAGAAATAATTGGGAGAATATTTCAATGTTTTATGAAGTAGTTTCTTATGTTTCCAAGTTTCCAAATACATTAAACCCATACGATTCTAGAATTATTTTTTTATGTATTATAATGAATATTTATGTATTTAGATGTACTATATATATACGAAAATAATGGGTTGTAATAGTTAGTATTAGAGCAAGGTTTAGTTAACATTTAGAAACTATGGTGAGAAAACCTTAACTAATATCTCTAAGGTTAAGTCTAATTATTTTTTACAATCCTATCATTTTTTTAACGATCAAAAATAAAATAGTATTAAATATATGGCGTTGTAGATTAAAATTTTATAAGTACTTTATCTTTATTATGTGTTTTCCCACTATAATTATGGTTTCTTCCACTACGATTTTTAGGATTTATAAAATGGCTGGAACCAGTAGTATTCATGTTAATGGTGAATGTGATGGGAAATGGAATAATCTTCCTCATGGGAAACCAAATTAAATAGGAGTTGGAAGACAAAACCTTGTTTTTGTGAATAATTGGTAATATAATAATATGATAAATAATATCAACTTTATTAAGTTTCCTAACCCATCTAATAAAATAAAGATATTGTTTCATGGTGTCCAAAGTGGAATGAAAGTTCAATTTTCCCCATGTAAAGAAAGTGTGAGGAGGCATCAAGGAGACTGTTTCAAAAGAACATAAAGATACTTTGGTTGTCAAAAATTAGGATACAAAGCATGTAATTACAAAGGAAAATTGAAATGTTTAGTTAATGCAATGGATATGAATAATGGTATTCATAAGTACCATCAACATTTAAATGTTTTAGATGAGGAATATATGGGAATTATAGAAATTGATGTTGTTGGGGAAAATAATGTTAATAGAATCGACAAGGATGTATAACAAATGGTTATGTTATTGATTATAAAGAGACTAAAAATTATATATGATATGGAAGAAGTGATAAGGAATAAGATGATGAAACCAATATATAGGATTAATAAGGAAGTGTAATAATTGAGTGTTTATGTATTGGAATTCAATAATAATGTTGTAGAAGTATTTTTATAGCATGATGGAATAATTAAATATCAATGGACTATCCCGCTGTATTTTTTCATCAAGTATTTAAAAGTATATATTGAATGGCACTAGTAACCCTAAAAAGTGATTGATGTGGTAAGGAGATATTTTTGAGACCACATGATTAAGGGAAATATAACCCAAAATATGTGCATGATGTTGTGATGTTAATGGGATAAAGAGATGTTTGATTGTGATATAATAAATGGGATAGTATTGATGAACTTGAAAGTGATTAGAAATCTATTAACAAGGTGGTTTATGGACTGAGTTCATAGAATTTTTTGATTTAGGTTATGAGGATAGAGTTATTTTTGGAAGGAATTCTTCTTTTCACTATGGTTTTATGGAAATTCAGGTTATTATCATGTTTCAAGAGAATACATGAGAAATATATTCACATGTTTGGTGTGTGAAAAATAAATAGATACACCAAGTTCATTATGGGATTAAAAATAAGTTGATTTTGAAGATTTTTGGATCTTCTTTAAAAAAAATTGTATTTTAATCATTTGTAAGGTTCAAGGGTATCCATTTATGAAATTGTTTACATTGAACTTTGGAAGAGGTTTTAAAGATTCGTTTATTTCATAACTATATGAACATTTATTTGTATTGGATAACCTATGAAAACCATTTTGTTGTGATGATAACTAGAGAAATAAGGAATGACTTTTCAACCCATTAATGATCTTATGATCTGCTAGTACATTCAGCATTGCAATTTAGACTTGATTTCATGGAGTATGAAATGAAGCGGAAATTGATCTAGTCACAACCAAAGAGTGATTTTTTTTACTTATATAATGAAATCAAGGAATTATATATTCTCAAAATATTTTAAAATAAAATTTTATAATATTATCAACATTTCTGATGATATCAGTTTCCTTTCTCAGAACAATTTAATCTATAGTTTTTTGGTTATTAAAATTATCTCAACCATGTTCTATATCATTATATATAAGAATATGGTATTCATAATTATCTTCCATTTCTATGTTTTCTCTTTCCACTGTTTTTCTTCTAATTGGAATCCTTGTTTTTTGGGGACCTTCACCTTTTACTTTCCCTATTTTAAGAGGAGATTTTATTAGCCCTTTTTATGATGTTAGTTTCCCCCAAAAGGAATTTTCAAATATCCAAAATTGATTTTTGAAGTGAAATTTCAAATTTTGAGGATCCAATTTCATGAAATTATTGTTAATATCAGGGTGGTGGATTATCAATTGGAAATTCCACTCAACGTATCTCAAGTCCAAGATTCAATCCATGTATCTCTCCTGAGGAAGTACAAACATGATCCTCCAAATGTAATAAACTCAAATTTCATACTATTGGAGAAAGATATTTCTTATGAGGTATGATTAGTAGAGATTCTAGATCAAATATTAAATGTTCTATGAAACAAGATCACTCACCTAGTCAATGTTTCTAGCGAAACATCTAGTTTGTGGAATCTATGTGGGAACCTGAGGAAGTTATGAGGTATAGGTATCGTCATCTATTTTAATATGAAGGAAGAATTTCAAGTTAGAAATTCATTTTAAGAGGGGTATAATGTGACAACCTATTATTTTATGGTATTTATATTTTTATATAAATTTAATTTCTTTGATAATTTATATTACAAAGAACTCTGAGTTTAAAAGAACTCCAAAATATTATTATTTTGACATAGTTCTTATAAAATGGCAGTTAAATTGGATAATTTGAATATTATTAACTATTTAATAAAATATATATTAATTTCATGATCAATAAAAATTTATTTATTCTTTTTAAATATAGATTTAATTTTTAGTAAGGTCATTTTGTTCTTTAAACATATGTTTTCATAAAAAAGTAATTTTAATAGCTTTCTATGGGAAAATAAATAAAAATATTTTTTGATACATTTAGAAAATTTATTTGATAAAATTAATATCATTTTTTATTCAAAATACGAAATTTATCTTATTATGAATTTTTGATAATTTTTTGAAAAGTGAAATTTTTCATGGAATTGAAAATAATACTAATATTTTTAAAACTCTCATTTTCTTTATATTCAAAAGTAATTTTATGATTTTAAACTAATATTAGAGTAAAATAATTAATTTTTTTCATATATAATACAATTAATTAAATTTTAATAATCATTTTACCTTATATTGGTGTAAATAAATTTTTGGGCTTAAAACACATTTTTTCAATAAAATTGTTTTTCATTGTGTTTTGGCAGTTTAATTTAATTTGTAATTTTTCAATCTATATATTTTGAATTTTTTAAAATGTATTCCATATTTTTATTTAAGATTTACTAATTAGTTTAAAAGTTCTTTTTCAATTTTAGGCCTAAAAAACATAACATGGTAAAAAAAGATTTACCATGGTATAGGTAAAATAATGTAGTGTGTTAAAGTTAAAAAGTAAAAACATAAAATGAAAAAAATAATTTAATTTAATAGATGTTTGATGTGTTTCTAGACCTTAGAAATACTTTAAAATATTTATTATAAATATAAAATTTTGGAATTAATTCCACACAAATGTTGTTGACTTTAAATATAAAATAATCATTATTTAATCACTTTAAATCACCCCTCCTCAAGTATAAATACTAGTGGTCACCACCCCATTTCTCCTCACAATCATAGAATATCATAAAATATCTAAAAATCCCCCTCCTAATCACTCTTTCCATGACCATTTTCTAATGGTTTCATCCAAATACCAATTGCATGCTCTATAAGGGGTCCTTTAAAGAGGTGATTTTTAAGAGGTAACTTTCTCAAACAAACTAACATAATTTCATTTCTTCTTCTAACATCTCTTCATCTCCTTCATCCATCAAATCATAATAATTCTAGTATAATATATATATATATTAATTTTATTTTTATAATTTAATACCTTATATATATATATATATCCCATTTCATATCTTCACTTATTCAAATAAAAAAACAATGTCCAAATAATAGAGGTTAATAGTCTTCGTGAATAATGATTTTGTTTATTTCCAATTACTACATTCAAGGATGGTCATAAAAATCTTATTATAGTTAAATAATATTTTACTAGGTATATTATACCAATTTCATGTCATAGAACTGGAATATGGAACTAATATTAAATAAAAATAAACTAATTTGTGATGGATGAAAAAAATTCTAAAATAAACAAAACATTTTTCATGGTTGTTTTACCAAAGGAATGATCCTCACACCAGAAATAAAAATGATATATGTGACCATTTAAGATTTTATATATGAATTAATACCATTTCATTTCAATTATGGGGCTTTATTTCCATTTTAATATAAAATCTATAATTCTACACAAGTGAACCAACCAAGAAATCATGAAATGAACGCACATGGAACAATGAAAATAATGAAATATTATTAATTAATGGGTGGTATTTTCTCTTAAAATTACCATATAAGGTATTATAAATATTAATATGGTTCTATAATTAATTAAAAACATTCTTTAAACCTTTATACATGAGGTTAAATCCTAAAAAACTAAAGGGTTGGGTGAGGTAAGGGTTTCTCATCTCACAATTACTTCTGTTACATATATGCCTAATTTGACATTTATTTCATGTGTGTGGTGTATATGTTGACCATAGAAATTTAATATAATTAATCTCATTATATTAATTTCATTCAATATTTTTTTTGATAATTATTACTTTTATGGTCCATATGATTCGACTGATTACAATATGGTAAAGGATTTATTAACTCTATTTCCATTCAATGGGTTAAACTTCTACTTCATTGATTATTTCGTGTTAAGATTAAGTTTGGGATGAATTTTTATTATATTTGGATGTATTTTAAATTTTTTTATATTGATTCATAACTGATACACATAATCGATTCATTTGATTAATGCTCTCTTTATTGATATGATATTTATAAGCGGCTTTATTTTTAAAAATTAACTTTTTAATGTTTCCATTAAAACTCTCTTTTTCTTCCATTCACATGTTTTGTAAAATTATTTATGATTATTTTTAATATTCTCTTATTACTATATAAATATTTTTTACTCATGTTTTACTTTTTGAAAAATGGTTTGAAATGATTATTTTTGTCATTTTCTAAATGATTGTTTTGTGAGTATTCTGAAAAAAAAAATTAAAAAGAATGTTCTTTAAAAATTATACAGTGTGAGAATAAATTTCCACATTCATGATTCCTTAATTATTTTATGTTTATTTTATAATATTAAATATTATTTTCAAAGAAAATTATTTCTTACATAATAGTGCTGCTCTTTCAAAAGAAATGATTTGAAAATTGAAATGTTATTTTTAAAGAATTATTTCAGGGTATCTTTTAAAATTATTTTCCATCTAAGATAACATTATTTGATGTTACTTGTTCTTTACTGGGGAAATTATTCAAGGATACTATTCTTATTATTTTTTTGGTTGTTTTATGTTTATAATGGCATGATGTTTTTGAAACTTGTATCTTTTGAATGAGATATATTATGATGAAATGATTATGAAAACCATTTATTTATAAGGGTTTTAATATGAAGAATGAATTATGTTATTTTAAAACATTTAAGTATGTTTTCATTATGTGAAGGTGGATTTTTATATCCAAGGATGGTGTTTATTTTATAACCTTTTACAGTGGTTATATAATAACCAATGATGGATGGAACAAATTTCTCCCTCCAATTCGTTGGGTAATAATTTATATGTCATGAGATAGAAAAGTTTGAAACCAAAAGTGAACTTGATTCAGTAGAATGGTTTGTAAGCGAAAGTGAACATGATTCAGTAAGATGGGATTGGAATAGTAAGTGAACATAGTTCAATATGACTGGACATGATTGGGGAGTGAACTCGAATCAGAAAGGCGCTTTGTCTATTATATTGGTCTTGGGAGGGAACCTTCACTACTACGATGTTTTGGGGAGTGAACTAATTTTACTATGCATAAAGGGATACCATAATGGATGGTGGTGTGTCCCACCTAGGAGGTGTAAATACACATACAATTCCCTTATATGTTTTGGAAATTATCCTTGACTACTAAGGTAATGATTTTATATTCTTATGTGTATGCTACTTTCCATGTCTTATTCCAATGTAATTCTCTCATAGCTCATATGATTTTATGAATCATACCTTATGTACATCTATGACTTCTTCCATGACTAAATATTATGATATCTGATATGTAGGGTATAATTTTCAAAAGTTATGATCATGTTATTATTCTTTTATTCTTATCTTATGATAGATATCTCCATTGTTTACCATTAAATAACATCTGATCCCATACTTTTTTTTATGTCTCTTTTACACATGATATGAATAAAGGTATTAAGTATGATATGTCAAAATGGGTTCTAGTTATGAATGAATAATTAGGAGATGATGTAGATGTTTTATGAACTGTTTTTTTTATGATTTCAAGTTTCAGAATACACTAAACACATACAATTCTTATGTGGTTTTTTTATATTATGAAATTAATATTCATCTTTTTAGATGTAGTGTATTTTTATGAAAATAATGGATATTTATAAGATTGCACCATTTTTTCAGGATGTATTTGAGAACAAATCATTCATGGATATTATTCCTAATTTTCGATGGAGGCAACAATAGTTTGGAAGGTCTTCAAGGCCTCCGGATCTAGCTTCATGGGCATTGGAAGAATGAATTTTTTTTTCAAGGCCATAGTGAAGTATCCAAGGCATTTTTCATCTCAAAATTAATAAAATTTATTCTTTAGTTTTTAAAACTGATTTTGACTCTACTTCCATTTATCATCTTGACGAGGAAGACATTATTGATGATGCTCAGAAGGATGTTCCATAAGATATGACATGGTCTTGGGAGTTGGGTATGGTAGAAGGGATACATTAAGTGTGAATAAATCATAATCCACTTTCCCTATTGTCTTACTTTAAGTACATGTAATTACTTGGGGCTTATAATTAGTTTGTAATATGGAATCTTCCATTTTTTGAGTAACTATAGTGTGGTTCTGAAACCCACATATATTTTTCACAAGAATAATTAGTGGTTAAAACTAATGAAATATATTATCTATAAATATTTAAAAATATTATTATAGGGGAGTTATAGTTTTAAATATTAGTTCAAACCTTTCCAATGAGAAATGAAATGTGATAACCTATCATTATCGCATTGTTTCTAGTTTGAGAGGTCAGTGACTGTTTATCTTCTACAACATTCAGTTGAATTGAAATGATGGATTCCCAAAATGATATTATGGATCCCCTAAGACATTAAAAATAAGAAATTATGGATTCCAAAAATATGGAGGGGGATGGGTTGTATCTATCCATTTACAGTAAGGAAACTTGTCTAGTTGTACTGTTCTATGTCATTCTTCTATAGATTCCAATCAAGCTGTCAATGAATTTGTAGTTTTGATGATCCCTTGAGGGATGTCTGGTTGAACGGGGGATTGATCTAGGGTAGAAATAGGTAGAGCCACTTATGGAGGAACAATTTGTTCTCTCAGGGGATAACCTATAGCAGATAGTTCATGAAGGTGTGCCTAACCTATCCCCAGTTGTGTTCCCAAGGGAGGAGACTCTTGATATCTCGCTATCATAGTATACAAATATACATGTCATTGATCTGATGTTTTGTTTCTACTAATTTTTTTAGGATTAACCCTCTTTATTAAGGTACACTGGTTGGGAGTATGATTTTATCGACTTCTTGTATAAAATATCTGATAGGAACATTTCTTTTGGAGTAATTATGCATTGATTCTTCTCGAATCTTTCATCTCCTCACCCATCCAAGAAAATATTTCCAAAAATTTGAGTGATTCAACCTATTTGGGTGTGGGAGGGGCCCAAAATTAACTTAAAACTTTTATATGTTGGATTCTCTTTGAGGAGGTAGTAGTAGAGTATTTGAGGGAATCCCCACACTCAAATAATACCTTTGGTTTTGAGTGGACACACCTCCATTGATTGTTTTTGTGTGACCATATTATAAACTAAAACATACTCCACATATTCTTTTGTATCGGCCTTATTTTATGAATCTTTTATAGGGGTGGTGTTAAAATCATTCACTAGTGGGTAATGATTTCCAGGTGTTTCATCAATCTATTTAAGATACTACCATTGGTTTCACCTACCATGAGATCTCTTCCTCTCCTCCATTTGTCCTCTTGAAACCATTTCGTGAATGGTAATCTAAGGGGAATTATTGGGGAAAAAATAATAAAATTGAGTTCCAAATGAGGACACTGGATCATGGTATAGGATGAACCAGTATGATTTGTTCTTTACAGTTCCCACAAGTTAGGAGATAAATGAATTCCATTGAGTAGGAAACTACTGGGGTGAAAAAACCCCCATACATGAGGGATGGTGCCATTCCTATCCAATTTCCATAAACATTAAATTCCTTTTTACAAACATTGTTGTTTGTGGAAAAACAAAACCTGAGACCTACAAGATGGGGTTGCTCTAAGACTTTCATGGCTACTTAGACCATGGATACTTTATTGATTTTATAGAGTCATGTCTGAACATGGGATGAATGCATGGTACTACCTATACCTAATCTACACACTAGAAAATAAATTTGTGACATTTGTGACATTTGATCTATTGATGGTTGAATTTTCTTAATAGGGGGACTTGTTTGATATTTTTAGATGCATGTAGATAAATCAATTCAATTGTTTTCTCTCATCTAGTCAGATATCTGTGAGAGCTGTTTGGGGATTATTTTTTCAAGGCACGCCATCTTTCATAAACATGGTCCATTTTTTGAAGTTGGAATAAACCTATGATATTCCTCCATGTCACTGTTGGTGGGTTTTTCTAATTAGGGAGTGTGTAAAAATTTAATTATTTGTATTCACCTCATACTATAATATAAACACTGGTTGGTGCATCTACAATCATCTAATGAAATTATTTTAATGTGCTAAGATAGTGCACTGAATGGATCATTTTTGTTTCTAAAAATTTGGTTTTCAGGAATCTAGGAGATCTTCCATATTAATTTAGAGTTACATCCCTTATATTACCTTTATTTGGGTAATATATTTATCGTAAGGTAATACTTTTTATATTAAGTAGTGATGATTGTTCCATATATTGAGGAAGATTTCATGCACCCAATCTTCTGAGAATGCCTCGTGAATGTTGCGTTGAGGAGGGGATAAGGGCCAAAACATGATTGGAATGTTTTATATTACTAATTATCTCCTCATATTCAATGTGTCTTATTCGTCTTTTTCTAGAGTTTCCTCAACCTACTCTGATCAAAGTGGTCACGACCCTAATTCTCCATTATAAATAGAATTGTCAGCAGGGGTTTTCTCTATCATATTATAATGCAGAAAATATAAGGGTGGTTTGGAGAATGAACATCACCTCAGGATTTAATTTGGATGGGAAAGGATTTCAATTTTCAATTATAAGGCATAAATAACTAATATCCCCATATTATTAAGTTTCTTGAGGTTGGAGGGATTTCACATCATTAAATAACAAAATGGATAAACTTCTTAATGAAGTGATGTAATGTTACGGGGAGGAATATCATCATATATTTATGTAAAACTATGAGAAAAGATCATTTAGAATATACCCTAGGGAGTAACATTAGGGTGGATGATATTGAAGATAGGAACTTCTTGTTTTTTGATCTTATGGACACAATGAGGGATGCTAGAGTACTCATCAGAAGATAGTCTCTCAATATCGATCGGATTCTAGACATGAAGAAAGTGTACATGGTGAGGCATCTAGGGATGACCTCTAGAACTATTGTTACTATTCCCATAAGTTTTTAATAGGAGAGTAAGATATTAATGTTCAATAGAAAAATGTTAAATTAATTAAATAACTCCATCATTATGTAGAGAGGGATCATAGATCATCTCTTCATTTTTTAGTCACCTTTATAGAGGCTTGTTTTTGGATTCATTCTTGAGGATGATATGGGTAGATTTATGGGGAAATAAGTTTTCTTCTAAAAAGGATTATGGGATTAGATCCTATGTTTCTAAAACAATTCTAATGTAGGTTTCTAGAATTTTGGAAGGGGTTTTTATCTACCTTGGAGTGGCCATTTAAATAGGCTGATTATATCCAATTGGAATGGGGTTATAGACCCGATTTGGTACTTACTTTATTGTGGGAGAATTTGGTCATTGAACCTCCTAGAGGGGAGTAGTGGTGTGTGTTTGCTCTAGAATGACCCTCGTTTTGTGATAATGAGTCACCCCGATTGTGAGGATGGAGTTGTGGGTCTGCCCCTTTGCCACTAATACTGTCATTATCATGTTCTGTAGAGTTTTTATGATGTGGTAAAGAATTTGTGTCTTCCCTTTCACAATTTTCATGATTTTATTGGTAGATTCAGTGAATATAATTATAATATATTCCCATTCTATGGTTGTATCATGGGTATGTTCTCACTCATGTCCTCTATTTCCCTCTAGTAGATACCGGTACTACTCGGGTACGACGGTAGAGGTGTGGTTCGACCCCCTATTATTGTTAGGAATTTTCAAACGATTTCTATTAATATATCCAGGTTTGGAAGATATTCTTCATATATGTGGGTAGGTGAGTGTTCCTACTTATATTTTTTCGTCATATTTGATTGGTTGGATTTTCTGATGCATATAGGTGATTGTTCATTCTCATATAATTCCACTAAATTTGACTAATCAGATTCTTTGGATATTATTGAAATATGTTTGTAGGCTTGGATATTATTGGAATGTGTTTTTGAATACTCACATTTTTCTCCAAAATTTTACTGGAAGACTTATTGAGAAAGAATATATGTGTGGCCCTACTTCTAATTGTCTGGTTTCTTTCCACGTTGGGTCATCTTTTTTCCAGGGTTTGAGTAACCTAGGTCATAAATTCAAGGACAACACAACCACTATGCTAGTAGATTTTCATCACCCATTTTTGGATGTGGTGTCTACTTTCCAGATCATTTTTTAGGGACCCTTGTTCTATCTAGACAAGTTCACCGGTAGCCTCTTGATTTTCCGCACTTAGATAAGGTAGTGGATGATTTATGGGTTTTTTCTGGTCTCTTGGAATAGTTCAATATTGAAACTGGTACGGTCTGATTTTGGGATACCAATCATCATTGAAAAAATGTCTGGAGAGGCTCCATAAGCTATAGGGAATGTCAATATACATCCTGGGTTGGGATAATACTATTTTTTGGTACTCCTGAACCAATTATTTTGATACCCAACATTGAAGGGGTTGGGTGGGTGATGATTTCTTTTATTTAGTTTAGAATCCAACTCACATAGTGGTTGAATCATATGTCTATTGGAACTGGTATGAAACCTTTTTAATTGAACGGAGATCTAGTTAAAAGTGTGATGGTATAATGATAATCACAAATAAGAAAACCCCATCAAAGAATCATCTAAATAAATGAAAAAAATATATATAATTGATAGACTTGTTTTTTCCTACTTCATTTTGAGAGTGAGAGGAGTCTAATATAAAGGAAACACAGTCATCTTGGTTAAGGATTATTATTAGGTTCTCCATTTTTGTTTCTGAATAAAAAATAGTGTGTTGAGATTACACTGAGAATATTTATTTTGGGGGTTTTAATGGGAAAAAAATAATTTTCATATGGCTTCTAATGGGTTTTACTTGTACGGCCAAAACACCCAAAGGTTCCCTTATTCGAACCTTTTATCCAAAGGAAAGCAACTGTTTTGAAATCGTCCAACAATGATTAGGGACGAACATGGTTGAGAGGATGGGAGTTTGGGCTCATCACACCCTTTTGGGGGAATTATTACCAACTCTAGTACCCTTATAATGATTTAATACATGTTCTCAAATCCTTTATTAAATCCAAAGTATGATGGGAGTCACCCTTTAATTAAAAATCAGTTATTAACATGTATGAATTTTAGAATCATCTATATGTATCTATGTTTGATCATCGATGGAGACATCTATATGTAACTAATGTTCTCTATCAATGGTTCCATTTTGTGGTTAGATTATAATTTTTTTATAATTTATTATTATAATGATGGTTTTAATAAAAAATATACAGTGCTCTGGAATTTATCATCATCCAAGGAGACAGTAGTTATTTTGATGTCAATATCAATCCCATCAGATGATCTTCCTATATATAACCATGAATGGAATCATAGTCCACATAGTTTTATACCATATAATAGGATATATCATACCTTTTAGTGACTAGTGATGATGACCAAAATATGTTGTTTAATGTCATATAATAATAAAGACTAAGAAAAAAGGTTCCTAGAAAAATTATGGTGTGGGACATATGTGTATGTGGCCAAAGGAGCCAAGGATGGATGTGGTCTCCCATATTGGATATCACACAACTAACAATATAGCCCATAGATAATTAGGGTTGATTTTGGGTTGTTGGGTTTGGACCTCAAGGAGACTTCTTGTGTAAACCATTTGGATGGGAATCAAACTAACATAGCTAGAATAAGGTGGAGGACCAACTAGTATAGAGGTCCTTTAAATGTTTACATCACAGGGGATGGGTCCCTTTGAGAAGATTGTTTTTGGGATTATACTGTATAGGTGGCCTATTTCTCTAGATCCATTTAGAGTATCTCGACACAAGGTGATTTAGAGGTTTGGTTGGGAATTACACTGATAAGGATTCTTAGGATGTTGCATCATCAAGAATATAACTGCTTTGAAGGTCAATGAATGGTTTCAGAGCATGCATCATATAGGATATTCCCTCTAGGTTGGACACATGACTTTGAGGACCCACACTAATATAGGCTCTCTAAAGGAAAGTGATAGGAAGATCTGAAATTGTAGTCTCTTCTAAGAAATGCATCTTAACATGAAGATGTCATGATCATAGCTAGACTCTAAGACTATGTGAGTTATTATCAGATGTGATAAACAAGAGGAAGTGTAAGAACTATAGAACAAAATAATCATTCATCCATTGGTGGAAGAGGATGGGGATATGGGAGAAGAAGAAAGGGATTTGAAGTTCCCAACTCCTATCAAATGGTTTCCCTTAGTATAGTCACATATGACTAGCCATCTATATATGAACCAAAATAAAAGTCTTGGGGATCACTCTAAGAGAGATTCCCTTCTCCATTCGCGAGATAAGAGAATAGGAAAATCCACTAATCCTAAAATAGAAAAATAAAGAAGGTCCCCTCCCTTACTATTTGGAACCAGAGGTCCCTGGTCTCAGAAACCAGATGGGGAGGAAATTTCCCTTGACCTTATATTTTAGAAAGAGAATTCTCAAATATGTCCCCTAGGGTTGGGGTTACTTGACCATAAGGATGCATAAATAGACACAGCTCAATGATTCTACCCATCATGTTGGACTTGTGCAGGACACCTCTGACCGAAGGAATGCATAACTGAATGGGAGACGCAATGGGGTGTGTCTATCCATAATTGTGTAAGTCTAAAGGATTTTGTGGTGACTTTAATTTGGTTTCCCATTTATGGGAGTCCCAAGGAAGTAGTTCCCTCTACATTATTTGCATGAAGAGGGAACAAATGAGGATCATCAAGGTTAAGGCTAGGTGTGAAAAATAGGGTCTCACATAGGGTAAGGCCTATGCAGATCGGAAGTACTTCATGCAGGGTCAGCCTTCAAGAATTATAAGTACTTCATGCAGGGAAGGCGTACACAGTATGGATATGGAATATATATAATGGAAAACCTAAGAAACAATACTTGGATAAGGTCTTTCCTTAATATCCAAGGGTCTCCTCAAGTGTCCCTAGAGAAGTCTCACACGGGTCATTGATTTAAGAGGGGACCTTCATGATAGTACCTATTAACTAGAGAGGGTCTGGATCCTCATATAGGTTTTTTATGTTTCACACCTAGGAGAAACATTAACCCCAATATCCCCCTTAATTATCTCTTCTATTTGGTTTCTAGAGAGCTACCTAGGTGGTTTTGATGGCATGGGTGAAGGATAAAGACAAGAAGAGCTTCAAGGCTTCTTCAGGTTTTCATCTTGAAAATGAGCAGCTCCAATGTCCTATTTATTGGAAAACACGATACGAGGGAAAGAGTGGTTATTTGTGAAGTCCCACCTCATAGATAGAGGGAATAGGTGTTGCACATGGTTGAGGCTTCCCCTTCTAGGTCGCACATCCAGGGTCTATGTGATCCTCTTTGTAGGCATGATGTGTTCTTGCATGTTGTCTTGGGTGGACTCCTTGTTTTTCCCTGGTTGTATTGAATTATTTATTTCTTTGTGGTAATTTTCATTAATTATTTTCATCCATATGTGATAAAAGGTTGTGTCAAATATGACCACTGTGCTTGTGATAATTTTGATATATTTTCCATTTATTATGAAATTATTTACACATGACTATTGATTTACATGAATTATTTCATATAAAAAATTTATTTATGTAATCTTTGAAATGTTTTCCATCATTTGAGAATAATAATGTTTTGTTTCAAATATTCAAATAATATTGTATTCCATGAATTGTTTTATTTGAAATTGAAATCATTATTTGTTTTATTATTATGGAATCTTTTATAGAACACTTGGTTTAACACTGTTGTGATTTATATATCACACCCTACCATTTACTTAGATCATATTCATATTTTCTTACTCCATGACTAAGAAAATGGAAAGTGCCACATGGAAGTGGTGGATGTTATTGATCCTTTGTTCTTCAAATGATTTTTTTTGTTGGGATGTTTTGTTTTTATCTTTCTAGTTTTTGAGTACTTTTATGATGTTCACTTTTGGTTTTTGATATAACAAATTGGTTTTTAGTACTTTCTCCTTTTGGGTGTTGATAAAACTAACTTATATATAAATATTTTTTTTATTTAAAGTCAAATTGTTAACTTTTTATTTTTAATGATACCAAGTTTTAGTCACTGACCCATGGGGATCAAGAATTCCCTTTGTGCTACATTAGTGTCAGTTCGAGTATTAGGATACCTAGGTTTTTGGGTTGGTTTATGATAGTAAATTTACAGTTTACTAAAATATACAAAAAAATAATAGCTTTAAATGGAAATGTGTAGGAACAAAATGGATATGTCTATAAATGGTAATATAAAATGAATGGATGGAAGCCTATATGGAAGCAATCATCATAAAATAGACACTATGATGGGAAAAATATCACCAATGTGTATACATTAATGAATCTAACTATACATATTATAATCATGGTAATAAATTTTTGGGATGTAAACCACAAAAATAGGGAAAATGTTATAAAAAATGATCATTGAGATTTAAATAACACTAAGGACCATATCTCCATAACAAATCCCAACACTAAATGAGAATTTGGCCTTTTTCATGATGACTATGAAATATTACATGAAGGAACTAGATGAATTTTCAAAAGATCTAGCATCATCAATTATGTAGTAGAAAGATAAATCAACAAATCAAAATATCAAACTCTAGAATCTATAATGTCAAGAAATACCAAGATTATTTTACAAGGACACTTGAAAGTAAACTCCAATTGATATTTCAAGGAAATCATTCTGATAAGTGAAATGACAAGAACTGAGGAAAAACCTTAACCAATAAAGGTATAAGCAGATAAAATAAAAAACATAAAAATAAAAATAAAATGGCTTGGAAGAATTAGGAGAATAACCCCCTTTATTCATGATGAGACTTCTATTTCTAGAGAGTCTAATTTAATGAAATAACAAAGCAATACAACGTATGTTTATTGAAAATATTAATAAACATCACATAAACATTATTTTCATAGAATCACTCACACGGATGGAATACTGTAATATGTTTAGGAAGGATATAGTATCCAAAATAAATATTCTATATGAAACCATCATGAACCCAATGACATTAATGTTTTTAGTTTTTATGTCAATGGACCCATAGATAAAATGACTAGACCCATGTGGCTTTTCAATTCAAATCAATATCTGGTCTAATGAGTTTGGTATAGGTCTATGTGATCTATGATATAGCATGAACATATTGTACTATAACACATTCAAGGTCATAATACATGAAGACATGAATATTACAAAGTTCAAGCTACAACTCAAGGACTCTATAATAAAGTACCCAAGAGGGCTCATTAAAGACATTATGGTCAAGGTGAGTAAGTTCTACTTCGTGTTGGACTTTTGTTATCTGGAGATAGATGTGGAGATCACATACATTATTGTAAGGATATTATTTTTAGTGATTGGAAGATCATTGATCAATTTTCAAAGTGGTGAATTTTTTTTGGTATGTTAAATGAGAAAGTATGTTTAAACATAAATTTAAAGATTAAGAATTACGATGGGATTGATGAAAACATAGAGGAGGAAATTATATCTAATGTATAAGAAATTTATATTAATAATATTGTGAATAAAGATGTTAAGATTAATAATAAATATAATATTCAGATATTGGACATCAGATAATGGATTAATGTCAATAAAATACATTTTTTAAGAAGGCCAAGAGGTATGGATGGTATACATTCTTCATACTAGTTTTACAGGTTTTAAAAAGCACTAGATGATCTTCCCAATTGAGGTAGATAATTTTATTCCAATTGAAATTTTAATTTATACATTATAGAAAGGAATTTGTCTCACATATATAAAGAGGTCCCAGTAGATACTCACGTATAAACAACCTCGGATAAAAAAGAGATTGTAAAATAAACCCTTACCTTGTAATTTTCCTTGGTCGAGGGTAAGCTAACCTCATATATAGTAGTTAAATAATTGTTATTAAATTATAAAATAACCACATACATAAATATGATTTCATATATGATCTACCTACATTGATTTGATAAAAACATTTTAGTAGTATCATAGTTTCGGGTGTTAACTGATTCCTTTTCCTTTATTTGATTGGTTACCTAAGCCACGTATGTTATGGACAAGATGTATTTGATTCATATCCAGAATTATATTAAGTTCTTAAAAATTATTTTTAATCATAAAATGAAAATTATTCTTGAATGGTTATGATGGGGAATGAATTTCATCATGTTCGTGGAGACGGTAATTCGTACTTACGCATGAGCGACAATATAATTCTATTTATGGTGAAATCATATGTAATTGGATAGTATATCATATATACCGAATCCTTAACATGTTATATTTTTATTTACATTAGTTATACTCATTATTATACCCATTACAATAATTAATTATTTTAATAACAAACTACACGATGTCGTGGAGAGAGTAGGTCATACGTACGCACGTATGGTGACATTTCATTCATAGGATGGATATAATAATGAATACAGTTGTACCATATTTATAATAACATCATAGTATGTATAAGGTACTAGAGATTTTATTTTTGAATGGAAAAAACAATGAAATAGGAAGTGGAAGAAGAAAAGATCTTTGAAAGAGGTGGTGAAGTTATTACCTCTTCTTCAGGTGTTTCTTTTTTAGTAGATCAAAAAGACCCCTTAGGTTGGCATTCTGAACAGAGTAAGGCCTCTAGGATAAAGTGAGGGTAGGTGGGAGGATATTTGAGCACGTTTTTTTCAAGAAAAATGGCTTTGGAGGTGTGAACAATAACACAGTGTTTGACTTAAAATGAATTTAAATAAAATAAATAATTATTTAAATAAAAAAGTCAGTTTTGAACAATAACGTAGTGATTTTCACTATTCATCAAAAATTGATTGTTTTTAGAAAAATACCAAAAATTAATCCTAGGCTAATTTTAATATTACAAATCCAAAAATGAAGACCATTTTGAGAAATAAAATTAATATTGTTTCAAAAAGTGGGTATTACTATTCATAATTTCTAGTTTGATTGGTCGTGGTGTTTTATAACTCAAAGTTGCGCATAACACAAGATATTGTATTATTCAAAGAGAAGTGTACCAAGGAATCTTGGGGTGTTACATTCTTCCCTTATTCAAATAATTTCATCCTTGAAATTTCTAGAATATTATGGCATAAAATGATTCTGGTGTTTTATTCATCATAAGTTCCTCAGGTTCCCAAGTTGCCTCTTCCATCTTATGGTTTCTCCATATAACTTTTACCAGATGAGCCAACCGGTATCTAAACACTTGTTCTCCAATATCAAGAATGTTTATAGGATCTTCATAATAAGACATATCAGGTTCCAGTTCAATATCCTCATAGGTGAGTACATTAATTGGTTCAGGCATGAATTTTTTCAACAGTGATATGTAGAACACCTCATAAACTTTGGAGATACTTGGAAGCATTTCCAAACGAAAATCTACATATCCAATTCGTTCGAGAATTTTGAATGGTATGACATACCTAGGAATTAATTTACCCTTCTTAACGAATCATATAACACCCTTCCATGGATATACCTTCAAGAAAACATGATCTCCAACTTGAAATTACAAATCCTTCCTTTGGTTACCAGCATAGCCCTTTTGCCTACTTTGAGCTGATTTGATGTGGGTTTGGATAACCTCCATCTTCTCCATTGTTTCCACAATATGTACTATTCCTACAAGTTTTATTTCACTAAAATCATCCCAACAAGTTGGTGTGTGACATCTCTTTCCTTATAACACTTCATATGGTGTCATCTGAATAATTGAATGGAATCTATTGTTATAGGAAAATTCTACCAGAGGTAAAAATTTATCCCACATAAATTGAAAGTCTTGTTATAAAGATCTCAATAGGTCTTATAAGGTTTGAATAATCCATTCTAATTATCCATCAGTTTAATGGTTGTAGGCAGTGCTCAAACGAAGTTCAGTATCCAAGGCTTTCTGAAGACTTGGTAAGATGATCAACAATGACCCATATTGCATCATTCCATCTAGGAGTATTTGGTAGTCCCATGAAAAAATACATCATAATATCATCCCATTTCCATTCAGGTATGTGAATAGGTTGCATGACTTGTCACGACCCGTCCTCGAGGCCTGTGATGTGACTACCCCAAGCCCGCCTTCTATAGGCCAGGGGCTGGCGACTAGCACCAAAGGAGTAAATCCCGATAACTCGGAAGGCATTGCCTTTATAAACATAAACACATCCAACCAGAGTAAAAGAGGAAGTAATACACTAAGTACAAAAGAAAGTGTTAAATAGTAAATGGGCCAGAATAAAAACCCAACTGAATGAAAGTACAACAGAAAAGACAAATAGCTGGAAGATAGAAGCAGCTCCGGGGTCATCCACCTCAGATCCTACCTGAAGGGTAGGTACTGATATCCTCATCAATGCTCTAGCCCACCAACCTCCTCTGAGTACCGTCTCATCGTGAAGTCGACCTCAAGGTACTGACTCATCATGAGGTCCACCTCCGAGTACCGTCCAGTCCTCGTACACTCGGTCTCTGTCAGTGTTGTCTGTCGTCTGCATCCAACACAATGAGGTTCGGGCATAGCTCGTGCATGGGTGAGTATAACGATACTCAGTAGGGACCCCTAGACCCTCAAAGTCTCATTAATCCAACAATTATTACCAAAAATAAGTATCTCAACAGATAACCATTACTTGGGTATAAGCCCATACTTATACCTAAGTTTATCAAGTAACCCATTTCAATCATGAGGAAACACAAAGGTCATTGACTCAGCTCAAACCTGGATTTTCATTAATGATATTGAAAACACAACTGCTAAAGAGATCCTCCTCTAACGAGTACAGTGATCCTGTCACAACTAAGATGCACTGCTCACTAACTTTAGACTGCTGAGGTACTCCTCCTGTCGAGCACCATGGGTCTGCCACACAAACATAGTAGTGCTCCCCGCCATGGGTCTGCCACCTCACAAAGTAGTGCTCCCCCTCATAGCCTACAAAGGTACTCCTTCTGTCAAGTACCATGGGTCTGCCACCCAAACACAGTAGTGCTCCCCGCTGTGGGTCTGCCACCCAAACACAGTAGTGCTCCCCACTGGGTTATACAAGTCACTCCGACTCGAATCAGACAAGCAGTCATCATGTCTCATCCAACTACAAGTTATCCGCACTCCATACGCTCATCTTTAGGAGGGTCCACTCCACGAGCTACTAGTCGATACTTCCAAGTGTCACGTAAACCCACATGTAAGTATCTCAAAGGACTGCCTCATCATAGGGGTCTCAACGCAACAGACGGCGCGTCAATCAGACGCTCGGTCTGTGAGTTATTAGCCTTTTAGTCCTAGGGGCTCGTTTGGTTTTGTGTATGAACCAACCCAGCCATATCTCAACTATACCCCAAACTCTCATGGGGTATACTCAAAGGAATCATTTCTCAACGTGATTACCAACCACGCTAACGGTTCGTCAAACAGACGGCCTATCTGAGAGTTATTAGTATTTCCATTTCAGGGACCTAGTTGGTTTATAACCTAAACTAACTGGACCGTACTCCAACCGCATCCAAACCTCAAGTGGAGTTTTCCAAGAGAACTATCTGATCAAGAGTAATCCAACAAAATCGACAGCACATCAATCGGATGTCCAGAGCTCATGTTATAAGCGTTTCCCCTCCGAAGTCCTCGTTGGTTTTGGGTTCGAACCAACCAGGCCATACTTCAAATGACACTAGTTAACCAAACCGGTTGCGCCATTGCGATCTATATAGAAAAACGCACGAGATGGACTGCCCATTGGTCCAAAACGGATAGCCGGTGAAAAATTTTCATTTCACTGCAACATGCGAGAACTGGGCCTCGTGGGGTGCATTCCTCAACCTCGACTTAAATATCCAAGATTGGTCTAGAAACATCCGTCTTAATTCCAGGGTTGCAATATCGCAGACGGTTAGTCATTCCGACACCGAATGAGAGAGATATGTTAGATACAACATCCTGGAATAATAATATTATTATTATCATTGGGTGTTTCGTGGACCCGAGCCATGATCCAGAATCTAGTATCGAACATTAAACTTGAATCGACCGTCTTAAAGACAGGGTCACGTCGCCGCTGACGGCATGCCAATCGGATGTCGCACGCATGAGTTATAGCAGGTCGAAGATTTAATAATATTATTAAATCTATTATTTTCCGAGCACTTCAGGTACCCGATCCAAAAACCTGAAAAAGGAATTCAATATTGGACTCAGAATGTCTGGATCGTAATCTGGGTCACACTGCAGCATAAGATTCGTGAAACTAAGGTCGCATGAAGGAGTTACGGATAAAAAAGTGTTTTATCAACAGAATTAATAATAATAATATTATATTATTATTATTATTAATTGTTTATTTAATTATACTTCATATCTCTAAAATCATTTCACACACCACCACCATTGGCGCCTCCTTGACCCCATCTGGCATGCCCCAAATCTCCATGCCTTTATCATTTTTATTTTTATTTCATTTATTATTTAGTCACCTTGAAATCTCTCTCTCCAATCCCACGTTTTTCTCCTCCCAAAATTTAACGTTTCATTCTCCTCTAATTTTAGCATCACCCTCACGATGTAAACCCTATCATCCCTCAGCCCTTCAACCATACGTCGTCCCACCACCCACTGGATGTTCTGCCGCTTCCACCTCCGACTAGCAGAATTGTGCGCGTCCAGGGTGTCGCGCCGCCGCGCCTTAGGCCCGCCACTCAACCGCCACTGTATGTCGCACCGTCTACCTCATCAACACCCGCGCTACAGGATGCTTCTACTCTCCATACCGATTTGATTTAAATCCAAAAAAAGAGATGAAGGTGGATTTGTGATCCTTGGGTCGAAACCTTCGCGTCTGTATGTCGTGCTCAAGAAACATTGAGTTTCCAATGCGCTTAATTATTTTGCGATAAAGAACACGCGAAGAATGCACGGTCCAGGAATAAGAAAGGATCTCGGTTTAAGTGTGAATCTATAGTCGTGTTAGTTTGGTCAATGTTTTTGAGAATCAAGAACATGGTGGATTTGCAATTAAATATTTATCATTATTCAAGAGTATTGAATTCAAGATAAACAAGAAGAAAATTAATTCAATTAATTGTTTAATGATCCACAAATTAATTTATTTAATTCGCGTTAATCTTGAGAAATTTAAATCGGGGTAAGGAATCCACAAAGATAAATCCTACAAATAAATGCTCAAGATCGAGGGTATAAACCACATAAATGAGTAATATACAATATTCCCCTACCTCAACAATTGATGTCGAACATCGAGTGTCGCAGAGATCGGTCGACGATTCTATGGACATCAGGGTGCCTCCGAGGAGGAAACAGTTTGGAAAAAATGCTTTCTTTGAATCGTAAAGAATTCCTCATCGAGGGAGAATGTCCTTCGTTGGAGGAGTTCTTCATCGTAGAGGGTGGTGTTCATTCTTTGAGAGAAGAACCCCCTTCTCTATTCCTCCAGAGCTCTCACCAAAATCTCAACCCAACAAATGCCCAAAATAAAATAATAGCTAAGACATTATTTTATTCTCACAAGTATTTCAAAATTCAAACAACTTAATTTAATTAAGTGAAGAGTTATAATTCATTAATTAACATCTGTTGGCAAACATTTAAGAGGGGAAGAGTAAGAGGAAGTATCCAAATAAATAAGAGGGGAGTTTAAGGAGGGTTAAAAGAGAGTTAAGAGAATGTGAAAGGTTAGGGCTCATGTTGGCCCCACCTCACCAATATCCTCACAAGGGTAGTTAGGTTCTCCCACCCCAACTCCCCAATGTAGGATATGACCACTTAGATACAAAAATAAAATTGTTCCACAATTTTATTCACTTTATATTTAATCCACAAAATTTAACTTCTCCTTCTGAGAAAACGCAACTACTGTAAAGGTCCTCTTAAGAAATTATTGGCATTGTGGGTTCATTGGTGCCCTCATATTTCAATTCTGAGCACCGGTTTAAAAGATAGAAAAACCAGCTCTTTCGTTCACTGAACGTACCCGAGCTAAACTTTGGAAATTGATTCCGGGAACACCGGGCCTTGGAATCAGGTTCCATCAGAAACATCATACTCGTAAAATTTCAAAAAAAGTAAGAAAAAATTTTCCTTGAAATTTTTGAGTCTTTACATTACTCCCACCTCAGTACTTTACATCCCCGCAAAGCTTCAACACACACTAGGGGAAACAAAAGTGGTACTGAGCATGCATCTGAGCCTTCCGCTCCCATGTGCTCTCTTAGAGGTTCATGTGCTGCCTCGGGTTTCCTTTTCAGCGACCAAGGAAAACTCATACCATTGTTATAGGTAGACCACAAACTTTTTTCCTAATACAATTAATATGTGTATGAACTGTGGTTGCCTAGTCCATACCCAAACTAACGTTGTAATGCCTCGATGCTGCCACCAAGAAGTTCCAACCGAAAATCTCGCCTTAAGGGTCAGATCACACCGTCGGCGTATGCATGATTATCGAGTGTCCTCCGAGAGGTATCTCCAGACATGAGGTTCAAGTCAACGGATAAACCGGAAACTCTAGCTCTGGGACAATATTTTTGGAAAAAAGTATTGATTTGTATCAATGTATGTCGTTACGACAGCTAGTAATAAACACAGAATGTACCTCGAATCATTCCTAGAGCCCTTGGGTCACACTTCTTGACCACATGCAGCTACTCTCATTCTGTGCCCTCCAGCTTCCTGAGCCTAGCATGGACTACAAAGGTAGGTGGTTATAACATGTTGAAATGTACACCACCTCATGATGCACTCCTAGCTCTGCTTCCACGTCTGTTGCGTTGCAGATTCATCTGTCCTTAACACTTCCTCATCTTGAAACATTTTACACACCCAAGTCTATGAGACTGGCACCAGTTCTATGCTCTTCCACTGATAACATTCTCTAGCTGTATCCATTCAGCCAAAGAACATTCCACCACAAAGGTTTTCTCTATCATCCTAACATTGGTAGGAATGCATAGAGGATAAGGTGTTGGATCAGTTCTCCTTAAACATGCCACGCTCAGTGGTCCTATCTCTATAGCACTGATCAAATCGTATTCATCGAGTACCCGTAATGATCGGTATTCCTCGATGAATACTCAGTCACAGACACGTCGTTCTGACGTAGCTGTATAAGATCTAGAAAAATTCTCAGCCACTTCCTCAAGCCATTCCTCAGCCGCCTGAGAGTCGGGCTCACCTCGGAACTTGAGGGTATCTGATGTTGGAACATGTGTAAGTCAGTAAGCCTACATGTGTCACCTACCAGTACTGCCGGTTGTAACTGCTAGCCAACAGGTAGTGATGTATAGCTGACACACTACCCGAAGGTACTATCTTAGGCATCGGTCCATGTACCGAAGCCTCATCACTATGTAGACCATACTCATGGTCACTCACTATAAAACACTAGTATCCAAGTCCACCATCCAGTCTACTGGTGTCTCATCTAGGCGGAAAACTCTAGCAATCTTCTTCCAGCCAGTCCTCTGCTGTCTGGGAATCTGCCTCGCCTCGTAACCTCGGAGGCCTCTACTGCTGGAACTCATGCAACGCGCTCTGTCGGCGTGCACCGTCTGCTAGTATGGCTAGTGGCATCCACTACCCAATAGGTGGTGGTTCTACTGGTACACCACCCGTGGGTGCCAATACAGTAAAAAGGGCCCTGCACCGGAGCCTCGTCGCTCAGTGGGCTGTCATCGTGTACTATATCAGAACTCCAACTGACTATCTGTGATGAGACATCCTAAACAAATGTGACACGATCAACGATTTATACCTAGTGAGATGACCTAGTTTGAGCTGACTTTAAAACTTTTGGAAACACACATGCAATTAGTGTTTTCATGCACAGAGTCAGAAATCAGTAGTCAGGGTCTTGGTGTATGGATACGTCTCCCACCACACCAACACTAGACTCCGTGAACTGAAGACCACACTCAGTACCCTTAACACTATTGCTTCACAAAAAGGAATGATCAGATTCATAAGTTCTGCAGTAGAATCAACTCTTCTGATACCAATTTGTCACGACCCATCCACGGGGCCCGTGCCGTGACTACCCCAAGCCTGCCTTCCATAGGTTAGGGGCTGGTGACTAGCACCAAAGGCGTAAATCCTAATAACTGGGAAGGAATTGCCTTTATAAACATAAAAACATCCAACTAGAGGAAATGCGAAAGTAATACACTAAGTAAAAAAGAAAGTGGTGAAAATTAAATGGGCCAGAATACAAACCCAACTGAAATGTACAGCTACAATTGAACAAAAGTACAACAGAAAAGATAAATCGCTGGAAGATAGATGCAGCTCCTGGATTGTCCACCTCAGATCCTACCTGAAGGGTAGGTACAGATAGCCTCCTCAATTCTCTCACTCGCCAACCTCCTCCGAGTACCGTCTTGTCTTGAAGTCCACCTCCGGGTACTGCCTCGTCATGAGGTCCACCTCCGGGTACCGTCCAATCCTCGTACACTCGGTCTCCATTCGCACTGCCCGTCGTCTGCATCCAACAAAACGAAGTGCGGGTATACCTCATGCAGGGTGAGTATAATGATACTCAGTAGGGACCCCAAGACCCTCAAGGTCTCCCTAAATCCAACAAGGATAACCACAAAGAAGGATCTCAACAGATAACCCTTACTTAGGTATAAGCGCATATTTATACCTATGTTTATCAAGTAACCCATCTCAATATTGAGGAAACACAAATGTCATTCACTCAGATCAAACCAAGATTTTCATTAATGATATTAAAACCAAAACTGTTGAAGAGCTCCTCCTCTGACGAGTACAGTGATCCTGTCACAACTTCGAGGCGCTGCTCACTAACATTAGACTGTTGAGGTACTCCTCCTGTCGAGCACTGTGGGTCTGCCACCCCAACACAGTAGTACCCCCCGCCATGGGTCTACCACCTCACAAAGTAGTGCTTCCCCTCATAGCCTACCGAGGTACTCCTTCTATCGAGTACCGCGGGTCTGCCACCCAAAGACAGTAGTGCTCCCCACCGTAGGTCTTCCACCCAAACACAGTAGTGCTCCCCCACTGGGCTATACAAGTCACTCCGACTCGAATCGTACAAGCAGTCATCAGGTCACAGCCAACTACAAGGTCTCCATAATCCGTATGCTCATCTCTAGGAGGGTCTGCTCCAAGAGTTACTGGTTGATACTTCCAAATGTCACATAAACTTTCGTGGAAGTATCTCAAAGGACCGCCTCATCATAGTGGTTTCAACGCAAGAGACGGCACGTCAATCGGACGCCCGGTCTGTGAGTTATTTTCCTTTTAGTCCCGGGGGCCCGGTTGGTTTCGTGTACGAACCAACCCGGCCATATCTCAACTATACCCCGAACTCTCATGGGGTATACTCAAAGGAACCGTTTCACAACGTGATTACCAACGTCATTGATGGTTCGTCAAACGGACGTTCGGTCTGAGAGTTATTAGTATTTCCATTCCAGGGGCCCGGTTGGAGTATGCGGTTGGAGTACGGTCGGGTTGGGTTAGCTTATAAACAAACCGGGCCCTAAGAACGGAAATACTAATAACTCTCAGACCGGACATCTGTTTGACGAACCCCCATCGGCGTTGGTAATCACGTTGACAAACGGTTCCTTTGAGTATACCCCATGAGATTTCGGGGTATATTTGGGATATGGCTGGGTTGGTTTGTACATAAAACCATCCAAGACCCCACGACTAAAAGGATAATAACTCATAGACCAGGCGTCTGATTGATGCGCCGTATGTTGCGTTGAGACCCCTATGATGAGGCGGTCCATTGAGATACTTCCACATGAGTTTACGTGACACTTGGAAGTATCGACCAGTAGCTCATGGAGCGGACCCTCCCCGAGATGAGTGTATGGATTACAGAGACCTTATAGCTGGCTGAGACCTGATGACTGCTTTTCTAATTCGAGTCGGAGTGACTTGTGTAGCCCAGTGGAGAGAACTACTGTGTTTGGGTGGAAGACCCATAGTGGGGAGCACTACTGTGTTTGGGTGGCAGACATGTGGTACTCGATAGAAGGAGTACCTCGGTAGGCTATGAGAGGGAGCACTACTTTGTGAGGTGGAAGACCCATGGCGGGGAGCACTACTATGTTTTGGTGGAAGACCTGCTGTGCTCGACAGGATGAGTACCTCAGCAGTCTAATGTTAGTGAGCAGCGCCTCGGAGTTTTGATAGGCTCATTGTACTCGTCAGAGGAGGATCACTTCAGTAGTTGTGGTTTCAATATCATTAATGAAAATCCTATTTTGAGCTGAGTCAATGACCTTTGTGTTTCCTCACGATTGAGATGGGTTACTTGATAAACTTAGGTTTAAGTATGGGCTTATACCTAAGTAAGGTTTATATGTTAAGATCCTTCTTTTTGGTTATCCTTGTTTGATTTAGTGAGACCTTGAGGGTCTTGGGGTCCCTACTGAGTATCTTTATACTCACCCCTTCACGGGCTATGCACGCACCTCGTTGTGTTGGATGTAGATAACGGACAGCGCTGACATAGACCGAGTGTACGAGGACTGGACAATACCCAGAGGTGGACCTCACGATGAGTCAGTACCCGAAGGTGGAATTCACGATGAGATGGTACTCAGAGGAGGTTGGCGGTCGAGAGCATTGAGGAGGCTATCTGTACCTACCCTTTTGGTAGGATCCAAGGTGGACGACCCAGGAGATGCTTCTATCGTCCAGCTATTTGTCTTTTCTATAGTACATTCGTTCAGTTGTAGTTGTACTTTTCAGTTGGTTTTTTATTTTGGCCCATTTACTTTTCAGCACTTTATTTTATACTTAATGTATGAATTCCGCTTTTACTCTGGTTGGATGTGTTTATGTTTATAAAGGTATTGTCTTCCTAGTTATCAGGATTTACGGCTTTGGTACTAGTCGTCATCCCCTGGCCTATGGAAGCCGTGCTTGGGGTAGTCACGGCACGGGCCCCGAGGACGGGTTGTGAAAAATTGGTATCAGAGGAGTCGATTCTACCGCAAAACTTATGACTCTGATCATTCCTTTCTGTGAAGCAATAGTGTTAAGGGTTCTGAGTGTGGTATTTAGTTTAGGGAGTCTAGTGTTGGTGCGGCGGACGACGTATCCATACACCAGGATCGTGACTACAAATTTTCGACTTTGTGCACGAAAACACTGATTGCGTGTGTGTTTCCAAAAGTTTTAAAGTCATATCAAACCAGGTTAGCTCACCAGGTATAAATTGTTGACTGTGTCCCATCTGTTCCGGATGTCTCCACATAGACAGTCAGTTGGAGTTCTGGGATAGTACATGATGACGGCCCACCGAGCGACGATGCTCTGGTGCATGGCCCTTTTTACTGTATTGGCACCCTCGGGTGGTGTACCAGTAGCACCACCACCTGTTGGGCAGCAGATTACACTAGCCATACTAGCAGACGGTGCATGCTGATAGAGCGCATTGCATGAGTTCTAGCAGTAGAGGCCTCTGAGGTTACGAGGGGAGGCAGATTCCCAGACAGCAAAGGACTAGCTGGAGGCGATTGCCAGAGTTTTATGCCTAGCTGAGACACCAGTAGAGTGGATGGTGGACTTGGCTACTAGTGTTTTCCAGTGAGTGACCATGAGGATAGTCTACATAGTGATGAGGCTTCGGTACGTGGACCGATGCATGAGATAGTACCTTCGGATGGTGTGTCATCTATACATCACTACCTGTTGTCCAGTAGTTACAATCGGCGGTACTGGTAGGTGACACATGTAGGCTTAATGCCTTACACGTGTTCCAACATCAGATACCCTCAAGTTCTGAGGCGAGCTCGACTCTTAGGCAGCTGAGGACTGGCTTGAGGAAGTGGCTGAGAGTTTTTCTAGAGCTTATACAGCTACAGCAGAACGACGTGTCCGTAGCTAAGTATTCATGAAGGCATACTGATCATTCCAAGTACTCGATGAATACGATTTGATCAATGCTATAGAGCTCGGACCACTGAGTGTGGTGTGTTTAATGATATCTGAGCCACCAACTTATCCTCTATGCATTCCTACCTATGTTAGGATGCTAGGGAAAACCTTTGTGGCTGAATGTTCTTTGGCTGAACGGATACCGGTAGATAATGTTAGGAGTGAAAGAGCATGGAACTAACGCCTGTCTCATAGACCTGGGACTGTAAAATGTTTCAAGAAGTGGAAGTGTTAAGGAAAGATGAATCTGAAGAGCAGTAGACGTGGAAGCAGAGCAAGGAGTGCATCATGAGGTAGTGTACATTTCAACATGTTACTACCACCCGCCTTTGTAGTTCCCACTAAGATCAGGGAGCTGGATGGCAGGGAATGAGAGTAGCTGCATGTGGTCAAGGAGTGTGACCTAAGGGCTCTAGGAATGATTCGAGGTACGTTCTGTGTTTATTACTAGCTGTCGTAACAGCATACATTAATACGAATCTATCCTTTCTCCCATGAATCTTGTCCCAGACCTAGAGTTTCCAGTTAAGCTGTTGACTTCAACCTGACGTCTGGAGATACCTTTGAGAGGAGACTCTATAATCATGCTTACGCCGACGGTGTGATCTAACCCTTGATTCGATATTTTTGGTTGGAACTTCTTGGTGGCAGTGTCGAGGCCTTACGACATTAGTTTGGGTATGGACTAGGCAACCACAGTTAATACATAGAATGACTGTATTAGGAAAAAAGATTATGGTTTACCTACAACAATGGTATGAGTTTTTCGAGGTCTATGAAAAGGAAACCCCAGGCAGCACAGGAACCTCTAAGAGAGCACATGGGAGCGGAAGGCTCATATGTGTTCTCAGTAGCACTTTTGTTTCCCCTAGTGTGTGTTGAAGCTTTGCAGGGATGTAAAGCCCTGATGTGGGAGTAATGTAATGACTTGGAAATTTCAAGGAATTATTTTTTTAATTTTTTTGGAATTTTATGAGTACGCAGTTTCTGACGGCACCTGATTCCGAGGCCCGGTGTGCCCAGAATCAATTTCCGAAGTTTAGCTCGGGTACGTTCAGTGAACGAACGAGCGGGTTTTTCTATCATTTAAACTGTTGCCCAGAATTGAAATCCAAGGGCACCGATGAACTCGCAACACCGGTAATTTCTTAAGGGGACCTTTACAGTAGTTGCGGTTGCTTGGAAGGAGAAGTTAAAATTTGTGGATTAAATATGAAATGAATAAAATTGTGGAACAATTTTATTTCTGTATCTAAGTGGTTATATCCTACATGGGGGAGTTGGGGTGGTAGAACCTAACTACCCATGTGAGGATATTAGTGAGGTGGGTCCCACACGAGCCCCATCCTTTCAAATTCCCTTAACTCTCTTTTAACCCTCCTTAAACTCCCCTCTTATTTATGAGGAATCTTCTTCTTCCTCTTCCCCTCTTAAATGTTTCCCAACACAAGCTAATAAATGGATTCTAACTCTTCACTTAATTAAATTAAGTTGTTTGAATTTTGAAATACTTGTGAGAATAAAATAATAGCTTAGCTATTATTTTATTTTGGGTATTTGTTGGGTTGAGATTTTGGGGAGAGCTTTGGAGGAATAGAGAAGGGGGTTCTTTCTCAAAGAAAGAACACCACCCTCTTCGATGAAGAACGTCTCCAACAAAGGACATTATCCCTCGATGAGGAATGCTTTACAATTCAAAGAATGCATTGTTTCCAAGTTGTTTCCTCCTCGGACGCACCCCGATGTACACGGAATCATTGACAGATCTCCATGACGCCCGATGTTCGACATCAATTGTCAAGGTAGGGGAATATTATATATTACTCATTTATGTGGATCATACCCTCGAGCTTGAGTGTTTATTTGTAGAATTTATCTTTTTGGATCCCTTACCCCGGTTTAAATTTCTCAAGATGAATGAAAATTAAATAAATTAATTCGTGGCTCAATAAAAAATTAATTGAATTAATTTTATTCTTGTTTATCTTGAATTAGATATTCTTGAAGCATGATAAATATATAATTGAAAATCCCCCATGTTCTTGATTCTCAAAAACGTTGACCAAACTAACATGGCTATCGATCCACACTTAAACCGAGATCTTTTCTTATTAGTGGACCGCGCATTCTTCGCGTGTTCTACATCGAAAAATAATTAAGCATGCTGGAAACTCAATGTTTCATTGAGCGCGACATATGGACGTGAAGGTCTCGACATAAGGATCAAAAATCCACCTTCATCACTTTTTTCTGATATAAATCAAAGCCGGTATGGTGAGCAGAAGGATCCCGTGGCGCGAGTCCATAAGAGGTAGTCGGTGCGACGTACAGTGCCTGTCGAGCGGCTGGCCTAAGGCGCGGTGGCGCGACACCCTGGACGCGCGCAATGCTTCTAGTCAGAGGTGGAAGCAGCGGAACATCCAGTGGGAGGCGGGACGGCGCGTGGTTGACGGGACGAGGTATGATAGGGTTTACATCGTGAGGGCGGTGCTAAAATTGGAGGAGAATGAAACGTGAAATTTTGGGAGGATTAAACGTGGGATTGGAGAGAGATATTTCAAGGTGATTAAATAATAAATGAAATAAAAATGAAAATGATATTAAGGCATGGAGATTTGGGGCATACCACATGGGGTCAAGGAGGCGCCAATGGTGGTGGTGCGTGAAATGAGTTTGGAGATATGAAATATAATTAAATAAACAATTAATAATAATAATAATATAATATTGTTATTATTAATTTTGTTGATAAAAAACTTTTTTGTCCGCAACTCCTTCGTGCGACCTCGGTTTCACGAACCGTATGTGGTAGTGCGGCCTAGATTACGAGCTGGAAATTCCGAGTCCAATATTGGATGTCTTTTTTAGGTTTTTGGATCGGGTACCCGAAGTGTTTGAAAAATAATAGATTTAATATTATTATTAAATCTTCGACCTGCTATAACTCATGCGTGCGGTGTTCGATTGGCTTGCCGTCAGTGTATATTTGACTCTATCTTTAAGATGGTCGATTCAAGTCCAATGTTCGATACTAAATTCGGGTTCGTGGCTCGGGTCCACGAAACACACAATGATAATAATAAGATTATTTTTATGGGATCTTGTATCTCACATATCTCTATCATTCAGTGTCAGAATAACTAACTATCTGCGACGTTGCGGCCCAGGAATTAAGACGGATGTTTCAAGACCAATTTTGGATATTTAAGTCGAGGTTGAGGCGCGGGCCACACGAGCCCCAGTTCGTGCATGTTGTAGCGAAATTCAACTTTTTCACTGGCTATCCGTTTTGGACCAATGGTTAGTCCATCTCATGTGTTTTTTGGTATAGATCTCATTGGTGTGACTGGTTTGGTTAACCGGTGTCATTTGAAGTATAGCCTGGTTGGTTTGAACCCAAAACCAACCGGGCCTTCGGAGAAGAAATGCTTATAACATGAGCTCCGGACATCCGATTGACGTGCCATTGACTTTGTTGGATTCCTCTTCAATTAATTGTTTATTGATCTGTGAATTAATTTATTTAATTCATGTTCATCATTAGAAATTTAAACCGGGTTAAGGAATCCACAAAGATAAATCATAAAAATAAACGATCAAGCTTGAGGGTATAAACCACATAAATGAGTAATATACAATATTCCCCTTCCTCAACAATTGATGTCGAACATCGGGCGTCACAGAGATCCGTTGACTATTCTGTGGACGTCGTGGTGCGTCCGAGGAGGAAACAGCTTGGCAAAAATGCGTTCTTTGAATCATAAATCATTCCTCATTGAGGGAGAATGTCCTTCTTTGGAGGCGTTCTTCTTCGAAGAGGGTGGTGTTCTTTCTTTGAGAGAAGAACCCCCTTCTCTATTCCTCTAGAGCTCCCACCAAAATCTCAACCCTACAAATTCCCAAAATATAATAATAGCTAAGATATTATTTTATTCTCACAAGTATTTCAAAATTCAAAAAACTTAATTTAATTAAGTGACGAGTTAGAATTCATTGATTAACTTATTTTGGCAAACATTTAAGAGGGGAAGAGGAAGAGGAAGAGTCATCATAAATAAGAGGGGATTTTAAGGAGGGTTAAAAGAGAGTTAAGGGAATGTGAAAGGTTGGGGCTTATGTGGGCCCCACCTCACTAATATCCTCACATGGGTAGTTAGGTGCTCCCACCCCAACTCCCCCATGTAGGATATAACCACTTAGATACAAAAATAAAATTGTTCCACAATTTTATTCACTTCATATTTAATCCACAAATTTGAACTTCTCCTTCCGAGAAAACCCAACTGCAGAAAAGGTCCCCATAAGCAATTACCGGCGTTTCGAGTTCATCGGTGACCTCAGATATAAATTCCGAGCACCGGTTTAAAAGATATAAAACCCCCTCATTCATTCATTAAACATACCTGATCTAAACTTCGGAAATAGATTCCAGGCACACCGGGCCTCCGAATTAGGTGCCGTCAGAAACTGCGTACTTATAAAATTCCAAAAAAATTTAAGAAAAAATTTTCCTTGAAATTTCCAAGTCTTTACATGACTCCTATAGGATGTTGTCTTCTAGATTTCACTTATTGAAAAACCATACATCTTGACACAAAATCAAAAATCTCTCTCTTCATATTTTTTCAACAAAAATGTTCTTTCAAATCTGTATACATCTTAGTGCTACCAGGTTGTATGGAGAAATTGGAGCTATGAGCATCACCCAATAAATCCCTTTTTAGATCAGGTATATCAGGAAAACAAAGCCCCTTCCAAAATTTCAAAATTCCATCTTCATATACGAATTCAATCAATATCCAATCATTCACAGCTTTAATTTTCTTTTGAAACTCCTCATAATTAGTATAAGAACTTTTTATACTTTCTAGTAGAGTTGGATTGGAAACCATATGAAAAAGTATTGTTGTTTCACCTTCCATGATTATTCCCATATCCATATTTACTAGATCCATGAACATAGGATCCCTTTAAACTCTCATCTTGTCCAAAAATCAATTGTCCTTTCTGATCAAAGCATCTTCCACCTTATTTTCCATCCCTGGGTGGTTGTGTATAGTGCAATCATAATCCTTGAGTAGTTTACTCCATCGTATTTGACTCATGTTGAGTTCTTTCTATGAGAAAATATACTTCAAACTCTTGTGATCTGTATATATCTCACATTTTCACCATGGAGATAGTGTCTCTATATATTCAAAGAAAAGATTACATATGATAACTCAAGATCATTAGTAGGATAGTTTTGTTCATGAATATTTTGTTGTCTTGATGCATAGTCAATAACTCAATCATTCTGCCTATGGACAAAACCAAGTCCTTTCTTTAAATCATCATTATAAATAACAAACCCATCATTCCTCAATAGTAGAGTCAAGATAAGAGCATTGAATAATATTCTCTTTAGTTCTTCAAAAAATTCTTCACACTCTTTTTTCCAAACAAATTTAACCCCTTCACGTGTGATATTGGTTAATGGGTTAGCCAATCGGGCCATATTATAGAAGAAGCGCCGATAATAACTTGCTAAACCAATAAAACTGTGTACCCCAGTTATATTCATCAGTGTTTTCCATTCTTGTATTGCTCTTTCCTTAGAAAGATCTAATGAGATTCCATTTTTAGAGACAATATAGTCAAGAAAATAAATTTCCTGAAGCCAGAATTCACACTTGCTAAACATACCATATAATTCATTTCTTCTGGTGGTTTTTAGAATAGTGTGCAAGTTATTTTCATGATCATCATAGATTTTTGAGTATACCAAGATATCATAAAAAATACTACTAAAAATTCATCAAGATATTCCTTGAAAAATCTATTCATTAGATCCATGAAAATAGAGGGTGCATTAGTAAGTCCAAAATGAATTATTGTAAATTTGTAATGCCTGAATGTGGTTCAAAACACTATTTTTAGAATGTATTCCTTCTTCACACATAGCTTTTGATATCCAGATCGAATGTCAATCTTTGAAAAATATTGATCTCCATGATGTTAATCGAATAAATCATCAATGCGATGTATGGGATA
Organism: Viscum album; assembly: GCA_963277665.1. Lineage (NCBI taxonomy): Eukaryota > Viridiplantae > Streptophyta > Magnoliopsida > Santalales > Viscaceae > Viscum > Viscum album. The sequence goes on along the minus strand of OY728122.1, from coordinate 1,891,768,725 downwards.
CATGTTCTTTATAGTTATAGCATTGATCTTATAGTAGTCAATTCAAGACCTCATTGATCCATCTTTTGTCTTAACAAAATGAACAGGGGCTCCCCATGGAGAAACCATAGGGAAAATAAATCCCTTATTACTCAATTCCTCTAGTTGTTTCATTAGTTCCACTAATTCCACAATGTACATTCTAGAAGGGGTCTTCGATATGGGCCTTGAACCAGGAATTAAATCAATGGAAAACATAATTTCTCATTCTGGAGGATGTCTAAGTAAATCCTATGGAAACACATAAAAATATTCTTGAACAATAGGTACATCCTATATTCGAACATTCCTTTCCTCATCCATAGTTATTTCATTCTATTACACCCAAATAATTTAATTTAGTTGAGCTACTGGGGGTGGATCTAGATAAGAATCAGGTGGTGACGTTTCTGCTCTAAAGTTAAGGTACTCTTTTCAATCATCGAAAATTGTAACCTCCTTCTTCTTAAAATAAATTTTTACATCATGCTCTGAAATACAATCCATACCAAGGATTATATCAAATTAAATCATGGGTATGATGATGATATCAGTAGATAAAGAACATTTATATTCCCTAATGGGGACTAATTCACAAAACTTCATTGTAATGAAAATTCCCTTAGAAGATTTGACTGAAAACTCCCTTGTTAAATTAAATTGAACATATCAAAAAAATTTAGCAAACTAGGAAGATATGAAATAATTATATGATCCAAAATCAAATAAATAATTGGGAAAACTTGAGGAAATCGTTAAATTACTTGCCACTACATCTTTGGGAGCTTCAACCCCAGTAGTAGTGATTGCATAAGCTTTTCCTTTATCCCTTGACCTTTTCTAAGGTTAGTATCCTAGGAGATTAGGAAATTAATTTGCATAATGCCATATTTTTCTACAATTGGAGAATCAAACATTGACAGCCTCTTTCTTTCCATTATTATCACGAGCTTGGTGGCCTTTTTCACCACAATTGTAATAGAATCTCATTCCCTTTAGGCAAGTACCATGGTGTTTATTCATGCATTTACTACAAGATGGATATTCAAATTTTCCCTTTACTCCCCTTATTACCATTTCCATAGTGTTCGGAAGATCTCTTCTTCTCTTTCTTTTCTTTAAGGTTGTAAGACTTAGTGAATCTCTTTTCTAACTTGATATCACATGAGGAAATATCTTCGTACGGTGAGAAGGATTGTCAGACTAATGCTCGACGGATAAATGGTTTTAAACCATAAAATAACTGAACAATATTACTCCTTGGGTTACATATATGATTTCTTGCATGCCTTACTATCCTTGTAAAGTAAGCCTCATACTTTACGACATTCTCATCCTCCTTTTGCCTCAGACTTTGAAATTGTCTTTCTATAACCGCTCGATGGTCACAAGGAAAGTATTTTTCTTAGAAAATATCTTTAAACTCCCTCCATTACATATTTTATACATCTTCATCTTTATTTGTGTTTTGAATTAATGACCACCATGGATCTGCATCTCTCATTAGGTGATAAACTGCCATGAGAACTTTTTCCCTTACACTACTCCCCAAAGAATGAAATATTTTTCTATGGAACTTATCCATTTCTTAGCTGCAAATGGATATGTACTCCCATTTAATGTTGGTGGTTTTTGCCTCATGAATTAGTATAACATTGATCCTTCACGTTGTGGATCAGGGTTCTCCATACTGTTAAGGTTATTATTTAAAACCTGAGTGAGTTGTCCCAGTATGGTGATAAGCTGATCAGCACCATTTACATCACCTACTCCACTATAATTATCTTCAGCAGGAGGTAAATACCTACATGTATTACATGTGTTGACACGGTTTCTATTCCTTCCACTAGGTTCCATTTATAAACAATGGCATACACTAGATTAGTTTATGAATAACAATACATAATTTCAAACTTGTAAAACACTTGACATAAATTGAACAGTTTTTGGATATAATACATTATCATAAAAATGTTTTCTTTGAGGAGTTATATGCTCATAAATCCTTCATAATGGTTTGTAATGAAAATTTAAATTATCCTAAGCATATCCTATGGGAGTTTCGTAACCAATAGTGTAGAAAGGCCCATTGTTGTGTACTATGATACCTCAGGTCATGCCCGAAACTCCTGGTCGGAGTTTTCACTCCTAGGTACATCTTTTTCATAGCCTCCTCGACCTGCTCGTATCTAGATAGGGATGTATTGCATTGAAAATAAAAAAATATCTACATTACCAAAATTCTAGGAAGTTCTTCTATACTAATCTTCAAAGTCAATCTTAGGGTAATGTTCTCTAATCAGAGTTTTTCTAAATGTAGTTTCCATGGTTTGTACTAAACTTCCTCTAATACTAACTATAATTCCCTCACCCCAGTTACCCATAGTCGGTGCATTATTACATAACATTTTCATGATCGCAAGGGATAAAATACTGAAATACCGGTATGTTTAGTAGCCCTGAAAGTATTATATACATATATAAGTTTTACATTACATCATGAAAAACAACAACAACATTTTTCCCCTTTGAACACACTTATATCCCTTAGCCTATCTTTGTAGGTCAACTATAAAATACTTCCTCACATCCTGGGAAAAATAAAACATAGAAAGGGGTGATCTCAGGTGCTCAGTAAGTATAACTATCACGACCCCCTCCCACCAAAGATGCCCCTCCTGAGCTGGCAATGGTGAGAGGGAGATAATGACCCCCAAATACCGCCTCCAGTAGGCCCCGGGGTGGAAACTAGCACCAAGGGTATGAGTTTTCATAAATATGGGAGGCATTACCCTTTTTATTATTTAGGATCGGGAAATAGGACAAGTCAACCACCAAAAAAGAAAAAGAAGAAGTGTATAGAAATAAACCCAAACCAAGCCCACATGCATGTTCAAACAATTTATAACAAGGTTCAAGTACAAGAAATCTCAAAGTACAATACCAAAAGAAAAAAAGAGAACAACAACTGCAACAACTCCAACTGTCTGACTAGTAGGGTCCCACACGGCCCTGGTAGCCCTCCTGGAAGCCTGAAAGTAAACGTAGGGTGAGCATACAAGTATACTCAGTAGGGAAACCTAAAGCTCTCATGCACAAGTGGGGAGACATCATAATGTCTCGTGAGAACAACAGAAGAAACCTAGCGAGGAATTCTATCCACCCAACCTCACCAGCCACACTCACCTAAAAAACACGATCACAACAGGTAGTAGTATATAAGAAACAAGAGTATTGGGTACCCTGCACCATTTCCCTTTAGTTAGCTGCTCTTCCTAATAGCGAAAGTCCTGACGCTGCCACACTCTCCCCGCCCGCACACACCTGGGCCTCACTACCACGTAACCCGCCCGCACACCCCTGGTCCTCACAACCACGTATCCCACCCGCACACACCTGGGCCTCACAACAACGTATCCCACCCGCACACACCTGGGCCTCACAACCATGTATCCCGCCCACACACACCTGGGCCTCATCCCGAAGATTCTTGGGAAACATAAGAACCTTCCCGAAGAGTCTTGGGCTAAAGCCACCCCAATCGAAACCTACCCGAAGAGTCTTAGGTGTAAGGTTGCGTGAAGTCATCACAGCCTAGGGGAGAAGGAGCGGGAAGGAGCTAGTAACTAAGGGAAAAATACCCTATCCCATGAAATGGGAGTGTTCTCCACTAAGTGCTCAACATGGGTGGGGTGCGATAAAACACAAAAGATACAGATATATATATATACCAAACACTCTGCCCAACCTATGGCTTCTAAATAGAGAAACTGATCACGTGCCTCGGCACCACTACCACGAAGCATGCATACAACAAACAACCCCAACCCCATTTAGGTTTTCACGTTTCAGCAGAATTAGTTTATTTAGTTCCTTAACTACTGGGAAACTATCCACAACCAACCACATTGATCGTTCGTAAAACATATCTCTGCCATCCACATATCATGTTAGGAAAACACAAGCAACACAACCAAGTTCTTCTTATCAACCAACCAACCCATTGATTATTAATCCCGTTCCATTACCATGACCCACCATTTGTTAAATCTTCCACTTTTTATTTATTTAAACACAACCCATAGTCCGTTCACATTCAACCCATTCCCACAGCCCCGCTGGCAACTACCATAACAACAACCGCACTGAAACTCGTATATCATTATCCCTTTATTACCATTTATCGCAGCCCCCACTACCCGTCACCAACATAGCATTCAAACTAACCCACAACCAAGCCAACCATAGCCCCACTGCTCACCCGATCCAGAACAACCCACAAAACATCCCCATCACAAGCCATATATCCAAGACAACACCCACATGTTGATTATTCCATTTTGTTTAACCGGGGTGATCACACAAGAGTTCTAGATTTTAAACATCCAAATTTACGTGATTAACCAATTCCACATTCCACAAAGTTTCCATCCATACAAAAATCCAGAAGGAGAGGGAAACATTTAATTGCGTAAGCAAAGGACCCCAATGACCATGATTTTCAGTAGGTAGAATCTCATTCAATTCACAACACAATATCACAGGATATAAAGTAATAGCAATCACAAACTTCCCAACCCCTTTCTTTAACCAGTTATTATCTTTATTTAAACCGATTCAAAAGTTTATCACGTAAACAAGAGAACTCCCACCCCGCATGATGCAAATATTAGAGAGACGAAGGTAATATCCCTACCTCAACAGGTTCTGATCGCAACGCACCCCCGGATCAACTTTGGAAGAAGTCTGTCGGCGTCCGTCACTTCCATCGAGTCTCGGCGAAACCTCCTGGGTGGAAGTTGGAAAGGAAAGGCTGAAGGAAAGACAACGGATCCAATCTCGGAAGTTCCGCCTAATCGTTACAATATCCTGGCCACTGACGGATCGTAAATCGGACCTCGGACGAAGAAGTTATGGAAGAAAAGGAGCCTTCGAGTCTCTTGGGAGAGCTCTGCTCAAAGGAAAGGGGAGGAGAGGAGTGAGTTGAAAGGAGGAGGGGACCCCTCCTTTTATAGGCGAGAAAAGGAAAAGTACACGGTGTGTACTTTATGGTACACGGTGTGTACTCAGTTATTTCACACGGTCTCCACGCGGCTTCCAACACTGCTTCGCGGCCGTTGACTGATCAACACATGGTTTGAGGGTAACACATATGCGGGGAGGGACTACACGACGTGTAGTTTGGACACACGGCGTGTACCCATTTATTGCACACGGAAAGGACACGGGTCCAACACGGCACACGGCCGTTGATTGGTAACGCGTACAGTGGGAAGGACTACACGGCGTGTAGTTTGGACACACGGCGTGCACCCATTATTCCACACGGCAAGGACAAGGCCTTCAACACGGGGTATACCCAGAAAGGTGGTACACAGCGTGTAGTTACACTACACAGCGTGTAGTTTCAGAATTCTGGAAAGTGTGGGAAAAGTCCATTTTACCCTCCAGAACACTTCTTGACCTTCTTTTTGACAAAGGAATGGGCTGGAGAGGACCGGGCCATTACATCAGATACCTCTCAAAACATTATCGTCCCCGATAATTCAAAAACCAACCCAGAGGAAACCAACAAGATACCTCTTAGGGTTCTCATTATAACAGGAACCCAACCAACAACCCTAATCATATGTGTTAGAAATTCCTTCTCCTATGTCGAGATATTATCCGCTTTAGGCAGCACTGACTCGCCTGCACAGGTTTAATCACATCCTCATTAGTGCATCTTGATTAATAATTGGGTCTCCCACTTTCATACATTAGGTTTTTCCATCTTACACTACCCACAACACCACACAACCAACACACTACCCGAACATGTGGTTTTGGGAAATTCTTTCTCCTATGTCGAGATATTATCCGCTTTAGGCGGCACTGACTCACCCACACAGGTTCAATCACATCCTCATTAATGCGTCTCGATTAAGGGTCAGGTTTTTCCCTTTCCCCACACATCCAGACATGTTACATATTACAAGGGAACAAGGAAACAAAAGGTCTCACAACTGACAAGCCAAGCATTCCATATATCAAAGGTACAGAGTACAAAAACAAAGCCCAGAAGAACAGGGAAAAACAAAAGTCAAAACAACTCCAGGTACTGAGCGTGCATCTGGGTCTCCTGCTCCCAAGTGCTCTCCTCGAGGCCGCCATGCCTCCACAACACACGAACCAAGGGAATGGTTCGTCCACGGAGCACCTTCTCCTTACGATCCTTGATTCTGACTGGTCATTCCATGAAGGTTGCGTCATCTCCCATATCTAACTCTCCCCAGTCGATAACTTGAGAGTCGTCGTGCAAGTATCGATAAAGCTGGGAGACGTGGAAGACGCCATGAAACTTCTCCAACTAAGGTGGTAGGGCCAGCTGATATTCCACCTCGCCAACTCGCCTCAACACCTCAAAAGGTTTGATGAACCTAGCTGAGAGCTTGCTCCCTTTCTCAAACCTCCGGTGCCCCCCGTCGAGGGGAGACCTTCAAGAACACATTATCTCCCACCTCGAACTCCAAGGGCCTCCTCCGACGATCAGAATAAGACTTCTGTCGGTCCTGAGCCGCTTTCATCCTCTCACGTACAAGATGGACTTTCTCTGTGGTGCTCTGCACTACCTCTGGCCCAAGAGCACCTGTCTAACCAACCTCTACCCAGAAAATGGGTGAACGAAATTTTCTTCAATATAAATCCTCAAATGGTTCCATGACAATAGTAGAGTGGAAGCTATTTTTGTAGGCAAACTCTACTAAATGCAAGTGTCGTACCCATGATCCTCTAAAATCCAGAACGCATGCTCGCAGCATGTCCTCCAATGTCTGGATAGTCCGCTCTGTCTTCCCGTCAGTCTGGGGGTGGAAAGCTATGCTAAGGCGTAGCTGGGTGCCAAAAGCATGTTGTAACCCCCTCCAAACTCATGAGGTAAACCCAGTATCACGATATGAGACGATAGTCTTTGGGACTCCATGCAACCACACAACTTAGTCTATGTACCTCTGTTCTAAGGTACTCACCGGGCCTGACTCCTTAATTGCTATGAAGTGAGCGGATTTCGTCAGTCGATCCACCACCACCAAGATAGCATCATAACCACCCTGAGCTCTGGGTAGTCCTGTGACGAATTCCATTGAGATGTCATCCCACTTCCACTCGGGGATATCTAAAGGATGCAACAAACCACATGGAACACGGTGTTCAGCCTTCACTTGCTGACACACTAGGCATTTAGCTACAAACTCAGCCACTGCCTGTTTCACCCCGGGCCACCAAAACTGTTCCCTCAGGCGTCGGTACATTTTTGAAACTCCTGGATGTACTACCAAGGCTGATCTATGGAACTCATGGAGAACTCCCTCACGCATTGCCTCTGGAACAAACAACCTTCCATGGAAAAGCATCTGATGTTGTCTGTCCTCTGACCATCCCTCTGGAGCGTTCCCCTGATCGACATGATCCCGCATCACTTCTGCCTCGGAGTCCCGCCACTGGGACTCTTCCATCTGCTGCAACAAGGAGGACCACACCGTCATCTGAATCAAACAGCCTCTAACACCTTCTACCCTGGCATCCAAGTGTAAGGTGGCCAACTCTCCCATCACTTTATAAGCATCATTGGATTCCCGAACCACTTCCTGATGCGGCATCCTACTCAGGGCATCAGACAAAACATTGCCCTTACCTTCAGTTTAAGAGATCTAAAAGTCATAGTCTTAGAGAATCTCAACCCATCTCCACTGACGTAAGTTCAGGTCATGCTGGGAGAAGATATAACGCAGGCTCTTGTGATCTGAGAAGACCACAAAGCGCATCCCCAAAGAGGTAATTCCGCCACAACTTCAGTGCGAACACTACCGCTGCAAGCTCTAGGTCATGGGTGGCATAGTTACGCTCGTGAGGGTGTAACTGCCTAGACCCATAACAGATCCCTCCCTTCTTCTGCATCAGCACGCACCCCAGACCAAGGCCAGAAGCATCACAAAACACCTCATACAACAACCCTTACTCTGGAAAACTAAGTACGGGAGCATTGACCAACTTCTCCTTTAGGTAGTCGAAATCTTTCTAGTACTTCTTGCTCAATAGGATGACCTGGTTCTTCCTCGTCAAAGCTTTCAAATTAGCAGAAACTCGAGAGAAGTCCGAAACGAACCTCCGATAGTAACCTGCTAACCCCAGGAAACTACGAACTTCTGCCACGCTCTTGGGTACTGCCGAAGAAACAACTGCCTCCACCATTGACAGGTCCACTGACACTCCATGTTGAGACACCACGTGCCCAATGAAGTGTACTTCTTGTGTCAAGAACTTACACTTCGACAATTTCCCGTAATGCTGGTGGTGTCGAAGGACTTCCAAGACTTCCCTAAGATGCTCAATGTGATCCTCCTCTAACCTTGACTAAATCAGGATGTCATCGATAAACAATGACAAACCGGTCCAGAAACTCTCGGAAGAAAAAGTTCATAAGTCCCATGAACACAGCCAGTGCATTCTTAACTCCAAATGGCATCACCACAAACTCGAAGTACCCATACCTGCACCTGAAAGTCATCTTCAAGATGTCACTGTCTTTTACCCTCAGTTGATGATATCCATATCGTAGATCAATCTTGGAAAACCAACCTGCTCCCCTCAGTTGGTCGAAGAGATCATCTATCCTTGGAAGGAGGTAACAGTTCTTGACTGTTTCCTGGTTCAACCTTCAGTAGTCTATGCATAGCCTGATACCACCATCTGCCTTATTTATGAACAAAACTGGAGCAACCCATGGCGATACGCTGGGTCGAACAAAACCCTTCTCCATCAGATCGTCAATCTGAATGCGCAACTCTCGCAACACTGAAGGTTTCATCCGATAAGGGGCCATCGAAATCGGACAGGCACCAGGCTATAAGTCTATCCCAAACTCAACATCACGTAAGGGGGTAGAGTCACCACCTCCTCAGTAAAAACATTGAGGAACTCCCCAACAACCTACAGGACATCCATCATCTCTGTATCAGCTGGAACCACTGATATCCCACCTAACAAGGAAAGGAGAGGCTCCACACACCGGTTTCCCACCTGATAGCTCCTCTCAACAACAAAAGCTACACACTGCCCGTCCACGTCGGAGAACACGACTCTTCTCCAGAAGCAGTCGATAACGATACTAATATAAAAAAACCAGTCGATGCGTAGGATGACATCGAATGGCAGCATCTGTAACAGAAGAAGGTCCCCACTAGATCGATGTGGTCCCAACGTTAGCCCACATCCCCGGAAAACACCAGATACGCTAGAATGGCCTCCAACTAGTGTACTCAGTACCAGTGGTACGAAAATTCTCTCTACGTCTAGTCCCAAAGCATGGGCTAGACCAGGTGCAACAAAGGAGTGTGAAGCTACCAAATTGAACAAAGTGGAAACAAGAGTGCTGAACAAACAAATCGTACCTCGCACCACCTCTGGTCCTGCTGGAGCTGTCAACTCTGCTGCGTGAAACTGTCCACGCCCAGCTCCTCTGCCTCTCTGATGTCTTCCACCTTCCAGACCACACCCTGGTCGAGGTCCCTGAGAATCACCCTGAGGTCAGCCTCCTCCCGCAAAGTCTGCCCTCAGAGGAGCATGGTCCTGCTGCTGCTGGAAGGGTCTCGCTGGAAACTGGTGCTGCTGAGGTGGGCGCTGAACCTGCCCACCTCCACCGTACTGAGATCGGGTCGGGCACCGGCTCTGAACGTGCCTGAAACCTCCACAAGAAAAACACATCGGTCCTGGGATCGTGAAAAAGGGACGAGGACCCGAAGATCTGAACTAGAACTGATGGGGCCTGCTCCCCACTGGCCTGAACCTGGAAGGTCCCATCACAAGAGACCTGCTACTGACTGCCTTCCCCTTTGACGAGCCTGGCTGGATCCCCTCTTGGGGTGCACCTCCCAACAATTTCATCCTCTCTACAACCTCTGCCTTCTTCTATACCACCAACTACGTCGGAAGGGTGAATGGTGTGACAGCATACTGGAGCGAAGGAAGAAGCGCCTCCTCCAAACGTCTCGCCTGAGACTCCTCATTCGGAAAGATATCCGGAGCAAAGCGCAGGAGATCCTTGAACTTGAACCCTAGCTCTCGTACTGACATACTCCCTTGCTGAAGGGAGAGTAACTCATGCCTCTTATCTGCCTTGATCAAGGAATAAAGGAATTCCTCTCGGAATTCCTTATCAAAGTCAGCCCATGGAACCTCTGCCTCTATCCTCTCTCCAAGGTAGAGTGTCCACCACTATCGCGCCGCACATCTCATTTGACTGACTGCTGGGGGAACCCAGTACTCCCTCGAAGCACGGATCAAGGTAAAAGTGATCCCTAGCTCCTCATGCCACCCCTCTGTCTCCGTATCCGAAGTACTACCCTCGTACTTCTTGAGGGTCTGCCGCTGGAAAGAATAGAGAGTCTTCTGCCACTGGCTATCTTCCTCCTCTCGGTCAGTCCTCAGCTGATCGTCTGCCTGAATCTGCTGGGCCTCGGTCATCTGAGCCACCCGGGGACGACGTCCAGGTGCCATAGCTGTACGGTAAACAAGGATCGCCTAAGCCCAAGTAGTAAGGAAAACTCAAGGTTTTATTTTATCATTTTATTTCATTTTCTTTCCCAGAACACTCAAATCAAGTAAAACACAGTCATGATGATACATGTACCTTCCCTAGGTTCTCTACCCTATAATCAATGTAGTCTCACTTGGTCGTTCGGAAGGCTCAGAGTCCTTGCATCGGATCACAGGGGGGCCTTAAAATCCCATGTCCTAGCTGGTCTTCCCAAGCCCATGTCATGCACCAAGATTAACTAACATTGTTGCACTACCATCCCCATGAAATCCTCACCGTGAATAACTCCAGACATCATCCTATCTATTAACCATCAGCTCTGATACCATTCTGTCACAACCCCCTCCCACCAAAGATGCCCCTCCTAAGCTGGCAATGATGAAAGGGAGATAATGACCCCTGAGTCCCACCTCCAGTAGGCCCTAGGGTGGTGACTAGCACCAAGGGTATGAGTTTTCACAAATATGGGAGGCATTACCCTTTTTATTATTTAGGATCGGGAAATAGTACAAGTCAACCACCAAAAAGGAAAAAGAAGAAGTGTATAGATATAAACCCAAACCAAGCCCACATGCATGTTTAAAAAATTTATAACAATGTGCAAGTACAAGAAAGCTCAAAGTACAATACCAAAATAAAACAAGAAAACAACAACTACAACAACTCCAACTGTTCGACTAGTAGGGTCCCGCACGGCCCAGGTAGTCCTCCTAGAAACCTGAAAGTAAATGTAGGGTGAGCATACAAGTATGCTCAATAGGGAAACCTAAAGCCCTTGTGCACAAGTGGGGAGACATCCTAATGTCCCGTGAAAACAACAGAAGAAACCTAGAAAGGAATTCTATCCACCCAACCTCACCAGCCACACTCACCAAAAAAACACGATCACAACAGGTAGTAGTATATAAGAAACAAGAGTATGAGGAACCTCGCACCATTTCCCTTTAGTTAGCTTCTCTTCCTAACGACGAACGTCCTGATGATGCCACACTCTCCCCGCCCACACACACCTGGGACTCACTACCACGTAACCTGCCCGCACACACCTGGGCCTTACAACCACGTATTCCACCCACACACACCTAGGCCTCACAACCATGTATCCCGCCTGCACACACTTGGGCCTCACAACCACGTATCCCACCCGCACACACCTGGGCCTCACAACCACGTATCCCGCCCGCACACACCTGAGCCTCATCCAGAAGATTATTGGGAAACAGAAGAACCTTCCTGAAGAGTCTTGGGATAAAGCCACCCCAATCGAAACCTACCCGAAGAGTCTTAGGTGTAAGGTCGCCTCAAGCCATCACAGCCCAGGGGAGAAGGAGCAGGAAGGAGCTAGTAACTAATGGAAAAACACCCTCTCCCATGAAATGGGGGTGTTCTCTACTAAGTTCTCAACACGGGTGGGGTGCTATAAAACACAAAAGATACAAATATATATATACCAAACACTCAACCCAACCTATGGCTTCTAAACAGAGAAACTGAGCATGTGCCTCGGCACCGCTACCACGAAGCATGAATACAACAAACAACCCCAACCCCATTTAGGTTTTCAAGTTTCAGCAGAATTAGTTTATTTAGTTCCTTAACTACTAGGAAACTATCCACAACCAACCACATCGATCGTTCGTAAAACATATCCCTGTCATCCACAAATCAACTTAGGAAAACACAAGCAACACAACTAAGTTCTTCTTATCAACCAACCAACCCATTGATTATTAATCCTGTTCCATTACCATGACCCACCATTCATTAACTCTTCCACTTTTTATTTATTTAAACACAACCCATAGTCCGTTCACAGTCAACCCATCCCCACAGCCCCGCTGCCAACTACCATAACCACAACTGCACCTAAACTCATACATCATGTTCCCTTTAATACCATTTATCACAGACCCCACTACCCATCACCAACATAGCATTTACACAAACCCACAACCAAGCCAACCGTATCCCCACTTCTCACCTAATCCACAACAACCCACAAAACATCCCCATCACAATCCTTGTATCCAAGACAACACCCACATGTTCATTATTCTGTTTTGTTTAACCGGGGTGATCACACAAGAGTTTCAGATTATAAACAGCCAACTTTATGTGATTAACCAATTCCACATTCCACAAAGTTTCCATCCATAAGAAAATCCAGAAGGAGAGGGCAATATTTAATTGCGTAAGCAAAGGCGCCCAACGACCATGATTTTCAGTAGGTATAAGCTCATTCAATTCACAACATAATATCATAGGATATAAAGTAAAAGTAATCACAAACTTTCCAACCCCGTTCTTTAATCAGTTATTATCTTTGTTTAAACTGGTTCAAAAGTGTATCACGTAAACAAGAGAACGCCCACCCCGCATGATGCACAAATTAGACAGACTGAGGTAAGATCCCTACCCCAACAGGTTCTGATCACAACGCACCCCCGGATCAACTTTGGAAGAAGTCCGTCGGTGTTCGTCACTTACGTCGAGTCACAGCGAAACCTCCTTGGGTGGAAGTTGGAAAGGAAAGGCCGAAGTAAAGACAGCGAATCCAAGCTCGGAAGTTCCTCCTCGTCGTTACAATCCTGTGGCTGCTGACGGATCGTAAATCGGATCTAAGATGAAGAAGTTATGGAAGAAAAGCAGCCTTCGAGTCTCTTGGGAGAGCTCTACTCAGAGGAAAGGGGAGGAGAGGAGTGAGTTGAAAGGAGGAGGGGACCCCTCCTTTTATAGGCGAAAAAAGGAAAAGTACACGACATGTACTTTATGGTACACGGCGTGTACTCGGTTATTTCGCATGGTCTCCACACAGCTTCCAACAAGGCTCTGTGGCCGTTGACTGGTCAACACACAGTTTGAGGGTAACGCGTACGCGGGGAGGGACTACACGGCGTGTACCCATTTATTGAACACGACAAGGACACGGCTCCAACACGGCACACGACCATTGACTAGTAACACGTACGCAGGGAAGGACTACACGACGTGTAGTTTGGACACACGGCGTGCACCCATTATTCTACACAGTAAGGACAAAGCCTTCAACACAGGGTATACCCGGCAAGGTGGTACACGGTGTGTAGTTACACTACAGGGTGTGTACTCAAACTACACGATGTGTAGTATCAAAATTCTGGAAAGTGCGGGAAAAGTCCATTTTACCCTCCAGAACACTTCTTGACCTTCTTTTTGACAAAGGAATGGGCCGGAGAGTACCGGGCCATTACAATAACAATATAGAGGAGACATTCATAAATAAGCATAAACATATAAGGCATTGTATAAGGCTAAAATACGAGACTTTTAAACATAAACTTCATCATAATATGGAAAATATAAATCAAATAATGCCTTTTACTTATTCATATGGATATTCTACTTGTAGAATAATCACATGTAATATCAATACCCAATTTAATAATGATGGAATGCATAATGGAATACATCATAACCACATAGTCAATGACACGTTCCAAGACTACAAATAAATTTTTTTCAAGGCCTTGTTCCAAGAAACTTGTTTGTCTCATGAGACCTTCTGATGCATCAAGGAACTATAGAGGGCTCCACCTGTCACTTACTAAGTCCAATTCATTACTCATATGAAGAGGTTGAAACATAACATAAACATTCATATTAAAACTATCATACTAAATGTTAATACATTAACCATAAACCATGAATGGTATAAAAATAATACATCCATATTCAAACATATCACAAAAACCTTAAATACAATATGGATGATTTGTATCTTAATAAATCAACTTCAAACAAGTGTAGAATCCATCCAAGGATGTAAACATAGTTGAAATCAAAACTATTTGAGAGTAATATATCTTTCTATTTTTAAATCATATAAAAGTAACATAATTATAAAATAAAACCTTTATTTTGAAAACATTATTATTATATTTTAAGGGAAGCGTCGAAGATTTTATAATGGCGGAAAATATCTGCACCTTCCATACAAGTTAAAAAATACATTCTTACCTTAATTTGTCGAAAAGTTCATAAAGTACCTTGTTTGGAAAATGGAAGAATGATTCCATTATAAACATTTTTTAAAAATTAAAACAAGGGTATACATGAATTCAAATCATAGTCTAGGAAATAGTAAAAATGTTTTGAAATATATTTTTAAGAAACACGTATGTGGATGATAAAGAGGTCCCAATAGATACTCACGTATAAACAACCTCGGATAATAAAGAGATTGTAAAATTAACCCTTATCATGTACTTTTACTTGGTTGAGGGTACATTAACCTCCTGTATAATAGTTAAATAATTGTTATTAAATTATAAAATAACTAAATACATAAATATGATATCTTATATGATCTTATAATATTGCTTTGTTAATAATATTTCAGTAGTATCATCGTTTCGAGTGTTAACAGATTCATTTTCCATTATATACTTGGATACATAATCCATGTTTATTACGGATAGGATGTATTTGATTCATATCCAAAATGATATTAAGCTCCTAAAAATTATATTTAATCATAAAATTAAAATTATTCTTGAATGGTTATGATGGGGAATGAATTTCATCACGTTCGTGGAGATAGTAATCTTTACTAACGCATAAGAGACAATATCATTTTATTGATGGTGAAATCGTATGTAATTGGATGGTATATAATATATAAATAATCATTAACATGTTATATTTATTATCTAAATCAGTTATACTCATTATTAT
The DNA here is from genome assembly GCA_963277665.1 of Viscum album. Taxonomy (NCBI): domain Eukaryota; kingdom Viridiplantae; phylum Streptophyta; class Magnoliopsida; order Santalales; family Viscaceae; genus Viscum; species Viscum album. The sequence continues at coordinate 1,891,753,421 of OY728122.1, read as the reverse complement.
ACCCCTCCAAATAATGATGTGTTTGAATAAAAAAATGCACCACGACGTGAAGACGGTAAGTCATACGTACGCATGTAAGGTAAATTTTCATTCATAGAGTGGATAGAATAATAAATATGGTTGTACCATATTTATAATAATGAAATAGTTTTTATAGGTTACTGAAGTTATTATTTTGGTATGGAAACAACCATTAAAGAGGAAGTGGAAGAAGAAAGTAACTTTGAAAGAGGTTGTGAAATTATTACCACTTCTTCGGGCATTTCCTGTTGAGTTGATAAAGAAGGATCCTTAGGTTGGACTTAAGATCAATGTAAAACCTCTAGGTCTAAGTGAGGGTAGTTGGGAGGATATTTTAGTAGTTTTTGGTCTATCCAAATTGCTTTTGATGTGTGATTTTGAGAGAAGGGGATGTACCCTTTTATAAGAGAGGTGAGGGTCACTTTAGGAAAAGCTTGAAATATTATTTTATTATACAATCATATTCAGTTTATAATGGCTCCAAAATGATATATTTAAGGGGTAAGGTGGGTATGGGTTGAAAACCATTCAACCAATAGGTTTTAGATAGGTTTAGGTCACCATATTAACCTTATATACTAGATTTAACTGTTAGTTAAATAGTTTAACTTTTACCATGAATTCTTGTATTATTATAATAAATGGTTAATAAACATACTATAAAATGCCAATTGAACCCCAAGTGGTTAATTATTACTATATATAACCTAATATAAGTCCTTTTTCCTAACATTTGATGTTTAGGAATTTTTTATCAGTTAATAATATAGTATTTGTTTTAAAAACTCATTTATGTCAATTTTAACAAGATATATTTTTTTGTGAAAGTCATAAAAACTTTTTCACTTCAAAAGAATTTTATCTAACCAAAAAAAACATGTCATATCTACTTATAAAATTAGTGTAATTCATCATAAGTCTCAATTTACAATTATTTGTATATTTATAATATCAATTATTTTAATCTTTCATTAATAAGGTAATTACTTCATCATCATTGTGTCATAAATAAATTTAATTATTTAATTTATAAAAATTATAAATTAAAATAAATTATGTATGAAATTTATTTTTATTCCTAATGAATATTTATAGTCTAATTTAGCTTTCGAATAACCCTATATTAAAAATGGTTTGTTTATTAAACTTTGAATTTAATATTTTTAACTCTTCTTTAAATAAAATAAAAATAAATATCCTAATCTAATACATGTAGACGAAAGGGATGATATTTTATTTTGAAGGATGATTTTGGTCGAAAAAAAATTATCTAATATAATTAGGACAAGTGTTAGGAAAATCAAAATATCATTTTTTACCTTTAATTACCATATTTACTTTTAAAAGTGATAAATAAAAGTCAAAAGTTACTATTCACAAAAAACTATTTTCATAATATTTAACCAAATTTTACATACAAATTTCAACCGTGTCTCTTATATTTTTTAAATTAAATTCACAGAAGTGGTAAAATTACATTTTATTCAAATTTTCTAACGTTCCTAGAAAGTCGGTAAAAAACGGTCAAAAGTTCAACAAAACTTTATATATCTAATTTTATTATAAAATAACTCCAATGAATTAAATTGAATTGATATAGGTATTATGTATCTATTTTGACATAAAATAAATTTAAATAAAATAAATAATTATTTAAATAAAAAGTCGGGTTTAAACAATAACGCAACGTTTTCACTATTCATCAAATATTGAATGTTTTCAGAAAAATACCAAAAAACCACCTTAAGATAATTTTGATATTCTAAATCCAAAAATGAAGTCCATTTTAAAAAATAAAATTTATAATGTTTCATAAAATGGGTATTACTGTTCATAATGGCTAGTTTGATTGGTCGTGGGGTTTTAGAACTCGAAGTTAAGCACCACGCAAGCTATTGTATTATTCCAAAAGAAGCATACCTTGGAATATTGGGGTGTTATAGAAAACATTTGTTTTATTATTTTTTATATTTTATAGATTTCATGAGTATGTTCTCTCTCATCAAAATTTTTAAATTTCATTGGAAAAGGGCCAACACTTTCACATATGTTTTTTTATTTTCAGGTCCTACTGGGTCATAGTAAAAAAATACATTTTATAGTTATATGTTAATGAACAACATTCAATAGGAGGGTGTTTTTTTAATATAACAAATTTTATTCCACACCTAAACATTTTAACTAAAGTTATCTTCTTTAAAATAAATTCCCCATGCTTAATTTTTTTCTTTAATTATTGATCAAGGAGACAAAAAATACAGAATAAAATCATTTTTAATTATTTAAATATCATTAAAAATAAAATTACGGTAAAAATTTGGAATTTAATAATTAAATATAATCATCCCGATTTTTTTTTATAAATCATGATTTTTGAGATCAGTTAATTTCTATAAATAACATTTTTTGAAGATTTTCCCTGCCTAACAAATCTATAATTTGAATGTATTTATTTGTTTGGAATGAATTTACAAGTGTGATTTTTTAAATTACATGTTTTATCCTGATAATTTTTTAAGAGAAAATTTTCCAATTCCATAATGAGCATATTTCTTGATTAGAACTTGGACTTATTCCTTCGAGAAAATGTTTTTCACCTTGTCGAAGTTTTGATTATTCAAATTCCCAATTAAAAGGATTGAGGGATATTTTTTCAATACCTTAACATAATAACCACAATTAAATTTAACATTACTTAGTAAATAGAATCCATGAACTAATTTGTTAAGAAATATCCACATTACAAGCCTATATTATTCTTTCTTACCCTGCTCTATGTATTTTTCATGATTATTAGGAAAATGAGTATGGGGGATGTGGTTCTAAAGAGGAATATTTGTTTAAAATTGAAGTTATATTTTTGGAAAAAATTTAATAGTAATTTGGATTATTTTAATGTTTATTCATTTACTTTTTTCTATTGTATACAGCTCTTGAAAATAAAAATTCAAAAAATATAATTAAAAAATTGTAAAAAATTTATTTTGTGTCCTGGAAGGTCAAAAATAAAAATTCTATGACTAATTATTTTTATCATTTGGGGTTGGGGGGTGGATGTGAGAGATTTTCAAACTCGAATTTCAAAAAAAAAATATTTATAAGAGATTGAACTCATTTTTAGTCTTTACTTGTTCCAAATCATTCACCCACATACCATTAAGTACAAAATTCATTTGAACCTCATGGTGATTCCCACATGAATATTTATTATTTATATCTCTGTGATGGTGAGAATATGGGTGCATTACATGAATATGGAAAGGATCATAATTCATGTTGTGATAAAAACACCATCGAAATTTTAACCTTTAGTGATGTGTAAAAACATTAAAGTGAGGTAAATTGATAGTGGCATGCATAATTAAAATGAATTGAAAATTAAGACTGAAATAATAAATAGGCATGGTTAATTCAAACATGAAAATGAAATATTTATGGTTGATGTATTTCTTTAAAAAATAAGGAGTTAATGAAATATTTCTTATGTGTTTCTTGAAAATTTAATTACACATATAACCACTATATATTATTGAAATTTAAAATTAAATCATGGTAGGGTGATTATCCTCTATAATTTGATGATATTTTATTCGTGAGGACAAGAATTAGTTTATGTGTCCAGGAATTTGATTCTTAAATTTTAGTCATAGACTTTTAATATTTAAAATAATTATTTTATTATGATAAATGATCAAACTTAACTAGTTATTTAAGTTTTTATTCATATTGTGGAAGTATACATTTTAAACTCTATTTCTAATAAAATACACAAATGGAAATGGAATTCACATTGAAACTGATGATCCATGAAGTAGGATAAGTTGTGACTCAAGTATAAGTCTCAATATTTATTATTAAAATATAAATGAGGGAAATTAAAATCTAAAATATAAATTCTCATCTTGGGTCACCAATTCATGATTTGATTTTAATCAAAAAAATGGAGTAGTAATGAATAAAAATGGAACCCATTGGTTTACCATGACAATTAACATCATGAGAACCTATGTAACACTTTCAATCAAGGTGAGGATATATTATTCTTTATAATTTTCAAAAAATCATGGTTGATCCCCACATTTAACTCACTAGTTACTCTCATAGTTAACTTTTTCATATAAAATAGATGACTTCATTATATTTAAATCATCGTGACACAACATTCACCTATAAATATAGGTCCACAAGTTCTTTCCAATATCATTCCATAGCATATCCAAGATATGAGTATAAATTTTCTTACTCTATAGAGTCTTTCACAAGGCCACAACACCATTAATTTAGAATTTATTTTCTATAATCTGACCCTCTCATGACTAGAATGAGGGGTATATTTATTCTTTACCTGGTGATGTAAATGTTGGGGGATTGCATGTGTGAATTATTTTTTTAATTCCCCCCCCCCAATGTTTGGGTTATTTCACACAGGTTTTATTCTTCCAACCATTCTCATTCTCAATAAAAAACATTGATAATTAAAATAATAGTGAGCAATTTAAATCAATCGAATCATCACCCTAAATATCACATGAAAATTGTGTAATTTTGGATGATTTTATTTACACAATTGTATGAAAATATTTAATTCATTAATAACCTAAAGTAATTGATTATACAAAAAGTTGGAATAATAAATTAAGGCGAGGATAACATGAGAAATGATCATTATTCATATAGAATCTGATAATAAACATGAAAAATCAAAATAATTCATATAAAAATGAAATTTAAAAAACATGGAATGTTTTATCATGCGGAAGAAAATAAATCTTTTTCTATGCCCAACTTATCAATCAATCATTAATAAATAAATCGTCTAAAATTTCCTCAAATATACTTTCACCCTCTCATGGGTCTGAACTGGAACTCACATCTTACTATATAAAATTAGTTATGTTGTATTATTTTGAGTTTCTAAAAATTATTAAATTTTATTACACCTATAAGAAACAAACAACACCCTAAATATATTCAAATTATCACAGCTGTAATTAATTATTTTAAAATGAAGCAATTCATTAATAATATGACTGGAATTTTCTAAATGATGTATATTAATGGTCTATAAAATATAGTGTTAATACATAATGATGTAAATAATAGGTATATACTTGATGTGTAATGGTTATATGGATGTTAGAGAATTAAATATACCCCTAAGATATTAACTAGCCTTTTGGAAAAGAAAAATGATCCTTAGGGTAGGTGATGAATTAATGTAGTAAAGAATTGTTTCCTCAATTATATAAAATTTTAATTTATATTTTATAATTACTAAACCAATGTAATAAAATATATATAGACTTGTACATTTTTAGTAAAACATTATTCAAATTATTTAAAAAAATAGTATGTTCTTTATAATAAATGAATATTAAAATTACCTAATTAAGAATTATATTATGAAAAAATGGATATAATTTTCATAATCATCATTTATAAATTTGGTAAGGATGATGATATTTTAATTTTCAAAAAATGTGAAATATATAGGTTTAAATTTAAATATCATAAAATGCAATATTTACTTTATAAGTTACATTCATGATTAATTTCATATTAAATAATGTATAAAACTATAATATACATATAAAATTCCTAATGTACTATACATAGTCATAAGAATAAATACGATTGATATCATTTTTCTAATGATAATATATTATTTAATATTTTTTCTATTAAAAAACACTTCCCCTTCACATATTAGTACTCGTCTCTTCCACGTGTTCTGCCTAAATTATTACATGTCTTCCTTTTCCAAAATCATTATAAAATACCCTCTTAAACATCACTTCAATTATATTATAAATTTATTTATTCACAATTTTCAATCATTAAATCCCATTTAGCATATCAAATTAGGACATTCGGAGGTATAGTTAAATTATGTCAACCAAACAATTTTAAGTTTTCATACATTAATACCAAAACAAAATATCTTTTATCCATCCTATTATAATGAAAATGTGTCATAGGTATATAAAAATGTCATTTTATTAATTTAATATCAATTATATTTCTCCCTCCAATTTATTATAACATGAAATCATCGAAAATATTATGGTTTGTTAACTGCCTCCATTAATGATATATTTCGTTTTTTATCACTAACTCCTTGGATGTTATCAAAATATTATTCTTTGGTAGTAATTATATAAACAAATAAATTAAATATTTTCCAATTTTATTTAATAGTATAATAATTATGGTATGAAAAATATAACAAATAAACTATCATTTTTAGTCGTACTGCCTTAAAAAAGTTACAACACTATGATAAATATTAAAATTAATACTTACCCATGATAAAAAATAATTAATTTCTGGAATATTATGTACATTATATAATGAATATAATGGATTTTATGAACTCATATGGGAAATAATCTATGCCTCTATAACTATGAAATGTTAATATCACAATCCATTAAGCCAACATCTTGAATAATAGACACAAACAACATCAAAATGTTATATTATAAAGTAATTAATGAAAAAAGAAGATAAAAAATGTAATAACCTTGAACAATGATATTAAACCAGTTACTCTTAAATTTAATTTATTGACTCAATAACATAAATCACCATTATTTGGTGAATCAAAGTTAAGGTAATTAGATTCCCTCTAATACTCAATCGATTAGTTTTTCTCTAACTTATTTTTTTCCATGTTTCAATATTGATGTCATATCATCTTATAAATGAATTAAATAATATCATTTAGGGAAAAACATTGACATTTAATTTATCTAAACACCATTTTCTAGATATCCTTATTTTGAATGTTTTGATGTTTATAAAATCATAACCTTGAATCATTGTCTTAATAAAACATTATATTATTATCCTTATTAGCCCTCTTCCATATACCCAACATAATAACTGAACTAATGGTTATTCATAATTATGAGGTTGTAAATGTCCAAAAATAATTAATTCACGATTGAAAATTCTCTATCAAATGTTTAATTTTGAAAAATATACTTCTCCCATGTTTCTCTTCATTATTAATTACTATTTTCATTAACATCAATACAAGATATTTTTTTGAATAATAACTTTATCATTTCGCACTGAATATGTAAAATTTATCTCATATTTCTTAAACCTACCTGATTATTTGTCCATATTTATATAATTATATTTATTATATGGTTTTTACCCTATTTTATTAGCACGGTTTATTTGTATTATAATTGATGAATGTTTTATTTCTTTATGTGGTTAATGCATTAATGTTTATATTATGATATAACAAATGGAATCACAGTTATAAAACCACCTGATGTTATGGGTAATTCTTTTGTCTTGTGAGATACCATGTAAAGTGGAGGGGAAATGACTATAAAACAATATATAATGTTGTATTAGTTGTGATATATTACATGTGCTTATGTTTCCATGTTTAATATAGTTTCAAAAAATCATTGATTAATGTTATTTTATGCCATGAATCTATGATTCATGTTTCCTTTATTCTCATGAATACCTTTTATTCACTTTGATGGTCCATTTATCTCAAGGTTATTATCCTCTCCATTTCATTCTTTTTTTCAACCCCTTATTTAGAAATGTATCAAATGCTTTTCTTATATGTACATCCCTAGAATGTCCCCTGTAGTGACAAAATTATGAGCAAATCAGGGATAATAATATGTGGTTTAAATAAAATGTGTTTTGTTTTAATTCATTTATGATGAATTAATATAAAGCTAATCTCCCAAAGACAAAAGAACATTAGATATCTAGTGAAGCAACCCTATCAAAACATATATTTATTTTATATCATTTCCATCAGTTAAACAATACATCTCAACAAAATCACACAATGTTGTGAATGAATGATTTAGTGTCTTTGACAACCAACTTCCTAAGTTATTTATTTTTTCATACATGTGACCATTTATCTCCAATTGAGCCACGTTCTAATAGAATATGGACCATACTTATGTATTCATTTTACTCATAACATGTAGAATAGTATAACAAGAAAAGTGTAGGATGAGATTCTCATTAAGTATAGCATAATATATAATCAATTATTATCATAAGTGATAAAAATATAAGTATGTGGGTATGAAAGAAAAATCATGATCCATGATCATGAAATGAGAAAAAAATACCCAAATAAAACATGGATAATAACACATAAGTAATGAAAGCATAATTAAATTTGAGAATATTAGAATATAATACAAACATGTGAATAGTAATCCTAACATAGTGGAGTGGGAATCATAATTATTTTCCCCGAGTCAATATGGATTCACTCACATGTTTCCCTTTTTAGTTCAGGACCTAACCACTTGTTTTTCTTATTGGATTAGGATTCACTAACCTATTTACCTTAGTGGATCGGTCTTCACTCTTATGTTTCCCTTAGCTGATCGGGCTTTATTAACCTATTTAACGTGGTGTATTAGGATTCATTCACTTACATTACATGGTGTATCAAGATTCAATAAATATTTTGGCTTTGTATTCCATGTCATCACAGCTCATTTCCCATTTTATCAAGAGATATAAATCATAACCCAATGTATTTTAGGGTTATATAGGGCCCAAGCATATCTTAATAGAATACCATGAATATTTTTCCTATATCATATCAATCATTCAACATATCATGAAAATATAGGGGAAAATGGGGTTTATTTTGAAAATCATAAAGATCCTACGGAATTGAAAATGGGTTTTGAAACACTTCTATATTGTATCACAAAAATAAACCTCAATAATGTAAAATAGTTTATAGTAAAAATTCAATCACCCAAAAATCATATTTTATAATAAACTTTTCATGGTGGTTCATGAAAAATAATTTCTAGGAAAATAAATAATGAATAGATAATAGAAAATTCTTGTGAATTCAAAAAGAAATTGATAAATATCTTTAAACTTTAGTGTCAAAATGAATTTATTGTAGCTTTAAAAGTATTTTTTGAAATTTTAGTTTTGAGAAAATGTAATTGAATAATTTAAATAATAAATTATTGGAATTAAATATAATTAATAATTCCTTGATGATAAATAATTTTTTAGTATTATTAAGTGAAAAAAATATTGAAAACATTGTATTTTGAAAAAAAATCATCATTAAAGGAGTCTTTAAAAAGACATAATGGTTTTAAAAGGATGAATTGAAATAATCTTTTAAACATTTAATTTTGAAAAATAATATTCAATAAAGTATCCTTCAAAACCTATATTGTTTTCAAAGTGGATATATGAAGAAACATTTAAAAATTTTACATTTTATAAAATAATTTTAAATAAAGGATCTTTTAAAAATACATAAATGTTTGGAAATGGTTAATTGGAAAACATATTGGTAGTTATTAATTTTGGAAAATAATTTTTAGTAAATAATCCTTGAAAAAGAAATAACATTTCATATAGTTAATGTAAAAACACCATGAAAAAATTTATCTTTTTAAAATATAATTCATAAATGGATCATTGTAAAACAAATAAATGTATCCAAAAAGGTGAAGTGAAAACCCCTTGAACTTTTTTACTTTTAAAAATAAAAATCCATAGTTAGTCCTTTAAAAATTTACAAATGATTAAAAAACTAAATTGAATGGTTTTTAAAAGACATACAATTGAAAAATAAACATTAATAGTATACCCTTGAAATGAAATGATTGTTTTCAATTGAAATTTGGAGTGGATGATAAATAATTTTACTCTAAAAGGATGTAAAAATAATTTGAAATACCTTTGTTAAAATCCCACATCATAAAAAGAGTAAAAAACATAATTTTTAAAATATAAAAATGTAAATAATAAGATCACAAGATATAACACACATTTGGGTTAGCAAATATAATGTAAACCATTAATGAGAAATGTAAATGTATAAAAAAGGGGAAACCATCATCAAACAAGATGGGAATTGTTCTAAAAAATGATATACTTTTTATTAGGGGAATGAATTCATCAAGGGGATATATTTTAGTCAAAGGTGTAATTTTCCAAATAGAGAAAGAGATTTTACCTTTAAATAAAATCATAGGGTGAATGAAACAAATCATGTATTAATTATTCTCAAGAAGAATCGATATATCTGAATAAAGGGAGAAGAGATAAAAACACCTTCTCAACTTTTATATTTTTTCAATTGAATTCCATTTAATGAAAAAACCTAATATGGATCTTCGAACACTATGAATTACCTAAATATTTTAAAAATTACAATAGGTATTATTCAAACCACATCAAAGATATCATGGTTCAATATATTAAATTTGTCTCAAGGTAGTTAATTTATGATAAAAAATCCATTTTCTTAAATCCTAACATCCTGTAATATGATCGAATCTTATATATAACAAAAAATAATGTAATATAAGATATTTTATATTTTTATTAATAAAATTTATAATTATTCCCTACTAGTAAATGATTTAGTTATTATTAATTTCACTATAATGTGTATGTAATCCTGATGGATTTGAACTAGATTCCTAATAGTGGTTTTGTTCTTGGTTATTCTCAAAAAATTCATTATTTTCATATCATTATAGATACTAGAATTTATTTTTAATACTTTTTTTAAATTTTTTTAAATTTAATTCTTTGGAGATATTGGTTAAAATACTTTAAGATTAAATTTGACAAGATAATATTTTAGTGTTTTTAACAAACTGGAATTGGAATCATATTTAATGAGTATAAGAAAACAAATTAATGTATAGAACCAAAATCAAGTCATTATATAGTTATTTATATCATATATTATTATTAATTAACCTATCATATACTTTTATGATATTATTTTATTACATAGTCAAAGTGGGTGGTTAGATAGACCCAAATAGGAACATAAAATAATTAATGGATTATTATGATAACAAAAGTGGTTTTATTTGGATTAATATCATTATTAATAATGAATAATGATATTTTATATTTAAATTTAAGTTTTTGAATCCTATTTTATTTATTTTTAACAAATCACAATGAATATAGATAGAAAATTAAAGACGTTACGTTGTGGAGGTGGTAGTCCTCACACACATAAATAACGTTTTTGTTTTTCTTAATAGAAATATATCATAGTGTTTCATATTTATTCTCATAAAATAATATAATTAATTATATAAAATAATAATTTCATTATAATATAATTATTAAAATATATTTGGGAAAATTATATTAAAAGTAAAAGAAGTTAGGGATAAAAATTCTAACATTGTGGGTTTTGGTTTTCCCTTTTAAGACTCATTAAAAATAGAGGGATTAAGATAAATACCTTTGACAGAAAGATAAAAGAAGTGAAAAATTATTCCAGGATATATAAATATGATATATTTTCAAGAGTGAACCAAAATTTTGGAGTGGTACTCAACAAATAATGAGATATCCCATTTATATATAATGAGAAAGGAATTTTTCTAAATATTTCAACTTAATATAAATTGTGCACAAGTTCTTCATGTGAGGAGGACACCAAAATTATTTATAATGGATTGTAGATATATTTTTGTCAATATGAACTTAAAATGTCACCTATAAACATTTTTTCAACATTTTTTCCTCTTTTATCTTTTGGTTCATCCCTTTTTACCATTTTTTCTTTTACCCTGAAATGTAGTCCTTCGCTAAGTAATTAATTTTTTGTACAAAAAATAAAATACACCATAAATAATAATTAGGACCGAATTATTAAAAGTATGAAATAAATATTATGAAATATAATATCTATGTGTTAGAAAGATTAATTTTAACATTATATAATGTAATGTGTAAAACCATATTTCTAGAAAATGTGTATTTTTAACCATTACAACTTTCTATAGGATAACATTATCATTGTTACGGATTTTATTGATATAAATTAGTTTACTAGAAATCAAATAAAATTTATCTAGTTATAAAATTTGAAAAGTAAATTTTAGAAAAATAATATTTAATTTAATGAAATGTTAAAACCAGTTTCATTTATTGGGAAATATCACTTCAATTTTTAAACATTGGTTTTCTAAATTCATAAAATTATTAACAAATATATAGTTTTACCACTTAAATTAAAAAAAATTTATAAATTTTTATATTATACATACTTCTTCATATAGATATTAAAACTATGATTTAGAAAAAACTATATTTTTACTATTTACTAGGAAATCAATTATTTCGGAAAATTTTAAAAAAAATTACATTAACAAATATTGTTATGTGAAATTAAAAATGAGATGAATTTTTTAAAATTCAAATTCTAAAATTCTGAATTTTATCTTTTAAATAAGAATTTAATTTATAAATAAAAACTTCTTTTATTTTATAGTTTCCATCCAAAACATTTTTGGTTCTCACTATTATTTTATTCAAATTTAAAATTTAATGAGTAATAATATTTTAGTGAATATATTAAATTATTATTTACCATCATAAAAATAATTTAAAATCAGAAATTTAATTTATTAATACATCAAATATATATATATTTTAAATTAAAAATTCTTTTAAATAATAAATCATATTAATTATATATACTTTAAATGTTCATAATCATAATCAGTTGTCATTCTTTTATTTACTATAGTAATTATTATTCTTATATTTTTCATGAAATTATTAATGTATATGACACCCTTTGGGTCACATGTATGATTAATTTTGAGTCTCATTTATCACATTTGGTGATTTATAAGCATTTGGGATTTGAGAGTAAAAAACATGATGTTTTTTAGAGAATAGACCAAGAACACTATTTAGAAGCATGGTTAGTATTAATAATGTTATGAACCAGCCTGAACACCTTAGGAACCTGATAACCAAGCCGATCTCGACATTTCCCAAAGGGCATTCTTAATCCCCACAAGTCGTCAAATAGAACCTGGAATCCTGAACAATGAAATTGGGAATTAATTTTCCACATTCAATGTGGAAGAATGATAATGAATCGGTATGCATACAAAAGATAACTCTATTGGGATTAATATAAAAAAAGTCAAATAGGTGTAACAACCTAATGTACTATAACTAAGTACACAAAAAACTAGAACAACTAAAAAAACCCAATATATGAAAATTAATAAATCCTTGAATCAACAGTTAGAACCACCTCCAAGTGGTGATTTACCCCTGCTCCAACCAGGAAGGAGATAATATAAAAACACTTAACGGTACGGGAAGGGTGTGATCTAAAATCCTAGTATGGTTTCACCAAGGATTCCATAAAATATTTCCATAATAAATAAACCAAAGAGAGTTCTTTCAATTTAAATAAAAGGTTTGGAATTTTATAAGAATAATTAAAACAATTCATGATTTACATTTCAAAATACAGAAATTATTTTAAACAAAATATTTACATACAACTGATGAAATATTTTTAAATAGTGGCATTTTTTAAAAATGGATAAAATAAACACTCTTATTTAAAATAGTTTTTATAAATCATAAGGCATGTTCAAAAATTTACAACAGTGACATAAATTAATTTGAAATATTAAAAAGTGTTCAACAAGTTCATATGACTAAAAAGGTATGATAGTTCTATACTATAGGGACACCACACTTAGGATGATACAAAAATATGTACATACCTCTCTTTGAACTCATGCCAAAGAGGACACATCACCACTAAAAAAGGGATGTGATGTATTGATATTATTTTTAGAACATTCTAAATCATAATGTTCAATCCAAGTAACTAAATAACTACCTATGTATTGCATGTTCTCTATTAAAAAATAGTTATAGTAAATTTATTTCAAGCAACCTTAAAATAAAATTAATCCCATTGTCCATTTCAAATATGAAAATTTACCTTTAAAAACCCAAATGGTTTTTTACTAAAAACAAGCCTTCTAACTAAGATAAAACCCTAATGTTTCTATCAAAACCAATTTTTAGCCATTTCCACACATAGGTATTTGAAATCAATTCACAATTTAATTTCACAATCCAATTTCCATGATTTAATTCAAAAATTTAATTTTTACAAAAATTACATCAAATCTATTTCAAAAATTAAATTCAAAATTTTATTTGAAAAAATTCCCATCAAATCCAAATTTTAAATTAAATAATTTAAATTTCACAAATTTTCATAAACAGACCCCAATTTAATGGAATTTTGGGGTTTTCCAATTTTATGCCAAAAACCCATTTTTAAACCCTGGTTCAATGGATTTGGGTTTTTCCAACAAACCAATAGAAAGGTATTTATCCAAAATCAAGAAACTAAATTTAATTAAAATAATTCAAATTAAATAAAAAAATATAAGGTTAACATAAATCAGACATCATAATAGAACCACCTACCTCGTGATCAACGGAACTCGCAACGCCAATACCTAATCATGATTTGTCAATAAAGAACGTTGATAACATAATCTAAGACAAAATGATCAAACCTATGTTCATAATCCAAAATAGAGGGTATAAGATCCAAAAACGAACACAAAGATTCACAGAACCCAAGGGAGGAGGAAAGCGTTCTTGGTAGAACAAGAGATGGAAGTAAAGACTAACTAAGAGAAGATAGAACTGTATTCCTCAAGCTTCGAATCACTTTTGAGAGGGATCTGAGGCACCAAGAACTCTTCTTTGGAGCTTAAAGGAGGGTAGAAATACAATATAGGTTGTACATATCTGTTGAAGTCCTTAAAGGAAGGTTCAATATTTTTTAATAAGAAATCATATTAACTTAAAACTCATACACATGGTTTCCTGGGCATAACCGTACGATTTGACAAACTGTGTAGACTAACTGTGCATATATCTTAAATGGGCTACAAGATTTCTCCTAATAGGTTGCATGGATTGACTAACCATGTTCAAACCATGAAAAACCCCATTATTTGGGTTAACATGATTTTTATTAAGAGGGTGCACAGTTTCGGAAAATTATCCACCAATCATGAACTGGAATAGAAAATTCAAAAACATCATAAATTGAACCTCAAAGAACCCAAAATGAAACCCAACACAATCTTGTTAAAAATAGGGATCTAAGAATAATAGAAAAAAAATAACATTATGTTACAACCTCTCCTCCCCAAGAAACATTCTATACTCATAAATCCTTTGAAGAAGCCTCCAAGCCAAAACAAAATGAAGTCAATGATCTCTCATCAGTGCCTCCCTCTCCCATGTCTCATGAGAATAAAAAATTTTCTTCTATATCACACTAACCAAAGGTATCTTACTCGCATAAATTACCTTGGTTTCAGAATTTAATATCCTGACAGGTTGTTCAGACACTGATAAATTAGTTTCAACCTCAAGATCACTCCAACTCAGAACATGAGATTGATCAGTTAGGTACTTCTCGGTTATGATACATGGAACACATAATGTATTTACATCAAATGTGGTGGTAGTTATAAATGTTAAATAGATTTCCCCAACTTTTCAACTACATCAAAATTTCCTACAAAATTAGGAGCGAGCTTCGCTTTCCTCCAAATCCATCGATGAACCAACCGAGGTGAAAGTTTCAAGAACACCTAGTCACCAACTCAGAATTCCAAAGGTCGATGATGACATTTATCATAATACTTATATCAGATCTATGTCATAAACATCCTCTGATGAATCAAATGAATCTTTTTTGTCATCTCTTGGACCAAGATTTAACCAATCGGAAACATTTCACCAATATTCAACCAACATAATGGATATTTTAAATGTTTTCTATACAAGGACTCAAACGGAAACATTATAATCAAAGACTCATAAATTTTTTATAAGAAAACCCAATCGACCCCAAAAATCATCCCATTCTACACCAATGTTGAGAACACAAGAAGAGATCATGTCCTCAAGAATCTGTATATAACATTCTATCTAGTCATCTGACTATAAATAGTATGCCATACTCCCACAGATGTGACATCCCAGTGCCTCATTAAGTTATCTCCCAAAGTGAGAAGTGAACTGAGGATCCCTATCATAAACTACAGAAGAAGGAACTCCATGAAAATGAAAAATATCTTTCACATACTTATTTATCTAGGTACATGGAAACCCGACCACAAATTCCATAGATATCTCATCCCAATTACAATTAGTGACTGCAAGGAGTTGAAGAAAACCTGATGTTTTTTGGTGCTAGGCCTTAACCTATTAACATGTATAGAAAAAATAGACAAAATATATAATTCCGTATCTCATAATTGGCCAAAATAATTGTTATTGTATGTCATAGAACATATTTGTGGTTCATAGGTTCATATCCAACTGGGAACTATGTAAATACCCCAAAACATCTTCCATCACTAAGGATAGTTCCAAAAAATAGTTCCAAAAGAATATAATTACCTTAATGGAGAATGACCAGTCAAGAAAAGTATCTCCAGCATCACGATAGTCTCTAATGCTATACAAATCGTCATCAAGCTACTGTTTCTGATGAATCAATTAGAGAAGTGATGATTTCAACTGAACACTAGAAAAGGAAAACTCATCTCGTGATTCCCAGACACCAATATGAAATTTACCAAAAAGTTCCATCAAGGATCACTCTTCTGATTATTCTTTCACTACCTGGATCAGAATTTTCTTGCTCAAAGAAACTACAACAACATTTCATTTCTTTGGTGTATAGATGTGGTCAAAATCGAAATATTGTGGGTATTTTACCTAACATCTCTGGAATAGATTCAAATATTTTTTTAGATAAGTATAACTCAAGATTTATTGGTCTGAAAACACAGTAAAACTTTTTCTGTAAAGGTAATGTCACCAACTGTTAAGCGTGTTCATCACAGCTACAAGTTCAAGGTTAGGGGTATGATAATTCTTCTCATGGATTTAAAGCTAATGAGAACCATGAGAAATTATATGATCACCTTTCATAAGAACATATCCAAATCCTAAACCTGATGCATCAAAAAAGACCACACATCCCTACCAGTCCATAGTAAGAGTCAACACTAGCCCAGTTGTCAAAAGAAATTTCTGCTCACCAAAATAATTTTAACATTTTTTATCTAAAGGGAAAATTATTCCCTTCTCAGTTAGAAATATTTTTGGGGATTCCAGCTTTGAGAAGTTATTAAAAAAAGATGATAATAACTAGCTATGCCCTAGAAGCTATGAATCTCAATAACATTTTGTGCTTGTTCCCATGTCATAACAACTTTCACCTTTTAAGGATCAACTGAAATACCATGTTCTAATACCACATGTCCATAGAATAACACTTCTAGGATCTGATGGATATAATTGAAAATCATGGAATAGTTTTATTGATTTTTTTAGTGAACAAAAAAATTTTTCTTAAATGATGCACATGATCCTCCTTGAACTAAGAGTAAATGAGGATTTTATCTACAAATACAATCATGAAGGTATCTAGATACTCATGGAAAATACTATTAATTAAATCCATGAAAAGTTTAGGATAATTGGTTACACAAAAGGGTCTAATAAGGTTCCCATAGTGACTATACATGTTCCTAAAGGTGGTTTTATGAATTTCATATTCCTTTATCCTCAACTGATGGTAGCTAGAATGATGATCAATCTTCTAGAACCACTTCCCCCACTTTAACTGATCAAACAAATCATTAATTCATGGTAATAAATATTTTTTATTTAACTTAAATTGATTGATCTCTTTTAAATCAACACATAGGTGAAGTGATCCATCATCCCTATTAGCAAATGGAACTGACACCGTCAAAGGTGACACACCCAAGCATAAAATGCCTATCATAATACGATCGTCCAACTGGGACTTCAGCTTCTTTATTTCAGTTGGAGCCATGAGGTAACAGGGAATATATTCTTGTTGATTACAAGGCACTACATATATAGAAAACTCTACCTCCCTTATCGATGAAAGACTAGAGAAGTCAGAATGAAACAAGTCAAGAAACTCGATGAAAACTAGAGGGAGATGACCACTCAAAGATTCTCACTCCAGACCAAAATAAAATAGAGACATCACATTCCCTAACTCTAGATAAGAAGGTTGGGTTATCCCCAAACTTGGGTCCCATTCACCTTGAAATATCTGGCACACACCATTGGGTGTATTGACGTAGACCCATTGAAGATAATAATCAATCTGGGATTTATTGGAAATTAACCAATCCATCCAGAATATAATTTCAAGAGATTTTATGCTAATAACTACAAAATTCCAATAAATATGAACATCTTATAGGGAGAAAGCACAAGAGGTACTATGGAGACCCTGCCCTCTCTTCATACCATGCGGTTTACTAATATCCATTGCATAAGATGAAGTATATGTAAGAAGATTTATCATATTAATAATATGGTGTGAAATAAATGAATTAGATACACTAGTATCAAATACAGTAGTCAAAAATAATGAGGCTATAGTAATGGTACCACTCATGATCGTTGTACTGAAATTTTCATCCTCTAGAGACTCTTATACTCTGTGAAAAAGCTCGATTCTGTATGTCTATAGATGGACCCCTTTTCATGTGAAGTATATGATTACAACATAGTTTTATAAGGTGATTATGTTCGTGTTCTACTATGCATAGTGGAATAAACATGGTAGAATCTCTGTATATGACATGATCATCCACTAGAGGAAGAGTTCTTGGGTTCCCTACTGAAAAAACTCTTTGAACATCCAAGACTTTCACACTGGTAACAAACTAAATGACCTCTTCCGGGAATTTAAGGAGTTATAGAATGACCATGTTATCGATAACCACTGTTATTTTCATCATTATTCCTCCTTCCCTTAAAGGAATTTACAGTTCCACTAGGAGTAAATGAAACCTCTGATAACCCTTACTTCCAATCCAGGACCATCTCGACCATCAATGATTGATCCCGTGAATCAGTATAATAAGGTAGTTTCATTAAGAAAAAAATTGAATTAATATCTTGAAGAAGTCCAAAATAATACCTTTTAGCCTTTATCTTCCTATTCAAAACAATCTCAAATGTCATCTGCACATGCTCACCAAAACAGCTTGCATACTCTATCATGGTCCGGTTAGTATGCTTATGTTTGAAAAACTCTATAGACTTGGACAATAGCATTGAATCGGTATAGGACTATTTGTTTAAAATAACTATTAATTATTTGCACCCCAAGACCTCATGTTTATTGTTAGTCTCTAAGGTGTCCCACAATCTTATACTCAATACTTCGAGCATGATGGTGGCATACTTACCCTTGATTTTTTCAGGTGTGTCCAATTACCCAAAAAAATGATCCATTCTTCTTAACCACTCCTCGTCCTCTTGAGAATAATTTGGTACTTTTAAAAATGTTTATTTCTAGTGAAGGAACTCTTGAGAACCATTTTTGAGAACATCCATCTGCAGTTCCATAGTAGGATCCTGAACAGGAACTAGCAGTAGTGCATGTCCTTGAGCTTAGAAAGTATGCACAATCAACCCCACCATATTCGAGGCCACAGTAGGATTCTATCAATGTGGTTCATAGGTGTCTTATATCTAGTTCCAATTCATAATTCTTATAGGAGGAATGATGCTACAAAACATCAGTGAACAACAAGGAAGACATCAGATAACACTCAAACAAATCAATAAGGAAATATTAATCCCAAAAGATAGATAAAAAATATTTGGATTTCAATCTATCCAAATAAAATGTAGGGAAAGTGCTATAACTAATCCTTAAGACATCATTCCCAACCCAACCCTAGAGTCATAATGTTTGTTATAGTGAGATCTAGGTAGTCACTCAATAGAAAATACCTCATAAGTCCCAACAATTTTTTTGAAATGTATACTAACCTCAAGGAAAGATACAACAACTCTGACCTCTGATATCACGTTTTAACTAATACTCACAGGTAACCCTTTAAACCATTATCTGATCCAATCTCGACATATCCCAAAGGTTGTTCTCAATCCCCACTTGTCAAATAATAGCATCTGGTATCATACATAAAGAAAGTGGGAACAAAGTTTCCAAAAATAATGCAGAAGAAAGATATTGAATTAGTATGCATACCAAAAACCTCCACAAGGAATACTATACCAGATTCCAAATAGTTATAACAACCCAAAGTACTACAACCAAGTACCAAAAAATAGAAAAAACTATCAAAGTCACAATATACCCAACTCACCAAATCCATGGATCAACAGCTATAACAATATCCAAGTGGTGCTTTACCTCTACTCGAACCTGGATGGAAATAATCTGTATACACCCTAAGGAACATGTAGAGTGTGAGCTAAAAATCTTTGTAGGGTCTCACCAAGTATTCCATAATAGATTCCAATATAAAATTAACCAAATATAGTGACTTCAATTTAAAAAAAATGGGTTTGGAATTTCATAATCCAAATTAAAAAAAATGCATGCCTTACATATCAAAATATGGAAATAATTTTAAACAAACTCTTGACAATATAACTGATGGAGTATTTTAAAATAATGGAACTTTTCAAAAATGTCTTAAATAAATACTTTTATATAATATATATTATATAAATCAGATTTCATGTAAAATAATTTACAAAAATGTAATATATTCATTTGAAAGACACACAAGAGAGAAACATGGTCATATGCCTAAGAAGGTATGATAGTTCTAGGCTATAAGGACTCTACGCTCGAGGTGATACAGTATTATTTACATACATCCCTTTGAACTTAGTCCAAAGAGGACTCATCACTATCTTCTAAGGGACGTGATATACTAATATTGTTCTTTAGAACATTGGGAATCATAAACTAATAACCATGTAACTCACTAACGACCCAAGTATTGAATGTTATCTAATAAAAAACAATGATTGGAAATTTATTTCAAGAAATCTTAAAAAATTAATATCATTCTCCATTTCAAATATACCAATTTTTCCTTTAAAAATCAAAACATGTTTTTAATCAAAAACAGTCATTTTCACCAAGATAAAACCCTAAGGTTTATATCAAAACAATTTTTAATATATCTTCAATAAGAGATATTTTAAATTAATCCACAATTTTATTTCACAATCCATTATCCAGAAATTTAATTCAATAATATAATTTTTTTTAAAATACCATCAGATCCATTTCCAAAAAATAAATTCAATAATTTAATTCAAAATAAATTCCATCAAATCCATAATTTAAATTTCACAACTTTCTAAAAACTCACCCCAATTTCATGGAATTTTGGGATTTTAAATTTCATGCAAATCCCCATTTTTAAACCCATAATCGAATGGAATTGGGTTTTTCTAAAAAAAATTGAATGCCATTTAATCAAAATAAATAATGGAATAATCATAGGTTTATAATCCAAAAAGAGGGTATTAGATCCACAAATCAATACAGGGATTCACATAACCCTATACATGAGAAGGGAAATCACAGGATAACAAGAGCAGGAAGGGGAGACTAATCGGGAAAAGATCGAAGGGCATTACTCCACCTTCGAATCACTTCTGAGAGGGATCCAAGGGGAAAAGAACACTTCTTGTGAGCTCCATGGATAGTAAAAATTTCTTCTAGGATTTAATGGTCTGTCAAGGTCTAAAAGGGGGGTTTGGTAATTTTTAACCAAAATTTAGATTAATTAAAAACCCATACACATGGATTCTTAGGCATAGTTGTACGGTTTGAAAAACCATGAAAACTAATCATGAACCTTTTTTAAATGGGTCACACGGTTTCTACTAAGTGATCACATGGATTGAAAAACCATGTTCCAACCATGAAAAACCCCACTATTTTAGTTTACAATTTTTGTTTTGAGAGGGTGCACAGTTTAGCAAAATCATGCACCAACTGTGCACTAGTCCAAAAACTTTTAAAATTTTAAAATTCAACCTGAAACAACCCCAAAATAATACCATCCCAATATTAGTGAAATAGTAATTTATTAATACCTAAAAATATTAATAGGTTGTTAAAAACGATTTTATAATCCGGTGATATGGCTCTATTGGTTCCATTTTCCATTTTCTTGGTTTGAGCAATGTTATTCCAACTGTGTGAGTCATCTAAAAAGATATATAGATGTTGGTGTTTTTTCCATAGTTTATCAAAAAAAATTCTCATTTTATTTTAAAATATGAGGCTATTCCAATGAATCTTTGTGGAATGGTTTTCAAGGAACCATTAATAATGTGTGGTTAGTACATGGTTTTTCTAACAATACGGCTGAACCAAGTAACCAAATATGAATATCCTAAAATATAAAATTAACCAAATTCCCATGGTCTTTATTAAATCTACTCTCCTCCTAAACCCAAAATATCTTGATCAAACCCCTACAGAATGCTTTATACTACTCTCCCCTCGATTCCTTTGTGATCCTCAATCAATATGGGTGGATCACCATGATATATGTTTATATTTCCTCCTATGTTAACCTATTTTAGTAGATATATCATAAATATCTTTTCACGTTATTTTATTAGAACCCAATTAGACTATAATTAATGGACTTATCAGGTTTATGGGATAATTGATTATTTTAATTGTATATCTAAGATTATTTTGACTATAACTCTTGTTTATCATCACCTAATTTTATGGTTTCAGTGTTTCCTCCATTGGTGAGGTTGGTGTCTCTATCCAATGGATTTTTTCCATTGTAAAATAGGAATATTCTTATGAAACCCTTTTATTTTGAAATACTAAAATTATTTTTTTATGTTAATAATCGTTAAATTAAAATCCATGATTTTTACATGTTTTTTTTGTTGATGGGAAATATTTTAATGCTGTCTTATTTGAAAACAAATTGTGAACATTAAGTGTTTGATGAAATATCACAGTGATAGGCATGATAAATATTGGGATTTTATTCTTTTTAATATTATGTTAATATTTTAAAATTGGTTAAGATATTGGGATATGTGTCTTTATAGGGATATCGGATTTACTATTCTTAATAGAGTTTTCTAGATTTCTTAGTTTCAAGTATATTATCTTGTTCACCACAAGCACACTGTTAGTAAACTTTACATGGATTAATTTTCTTTAACTTTAAATATTTTAAAATATGCATGGATTCTCTTTTTATTACCCTTTATTTAATAAAAAATATTTTAATTCCATCCTATTACATATTGTGATATGCATTTTCTCAAAAAGAAAAATCAATGGGATGTTTTATAGAAATGTATTTCCAAATGAAATTCTTTTGGAAATAGGTTTTATTTTCAAATTAT
Organism: Viscum album; assembly: GCA_963277665.1. Taxonomy (NCBI): domain Eukaryota; kingdom Viridiplantae; phylum Streptophyta; class Magnoliopsida; order Santalales; family Viscaceae; genus Viscum; species Viscum album. The sequence goes on along the minus strand of OY728122.1, from coordinate 1,891,730,297 downwards.
AACTAATAGATTCATAGTGAATGTATGTGAATATATTCATTTTAGAATATGAATAGGAATTACCACACATCCTACATATTCCTTTTGGAATTTATGGACATGGTTTTGTTGGACCCATGAAAATTGAAGGGAATCATATAAATTGGTGGCTCCTATTATTCAATATTCTCTTTAGGTTTTTTGTGATAGTTGTGACTAATTGTTACATAGAAAAAGAATTTAGGCTCTTAGTTTCAAGTGTTCTAGGCAATTGGTATTTTTTCCTTTTATTACTCATATTTTTTTAAACATTCTATTTGTACTCTTTTTTGGATTTATATTAATGTTTATTTCCATTGTTACATGAGACAAGTATTATTTATATTTAGGGTAAAATCATTCCTATTGTTTCATATATTAATAAAAAGGTTCTTTTCATTATCCCATGGTAGTCAGAAAGGTGTTATGGGCAATATATTAGGCCTTATTCAGGGATGATCCATGTTGACATTGGTTGGATCATTAAAATATAATATGTTATTATCCATTTAGTCTGATGTCCCTTTTTGAGTAGGATATTAACATAACATTTTTGAAAGGTAAGTATATAGTAAAACATTAAGATATTACATTTTCCCCCCTTAAATAAATTTCATCCTCAAAATTTTAATTATTCTAAACTAATAACAATACATAATTGTATATAAATATATTCAAGAAATAAGAAATAACCACTAATAAATAGAGCACTTATTATCATTTGTAAGAGTTGGTAAAATAAATTTTCCCTTATAAGGGGAAAATATTATAATTCTCAACCATTTATTCTAAATATGCCACTATCGATAAGTCACATAAGATTCAGCAGATCTACCTCCCACAAAATCATTTTCAGCAACCAGTTTCCATCAAAATATTTGAACCAAAAATGTTTATGAAAATATCCAATATAATTATAATAAAAGATCATATGAATATGAATGATCAACACTAATATTTAATCCCCAATGAAACCTTCATTTCATAAAATTAAACTTTCATTTTAATTATGTCACATTACGTTCATAAAATAATTCTCATGATTCAGCCTTGGTCACTTTATGTTGTGTTCTCTAATATTTATTAACATAATCACCAAATGTGATTGGGAAATATTCCATGAACTCTCAGTCAAAGGAAATCCTCTAACCATTTATTAGAAATAAAATAAAAGTACATCAAGAAGCCACAACAAGGTGAGAAATACAGTTACATATCATAAAAATCAGACCCAAAACCGCATCCCTGATATAATACTTCCTCCACAGTAGCTGATTACCACTCTAAACTTTCATAGTGTTTTAGAATCTTGGTATACTTCCTTCTACAATTCAGCTTCTCCAAAGAAAGGAACTCATAATAAGATTGTGCAATCCATCCATCCTTCATGCTAGAAGATCTGGTAGCTATAGGCATTGGCAAGTGAGAATAGTCTTTCTGCGGCTTTCTTCGTGGTGGGTCAGTCTTCACTTTCTCATTCACATACACTTTATTTTTGCAACCCTGAACCATATCACTATAGGAGGGATAGACCATACCGCCATTTTTTTCCTTCTCACTATCAAAATAATACCCCCATTTACCAGAAATGTGCACCACACAATAACCTTCCCTCACTACCCGATCCTATTGAGATTGACTATTATCATCCATCATAGAAAGGAAGGGTGGATGATCCACAAAATCACAGCCACCACACATACCCTTCTTCACAACAAAATCTCCAACTATATTATCCGGCAATGAACCACCATCCAAATTTATTGCAGAGCCCTCTTTAGCAATAGAGGACTTCACATTCTCCAATTCTTGTTCACAATTGCCAACAAAAACTGCCATTGATTCAACACCATCACTTAAAGATGAAGATTTTTTATCCTCATCATCCCTTTTAGTAACCCTCTCATGATCCAAAACCAAGTCACCATTCACCAGACCTACAAAACGATTACGGAGCTCAATGTTGGCCGCCTACCTCCCAGAAAGTGCTTGCATCCCAGCTGGACTCTTCATCAAACCACTACTATCATCTGCAATTTTTTTCGCAAGGGTCATTCATTTCCCATCGGCTTCACAAACCCATGTTCCATGCGATGAGGATGTATGTCGATCCCCTCTTGAGCTGGATCAAGAGGACCTCCATCAATGTATTTTTCATCATGGACTACATCCTTTACTGCAGATGCACCCATAGGTTTCAAACAGAGAGAGGCTGCACCACCAGCTTGTCCACCAATGTCTGTATCCTTCTCCACAGTATCAAAAATAGGATCTGAAGGAGCATCCCTCTCCAAAATCCTGGCATCTTCAGGCTCTATAGATTAGGTCAGTTGGTCACACCGATCGACCAGTGCAATATTACCCACTGCCCTTCGGGGGCTTTCTATCAAAGAAGAGATCACAAGCACTGAAGGTCCACAAATACCCCTGTTGCCTTAATAGAAGAAGGATATTGACCACTACCATTCATGGAAACAACCTTTACCAAATATCACTTCAACCTAGTGAAGATATCCCTGACCTTCGGTTTAGGATGATCCACACCTTGTCATTTCAGCTCATCCCCCTTGTCAGTAACACCACTGTCTACTAAATCCACCACCTCATGATGAGGAAACATGGGTTTCTCTTCATGAAACCCACCATCTAATTGATCCTTCCCCTATATCTTCCAACTCCCCATAACAACACCATCATGGGCAACAAAACCATCCCTCACCCACCTATTCACCCTCTTGTTCAAAGAACCATTTCTACAAGCCAAAATACCATGACCCAGCCGATTGCACAAACTGCAATATTCAGTCCATGATTCAAACTTAACAGCATGTCTCCACCGGAATTATTGCCCATCAGTAATCCACACCCAATAAACTTAAGGTTAGGAGACATCAATCTCCACACATATGAGAGGGAATATGGGATGACACACAACATCATTTTTGGTATCGGAGCCCAGGTAACGACCGACCATGTTCCCAAACATAGACCAAATAGAAGGGTTCTGGAATTGGGAGGGGGAGGCCAGGGAATCATACCCAAATTTCCATATTCGTATTATCTCGCTAAATATGAAATTGAAAATTCCACCGAAGAAGATAGAAAGGCAAACCTCCACACCTTCAAGGAGCTTTAGACCACGCAGTGAAGATATTATCCATAAAACCAAATCGGATCATGATATGCCTTCGATCAAAAAGAAAAATCACCACCTGATCTTGGAGATCCCAGGATATAAAGACAAAATCATCAAAAGTGTCAACTGAGGGATGTTGTTGATGAAACCGATCCACCGAAGTCATCTTAAACAGATCTGTAGAAGAGTTGAATTCTGAAGGCACAAAAGAGAGTTCAGGTGATCCATGGTACAAATCTGGAACTTTAGGGAAAATCGGGATGCGTGGTAATGAAGGAAGAAACTTGGGATTGGAAAATGGGATGAAGGTATGAGGGTGCATCCGTGATGATGATCAAGAAAGATCTCCCCCCTCCTTTAGAGAGGGAGGAGGAAGGACCTCCATCGCTGGAACTAGGTCATCGCCGCCGGCCCTACTCGAGAAAGAGCTCCTGATCTTGTTCATTTGGGAAATATATATTTCATAATATGTAGTAAATATAATGCGATTATACAAAGAATATATTCAATGTATCTCTATCTAGGTGTATCATCTTATTCCCACTCATCATTCACCAGAGTGTATATTGAGTTAATTATAAACAAGACTTTTCAAGGTTATAATCCTTAGGTGAAACTATTATATATCTATATCTACTTATCTATATCAAGAGGGGAATTTAATTGAAAATATAACCATATAATCATAAATTTACTAAAACTTTAGTATAGTATCCTATACATAGACATATCCCTTATACATATTCAAAGAGTTTTCAATAAATTTATCTCATCCTAATACCCAAAAATAACTAATCTAATCCTCAAAAATAACAAAACCCTTTTATGATTCAAACTGGGTCATATCAAGATAAAAATAACATTATTTTATATCATTTATATATCAAAACAATAAATCTCACAATAATCACACAATCCAAAGAACAAAAGGTTTAGTATAATTATGAATCAGATACAAAAGTAACCTATTTTATGATACTTGTGAAAATATCATCATAATTGATCCACACAAGACTTCCTTCAAGTCTTATCCCAAATTATAATCTACTTTACAAATAACAGAATAGAAATATAATGAAGTGGTGATATCAAATTCTTAGTAAGGGAAATATAAAATAAAACCAATGATAACTATAAGTGATAAAAATATAACCATTTGGGTATGAGAGTAAAATCAAGGTCCATGAACATAATATCCGGAATAAATAACTAGATAAATCATAGAGCATCAAACATTAGAAATTATAACAATATAAAATTTACAAACATTATAATATTAAAAAATGATCATATGAATCATAACATAGTGGATTGAGAATCAAAAAATATTTCCCTTAGTGGATCATGCTTCACACTTTGGTTTCCATAGGTGGACTAGGATTAACTCATCTGATTTTCTTATTGAATTATGCTTCAATAAAAAACTTCCCTTCGTTGATGAGGATTTACCCACTAGATTCCCTTGGTGGGCCAGGATTCACCCATCAATTTACCTAGGTGGATTACACTTCACTCTTATATTTTACTCAATGGATCAGACTTCAGTCAACTTTTTTCCTTAGTATATTGATATGTACCAACTCATTTACCATTATATTATGATATATATTTCTTTACTAGTTAATTTGGCAGGATATATAGGGCCAAACCATAAAAAAACAATAAAACATATGTGTTCCATAAGTTATCAATACTACTTCATATCACAAAATCTAATAGTGAAAAACTGGCTCCATTCCTCACATCATAAATAATATTTTAATGAAAATTGGGTTTCACAACATTTCTAGAAGGTATCACCAAATTTGAACTCGTGAATGAAAAAAACTGATACCCAAAATTAAATATCCAAAAATTATTATTTCATACGAATATTTACAGGGTGAATCATGGATAACAAACTCCAACTAAATATTTATTTTATTGATAAAGATAAAATAGTAGAAAAAATGATTTCTTTTATAATGTTTTTAACTATTTGGGTAAAAGATAAAGTTACTGTCACTTTAAAAGTCATTTTCAAAATGATAACAATTGAAAAACTCAAAAGAAAGAATTTAAAAAATAATGTTTGGTTTAACATATCAAAAATGAATCCCTAAAAATACAGAATTGCTTCATAAAGGATAATTAAAAACATTATTAAAAATTTTTACTTTGGAAAAGGAATTATTATTAATTAATTCATGAGAAGGACCTAAATAGTTTCAAAAAGGTTAATTGAAATCATCTTGAAAAGATATATCTTTTAAAAATAATAATCGATAAAGGATAATTGAAAAAATAAATAAATTTTTAGAGAATATGATTTGAAGAGGTATACAAAATCTTTTATTTGGAATATTAATCTTTAATAAAGGATACATGAAAAAATGATAATTGTTAAAAAATTTATGTGAAAGAATCAAGATAACCTATAATTTTTAAAAGGAATCACTAATATGTGGAGCCTTTAACAATACATAAAAGTTTAAATAAGGTAAACCGAAAATATATTGAAAAATATTTATTTTGAAAAGTAATATCAATAAATGATCCTTGAGGATGATGTAAATGTTTAAAAATGGTGATCTTGAAATATTTTTAAATCCATTAATTTTGAAAAAGAATATTCAATAAAGAATCCTTGAGAAATACATAATGAGTTCAAAAAGTGAATTTATTTTTTTGAAAGAACATACAAATAAAAAAACAACAAAAATAGATCCTTTAAATGACAAAGATATAGAGACCCAGTCATTTCATATATAAATACAAAATTTTTTATGAATATTCATTGCATAAAATAACATCCATACAAAAAACATAAATATTTAGTGTATTTTGAGAATATATACATAATCATCTTATTTAAGTGTATTTTTTTATCATCACTCATATTGTTCATATCGCTTTGTGCCCTTCTTAATATAACCTAACCAAAAATAATTCTTCATAATCTATTGAGAGGAAACATGATAAATGGTTAGATCAGATGCTCAGTAAGGGTAAACAAGGGATAAATAAATCAATGATCATAATCAAGCATAAGATAATAATAAGGGTATGTGTTCATGATTATAACATACAATGTTCATAACCTAGAAAATCATGTATAAAAATCATGATTTAGGGTAGAAAACATTATTATTACAAAAGAAATTAATCATAATAGTCATAAAACATCGAAATTCAAACATGAACCATAAGTTCATATCATAATATTATCATTAAAGTGCTTTACCATTGTAGGCATAGAAATAATATCATTGGTCAAGGATAATTACCAAGACCATAAAATCATAGTTTATCGTACATCAATACATATTTTCCATATCATTATGGATCATGCATCAGCACTTATTCCCCATAGTGAATAATTTATCACCATCTTTTTCTAATAGTGTTTCATGCATCACCACATGTTTCTCAAAGTGGATCATCCATCCATACCTATTTCGTATAGGAGTCTTGCACATAAAATTATATCCCAAAATTATCTTCCGAGATATAGAAAATTTTACAATACATTGGAGGTCCATACAACTATGTTCCCACCCACAAAAAAAATAATCCCATATATATGTGTACCATAAACTCATGAAACATTCATCATATCATGAAAACATTCCTTGTAAAAAGAAAATGTGTTTCATTAACATTTCATAATTTCTTAATATCATAACATGTATAAAATAAATGGGTTTCATTAAAATATCATCATCATAATAATATAACTTTTATTAATATAGTAAGGATGTCATAATTTTATAATATCTCAAGTAAATCATAATTAACATCAATGGATGTTATCATAGATGATAAATCTTTAAAATATTTGGGGAAAATTATTATAGTAAAATACCCTTTTCATTTTCAAATGACTTATTAAAAATGAAAATGTTACTATTTTATTATGGAAAAAAATATTCTTCAAAAGTAACATTGGAAATTTGTAATGTAAGTTTCAAATCATTGAGTGGAAATGACATTTGGAAATTTTATTCATTCCATAATTGATAAAATAATTATTCTTTTCACACATTTTTATTTAAAAAGTTACTCATTGAGAAAACAACATGAATAATCCTTGTAAAAAAAATTTAAATAGTAAAACATGGTAAAAACTACATTTAAAATCATTATAAAATATCCCAAAACATTATTATAAAAATTTTATGAAAACAGGGGCTTGTAATAAAAAATTCTCCACCAATTAGTATAAGGTAGTTAGTTTTCCATTAAAAAATTCCATCGATCTATTGGGTATGTAAAGTCTGCAAAATGAAGTGAAACATGTATTCCCTAAAAATAACTATAGGTGAAAAAAATGAAATGAATTTATCTAAATATTATCATATAATTATTTTCAATTGTAATTCAATCACAAACAATCCAGAATAAAATCACATTGAGATTTAAATCCCTTACCTCAATTCTAATAATTTTTCATACATGTATGAACTTACTTTATAATAATAATAGATTTATCATAATTCTATTATAGAACCATAATCATATATATAATACCATATATTTTTCACTTATAATGTCTTACCACTCTTTAGTTAAAAATCTCATCATTAAAATCGCTATGGCGGGTAATAATTTCATTATTTTCCTTGCATGTTTCGGTTTTGAAATCCTCTTACATATAAAACTGTCAAAATTACATCATCGAAATAATTTTAATAATTATTTAAATATATTATATATTCATTATATTAATTTTATAATTCCCAAAAAAAAGTTAGAGATAGAAAAATGAATCACGCTGCTAATGGAGAAGGTTGGTCGTATGTACGCATAAAAATTATTTTTACTTTTATAGGATTTTATGAAATAAATGTAAAAAATAATTCAACATTAAATAATAATAATTATTTAATATATATCATATATATTAATTAAATGTATCCTTATTATAATCCACATATATCATAAATGGAAGACGAATCACATCAATTTTTTGGATGTGGTAGCCCATAAATATTTATGAGAAATTTTATCACTTTCCAATGAATTGTGAGTTAAGAAATATTATTTGATACTATAATTATAGATGAATAATTTTACAACAAATATCATATATAAAAAAAATCAGATTATAATAATTATCCCAGAAATATTGTGATGGAAAATGCATTGTATCACTTCATGGAGGTGGTAGTCCACACCTATTCGTTATCAATAATTCAATTTTCCATTTGAGGGAAAAGGGGATGGATGATGGTAGTTCCAAAATCACAATAAAATTTTCATATATTTGTTATACTAAAGTTAATAATTTATTATGAACACTATAGATTTAGAGGTGGTTGAAGATGAGATAAATTGAATTATTTCATGTAAGAAGAATACTTATTCTTTGGTAAGCCTCCATTAGATCCCTTATTAAGGACCCTTTGAATGGAATAATAAAAATACTAGAAAATATAAATATTTGATAGGGTAGTTTACAAGATAAAGGGTAGAGTTTGGTTGATCTATATGGGTTAAACTTGTTTAAAGAAAAGGGATAGTAGGTTTCATTTTATATGGATGGGAAAGGACACAATTTGAATTAAAAAAATTATTTTAATAAAAATAATATATTTATCATGTATAATTATTCAAAATATCCCTAAATTATAATAAATAGAGGATGAGATCAAAATATCATCATCTAATGATATTTAGACAAATTTTGGTTTAATTTTTAATATAATATTTTGTTTTAACTACATCATTAACCAATTTTGACATTAACTACAATGTCAACTTTATTAACATTAAAGGAGTATAATTTTTCCAATAAGTTAAACATTTTTTCATAAAATTACAAGGGATAAAATTTTTGACTATTTCTCATCCTACTTTAATAAAATATTATTTTTCATAAAATATCATTAATGTCATTATTGAAAGTATTCACTTAATTTGACATTAAAAACAAACATGAACACAAATTAATTTGAATATTGATATTTTAAATGTCCTTAATATTTTTTATTTATAAATAAAATTAATGGTAGAAAGATAATTCATTGTAAAAAAAGTAACATTTTGGGTTTTTTTAAATAATTTACATTATTTTTATAATTTTCTCGTAAGAATTAGGTTGTTGTTGCCTAATTATTTAATGTAATTATTAAAAACAACAAAAAATCAGTCATAAAAAACATTCATATTTCATATAACCATTTATAATAAAAAATAATTTATTTTTCCCTATCAAAAAATATAATATATACTAGAAGTAAGATAGTGACATTTTTTACTTTATCATTTACGTAAATATTACAAAGGATAAAAAATGTAAATGGATGAAAAAGTTAATATTGTAAAATTTTTGAAGATTATTGAATAAATTGACTCATAAAATGAAATAAAGGCATGTGTTTTAATGAATTAAAAGCCTTGTAACCTTATTTTTAACCCTAAGTAACCCATTTCACATTAACCATGGTATCAAAAAATTAATATGGTTACTTTTCATATATATTGAAAATAAAACATCCCTATTAACCAAATTTATACATACTTAATAATTATATATAATAATTTTTCATGATTCAATATCTTGAAGTGGAAGAAATTATTTTAATATAAAGAATCAATGAGAAAAATAAAATAGTTTTCATTTTGAAAAAATGTATTTGAATGTATAAAATTGATTTCATACCAAATTCAACCATAAATTTGATTCCAATTAACTTAATTTTATAATTAATAATATAATATAACTAATATTACTTTTAATAAAAATAAATATTTTTAATTAATAGAATAAAAAATAAATTTTTTAATAAAAAAATTTTATTCAATATTCACTAGAAAATAAATCTTTATACAATTTCAAAAAATACACCAAAAGATAAGATTGATATGAGGACTAAAAAATTATATCTTTCTTCATAAAATTCAATTTCTAAGTGGCCCAAAAATAAATTATAATATTATCTCACAAAATTAAATTAAGAACCTTTTTTATGTAAATATATATTTTATGAATAAAATGACTTTACCAAAAAATGATTAATAATTTATTAAAAATTATTTAAAACATTTTTAATTAGTATGATATTTATATATATTTTATAATGAGGATAACCCTATTCATACACAAAAATTCAATTGTTATGTAATTACTAAAACATTAAATGATAACATTCAAATAATATAAAATGATTTTTTAAACTCTCATTGTGTGTAAGTTTTGATATCAAACAAATAAAAAAAATTAGGGAGAACTATTTCATAAATTCTAGGGGTGTTATATTCTACCCCCCTTAAATTTAATTTCTCCCTTGAAAATTTGTCACTCAGATTGAAAAAATGGAGTATATCTCTATTTCCTCACATCTTATGGTTCTCTTGTAGCTTCCTCTAATTTATGGTTTCACCAAAAAATAATAACTAGTTGAGTTGACTTATTTCATAGAACATTCTCTTCACAGTCCAAAAAATTGTGACTTGTTGTTCCACATAACTGTGATTTGGAACTAGTGGTATAACCTTTGAGGTCAGTTCATTTGAAGGATCATGTATGTACTTCCTTATCTGTTATACATATAAAAATGTGTGAACATGAGAGGGGTTTGTTGGAAGTTCCCAATGATAAGCTACGATCCCGATACGATCATGAATTTCAAAGTGAATGAGATATCTAGGGATTATTTTTCCCATCTTTCTAAATATCATAAATTCTTCCAAGGAGATATTTTTGGGAATACCTTTTCAATTCATTGAACTCTAGATGTATCATAATATCACCACTTCCATAATTTATAACCTATCATGATGATCAAGTGAGAAATATTCTCTAATGTTAATGATGTGTGGTGAATTATCCTGGTGATATATTATAATAAAAATAGCATTATTACCTTTATATTTTTTTTTGAAGTATAATGATGAAATCCCTATTAATATTTTCTTATATCCATTCAGGTATGGTTAATCGTTGTAAAAAATAATTAGTATTCTACCTATCATCCATAGAATTCTGACATAGCATGAATAAATATACATACTTTAAAATATCCATTTTCATGTTATCCACTATAAATATTCTTTCATATCTCTATAAATCATTGTATACCTATAAATTATAGAAAATGTTTCACTATGACCTACATCAAATAATCAATTCTTAAATTATTGTATTGAAAGTAGAAATACTCTATTCTTGAGATTTATCATTCTATCAATATCTTGGTTTTACTTAATAATGATACTGACTTTCTACCCTGATTCAAAATATTCCCTCTGTGACTCTCTAATATTTACATGGATGGATATTTGAACATTCACAAAAAAAATGAAAGTATTTCTCCCCATTCCTTGAAATTTCATGTCAAATATACTAAAATAAATATATATAGGATCTCATTCAATCCTCATCATAGCTAGACTAGCTTTATCATTTTGACTCAAAGAATCAACCGCCTTGTTCAGCTTTTAGGGGTGGTAATGTATTGTGAAGTCATAATCATTATTCATCTCCAACAATATTTTCTATATCAAATTCAAATATTTTCATGGGAATATATTCTTAAAGAATTTTTCATCTATATATATGTCATACTTTTAACCATAATGTTAATTCCACCATATCAAAAATGAAAAAATTTCAACTACACGCTCGAAATCATGATCTGAATAATTCTTATCATGTATTTTCATTTGGCATGAGTAATATCTAATAAATATATAATTATATATAAGGAAACATCCATGTCCCTTATTTGATTCATAATTACAAATAATAAACCCATCTACACTATAGAGGAGTGTGAAAATAAGTACATTGACCATCTATTTCTTTAGTTCTAAGAAATTCCATTCACATTCATCTATCTAGAAGAACGTAACCCCCTTCTAATTACACATGGTGATTCAATGATATAGTCATGAGAAATCTCTAATAATGAGTGGGTAATATCAATCCATATATCCAAAGAAAAATAAAATTTTAGTAACCATGGTTAGTCTAGTTCATTTCTAAATAACATCCATTTTTTGAAGGACCCACAAAAATTCATCCACATAATATTATGTTACCTAGAATGAAAATTTCTAAAATAAAAAAATCACACTTGGTAAATTTTCAATACATCTTCCCCTTTCTCAAGGACTTCAATGTAATTATTATATGATCTTTAATTAATTCCTTTATATTTGAATATATAAGAGTATCATCTACAAGGAAACCCAAAAATTGATTAAGGTAGTCTCTAAAGTCGCTATTCATAAGTTTTGTGAAGACAATAGGGGCATTAGTAAGTCCAAATGGAATAACTATAAATTCATAATGCCTATATCTCATACGGAAGGTAGCCATGGGTATATCCTCCTTAACCATCAATTTATGATATCTATAATGAAGAAAAAGTTTAGAGAATTATTTATATCCTCTTAATTGATAAAAATAATCATCTATAAGGGGTATAAGATACATTTTCTTGACAGTTATCTTATAATGATCCCAATAATAAATATGATAACGTATTGAACCATATTTTTTATAATAAAAATAACAAGTGCATCCTATAGTGATAAACTATGGTGTATGAATCCCTTACCAACATTGTCCTATATTCATTTCTTGAATTCTAGTAACTCAATAATGGTTACTCTATAAGGAGTTTTTGAAATAGGTTCAACAACATGTATAAGTTCTATTGAAAACTCAACAACAAGATTTAGATGTATACTATGCATTTATTCTGTAAATTCATCAAAAAAATATCATATGATAGTTTTATCCTAAATGTTTAGTTTCTCCCTAGCCTTATTAAATTCACATCATTTATGGATAGAAATTAAAACCCAAAAGAAGTAAGAAATTTCTATTGGATTTTCTTATTCAAACTCACATCAATAAATGATCATAGGTTCCTTTGGAATATGAAATGTGACTTCCCTTCCCCTAAACTTTATACGTTCACCATACAAATAAATCTATTACATTTTTAGAATATCATAAAATTAAACTAAATGAATAATCACAAAATTTGAAGGAAGATCATTCCCACAAACTTTTATCAGAGAGGAACTATAGACTCCAAATGAAACTATTTTACCATTTTTATTTTTCATATCTAACTCAGAATATAATTTTTGAGGTGGTAGGTCGATACCCTTCTAAAATTAAAAATATATAAAATAGTGTGAAGATACATAATCAAATAATATATTAGTAATTCAATATGGGATGATAGGTTTACCTTTCACTAATTTATTCTCAAAAACCACTTCAGCAATCACGATCACATGAGATTTACCTTTTTCTTTAGGCTTATGAGCATTTTGACATAGAACATCATTATAAACCTTTGGAGTCATTCACTGAATAGGTTAATTCCCATACTCTTGGAATTTTAACAATTAGAGTGTGGTTGATGAATTAGTTTGAATCTTCTTTTCCTCCATCACATTAACTAGATCGTTAATCATCATTCCAAATTCAGGGGATTAATTTATATCATTTACACATTTAAATAATCTCCCTTTTACATTCAATTTGTTCCCTTGATGTTTATTCTTATATTTTAGGAATGTAGATTGACAAATTTTCTTTCAACCATGTCATTTATATGTGTTTAATAAGAGGCCATATTTCTTTTTTATCCAAACCATGGGAATAATGTGAATATCAAATTTTTATTTCTACCATTAGTACATATAAAATGGTTTCATCATAGCTATAAAAGTAACAAATGGATAACGTATTTATAATAATTGGTATTAAACCACAAATAAATCGATTAATATTCGTCTAGGGATGATAATTAAACAATAATAATACCTTATAAGTCTTGTTGAATATACCTTATAAATACTAATAGATTCATTATCCTTCTACTTAGCATCAAGGAATTTCTTTTCTATTATTCTACATAGAATTGAATTGAAATACTTTGCGAAAAATATCCCCTAAAACTCATACCATTCAATGTATTTAAAATTTTTATCTTTCATCGTATTCTAAATATGATTCCACCATTGATCTTCTTTATATTATGATTGATAATAAGAAATGATAACTTTTTCATGTTCTAAACCCTACTGAATTGAAAAAAATATATATGGAGTGGAACCACTGCTTATCCATTAGTGGAATAAAATACCAACTAAAATAAGGTTTGTATTTATTCATGAAAGACAAAATATTATATTGTTCCCTCCTTTGATCATTTGGAAGATAAATATGATTTGTTTCCTGAGAATGTTTCATGATCATACCAATAAGACTTTGTTTTCCATATCCCATAGCATTTGTTTCCTTAGGTGAACAATTATTATATCATGAAACACATTTGTTGTTAACATGATGTATTTTGGTTCTATCGATTAACTGAAACCAATTGGGAAAGTGTATACACTAAGATTTAATAAACAAATTTTAATATCATATTGTTATAAAATATATTTCTTAGGATGTCTAAAACATGAAACCATTATCTCAATCTATGGAATTTTAGGTTTATCCTAGGTTATCCATAGTTAGTACCAAAATATTAGGATGTTATCCTATACATGGAACTATACCCAGGGTTTTCACCAAACTATTCTAACCTCATTCTCCAAAGATTAACTAAAACCTCCACTAATGCCAACTATAGAGACCCAACCTCTACATACCTAAATATTACATGTTTTTAGATGAATATTCAATACATAACATCATTATCCATTTGATAACAATAAGGTTTTTGTTTTTTGGAGACTATATATGTAAACATCTTATTTAGTATCATTCAATATCATATCCTATAATTTTATCCTCACATTTTACCCTTCTTGACATACCCTACAAGAAATATTTATTTATAACATGGGGATAGGAAACATTGTAAAGGGTGAGTTTAGATTCTTGGAAGGTTAAGCATGGGATATATCAGTGTATGATCATAAAAAAAGCAAATGATAAACATAATTATACATGTTTTTTTATCATAACTTGAAAATTTTTAGCCAAACAATCATTGATAAAAATACGAAGTCAAATAATATAACATTATCATTTTAAACAACATGAGTCTTAATAATGAGAAAACAACATAAATCTAAAATGAATCATATTTTTTAATAATAATCATTTAATTAATATATGGAACCCTCAGGGTCTTATAAATCATATCATATTCCAATATTAACTACCAAGAAAATCAAATCATAATGTATCAGGTGTCAAAACTTGTTTCCCATATAATAATGAATCAGGAATCACCATCTGTTTCCCATAGTGGATCATTCATCACTATCTATTTTCTATATTGGATCAATAATCACCACCTATTTTCCATAGTGGATTAGGAATACCTATATGTATCCTATAGTTGATCGATCATATCAACCCACATCTTATAATTGTATCATGATATATTAAACTTTACTCAATGCATTGAAAGGAAATATAATTATAGGCACACCCGGAAAATTATGAAAAAAATATATGTGTACCACAAGATCATAAAATATATATAATATACTCATAACATAATTCATGAAAATGAAATAGAATTTATTAACAATTCAACTTTTCACCATACAATAACTCATGGAAAATAAATTGGATTCATAAAAACAGCACCATCATAATCGTAAACCATCCATATAAACAATAATTATGATATCATTGGAATATATCTACATTAAATCATAAATAACTTCAAATGATGTTAGCATAGATGAAAATACCTTAAAAAGAACACTGGATTATTTCATGAATAAAATGCCAATTTAATTTTAAAATCACTTATTTTAAAAAATATAAAATATTTTGAATTATTTTTTCAAAAATAACATTTTTAAATTATATAGGAATTTTTAATGCACCAATAAATCATCATGAAATAAGTTTTCATTCTTATCTTAATTGTTAAAAAAATTCTATTCACAGGTTCAGTAAAAATTACCTCGTTCTAAAATTTCCATGTGGAACCATTTTAAAAATATTTTTCATAATTTAAAATGGGTAAAAATTATTTTAAACAATCATTGGAATATATCCAAAAACATTCATAAATATATTTTATAGAAAACATATATGGAAGAAAAACTATTCTCTATCAATTATTATAACATAGTCATTTTTCATAAAAAGTATTATTTTGATCACTGGAGTATGTAAAGTGGGAATAAAGAAACCGAAATATGTATTCCATAGAAAAAAAACATGTTCAGAATAATGCAAGTGATTAATCATATAAGGATCACATACTTTCCTTAATGGAAATTCAAATATAAATAATCTAAAATAAAAGTGGATTGAGATGTAAATAACTTACATAGAGGCTCATCTTTCATAATGCGTGTATATACCTATGGTATAATAAAACTTGATTTACATAAAATGTATTCTAGATCCATAGTCATATATACCAGATCATATATGAATTAATTATTATGTCTTGTAACTCATTTATTAAATTTTATTTATTAAAATAATAGTTCAGATTAAAAACTTTTTTGTTTTTCATGCATGACTCAGTTCAGTAGTCATAATACTTATACATTGATATAGATACCTAGTTTTTTACATATAAGATTTTGAAATATTTATAAATATATTTCCTGAGAAAAGAGCTAAGATGGCGTGCAATTTTGAGACCCGGTCTTCACATAATTAATTATGGAAAAATATTATATTTTACATTGTGCATGCAAAATTTCTTAAAGAAAATGTAATAAATCGTAAATTAAAGATTGGATTGGAAATTCAATACCAGGGTTGATTCCATAAAGCAATTTATACCATAAGCACAGCCAAAAATAGGTCGTCATGGGGTGTTCGGTATCATGTTCATTAGATGATTGTTCTGTGAATTTATTAACTATTTAATAAATTTATTTATTCATTTAACCTAACAGGATTTACCTATAAATCATTTTTATGGAAATATGCCCATAGATGGCCTCATAACCCCAGAATAGCCAAGAAGTATCATTCATCTCCTTCCATTGGGGATTCACATTCATAGAAAATAAAACTCTATATCATTGAATATCAGGATGCAATAAATGAAAAAAATTACTTCTATCATTGGAAAGAACACTATTAGAAGAAGAACAGTCAAATCTCTAAGTATGACTTGTCAATTTGTGGTTTACATCATTTTCTATAATTTATTGAGAGGTTCAATCCCCTCTATTGATATGTTACAATAGTGGATCCTTGGTATGCTCATATATCCCAATTAAATTGGTTATTCTTGTTTTCTTACCCATATAACCATGTTCCTGATTATTGGATAAGAACACTTCACCAATGATGGTTAAAATTGTCTTCTTGTGCCTTTCCCACTCAATTGATTTGAGTTCTTCACCAGTTGGACCCCATGGTCCTGATTCGAGTTTGTTGAGAAGTACCTATCTCGATCAAACCCCTATAATCTTGATGAAATAATGTAAGAGGGATGTATTAATGAATTTAGGATAGATCTGGGTTATTTTCATGACATAAGTGATTTTTTGACAATTAGATATCAAATCATCTACTCCTGGTGAGGCTGAGGCATGCAGTGTGTATGACATAACCCCCATGGGTTAAAATAATCGATTTCCATCCACCAGATGGCTGGAAATGATGAATTTAGACTAGATCCACTAATATCAAGAGGAAAAAAGGCCATAATCAAAGAATAATATCCATAATAAAATAATTTAATGTGTATCTAAGAAACTATGAAAAACCTGCAATATGTAATGTAATGAGATGAACACATGGCCTGTAGCCCCATTGGCTATGGTAGAAAGGGTTTTTGGAATTCCTAAAAATAGAATGTCGTGTACCCCCTATCCCATGTGGATGAGTCTTGTGGTGGACCACATGGCCTGGCACATCCCATGTGCCTGAGTACACAGACGCATATTGAGTACATTGGCGATACCCTGTATTGATATTCAAGACATGTAATAAAGAATATAGACACATCTTGGGTACATAGACATGACCAAGAACATGTGTGAGATCTTGAGTGGAATGGGAATTTTTTTCAAATCCCCCACATGCAATGTATACTTACATGGTTGGAAATTCTTCTACCTCTAGGTTCATGTCCAGGTGAAGGAGCGAAAACATACACTATGTGGGTCCCCTCACATGTCATGTAGCCCATGACAACTTTCGAGGAAACTTAAATCTTCCATATCTCATTCATTTCAAATTATATTTTTTCTTGTTAGTAGTCTATCTAGAGTTTCTTTCCACATAAAATTTATTGTTCACTCCTCTATGGATTTTGAGATATGATGTGAAATGTTCTAAGCATATTTCTTATTAAGGCGATTCTCAGTGGCGGTATTGATCAGGCATGATCACTAGAGGCTTCCTTTAGATTGGAACCCCCCATCTTCTTGGGCATGGTATCTCTACCTATCGAGTGGACCCCCCAATTGGATATGGTGTGGGTCCTCGATGAAGAGACTCAAACCCCTCACTCACATGAAGGTTCAAGTCCTCGACCTATAGATTGGAACCCCATATCATCTTGGGTGTGCTTCCTCTATCAACTGAGTGGAGGTCCCTATCAGATAGGACATGATTCCTCAATGACCAGAGTGGAACCCCTAGCCACACCAGTGTGAAGGTCCATGACCTATACAATGGAATCCCCCATAAGTTTGGATGCCGGACCTCTAAATAAAAAAAATGGAACCCCATATCGGATAGGTCGCAGGTCCTTAATGACCAGAGGGAACCCCCCATCATCTTGGGAATGGAACCTATACATACTAAGTGGAACCCACTATAGGATTGGGCATAGGTCCTCATGACACTAGAGTTTAACCCAAATCATCTTGGGCATGGTTCCTCTACCTACTGAGTGGAAACCCCTATTGTATAGGGTGTGGGTCCTTGTGGCACCTGTGTGGAACCTCCCATCAGCTGGGGAACAGGTCCTCTACAGATACATATATAGTGTACCCCCCTAACACACTACGGTGTGGTTCCTATACTTAGTTTTATTCCCCTTCGATTGTGTGTGTTATAGTGACAAGTCATGGCTTGACTTGAATGGTTTCTTTAGGGTAGACGCGTGATATAATGGGCAACATTGTTGGACTTTTTGAAGTATTGGTGACTCTTTTCATGGGATAATATGTGATAAGTATATTCCCTTAATGTCTAATTTAGGATTCTTTTTATTGAGAATATATATATATATACACACATATGTATCCATACCTTTGGATTTGGTTACTCTACATCCATAGGTTTCAAAGATACACGGGGTATACCATGTGATTTTTGTTTTTATCCTCTCGTGATTTAATGATTTCACTCTCCTGATATGGGTGGAAAAGACTTGATGTGTGTTTCTTCTAACCACTATGTTTGGCCTCCTAGGATTGGATGTGGTTACTCATTCCCTTGGTTGGGTTGAGCTATATCATGTTTACTACCTACTAACTTTCTATTCCTATTTTACCTCTTACTTCTCCCTTCAGCTTTCATAGTGTCCTGTTAGGTATGTATGTACTTACCCTTATATGCGATTTTCCCACACATGACATGTCTTAGGTAGATGATGGATAGGTTAGTGATGACTACATAGCATAGGTATACCTAGTACTCTGAAATGCATATGGTGGTCACAGCTTGGAGATCAGAATATTGGATCTCTCAATGTTTTACTTTCTAGTTTTTTTAAAGTTTGGACATCTTTCTAGTTCGGTATGTATTTTTCCCCTTTACATTTCTATTTACACCATCATACTCTTGTATTGTCTTAATTTTTTACATGCATGGTCATTCCCCTAGTATACTTGTATCTTTTATTATTATTTCTCTATACTTATTCATTGATATAGTTGTGTGTTTTTGTATATAGGAACTTAGGAAAATGCCTCCAGGTGTTAGTTATTCCTTTGAATCTGTTCCAACCCATGGCCTATAAAGGAAAAATTGGGGTAGTTGTAGAACACGCACTGGCTTGGGTTGAGTCATCAAATATTAGTATTAGAGCTAGTTTGATCATTGGAAAGATGTTTAGTATAGTCCCTTTATTAGGATTTGGATTGGATTATGGAAATAGTGCCAGAGTGTATCGAGTGTGGCTCTCGGTCTTGGTAATCTTGTGATGGTAGAGGTGGTGAACGTATCAAATCACCAATACCTTGAATACCTTCTTATAAACTCACTATATTGAGACTTTGGTTGCAGGGATCATTGCTACATGCATCATATATGATTAATTATTTGAATTTCCTTCTTGAGATAGATCCCCTTTGTTATTGTGTTTATATATGATCATCCGACCATGGTATGTCTTGATTTAAATTTCAGGATGCCGCAGTGACGACAATCAGCACAATTACCAGTTTTGGATAATGAAGAAGGATTGATGAGTGATGAGGCCTTAGTTTAGGGTCTATCTTATGATATTCTTCCTCTAGTAAAGTAAGTAACAACACCCTCGCTTTTTGAGAAGCATTTTGTACCAGAATAGCAGGATGAGGATGTGCACAGTCTTAGTGCAGCCAATGTTTTCCAGCACTAAAGGTCACTAAGGTTCCACGATGATCCAGTTCCCTATACATAGGGTTTTTGGCTCGATTCGGTTGTCCGATATTTCAAACTTGTGAAGATCATGACCGATCAGATGGTTTCAATCATAACTAGTGCTCTTATTATAGAAGTAGTTGGTTCTGATAGTACCATAAAATGATTCTCGTATGCGGAGTTCATGTTGAAGGTTTTAAAAACATAGATATCCTAGGTATCAGGTTAATCTAGACTCCCTTCTCATGTGAGTCTGGTTAGGCCTAATCCAATGGCTTGGATATCCGGCTTTGTTACGACCCCTACCAATGGAGGTACCCATGGTGATACCTCTCCAGTACATTGTTGGGTGTCAGTAGAGTCCTCTGATGAAAAATTTTAGTGCATATTTAGACATGAAAGGGAGGGGGAAGCTTTCTCCAATGAGACATATTATTGTGATATGATCTAAAACTGTGAGGGTAAGTCAGTTCCGCCTAAATCAGATAGTTTCAAAGTGTGGTGGATGAGTGCCTCTGACTTGAATGTTCATGATATGAGGATGTGATGGTTTGTTGGAGTAGTTCCTAGTTTTGTATATTAGGTAGTAAAGGGAGAGGATGAGTTCTCGGTAGATGATAATTCTAGTAAGGAGGCTCGAGTGTGGTTTGGGGTAAGACATAGTCTACTACTACTCCATCTTAATTTTTCATAATGGGTTTGGAAGTCAAATTTCCCTATGCGCAGCCCATTTTTGAGACCTAGAAATAACATAGTAGGCCCTTTTTCTATAAAAATTTGTTGGAGTACCTACAGAGAGGATCAGTTGTTGAACATCGCTGCAAATGAGACAACCTTACTACATGAGGATAGAGAGAGAGCCACACAAGAAATAATTCCATAGTGGTAGTGATACACTATGATGTTTTCCACAGTATGGATTGGTCATCAAACTTACTTGATAAAATGATTTTTACCAGTGATATTGATAGTGCCTTCAGGTCATGGGATGGATCCCTCCCCCCCTTATGAAGATTGGTCCCCAGACAGAGTAGGTTGATCACATTTATAGGAGGTTTTTGAAATAATTATCAAGGATTATGTCCCTTTTGACTACCATGACGTGTAAAGGGAAGACGTTTACCTAGACTGAGTAATGGCAAAGGACCTTTGAGGAGTTGACTCTATGGTTGATGAGTTATCTATTGTTGAGTCTATTAGAGGAGGGCGTGGAGTACATAGTGTTTTGCGATGCCTCAGAAGCTGGGCTTTTTAATGTGTTATTGTAGTGGCATGAAGTTATCGCATATGAGTTGAGGCAGTTGATACCCCATGATAAAAACTGCATAACTCACAACCTAGAGCTGATAGTGGTGTTCTTCACCCTAAGGATGTGGAGGAACTACCTTCTGGGGGAACATTGTTTTGTTTTCTCAGACCATCAAAGTCTCAAGTACATCTTCATGTGGAGAGACATGAACCTAAGTCCATGGTGCAGGTTGGAGTTATTGTAGGACTATAACTTCAATATATTATATACTCCAGGGAAGGGAAACTCAGTATAATATTAACATAGAAATAATTATTAGTCTCGCTTAGGGTAAGAGGCTTCAGAGTAGTGGGATTTCTTTTAGCTGACCATAGTGGAGTAGGAGGGTACATCTTTTCTCCAGTTGATGGTGTTGACTCTTCCACTGCATGAGCATGTGATAGAGTCCCAGTAGGGATACATCAACTATGTCATCTTATGTGACAATATATCCACAAGGGATTCACCATATTTTTATTCTAAATTAAGTAATCATGCCATCCTTTATCAAGGAAGGATATTGGTATTATCCATGATATAGGAGGAGGTGATATGAGAGTTTCAAACTTCTCCCCTAATTGTACTTCCTAGTGTGGAAAATATTTAAGAAGAACTTCAGCGGCAGCTTTAGTGGTTCATCATGAGGCATAACATAGCTGAGTTCGTCTCTCAACACCTCACCTATTAGTTGGTGAAGGCCAATCACCAAGTTTTGGAATGTTTTTTAATCCCTTTGAGATCCCAGAGTGGAAATGGGATGAATATCCATTGACATTTTGACAAGAATTTTGTGTATAGTGATGGGTTGTGACACCATCTGGGTGATAGTTTTCCAACTCATGAATTCAAAACACTTTCTAGTGATTTTGGAGTAGAGTTCAGCGGAGATATTACAAAAGTTGTACATATGGGATATTGTTCACCTTCATGGGGTGACCTTAAAGATTGCCTCTGATCATGATGTGTGGTTTATGTCATGATTGCAGAGTGGTCTATAGGATGATTTAAGGAAGCATATGAGGATGAGTACAGCCTTTTACCCCCCAAACTGAATGGAAGACCGAGTGCACTATCCATGTAATGGAGGATAGGTGAGGGATTTCATGTTAGACTTCAGGAAGAACTAAGAGAATATCTTTCCTTTGGTATATTTTTTATACAATAATATCTTCCACCATACCATCATCATGGAACCTTTTTAGGCATTATACGGGAGACTCTACAGGTCACACTTTTTCTGGAATCATCCTCATCTTCATCGGGGTCCTGTAGGGAATGTTGATGGATTTCTTGTTAGAATTAGGCCAAAGCTGGGAGGATTACTTTCCCTTGGAAGAGTCCACGTAAAACAACAGATACAACTCTACCCTCAACATCACACCATTTTAGTCCCTATACAGGAGACCTCGTAGGTCTCCCTTTTTCTAGATAGGGATAAAAAATACATCAATTATGGGCCCATAGATGGCACAGGTAATGAAGTATAAGGTCCAAGTAATCCGTGAGTGGATAAGGATGGCCCAAATAAGGCATAAATCATATGCATATCACCATTATAGGCCCTTAGTGTTCAAGTAGGGAGATCATGTTTTCTTGTGATTCTCTCCATGATGAGTATTATGGAGGTTTGACTAGGAGGAAAGATATCCCTGAGGTTCATCAGGACATTTGAGATCATGAAAAGGGTTAGTGAGATTGCTTTCCACCTCTCCCTACCCCAACAATAGGAGTGGTTGTATGATATCTTCCACCTATCGCAGTAGAGGATATATGTGAATGACCTCATGTACATCATTGATTTGGGGTATCTGGACTTAGAGGATGGAGACACTCTTGTGCAACACCTAGTGGTGACTAAGTATCGACAGGAGAGGACCCTCTGTTTATGTACCATCCCCTTGGTTCACATGTTGTGGAAATATGGGAACATGCAAGAGAGCTCTTGGGAGTGGGAGAGCAATGTGCGAGATAAGAATTTAAAGTTTTTTGTTTAGTTTTAATATTAGGGGATCAAAATACTAAAGGGGGATGATATAAATATCAATTTTTTAATTTTAAGACATTTAAATACTTGTAAATATATTTCTAAATCTAGGCACTAATACGACATGCTATTCTAAAGCCCGATCTGCCTGAAATTAATTTTACAAAAAATATAAAATATATTATATATTGTGTGCTAATTTTTTCTTAAATAAAATGTGATAACTCTTAAATGGAAGCCTGTATAAGAAATATAATACCATGGTTGTGTCTGGAATGAGATGCTAACCCTAGTCATGACTTAAAATAGGTCAACGCGGGGTTTTCAGGTATCTCACACATTGGCGGTACATTCAATAGATAAATTAATTAATAAATTCATTTAACCACACATGATTTTCCTAGTCATAAAAATATTCCCAGTGTTATCCTCATAAACCTAGAATCACCAAGGGTCATTCTTCCACTCCTTCTATTGCAGAATTAAATCCAATGATGATGAAATTCTAGATTGGAGAAGATTGGGATGCAATGAATGCCACAACATCCTTTGATCACTTTTAAATGCATTATTAGATGAAGAATGAACCAATATATAGGTAGTAATCTTAAATTTTTTTTATTCCCTTTTTGATTAAATGGATTGAGCATATCAATCTAATCTATTAGTCTACTCCAAATGTGGATCCTTAGTATGCTCCAATTTACAAATTAAATCGGTTATTCTTGTTTTCTAACCTGGATAGGCTCATTCTTATTTTTGGACAAGAATTATTGGATAGATATGGTTAAACATATGTTCTTGTGCCTTTCCCCCTAAACATATTTACATTTTCACCAGTTGGACCTCATGGTCTGGGTTCGATATTTTCTATTGGTACCCATCCAGATTGAATAACTAGAATCAAGAAAAAATGATGAGTGAGGGACGGATTTGTGAATCAAGTATAGTTCTTGTTTTTTTGTGAGATTTTAATGGGGTTCTTTTTATAATCATATACCAAATCATAAAATCCATAATATCCTGAGGTGAGTGGTCTGTATAGAAGAATCCCCATTGGTTGACATAATCATTTTCCAGCCACTGGATGGCTGAAAATGATGAATCGGGATTGGATCAACTAACCCTTATTGAAACAATGATCTAAGTAAAGAGGAACAACTATATTTGAATAATGGATTACATATTTCAGAAAATGTGAAAAACTTGACTACAGTTCATGTACCACGATGAACATAAAACATATATCCCCTTTGATATGGTGTCTATGATTTTTGGAATTCATAACTTTGGAAAGTCGTGTAGATTCCCTAAATGTCTTGTACCCCCCCCCCCCCATCCAATGTTTATGAGTTGTGGGTGGAGCACATGTACAGGAACATTCAATGTTCCTAAGTACATTGGCTCTTCTAGAGCACACAGTCGAAACCTCATATGGAGAAGCATATTGTGAACTAAAGTACACGGGCACAGATTTGGTAAAGAGACATGGAAAAGCACACAGACAGGACCCCAAGTTTCTTGGGAACTCCATGTTTATCCCCTAAATGTTGTATATACCTATATGGTTAGTGATTTGTGTACCTCTAGGGACACATCCAGCTAAATTTATTGGACCGAATGTTGTGTGTGTCCCCTCACACACCATGTTCCCCTTGGTTCCTATTGAGGAAACTGAAATATTATATATCTCATTTGTTTGAACTTTTATTTTTGACCATAGGTATCATATCCTGAGTGTTTTTCTAGGTATAATGTGATCATTCCATATTTTGTGGATTTTAAGATAATATTTTAAATTTTCCAAGAACGGTTCTTATTAAGGTGATGCTTGATGACAACAGTGATCTGGCAGGATGACCAGAGTCTTACTATAGAGTGAAACCCCCTACACATTATCTGAGTCATGGGTTATATAAATACATAGTCGAACCCCCTATCAGATAGGGTGTGGGTCCTCGATGACTCAAGTGAAAATCCCCTATCACACCAGGGTACGAGTCCTCAAACTATAGTGTGAACCCCCACCCCCCATCAACTTAGGCATGGGTCCTCTACCAATCGAATGGAACCCCCTATCAGATAGGGTGTGTGTCCTCTATGACTAGACTATAAACCCCTATTCTCAATATGATTCAATTCCTTAGCCTATATAGGGGAACCCTCCCCCCCTCATCGTTTTGGGCACTGTTCCTCTACTTATAGAGTGGAACCCCCTATCAGATAGGGTTTAGGTCCTCGATGACTAGAGTGGAACCCCCTGTAACACTAGGGAGGGGGTCCTCAACCTATAGAGTGGTACCCCCAATAAGCATAGTCCCAGGTCCTCTACATACCAAGTGTAACCCCCTATCAGATAGTGCATGGGTCCTCATGGCACTAAATTGGAACCCCTCATCAACTATGGCATGATTCCTCTACCTACCCAGTAGAACCCCTTATCTAATAGGGAATGTGTTCTCATGAAACTAGAGTGAACACCCCTCCCCCATTATCTTAAGTATGAGTCCTCTAAGAATATTTATAGATTGGAACCCCCCTGATGTACAGGGGTGTGATTCCTCTACTCTAAGTTTGTACCCCTCAACTTTTTGGCACAATGATAAGGCATGGTATGACTTGGATGGTTTCTTCTATGAATATACATGAGATTTTGGGAATATTGTTTGCAATTTTAAAACCATTGGCCACCCTTTTCCTAGGACGATCTCTGAGATGGAGATCCCCTTACTATCTAATTTGGGCTTCTTTTGACAGAGAATATATATATATATATATATATATATATATATTTGTATCCATACCTTTGGTTTTTCTTACTCTACTACCACGGGTTTGAATGATTATTGTGTCATGCCATTAGCTTTTTGTGTTTAGATTCTCATGGTTGGATGAGTTCACTCTCCTACTATGGGTGTCAAAGTCTTTATGTGTAATTCATCTACTCGCCATATTGAGCCCCCTATTCTTAGATAAAGTTACTCTTTCTCTTCATTTGGTTGAACTACATCATGTTTACTACATACTACCTTTCTATTCCTATTGCAGCACTAACTGCTCCCCCTTTAGAATTCAGGGTGTCCTACTGGGTTTGTATATACTCACCCATGAATGGGATTTTCCCACACTTTTTGTGACTTATGCAGACAAAAAATAGGTCGACAGTGACAACATATGAGCTTATATATACAAATTACTTTAGACTACGTACAGTGGTCACATCATGGAGATTAGAAGGAGGGATCTCTTAGTGTTTAACCTTCAAATCTTGTCGAGTTGGGAATCTGTCTTTTTGAGAATGTATTTTTCCACTTTACATTTAAATTTACACTACCATTCTCTTCAAATGTCTAGAGGTTTTACATGCATGGTTGTTCCGCTTGTATATTTTTAATCTTTTATTATTATTCCTCTAAAATTATACATTTATATGGATATATGTTTGCATATGTGTAAGGGTAATTATAAAAAAGGAATCCCCATGTTTTTTATTCCTTTATCACAGGTCACCATCCTTTGTCCTATGGTGGCATGCATGGGGTAGTTGCGGCTCGAGCCCCAGCTTAGGTCAGGACATGATAATTGATCATGGATCCATCTTCAATAGAATTTCATTCATGTCATAAATATAATATATATTTATTGTATATATATATATATATTGTAATCCATAATGGGTAGAGATATAAAAATTAGGTACATCATTCATGGAGACGCTAGGTTATACGTATGTATGAATGTTCTATTAACTTATCAACGGATGAAAAAAAAAAGATAAATAGTAATTAAAATTCAAATAATAATTATTATATAATATATTTCATATATATATATTCATTAAATTTATCCTTATGTCCATTAATGTAAAGTGAAATTGAAAAAAATCAAATAGTTTCATAGAGGTAGTAGTTCACACAAGCACGTGAGTGATATTATCATTTTCCAATAGATTGAACTTTAAGAATGTAGAGTTCATATTATTATTTGTGAAATAATAATTATGTCATAAATATCATTTATTAAAATTTAACCCATAATAATAGCCATCCATGAATGAAGTTGATGAAAAATTAATTGTATCGCTACATGAATGTGATAGTCCGCACATATTCATCAGCGATACCTTCACATCTCAAATGATGGAGAAGAAGGTGGATAAATATAGTTATATAATTATAATAACATTTTAATATATTTTATATTATAGATTTTATATTTTATGATAAATATCATATATCTAGATGGGGTATAAGATGGAATAAAGTGAAATAGGTTGGGTCGGAATACTACAAATGCTTTAGTAATCCTCCTTTAGATCCCTTTTTAATGAGAAATTTTATGGCCTTTAAAGAATACCAAATCCTCTAAATAATGTCTATGCATGTTTATAGTATAATTGTTAATGTTTTGGTCTATATATATGGCTCAAAATGGTGTAATGAAAGAGATAAGATGTTTTCTTTTAAAAGGTAGTGATAGAAAACAACTAGAATTATAAGAAATAATTTAATATAAATAATGTATTTCTTAAGTAAAATCGTTCAAAATAGCCATATATTTGATTCAAATGATGATATGTTCAAAATATTGTTATCCAATTAAATTTAGAAATATTTTGGTGTCATTTTAAACATTATCTTTTGGATTAACCCCTTCGTTAACCAATTTTATCCTCAAATGTGATCATAAATTTTTCATTATATAATAGTTATAATATTAACTTTAATGTGATATTTTATCTCATTAATTTCCAAGTGATTAAATTTTAAACCATTAACAAACCCACTTTAATAAAATATTATCATCATAAAATATCAGTATTGTCACTTTGTACACAATTCACATAATTAGAAATTGAAAACAACATGATACAAAAGTAATTTCAATATAAAACTTTAAAACATCTATAATATATAAAATTTTTCTATAAAATTCATATGAAATTATAAATCACTAAAGAAATTACTTTTATTATTTTTAAAATTATTTAATTTAATTTTCTATTACCTTTGAAGGAACCATGTTAGTCTTTCTTATGAATTTAAGATAATTATTTAATCAATAAAAATTAATAGTAAAATACCATGGTCAAGAAATTATTAATATTTAAAATAAACATTTATAATTGAAAAATTATATCTTCTATACCTACCAAAAATATTATAGATATTAGAAGCAGGAAAGTTGTATTTTTTACTTTATCATTTACTTATGTATTGTAAACATAAAAATAAAAGTTTAATGGAAAAAAGAATTTAAATATTCAACATTTGGATGATTATGGATGAAATAGAGTCATCAAATGAAATAAAGGCAAGTTTTTTAAAGAGTTTTAATAATTAAAACTTTAGTTTTAACCCTAATTGACCCTTTTTACATTTTTTGTGGAAACAAAAATTTATTATGGTTATTATTAATATTGAACAAAAATAAAAGGGATATATTTACATAATTTAGAAATCATTATTCCAAATATGGAATCCCATTTTTTAGATTAAATTTATATTAGTTCTATAAATTAATATTAAATAAAAACATAAAATTCATCAGGAAAACAATTCTTAGAAATGGATTATAAAGTATTAAAATGTTTTCCCAAAAAATTTAACCATAAAATGTATTCCTATAAATTTAATTGGATTATTGATAATAAAATATAACTAATATTTCTTTACAAAAAAAATAAAATTTTTTGAAATAAAATATTTTATCCAATAAAAATTAGTATCTCTTATTATTCACTAGAATATTAATACTTTAATAAAATACAAATAATTCATCCTAAAATAATTTTGATATCCTAATTAAAAAATTATTACATTTTTATAATTAACCATTTATAAAAATTTGATAAATTTATAATTATATTCTCTCTTCAAAAAATAATATCCATTTTGATGAAAAAATGTTTTGGAATAATATAATGAATTTACCATAACCTTAGTACAGATCTAATAATCAGAAATTAGAAAATTATAATTTAGTAGGACATTTATAGATATTTTATAATTTTTAAATCATATTCATAACAAAAAATTCAACAGTTATGAAATAAAGAGAATATTAAATAAAGATATTTCAATTGTATAACAAGGTTTGTTTAAACTCATTGATGCATATAAATCAAACTACCAAAGAAAAAAATTCATTCAAAGATAACTACGTTATAAAATATTTTGGGTATATAATAACAATTATAAAAATAAGTGTTTAGTTGAAGATAAAACATTTTATGTGGAAAGGATGTGAAATTTTTTCATAATACCTTTGTAGAAAACCCATATTGTAAAAATATTAAGAAAACATTCTTTTAAAAAGTGGAGGAGGTAATTATTAATATCATAAAATATAACACACATTCATGATTCAAAATATAATGGGGAACAATTATTTCAATAGAAAATACTTACAAGGAGAGGAAACTATATTTAAAGAGTATGTAAATTATTATCAAAAATGATATAATTATTTTATGGTAAAAGAATTTATTGAGGATGAATATTTTAATTATAAGTTCAATTTTATCTAATTACATATAGATAGTACCCTGAAATAAAATCTTTGTGTGTATTAAACCTCTCTTGAATGAATGATTTTCTTGATTAATAATTATTACTCAACGAATTTAGTTGAGTTAAAAAACCATTACAAGTTTGGTATCTTTTAAATAAAATACCACATAAATAAATAACACAATATAGATCTTCAAACCCCATGTATTTTACAAATATGGTAAAAGAAATCCATTAACATGCAATCACTCAATTATAGTGATATCAAGGTTTACAATATGAAATATTTCTCTAGAAATTAAATTTGAGACAATGAATCCCTAACTATAATTCAAGACTTACACTAAAGAACCTAAATCTCCTATAAAAAATATATTCCTTTAATAACCTACTTAATAAAATTATTAAAAAATATAAAAAACCTTTGAATATCATTTAAAATTATTGTCTTCATGTATATTAGTTAGTTTTTATCTATTATTTATATGAGGTTTGAACATAAAAACCTTTGAATATCATTTAAAATTATTTTCTTCATGTATATTAGTTTGTTTTTATCTATTATTGTCTTCATGTATATTAGTTAGTTTTATCTATTATTTATATGAGGTTTGAGTAATCTTGATCATTTTCAACTAGTTTCATAATTACACCATTGATCATAGTTCTTACCTCAATATTCATAATTCCTAGATAATATAATGTACTATAATTGATGTTTAATTATTATTTATAATGTTATAATTTCATTATATCAGAGTTTTGGTTACAGTTCTTAAATATTATATCATCGATGATCACATTACAATGATTTTTAATGAATGAATATTAGTATCTTAATTAATAAGTTTAATATTAATTTTTCAATTAAAAAGAAAAAACAACACAAATATTTACTTATTTATATCACATATTATCATTAAGTATGTCCTCATAGTCATCCATCATAAAACATTATAGTATTGTTCATATTGGTGGTTAGACTGACCTAAACATGAACATACTATAATTAATGGGTGATTATGATTAATAAAATGGAGTAATTAGGATTAATATAATTAATATTGATTATAATGATTTTATTTGATAAATATATTATGGTGAATAATATTTAAACAGTTTTAAAAAAAATAGAGAGATACTGTATGGAAAATGGGATACGTTGGTGGGGGCGGAAATCTTCACATGTGTAAAGGACAATGTTATTTTTCTTACTAAAAAAAGGATAGTTGGTGAATAGTTATTAGTTTGGAATAATAGAATTATGTAAAATATTTTTTAATTTATATTGTATTTATAAAATAATATATAGAAATATAACCTGGAATATAAAAGTAGTCAGGGAATATCCGTACTCATGTTGAGGGTTTGAGCTTTCCCTTAGAGGACTCCAATGAATGGGAAGGATTAAGATAGATTATATTAACCATTACTAATTGAAAAAAATGGATTATGGTTGAATTAAATATGGTATATTTTCCTATGAAAACAAAAATTTTGGAGTCATCTTGAAGGGGTTGTTCTAGGCCCCATTTATAAGTGGTGAGAATTGTATTTTTGTAAATATTTCAACTTAATATAAATCCATCACATGTTTCACACATCAAGAAGATTAAATTTTTTTAAATAATTAATTGAAGATATGTCTCTATCATAAAACATTTCAAAACCAAAATTAGAAACTTTTTTTGAACAGTTTTTTTTCCTTTATACCTTTGGTTAACCAATTTTTATCATCTTTTTCTTTTATCGTGATAATAATTTTTTACGTAATTTATTCATTTTTTATACCAAAAAAAATGGAACTAATTAAATAATTCATTCTTAATGATCAAAAATTTAATATAAATATTATCAAATTGTATTTCTTTGTTTATGAAACATTAAATTTAACATATGCGCATGTAAAGCATTATAACCCATTTTAATAAAATGTGTATTTTAAAGACTAAAATATATGTGTAGGAAATCATTATCAATGATTTATACATTCAATAAATAAATTGGATTAATATAAAACAAATATGTGTTTTTGGGATTTCAATGTAATTTAATACCAAATTTTTCTATAATAATATTTAATTAAAAAAAGATAAAACATTTTCCTTTACTAAAAAATATTACTAAAGTTGTTAAGTAATGTTTCCAAAATTCATAAAATTGTTAAGAAAGATTAAATTATTATCCATAAATACTTATCTGATAAAATAATATACTTTTTTGTTTAAATGTTAAATTTACTTCATGATATAGTCATAAAATCTATGATTTAATAAAAATGCATTTTCACTATTTAATAGAAAATCAATTATTTTTGGAAAAAATAATAAATTCATCTATGTTTAATATTTGTGTGTGGAAATAAAAATTAAATATAATATTTTCAAAATAAAATATTCAATGTTTATAAATTTACCTTTTAAATAAAAATTTAAAATATAAAGAGAAACTACTTTTATTAAAAAATGACTTTCTCAAACATTTTGTGTTCTCAATATTAATTAGTACTAATTTTTAATTAATTGATAATTAATATATAAAATAACTTATATAATTATTATATATTTTTATTAAAATACATTAAAAGTGGTCAATTCAATTTACTAATTCATTAAACATTTATTTGACAACAAAAAATCATTTTAAATATTATATTTTATTATATTTATGCCCTTAAAATGAAAGAATTTTTAATTTATTAATATATTTTTATTTACTAGAGGATTTTTTAGTATTATAATATTTTTCTTTATAATATTCATCTAATATGTTATCTGTAAATTCCCAACCCAAGTGCCACACATCAGTGCGCCTAAGTCAGTCGGTCAAAAGACCCCAAGCGCTCCTCCTTGTATGCTAGAGGCTTATAAATACTAGTAGAGGTCAAAATAATATCCTATAAAAATAGTGTATGGAATTGTATAAATAATAAACAAATGTAATATGGTAACAAGTTTATATTTATTTAATTACTCTTTATTTAACCACATATATAATTGGGTTCATGAGGACACCCAAACTATCAATACCTACCTCGGCCCAAGTAAAAATCTGATATGTATCACATATTAAATTCTAAATTAATTATAATACAATGATATTTAATTATCCATTCATTTAAATTCAATATCATGACTAATTGTAACCATGTTCCAATGCAAGTAATTTGGGCCTAATAAAACATTCTTAGGACCCTTTGGGATTTTGATGCAGTGTACCTTGTCCCAGGCATGAAATTTAATTTATCACCGTGGGATTTTGATGTAGCAGGCCTTATCCCACACACAAATATCAATTTCATCACTATTGTATTTTTACACAGTAGACCTTATCCCATGCACAAATATCACACAATCACATTTATCTCACTTCACATATATCATAATTTAAAATAGATCATGATTAATCAACGTTAACCATCATACCACATTTTACCATCCCAATTAGCATTAATTAAATAACCAATTAATTAATCCAATTCAAAATTTCAATATTTGAAATATTTTAATCAATAATTAATTATCCCATTTTCAATATCACAATATCTCCACAATTATATATCCAAAATCAACAATTTCCTAGTCGCAAAAATTCCACCGAATTAATTCAACATATAATTAATGCAATTTAACCATCTCAATTTCCCATTATTAATTAAACAATTAACTATCTCGATTTCATAATCACAACATATTGATAATTAACTCAATAATTAATTATTCCTCAAATCCCACAATTCTAACATTTAAATAATTAATTAAAAAATTAATTATTCTGGATTTAAATTCCTTAATTAATTAATTCACCAAATTAATTAATTCAATTCAGAAACTGAATTTCCAAAAAAAAATTATATAATTACATACATTTAATTTAAATCAAGAGTGCATGATTTGAATAATAGCCCACATACCTCAATTCGTTGATGAGTGATTTCCTTGTAGAAATCCCCAATTTGAATGGAATAACAACGTGGAGCGAAATCCGGATCTAAAACCTAAATCCAAGATTGAAAAAATCAAGATCCATTTTTTATAGATATAGATTAAAAATATTATATCTAGATCCAAAAAAACTAGCTCTAGATCCAACCAATAAAAAGGAAGATAAATCATTCAAAGGATAAAAGAAAAACATGATGGAGAAAGGAAACCACATGGGATGAGATCCTCGTACAGAGAGGGGTTCTGATCTTCAATACAAGCTTTGAATCGTGGAGAAAGGAGTTCATCATGGATTGGAATCTATCTAGAAGGCTCTAAAATTCCGAAATGATGTTTGGGGTCAATCTAGGGATAATTTGGGATCAATACCTAGGGGTTTTGGATTTTAAAACCAATATTCAGGTTGGTTAAAAAGGTTTGCATGATTTGTTTCTCAGGGTGCACAATTTCCCATAACAATGAGTCTTAATCATGTGTATCTTCTCAGGGGTACATGGTTTCTCCTATTAGGGCACATAAGTTGAAAAACCCTATTCCATCCAAGAAAATACCCTCTTTTTGGGTTCACATGGTTTGTAGGGCCAGGGTGAACGGTTTAGGAAAATTGTACACTAACTATGAACTTATCCACTTCCCTCTAAAATTTTCAATTTTCAACCAAATGCACCCAAAGGAAAAACTAAATCAAAGTAATATCAGACAAAGAAAAAAACAAAAATTGAAAACAAGCTCGAGAAATATCCAGAAAAGTTTGGGATCTTAAAATCTTCCTAACTATAATAGATGGTCCCTAAGATATAATCCCAAGAACCTCAAATATTCTATGTCAAAAAGGTTAGGCCACTAATCTCACATATTTTCTTCCCTTTACCACATTTCCTTTTACTCAAACCCATGTTGCCACAATAAATGAACTATCATCATGCTCTTAACCACAACACTTTCTCACTGTAATCTCACACATGTATTGGATGCTCCACAAAGGATGTATCTATTTCAATCTCAACTTCATCCACATATATCCCATGATACAGGTCAGGGTGATACCATAGAAATTGTGACACATGGAAAATGTCATGCATAAAATTTTATCTTTGGTTAAGTGGTAATCAGAACACCATCAGCCTGATTCTCTCCACAAACTCAAATAGTCTAATGAACATGGGTTCCAACTTTGCCTTCCTTTTTATATTTTGGTGACCCAACCTAAGAAACACCTGAAGGAACACACAATTACCCACTATAAATTCTAAGGGTATTCAATGTCTATCATCATACGCACAATTTCTTCACTAATCAATATCCATATACTTATATATCAATTGTACATGATCTGATGTATCTTACACGAGAATTGGTCCCAACAACTCTAACTCACCTTTGTCTATCTAGCATATAGGATATCTGCATGGCCTTCTATAAATATTCTCATATGGTGCAATATAAATAGTATCCTAATAACTATTGTTTTCATAATACTCCAACAAAACTAGGAGTTTCTTTAAAGACCCACATAAATCCAGGACACACTCCCAAATCATATCTTTAAGCACTTATATAGTACACTCTGACTTCCCATATTTCTATGGGTGGAAATTCGTACTCAAAAAAACATGTGTATCGAGTTCCTTCTGTTATCCCTTCTCGAACCACAAATTATAAGGTGAGACACAGTTTGAAAAAATAGTCTATTACACTTTGTGAATAAGAACTATCTGCCAAACATAAAATTCTCCCAGGTTCTACACTAATAAAGTCTCCCATATATGCAAGAAATGTGCTACCTTTATGTACAATCCATAATAACCCAAATAGAATCATTCTTCTGAGGAATCCTCATGAGACCCATCACAATGTTAATGGAATCATCATCCCACTTCCATTTTGGAATAGGAAATAGCTATAATAAACCTCTAAGTCATTGATTATGATCCATCACCTATTGACAGGTTTATCATCGTGTCATGAACCCAATTATTTCCTTTTTCATGCTCGACCACGTAAAATGCCAACATTTTTCACGTCACATTTTGGAAACACCTAGACACACCTCCCACTTTGAGGCATGAAATTTATATATTATCTCCTCTCACATACTGATATACAAAACAACCTGATTTTTAACATATATGATCCCATCCTCATCTATGCTACTACCGGAAGGTGACTCCACACCTTCAAGGCTTTCCATAAATTTCATTCATTCCAAATCCTCATATTTCATATCCCTAACCCATATCAAATGTGTTTACTCTACTAAAACCGTTATGAGAGTCATCTTCTCCTAACTCTCCAAAACCACAACATGCATCACATCCAGTAAATTCATCATTTTCTTCTCAACACTAGACTCCTGAACTGCTAGAATCTTAGTTTTCCTGCTTCAAGAGTTAGAAACTCTATTCATCTTCCTAAGAATAAATGATAGATAAAAATAGAATGAATATATATACTCAACCCACCTCCATGGTTGGAGATTGAAATATTATTATGAAAAGATATACTTTAAGATCTAGTGACAAGTATACACTTTAAACTTTTCACCCAAGAGATAATGTCGCTAACACTACAAACCATAAACCACTGCTTCTAAATTGATGTCATGTGTAGGGTAGTTTCAATCCTGTGGTCTCAAATTCCAAGACTCATATGCCACAACTTGATCCCCCTTCATCAACACTACTCCAACTCTAATCCTCGAAGCATCACAATACACAATATACTACTCACCTAGATCAGGTAGAATCAACATTGGCCCTAATGTCAAGTACTTATTCAACTCCTGGAAAGTGTTCTCACATTCTTCGGACCAGTCAAACATTATCACTTTCTTTTTCAAGACAGAAAGTGGAACTTCCAATTAGAAATAGACCTGGATGAGCCTTTGATAATATTTATATTACTGTAGAAAGTGATGGATATTGAAAAAATTCATAGCCTACCCCCAAGACACAATTTCCTATACTTTTTATATGTCCACTAACAATCATTTCTTGGAGATGATGTTACTGATAAAATGTACCTGATCAATAAAAAATTTACACTTAGTTAGCTTGGCGTCTATCCAATGCTCTCTTAGTGTACTCAAGACAATTTTCAGATGTTTGAAATTATTTTCATGAGTCTTAGAGTACACTAAGATTTCATCCACAAACACTACCATAAACTAATCTTGGTATTGACAGAAGATTATGTTCATCATGTCCATAAACAATAAGAGCACATTCTTCAACCAAAATGGAATTACGATGAACTCATATATTCCATACCTACTTCTGAAAGAAGTCCTTGGTATATCTAATTTTCTAACTCTCAATTGATGATAACCTGATCTCAATTTAATCATGGAAAAGAAAAAAGTTCCCCTAAACTGCTCAAATAGATGGTCAATACATGGATGAGGATATTAACTATTTACAATCATCTAATTAAACATTCAGAAATTGAAACAAAATCACAGATTCTCATCATCCTTCTTATAAGAAAAAAAACAAGATAACCCCACTATTACATACTGAGACAGATAAATCCCATATCCTCTAACTCTTTTAGTTGAGTGTAAAGATCTTGAAGATCTATTGCTGTCAATATTTATGGTGGAATATAAATTGGATGGGACTCCAAAATTATATCAATATTAAATTCCACATCTCTCTCAATTATAAACCCAGATAATACTTCAGGAAACACATACTAAAACTTTTCCACAATGTGTGGAAAGACATCATATTTTACACCTTCATAGTCTAGAAATAGACTATCCATTTGGACAATGTTCTCCCCTAGTTTCAAATGAATTTTCCCAACTTGGAATGCATTGATATCTCATTATCCATGGTGAATATATATTTAACCCTCATGAGATGTAAAATTATCTCTCCTCTGGTAACAATCTATGTGGGATCGGTATGATACCAACCAATCCATACCCATAATTAGGTAAAATACCTAAATTTCAAGAATTTTGAGATCCCAAAGAAAATGGTACTCCCAAACCATGAGAAACAAATCCCTTAAACAAGTAGATGTCGCTAGACATTATTCCTAATAGTCTATCTATCGTCATCACCTAACTCATTAACTCTACCGTGACGGTTAAACCATTCATAATTTAAGTATAAATAAAGGGATGATAGGTACCAGTATCAAATAAGATAATATATAATATAGAATCTACAATAATAATACCTCTAATTGATGATGGTCAAGACTCTCTATCCTCAATTCTAGGTTGAATTGCATGAAACTTTTCTTCCCCTCTTCCCTATGATGTAGTTTTAGTTCCCTGAGCTGAACCACTCTATTGATATGGTTTCTCTTTCCCAGAAGAACCTTGTTTACCTCCTCTATTACCAGGTCTAGTAGAACAATATCTTTCATATAGATATGGTGTAGATAATCCCATTCTAACACTATGGTTATTTATAGTTGCTCCATCACTACCCATCTATTGAGGGTTCTTATAGAACCTCTGTAGATGACCCATCCTACCATAGGCCTGTCACTATACCAGTGGTTGGTGGAAATATCTCTAGAAGTTTCTTGACCTATCACATCGATGATAGATTGGTCAAGAAAGGTCATGTGTAACTGATCGCTTTGACTAGTCACTTTGTTTTCCACTGCTCTGGATATCATTATCATAACAATGATTCCTTCTCTCTGGATTTTTACTTCTTGATTGTCCAAGAGAAACCACACATCTTCCCCTGGAAGCCTCCTTCCAGTTCCACTCAAACATGAGATCTTGATTAACCACTTCTAAAAATTTCTTCATCCTGAATATATTAACCTAGGACATAATCTCATATTTCATACCATCTTGAAACCTCATTGTTGTCGTAGCCTCATCACATACTAATGATGGAACAAATCACTAAAAATATATAAAGTGTCTAGAATAGTCCATCATGGACACACTCCCCTGAGTCAATCTCATAAACTGGGATGATTTCTCCTATCTTAGTATGTCTGGATAAAATTTATCTAAGAATATCTCTCTAAATTCCTTCCACTCCTTGTTTTCTATCTTCCCATAACAAATTTGAATGTCTGGAAATCATTTATATTAACCATATAACATATAAGTAGCCAACTTGATCCTATTTTTATTTTTAGTCTCCAAATGGTCAAGTATCATCCGGATAGTATCAACCTAGAACTCTACTGCCTCGCTTCCATAATCTCCATTGAACTTTAGAGGGTGTTATAACTGAAACTCCTACGTAAGGTCAGACATACTCTTCACAACCTTCTCTTGTTCTTTTTCCATAAATTGCATGAAGCAAGAAAATTTCTCCCGAAACTTCTCCCAAACATCATCCCTCAGCACTATCGATGGCTCATGTTACACCACTAGAGGATCATCCCTAACAAATTTCTTCTATCATTCTCTCAACAAGAATCATCATAGAGGCAAAATGGTACAATTCCAAACACTCACCATAGGACATAGTTCACAACATTAACACATTTACGTAAGAGAGTGAAAATCACAATAATACACAACAAGTATTTTCCTAAAACCCCTCCATATAGTAAAATAAGAGGTGTTATCACAACCCTTAACCATCCTACATCTAGTTCATGGTTAAAAAAGGGTAGAATAATTCTCAATATTGAAGTTTCTCATTATACTCCCATTTATTCTCTACTTTATCATTTCACAATCTTTCTCAATTACACATTAGGCACTGTTTTCAATTATATTTCACAAGTAAGGAAAAAACCAATTTCATGTATAAAAATTTACCAAAAACCTATCTTCATATGCATACCTAAAATGATGAATGTCACAAAATAACCCTGACTTAAAAAAATGATGCATGAATACTAAACTCTCATGTCATACCGTGCCACAATTCAAATTTTATAAAAACAGAGAAACAATTATCACGTCACATAGGAAGTTTGCCACCCATGAGAAAATAGCATCAATTATAATAACACACATCAAAAACAGCAATCCCACCCTAGGTACTTAGGTTTTCCCACATACATGGGATAACTACTCCCATGGATCAGCTCATATTCAAGAACCGACTCTTCATAGTCACTTATCTCCCTTTAACCATGATTAATAATAAATAAAATAAAATAAAACACCTTTGATACCACTTTTTAACATATAGACATGGGTGTAACACACTGACACCCCTGAGTCAGCCAGTCACTTGACTTCAAGTATGCTTCCCCATAAGCAAGAGGTTGCTGACTAGCAATGAGGGTCTAATGTCGTTAGTGGGAAGACTATACCCTCATTATCAATGTATCTCAATAATGGAAATAAATAATAATACCCATATATAAAACATAACCAGGAAAATACCAATATCTGAAGATCACCAAAACTAGAAATATATTATCGAAACTAAATAGTATAAATAAGAGGCTAAAATGCATGCCAAGTGTCAAAATGCAACCCAAAAAGTAAATACACCATACAATCCCGAGAGTGTATTGAAATATGAATGGTTATATCATTCATGCTCCACCCCAAATAATCCATCCAACAAGGGGCCTTTTCCCTAATCCAGTCATGAAAATATAAAGTCTATTTGGGTACCAATCAGGCAGCCCGAGTAGGGTGTGCGTACAACTCAGTAGGCCACCACCAACATCGTCTAAAACAATATCTATTCAAAATTGTGTTTTCAATTGTATAAATAATAAATAAAATCAATAAGGTAACCAGTTTACATTTATTGAATTTCTCTTCAATTAACTACATATACAATCGGGTTCCCAAAGACACTCAAACTATCACTACGTACCTCATCC
Source organism: Viscum album (assembly GCA_963277665.1). Classification (NCBI taxonomy): domain Eukaryota; kingdom Viridiplantae; phylum Streptophyta; class Magnoliopsida; order Santalales; family Viscaceae; genus Viscum; species Viscum album. The sequence goes on along the minus strand of OY728122.1, from coordinate 1,891,689,162 downwards.
AATGATGGAGTCGGATCCACATCATATATTAAATTCTCAATTCAATATAATTAAATGGGTTTTCATTATCCATTCATTTCAATTAAATATCATGGATAACTAGAATCATGGTCCAATGCAAACAATTTGGGTCCAAGTCATAATGATTAGGACCCTATAGGATATTTATGTAGCAGACCCTGTCCAACACAAAAATATCAATTTATCACTATGGACTTTGGAAACAATAGGCCTTATCCCACACAAGAATATTAATTTCATCACAGTGGGATTTTCACACCTCAAGCCTTGTACCACACATAAATATCACACAATAATATATATCACAATTCACATATATCCTAATGTCAAATCAATCATGATTAATCAACATTAAGAATCTTACCAAATGTTTTCATAACAATTTCCATTAATTAATTCACCAATTAATTAATCTAATTCAAAATTTCAATATTTTAAATAATTAATTCTCCTGGTTTCATTGTCACAATATCTAAATAATTATCTAAAATATTAATTATCCAAAATTAACAATTTCAAAATCTCAAAAATTCCCATTAATTAATTCAACAATTAATTAATAAAATTTAACAATATCAATATCACATAATTAATTCAATAATTAACTATATTGATTCCACAATAACAATACCACAATAATTAACTCAATAATTAATTATTCCCCAAATACCTTAATTTCAACATTTAAAGAATTAATTTAATAATTAATTATTCTCGATTTCAATCCCTTATTTAATTAATTCACCAAATTAATTAATTTAATCTAGAAACCTAATTGTTAAATAATCCCAATAAATTCTAAAATTAAATAAACATAATTGGAATCATGTCTATGGGATTTGAGTAATAAAACAATAACCTCAATTAATTGACGATAGATCACTCCACAAAAATCACCAATTTGAACAGAATAACGATGTAGAGCAAGATCCATATATAAATCCTAAATACAATATTGAAAAAAATTTGAAACTTTTATTCTAGATCTAAATCAAAAATCCTATATCTAGATCCAAAAAACTCAATCTAGATCCAACCAAAAATAGGGAATAAAAATCCTACAATAGTTGTAAGAAGAAAGAGAAGGAGAAAGGAAAGCACACAGGGTGAGATCCTCTTACTAGGAGAGGTTTTGATCATCAATATGAAGTTTAAATAGTGAAGAAAAGAGGTTTTAATGGATTTTAATCCATCTGGGGGCTCCAAAATCTAGAAAGAACATTATCGGTTGAGCTATGGCCGATTTGGGATCAATACTACGGGGTTCAAGATTTTAAAACCAATTTTATGGTTAATTAAAAATGTTGTGCACAGTTTACTACTTGGGGTGAATGGTTTTCCCTAACAATGTTCCTTAACTATGTGTCTATTGTAGGGGGTACATGGTTTCTCCTAATATGGAATAAAGTTTTAAAAACTGTGCACCTTCCATGTAAATACGGTCTATTTTGGGTTCGTAATATTTGTTAGGCCAGAGAAAATGTTTTGGGAAAACCGTTCGCCAATCATCCTCTTGCCAAATTCTTTCCAAAATTTCCAATTTTCATCCAAACACACCCCAAGGAAAAACCCAATCAAAGTAAGCTCTAAAAAATTGAAAAAAATATAAACTTAAAATAAGTCTGAGACATCTTTAGAAAAGTTCGGGATCTTAAAATCTCTCCACCTTATAACAGCTCGTCCTCAAGTTTTACTCCCAAGTAAATAAAAGATTCTGAGTCAAAAAGACCAGGAAACGAATCCCACATATCTAATTATATTTCCCAAATTTCCTCTTTCACATTCCCTTCTTTCATAATACATAAAGTATTGGTAGTGTCTTTCCCTGCAACACTTTCTCACTGCGATCCAACACACGTATTGGATGAACCTCAAAGTACACATCCATTTCAATCTCATCATCATATGTATATATCACATGATAAGGGTTGTAGTGATACCACTGAAGTTGTGACACATGGAAAAAATAATGCATATTAATTTATCTCTATGTTATATCCAAATGGTATTCCACCAGCCTGATTCTCTCCACAACCTCAAATTTTCCATCGAACCTAGGTTCCAAATTGCACTTCCTCTTTATCCTATAGTGACACGACCTAGTTGAAACCTAAAGGATTACACTATCACCCACTGTAAACTCTAGGGTTCATCTATATCTATCAGCAAACGAACTATATCTACATTGATTCATAGCTATATACATCTATATCAACTCTACCTACTTTGATTTCTCCAATATAAGACTTGATCCCAAAAACTCTGATTCACCTATCTCCATCAAGTATAGATGAGATCTACGGGCCTACCATAAAGTGTCTATTATTTTACCATCTCAATAGTATCATAATAACTAGTATTATAGGAAAACTCCACTAAATATAGGGGCTCCTCCCAAGATTCATTAAATTCTAGGACACACGCCTAAAGCATATCCTCAAGAACCTATATAGTACGCTCTGATTTCCCATCTATCTATGGGTGGAAATTCGTAATCAACAAAACCTATTTATTGTGTTCCTTCTACAAGCACTACCAAAAGTTTAAAGTGAAACATGAGAAACGACCTAAAACAATAGTTTTTATCACTTGTGGAATATGAGCTTTCTCCCAAACAGACAATTCTCTCAACTGCTTCATTGATAAATTCAAATTTATAAGAAATAAATGTGATACCTTTTTTAAAAAGTCCACAATAACCCAGAGAGTTTCATTCTTCCAAGGTGTCCTCAGGATAAAAACCACAAATTCCATGGTAACATCATTCCACTTATATTCTAAAATGGTAAATGGGTGTAGCAAACCTCTAGGTCATTGATGCTTAGACTTCAACTATTGAAAAGTGTAGTATTGTGTCAGGAATCCTGATATCTCATTTTCATTCCCGGTCACCAAAACTGTTGACATGGGTAATGGTACTTTTTTGTCACAACTAGACAGACTTCCCACTCTGAGGCTCCAAATTCCTATATTATCTCCTCTTGTATAGTCATTATTACAATAAATTGATTTCTAATATATATGATCCCATCCTCATATATGATTTAATTAAGAGGTGACTATCCACCTTCAAGTATTTCCCTCAAGGTCAAACACTCTAGATCCTCATACTTATTTTCCCTAACCCAGCTCAAATGTGTAGTCTCTTCTAAAACTGGTATGAGTGTTATTTTCTCCGGACTCTTCTGAACCACAACATGCATCTCAACCATTAAATTCATCATTTTCCTCTCAATACTAAACTTTGTAACTACTTAAGTCTAATTTTTCCTTCTTAAATTGTTAGAAACATTGTTCCACTTCCCAATCATATATGATAGATCCAAAAAATAGGAATGAAAAACACTTTGATATATGGAATAAGAACACGGAGGGGAAAGAAAACCAAACGAGATGAGATCATCTTTATATAAGGGATTCGATGTAATATTTGGTCTTAAAATAATGAACAATAGAGTCCAAATTACTTGAAGTCTGTCTGGGAGGCTAAAATATAAATAAAGTACATTAGGGATTGATCTATGTCTGATTTTGGATTAATATTAAGGGTTTTTGGGATTTTAAAACCAATTTTTGAGTTAATTAAAAAGCTCATGCGTGGTTTTCTACTTCGGGCACGCTGTTTCCCCTGACCATACACCTATACCATGAACCTATTCTTGGAGGTTCACGGTTTCTCATAATAGGTCACATGGTTTGAAAATCTATGCACTTCCATGATAATCCCCTCTATTTAGGTTCGCGTGGTTTTCTAGGCACGAGCACACAGTTTGGGAAAAACATGCGCCAACTGTTCACTTTCCCACTTCCTTCCAAAATTTACAATTTTCAACCAAATTCACTCCAAGGAGAAACCCAGTCAGAGTAAGCTCAAACAAAGAAAAAAGAATCCCAAAAAACAAGCCCAAAACATCTACAAAAAAGTTCAGGATCTAACATTATGTATCATTGTTTTCTGATGTGGCGTTTTTAGTAATCTAATAAAAAAACGTTTATTTAAGGAAAATATACCGTGAAATTTTAGAACATTACAACATTTTTTCTATAAAAATATTTTTATAAAATATTATGTAATAAGATATATATATATCACGTGGTACATTATATTTGCAATATGATAAATATCTAGTTATTTTTTCGATTATCAAATACATCATAAATAATCTATATTGTAAATTATTAATGCATAATTTAAGATATACATTCCATTTATAGGATATTATTTTTTTCAGTTTTTTCCATTTATATGTTTATTATTTTGAGTTTTCACATCACTAGCATTGTTTATTTTATGAAAATAGACGAAAATGGGAGGAAAATGTCAACAACTGATGTTATAAAGACTCATAATGATTACATATATGAGGTACTTAAAATGAAAATCGGGATAGTTAAGAAAATCGTGGTGTTCATTTTTTAGGTGAAAAACTAATTTAATAATAACATCAATAATGTGGAATTCCCTCCTTCTCCTAAGGGAAAGCATGTTACAGTTGAGTCATTGATGTGACAAGGAAATCATTCTTCTAGTAGATCTTTCAATACCCAAATAATAAAGAAATATAGTAATTAAATTAAGAATATATTATTTATCCTATAATTATCTATGAAATATAATGTGATATTACATGTATATCTCCTAGTGAAAAAATATGATATGTGATGAAAATTGATCAAAACTATGATGCCTAAGGTAGAAATTGACATGATTGAATGGGAATAATTAAGGAAAATATTATTCAACAAACATTTTCCTTGAACTATATTTTTTAAAATATAGAGGTAATTCCTTGGGAAGAAGTAAAATGTGGATGAATTAATTACACCATATGAAGAAGAATTCAAATGTCTTGGATGTAATGATTTTATCTTTTTTAATGACCCTAAAAACAAGATTAAACTATTAAAATAGTTTATTAATTTTGAAAATTTAGAAACATTTTGAAATTAATGACTTTGATAGATATTAAGAAATTGTTCTGGGTGACTTTAATATTCTAGTTGGGGTACATCTTAGTGTAAAGTCACAATGTGATCCTATATCAAAACCCATGTTCAAATCCTAGGGAAACCCCGTTATTTGGGGCTGTTAGATTTTGGTCCAAATAGAGATGAGTGTGTCGATTTATGGAGGATCTTTGTTGGTTATCCATGATGAATAGGTAGTGGATTCATGTCAATGGTGATGATTTTGTGAATTTCACGTGGGTGATAGTGGGTCCTCGATGAGTGGATTTTTCTGGCGATGGAAGCCTTGATGGCGTGGGTGTATCAATAGTGGGTCTCATGACCCTGGGAATTTTTTTGTCGCATGATGGTGTATCTTAGGTGTATGTATTAATCATGGGGGTAGCTTCCCAAATGGTTATGAGTTTCAATGATGGTTTCATGGTGATGGTGGACAATTTGGATGATATCATGTGGGTGAAGGAAGTTCCTCGATCAATAGTTTTATCTAGCTCTGTCTAGCTTGATGGTGGTGGGTATTTTTATAGTGTATCATGGAAATAGATTAATTTCAAGTGTGTGATGGTGGGTCCTTATTATGGCTTCATTAGATAGTGTTTGTATTGATGGATTTAGTTTTATTGTATTTCTTGATTATTATTTACCGATGATGATTAGGCATTTGTGTAGTGACGGTTTAAGGAATGGACCATCAGGGATTTTAGGCCGTGGGTTTGGGATTCAAAATTCCCCCTAGTCCTTCAGGTCATATAAATATCTTCGGATTAGGTTAATAGGTTATCCATTGGGGGGATATGATCTATCCTCCCTATATTCTGTGTGTGGTCGTGTGTGTGTTTCATTTTATTATACCCCCAATAATAAAAATAAAATAAAATTCTATGTGGCCTTAATTTTGAGATAGAAATTAGTGATTCCTAGTTTTCAGATGGGTTTGTTAATAAAAATAAAAGAATTATTTATAACAATTGAGCATTAACTAATAAATCTCATAGAGGTGAGAAGATTCAATAATACACATGTCATATGTATTGAAATAATCACTTGAGAAACTACTTAAAAGGAATAAAGATATTTTCAAAGTGTGTAAAAGAAGGGAATAGATAAAATGAGTGATGAAGTGTCATGTAAAATCCATTAAATATTATATAATAAATGAGGATCCAATAAATCCATTACACATGGTTCGTTATACAACTACAAGAAACATGGAAACTAAGTAACTCAATACACTATGAAAAAATTCATTGAGTATAGTAGGTGATAATAACCTATAATGTGAAGTGATAACGTATCATCTTATTCTATCTCTAAATTTTTAATTCCTAGAGATTTTAAAAAACAAAACTATGTTTGACCGTGTATACAACACACAACACTGAGCCCAAACAAAACCAAAATATTATTATTTAAATATGATCATTATAACCTAGAGGTTGAATTGGAAGGTATTATTAGGGTTAATAAATTTATGAAAAATATATAAAGGTATATCTCAATACATATTTATTGATAAATTCTAAGTAAATAATCACAAAATTTTTCTGTAACTTCATTTTATGCTTCAAAATTAAGTTTTTTAAAAAAATTATTTTAATTTATTTTTGTGAGAGGACAACATAATGAAATTCAACAAAATTTGGAAATGTAATATTAAAAATTAATATCATTTCTCAAATAAACATATCAAAATTTTCTTATAATTAAATTTTGATATTTTTATGAAATGTTTGATTTTTCAATGAATAGTGAAAATACTGTTTTTCAATGAAACCATTATTTTCTTTTAAAGTATATAAAATTCGTATTCTAAATTAAATAATTTTGAAAATATAATTTTTTTTATTTGATTAAAAAATAATATAATTATTGTATTTTGGTTTTATTTTACACTTTAATTTGTTATTAAATTATTTTTATACATAAAAATGCAGTTGTCGAAAAAACTATTGTTCGACACATTTTTTAGGTTTACTTTAAATTTTAATTCTTCCATTTATGTGTTTTGATGATGAAAAAATGATTAAATATTTGGAATATGGAGGTCTAAATTATTTAAATGTGTCCCTTTTATTATTTTTAATTATTAATATTAATTATTGTCATTATTTGTTACCACGGTAAAGGTAACACGGGTTAATTAAGGGAAAAAGTAATATTATGAGTACCAAAAAGTTACCCTAACACTTTTATAAAATTTATTTTATAAGTATATTTCATCCATGATCATTAAAAATTTTAATATATGAAATTTTATTTCTATATGACCACGACTATGACCATTATAATTTTTATGTAAATATAATACAAAATTTTACTTTCTTTATTTTAATATCAATAATAGTTTTTTACAAAGATACAAATAACATATATTCATTTATAAATTTTTATTTTAAATATAAATGATTTTTTATCTTGTTATTTTATTTATAATTTTTATTAATGAAGTAATTACCTTAAATTTTTATGCAACTCTAACACAATATTTACCCAAATGATAGAAAAAAATAAATGATACAAAAATATTAAAATAGATATACTATGAATGAACAATTGTGTATAAATTTGTTTTGAAAAAATAACATATTAGAGAGGTTTTAATGGAATATTTTATATTTCCATTACATTCACATTATTTTCAGATTCAAATTAAATGAATAGTTTCAAAATTGATATTAATGATATTTAATAATAAATAATATTTTATAAAATGAATAAAAAATCATAAAAAATATATCTTGGGCCTAGTGATTTTTATTTTATTAAAAATATCATCACTTGTCTATTTATGGACCAATTTTTCATTTATTATAACTATATATACAATTAAATAGTAAAAATATTGTTATTAGTGTAATTTCCCAAAATGGTTAATAGAGGTTAAAACAAAAAATATATGGGTGAAAACAATGCCTAAACTTCTATAAGTTATACTAGATCAGGGTATTTCAACTAAAAATCATCATAGATTCTAATATTATCAATTTGGTTCCACATGAATATGAAAATTAATTTATATTAATTTAATAATTTAATAAATTCTAAGTGTGTTCATCCCATCTCTTATCAAATGTGGAACCTTCTCCTCTTTTATTCACACAACAAGAACAATTTGGTATGTAAAATACCTACCCAAGAAAATTGTTAATATTAATCACCATGTTATGGAGTTATTAGTTATATCTGAATAATAACCTTAAAATTATTAAGGTGTAATGAAAAGAAGGTTATCTATAGAATTGGTATAGCTTTTAACTGAATGTTATTGTTTTATTTATTCTTCCACCACTTTTAAATCATATTAAAACATGATGAAACAAAATAAATCTTATATATAATATAAAAATATGTCATAACATTAATAGAATAAAATATATTCATCACCTTTTCCTTTAAATGGGAAATAAAACCATTGTTCCTCTGTACAGTGGACTGCTACCTCAGGAATAAATGTAAATTTTCCAACAATGTATCTCCTGGATAGTTATAATAATGGTTTTCATATTTATATATTATATTTATTTCATAATTATTATCTTGAAAATATATAACATCAATTTGTTTCTTACCATTCCATCCACTGAATAATTATAATGTTGTTTGTGCATACGTGTGGACTACCACCTCCATTAAGCGATGTGATGTATTTTGGACTATCACATCACATGGATTGAATATATAATTTTATTTAATGAAATTATAGTATATTTATGATATAATTACTATTCTATAAAGATAAAAAAATACTTACCTTCTTTCCAAAATGATCATTGTAATGTGGAAACATTACTTGTGGGCGTGTATGGCTAACTATCTCCATGGTCGTATAGTAGTTCATTTTTCATACTCATATTTTAGGAATGGTATTAAAAGTATAATTGATTTACAAAAATTATAATTATATCATGATTATTATTATTTTGATGGTGTAATAATAACCACATTGTTGTTTTTAACCTATTAGTTTCATTTTGGAGATATGAGATGAATATCATCAAAACATCCGATGAGTACTAAATTTAAAAAGTAATTATTTAATACAAGGTAATAAGAGAGATAAAATTATTATTAAATGTTAATAAAGGTTATTATGTACTGAAATAGTTGATATAAAATTATTATTTGTTAATATAAAGAACACATGTATTGTGTTGGGATCGAGACATGTATTGTCTTATAAAAATCTTCTTTTAAAGGTTCACGTCCATGTATTTTTCTTCAATTTCCTTGTTCTTATAAATGTTTCAATAAATTTTTTAATTATTTTTTAATGGATAATAAAGAAAATATTGACCTTATTTAACTTTCTATTAAAAAAATTTAAAATCAAATTTTTACGTTTTTACATTAGGGAAATAATAAAAACATTATCTTAAATGATATAATAATTTATTTTCAATGTTTTATCATAGATGTCAATAAAAATAAAATAATTTTACGGATTCTTATATATTTAAATAAAATAATTATGAAATTTAATTAATTTAAATTTTTTAATTACCTTTAATGGTTTTCTAAAACCTATCTTTCTAGATATTTTAAATGGAATGTTTTGGCCTTATACACAAAAGTAAAAAAGTAATGTTCAATTTTAACTTATATGATGAAAATTATTGTAGCATCCCTGACCAGGAAACTACTAAACTGATGCTCCGAGCCAGATGGTTACAAGACCTTAAGCACACCTCCTCGTACGCCAAAGGTTTCCAACTAGGAGTGGGGGTCTGAATTGTCAATAAAGGAAACTATACCCCTTTTTATCAAAGTAATCCACAAAATAAGATAAATAAACTAGCATAATTAATAACCAATAATACCAGAGTATGACTAAACAACCATTTCCCCAATGGGGTACAACCATGTCTGACAGTAAATATGTCATTCCGTGCTACAAGTGTAAAAGTGAACAAAACCCAAAAATGATGACAACTGCAAAATCCCCAAAAGGGTCCCGACACCATGTCCGGGTCCTCCTCCACACACATTCATGCCGACCCAACTTCCTATAAAGGACCTTTTCCCTTATTATGACCTGAAAACCTGATGTCTTCTCGAGTACCCAATGGAATCCTGAGTTGGGTGTGAGTACAACTTAGTAGGCCACCACCAACGGTGTCTACCAAATATCTGGTATAAACAGATGAGAATTAAAGTGAAAAATAATAATAAATGATAAGTAAAATATTAAGTTCCCTTGTCTAGTTTAGTTTCATTTCCCCATTTATTACCATTTCCATATCTTACCATTTCATCCCATTTCCCATTACTTACCATTTCAAACACATTTTATATGGGTACATTAAACACAACAAATTACACGGGTTCTAGTACACAATCTCATACCCAAGGGAAAACACATAGTGAAGTTTGGAGCGTTGGTCCAAGTCTCCATCAACCATATCCTCACCTCAAAGAATTAGTTCAATTGGTTTCAACCAATAGGGGAATAGATAATCAGTCCTCATCCCTAATCCATGCATTGGAGTGGTGTTTAGACCATCAGCCAACTCGACCTATGGGCGTAGAACCATATCCAATGCCTCACACTACTAAGAAATATGAACATTCTATATATGTATGTATTCATTTACCATTTACACCACATCATAATGGATTCCCAAGGAAAACATAAATCATGATAACACATATGATTTAATACCATGCTTTAACCCATTAACACTTTAACACATTTCACATCATCAACCATTTAGCCTAATTCCCTATTTTTATGCTTATCTCACTAAGAATTGTTCATTATTACTACCTTAATAGGCTTAATTATTGGACACATAATCTATTCCATTATGGTCTTTCATCATTTCCACATACTAACCCATTACATGTTCCCACACTATTCACAATTCATTTAATTTAGCCATTTTCACCCAGATAAAACAATTTAATGTTAACCCAAAATCCATTAGGTTATTATTATTAATACTAGGTGAATAAACTATCTTTAACCCCAACACTATCAATCTCATCAACATGTTTATCAAGGTCTCATCATAAACACACAACAATCCCACTTGTTCATCACAATCCCTAGGTCTGGAAAAGTCAGATCCCCCCATTGGTGGCCCAAGTTTAGTCTCATCACCCTCAATGCATCCCATGGGGATCGTGAGGGTTCTTATTTACCCTTTTTAAAACCATTTTACCAAAACATTCTATGGGTAGTCAAAACACACCAAGAGACACCGAAGAAAAAATCCACACATGCTCAAATCCACAAATGAACCAGGGGATATAACATATAGACAAACTACCTCGATTTCATGGGTGAAATCACTATTAATTAAGCCGTTATATTCCACTTCAACAAACCTTTGAAGCTTCAATGTAAATATCACCCAAAGTGTAGGCTTTTAGAGCTTCGGAAAGAAAAAATAAAAAGATACAAACCTTAAACTCCAAAGAGAGAAAAGGATGGGATTAGCCTTACCCGGAGCTTCAATCTAAAACCAAAGGTTCCAAAAAAGGCCTTAGGAATGAGGGAGATTGATCTCTTGGTTCTCTTGGGAGATTTGGTTCTTCTCTAGAGTGAAGGCTGGAGGAATGAGAGGAATTCATGAGTTGGGGTTAAAAATCCCGGAGTTGAAAAATTGTAATTATTAAAAGGTTTATGGATTGCACGGTTTACTCCCACAGTGTGCCAAACTATGAGCAAGCCGTGCAGAGGCTTCTGCCCAAAGGATACCCCTTCATAAGGTTTATCCATAGGGTTTTCCAAACCGTTCACAAACCATGTGGGGACTACTATCTGAAAAACTTCCTCTTTCACGGTTTATCAGGGCTATCCGCACAGTTAGCACTAACCATGCGCAAACCGTGTGGCCTACCCAGAAAACCCCTTTTCACCAATTTTCATGTCATGAACCCTAGGAACACCCTCGATCCTCCTCTAGGACTAAGTTAAGTAATTAATTAACCAAAAAAGGGATTCAACACAAAACTTAAATGAGAGAATAAATTTCCAAGATCCTGGATCTTACAACCTCCTCATCTTATAACGGATCGTCCTCAAGCTGAGATCCCAAGCATCACTACACTTAAAAGGAAAAATATGGGTCCACTGAGCCCGCATATCAAATTCCTACTCCAATGTTTCTTCCTGAATATTTCCATGCAACCATAGTACTCACACCAATGGAATAACCTTTCCCCGTAAGGTTTTATCACTACAATCCACGACAAGAACTGGATTCTCCCCAAAGGAGGCATGAGCCTCAAGCTCAACATTCTAAATATCCACCACGTGAGTTGGGTCATGGTGATAGCACCAAATCTGAGACACATGAAAGACATCATGCATCACTCTATACCACTGTGAAAGATCCAATCGGTACGCCACCGTCCCAATCCTGTCCACAATCTCAAAGGGCCCCACATACCTGGGTGCCAGCTTTCCCTACTTCTGAATCAATCGGTGAACAAACATTGGTGATAACTGAAGGAAGACATTATCACCCACCTCGAACTCAAGAGGTATATGCCTCTGATCCTCATATGACTTCCGCCTTCTCTGATTTGTTTCCATCCACTTCTGAATCAACTAAATTTTTTCTGATGTCTCCTACAAGAGACTCGGTCCTAATAGCTCAGTTTCACCAGCCTCCAACCAACACAACAGAGTTCTACATGGACTCCCATAAAGAGACATAAATGGTTCCATATGAACTATAGCTTGAAAACTATTGTTGTAGGAAAACTCAACAAGTGACAGGTGTTTCTCCCAGGATCCACCAAAATCCTAGACACAGGCCCTCAACATGTCTTCAAACACTTGGATTGTAAGCTCTGACTTCTCGTCTATCTATGAGTGGAAAGTCGTACTCAAAATCACTATATTACCTAGTTCCTTTTGCAACCCCTTCCATAAATGTGATGCGAAATGAGGATCATGATCCAAAAAAATTGTTTGAGGTACACCATGCAATCGTACTATTTCTCGGACATATAACTCTCCCAACTGATCAAATGTATAAGTCTCTTAAATCGTTAAGAAATGATCCACTTTCATTAGTCGGTCTGAAACCACCTAGATAGAATCATTCTTCTGAGGAATCCTTGGAAGACCCACCAAGAAATTCATCATCACATCATCCCACTTCCATTCCGGAATGGGAAATGGGTGTAACAATACACTTGGGAATTAATGCTCACCCTTCACCTGCTGACAGGAAATAAACCGTGTCACAAAAACCTCAACTTCCATTTTAATTCCTAGCTACAAAAAATTTCTACAAAGATCACGATACATCTTGGTCAAACCTGGATGAATCACCCATTTTGATGCTTGGAACTCACACATCAACTCTTCATGCAAGCGTACTGACACAACCACATAATCATGAACACAAACAACCCCATCCACACCAACATCCCAACCTGAAGGTGGATCCCCGCATTTAAATCCTTCTTTCATGGCCAAACATTTAGGATCGTTAAGCTGAATTCCCTTAACACGACCTATAAGTTTCGACTCAACCTCTACAGAATCAAGAGTCACCTAACTGTTTTCCTCCCGCACCTCCAGGTGCATCTCTGCGAACAAATCCATCACCTTCCACTAGGTGCTGGATTCATGAACCACATGGTTTTGAGCCTTCCTGCATAAAGAATCAGCAACACTATTCCCTTTCTCCAGTGTATATACCATCTCAAAGTTGGAATATTGGAGATACTCAACCCATATTCACTGTCGAAGATTCAAATCCCACTACAAAAGGATATAATTTAAACTATTATGATTGGTATACACTTTGAACCATTCCCCCAATAGGTAGTGCCTCCAGTAGTTTTAGGCATACACTACTGAAGCCAAGTCAAGATCATGAGTGGGATAATTCCACTCATGGTATTTCAATTGCCTCGACCCATTATCTACAACCTACTCATCTTGCATCAACACATCCCCAAGCTCGATACCAGATGCATTACAAAATAGAACATACTTTCTACCTGGCTCGAGTAAGATCATGATTGGTTCATTCTTTAACATCTTTTTCAACTCTTGAAATTCACTCTCACAAGCCTTCGACCACTCAAACCTGATTCCCTTCTTGTTCAATCCTGACAGTGGTGTTTCCAAACGAGAGAAATCCTGAATAAACCTCCAGTAATACCCGGCCAAACCCAGAAAACTCTGAACATCTGAAACATTCTTGGGCTACTCCCAAAATACAACAGACTGCACTTTCTCTGGATCCACCAACACACATTCCTCAGAGATTATTTAATCTAGAAAATTCACTTATCCAATTCAGAATTGGCACTTTGATAGACTTGTGTATAACTGATGCTCTATTAGTGTACTCAGCATGATGTCAAGATGTTGGGCATGATCATCGTGGATTTTCAAGTACACCAAGATGTCGTAAATAAAGACAACCAAAAACTGATCAAGATAAGGAAGGAAAATTCAGTTCATCAAATCCATGAATAGTGCCAATGCATTAGTCAAGCTTAAAGGCATCACAAAAAACTCAAACAACCCATACCGACTCCTGAAAGCTGTCAGGGTTACGTAAGAATGTCTCACCCTCAACTGGTGGTTCCCTGATCTCAGATAAATCTAAGTGAACACTGATTCACCCCTCAACTGGTCAAACAGGTCATCAATTCTAGGAAGTGGGTGCCTATTTTTCATCTTCATCTAATTTAACTTCCTATAATCAACACACATCCTTAATGAACCGTCATACTTCATTGAAAAAAATCCAAAGAGATCCCCAATGAGATGTACTAGGACGTATGAACCCCTTACATTCCAAATCCTCATGTCAAACCTTTAACTCCTAGAGTTATTTTGGTTCTATTTGGTATGGTGGATTTGAAAATGGCTCCACTCCAGATACTAACTCAATTGTGAACTCAACATCCCTCTCGGGTGGCAACCCTGACAAATCCCTTAAAACAAATCCTGAAACTGATCCACCACTGGAGGAAGGATATACTATTCCTCTCTTTCATCATCAAGTACAAGACAAGGTACTTGAGCCGTGATCCTATCCAATTACTGACAGGATGGTCCCACACAACATTCTCGAACATCCCACTCTCCACGATTGACATAAGAATCATCCTAAAGTGACTTGAATGAGACCCTGTGATAGTAATTGTCTATGTGTGCTTGATACAACACTAACCAACCCATGCCAAAGATCAGGTCAAACCCAGAAATCTCGAGAATGAACAAGTCCCGTATGAAATGATACCCACCGACCTATAGAGCACATCCCTTACACTTCATGATATCTTCATTTCATACGCCCAATGGAGTGTCAATTGACATAAAATGGCACAAAATCTCCACAGGAAAACACAACACTACTACAAGATGATCAGAAATAAAAGAGTGTCTCGAAATAGTGTCAAAAAATGCACTAGAAAGCGTAGAATCTACAAGGATCATACCTAGAACAGTCGATGGCCCAGCCTCACCATCACCAAGTGCAGACTGAACTGTGTGAAGCAAACCTGCCCCTCTACCTTGTGTTCCAATCTGTGTTCCCTACACTACACTACCCTTCTAGCGTGGGAGATCAAGCCCCATAGTTCCATGCCCATTTCCCCTACCAATACAGCCCATGGTGCTCCAATTGGATTCCTAATATAGAGAAACAGACCCCTTTCCACCACTTGGCAACTGCCAGTCACCAACATTCATACTCACCAGCTGAGGGTTCCAGCATAACCTCTGCATGTTTCCCAATCTTCTGCACGATCGTCACTCAACTGTAGGTTGAGGGCACTGGCCAGGCATGTGCCCTAGCCTGCCACATTGATAGTAGAACACCTGATCACCATCCTGAGAGGCTGACCCACTCTTATGACCAACTTGCACACTTCCACCCTACAAACAACTTCCAAAATGATGCTTCCGACACTCGAAAGTTGCACCACTTGTCCGCCCAACTGACACGACAAACCCATTACCTAAAACTACCTTTATGTTCCATTATAATATCAATGCCTAATCCACTACCCCTATAAACTTATTCAGGAGAAATATATTCATCAGAGACCAAATATCGTGTCCCATCCCATCCTTGAAACATCTCGTCACTCCTACCTCATCCCCTGCTAATGCTGGAACAAAACGTCATAGGTCAGTGAAGTGGCCAGCATACTCCATCATTAACATCGATCCTTGAGTCAGGCGATGAACTCTGCATCCCTCACATTCCTTAAAGTCTCTGGGTAAAAGTTCTCCAGATACTTTTCCTAGAAATCCTTCCACAACATCCCCTCTCCCAGATCAGTCTTATCCAGGATGTCCCACCAACGCTTTACCTGGCCTTGCAACATATATGCTGCAACATGAACTGCATTCCATCAGGAGTCTCTAGATGATCAAGTATCATCTGGATAGACTCTATCCAGAACTCTTCTACCTCTAGCCCACCCTCTCTGGTAAAGTTCATAGGGTATTGTTGCTGAAACTCTTTGGTCAACTCAAACATACTCAGTGCAACCTGCCTTGGGTCATGATCCATCATCTTCATAAAATGAGAAAATTTCTCTCAAAATTTTACATACCTAACTTCTGAGATCACCACATTCTCTTGATCCTCTACTATAGGAGTGTTCTCAGCAACATCCTCATGTTGCCCAACCGGCGCTCGACATCATGGTGGCATTTCACTACATTTCCAAACATGATATTTAGAACACATACCATAGAACCTTCACAATTTCACAACAAAATGGCTCTTCACCAGCCACAACAACCCAACATACATGCACCATCCCCATAAACCATAGTATTCCAAAAACATCACCCTGACCATCCCTACTACGGACCATGGTCTGTAATGGGTAAACAACCATACACCACCACAAATCTCACACAACATGTTATAACAACATTATAAATTCATTAAAACCCTTAACTACACATATTTCATTTGTCATCACATATCATTCGATTATCTTAACCCAGATTCATTGTTTCGTTTACCACATTTTACCTTTTCAATTATCAAAATTCAAGGTGCATTATATATTTCATGCCTCACAAACCCAACCCATGTGTGCCTACCATGATGCATGTCACCTACCACTCTAGGTGCATATAATTGTGCATGAATGCACAACCTCATGCCATTGAGGCAACTATCCAAATATCAAAAAACAATCACATCACACAACATGTGTATCACCCAATGGTGAAATTTCATCAACTATAACATCGCACAATCAAGAACAAAAATTCCTTCCCTGAGTGACTTGGGTTTTCCCTCTTACATGGGTTAGCTACTCCGAAGCACGAGGTCCTTACCAAGGCCCAACACATCCTAACTCACATATTCCATCCCAAATAATAAGATTCCATTGAAGGATAAGAAATACCTCCCCTGATACCACATTGTGACATCTCCAACCTAGACTCCACTAAACTGGTGCTCTGAGCTAGGTGATTACATGACCTTAAGAGCACCTCCCCATATTCTAAAGGTTTCCGAATAGTAGCGGGGGTCTAAATAGTCAATTGGGGAGACTATACCCCCTTTTTATCAGATTAGTCCACAACAGAAGATAAAAAAATAGCATAATTAATGACCAATAATACTTGAGTATACATAAACAAACATTTCCCAAATGGGGTACAACCATGTCCGACAGAAAATATGTTATTCCATGCTACAAGTGAAAAAGTGAACAAAACCCAAAAATGAAGACAACTATAAAATCCCCAAAAGGGTCCTGACACCAAGTCTAGGTCCTCCTCCACGCATGCTCAGGCCAACCCAACTTCCTAGAAAGGAATTTTTACTTTCTACTGACCTGAAAACATGAAGTCCGCTTGGGTAGCCAACGACGGCCCGAGCGGGGTGTGAGTGAAACTTAGTACGCCACCACCAACGGTGTCTACAAAATATCTGTTATATACAGATGATCATGTAATGGAAAGAGAATAATATGTGATAAATAAAATATTAAGCGCCCTTAGCCAGTTTAGATTCATTACCCACATTTTTTACCATTTCCATATCTAACCATTTCATCCCATTTACCATTACCTACCATTTTCAACCCATTTAACATGGGTTCATCACACCCAACAAATTACACAGGCTCAAGTACACAATCCCATACCCAATGGAAAACATACAGTAGAGTTTGGATCATTAGTCCAACTCTCTATAAATCATATCCTCACCTCGAAGCATCAGTCCAGGTGGATGGAACTGTTAGAGGAATAGAGAATTAGTTCTCATCCCTAACCTGTGCATTGTGGTGGATTTTAAAGCATCAGTCCAACTCAACCCATGGGCGTAGAACCTCAGTCAATACCTCACAGTAACAAGAAATTTTCACATAATATATATATATATATATATATCCATTGACCATTCACACCACATCACAAGGATTTCCCAAGGAAAAAATAAATCATAACAACACATGTGAGTTAAAACCATGCTTTAACCCATTAACACTTTTACCACATTTCACATCATCAGCCATTTATCCCAATTCCTTTTTTATGATTATATCACAAAGCATTGTTCATTATGAATATCTCACTAGGCTTCATAACTAGACTCATAATCCATTCTATTATGGTCTTTCATCATTTCCCCATACTAACCCATTACATGTTCCCACACTATTAACAATTCATTTAACGTAGCCATGTTCACCCATATAAACCACATTCATATTAAAACAATATCCCTTAGGTTATTGTTATTAAGCCTAAATGCATCTCCTAGATTTTACCCCAACACTATAAATCTCATCAACATATTTAGCAAGGGCTCACCATAAACACACAACAATCCCACTTGTTCTTCACAATCTCTAGGTCTGGAAAAGTTGGAACACCCCATAGGTGGCCCTAGTTTTGTCTCATCACCCTTGACACATCCCATGGGGATCGTGAGGGTTCCCATTTACCATTTTTATAAAAATTTCACCAAAACATTCCATGGGTAGTCAAAACACAACAAGAGACACCCAAGAACAAAACCACACATGCTCAAATCCACAAATAAACCATGGGATTTAACATGTAGACTACATAACTCGATTATACAGGTGAATGCACTCTTAATCGAGACCTTAGATTCCACTTCAAACAACCTTTGAATCTTCAACATAAATATCACCCAAATATTAGGGTCATAGAGCTTCAAAAAGGTAAAAGAAAAAGATATAAAACATAAACTCAAAAGAGAGTCAAAGATGGGATTAGCCTTACCCGGAGCTTCTATCTGCAACCAATGAAAACAAAAATGCATTAGGAATGAGGGATATTGATCTCTTGGATCTCTTGGAAGATTTGGTTCATCCCTTGGGTGAAGGGAGGAGGAATGGGGGGAATTATCAAGTTGGGGTTAAAAATTTAGGAGTGGAAAAATTTTAATTTTTATAAGGTTTCTCGGCCACAAGGTTTACCTGCACGGTTTTCCAAACCATGTGCAAGCCATGCAGAGGCTATTTCCCAAAGGGGCCCCCCACGTACAGTTTATCTATACGGTTTTCCAAATCGTGCACAAACCATGTGGAGGAAACTATCTGAAAAACTTCCTCTTACACGATTTACCTAGGTTATCCGCACGATTAGCACTAACTGTGCGCAGACTGTGAAACCTACCTAGAAAACCCCTTTTTCTCCACTTTTCCTGTCCTGAACCCTTAAAACCCCCTCATCCTCATCTAGGAATTTTGTAAGAACTTTATTAACCAAAACAATGGATTCAAACCAAAACATAAATGAGAACATACCTTTCTAATATCCAGGATCTTACAATGACATTTCCCTCCACTGTAACCATTATTTTAAATTTGACTTGCTTTATGACATTACATGTTATATTCAAACTAAAACAATCTTTCCTTGTGTTCTAGTTATATTCAAAAAAAAAATTAAAATGGAATGGATATTTTTATATCTATAAATGTTTTCATATGGGTGGAAAAAAATATTTATGAGTATAATGTAGGAAATTACTAGAATTTGTGTGTTATGATAATGTTATGGTTCATGGGAATTTTTATAATTATGGATTGTCTGGTTTTAAGCCAATGAGGGATGGTTCTATTATCATAAAAGGAAAATTGGTTCTTTTATAATCCAAGTACGGGTGGGTCCCTGATATCCCCCCAAAGCATTGTGTACGGAAATTAACCATATTGTTTATTCCATTTGAAATAGTGATATGGAAAATGATATCCTAAGTTACCTAAAAGATATATCTATGATTGATATGGTGTTTTACAAGAAACTTATGATTTATAAATTTATTCTAATGATATTATTTTTAAACTAAATTATATGTTACTTATCAAGAGCGGAAAGTATAACATTGTGAATAAGTTTCCAGGTGTTATTCTCGTCAACAAAGTAATCTTTTTTAATTTTATATTAATTTAACTTTTTTTAATTAAATTCATTAGGGGAAAAATTTGGATATAAAGTTGATATCTTCATTAATAAAATTTTCATTTTAAGTCAAAAGACTATTTTTGAAAAAGGAATTTTTTTAAGTATTTTGGAACTAATATGTTTATTTATTCCTTCCTTTTTGTCCCCTAATATGGTTTTTGTTATCATACCATGTTTAAAAAAATATCACGTTTTAAATATTGGGAAGAATAAAAAATAATTCATGTATAAAGTATTAATTATTTTTCCAAAAAATAAAACATATTAATTTTTAAAATATTTATATTGTCGAAAATGGATACTGATCAGATGTATCCTCTTTATAAAACATAGTTTTTTTGTTTGATTTATGACCTAATTCACTAAAATTATAAATTGTAATGATCTTTAGGTAAGTGAAAAAATTTATTCCTATATATATATTCAATTTATGGTTTGTTTAAATCTTGGTCATTATAGTTGGTTTCAAAGACATTTTTTAGAAACAATTGGGGATTAGAAAATCTTAAGAGTTCTAGATATCATCATGGGTTATTATGTTAAAGGTTTATCATAAGTTCAAAGTCATAGACACCCTTTTTTGCGAATGTATTTTAATGTGTTTAACAATATTCTGGGAGATTTTTTATAAGGATGAGGTATATGTAACCTTTACGTTTAACATGCAGGATTATTTCAGAATAATGTTGTCAAATTGTTTGGGACTTAAGTATAAAGGAATGAAGCAACCACTTAGGTTAAAACATATCATAATGTTGAATCTATTAAGGTTATTTTCTAGGATTTAGTTGTTAATGTATTATAGAAAATATATCAGTATCATCTTGACAAGGACCATTTTCATTTTTAGATGTAATAATTCATTTCGTGTTTTAATGGTATTATTTTCTACAAATTAATGATCATTTAACAAGATGAAAGTAAAAGGATATCACACAACCTTATTATCCCATCAAGAGGATTCAATAATTAGTATCATGGAAAATTATATTCAAATGATCATTAATTCTATTGGAATATCCAAATCAATTATAAGAAAAGATTTGGTCTATGAAAAACCTTTTTATTTATCCAATATTTTTATAGATCATGGTACTTATTTTTTATTTTATTTTTTAAATAAGAACTCATCTATCTCATTTAGAAATAAAAAAACCACCAATTAATCTATTTTTTCTTTTTTGGAGATATGGACATCGTTCTGGAAGATAAATGGGACATAAACAACCTAAAAAAACACATTATTATCTAGATTTAAGGAATAAATTATTTTCTTATGATCTAAGTATGAAACATGATTGAGCTGATATTCATGAATCAAGAGGACATATTTCATTTATATTATTAAATTATTATGGAATAAGATAACAAAGAGTGATTAATGTTTTAGGAAATATTTTTAATGAGGTATGTGTTTATCAATCATATTATGATATATTCTATATATTTTGATAATCATGAAACATTATACAGTATATTTAATTTTCAATATTTTAGGACATATGTTTGATGGAATCGATACATTCGAAAAATGTTGTAGAAAAATAGTGATAATTTTTTGAGACACTCAATTAAGGAATAACAATAAAGGGATCAATAAACTTTTGAGTTATTATGTACTTGATGTTAAGGAAATAATATAAAATCAAAATTATTTTATTTTGTGGAAATAGTTGAATTTATAGAAACCCTTAGAGGTTAAAACATTATTTGAGGATTAATGTTATTTTTTAGGATGGTCATCAAATTTTTTGGAACATTATAGGAATTGAAGAAATATATTTTTAGAAAAAATCACAACTCATCACATACAGTTGGGGCATGAGTTTAAAACCTATACACAAAGGGATAAAGGGATGAAACACCTATAAATGGCCTTTTTGATGTCCTATTTTGTATGAAATTATGTAAATGAATTAACAGATAATGATTTAATTGATTTTTGAAATATATGTTTTATATTATAGATAACAAGGATGATGAAAAGTGATTTGGTCATTAAGTGATTAATATTATTTTTGAAGAAGATCCCCATATTTTGGGGAATATTATATGGTTTAGGAAAATATAATATTATGGTATTTTATTTGAGTATTGAAAGTTGAATTATATTTTTGGGGAATATATGATATTATTGTTCCTTTATGGTGATTCGTGTCATTTATAGAAATGATCATCATATCATGAATATTATATGACTACGGCATATACATTTTTAATAGGATACATTATGAGTGATTGATGTTACTAGGAGATTAATGATAAATTTATCTTGGAAGGATCTATAATCAAATTATTAAAATCTTTCAGATTAAATCTCAATTAGTAATATTTTTTATATTATTAAGGATTATTATCTATAGAATGATCTACATTAAACCATTATTTATATTTTTGAATTTTTCAGATAAATGTAATATTAATTCATATGATGGTTTATTCATTTTTGGAATTATTTTAACTTGTATAAAAAAAATATAGTTTTGTTTGTTATATAAAGATATGATGAATATATTTTTATCCATTTATATAATATGTAATATGTTTGAATTTTATTATAGTGATTTAGGCTAGACAACTTCATCTTGAATAATCATCATTTTGGAGAAAATGATATTTTGGTACAAATGAATTAATGGAAGAGATTCTACTTCTAAGGAAATTAGAATTTTCTTTTTTTTTAGTGTATACAGTAAATAGTTTCTCAACATTCAAAAAATTATTTTGAAAAAATAAGGTTATCATATTAACTTAATTTCTAATGATTCGATGGTCTTTTTCACCCCTCTTTGGTTTATGGTTTTGTGGTCATTGACTTTATCATGAACATTCACTTTATTGTGATCAATTATCTCTAAAAATATACATCTTTATTTAGAACTTAAATTTATCCCCCATGTCAACATTTTCACTTTACACTAATATTCTCCTATTAGAAAACCTAGTTGTGTGTTATTCGAAATGGACTTTATATTTCTTTTTCCCTCTTTTCAATAAGAAGTTTTATTAACCCTTTTTACGATGTGAGTATTCAATAAATGTATTTTACAATTTCATCCATTGATTTCCAAGATCATGTTAAAAAGTTTATGGTGAAACTTATTTAATGGGGGAAAATGAAACACCTCATGATTAAAAAAAAACAATATTTGATAAAGTATAGGACATCCAACACCCAGCCTAAACAAACCATGAAATAATATTATTTTAATGAGAATTTTATAACCTATGCATTAAATTGGATGGTCTGAATAGGATTAACTACATTATCAAATTCATAAAAGGCAATAATCAATTAAAATTAATTTATAAATTCTTATTAAATAATGACCTATTGTTTTTGTAATGTCATTTTATGATTTAAAAATAAATTTTCTTTAAAACAAATTTTTATTTCCTTTGTGGATGTATAATATATTGGATATTTAAATATTTAGGAAATATTATTTTAAAAAAGGAATTAATTTTATAAATAAACATATCAAAATTATCTTATGGAAAAAAAATCATTTTTTACAATTTTTCATCTTTCCATGAATTGTGATAAATATATATTTTTATTTAAAATGTTATTTTCATTTAAAGTATTTAAAAGTAATATTATAATTTGTATTATTTTAAAATTATATTAGTTAATATTGAATAAATGATCCAATAATAGTATTTTTAACGGGTTTTATAATATAATTTTTAATGAAATTATTTTAATACATGAAAAGGAATTTTTATAAAAAACGTTATTTTCAAATATTTTTCTGGTATAATTTTAAATTAAATTTTAAAAATTTGTTATTTTAAATCATGATAAATTTATTCCCTATTTTTAATCCACGTGTCTAAATTTGGTAAAAATTTCCCTCTTATTTTTGGTCATTTTGAGTAGTAACTGTAGTAAATTTTGGTTACTAAGGTAAAGAAAAAATGAGATAATTAAGGGTAAATAATTAATTGAAAATGACTAAAAAGTAACCCTAACACTTGATTTTATTTTATTGGATGAGTATATTTCATTCATAATCATCCAGACATCAAATATATGGCCATTTATAAATATATGGTTAGGACTGTGACCTTTATAAAATTTTATGTAAAGAAAATCCAAAAATGAAACATTCTTACTTTTAATAAATATAATATTTTTTTGACAGGTGATAAAATAACATAGTTTCAATTATAAATGGTCATTTAAAAGATAAATATTTTTCAATCGTAATAAATTATTTCTAATTTTCATTAATGATATAATTACATTAAATTCTTACGCAACATTGTCATAGTATTTATTTAATTACTATAAAAATAAAATAAATGATTTTAAAAATAATAAAATTAATATAATAAGAATAATTTATTACGTTACACAAATTTTTTAGATAAAAATATAATATAATATATATTTTAATGGAATTGATTCAAATTCCATTACTTTCATACTGTTTTCAAAATAAAATTAACTTAATTATTCCAAAATTGATGTTAATAATATTTTATAATAAATAATATGTTATTAAATGAGTATAAATTTTTAAAATATTATTTATGGTCCATTTATTTACCAATTTTCCTTTTACAGTGATTATGTTGAGCATTAAAGACTAAAAACTTTGTTACCATGATAATTGTCTAAAATTGTTAACAAGGGTTAAAACAAATAGATATGGGAGAAAATTGCAACAATATATGAACAATTTTTTTTATTAGAATATCTAAACTCAACCTCATCTTATCTTCTAATCTTACTAATTTTGAGGTATTTTAATTTTAATATTAATTTTGTATTTTAAGAAAGTTCAAGAGTGCCCCTCCTATCTCTAATAAAAGGGAACTTCTTCTCCTATTTTGTTTCACTTCAAGAATGATTTGGTTAATCTAATACCAACCCAAATATCTTCCTGTAATCACTACCCATGTTCTCGTGGTATTATTTTGGGAATAATTTTACCCTTATAGAGCTTATGGTGTAAAGAAATGGTGGTAGTCTAAAGAAGACGTATACCTTTTAACCAATTGTTTTCATTTTATTTCATCTTCATCCCCTTTCAAATAATATTAAAAATAGATTAAATAAGGACACAAATTTATTTCATATATTATGATGATATTATACTAATTTAGTAACCTATATCCATATCCTTTTCAATCAAATGGGAAATGAAACCATTATTCTTGCGTATGAAAAACTACCACCTCACTTACTTTTGTAATTCATTTTACACCAACACATCTCATGGATAGTTATAATGATGGATTTAATATATATATATATATATATAACTTTAAAGACATTATTATTATACTAAAAATATATTATAACATATTTTTCTCTCACCTTTCAATCCATTGAAAATGATAACGTCATTCATTCATACATATGGACTACTTCCACCATGTAGCGATGCGATTAATTTTCCATTACCACATTACATTGATTGTATATATAAGTGAAATTATAGAAATAATATTATATTAATTAAATATTCATAATTCTGTAAAAAATCCTTCTTTCTGAAATGATTTTTGAAAAATTGGAACATTACTCAAGAATATACATGGCCTACTGTCTTCATGATTATAACACAGTTCATTTTTCATAACTATCATTCATGATTGAATATAAAAGTAAATGTAATGTATTAAAATGATAATTTAGTCATTATAATTATTCAATATATTTTATAATAATGTCCTATAGAACCTTCCTCAACCTTCTTTGGTCATTTTTGAAATATGAGTTGAATAATGTCAAAACATCCAACATAAACTTAGTTGATTATGTAATTGTATATGACATTGAAATAACAGAAATAAAAGTACTATTAAGCTTTAAAAAATTATTAATAATGCTTAAAATTAACATAAAATTATTATTTAGTAATATAATGAACACACATGGTGATTCAGGCTAGAGGTCAGGGGCTTTCATTTAAAAATATTTTTTGGAGTATCCCTTCCAACCCTTTTTCTTCCATGTCCACATTCTTCTAAATTTTTCAATAAAATTATTATTTATGATTAAATATAAAATAAATTAAATTTTTTAAAATATTTTACTATTATTAAAATTTTATTAGAAATTAAAATATTTATATTTTAATAAAGGGGAAATTTTCTTTAAAAACATCATTATAAATGATTTAACTATTTATTTTCAAAATCATTCCCTTATAGGTACAAATTATTTAAATATATTTATAGATGTTTTTATATGGAAATAAAAGAATTATAAATTAAATTTTATTTCTTTATTTTATTTCATTCAATGGTTTTTCAAAATGAATATTTTTACATAATTTATAAGGAATGTTTTGGCTTTCTTTACAGAAGAAAAATATAATGCTGTATTTTATTGTGTATGGAGAAAATTAATCTTACCACCACTATAAATATTATTTTATATCATACATAATTTATAATCTTCCCTAGTTTATTCAAGGAAAACCCCACATTCCCATGTTTCTTATTACTTTAAAAATTATTTTTAAAATGGAAGTGATATTTCAATATCGAAAAATGTCGTCTTATGTGCGTAAGGAATATTTTTTTCGAGTGTAAAATTTGAAATTTAATATTTTACTTGTAATGATTATTTAATTATTTTTTAATTTTTAGGAGGATGGTTAGTTCCATTATAAACCTTTTATGGGTGGTTCTAAAAAAATTATGGTCAGTTCCATTATAAACTAGGGACAGGTGGGTCCATGATAGCCCTTTAATGAATTGGATGTGGAATTTGAATGTATTGGTAATTCCATTTGTAAGTTAGATATCTAAAATGATGTACCATGTTTCCAATATCATTTATTTATAATTTATATGTGTTTATAAGGAACTCTTAGGATTTTACAAGGTAAGAAAATGATCTTTTTTTCAATGGAATGTATATGCAATATCATAAGGGTGGAAATTATAACTTGGTGAAACAAATTCATGTGTTTTTCATGACTTGAAAGGAACTTTTTATGTATATTATTTTTATTTAAAAATTTCTTATAAAAATTTCTATGAAACTATTCAGATTGGAAATTTTATTGCTTAAGTAAGATAATTTTTATTCAGAGCCTAAGGATTATTTTCAAAAGGACAAATTTTTATAAGTATGCATGAAATAATAAAATTTTAAAAAAATACAAGGGTTTAAGGATCTATAAGAGAAAAGAATAAGTCACATTAAAATATCTAAGTATTTTTATGATAAGAAAATGTGTTTCTTTTTAAATTTTTTATATTATCATAAAAATACATACTGATCAGAAGTGTCCACATTATAAAACATGGATTTTTTATGTATGCCTTAAAAACTAATTATATGAAACTCTAAAACATAAAGATCCTTATATATATAATAAAATGATATCCTATCTAAGGATTAAATTTTTTTTCAGGCTGATTACTTATAATAGTTGAGATAGATCATTAAAATAATGTGCTTCTAGGTACAAATTTTATTCATTTTTTAAATAGTGAATTTATTAAATTATTCATGTTCAAAACATTCATTAATATAATTATTTTTTAGTATAAATATTCAAATCCAACCTCATAACATGGATTTTTTGTTACCTTTGATGATACCAAGTGGTATAATCATTTCATCTCTTGTATATAACGCTTCTCCAATTAATATTTTTGGGATGAATATCCAAGAAACTATTTTTATATTCAAATTTATTAAATTTATTACTATATTTGGAAGGGATTTTCTTTTTTTATATATAACTAGCATGAATAGATCTGACTGGGAAATCTCATTCCTCATCTAAAACCATTCTTTGATTCTATACAAGTGAAATAAAAATAAAAAATCTCATTTAGAACTCTCAACTGAATAAATAAAATTAATGACTTCTAAAATGGAATATCTTACTCAAATAATTGAAATAAAGGAAAATATCATCCCTAAAAAGATTCAAATACATTCGCTATATCAAGAGATTGAGTTCTCAATTTGACATATACTCTAGGCTTTTCCAATTTCAATGAGAAGCTAAATAATATTCGTAATTGAACTAGAATATCTAACAAATGAAACTATATAATGAATTGAACAATGGATTTATATTACATATTGTGTAGCTATATGGTTCAAAAATACTATTTTTTATGAGGAAATATTGGTAAATGCTTCTCTATATTGATTATAGTGATCTTAATAGGACCATGACAGTAAGAAATGTCAAGGATTATAGATTGATCACTTGTTTGATAAAATATGACTGACTATATACATATTAATGGTGAAAGATTTATCCAAATAGCATCAATTTAAGGTGAATAATAATTATATTCAAAAAGATATTTTATACTAGATATACACTATGAGTTCATTGTGAAGACACATGAACTCAAACAAGGTCCAAAAATAATCACTTTAATAGTGAATAAGGTGTTTAGAAATTACCTAGAAATTGTTTTGGTGGAATATATCAATGTTATTGATATATTATATAAATTATTGGATGAAAATGAAGATAATTTGAGAGATTTTATGAAGAATATTTATATAAAACCTGAAAATTACGTCTATGATTAATAAAATAAACCATTTTTATAATGGCTATTTTATTATATAGCATTGTCACGAACCAACCCAGGTATACCTCTAACCGATCACCCAATTCATCGAGTGAAAATTCCCAAGATCTGTTCTTGACCTTACCAGGCCGGTGATAAGATCCAAGGGAATAAACAAGGACCAATGGTAAGGATTTCAACCAAAATAAACAAACAAACTAAAGAAGTGGAAAATAAACACAGCAAATAAAACATAAATAACTAATAAAACTGGAAAACATTTATACATTAAATATAAATATAATAAAGTTGAACATAAAAATCCAAACTGAACCTAGTAGTCAGTAAGTCCTCACATGACACCAAGGGTCACTCTCTGATCCAAAAACCCAACATTTCCCACAATGATCAAAACTAAACTAGAACCTTCACCAAAATCATAAAACAAGAAGAAACTATAGAAGGTAGTATTAAAACTCAGTTGGAATTCCTGACCAATCTATTACTAATGAACCCCCTTTAAATATCACTCAAGATAAACCAACCAACAATAAATTTCAATCATCTTCCAAAGATAACTATGTTCTGAAGTATATGGGAGAACCTAGGATCTTAGTGGATAATCTAAAACATACTATACATCTAGATAATCACATAGGCATGCCTCACTAGATGATATCATTACTCCCACACACTCAATTATTTACTTACTTGGCCTAACTGAGGTTCATTGTCCCAAAGGAGAACATGGTCCATAGTGAGGTCCACTATCTCGGGCGGAATCCTGAGCTAGTGCAATAATCATTCACAAAAAAATTCTATATATTATTGGTTCCCATTTTGACAATAAATTGGGGAGATCCAAATCAATATAATCAAGAAACCAACCATATATACATATGTCGCATTCAATAATCACACACAAGAATCATCCTGAACCACCCCAAAGAAAAAACACTTTCCTTTCAACTAATAGATCATAAAACATTCCAACGCTAATTTTATCCTATCCCATTCAACATAACCAAAAAAGGGGGACCATATTAGGATATTTTTCAAAACAACCAATTTTATAAAGGTTTAAAAGTTCGTCAAACACTCTTTGAAAAACCAATCATTTCCATAATAAATTAAACACTTAATTTCCAATACAAAACCACTTTAAAAATACATTTATGGAACCCAAACCACCATTTAAAATCCATATAAATTCATAAGTCCAAACAATGAATTATAAATCATAAATCACTTATAAAACCCAAACGATCATTTTATCAAACACTTATTTTGAATAGATCAACAAAACAATGCCATATACTTCAAAAATAAGAAGGAAATCACCTCATTTCACATCAAAAAATAATTCTAAAAATAATTCATCACTAATTTACGTACAAGGATAGTATTAATGGAAAAAATCAATACATTCATAAATTTAATGGGAAATGGGAAACGGGAAAGTCAAGTAACCTCAAACCATAAGTGCTTTATCAATGCCCACCCGAAAAAACTTCATGAGGGTTCCAAGAAGTAAGAACATCCAAGATAAACCCTAAGATGAAAAAAACCCAATTCAAAATCAAATAAACATCAACCCTTGATCCAAAAGAAAAATGGAGAAGAGAAACCCAAGAGAAAAAGGAAGAAGAAGTAAGAGGAAGAATATAGGAGTATATTACCCCAATAAATCCCCCAAAACCATGAATAAATCCACTTGGAATCCTCATCGAAGGTGGTGGGAGGTGTGAGGAAGATGGGAGGATCCTCCTAGGATCGATTGAAACAAAGGAAGGAAAATAGGGTCTTTTGGGATTAAAATTAAATGAGTATAGAAAGGCAATTTCATTACTTTAAGACACTTGGTCCCTATGCACTGTTAGTCCAAATGTTTTACTAAACCACGTGCTAACCAAGTTCCCCTTACTAGACACATTGGGAACTCACACAGTTTTTTCACATAGTATGGTAAGCCTTGATACATAGTTCTATAAAAAATGCAGAACTATGAGCAAATCTCTTGTACAGTTTGGCTAACCATGCTCAGGTCATGCGCACTAGGCCAGAGACACCAAAGGACCCACACGGTTTCTCCTTGATGTCACATGGTTTGCATCAAACCATGAACATCATGTACCTCAAACCGTTCATGTTCAAAATGAATTTAAAAGAGACTCTGGCTCAGGAGGTCAAATGGTTACTACTTATTTGTTTACCTAAAATGTGAAAGTGAGGAAAAACTTTATAAAACTAAAAATTTAAATCCGGAACACTTGAAACTCCAGAGAAAACCATGAATGACAGATAATCCAAAAAAAAGAATAAAATAAAAAAATATTATGTGACAAGAATAATGGAAATAAATATGAATTATATTATAAAAATAATATTACATATCAAGTAATAATACTAATTACCACAACTATGACTAATATAGGGAAATGAAAACCAAAAAATAGTGACCAAGAAATATTTTACTATATAGGATTGAACATTTCTAAAAATATTATATGTGTAATGAAAACTATTAAAATAAAGAAAATAGTAGGAATATAACATACATTATTAAATGATTTATAAATTTATTTTTTAAAAAAGTAGTAAATGTTGATGTTTGGTGGAAAATATATACTATTAAATTGAAAATGTGATTATTAGGATCTAAAGATTACATTATTATTACATGATCGCTGGTTAATATGACCATTAGTAAATATAACATTTTAGGTGGTATGACTATTGGTAATAATGTTTCCATCAAAATTTGTGTTTATAAAGGTTAAAGAAAAAGAATAATAGACACAAAAGAGAGAAAAGATAGCCTCAACCAGAAGGATCATGCATTCAGAAGCCCATTTTTCAGAATTTTGGACAGAGGTAGAATCATTATGGTTCCCCCTGGACAAATCTAAGTAAAAAAATCAAAAATAGTGGCTTATATAAAAAAGACTATGGGAGAATATCTTGTTAGTGTAGATCACCAATAGGTCAATGTTAGCTAAGTCTCCCCATAAAACTACCACATCACACACCTTACCCTTAGGGATAATTCTTGTGTAACAAAGACTTATATATCAATATCAAGTTATTATAAAATTTATTTTACTTTATATAATAGAAATAGTTATTTATTTAAACTAAACTTCAAGAATATAATATTAATATGATAAATAGATTTTTGGATTAAAACCCTAATTATATTTAATGAAAATATATACACATTTATAATAAATTCTGGTAGTAGAATAAACGTTTTTTGCATGAAATAGTATAATAAAACACAATTTATTTAAAAATAAATGATTATATAATTTTATAGCATCAGGAAAAAATTTATGTGTTAAAATTTGACAACATCACAAAAATTGTTATTTTTAAATAAGTATGTATAATTAATTTAAATGTTAAACTTCTCATATATAGGAATTTATTTTCATAAAATGATCATTATATTTGAAATTATCAAATATAAATTTGGTTTGGATATAATTTTGAAAACTTTTAAATATAATTTATTTTTTAGTTATTAGAAAGCATACAATTCACTATTTTAAATATGTTTTATAACATCATAAATATGAAATAATGATGTAATATTTGATAAAACTATGTCCAAAACCATATTTTTTTAATTCATTAATTTTATTTATTTTAATCGATTAAAATAAATATTAAAACATACAAATGATTTATAATGTATAATATTGAAATTAATATTTTCAAAACCATAATTTTGGGGAAAATTTAAATTTCCATGGAAATTTAATATTAAAAAAATGTATTTTGGTTCTAATGAATAAAAAAAATTATAAAATGTTACTTAAATATATAAAAAACATTATTAAAAATTCATTGTTATTATAATGGTTATTCATTTTTATCATCCTATATTTCCAAGACCAATATTTAGAAATTATTAAACAATTCCTCTTATTTAACTATAAATACCCACCCATCCTCATATTATTCTCTAATAAAAATATCATACAAATGAAATTTTTCTCATTTATCCTATTTAGGTTCCTCTAATGTGAAAAAATGTTCATATGACTTTAACGTACAAGCATTCGGATGTTAATTACTAGGGTTAGGGAACTCTCCTATTATTTTCCATTGGGAAACACTTTTATGGTATGCCTTATACATTTTTAATTTCAATATTTTTAGATTTGTAGATTTATCCAATTATAGGGAAAATATTGTTATATCAATGGGATACCTTTTTTCCCTCTCATTATGCCCCTTCCATAATCCCCATTTTGCACTGTTATGCTTTCAAATTTATTTCTTTAATTTATCTCTTTCAAAAGAAATATTCTTATATTGTGAATAACTAAACCCCATCATTATAAATGGGTATTTTGTTATATGTAAAAATAATTTATTTATTTTAGATTTAAATATATAAATCCCACATTCAATTTTTTCAATATCTCAATATTTTATAAGAAAATACTGTTTTGTAGCATATATAACATGCAATAATGAGCTTAGAAAAAACATGAAATATTATTATTTAAATGTTATAGTTAAAAAATAGACATTAAATTCAATTGTATTAAAATAATTAACATCATAATTAAATATATATATATATATATATTTAAAGGTCCTACACAATAAAAACTTACAGATAAATTCTTAGAAAATAAGCACTCAATTTTTAATAGTCATTTTATTCATTAAAAATAAATTTCCCTCAAAAAGGTTTTTATTAATTATTAAAATTTAATATTTAATTGAAATTTGGATCTTATAGAAATTCTATTTTATAAAAAGTAAAAAGTTTTTCAAATCTATATATGAAAATTTTCAAATAGTAAAATTTTGGGATTTTTCTGAAAATATTTCTTTTCAAGTTAATAGTGAAAGTGCCAATTTTTGGTAAAACAATAATTTCATTAAATAATTTAATTTAAAAATCCAAATTGAATTAAAATTACATGAATATAATTTAATTATATATATTCAAATTAATTATATTACAGTTTTCATTATAACTTATTTTTTTATAAGTTCATTTTTAGGTACAAAAACATATTTTTCTTAAAACTGATTATCGTTGACTTTTTGTGTTTTTTCA
This sequence comes from Viscum album, assembly GCA_963277665.1. Lineage (NCBI taxonomy): Eukaryota > Viridiplantae > Streptophyta > Magnoliopsida > Santalales > Viscaceae > Viscum > Viscum album. The sequence continues at coordinate 1,891,655,182 of OY728122.1, read as the reverse complement.
TAAATTATTTTATTCCACTTATAGAAATTGAATCCTAAAAAATGTACTCAATATTTTTTATTTTTATTTCTAAATTATACAAATAATGTACTTTTATATTTTGATTATGAATAGTAATCATAAAAAATATGTATCACCATGGGAAGGGTAAATGAGGTAACAACACCAAAAATAATATGGTAATAACTAAAAAACCCTAAAATTGACTTTAATATATTTTATGAGTGGTTTTCTACCATCTTCATCCAATATTAAAATTAATTTCAATTTCTTCCATTATTCTTCTAAAATGATATATATTATTTTATATAAGTATATATTAAAAAATGTCACTCTCAAATATTTAATATCAATAATATTTAAATTCTTATATTAATGATACACAATTATTTTTAAAATGACAATTGCATTTAATTTTAATTTTTTTCATTTAATAATTACTTTAAATGATTTCCCAATATGGACACGGGGCATGTGAAAGTAGATGAAAAGTCTAATAAATGATATTAAAAACACTAAAAGAAAAAAATTGGGTGAGTTATGGTGTCACAAATTTTTTGATAGATATAAAATATAAGGTTTTTTTGAATTGATTATATTTAATAAAATTTCTCCCTTGTTTTTTTTCAAATTCAAATTGAATGAATAGTTCCAAAAATTACATTATAAATATTTTATAATAAATATAATTTTATTAAATTATTTAAAATTAATATAAACCAATTTCATGTTCATTTGAATGGTATATCATATAAAATATCAACCATGAACCGTTTGTGGGTAAATTTTCCTTTTATAGTAAATTTCATGTCCCTTAATTAATAAAAAAAAAATTATTAGGGTAATGGTGAAAATAGTTAAAGAGGGTTAAAGAAAAGAGAAAAGGGAAGAAAAATAGCCTAAACTTGTCAAAATATAATTATATGATAGAATAAATAAGAATGAACTTTATACATTATAAAAAAATATATGTTTGGATCCATTTTTCAAAAAAAAATGTATTAATATAATATTGTAGGAAATTTCCAGAATTCCCCTTCCTTCACTTATAAAATAGAACCACCTTTCCTCTTCAATCCACAATAAATTTTATATTTAGTTTAACAAAAAAATTACATGAATACCTTCATAAATAACCTAACCATGTTATAGATGACTTATATTTGGAGGAATACCTACCTTTTATGGATTATGGTGTAAAGTAAAGAAGGTTGTATGAAGAAGAGGTATAGCTTTTAACTGAATTTTTTAGTTTTATTTATTCTTATACCACAATAAAAAATTATTAAAACATGATAAAATAAAAATACCAGTATATTTCATAAAATTAGATGTTTTTATGTTAATGAAATTACTTATATCCTTCTCTTCTTCTAGAAAATAGGAAACAAAACCGAAATTTGTGTGTACGATGGAATACCACCACATGAATATATTTAATTCATTATCCATAAATGCCTCTAGTGGATGGTTATAATGATGTATTTAATTTATATATATCATATTATAGATATAATCATCATTCTATATAGATAAAATATCATCTATTTTCTTATCTTTACATCTATTGGAAAAATGATAATTTTATTGGTTCATACTTGTGGATTACCACATTCACGAAGTGATGTGACTCGTTTTTCTTAACCACAACACATGAATATTTTATAAAAGTATATATAATGAAAAAATATTATATTTATGATATAATAATAATTATAGAAGGATAAAAATATACATTTCTTATTTATTTCATGGTCATTTAAAAATGTAAAGGTTATTCCTGCTTACATAGGACCCACTATCTTAGTGATTGTAACAGATTTAATTTTTATGAATCATCATTCATTGTTGGTTTTAAAATTATAATTGATTTTTAAATATGATAATTATGTAATGAATTTTATTATATATATTACGGATAAATGAAATCATTTAACATAGTCATCCTATAGATGTTTTTTGGACATATGAGTTGAATATCTTCATAAAGTCTGATGTGAACTTAATTAATAAAGTGAAGAAATTTAACATGGTAATAAATAAATTAAATAAATAATAAACCTGGGAAATATTTTAAAATAATTAAATATTTAACATAATTTTATTATTTAATATTATAAATAATGTATATGATGATTCTAAACTAAGGTATGGGATTTCGTCTCAAGTTTCCTTTACTGATGACATAAAATTGTTAATAGTTATGTCTACAATTTCTGAGTTTTATAGCTAACCATTCCTATTTTTTCCATTTCCCAAAGTTTTTTAGCATTTTTTAAGAACATTCTTAATTTAAAGGGTAAAATATTGGATGAATTTAGTAGCATATGACATATATTATTATGAACTATTTTTTTAACAATCCAAGTTGTAATGTAAGAGTTTGTCCAAATTTAAAAAAACTATAAACCTAAAAGTTCTCTGGGTATATAAGTGATACACTGTTTCTATTTAATATATTAAGTTTTTGGTTTCTAAAAATGGACCATGGAAATTTGTATCAATGAAGAAATGTGAGGATTATATATCAAGAACTATGTATGGGAATGTTGGTTTGGGACTGTTAAAGTTTGTATATGAGGAGAGTTTAGAACACATTGGAGATTATGATATTTTTGAGAGATATTATCATAAGAGTTTTAGATACCACTATGGATCAAACATTAAATTTATTATACACACCTTATTTAATTTTCTATTATCGTATTTTAAAGTGATTAATGGAATTTTGGAAGAATATTTATTGGGTTGTGATATATTTAACTGTTTGGTTTAATATGATATATTATCTGAGTTATAATTACTTTACATTTTTTAGCCATAATTTTTAAGGTATTGATTATTTTTAGGGTTTATAAGATCTTTGATATTGAATAATTACATATTACTATAATTTGGGAAAATATGTTTCAACATATAGATATCCATGGGATTGAAAACTGATTAGGTGATTACATGAGTATTGTTATTTTAGAATAAGTTTACTATTTAAAGAACCATATATTATTAAGTTAAATAGAATTATTTTTATAAAAAATGGGATTTTGTTTGAGGAAAAAAGGTAAATTATATTTTTGAAGCATATATTATTTTAACATTGATTTATGGTGATTCAGATAATTTATTGAAATGATTAGCATATCTCTGATATTATATAACTAGAGAATATACATTTTTGTTATGAGACCTTAAAAGTTTTTTATTTTATTTAGATATAAATTCTAAATATATATTTAAATAATATGGGATAAAATAATTCTAACAATTGGGTTTCAATCATAATTAAGAATCTTTGGAAGAATTATGAGGATAGTTATATATGTAATTATCTCCAGTAAACCTTTTGTGATACTATCAAATTGTTTAGATTAATGTATTATTATTTTTCATATGATAGTTTCTTCATTGAGGATACTACCTTATCTTGTGCTAAAAATTTCAGTTATAGTTAATATCTAAAAATAAGAAAAATATATTTTTATCCTTTTTTTGATTATACGATCCATTAGAAGTTTATGTTAGTGTTTTATGGATGAATAATTTATATTTAATACTCATAATTTAGAAAAAAAATATATGATCGACATGGAAATTAATTGAATATTGAACTTCTAATTATCATGTATATATATTTAATTATGTTTTAGACTAGATAGTAAAGTAATTTATAAAACTGAGAAAAATTTTAGTGAAACAAAAATGATTTCCTCTTAACTTATTTTCTCATGAGTCGACCATCTTTTTCCCACCTTATTGGTATATGGTTAGTTGGACATTAACATTCTCCTGATAATTTACATTATTATGACCAATGTTCCAATCAATCTTTATAAATATTTGGAAATTATATTTTTCTTCTATGTCCATATTTTAACTTCCCATTAGTGTTCTCTAATTTTTAATTTTAATATTTTTTATTCTAGATAAACAACTTATTACCCTTTTCTATTTTCAAAGGTTCATTTTACTATCCCATTTTACAATGTGGGTTTAAAAAAATTGTTGTCAATTGTCAAAACTTTAATTAATTATCTCATTTTAAAATTTTAAGGATTCAATTTATTAAAGTGGTAATGTAATATCTTGAAAATTTAATATAACACTATGTTCTATGGCATATACAACATGCAACAATAATCTTAAATGAACCCTCTAATATTATTATTTAGAAGTCATTATTATAATTTTGTTGTTAAATAGAATTGTATGAATTGGATTAACTACATTACTAGATATAAATTATAGTCAAACTTAATAAAAATTTATTGATAAATTCAAAGTAAAAAATAGCTCAAATTTTATTAAAGTCATTTTATTCTTCAAAAATAAACTTTCTTCAAAAATGGTTTTTATTTATTTTTCCATGTGAATATTATAATTAATTTCAATAAAAATTAGAAATTTTTATTTTATAAAAATTATATAATATTTATAATATATATATATATTATTTTATGGAGAAACTGTGGGTCTTTTATGAAAAATATTAATTTTTCTAGGAATAGTAAAAAATTTATTTTTGAAAAATTATAATTCAATTTCATTAAAAAATTTATTTAAAAGTAAAATTTGATATAAATTAAAATAATTATTCTTACATTATAAATAATATAATTATTTTCATATGTGAAAATATTATTCCAATATTTGGTATAAATCCATTTTTAAACTTAAAATGCATTTTCCAAAAAAATTTATTCTTTGTTTTTTGTGTTTTTATCATAAGTTAATTTATTACACTTCTAGAAGTTGAATAATGAAAATGGAATAAATATTTCGAATCAAAGGGATAATTTTTTTAAAATTTATCCATTTTGTTTTTTCCACTATGAATATAAACCATAGTAATATTTGTCAACCTCAGTAAGGGTAAAACGAGTTATTATGGTTAAAAAATTTAATAATGGCTAAAAATAACCCAAATACTTGCCTTTAATATATTTTATGATTGGGTATAGAAAAAACTCAAACAATATTGGAATCTATTTTAAATTTTATCACTTTTTTTTAAATGACTTTTATATTATTTTAAGGGTATATAAAATCAAAACTGTCACACTCTTGATTTTAATATATATAATATTATATGATAAGGAATAAAATTGAAAAAAAATAGTTTTAAAGGTTTATTTGAATTAGAAAGGATTTAGTTTTATCATCATAATTTATTTTTTATTTTTAGTGATGATTTAATTACTTTAAATGGTTACTCCACATCGACACAGTGCTTGTACACAAAGTAGAAAAATCAAGTAATGATTTTATAAACCCAAAAAGTAATTTTTTTGTGTGAGTAATAATGTACCAACAAATATATATATATATATATATATATTAAATATTATGGATATTTTAATGGATAATATTCAAATAATATTCTTTTCATGTTGTTTTCATAGTAAAATTAAATTAATAGTTGAAAAACTGAAATTTATAATATTTTATATTAAATAAGATTTTTATAAATGAATTAAAACTCATAAAAACATATCATTATAAATTTTAATTGTATTTTTTTGAAAATATAATATATGGTCCATTTGTGGCTCTATTATAATTTTATATTAAATTTAGTATCCCCTAAATATTAAATCACTTGGTTATTACAATAGTTTTTTAAACAGAAAGCGAGGGGTTAAAACAAGGAGATTAGAGTGAAAATGTCATCTAAACATGTAAAAAATTTATATAATGAGGTGATTTAGAATAAAATTAATCTTCTATTTTAATTAAATCAATTTGGATCCATTTTCCTATCAAGATAATTTTTATTAATTTAATACTTTATGAAATTCTAAGAATCCCCCTTGCCTCACATATAAATGGACACCCGCTATTAACTTCTCTCAATGCTTTAATAGACATTTGGTTCAGCCAATACCTTCCCAAATTCCTTCCAATTATACATATACATATTCTTTTAGTGGTATATTATATGTAATGCCACCTAATGAGTTCTATATGTGTATGGAAAAAGAGATTGTCTGAAGAAGTGGTATAGTTTTTAACTGAATGTTTTAGTTCCATTAGTTCTTCTACCTCATTAAAATATTATTAAATTTTTTAAAAATAATATCACTATAATATTATATATTTTTATGTAAATTTATTAACCAATTTTATCTCCTCTTCTATCAAATGATAAACAAAATTGTAATTCCTATTTACGGTGGACTACCGCCTCACAAACTGATGTAATTTGTTTTCAATCACCATCTCTCAGGCCTATTAATAATTATTGAATCCATATATATATCAATTATATAGTAATAATTTTTTAATGACATGTTATCATCGATTTTATTACCTTTCAATCCACTGAAAATTGATAACGTTGTTCATGCATATGTGTAGATTACCATCTTCACGAAGTGATGGGATTCATATCTGATGAAAACATAACATAGATACTATATATGATTATATTTTATGAAAAATAAAATATTTATTATATTATAATAATTCTATAAATATACAATGATACTTACCTTATTTTAGTCATGTTCTTTAAAAATTGGAAATATTACTAATGTGTTTGTACAACCTAATATCTCTTTTATTGAAACGTAGTTCATTTTTCATAACAACATTTTATGATTGATTTTACAAGTATAATTGATGTTAAAAATTATATTTATATCGTCATTATTATTTTTAAAATTATGGAATAATGACTTCATTAGTAATAGTCAACCAGCTAAAGTTATTTTTCAAATATGAGCCGAATATCGTCAAAACGTACAATGTGGACATGATTGATTATTTAATAAAATATAACATGTTAATTAATTAAAAATAATTATAATAAATAATTTGTATATTGGATAGTAAATTGTGAACATATTTTTATTATTCATGAATATAAGTAAGATACATGATGAGTTGGATATGAGGTAGGGGATTTCATCCAAATTTTCCTTCATTAAGGGTCATTTTTATATTGTGCACAAAATTACTTTTTTATGGTGTATGTACTACCCATTTTCATGTTATATCAGGAATACTTTATAATTCATTTTATTTTGAGTTATAATTTATTTTAAATCATCAAAGGGGTTTTTATAGGCATGTTTCAAAAGTTGTAAGTTGTTTCTTGACATAATATCTAACCATTATGCTATATTTCTACTTCATTGAATTTATTTTGTCAATATTAGGTTTGAATTGATATATATAGTATATTATCATATATTTAAACTTTATTTTTCTAGATTTTGTTTTTTTACACTAAATATCTCCATTTATTAATTCTCATTTCATTTATATGATCATTATATGGGTTATTCATCTCAAATTTTCTTTCTTTAGGACATAAATACTAGTATGAAAATTTTATATTACCCCTATGACATGTTATATCAGGAATATATTTGTTTTAATTAAATTTAAAGTCTCATTTTAATTTATTACTTTATGGGTAGTATGATTCAAATGTTACCAAATTGGTAGGATATTTATGTCATTGTTACATTTTAATCAACATTGTTTATGGTTCAACTTCCATTGAGAAATTAAATTATACATACTTGATAAAATCATTTCATTTTTCTTATAATTAGGTAATTTATATAATTTTTATGTTTTAGAATCATTTAGAACTCATTTTTAATCGAAATTATTCATAAGATCTTTTCAACAAAATCTAACTTTATTTCTCTCCCTTCGGTCAGAAAATAATTTTCCTCCAAATCCATGTTTTATAAAAAAATTCAAAGGGTGTTTTTTAATATTTTTCAATGATATGTAAATTTCATTTTTAACAATTTTTTCCTTTATAAATAAAATCTTTAAAAAGAATCTTCTTATCATTTTCAAAACATGGTACTTTTTACCGCAGGTTTGAATAAAATATTTTTTTTAATGACTATGGCATTAATGGAATTTCAAGTCGTCATGATCCTTGAATTCATTGAATATTTCATTACATTTTTTCATGGTTATTTTAAATGAAAAATAATTTCCCCAATATTTTGATATTTTTATAAAATATTACATCAAGAAAATTATAATTTCCTTTATTTATGAAATAAATGTTTTAATGTTCATTCAGTGTTATTTTCCCCGGAATCATCATACTTTAATAATGTATCAACTTCATTGGGATTGTGATCATATAATATCATTAATCTTATTTCTCTGGGTAACATATATATAATTTCATGAATGCTATATATTTTTCATGGGTAAATATAAAAATAAAGGAATAAAATATGTTCTTGAAAGTTTGATGATGAAAATGAAAGCTTATATGTGTTATATTCAGGTATGGTTCTTAGAAATTATTTTCACAAACATGTGATCCTAATACATCTTATATGAAGTGTGAGCACAAAACAACATATATAAAAGGTGATCCCAATATAGATTATATTATGGGTGATCCTACTATCTCTATTTAATGCATTGGTTAATGTTCTATTTGTTTAGGGAAGTAAGAATGGAGTTAATCAAGGAAGTTTCTCATATTGATTTAATAGGACTCATGTCACTTATGACATGGGTTATAAATATAATTTTCCAAGATACCAAGAATATTTATTTATGATACCTTTGAGTTTTTAGTGGTTAATTTAATAAATATTTATATCACATGGATAATGAATATTTATTTCTCATTAATCCTTCCATTGATTAATATTTATTCCATGTCATGTAATGGATAATTCCTTCCCAATATGTTACATTGTTAGTTTTCTTGTTGGAGAGTGTTTGAAGAATTTCTTAGAGGGTCTTAATGAGTTAAGGATGCTTTTGTGTAGTAAGAAGGATATTTATTACATAAAATCAGGATTTTATGTGTGAATATGTCTGGTTTATAAATTATATGTAGCAAGAAATAAAGAGTGAAATGGTTTTATGTCATAAGGGTCAATTTATAGTGTAATTTTAATCATTCATGAACTGCAATGTTATTATATGGAAAATAGATTCATGCCCTAAATTTTGTTTTTATATTTTCCAAACCATAGGACTAAGTTAATTTACACCATAAATATGGAATTTACACTATAAATTTGGTGACTTATAGCATGTTAATGGTTTATTTAAAATAATTCTCCCTTATTTGGATATACCTTATCTTGTTTTGTGGAAAACCTTAGGCTCATTTGGGATACCTTCCATCCTTTCCTCACTTTCCTTAAGACTTGGGTTCTGGTGGTTGTTTTTTTATCAGTGGTAAGTTTATATACCTTTCTCCATTATTTCATTCTATTCTTCCCCTAAATATTCACTAATTTGGTGCTATTTATTTCTTAGTGTGTTTTTTGATGAATGTTTATGATCACTTGGTGTAATCTTGGATGATACATGGTTTTCTCGTGTAGTTTTAGTTTCTAATATGTTTTTTATACTCCCTGAAGTTCACACAAAGACAAAAATGCTTCTTTGGGGTTGGGAATCCATGTTCTCGCCTGCTTAAAAGAAATTAGTGGGGATTGCATGATTTTTCATTAATTTGGGAAGATATTAAGGTTCATATCAATGAATATAATTAGTTCGAATAATTGATATTGACGAGGATGTGGATAAATCACATATTTTTTCTAGAAGATAGTATTATTGTTTTGATAATGCATACTTGTTTCCAATTCTAGAAATAATGACTGTTGGGATCCCTATGTGTATTTTAGATGATTGGTTATGTGACCCTTGTTGTGTTTTTGTTTGATTAAACCCTAGATAAAAATAATAAAGAATACTTTTATGGATAATAAATTTCTTTCCCACGGAAATATTGTTTATGTGAAAATTCCCATGATAAATAAGCAAGTAATGTGGTTGAATCGTCTGAATAAATTTTGGAATTTTAGAAGTTTTATTGTCATGTGTTTTTTTATATTGTGATGACCTCCAAGGATTTGTATGTTTTGTAGTGGTGGATATTATCGACTAGTCTATTTGAGGTGTTGGGTTGTGATGTAGTGGATGGTTAGCATGGATGTGATGAGGGAAGTTATATGGTGTGGTGAATAGTGGTTGTGGTGCATATAGATTATGTTGTGTAGTAGTTGTGGTTGTGTGGTAGTTGTGATGTGTGGTTGTTATAGTGAGATGGCATGGATGATGTGGTGATGTGGTGATAGTTGATGTGAGTTAGACCAGTTGTGTTGTGATGTGGTTGTGTTAGTTTACCATTGAAAGATAGAATAAATTATGATGTTGAATGATATAAATAATTGAATGGGTTCATAAATTATTAAGTATGGGCTTTGTAAATTTGAAACGGTAGGGTTGGTAATGAGATTTAGTGGAAACTTGTTAAATATTGAAATAAAGAAACTTTGAATTGATCGTGGAAATATGATTCTTTTTTGGTGGTTTCTTGGTTTATTTAATATAGTGTTCGAAGTTTTTATGATAGTTAATTTGTGGTTCAGTGGTAGCGGTGGTGTGTTTATTGCATTTTTTGGGAACCCATAGGTTTGGTATTGTGTGTTCTCTATATATCATGTATTTTTTATGTTATTTCTCTACTCACCCCACCTGGGTAAGATAGACTTACAATTTATTATTGCTTCAATTTTCTAGGTGTTTTCCCCAACATCAAATATTATTGGGCTATAATTGGTCTTCTACCCCCCTCATCCCTGCTTTACCATTTTTAGTTATGGAATTGGTGTCTTCAGGTGAGATGTGTAATGATGGCCAAGGTGTTTTGGGAGAGATATCATGTGATGAATCTATAATGTGATGTAAAATGTGATGGGGTTCATACAAGGTATGAGTAGGTAACAAGGTTGAGGTATTTCATGTTCTTTATACCCTACTACTTATGGTATGTAATTAGTGGTGCTATAATAGACTAGGTTTCCTCTGAAAATATGTGGTGTTATGGACCATGTGTTTTGGGTAAGGATGAGATGGGATGTGATGATGTTTTATTCTAGATAGAGATGGTATACCTTGTGAGGGTGAGGTAGGTGGAGATTCATACTGACCCACATCAAAGATTTTTTGGGAGATGTGATATGTATGAAAGGTATAAGAGCATTCAAAGATCAACATTGGTCTATGAGTGTGATAAATTAGTGCTTAAATTGAAATTGAGTGCCTTTCTTTATTATGATCTTGACACAATATTACAATATTGGATGTTTGATTTTTTTGAGATATCCATGGTGAAGTTTGATTTATTTAGTTAACCTATTTTCTTGCTTATTGGTTCTGTTGTATATTCAAGGGCGCATTTTCATTTCATTTTCACTTATTCACTTGAGACATTGGGTATGATCCTACTGAGTGTGCTTGTATGATTAATGTATATATGTAAAATATTTTTTTGGTTTCTAGTGGGTCTCTGGTGATATGGAAGGACTTTTCTTTCTTTTCATTTGTATTTTTCATTGATTCGCTGTTACAGGTCTTGTCTTTTAGTGTTTTACTTTAGAGACATTTATTTGTATCTATTGACATTGATCATGCATTTTGGGATGGTTTTGGGTTTATTTTATATTATATAAAAGATTTGGTTGGTGATATTTTATCCTATATAATGATAAAATATTTTTAGTGTTAAATGCTTCGAATATGTGAGATTTTTTACCCTTGATGCTTATCTCCATCCTAGGTCCTACTAGAGGCAGGAATATGGGGTCATTATCTCTCTTTATCATTATAATCCTAGGAGGGGTATCTTTAGAGGGAGGGGGTTATGATATAGAGGTATAAAAGTATTTGGATGAGAGATAGGGTAAATTATAGAGTTATTGATAGTGAGTTTTTCATGTGCTGGTAAAGAAACGGTGCCATTTGATCTTGGTATATGACATCAGATAAGAAGACAAGTTACAAAACCAGATTTTACATCACTTACCCCCCATTATCAAGTGCATGAACTCTGAGCTAACTGAATGACTAAGTGATGGAGAGATGTTTTCATGGTATAGAATGAAGAAAATTACATACATCATTATTAATGGTGTGTATTTTTCAATTGGGAAATGGTGGAATGTAAAATGAATAAATTAATTAATTAATTAATTTTTTGAGAGAATTTCATTCTACCAGACTTAGGATGTTCACCTTGATTTTACAAAATGTATTATAGTCATCAAATGTGAGTATATCAAAAGGTTGAAGTTTAGCGAGCCAATCTGTTGGATCATATGAGGATAAAACATAAAGAATATGATAATTTTTTAAAGATGAATTTGTGTTCCTTTGAGCAGTAGTGTTTTGGAAGCTATGAGGGGATAATATAATATATAGAGATGGAGTTATGGATGGAGGACCTCAAGATAACTTTTGGTATAATTTGAGAATTGCCTATGTTCTAGGTTATGTTTTCAGTTAGCTGGTTTCCTGGAGCTATGTTTCATTGATGGGAACAGTTTATTAGTGACTGAAAGGAGGTATAAGTGTTGTGTCTAGACTTTTTGGGGGACTTCTTGGTGGAGTTACTATCATTGAAAGAAAAGGAAGTGAAGTGATAGGATTTACCTCTCTTTTATAGGAGATATTAATTGTAATGGGGATTTGGATCAGGTTCAAGGAATAATTTCTCTTTTATAGGATGTTTTCCATATGAGGATTCTAGATCATAGCCTCTAGGGGAGGATTTTCTCCTAGTGATCTGGTAGCGGTCACCCCAATTATGTTATCTATGCATCTGGTGTTGTGTAAGAGAGTATAAGTCATCAAGAGGATGCATTCTCAAGGATTGGACCCTCAAAATAGTGACCATAATGGTTTCTAGAGGATTAGGACTTCGGGTAGTTTTCATCAGCAGTTCAGACATTCAGGGTTCTAGCTATTGTGGAACTGACCACACTAAATATCTTTTCATACTTGTGAGTCGTGTAGATTTTCAGAAACAGTCAAAGTCGTTAAATTTTTCTACTATGTTAGAAGGGTCTAAGAAACCTCAAGGTTTAGTGTAAGACCACCCAAGGAGGATAGTTTTTTTATAGATATTTAAGCTGAATTTTGGTAGTATAAGAAGTTTCTTCTCAGGTAGTTTTAGTAACAGGGACCATTGGTGCATGTTTAGTAGCCGATGGGTGGTGATTCTAGTATAGGGAATACTTTTGACAATAATTTCCACTATGACCCATTCCAAATAAATCTCGCAAAGGATGATAGTAGCTAAGAATAAGAGTTTCATGTGTTGAGATACACATTTTGGATTTAACCGTTCCAACAATTCCAAATGTTTTTAAAGGTACAATCAATTTATCATCTACTCTTGTTTAATCCTTTTCTGATTCAAATTATTTACACTCATTTTTTGTTCCTCATTTGTTTCATTACATGGTACTAGATGTGGAGATAATTACAATTCTGTTTGTTTTGACTACACCAGTTGGATTTCAGACTACTTTATTTGATGTGTGATGGTAGGTAGGATGGGGATAATGTAGCACTAATCCATGGGAGATTTATTTTTAATTCATATATAACAATATAATTTTATCCAAAAAATGGATTGGTTGTATTCTATTTGATAAATCATAGATAATTTCCTATGAGTGTTTCATTTCTTGGATATTGAGTCCCAATGAGGGATGCTCATTGAAAAATGAGGTAATTTGTTGGGTGGTATGCGAGTGTAAAATATTTTTTTTTAGTTAGAAGAGATTTCAATGAATGCTTGGGTAAGTAGTTCTCCTAGGGTTATAGAGGAGCTTCAATATTTTTTCCCACATAAGATTGTGACACTAACCAGTTGATGTGATGTCTAGTTTGGGATAGAATCCCAGCCAAGCACAACATCAATTTCGATGGATCCTTATTGAATTACACCTATAGAGTCATGTGATATATGGTTGTAAGTGGATGATACAATAATAAGGGGTTTCATATAGCCCACTAAATCTCCTTGTGGTGCAACACTGTTGTTCACAAAGAATGTGGATAATAGTATGAGTTTTATATACTACCAGTGGTTGAATTAGGTGATAGTTAAGAACTATTACCCCCCTTTTAAGGATTGATTAACTATTAGACCATTTTGGTGGAGATATTTGACTTTCAAAAAGAAATTTGTTGTATGGAAATCCTGATTTGAGGGTAAAGGATGTGGATATCCTAAATATTGCCTTCAAGAGAAGTTATAGATGCTTCATGTTTGTGATTATTCCATTCGATGTCATGAATGAAATTGTCATGTCCATGGGGACAAATAATTATATCATATATGAGTTCTTTGAGTAGTTTATCATCATGTTCATCAAAATATATCTTGGATTACTCTATATCAAAGTAGGAGAATTTAGAGAATATCAGAGCTATTTTTCTTTTCCGTCAAAACCATATTATCAATATAAATTTATCTATGTGTATGTTTTTTATGTGATAGTAGAATTTACTTGGACACATGGTGGCTCAACAGGGAGTGGTAGTATACCCATGAATAATCGTGGTAGTAGTTTCTTGGGAAGCACCTAATAATGTGGTAGAGGTTCACAGTTTCATGGGATTTCTGACTATTATAAGTTGATTGTTCTATATTTATCCACACTAACCACATTTTCCCATAATGAATAGGATTCTTATTGGATTAATAAATTCCAAATAGAGTTCAATTTTCTTAAGGAATAGTTTTTTAATACTCAAAATATTTAGTTTCCTAAGTAGGGTATCTTGTTTGATGTAGTCTATAATAAATTCCATATTAGATTAGGATGAATTTTTATGCAGTGGAGAGATTTTTTTATTTTTATCTTTATCAGATGACTAGGAAGTCATATTTAATGCTACAAGTAGAGGAGTCTCAGTGGGGATACTTAGAGGTAGAGTTCAATATTGACCAGGTTGGCTAAGGTGATTCTCAACAGGAGTCATTAGAGGATGGTTAAAACTGGTTTTTATTTATGGGTAGATTATTTTCTCTATAGGAAGTTTTTGATTAGGTACCTTGTGAGTTTCATATCTCACCATTTTAAGTGCACCTTGGTGTGACCAAGATGTATGGTGGTTTGAGGCGTCACCTTTGGTGTTCAGGGAACAAACAATCAAAGGGAGAGTTTGTGGCCAAGTTCTATTTTTCAGTGGGTTATGTAATATCACAGTGTTCTAGTAGTTTTACTAAAATCCTGGGATTTTACTTAGTGGAAATTGGAATACATATCGATGGATTTTTTCATTGAGTTTCCTGAGGCTCAAGGAGGTTGTCATGCAGTTTGGGTGAGAGTGGATAGACTAAAAAACTAGCCTAATTTTCTGTTGATCCACAAATAGTGTCATGGATGTTTAAGAAAGGTGGTATATGGATGATGTGTCTAGTATTTATGGGGTAATAATTAAATTCATATTTGATAAATATACTCATTTTACCTCAAGATTATGGAGGATCTTACAGTGTTCCATTGGCCCTCAATTTTTCATTATCACTTTTTTATATCCTTTGATGGAAGGTAAGATAGAGAGGACCATCTAGAAAATGGAGGATATGATGTGATCATGGATATTGGACTTTAGTGGGTCATGGGTAAGGAACATTCCTCAGGCCAAGTTTGTATACAAAAAAATGTATCACTCATCCATTAGCATGACCCAATTTTAGGCATTTTATAGATATCTATGTCAATATCCACTATGTTTGATGGAGGTTGGGGAATAAATAGTTCATGGTCCGAATGTGGTGCGTATCATGACTGAGAAGATCTATTGTGCCAATATAGAATTAGGTTGGATCAAGACTATCATATTTCTTATGTTGATCATAAGAAGAGGCCCATAGAGTTTGAGGTTAGAAACCAAGTGTTCTTGAGAGTCTACCATCGGTACGGGTTGTGAAAATTGGGACAAGAGAGTAAGATTTCTTAATGGTTTTAGGGACTTTTAAGGTGTTAGAGTGTGTTGGTATGGTTGCATATCGAATGGAACTTTCACCATGGCAAGAGCATGTCTATAAAATATTACATGTGTCCTAATATCATTAGGGTCTTCATGGTGGCTCACACATTAATGACTAAGGGGATTTCCATATCAAGGACTATGTGATGTTCATGGAGAGGATAATAGATATCTATTATCATCGATATAAATTTATCCCTCGATGACACATCCCCTATTTTTTGTATTGTGTATTCTTGTTGGCTGGAGGAGAGTCCTTGGGAGTGAGAAGAGTAGGTATATTCTCAGTACCCAGATCTATTTTAGGTTTTTCCTTGATTTTTCCTCTGATCTCACGTATAGATCATTTTATTTTGTGAAATATTTTTTTATTAATGTTGTGGAATGTGATAAAGTTCCAAACTTATAAAAAAGGGAAAACTTGATGCCTAATTAAGATTCATTATAAGTAAACAGGATTAAAACCATGTGGTAAAGTCGGTGCTTAAAAAAGTAGGTAATATCTTGATATGAAAGATGGAATTCCCTTATTTGTGTGTTAGTTGAAGTGTTATGTCTTGGTTGTGGTGGTTTTTGGTTTGGGTTAGGGGAGGTTTAGGTTGTTATGTAGATGGTAAATTGATATGGTGATGTGTCTATATGGGAATATGTGGTTTATGGTTAGAGATAGATGATGAGGTGCTTTTCCCATTGAGAGGTGGTGATGTGTTTGTAGGAGATATTTCCTAGGAATTTTGGTTAGCTATGTTTGGTTGGTTGCATCATTTGTGGTGTGATGGAATCCTTGAATGGTATCTCATGGTGTGTTATTCATACTCCCTATACAGTAATTCGGGATTGGTTTTGATTCATGAGGATGAGAATAATTTGACAGGTATCTAAGGTAATAACACATGTCTTCTCAGACCCTTTATTTACTAATTTTAGGTTCGGAGAATTTTTTAGAGGAGGTCCTAGACGTTTTAGATGAGTTTGATATGAAACAGTGCTGCAGCATGGAGACATAAAATGTTTTTTAAAGGTTAGTGTCGAAACCTCAATTTATTATTAAAGCAAATACCTCTTTTTTTGGGTAGAGGGAGACCAATTACATAGCCCGAAGGCCCAAGGCCATGTGGCCTGAATACAAGTCTTGAAAGACCATTTTTGCGCCCAAATGACCCCTCAGTGAACAGTATTATTACAGTACCTGCGTTGTTACAGTACTATTGACACTACAGTGTCTCTTTCGCTGCTACAGCAACCTAAAAATTCACCCCTTCTAAAGGACCCCATACAATGTTTGTGTTTTACTGCTTGTATATAGTGAAGGAAAAATAGTGAATTTTTTTTACATCATAAGGAGTAAATTTACAACATAAGTTTAATCCAACATGAGGATCCATGTTTTTCAGTAGAAAATAGATTAGAAACCTAAATCTAGATTTTATGAATTGTAACCCTAGGATCCCTTGGAATTTACACTGTCAATATGGAACTTACACCATATATAGAAATAATTACATACTATATAAAGGTTTTATTATGATTAATTTTCTCTCATTCTACCATTCCTTCTCTAATTTTATGGTGAACCCTATGTGCCTTTGGTGGAAATTTCAGCTTGTCCTACCTCACTTTAATCCTAGAGTTCTAATGGTTGTGTTTTAGCGATCAGTGGGAAGTTAATCTCACTTTTTCCATTTTCCCGTCCTATTCTTCCCATAGAGATTATCTACGGTGGGTTTATTATGATTTTGTTGTTTTTTGGGAATCATTTTAATGATCCTTTAGTGTGATCCGAGTAGATCCATGGTATCCAAGTGTGGTTTTGGTTTGCAGGTTTTTTCCTCTTCTCATTTCAGTTCACAGTGAGTTAAAAAGGTTTATTTGATGGAGGGGATCCTAGTTCTCACATATTTATATTCTTTTCATGGGGATTTTATAAATTTTATTAGCTTTAGGTGGATATTAAGGTAAGTCAATTTTAATATAAATAATTATAATAATTGAAATTGATGGTTATGGGGGGTTAATCGCCTGATTTTTACTTCTTGGTGATTTATTATTGAGAGTATGAATTCTTGTTTCCAATTATGAAAATAATGATGGATGAGAGCCTTATTTTTGTTATTGATGATATATTATGAGAAAATTTCATTATTTTTGTCTGATCACACCATAAATTAATTGGATAAATATCATACATAAGACTAATAAACTAGTTTCCCTTGGAAATATGGTTTGTGAGATAATTCTTATACTAAATAAGTAAGTAATGTAGTACAAAACCCTGAATAAATTTTGGATTTTGGGATGTGTTTTTGTTATTTGTGCTTTTTATTATTGTTATGTGTTTCATGGTTTAGGTTATTGTGAGGTGTTATAGGTGACTATATTTTTAATGTGATGTGTGGTGATACGATTTATTAGTTATTAGAAATGGATGTGGGGTCATAAGTTGTTTGATGTGGTGCGTGGTTGTTAGAGAGTAGCAGTTGTGATGCATGGTAGTTATGTTGAATAGTTTTTGTGGTTGTGTAAATATTTTCATGTATGATTTTTTAGTTAGATGTTTTAGTTGACATGGGGATGCAACAATGGTTAATGTTATTCGGTTCCATCATGGTGTGACATGGTTGTATAAGTTTTCTGGTTACTGATGGAATAAATTATGATACTGAATGAAATAAATAAATGAATGGGATGATAAATGAATAATAATGGGATATGTAATTGTGAAAGAGTGTCTTAGTAATGGTCATTAGTGGAAACTTATAAAATATGGAATTGGGGAAATTTGAAATTAAAAGTGGAAATGTGTAGCCTTTCGGTGGTTTTGTGGTGTGTTTCCTATAGTGGTGGCATCGGTTTTAATGGTTGACGTGCAGTGCTGTCATGACCCGTCCTCCGGGCCTGTGCCGTGACTACCCCAAGCCCGCCTCCCAATGGCCAGGGGCAGGCTACTAGCACCAAAGGTGTAAATCCAGATAAAAAGGGAAGGCATTTCCTTTATAAAGTAAACAAACACCAGAGTAAGCAAGCTGAAGTAAACACTAAGTAAACTGGGTAAAAATGTAAGTGATGGAAAGTAAATGGGCCAGAATACAAACCCAACTAAAGTAAAGTACAACTGGAAGAAGGTACATCAACTAAAAAGTAAGCAGCAACATCGACCCATCCACCGGAAATCCCACCTGAAGGGTGGGTACAGATAGTCTCCTCATCTCCTCGGGTCCAGCCTTCCGCTCCGTGTACATCCCACCCAGTGGTCCACCTCCAGGTACCGACTTACTCCGTAAGCCTCAACTGAGATCAGCACTATCCGTCGTTTTCATCCAACACATCGTAGTACGGGCATAGCCTGTGCAGGGGTGAGTATACGCTACTCAGTAGGGACCCCGAGACCCCTAAAGGTCTCCCAGAATCCACAAAGGATAATCCACAAAGGAAAGATACAATCACAAAGTAACATCCAAAACTACTTAGGTATATGCCCATACATATACCTAAGTCATCAATTCCAATTCGACTCCAACATCTGAGCCCAAGTTCGATCATGTCCACAAAGGATAGTACAACACAATCCACACAGGAAAGCACAACCCAATCCACATAAGAAAAAAATCCAATCATATCGAAGATAATGATTGAAGGGAAAGACTCAGCTCACACAGGTATACTTCTTCATAAGATGATAGAGATGATCAGATGT
The DNA here is from genome assembly GCA_963277665.1 of Viscum album. Taxonomy (NCBI): domain Eukaryota; kingdom Viridiplantae; phylum Streptophyta; class Magnoliopsida; order Santalales; family Viscaceae; genus Viscum; species Viscum album. The sequence continues at coordinate 1,891,635,690 of OY728122.1, read as the reverse complement.
AGCCACTGATTCATCTAAGCTAGGACCCACGTAGGATACTAGACAAGCTAAGCTGTCGGACCCACATAGGATACAAGACCAGCTGCTCTGCCAGACCCATGTAGGATACAAGAACAGAGTCAAACACTGTCGGACCCACGTAGGATATAAGAACAGTAGTACTGCTATCCCCACATAGGATACAAGAACAGTATTAATCTCCGTCAAACCCATGGAGGATTTCAGTACGGTCGTCATCGCTGCCGAACCCACAGAGGGTTTCAGTGCAGTCGTCATCGTCGTAGTCGCAGCCAGCTCTAGGGTTCCTGCACACAGCATGCTCGATTCCAGGAGGGTCCACTCCATGATCCAAGGGTTCGACACATCAAGTGACATGTATTACGGAGTTTATGTATCCCAAAGTTCTGTTTCGGAAAAAGGAACTCAACGTGACAGACGGCGCGTCAATCGGACGCCCGGTCTTAGAGTTATTGGCTTTTTCCTTCCAGGGGCCCGGTTGATTTTTTAAGTCAAAATCAACCCGACCATACTCCAACTATGACCAAACCTCTAGTGCAGTAATCCAAAAGGTCCATCTCACTGTGAGGAATCCAAAAAAGTTGACAGCACGTCAATCGGACGTCCGGAGCTCAAGTTATAAGTGTTTTCGCTCTGAGGGCTCGGTTGGTTTCGTTTTCGAACCAACCTATCAGTACCCAAAGTTCTCAAAAACCTTGAGTGTAATATACTGAAAAGATTGTCTCAATCCAAGGATCGCATCGCAACTAAAGGTGTGTCGATCGGAGGATCTTAGCCTATGTTACGGGAATTTAAACAAACCTATCCGGTTTTAGGGGGTTTTGGGCCCGGACTGACCCGGCCCATGACCCCCTGGGTCGGCCCGAACTGGGTCGACCCGACCCGGGTCCGGGTCCGGCCCATCAGGGCGCGACCCGGCTCGGCTGGCGCAGCCCGGCCCGGCCCGGTGCAGTTGGTCCAGGACGGCATGGCGCCGCGCGCCGCGTGAGCGCGGAAGGGGGGGACCGCCACCCTCTTCGACGAAACGGAGGACCCGCGGGGGTCCGCCCTGCTGGGATTGACTAGGGGTTAAAACCCCCGGTTTTTCGGAATTTGGCCGGCCGTAACGGCCGGCCGGACACCCCGCGGGACCGGTTGGTCCCGCCCTCCAGCACACCGGCGGCCGGCGGCTCCGGCCGCCCTCCCTTGCTCCGCCGCGGCAAAAGGTCGCGGCCTTCGTCCGACCGGTGCGGCGTGACGGTGTCGCGCCCCTCCGCCGCAGCCCCGCTCTAGCCGCGGCCACTTCGTGGTTCTCCAGCACGGTGTGACGGCACCGCGCCCCCTTCGATGCGGCCCGACTCTGGTCGCGGCTTCGTTCGGCCTCAACGGTGTGGCGCGATGGCGCCACGCTTCTTCCCTGTGTTCCTCCTTGTTCTCGCGTGGTGTCGTTGCACCGCGCTGCTTTTGTTCGTGCCGCAACAAGAACAACAACAAAGAGGGAGGTGGGTCGTCCATGTTCGTGCGGTCCAACCTCCTCCCGTTATAATGATAACAGGCGGCCCAAAAAATAAAAGACGATGAACAGTAAAGAACATTCACGAACAAAATTAACCCCTACCTCAAAGAGTTTTTGAACAATGGTCACGCGGAGAAAAGGCGTCTCGGAATGAGGCTCCGTATACGTCGTCGGTGAACGCCCGATGAAGGATGCGGCGTGTCTTCGTTCTCCGAAGAAGGTGTCTCTCACCTACTGCGGAGAGGTGAGGAGATGGTACAGTGATTCCCTTGTGGTGATGGAGTTCTTCGTCGTAGACTCGGCGTTCTTCGCCTTATTCGATGAGGAAGAAGATGTTCCTCAAGAGCGCAAGATTCCTCCCCTTGTTTTCGCACAATGAATCAACCCCCCAATAAAATAAGACACTGTATTATTTTATTAACACTCATGCAAGCCATTAATTTGAAATTGAAAAAGATCTCATTAAATAAATTAAATTAATTGGAGAGTGTTTAATATTCAAATTAATCTTTGAGGGTTGACTTGCTATTAAATTGGGGGGTGGTGAGTTACACAATTAAGTGCTCATGGAAGGTTTAAGGGATTTGAAGGGGTGGGGCTCATGTGGGCCCCACTTCACTAATATCCTACCTAGGGGAGTTAGGATGTAGTGGGTCCCACTCCAACCACCATGCATAGGTTAAAACTACTTAGAATAGAAAATAAAAATTCTTGCACAAATTTTTATTTCTTTCCTTAGTTAACCCATTTTTTAAATAACCTCACCCGAGCAAACGCAACTCCAGAAAATGTGTTCCTAAGCAATTATCAGTGCTACGATTCCATCGGTGCCCTCAGATTTCAATTCTGAGCACTGGTTCAAAAGTTATAAAAACTCGCTCATTCGTTCACTGAAGGTACCCGAGCTAAACTTCGGAAATTGATTCCCGGCACACCGGGCCTTGGAATCAGGTGCTATCAGAAACTGCGTACTCGTTAAATCCCAAAAAAAATTAAGAAAAATTTTCCATTGAAATTTACGAGTCTTTACAAGTGCAGGTGTGGTTATGGTGTTTTTTGGTGAATGTTTTTAACCCAAAGGTAGGGTATTGTATTGTATCTTTATATGATGTATTTTTTATATTATTTCTATAAGCTCCCCACATAAGTTGGATATCATTACCAATACTGAGGTTTTGGGTTCAATTTGTTTTCTCCAATATCCAATATGGTAGTTTTTTGGATGGATTTATTCCCCCTCTTCTATAATTTTCCTTCATTAGTGATGACCCAAGTTTCTTGATGAAAGATGTCTAGTGATGGCCTAGATCTATTCAGGGGATATGTAATGCAATGAGGTAGTGGTGTGATGTGATATGTGATGGTGGAACTACATGGTTGGATGGGGGAATGAGGTAGAGTTCCTTAATGCTCGTGATACCCTACTACTATGATTATGTGATGAGTTGTGCTATGATGGAATAGGTGTCCTAACTTGAGATGTGGTGTGATGTCACAGGTGTCTTTAGTTGAGATGAGATGTGATGTGATGATGTCTTGTGATGGTATGAGATACTAGACCTTTTGAGGGTGGGTCAGGTAAGGATTTGTACTGATAGACATCAAAGATGTGTTGTTAGATGAGACATGTAACATCCCATAATCTGACACTCTCTCACATGGATGGAATGGTTTGGTTATGAGACCTCAAGCGTGCATCCCCATATGCCAAAGGCTTACAACTAGTAGTGGGGGTGTGAAATGTGTAGTGGAGATAATATACCCCATGGTATGAAGTATTATAGAAGTAGAAACAAAACATAATAAAATGGAAATAATTAAATTAAATACATAGAGGAAGATAACAATAGAAGTCAACTGAATAATCTAATAAATAATAAAGAATAATGTCATGACATGCTATAGTTTAACAAAATTTCATTCTTGAACAATACTGAAAAAATACTAGCATACTCAAATAAAATACTCATAGTTATGGGTCTCAAACCCCATTTTGGTCCCATCTCCAAACTATATCCCATCCATAAACAAGAAATCAATAGTAAGGCCCTTTTCCCATTTCCAACCCAGAATCTTTGAAATCTACTCACATAGCAAACTGAAACCCAAATAGGGTGTGAGTATAACTCAATAGGTCGACACCACTATGTCTGAAAAAAATCCATATAATAAGTGTGTGAAATAAATAAATAATCCGCTGCATTAATTAATTTAATGGTTAATAAAATACAACAACATCCTAATTCGGATCCATGCTTGAATATCTCTGAGCATGTCTTAAGACCATTCCAACCATAACCACATAACATAGGTAAAATAATCTTCATCAGCACCATGCCAGAAAATCTCGGACCATGTCTTATGAACATGCCCACCATAACCATATAACCAAGTTATAGTTACAAAAATAATTGTCAAAGCCCTGTAAGCATTACAACATCCAGGAAAAAACCCTATAATCATTACAACATGAGACTGGGCATAGCCCTATCTCTATAAGCATTACAGCATGGGACTATGTTGAGCCCTCTCAATATAATCATTATAGTATATATGTGTTTAAGTTCTAGGGTCGAGCCTGATATATAAGCATTACAACATGGAACACAATACTTTTCATACAACATGGATATCAAAATATCACATAACAATTTTCAATGGTTAATTAATATAATTACCATTTTTCTTTCATGTGTCTCTTTAAATTTAATTCACATTTGATTACCAATTATATAAATAAGAAATAAGAAATAATTTTGGAATTTTATAATAAAAATCACCCTAGGTCACAAGTCATCCTAAACATACTTTAACCCATTTTCCAGTTGAATTATAATCATGGTTCTCTCACCCCATGGGTATCCATGATCCGGTTAAAAATCCTTTTGAAACCAATGGAAATAAAGGAAAATTTCTATTTTTTTATTTAATTAATTTGGGAAAATGAAATGATTGTGTAATCAAAATATTGCACAAACTAGTCAATAATCAAACTATAGGGTTGAGATTTTTACCCACTACATTTAACTAAAAATCCAACAATACTTCCAATAGACAACACCCATTAGGAGGAAGGTGATGATAATTTAAAGAAGGTTCCTAGATAAAAAATGTTCAAGATAAAAACTGACATCACAATTTTTAAAACGATTTCACCACAATGATTCGAGAACAAGGAAGACATGGAAGAAACAAAAACCAAAGACTTACTAGGGATCTCTCACCTGAATAGGGTGTCCATAAGGGAAATTAGAACCCCAAAATCACCTTTAAGAACCCATAGGGTCGAGAGGATAATAGCTATAACCAAAAAATGAGAATCCATCCACACAACATGTTTAAAATAGAATTTTAGGCATTTAAATGGAATGTAATGTTATTACACATCAAGTAAATCTTTTAAAAAAATTCCAAAAAACCTGTCCCCTAAAATTTATTTTATTAAAACCATTGAACAATTACAATATTTTTAATCCCTTTATATGGAATGTAAATGGTATATAGTTGATTTTTTATCCTATTTCTCTTTTTAACAAAATGAACCACTTTTAAAGTTTCTCAACTCACCAAGAACCCATCAAATGCTTAACATATTTATATTTGGACTCCATTAATTCAAAAGAGAATACGTCCCTGAACGTTATGTCATTTTCTCCAAAAAAATATCACCTCAGGGATACACTTTGGTCCTTCTCAAGTTTACTTTAAATCCAATACTATATTTATTCAAATGAAAAACATTCATGACAAAAACACAACTGAATGAATATATTAATGAAAAACTTAGAGAGAGACATACTTGAAAAAAAAAGAGGGGATCTTACAACCTCCCCTCATTATAATAGATCATCCCCAAGCTTCTCTATGTGCCATTTTTAGGTGTCAACAAACAAGTTAGGCCACTATGATTACATTTCATCCTCCCTCTCCAAGGTCTCCTAATGAACTCGCCCATGCTGTCAATGCACCCGAACCAACAGTATAGTCATACCCCAAAGATATTTCTCATATTGATCCACAACCCTTATCATGTTATCATTAAAGTACACATCAACACAAATCTCTTTGTCTACCATATCTATCACATGGGAAGGGTCTGTATGATTTCTTTGTAGATGTGACACATTGAACACATCATGTATGTCACAAAAGTTATGTAGAAGGGATAAAAAAATATTCCATTGGACCAAACCTTACCACTATTTAAACGTTCTAAAAAACCTAGGTGCTAGATTTTCCTATCTCTTAATGCGGTGTTTCCCCAAATAAGGTGGCACCCAAATAAAAACATGTCAACCTACCTCAAATTACAAAGTTCAAATCTGATGGTAAAAATATGATTTCTACCTACTCTACATGGTCACAAACCACTCTCTGATCCAGTGAACATGTTCAGATATTTCTTATATGATAATAGGTCCAACAAGTGCGGACTCACCTGCCTCCATCAAACATAGAGGTGAATTACATGGCCTATCATAAATGCCTCGAAATTTTCCATTGGGATTTATTCCAAGAAAAAATTATTATATGAAAACTCCACAATTTACATATGTTGCTTTCATGAACCACAAAAATCCAAAACATAGGTTCATAACATATCCTACAGAACCTAAATAGTCCACTAAAATTGACTACATGTCAATGGATGATAGTTTGTTACTAAAAGAACTCACAATCATAAGACTTTCTGAAGACCGTGCAAGAAATGTGATGTGAAACGAGGTTTGTTTTTTGAAATGGTACACCATAGAACATTGTGTAGTTAAATCACCTAACACACACAAAGATTTCTGATATCATCAATTATAATAGTTTCCCTAAAATGTAAGAAGTGGTTCACTTAGTCATTTTATCCAAAACAACCCATACATCATCATTCTTACGGGCCTTCTAAAGTAGTCCTATCAAAAAATACAATGTGACATCATCCAATTTCCATTCTCGAATGGCTAAAGGGTAAAAAATCCCTGTTGTCCTCTAATGTTCATCTTTCACTTGTTGAAAAGTGAAGCATATAGCCAAAAAACATACCACATCCTTCTTTATTCCTGACCACCAGTATTGTATATCGATATCTCAATACCTATTTGTTAAACCAGGATGCACCACCCATCTATAAACATGAAACTCTGTCATCAGATCCTTGCACAAGCCCGTGTAAACCCACACTCGACCACACAAAAGAATATAATTTTTACAACTGGGAGGGAATCCTGATGGAGTCTCCCTAACATATAATGTTTTTCTCAAAACTGATCCATTTAGATTATAAAGCTACCCACACTTAATATTTTCTAAAAGAACAAGAATAACATATGTCTATGTCAGTGCTACTAGCCCTTAAGATTCCTAAACATCTAAATGCAGTACTGAAAAGAGGTCCATTATCCTCCACTCACCACAAGACTCCCATACTACCACTATCTGTGTCATTCGGCTCAAAACATTGGTAATGATGTTTCGCTTTCCCGGTTTATAAAACAATTCATAGTCGAAATACTTTAGATAATCGACTCACCTCCTCTACCAAAGGTTCAGGTCTTGTAGAGAAAATATATACTTGAGGCTATTTTGATTCATGTATACCACAAACCTATCACCCATGAGATAGTGTCTCCAATATCTAAGGGCATATACAACTACCAATAACTAAAGATTGTGAGTATGGTAATTCCTATCATGCGGTCTCAGCTACCTAGAGCCATATGCAACCACTGGATCCCCCTGCATCAAAACTACTCTAAGTCTAACTCTGGATACATCACAGTAAATGGTATATGATTTACCAATCAGAAGTAAATTTTGGATAGGTATTATGTCCATCCGACCTTTTATCTCTTGACAATATCACTTAAAAGCATCATACCAAAAAAACTTCACCCCTTACAAGCTCATCCTATACATTAGTTCTTCCAAATGGGAGAAATCTTGAATAAATTGATAATAACCTAGTAAACTCAAAATTATATAAAATTCAAATACATTCTTAGGATTCCCCCAAGATACCAAGTTTTTTAATTCTATGAGTCCATTGAAACTCTTACCTTTGAGATGACATGGCCTAAGAAGTGCACTTCATTAGTCCAGAAATAACATTTGGTTGGCTTGGCGTAAAGATGATGCTCTCTAAATGTACTCAAGATGATGTCAAGATGTTTGGAATGATCTTCTATTGACTGGTAGTACACTAAGATATCATCAATGAAAAGGAACAGATCATTATCTAGAAAAGGACAAAAGATCCTATTTTTTAAGTACATTAACTATATAGGCGCATTATTCCACCCAAATGGAACCACTATGAATTCATACAAGCCATACCTTCTCCTAAAAGTAGTCTGAGTTGCGTCCAATAGTCTCACCCTTAACTGAAGATATTTTGACATAAATTCAATATTGGATATGATCTTTTCACCTCTCAACTAATTTAAATGGTCGTCAAAGCAGGGAAGAGGATACGGGTTCTTAACCTTCATCTAGTTCAAACTCTGATAATCCACACATAATCCCAAATATCCATAATCCTTTTTAGTGAAGAGAATAGGATAACCCCAGAGAAATGTTCCAGGTTGTTTGACGCCATTATATTCCAAATAATCAAACTAAACTTTTAACTCTTGATTCTATACTAGTTTAATTCAGTAAGGCAGGAGAGAAAATAGGCTCTTCTCCTAAAACCAACTAAATTATGAACTGGATCTCTCACTTGGGCAGTAATCCTTATAAAATATTAGGGAGAACATCCAGAAAATGGTCTACTACTAGAATAAAATAATTCTGATGAAATCCAACATTATCAAGAGTAAGACTAGTGATCTAAGTCAAGAAACAATCCAATCTGTTCTAAATTGGTCTCACACAACTGTGCTAAATATCCCCTCATCCTAGTGAAAATAATTACTTCCTTCTGGAGGTAGCAAGGTTACTCTCCACCTATAACAGTCGATATGATCCTGGTATAGAAATAACCATTCCATACCAACAATCAAGTTGAAGCCAGTAATTTATAAAAATAATGGTCACCAAAAGAAATGGTAACCACCAATCTCTAGAGAACATGCCTTAAAATGTTTTATATTCTCTGAACGCACTCCCAATAGTGTGTCAATGGCTAAAACACCATCTATGATTTCCACATCAAATCCAATAATTTTTTCAACAAAAGTAGATACAAAAGGATGTGATGTTCCTCTAGCAAACAAAACACAAGCTAAGGTAGATGATATAATAATCGTACCTCTAACAGTAAACAATCATGCATCAATGTTAGCTGGATAAGTCTGTATAATGTGAAACAGAATTGTCCCCTTGCCCTGGGCTTCAATCTGACTACCCTGAACTGTGTCCCTTTCTTAGTACTATTGCTTATGAAATAGGGTACCACCTCCCATGCCTCGTCCTGAACGGCCTAGGGAAATCAAAATACTAATCCATTGAGGTGTAGCTGAGCCCTTTCCTGATTATGGTGTGTGTATTGATCCTCTACCAAAGGTCTGCTATAGAAATTTCACTTAGAACCTATGAAGGTGATCCAGTATGTCACAGATAAAACCCTGGACTTTGAGGTAAGGACACAATGGATGCTTGTGGAAAAACTTTAAACACTGATATCACTGGAATGGAATAAAATCTTTATATTTTTATCCACTACCCTAACTTCTCTTCCCACTACTGTTTGGTGGAAACAGTGAAAATGGCACTTATTACCACTCGAATAAGAATGAATAGATCTTCCTTCTGAAACCTCGTGGACACTTCTCAGGGCCTTTCTCAGATTACCTTTCATAGTGAGAGAATAATTACTCACATCATAAAAGATTCTTAAATAAAAAAGGTTTACCTATGACCTGATCTTAAAATAAATATCATGCGGGAAATATTTCACCCTATAGATCTCATTAACTACCAAATATGGCACAAAGCATTGTAGGTTTTTAAAAAATATTGTATAGTTAATTATTGACAAACCCTCCAATGTAATATGAATAAACTTATGAGATTATCCAACACTCAATGTCTCAAGATAAAAATGATTCAGGAACTTCATCTCAAAGTCCTTCTAAGATAGATCATCCTACTGCCTAGCTTCCTCCAGAATATCCCACCAACACTTAGAAGGTCCACGAAGCAAATACACAGTAAGTTTCACACTCGAATTCATGGGTGTTTCGAGATTCTTGAAGAACATCTAGACTAATCCAATCCATAACTCATCTACCTGGGGCCCCCCTTCCCTAAAAAATAGGTGAATGTTGCAATTGAAACTCTCTTGTTAGCTCAGACATCAAAGGAACGATACAAATGGTTTCTCTTTACATGGATCGCATGACCCACTAGAAGCTATCATGAATCGTACAATCCATCTGGTCCTCGGTAACTATAGGAAGATTTTTTTAGCTATGTTTGGTGTGTTTTTATTTCCACTCTCCTGACTCTCATGTTTAACAGGATGAGGAGGAATTTTCTTTAGAAGAAAAACAAACACCTTAGAGAACTAGATAGAAAAAATCCCAACCCCAACAGGTGACTACGACTAAGAACCATTGACTCTTAGTCTCTCTAGACATGGATTATATGTATATTATCATGAAAATACAACTCATTTCCTTCATCCAATGAAATAGATATCCCATGTCACAAGTCTATAGACAAGTATACATCACATACAAAAACAGGCATGCCCCCAACACGAATAATTCATGTTAATATATTCCTATTTTTTAATTATAATGCATGTATTCTCATCCCAATCCATATTTTTCCATGAGTATAAATCTAAAGAAATAGTTAGATTATAAAACAATAACCTCACATAACATATGAATCACCCAAGGTGAAATTACATCAACTGTAATAAGGACACAGCATGACAATGATCACATCCCTAAGCACTCAAATTTTCCCATGTACATGTGTTAGATACTCCCATGAACAAGATCAATACCAAGTCCCAACACATCCAAGTCTCCTTTATACCCTTCATAAATAGTAAATCCAAAGAAAAGCAAACCTACTCCTCTGATACCACTTTGTAATGTTCCCCAATCTTCCATTCTATCACATGGTAGGAAAGAGTTGGTTATGAGACCTCAAGCGCACCTCAACGTACACTTGAGGCTATCTACTAGCATTGGGGGTGTGAAATATATATTTAGGCGACTATACCACTGGGTATGAAGTGTCTTAGAAGAAGAAACAAATAATGTTAGAACGAAACTAAGAAAATTAAAAACATAGCGGAAGAAACCAACATCAACCAACTTAATAAACCAATAAATAATAAGTAATAATGTAATGACATGTTGTAATGAAAATAAATTTCATGCTAGAGAAACACAACAAAAATACTAGAAGAATCAAAAAAATATTCAAATTTTCGGTTCCTAAACTCGATCCCATCTCTGAACTCCAGCCCATCCGCTAATAAGAAATCAACAACAAGGTATTTTTCCCATGTCCAAAATTTCATCAATGAAATATGCTCTGGTACCAAACGACGGCCTGAATGGGGTGTGCATATAAATCAGTACTTAGACACCACCATTTCTAAAAAAATCATATATGAAATATATTCAATAAAGTGATAACCAGGAATATTAATAAATTTAACAATTAATAAAATAAAATAAAAACCTACTTTGACTCCATACCGGAATATCTCAGATCATGTATTATGACCATGCCAACCACAACCATATAACCAAGGTAAAATAGCCACCTTTAGTGTCATGTTGTAATATCTCTAAGCATAAATTAAGACCATTCCATGCATAACCATATAACCAAGGTATAGCCGAAACAATCCGATTCAAATCACTATAAGAATTATAACATATAGGAAAAATCCCTATAAGCATTACAACATGGGACTGGGCATAGCCCATGATCTATAATAATTACAGCATGGGAGGGGGCCGAGCCCACTCAATATCAGCATTACACCATATAAGTGTGCATGTTCTGGGGTTGAGCCTGGTATATAAGCATTACATCATGGAACACAGTCTATGTCATACAAAATGGATATCACAACATCACATAATAATTCTCAACGGTTAATTATTAAAATTACTTCTTTTCTTTCATATTCCAATTTTAATTTAATTCAAAATTGATTAAAAATTATATAAATTATAAATAAGACACAATTTAGGGATTCTATAATAAGTAATCACTCGAGGTAACTTGTCTTGCTAAAAAAATTTAAGTCATTTTTAATTCAATTATAATCACGGTCCGTACACACCATGGTTATTCACAAGCCATTTAAAAACCCATTTGAAATAAAAAACAATGATTAATTCCATTTGTGATTAAATTAATTTGTTCACACACAATGATGGTCAAATCACAATATCGCATAAACTTGGAAATTATCAAACCATAGGGTTAAGGTTTAGACCTTTTAACATTAATCAATGATTCAACAATCCTTCCAATGGCCAATTCCCAAGAGGAAGATGGTGCATATTATTGAAAAGAGTATCCTAGATCAAAATCAATCAAAATAAAATCCAATAATAAAGTTTTTCAAATGATTTCACTACAAAAGTTAGAGAAGAAGGAAGATAACGAAGAAACCTAACCAAAAAATAGTTACTAGGGATATCTCACACAAATGGGATGTCTATCAAGGAAGTTTTCACCCCAAAATTTCTTGGAGAAAGACCTAGGGTCGAGAGAAGAAGGGAGGCATCCAAAAAATGAGAATTTAGATATAGAGCATTTTTAAAACAGCAGGTCAAGAATTTACATGCCATGTAATGTTAATAAACATCAAGTAAATGTTTTTAATGGAATACTCCAAAAAACCCATCACCTTGTATTTAGTTTACTAAAACCCTTGAACAATTACACGATGTGTAGTCCCTTTACAATGCAAGTAAAAGTTATGTAGTTTATTTTTCATCCCACTTCCCTTTTAAACAAGCTAAACCTATTTTAAAGTCTCTAAATTGACTAAAAAACTATGAAATGCTTCATCCATTTATATCTAGACTCTATTAGTTCAAACAATCATTCATCCAAAATCATTAAGTTGTTTTCTACAATAAATTTCACCTCACGAATGCTCTCTGGTCCTTGTTAAGTTCCCTTGCAACACAAGATTGTGTTTATTCAAAAAAAATACTTTCACGATGAAAATTGAACTGAAATAGAATATTAAAGAGAAACTCGGAGAGAGAAATACCTAAAAAATATGGGATCTTACAATACATGTTTGGAAGGAATGGGAGCATAGGACGTTTGAATTAGTGCATGAGAGTGGAAAATAAATTGTAAAGTGGAAAAAATATAATTTCTATATTATTATCGTGAATCTCTATTACTATATTGTATGTTTTTTGGTGAGCGATCCATGGGGAGGTTATGTTTGGTTATTTAACCCGATTGGGTACTATTTGGTTCTGTTCATTCTCAAACACATTATCATGCTCTTTTCACCTATGCACTTGGGTCCATTCATATGATCCAACTAAGTATACTTATAAGATCACCCTACATATATGAACTATTGTTCAAGTTACGAAGAGTTCTTTGGGTGTTGGGCTGGACAATTATATCATGGATTTTAGAGATTGTGTTGAGTCACTACTATAGAACCTGTCTGTTGGTATTTTATATTCGGTTATTTTATTTGTATTTATTGACATTTTTTCATGAATTGTGGGATAGCTTTTAGTTTATTTAATATTATATAATGTAGTTTATCAATTATTTTTTTCATACCTTCCAATACTACTTTTTTTAGAGGGGAATACCTCCTTTATGTCGTATTTTTATACCCTTCGTGCATGTCACCAAACAAGGGACAACTGGAGGTGGGACATAGGGTTCATTATCTCTATTCCTTAATGGAAGACTATAAGGGGTTTATCAATGGGTAGGGGATCATATCATGTAACATGTCATATGATCTTTGTTTTTATGGGTTTTAATTCTCTTATACTTTGTTCATGCACACTGATTATGTCATCATACCATTATACTCATCTTATGATCATTAAATACATTAAATTGTTAATGATTTTTTTTCCTTTTCTAATTGTTTGATCAAACCCATTATATATTTTCCATTTCCCCAGGTTGTGGAGAAATTTTTTAAGTATGTTATTTCTAAGAAGGTAACTATATGTGAAGAACATAGTGGGAGATGATGGATATTTTTTTTAACTGGTTGATTGTTTCGCTAAGTTATTATGTAAGAGATTTTCCTAGTTCTCTAAAACACTAAACTTAAATTGTATTTGGGTATATAGGTGATCCACTATTTACTTTTTAGTTTTTATGTTTTTTAAGGGTAATATTGGTTCACATTCATTGGTATTAAGCTATAAATGTAAATATTTTTTTAGCACCAGGTTCGGGACTACGGTTTCGAGGCTATTGCAGTTAGTATTAGTGAAGGCTTTAGAAAACAATGGATATTAATATTTTTTAGGAGATATTATCTTAAGAGTTATGGATACCATCATGAGTTTATAATTTTAAGGTTTATCATAAGTTCAAAATCATAGACACCACTTTTGAGGTCTTAAGTGATGGAATTTTAATGAGATTAATGACATTTTGTGAATGATTTATTGGGTTGAGGTAGGTGTAACCATTATAATTAATAAAATGAATTACTTGAGGAGTAATGAAATTAAATTTTTGGGCCAAATGTTTAAAGGTATTGAAAACCATTAGGGTTTATATGCTCTTTGATATTATGGTAATTATCGTTTATTAAAATTTGGGGACATATTTTTTGTCATTTAGATTACCTTGGGATTGGAAAGTAATTTAGTGATTAAGTTATAAATATTATTTCAGAATATTTTACTTATTTTTAGATCCATATATGATTAATGAAAATGGAAATATTATTGGTTAATATGGGATTTTTTTTAAAGAATAAATTTTGAATTTTTATTTGAAAGAATATATGATTTTAATGTGACTATCTCATTATTCATGTTATTTATATAAATGATTAACATATCTTGGTGATAATATAACTAAGGAATGTAAATTTTTTTATATGGGATAAAATATTGAAGGATTCTATTTAGAGATAAATTATACATTTATCTTAGAATAATATTGTTCTCCTAGTAGTAAACTCAAAAGGGGGTGAATTGAGTTCCTATAAAAATATCTTTTAAAAATTGATTCTTTGAAAATTTACCCAAATTATAAATAATCCAAGTCAGTCTGTAGTGAATTTATAAGATTCCTAAATGTTCAATTAATTTCTCAATATATTGATTAGTTCTTAACTATACAAATATAAATATTAATATAACTTTTGAAACTAACATACTGGTTCAAAACTATTATAAACACTTTCAAAACTAACTATCAATGTTTAAATTTATTTGAATGAATTTTTTTATAAAACATAGTAAAAGAAAATAACAAAACGTTCTGCTAAATTTAAATCAAGAGGTACAGTCTTAAGATGATACTTATTCCTCTCCACTTGGTGATCATCTACCACCAAGCAGTTTAAATTAATAAACGTGTTTGATCTGCACCCTGGATCGGTGTTTACAACAGGATTCCGAGATTGAGGATAACATGTATCCTCTAGTTATTCACAGTATTCGGTCTGTGTTTGTAACAGATAGATAGACACACTTCTCAGAAATGTAAATAAATTAACACAGTAGAGATAAAGATGTAGAGTTAGGTTTATAAGGCTATGTGTGTTATGTGGTTCTGATCTAGACTCATTTTATGTAGTGTAATTGAATTTAGAGTCCTCTTGTAGAGACCCTAGCTTGGAATACATGGACATTACATTTAATTTTGTGGAATACTTAATACATGAAACAAATAGACTCCCAAAGACCATATTAGTTTAGTGCCTTTTGAAACTCAGAACATAATCTTCTAATAAGGGTGAAAGATCTTCAACATCTCCCATAAAGATCCTTCCTTTTTGTTTTCCTACCTAAAAACTTTATTTATGTCTTGGGGAAAAGAAAACATAAAAAAGGTGATCTAAATGCTCAGTAAGGATAAACATGGAGAAAATAAAACAACCCATAAACATTTTAAAGTAAAAAACATGATCATAAAGTTTAAACACCCAAATATTGAGTCATGAAATAGATCTTGGTAGTACATAAGCAAAAGATCATAAAGGAATATTAATCAGGATAAAATACCATTGGAATAAAGCATGGAATTGTGGAAAACCATTAAGCACATAATATGATTTCCATAGTATCCAATGAATTTCTTCCTAGACCATCATAGTGGATGAGGTCCATTTCTGAACCGGGTTTACTTATCATTTCATCCCTGTATTACTGTACCATATATACTTTTTCTTCAAATAATGTCTATATTATGAGATAAAAATCATTACCCAATGCATTGGAGAGAGATATAGGTCCCACCCATCTCATAATGAAATCATTCTTACATGTTCCAAAAAACATAAATCACTCATCATAAAATTACCAAAGAAAATAAAATGGGTTTCTAAAATATCAATCCATCATAACATAATCCTTATAAAAGATAATTCTATCACTAAAAAACTAAAATAATTGTAATAATTTGGATTGAAACATAACCCTATTTAAAAGCTTCCTCTTAGGTGTACAATAATTTTTACAAAACACTTGAATGTAGTTCTTGTGAAAAACAACCTTTATTCTTAAAAAATGTTTTCTTTTCTCAAAATATTGTGCAATTTTAAAAGAAAATAATTTAGTTGAAAATAAACTTGAAATAGTGTATAGGAAGATTCTTATAAATAAGGCGTCATGAAACTGTAAAAATCCTTTCATTCCATATACGTTAAACAAAAACATCTTCCTCATACTTTTGCTGGAAGAGTAAAAAAAGTACCTCCTTTGGTAAACAAAATAAATATTCCTTACATATCATTTAGTAAAAGTTAAAATTGTTAAAAATGAATTTAAACATTAATAGAAGAATGGTAAATATTTTATGAAAACATTTTTTAGAAAACATGGGCATGAATGTTAAATATATCCCCAATATATACTTACCTATAAATAGTTTTGGATAAAAATAAGATTGAAAAATTATCCCTTACCTTAGTTCTAATTCCCTCTGTATGTGTCCCAAAATTCTATATATTGGGTTTAAAAATATTATTAACTTCTTAAATAACCACAATAATATTTATTATATCATGTATTATTCACTTATGACTTTATATTACCTATTCATTTGTCAATTCCATGTTAAGGAAATGTTTTGGGTAATAATCGTTTCATTTATCGTACATGTTTAGACTTTCTATTCTTGATATTATTACATAGATCATGACTTACTTACTTCCAGAATGTTAAGAATTGTTTATATATCATATATATTCAGTATATATATATAGTGATGTTTTCCTATATCCATGTGGGTAAGGGTATTTGTTTCATCATCCCCTTCAACTTCTTACTTTTATCCTTCTCCTAATAACATACTTGGTAGTTTGATGTTTATTATGTTATCTATTTCATCATATTATCCCAAAAAAATGGCCCTCATAGTTCTCAAGACATCATTGAGCTACTTGGGTATATTCAAATTTTGAGCTATGTACATTATTAAACATCTCTTTATTTATCTTTGTACTTGATGGAATACATATACATGGGGAAAACATAAAACACATTCTTCATAAATTTTGAACATTGATGTTATTATTTTTATTATAGAGTCCACATTCTTCTATAATTCTATATATTCCCTTTGATAATCCTTTAACTACTCCATAAGGGATGGTTCAAAAATCATTAGATAAAAGAATGATGATTTTACTTCATTTATGACTCCCATTTACATGTGTTTTCTATCTTTGTAGATTAAATCCTTCTTAATTATCTTCATTGAAAAGTTATCCTGATCATTTCTACTTAAAGCATCTTCCACATCTTTTTATTACCTAGAGGGAAGTGGATTGAGAATTTTTTGTCTTTGATCATCCTCTAACCATCTTCACTGACGCATATTAATATCCATCTGTGTGAATATATAATTGTTTCTATAATTATATATATATATATATCACACATATACCCATAAATAAAGTGAAACCATGTCATTAATGTTAAGATCATTATATCCAACTCTATATCATGTGATAGGTAGCTCTTCTTATGAACATTCAACTCCCTTTATGAAAAGGCTATCGCATTATCATTCTGTTTTAGCACACAACCCAAACCCTTATTTGAAACATCATAGTATACTATAAAAGGCTCTCCACTTGTGGGTTGTGAATGTATTGGTGTAGTGATAAGCACCTTTTCAATTTCTTTGGCCTCTTTTTACATTCATTGGTTAGTCCAAACTTTACAACATTCCAAGTAAAATCTAGTTAGAGAGCTTGAAAATCATGAGGCATTTCACAAAAATCATAGGTATTACCCATCCAGCCCACTGAAACTATGGATATCTATTATAGAGGTCGGTCTAGGAAAGTCCTAAATTTTATTTATCTTAAAAAAATTCACATATATCCCATTATTGGTGATAAAATTCCCTAATAATGATACCCACTCTTTAAAAGAACTCAAATTTAAAATACTTTTCATATATATTATTCTTTTAAAAAGTCTTTAAGACAATATTAAAATGATCAACATTCCCCTCCTTGATATTTTATGTTGGGTTTACAAAATTACAACCAATCAATGCCCAGTATAGAATAAAATTCCACTAAAGGGAGTATGAAATGATTTTAAAGGACTTTCATCCCATAAACATTGATTGGAGAGGAGTTATATATCGTTATGAAATAATTTCTCCATTTTATATTCCAATAGATAGATCAATAAATATATTTTATGATGGTGTTTGATCATTTATGTTATACTTGTATATATGAATGAATTTGTTGAAATAGAATAAAATAATAAGTTTTCAATTCTGGAATGAATAACCAATATACCAATCACCAATTCATTTTCAGGATCCTCCTCAACATTGGTGATAACATATGTGCTTCCTTAACCTTTAAGCCTTGGTCGTTGTTGTAGTTGATTGTCTCTAAAAACCCAAGGCTTGTGGAATTAAATTCTATAATGATAACATTCCTTACAATTGGAACACAACATCATTGGATAAGTATTGATCTAATCCTTCTATTATTTCATCGCATTAGTGTATTTCTACAACTATTTTTTTTAATTATTGTCCATAGGCCCCTCCTTTCCACACATGAATTATATCATGGTTACCTTGAGATAGTTTCCATGATGGTTCTCCCCTAATTTTCAAATATAGACTATTGGGACTTATTTACACCATTGGATTTATCTATTGGTCCTCTTGAATTAAACTCAATTTCATTATTTTCATCCCTATCCTCATAAGTAGATTAAGATTCATCAATCTCTATCTCAATAATATGGTAACAATTGAAAAAATATTTATAGTAATCAATGTCTCAAAGCAGTAAATATTTTCATAAGATAGGAATTAATACACTAGATAAGTAGTCTACCTTTCATTCAATGTTGATAAAAAAGGTACAGGTGTACAATGAATACATTCTAGTGTCTTACTCATACTCCCTAATAGACCGATCTCCCAATTTCTTCAGTCTAAGAAACACCCTATCTATTTTAATACATAGAGTTTGGGGAAAATATATATTAAAAAATATTTTCTTAAATCCTAATTATTTATTGGAATCAATTTCCTATTTGAAAATAAAATTCTTAATCACTATCAACCAATGATCATCTTCCCCCTCCATGCAATAAATAACTAGAATTCCATTTTACTGATCTAATCACTAAGGGATATATCATAATTTTTTCATTTATTTTATTCATTATTCTACGATGATGGTAAAATATTATCAAATTTAAGTATGAGGCATTTTTCATATTAAGGAATCAACAAAAACTTTCTCTTTTTTAGGAGGAGGGTATTCCATGTGATATATGTTATCCTTAATTACATGGGAAAATTGATCAATTACTACCCAAAGTTGTCATGTGGTTCTTCTATTTGGCCAAGAATCTCATTTGGAATGTCATCACATTGGGTGTCACATTGGTTGGTGGAACGACTCCTCCTATTTCCAAATATTAACTAAGAAAAAGGAAATTTTGGATGAGAATAATTAAACTTAAAATCATATAGACAAGAAAACAATTAACTTTGAATTAATAACATATAAGTTAAGTGTATATCCAAACATATGATTTTATAGGTTTTAATCTTAGTTATCCATGGTAATTTTATAATTATGAAGTCTAACATAATAATCTATTTAAGTCCTTCATAAGGGTTTGTATAGAGTTTCTAAATTTTCGTAAGCATGTCTTATGTGAGTGTCAAACCTGGTACACAGAAAATAATCCTTATCATGTACTAGGTTCATGTCTAGTTAATACACAATGTTCCTTTTCATGGGTTTTACACCTTTATAAATCTATTCTAGATCCATATCCACTTGTAGTATCCATTAAGTGATGCAATTTCTTGGAATCTAATCACTCTATACTTCCCCATAATTCCCTTTCATTTTACTATACTTAGATTTATTCCTAGATTTTATACTAACTCATTACTATCCTCATAAAAAAATGTAAATTTACCTTACTCTAATACAAAATATAGATACCCAGGACTTATACATATATAATTGTATATTTGTTAACATAAATATCAAATAAACAGAACCCAGTGATCGAGTGGCCTAGTGTATTTAAATTACCTGATAGATAAAACATCTGGATGAAACTAAAATAAATTTTATTTAATTTAATCTCAATATTAATTTTCAAAATGTATTCAATATACTGAAAATATATAGAATAACCCTAGGAATACATAAATAAAATTGGTGGCCAAAACAATCCAAGTATAGGAATAAACAAGATAACAAAGTATAGTGTGTGATTTAAAAGGAATAATATGATATCAAAAAATACAGGGATCATGAATAACCATATTTGAGCCTAAAATAATGAACATGGTATTATAATATCATTGAAATGTAGTAATGAAACAATAACATAAAACGTGAAATAAGTATAAGTCAAGTATAACCCTAAGAAAAAATCACATGGGGCATAGAGTCCCATCAGTGATTAGGTTTACTCCCTAATCCCATACATATAGTTTAATCAAACAAAAATTTTACCTAATGCATTAGATAACTATATATAAAAACCCATAAGAACATGTACATTATTATGGGTGTATTTAATATAAATCAAACATAAGATATATACATAAGAAATACTAATAGAATGAAATGGGTTACATAATCTTACATCATATCAGAATCCAAGGATATTTTCTAAAGATTCCAAATAGAAGAAGGAATTAATTATTTTTTACTATGATATCATAATAAATAATAATAATTTCCAAATATAGTGTACATTTGGTAAAAATGGATGAGAAATAGTAGTAAATTTTGTATTGAAAAAACTTTCAATGTGTAATTTTAAGGAATTAGTTATAGAATTTTGAAAAAAGAGTAAATAAGGAATTTTGTTTCAAAAAAAGATGTAAATTACTATTTTTATCTATAAAATATTCATATATTTAATTCAATCATTAATGGTAATAAATACATTAAAAGAGTTATATTTAAGAAAATTAAGGGGTAGAAAAGTTCCCCTGTATTGGGATTGATTTTAAATAGGTATTTGAGAAATAAACTTAAGGAATGTATAACCCCATAAATATAAGGGAAAATAAGATTAATATATGTGTAAGATACATATATAAATAATTATTAATCATTCCATTACATAAAAGTTATCTTAAGTGATTTTAGATATAAAAAGTTCACAACTCTAATAAAATAAGGTGGTTAGGAGAGATCCCTTACCATATGTCTGGAATACTTATTCACTTTCCATTTATATAAAAATTAATAAAATTAGATTAATTAATTAATTTTAAATCTATATCATATTTATTTATTTAATATAATAATATAATGTTTATCTAAAACCATTTAAATGAGATATATAGTTTAATTTCGTTGTTCTGAGGGAGTTCTTTTCATGGTTTTATGGTCGGGTCACTTGGGGATATTTTTTGAAGTTCTAATAAAATGAGAAAAAAACACTAGAAGAGAAATAAAATGATATTAACTTCTTTACTAGAATTTAAATCGTTCCAAATATCTATATGTCTTGTGATATATGGAAGATTAATTTAGTATAATTTAAAATGTTATACGATTAGTTAACTTAGATGGTTTTTTCAACAATCACAAAATAGATTTTTTTTATTTAATTAAATGACATTAAATATGTAATAATATAAATATTATCAAATTATTAAACCATAATAATATTTTTATGACAATCCATGAAGGTGGTGGAGAAAAAAAAGTGTCTTATTCCTGGAGGTGGTGAACCAACCATATTATAAATAATATTTTCATTTAAAATTAATTTGATATAATGGAATAAGTTATATATTACACCAAAATAATGACATATAAGTATATTTTGGATATTTATGTTATTATGTTTTTTTACATAGAACATATAGTAGTGTCATAAAAATAATAAAATTGAAAGAGTTCTATTTGAGAATTTTACCTCTTCCTTTGATTATATCCTCTAATGATATCCCTTAAGACTACATGAAACTATCTCTGAAATGTCCATAAAAATGAACAAATGGATTTAGTATTGGTATGAAAATTTAGAATAAAATTTTCAGGATCTAGGACTTAGAAATTGTGAGGATAATGGGTGGTGACGAGTGGTATTTTTAAGGGCATGAGAGGGGTGTTTTTTAATATCATATTCATTATTTTCCTTATTTGGCTCAAGACTATAAATAATGATTAACCTTCTGACTATATATTGTTAAATTATCATGTTATTTCAAACTAATGGGAGTTTACATCACCTGTTTTTCAATTAATCATGTATTTAACTTTTAATTTTAAATAATTTATTTTACCATATTTCATTATTCACCAAAAAATCAAATATTTTAGAAATATTATGAAATTTCACTATAAGCATTGATCGATATATTGACTCCAAAAATGATATCAATTTTATGAATATAATCTTTTAAAATTAGAAAAATAAATTTTAAATAAATTTTTTATTTTTTTTTGAAAAAACCTAATTTTAATACTATGTTCACTTTTCTAATGCTTTGAAAATTTACTTATAGTCTCATTAAACTATATTATCACTATAAAAATGTTTAATATTAATTTATAAATCCATTTTAGGAAAAAAAATATTCTTTTAAATATTTATATATTTTATAAAAATAAAAATAAGACAAATATAATTGTCAAAAATAAAAACACTTATTTTATCATTATTAAAAAAAATTTATTTACATTTATAATGATATAAATATTCTATATTTTCATTTTATCTGATATTAAATATTATTTTACCCTTACATTTGTGAGGATACTATAAGAATGTCTTGGTTACTCTTCATAATAGTCTTATTACTAGTTCATTAGTTGGATTTGTAATAGTCCTTCAGGTTCCCTACCTTCTATAAATAAAACATATTTCATTCATTTTTCATTCACTTCTATTTATAGTAAAGGATATATATTTTTTATATTTCAAGATGAATATTAAATTACTAAATATTTTCTATTTTTCTATAGTTTTTTTCTTTGGTGAAGTTAATCTGGTGGATTAAACTGGTCTAACTTTTTATATTTTAGTTATCTAATTTAATATTTAATATTACATTATAATATTTTCAATTATTATAACCATATTTACTCTTTGAATGTAATGTTGCAGTCAATAAACTAAAAAGTTTCTTGTTTTGATTATGTGTTTCATGAGATTTATATAATTCTAAATTACTAAATATTAAACATTTACATAAGAAGGAAAATTACATTGATAAAAATTATTTGTCCATAAAAAGCCTGATTCTTGAAAAAAAAAATTGGCATTACCCCTATATATAATGAGAAATCCAGAAATCTACAGACAAGTAAATCAATAGCCATGACAGACACTGCAGTATAGAATAAAAACTGGTAAGAGTCTATATGACACAAAAAACATAATTGGGTAATAGTAGGATGTATACATATACAAAATGTGAATCATATATGAATAACATTTTGTCACACTTGACGGTCTATATGTTTAACAATATCTAAAAAATGAACTAACTGCCGACCCAAGTCATATAATTAATCTTTCCAAATATTAAACATTCAAATCTTGAAGGCTTAAATGATCTGTCTATAATTTTTTTATACCTATGAAAATAAAAAACATTAATACCTACACACATACATAAAATCTATTTCTATATATGTGGGTAGGGGTTTAATCCAATGACTTGATAATAATTCCCATTGAATTAAAAATGTTTTTTATTTTTTTAATCAAGTGGATGTGCATGAAATAAATATAAATATTTCAGTCATGATTATAAAAAATACCATCCTAGAAACATATCATACAACATTAAAACAATCATGTGTGTTATGATGTTGTGGGAAAACTAGAACACAACCTCACCTGACCTGATCTTCTTCAGTGAGTGATTATATTATATATGTAATTTTCATTATAATAGGAATCTCATCATGGGAAAGATATATTATATCTACTCACATGAATATCATAATTCATAAAAGACCCAAAACATTCCTTCTTGGTCAAGGAAGATCACAAATAAATCTTTTATTAGGAATCATTTCCTTCCAGCTCGGGGGAGGTAAAATATATTATTCCCATCCCAAAATATCTTAGATAAGATCTAAAATCAGATAAAAAATTATCCCCACCTAGGGGTGGACACATATGAAATATCCAAACCAAAAAATTATAAGGTAGGTATTAAATCATGTACCCAAAAAAACCCCTCCCACTTTGAGCAGGTCTCATAACATATTCCTAAACTATCCCCTCTCACAAAAAGGTGCTCACATATTGTTTTTTCATTCCCCAACCTTATCACTCATGGTTGGACCGATCATTCAGAATCACAGACCACCATATATAAATTTACAATCTTCTCTTTCAGAACATGGATAAAACTATCCATCTAAACATATCACAAATAGGTAGTAAGGTAATCATATGCTCAATAATAAAATAGTCCTAAGGATAGTCCTTTTCTCCTATCATACCAATCTCTAAAGGTTGTTTATAAAACCATATTCACACACTCAACACCTACACAAGTATTGAACACATTTCCCAAACTCATATGTCAACCCACAATGTCTCTAAATACTTTACCAATCCCAACAACTCACTCAAGGCTATAATTAAAAAAAATTAAACGTCTACCCTACCTTATGAAACTGGACCCATTTCCATTTAACGTAATCCATATTACCTATATTTACACACTATGGATTTTATAATGTTTACATAGAAAATCCCAGTACATGATTTGTAAATGATTACATCATTATGTCAACTCATGGAATCATGAATCATCATCATACTAAAACCACATACTTGAAAATAACATCCAAGAACCACATAAAATATGAATCATTCTTTAGAAACAACGTCACTTCCCACTTGATAAGAAATGATCCAAAACCAGTCTCAACCAATCCCTTATAGATTCCCTTTAAAGACTTTTCAAAATCCACCTTCTTAATCTACATAGAAAATGAATCACATTCCATATTCCTCTTGATAGACACTTGGAAAAAATCCCACAAAACCTTTCTTTAAAAAACCACACACTCTTTTTCACATACTATTTCAAAAGAATTTATAGTATCACCAATTTACCATTACAATATTACATAAAAAATAATACAAATATTTAGAGTAATTTTTTAAAAATAATTTTAATTTACTTTTGAAAAATGACATAGGGAACCGTGAAATAAAAAAATACATCCCTAGACACTCATTAAAAAATGCATGATAAATTAATAATTCAGTATTCTAGGTGAAACCTATTTGAATATTAATATAACAGAAATGCATACCTATTTATGTGAGTAAATTAGAAAAACCCTATCATGATGAAAAAATAAAACTATTGCTCACATGAAAAATTAAAATCACGAAACGAACAAGCGAATTAGTAAATTCAAGGCCTCAAACCTTAACCTTTTATTTTTAAATAGATACCCTGATTATACCAAAAATCACTCATTCCAAAAGAACCAAATGACATAAAAGTGATAAACCTATTATTAATGGTGCGTAATACACTCTTGAAATGCATAAGAAAAAAAGATGCTCAAAATTACCATTTTATTAACCCAAATAAATGGAAAATTATTTCATAATTTACCAAAAACCCAATATAAAAATGTAAGGGGTAACATAACTCATTGAAATTACAAATATAATAATGAATATATCCTCTTTGGTATACCTATACACACTGTATAACAAAACACCATGATGGAGTACAATTAGACCAAACTTGGGTAGAATCACCTTCCTAAAAACATAACTAAAAATCAAAAATTAAAGGAGAATAAGGGTGATGAATAGGGAGGATAGTAATATAGTTATTACACTGAATCTATGAGATAAAACCATCCAAAAGATATAGAAAAGGGGAAGTGGGGCTCATAGAGAATCGGAAAGAGGGTCTTAGCCTCCTATAAACACACACATTCAAAAATAGAGAAAAAAATTAGATACTCATTTTGAAGTTCCAAAAAGCACATTATTTTAAAATAAAACATCTAGATGTTTATGTTGGGAATGAATGAAAAGTAGTATATCATTGTTAATGATATACCTAATATAATATAAAATGATAAGAATATGACACATGTTAAAATTTTTATTTGATTCAATCATGATGAAACATTATGTGCTTCACTTTTTCACAGTAAAAAGGTATGATTGATTATATGATATGAGAATCACTTTCCTAAAACTCATCTCCCAAAAAATTTTACCATTTATTATCAATGACATGGTTTATTTTTGGATTGGGATATTCTAATTAAAGTATCTAATTAATAATTCATTAATGGGAACGAATTTTTTCATTTAATGACATGGCACTAAATATAGTTGATATGACTGATGCTCTTAATTTCATGAATGGCATCAGTGTACCACTTATATATTTCAGGAGAATTTATTTTGATTCTTAGGTGATCTTCTCCAAACATACTCTATCGATGACTGAAGATTGAGTTTTTTATCATTAGGTTATAGGAATTATATAAAAAATCATCATTTTATTGTATATTTATTGTTTTTTGTAAGATAATTTCATGATAATGTTTTTTCACTATAGTTTCAAGAGATGAACTTCTTAATCCCATCAACTTTGTCACATCATAAATATGATGGTCATTTTTTATTCTACAAGGCCCCCAACAACTATTTGATGAAGACCTTCTAGGTCATGTTGTCACCTCTCAACACCAAACATAGGGCTCCACTGCACAATACACCAACATAGACTACCCTCCCTTAGTCATAGTGGAGTGACACAAAATAAATATAACATAAATAATATAATAATTTCATGATTAAAAAAATAAATTTCATAAATAATGGAAAAACCTGATGTACTGATGATTTATTATCTTGGAGATTTACTTTATAAATATCTTAATCTATAATAAATTATCCATAATAAAAATCCTATAGAATCACTTTTATAAATTCCACAAATTATACATATCAAAATAACATAGGGAATGGAAATCATAACAAAGGGGTGGGCTCAGATACTCAGTAAGAGTAAAAATATTGGACAAAAATAAAAGATCATAAGATATAATAATATGAGTATATGGGTTTAATATATAGGATATAAATGTATATATAGACTGCTAAATTATAAGAGGGGAGTCAATTAAAGGATTAAAAAATTCATTTGTATCCTTAAGAAAATATCTATTTAATAAAGTCAAACAATATGGATTCACAAAACCTCTTTAGTTATTAAGAAAGAAACTGACTTTCTTAGGATCCAATAAAATGAATCCAATAAAGAAACATAAGACAAGTTTAATTAGGGAAATATTATAACTTAATGAAAATAGAATCTTATTTATATCAGAGTATACAAGAATAAGAAAGTGTAAGAAAGTTACACTTCCTAACATTAACATAATGTAGTTGAATTAAAAATGGTAACAGAACATGAAAAGTATAAGAAATATTTTAACCCAAAGATAAGGGTATCTGATAAACTTGGATAAAGGTACCTTGATTTAAGCATTCAAGAAAGTATGTTTTACCCACACTAGAAAAATACCTTGATATGAAGATAATTATATTTCTTACTATCCCCACAAGTCCTCGATCTCTATAGTGATCGGCACCTATGTATTCATATCCCCAAAATCCCTCGATTCATCAGAAACAACTGGATTAACACAAGGTAGGTCGAACAAGTTGTTCATGACTGGACTAGAAGTTTACATAATTCACACAACACATATTTTAGCATAGATTTTTCAGAGTATCAATTCATTCTAAATATCAAAATCTCTCAATGAAAACTCTATTTTTGTAAAATGATTTCAAATGGATAGGTATTTATAGACATAGATTCCGACGGTCAACTTCCTCCTCCAATGGATAATTTTTTCATTGAATTTAGGAGGGACCTGTACACATGGAACTCAGGAAATGATTATGTTCAAATAGGTTGAACTGCATAATTTTATATAGAAAAGTATGATAAACATTACTAATATTAAGAAACATTAAAGAATTTAGAATCTGATAAAATGGAACGTTTCATTAAGGAAATTGGATAACTATAAGAAAATCATTTAATTGGATTCTTTATATAATGAAAATTGATTCTAGAAATATTAAAAATCATATTCTAAAATAATAGAGATTTAGATTCAGATTTTTTAAGGAAATAAGAGTCTCATTTTAGAGAAATTGAATATGATTTCAGAAGAAATTATAGTATAATTTCAGAAGAAATAAGTGACATATTTCAAAGGAAATCAGAATCTTATTTTAAAATAAATTAGCATCTTATTTTAGAAGAAATAGGAGTATGATTTTAGAAGATATTGGAGTCTGAATTTAGAAGATATCAGAGTATGATTTAAAAAAAATTGAGTCTGATTTTAGAAGAAATCATAGACCGATTTCAGAAGAAATTGGAGTCCGATTTCAGAATAAATCGGAGTCTGATTTTAGTAGAAATGAGATTCAAAATTCTGGGGAAATCATATTTTAAGGAACTATAAGATTCTAAGTTTGATAAGGATCCAATTTTTTGAATTAAGATAATATGGTTAAACTTGGTTCTAGAAAACATTAGATAAGGAATTCAAGAACATAAGAAAACTCAAAAACTATTCTTAGAGAAAGAAAATATTCCTTAAGAAAATGTTTCTTATAGAAAGTTATTTTTCCTTAAAAAAATGTGTTTTTGATTCTAAAAACATAAAGGAACAAAAAAGTCATAACGAAACTTATTGAATCAACATAAATGATAAAATTATACCCAAAAAATAATAGATCATAAATCATGGAATGAGGCTGCAAAATACATAACACATGAATCAAAAGAGTGTAGAATCATTAGTTTATAAACATGATCCACGATAGCAAAATATTTTTTATATAGTGATAATATAACTATATCATAAACATAATCATAGAAACCATCATTATAAAATCCCCTGATTTGGAACTCTCTCGTGTGGATTAAAAGGGTCGGTTATGAGACCTTTAGCACACCTCCCTTTATAACAGAGGTTGTCAACTAGTGGAAATGGTGTGATATGTATAATGGGAATATAAACCCCCTGGTACAAAGTTACAACACAGATGAAATAATAATATAACAATAAATATCAACATACCTTAAATAATGAAACCAATAAAAATAGTGGAAAAAAAAAATAATGTCTGGTTGAATAATAAAATAAATAATAAAGTAATAATGAAATGTCATGTTGGAATGTAACTAAATGCCTTGCTATAAGTAAAAAAAATAAAATACTAAAAGACTCAAAAGACATTCCCCTAAAACCCTTTTCAGTCTCATCACAAAACTTCCTCCCATATAGTAAGAAACAATCAAAAGAAAGTTCCCTTTCCCTTGTCCAAACCAACATCCATGTAATCTACTTGGGAACCAAATGGTGGATAGAATAGGGTATGAGTATAAATCAATAGTTCAACACCACTATATCTAAACAAAACTAGCCTAATAATAAGTGCAAGTAATAATTTAATAAATATGTGTATTAATTAATTAAACAATTCCAATTTTTCCATATCAACATACGTTGACACCATGATGAAATATCTCTAAGTATATCTCCTAACCACGCCAAACATAACCTTATAACCATGGTAAATCATAACCTCCTTCAGCACCATGCCAGAATATCTATGAGCATCTCTCATAACCATCCCAACCATAACTATATATCCATTATATAAATCACAAAAATAAGGTTCAATCCCACTATATAAGGATTTCATCAATGAATCATGTTCGAGCCCAGTATATATGAATTTTAGAATGTATCAGTGACAAGCTATATATATCAGCATTTTATCATTTTTCACAAGGAATTTCCCACTATATAATCATTAAAGTATGTATCAACGTCAATCCCATTATATAATCATTATAGCATGATTCACTGGGCATAGCAGCTAGGATATCACAATATCACATCATAAGTCTCAATGGTTAGTTATAAAAATTACCATTTATCTTTTAATTAAAATTACATCTATCAATTTGTCATAAACCAATAACTTTCTAGTGGTTTTAATAATCATGTCACGCCAAGGTGAATCTATATCAAATAGTCACCCAAAACTCATATCATGTTAAACACACTTAAGCCATTAATAAATTCATTTTTAATCAAGGGTGATGTCACCAGAATGCTTTCCATCATCCAGGTCATAAAAAAATTGATCCAAAGAGATTCCAAGTAATAATCCAATTCATCATTTAATTAATTAGGCATAGTATATGTTGTCACAATTGTAATATTGCATATAATTTGTAATTAAACAGACCTAAGGGTTAATGATTAGACCCCCAACCTTTAACTGGAAATTAAAAAACACATCGACAATGATTCTCCAATAAGAAACAAGTTAAATATGATTTCAAGAAGGATTAGAGATTATAATCAACAAAGATCATAAACAAAAATGACCACGGTGAACAGATTACACCACCCTGACATAGAACTGTGGAAGAGGAAGGGAAAACCAAAACAAATACATACCATGGATCAATCGCACAAATGGGATGTCTGTAAAGTAGGATAGTGTTCCAAAATTTCTATGGAGACAACCTAGGGTCGAGATGAGGAAGGCTCCAATGGATGGAATGAAAAAAATCAGCCACACTACACATTTGAAACTACTAGGGATATTTAACAATGTGTAACGTTTTTACACATCATTTGTTTATTTTCAGTGGGATACACCGAAAACCCATAACCTTAGGTTAATATTTATCTTGATCAAATTTTACTTAATTTGAATAGTTTTGATTATGTGTAACCGCTTCGAACCCTATACAGGTTTCACAACATTTTTTTGTAAAAACTTACACATCATGTAATAACTTTACATGGCATGTAAATCCACTACAAACAAATGTCATCCATGTTTCCTACATAAAGATATGAAAAAACCTCCAATGTCTTCCAAATCATGTAAAACCCCTCATAAACCAATTTAAAACAGTTATATTCAAACTCCATTAAATCAAAAAACATACATCCCTAAAATTTAGGTCATTTTACCAAACAAAGGACCTTCTTCCCTGAACAAGACTCAACCAACAATGCTCAAATGAAAAAACTCAAAGAGGGGCATACTTGGAAAAAGATGGGATCTTACAACCTCCCCATCCTATAATAGCTCATACCTGAGCTTCTCTAAGAATCGCTATGGGGTATAGGGGAAAAATTATAGCCACTGTGCTTACATATTAGACTCTCTCTCCCAATTACCCTCTTGTATATACCCATGCTTCCACTGTACTCAAACAAGATGAATCACCCTACCTCGGTGATACTTCTCACTACGGTCAATAATCAGAATCAGATGCCCCTCAAAGGAAGCATTAGCACTAAGATGAATTTTTGACATGTCTATTACTTTAGAAGGGTCTGGATGATATAGCAGTAGATAAGACATGTCAAACACATCATACATGGAACTATAGTATTGTACAAGGGATAATCGGTGCACCACTAGACTAACCATAACCACTATCTCAAACAGCCCAAAAAACCTAATCACTAGCTTTCCCTATATCCGGATACAGTACTTTTCCAACCTAGGTGACACCCAGAGGAAAACGCAATGACAAAACTCAAACTCTAAAGGTCATCTATGATGGTCTTTATATGATTATTTTTCTTCTATGCATCACCACCAACTACCTCATGATCAACGAAACCTACTCAGATGTCACCTGCATGATACTAGGACCAACAAGCACTAACTCACCTACCTATAACCAAAAACTAGATAATGGAATGACCTACCATAAAAATATTCAAAATATTCTATCTAGATGGAAACTAAGAAGTGATTATTATATACAAAATCCATGACTTTTATATAATGCGCCCATGAACAACCAAAATCCAAAACATATGCCCACAATATATCCTCAAAAATATGAATAGCCTTCTAAGATTAACCATTGGTATAAAGATGATAGGACATAATCAAATGAACCTGTGACCCAGAACCTTCTGAATACCCTTTTAGAATCATGATATGTAATGAGGATCAATGTCTAAAATGATACTCCTCGGAACACAATGCAGTAGAACTACCTTGTGCACATAAAGACTACCAAAATAATCAACTATGAAGGTATCCATAATAGGAAATAAGTGGTATACCGTCATCATTAGATACAAAATCATATATAAAACATCATTATTATAGGTTTTACTAGGTAACCCTTTCAAAAAAATCATAGTGACATCATCCCATTTATACTCAAGTATGGGAAAAGGCGACAAAATCCTAACTAGCCTCTGATTCTCGGCTTTCACCTACTAAAAAATGAATCTTCTCCCCATAAAGACTTCTAAATTATTTTTCATTCATGAACAATATTACTATATAAATAAATAAGAATACATTTTTTAAACCAGGACTCACTACCCATCTAGAAGCATAAAAATATCTCATCAGCTCCTCATGTAATCCCATAGCAACCCATACTCAGCCATAGAAAATAAGAGAATTTATACTTCCAAGAGACCCTCCCAATGGAATCACCCTATCATATTTATTGACTCTCATAAATAATCCATATAGTTTATAAATATAATCAGTATTGATCCTGTCCAAAATAATGGGTATAACAAATATCAAAGTTAGAGTGGCCCGTCCCTGAGACTCATGGATATCTAAATGCTTGTCTGAAAAGAGTTCCATCATCTTCCACTCAACGTAAGACTCTCATACTACCTCAATCTACATATTTAACCTCATATAATCATCAATAATTTTTACCTTTCCCATTTTATAATCCAAATAAAATTATAAGGAATCTAGAAAATTGACCCACCTCCTCGGCCAATGGTTATGATCCCACAGAGAAAAATGTACTTGATACTTATGTGTTCTGTCTACACCACAAACCTCTCAACCGAGATATAATTCATGAAGCATCTCAAGGAATGTACCAAAACAACAAACTCTAAATCATGAGTGGGGTAATTCTTCCCATAACGTCTCAACTGTCGAATCCATAAGTAACCAATCAATCCTCATACATTGAAACTACTTGAAATAAAACTCTAGATGTGTCACATTACACAGTATATGATTTACCTAACATAGGTAAAGTGATTTAAGATACTAATTTATAACTTACTTTTATCTCTTGAAAAGATCTCTCATAATAATTTCACCAAAAAAATTACCCCTTTCATGGTTATCCTAGACATTTGTTCTACCACATGGGATAATTTCATAATAAAGCGATAATAATAAACTACTAAACCTAGAAAGATATGGATTTCAAAGGAATTCATGGGATTATCCCAAGATACCACACTTTGAACCTTCTCTGTGTCTACTGAAACACCTTCCTTTGAGATTACATGGCCCAAGAAGTTCACTTTATCAAACTAGAAACTGAAATTGGTCATCTTTGAATAAAGTTAATTCTCTCTGAATGTACTCAGTATGATGTTAAGATGATGGAAATGATTGTCTACTAACTATGATTACACTAATATTTCATTAAAAAAACCACCACAATCTGGTCCACAGAAGGATAAAAGACATGATTCATCTGGGCTATTAATATCATTGGTGCATTAGTCAATCCAAAAAGCATAACTATGAACTCATATAAGCCCAACCAGATCCAAATGAAGTATGAGTTATATCTTATGGTCACACCCTCAACAAGTGGTATCCAAATCTCAAATAAATATTAGAGAAGATCTTATCACCTCTCAACTGGTCAAAGAGATCATTTATTCATGGAAGAATATAATAGTTCTTGGCCATAATCTAGTTCAATATCTGATAATCCACACATAAATGAAAGTTTTCATCAGTCTTCTTAGAAAATATAATTAGAGAGCCCCTTGGAAATGTAATAGGATATATGAAACCTTTAGCTTCCAGATCTTCCAACTAAACTTTCAAATACCAAAGATCTGTTGGTGACATTCCATAAGATGAGACAGAAATTGTTTGTATTCCAAGCACTAACTCGATCATAAACTTGATCTCTTTCTTGGGAAGTAAGTCATATAACTCATCGATAAATACATCCTAAAAATAGTCTACCATTACAGGAAAATAATTTTTCATATTCCACCAATACCTAAAGAAATATTGGATATTTTAGCTATGAGACAATTCAATCAACATTTAATTATTCATGCATGAACATCATAAAGATCTCACTCACCCTGGTTAGAATAGATACCTCATTCTATAAATATAATGGTAAATATCCTCTAATAATAGTAAATATGGCCCTAGTATAGAACTAGTCAATCCATACCAATAATCAAGTCAAAACCTATCATTTCCACCAAAAATGGTTACCAAACGAAATTATAACCACCAATATCTATATGACATGACTTGAAATATTTTACATCTTTATCCTCCCTCCCAAAGTTGTATAACTGTTCAAAACACCATCTAATCTCTTATCATCCAAGACTAGAGCATTTACAAAAATTCGGAATAAAAATGAATGTTATTATCTTGTATAAAAAAAACACAAACAACGGAAGATGATACAAGAATCGTACCTTTGACAATAAAAGTTCATGCATCCACAATAGCCAGATTAGTCTACATAGTGTGCATCTTACCAACCCCTATACCATGGGCTCCACCTTAACTCTGTTGGTCTATTTCCTCTACCTGGTTTTTTCCTTCCTATATTGGGGTTTCACATCCCTTATCTCAACCAGAATGTTCTTTTGAACTCCATATACCTACCTACTGAGGAGTATTTGAGTCCTTCCCAAACTCTAATACCTTTCTTGATACCCTTCCACTTCTCTTCTATTTCATTCCCCTAAAAACCCTCTATAGGTGGCACATCCTTCCACAAGCACCACACTCTAATGTGGGTTATAAGCAATTTGGATATTTTTAACTTATCTTGCCACACTGATAGCACTGTAATGGAATATGATCCTGAGATGGTATCCCACTTCCCTTATTTCTTTAACCATTTTTTCCTAGGTGAAAATTTTCATAGCGATGCTTATTTCCACTAAAATAATAGTTCCCAGTTTTCCCTACTGAAATAGCCTGGTTGCTGCTCAGGGACTCTCTCAGATTCCCTTCCATGATGAGTGTTTGATTCATCACATCTGCAAAAATACTAAGGTAAAAAAAATTACCTTTGACCCGACCTCATAGAGAAGTACATCCAGAAAATTTATCACCCCAGATATCTCATTAGAAACTAAATATGGTACAAATCATTATAGGTTGGTGAAATGTTCAATGTAGTCCAACTTTGACATGCCCTATTGTGTATGGTGCATAAACTCATGAGCCATATCATCCCTCAATTTATCAAGATAGAAATGGATCCTCAACTGCATCGCAATGTACTTCCAAGAAAACTCCTCTTTCATCCCTACTTTCTCCAGAATGTTCCACAAATGTTTGGCTAGACCATAAATCATATATGCAGAAAGATTCACCCTCCTATCTGTGGGTGTCTCAAGTAGATTAAATATCATATGGACTAACTCGATCTTGAACTTGGATACCAAGGTGCCTCCCTCCCTAGTGAATGTAGTTGGATGCTGTAGCTGTAACTCTCTCATTAGCCCACACATCAAAGGCATGGTTCAAAAATTCTCCCTTTCTATGGATCGCATGAACCTCATGATGCTATCACGAAGATAAACATCCATATAATCCTTAGGAACTATAGGAATCTATGGTTCGTCTTTATTTTTAGTGTACTTATTTCCAATATCCTGATTCTTGACTTGAAGATGATGAGTATACATTTTCTCTACAATATAAACACACTCCTTACAACACTGATTGTAACAAGTTCAACCTCAATTAGACACAACACTAGAGAACAACTAACCCTTAATCTCTCCAAACATGGAATAAAACTATTTTATCATTAAATAATGGTTCATATCATTCCACTTTTTAGATATAACAAGTATCTAAAATCAAAGCCTCAACAGGAAAGTATATATCACATGTAATAAATATGTCTATATCTTAAAAATTGCAGGTCAATATACATCCCTATGTGCCTATCATGATGAATTTGTACTCATATTTCACAATATCATTCCATGAGTATAAATCTCAAAAACCAATGACATCATTAAATAATAACCTCAAACAGTGTGTGAATAACCCATGGTGAAATAACATCAATTGAAATAAGGAAGAAGTATAAACAGCAATCCCATCCATGGGCGCATAGATTTTCCCCCTCACATGAGGAAGCTAATCCCATGCACAAGCTCATAAATGAGTCCTAAAACTTCTTAGTATTCATTATAACATTCCCAAATATTAAATAAATAGAAAAGAAACTTAGTATCCTTTGATACCACTTTGCAACATCCCCATGATTCGATACTCTCTCATGTGGCCAAAAAAGGTTAGTTACGAGACCTCAAGTGTGCCTCTCTATATACCAAATAACACTAACTAGTATTAGGGGTGTGGTATGTATAGTGGGGAGACTATACCCCCTAGTTATATAGTTACAATATAGTGAAAATAATCAAATAATAATAAATATTAGAGTAGTGTAAATAATTAAACAAATATAGAATGGGGGAAACCCAAACATTAAAATACAACTAAATAATCAAATAAAAAAATAAATGAATAATCTAATGTCATTCTTGAATGTATGTAAATTTCATTCTATAATTAATAAATATAAAATTATAGAAGTCTCAAAATACTCCATCCACAAATCCCATGTCACCCAGTCTCCAACTCCATCCCATCCAACAAGTAACAATCATTGGAAAGGTTCCTTTCCATTGCCCAATAATTTATCCATGTAATCTAATTAGTTACCAAATGGAAGCCCAAATAGGGTGTGAGTATAACTCAATAGGTTGAGACCACTGTGTCTTAATATAATCGGTCTGATAAAAATTTCATAGAATAATTCAATAAACAGGTGTATCAATTAATTGAACAATTCAAATAATACCACATTAACCTCCTTCAGCACCATACTATAATATATTTGAGCATGTCACTTGACTATTCTAACCATAACCATACAACTATATTAAATTAAAACCTTCTTTTGCACCATACTGGAGTATCACTGATCATTTCTTAAAACCATTCCATCTATAACCAAATATTTATGGTATAAATCACAAAAATATATTTCAAGCCCACTATATAATAATTTGAGTAATGAATCTAGTATGAGTCTGGTATAAAAGCACTTAAATTGGTATCAGGTCTGAGCCTAGTATATTATAATTTAAGAATATGTTATTGGGAATATCCTTCTATATAATAATTACAACATTTATCAATTACAAGCCTGATATATAAGCATTATAGCATGAGTCATTATGTATAATATCAATGATATCACAATATCACATCATAAGGCTCAATAGTTAATTACGTAAATTACTATTTATATTTCAATTACACATTTTTTTATCATTTGGTCAAAAAAATAACATATCAGTCATTTCAAAAATCAACCCAATCCAAGGTGAATATATATCAAAAATTCAACCAAAACTCATATCATGCTAAAAACACTTGAGCCATTAACTAATTCATTTTTAATCACCGGTTCTCTCACCCAAATGTTATCCATAATCCAGGTTGAAACAAATGGATCCAAAGGTATTCCAAGGAATAATACAATTCATCATTTAATTAATTAGATTCATGCTATGTTGGTGAAATTGATATATTGAAAATACATTGAAAATAAATAGACCTTAAGGTTAAGGATTAGACCCCCGACCATTATTTGGTGATCAAACAATACTTCCTTTGGGATTATCCAATAAGAAAGAAGGTGAATATGATCACAAGAAGGATCCTAGATCATAACTAAACAAGATAAAAACAACAAATGACAACATTCAAGAGATTGCACCGCCCTAGAATAGAATAATCGAAGAGGAAGGGAAAAAATAAAAAGAATTACTAGGGATCCATCACACAAATAGGAAATCTAGAAAGGAGGTAGTACTCTAAAATCACATGGTAAATTACCTAGGGTTGAGAGGAGGAAGCCTGAAGCAGATGGAATAAGAAAAATCAATTGTATGATACCTTTAAAAGTACCGCTCTGGATATTACATGGCATGTAACTCCTTTACACATCATGTATTTATTTTTAGAGGGATACACTAAAAAACAAATCACCTTGGGTTAATATTTATAACATTCTAATTTTACATGATGTGAACAGTTTACACGATATGTAACCACTTTACACCTTCTACAGGTTTCACTGTATGTTTTTGCCAGAATTTACATGACATGTAATACATTTACATGGCATGTAAATCCCTTGCATAGAAATTCCATCCATGTTTCCTGTATAAGCACCCAAACCACCTCCAACATGCTCTAAATCATGGAAAACCCATAAATCCATTTAATAGGTTTATATATGGTCTCAATTTATTTAACAAACATACAACCCTAAAACTTCAGTTATTTTCCACAACATAGGATCTCTATCTCTGAACTAGACTTGGACACCAAGGATTAAATTTAAAATCTCAAAGAGGGACGTTCCTAGGAATAGACAGGATATTACAATATTTCAAGGCTACCGATCAGGGCCATCATCACATAGTAGGATTCCTCTAAACACCAGTGTGCCTTCTTGGACTTGGCATAATCCTACTTTTTACCCTTTTTCTTCAGATAAATATTTTCATGTACACCTTTATCATTTGAAAGATATCCCTATGTACCCTTTGGTAAGGGAAAAATCATCCCATGTTCCATTTTGGGCTCATGAGACATAAAAATAAACCAAATTATGTAGTGATATAGGAATCCAAACATCACTATTCAAAAATATTTGTTCCATAGAAAATAATTAATCATTATATCAAAAAGCACCCAAGGAGTAAATAAATTATCATATCTATTTTAAAATGATTCACATAAAAGATATTAATATTTCAATCAATAATTATAACATTATCTATCCATAGAAATCAAATGGGGATTGAATTATATTAATTTACTCTCCAGGTAAATACCATTCATTCAAGATAATATAACATATAGTATTTACACAATATAGATAAATAATTTATGGTTAAGTATATAATTTCCCCCAAAAAATAGTGTGTAATATCTACGTAAACAACTTTAAAGAAATGAAATAGAAAATATATAATTCAATATTCAAGACAAATAGAATATTAATTATACCTATTCATAGTGGATAGTCTAGTAGGATAAAGACACTGATAGATCATTCCTACAAAATATAAGTACACTGAATAACCTATCTATAGAAATAAGGTGTATATAATCACTTGAGAAATTTCTTCAATAAAGTATAATATATGTTAATAAACAATGAAAAACAAGAAAAATACTTTTATAAGTTATAAGAAAAAATCACTTTCGAATTATGATTTATCCCGTAACATTTGAAATCATTTTAAAATAAATATTTTATAAATAAATGAGAAAACAAAATCTTTTAGAAACAAGGAAAATTTGGACATAATGATTCATATAAAATGAAAAATGAAATAGAAATATTTGATCATATGGAAAAAAATTAAAAATATTTTTTAGAATAAGTTAATAAAAAATATAAAGTCACTGGTCACTTTCAAAAGTTATTTTAAAAACAATGACATAAAAATATTGAAAACTTTTACCATAGAAAAATAAATATTAATAAAATTTTGTTTAATTCCGATAAATATTATCAAAATTAATGTGGGTTGGAAGATAAACCATATGAAAGGATGGAAAATATTTCTAAATATTTTTATATGTCATTGTTTGAAATCAATTTGGTAAAAGGATAAAAAATACATTTTTAAAAGGGGAGAAATAAAATATAGAGTTCTTATAAGATAACATATTATTACCATTCAAACTATAAAGGATAACTTTTTCATCAAAGAAAAATATGCACAAGGAGAGTAATTTGTCATTAAAGTTTATGTGATCTATTCTCAACAATGATATATTTTTTTGTATTAAAATTTTATCATTTTTAAAGATCCTAAAAAAAGGGTCCTTTTCAAATATATTTTAAGGTAAAATACCATGAAATAAAAACTTATGTTTGAATAAACCAATCTTTCATAAATGATATTCTATTGGAAGTAGAATAACTTAATATAGGGAGTTGATTTCTAAAAAAACCCTTAAAACTTTGGTATATATTGAATAAAAGGCCATTTAAAAAGTGTTATTTGTCTTTTTAAACCCTACTAATTTCAATAATAAGGAAAAATACATTAATTTGGTCATAATAATACCATATTAAAGAAATCATATGTAGAAATATGAAACATGTCTTAGGGATTCGAATATGAGAGAATGAAATACATACCTTGAATTTATGATTAGTATATCACAGTCTAACCTACTACGTAAAAAACATTATCACATTAATAAACCATTTCATAAACTTATAAATTCATATAACCTTCTATAAATTTCTTTCCAATTATTACCAACATTTTTTATTTAGTTAATATCTATTTCCAATATCTGATGTGATTAATATCAATCATTGGGAACTTGTCTCATAATACTAGTCTTGTACTTAATTCATCTCCAAAAGTTAAGGATTTCAAGATAATACAAGGTACTAAAATTTAATATTAATAGTTATTTATAATTTTTTAGTTTCATTATATTGATGTTTTTTACGATCATTAAAGATTAAATCTGCAAAGAGCATATTTCTATGAACTTTAACGAAGTAACAATGGTAACCCAATTAATGAGTTTGATATTGATATTAAAATTATAGAATGAAAAAAAGTAATTATTTAAATATTTATATCATATATTATTTGAATTTATGTTCTCATAGTCTTCCAAGATATTATTTTATATAATTTTTCAAGTAGGTGGTTTGACTGACCGGAAAAATAACTTACCGAAATAAATTAATGATTATGATGAAGAAAAATGTTAATTTATTTAAAATATCTCTGTTAAAAAGTATATTGATACAATTTAGTAAATTTTATGGTTTTGAGTCAAATTTAAATAAAGTTTAATTTATAAGTAAGTGAAGGATAAAAAAATGAGATATGTTAATTTGTGAAGTTGATGGTTCATACAAAAAATGTTTAATGTTTTCAATTATACGATAATGAGAGGGAAATAAGGTGGATTATAATTTTCCACTTATTAATCACAAATATATTATATATTTACCATTTGTTACTTACTTTCAAATTTATAATCTATGAAAATTGGTGGTGGGGAAAATGTAAGTCGTCGTTTTGTGGAAACCATATTCCACCTAAGAAACGAATGATAGTTACACATTTTTAATTGAAAATATTATATGTGGTTAATACTTATCCCCTTAAAATAATAAAATTATTTACACAAAAAAATTGTTATTTAATTACGTAGGAATGTGAAAACAATAATTATAAAGGTATATAGAATGGAAAATATTTACAAAAAATGAGTACGCAAGTAGAAATCATTTCATTATACTTGAAGAATTCCTATGAAATATATCACATAAGAAAAATATATTGATCAAATGATAAATTATATGGAATATTATTCTTTAGGAAGAAAAAATTGAAATGTTTTAATATTAAAACATATTTACTGAGTGGTTTCTAACGGGTGATGATATGCCCAATTTATAAATGGTGAAAGTAACAGTTTTGTAAAAATTTGAACATAATATGAAGATAAAACATGTTTCATATTTCATTATGCCCCTAAAATAATAACTAATTGAGTATAGGATTATATAAGGTTGATAATCTCCCAAAGACTCAGTTAGAAAAAAAAATTTGACATGTTTCAAGACCTTTACCACTTGATTTATTAGAGATTTTAATATAGTGACTGGTTTTATCATAAGTAATTTACATTTAATGTCTAAAAAAAGACCTCGATAAATAATTTTTACCAAATTATTCATAATATTAATTCCATTTGGTAATATAAAATTTGTATGTGAAAGAAAAAAAAAATTATAACATTAACGCATGATACGTGTAACACCCCATTTTTAGAAAGATTAAAATTTTAAACTTAAAATTTCCATGTGTGACAAAATTATAAATATAATTTATTAAAATAAAATAAATTGGTTTATTAAAAATAAAATAAATTTTATTTGGATTTCAAATTAACAAAAACTACATTTTTCAAAGTATTATTAAATTAATAGAAGATACCAAAAATGATTTTTATTGAAAAATATTACTTACGATAAAAATATATATAATAGGTTTTTAAAATTCATTATATTATTCTAATATGTATATTTTAACTTCTAAAATAAATATTTTAACAATTAAAATGCTTTATACACTTATAATTCTTTATTATAAAGTTATTATTTTAGAAGAAAAAGTTTTTTCAGTTTTAACAAAAAATAAATTATTTTGGGAAAATATAAAAAATTCACAAGCGGATAATATTGATTTTGAAAATTATAAATTGACGTTAATTTTAAAAAATTAGAATTATAAATTTATAAATTTTCCTTTTAAATTAAAATATAAATAAAACTTCGTTATTGACAAATTACCTTTTTAAACATTATGTTTTGTAAGTAATACCTCATACTAATTATAATCATATTGATGTTATTATGCTAGTTAAAATAAAAAAATAATATATATTATGTAAATATTCTTTTTGAAGGAATATATTTTAATATATTAATTCATTAAATATTTATTTGATATTAGAAAAACCTATTATATATTAATTCATGTTAATTATTTGTCTACTAAATGTATGCATTGTTAATTGGTCCATTTTATTCAACAAAGCTATTATTATCATTAAATTCTATAAATAGAAAATATATCACTCCTCATTTTAGTTCACTATTTTGTGTTTATATATTTATTTATCAATGTATTTATTTATAAATATGTATACCAAAATACAAACACGTTATATTCTCCCCACTTAAATAAATTATATCTTTTAAATATTAATTATCAATTACTAGTGAAACTAACTCAAGATTTCAAAGAGATAAATGTGACTCGTGATATAAATTCTAGGGTATTATAAAAAAACATGATAAATATATCATTATTTCTCAGAATACATCCATCCTAATATTAATTTTTCCTCAAATAATTTGAGCTAAATATCCACTATAATTAGGTATCATGAATCCTATAATGGAAATATTTTTCTGAGAGATCTTATAGTCATTCTTGTCCTAATAGTTTATTACTGGTCGGATAAAAATATGAAATTTTATTTATCTATTTTTTTTATTATGATGGATTCTATGTGGATATAAAAATTAAATTACTAAAATTAAATTTAATTTATCTAAATGTGGGATAATAATATTTTAAGAAACATATTCAATAAACTTCATCTTAGGATTCAATAATTTGAGAAGTTTTTCATTGATAATATCAATTCATTGGGGTACTGATTTGATGAATTTAGAAAACATATTATATATAATAGACTTGCTAAAATTAGAATCCGATAAGACATTCATTGATCTAAATTAGAGTATAAGTTTTAATAAATTATCATTATCCACGTAATTAAAATTATATTATTTTGTAATGGTGATTTCCTAATATCTTTATCATTATATTTGATAGGTGGATGATGATGTTGAAAATTGACATAAACACTGTGTTAAGTGACCCTATTAGATTAATTCTAATACCCCATAAAATTGAATAATTTTAATAATTCTTTTTTATTGTATTGGGAACTCCCTCAATTAATTTCATTAATTAGACTATTTAAATCTCTCTGGAATTCATGATCTTACTAACCTTCTATTCTAAGCATTAAGTAAATATTTATTCCTTAGATATAATCCCCACGCACTTCACCCCATATCTTTTTCATTTCAAAAGATTAATATTCATTATTATAAAGTTTTTATTACATTAATTCCCATAGAAATACAAATTTCCCTTCTTATCTTATAATCCATGAGAATAACCAGAGTTTCAAGTTTCCATTTAAACCTTATGTTCACAAAAAATAGTCTCTTTATAACTTCTCAACTCTCTTATTTCTAATTACTTTAGGATACTTAGATTTATACCACTAAGGAAACAATTGACCATACATTCATAGTCAATGATAAACACATGGGTATACCTTCCATGTCTTATGAAATTTTCTTTATATATACGAATGGTTTCAATTTATGTTTTATTTAAATCATTAATTTCCCTCACTATTTTTTTATAAAGAGTTAGTGGAAAATAGTGAATGAATAATGCCTCTTTAAAATCTTATCATTCCCTGGAATAAATTTTTTATTTTTAGCTCATGTTATTAATTTTTTTCCACCATTAATTGACTTCAGCATCTAAATAACAAAAATATAATAAAAAAATTTCTAGATC
This sequence comes from Viscum album, assembly GCA_963277665.1. Taxonomy (NCBI): domain Eukaryota; kingdom Viridiplantae; phylum Streptophyta; class Magnoliopsida; order Santalales; family Viscaceae; genus Viscum; species Viscum album. Next base: position 1,891,591,204 of record OY728122.1, on the reverse strand, counting down.
TAAGTTTTGAATAATAAATAATATCATTTATATTTTTTTATCCTTTGCTAAATAATTAGATGATCAGGAGTCCTGCTAATGGTTGGCGGTCATTGGTGTATGACTAACTTGATAGTTATATTCACATTCCTCGATAAATTTTAAAGAACCAAATGGTTTTAGTTATTAATAAATTGGGATAGCATTTTCATGAAGGTTCACACTCCATTTTCTGTCACATTAGGTATCTTCATGGGAAAGTCTTCACTTTTAACCTTACACCCATTGTTGATTCAGTTCCAATGGTTTCTATCCTTTTTTTTAAGGATAAAATTATAAATTATAAAATATTAAATCCATATAATGAAAACTATGATCCTAGAAAAAATAGAACAAAATTACATACGTGCCCACAATTAAGAATATCTAGGTTTCTATCCACATTATCTATGATCATCACCCAACTTAGTTCTCTAAATAAATGAGTTATCTATTTAAATCAACTTCAATGGTTCAAAAATGGAATATGGATTTTCTAAATCATGTCCTTAGGGATTGTAAAATCATATGTGCAGTTAGGCCTCTTTATTGTGCACCTGGTGATAATTGATTTTTACCCAACACATCCATTTTTAGGTTATTTCCCATAGGTACATATGTACCAGAGCCTAAAACCTTATGTAGTATCCATAAAAGGATGTAATATATATGAGAAAAAAATAAAAACTATATTACCAAAATATCATGATGTTATTCTATACATATACTTGTCCCTTAAACTTGCCCCAAGAATTTTCACAACGGTTCTCTAATAGAATTCCTAAAAAACTAAAATAATACTCAAAAAATAATATTATCTCCAAAATAAATAAAATCTACTCTAATTCAAAATAAAGTAATACAATATATACATACTATATATAATACATTAATTTCCTTATATAGATAATAAATCTTAAAACAAGTCACAAAACAGAAGGACTAAAAGTTTTAGAGTCTTATTGATTATCTATATAAGCATCATAATCTATAATAACATCTGCTTAATTGAACTCCTCTAGATTCCCTTATAAACTATCCACAAATTATACTTATATTCATAACATGGGGAAACGAAAATAAAATAAATTTTTGAGATCAGATTCATTGTATGCATAAACATAAGTTATAATAATTAAAGAGAACAAGAGTGTATAAGATGATCATATGGTTATAATCGTGATAGATATTAACGTAATACCCAAAAAAGAATAAATCTTAATTCATGGAATGAGTATTATAAAAAAATAATACATGAATCGAAATATTGTGAAAGCATGTATCAATAAAAATGATCCATAACTTTATAACATAGTCAATATAATAAGAATGAAATTGTAGAATAAATATTAGAATAGAAACTATTTCTCAATGTTACCTACCATGATAATCATCACATAGTAGGCTTGGGATAACCACACATATATCGTCTTAGATTCTAGATAATACCCTAATATAAACATTCCCATGGTATAAAACCTCCCATATATGGTTCATGCTTTAGATAAATACTCTTGAGAATCTTTTATATTAAGATAAATCCTTTGAGGTACATTTTTGATCTCATGATAAATAAATATAAACCAATACCTTAGAGGGTGATACAGAAACCCACCCACCATCATCCATACATATGTGCACCAAATAAAATATATCATTTTCATATCACAAAAATCCCAAGTAAGTATAATTTATTTCTTATATATTCCAAATATAATCACAAAAATAAGACATTAATAATTCCATCAATAATAATATCATGATATACACATTGAAAATAAATAGGTATGAAAATATATATATTAAAATTCTTGGTAAATACCATTCAATCATGATAATAGTCTATATAATATTTAAACCAAAGTGATAAATGGTATGTGGTTATTTTATAATTTCCCAAATCAATTGACAGATAGAATCTATAAGAGCGCATCTCAATCAAATAAATATAAAAATGAGTATTCACAACTCAAGGGTATTAGAAAAAAAAATTTATTCATGTAAAGTAGTTAGTAAAGGAAAAACAATGCTAGATAAATCCTTTAATGGTGAAGGAAATTAAATAATTCATCTAAATAAATAATGTTTATGGGATTATTTCCATTAATACCATTGATCAAGCATAACATGTGATAATGAATAATAATATTAATGGAAAATACATTTCCATAATTATAGAAAAATTTCTTTGGGAATAAGAAATATCTCTGATATTTTGAAATATTTTTAGAAGAAATAATTTATAAATATAGGAGAAATTAATTTCTTTTAGAAACCAAGAAAATGTAGAGAAATTTTTTCATATAAAATTACTATGGTGGAAGAAAGATTTGATCAAATGGAAAAAATGAAAAATATATTTTATAAAACATTAGTAAAATAATGATGTATGATTCACCTTCAAAGGATATTTTCAAAATGATAATTTGAAAAAAATGAAAAAATATACCTTTGAAATATAAAATTTGAGATTTTTTTTTTTGAAATTAAATAAATGTTATCAAAATAGATATGGGTTGGATGATAAAATATTTGAAAGGAATGAAAAACGTTTAAAATAATTTCAAATATCATTGTTGAGAACCGACATATTAAATAGAGTAACAAAACATCCTATTTAATAGATGGTAAAGAAAATATATAGGTTACATGAGAAAACCAAAGACAAGGTTTCTAATTATAAGGGATATCATTTGTGAAAATGCAATATATGGATGGGGAGGGGAAACTATCATTAAAAAGGACAAAAATTATTCTCAAAAATTATATGTTTTTTAGAAAAACATTTAATCAAGGTAATAGTTATTAATTAAATATTCAATTTAAAATAGATTTCAATATAATATACCATGAATTAAACTATTATGGTGGAATAATCTAATCATGTAATAATTATTTTCAATAGGAAGCATTATAACTCAATGGAGGGAGTTGGGTTCACAAAAATCCCCTAAGACTTTTATATCTTTTCAGTATAATTCCATTAAAAAACCAGATATGTTACTCAAAAACCAATATAACTAGATTAATATTTAAAAATACCTTCATTTCAAAGAAATTTTAATATATGAAGTAAATATTTGGGCACAATATGAAACATGTCTCATGGATTCAAAAATGGGACAAAGAAACCCTTACTAAGAATTCCTTAATAATATATCACACTCCAACCTACAGTATAATAAACATACCCATATTAATCACCTATTTAAGAACTATAATCATGTATATATCCTTTTATTAACATAAGTTTCAATTATTCCATAATTTTATATTTATTAGTTATTATATACTTTCAATATTGGGTGTGAGTAATCTGGATTTTTTAAAATAATTTGGAAAGAGTAGTGTAGTTCCTCATTCTTATCCCAAATCCAATCATTAAATGTTAATATAAGGTACTAGACTTGATTATTTATAATTATTTATTATTATTTTATTTCATTCTATGGGATTTTTAGTTACAATCCTCAAAGGTAAAATCAGTTATGAGTATGTTTTGGTGACTTTGTTATGAATAGTATATGGAAAATAAATTATGGAGTTTAATATTTATGTTACCATTAAAAAAACTAAATAAAATTTTTATTTACTTATTTATGTAATGATTTTGTGACTTTTTTATGAATGGATGGTGGAATATAAATTATTGTGTTTAATATTAATCTTACTATTTTCATGACATAATCAAATAATTATATACTTATATATATCATATATTATTAGTAATTATGTCAATTATAATTATTTTCTCAAAGTTATCCATGAAAATATTTGAAGAAAATTTAATAAATAAGAATTAAACTATACAAAAAATGACATAAGTTACTTCATAGAGGTGGTCGTATGCACAAAACATGGTTAAATTTTTCATTTTCAAAGAATGCGAGGGGAAGAAAGTGGATTATAATTATTATCTTGACATTAATAATTATAGAATAAATTATAAATTTATTCCTCTATTTCACTTTCATAATTAGAAAAGATATAGAGTAGACAACAAAGGAAATTCGTCGCTTTTTGGAGGTGGTGATCGACACAAAACTAGAATGATGATTTAATTTTCTTAATAGAAAATGTGAAAGGTGGTTAATATTTATTCCCATAGCCTAATAAAATTAAATATAAAAAAAATAATGATGTTAATATATAATTCAAAAGTTAATATGAAAAGGAATATTAGTTAAGGAAAATGAGTTCTCTCTTGTATAAATCCTTGTGTTTTCCTTGTATGATTAGTCATATATGGAGGCCTTAAGCATGTGTCACATGCCCATAGGTTCAATGAGATGGGACGGTATTCAATTTTTGTGAAAAAAAGGAAGTGTTTAAAAATAAAATGAAATTCTATGATTTTTCATTAAGGGGTATTCAGTGATCCCTTTTATAAGTGGTGAGAATGAAATTTTTATAAATATTTAAACTTAATATAAAGAAGGCATATGTTCTGCTTATATGGTGGATACATAAATGTTTAATAATTGTGTATAGGATTAGATAAATTCCTGAATATCTTAAAAACTAAATTATTAGCATTTTATTATCATGTTTGAGTCTCAATTACATGTGATTAATTACTATTAATATTTTAGATTTTATAGTGTAATTAATATTTTGCCTATTTAATTAACTATTAATGCTGAAAAATGGCCAGAATTAAATAAATTTTTCTTACTAATTGAAAAAATAAAATCAATTTTATCATATAAAATATATTAATGTAAAATAAATTAATTTTAACATTATAACATGTAACACATGAAAATAATTGTTAAAGAAATTCTATATTTTAGGTTAAAATTTTACTGTTCGATATAATTGTCAATGTCAATGATTATGATGATATAAATTGATTTATAATAAATATTTTAATGTTTATTTTAATTTAAATATAATACAAAACTAAATTACAAAAAAAATATTATTTAATTTCATTAAAAGAAAATAAATAGTTTATTTAGGAAAATATTACATATCTTACTAAATTTTTAATCATAATTTCTCTAAATTTAATATTTTATTTTAAAAATTTATAGTTCTAATTCCCAAGTTTATCTATAACCAATTAAAATGATTTATAAACTTCTATCGCTTTATTATAATGTTACAATTTTGGTAAAAATGATATTTTTACAAAATAAAAATCAATTATTTAAAAAATATATCAAATATCCCCCTTAATCTAATATTGATATGTCAAATTCAAAATTGATATTCATTTTTAAAAATTAAAACATATAAAGTTCTAAATTTAACTCTTAGATGATAATACAAAGAAATTATATTTTATTGAAAAATATCATTGTTAAACAATATGTGTTCATAATATAATCTTATAAAAATTTATAACATAATGATATTAATATTATAGTTAATATATAGAAATATTTTATGTAATAAAAATAATATTTTAAAAGATATAAATTTTAATTAATTAAATTATTAAACAGTTATTTAAAAATGGAAATTCTGTTTATATAAGGAATCAAATTAATTTTATATCCAAAAAAATAAAGCATTTTTTATTAGTCAATAGATTTATATTTACTGAAGTTTTTTCTATTATTGAAATAAATTAATAATAAATATATTGTGTCTCGTTTTAATTCACTGTTGTTTATCGAGTAAACTATAGAGAAAATTAATTATTTAAAAAAATATTCTCCATAATCATGGGGTTTTACATTTTCTTTCCTTAATTAAATTGTATCCTCTCAATTTTAATTATCAACTACTCGGGAATCTATCTGGTGGTATCCAAGATATAAACATGACCCATGATAAATTTTCTAGAGTATTATCATCAAAGAAATAAAATATATCATATTTCCTCTGAATAATTCAATGTTAAAATTGAGTTTGTCACAAATAATTTATTTTAATGATCCCTCATAATTTTGTTTCATAAATTCAATAATAGAATTTTTTTTCTTCAAGATCGCATAGTCATCCTTGAACTAATATATAATCATAGGATGGTTTCAAAGATAAAATGGTATTTCCTTATTTTATTGATTATTGTATAATCATTGTGGAGATAACCCATAAATTTATATAAATAACATCAAATTTATCTAATAGATAGATAATATGATTTTTATGATGCATATTATATAAATAATAACTTAGAATATAATAATAAGAGATTATTTCTTTGATAATATCAAATAATTAGGGTCATTATTTGATGATTTTGGATAACTTCTTGGAAATACTAGTGTTACTGGATATAAAATCTATCCATATATCAAACCTTATGAATTAGAGTATAATTATTCAAAAATAATCATGATTAACAACATTATCACAATATTCATTAGTCATGGTGAATCTAAAGGTTTTTCCATGTTCTCTTGGACTTTGTGGGTATTGATGTTGATTATTTCCATCATCCCTATGTTTAGTTCACTTGTTAGCATAAATATTGTAATGATTACAAAAAAATTAATAGAAAAAGGATTTTAAATTAAGCTCTTATTTTCCTTCATCCAATTCATTAGAATTTCTCTTCATATTTCTTTATCATTAGAGTGTTTGATGACCTTTTCATCTAAACATGAAGAACATACTTTCCTCTTACAGACAATCCACCCAATGCCTCATACCAGTTTTTCTACATGACAAAATATGATATTTATTTCCTTTATCATAATTAAATCAAAACCTTCTTTTAAAATATAAATATTACATATTTTGGTGGAATATTTAATACATTTCACAAATACACACCATAAGACTGCAAATTTTTAGTGTCCTTAGAGACTAGATACACAATATTCTTTTTTCAAGAAATATCTTCAACATCTCTGATAAATATCTATAAATTTAGTATTATTTGAAAAAATTACCTACTTAAATCATTCTTCATAACCTAGTAAAAGGAAACATAATAAATGGTGAGATTATATGCCCAATAAGGGTAAATGTTTGAGATATCAATCAATGATTGTATAAAATAATAAAAAAAATTATATGGGTATGAAATCATGAATATAACTTACAAAGTTCATATCTAAGCTATAACTGATCATAAACATGATCCATGGCATAGATAATCATGATTTCAAAATAAATGTGTCATATTAATGACAAATCATCTTAAATCAATCATGGAGAATATGTTCATGTCATACGAGTGTGGAAACGTTATAATTATATAAACCATTTCATATATCAATATTAAAAATTGAACCCATAAAATCATAATGTATTTGGCATAAAACAATATTTCCCATAGTGGATCAAGCATGTCTCTAGGATTCTGAAAGATAATCAAACACATCGAATAATTTCCCAAAGTGAATCAGGCACATCGACTTGGTTCTCATAATTATCTCAAGAGATATAATACATTACCTATTGAATTGGATGGATATATAATTCCATACCCACCCATAATGTAATTAAAACCATACATATTCATGCCTCAATATTGTAAAACATTCATCATATCATCACATCCTATAATGTGCAAGTAAAATGGGTTTTACAAACATTTCATCAATTCATCAATGCATAAACTATGAAAAATAAATGGGTTTCAAAAACGAGCCATAATCATAAAACATTCAGATAAAGAATAAGGAAAGTATAATTGGATCATAACACTATTAAAAAAAAATTAAACTCAAATGATTTTATCATATATAATAATTTATTTAAAGGAATAACTGTAATATTTCATAAGGAAAATACCCCTTTAACTTTGAAATAACTTATCTAAATGAAAAGATTTCTTGTATATTATGGAAACAATTTCACCAGAAGGAACCTTTAAAACATTTAAAAGAATCTTCAATAATTGATTAGTAAAAAATGTGTAAAAAAATTATTCTGTATAAGTTATAATAAAATAATCCTTTCACCCTTTTGTATAAAGTCAAAATGTACCTCAATCCGAAATTGAAGAGAAAATTATTTTCAATAAATTTTATAAAAAATCAATCATGGATAAAAATAACTTCAAAAAATCATATTATAGTATAATAAAAATTTCATGAAAATATTTTTAGAATACATGGTTATTGAAGAAACAATATATTTGACCGAAGAGAGAGAAAAAATTGTTCCTTAAAAACATTCTTTCAATTTTTTAAGTATATAAAATGGGGAAAAGAAAAGGGAATGGGTATTCCAAATAATTAAATATATTATAGGACAATTTTTGTGATTATTGAGATGTAGATCATGAAATATCATCCTTGTAAAAATAATCATAAACAAACTTGAAAAATAATGACATTATAACATAGAACCCTTACCACTTAGGTAACATCAAAATAAAAAACCTAAAGGAATAAATAACCTTAAATGGATATGTATATCCCCATTATTTTCATGAATATAATCATAAAATAAATTCATGGGAATTATATAGACCACATAAAAGAGAGAATTGGTGAATATTTCATCAGTCTCATGGATGTAAAAGTGAGATGAAAATTCCTTTAATCAAGTTCCACTTTCTTCAAAACCACGCTATCCTCCTATATAAAAATAATAAATTCATTATATCGCAATAATTTGTTTACATTAAATCTTATTATATTATAAATTATCTACTTATAATATTTCAACATTCATTTATTAATAATTTATTATTAAAATCATTATTTATAGAGTTAACTATTTCAGTTTCCATGAGAGTTTCGGTTTGGTAATTATGATACTGGTAATTTAATAATGGTTAAATTTTCTCAATAATAGTACTAATGACATAAATATCATAAATATTAATTATTCATATATTAATAATCATCCATAAATGATATATATAGAAAATGAATTACATTAATCATGGATATGGTAAGTCATAGGTACACATGAATGTTTTCAGGACCCATCCCTCGGGGCCCATGCCGTGACTAACCCAAGCCCGCCTTCCATAGGATAGGGGATGACGACTAGCACCAAAGGCGTATTACCTAAAACTGGAAAGGCATTACCTTTATAACTTGTACTCACATGCAACCAAGCACACAACAAGATATGAACTCAAGTAAACTAAACAGTAACCAGAGTGAGTGAAGTAAGTAAAAGGGTCAAGAATGCAAGACCAACTGGAAAGTACAAGTACAACTAAAATACCATACAACTAAAGAAAAATAAATACATCTACTGGTTCATCCTCCGAGATTCCTACCTGAAGGGTAGGTACAGATCGTCTCCTCGGCACTCCACGTCCAACCATCTCCTCTATGTACTGACACGTTGTATGGTCCACCTCCAAGCACCATCCAGTCTGGGTACTCTCAGCCTCGATCATCATTGTTCATTGTCTGCACCAAACAAAACAATGTGTGAGCATAGACCGTGTAGGGGTGAGTATAACGATACTCAGTAGGGACCCCTAGACCCTCAATGTCTCACAAATCCAAAAACGAAAAACCTCAAAGCATGAAGTCAACTGTCAACCCTACTTAGGTATATGCCCATACATATGCCTAAGTTATCAATTATACCCACCTCAATCATGAGGAAACACAGGGTCTAATCCCAAAATCCCAAAGCTCAACTATTCCACAAAGGAAGGAAAACCACAAATGCAATTACCAGATAGGTATGGCACACTTGATAATACCATTAAGGTATTACCATGAAGGAAAGTACCACACAGGTACGAACTCATATCACAACTTGAATATCTTAGGTATGGTAGTAAAGATGATTAGATAACTACAGAATCATCTTACTCCGTTAAGAGGCAAACCCACATAGGAACGCTTGTTGCTGACCAACAAAGGATCACTCAGTGCTGACCCACACAGGATCGCTCGGTTCTGCCCCACTCAGGATCGCTAGGTGCTGACCCACACAGGATCGCTAGGTGCTGACCCACATAGGATCACTCGGTATGGACCCACACATGATCTCTATTCATTCTTCACATCACAGCTAGTTACTGGGTTCCCACACTATGCTCTCTTGTCTCTGGGAGAGTTTTCTCCACAAGCCACTGGTTGATATTCCAAATACCACGAAGTCCCATGAAGAAGTATCTCAAAGGTCGGCCATGTCATAGGGGTATCAACACAATAGACGACGCATCAATTGGATGCCCCTTCATAATAAAAAACTCCATTGGGGTATACTCAAAGGGAACATCTCGCTCAATGGTTTCTAGCGCCATTGACGGTTCATCAACCGGTCGCCCGGTGCCAGAGTTATGGCCAAAAGAGCGTAAATGGTTTGAAGTGGGTTTGGGTCAGGACCGACCCGGCCCGACCGACCCGGCCCAACCCGGCCTGGGCCAACCCTCTGGGTCCGACCCAGCTCATGCTTGGAATCCTGAACCATTAGGTGGTCTGACAGTCTGTGAGGGTCGTGAGGGGCCTCAGTGCAGTTCGGCTGCGGACGACGTGAGGCCATGGGGTGGCTCGGCCACAGGGGTTCCAAGAGGGTGTGGGGCGTCTCGGCCGAGGGCGGCACGAGACCATGGGGTGGCTCGGCCGCGGTGGTTTCTGTGAGGCCGGCTCAGCTTTGGGGGTGCCCTGAGGTCGCGGGGTGGCTCAGCCGCAGAGTGGCTCAGCCGTGGACGAAGCGATGGTGCGTGGTGGCTCAGAGGTCCACGGCAGCTCGGAGGGCCACAGCGGCTTGGAGGGCCAATGGCGAAACGTCTCAGTTGCGGGGTGGCATGGCAGGCCACAGGGCGACGCGGCTAGGCTGCGGGGCAGCGCGACAGGCTGTGGGGAAGCGCGGTGAGGCCGTAGGGTGGCACAGAGGTCGTGGGCGGCGGAGCGCTGTGGGAATCGGAAGCCGCGGGTAGCGGTGGTCGCGGACGGCGGTGGTCGCAGGCGGCGGTGGCCACAGGGAGGCATCTTTGCCTTCATCGCCTTCATCGCAATTGATAGCCTTCCTCCTCCATCATGAAGATAATAAGAATTATCCCAAGAAATACGAAAAGTATGGGTCATGTTTTTTTGGTCCGCACTCTCCGCATTAGAGTCGTTGCAAATGGCTATATTACTTGAATCACAAGAATATCAAGAAAGGGTAAGGGAAATAATTAAAACACCCTCTATACCTTGTTTTATTCATAGATGAAGGTTGCGAGGAAGGAGACAAAGTTGTTGGGGATAGACGAATGTCGGTGACATCAGAGTTCCCTCAATCATCGGCTTGTTGACAATGAATATGTTCCTCATCAACAATTTTCCCGAAGAAGAATTTGAAGTCGAAGTCGGTGTTCTTCATTGGATTACTTTCACCCAATTCTCCAAGTTTCTCCCTTTTTCCAAGAGTTTCCCCCAATTCCACCCAAATATTAATTTGCCAAAATTATAGAATATGATGGTATAATTTCAAATTGGAATAATTAATTAATTGAGATGTTGTATTAATTAAAGGGGTGGCATAATTAATCAAGGAGAAGTTAAAGTGACTTCCCCTCATTTAAGTGGGAGGTTCAAAGGGGTTTAATCTCAGGTGGTCCCCCCCACCATGACCTCTAATGGGAGTTTTTAGTTTCGGTGGTCCCACCCTAATAACCTCAAGGGGAGATTTAATTCTGGTGGTCCCCACCTCTCAAAATACACAAGGAGTTTCAAAATAAAATAAAATAAAATGTTACACAATTTTATTTTATTTTATTCTCTCACAAAAAAGTGAAAAACTAACTTCCCCCCTTGACATACTATAGTCGAGGTGAAGGTATCCTTAAGAAAATACCGATATTGTGAGTTCAAAGGTGTCCTCGGATTTCAATTCCAAGAACCGGTTCAAAAGTTACAAAAACCCACTCACACGTTTACTGAACGTACCCGAAAAAAAAAGTTCAAAAATTCATTCCGAGCACTCTGGGCCTCAAAATCTTGTACCATCAATTTTTCTGGACTCGTAAAATTCCCATTTAATTAAAAAAAGTTACATGGAAATTCCAAGTCTTTACAAATGTTGTTTTCACTTTTAGATAGATGGAATGAAATAAATGTAAATATTAATTAAACATTAATTATTAATTATTATATCAAATAAATCATATATATTTATTAAATATATCTTTATTACCATCCATTTTAATCATAAATGAAAAACAAATCACATCACATTGTGGAGGTGGTAATCCACATGTACGGACAACCAATTCTATCATTTTCCAATGGATTGCATGGAAAGAAGGTATGTGTGATATTATAATTATAGAAGTATAATTATATCATAAATATCATATGTAAACTTCAAATAAATAATCATATCTATCTTTGATAAGGGTGATGGAAAATTGATTATATCAGTTCACGAAGTGGTAGTACACTGTACACAAGAGTGATAATTTTGTTTCCAATTTTATGGAAGAAGAGATTGATTTAGGTTATTACATAGATATAAAAAAATCTCAGTATATTTTAGATAATATTTTTATTATTATATAATTATTAATACATAATTGAATTTGGTAAAATAATAAGTAAAATAGAAAGAGCTTGGTGAATACAATTACCTTTGAGCTAAATTTCTTATGAGGCATTAATTTGTTAAAGGACTATATGCCCTTTTATAATTATGGTGAGTGGCACACTTGTAATTTTTCAAAGTTTGAAAGTAATGTAAAGTCACATTCTTAGGATAATGGATCTAAAATGTAGCATTCCTGATCATTAGAAGAGTTAAGATCAAAATATGGCCATACAATATATATTAAAAAGTTTTTATGATATTTAACACTTATTTTTTATTTTAACCCTAGGTAAGTCTGTTTTAACCAGAACCGTCGTAATAGAATTTTACTATTTTTATTATTCATTATGACCAAAAATTAAGTTAAAGTTACTAAATAATATTAAATATACTAATTAAAAATATTTAATCCATTTTATCAAATTCAATTTACAGAATTTTATGAATTTAATTTAATATTATACTCATAATCTCTACAGAGAAGTTCTTTCCAAAGAGAAATTTTGTTTAAATATAAAAAAAATTATATCAAAATCCAACATAAAATTTATTCTAATGACATAAATTGAATAAATAATAATATAGTTAAACTAATTTTAATTTTAATATAATTTAATTAAAAAATTATAATTTTAAAATTCTTTAAATGAAAATATAATTTTAAATAAATAATAACATTATTTACTATTCATTAAAAAAATAAACATTTTAGAAAATTCTAAAAAATTCACACTTAGATAATTTAGAAATTTTGATTTCAAAAATCTAATTTAACATTTACAAATAAATTTTTTAAATTTTAATAAAATTATTTATATTATTTTTTCATAAAAATAATTCAAAATAATTTTAAGGAAAACATATCATTTTGATGAATAAAAATAATTTACTAAAAAACTATTTTCTTTATCTAAATCCATTATTCATATTTCTTATATATAGTTATTACTATTCATACCACCAATTTAATGACTATTATAATGGTATAACATATTACTGTTCTTTTCAACATAGGGTTGTCTATATTTAAAGTTATCGAAGATATTTATTTAAAATGAAATATATCATAAAATATCTGGCTGTTACATCCCACCCCCCTTAAAATGAATGTCAATCTAAAAAATATATCACTATGATCTAACAATATAAGTATATATCTAATGTATTAAATCTTATTGTTCTCAAGTGGCTTCTTTGAATTTCTAATTCATCCAGAAAACATTAAATAGATGAGTAATATTATTTCATTGCACTTTATCTCTTTGATCCATGATTTATACAGGTTTTTCAACATAGTAAAGATCATTCTCAAGCAGTTGTACATTTCATTTTAGTACATGTGAATTTTTAGGTATATACTTCCTCAATAGAGATACATGTAACATGTCGGGACCATGAGAGAGGTTCGGTGGAAATGCCAACCGATAAACTGTAGAATCAACTCAATAAAGAATCTAAAGCGGGCCAATATACCAAGGGATATAATTTCAGTTATTTATGAATATGCTAGGATACTACCATGGAGAAATTCATAGTAATTTCTTTTTAAAAACCTAAGACTCTGTATCTATCCAACATCTACCAGTATAACTTTTCTATCAACTATGAGCTACTCTTACATGCTATTGAATATCTCCATATTCCTCTCCCATTTACTCAGTTTGATCAAGTACCAATAGATTTCATTATCTTACATTATCCTATAAAAATTGATTTCTATGCTTCCTACCATAGAGGGCCTCATAAGGATCCATATGAATGCTTGAGTGAAAGATATTATTTTAAGAAAACTCAACTGAAAGAAGGTATTCACCCTAAAAACCTAATAATTTTAAATAATAAGATCTTAATATATCTCATAGGTTTGAATGGTTCTATTTGAATAAATATTTATTTGATTATGATAATCTATGTTGAAACTTATCTCCATATCTAGATCCTGCTGAAGACTTCGCCATAACTTTGAGATAAACCTCAAATCCCCAAAAGATACAATATAATATGGTACTCAATGAAAATATACCAATTACATAAGGTTTATTAAAGAAACATGATTAAGAGATAAATCTTCTCTAATAGCAATGAATTGGAATGACATTGTAAGTTGATCAAATAAAACAAAAATAGAATTATTGAATTTAGAAATTTTGGGTTGTCCAATGACAAAATACATTGTGTTTTCCCATTTCCATTCTGATATATAAATTATTGTAACACCCCATTAGATTTTTGTCTCCCAACCTTAACATGCTGACATGACATGCATCGTGATACATATTATATAATATCTGTCTTTATGTTTTCCCACCAAAAATTCTCTTTTAGATATTTATACATATTTTTACTTCTAGGATGAATAGAGAATAATGACCTATAGGCCTCTTCTAATAGATCCTTCTTCAAATATGGTATGGATGGAACACATACACGTTTCTTGAACCATACCATTATATCATAATGAAGATTAAACTCATGAAAATTTCAATCTTTATTTTATAGCTGAATATATTTCTTTTTATCCTCTTTAATCCTTACATGGATTGATAGTTGAATATTCATTTAAAAAAAATTATTTCTATCCTTGCTTAAATATTTCCATATCCATTATTTTCAAATCCTAAAATATTGGATGTTTTTTTCCTCATCATAGATAAGATAAAATTACCCTTTAAACATAGAGAATATTCCCCCTTTTTAGACTTCCCATTGTGTTAGTGTATTGAGTAGTAATAATCATTAATCCTCTTCAATTATCTTCTCTTTCATATATTCAACTCTTTCTGGGTGAATATATAAACTCAGATTTTAAAATCATTGTATAAATTTCATATTTCTCCATAAAGATAATTCATCTTTATCTTTAATACAATAATTACCATAGCTAACTATAAATCAGGAGCAACGTAATTTTATTCATGAACCTTCAATTTTCATGTGTCAAAAGATCTAACCATATTATGTTGCATGAGAAAACATATCATTCCTTTTTTAATGCATCATTATAGTTCATAAAACCGTCTATAATGCAATGTAATGTAAGAATAGGTATATTGGAAAACTTTATCTTTAGTTCCTTTAAAAAAATCACAGTAATCTTTCCAAAGGAAATTGGTTCTCTTTTGTGTTAACATGGTGAGTAGATTAGAAATCCCTAATAAATCATCCATAAATAATCAATAATATCTATCCAAATAATGAAACCAATATATATCAACAACCATAGTTAGTCTGGGACATTTTTAAATTACTTCCATCATTGAATGATCCACCCAAATACCATCACATGAGATTATATGATGTAATAATTAAACATTATGAATCCAAAATTCAAAAATGATAATTTTTTGATACAATTTATCCTTCCTTCTGGTCCTAAGTACAGTTCTCAAATGAGATTAATTCGATTAATATCTATTTCAATATATAATAATTCAATTTATAAATACTACCAAAAACTGATCAATGTAACTTATAAAGACTCCATTTATTAAATACACAAATATAGTGGGGGAATTTGAAATACCAACTGGCATCACTATAAATTCATAGTCGTTATACATCAAATTGAAGGCTTTATTTGGTATTTATTTATTTTTTTCCCTCAATTGATATTAACCATATCAAAGTTAAATCTTTGAAATATATTGACCTCCTCATAACAGATAAAAAATCATTAATATTTGGTAAAGGGAACATTTTCATGATAGTGATTATATTATGTTCTTGATAATAAAAATAGAGTCACATTGATATGTGTTTATTCTTAAAAAATAACTCGTGCACCCCAAGGTGAAGCACATGACTTAAAATATTCTACTGAATTTTTTATACAATTTCAACAACCCAATTGGGTCTATCTAATATAGAGTCTTTGAAATATTTGTATAACTATTTATGATTTCTATTGAAAACTCAACATTACAACTTAGAGGAAGGCTAAAAAATTATTCTAAAAATACATAATCAAACTCCAAAATAATAGGAATATCTTTTGTATTGATATTATCCCCAACCATTTGTGATAAATATCCTTTAGATATTGGAATTAAGACCCACAAGATATAAGTATTTTTCATTGGAAGTCTGTATTCATCCTTGCACCAGCAAATGATCACAGGTCTATTTGGAATACAAAATGTGACTTCCCTTCCTTATAAATTGACATGGGATCAAAATAAAGAAAGTTAATTCATTACTAGAATAACATTAAACTCAACTAGATTTAGAATAAAAAGATTTTTAGGAAGCACAGTCCCACAAACATCAACTATAAAAAATCATATACTTGAGATGTGATCAGCATACCATTATGATCCTTCACCACTAACTCAACATCTAATCATTGAGCAAGTATTTTGAATCCCTCTGAAAATTATATATATATAATAAAGTGGGTATATCCATATTTACATAAAACATTATATATTCTATAGTGGATGATAAATATACCTTTCACCACTTTATTCTTGTAACCAACATTGACAATCAGGATCGCATGATATTTCACTTTTTCATTGATATTGAGAGGTTGTTAAAGCTGATCACCTTCATAAACATTCAAATTCATGTTTGTATGTCAAAATTCCTATACTCGTTTAATTTTAATCATTTGAGATTGTGTGGGGCATTAGTTCTTTTCTTCTTCTCCTCTATTGAATTAACTAGAACATTCATCACTTTTCGATATTTAAAGAATTTATGACCCATATTTCAACACTTAAATAACCTCTCAATTCCATTAAATAAATTCCAATTATGTTTCTTACCACATTAATGATATATAAATTGCTATAATTTCTTTCCATAATGTGATTTATTCGAGTTTTCATGAGACTCACACTTTCATTTCATATAAAAACCAACATAATTTCAGGAATCTCTATTTTTCACTTACACATTGAGTGCACATCAAATAATTTATTCATAGATACTAATGTATCGTATAGATAATTCCTTTTGGAGACTGAGTTTTAAGCCTCCAAATAATTGAAAAAAATTTCTTTCCAGGATAATGAATAAACCAGAATCATATATTTTTTGTATTATAAAATTTGGAACAAAAGTACCAAAGGATTCATACTCCTTTTTATTAATCTTGAGGAATTAATTATAAATATGTTTACATTGAATACAATGTAAATAATAACTAAAAAATATCCACTTTAACTCATCCAATTTTATGGAGTCATATTCATCCTATTGTCCCTCATTCTTAATAAGGTTCCACCATTGATCTTATTTTACTTCTAAATGATAACTTGATAGGGAAAAATTTTCATGTTCTAAAAACTAGTGAATAGAGAATATATTTTAAATATTATTGATACATCACTTAGCCATATATTAATAAGAAGACCCTCTAAATTAATGTGTATATTGCCTCATGAAAGACTCAATAGTACAGTTTTCCCTCATTTGCTCATTTAGAATCTCATCATGATTCGTGAACTGAGAAATTTGTTTTGGCATAGAAATATGATTCTAAATTGTAAATCCCTTACGATTTGGTTTCTCAGGTGGGAAATCCTTGCATTATCCATTACATCTATCATTAGAATGGTGTATTTGGTTTCTATCGATTGAGTAAAACTAAAAAACATTGTGTAATCATCATGCTATAGTAACCATGGTGAACTATCATATAATAATGAAATATAATTCATAGGATTTCTAAATCATGAAACATTTTTATCAATATATTTTATCTTATTTTTAAATTAGGTTATCTATTCTCATTAACAAAACATTAATATGTTATCCTACACTTATCATTATCCCCAGGGATTTCTATAAAGTTTTTTAATACTAATATTAAAAAATAACTAAACCTTTTGATTTTATACCAAATAATGTGAGCTCATATTTTAATATATAAATATTACATATTTTTAGGTGAATATTTAATACAATTCACAAATACACCCCTAAGAACCATTAAGGATTGGTGTCTTTGGAGACTAAACCCACAATATTCTTATCTTATGAAAGATATTCAACATCTCCCATAATGATCATCCTAATTAGTACTCTTTATATACATATAATTCTTAAACCTTTTCTTATAACTTGTGGAATGGAAACATAATAAAGGGTGAGCTTATATGCCCAATAAGGGTAAAAATAGGAAATATCAACCGATTTTCATAAGAAAAAATAATATAGGCATAAGAGTATGATATCATGAATATAACATAAAAAGTTCATACCTAATATATCATAGATTTTAAACGATAATCATGGAATATAAGTTAATAATTTCAAAATAAAATTATCAAAAGAGAGAAAAATCATCATTAATCAATCATAAACTATATGTTCATGTCATAAGAGTATGGCATCATTATTAGAATAAAAACCATATCATATGTAAATTTTAACTAATGAGACCATAAATTCATAATATATTAGGAATAAAAACTTGTTTCCCCTAGTGGATCAAGAACATCGACTTGTTCCCCATAGTGTATCAAACATACTGACTTGTTTCCCATTATAGATAAAACACATCGATTGTTTTCCATAATTATATCATGAGATATAATACTTTACCCAATTAATTAAAGGTAAAAAAATTAGGTCTCGCCCATCACACAAGTAAAATAAAACATATTTAGGCTACATTAACACAAAACATTCATCATATCATCTCATCATAACTTGTGAAAATAAAACAAGTTTCAAAAAAATCATCAATTCAATATAGCCCAGCCAATGAAAAAAAATATGCTTCATAAACATATCAACGTGATAATTCATCAAGATAAAGAATAAGGATGGTATAATTGTATTATATCCCTATTAAAACATAATTAACATCTATGGATGTTATCATAGAAGAAAATTCCTTTAAATGAATCACTAGAGTATTTAATTAGGAAAATTCTACATTCATATGGAAATAAGTTCTTTAAAATATAAAAATTTATAACATATGGAAAAAAAATATTTGAAAATAACCTTGAAATTTTTAATGTAATATTCAAGCATTGAGTGTTCAATATTAATGAAAATTTCATTCAAACCATATAAGTTAAAAGAAATCGTTTTTTCACACTTTTATAAAATGACAAAAAGTGCATCATCCAGAAAATGATAAGAAGATTCATTTTAAAACATTTTGTAAATAGTAAATCATGGCTAAAAATTACTTTAAAAAATGATATTATATTATATAAAAACATTCTTAAAAAAAATTATAAAGCATTTATATATAAGAAAAAAAAAATTGACAAAAGTGAGAAATAAAGTAAGTTTTCAATAAAAATATTCTTTCAATTTCATGAATACATAAAATGAGGAAATTGAAAGGAAAAAATATATTCTAAATGATTAACTATAGGAGGAGAAAATTCATGTGATTAGTGAAAGGTATATAATTAAATTTGATCATTAGAAACATAACCACAAACTATCCCAATAAGCAATTAGATTGTAACATCAAAAGCTTACCACTTGGGTAACATTCAAATCAAAACCTCAAGAAAGGGATAAAATGATATGGATATTTATATCCCTATAATATTATTTATTTGAATAAAAAAATATATTCATAGGAATTATATACAACACACAAAATAGAAAAGTTGTTAATATGGAAATCGATTCAAAAAAGTAAAACTAAAACAAAAATCCATTACTTCATTTTCCACTTGCTTGGAAATAAATCTAACCTACTATATAATAAATTTAAATTTTTTATATTTATATAAAATAATAATTTAAATATATATAATTTCATAAATTATCAATTTAAAATATTTTAACTTCCATTTTTTAATAATTATTTACTAAAATTATCGTTTCTGGGGTTAACTATTTCATATTTCATGAGACTATCGGTTCAGTAGTTCCAATCCTTGTACATTGATATTTGTTCCATTATATCAAAAAATTTAATCATGATATAAATATAATATATAGTTAATATATATATTTATATTCATCCATAAATGATAATGATAAAAAATGAATTACACCATTCCAGGAGATGGTAAGATGTATGTACGCAAGAACATTATTTTCACTTTTTGATAGATGCAATGAAAGAATATTAAATATCAATTAAAACTTATATATTAATTATTATATCATATATATAAATTAAATATATAATTATTACCATCCACGTGAATCATAAATATAAAGCAAATCACAATGCTTCAGGGAGGTGGTCGTCCACATGTACGAACGAGCAATGTTATCAGTTTCTAATGGATTAGAATGTAAGAAGGTATATATGATATTATAATTAAAAATTATAATTATGTCATATATATCATAAATATATACTTTAAATCTATCCTTATATTTAGTCGTGATATGGGGTGATGGAAAACGAATCACATCACTCCGTGAGGCGGTAGTCTTCCATACACAGGATCGATGGTTTCATTTCACGTTTTATAGAAGTGGAGATGGATATAGGTTATTAAATAAATGTAATAACATATAACTAAATGATAGATACTGGTTTTGTTGTATTTTAAATTTTATTAAATAATTCAAGGTGGTAAAATATGATGTAAAAAATAAATAGCATTGTGAAGACATTTACCTTCGCCTAAAAAACCTCCTTTAGATATCTTATTAAGAACCATAGGGTTGGAATTTTCATAATGAAACCATCCCTAGAACACGGATAAAAATTTTGGGATTATATTTTGGATAATTTGGGTTTATCAATATGTCTTAATTGGTTTGAATATGTGAGGTGAGGAGATGATATTTTTTAATTTTAGTGAGTGGAACATTTTAATTTTTTTAAGATTTTATAAAATATAAACTAAATATATTTTGAAAATTGCTCAAAAATAGAACATTAGAAATAAATAGATGAGATATGGTTAAAATATAGTCAGTAAGTAAAAATTATAGATTTATTTTAATTAATTTAACCATTCAAATTTTAGTTTAACCCCCAGTAAACTTATACTAACCTTAACTATTATAACATATTTTAAAAAAATTACTATTAATTATGAAAAAAAATTAAGATAACATCCTTAAATAAAATGAATTATTATGATTAAAAATATGGAATATATTTTATAAAATTCAACTCACATGTGTGGCATAATTTAATTTAAAATTAACCATTAATCATGATGAAAAATTATTTTCCAAAGAAAAGGCTTTCTTAGGTATAAAACATTTTTATATCAAATTTAAACATATAATTGATTATAATGATATAAATTTTATTAATAATAATATAATTAAACTAATGTTTCATTTTAAATCATTTTAAAACAAAATTTGACTTCATAAATTCTTTAAATGAAAAGATAATTTTTAATAGATATATTTATTTTTGACCATTCATCAAACAATTAATCTTTTTATAAAATTATAAAAAAATCACTTTATTATATTCTTGACATGTTGATTTAAAAATTTAAGTTAATTTATAAAATTAAATTTTTTAAATATTTAAAAATACGCATTTTATTATTTTCTTATAGAAATCAATAAAAACCTTTTTAAGGAATAGTATCTTTTTCAAGCGTATAAATACTTGACTAAAATATATATTTTTACTCTATCTAAAACCTTTATATAATTTTTCAAATTTTGGTTATTCCAAATAATACCATAAATTTAATTATAATGTTGAAATAGTACAGTATATTATGCTTCATTTTAATTTAGGGTTATTTTTATTACAAGTTATCAAAGAGATCAGTTTACAAAGAAATATATTCTAAAATCTTAGGGTTTTATAGTTTTTATCACATAGATTCCCATTAAAATTTATTTTTCTCTTATTTTCAAATAAACCATTATAGATTCAATTTTCACATAATTTTTATATCAAATCATCTCTTCAAATATTTCATAATCTATTATAGATAAAAAAATTGAGCACTCAACTTTAAATTACTAATGAAATGATCGACCTAACATTCAAGATCAATGATAAAACTATAGGAATACCATGAAAGTATTGTGATGTTTTTTTCATAGTTATTAATGTAATCATCATCCAGTTTTCTTTAAATCTCAAAATTATCTCTCCAATTATGTGTGAACATATTGGGAAAATATTTTTTGAATAATTTATCTTAAAATGATTTCCATTTCATAGAATCAATTTCTTTATTTAGCCTTGTGTTATTGATTAGGTATGATAATGAATCAATTTTATATTACATTTAATATAATTCCCAAAAAAATCCATTCTCTGACCTCTATATAATATAAAATATATTTTCTAATGCATCAATCCATTTTATATAAATTAGTGGATCTAGTGACCAACAGATTATTGGGATTCATTGGTGCATGAATTACTCGATAACAAGTTTCTCCTTAAATGATCTATTTGGTAGAAATAAAGGGTTTAAAATATTGTTCATAAAATTATATGGAATTATCAGGATGGATTGCACTACATTATCCAACACATTAGGTTTCTTTTTGAGTAAATCTCTACATTTTCCATTACAACCATTGTTAACATAGTTCTTTTGGTTTATATCCATTACACTCAAAAAGGAGATGTAGGAAATTTGAAATTATTAAATTAAAAAAATGGAAAACATTATCCTACACTAAATGAAACATAAATGACATATGTTCCAAAACTTTTGAATATATTGGTTTAAAATGAAGTTATCCATGATCCTCACCCTACTTAGTTCTCTAAAAAATATATATTTAT
This sequence comes from Viscum album, assembly GCA_963277665.1. Taxonomy (NCBI): domain Eukaryota; kingdom Viridiplantae; phylum Streptophyta; class Magnoliopsida; order Santalales; family Viscaceae; genus Viscum; species Viscum album. Next base: position 1,891,568,130 of record OY728122.1, on the reverse strand, counting down.
ATCATCTACAATGGTTCATAATTTTACTATATATTAACCAAAGAATATCTACCAAGTGTGATAAACTAGGTGTATAGATAGGCCTCCTTGACATGAATCAGGAATTGATTGAGAAAATACCCAACACACCCTATTCATGGTTATTTCCCTCAGGTACATTTTTGCTAGACCCTTTATCTAAATGGGATATCCATAAAAGGATTAAATTGTTAGGGAAACCATTATAAACATACAACAAGTTACATTTATGTTAATAACCTTGGAAATGGAAAGCATAAAAAAGTCCAAGATTAGATTCTCATTGAGGGTAAACATAATAAAAAACAATCAAATATCATAAGAGAGAATAAGATAATAACATGTATATAATTAGTATTTTTAATAAAGTTACACAAAATAAAAAAGAGAATATAAATCATGGAACAATACATAGAATAACATAATACAAAATTTAAAGAGTTTTGAAACATGTGAAACAAATTTGAACCATGAGAGAACAACATAGTTGAGAGAATAATTATAAAGATCTGGCTTAAAAATAAGCTTAAAACTAAATTTTAAGGCTACCAAACAAGACATTCATCACAAAGATGTCTTTGTATAACCACCCATGAGACTTTATAGGCATGGGAAAGTCTTATTATATACTCTTTGTCATGGGATAAATCCTTATATGTACTATTTTGATATTAGGATACATAAAAATAAAAGAATTAATTTGATGAAGATATAAGACCCTACCAGTGATCATCCATACATGTATGTGGAAAATGAAATAAATTATCATCATAAAATAATAAACCTAAGGAAAAGATATGGTTTTCATATCATCTTTGAATGTAATCACATAAGTTGAACATAAATAATTTCATCCATGTTTAAAAATGATATATCCATTAAAATAAATAGGTATCCAATGATATTTAGTAATTTTCTAACTAAATACCAATCAATCTTGATAATAGATAATATTATATTTACATTTTATAGATAATGGGTATATTATTAAGTTAAAAAATTTAACCAAAAAATGATGAATGGATTTTATTTGATCACCCTTTAATCCATGAAATATAAAATATTTTATTTAAAAATCAAATGCAATGGAAGAAAATTTATGCATATTCATGGGGGGTCATTAGGTAAGACAAAGATAGTGATATATCTTTACTCTAAATTAGAAGGACAATAAATAAACCATATAGATAAATTCATTTAATGTTATCATTTTATTAATATCCATGATCAAGTATATGTTATTTCAAAAAATAGTGATATAGATGAAAAATATTTGTTGGGTGTTTTTGAAAAAAAATCACTTTGAGAATAATAAATATCCATGATATTTTCAAATCATTTTAAAAAAATTATTTTATAAATATGTGATAAAATAATATATTTTATAAACTATGATAAAATGGATATAATTATTCATATAATATGATAAATTTTTCAAAAAGATACTTTCATCAAAAGAACATTATAAATAGATTTTAGAATACTTTTTTAAAAATGATATGTTACAGGAAACTTCTAAAATATATTTTCAAATTAATGAATATGAACATTTAAAAAATAATTACTTTTAAAATAGAAACATAAAAAATTATTCCTTTATATTAAATAATTTTTATCAAAATAAATTTTTTGTGGAATATAAAGCATTTGTGATGAAGGAAAATGTTTTTAAATATTTTGAAATTTCTTGGTTGAAAAGTAATGTTGTAAAAATTGTAACAAAAATTTATTTCTAAAATAAGAGGATGAAAATATTTAGGTCACAAAAGATAACACATAATTAAGATTTCAAATTTAATGGGTAAAAAATTAAATAAAGTAAAATAAGGTAAAGTAGGGGAAACTCTCATTAAATAGGATAATAATTATTCTTAATGATGATTTAATTTTTTGGATTGAAATTTTAATAAGGTAAAATATCTGAATTGAAAGTTAATTTTATAATATAGTGTAAGATAATGTTCCATAAAGTAAAATCATAAGGTGGAAAAAACCAATCATGTTTTAAATAAGATTAATGGGAAGCATAATAACTCGACAAAGGGAGTTGTGTAAGAGAAAAACCCTTACAACATTATTGATTTTTATTCAAGATCCTTTTAGAAAAACAATGTATGGATCTTAAAACCACATAAATTTAATGAATATTAAAAAAATAAATTATTTAGGTTTTAATAAAATAATATAAAAGAAATTATGGAATTTAATATCAAACATGTTACAAGATATTGAAAATTAAACAAAGAATCCCTCACATTGATTTCCCATGTAGTAGATCACACTCTAACCTACAATATAAATAAATTTCCATATTAATCACTTATTCCAAAGAATAGTTCTTGTCTATTAACTTCTTTAAACTAACTTTTAAATTATTCCCTAGATATATATTAGCTAATTTTTATCTATTTTCATTATCATTTGTGAGTAAACTTGATCATTTTGTTGTAGTTTTGTAACAGTGGTGTTGTTCTTAATTATTACACCAAAGTTCATAATTTAAATAAACTAATGGTACTATAAATGATTATTTATAATTATTTACAGCGTTATAATTCCATTTGAGGTGATTATTGGTTTTGATTATTAAATTTGTAATCTATAATGAGTGTGATTCATTAATTTTTAACCAATAGACGGTGGTAAATTAATTTTTGAGTTTAATATTTTTGTTACCATTTAAAAAATCAAATAATTATTTACTTAAATATTTCATATATTATTTATGATTATGTTGTCATATTAATTCATGGTATTGGTTTATATCAATGTTTAAATAAGTATTTAGACCTTCCAAAATATAAACAAATTATAGTTAATGGATGATTATGATTATAAAAGTGGTTTATTTTGGGATAATATCATTATTACAGAACTATAAGAATATTATTTGGATAATTTTATAGTGTCTCAACATATTTCATATGTGTTAAATAAATAATTATGAAACTAGTCAAAAAAAATATAAGATATGTTTTAGAGGTTGTAGTCCACACAACACATGGTTAAAATTTTATTTTATAAAATAATTAGAGGGGTAGAAGATGGATTATAATTTTTCTCTTCAATATAATAGATATATTATATGTTTCATATTTATTCAGGAATTTTACTTTTATAACCAATGGATTTTGATAGCGATGACAAAATAGAAGCCGTTGCTTCATTGAGGCAGTAGTCTTCTAAAAAGAAAAAAGAAGATATCATTTTCTTAATAGAAAAGAGGAAATTTGGATCATAGTTACACACAAAAAAAATAAATATAAATACCTCACTAACTAAATTATATATGAATAAGGATTTTATAGTTTCAATAGTATGAGTTAAAGGAAAAAAATATAGATAAAATGTGTACTTAGGTATAAATCCATGAATTTTCTTTTAGGAATCCACAAAAATTAAGGTCTTAATTCAATGTCTTATGGCCAAAGGAAAAATGAGAATTAAGAGTATTTTAGGGTAATTATATGGAAAAATATTCAATATGAAGACATATTTTTTTAAGGGGTGGTGAGAGTCCCCGTTAATATGTTGTAATTGAATTTTGTAAATATTTCAAAATAATATAACGAGTACACCTGTTTCACAAGTCAATTATTTCTAAAAATGGGATATAATGGAGTTAAGGATGATATAAGGTAGTCAAAATCTCAAACACTCAATTATAAACGTATTTTTAACATATTTTAATCCATTTACCCAATGATTTGTTATTTTTCTATTTGAGGGTTTAATTCGTTAACTATTTTTTAAATATGTAATTTATATTTAATACATAAAAATAAAATGGTCCTCATTAAATATTTTATAATTTACTCATTAAATTATGAATTAATTTTTTTTATAAAAAATTATTTTTAATAAAAATTAATTGTAACATTAGCTCTTATAACCCTTAAAATCATGTTTAAAAAAAGTTTTATTTTTATGCATAAAACTTTTTATAGAATAAAATTATCAATGACTTTGATTATAGAAATATAAATTTTTTTATTATAATTCAAATATAATTTATGTAGGTTTCAAATAAAACTAAAACCAAATTCTAACAAAATATTTTTTAATTATATGAAAACAACCAAAATAGTTTTGTTGAAAAATATTGATGAAATCACTAAAATGTTAATCATTGGTTTTCAAAATTCATAATATTAATTTTAAAATTTATAGTTTTACTCATGAAATACATATTTCTAAAGACTCGGAAATTTCAAGGAAAATTTTTTCTTAATTTCCTTCGGAATTTTACAAGAGCGCAGTTTCTGACAGCACCTGATTCCGAGGCCCGGTGTGCTCGGAATCATTTTCCGAAGTTTAGCTCGGGTACGTTCAATGAACGAACGAGCGGGTTTTTCTAACTTTTGAACTGGTGCTCGAAATTGAAATCTGAGGGCACCGATGGAATCGCAGCGCCGGTAATTACTTAATAACACCTTTTCCGGAGTTGCGTTTTCTCGGGTGGAGTTTTACTTAATTGGGTTAACTAAAGAATAAAATAAAATACTCTGCAACAGATTTTATTTTTATTCAAGGAAGTGTTAACCTAAGCTAAGTGGTTGAGTGGGACCCACATCCTAACTAATCCGTTAGGTAGGATATTAGTGGGGTGGGTCCCACATGAGACCCACCCTTTCAACTTCCTCAACCCCTTTTTAAATAAGGTAACGCACCCGCACCCCCCCCCCCCCTTTTAAATAAAGTCAACTCATGCGTTTAATTAAATATTAAACGCCTCTATTAATAAGGTGGTTTAAACATTGAAATTAATTCAATTAATTGTTTGATTCCATTTTGAATTTCAAACTTAAGTCTTGAGTAATAAAATAAGAAGGTGTCTTATTTTATTATTGTTGGAGCTTGTTGTGTTGAGTTTTTGGGAGAAAAAGGGGAGTCTTGAAGTTCTTCGTTCTTCGTCGAAGAACGCGAAGAACGCCGACCTCCGACGAAGGTCGACAAGAACGTCAGATCCTCGGAGATCGACGACGCGATGCCGATGAATCTTTTCTCCACAATGCGACGATCCTCCTTCTGCGACCTCTCTTTCTGCAATGATCAATTCCACGACGTCCCTTTCCGCGACAAACCCCCTCCGATGACTATGCTCGAGGTAGGGGTTTAATTTGAGAATATTAATAATCTCATGATTGTTTTCCTTCTAAAACAAGAATGCGGATCAACTCATAATTAAGTTGATCCACAAAAGTTTTTGTTTGCGGGTTTGGAATTTCCTTTTGATTGCGAAAAAACCGTAGAGAGATTATTTCTTTTTGTTCCTGATTACTTCCATCGCGGTTTATCGTCCTTGTTTGAGCCGTCTGATATCAAAATAACAGGAGCAGGTCAGAACGCATGAACACAGCTGACCCTCCTTCCCCCTTGGTTGTTGATTTTGTTGCGGCACGTATAAGGCGACGCGGTGTCGTTGCACCGCGAGGAAGCTATGAGTTTGGGGGAAGAAGCGATGCGCCGTCGCGCCGCGTTGGGGAACCTGGAAGAGACCGCGGCCGGAGCAGGGCTGCGGCGAAGCGGCGCGGCGCCTTCGCGCCATGCCGGACGGACCAAGTCTGCGGCCTTAGGCCACGGCGGAGCAAGGAGCGGCGACCGGTTTCTGGCCGCCGGCGTCGGAGTAGGGGGACCGGCCCGCGCCGGTCCCATGGTGCAGCAGCCGGCCAGCCGGAGCGGGCCGGCCGGTCAGGGGGAGAACTGGGGGTTCGAAACCCCTGGCTGGAATCAGGAGCGGTCCCCACATGGGATGTCGTGTGTCGTTAAACGGGGGGGCAGCGCCTCCCCCCCCCCCCAAACCGCTCGGCCGTTTCGGCCGACCCACCTGGCCGCGCCCAGGCCGGGTCGGGCCGCGCCAACGGGGTCGGGCCGCCCCGGCTGGGCCGGGCCGCGCCCTTTTGGGCCGGACCCAGACCCGGATCGGGCCGACCCAGGGGGTATCGGGCTGGGTCGGACCGGGCCCGAACCCCTATTCGCGGACCTCTTACGGTCATTTGCCCATATCTTGGGCTACGGACCTCCGATCGAGGCACCGTCAGCTGCGATGCAATCCATGGATCGATATGGTCGTTTTGGTATATTACACTAAAGGTTTCGAAGAACATTGAGTATGGATGGGTTGGTTCGGATACGAAACCAATCGGGCCCTCGGAGCGGAAACACTTATATCATGAGCTCTGGACGTCCGATTGATGTGCCGTCAACTTTGTTGGATTCCTATTTATGAGAAGGTTCTTTTGGAATACTTCACCTGAGGTTTGGATACAGTTGGTGTAAATCCAGGTTGGATTGTACCCGAAATCCAACCGGGCCCCTTGAACAGAAAAGCTGATAACTTTCAGACCGGACGTCCGTTTGACGAATCGTCAGCGGCGTTGGTGATCACGTTGAGAAACGGTCCCTAAGAGTATACCCTATGAGAGTATGGGGTATAGTTGAGATGCGGTCAGGTTGGTTCGTACACGAAACTAACCGGGCCCCTAGGACGAAAAGGCTAATAACTCACAGACTGGGCGTCCGATTGACGCGCCGTCTGTAGTGTTGAGACCCCTATGACGAGGCAATACTTTGAGATACTTCTTCATGGGACTTTGTGATACTTGGAGTATCAACCAGTAGCTCCTGGAACAGACCCTCCCAGAGACGAGCGTACGGAGTACGGAGACCGTGTAGCCGGCTGAGACCTGACGACTGCTTGACCGACTCGACTTGGAGTGAGTCGACTAGCCCAGTGGACGGAGAACTACATTGTTTGGGTGCAGACCCATGGCGGATGGAGCACTACAGTGTTTGGGTGTAGACTCGCGGTACTCGTCTGGAGAGTACCTCTGCAGGCTATTAGGGGGGGATGCACTACTATGTTTGGGTGGCAGACCCCAGTGGGTAGCACTACTATGTTTGGGTGGCTGACCCGCGGTACTCGACAGGAGGAGTACCTCAGCAGTCTTAGGTTAGTGATCAGTACCTCAGAGTCGTGACAGGATCACTGTACACTCCAGAGACGGGGCTCTTCAGCAGTTACGGTTTCTATAATTAAAATCCTGGTTTGAGCTGAGTCAATGACCTTTGTGTTTTCCTCATGATTGAGATGGGTCACTTTATAACTTTGGTATATGTATGGGAATATTACTGGGTAGTGTTTATCCATTGATTTCATAATATTTGTGTTTCCTCATGATTTAGATGGGTTACTTGATAACTTAGGTATATGTATGGGCATATACCTAAGTAGAGGTTATCTGTTGAGATCTTCTTTTTGGTTATCCTTGTTGGATTTAGTTATTCCTTGAGGGTCTCGGGGTCCCTACTGAATATCGTTATACTCACCCCTGCACGGGCTACGCCCGCACTTCGTTGTGTTGGTTGCAGACGTCGGGCAGCGCTGACAGAGGCCGACTGTTCGAGGACTGGACAGTACCCGGAGGTGGACCTCACGACGAGTCAGTGTCCGGAGGTGGATTTCATGATGAGACGGTACTCAGAGGAGGTTGACGGGTGAGAGCGTTGTGGAGGCTATCTGTACCTACCCTTCATGTAGGATCCATGGTGGACGATCCAGGAGCTGTGCTATCTATACCTATCCTTCAGGTAGGATCCGAGGAGGGCGAACCAGGAGCCACTTCCATTCTTCCAGCTGTTTTCCTTTTTCTATTGTACTTTCGTTCAGTTGTAGCTGTACTTTCAGTTGGGTTTGTATTCTGGACCACTTACTTTTCAGCACTTTCTTTTGTACTTAGTGTATTACTTCTGCTTGTACTCTGGGATGTTTTGTTTACTTTTATTAAGGCAATGTCTTCCCAGTTGTCAGGATTTACGCCTTTGGTGCTAGTCGCTAGCCCCTGGCCTATGGAAGGCGGGCTTGGGGTAGTCACGGAACGGGCCCCGAGGATGGGTCGTGACAAATTGGTATCAGAGGAGTTCGTTTCTACCGCAGAACTTATAACTCTGATATTTTCTTTCTGTGAAGCGATAGTGTTAAGAGTACCGAGTGTGGTTTTTAGTTCAGGGAGTCCAGTGTTGGTGCAGGTGGCCGACGTATCCATACACCAGGACCTTGACAACTGATTTCTGACTTTATGCAAGAAAACACTGATTGCGTGTGTGTTTTCAAAGGTTTTCCCTTAAAACAGCTCAAACCAGGTCAGCTCACCAGGTATAAATCATTTGACCGTGTCACTTTGTTTCTTCAGGATGCCTTTCCACGGATGATTAGTTAGAGCCCTGAGAGATGTATGTACCGACAGCCTGTCGAGCGATGAGGCTTCGGTACAGGGACCTCTTGCAATTGAGGCACCAGCGGGACTACCATATGTTGGGACACCGATGCCACCAGCCCCAGGAGTATGTGATGCACACTGCTTGAGCGCACTGCATGTGTTCCAGCGCCAGAGGCCACCCAAGTTCTGGGGAGAGACGAACCCACAGGCGGCTGAGGATTGTCTGGAGGCTGTGGTGGGAGTTTTCAGGATAGTGGGTACACCAGCGGACTTCATGGTGATCTTTGCTGCCAGCCTCTTTCAGGCAGCAGCTGAGAGATGGTGGAGCCACTGGTTCCAGTCTTGCGACGGGATGACCTTCACCTAGGAAGACTTCGCGACCTTTTTTAGGGTGGAGTTTTTTCCAGTAGCTCTGCACCTCGAGCGTGTTCAAGAGCTGCTGCCTTTTCCGCATGTTTTTCCATTAGTAGCCGAGTCATCTGTAGGTAGTAGACAGATGATGCAGAGTTCCAAGAGGAACAATGCCAGCCGTAGGAGGAGTATGAAGTGTTATGAATGCGGAAGGAAGGGTCACCTGGCACGTGACTGTCTGAACCCCCACACAGTTGATCTGTGGGTGTTGGAGGAACCACCGAGGCAGAAGTAGTGGTGGGTTCTTGAGCAACAGCCGAGCAGTGGACAAAGAAGTAGAGCTTCGGGAGCAGGTGGACAAGAGCGGAACTAGTGGATTACTTTTGTTCTTGGTACTTCTAGTTCCATGTTGCTGTTGTATTTGTGTCTTTGTACTATGAGTTGCAGTAATAAAAAGACAGATATCTTTGTGATGTTTACTTCTTCTCCTTTTGTTTGGTTGATACTAAGAGGTCCCAGTTAAAACTATTGACTGGACCCTCACTTTCGAGATTCCTACTGAGGAAACCCAGAGACCTCACGCCGATGCCGACAGCGTGACTCGACCCTTAGAGGCGAGAGTGATGGTTGGATCTCTTGGTAGTAACGTTGAGGTCTTACGACGTCATCCATGGCATGAATGCATCATTCATGTCAGGATTGACTATATTAGGGAATGGGCATGGTTCATCCAGGGGATGAGACCGAGTTTCTCTTTTTGGAAAAGGATAAATCTTAGCAACTCTTACAGATCGTAGGCAAATAAGGGTAGTCATTGACCGACTTGCCACATCGGCAACTTCCTACCAACCAGAGATGGTACGATTTACGAAGGGGAAGGTGCAGATCATTCAGGAGTGGATGAAGACTGCACAGCGCAGTAGGAAACAGGAAACTGGCGCCAGTCTCAGAGACTTGGGCGTGTAAATTTTTCATGAAGGAGTGTTAAGGATAGATTAGTCTGTAGAGAAGCATATGTGGAGGCAGATCTAGGAGAGAAGCATGAGGTGGTGTACATTTCAACATGTTACAACCAACCGCCTTTGTTGTTCCCGCCAGGATCAGGGAGCTGGATGGTTGGGGAAGAGAGTAGCTGCATGCAGTCAAGGAGAGTGACCCAATGGCTCTAAGAATGATTCTAGGGATAGTCTGTGTACACTACTAGTTGTCGTAGTAACAGATGTTGATACGAATCATTCCTTCCTTAGACGAATCTTGTTCCAGACCTAGAGTTTCCGGTAAGTCGTAGACTTGACCCTCACATCTGGAGATACCTTGGGAGGAGAATGGATAATCACACTTACGTTGACAATGTGGTCTGACCCTCGAGGTTAGAGTTTCGGTTGGATTCTCTTGGTGGCAGCGTCGAGGCCTTACGATGTTGGTCTGGGTATGGATTGGATTCATGGTTCATACTTAGATTGACTTTATTAGGAAAAGATTTTGTGGTTTACCTACAATGTTGGGATGGGTTTTCCTTGGTCGGCGAAAAGGAAACCCCATTCAGCACAAGATAAACTCATGCAAAGGAGGGTGTAGCCGATCACTCTTGAGTCGGCCAACCTTACCATTGTGGCAGCAGGAGTTTTGAGTTTCAGTTCTAATCAGGAAAGGGAGACCTCTAGAGTTCGAGGATAACGATCACGACCTTATACGGGTCTCACCTCGATGAGGTTTACGGAGATGAGGCCAAGGTGGCATGTAATCTCTGAGGTTCAGTGGACCTTTTCAGGTCCTCAATAGGGTAGGCGAGGTGGCTTACCATTTGACATTTCCACCGAAGTTGCACCAGGTGCATGATCCTCCACACATCACCGACCTCAAAGAGTTGGACATTGGCGATGGGGTGACTTTTGTGGGTTATCAGTAGAGGTTAAGGATCGACAGGAGAGGTCCTATGAGGACAGTCGATTCCTCTTGTGTGCTTTCGTTGGAAGCACGGAAACCTCTAGGTGAGCACATGGGAGCGGAAGGCTCAGATGCGTGCTCAATACCACTTTTGTATCCCTAGTTTGTGTTAAATATTTACAGGGACGCAAATCCCTGAGGTCGGAGTAATGTAAAGACCCGGAAATTTAAAGGAAATTTTTTTCTTAATTTCCTTTGGAATTTTACAAAAGCGCAGTTTTTGACGGCACCTGATTCGAAGGCCCGGTGTGCCCAGAATCATTTTCTGAATTTTACCTCGGGTATGTTCAGTGAACGAACGAGAGGTTTTTTCTAACTTTTGAACCGGTGCTCGGAATTGAAATCCAAGGGCACATATGGAATCGCAGTGCCGATAATTACTTAATAACACCTTTTCTGGAGTTGTGTTTTCTCGGTTGGAGTTTTACTTAATTGGGTTAACTAAAGAATAAAATAAAATATTGTGCAACAGATTTACTTTTCAACTCGTGCGTTTAGTAAAATATTAAACGCCTCAATTAATTGGGCGGTTTAAATGTTGAAATTAATTCAATTAATTATTTTATTCAATTTTGAATTTCAAACTTAAGGCTTGAGTAATAAAATAAGAAGGTGTCTAGTTTTATTATTGTTGGAGCTTGTTGTGTTGAGTTTTGGGAGAAAGAGGGGAATCTTGAAGTTCTTCATTCTTCGTCGAAGAACGCGAAGACTGCCAACCTCCGACGAAGGTCGACAAAAACACCAGATCCTCGGAGATCAACAAAGCGACGTCGACGAATCTTTTCTCCACGACGCGACGATCCTCCTTCTGCAACCTCTCTTTCCGCAACGATCAATTCCGCGACGTCCCATTCCGCGAAAAACCTCGTTTGACAACTACGCTCGAGGTAGGGGTTTTATTTTAGAATAGTAATAATCTCATGATTGTTTTCCTTCGAAATAAGAATGCGGATCAACTCATTATTAGGTTGATCTGCAAAAGGTTTTGTTTGCGGGTTTGGAATTTCCTTTTGATTGCAGAAAAACCGTAGGGAGATTATTTATTTTTCTTCCTGATTACTTCCATCATTGTTTATCGTCCTTGTTTGAGCCGTCTGATATCACAATAACAGGAGGAGGTCGGACCGCAAGAACACGGCCGACCCTCCTCCCCCCTTGGTTATTGATTTTTGTTGTGGCACGGGTAAGGCGGTGCGGTGTCGTTGCACCGCGTGGAAGCTATGACTTTGGGAGAAGAAGCGCGGTGCCGTCACGCCGCGCCGTTGAAGTCGAACAAGTCGCAACGCCGTCACACCACGCTGGACGGACCAAGGCCACGGCGGAGCAGGGAGCGGTGGCCGGTTTCCAGCCGCCAGCGTCGGAGCATAGGGACCATTCCTTGCCGGTCCTGTGGTACAGCAGCCGACCGGCTGGAGCGGGCGGGCCGGTCAGGGGGAGAACCGGGGGTTCGAAACCCCCGGATGGAAGCAGGAGTGGCCCCCACGTGGGGGGCCACGTTTCATTAAATAGGGGGGCCAGCGCCTCCCCCCCAAACCGCTCGGCTGTTTCGGCCGAGCCACCTGGACGCGCTGGATGCGCCAGCGCGCCGGGCCGGGCCGAGCCGCGCCGGGCCGGGCCAGGCCATGACCAAGCCGGGCCCGGCCGCGCCGGCTGGGCTGCACCGTTCCCTTTTGGGCCGGACCCGGACCCGGGTCGGGTCGACCCTGGTGGTATCGGGTCGGGTCGCACCGGGCCCGAACCCCCTATTCGTGGACCTCTTATGGTATTTTGCCCATATCTTGGGTTATGAACCTCCGATCAACTCACTGTCAGCTGTGATGAAATCCTTGGATCAAGACGGTCGTTTCGGTATATTACACTCAAGGTTTCGGAGAACTTTGAGTATGGCCAGGTTGGTTCGGATACGAAACCAATCGGGCCCTCGGAGCGGAAACGCTTATATCTTTAGTTCCGGACGTCCGATTGACGTGTCATCGACTTTATTGGACTCCTCTTGATGAGACGGTTCTTTTGGAATACTTCACCTGAGGTTTGGACGCATTTGGAGTAAGTCCGGGTTGGATTGTAACCGAAATTCAATCGGGCCCCTAGAACGGAAAAGCTGAAAACATTCAGACCGGACATCCGTTTGACAAACCTTCAACGGAATTGGTGATCACGTTGAGAAGCAGTCCCTAAGAGTATACCCTATGAGAGTTCAGGGTACATTTGAGATATGGTCGGGTTGGTTCGTACACGAAACCAACCGGGCCCCTGGGACGAAAAAGCTAATAACTCACAGATCGGACGTCTGATTGACTTACCATCTGTTGTGTTGAGACCCCTATGACGAGGCGGTCCTTTGAGATACTTATTCATGGGACTTTGTGATACTTGGAGTATCGACCAATAGATCGTGGAGCAGACCCTCCTGGAGACGAGCATACGGAGTACGGAGACCGTGTAGCTGGCTAAGACCTGACGACTGCTTGACCGACTCGACTTGGAGTGAGTTGACTAGCCCAGTGGACAGAGAACTACTTTGTTTGGGTGCAGAACCATGGAGGACGGAGCACTACAGTGTTTGGGTGCAGACCCACAGTACTCGTCCGGAGAGTACCTCTGCAGGCTATTAGGGGGGATGCACTACTGTGTTTGGGTGGCAGACCCCGGCGGGTAGCACTACTGTGTTTGGGTGTCTGACCCGCGGTACTCGACAGGATGAGTACCTCAGTAGTCTTAGGTTAGTGAGCAGTACCTCGGAGTCGTGACATGATCATTGTACACTCCAGAGACGGGGCTCTTTAGCAGTTACGGTTTCGATAATGAAAATCCTGGTTTGAGCTGAGTCAATTGCCTTTGTGTTTTCCTCATGATTGAGATGGGTCACTTGATAACTTAGGTATATGTATGGGCATATACCTGGGTAGTGGTTGTCCATTCATTTCATAATCTTTGTATTTCCTCATGATTGAGATAGGTTACTTGATAACTTAGATATATGTATAGGCATATACCTAAGTAGAGGTTATCTGTTGAGATCTTATTTTTGGTTATCCTTGTTGGATTTAGTGATACCTTGATGGTATCGGGGTCCCTACTGAGTATCGTTATACTCACCCCTGCACGGGCTATGCCTGCACTTCGTTGTGTTGGTTTCAGACGTCAGTCAGTGCTGACAGAGGCCGAGTGTTCAAGGACTGGATGGTACCCAAAGGTGGACCTCACGATGAGTCATTATCCGGAGGTGGACTTCATGAAGAGACGGTACTCGGAGGAGGTTGATGGGCAAGAGCGTTGTGGAGGCAATCTGTACCTACCCTTCAGGTAGGATCTGTGGTGGTCTATCCAGGAGCTGCGCTATCTGTACCTACCCTTCAGGTGGGATCCGAGGAGGGCGACCCAGGAGCTGCTTCCATTCTTCCAGTTGTTTGTCTTTTTCTGTTGTACTTTCATTCAGTTGTAGCTGTACTTTCAGTTGGGTTTGTATTCTGGCCCACTTACTTTTCAGCACTTTCTTTTTTACTTAGTGTATTACTTCTGCTTATTCTCTGGGATGTTTTGTTTACTTTTTTTAAGGCAATGCCTTCCCAGTTATCAGGATTTACACCTTTGGTGCTAGTTTCCAGCCTCTGGCCTATGGAAGGTGGGATTGGGGTAGTCACGGCACGGGCCCCGAGGACGGGTCGTGACAATATTTTTCCAATTCAATGTTTTTATACACTTTAAGTTCTTTCTTATAAAATTGTAGTTTTGGAAAATATTGTATATCTAAAATTCACCTAAAAATCAGTTTTTTATTAAGATATCAAAATTCACCTTTGGCTAATATTAATATGTGGAATAAAAAATCAAGTTTTTTTTAAATTAAAATCTATAAATTTTACAAATATTTATTTTAAATGAAAATATAACAAAAACACCTTTTATTGAAAAATGAAATTTTTAATTGTTATGTTCCCTTAGAACTATCGCATATCAATTCCTAACATAATTATGTTAATATGATAGTTAATATGTTGAAATGTTATAAATTAAAAAATAAAATTTTAAAAGTTTTATTTTTTAATTTATTAATACATTAAATAAATTTTTGAGAATAAAAAATCCTTTTATCATAATAAATAAAATTAATTATATATCCTCTAAATATTTTCATTTTTAATGTTTAGTGTATTTTTAATTAATAGATGTTATATTATTCTAAAATTTTCTTAGTAATAAATATATCATTACTCATTTTAGTTTGGTGTTCTGTGTGTTGTGTTCTATTAAACAATGTATTTATATAATGTATTAAATTCTAAAATATCAGGGTTTTAGAGAGAGTGAGACCATCACTTATAAAATGGTATGCCAACCCCACCAAAAATCATCACAAATATTCCTAGGTTGTTAGGAAATGATAGCACATCATATAGGGGTTTCATTGTGTGATCCCTTACACTACCTTCGGTGGTCCTCCCCAAATTTGAAATTCTAATCATGTCCCCCTTCCTCCATGTCATGTAAAACCATAAGGGATCGCCCTTAAATATGGGTCGTAATAATTATCACAACCCAAACCATCATTTTGAGTAATTTTACCTATATTAAATGACCTCCTGAATTCATTCATCCTTCACAATATATCTGCCTTATGACATGGAATAGTCTTGAGTCATACAACCTCACCACACTCTGACTTTCTACATTGTGGATTGATAACCTCCTACTACTAAATATTATCCACCAAAACCTAGGAACTTGATTTAGTTGTTCTTCCATTGAGTTACCATTTATAAATATTCTTGTAAATCATTTAAAATAATATAAAAACAACTTATCCTTTATCTAGATTCAAAAAAATAAAATTTATTCTTATTTTCAATTACACATAACACCATCATTTGTATCAACCTTCCCACAACAATTCTTCTCATCTTCTATAATCCATGATAATTATCCAAAAATAAATACTGACATACATCAATCGTTAGCTCCCTACTAACTTTCCATGAGTCATCACCAAATTCCCATCACACATCTATTATACAACTATAACCTCTAATTAATATTATTCACCTAATAGATCTACCCACTCACTATGCTTCTTATAACCTGATCAACAACTACCATCATATCTCTAGCATCATTTCATTTTGATCCATATATTAATGCTTAATATATGGGTTTCTAATTAATGCTTCTATATATATAGAAAATTGACATTTAGTCATTTTTTTATTACATTATAATAAATAGAAAACCCCCCACTTGTTACACATCTCCATCTCTCCAAATTACAATGCCTTATTTTCTAGAGGAATTGTAAAATCATCTAAACACTAAAATAAATGTCTAAAACTAATACCCACTCTAATTCCATGGTTAGAACTTGAAAAACCATATCCACTATCATACTCCAATCATGAGTGTGGGTAAAAATTTCATATAATGTACTCTCATATTCTCTCTTATACAGGTAAATAATAAACATGATATTCTTACATCAAGACTAATTTGATGGTCCCCCCATATATGTATCCTTATATTCACCTCATTAAAACAGTCATATATTCTTTATCACCTATTTTCAGTACATTACCAATCATAATGACTTGATGTGACCACCCCACTCATACCTGAGATCCAACATGAAAAATTGATCACCTAACACAAATATGGCGCTCAACTACACTTATAAACCCTAAAACATCAATGATCGAATAATTGATTCATCTATAGTATTATGGTTTTTTCCACAACAATTATCCACACAAAAAAGATAATTCTAGGAAATTTTGATCCCCAACATAGGGATTTCCCATTGAAAAGAAATTTTACCATCCAAACAATGAGATAATCAAATCTCAAATACAGCTACTCGAGTGAAAGATCAGACATCTATTCCATAATACTAAAATAAATGACACTCTATTGAATATATCAGGATATACCTACCTCATATCCCTTGTGGACACTTAGTCCACCATAGTTAATCTAAAGAATCCATGCAAAATAGGTCCATATGAGCATCCATTAATTTTTATAAAATTTTGACCACATTGGTCCACACCCACCAACATCACTTAGTCCCTCCCATAAAATCTTGGAACACTATAAAAGAAAAAAAAAATATAGGTATTTTTTTTCTAAAAAACTAAAATCAAAGTAAAAAATGGTTTACATGGGTTCCAGACTATAGTTTTAAATTTGACTCAAATCACATTACACACCAAACCCACGTGATTTTTTATTTATACCCCTTGGAATCCATATAGATTTCATAAAAATAGAAATATTAATAATTTCTAACCTCAATAGTTCTTCCAATTCTAAAAAACTAATACCATTTTCAAAATTCATTTTGAAATCCATTTTCAAAACCATTTTTCTCATATATTCTCGAAACCAAAAAATATAAATAACTTAAAAAATAAATTTATACATGAGCTATTTAGATAAAAAAAAAATACAATCCAATTTTATACACAACATGTTCCACACCTGAGTTTTATTTTTAATGTGGATGTTTCTTCATAAAAAATAGTTTTTCAAAAATATACGACATGAAAAAATAACTTCTCTATGGAGACTGGAAAATAGAAACAAAATCAATCAAACAAGTCCCTCATCCCATATTATTCTAATCAAACCTTATAATTCATTCATGAAAACATTGTATATATTATTAATTTCTAAAATTATTAAAATTCATGGAAAATAAAACATGTAAAACAACACCACCCATAGTCACATGTACAATATCAAAATCATTCCATTATCATGATGAATAAACAATTCCCCATATCATGGATGAGAATTATTACTTATCCTTAGCCTCAACCCACAAACATTGTAATTATTAGTCCAACACCCCATTCATCCTCGAGTTATTAGTCCTAATATTGAGAATCCCTGGGATTCATGGGTTTCAGCTGAATCCATGTTGGCCAGGCATGCTACAAATCTGACTCCATAGTCTCAAAAACATAACTCCTCTTATAATTGAAACTATTCAATTAGAAATCATGTTATGATTATATTTTATGATATC
This sequence comes from Viscum album, assembly GCA_963277665.1. Taxonomy (NCBI): domain Eukaryota; kingdom Viridiplantae; phylum Streptophyta; class Magnoliopsida; order Santalales; family Viscaceae; genus Viscum; species Viscum album. The sequence goes on along the minus strand of OY728122.1, from coordinate 1,891,550,577 downwards.
CTGGATTGAATCACCTGAATATCACTTCAACTGGGATACTAAATGAAATAGAGTGATCCAATATATATAAGATATGTTGTTGATTAATGGTGAAGTCTAAAAAATACTATGGATACTACTCCATCTAAAAATATACATACTATAATTCCTAAGTATAGGGAAAATTATTCATGTTCCCTTTCATATAATAGAAAAATATTAATCATATAGCCCAGTTAATTGTTCTCTCAGAGGGACCATATAGTTCAAAATGGAAATATGTGACATATACTATAAGATACATTAAAATATAATAAATTTGTAGTGGTAGTTTAATATATATATATATATATATATATATTACATGAATCATATATAATAAATATATTTGTATATTTACCCTTACAGAAATATAAAAAAATTGAAAAGGAAACATGCCTCAGAACCAACTCACATAATCAACCATTTTAAATATATATCCATAATGACAACTAGATTTTCATCACATTTATGACTTTTAATTATAGAAATGCATAAAATAAAATTGGAATGTACACATACGTACATCAAAACTCATGAAATGTATGTGAATATGGGTGATTATAATTACCATGTATGAATTTTTAATTCCCCAATATTAATAAGTATTTTTATAACAAATTTGGTGTTTATAAAATACATATTATAATTGTAGTCATGCTCATGAAACACTTACACCCAAAAACATAACACATAATTCACATAATATCTTTTATGAGGGGCCATTATGTGTTATCCATGACACTATAACACATGAACTCAATTTCTTTTTCCAGTGTTAGTAATATGTCCCTCATAGTCACTACAATAGGTAACCCATCATGGAAATTAGAAACGTAGCCATTAATTAGGATACAAGAACCAATCAAGTTCTTAGACTAGGTCCTCTCAGTTATGGGACGATGAACATATATATAATTTTATGGTATAGAAACCATATTACTCGTGGGAGGTCATATATCATTTACCCTAAACAACTCCCCTTATGGTTGGTCACATGATAAGTACCCAAACTAGCATCTCTCATGGAAGGTATCACATCAATTACCCAATCCAAACCCTCTCAGGGGTGAACACACATAATATTCCTATACAATCCCAACTCACTCTAGGGATGTCACACTTTATGTAACCAAACTATCCCTTCACACTCAAAGAGGTTTTAAATCTATTTAATGTCACCAAATATTCTCACTTGTTGTTTTCCTAATATCAAGAATAACATACCATCATATATCATCAAGTCATCATCCCACTTAGGAAGTGGACACAACTATCCATATCAATATATCACTAAAAAATTATAATGGAATCAAATAATAAAACATAACATATCCCCAAGGATAGACCTTGTATCCTCCCTTACCAATATCTCTAGGTCACTCCCATACCTCAATTAACACACTCAATGCCTCTAAATGAGATGGAAATCATGAATCAAACTCATATGTCTGAATAAATTGTTGTTTATACATTAATAGAACCTAATATCTCACTCAAGGAAGAAATTATAGAAGAGAAAAACGACTCATCACTTCATGCAACCATATAGGGTTCAATAGATTACAATTCATTTTACCCATATGTACACTGTAAGAGGTCAATAGGATCCAAAAGGACCAAGAAATAATGATACTAATGGCAAAAAACCATTATTTTCACTAATGAAATCATACATCACCATTCCATGTAAATGATATATAAGTAAATCAAAATAGTGAATCGCATAAAAAATCTATCATGATTTAGAATACAAGTAATTTCCAACATGATTTCAAATGTTCCACAACCAATATCATCCAATCCATTCAAAAATTCTATTAAAAAAATTCAAAATTTCCCTTTTCAAATTGATTGGACAAGGAATCCCATGCCATCTTACTCAGGATATTCCCTTAGAGAAAAAACCTTAAAATCCAAAAATTCAATACTCGTTTTAAAATACCATTTAAAAATAAATATTTGAATAATTGAATTTAATTTAAAAAAAATTAATCAATTCTATACCCATTATAAAATAACATTTTAAATTAAATGCTTATGTACTTTTGAAATACTACACATTCCACCAAAAATCACTAAATAGGAACATATACACTCATTTGAAAAATGTAACCCCAATAAACCAGTTATAAATATTTTTTATCCTTATTGAATATTTAAGAAATTAAATTCTAACCCAATTTAAGTGAAAAATAATAAAAGTTGTGAAGCTTTTGGAAATAATCATAATAATTCTCAAAGATGAACAAAAAATCCCTAAATGAAAAATAATAGTAAGGATAAGGTCAATTAACTCAAATGGTTAGTTATTAATAGATATAATGCTCATTTAATCATCCTACATCTCCTTGATCACCAAATGCTATAAAAGACCCCAGAAATTATATGTGGTCCACTCTCGACACTAAAAAATACCTAAGACACACAAAACCATGATTTATTCACTCGAACCAACCTTCAAGTAACCATGATTTTTTTTAAAAAAACATTAATACATCTATAGGTAAACATATCTAAAGAAAATGAAAAACTATGATATGAACACCTCATTATAATACCTCTATTATAAGAAACACACTAATTCCCCATGAAGCAACATGATTTCTATATGATTTAGTGAAATTTTCTCTACAAATCACCACGTGAATGAATAAAATTTATGGAACAATATGGGGATGACTATGTGGGATACTGAGAGAGAAGTTACCATGAATAAATATGAAAAAACCCTCTATAACAACCTATTCTAATGAGATGAAATGGGGAGATGGGGTAGAATATTAACCTCCTCCCACTCAAATTTCTTTAAATAGGTAAATCTTGAAATAGTTTCCTAGTTTCATATCCAAAAAAGACCATCATGCTTGTATTAAAAAACTCATATTATCTTGGTCATGAAATGATCAAAAAGGTGATAATGTGATCCACTATCACCCAATCCCCATCAAAACATTTCCTTTTTATGTCATTACATGATCTCTCACCCTAAGGTTAATGGATATAACCCATACTACACTACAATTTCATGGAAACTCTAGGTCATGGGATGACCATCACCAAATTGATAGCCCAAACCTCTAGCTAGACATCATCACATGCAACCTAGGTGGTCACACCAAGATGGACCATTCTTTAGGGTTCTTAAAGCACAACCGATTCAACTACCACCCATGGGCCTCACACACTCCTATTTTTCATGTTGTGGTACTCTTTTACCACACCAATACCACACATAAGGGTATGCTATTATTTATGAGTCATAAAAAAACTTCCACCCAACCCATAATGTATTTTCACCCATTTATCATGTTTTTTCCTCCTTCCTTTATCCATAATTCACATTTTGGTTCCACTAAGACAAGACATAGTCATGTTTCACACCACAATGTCATGTTTTGACTCCCTCCATCATAAAGTGGTGACCAACCTACTTACTAATCATATACAAAAAATTATAACATTCTATAGGTTTTCATCCACCTATCCTCCAATCCTAAAACATATTTTTAATAATTAAAAACATTATCATAACTCCCACATATTATTAAAAAAAATCAAATTTCAATTGATTTCAGTTATCCCATAAAGACAAAAATTGTTAAAACGATATACTCCAAAACATAATTAACCCAATATAAATCTATATATTTGGAAGGAATTTAAATAAATAACAAGAATAGCATACCATACAATGGTATATCTATCTAGTTGTATATTTTCACAAGTGTTTTACTCAGATCACTGAGAAGATGATGGAAGACTCCTTTCCCATGAGGTATCCAGGGATCTTGGGAATTATTCAACTCTTAGGTATGACCTCTTTCTAAACCATGGTATAGTATAATAATTAAAAAATTATATATACAATTAACATCAATATATAGTGTTTTAGAATTGTTTCTATGATATAATCGAACACCCAAATCAAAAACTAAGAGCCTTCACAGATAGGTCATCCAAGGACCCTATATTGAAGTTGCACATTCAATTTAACAAATTATGTTTTTTAAAAAAGGAATCATAGATTAAAGAATAATTTCAACATATTATTCATTAATATTGAACTATTAAATATATATTTTACAAAATAAAAAACCTTATAATTCTCAAGTTCTGATGATTATAACTAGTCAGGATTCTTAGACTATCACATTATTGTTTGATAACATGTTAATTCTTAAGATAATAATTCTAATTAATATCACCATGAATAAGAGAAAATAAGTTTTCCATGTTCAATACCAACATAGAACAAGAAGTTTCTAAAATTACTATGCCATGGTGGTGATTTTAGTGCATAATACTGACAATCACCCACTACTACTAAAATATTCAAAAACTGAGTGCACTTCTACATGATGGTACATCAAATGTAGTGACTCATGAAACCATATCAAAATATGATTTTGGAAATTTTTGAAACTCTATATATAAAATCTATTGGAAATTCACCATGTATCGCATTATACATAATACCTTATAAAAATTCATCCATATCTCTTTTGAGATATCCTCCAAAAAACTTTTGGGGAATATCTCAATGATTCAAAAACATTATCATCATTCAAAAAGTAAAACTTTAAACCCCATATGACTTTTTTTATATAAATTATGAATTCAAGAATCTGTAAATTTATGCAAAGAGTGTCCTCTATAAAACCATCAATTATATTCCATGTATAAGAAGGTATAGTATAATCCCTATCAATGACATGTATATCCAAACATATGTCTACAAACTAAATCATAATGAAGTATGAATAATTATGAAATCCCATTATCCAAGATATCGAGTTACTCTAGGACATGGTGAATTTTTAATCCCCTATAGCCTATATGTATATTCTAAATTCTTTGAGCATTGACTGAACAAGTCAGTGAATAAATCACATGTTATTTATCTTAGTGGACGAGCGCATTAGATACCCTAAAACCAAATTGATACTTTCATCACATGTATAATCTATGTAAACCATATACTTACTTGTCTATCTCAATCGATATCCTAGGTGTAATATTCATCAAAAAATAGGGAAAACCCCATCTCTGTGAAGCTCCAACTAATGGCATGATCTAAAACATACCAATCCACCCCGGGATAACTAATAAATAATGCTTAATTAATAAAATTATTAAAATATGAATCTTATCATGATCAGTTTATTTTTAACTATAGGTATGTGGATTAAATATAAATAAGAACTCCTAGTTTACCAATGAAACTATGTGTTACACATTTTTTATATACTAGTGGTTATCCAGTTCACAAAACTCATTTTATACCCTTTATAATGTTTTAGATCTCTATACAATGGCATACTCATCATAACATTAAGATTTATTCAAAATATTAAATAGAATATAATAAATTTTAGTCAGGTATTACTCCAAATTCAAGAGGATAATTATAATTAGACATCACATGGGATATGCATCCAATGAGAAATAATAATAATATGGAGTCTACATTTTGTGTAATTTGAAATATTTTACATTATTCAAATATATTTTGAATACATAAAAAAATATTAGCTTCCACATTATAATAATACAAAATATTGTTTACTAGATCAACCATTTGACTTGGTATCATGTTTGTTTTTTCGGGCTATTGGACTAAATTTTATGGTAATTACTTTGGATTTCAAGCCATAGGGTCTTTGGGATATTAAATTGTTATGGACCTTTGAGAAACATAGCCTTAAAATCATGTAACAGTTTCCAATCATCCTAGCTAAAAAGAGGTTTTTTATTAATTAATAAAAAGTGTGTGTTTTCCACTACCTATTTAAAAAATCCACTTTCCATACTTTTTTAATGAGTAACATCTTTAATTAATAAAAGGTTCAATACTGGTGAGACGTAAGAATCATATACAAAATGTTCAACTCATTATTGTTTTATTAAAACCCCTTAACTTCTTAAAATCAACATTTTGATTTTAAAAACTTCAGTTTCTAGTTTATAACTATTTTTTAATAGGTGTTGTAAATTCCCTTATGTTTTAATCAAACAAAGACACCTCTCATATTATTCTTTTCAGATGGATCCAATTACCCGGACTTTGTCTGTCCAGTGGGTATTAAACCCAAATACATAAATCTTGAAGTCATAGACCTATAGATCCTACCTATCCTAAAGGTCTATGGTCATCACATTCCTTCACCTTATCCCACCTGTATTCTACTAGCCCAGCATGACCTTGGATCATTGCCGCCATCCACCCCCCTCAATATAAAACTAATCTCCATCCTCTTACTAGTATCCTTATTGGCCCTTTAATGGCCATGGTTTTTATCATCTCCCCTCACCGCGGCTCGATCGAGGGCCATCATTATCCTACCTGCCGATATTCATTGGTCCACATCCCCTCTTTCAACTTCTTCTTGTCGAAGGGTTGTTGATGAAAATCATCTAGATGAATTAATATATTATTTATTAGCTCTAAACTTCTCTATGTGTAAAACATGCTGACACTATCCTCATAGAAATATTATTTCTCTATAATATCATTCCAAGATACAAAACTCTTTTATGTATTAGAAATAATAGTTATTTCTTTTAGTGGGAATATTAAAAATTAAACTAGTATACCTTCATAAAAATAGTATTCTATTTATTTGAAAAAAGATCTTAAAATAAGAGTTTATTCATTAAAAATTGTAATTATTTACTGGTGGGAACTCTTTCCTTTATATTTTAAAAAATATATTGGATAGAAAATTTTAATCTGCATAAAACTCCATTTTTATATATCTTATTCTCAACCATGTTATTGAATTTTATCTAATTATAACCATGTGTAGAACTTTTATCTCACGTGATTTAGTTTAATTTTTTATTAAATAAAATGAAAATTTTTCAAATTTACTCACACTAAATAATGAACCCCTTTAAATCCACCATATTTATTAGTTTTCATGAACCAACCCAGGTCAACCCCAAAATACTCACTCGAGCAAGCCTAAGAAAAGGCCTGAGAGGCATTCTAATTCCTCCCTAGCTTGAAACTAGTGTTAGACATCAAGGATATGTAGTTGGAAATGATTCTTCCCATAAGAAATGGATAAATAAACAAACACAACTGATGATAAACTAAACATAGAAAATAAAATAAAAATAGAATTTACCACCATGTGACCCCATAGGTCACCTCTAATTAAAGGACCACGCTCACTCCATGAACAATCCATAACTGATGAAATCCTGAAGATGAAATAAATAATAAAGTATGCATTATCACTAAGATAATTTGTAGTGATGCTAATAATATCCAACACCTTATTCATTACCTTAAAATTGAAATCCATTTCTTAAAATTTTTCAAATAAAATATATAAAAATACTAATTTTTATTCCTTTTCAAAAACAAGTATCAATATCCCATTCCATTAAAAACAAACCATTTTCCATTGAACTTCCAAAGAATTTCCCAAAACATAAGAAAAATTTTTTAGTTAAATACACACAAAATTAACTAATGCTAAAATTGGTTTCTCAATGAAAAGAAAAAAATAAAAAATACCACTTCATAAAGAAACTATAAATAAAAGAAAATAGTGTGAATGAAAAAAATCATCATGGGATCCCAGGTGTGGGTCTTGATAGCCTAGGAAAATATCAAATACATATCACAAAATAAATCTCTACCCATACCAATTATCCACAAACACTTCCCAGACAACTAGCAACACCCCTACTTGATCGACCAACGGGCACATCCAATGGGCAGTCAAAAGATATACTTAGGGCCACAAGCCAATGCATAATCTCAACTAGTGTAGCAAGTGTACCTTGGATCCCACCTAACATCCCAAGTATTCCTATTAAAATCAAATGTAGGTGATTTTTTCTTAAATATTTTACAAATATATATCATAAAATTTTCACAACAGTCCATCATTCACTCTCTCACTCTGACCTCACTCCTCAAGCACAACCCCTTTTTCAACATACAAAAACAAGGCATTGTCCCATAATTGTGCACACATCTCATATCACACATATAATACACATACATTAAATTCCTTCTTAAGGGTAATGTCTTAATATGGGTGTTCCAATTTCATTAAAAAATACAAAGTTCCAATCGGGCCTCGCCATTTCAAAAGAAACAATTTTACGTTAGAAAAACAAGTTTTTACAAAACCCCTCAAATTCTAAAATTATTCCCCATCATCATAAAATAATATTTTTTATTATTAAAAACCATTGGAAATCATTTTTCAATAAAATTATAATTCCAACTAAAAAAAGTTTCAAAAAATGATTTAAACTAATTAAATTCATAATAAAATCCAAAGGAGAGGTTTATAAATCAAGAGATAACCCATTTCTAAGGATCTCAACACTAATATAACATATATAATTCATTTAACATTAAAAAGACCACTGAAAACGTCAATAAATTATGGTAATCAAGTTGAATGCTAGGAAATAGGGAGAACCTTCCCCAAATATTAATTTTCATAATGATGGAAACTCAAAATAACCTCTAAGAGGCTCAAAGAAGTAAATTGAACTAAGAAGAACCATAAAATATGGATATCCCCAATTTAAGAAAATGGAAAAAATATCCTTATGTTTTATAAACCCTAAGAACAAGATGAATAAGAGAAAATATGAAGAATAAGGGAAAATAGGAGAAAAGAGGGCTTACCTTTGAAGACCTGCCTCAAATATTGATGAAACCACAAGATCCCCCCATAGAGGAGGAGGAGAACTAAGGTGAGAGGCGTGGGTAGATCTCTAAGGGTGTTGGGGGTCAAATGGGAGAAGAAGATGGGGGTTTTGTGTTAAAATATGAAGAGAGGGTAGTGGAAAATTACCAGTTTTAAGTAACCTGGAAAACTGCATGACTAGGATGCACGGTCGACCAGACCTTGCACCAACCAGGTGGTATTTTCTATTCAATGTAGGACCAAGACACAAGGATTAATATGTGATGTTTTATGGTCGCATTCCAATCATGCGGTCTAGACAGTCCCACTCTCTTGTCCATATAATTGGAAATGGGATGGCGCATGGTTTCTACTAACTATGATCAAACTATGCACCACCCAAAACCAACTCAAAAACCATAATTTCTTCAAAAATGCTCATAAAAACTAAGATAAGAAAAAAATAGATAATAAATGAACAAAAATAAACAAACAAAATGGTCATGTTGGTTTAGGTTTGACAATTCTCCACACCATAGACACTTTATTCCCCCAAGAATTCTAAAAAATATTACTAATCAAAACATGAAACAAAGATTAATGCCACACACAAATGAAATATAAATCACTAAAAGAATGTTGTATAGAGACTCACTGCCACTGTAAAATTAAAAACTACAAAAACTAAAAAAGCTGATAAGAACAACCTCAAAGAACTGGACCAATGTTCATAAGAACAACCAAAAAGACTTAAGAGAGATAACTACCCAACAAAGATTGAGGGGTCCACAGTTCCACACACACTACCAAACATGGAGCACCTTAACCCCTAGTCTAGAAATTATAGAAGAAACTCAATGTGGTTCATTTAGGACTTACATAAGGATCAGTTTCATTCACCAAAAACTTGGTAAATCAATAATCTTTATCAGGGTTGGGTGGGATAGGTAAAGGAGTTATCCCACCTAGAAAACTAGGTAACTAAAGATACTATGATCCCTTTTATAGTGGTCGCCCCATAATTTTAGGATCTTATCTAAACCCTGATTCCTTAAACCAAAAAAAGCTCACCAACTCAAGAAATAACTGATATATGATGTAGTAAATAAGGAGTGACACTATTTCACAACCACAAAATTCAGAATTTACCAAAATAATTCCCCATTAAGAATAAGGATTCTCAAAGGTGATACTGCATCATCCCCTATTCTCAACAAAATACCACACTACCATGATTAACATCCCAAAACAAGGACACATTTACCGCAAAAGAAACTCTAAATAGAATATGCATTAGCACCATGATTCTCCAAATGCGTTGGGGTCCTAAAAATAGGTGGATATAGCTTCATGTAACTTTCTAAAAACACCCCAGAAAAACCATTATTGATAAGCCAAGAATCAACATGTATGTTGGATCTTTGGTGCTTCTAGAAATCACAGCTTATTGTAACCCATTCTTCTACATAGATAGAATGCTTATCACTCCCTCTTGGATAACTCTACTTAGACGAAACACAATGGACACCTCATACAACTTCCCAATAGTCCAGACACATCTTCATTCCCTTTCCCTCTACTAGAGACACCACCATTGATCCCAGGGATAGGTGAGACATCAACCATTTCTGGACCTCCATCTAGACAGGCCTCGATCCTAAAAACATACATCACTACTTCTTCAAAGGTGTCGAGAAAGGATGACACCTCTTGAAATAGTACTGTGCAAATCCACTTTTCAAATATTTATTCCTTTAGGGATCTATCCTTGACCAAGTCTAGAAGATACAATTCCAACTCAATGAAAAACATAGCATAATCTAGGACTAATGATCCACCTTGCTGAAGATGGTACAACTCCATCTCCATAGGTACCCTGCTAGCTTCAGAAAAATATTGTTTAATGAATACAGCCTTAAATATTTTCCATGAATAGCCCTTCTGAGGTTTAGAATAGTAAATAGACTTTGACCACTTCTAGCCTAGTCTTTCTAGAATAAAGGTTGGGAACTTGAGCTTAAGAGACTCCAAGAGCTCAAGATAAATGAAAATCTCCCCAATGCTTCATAATCATTCTTCATCTTTCCCAGTCTGTGACTGTCCAATGAAATGAAGAGGGTTCAACCCCTAAAGTTATTAGACTAATTCCTGATACTAATAACCATTGGTCTCCTTATTTAAGTCAAGTTATATGATTCTATTGAGACTTGATCGCCCGATAAACACACAAGAGAATGACCAACCACAGAGGCTTTTCAAAATCCTTTAGTACACCATGGGGGCACACCCTGAAAACAAGAAGCACAAGAACTATGTCAAAACACGACACAACCAAACTTCACATCTCAACCAAAAATTAACAACCTAAAATCAAGCACCATTTCTGCACCACACTTGAAAGAGGTCAATAAAATCCCATGAAATAAGACTCCAACATAAAAATAAAACACCAAACAACTACTCACTCACCTTTAAAAAAATTGAAATCCCTCATTTTGAAACCCATTTTTAGAAAACATAATAAGCCTTTAAAATAAAACACCCACCTTTGGTATTCTATAAAGCCTCCCACACACACACACACACACAGAGATATATGTGTGTGTGTGTGTGCATGTTATACCTCTAGAACCCATCCATACACACCAATAATCATCCATATTACACATACATACAACTATATATATATTTGTGTGTGTGTGATCATTTATAGGGATACCAAGGGTCAAAATAACACTTTTATTTACAAAAACAACATCCCATCCAGATTTTCAAATTATCAACCAATGTTTTAAGCCACCTCAGATAATAAAAATAGAACATTTCTAAATTCCCCAAGTAGCTTTCATTTCACATTTTACAAAAATTTTAAAAAACTCCCAAAAAAACCCAAAACCATTTCATTTCCAAAGTAATCTGCATTTTCAAAACAAACACTTTTTATTTTTAACACCATTTATAAATTCTTTCATTTCATAGATTCAATCTTGATGAACCAAACACCATTTTATCAAACCAAATGAAATTTTAAAATAAAATTTAAAACACCCCAAAAACATCCCATGCCAACCTTAAGAACTGATGAAAACGACCCACCACTCAATGGGTAAAAATCACAAAATTTCAAAATAAAAAATGTTACACGTTGCTTTTCCACATGGTTTTTAGTACCATGAACCATTCAAGTGAGCATGTTGGAGGCCCACCTAGGTAGTTTTGTGGTTTTCACATAGTTTTATAGACTATTCACAACAACCATGAACCCCTTTAAATACCTCTAAAAACCCACTCCAAGCATTAGAGTTTCTAAGAACAATCCACCAAATCTCAAAACCAACCAAAAAATCTTAGAAAATCTAGAACCTCAAAAACATATGAGAACCAAACTTGTATTTTGATACATTACTATCCCAGACTACACTGGTAATTTAGGAATCCTTCCGAATAGGTGGTGATCAACCACCGACCCATTACTAACTACTTGAATTCCGAAAATACAACCATAAAACAACCAAACATCCCAAAATAACATGGTCTTTTATTTTTTCATGAACCAACCTAGGTCGGTCCTGAATGGCTCACCTAAGTATTTCCTCAACAAGGCTAGAGAGGTTTTCCTGAACCTCCCAGGTTGGAAACTAGTGTCGGACATCAAGGATATGCAGTTGTGATTGATTTATCCTATGATCAACAGATAAATAAACAAACATAATTTATGAATAGTTGGAGTGGAAAATAAAATAAAAATAAAATGTACCTCCATGTGACCCAATAGATCACCTCAAATTAAAGGACCACGCTCGCTCCACCAATAATTCAAAACTGAGGAAAACATAAAGCTGAAAAAAAATAGTAAGGAAAGTATAATCAATCACCAAGATTTTCAGTAGGGATGTTAGGAATAACCAACAACCAATTCCACACCTTTAAAGTGAAATCCATTTCTTACAAGTTTGAAAATAAGATATATAAAAATAAATATTTTCATTCCTTTTGATAAAAAAGTACCAAACACTCATTTATTTTAAAATAAACCATTTTCCATTACCATTCCAAGACATATCCCAAAACATAATAAAATATTTTGAGTGAGTTACTCACAAAGTTAACCAGGGATAAAATAGTTGTTTCAATGAAAAGAATAAAATAATAATACCACTTCATAAAAAACTAGACATAAAATAAAATATTGTGCATGAAAAACAAACATCATGGGATCTCAGGTGATGGTCAAGATATCATAGGAAAATATCAAATACATCTCACACAATCAATATGTATTGGTACTAGTTATTGAAAAACACTACCCAAACACCCGGTGACACCCCCACTCACTCGACTAAGGGGAACATCCCATGGGAAGTCACACTATCTACTCAGGGCCACTATCTATTGCATAATCTCAACTAGTGTAGAAAGTGTAAAAATTCTCCCACCAAACTACCCAAGGACTACCACAATAATAAAATAGAGGTGAGTTTTTCTCAACTATTTTATACATACATATCATATAATTTTCACAACAATCTATCATTCACACTCTCACCTTTGGTCGCCCTCCTCAAGAATATCCCATTCTTCAATATACAAAAACAATTCACTAACCCATCAATAGGAAAAAATATCAAATCACACATATAATTCACATAAATCACATTTATTCTTAAGGGTAATTCCTTAAGATGGGTATTCCACTATCATTAATATAATCCAAAGTGACAACCAGGCCTCTCCATTTCAAAGAAATCACTTTTACTTTAGAAAAAATTTACCCAAAACCTATCCAATTCCAAAACCATACCCCATCATCAAGAAATAACTTTTTTATGATTAAAAACCAATAAAAATAATTTTTCAAATAAAATTATCATTCCAACCGAAAACAAGATTCAAAACATTATTGAAACTAGTACAATTCATAATAAAAACCCAAGGAGTGGTTTATAAACCAAGAGAGAACCCATTTCCAAGGATCATATCACATACATCAAATATATATTTCAATTAATATTAAAACATCCTTGGAAAATATCAAGAAATTATGGAAATAAATTTAAAATCTTAAAGATAGGGAGAACATACCTTAAACGTTGATTCTCATGATGATGGAAACTCAAAATCACATCCAAGAAGATCAAGGAAGAAAAGGTAACCAAAAAGAACACTAAAAGATCAAGACCTCCGATTTAAGAACATGGAAAAAAACTCTAGGTCATAGAAACCCTAATAATGATAGGAAAAAGATAAAGGAAGAAGAAGTAGGGATGAGGAGGAGAAAGAAGGTCTAACCTTTGAATATCCACCTCAAATATTGAATAAACCACAAAATCCCACAATGGAGAAGTAAAAACAAGGGGAGAGGCATGGGGAGAGCTCCAAGTATTTTAGGGGTTGAATGTGGGAATAATATGGGAATCTGGGTTAAAACCTAAAGAGGGAAAAGTGGTAAATTTCTACTTTTTAAGTGACTTGAAAGACAGCATAGTTTGGTCGCCCTGTCTACTAGACCATGTGCCAACTGTGAGGTCTAGACAGTCCTACAATCTTGGCTGCACAACTTGAAAAGAGATAGCGCAAGGCTTCTACTAATTTTGTGCTAGTTTTGAACCACCCAAAAAATCGGCCTAAAACTATTATATCTCCAAAAATGATCAAAAAAATTAGGGAACCTAAAATAGTTCAAAAATAAAAAAAATAAAAGGGTCATGTCGGATCACGGTATGACATTAATTGTTTAATTTTATTATTTAACAATTTAATGATTTCACATTATTGTTCCTCTCTATACTTAAATCTTTCGTTATCTTATCATGTTAATAAATCATGTATGACATTTATATTTTTGAGTGTAATCCCTCTTCAAAATCCATCATATGGATAAACTCAACACTATAACTCTATTTTCTTATATTATAGGGTTTCTTAGATAAGATTATTCAAATGTAAATTCCAAAAAAACTATTTCAACTCTTTAAGTCACATTAGTACATCTTTTTATTGTATAATATAATCTCATGTCACAAAACTTTTTGGTGAACTTACATGGTTGGATAATCGACTTCATGAATTTTAGCATCTTGAGAATGAATATCAAACATTGAGTTTTTAGTGGAGGTTTATTCACAAAGCCATATATCAAATTATTATCTTTATGTATGCATTATTCTATTGATATTATTTGTAACACTTATTCTTTGATCAAAATCATCATGTTCAAACCATATTAATTTATAGCTCTTAAAACAAATCATCGCATGATTTTTAAACCCAAATTAAAATGTAATTATATATATAAATATAAAAATATATCCCTTAAATATTGTATTTGGAACTCTCTCATATAATGTTATAAGGTAATATGAAACAAAAAATCCCATAAGAGTAATCATATTGAGACAGGTAGAAAAAACCCAATTTTATTTACAAGACAGAAGCCTCTAACAATGTGAGTAGTCTGTGACAAATATCCCACTTATAATGGATAATTTACATAAGATATATTTATATTATATCATAATTGTGAATCCCAACATATAGAAAACTATAATCAACCTATTGATTTAGGTTCATAACCTAATAATAAGACAATTTCTAGGTAGAAAAAAAACTAAATTGTTTACTACACATTAAATAAATTTTATAACAATTTAGAATAATTTTATCACAGTGAACTAATGGATAAAAAAATTCATAGAATAACACATTATATCTATGAATAAACCAATGAATAAATAAAAAAATGAACTATTTAAATATTTAACCTTGAGATAAATAATTATTGAATAGTTATTAAATAATTAAAATATAAAAACATTATAATTTAAAAAAGATAAACATTAAAAATTTACTTTTATCCAATATGAGCATTTTTATTTTTATTTACATGGTTTTAATATGAAATCATTTATATCCCAAAACGGATACATTTTAGGAACAATTTTATTATTAAAAAACAAACATTTCATATTTATATAAATAAATATAATAATTAAATATATCACATTATATTTTAATTACACAGCTGACCATATCATCAATTAAAACCCGTTTTGGAATTGTTTAATTGTAGTTTCCACATAAATGCATAATATAAATTATTTATATCACTATTTATGAATTATTAATATAATAATATATACTTTTTAAATTTTTCATCATTTTTATTTATAAAGATATTATAATTTATAAAAAACTCTACTGCAAGAAATTATAAAATATACTAAAACATTTTTTTCTAGTTTAAATATCTTTCCTAATTCAGTTCTCTCTCAGTGGTAGCACATTGGTGAAGGTTTTTTAATATTTTAACAAAAAACTATGTTTCATTAATTTTTTTCCCAAAATAAATTTACACCATATTGTATTGAATTAACTTTAAATCCACTTAATATACTATATTCCATAACCATTATATTCATTTTTTGAGTTTTCCTTTTTTGGTTTAAGTTATTATCACCTTTACTATTTTGGGCAGCTATTACAGGGAGTGTACAATTTTGTATAGGAATTCACCAACCCAAAATAGCTTGGATAATTCCATGTTTATTTCTCATTTAGATGTATTAAATCACATAGATATCATGTCACCCCATTATTGATCATTTTCATATGATTCTCTATTATTCATGATTATTTATCGATGAAAAAAAACCATTTTACTTCATTTATGATGAAATACTATAACATATAGAAGCACCACACCAATTTTAAGTAGAATTTATTTTGTAGAACTTTTGGTAAGAATAAAAAAACTTCTTTTTTAAAGTGCCTAATTATTGTTTGATGGATAATACTTCTTTTTAATTTCATAATTCCTTCAATAATCAAACCAAATTTTGATAGAAGGGTTTTGGAGGGATTTATAACATCAAAACTCAATATAAAGTAAACTAGAAAACAATATTTTTCAAACAATCTATCTATGTGTTTGGAATGAATATAAATGATGACCATGAAATATATATATTGTACCAGTTGATTCAGCCCTTCAAAACTGTAATAATCATTTGATCGAGATCATCCAAGGTATTCATAGATAATGGGAATAACCTAATTCCCATTATCGAACTCTCTATATATTATTCACATGGATATTATATTGTTAATTTTTTTTTTTGAAAAACAGAGACACATCAAAAAAGGGAGGTGGTTGTTTCTCTTGAAAATTGATCATATGAGAATCTATACATCTTGATAGTTATCAGTATTTGAGAAATATTATCTCACATATGGTCTATATTTTATAGAGTAATTTTCACATTAATGATTTTGATTAATTGTCTCTATAGAAAAAATTGTGACTTATGTACTGAAAATAAAAGTCATATATATATATATATATATATATTCACAAATAATCACTTTGACATGTTACACTACTGATAGTTAGAGTTGATAAAATACTATATATACCCAATATATTACTGCCCAAGAAATATGAATAAAGTTATTGATACTTCAGTTATAAATGATCTTACAACCATATAAGGATGTGAGATTTTTACTGCATGTTCACATTAAATTACCGCAATATTGAATAATAAGTTTTAAACACAAAAAAATACTAAAATGAAAAAAATACATATTTACTTTAGATATAAATATTACCATTAAAAACCTATCCATAAAATTATAAGGTATTAATATGAGAAATTATATTAAGATATATATATAGGCCAATTTTTTACAAATATATATAGTATAATATTTGATAAAAAAATCCATTTTAAATAAAGTTGTATTTTTAATGTGATGAACATTTTATTAAAGAAAGAAAATAATTTCATTATTAAATTATATTATAATTTAAACATAAAAATTATTTATTAATGTTAGTTTTATTACTTTTTTCTATAATTAGTAACAATAAAAAATAGTATTTTAAAGTAAATTTTACTAAAAAGAGTTTTTCATTATATTATAGTATTTTTGTTATTTATTAAATTCATAACTTTTATAAAATGTGTTAAATAAAGTCGAAAAACTTCTTACTTAATAATGAAAATATTAACTTATGATATTTTATTTATATTTTTCTGAAATAATTAATTTTTATGTGAATAGTGAAAATACAGTTTTAACCAAATTTATAAATTTGTGGACATTATAAATATATGCTAAAGACAATGAATCCTATAAAACATTTTAACTAATTACTGATTTCTATGATAACTAAAAATGTATTTTAAAATAATATTATCTCCTTATAAAACATGTGTTTAATTTATAAAACATAATTATCCTTTTATTCTAATTTAAAAATAGTTTTGGTCATTTATTATAACTAAAATTTTATTTAGTAAAAATTGGCATTGGGTTGTGTTGAAATCCAAAAAAAATATTTATTTTTTAATAAAACAATTTATGTCATGGAATTTAATGACATTAATACTTTTAAACTATAGATAAATTTGAAGCATAAAAACATACTTGATCTAAAACCTATTTCTACACATTATGTGTGTTTATTCTAAAATTATCAATCATAAACCAAAAAAAATTATTTGATTAAATAAATTTAACCATTTAAATAATAAAAAAAATTATTGAATAAGTTCATTTAAAATTTTGGATTGTAAAATAAATTACCTTGGATAAAAAATTATTATAATGGAAAAAGTACATTTTGGTAAAAGTTACTATAGTAAAAAAGAAAAATCCTTCAATCACTCCATGTTGTTTCCAAAATTAGTGTTGGATAGGATTATACTCATAATAAATATCTCTAAATTATTTTTTCATCTTTTCATGTAATTTACCCTTGAATATTAACATTCCATTATTTAGAAGTAATGGGTACCCAAAAAATAATCTTCTCTTCACTTAAAAAAATGTAATAATTAAACCCCATTATGAAACCTTTATTTCTTAAAATATAAACAAGTAACTCTAAAATATTTATCCTCCTAGAATCCAATCTCATGTTCATAGTTCTATGGTATGAGCTAGATATCCTAAGGAAATAATTTCTAAGGTGATCTCCAAGAGAAATCATATGTTCTCAACATGAGTATTCCTTACTCGTCATTTTCTTCTTAATATTTATCTTCTAAACAATCTATAGAAACCCTAATATTATGATACTCATATAAATAATATATAATAATGTTATTATATTAATCTAACTACTATTATTCAATTATTTCCAATCATAAATAAAAAACACAACATTGATTGTGTGTACATGTAGACTACGACCTCCATGAAATGATGTGGTTTGTTTCTCATCAACACCTATCTTGGAAAGTAAAAAGGATGTATTAGATAAATTAAATTGTGTTCTTATTTAATATATTTAATTTTTGAATGATATTTTTTTCATATATCTTCATTGGATCCCATTTTTTGAGAAAAGGAATTATTAATCATGCATATGTTTGGACTTCCACCACCACAAATGATGAATTGAATTTATCATCACCACATTTAAACAAAGGTTATAATAATGAATATAATGAAGTTAAATCATATATATGATATATTTAATATTTTATAAAATTTATATTAAAATTGTTTTAAAAAAATTTCTTTTCATTAAATTATTGTAACACACTCCCATTTGGGTTGGTTTTACCATACATGACAACAAGATTATAAACTTTATTTCATGAATGATTAATAAATATTATATAAATAAAATACTGAGTAAAATAAAATATTTAATAATTTTAATTAATCTATAATGGTGTTATTAATATTTAATATATTTAATAATGTATCACCTATTGATAATTAAACACGCTGAAACTAGTTCTTCACAATTTCCTTTTACGGAAACCATAAATTTATAATTCACTATAAGAAAATGGATATCAAGAATCATTTAAAAAACAGGATTCTAGAATACATTAATATCTATTAAATATTAAATTTTAAGTAATAAGTAATAATCAACCCCAACACACTGTACTTGTATGAAATAATCAATGGCATTTTCCTTTGACACATTTCTAAAAATAAACTATAAATGAGTAATATAGTTGTAATAGACGGTAATAAAATTTTGTAAGAGTTTATACATATGGGGGTATGATGAAGGTTAATAATATAGTAATAATTATTATATATGATTTTATAGAGTGTTTGAGTAAATAATAATACAATGAAAATGGTTTTTGGTGTCAAGAATAATTTCTTGAGACACATTTCTTAATGTACATCATAATATATTTGATTTGGTATGATTATTTCCTTATAAATTTAAATTGAAATGACTATTTAATTCCAGTATTTGGAAGAGATATATCATGATTTTATTTAAAATTCGTTCAATAAAGTATACCAAGGATGTAAAGGTCTATAAAATCAACTCACATATTTGAGTAAGAATATATCTTCTTGAACATTTTTCATCCATGATTGGTTGATTCCACTATAAAGACCGTGAACCTAGTATCTCAAAGTTGGTGGTTAGTTTATTACAAAAAATCACAACCCAAATGATAAAATATTTTAGTAGTTTTTTAAAACTAGATATTTACTTTAACCATAAATTAAAATATAAAATATAAAATACTACATAGGGGATCTTTGAGGGCACCATTATTCTCTTAGCTCATCCCTACATATCTGTCATAATAAACTGCTTGGAATCTTAGCGAAAAATGAAACTTAAGAAATGGGTGAGATCAAATTCTAAATAAGGGTAAATTATAGTTGAATAAATCATAAATAATTAATAACAATTATGTAAAGTTAAAATAACTAAAACACATCCCATTTAAACAATAAATTAAACATAATATAGCCGGAATAAAATATGATCAAATAATTTCACATAAATAGTCACATAAACTTGAAAACATAACCCTAGATATTATACTAAAAAAATAATCATATTAAAATCAATAAATAATCTCATAATTATGGAATTCATAATGTAGGATATCTAAAAATTACCGTTGAGACCTTAGTCAAGACATCTGAAAATAATGGGAAAGGCATCGGCCAAAACCCAATCTAGTTTGTCTCGTGAGACCTATCGATGCATAAAGGGGCTATAGTGGGCCCCATAAATTACATAAAAATTTCAATACACTACTCAAATGAAATTGTTAAAACATAATAAATATATATTTTTTTATTGAAACTAGTATAAAATGAAAATAACTTTCCCCATTAAGTAAACGTAATAAAAAACCATCTAGAGTAATATGGTGAATAGTATCAAAATAGTGCAACCACATTCAAACTAATTAGAAACCGATTAATAAAATATTAATGATGGTATCGTAATAGATCAACCTCAGTGAATTATAATATTCAAAAAAACATATTGACATAGATGAAAATACTTTAAATGGAATTATTGAAAAACTGTTGATGAAAATACACTTTATCACTTTGAAAATAATTTTTAAAAACATGAAACATTTTGAATATACTTTTACTTGAAAATTATCACAATATAACATTAAAAATATATTGAAAACGTTTTTAGAGAACTTTTTTTTAAAGAATACAAATTTCTGACTGAAGAGAGACATGAAGTCGGATTTTCTTGAAAATAACTTCTCAAACATTTAAAGTGCCAAAGAGTTGGAAAGTAGTAAAATTATTTGAAAATATCATGAATAACTATATTATATTAAAATTAATTATAATTATATGATTTCAAAATCTAAGAATTAATTATTCACAATCTCGATAAATGATGAGATTGTAACAAAAGACTCTTACTACTTTGGGAGAATTGAATTATATTCCCCGTAAAGGAATAAAAATAAATGAAACATATAATATCATGATAATAATGATTTAATGATTTAATATTTAAATTTGGTATTATATACACCACACACTAGAAATAATTGTGGAATAAGGCATAATCTCATATAAGTAATAGCGAGATGAGAAAACTCATACCTCATGCTTCTCATTAGTGTAACATTATTTAACCTCCTACATAATGGTTTAAATAATATTAATAATTCATTAAATAACTGTATTAATATTTAAAATACCTTATATGATCCTTCTATAACATACTACCACCTGTTCATTAATAATATTTCATTATTTCTATTGTTCCAGTGTGGTTCATTACATGGTTTTTTGATCAGTTCATTTGCATATAATAATAGATTTTCATTTCCAATGGAAATAAAACTATATAAGTGAAATTAATTGGTATTAATGAACATAAAGAATTCTAAAAAGTTCTATTTATCATGTTTCTTTCATACATGAGTATTATTTTTTGATAAAGTGTTAATGATGAATATTTAGTTCATTTTGGCAGTTTTTCCAAACACCATGAACTAGTTTTGTTTTATTTACTATTATGAGTATATATTAGTCACAGGACATGAAATAGGATATAATATAATTATTTAAATATTATTTAACTATAATAATATTTTTATGACCATCCATGATGGCGTTAATGAAAATAAAAAAAAAACATTATTCCCGGAGGCGATTAACTGGAATTACTTGGGCAATAGTTTTGTTTCTTTGAATAAGAGGTTGTAATAAATGGGGTGGATATAATATATTTCATTATAAACATAAAATTAAATTATTTTCATGATTCTGTAATTATTATTTCATGATGGATGAATGATTTCGAGAGACAATAAAAGAAGAAAATAAATTAAGAGAGGTTTTTTTAGAAAATTACCTCTTGAATATCACCTCATTGAGAGACCCATGTGGACCTTGGATTTGGTGTTTCGGTGAGACCAGAATCACTTGGACATGGGTAGAGTAATTAGGATATATTTTTTCATATATTTTATGATCTTCAATTCTTTTATTCAAAATGGGGTGGTGAGGGGTGGTATTTATACTTGAGGAGAGGTGGGTTTAAGTTATTAAAATAATGATTATTTTATATTTAAAGCCAACCACAATGAGGAGGAATTAATTTACATGAATTTTTATAGAAATTAATATTATGTAGTCTGGTTATGGTCATGAAATACCTCAAACAACCATTAAATTTTTTAGTTTTTAGGTATTTTGAGCCTTTACCTTTTTAACTTTAACATGTTTTGTTTTTCACCTATATCGCGGTAAATTATTTTTTTACCATAGTGAATTTTTTAAGCCTAAAAATTAAATTGGACATACAACATGATGTTTACCTTATAATTATAAATATTTAATCTATCATATCATAATAAATTCCAATAATTGGAAAAATTATATTTAAAATTAATCTCGCAGCCACAACGAATAAGCAGGTTTTTAAAGTGAAAAGTTCAATAGTTTGAAATTATTTTACATCCAATTTAAATGTGAAATTGATTACAATGACCTATATTGGTTTTATTGATTTATAATTTAACTAATTATACTTTAAAACTAATTTAAAATATAATTTTACAATAAAATAAATTAGATGAAAAGTAGTTTTCAATTAATATTCAATATTTTTAACTTTCTATCAAAAAATATAACTTATTAGATAAATACTAAAAATTAAACCTAAGATAATTTTTGTATACCTATTTTAAAAATAATTTTATTTTTTCAAATAAACTTATAAAAGTGTAAAAATTGATATTTAAAATAGGTGATCCATCAAAAGGCGGCAAAACTACATATATAAAATATAAATTTCATTAATATATTTCACTAACAGTGATTAATTTAATTTTTTAAGATAAAATGTCATAAAAAAAATCATAAAAATTAATCCTCTAAGTTCATCAATCATTTATTTTTATTTCTAATTAATTGGTAAACTCATTTTATAAATGTGTGTAAACAATATTTTCATAATTTAGTAAATCTCATTCATTACCTCTATTATATTGGAAAGGTGATAAGTATCATAATTAAATAATAATATTTTAATGGTTTGTTTAAGCTCAATGTTTTATATAACATAGACTATCAAAGTAATTCAATTTAAAATCTTGGGGTGTTACATTCTACCCTCCTTAAATAAATTACATCCTCACAATTTAAAATTTAACTTCAAAAATAAATGGTTGATACTTTAAAATTCCTTTTTGGAAAACCAAATTCATAAATAGGGTTAATAAAACAGACTCTTAAAACGAGGTAATGGGAAATGCAAAAATCCCCAAAAAATTTGGCTTTTGAATAGGATAACATTAGTGTGAAGTGAAAATAGAGACAAAGAAGAGAAATAAAACTATCAAGTTCTAATGTGGAGTGATAGATTACATGGTCATTAGAATTTATACCATCACAAAACATTAAATATATTGTGGTTTAAAGAGGATATATATTTCATAATAAGAAAATTAAATGAATAGAATTTTTTGTTCCAAATTAATTTTCTAGAGTTAAGGTATTTTTTTAATATTTTGATAAATACTTGATATAAACAACCTTACATCATTAATTTCCATTTCATAAGAATTATCTCACCCTTTGGTTAGGCTTATATGTACTTTCACTTCATCACTTACACTAGGAAATGAATGTTCATGATGAATTTTTTATATTCCTAAAGCACATTAATGGACCATAAGATTCACAAGTCATTCCTTCAGCCATTACATGTTTACTAAAACCAAAATGGTTATAACATGATATCCAATATAATAAATCATACTTTAAACTCAAAAAATAATATCCAATGTTAAAATTAATTCATTCTATATGTAGTTAAATTTAAGACTCATTCAAGATAAGTCTATCCAAAATCAATGACTAAAAATTTAGAAGGAAGGTCACTAAATTTACAAAATAAATTTAACATAATATTTTCCTAACATAATTTAAATCTTATTATCACATACAAAATATATTAATACCTTGATCACCTATAAACCTTAATGAGAACAATCATGATTCCAAAAATAACATCTTAGGTTATTCATTATATTCCATAAATCCAAACATGTAGTAAACCCTGCATAAACCATCATATCATTAGCCACATTAACAGTCCCTAATATTTTTTCATAAACATCTCTTTATCGTTATTATCTCAACTTCAAACACATATTAATGTTATCTTCCCCAAATAATGTGTTTTCCAAAAGATCAACTAGAAACAGAATAACTTCTCTTTATTACTGGTATTATTCATCACATGCTTCCAAATCCATAAGTAGAGGTACTGTAGTACAATAATTATATATCTCATGATTCTTTAAACTATAATATTGTTGATAAAATATTTTTACAACATAATTATTGAATCAAAAAACCTAAATACTTTAATTATTCCTCTTTGACTATTGTAACAGCATAAGCTTGACCTTGATCTCTTTGCTTCTTATGAGTTATATTCCCTTGATTATTTTTTGAATTAATTTACTTAGTGCACCATCTATTTACATTTGAAACATTTCACATTTATAGACTATTTATTTCCCTTTAAATCATGATACTAGTGGCCTTTATCTCCACACTTGTAACAAACTCTCATTCCCTTCAAGAATGCACTGGAGTGTTTATTTCAGCAATTACCACATGTGGGAAAATCCTTCTTTCCCTTTTTCCTTTTATCTATTTCCTAGTCCATAATTATATTATTTTATTTAGTTCCCTTAAATTAATAAGACTTAGATAATTATTTCTTTGTCTTGATAGAACAAGTGACTATGTCTTCATATAGTGAGAAAGTTTGGGAAACCAGCGCCCTTCAGAGGAATGGATTTAACCCATCAAATAAAAAATAAATATTAACCCTTGGGTTATGTATGTAGTTTGAAGTATGACTTGATAATATTGTAAAGTTGGTTTTATACTTAATAAACCTATCATCCTCATTTTGTCTCATACTCAATAATTATCTCTCTTTATATGCACACAGTTCATGAGGAAAATATTTTTTCATTAAAAGTTCCTTAAAATATTTTCATTAAATGTTTGATACTTCCTCATCCTATTTAGTGTTTTGAATCAATGACCACAATTGATTCAAATATCTATAGATATTATAGACATCCATGAAAAACTTCCCCCTTTCATTAAATCCCAAATAAATAAATATGTTCTCTAAAAAATGTATCCACTACTCAGCTACAAATGAATTTTTTGTCCCTGGAATGATGGAGGTTTTAGTCGCATGAAGTAATATAACATTGTTACACCACATTGTGGATCAAGTATCTCTGTATGGGAATGGTTATTTCTCATGAACTGATTCAATTTTCCTGATATAGTTACAATTTGTTCAACTACAACTATAGCTCTATCTCTAACTTTAACGTCATTTTCTTTCTTAGGAGGGAAATCTCAACAAGAATTACATGCATAGATACGGTTCTCATTTCATCTTGTTGGATCCATTTATAAATAAAAAATACACCAAACTAGATCATATAATTATGAAATATAATGTATAATCCCAGAACTAGTGAAATACTTAACAAAAATTGAAACATTTATGGTTAGATAATATCAAAATCATTATCATTTTTTATTTAGAATATTCATAAAAAATTATATCTTAAGGTTATTTTATCTAATATAAGTTTTCATATATCCATTTTCTTTTGTTTCTACTAAACTTACTCTGATTCCAACTATAAATACCATAAACCTAGTAGCCTAGAGTCGGTGGTTATATTATTAAAAGTAATCGTATCCCAAAGGACTGAATAGTTTAGTAGTTTTTCAAAAATAGATAAATAATTTAGCCTTATATTATAATATAAAATTAAATATTAAAAATGAGGAATCCTTTAAGGACACCATTATTCTCTAAGAATATCCATGCATATCAGTTACAAAAAACTTCTTGGAATCCTGGTAAAAAATTAAACATAAGAAAGGGGTGAGCTCAAATTCCCAGTAAGCGTTAAGTATAGTGTAAGAAATCAGATGTCAGGAATAAAATTTATGAAAAGGGAAATAACTAAAACACATCCCATTTAAACAATAACTTGAACATAATATTGCCAGAATAAAATGTGATCAAATAATACAACATAAATAATCACATGAGCTATGAAACATAACCATGGATGCTCTACTAATAGAATAATCACATGGAAATAAATAAATAATCTCATAAAGATGAAATTCCTAATGTTATACATCTGAAACTTTCTGTCAGGGACTTGTCCAAGACATGTGAAAATGAATGGGTAAGGCCTCGTTAAAAAAACAATCTAGTTTGTCTCATTAGACCTATCAATGCATTGAGGGGAGATAGTGGGCCCCTACCATAACTTACTAAGTCTAACATATTCCATGTATAAAAGGTTTGATTCATAATAAACATATAAATCTGTATTAAAACTATCATAAAAATGTAAAAAACTTTCCCCATTAAGTAAACGTAATCACAAACCATCTAGAGTGATATGGTGAATTATATCAAAATAGTTCATCCCCATTAAAACTAATCAATAACCACTTAATAAAATATTAAATATGGTATTCTATGAGATCAACCTCAATAAATCATAAGATTAAACCAAAATATATTGACATAGATGAAAATACTTTAAATGAGATCATTAAAAACTCTTGATGAAAATAGGTTTTCTTACTTTGAAAATCAATTTTTAAAGCATGAGACATTTTTAAAATCCATTACCTTGAAAATTATCTTAAAATAACATTAAAAATATTTTTAATACATTTTTAGAAAACATTTTTTGGAACAAAATAAATTTATGACTGAAGAGAGAGATAAAGTCATATTTTTTTAAAATACTTTCTCAAAAAATTTAAGTAACAAATAGTTAGAGAGGGGTAAAATTATTTTAAAATATAATGAATAACAAAAGGAGAATATAATTCATTATAATTATAATATTTCAAAATTAGAGACTTAATTATTCACAATCCTGATAAACGAAGAGATTGTAACAAAATACTCTTACAACTTTGGTAACATTAAATTATAATCCCCATGAAGGAATGAAAATAAATGGAACTTAAAATTTCATGAGAATACCTAAATTCATTATTTAATATGTAAATGGAGAATTATATACACCACACATAAAAAATAAGTGGTGACTAAGGCATATATCTCAAAGAAGAAAAAGTGAGATAACAAAACCCTTATCTCGCTCTTCCCTTTAGTGAAGCATTGTTTGAGTTCATGTATAATTTTTTAAAGAATTTTATTAATTCATAAAATAAATATATTTATATTTATAATACCTTATATTATCCTTTTAAAACATATTACCACCCATTCATTAATAATATTTCATTATTTCCATTGTTTTGGGTGTGTTTGTTTCATGGTTCCATGGTCGGTTCATTAGTGTATAATTGTAGATTTTCTTATAAAATAGAAATGAAACTTAATAAGTGAAATTAAATAGTATTAATTCTCGTATATAATTTTAGATAGTTCCATTAATCAGGTTTGTTTTTTAAATGATGATGATTCATTTGATAAAGTGTTAATGATAAATGTTTGGTTTATTTTGGGGGTTTTCCAAACACCAAGAACTAATTCCATTTTATTTACTATTATTAGTATATATTAGTTCTAGAACATTTAATATGATATAATATACTTATTTAAATATTATTTAACCATAATGATAGTTTTATTATCATCTATGATGGTGGTAATGGAAAACTAATAAAAACATTATTCACATAGGCGATTAATCGGCATTATTTGGACAATAGTATTGTTTCTTTGAATAATAAGTTGTAATAAAAGGTATATATATGATATATTTCATTATAAATATAAAATTATAGTATTTAAATGAATATAAAATTATTATTTCATGATGGATGAAGTATTTTGGGAGAAAATAAAAGAAGAAAATAAATTAAGAGAGGTGTTTTGAGAAAATTGCCTCTTGAATATCACCTCATTGAGAGACCCTTGAGGACCATGGATTTGGTATTTTGTTTAGAAAATAATAAATTTTAAGTTATAAGAGTTATTAGGAGATATTTGGGTAGATATTTTGGGATAACCAAGTCTTTTGAGTCAAAATGGGGTGGTGATGGGTGGTATTTATACTTGAGGGGGGTGGGTTTAACTGATTAAAAGAAAAATTATTTTATATTTAAAGAGAACCACATTTACTTGAAATTAATTTACATGAATTTGGATGGAAATTAATAATTTATATTCTTTATAGGGTCGAAAATACCTCATACAACCATTAAATTTTTCATTTTCTAGGTATTTTAAGCGTTTACCTTTTTAACTTTAACATGTTTCATTTTTTACTTATACCATGGAAAATAATTTTTTACCAGGGTAAATATTCTATGAGTAAAAATTAAATTTACCATATAAACTAATTTTGGCCTTATATTTCTAAATATAGAGTCCACTATTTCAAATTAAATTCACATAGCTAAAAAATTTATATTTCAAATTAATCCTGCATACATAAAGAATAAGTAGGTTTCTAAAGGGAAAAGTTCAAAAGTTTGAAATGTTTTTTATATAAAATTTAAATGTAAAATTAATTAAATTAAACTATATTTGTTTTATTGATTTATTGTTGAACAAATTATACATTAAAACTAATTTAAAATATCATTTAACTATATAAATAAATTAGATGAAAAAGGATTTTTCAATTAAAATTAAGTATTATTAACTTTCCTTAAAAAGTATAACTTATTAAAAAAATAGAAAAAAATTAACCCTAAGATATTTTTTATATCCTAGTTTTTTTAAAAATCATTTTTTAAAATAAAACTTATAAAAGTGACAAAATTTTGATTTAAAATAAGTTTTCCATCAAAAGGCGGAAAAACTACCATTAGAAAGAATATATATTTTAATGATTTAAATTGGATTTATTTTATTTTAAACCTATAAAACATATTTAATGAATTTAAAAACATTTTATTGAATATAGAACACATAAATTTCATTAATATATTTAAATAATAGTAATAAATTAAATATATTAATATAAAATTTCATAAAAATAGTTATTTACAGAAAATACATCATTTATGTTCAATAGGATTTTATTTTCAATTTTAATTAATTGGTAATCGATGAATTAATTTTATAAACATTTGTAAACTATATATTAATAATTTATTTCATCCCCTTCATTCCCTCCACTCTAACATCTAAGTTATAATAGTCATAATTAAATAAAAATATTTTAATAGTTTTATTAATCACGGTGTTCTGTGTAACGTAAGTTATCAAAGAAATTGAATTTATTTTATAAGAGACGTATAGTAATATCTTGGGGTGTTACAATAACATGAATATTTTTTTAATGGTACATTCTCTTCCCATAAAGGGAGAGTAAATTTTTTACTTCAAAATTTTTACCTTCATAAATTTCTTCCTCAAAAATAATATCATTGATAAGAATAATTCTCATCCTCTATAATAACAGATTCCAAAAATTATCCATATTTTACATATCCTTCAATGATATCATTTATATTTTAAATGTCACACCTGGGTATTTATTTTAATTCTTGGATTCAGTTCATTTATGGGTCTTGGTTTTTCTCTTGAGAGTTGGGTGTGATGGGTTGTAATTTTTGAAGTGTTTATTTCTTTATTTTTAGACTAGTACTTATCAATGGGTTTTCCATTTTAGTTTTGGTGTAAAATGTAAGTTTTTGGGTGAAAAATAGGTGGTGCGTGGTTGGTGCATGGTTAAGGTAAATTGTGGACCTTACCCAGGAAAATGTGCACCAAGGTGTCATTTTTTAGAAAGAACCAAATCATATGGTTAGCGCACGGTTTGTCAAACCATGTGGACTAACTATACAAAAAGTCCCTTTTGGAAATTGGAGACTGCAAAGTTTAGAAAATCTTATGGGAAACCCATGAAGACTATATAGGTAATGAAAAACATAAAATGAACAATGTGTCCTCTCATGATTTAATGATAATTCCACCCCAATTTATCCCCCTTAGGATTTTTTGTCATTGGATCCTCCTCTAAGATCTCCTAGGCTCCTTGAGCACCATTATTTGGTTGTTTTTTATGCTAATTAATCAAGGATTCATCAATTAAGTACCTTCTCCTATGGTTTATTCATATTTCTTGGTTTTCCTTCCCTCTTTCTTGGGTTCTCAATTTCCAATAGGGTGTTTGACCTAGGAAGGGTTCGATATTATATTATTGAGTGATATATTTATGTTTCTTGTTAAATATTTCATTTTTAGTGTATTATGGTGGTGCGGTTATTGTTTCACACCAATTTCCAGATACTTTCAATATTGAGGTAGTGGTTTATGCCCTAATATTTTTTGGATGATTTTAATATTCTAGCTTGGTTATTTATATGTGTTCTGTGGTTTAATTGTGTGTTGTGAACCATATTTTGGAAGTGTTTTGGCACGCATATATGAGAGAAGTGGATTTTCTAAAGTAAAATGGTTATGTTTTGGGTATGTTACAATGTAATGTTTCTTAAAAGGGGTTTTATTCCTTGTGTGAAAGGTGTGAAATGGGATTTCAAAGTGATTTAAATGTTCAAAAAAAAATTCAAAAAAAATGATATTTTTTCATGGTGGCTTCCTTATAGTTCACTTTTTACAAGAATTTTGAATTGTATACATGAAAGGAGTAATTTTTTAGAGTAAAATTGTTTTGTG
Organism: Viscum album; assembly: GCA_963277665.1. Taxonomy (NCBI): domain Eukaryota; kingdom Viridiplantae; phylum Streptophyta; class Magnoliopsida; order Santalales; family Viscaceae; genus Viscum; species Viscum album. The sequence goes on along the minus strand of OY728122.1, from coordinate 1,891,519,443 downwards.
TGTGGATTTGAAATGGGATTAGAAGATGAAAATGGTTAAGTTTATTATGTGACTTTATTATGATAATTTCAAGGGGGTCTCATGAATTTTTCAAGTGGTATAAAATGTATTTGAAAATGGTTTTGGTGTGTATAAAATGTAAATTGGTTTGGTTTTTGGAAAACATTGAGTTCAGGATGTATCTATAATGATCGGTATGTTTATGTGAAAGTGGTTATATGTGTGACATTTAAACATGAATTTTAGCACAAATGAAATCTTGGGTATCAAGGTGGGAAGTCTATAACTAGTATGAAAGTGATTCAGAAGTGTAAATTATTGATTTCACTTAGTTGTATTGACGATTACAACACTAACTAAACTATAATGATGATTGATCACCATTTGAATTTGGATGCTTCTCTTCTCTAGTGAATCGTGCATGAGGATGCTGACAGGTGTGGTTAAAATACCACGTTTCACCAAGGTATAATGTTCTAGTATCTCACTCGAGCTGGATTACCCCTAAGGATTTACCTATGGTGATATTTTGTGACAAGAGACCTATGTGATGTGGTTCCATCCATCAGAATATGGTGGACCCTATTTGTATTTATTTTACTTTAAATAAAATTTGTCTTAATAAAAGTTTCCTTTTGTAATATTATATTTAAAAGTGTTTTTCTAAAAATTATTCCTTGAAGAAATGGTTTTCTTTGAAAGTGTTCCACTAAAAATGGTTTCCTTTAAAAAAATCTTGAAAGTGTTCTAAATTCTTTGGTATATATGTACATGTTAATTTTTATTTTAATGTTATAGCATGGAATCTTCTCTTTTGGGGTGGCATCCTACTGGTCTTTACCACACACCCTATATACACCTTTGGGTGTATGTATATTGTGTTTTTATGACTCAGTTAAATTAAAGGCGTGTTGTAATGGTGGTTTGAGTTGATACTATTTCATCTCATGAAAGTGTTGTTGATGGTGGTGGATTGAGGTTGATTCCCCCTTATTTCATGGAGGATTGATGTTCTGATTATTATTAGGGTTTCTTACCAGAACACCTCATGACAGGACTCGATTTTCCATGGAAAGTCAAGTTTCTTTTGGATTATTTGGTTTTTATGCGATGTTTGTGTTTGGAAAATTAAAAGAGAGTGGGGATAATGGTATCGATGAGATCGCAGGGCCAAGAAATCCATGTGGATCTGGGGACACAATCCTAGAATACTATCTATGATGATAGTGTGATTGTATTATGGTCACCAACCATATAACCAAGTCACCCACTAACACTATTTTCCTCTTATTAATTGACTTGAATCTTCTTTGGGTTTGAATTTTTTTTTTTTTTTTGAAAACCCCAGTTTTAGAAATTGTGAAAACAGAATTTTAAAGTGGAAATGGTTCAGTTTTGGAATGGTTAGAAATCTATTTTTGGAATCACTTTATAGGAATCTTTAGAATAGTGTACATTTATAGACAGAATTTTTGAGTAAATTGGGATGAGATTATCAATATGGGATTTTAATAATTAAAAATTATGGATTATCAAAACTGTTTTCTTAGAAAAAATGAACTATTTCAAGGTGGGTTTTGGAAATCTATTTTAAATGGGATTTTTTTAACTACTAAAAATTATTTTAAATGGGATACATTAGAATTTGAAAATAGTTTTGATTGGGAATATATGTTTTTCAATTGATGTGTGGAGTTTGAAAGCAGTTTTTTACATAGTGGTTAATGATATTTTGGAAATGTTTTATGAATTTTGTAATGTAAGGTGGATTATTAATGTGAAAACTAGGTTGAATGTTTTGTTTTGAGAAGTGGAAATATTTTGTTTTGACCTTTGTTATGCTCATGAGCTCTCACTTGCATGGATATGTGTTGACGAATGTGGATGGTTGATGGTATGGGAAAATGGGTGCCCAGCATGGAATGATAATATGCATGTGTGAGACTCCATGAAATACCATTGGTGAGTGTGAAACCCACCATGTCTATTTTATTTTCAAATGTGATTTTAGGTGAAAATGTGATGTTTGATAACCAATAGTTTTGTGGTGTATCTTCTTGTGGTTTGGGAATATTGCTTGTAAGGTGTCTTGAATTTGGAAAATCTTCTTGCTTAAATGAAGTTTCAAGTTTAAATTTTTCGTTGATAAATTGGTTTTTAAAATAATGGTTAGTGGGTTATTTTGAGGAATGTTTTGGGAAGACTTTTATTTGGTTCTCTATTGTGTGTTCAGAGTTTGTTTGTGGTGATTTTTATTCGATGGATTAGTTTGAATGGGTCCTCGGTTTCCTTGTTGGCTAGTGTACGCACCTATAAAGAATCAGTGCATATTCGAAGCACATCCACGGTTTGTTCACTATTGGTAGACCCTCTAGTTTATCAGAATATGGTCTCTCATCTTGAGTTTTATAATTGAATCCACTTCTCTTTCTTGGTTACGTGTATCCTCTCAAAATGGAAGAGTGGATGCGGAGAAAATTGAAAGATAACGTAGTTTTATTGAGTTATATGAGTCGTTAAAGGTAAAGTTTTCCACCCTTATTCTTGAAGGTCCTATATAGAATCAATGAAGTAAATTCTAGCAAGGATAGTGGAAAACATCCTGAGACTTTTAGTGGTGACTATTGTATAAAAAAGGCCAATGGATTTTTCATCATTTTCACTTAGGCATAGGATCATTTTTTCCCATTGAGTGTTTCAAGTATGTTCATAGGAGGTCATTGTGTTTGTTTGCTGGAATAGTGTGATGTTTCGTGGTTTTATGGTCTCATATTTTATTTAAAATGGAAAAGTGGATATTGTGGAATATTTTCCGAACATCTATTTTAACAGAAGTGTGTCCTTCTTTTTGGAATTATGAATTTCTAATATTTGGATGGAGGTTTCTTTTTTGTGTTATTTTTCTATTATTTATTATTCAAGGTGAAAAGAGGGTGATGAATGTGCATATTCTAACTCCATATCTTGGTGAAGTACCATGTTGAGATGAAGTGAGTTCCATGGTATGTGGTGTTATGATGGGATTTCCTTCGAGTGATGTGTAATCGTTCAAGAAACCAAACAATGTCTTCTGATCGGGGATTTTCAACTTCTGGCTGCGAGGAAAGAAATGCTTCAAACATAAAGACTTCATCCATAGGCCCCAAAGTGAAGCTCATGTGTAGTCAGGAACCCTGGGGTTATTAGGGATCTAGCTCTATCTATTTTCTCTAGTGCGGTAAATGGAGGAAGTTTAAGCTTCTTGTGTAGCTATTTCATTTTGAATGGTCCAAATTATGGGAATGAACATAGAGGCATCATTATTGCATTATAGATCATGTAGTTCGGTAGCTCCTCTTTGGTTGGGAGGATTAGGGGAGGTATCATGTCACTTAAATTCCAGTGGTTGAGCTTATCTGGATAACATCCATGTTTGGTTATCCTTTTATAGATGGTATTCATGAATTGGATTCGGCCATAGCCCATCCCTTGGGTGGGTGTTTCCCTAATCAAGTTTTCTTACCCTAATGGAGGGGTTTATTATCATATATATGTTGGTCTATGTGGGAAGTTCTGGTTTATCCCATGCTAAGTTTCCCATTTTGGTTTATGTTTTTTGGTTCCTAAATGGTGGGGAGACCCACCAAGGGCCTCTTTGTGGGTTCTTCTAGCATTGGTCAATGTAGTTTTTTTTCATGTTGGGGAGTCCATTTGGGCCACCTGTTTTGATAATCCAGTTTAGTCTTTAGTGTATCTTATCATTGAAAATTTTCATTTGGGAATGTTGGATTTTATTTTTCCATCGAAGAAACATGGGGAACTTTAGAGTTCGTCCAATATTCTTGTTTGAATCAAGAATTATAAAGGTTGTGGTTCAAGTTTTTAACACTCTTTGATAAGTGGTTTGGATTTTTTTGTTCATTTTAGGTAATAGTTATGAGTTTCAACTGGTAATTTTTGTAGTTATCTTGGATTTATAGGTTGTATTATCCATTTGTGAGGATTCCTTTCTTTTGATTAGTCAACTGGAGGTTTTGTGTCTTTTTTGGGGAAAAAGATGTATGGTAGGGAGTCCATTCTGGCCTCTGAAGTTCAAACATGTGAACCTATTTTTTCTTCTTGTACTGTTCTTATGTATTTCTCATTTTATGTTGTGGGGAATCTTCTTAAGCTATAGAGGATTATGGTATTTTTTTGAATCAATCTTTATTGTCACTTTCAGGGGGCAGAGACCGTTATGGTGGGCAGAATTGCCACCCTGGGTTTCTATTTTCATTATTTGATCTGGTTCATTTAGGGGTCTTAATTTTTATCTTGAGATCTAGGTGTGACAGGTTGCAATTTTTGAAGTATTTATTTCTCTATTTTTATCCTAGAGCTTATCCATTGGTTTTCCCCTTGAGTTTTGGTCAAAAATGTAAGTTATTGGATGAACCGCATGTGGCGCATGGTAGGTGAATAGTTAAGAGAAATATTGTGCCTTGCCTAGGAAATCGTGCATCAATGTGTCGTTTTTTGGATAGATCCAAATCACTTGGTTAGCGCATGATTTTTCAAACTTTGCAGACTAACTTTGCAACATGCCCCTTGTGGACAGTGGTGACCGCACGGTTGATACACAGTTTAGAAAACAGTGTGGGCAAACCATGTGGACTATCCAAGTCATTAAAAATCATAAAATGACCAATGTTCCCTCTCAGGATTTAACCCTAATTCCTCCCCCATCCACCTCAATTAATATTTTTTCCATGGGAACCTCCTCGAAACTCTCTTAGGCTCCTTGGAAACCATTTATTGGGTGGTTTTGATGTTGATTATTCAAGGATTCGTCAAGTAAGATCATTCTCCTTCAATTTCCTCCATCTTTCTAGGGTTTCCTTCCCACTTTCTTGGGTTCTTAATTTTTATTGGTGTGTTTCACCTATAAATGGTTTGATCTTGTGTTTTTGAGTGAGATCTTGATGTTTTTTGTTAAATCATGCCATGTTTGGGTCTTTTGAGGGTGCAGTTATGGTTTCACACCAATTTCTAGATGTTTCTAAGCTTGAGGTAAGAAGTTCCATGCCCTAACATTTTTGGATGAATTTAATATGATTTATTGTTATTTATATGTGTCTTATGGTTTAATTGTGTGGTGAAAAATGTATTTTGGAAGTGTTTTGCCATGCATATATGAAGAAATTGGATATTATAAAGGAAAATGGTTATGTTTTGTGTATTTTTCATTATAATGTTTCTAGAAAGGGGATTTAAGCCTTGTGTGGAAGGTAAAAAATGGGATTTCAAAGGGATTTAAAGGTGAAAATATGTTTTCTAAATGAAATTAATTTTTTTCATTATGGTTGACTCATGGTTCACTTTTTATATGAATTGTGGATTGTGTACATGAAGGGAGTCATTTTTAAAGTGAAATTGATTTTTGTGTGGATTTGAAAGGGGTTGGTCCCATTAAAATGGTTAAATTGATTATGTTACTTTTTTATGATAATTCCTAATGGGTTTCATGAATTTTACAAGTGGTGGAAAATTTATTTGAAAATGGTTTTGGGGTGTGTAAAATGTAAATTTTTTTGGTTTATGGAAATGGTGATTTCTCAGTGTATTTATAATGCTCAGTATGTGTATGTGAAATTGGTGGTATGTGTGACATGTTAACATGAATCTGAGAATAAAGGGAATCTTGAGTATCTATTTGGGTAGGCTAGAACTATTATTCTAGTTATTCAGAAGTATAAAGTCCAAATTTCACTTAGCTTGATTGACGATTACCACACTAACTAAACTATGATTATGATTGATCACCACTAGAATTTTGGGTGCTTCTAATATTTAGTGGATTTTGAATAAGGATGCTAACGGTTGTGGTTACTATACCACATTTCACTTAGGTATGAGGTTATAGTGTGTAACTTGATCTAGATTACCACTAGGTATTTACATATAGTTCTCTATTATGACATGATAATTATGTGACGTGGTTCAATCCAATGATATATGGCTGAATTTGTGTGTATTTCTTTTAATTTAAATAAAATTTATCTTATTAAAAGTTTCCTTTTGTAATATTACCTTTAAAAGTGTTGTTTTGAAAATTTTTCCTTGAGGAAATGGTTTTATTTTAAAGTGTTCCCCTGAAAATGATTTTACTTTAAAAACAATTCTTGAAAATGTTGCAAATTATTTTCTATATAAGTGAATGATAATTTTTCTTCTAATATTGTAGCATGTAATATTCTCTTTTTCAGTGTAATCCTACTAGTATTTGGATCATAACCTACATACACCTTTGGGTGTATGTAGATTTTGTTTGTATAACTCAGGTAAAGGAAAGGTGTGTTGTGATGCTATTTTGAGTTGCTAGTATTTCATCTCATGCAATTGTTGATAGTAGGGGTGGATTGAGGGTGATTCCCCTCTTATTTCTGGGAGTATTGGGTTGCTCCTGTCATTTCCTTTTCCATTTTTTCACTTGAGTTTTTTTTTAAGTTGTAGAATATTGAGTATAAAAAATCATTATGCCTTGTTTGGCTTTGGTTATTTATTATTCTGATGTTTATTTTATTTGGTTACTTTATTCTTATTCAAATGGGTGATATCATTTCCAAAGTATATAATTGATACCCAGACACTAGTTTTCAGCCCAATGGATCAGGAACGCCCTTCGGTCCATGCCATGGGTCAGGTCTAGGGTCGAGTTGGATGGCACTCCGGCTTGGTTCATGACATGGAAACCCAATTATGTGTTATCTTATGTGACCTATACATTTTAATTATCCTATATTAAAAAATAATTTTTATTATCCATTTTTATAATGGTGTTTTTCAATAAAAGTTTTTTAAAGCATTAAAAATTGTTTTCCTTTAATTATCAGATGTTTTATCATACACTCCTCATTCCCTCTAAAAATAACAATATACTTTCTAGGGATGAGCTATTGAATATTTTTTAAAATTAAATATTTTTAAGTTTTAACTCCACCATTTTTAAAATATATTTTAATATAATCCATAACATTTCTTGTAAGTTTATGGTAAAAAAAATTATCTAAAACTTTCATAGTTTCTCTCTCCATGTTGGAATTCTTATTTAAAGAGTATCCATTTCATATTTTAAAATTATTTTTTAAAATATTTTTAATCCTTATGAATATTAAAATAAATGGAAATAATATTATATTTTTGAAAAGTAATATATTTATTTTAATAAGTAATTCATGGTTTTAATGGGGATTTCAAAGGCATATGGTTTTTAGAAAAATTTTACTATTCTTTTTTATGTCTTATAAAATAATTTTTTTAAAAGAATTTTTATTTTATATAATTTTTTTCTAAGATTCATTTTATTTTTTATGGGTAATTATTAAAATAATTTATCATTCCCATTGTATTTAATTTTATATAATATCTAATTAAGGTGTTATCAAATATTTTAAAAATGGATAATTATTTTCCATTTCCAAAATGATTTATATGATAATCATTTCACTTTTATTTTTAACTTAAAATTAAAATTATATAACTGATAATGATTTATATTTTATGAATCACTTCCAAAATTACATTATGAAAACTCTTTTTAGGTTATTTAATTCTTAGAATCAAATGATCTACTATTAATATCGGGTTTTGTGATACCATTAAGAGATTAGATTAAACACATTTTCCTTCCATACGATCTCTATGTTGTAATATTATATTTATTTTGTGTGTAGAAAACATTTGTATGGAAGAGAAATATAAGATGGTTTAGGTTTGATAAATCCTACAAATGGTTTGGTTCTAATAAATCTCTTAGATAATTTGGTTTAAATAAATCCCTAATACGGTTTGTATTTAATAAGTCCCAGAGTTTCTTTGGGTCTAATAAATCCAAAAGATAGATTAGTTCCATTAAATACCTATAATTCATTGGATAAGTATGATATCTCTTGGTATATTAATGTGTAGACATAGTGATATTATTTACAAGGGTATGGGAATAATGCATTTCTCTCATTTTATTGTATAGATATAATGTGTTTTTGAACAATGGAGTGGTCATAATGATTTTTCTCTAATGGTAATCCTATAATTATTATTCCAAAATTCTATGCTTATTTTCCTTTAATACTATAATAAAATCTAGTATTTTCCTCTTTAATTATATATTTCACACTTTTAGGATCTTTCATGCCCTATGCCATGATTTACAACATATTATTTATAGGATATAAAATTATTATTTCTCCGGATTATACAAACCTAATCATATTATTCATACCTATGATATCTAGCTATGATCAGTTATGTTTAAACTTTTTGAGCATCTAAGATGACCCCTTTCTTATGTTTCAATCCCTTGGGATTTGATGATGATTATAACTAATGAGAAGTCTATAATGGAGTTTAGTGTAGTTCAATTGTTGAGAAAGATTCACATGTTTGTTAAATTATGTTTCCTATATAACTTGTCCAAAATGGAATTAAACCTTAAATTATTAGGATTGTGTGATTTTTTAAGATATTATTATTTATTTATTTAAATGTTTTAAAATATTTATTTTTATATCTTGGGTTATTATAGTTGGTATTGGATAGGAGTTTAGTTATTTTGGGGAATAATTTATTTATTTTGGGGGATTATAGTTAAAGAACATTAGTAAAAACCTGATGGATATATCTGATTTGATTTCCCAAGGACATAACATATATTATATATTTTATTATAATATATACCTCTGATGTTAGGGTTTATAGTTCTATATAATTTTTATAAAACATTAGAAACAAAACCCGGGTCTTTTTTAACTAATAGTTATTTTTCCACTGTATAAGAGACTTCTTAATCCATAACAAGTCTTTAACATCTCTTAAAAACATTATTCACAAGATAAATTTCTATACATATGACATATAATACTTTTCTTATTTACCTATGGAGAAGTAACACAAGAATGGGTGAGCTCCAACACTTTTTGAGGGTAAGCATATGTGATAAAAATCAAAGATCATAATTGAGCATAAGATAAATATGTGGGCATCAGAATGTATGTAAGGAACACCAACATAAAATATAAATTTCATACCCAAAAACTAATGGATCATGAGGCAAGAAGAATATTTTGATGATTTTTTATAAATAAACTGATATCGATGGATCTTGGAATCTTAAATTTGTGAACACAAAAATTACTTCCATAATTAACATAAGTCAAGGTTCTCTCCCAAAACCATCATCACATTGAAAAAAATGAACCATGTTAGATAAAGTTCACTCCCTAATCTCATGCATAACATATCAAGATATATAAATCTTCAACCAACATTTTTATGGGAAATATAATTCCAAAATCCCCTATCAAATCATATTATGTTCACGAATATGTTTGAAACATAGAAAATCATTCATATTTTTATAAAGTACTTATCAACCTAAAAAAGAAAAAGGATTCATGATTATTTCTATAAAACATGATCATAATCCATTTATAAAATGAATGTGGAAGGTATATTAACAAAATATAATGCCAATAAATATAGTACATTAACTAAGATAAAAATAATATTATTATTAGACAGCAAGAACAATGCCACAAAAAAAGATATAATTAATTGAAATCATATGATATCACAAAGTTAATTAAATAAAATGAAAATAGTAAAATTTTTATTAGAGTTTCAATATGGAAACATAAATCCAATGTATTTAAATTCTTTTCAATATGTAAAGGGAATTGGAAGCTAAAAAACATATTCATTTTTTGAAATAATTTTTAACATGTTGGAAAAATATAAACATATGGGTTGCTATCAAACATAATTTTTCCAAAAGTAAATGGGAAATATTTTGAAATAATTTACTTTTTTAAAAACAAAAATAAATTATAGATCCTTAAATATGACATATTTTGTTATATTTAGTAAAATTGGAGTGTAAGAAAAAACTATAAATTAAAAAATATAAGAAATCAAATTTTTTATAATCATTATTGAAAACCCACATAATTGAAAAAATAAAAGAAAATCATTTTAAAATGGGTTAAGTAGATAAAATAATGGTATTGAAAACAAAACATTCTTGGTGGTTTAAATATAAATAGAAACCATTTTTATTAAGAGGAAAACATGGACGTAGATGATCAATCAAATTTTAAGAGGATGGAAATTATTCTTAAAAGAGTTTCATTTTTAAGAAGGAATAGAATTCATCGAAAAGGATGATTTTGAAACAATTATTATTTAAAAATATTTTAATAGGGAATACCATATAAAATGAAAGAACAATATTATGAAGAAACAGTATAACACATGAATTTTGATTGAGTTGTGAGAAACCCCTTATATTGAGAATTTTTTATAAACCAGCCCGGGTACCTAGGTAACTCGGTAACTGAGTCGACCCTGGCGTAACCTGAAGTGTGTTCGTGATCCCCATGGGTCGGTAACTAGCACCTGGCATAACAAAATTGAAAGTGGGAAAGATTTTTTCACAAGAATTACAGAAGTAAAAAAAGAAACAAGTTAGTATGCAGAACAAAAGAAACTCAACTGGGTGTAAAGTATCAGAATACAACAAGGCATAAACAGGCCCAAACTACTACAATCCATGTAAAAAAATTGGGAAAATCCTAAGTCCCTAAGGACACAACTCACCATGTCCGAGGTTCAACAGTTGGTTCAACCTCCATGAGATCCTTTCACCTTACTCGAACCTTGAAGATGAAAATCTACAAACTCCTTAAAGCACAAGTAGGGAGTGAGTTAAAAAACCCAATATGGTCTCATCAAGTATTCCATAATAGATACCAAAAATAGATTAACCAATGAAACGCTTTCAATTTTAAAAATAAAATTTTTTTTCATTTTCAAATAATATTTAAAAATATCATGTTATACAGTTCAAATGATGTGAAAATACTTCAAGAAAAGGATTTAAAAGTGATGGAATATTTCTAGAACAATGAATTAAATAAAAAAATTATATAAAACAATTTTTATAAATTCATAAGGCATGTAAATCAGTTTGACATCATGGGAATAAATTTATATCTAAATTTTAAAATAAGAGAGCAACATGGTTATCTGTGAAATAGGTACGAAAGTTTCAAACTACATGACTCCTCACTCTCTAAATGATCTTAGAAATATTTATATACACACAGCCCCCTAATACTAGACAAAGAAAACTCATCACCATCCCATCAAGGATGTGACCAGTTGCATGTATGTTTGAAAACATTGTAATAGCGGAGAGTGTGTCAAAATAACTCATCAACTGCCTAGGGCTTGCATATACTCTTACACAATCAATGATGGGAAATATATTATAATACTTCTTAAAATATAATTAAATATTATTGTTCCATTTAATTTCCAATTTACTACTTAAAACCAAAATGGGATTTAATCAAAAACATGCCTCTTTAATAATATAAGACCACTGGATTTTTATCAAAACATTTTAATCCATTTTCAAAAGTTTGAAATCCATTCTAAAACCAATTCCATAAATTTCACAATTCATTTCCACAATTAAATTCAAAATTTTAATTGAAATAATTTCCATTTAAATTAAAATTTAAATTGAACAATTTAAATAAACCAATTTCCATAAACACAACCCACTTCTATGGAATTGGGGGTTTTCCTAATTTTCATGCCAAAATTGTTTCAAATATCCCAATTCACTGGAATTGTATTTTATTAAATCAATTGAATTTAAGTTTGATAAAAACAAATTCAATAAGTAGTTGAAATAAATCAAGCAATTAAAAGTTAGTCATTTTGGATAAGTAGGACGGAATCACCTACATTTTCTAGAAACTCAACACTCGTAATGGAATCCTCCAATGAGAATGAAGGTGTATAAGACCTAAAAACTCAACCTAGAAATGATATCCAACATCACATAGCACAAATAAATCAAATTAAAGATGATCCAATAAAATCCCAGAGGAGAAAGATAGAAATATGAGGGATGAAGGGAAAAACTTACCCGATAATCACACCACAAGGGCAACTGATATCAAACACCAAATGAGTAGATTCGAAAGGGTTAGAGAGCTCCAAGGTCACTAAAGGAAGTACTTAGGTTGATGGAAAAGAAACTGGGGTGGAGGATAAATGAAAATTTCATCCACACTTCCTATTTAAAAACCATAGTCGATGTATTACATGATATGTAATACCATAGTAATGGGATGTTACAAACTCCCCACCATAAAACCTTTATATCCCTATAAAGACTATGAAGAAGATTCCATGCCAAAAAGATAAGGCCATAGCCCTCTCATCAGTGCCTCATGTTCCCACATCTCATGATGATCAGAACCATGCTTCCATAGAATATGAACCAAAGGTACCATCCTCCCATGAAGTACCTTGGTCTAAGAATCAACCATCTTGACTGTTCACTCAGAAAAATATAAATCAGGTTCAATTGCCAAATCACTCTTGCTCAAAACATGATATGGGTCAGATAAACACTTTCTCAGTTGTGATATATTGAACATGACATGTATTTATGTCAGCTACTAGGGAAGTGATAAATGGAATGTAACTTTCCCAACCTACTAAATAACCTTGAAAGGTCCCACGAAACGAGGACCAAGCTTCCCTTTCCTCCCAATATGTCGTGACCCAACTAGGGTGAAACTTTCAAAAACACCTGGTCACCAACTGAGAACTCAAAAGGTTTACGATGATAATAAACATAAGACTTATATCGGCAATGTGTTTTCAACATTCTTTAAAGAATTAAACAAATCTTCACTATCGTTGCTTGTACAAAGCTTAGTCCAACCAAGGAACTTTCACCAATCTCTAACAAACACAATAGAGATTTACAAGGTCATACATACATAGCCTCAAAAGGTTGAATTCTAATCATGGACTAATAAATATTGTTATAATCAAACTCAAAAAGACTTAAGTGATCATCCCAATCCCCCACTGAATTCAAGAACATAGGCGTAGAGAATATCATCAAGAATTTGTATATCTTACTCTATCTATTCATCCGATTATGCATGGTAGGTTGTTCTCAAATGGACCTAAGATTCTAGTTCCTCCTAAAGGACTATACAAAAGTAAGAAGTTAACCAAGGATAACTAACATAAAATATATCATATGGAACACCATTCAAACAAAAAATCTCTTTCACATAGAGATTTCCAACTCCTCAACTTTGGTTTTATCATGAATGGGAATGAAGTGTGCTGACTTAGTCAGCCTGTTGATCATAACCTATATCTCATTCTTCTTTCTCTTGGTTTGAGGAAACCCAACCATAATGTTTTTAGAGATTTCATCCCACTTCCAAGTAGGGACTAGAAGATGATTAAGTAAACGTGAAGGTTTTTTATTCCCAACCTTAACCTTTTTGAATGTATAATAGCGGGAAAGAAACTAATCAATACTCCATCTCATACCTAGACATCAGAATTGTCATCACATATCATATAACATTTTAGTGGTTTCTGGGTGTACGGACCACTAGGAATTATGAAAATCCCCAATTATAGCTTTCCTTTCCACTAATGGCACAATGAAGAGATCCTGATAGCATAGAACACCCTCTTTAGAGAAGGACCATTAAGAAACTATCACCCCAAAATAGAAAGAGTCTCTAATTCTACATAATTTATCATCAAGATATTTGTTCTAAAGAATCATCTTGAGAATAGTGGAGTTCAACCAAATATTGGATAAAGAAACTTTATCCCCTTCCTCCTAAACTCCAATATGCAACTGTACAAAGAGAGCCATAAAATTCCACTCTTCTGAAGATTCTTTCACTTCCTAGGTTGGAAGTTTCAAGCTCAATGCATCTACAATGACATTACCTTTCCTTGGGGTATAGGCGATTTCAAATTCTAAATATTATAGTTATTCCACCCAACACCTTTGATAGAGATTCAAATATTTTGAAAGAATATATAACTCTAGATTTTGTAGTCTAAATACATAGTAAACTTTTCTCAAAAATGGTAGTACCTCCAACTCTTAAGTGTGTGCATCACACCTGAAAGTTCAAGGTCATGTATAGAATAATTATTATCATGTGGCCTAAGATGACGAGATCTATAAGAAAATACATGATCGCCCTACATAAGAACATAACCCAAGCTTGAACCCTATGAATCACAAAATACCACATAGTCCTACCTAGAGATTGGAATAGTTAACATCGATGCAGTAGTCAAAATATGGTTTAACTCAACAAAATCACTTTTGAAATTTATCATTCAAAGTAAACTTATCCCCCTTCTGAGTCAGAGAGTTCATAATAGAAGCCAACCTTAAGAATTATTTCACAAACCGATGATAATATATAGATAATCCCAAGAATCTTATAATCTATAAGTCATTTTGTGGTTCCTCCTAAGTCAAAACAGCCTTTGATTTTTCATGATCAACTATTATACCCTATTTAGACACTGTGTGCCCCAATAATTTCACTTCCCAAATCTAGAAATCACACTTTGAAAGCTTGGTGTAAATTTGGCCATTTCTTAGCAGAGTCAGAACTGTTCTCAGATGATGCACATGATCCTCCTCATACTTGAAGTAAACAAGGATTCATCTACAAAGACTAACACAAAGGTATCCAGACACTCATGGAAAATCATATTCATTGGATCTATGAAAACCATAGGATCATTTTTTAGAACAAAGGGTATAACAAGGTACTTATAATGGTCATACCTACTCCAAAAGGTGGTTTCTTGAATGTCATATTCTTTTATCCACAATTTATGGTAACCAGATCAAAGTTCTATATTTGAAAACCACTTACCCCCTTTAAAATGATCAAGAAGATCATAAATATGTGGTAACAAATACTTTATTTACTGTAAATTTATTGAGATTTTTGTATTCAACACATAAGTGAAGATAACCATCATCTTTCTTAGTGAAGAGAACTGGTGCTTCCCAAGGTGACACACTCAAGCGTATAAATCCTTTCTCAATGAGATCTTCCAATTAGGACTTCAGATATTTCATTTCAGCTGGAGTTATATGGTAAAAAGGAATAGGAACTATTTGAGTACTAGGCATGAATTCAATGGGAAACAATACCTCCCTAACTTGTGGAAAACCAATGAAATCAGAAGGAAAAACATTAGGAAACTTGTCAATAACTAGAGGGAGATCTCCACTCAAAGATTCCTAATCTAGATCAAAATAAAACACTGATATTACTTTCCCCATCTCTATATAAGAAGGTCCAGATCTACTCAAACTTGGGTCGCATTCTCCTTGAAAGATAAGAGACACACCACTGGGTGTAGCAAGGTAGACCAACCAAAGATAACAATCAATCTGGTATTTATTGGAAATGATCCAATTCATTCTGAAAATGACATCAAGAATTTTCATGTCGAGGACCAGAAAACTCAAAACCAGACCGACATCTGACAGAGAGAAGACACAAGTGGAACTAATAGAAAAATACCTTATACTAAGAGTTTGTAACCATTGGTATAGGTATACAAACCATTGGTATAGCCTATACCAATTGTTTGGAGGATCGTTGCCTGGTTTGGCATTGGGAAAGGTCTATACCAATAGTTCTGGGAAAACTATTGGTGTAAGTCATATGAAAAACCTATACCAATGGTTTCATAAAATAGTTGGTATAGGTAATTCAAAACAACCTGGCTTGGTTTTGATCCCAGCACCTCTCATTTAAAATCCAATGACCTTACAACTAACCTAACATGACTTTTGTGAACATAATTTCATATATACATATATATATATATGTATATTTATATTCGTAAGTATTTTAAATTTTTATTTATTAAATGTTATTTGACAAAAGATTCCATAAAAAATATGTGTACCTATACAAACGGTTCTCAAAACCATGGGTATAGACCTATACCGACAGTTTTGAGAACCATTGGTATAGTTTATTTGATTTTTTGAGCTATGTAAATGGTTTTGGTGAAACAGTTGGGATAGGGTGGACTTATACCAATGGTTTGGCCAAAACCAATGGTATAGGGTCTCTATAATGGACGTATACCAACGTTTATGGCTAAACCATCGGTATAGGTCCATATAAGTGACATATACCAATGGTTATGGCCAAATAATTGGTATTGGTCCATATAAGTGACTTATACCAATGGTTTTGGCCAAACCGTTGGTATAGGTCCTATTTCTATCAGTGAAGGACTACAAAGACCATGTTATCTTTTTGTTCCAAGGGGTGTAGTAATATCCATTTCACAAGATAAAAAATCCATAGAAAGATTAATAATATTAATTATATGGGTTTAAGTGAATGAGTGAGATGCACTAGTTCAAATAGAGCAGTCAGTAATGACAAAGTCATAGTAATAGTACCTCTCATAGTGGTTAGGCCCACATATTCTACCTATCGAGACTCTTCCACTGTTTGAAGTAGCTTCATTCTAAATGCCAGTGGCTTGAACCCTTTCATATGTGAAACATTAAATTTCCCAATAGTTTTAGGAGGAGTTGAGGATCATGTTCCACTATGTGGATTAAAAAAGTTATGGAAGAATATTTGTAAGCTTACTAAATGTCTACAGGAGATACAGGTCTTCGGTGCCTTAGTGAAAACCCTCTTAGAATTTCCCATCTTTCCACACTGTAAGAAAATCAAAGGACTACCCCTAGCACTATAGGAGGTCTGGAATGACCCTGCCATCAAGAAATACTATGAGAATCATCACGCATCTATTTTCCCTTGAATAAACTGATGCTACCACTAGAAGAAAAAAGAACTCCTATCAACCATGACTTTTTAGCTGGGTATATCTTAACCATAATTTCACAATCCATCACATCAATATAAGTGGGTAGCTTTAGCCAAAAAACTGAGAATATATATCTTATTGAAGTATTAACTTGAACTGTTGAGCCTTAATCCTATCATTAGATACAATCATAGGTGAAAATTTCACTAGCTCAATAAATCCATTTGAATACTCAGACACAATTCTGTCAGCCTTCTCAAGCTTTAAAAACTCTACAACCTTGTCTAACACCATTGACTTTAGATAGAATTGGTCGGTGAAAATAACTTGAAGTCTATCCACTAAAACCCTCATGTTTCTTCATTATCACTGTCTTATCCCACCATCTCATGCTTAGTCATTCCAGGATGAAGGGGGTACATTTTACCTTGATCTCATATGGTGTCTCTAAGAACTCAAACAAACATTATATCTTTCTTAACCATTATTCAACATGTTGAGGAACAATTGAGCCTTTAGAAACTAGTGGATTTGGATGAAGGATATATTAATAATGATTTCATATAAAATACCCATAAGGATCCATAGCTAGATCCTGACTCGGAACTGGAGGTGGTGCATATCCCAGATATTAGACAGTGTGAAAAATAACCACAAAAAGATTTGGGCCCACTAGAGGATTTTATCATTGTAGTTCAGTAGCAGATTCCTAATGGATCTGATTTTCACGTCTTCTTAGTGGTATGATGTTTTAAAACATCATTAGACAATAAGGAATACATCATACTAAAACTCAAACTAAGTAACATGGGAAATTACTTCCAAAAAATAGAACAACAAGATTTTGATTCCACTCTATCCAAATCATAATAGGGAAAAGACTAGAAATAATCAATAAGATGTCTTTCCATAACCACCCCTAGTGACTTAAGGTTCATTGTGGGTAGATCTGGCTAGAAACACAATAGAAACTATCTCCTAATTCCCAACAAGATTTCAAAAATTCATTCTGACATCAATACAAAATCTCAACAGCCTTCTATAATACAATTTTTCATGAATCATCCTAGGTACCCTGGTAACTCGGTAACTGAGCTAGCCCTGAAATAGTCCTAAGGGAATTCCCAATCCCCATAGGTAGTTTACTACTACCTAACATCATATAATATAAAGTGGGAATGGTTTTTTCCACATGCATTTTGTAAGTTCAAAAGAAACAAGTCAGTATGCATAAAAAACAATCTCCACTAGGAGTAAAGTACCAGAATACAGCAGGGATAAACAGGCCCAATGTACTAAAAACTAAGTACCAAAATAGAGATTAAAAAACCCAAGAACCTAAGGTCACAACTCACCAAGTCCAAGGTTCAACAACTAGATCCTCCTCCAAGAGATCCATTCCCCTTTCTAAAACTTGGAAGAAGAAAATCTACAAACACCTGAAGGAACAAGTGGGGTGTGAGCTAAAAATTCCAGTAGGGTCTCAAAACAGATTCCATAATAGATACCAAAAATAGATTAATCAAATTAATGCTTTAAATTTTTTTAAAAAAAATAGGTTTTTAATTTTCAAAGAATATTTAAACAAATCATTCTATTCACTTTAAATGATAGAAAAATACATTAAGAAAAGGATTTAAAAGTGATTTAATATTTCTAAAACAATTAATTAACTAAAAAATTTATATAAAATTGTTTATATAAATTCATAATGATTTTGAGTTAGTTTTACAACATTGGAATACATTTATATATGAAATATAAAACAAGAGAGAAACATGGTCATCTATCAGATAGGTATGAAACTTTTAGGCTACAGGACTCTTCACTCTCTAAGTGATCGCAGAAATATGTGTACACAAATGTCCCCATGACAATAGCCAAAGGAAACTCATCACCATCCCATCGGGGATGTGTGTAACGCCCCAACTCCAGTTACCCAGAGTCGGTGCATTATTACAAAACATTAGCATGATCACAAAAGATCAAGTCTCGAAAGACCGATTATTTTAGTAGCCTTGGAAACACTAGATACATTCATAAATGTTACATTACATCATAAAGTGAAAATTTACAATAACATGGTCTCCATAGTCCACACTCGTATCCTCTTCAGACTATCCCTGTAGATCAATCATAAAATATTTCTTCACAACCTGGGAAAAATAAAATATAGAAAGGGGTGACCTCAGATGCTCAGTAAGGATAACAATATAGCGGAAACATTCATAAATAAACATAAGCATTTAAGGCAATGTATAACTAAAAAAAAATCCTTTTAAACTTTAACATCAGCATAATATGGAAAAAATAAAATGAAATAATTCCATTTACTTACTCACATGGATATTCTAGTAGTCGAATAATCACATGCAATATCAATAACCACTTTTATAATGATGGAATGCATAATGTCAGACTATCATAACCACGTAGCCAAGGCCTTGTGCCAAGACTACAAATAAGATTTTGTCAAGGCCTTGTTCCAAGACACTAGTTTGTCTCATGAGACATATCGATGCATCGAGGAGCAATAACGGTCTCCACCCATCACTTATTAATTCCAATGCATTCCTTATATAAAAAGGTTTAAACATATCATAAACCATAACATAATCGTATCACATGAAACATGAATAAAGGAAACATAACATTTCCACATTTCAATAACAAGATATCAGTACAACACATTGATATAATAAAACCATTTTCAATACCAAAAAAAATTGAAACTTGGTATTTATTTTTCATTTTAAAAAAATTTATGGCTTGTAGAGGAAGCCAAAACTCAAATAATGGTCACGGCGGCGGAGAAGTCGTTGTTTCTGCATACGTACGACAAAAAAACATTCCCTATTGTCGTTTATTAAAACGCTTCATATAAAAAGATTCCTTTTGAATAAATGTAAAAGTCAAAGGGGTTTATACACCGTATAAAACAAAGTTGTGTATAAAAAAAATATTCCTCAATGAAAGGAGATTCAAACGAAGTCCCTTACCTCGTGTCCGACTTGACTCAATCGTTATTTAATATCCTGAATAATAAACAAGAGTTAATTTATACTTAATTAAGAACCTTTTTAAAGTTCATTATTCCTTTTATATCACTTATTACCATGTTATGAACATTATTTAATTATTTAAGTTAATAACGGTCGTTTTTTCGATCTTTGGTACTTAAGTCAAAAATAAACTTCTTATAATCACAAGTTGTTCATGTAGAAAAATATCCATTATATCAAGAATTATATTCATGATTTAGATATCTTATATATCATATATATCCAGTATATAAATGCATTTATAATATTACATAACATTTAGAGGTAAGAAATGAAATGCACCATTCATGGAGACGGTAAGTCGTACGTACGCATGAACGCTACTTTCATTTCTATTTTTTATTTAATGTAATTAAATAATAATGATATAATGTTATATTATAATTCTAGTATAATATCATATATAATATCATTTACTCCATCCTTTATATGTCCCACATATGGAATTAACGATTCAAATCATTTTGAGGGGGCGGTAGTCCGCACTTCCTAAAATGAAATTATCGCGTTTACCCATAATGGAAATCATAAAGGTATTCCATAAATGAAAAATAAAGAAGCATAAGGAAAACATAAAAATAATATATATCATATATAAATATAGTGACATCTTAATGGCCACCATGAAAGGTGTTAAAAGAAGATTGAACAATCATCGTTTCGTGAGGCAGTAATTCACCACTCACAGAAACAGTATGTTCTTTAACCATTAGACGGAAGTGTGTGTAAGTGTAGATCAAATAATTTTCATAACAATATCCTAGTATATTTAATATACTGGTGTTTTTATAAAATAAAGGAATAAAAAGAGTTTAAGGGTTTGGAGAAGCAAAATAAAACAAAAGAACATAAGAGAAGACATTACCTTAAATCGGGTAACTCTTTTTGATTTGAGCCAAAGGCTTCCTTGGGAAGAATTTTGCATAAAGTGGGGATTCTAGGAGTAATAGAGGGAAGTTTAGAGAGTATTTGGGCAGAGTTTGGCTGAGCCAAATGGATTTGAAGGTGTGAATAAGGTGGTAGAGGTGGGGCCCTTTTATAAGAGGAGAGGAGGGGCACTCTTGGAAAGTCATGAAATGTTACATTGTTATGAAATGATTTTCAGATTTTAAAGGTCCCACAATGATATATTTCTAGGATAAGGTGATAAGGGTTCGAAATCCACCCATTAAATAGTCTTTATACAATTTTAAGTCTTATATTTTACCTTATCTTTTTATTTTGTTTAAATCGTTCATTAATGAGGTAATCGCTACATCATCATGGTGTGATAAATAAATTTATTTATTTAATGCCTAAAAATTATAAAAAAAATTACCATGATGTAGGAAATCTTTTTATATTTCCAATGGATATTTATAGTCTAAAAGATAACTTGTATAACCCCTTGTAAAAAAAATTAGTAAAACAATACATGTTTGTGACATTTTTATTTTTACTTTAAATAAAATGTATTAATGTCATTATCTTACCCAAGTGGCTCCATGGGGTCCCACAAATTGACCCATGGATTTTCTTGGTCGGCCATGAGTCATCCAATAAGAGTAGTACATGTGTAAAGGTAATTTCATATTATTATAACATTATATTTACATTAAATTACACTAATTACCTTTAATCGCGATTAATAAAACTTAAAAGTTACTATTCACCAAAAATTATTTCCATCTCATTGAACCACATTTTAATTACTACTGACAACCATGTATGTCATATTTTTGAAAGTCAATCCACAGAAGTGGTAAAGTTTCATTTAAACAAAAAATTAGTTTTTTAACTACCACTTAGTGGTTTCACTATTCATCAAAAATTGAAGATTCATAGAACAATACCAAAAATTAACCCTAAGCTATAATTGATATTCCAAATTAAAAAATTATGTCTATTTTACAAAATTCCAAACATATAAGTTGCATTAATTAGTTTTATAATTAACTCCCGTTGTTAGAACAAATAGCGTGTTTTTAAGAAACAATATCAATCAAAAGATTGACAATTGTTTATGTAAAATTTCAAAGTGAAATTAATTCTAATGACCACCATTGGATAAAATGGTAAAATAATATTCTAATTATACTTTAAAACCACTCAATAGTATAATTTATCACTATAAATTTTTTTGATTAAAAATATTGTTTTTAAGTATTTTTCACTATTCATTGAAAATTGGAAGTTCTCGGAAAAATCCCAAAAATTCAACATAGACTAATTTTGATATTCCGAATCAAAAAATGAAATCCATTATGAAATATAAAATTTATATAATTTCAAAACGTGGTTATTACTATTCATAGCGGCTACTTTGATTGGTCGCGGTGTGTTAGAATCTTGAACTTGCGTGCAATGCAAGCTATTGCATTATTGAAAGAGAAGTGTATCGTGGAAGAATGGGGTGTTACATTCTACCCTCCTTCAATAAATTGTGTCCTCGAAATTTGAAATTGTTCTTCGAAAATAAAAGGTTGAAAGTAGAAAATACCTTTGTGGAAAACCTACAACGGAAATAAGGTTAATAAAATTTAGCCTTAATAAGAGGTAAATGGAAATGATAAATTCACCACCAAATTATGATCTCGATTAGGAGAACATTAGTGGAAATTAGAGACACATAATTGGTGAAAAGACATAAATATTTGTAGGGAGTGATTAAGGTCATTAATCACAAACAAGTGTAAAATTGTGGGCCTCAAAGCCTTTAATCTATGGTGATTTAAAATATCATCAGTTCAACAAAACATAATGCATTAGGATAACACATTTTTCATAATATCCCTTCCCTGAAGTTTAAGAATTAATTTCTTCATAGAATAAGATATATATATATATATACTTGAAAAGTAGAATTTCAACCTTAAAATAATTTCTACAAAAAACTCATCTTTCACTCAAAAAGATAATAGAACTCAAAAATATTATATTTATCTTAATCATACAAGGTTCCAAATATTAACACATACCATTTAGATTTGGAAAAATATTATGTAATAACCAGGGACTTCCTGTAGGCAAGTGGTAGGTAATAAAGGCATGTCGCACTATGGTTGTGGGTTCGATTCCTACAGCTTTGTCCGACATGAAGGGTTATCCCCCGACCTGCAGGTTGTCCTTTTCCTAAAACTATAGTATTATAATATTCCAAAAATAATCTTTAGAAATGTTTTAACCTTAAACAATAATATCCAATGTTCAACTTAATCCATTACAACCTTTATAGTTATCCAAAATACCTCTTCCCAGACTTTCTCTAAAAGGTCTCTAAATTCCAAAATCAATTGTAACATCAGATTCCCCAAACAAAGTAAAGTTTCTCTTATTGTCCCATCCTAAAAGTATGATTACCTTCATCGTATTAAAACCTTAATGAAAACAAAAAGAACTGCAGTACAATCCTTATATATATCACATTATTATTATAACCAGGATATAAGCCTTGAGTCCAAAAGCACCAATACATTAGTTATTCCACTTCAACTGTAGTAACTGTATAAGATTGGCCTTGATCCCTTGGCCTTTTCTAAGGTAAGTTTCCCTGACTCCTAGGACATTCATTTACATAATGCCCTATTTCCCTATAATTGTAGCATTCAACATTTATAGCCTCTTTATTTCCCTTACAATCACGAGCTCGGTGACCTTTTTCTCCACATTTATAACAAACTCTCATTCCTTTTAGGCAAGTACTGGGGTGATTCATCCCACAATTATTGCATAATGGAAAATCCTTCTTTCCCTTTTTCCCTTTATCTGTCTCTTGTTCCACCATTCTCTTCTTCTCTTGCTTTACTTTATTGTCATAAGACTTAGAGAATTCCTTTTCTGTCTTAATAGTACATGAGACAATGTCTTCGTATAACGAGAAGGATTGTGAGACCAATGCTCGACGGAGAAATGGTTTTAACCCATCAAAGAAACTATCAATCTTACTTATTGGGTTACGTATATAATCTGCAACATACCTTGCTAACCTTGTAAAGTTGGAATTATACTTTGCGACATTCTCATCATCCTTTTGTCTCAGACTTAGGAATTTACTTTCCATATATTCTCGATGGTCACGAGGAAAGTATTTTTCTAAGAAAAGATCTTTGAACTCCCTCCATTCCATATTTGATACTTCATCATCTTCCTTTGTGTTTTGAATTAATGACCACCACTGATCTGCATCTCCAGTGTGGCGGTAAACTGTCATGATAACCTTTTCCCTTTCACTACTCCCCAAGGCATGGAATATATTCTCTAAGGAATTTATCCTTTGCTCAGTTACTAAGGGATTTTTACTCCCATTTAATGTTGGTGGTTGTTGCCTCATGAAGCAGTCTAACATTGATCCTCTACGTTGCGGATCAGGGTGTTCCATACGAGTAAGGTTATTATTCATAACCTGAGTGAGTTGTCCCAGTATAGTGATAAGATGACCGGCTCCACTATAATTATATTGAGCAGGAGGTAAATCCCTACATAGAGTGTGTGCATTGATACGGTTTCCATTCCTTCCACTAGGCACCATTTCTAAACAATGGCATAAACTAGATCAGTTTATAAATCAAAATACATAATTCCATACTTGTAAAACACTTAACATAAATTTAATAGTTCATGTTTATAATCCATAATCATAAAAATGTTTTCTTTGAGGAAGTATATACTCATAAACCCTTCATAATGGTTTGTAAAGAAAATTAGAATTATCCTAAGCATATCCATCGGGAGTGTCATAACCAAGAGTGCAGCAAGGCCCGTTGTCGTGCACCAGTTCCAGTTTGAGTCTAGCTCAAAGCGGTGTTTTCGGGTTTTACACCTAGGTACATCTATGCCAGAGCCGCCTCTACCTTCTCGTATCTAGACAAGGATGTATTGCTCGGAAAACTCAAAAAATCTCTACAATAGCAAAATTCTAGGAATTTATTCTATATTAATACTCAAAGTTTATCTTAAGGATATGTTCTCTAATCAGATTTTATCTAAATCTAGTTTCCAAGGTTAGTACTAAACTACCTCTGATACTAACTGCAATGCCCCGACTCCAGTTACCCAGAGTCGTTGCATTATTACGTAACATTTCCATGATCACAAAAGATCAAGTCTCGAAAGACCGATTAGTTTAGTAGCCTTGGAAACACAAGATACATTCATAAATGTTACATTACATCATAAAGTGAAAAACTACAATAACATGGTCTCCATAGTCCACACTCATATCCCCTTCAGACTATCCCTGTAGGTCAGTCATAAAATATTTCTTCACATCCTGGAAAAAATAAAACATAGAAAAGGGTGAGCTCAGATGCTTAGTAAAGATAACAATATAGCGGAAACTTTCATAAATAAACATAAGCATTTAAGGCAATGTTTAACTAAAACAAAAGCCTTTTAAACTTGAACTTTAGCATAATATGGAAAAAATAAAATGAAATAATTCCATTTACTTATTCCCATGGATATTCTACTAGTCGAATAATCACATGCAATATCAATAACCACTTTCATAATGATGGAATGCATAATGCCATACTATCATAACCACATAGTCAAGGCCTTATGACAAGACTACAAATAAGATTTTTTCAAGGCCTTGTTCCAAGACACTAGTTTGTCTCATGAGACCTACCGATGCATCAAGGAGCTATAGCAGGCTCCACCCATCACTTATTAAGTTCAATGCATTCCTTATATGAAAAGGTTTAAACATATCATAAACCATAACATAATCGTATCACATAAAACATGCATAAAGGAAACATAACATTTCCACATTTCAATCACAAGATATCAATTCAAAACATTGATATAATAAAACCATTTTCAATACCAAAATAAAAGAAAAGTAAAACTCTGTATTTATTTTTCATTTTAAAAAAATTTATGGCTTGTAGAGGAAGCCGAAACTCAAATAATGGTCATGGCGGCGGAGAAGTCGTTGTCACCGCATACCTACGACAAAAAAATATTCCCTTTTTTCGTTTAGTAAAACTCTTCATATAAAAATAATCCTTTTGAATAAATGTAAAATTCAAAGGGGTTCATACACCATATAAAAGAAAGTTGTGTATAAAACAAAATATGCCTCAATGAAAGGAGATTGAGACGAAGTCCCTTACCTCGTGTACGACTTGACTAGATCGTACTTTAATATCTATAATAACAAACTAGGGTTAATTTATACTTTCTTAATAACCATTTTCAAGTTCATTATTCCTTTTATATCACTTATTACCATTTTATGAACATTATGTAATTATTTAAGTTAATAACGATCATTTTTTCGATCTTTGGTACTTGAGTCAAAAATAAACTTCTTATAATTACAAGTTGTTCATGTGGTAGAATATCAATTATATCCAGAATTGTATTAATGATATAGATATCATATATATCATATATATCCAGTATATAAATTCATTTATAATATTACATAACATTTAGAGGTAAGAAATGAAATGCACCATTCATGGAGACGGTAAGTCGTACGTACGCATGAACGCTACTTTCATTTATATTTTGTATTTAATGGAATGAAATCATAATGATATAAAGGTATATTATAAATCCATTATAATATCATATATAATATCATTTACTCCATCCTTTATAAGTCCCACATGTGTCATTAACGATTCAAATCACTTTGAGGGGGCGGAAGTCCGCACTTCCTAAAATGAAATTATCGCGTTTACCCATAATGGAAATCATAAAGGTATGCCATAAATAAAAAATACTGAAGCATAAGGAAAACATAAACATAATATATATCATATATAAATATAGTGACATCTTAATGGCCACCATGAAAGGTGTTAAAAGAAGATTGAACAATCATCGTTTCGTGAAGCAGTAATTCGCCACTCACAGAAACAGTATGTTCTTTAACCATTAGACGAAGGTGTGTGTAAGTGTAGATAAAATACTTATCATAAAAACATCCTAGTATATTTAATATACTTTTTTTGTTGCAAAAAAAAGTAATAAAAATATATTAAGTGGGTGGAGAAGCAAAATAAAACAAAATAATATAAGAGAGGACATTACCTTAAAATCGGGTAATTCTTTTTGATTTGAGCCAAAGGCTTCCTTAGGAATACATCTACCCAAAGTGAGGCTTCTAAGAGTAAGAGAGAGAAGTTTAGATAGTATTGGGTCATAGTTTCGCCGATCCAAATGGATTTTAAGTTGTGAATAAGGTGGTAGAGGTGGGGGCCTTTTATAAGAGGAGAGGAGGGGCACTCTTGGAAAGTCATGAAATGTTACATTATTATGAAATGATATTTGGTTATTAAAGGTCCCACAATGATATATTTCGTGGCTAAGGTGATAAGGGTTCTCAATCCACCCATACAATAGGATTTAGACAAGTGTAAGTCTTATATTTTAACTTATATTTTCATTTTATTTAAATCGTTCATTAATGAGGTAATCGCTACAAAATCATGGTGTGATAAATAAATTTATTTATTTAATGCCTAAAAATTATAAAAAAATTACAATGATGTATAAAATATTTTTATCTTTCCAATGGATATTTATAGTCGAAAATATAACTTGTATAACCCCTTGTAAAAATGGTTTTAGTAAAATAATACATGTTTGTGAAATTTTTATTTTTACTTTAAATAAAAGGTATTAATGTCATTATCATACCCAAGTGGCTCCATGGGGTCCCACAAATTGACCCATGGATTTTATTGTTCGTCCATAAGTCATCCAATAATAGTAGGACATGTGTAAAGGTAATTTCATATTATTATAACATTATATTTACCTTAAATTACACTAATTACCTTTAATTGCGATTAATAAAACTTAAAAGTTACTATTCACAAAAAATTATTTTCATCTCATTGAACCACATTTTAATTACTAATGACAACCATGTATCTCATATTTTTGAAATTAAATCCATAGAAGTGGTAAAGTTTCATTTAAATGAAAAATTAGTTTTTTAACTACCACTTAGTGGTTTCACTATTCATCAAAAATTGAAGATTCTCAGAACAATACCAAAAATTCACCCTAAGCTATAATTGATATTCTGAATTCAAAAATGATGTCTATTTTAAAAAAATCCAAACATATAAGTTTCATTAATTACTTTCATAATTAATTCCCGTTGTCAAAACAAATAGCGTGTTTTTAAGAGACAATATCAATCAAAAGATTGACAATTGTTTATATCCAATTTCAAAGTGAAATTAATTCTAATGACCACCATTGGATAAAATGGTAAAATTATATTCTAATTATAATTTAAAACCACTCAATAGTATAATTTATCACTATAAATTATTTTGATTAAAAATGTTGTTTTTAAGTATTTTTCACTATTCATCAAAAATTGGAAGTTCTCGGAAAAATACCAAAAATTCAACATAGGCTAATTTCGATATTCTGAATCCAAAAATGAAGTCCATTTTGAAATATAAAATTTATATAATTTCAAAAGGTGGGTATTACTATTCATAACGGCTACTTTTATTGGTCACGGTGTGTAAGAATCTCGAACTTGCATACAATGCAAACTATTGCATTATTGAAAGAGAAGTCTACCGTGGAAGCATCGGGTGTTACAATGTGACCCACTTCAAGTATCTATTAAAACATTATAATAGTGTAGAGTGTGTCCA
Source organism: Viscum album (assembly GCA_963277665.1). Lineage (NCBI taxonomy): Eukaryota > Viridiplantae > Streptophyta > Magnoliopsida > Santalales > Viscaceae > Viscum > Viscum album. Next base: position 1,891,491,071 of record OY728122.1, on the reverse strand, counting down.
AATAACTCTCCAAAAACCTAAGGCTTTCATGTGCTCTTACACAATCTAGGGTGGGAAATTTATTTTAAAACTACTTAAAATGAAATTAAATCCAATTATTCTATTTCAATGCCAATTTTCCATTTAAAATTTAAATGGGTTTTAATAATTAAACATGCCTCTTTAACAAGAAAAAACCACTAGATTTCTATCAAAACATATTAATCCATTTTCACAAGTTTTAAATCCATTCAAAACCAATCCCATCAATTTCACAATTCATTTCCACAATTAAATTCAAAATTTTAATTGAAATCATTTCCATCAAAATTTTAAATTAAATTAAACAATTTAATTCAACTAATTTCCATAAAAACGCCCCAATTCTATGTAATTGTGGGTTTTCCCAATTCTCATACCAAAAAACATTTAAAATCTCTCAATTAATTTGAATTATATTTTATTACATCAATTGAAAAGATGTTTGACAAAAAAAATTCCATCAACAGTTGAAATAAATCAGGATATTCAAAGTTAATCATTTTGGATAAATATAATGGAACCACCTACCTTTTCGAGAAACTCATCAATCATAATGGCACCCGTAAATAATAAAAAAGGTGTATAATACCTCGAAAACAAACCTATATACAAGATCTAACATCAAAGAGAATAAATCCATCAATTTCAGGATGATCCATTGAAATCCCAAAGGAGGAGAAAGAGATAATGATGAAGGATGAGGGATAAATCTTACCTAGAAATCACACTACAATTTCAAAAATGATCAAACACCTAACGAGAGGATATGGAAGGGTTACAGAGCTCAAAATTTTCATGGGGAAGGCTTTAGGTTGAGGGATAAGTAACCAGAGTATAGGAGAAAAGATAATCTTATTTTTACTACCTGTTTAACAACAGTAGTGGGGGTATTACATGATGTGTAATATCCTTTCACTTCATGAAATAGTTAATTTGTATAACCATAGGGCCTTCTGGCCACAAAGACCATGGACTAGACCAATTCACACAAAATAGGCCCCAGACGAGTATTAGAGCAACAAGAGTAGCAGCCACCAGATGCAGATCTAACCATATTTGAAGAATGAGAGGGTATGACAGCCTCCATCGGGACCAGGCACTGTGAAGCTTTGTACGGGGCAATGCTATCTGATTAGTAATGCAAGGTGGGGAGCTAGGTGATCAATGACGCAGAAGCTAGGGAGGGGCATTTCAAGTGGGGTGGGCCTATGGGTCATGTATTAGCCATGGTATGCCTCTGGGCCTTCAGATCATGTTTTTCAAGTCAGTAGGGCCTCGTTCCTTGGGCCTACGGGTCATGTACGGGTTCCCCTTCAACCCTTAAAAGGATTATTATCCATAATAAAATAAAAAATAAGCCCTTTGGGCCATTTGAGCACAACCTGAAGCCTTTCATGACTTGCATCTAGAAACCATTACACAGCGTGTAACCTAGTTACATGGAATGTAACCCTCCAGTAGCCTATCAAATTAGTAAAGGGATGTTACAGAATGGGGTTCTTTTTTAGTTCTACAAGAATCACTAATAAAGGGGTACTTTATATAGGATTTTAAAATCACTGATAAAGGAGTCCTTTGTTAGTGCTTTTAAAAGTAATGATAATGGTGCATGTGGTATGCTGCAATAGCACATTGCAGAACCAACACAGTGTGTTCTAACAACACACCACCGCACCAAAAACCCAACCAAATCAAAAAAAATCAAGTATGAATATATAATTTAAATGAAATAAAATTTACAACACAAATTCAAGAAAAAACACTATATTATAGACATTTCAAACATTGTTTTACACAAGTACATATTTATAAATTATTACATACATTTAATAATTGTAGTCTTAATCTATCCTTTGATCCTAACCCCTATTCATGAAAAAATTCACCTCAATAATATAATAATTATTATGTTAGTATTACTATAAATAAATAAATTAACATATAGTGTTAATTTTAAACTAAAATTGAGTTATACCAAGAACATTTTGTATCAGATTGAGTTACAGTTGATTATTTCACATCACTCCATTTCTTGTTCATCTTCAAGAAATATATATATGAAAATTAAATAAATAATTATAATATAAAAATGATAAGGAAATTAATTAATTAATATAAGATATAATTATGTGAACAAAATATAGGCTCATTTTCTCAGTTTTGGGGATGTGATGTGTATTTTAAACTAAAATTACACTTATATATTGAAAAGATGAACTTGGAGTCATATCGGTCACACCATGCATCTGAATTCGGTGACTCTAATTCTTACACATATCAAATGACTTATGGATCATTTTCCTAAAGTATAAAACAATCCAAATTTTTTTTCTCAATTTTGAGTACATCACTTGTTTTTTTACTAAAATGTCATTTCGAACTCTAAACACACACTTTGACTTATAATTGTCACATCATGCATTGGTTTGATATGATACCAATTCCTATATGTCACAAATGAATTATAAATTAGTTTTCTAAATTATCTAGATAATATGTGCAGGTTTTCTTGGTTTTTAGTGAGTGACACTTTTTGAACTAAAATGTTGATTTTAAACTGATAATGGGCATATTGAGTCATACTGAGAACATCCTATATAAGATTGAGGTGAGGATAATTACTAAAACCAAAAAATGAATAATGGATAATATTTTTAAAGTATCAAAACAATATGAATGTGTTTTATCAGTTTTGAGTAGGTCAGTTGTCTTTTTTGCTAAAATTGATGTTAATTTTAAATAAAAAGACACACTTAGAGTCATACCAGTAACACTGTGGATTAGATTGAGGTGATTCTAATTCCTACACATCAAAAATGACTTATGGATCATTTTCCGAAAGTAAAAAAATAATCTGAATATGTTTTCTCAATTTTGAGTATGTCGGTTTTCCTTTTAACTAAAATTTATGTCAGTTTAAACAAAAAAGACGTACTTTGAGTCATATCATTAACACCATGTGTCATCTTGAGGTGAGGATAATTCATACACCTCCCAAATGGCTGATAGATCATTTTCATAAAATATAAAAACAATCTAAATGAATTTACTCAATTTTGAGTATGTCACTTCTCTTTTTTACTACAATGTCATTTTAAACTGGAAACACATACTTTGAATCATATCGATCTCATCGTGTATCGATTTGACATGATATTGATTCCTACAAGTAAAAACTAAATTATGAATTAATGTCCTAAATTATCAATAAAACCCAACTGTGTTTTCACATTTTTCAATGAGAAACATTTTTTCAACTAAACTGTTGCTTTTAAACTAATAACGGAAACATTGAGTCATATTTAGCACATCATGTATCTGATTGAGGTGAGGCCAATTCATACACGTAAAAAATGAATTATGTATCATTTCCCTAAAGTATCAAAACACTATGAAATAGTTTTCTTAGTTTTGATAAAGTCAGTTGTCCTTTTTACTAATATTCATGTCAATTTTAAATAAAAATATGCACTTGGAGTTATACCGGGTCACATCGTGCACCGGATTTTTGTTCAATAGGTTTATAAAAGTCTCAAATTACTTATAGATCATTTTACTAAAGTATAAATACAATATGAATTCATTTTATTGGTTTTTATTACACCATTTTTTTACTAAAATGTCATTTTAAACTAGAAACATGCACTTTAACTCATACCAATCACATTATGTATTGGTTTCATGTGAAACTAATTCCCACATGTTATGAATCTATGTTCTAAATTATCAATAAAATCCATGTGTGTTTGCAATATTTTCATTGAGTTACATTTTTTGAACTAAACTGTCGATTTTAACCTAATAATGGACACATTGATTCATAATGGTCAAGCCTTGCATCTAATTGAGATACATCTAATTATTAAACTTCTCAAATGACTTGTGGATTATTTACCAAAGGTATCAAAACAATATGAATTTTATTGGTTTTGAGAATGTAAATTGTTATTTTTACTAAAATTAATGTCAATTTTAAAAAAAAGAACATGGAGTTATACGAGTCACACTGTGTGTCGGATTGAAGTTCGGAAAATTCCAATACATCCCAAAGTCTCAAAAAAAATTAACTGCCAATTTTACCTTTTTTAAATTGTATTTCTAGGTCAAACTTCCAACACATCATATTGACTCGATATTATTAATTGAAAAACCTTTCTCATTGTTCAAATTCAAAAGAGTAGAGGAAGATCATTTTCCCATTATATCATGATAATTCATCACAATGGGCACATAAGCTTACTCTAATTTTCTATATTTCAACAAAAAAAAGGTTTTTCAACTAACAACATCAAATTAATATATTTTAGTGGTAGTTAAACAAAGAAAGTAAATGAAAATTGAAAATGTGGAAACATTGGAAAAAAGAATCATTGTATCTCTTTTATGCCTTATTGCAGATAGTTGAAAGAAAAAAATGACTTCCCAAAAGATATGTGAAAAATACTAAATAAGTGTTTGATAAAAATGATAAGGAAATTAACTTACAAATATTATATAAAATGATGATAAAATTAATTAAATAAGTAGTAGGAATTCACATTTTCTTGATGGTTGTATGCAATCTTGAAACATTTTATTGTTGTCATTATCTCAATTGTAGGCTAAAATTCTAGTCCCTCGTGAGCATGAGTAGCTTTGAATAAACTACCCAAACTCGAATGAAAGAATCCAACTATACAAGAAAACAATTATTATATAAGTAATAATAAAAAGAAAAAATTAAACATAAATATAAAGTAATACATTAATTTTATGGATAATGATTTTACTGTGAAAATATTTTTGACCACAGGGATACTCCGATGCTAAAGCAAGAATGATGATAAAAAATGCAAATAGATCTCACCAAATAATCAATCAATTATTGATTAGGATGAGGAGGAAATTAGATACCTTGGATTTAATATTTGAATCATCTAATAGAAAATAAATATATCCTATTAGGTTTATAAAATATTCATTTTTTATAATAAATAAATAAATACAAATAATATATTAATTATCAAAGGTGAATGTTATAGATAATTCTAATAAGGGAAACTCAACATTTGATTATTTCAAATAATTTAAGTAAGATTTGAAGAAAATGTGTAATTGAATTTAAGAAAATGATTACTCCACTATGGTTTGTGTTATCCTCTGAATTCATCCAAAGGTGAAAGTTATAGACAATTTTCATCCTCATCAGCTCATCTTACGAACACTTATCATTTCATTTTTTTTTGTTTGGAACTCATACCCCATATCTTGTGGACATGCACCAATGTTTTCTTGAAATACTCAAATTAGTAGTCATTCCTATAATGAATAATTCTCAGAGTAGTACAAGAAACATAAAACAGATGGGGGTCATTCCCAAGAAACAAGTTGGAATAATTACTGTTTAGAAGATGAAACTAATGAGGATGATAGTTTTACTCCATTGTGCTCTCTAAAAGGAGAAATTCTACCCATTCGTGAGAATTATATGGATGGTAATCATAGATTACTAAGGCTGTAACCAGAAGGAAATGTTAAAAAATGATCTGTTTTTATATGGATTAAATTGAAACATATATAATGTTTATTAGATGTGTGATAAAATAAATGAATTCATTTTTAAGAAGTATTAATGATTGGGTTATTATTTCAAATATGGATATATTTTTACAAAGGTATATAAAACTACCAACACCACTTTTTGATTTGGGGTCAGTAAATATTTAATTTAATTATGTTTGAAAGAGGAAATTGAATTTTGGAAGTGAAAAATTGATCATATTTGATAATGAGACAATTAAATACAAAGTTAAAAATATTGGGTTGAGATGGTTTTATGATGAAGAGATAAAATTGACAAATATTTTTTACTAATTAGAATGGGAAGAGTATTAATAATTAAAATAATGAATAAACATCAGAGGAAATTAATGTTTAATTGAGTAGCATTGAGGGGATCACAAGGGGATTAGGTGGACTAAAAATAATACATTTATAGTGAGGAAAATAAAGAGGGATTATCAACAGTAAGAAATACAAGAAAGGATGAAATCAATGAGTAAATTGTCATTATTGAACGGATAGTTTTGGTGAAAACTCAAAGGATTAAGACTCCACAAATTCAAGCCAAAATCATTTAGAGAGGCTGAAAATGATGACAATTGGATCAAATATATTTATGACGATCTTGATCTGAATAAGAACAATGTTACATGGGAAATTGTTCCAAGGTTGGAAGACATAAATGTTATCAAAACCAATTGGGATTTCAGTAATAAACTCATTGATTATGGAAAATTGGATCAAAATAAATAATGGATAGTGTGAAATGGGAACTCTTAGATTAAAGGAATTTATATTTATGATAAATTTACTCCCATATCCTGGTTGAAAACTATTTGAATTTTTTCACTATTTCAGTGAAAATGTAGTTAAAAGTATACCAAATGGTTGTCAAATCTATGTTCCTTAATGGATTTCTTAAGGGGGTATACATTGAGAAACTGGATGGGTTTATTATGGATGAAAATGAGAGAAAGGTGTGAAATTTACAGAATTATTTATATAATATAAAGAAATCATTGAGGTCCTGGTATTTAAGGTTGGATCAATACTTAAGAAAGCTTGATTTTAAGTGAGGTAGAGTCGATTATAGCCTCTGCATCAAGAAGGAGAATGGTCAAAGGATTTTGGTACTCATATATGTCAAAGACATGATATTTGATGATTGGAAAAAGCATAATTCAATTTTTTTTTGGATCATATGCGGTATGATATCAATATGTCTATGATTAGTGAAATATTTTCCTTAGTTTATAGGTAAATCAAGGAAATCAGAGAACATTAATTTCTCAATCAAAATATGAAAAAATGTTCCTAAGTGATTTTCAATGGAATATTACAAACCAATGACAACACCGGCCACTATATGGATGGATTTTTCAAAATTTGATGATTACAAAGAAGTAGATGTCATGGAATATTTGTATTGGGAGCCTATTATACCTCACAACAACATGACCCAACATTGGGTTTGATATATTTCAAGTCACATAGTACTAATGTTGTCCCAAGGATATCCACATGCTATCAAAGAATATGATACTTCAATATATCTAAAAACAATGAATTTTAGGTTGTTTTATTATATGATAGTGCAACAAGGGTCGTTGGGATACATGGATGTGGGATGAAAAATTTTAGTGGATAACCAAGGGAAATTAGAGATATTGAAAAACTTAGATTTAATTCGATCCTTGTTTTCATTCGGCCCTTGAATCGCTTGAGCCTTGGATTCGATCCTTGGAATAGTTGGAGCCTTGATTCTAGCCTAGATTCAAGCTTGGATTCGACCACAGGGAGCACCAGCCAAAAGGTGTCTTCCACAGAGAGCTTCAGACATCGCGAACTCATTCACGGTGGTTAGGGTTCTTAAAATAGATCGAGACACTTTTATAAGTGCTAAGTTAATGAGTGCTGATAAAATTAATCTTTATGAGTTCTTTTATAGAACTCATAAAAGTAGATATTTATTACTACTAAAAAAGTGTTGAGAAAATCCATCTTTAATATAACTAAAACATTAGCACTAATAAAGATGGATTTTATCAACACCTTTTTACAACTAATAAATAATTATAATAATTTTTTTAAATAATACTTAATAAAAAAGTATAATTATTATATATAATTATAATACTTATAATAATAATTTTTATAAAATAATAATTTTATAATTATATGTATATATAATTATTTATTTATAATTATACAAATAATTTTTAAAAAAATAATATTTTTATCATTATATATATTATATAATTATATATATATATATAAATATAGTAAATATATTCATTATTTAAATGAATTTAATATAATTTTATAATTATATAGATATATATAATTACTTATTTAAAATTATATAAATACTTTTTAAAACAAATATTATTTACTTATTTATAATTATAAATGTTTAAAAATAATAAATATAAATTTAATATATTTTTTACACATATATTTTTAACATTATTAATGTATATTTACTCTTAAGTGCATGCATGCTAAAAATGAGTAAAATTGAATAATTAAAAATGAGTACACTTTAACAAAATTGAAAAATTGGATAATTTTGATTAATTAAATATAAATCATTAAAAAATTGATATATATTGAAATAAATATGAATACATATTAAAAATATTAAAACAAAGTAAAAAAATATATAAAAAATAAATATAGAAATTGATTAAATTCCCAAAAAAATATTTGTGTTTGTGCGTTTGTATATAAAAATGCATTAATTATGTATATTTAAAATAAATATAATATGTTTGATCTATGTTAAATTGAAAAATCAAACAAAATTCAATTATATCCATTAATCAATGCAATTAGTCGGTATTTTTAATCTATATTAATTTTTAATTGTAAACCATTATTCTCTAAATATATTACTATTTAATGTACCACATAAATATTTTGTATTATATAAAATATATTTATATACATATATATATATATATAATTAATATATGTTCTTTATTAACATTATCAATAATTATATAATTAATAAAATGTTTAATATTTTTCTCAATTTACTTATTTTTAATTTTCATTTTACATAAATATATATATATAATATAATATTTTTAATTTATATATAGTACAATCAATTTATTCATTTTTATCAATAGTTATTTATTTAATAAGAATTTTAATATTATTTTAATAAAATAATTTTTTTATTTAATTATTTCATTTTATTCATACTTTTATCAGTGGCAAAAATCACTCATAAAGGATTCCTTTATGGGAACTCAAAAAAAGAACTCATAAATGACATCCTTTATCAGAAATAAAAAAATGAGCTGATTAAAGGTGTCTTTTATTAGTGCTAAAACAAATTCACTAATAAAGGATGCCTTTAATAAGTGCTAGAAAAAAAAGAGCAGATAAAAGGAACCCTTTATAAGCATTTGTTTTAGTGCTGATAAAGGGAATTTTATCAACATTGTTTTCTAGCATTAATAAATATCATCATTATTAAAGGCTTGCTTTTTAGTGTTTAACTAAGATGGAAACCCTTAGGGTTTGAGTAATATTTTAATCAAAATTAGTTTCTATATTGTATTAATTTGAATTGAAGTACATTTAAAGAAGATTCATTATATTTCTCTTCAAACCCCTGGAATTAGGTAATAGACATTCATTAAGAATAAATCACACCATATTAAAGTCATTATGGTTCACATTAAGAAATATGTATCAAAAAAATATGTCAAAAAACCCTTACCCTAATTAATTCTCAGTCGAAATGTGATCTAACATCCTATATGAGAAAAGTAATTCTCATAATCAACCATTTTAGAAACATTTTTATTTCAATAACCTTTTATAAACATTAATTATCTATATGGGTGTATTAGTTGGTTGTTATCTTTTTTTGACATCATGTGTGAGTAATCATGATCATTTTGAACTAGTTTTGTAACAGTGATGTTTTTATTCATTCTTCTCTAAACTTTTATAATTATAAGACCATAAATTGTATTATAATTGATGTTTTATAAATATTTATAAAATAATAATTTTTTTCTATGTGACTTTTAATTATGATCATTTAAATTTAATTTGGTGATTATCATGTTTTTATGATTTATAGATAATGGATATTTTTTATTAAATAAAGAGATTAATTTTTGTATTACCATTATAGAACCAAAAAACTCATTATATACATATTTATATCTCATATTATAATAAATTTTTCATTATATAGTCATCCATGATATAAATTTATATCATTATTCATTTAGATTGTTAAACCAGCCCAAACAAAAACATATCATATTTAATGGATGATTATGAAGTGATTTATTTGTAATATCATTATACTCAGAGAATAATGATAATATTTAAAGTTTATTATTTTGATATATAATAATTGGAAATATTTATAAAAATAATATTACCTATAAGAAGTTTGTTTATAGTTCAAAAAAACACGTTTTTCTATAATAATGATCCTTTAGATGATTTAATTTACCATAGTTTTTACTAGTTATTTTGTTAATATTTGTCCATTTTTTTCTATCAAGAACTATAACACCCTATAATTATAAAGGTTTAAATTAGTAAATGATATGACCCATGTAAAAAATTTACACCTTTATTTTTTATATCCTTCATCATTAGAACACCATAGTTAAGTGTTCTTCTCGTAGAGTAGTTGTTAGGATGCGTGACATATTGGGTAGATTATTTGGGTGTGAGTAAGTGAGGAAAACGTATAATGGAAAGAACATGTGTTATATTGTGGGGATATTCATATTTATGATGATATATTTGGGCACATTGGTGGGCACTTCATAGGATCACATGTCTGTGGGTGGGGATCCATGTATATGTGGGAAAACTAGTGGTGCTTGGTGGTCCAAGATCTAATAGCCATGCTAAAGAAGGGTGTCTATTATATAAATGGTTCGAAATTGTAACATTGGTATCAGAGTAGGAACCCAACCAGATATGTGGTGTAACTACCTTGTTTGAAATATTAGGCCCCCAATGATGACATTGTGATCTAAAGGGGGTGAATGTAACACCCCAAAATGATAAATGGTTTAATGACTAAATGATATAACCCATGTCAAAAATGTGAACCTTTTCTTTTGAGAGCCTACCAAATTAGAACTCCACGGTTAAAAATTCTTGGCCTAGAGTGGTGATCAATTTGGGTTACCTCTTAAGAAGTTTCTTTGGGTGTGTTCAAGTGGAGATAAAACACACCATAAAAAACATGTGTTGGCCTATGGGTAAATTCATTTGACAGATGATCAATTCAGGCATATGGGTGGGCCCCGGATAAAAGAATACGTGTCTATGGGAATAATGAGATGTCTAGCAGGAAAAGACCCAACTTCCATGTTAAAGTGGAGTATCTGAGCTTTTTTTAGGTCCTTGTTGTTATAATAACCATAAAAATATCATAAACAACATATTTATCCATTAAACTAATTCTCATGACCATCCAGGGAATGTGTTGATGATTTCATTTTCCATAAAATGGGTAAAAGGAGTAATATGGTTAATATTTTTAGAATATAAAATATTTCATAAATTTCATTCATATATACTAAATCCCTTATTCAGACTAGACTTCTCTAAGTGTGAAGGAAAATAAAACCAGATATATCATCGAGGTGGTAATTCGCACTACACATGGATAATGGTTTACTTTTTCTTAATGGAAAATTAAAGGATTGTTAATGCATGTACAATAATTATAATAACATAAAGGTATACTAATGGTATTGATTTTATAATTTCATGATGTTGTAATGGAATTTTAGGTGGAATAAGTGCATATACAGAAATTGAAATATGAAAAAAGTGGTTTGAAAATTAAACCTCACTTGTTGGATTATCTCCTTGGTGAAGGGGGTTAAGCCTTTGAGGGTTGGTTATTTGAGAATAAAAATAACTCTTTAATGATTATTGGAATCATTATGGGAGTTCTAGGATGATATTATTCTAAAATAATTGGGTTTTTTTTAGAGGGGCTATGAGGAGAGTGTCCCCTATATAAGTGAAAAGGAAAGGAAAATTTGTAAGTACCCAAACAAAATTCAATAATGGGAAGTAAATATCAAGGAAAGTGGAAAAATAATTGAAAAATAATTTACAGGGGGAAATATAAGGTCGATATAGGTCTAAACCACCCACTCCCATAATTTTTTTAAATTTTTTTCAACATACTCCCATTATATTTTTCAATTTTACCATTTTAGTTTTTACAATAGTGACTAGTTTTTACCGAAGTAAACTCATTTTTCATTTATAAAACTACAATATTCCTTATTATATAATTTGGAACTATGTGTTTCATATTTATAAACCATTTATTTTGGTATAATTTCTAAAGGTGATTAAAATTAATATTAAAATACTAAATGTATAATACACTAAAAACATTTTTTGAAAATTTTTACTTGATATTTAAAATTTCAAATATTGGTTTCAAAATTAATTTGTTTAAAAGTATAAATTCACATATAAAATATATATACATGGTCATAAAAAATTTTCATCATTTTATAATTCATACATATATACTATTAATGAAATAGAATTCAAGTTATTTAAAAATAGTATTTTACATTATTCACCTAAAAAATATTCTTTGTAAAATCCCAAAAGGTAAACTTAAAATAATATTGAAATTATAAATAAAAAATAAAATTAGTTTTAAATAATTTATATTCTATAATTTATTTAATTTATTTTACAAATATAAAATATAAAGATAACTATTTTTATAAAAAAAAGAAACTTCCTTTTTCATTAATAGTCAAAATGGTGAGTAAAAAATAAATAAATTTCTTAAATAACTTAATAAATTAATAACTAAAATTTTAAATAATCCTAATTTATAGTTCCATATAACTTCATGATTTTTTCATATGATTTAAGAATAATATATTCTTTGGAATCATTTAGGGGTGGTGATTCCATAAGAATATATCTCATGGAAGTTTCTATGATATTGAATTTTATCCTACCTAATATTTCAATCATACCATAATTTCCCAATTTCATCTTAGGATTCTTCTAAAGAAACCCCATAAAAGGATACATCCTTTCCAAAATGGGACAATTTATCTTCATATGGACAACTTCCACTAATTAATTTCACTTTTTTCCTTTGTATATTTCATAATTTCATTACTTCTATTTATAACCACTAATCTTATAAATGTATTATAATGGAAAAATTTTATTTTAATATATCCCCATTTTGATTAAATTTTTGTTATGAATAGGACAATATATAAAATTAATATTTATTTAAGTAAAATACTTTGTAAAATATCAGGTCGTTACATTCACTCCCCACTTAAATAAATTAAATCCCTGTGATTTTAAAACTTATATGATTGGGAAAATTTCCACTGGGACCTGCAAATAAACAAGTCACTTATTATTAACAATTTTTTGATATAGTATATGAAGTAATATTTACCGATAATCCATTCCTAATAAAGTCTTAAGAACAAGTAACTTTCACAATGATTTAGAGTATCAATATACTATTAGTATAATAATTACACCAATAAATGTTTTTATTTAGAATTCAATATATAATTGGTTAAAACATACACAGCATAATAGGAACTCAATTATAGTTTTCAAAATAAATTTTTTACTTAAATATAATTATTTTCAAAGGATTTTTCTTATTCTCATTCTCCAAGAAGTTGTTGGTTCCAATATTCCCCGTTAACCTCTGGATAAGGGAATTGAATTCTATAACATCAAATTTAATTGCTAATGAAGATACATTTTTTTTAAAGGTTGGGGCCAAAGCCTAAATTTATTATTTAAAGCAAATATCTCTTTAGAATGGGTAGAGGGAGACCCATTACATGGCCCAAAGGCCCAAGGCCAAGTGTCCTGAATACAAGGCATGAAATCCCATTAAATGGCCCAAAGGACCCCTCAGTGAACAGTACTGCTACAGTACCTGCACTGCTACAGTACAGTCGCCACTACAGTTCTTGCTACAGTCCCTCCGCCCTACTACAGATCTACCGTTGCAACAGTACTGCTACAGTGCCCTGCTACAGTACCCCGAAAATTCGTCCCTTCCCGGATTTGACCCTGGGTCTCCACTATTAAAGAAATTACTAATCCCTTCAATATAACTTCCCCCTGGCTTTATTCCATATTTATGAAATGGATCGAAGTAAACCATTAATCCTTTATTATCCTTGTAACATGAACATCCAATAAATGTCATCCGTCCCTTTTATTGTGTCTTTTGGAATTAAAATATTTTAAAAAAATCATGATATACTTATTTGAATAATGAAAATATTTCTCACTCTGTCTCACATTCTGATGGGTTGTTCATTGAGTAAATATTTGCAATGTCCCTCAAACCAATGGTTCCTTTTAGTTACAATCATCAAAAAACGAAAGGGGTTTAACATATGTGACAAAAAATTAATATTATAATATTATAATCATAAAGTTCCATAGGATAATTTATCCACAAGATATCCTTCTTTATAATATTGCCATATTATCCTACAATTCATTTAGTTCAACATATAACACTCTTAGTTCAACCTGTATTATTCTTTATTCAATATATGTCACTTTAAGATGAGTTTTTTCAAACATATTAATCCAATCCCTTAAGATAACTTATGAATTAATACTTCATTTTGGTTCTTAAAGATCAAGTGATTAACAAAACAATTTCCCCCATGAGTGTCAAACCAGGGGTTTAGTTGGACCACTTTTTTATGCACCAGGTGATGATGAATTTAAAACCAAATATTAATTTTTCAATATTATTAATCCTAAAAAATATATTCCAAAACCTACATCAACTTATAGTATCTAGAGAGATATATAATTGACAGGATAACCATGAACTCAATGTAGTCAAACATTTATGGATGTTATCCACTATTTAAACTAATATCTTGGGATTTTAGTAATGTTCACTCATCATAATCCCAAAAAATTAAATATTACCTCAAATAACATAATTGATTATCTAAAAATTATAAATTTTCATTATTCATAGATTATTAACCCTTAAATTATCCTTAACTAATATCACGACCACTAATGGTATTTAAAACCTACTATGATACCAACTATGATACCCCAAGGATATGGATTTAAAAATATATAACTTAAATAAAATATTTCATTGCAATAAATATCCTAGATATTTATGGTTTAGATTTTTATATAACTAGGAAAACACTTTAACTAATAAAACCCATGTCTTTTTTAAGTAGTATAAATTTTTTCCAGTAAATAAGTGACTGCATAATTCATAACAAGACTTCAAAATCTCCATTAAATTTTCTATACATGATAAAATTTTAGACCTACCACATGTATTACATTATATCTTATCTAGGTAAAATTAAACATAGGTATGGGTTAACTCAATATCCTAGTAAAGACAAGCATAAGAGATATTAATCAAATATCATAAGTAGACCTCAAATAAACTTATGAGTATGCTAATGTAAGTAAGGAACATGAACATAAAATATAGAATTCATACAAAATAACACATGGATCATGATCCAAGAATCATATTATGAGGATTTATCACAATAAAACCAATATCAAATGATTTTTTCATATTAAGAAGTTGAACACAACATAATGTATGAAATCATAAACATAAGTTATATTTTACTCCCAATACCATCATCACATAGTGGAAAAACTCTCATGTTGAATTAGGTTAACTCCCTAATACCATATATAATATATTCTGAGATATAAAGATTTATCAAATGAATTCGAAGGATATATAATTCTAGTTCCACCCATCAGATCAAATTATGTACTTTAATATGCTTCCCACATAATAAAACATTCATAATGTCATTAAAGAATTATTAACTTGAGAAGGAAATATGATTCATAATTATTTACAAAAAACCATATAATAATCTATCCAGATAATGAATATGGATGGTATCTTAAAAATATATCATATTAATAATTATAGAATGTTGATATAGATGAAAACTCCCAATTTATTTGATAACATGAATGATATAACAAACAAAGAGATCAAGAATTGGAATCTTACAAGATTAATTCACCAAAAGTAAAATAGTGAAATTTTTAATATAGGGTTAATCAAGAAATATAAATCAAATAAGGCTAAATCCTTTTGAATATTAAATAAAAAAAATAAGATAAAACATAGAAGAGTTTTTAAAAATAATTTTTAAAATTTTTATAAGATTCAAACTTATGAGATTCTTTAAAAAGAAATTTTTTGAAATAGTGAAGTGATATATTTTAAAAAACTATTTCTTAAAATAAAATATCAATAATGGATCCTTGAAACTAAAAAAAATTCTATTAAGATTTTTGGATTGGAAACAAAACCCTTAATTATGAAAAGGAAGAAAACCCATTTTTATAAAATTATTTTTAACCCAAATCATTAATAAAGGATAAAAATATTTCTGAAATTGGGTAAGGAAATGTAAGAATGTGATTGGAAAAAAACTTCCTAGAGTTATAAATATAAAGGGAAAACATTTACATAAAGAGAAAAACTAGGACATGGGTGATAAACCAACATTTAAGAGAATGAGAATTATTCATAACATGGTTCTATTTTTTGAAAGGAATATAATTCATCAATAAATATGATTTTGAAAAAAAATTCATATGAATATATAATTATGAAATACCATACGAAATGAAAGATTAATCTCATGGTGAAACATTATAACTCATTAATCCAATTCAAGTTATGAAAAATCCATTTTATTTTAGGGAAGATGTCAATCATAGTCCAAATAATGGAAGGGTTTGAATGAAAGTGATGTTTCTTAGATCAAAAAAATATATAATTTTAGTTATTAAGTGGTATTTGTTACATTATATGAAATACAATAGGTTTTTAATACCAAACTTTTCATCAATTAAGATTTATAGTGATGGTATTTCTTTTGTTTTGAGTAACATTATAATAAAAAACTTTTCTAAATTTGGTGTCTTTTGAATCAAATTAAATTTAAATAAGGAACATGATATGGATCTTCAAACCCCATGAGTATGTAAGATAAATTCATTATAAAAATATAAAAACAAATTAAAGTTATTATTGGTAACAATAAAAAATATGTGTCAATAAATTTTATTTGAGACAAAGAGCCCCTTACCTCAATTCATTCTTAGTTGAAATATTCTCTAAAATATTGTGTAACAAAGTAACTATCCTAATAATGAATTTGAAAACCTTTTTAATATGTATACACTTTTATAATCTTTATTTAAAAATTTTGATAATATTTATTTTAATTAGTAATTATTTCTATTTGATATCACATACGAGTAATCTTGGTTGTTTTGATATACTTTCGTAATAGTAGTGTTGTTATTCAAGAATATCCAAAAGATCACTATTATTATATCATGAAAAGAACTATAATTTTTATTTTATAATTATATATAATTTTATAATTTCATTATATTGGAGTTTTTAAAACTATCTTTAATGTTGAATTTGGTGATCATAATGTGTGGATAATTCTTAGAGAATGAACGGTGTTTTCATGAATAGTGAGTTAAATATTTGTAATACCATTAAAGTACCATAAATACACATTGTTTTTTTTATTTATATAATTATTAGAAGAAATTAAATTCCTAGAGTCATCCATGATAAAAAATTGTAGTGTTGTTCATGTATGTGGCTAAACCAACCCAATCAATAATATACCATAATTAATGGATGATTATAAAGTGATTCATTTGTAATATCATTATAACAGAAGAATAATGATCATATTTATTTTTTATTAGAGTTATTTATCATAACTATAATAAATTATAAGAATAATATGACCAATATATTGTTATTTTATATTACGAGAAATCAGTTTTTCTCTTAGAATGGTCCTTTGTACTATTGAATTTTCCATAATTGTTTATTGATCTTATTTTTAAGCGGATGTAAAATTTTAATTTTTAGATCCTTAATAATTTTATAAACATATTATCTATCAATTTAACACATTCCCATTACCACCCATGTATGGTGTTGATGAAATGAAAATTGGAAATCAATTAATCCATATAGATTGTAGTCTACTCATACACATGTATGATTATTTTTTTCTATAAAACAAGGGAAAAGAGTAACATGGAATATAATTTAAGAATCTAAAATATGTTATAAATATTATGAATATAAATTAAACTCCCTATTAGGACCATAATTTTATGGTGGTGAAGTAAAATGAAACATGTTACATCGAGCAGGTGGTAGTCTGCACATTACATGAATGATGGTTTTACTTTTCTTATAGGAAATGTGAAATGTGGTTAATTATTTTACAAAAATTATAATGAAATATAATGATAATAATGACACTAATTATATGATTGTATATTTATTTAATTAAATTTAAGTATAATTAAGTGAACATAAAAAAATGACAATGGATCGATTAAAACTTTATGCTTAAAATCTTGGATTATATCCATTTGGAAGGGGATTAAGCTAATGTGGGGTGGTATTTTGATCTAAAAAGATCTATATTTTGAATAGGTTTTTTTATAGTTTTTAGTATAGTTCATGAAAATATAAGTGTTTTTTTGTGTTAGTTTGTCTAAGGAGTGGATTTCCCCTTTTATTAGTGGAATGGGATTCTATTTTTGTAAATACCAAAAACATTTCAACAATGAGAATTTACTCTCAATGAAATTGGATCAAAATTTAAGAAATAATGGAAATGGGAAAATATAAGTTCAATATATGACTCAAACATCCATTACCATACATGTTTTAAACATGTTTTGAACTCATTTCTATAATAATTTTTATTTTTTCTAATTTAGTTTTTATAGTGGTGACTAGTTTTTACCTATGGTAACTCATCATTTATGGATGAAAATAAAATGTTCATTATTACATAATTTGGACCTAATAATTAAAAATAAAAATCCATTTCATTTGGTTATATTTATAATAGGGATAAAATTTATTTTTAAAATATTAAATGTATATTTTTTTTGAAAATTTGTTTTGAAAAATATAACTTATGTTCTAAAATTTAAAATATGGGTCTGGAAATTAAAAACATATTTTTTGAAAATTATAAACCCAATTATGAAATATATATTTTCTCCAAGAAAAAAAACATCATTAATTTCCATCTTATATGTATATACTAATCATGACATAAAATTAATGTTATTTATAAAAATGGTATCTTGTATTATTCACCTAAAACCCAATATTTTTAGAAAAATCTCCAAAATTCATCTTAAATTAATATTTTAATTTTCAAATAAAAATGAATTTAGTTTTATCTAATTTAGATTCTAAAATTTATAAATTTATTTTCCAAATATAAATTATAAATTAAACTAATTTTATAGAAAATAAGCATCATTTTTCTTTATTAGTAAAAAGGAAACATTAATAAAAACTACAAGTGAGAAATAACATATTAAATTAATAATTACATGTTTATATATCCTAATAACTATTTACATATCCCCTCAAGATATTTTTGAATTATCTAATTACAAGGTATTCTTTAGGGGTAGTGGAGAGTGGTGCTTTTTCTAACTTAGATCTCATATAAATATCTATTAGGTTGAATTTTATTGTATGTAATTTCACTTATAATATAATTATTCGAGAACAGCATGTTATTGTTCTAGATAAATTTCTAATGAAGTTATATCTTTTCTGATATCAGAAAAATGATCTTCACACATAACACTTTCGGTACTCAATTCCATTTTTTCTTTCATATATTTCATAATATGGTTACATCCTTTTATACCTACTAATTTAATGACTATATAATAACTGCCAAATTTTATTTTAAGATATCATAGTTTCATTTTTGTTCTACTTTTCATGTATAATAATATATTAATAAAGTATTTATTTAATTAAATAACTTATTTAAATATCTAGTAATTACATTTAAGGGATAAGTTTAAGTGTAAGATAACCTCTAGAGGTTTGGTAAATGTAGAGATTATGTGGTTCTCAAAAAAATTACATCCATTGATGGATACTATAAAGTGTATTTTTGTGTATCACTGATGCACCTAGGGTTTTCATCATCAATGAGCCTCATTGATTATCAAATCAATCTTATTTATAGTGTACAATGATTAAGACTAAGACTGCACCCCTGGATAGACACTCACAGGGGATATTCTTTAGTCAATCACATTCCCTTTTCAAGCCATTATAGTAGGTTTATTTGTTTAATTAATTAGGTTCTGTAATTTGAGATAGCATAAAAAATAAACCTAGGTAGAATCAAGAGTGATTTAGGATGAACTAAATTTCTATGTGATGGTTTTGAAGAGTAACACATTTAGAGATTGGGTTTTTAATAATTCCATTATAATGTTAATATAGATCACTCAAGATTAAAACTATTCATTTTTATAAACAGAATAATATAGTATTAACCAAGTTAATAATTATTGTGATCAATGATAGAGTAATTTTACTAATAATAAACCAAGTAGTATAAAAATGGTTTTGATGGTTATACTCACCCAAAAATCACGAATTATGATTAATAAAAAGATTATTTATTAACATCCAAATACATTATAGAAGTGGAGGATGGTGTTAATTGAAGATAAACTAATGAATATGATGAAGGAATTAATATTCAATTTCCGTCATGTCAAAGGTATGGAGAGATAAAAAGAAGTGGAATGTATTAAAGGAATTATAAGATATCTTATATTTGGTAAATGAGGGCATAGATATAAGATCATGACATTTTACTAGAGATGTATCGATCTTGTTTTTACATACTATTTTACCTTTTTTTGGTATATATTGTTTGGGGTTTAATTTTGGGAGATTTTGGATAATTTTGAGATTTTTAAAATGGTTTTGGGTAGTGTGTGGTTGTAAAATGGTTTTCCCAAACCATTTTCCCTATAGAGACTCAGGATAACATACATGGATATTATATCATTTTATATGAATATTCACCATGATAAAAAAATGCATTCCCAAGGACGGTAATAATTTAGTGTCTTTGGAAGCTTGGAAAATAAATCTTCTAACTTGGTGAAATGTCTTCAATGATTCCCACAAAGCTCCTCCCCTTTATTACTTTTGCATAAAACCTTCCTTCATAACCAAGGTAAAGGAAACATAATAGGTGAGTTAAGATGCTCAATAAGGGTAAAAAAGATATACATATGCATAATATGAGCATAATGGTATGAGAATGAGAATAACATTTAAATTTCATACCTTACAAATCAAAGATCCTATACATAAGTCATGGCATAAATATTAGAAGTTCATAAGACATTAATCATAATGGAATCAAGATAATAATCCATTAAATCATAAAATATGAACAATACATGGTATTTTTTCTCGAAAAATAAGCATATAAAATTATTCCCATAGTGTTCAAAGAATCACTACCAAGGCCATCTTAGTAGTATGGGTTCACTCCTCATACTATCTTGGTAATCATGGTTCAATCCCATGACCATATTAGTAGTCAAGGTTCACTCTCAAGACCATCTTAGCGGAAATATTCCTTTACTAAATAGAGCTCACTCTCTGTTCCATCCATGTATATATCAGGAGATATAAATATTTACCAAATATATTAGAGATAGATATAGGTCTCACCAATCTCATAATAAAATAATACATACTCATGCCAGAATATTATAATGAATCACATCATAACCCAGGAAATGAAATGGGTATCCTAATCATGCAATCATATCATAACCTATAGAAAATAGATAGGTTTTATAATCAATTCATCAAAGCATAACCTGTGAAAAGAAGTGGGTTTTATAAGAATATAACCAATGAAAGGGAAATGGATTTCATAAACATATAAACCATGAAAGAGAATATAGTTTTATAAACATATAAACTGTGAAAGAGAAAAGTGTTTCATAAACATAATTCTATCAAAATATAAACCATTCATAGAAATAATATGAATGGAACATTTGGATCATTTATAAGAAAGGCATGAGTAACATCAACGGATATCATCTTAGATGGAAAATAATCTTGAATTATATTTTAAAAATATTTCTTCAGGAAAAGGTAATTTATTATACAAAAAATTATTTTTAAAACATAAAACCTTTCGAAAACCGTTTTCTTTTAAAATACATTGAAAACATAGGTATAAGGCTTGAAATCATTTTGAAAACATTTTTTCTTGAAAAAATATAAAATAATGTTGAAAATATTTTAAAAACTTTTTTCTTTGAAAATTTATAAAATAATACTTAAAATATTTTGAATACCAATTTCCGCTAAAACTTATAAAATAAGCTTGAAAAAATTTTGAAAATAATTTTCCTTGAAAACTTATAAAATAAGCTTGAAAAAAATTTAAAAAATATTTTCATTGAAAACTAATTAAATAATAATAATAATAATTTGATAAAAATTTTCTTTGAAAATACTTTTAAAACTTATAAAAGAATCTTTGAGATCATTGAAATACTTTTCTTTGAAAACAACCTTTTTAAAACACATAAAGGAAGCTTTGAAAATCATTTTAAAAACTTTTTAAACATAAAACAATTTTTTAAAACCCTTTTTATTTGAAAAAAAATTAAAATAAAAAAAATTAAAGAATATTAAAAAAACATTTCTTTAAAAAAATTACCATGTGAACTTACAGTGGAAGCATCAAGTTAATGATAGTCATGATGGTGGGTAAGTCTGTACAAGTCGAACATTCCTTTTCCACCTTAAAATTTTATAAAAGTACCTTGATCAGAATATGATAATAGGATTCCTTATAAATAAATTTTTTAGAAAGGTAATAAAAGGGTAAAAATTACCTTTAAACGTAATAGGATAATAGTAACTAATTTTTTAAAACATTTTTATAAAACATGGTTTTGAAATAACACAAATTTTCGACTGAAAGGAGAAATAAAATTGTATTTTATTAAAATTATTTTATTAATTGTATTAGGTACCAAAGAGTGGATAAATGGTACTATTACTTGGTTATAACATGAATAAATAGAGGTTAATAAAATTAAGGAGAGTTTTTGGGATATGGATGATAATATTTAATCAATGTAATTATAATCATAAACAATCTTGATAAATGATGAGAATGTAGCAATAAACTCTTACCACTTTGGTCACCTTGAATAAAAATAAAACGGAAATAATAACATTACATTAAGCTTAAAATATCATGAAAATAATTATATTCATGATATAACATTTCAAAGTTATTATATACACCTCATGGAAAAATATAGGTCTATAACATGGCATGTGCCTCAAAGAAAGATAATTGAGACCAAATTACATTAACAATTTGGTAAATTTGGAAACATAAAACAAATGAAAGAAAGATCATAAAATTGATATATAAATACACATAAATTTAATTATAATAATCAAAGAATACATCCATGTTCAGTATACACACCAAATATAATAAATAGGAGTTCAACATGGATTGTGTCTCGAGGAAAATAAAAGTGAGACAAGAAAACCCTTACCTTATGTATTTACTCTCATAATACCAATTAAAAACTCATGTATTATAAGTATAAGTTTATTATAAATCAATAAAAAACCCATATTCATATATATAATATAATATATGATTTACTTACGACTTTATATTAATCTTTCATTAATAACTCCACGTTAAAGTTACGTTTCGGGTGATAACTGCCTTGTTTTTCGTACATGTTTTGAATTTTTATTCTTGGTACTCTTACTTAGATCATTATTTACTAATTTAAAGAATGTAAAACATGATATAAATATCATATATATTCAGTATATTTTTACTATAATAATCTATATAATATATAATTATGAATTGGAATACATTGTTCATGGAGACGGTAGGTTGTACATATGCATGAACGTTTTTTCTATCTTAATATCATATTTAAAGAAATAAAGTAAATGAAATATATATATATATATAATTCCATTATAATCATATAATTTTACTAAACCCATATTTAATACATTCCATGTAAAGTGTGAATGAATCACGTTTCTTTGAGGAGGCGGTAGTCCACACGTCTACAAACAAAGTTATCATATTTAAACAAAACGGAAATAAGGAAGGTATGTTTTATATAATAATTATAAAAGATTAAATACATAATAAATTTAATATATATAAAATAAAAACATATTTTACATCATAATTCCTAACCATGATAAGTGGTAAAGGAAAAAAGAATGACATTCTTTTGTGGGGCGATAGTTCACCATGCATAAGAATGGTAAGTTCGTTACCCATTAGATAGAAGTGTGTGTAAGTATTGGTAATAAACATATAATAACAAAAAATAAGTTTAGTTAGGATAATTATGTAATTATATAATAATGTGATAAAAAGATTTTAGTGGGTGGAGAATGAAAATATAACAAAGGATCTTGAAGAAGGATGTTACCTCTCCTTTGGGTAACCCCTTTTTGGTTTGCACCAAAGAGATCGTTGGATGGATTTATGCCAAAATAGAGGATTTTAGGATGAATTAAGGTATATTTGGAGGATATTTATGCAAATTTTTTCTGATTCAAAGGGATTTTGATTTGTGAATAAGTGGGAGGGGTGAGTGGCATTTTACAGTGGAGGAGTAGTGACATTCTTGTAAATTTTTGAGAAGGGGATTCCACCCGCATTTTTTACATGAGAAGGGGATCCAATAATTCTTAAAAATTTGACCAAGAAAATATAGATAATAAATATGTCCAAAAACATAATTTTATACAAGTTTATAGGTCATTTTGGGCAGTAATTTTAGGGCTTAGTCCTTTGTTAAGAAAATTTTTCTCTTAATCGTTGTAATTAATTTTAATTACTTTCATTAATATTTTGGATAAAAAAATAATTTTAACTTATTATAAATTATAAAATATTATTATTATTCCAATTATGGAATCCATTTTTACAAATTAAATTGCATCAGTGTCAGAAATTAATTTAAATTTAATCCCACCGATGGGATGACAAAGCGGGTTTTTAAGGTAAAAAGGTCCAAAAATTTGGAAAGTTTTTATATAAAATAAAAATGTGAAATTACTTATAATGAACTAAATTTGATATATTGATGTATATATAATATAATTAAACTTTAAAATGAAATTAAAATATACTTTAACTATATAAATAAATTATATGAAAAAGAATTTTTGAATTAAAATTCCGTATTTTTCACTATTCGTTCAAAAATGAAGTTTCTCAGAAAAATACCAAAATTCACCAAAAGTAAATTATTGTATTTAAATTTAAAAAAATGAAGTTCATTTTTTTATATTTATATTATAAAAGTGTCAAAAATCATATTTAAAATGATTTCCCCAATAAAAGGTGGTAAAATTACCTTTTAGAAAAATACATCTTTTTATTCATAATATTGGATTTATTCTTATCTTATACCTATAAAATCTATTAGGGGAGTATCAAAAAAATTATTGAATAAATAATATATAAATTTTATTTAGAACTTTAATCAAAAGTGTTTTTTCTGATATATTGAGACAAAATTGTGTTTAAACATAGAAAAATAGTTTTCTTAGAGAAGTAATATCTTTATTTTCAAATAGTTATTACATTAACTTATAATAATTTATAACCAAAGGATTTATTTTATATACATGTTTAAATAATATTTTCATAAGTTATTTAATCTTATTCATAACTTACTTTCCAACACCTAGGTGGTAGCTATAATAATATTTTAATAATCATGTTAATAATATATTGTAGTTAGGTAAAAACTCGGTTTTTCATGTTACACAACATATCTAAGGAACTCATCATTGTGTGTAACACAATACAAATATAGTGTTGTGTGTACCACAAGATAATCTAATTATTGTATGTGGAACAAGATTAACTTGGTGTTTTTTATAACACAAGCCAAACTTAGTGCTTTTAAAAAAACTATATTCAGTGTTTCGTAAAGTAAAAAATATCAAAAAGATTAAATTAATTCAAAAAATAATAATTCACAAAATATAATGGTGTTACACGCCATATCCTATAAAATCGTGCAACCCAGATAGAGGGGGATTGTATAGTTAGAACATGGTTTGGAAAATCAATTTTCTTTTTAGTAGTAACTATGTGACCCCTAAGTGAGGTGTGTGGTTAATGCAACTGGTTTAGAAAACAATATTCCCTAGATCAGGAAATCGTGCATGAGAAATTAATCCAATGAAAAATTATTTTGAAAAAACTTAAACCCACGGTTTTAAACCTTATTTGACCCAACTTGAACCTAACATTTCTCCTTCAATCTTGGAGCCTCCTGGATGGATTCCAAGGCCTTATGAACACTATTATTGATGAACCAAAGACTATATTGAAGAATATGCACCATTCCCAAAAACTGATTTCTCCCCATTTGAATTCATCTCTCTCCCATCTCTCTTTACCAATAAAGAGGTAATAGTTTTCCACTATTGACAATGGTTTGGATATAGGTTTTGATAAATCTAACACCATTTGATCTTGGATAAAGGTTTTGGATCTAGATCACATTATTCCTTGTGCAATTTAACATTCAGGTTCAATTTGGGTATTTTCATTGGGAGTTATTTGTTAACGATCTTGAGATAGGTGGTCAAAATTTCAAATCCCTTAGTCTTTATTATAATTACTTTCATGCAATTGTGAAATAGAAATTTCTATTTTTGTAAATTTCATCTTGAATTGGATTAATTAATTGGGTAATTAATTAATAGAATGATGTGATTATGGAATTTATGGGATATTGGGATTATGTAATTGGTCAATTAATGGGATTGTGTAATTTATTAATTTATGGGATATAGAATTGATAGGTAAACGGAAAAGGGGATTCTTGGATTAACTTTGTAGGGTTAATAGTTTAATTGATTGAATGTTGATTAATGGTTTGATGATGAATTGTTCATATTATTCCATTTGATTTAAGCGACTAATTATAATGGAATTGATAATTGAAATGGTATGACATGTTGTGAAATATTTATGATAGGGTTAATGATGGTTAACCTTGATAAATGTGATATATGTGATTGGTTGATAAATGTGGTGTGGTAAAAGGATTGATGATCCGAATACCGACGGGGTTCTAGACATGGAGTACTAGGACCAAATTCATGCATGTGAATATTAATATGTGGATTAGGGACTAATACTCTAAATACTCAAGGGTTTTGGGATAAAGAATGATTCTCCAAATACCCACAGGGTGCTGGATACAATGTTCTACACCCATGAAATTCTCTTTAGACTATGGTTTCAAGTGGTCGTGCAATGAATTAAAATGAAATGGATAATGAAATCCTATGGAATATTGAATTTTTATTCAGCTATGTGATATGGTTCAGACTCTAGAATTGGATGAAGAAGATATTGATGATTCGAGTGTCATCATTAACCTGAAAAAATATGTGGTTAAATAAAGAATAATCTAATATGAAAATTGTTTACTTTATTGATTGTACTTTATTATTTATCAATATATATACACTATTATTGACTGGATATTTTTTTATACATCTTTGGTGGTGTCCTAATGAGTTTTACTCACACATTACTTAGGATTCCTGATTGATACCCAAATAGGATTCATGTTTGGAGGATGGGATAAGGGAAAGAGCCAGATGTTAGATGACTGAGTCAGGATGGAGCATGGATGAGGGAACCAAACGTGGTGTTAGGACCCACTTGAGTGTTTTAGTTTCCTTAGTTTGGTTTGTTATTAGATACTTGAAAATTATTAGGGCATGAAATATCTATTATTTGGTTTTAGATATTGTATTCATGTTTTGGTCATCATATGATACTCATATTATTCTAGATGTGGTTATTTTCATTTGGTTATTGTTTATTTATTTATATTCTTTTGTTACTTTGTCAAAAAGGGTATAGCTAAAAAACATGGCCTATTGTCTCCTATCGACCGGTTAAGGTTCCGGTGCTCTGCTAATGTGTATAGCAGCACTCTGGTCGAATCCTCAATGATGATACTTTTTTATAGTCAGTTGTTTTTAGTTGATTGAATTTTAATTGGGGGGTTTGTTTGTAGAGATTATGAAATAATTTATGGATTATTTTTTATTTAAAAATTTGATAAATATTGGGGTGAGTTCATTTTTAGGGAGTTAATCTTGTGATATCATGGAGCTTTGCTTTATATTGGAGTTAATTTAACACCCACTTCGCAAGATAATGTTGATTAGAATTATTAAGTGTTAAGGCTTTAATCCAAGCCTTAACTTAACTTAGTGTTATAATATAAATCAAATCTTATTGATGGTAGTGTATTTATGGTTCCAATAATACATGTAAACCACACGTTAAACAAAACAAGTCATTAATCGATGACATGTTAAGTCCAACATACACAATGTTAAATTAAAGAATATTCATTGAGAAAATACTCTCAATCACTTAACATCCCTAAATTTTGACTCACCCCAATAATATATTTTCTCAGCCATTGATATTAATATTAGTCTCGTTTATATATTTATGATGATGAATTAACAAGAGAATAAAAAGAAAGGTATTAGAAAAGAGTGTACGTCTAACACACACACACGAACAATGATGATAATTAAAAACGGATTTTTGATTGAATGAGGAAGTAGAATAAGGGAAGGGGATTCAACTGAATTTAAACTATTTTAAGAAAATTAATATTAAACTACATAATGTGGATTAAAATAAGAGATATTCAAAAAGAAATTTTCATTAAAACAAAATTATAAAACACAAACTTACAAGTTTGCAAACGAAGAACAACGCAAAAGTGAAAGGAAACAAAGATAGGAGGAAGGGTATCTCAAGTGAAAAATTGAATATGGAAGGTCCTCCCAAGACTTTTTTAAGGCTTTGGTCATGCCAATATGTGCTCCTCTCTTCTGAAATGACAACCCCTTTGAAGTAGAGGAGGGGGATGCATTTATAGCCCAAGGAAGTGGAATGTTTTCATTCCCAATCTTTCCCTCCACTTGCATCACCAAGTTTACTATTTAGACGGCTGAATATCGAGAAATCTCCTTCTTCAAATTTGTATATAATAATGGTTTTAGATCTCTCTCAAAATTTGGAGTCCTTTGGATTTAAGGAGCCAACGTTATGGCTGACTGACTAAATAAAGTTAAACTGTCTATTTCAATCCATGCTTTTTCGATGGCCAAAATGTGAATGGATTTTGGAATAGTAATATGCCTTCAAATCCGAATTCATTCTGCAACAGAGTAGGCCGACTATATCTTATCATTCACACTGAAAATGTTCATCTTTATTTGATGGCTAGATCAAGAGATATTTCATGAATAGTGTACTACTTTTATTTCTCGGCTAGAATGGTGGGCTGGACTTCAAAGCATAATTTAGGCCCGTTGTTGTTGGGGTTGTGCCTTGAAATTTTTATCCAAGACTCCTTAAATTGTCCCACAAACCTTTGAGGAGAATTAAGGAATTTTAACTTCTAGATTGAGCCCAGTAATTCCATCTTCATGGTTGGTCTAGTTTCTTCACAGATTCTGTAGGCCCTCTTGTGTGGTCCATATGATCCTTCAAATGAAAGAATTATTCCATGATCCCTTATAATAAAATGTTTTATATTGAATTAGGAATCCTAAAAAACAAGAACCAAATAAAATGGATCAGTATGGATATAGTTATAAATAAAATTGTAAACTGACTCAATTGGACTACTTCTAAAAATGCTCAAAAATTATACTTAGTATTAAAATATTAATATTTCACACACATTATGCACATTTCATATAAAATCAGTAAAGGGGGTATATAATAAGTCATGAAAATATTAATAACATCAACTCCCCCACACTTATTTTTGTGCATTTCCTCATGTGAAACAAATATAAAAACAGGACAAATTCATTTTCACTCACCAATAAATATTAAAATTTTGTTTCTTTCAATCAGGGGAGGTTTAGACTATTTCACTCATCCATTTTGAATTCCACCACAAGTTGTTATAGAAAAAATGTTCCAAAAATAATTCATTCTTTCAAGCTCAAATTTAGAAATGGAAAATGTGGACACTCAAAACTCACACCTCTCAAGATGATAAAATTAATTTGTGGAGGTTCACTCTTTCACCAACCAAAAGTGAAAATCTTAGAGTTTGAAAGAGATCTCAGCTTCCAATACCTACCCAAAGTGCACAATAATCAAGAGGTATTTTTAAGGGGTTTTTCTATGGCTATGAGATGGTATAAATATAATTCCCAAGAGAGAGAAGAAGAGGGTTGAAACACCAATATAGAAAAAGCAATGCACATTTTATGGAAATAAAACATGGAAGGAAATGAAAACACATATTTACAAGGGAATGATTGTGTGAATAAAGACACAATATAGGAAGAAAATATGAAGGTAATGAGAATATGGAATATTTACAAAACACATAACTTCTCCCAATAAGAATATAATGCAAGTGTTCTTTTTTTCTTTTCCTTTTTTTCTTTTTTTTTAAAGTTGACCTTGGAACACAACTCACACTCATATCCCAACCCATGTTTTATCTCCTCACGACACTAATTGTGATAGTTATAACAAGATCTAAGGTTAAGGAAGAGTGATTTTTTATCTACCCAAGACACAACCCATTTTTTCAATTTTTTTATTTTTTTTCAATTTCATCATTTTTTATTTTATTTTTTTGAACAATTGTCAATAACATTTACAAAATTACATAAATCAAAGTACATTACATTCCCCAAAACACACTGAATGACAACCTCTCCCCCACACTGAAATGGATGCTTTCCCTCAAGAAGATTAAAACTCTTTGAAAATCAATAATAGGGTACCCAAACAATGAAATACATTCCCCCCACACTTAAATTTCAAAAAATTATGAAATGAAAATCCATGTTGATATTGGGTGGGAAAAGGTATTGGGCTTGTAATGTGGCTATCAAAGAAAATATTTTCATAGGCTTAAAGGGGATTTCAGAAGGAGGATTAATGTAAGGGAAATGTGAGTCAATTTGGCTATTGTTATTCTCATGTGGTTCAGAAAATGCCCCTATCATATTAATTCACACTAAGGTAGGAAATTCAGCTCTAAGGTCCACAAACTCAAGATTCACAAATATAGGTAAAAAAACACATTTTGAAAATATGTCCATAGGTGGCCTTGGCATGAAATCAAATATTGTTCCTCACAGTTTGGGAAAATCATTTTCCAAATCAAAAATTGAGCATTCAAAATTTATTAATTTTAAAAAAAAAATCTTTATCCAAAGTTATGATGAAAATCCAAAAATTTTGAGATGAAAAAATGTTTGTTGACTCCCCAAAAAGGTTGGACAAAATTATAAAATCGTAAGGTGAGTAATCATGACTCTTTATTTTTTTGTATATATTTTTTTTGTTATGATTATTTTTTTTATTTTTTTTTTAGTTTTTAATAAAGATACACCCACACAAAAGAGAATGTGAAAAATAAAGGGTTTGAAAAAGAAACTGGTAAAAAAATTAAAGATAGAAGAAAAAGAAGAAGAAGGAGATAGAGAGAGAGATAGAAGGAGTTAAAGGGAAAGAGGTTCCCCCTGGTTTCTATTTGGTGGGTTTCCATCTCCATCTAGTGGTAGGTCAACTGGAGAAGTTGGGGATTCGGGGGAAGTTGATGTTGATCCAGGATTGTGCATCCTCTAATGGTGATTCTTTAACTAATGTACATTAACTGTGAATGTCCTTTTGGAAGAGGGGTCTTAGACTTGCACTGCACCAAATGGGTAAACATTAGTAATAACAATAGGACCTTCCCAATGAGGATTAAGATTACCTGGGTGAAGCCGAAATCGAGAATTGAAGATCATTACCTTTTCACCTTCATGAAATACCTTTATCAGGATGTGTTTATCATGGAGTGCCTTGGATTTTTCTTTGTAGAGATTAGAATTCTCATAAGAATCAAGTCAAAGCTCATCCAGTTCATCCAATTACAACAATCTTTCTTCACTGGATTTTTCAAGATCAAAATTACATGTTTTCACTACCCAAAATGACTTATGTTATATTTCAACTAGAAAATGACATGCTTTACCAAAAACTAGCCTAAAAGGATATGTCCCAATGGGTATTTTATAGGAAGTTTAATAAAAACAAAGTGTTTCACCAAGTCTTTCAGGCCAGTCTTTTCTGGTGGATTTTACAATTCTCTCGAGCACTCTTTTCACTTCTCTACTTGAAAGTTCAACCATGCCATTTGTTTGGGGGTGATATGCAGTTGAAGTTTTATGTAAAATTCCATTATTTTTCAAAAGAGATTCAATGGTTTTATTGCAAAAATGGGTTCCTAAGTCACTAATAAAGGCACAAGGCGTGCCAAATCTATGAAAGATTTGTGTCTTTAGGAACTCACTAATAGTATGTGAATCATCCTTTCTAGTGGATTTGGCCTCGACCCACCTAGAAACATAAGAAACTTCAAGAAGAATGTATGAGAATCCATTGGAAGGGGGGAATGGTCACATGAAATCTATATCCCAAACATCAAAAATCTCACAAAAAAATTAAAGGCTTTTGGGGCTTTTCATTTCTCTTTGAAATTGTGCCAAACTTTTGGCAAGTGGGACATGATT
Organism: Viscum album; assembly: GCA_963277665.1. Taxonomy (NCBI): domain Eukaryota; kingdom Viridiplantae; phylum Streptophyta; class Magnoliopsida; order Santalales; family Viscaceae; genus Viscum; species Viscum album. The sequence goes on along the minus strand of OY728122.1, from coordinate 1,891,458,907 downwards.
GAAAGAACTCATGTGAGTCCTTGAAGAGTGAAGTCCAGAAGAATCCAGAGTCTAGGACCTTTCGAGAGGTCCTTAGTGGTCCAAAGTGTCCACCACTAGGTATTGAGTGACAGAATTCTAAGATAGAGGAATATTCATCTTTATCAACACATCTCCTAATTACCATGTCTGCCCCAGTTTTCTAAAGTTTATTTTGTTCCCAAAAATAGTATTTTGAATCACTTTTCAACTTCATTTTTTGTTCTTTTGAAAACAATTCAGGAAAAACACCAGAAACCAAGTAATATAAAATTGGGTCATACCATGGTATTTTTGGAGTGAGAGATGAAAGGTGTTCAGTGGGGAATTCAGAACCGATGATTTGAGAATGAGAAGAATTAGAAATTTTACTCAAGTGATTAGCCACAGGGTTTTCTTTTCCTGGTCTATCTTTTATTTCAAGTTCAAACTCTTGGAGCATTAGGATCCATCTTATTTGCCTCAGTTTGGAATCACTTTTCTTGAGTAAGAACTTTATAACAGAATGGTCTGTGAAGATGATGATTTTGGCACCTAAGATATAGGTCCAAAATTTATCTAAGGCAAAAACCACTGCTAAAAGTTCTTTTTCAGTGACAGAGTAGTGAGATTGAGTTTCATCCAATGTTTTGGAGGCATAATAGATGACATGAGGAATCTTTTCTCTTCTTTGACCAAGAATAGCCTCAACAGCTATATCAGAAGCATCACACATCAACTCAAAGGGTAAGGACCAATTTGGGGGTTGGATTATCGGGGCAGATGTTAGAGCAACTTTGAGTTCAAGGAACGCTCTCTTGCAAACCTCATCGAAATGGAAAGTGACATCATTTTGGAGAAACCGAGTGAGTGGGAGGTAAATTTTACTGAATTTATGGATGAATTCCTATATAAACCGTCATGACCAAGAAATGAACGGATGTCTCAAACAGATTTGGGTTGAGGAAGTGATTGGATCACTTAAATTTTGGTAGGATCGACTTCAATACCATATTTTGAAACTATTTTCCCTAGAACAATCCCATTTGTAACCATGAAGTGACATTTTTCAAAAATTAACACAAGGTTACACTTAACACACTTTTGGAGGACTAGAGAGAGTGAATTAAAACAAGATTCAAATGACTCAACATAAATGGTGAAGTCATCAATGAAGACTTCCATGACTTGTTCAATGAATTCGGAAAAGATACTCATCATACACCTCTGGAATGTTGCAGGAGCATTGCAAAGTCGAAAAGGCATTCTTCTATATGCATATTTTCCAAAGGGTCATGTGAAAGTAGTATTTTCTTGGTCCTAAGGTGCGATTGGTATTTGGAAGTAGTCGGTTTATCCATCAAGAAAGCAATAGTGTGACTTTCCGACTAATCGTTCCAGCATTTGATCAAGGAATGGAAGAGGATAATGGTCTTTTCTTATTTCAACATTCAATTTCCTATAGTCGATGCACACACGCCATTTGTTTTTCACTTGAGATGTGAATACCTCTCCATGTTCATTTGTGAAAATAGTTATCCCACCCTTCTTAGGTACAACTTGAATTGGACTAACCCATTCCCTATCAGAAATTGGGTAGATAATACCAGCTTGAAGAAGCTTGGTGATCTCTTCCCTAACTACCTCAAGGATGAGTGGATTGAGTCTTCTTTGTGGTTGTCTAATTGGTTTGTATGATTCTTCAAGATGGATGTGATGTATGCAAAGAGCAGGGTTGATTCCTGGTATGTCATCTAGGGTCCAACCCATGGCCTTTTTTCCCCTAACACCTGAAAAAGTTTGGATTCTTCAGTTTCAGTAAGTTAAGAAGAGATAATAACAGGATAAGAGTGATCATTGAAAAGGAATTCATATTTCAGGTGTTCAGGTAGAGGTTTTAGATCAGTCTCATCTTTTATTTGTGGGTTAGAAAACTCAGGAATGGATGAAGGGACTTCAGTTGCTTCAGATTCATTCTCCTTAATACTTTACAAGGTGGAGCAGTAGAGATCAGAGTTGATGTGGGATTCAATACAGTTTTCAAGTTCCTCTAGATTGATGGAGTCTATTAATGATAGGTCCACATCAACTTCACCATTTATGACTTGGTTAATCATGGTGCAGATTTCACAAGATCCTTTGTCATCGGAACAGGATGAACATGATGGAATGGGGTTCAATTGACTCTTAGAAGTGTCCTCAGAAGTATGGATTGAGAATTCAGAGTGATCCTCAGATGGGTATCGCATGGGTTGGAAAATATTGAACTTGACCAGTTAGTCACCGAATTCCATGGATAAGATGCCAGAATAGACATAAATCTTGGTTCTCGCAGTCATGAGGAATGGTCTTCCCAGAATTAGGGGAGATCAAGAATATTTCGTCTCACCTTCCATGTCAAGGACATAGAAATCTGCAGGGAAGATAAAAACATTGAAACGAACAAGGAAATCCTCAATTATACCCTCAGGACTGGCTCTGCTTCGATTGGCTAATTGAATGACAACACTCGTTGGATGTAACGTACCTAGACCAAGGTTGGATAATATGGATTTGGGCATTACATTAATTGAGGCTCCTAGGTCTATGAGTACATCATCAAAGTTGGAACTTCCAATTTCGCATGGAACCGTAAAGGTCCCTTGATCCTTGAACTTTATGGGAATAGACTGCTGGGTGGAAACATTTTCAAAGGTCCTAAGTTGCCTCTTGTGGGTGCACAATTCCTTGAGAAACTTGGCATACATAGTAATTTGTTTTATGGAATCTAAGAGAGGAATGTTTACTTCAACACGTCTAAACATGTCGGGCATTTCAGGATCAGGTTCAAAGGAATTCTTTGGTTTAGAAACAGCTTGAGGAAAAGTAATTGGATTCCTAAGTGAAATTGAAGGAGGTGAGGGAATGGTTTCAGGTTCCTTTTCAAGTTTCTTTTTCTTTTCATTTTCTAGGTCAACATTCAAAGGAGGTTTAGATGACTTATCTTGAGGCATAGCAATTTGATTTCCCAATCTAAGTGCGATTGCACTTACATTACCCTTGGGGTTGGGTAATGGTTGAGCAGAAATTTGGGAAGAATTAGATGGTTGTTTCTAACTAAGGTGGGATGCCAGTTGACCAATGTGGGTTTTAATTTTCTTGAGACTAGAATGGGTGAAAGAGGAAAGATCTTCCAATGCACTTTCCCATGGTTGCTTAGAAGAAGAGGCTTGTCCCGAATTGGGATTACCTTCATTTTGGTTCTTGTGAAATCGATTTTATTGGTTTTGGAATTGGGAAGGCTCACTAGGATAATGGAATCCTGGAGGAGGATTGTTCCTTTGAGGTTAAGGAATAAAAGGATATGTTTGTTGGAAGTTACCAACACCTTGACCATATTGAAACTGGTTTGGGTTTTGAGGAGGGAATTTAGGGGGATGAGATATGGTATTACCTTACCTAAGGCCTTGGTTATAAGAAGAAGATAAGGGCTCAAAGTGAGGATGGTTGAAGTTTCTAACAAACTGACCTGATAGTTGAGGGTTGGTGTTTTGTTGATCATATGCTGCATTGAGCTTCATTGGTCCAGATGAATCAGATTTATCCTCTTTAAGTTGTGTACATGTGTCTGTTGGATGATTTGAAGAGTTTCAGATTCCACAGTTTTTGACAGGTCCTGGAAACATTGATTGCGAAGAAGATGAGGATGGGGAATTGGTAGCTACAGCTAGTTGTCGCACAAGACCTATAAGTTCAATCTTCCACTCGGTCATCTTGTTCGGATCAATTGATTGATTATCTTGGGATTATTTGACTTGAGCATGTGCTCGAGTATGGAATTCTTGTGTGTTTTCATCCATGTTACTTATGATATCTCTTGCTGCTGCAGGAGTTTTACCAACAAGAGCACCGCCACTTGCAACATCAATGAGAGTTCTCTCCATAGCCAATAACCCCTCATAAGAGTATTGGATCAAGAGTTGGTCAGGAATTTGGTGGCATGGGTAGGTTGCAACAAGCTTTTTGAACCTCTCCCATTATTCATGGAGTGATTCAATTGGGAACTGTCGGATACCACTTATTTCCTTTCGGATAGAAGTAGTACGAGAAGTAGGAAAGAATTTCTCTAAGAAGAGTCACTTCATGTCATTACATGTGGTTATGGAACCCGGAGGAAGGTAGTAGAGCCATGACTTGGCAGTGTTATCTAGGGATAAATGGAATGCTCTAAGTTTGATTTGTTCCTCAGAAACCCCTTGAGGCTTCATGGTAGAGCACACCACTTTGAACTATTTAAGGTAGAGATGTGGATCCTCACCGGCTAGCTTGTGGAAATGAGGGAGAAGATGAATCAAACCCAATTTTAGTTCAAAGTCAGCCTCTATGTTTGGATATTGAATAAAAATAGTTTGGTAATTCATATCAGGGGAAGAAAGTTCTTTAAGTGTTTGTTCCCTAGGATTATCCATATCTAGTTCAATTGGTTGGACAAGGACTGGTTCTTGAATTATTTGATTATCTCTTATGTTCCTCCTAAGTTAGAAAAATGTTCGCTCAATTTCAGGGTCAAACAAATCTGAGAGACTGTTTGGGAGGCTATGGCTCATTCAGAGAGATTTTTGAAGAAAGAGAAATATGGGTTTTTCTTTGTATTTTTTTCAGTTTATGATTTTTATAAGAAGATGGGTTTTTCTTTGTGTTTTTTTTCAATTTTTTTAAATTTTGTTTTTTTTTTTGATTTTTTTTACAATAAGCAGAAACTAATGACAACTTAAAGAACAATCCCCAGAAATAGCACCATTTAAAATGCACGGACGATTGTCTCCTATCGACCGGTCAAGGTTTCGGTGCTCTGCTAATGTGTATAGCAACACTCGAGTCGAATCCTCGGCGATGATACTTTTTTATAGTCAGTTGTTTTTAGTTGATTGAATTTTGATTGGGGGGTTTGTTTGAAGAGCTTATGAAATAATTTATGGATGATGTTTGATTTAACAATTTGATAAATATTGGGGTGAGTTAATTTTTAGGGAGTTAAGCTTGTGATATCCTGGATCTTTTCTTTATATTGCAGTTAATTTAACACGCACTTCGCAAGATAACGTTGATTGAAATTACTAAGTGTTGAGGCTTTAATCCAAGCCTTAACTTAACTTAGTGTTATAATCTCAATCAAATATTTTTTATGGTAGTGTATTTATGGTTCCAATAATCCATGGAAACTACACGTTAAACAAAACAAGTCATTAATCCATGACATGTTAAGTCCAACATACACAATGTTAAATTAAAGAATATTTATCGAGAAAATACTCTCAATCACTTAACATCCATAAATTTTGACTCACCCCAATAATATATTTAATCAGAAATTTATTTTAATATTAATTTGGTTTATATATTTATGATGATGAATTAACAAGATAAGAAAAATAAAGGGATTATAAAAGAGTGTACGTCGAACACACACACACGAACAATGGTGATAATTAAAAACGGATTTTCGATTGAATGAGGAAGCAGAATAAGGGAAGGGTATTCAACTGAAATTAAACTATTTTAAGAAAATTAATATTAAACTACAGAATGTGGATAATAATAAGAGATATTGAAGAAGAAATTTTCATTAAAATATAATTACAAAATACAAACTTACAAGTTTACAAACGAAGAACAACACAAAAGTGAAAGGAAACAAAGAGAGGAGGAAGGGTATATCAAGTGAAAACTTGAGTATGTCAGATCCTCCCAAGCCTTTGTAAAGGCATTGTTCATTACAATATGTTCTCATCCTTTCTGAAATGACAACCCCTTTGAAGGAGAGTAGGGGGATGCATTTATAGCCCAAGGAAGTGGACTTTTTTCATTCCCAATTTGTCCCTCCACATCCATCACCAAGTTGGCTATTCATACATCCAAATATTGAGAAATATCCTTATTAAAAGTTGTATATAATAATGTTTTCCAATATCTCTCAAAATATTTAGTCATTTTGGACTTAAGTAACCAATGTTATGGTCGGTTGATTAAACAAAGCTAAACTGTCTATTTCAATCCATGCTTTTTCGATGGCCAAAATGTGAATGGATTTTGGAATAGTAAGATGCCTTCAAATCCGAATTCTTTCTTCAACAAAGTTGGCCACCTATATCTCCTATTTCACACTGCACGATTTCAGCTTGATTTTATGAATATATCAGGAGATATTTTATTCATACTGTACTAATTTTATTTCTCATCTAGAATGGTGGGATGTACTTCAAAGCATAAGTTGGGCCCCTTGTTATTGTCTTTGGGCCTTGATATTTTTATCCAAGACTCGTTATATTGTACACCGAACCTTTGAGGATAATGAAGGAATTTTAACTTCTAGATTGAGTCCAGTAATTCAATCTTCATGACTGGTCCAGTTTCTTCAAATATTTTGTAGGGCCTCTTATGTGGTCCATATGAGCCTTAAAATGGAAGAATTAGCCCATGATCTCTTCTAATGAAATGTTTTATATTAAATTAGTAATCCTAAAAAACAAGAACCACACAATTTGGATCAGTAGGGAGTGAGTTATAAATAAAATCGTAAACTGAATCAATTGGACTACTTCTAAAAATGCTCAAAAATTATACTTAGTATTAAAATATTAATATTTCACACACATTATGAACATTTCATATAAAATCAGTAAAGGGATTATATAATAAGTCATGAAAATATTAATAACATAAATAGTATCCCCATGTTATATATTATACCCTCACTGCTAGAAGGTAGCCTTTGGTTTAAGGGGTGGCATGCTTGAGGTCATGTAACCGGCCAGCTCAGGGCACCAGTATGTGGCACCTGGGTCAATACATTACAAATTGTTATAAAATGAGATTTCATTTATTTTATTTTATTTTTTCTTACTATTTATGAAAGTTAGATAAGAGACTATGATGGTTTTTTCCTTGGTTATGAGCATGTCCATGGGAGTAGCTAACACATGTACGGGGTAAACCCAAGTACCTAGGGAGGGATTCTTGTTATTCATGTTTGATGTTACTTTTGGATGTTATTTTACCTTAGGTGATGCAATTGTTGTGTGATGTTATTATTTTTTAAGATTGTCTCATCATGACTAAGAATGTAATGAGAGTTGATTAAGAATGTATCATTTTATCTACTCAATATTTTTATGTGACATTCATCATTTTAGGAATGCAGGGAAAAGTAGGTTTTGGGATAAATTATTTAAATGAAAAGTGATTTTATTTTTGTTTAGTTTAAATGAATAGGTTCCTAATATGAATTTGTAAATTTTAAATGATGTAAAATGTGGAAAATTTTATTAGATAAATGGGTTTCTAATGAGAAACTTGATTTTTAAAAATGGTTTACCCTATGTGAACCATGACCTAGACAAGGGATGGTTGAGGGTAGTGATAGTGCCTCAGTTTTGACCATGTGCGGGGTATGAGGGATGACATGTTATGGATTACTATCAATCCCACTTATGTGAATGTGTTAATATTGTGTAATGTGTCCTAATTTGTGTGTTTTTAATTGTAGATACATGTCTCCAAAATGATGCGTGTTGATTTAACAGAAGGAGTACATGGATAGAAATGATCCTCCAGTATTGGAACCTTAGGCACTAATAGTTTCAAGTGGGGAAGATGGAGAGTAGTTCTGTGAGAACTTTTCTCACTTCATACAGTTTATTGAAAGAGACCTTGGGTGTATTGTGAAGATTATATCAAACCTAACAAGAGAGTTTCAGTTTCATCACCATCCTGCATTTACAAGAGAGGGTTGACTTGAGGTAGTTGAGGTCTGGATTGATTATATCTAGATAATTCTAGAAAAATTATAGACTCTTGTAGATAATTGATTCAAACTGGATGATTATATGTTATGCGGTTAGACGAAGCATTGGTGGGACATCTAAACTAAGGATGGAAAGCTAGTGAACATGTAGTGGAAGAACTTTCAAGATAAGTTCTTGGAGTGATTTTACCTTTAGATGATTATAAAGGAAAGGTCAGCTGAGTTTATGGGGTTTCCATAATGGAGTATGTTCATGATAGACTATGTCGGTCAGTTCATAGATTTTCAATTCTTTGTTCCAACATTGGTAGAACATGGGGGTACTATGGAGAAATAATTTCAGGATGGGATTAAAAGTGAGATTAATTCCCATGTGAATATATTTTGGCTGAAAAGGTTTTCTAAAGTGGTGAATTAGGCTCTCATTTATATAGGGAACATGAAGAGGGATTTTAGTGGAATGTAGGTGGATCCTTCTGGATGACAAGGAGGTATGTCTTCCGTGAGTGGAAGTATCATTATGAGAATTTCATCCATGGTGATATCTATAAGAGTGTCTAGGGTAAAGGTTCGGTTACATGGGACCTTACTCGAGCACTCTTTCACCAGTGCGGTAGGCTAGGTCACTTTCATAGACAGTTCCCCTAACCACCTATCGAGTTTCAATATTATAGGATGATAAGAAATATATAGCCATTCTTTAGGAACCCATGATATATTGGTAATGAAAGAATATCTAGGTAGAATAAAAGTGATGCACGGGGGTCTTCTATCCCGTATCAGTCTTTTAATTGGAGTTCCACTAACCGTGGAGGTAGAGGTAGTAGATGTGGTACTTCTGGGAAATAGAACCTTTATTAATAGAGTGTTGTAGCCCAGGAAACTCAGATTACTTCATAGGGAAGTGGGGCATGACAGTTGCATGCAGTTCAGCCTACACTTGTGGATAGTGAGGTTAGACCATCGATAGTTATAACTACTATTTTTATAGATTATATGCTTTATAGTGCCTTATTTGATATCAGTGCCTCTCATTCTTTTATATCTATACAACTTTTGAACAGTTTTACCCTAGAAGTGGAGTTTTTGAGTAGGTTATGAGGATCGATATACCTTTGGGATTTTGGTCTAGATATATCTTCTTGTGCAAGGTGTGTTCTCCCGACATTGGGGCATATCGTTTTCCCTGGGATTTCAAAATACATGATATTTTAGGCTTCGAGTTGATTTTGGGTATGGACTAATTAGTAGAATACTGATTCCACATAGATTGTTACCATTAGAGAGTGAATTTTATGTCTCCTAAGGGTGAAAATTATGTTCATCGTGAAGAATAGGATATCTAGATGGGCTATATTGGTCCAGTTCATTAGAAACTTGGGGATCTCACCACATAGGTTGCAATTCTTTTGCTGGATAATGGGGTTGTAAATCAGGATATTTTTTTACTGGTTATAGACTAGTTATATTTCCTTTTTCCAAAGGATTTCCAGGACTAACACCAAATAGTGATTTAGATTTTATCATTTATATCATTCCTATAGCTGATTTGGTTTCCATTCCACCTTATAGAATGGAACCAACAGAGCTAAAAGATCTTAAGAATCAGCTGGAAGAGTTGATAGAAAATGGATTTATCTATCCAAGGACGTCGCCTTAGGGTTTCCCATTCTTGTTTTCTAAAAATGTTGGTGTTATTTTTTGATTATGTGTTGATTATAGAAAGTTTAACCGGATGAAAATTAAGAGTCTATACCATATTCCGCATATCGGAAATCTCTTTGACTAGTTGAGGGTAGAATTTTTCTTTTCAAAGATTGATTTGATATCAGGGTATCATTAGTTGAGGGTTTGACCTTCTGATATAACATGGACTGTGTTCATGAGTAGTTATGTCCTATATGTGTTTGTCATGATACCTTTTGGGCTGAAGAATGACCAGATAGTATTTATGGACTTGATGAATGGAATATTCCACCCCTACCTAGATCATTTTGTGGTTTTTTTGTGGATGATATCTTTTTGTACTCCAAGACTCATGATGTCCATGACCAACATCTTGAAATCATTTTTAGTACACTGAGAGAGCATCATCTATATGACAATCTATCTAAGTTTAAATTTTGGATTGATCAGGTACATTTCTTAGGAGACATCATCTTAGAGGAAGGTGTTTCAATGGACCCAAAAAAGGTGTAGGAAGTTGTTTCTTAAGAGCATCCCAAGAATTTTTTTCGATAAAGAGAGATTTTTAGGCATAGAAGGGTACTAATGAAGGTTCATCCAAGACTTTTCCCACTTTGTAGCACCACTTCCATGCTTGACCAATAAGGGGTTTAAGTTTGAATGGTCTAGAAAATGTGAGAATTATTTCTAGGATTTAAAGAGGCATTTGACTACTACATTGATCTTCATCCTACCCGAACCAAGGGAGGAGTATATAGTGTTTCATAAAGAATCTGTAAATAGGCTTGGAGTAGTGTTGATATAGAGGTATCAAGTTGGGGCATATGGTTCTAGAAAGTTGAGGCCACATGAGTGATATTACCTTATAAACAACCTCCAGTTAGTTGTAGTTATTTATGCCTTAATTTTTTGGAGACATTATCCATTGGGTGAAAAGTTTTTTGTGTATACTAATAAAAAAATCTTGAATTATATCTTTTTTAAATGATAATTGAATCTCCAAAAGTGTTGATTGGTTGAGTATATACATACATTTTATTTTGAGCTCGCATATAAACCCAAAAGTAAATGGTGTTTCTAATGAATTAAGTAGGAAAACACAGACTCAAGCAGTACAGGACTCTATTTATGAGGGGAATATGGTGACTTTATTGGAGAAGATGCATGTTATGGTTCAAGAGGGCTAGGATAAGATTACTCTCATATCTGTATCATTGGATTCTACACTTTTTAGTTGAATTAGAGAAAGGTGGTATGAGGATCCAAAGTGTTTTTCCATGAGGTAAATCCTTGAAGTTGGGCACCCACATTTATATTAGACCATAGGTGAGGATGAAATCATCTAGGTCAGGAATCTTTTTGTTGTACCTATGAGTATGCGGGAAGATTTAATGGATGAATTTCATGCCACGAAGGGGGTGGTGCATTTGGGTTTGACCAAAATGTATCGTAACATACATCGACATTATTGGTGGATAGGCATGAAAATGGATATTGTAGGGTTAGTGACACGATGTTACACCTATCGATAGGTGAAGACTGAGCATCTATTACCAAGTGGTTTACTATAGTCATTTCCTATTCCAGAATAGAAATGGGATGATATTACCATAGATTTTATAGTCGGTCTCCCGAGGATGCCTTAGAATAATGATTCAATTTGCGTGATTTTGGATTGATTGATGAAAGCAGTGAATTTCTTTCTTATTAGGGAGACTTTCTCAGTGGATTATTTGGGAATCTTATATGTTTTAGAAATAGTTCATCTACATGGGGTGTCATGGAGTATAGTTTCATATCATGACTTTCATTTTACCTAGTATTTCTGGCATGGATTTCATAAATTTCTTGGTACATGGGTATTTCTAAGTACGTCTTTATACCTATAGGCAGATGGGAATTTAGGAAATACTATATCGGTTTTGGAGGATATTCTATGAACATGAATTCAAGAATTTGTTGGGTCTTGGGAGAAGAACCTAGTGCTTGTGGGGTTTTCAAATAACAATGGTTATCAGGAAACAATTCAAATGTAACTATAAGAGGCTCTTTATGGTAATCCTTGAAGATCACCTCTTTATTGGATGGAGGTAGGTGAGTTAGAGTTATAGGGACCGAGTCTCGTGTAGGAGATATTGTAACTAGTTTAGATGATTCGGAAACGTATAAAATATGGATCAGAGTAAATAGAATTTCTATATTGATTGATGAAGATAACCTCTTGAGTTTATAGTGGGTGATTATTATTTCATTCATGTGTCACCTATATTGGTTCATCATAGTATTCAGATAAAGGAAAATTTTTCACCCAGGTTTGTAAGACCTTTTATGGTAGTGGAGAGAACTGGGCAGGTGGCATACCCATTGGCTCTTCTAAAGAGGTACAGTTCTAGGCACTATGTTTTTCATGTGTCACAACTTCAGAGGTATCACCCTGGACCTTATCATTTTATTTATGTTGATGATGTTACGCTAGAGACTATTTTATCCTTTGAGGACCATCTGATACATGTTGTGTATCGTTGTGATAAAGTGTTGTGGGGAAATACCATGTTGATAGTTCATGTATTGTGGAAACTTGGTCATGTTTAGGAGAAAACTTGAGAGAGGGAATAATATATGAGGTCTAAGTGGCTCAATAATTTTTACTTGAAATCTTAGAGATTTTTGGGAGTATAGCTTGAAGATAAGTTGTTATAAGGTGGGGAGATTATAAGATCCCCACCTTTTATTAGAGATGTCTCGAGCTCATTTTTTGGTACTCTTTTACATTCTTTTTTGTATAACTTGCTGGGGGTTTACTCTAGGCATATTTTTTGTGTTAATTTAGATATTTTTGGAAGGGTTTTAGGATGTGTAAGGTTAGAATATGGTTTGGGAAAACTTTTCACCCTTCCCAAGTAAACTGTGCTACCCCAGACAGAGGGGGGTTGAATAGTCGGTGCATGGTTTGGAAAACCATGAACCCTATTTGTAATAGATGTGTGGCCCCTAAGTGAGGCACACAATTATGGTTAATGGTTTTGAAAACCATTCACCCCAACCTAGGAAACCATTCACACATAAATTAATCCCATAAATAATTATTTTAAAAAACCCAGACCCCCTGGTTTTAACCTTGATTTGACCCCACACGAACCTAACATTTGCTCTTTGATTTTGTAGCCTCCTAAATTGATTACAAGGCATTATGAATACCATTAATAATGAATCAAAGAATATATTGAAGAATATACACCTCTCCTGGTAAGTGATTTCTCCTTCTTTGTATTCCTTTATCTCTTGTCTCTCTTTCCCAATGAAGAGGGAATAGTTTTCCACTGTTGGTGTGGGTTTGGATCTAGGTTTTGATATATGTAAATCATTTTGATCTTGGATATAGGTTTTGGATCTAGATCGCATTCTTCATTGTGTAATTGAATGTTCCACTTTAATTTGGGGATTTTTTTCAGTGAGTGTTCGTCAACAATCTTGAGGACGGTGTTCTAAATTGAAAATCCCATAGTCTTGATTATAGTTATGTGTATGAAATTTTGAAATAGAAATTTTCATGTTTTTCAATCACATTTTGAATTGGATTAACTAATTGGTTAATTAATTAATAGAATGATGTGATTGAGGAATTGATGGGATATTGGGATTATGTAATTGTTCAATTAAAAGGATTATGTAATTGATTAATTTCCAGGAAATGGAATTTATTGATAGAGGTCAAATGGGGATGGTTGGATTAACCTTGAAGGGTTAATGGTTTAATTGATTTAATGTTGATTAATAGTTTGATGATTAATTATTCATATTATTCCATATGATTAAAGTGAATAATTATGATTTAATTGACAATTTAAATGGTATTACATGTTGTGAAATATTTATGAGAGTTTTGATGGTGGTTAAACATTATTAATGTGATATATGTGATATTTTTGTTTGATTGATAAATGGGGCGAGGGATAGGTAATCGTGTTCAAAATACCCATGGGGTGTTAGACATGGTGTACTAGACCCAAATTCATGCATGTGAATATTATTGTATGGGGAATGAATTAAAGCTCCAAATACCCATGGGGTGTGGGATATGAACTGATGCTCCAAATACCCATGGGGTGATAGACACGAAATACTACAACCATGTGATTGCATTTGGACTATAGTTCCAAGTAGTCTTATAATTAATTGAAATGAAATTGATAATGAAGACCATTTAATATTGAATTGTGATTTCACTATGTGATATGGTTTAAAACTTTGGCATGGGATAAAGCAGGTATTGATAGTTCAGGTGTCATCATGAACTCTGAAAAAAAAATGTGGTTAAATAAAGAATAATTGAACATGAAAACAATTTACTTTTTTATTTTAATTTTTTATTTATATAATTTCATACACTATAACTGATAGCATATTGTTTTAGACATCATTAGTGGTGGCCTACTTAGTTGTACTCACGCCATACTTAGGATTTCATATTGGTACTTAAATAGACTTCAGGTTTGTAGGATAGGATTAGGGAAATATCCCTATGTTAGATAGATGAGTCGAGATAGAGGATGGATGAGAAAACCAGACTTGGTGTTGGGACCTTCTTGGGAGTGTTGGTGTCCTTATATTTTTCATTAGATACCTAAAACTTATTATAGAAAGACATATCTACTATTTGTTTTTTGATATTGTAATTTTTTTGTCTTTATATGATGATGGTATTATTTTGGTTCTGGTTATTGTCATTTGGTTATTTTTTATTTACTTCCACTATTGTGTTGCTTTGATAGAGAGGGTATAGTCTCCCCATATTATATATTATACCCATGCTACAAATCAAAAGCCTATAGTGTATGGGTAGGCATTATTGAGGTCATTTAACCAACCAAATCGAGGTACTGGTATGTGGCACATGGTTCGGGATGTTATAATCGAGAAATAATCTTCCAAGAAGAAAGGAACAAATCAGTTTACATGATAGAGAAATATAATTTTCTTCTAAAGGATCAACTAGTAATTTAATGTTTTATATGCCAGGAATTTAGGCACTATGGAAACCAATTAACTGATCCAAGAGATTAAGATAAAAATTGACACCAAAAATCTCCTAGACTATAGTAATAACGAATATCCTATACAAAGACTACTATTGAAGTGGTTTTTTATAATTAAGTGGTGATAGTTTTTTTCCACAACATCATTTTGGAAGTATTATATCTTGTAATTTTTCATTAATGATTACATTTTTTATTATAAATAAATGAATACTGGTGGTGTCATTATTATATTTAAGGTGTATGAATCTCCTTTAATGATTTTTAGATTATGTTACATCCATGTCTTAATAAATTTTCCTTGAGATGATTTTTTTTATTTTAATATGGGAATTATATAAATTACCAAGTAAGGTAATTCACATTTCAAACCTAGATATAATCATATATCAATGTAAGGATTATTATGATAAATCTTGGAAAAATAAATCAAATATTTGATACAAAAAACCAAATATGAAGGTATGTTTATCTAAAATTATTAGAGAAGATCTTAGTATTACGATTGACCTATTTTGAGGAAAAAATATTAATTTTGTTTATGTCACTCAAAATATTATATCAGGAATTTTTTCAATATTTTATATACCCTTATTCATTTTCACTAGTAAGTGATAATTCAAATTTCATGGTGGAAACTTTTTTAAGGTAGAAGAATGTACTGACCTTGGATTCTACATTATATTATCCTTAAATAAATACAATTTTGAATATCATGTCTTACATGCAACACTAAAAAAATGAAACCATGGTATATTTTAATTTTATAAAAATATTTCTATCAAAATGTAGCCATCAAATTAATGGATGTGAATTATAGTTAACGAATTATAAAATACATATATATGTATATGTATAAATCACTTTATAAAAATTTCCTTTGTTCATTTTGTGAAAAATAATCTATTTTACTAAAAATTTTGTTTCTATGTTTTGTAGATTTTATTAAAAAAACTAAGTATATTATATTTAAATGAATATTTTAATAAAATATAATATTTATTTATTAATGTTAGTTTTATTTATGCTTTATAAAAATTAAAAATAAGTACAGCTAGTATTTTTCTAAAAATACTATAAAATAGTTTTAATGATATTTTAATATTTTATAGCAATAATAAATTCATAAATATTAGAAATTTAATTTTAAAAAATTAAAATAATTTACATATTTAGCATAAAAATATTATTTTAGAATAATTTTTTGGGATTTTTATGAAATATTTAATTTTTTAGAGAATAGTGAAAAATGCAAGTTCTTCCAAAATTCTAAATTTTATGACATTATCAATATATGACAAAGGGATAGAATTTTATAAAATATTTAAATTGGTTAATTATTTATTTATAGATTGAAAAAATCTTTTTTCAAATATTATTTTTAAAATAAAAAAACAATGTCTAATTTTTAGAACTAACATTATTTTTTAATTTAAAAATAGTTTTCCCTGTTTCTTTTAAATAAATATTTTAATGGTAAAATTTAGTTTTAGATTGGTATGAAATCTAGAAAACATTTATCTATTTTAGAATTTTTTTCATGGGAAATGGGGTTTTTTAGATTTCAAGCGATTGATTATAAGGGGGGTTGAATGTGATGCACAATTCGTCACGTTGGACCCACAATTTTTCCTTTCATAGAAACTCCCAATGATTCCTGCATATATAACTAAGTACCAACCTACTTTCCAAAGTTGGGTGGTCAATTCGGGTTTTAGACCTAATGGCACTTAGGAGATCACATTTTTCAATAGGATGGGAGGTTGGGGTCATCATACCCTTTTTGGGGAGAACATTTTCTTACTCCAGGACTCTCTTATAGATTTTAGATATGTTGGAAAATCTCTTCCAAATCCTAATATGATACTGGTTACCCTAATAAAATGATAAAGTGTCGAACCTTTCCATTATTAAAGGGGGTATATTAATGATTCCATCTATATATATCCAAGTTTATTCATTTGTTCCCCTTTAATGGGTAGCTTATTATATTTTGAAGCTATATAACTAGGAAATCTAGAGTTTACTACCATCTAGGGAGGTGATTAATATCTTGAGGATGGTATTGGACCATTATGAGGCATCCTACATATCAGGTTTATAATATAAATAAAAACGCACATAGTTCACTGTACCTGTGTAGTTTAACTTCATGCATAAATGAAGTATATGAGGGTTCTTAGGAATCAGTTATTAATCTCATTCCTCGAGAACGCATTATATATATCCTAGTTATGGAAGGAATCAGAGTCGTTGTAGTTCGATCAGGACCTTGGGAATTACCCTAAGGGGGATTCCCTTTTATGGGGCTATAATATCATTCCACTTAGTGAGGATTACACACTTTGGTTTCCCAATATGGCGGATATTCATGATGAAAGTGAGATGATCATTGTAAATCTCTAAGCCCCCATGAGTGATGCTCAATGTGAGAAACTGGGGGTAATAAGTAACCAGTCTGACTTCATATGGATGCAGGGATTACACACTAGGTCATACCTTATGGAGTGATTTCTATGTAGCTCTATCCATAGGAAGGATCCTTACGTATCCTGGGTATACAAGGAATCGGATTCATTGTAGTTCAGTTGGATTCTCAATCTGTGGATGGATGAGAAATAATGATAAGCCCGGGGGAGATATTGAGTTCCAATGGTTAGGATGTCAGAGACAGGAAGGGACTTACGCCAAGTAAGGTTCTCATTAGATATTGGGCCTTATAAAGGAATCATACATATCCTATTTATGGTAGGAATCAAATTTCTCATAGTTTAATTTTATTCCCAACTCGCTAATGGTTAAGTAAGGATAGAAATCCAATGGGAGATATTGGGCCTTGATAGTTAGAACATCAGATATATGGAGGTACATACACTAAAGTGGATTCCTATTTAAGCTCGAGAATTAGGAAGGTATATTACATATCCTGTTCATGTAAGGAATTAGATTTCTCATAGTTCAATTATCTTATCACTCCACTGGTGGATGAGTAAGAATAATAATATAATGGGAGAGATTAGATCTCGATGGTTTGAATGTCAAATACATAGAGGAATTTACACTGATGTTGATTCCCATTGGAGCTCAAGCCTTTTGAAGGTGTCCTATGTTTCCTAGTTATGGAAGGAATCAAATTTCTCATAGTTCAGTTGTGGGAAGGCCAAAGTACATACACTAAAAAAGGTTATCATATCTTGGGACATCCTCTTTCCATGTATTGACATTCCACCCGTCATATTCTTATTGTCTTCATGACATGTTTTGAGGATGTTTGGACATATCCTGGTTGTCGGCCTAACATGTTTAAGGATTTCTGGTCATGTCCTGGCTACCTAGGGTACATATCCAAATAAAATCACATGATCCAGTTGACTTTTTTGAAGAAAATTGCATAATATTAATGCAATTTGTGGGGTACATCAAATGATCAAGGCTCACACATATGGGAGGGTTTCACCTGACCCAGATGGTATGTCCGGTGGACATCTTATAATAAAGGAAAATATGTTTGGAGGGTGTCGAATAACCCGTCTTTAATGTTTTGTGGACATCACATAATCAAGGTCAATATGTCTTCAGGGTGTCTCATGACCGAGCTAGAATGTTCGGGGGATGTTGTATGATCTATCTGGAATTTCCTAATGACATCACAAGACCTATAAGACAAACCTTGGTGTTGTCAAATGACTTAGAATACATGTCTGGAGAACATCACAATATTTGGATGAAAATCCTAAAGGAATTCACAATACTTGGTTGGAATTCCTGGTGGGAATCATGTGACTTCCTTGACATGTCTGAAGGATATCACATGACCCAAATGGCATGTCAATAGAATTTCATTTGACTTGAGTAACATGTCATGTCATTGTTGCATGATCTGGGTAGGTCATTCCAAGGTCCTGAAGAATAGTGAATCTGTATTCTCATAAGTCTACCATATTTTATAGCATTTTATTCTAACCTATATTTCATATGTGCCTCGA
This sequence comes from Viscum album, assembly GCA_963277665.1. Classification (NCBI taxonomy): domain Eukaryota; kingdom Viridiplantae; phylum Streptophyta; class Magnoliopsida; order Santalales; family Viscaceae; genus Viscum; species Viscum album. The sequence goes on along the minus strand of OY728122.1, from coordinate 1,891,440,419 downwards.
TTATCATCAAACATTATCTTATTTTAGGTTTGATGTGACCTAGCTAATATGTGAAACCTCCTTCACATAATCCAGATGACACATCATAAGTACTTCATGTGATCTATAGAGTGGTCATACGAAGTTCCCATGTATTTCACATGATCACTTAGATTATTACTCGGATTTTACCTAGCGTAAGGACTTTGTGTTTTCATGAATAGCTTCTCTAAGAAGAAATTTCCTACACTCCCATGTAGCAATTGCCCATCGTTCATAGGAAATGGATCCATAATTCTTTTCTGATGGGGATGGATTTATATACCTCTCCACCCTAGTTACATACATCCTTGTATGGCACATATCTCATGGATTTGAGCTAGAGTTAGTGGGGGGATTTTGTTGTCACATAATTTTCATGATCCTATCATGGGTTATCCATAGCATCGAATGATACTCAATGGCTACGGTAAAATCCCTCCACAACCATTTTTATTAAAACTCAGCCGATCAAATGGTTTTTACATAATAATGTGGATATGTCCAAGATTTTTCACAAGGTTGGCCCAACATGTCTAGGAGTCTTTGGGAGATCAGGACAAATGTTGAAAGGATCTCATGTGATTGAAGATGACTTGTCTTGAGTCCTCCGTGAGACTAAGGTAGCTTGTTAGACACTAATCAATGGATCAGGATGACATGTCTAAGGGCCCTCACGAGAATGTTTTGGCCGGTCAAGGGGAACACACATGACCAATGGTAATCTCCTGAGGTGTATAACCCCTTTTCATGAAGGTCAAAAAATCTTCCCTTCAGGATAAGATTCCTTTTTCCCATTATTATTTCCTTCTTAATTCTACAAGGATATAATATCTCACATAGTCATGTGAGTGTTGTTGAATAAAATCAATATCCTTGTCTATGATTCATCACATGGCCAATAATGGGTCTTGTGGTGATGTACAGGAAGTTTCATGGAAAACACCTCTTCTTGTATATGAAGCCTGAGGGGTTGCAGATAATTGAATGGATATGTCTCAGACTCTTCACATGATGAAGGTGACATGCCAACATGCTCTTATAGGACAAGGTGGATATGTTTACAAGTCTCTACGGTGTCTTGTGAACCCCATAATCTTGTATCATGAGAATAAATGACCACAAAAGGTCTCCTCCTTTTACATATTTTCATCCTCTGTTTTAAAAATGGGTTTGGATGACTATTAGGAGTTCACTGGGGTACAGGTAATATGATTTGGGGGAACTCATCTAATAGTATTTTCATGATAACCAATTCTTGTAAGGATTACTTCATAAGAAAATGGAGGCTTTTCAAAGGGGTCTCGCATATCAATAGTATATCATGCATTGTTCAGGATCCACTCACAAGACCTTATGAGGGTCATTTAAACATGTGTCCTTCTAAAGGTTACACGATCCATGATAGTTATCCTTATTCCCTTCCTTTGTTTTATATATAAAATAATTCACATTTTTTAGGTATTTATTCCCTTAAATTTTTCAATGATCACTTGGTGTTCATCAACAAATCCCCACCCCCTTCAGGAACAACAACTGCAGGGAAAATAAATCACTTCTAAGAAAAGTAACTTCCCACCTGAGTCTTTGGTCTATCACCAATTGGTGTATTGGGCAATGTTTAGTCTTCTAGGTGACCCTTTGTATTCTTCGAAATGACCAATATATTGGGAGGTGAGGGTTATCTCATTTCACTGGTGACTTCAACTTTGAATCTCTAGAGCTCTTGAGATCCCCCTTATAGTGTGGTCCCTTTGAAAGACCACACCGTAAGATCCAGATTGTAAGACCTCTCTACAATATCTATTCATGAGACTTGTTTCACAAGACCTCTTTGTGATAACTATTTTATGATATTATATTTTCCTCAGCAATTGTATAAGAAAACCATAAAATAAATCTTAATAATTTTCTAGATCCTTGACCTAGATCCTTGGCTGTATGGATTTCTTACAGATTTCATAGGACCCTCCAGTTTAGTTGCATGATCACTTGACCAACATGTGGTTCGTGTGACCATCACAGGGTCACACAATAGAGAGTAAAATATAAAATTACATGATAGAAAGATGATTTACAATTTATTCAATTCACGAGGCCTATTAGGTCTTGTGGTTCATGAGACCTATATCATGACAGGTGATCATGGATCTCTTTATGGTTTATGTGATTCTCATGATGCTATCAGAGTTATGTGACTCCTTTGTTGGGGTTTTTTCTTGTCTGATATATATTTTCTACTTCTATACAGATGTCTTAGAGTTCTCATTTTTCTTACACTATGTATATCTAGAGGTCCATGATTATTGGGAATTATAACACTGGACCTCAATATCTTTTTCACTCTAAAAATGAGGTTTTAGAGAGGCTTCTGTTGTATGATCTTTAGATTTACGGTCACACCGGCTTCCCCTATATGGATTTGGTCTATTGTATGATGTTTTCATTCCCTCTCCTGACTAAAATATTTCATATTACTAGATTTTATCTTCCCTTGATTGTATTCATATGAATATTGTATCGCGGCACACGACGGGGTCGTGGAGGAGAAACGTGTGCTACCCGACGGTTGATTAGAGAGGATTGGGTTCTGCTTAATAAATCATATCGGGTGCACCGTTTTCGCCTCGAAACGCCCAATGGTTCCATATCCAGCAATACATGGACCTGCTTTCCAAAGGTATCTATTCGTTGGGTGGTTTGACCAGCGATGCATAAGAACTCACATTGGTCGAGAGGATGGGAAGTCGGCCTCATCGCACCCTTTTTGGGGGAATTATTGCCTGTTCCGGGACTCTCTTATAGATTTAAGACATATTCATTTGTTCATGAATCTTTGGTTTATACCCAAGCATAGTATCCACGGATTACTCCCTATTGGAAATGGTCAGTTGGATGTAGGGGTTCGGAATCATTTATGCCCAAGGTTTACCATCCCTCGTTGGATTAATGACCCCGAGGAGTCTGGACTCATTGAGACGGTACTGGTTTAAAGCCTCATAACCAGGAAATCTGAAGTTTATTATCATCCATGGGAGACAGATAACGACTTGAGCGTTTGGAACAAACCTATGATACGAGCTTCCTACATATCCTCATGAGAGGAATCAGAACCCACGTAGTTGGGTCTTGTATGGGCTTACACTCTAGTCTGCCCAGGGTTGATGCGGTGAACCGACATGAAGATGGTTGGAACGACCGATTATTGGGCTTGAACCTCAGGGAGGCTTCCTACGTACCCTACCTAGGATATAGGGATCAAATTCCACGTAGTTCGGGTGGGGGTGTCAGAGAACCGACGTGAATGTGGACCCGGGGGTCCGATGGTGATCGGGCTTAAACCTCTTGGAGGCTTCCTACGTATCCCTGTGGTGGGGAATCAAATACCGCGTAGTTCGAATTGGCATTGGGCTTACGCTCTGAGGTATCCCAGGGTAATGTATTGGGGCTTACACTCTGAGGAGGCCCATGAGAGGATGTCATGGTCAATGCTTACTCTAAGCCCACATGAGTCATGCTCAGTGTGAGAAACAACATGCAGTAGGGACCAGACGATCACGTCGCGAAAGGTGCGTCTGTGGGAAGTGTGATGGGGCTTATGCGTGGGGGCGGCCCAAAAAGTCGGGGCTTACTCTGAGATGGATTCCCAATGGCGCAAAACCACAGTGGGAGAGGGAAAGGGTTCCCCTGTGTCCATTTCCCCTCTTGTTTCTTGGAACCAGGGAAGTACGGAGGTGCATGGGTGCTACCTCCCATAGGAAAGGATAGGGGATTACACCAAGAAGGCTTCCCTGAATTTCTTCCTCATGTCTGGCCATGAGGGCATCCCAACCCACTGGTGGTTTGAGGTTTTATAATTTAGGCCTACACCTATGCGCAAGTGCACAAGCGGGATAACACTAAGGGTGTTTGAATCAGTCTGAACAAAGGGAAATGAAAAGTGTGAATCACATGCCCGACATTCGGAATGTGGTGAGGATGGCGTGACGATGGAGGATAAATTTTGACCATGTTCGAGACACAGTATCCATATCACGTTAACTTGGAATGGGGTCAGTCAAGTGAGGGTCGACTACTAACTGTGTTCGAAACACAAGACCTGACTCGAAGTGTTGCCCAAATTCTTTCAGGGGCGTTGGCCCAGGACGGTAGGTGAGTCGACGCGGCATGGGACCAGGCCATTAGGGGTCCCTTCAGACATAAAAGGGGATGATGATCCGAATGAAGGACGTGCAAAGCATGAGGTGGAGTGATGGAATGTTTGAATGGATTCTAGCGCTCTTGAAATTATACCACTGTAAACATGGCATGAGGCATCTTATGCTTGGAGCATAAGGAATATCTTGCATGGAGAAAGAGGCATCCAATTATTGAATGATAGGGAATTCTACCATTTATAGTCATGTAGAGAGGAATGTTTCCGTATAGTAAAACGTCATATGGATAGGATGAGGGACATACAGTTTAACGTCATGTGGACAGGATGAGGGCCATACAGTTTAACGTCATGTGGTCAGGACGACTAGGTAGGAGAGACTTAGCAATGGTTGGTGTGGGACTTACGCAAAGGCGGCCCTCTCTGGATGAACCTAGCATGGGAGCTAAGTAATGGTATTTTAGGAGAGTCATAAGGAGTATCTCAACTCGTGGCATTTATAGGACGGATGTTGGAGCGGTATAAGGGTGCAATGGAAAATACGGTTGAACCAGCCCGAAAAGTTCACGGTGCGACTCTCCATTTTTCATGGGGGTCAGTGACGGTAACAAAGGGACCGGCCCAAAGGGATGGGACACCATCCCAGCACTAAACCTGAGTGGGGGTGCGGGGGCGCAGGCCTCGCGGTATGTACCAGCAAGTACATGGGGTTTTCTGCTTGGGACGGGCCACATAGGAGTTGGCGGTGGACAGCTGGCCGCGAGGGACTGGCCGCGATAGAGATGGCCACATAGGGTGTCCGCAGAGGAGCGAGCCGTGTAGGATCTGGTCGCGAAGGGGGTATTCACGGAGGAGTCGGCTGCGTAGGATCAGCCGCAGAGAGGCTGTCCACGAAGGGTGTCCGTAGAAGAGTCGGTCGCGTAGGAGCAGCCGCAGAGAGGCTATCCACGGATGAGATGGTCACGGTGGAAATGGCCGCGAAGGAAATGGTCGCGAAGGGTTTATGCAAAGGGGTTGGTGCCCGTCCTACTTCATGACCATGGAGGGATTCCCTCCTCCATTTCGCGAACGACACTGGTCCATAGAGGGGGTGGCCACGGGGGGGACTATCTGCGGAGGAAATGGCCACATGTGGTTTATGGTTTTTTTTTCTCCTCTATGCAAAAGAGAGAATCCGCGGATGATATGGGGTCTGTGGATGGTCGTGGAACTTTACCTATGGGAGTGATTTCTCCAGCGTCACCCAACAGGTTTTCACCCGTCCTTCTTCTCATCTCTGCTCAATCCCTTTTCTTCTCCCCTTCGATGTCCCTTTATATAGGGGAGGAAAATGGGTCTATTGTGGCCAGGCGGCACCTTTTGCGGAGGCCCGTGACCAAGAACCCGGTTTTTGGATGACTTGGTCAATCCGAAACTCGCAGGGGTGTGCACCTCACCCGGGAACCAAGTCAGTTTGAGGGGTGCTTCACGGTCGCGCAGGGTTCTGCCTCTATTACACGAACGACAGCGCATGCGGCATGGGCCGGCTGGTGCGGTCTGCGGCTGGGGTGGTTTGTGTCGATGGACTAACCTGGCGCTCGTCCTGCTTCACGCTCGTGGAGGATCCCCGCCTCTTTTCCGCGAAAGATAGCGGTCTGTGGAATTGCAGTTCACCAAACCGGCCGCGTACTGTTGCTGGGAACTGGTACAAGGACCGGTTCAGTCCTTTCCTAAGTCTTGGGGTAATTGGATTTCCCCTTTGTAGAATTTTTAGGACCCTAAAAATTCCCCCCATCGGAATGGGGTCTGATCAGAATGAGGAGGAGGCTATTCCATTGTAGATTGGTCCTGAAACATGGTGAGTGATTAGACAATGGTCTAAATTTTTCCGGAGCCAAGGGACTCAGCGAGAAGAGTTTGACTATTGCTAGGGTTTTGTAGAAAAACCCCACAAACTTTTTGTCTTTTTTGTTAATACCCTAATTTTTCCTAGGCCCATTTGGTGTGGACCCAGTGGGTATGGCCCGACTTTTTCTTAGGTCTCCCTTTTTGGGTTTTCAACCTAACAGGATTTTCACCTCTTTTGGTGACCGGTTTAAAGTCCCTCTGACAAGACTATCATTACTGGTGTTTTAGGTCAAACAAATTTGAGCAGGCATGGTGGGGTGAGGGCCTCAATGAGGTTTGGTTGATTAAAAGATGTATCAATACCCTTCAGACGCATGTGGGGGGAGCATTTTTAGATTTCAACGACATGCAGGGCATGTCTCAAGGCATGGGAGTCATACCGGCGTGCAGAGGTAGGAAGAGCATCACTTAAGGAAATATAGCCTATGGTAGATGGGCCAGGGGTGATCAATATGCAGAGCCGCTGAGGGCATGGTATGCATAGTCATGCAAAGGTGTCCTTAAGTCAATAACTCCCCATTTCTGATGGCCTAAGGACTTCATGGAAGTTCGTCTTATGGAAACCACCTTGGGTGGCTTGGAGAATTATGAAAACCACCAGGGGTGTCTCGTAAAGGGTATGTGATGTCTGAAAGGGTTTGAGAACATCTGTATCGATCAGGAGTGTGGAAGAAAGGTCCCTGTCCTATGCATTTGTAAAGGATGGTTGGAGCTTGGTGCAGTTTAAAGTCATGCAGCTGGGACATTATCTAGAATGGAATGGCTTCTCTTACTTCTTGATAATCTCATCAAAGATGTTCCACCATATTCAGGAAGGGTCATGAAGGAGGCTGGTAAACTGTAGCTCATAGGGTTTCCGAATCCCGGGATGGACATGGGGGCTTAGGGGCCAAGAGGCATATGGAAAGAAGCATTGCCTAAGGAAATCTTTTCTTTGGTAGATGGGCTAGGGGAAATCAATATGCAGAGCCTCTAAGGGAATGGTATGGATATTCATGAAAAGGTGTCCTTGGTTCAATGATTGCATTCTCCCGATAGCCAAGAAACTTTAGGGAAGTTGAGATTTGGGACCACCAGTGGTGGTTTACAAGGGTTCGTAATTTTCTGAGTACAGAGTATGGTTTATGAGGAGAGGGTGTCTAGATACGGGAGAAACATCTAGGCTAAATTTCTAGAGAATGAATGAAGTCGTCCCTTCTCACACTGGTGTGAGATGGTGATTTGTGTAGGTCTGACCCGTGCACTGAGGGATAGAGAAAATCCTTCGTTCCTTACTGAACCCATGATAGGTTTGACCATGAAATTTAACGTCATGTGGTAAGTATGGCTTCCGTGAAGTTTAACGTCATGCGGTAAAGACGAGGAGCATTATTAAAGGATGTTGTGCAGTTTAACGTCATGCAGCGAGGATGGGGGGAATTTTTGTCGATGTTGTGTAGTTTTAACTTCGTTCAGCGAGGACAGGGGGCATTTTTAAACCAGTGAAAATGCTTGTAGTTTGAGGCATTTCCCTGGATGTTTAATGCTTGGCCTTTGCAGCTTTATGCCAAGTGGCCAAGATGTTCTGTTAATTTTAACGTCATGCGGTAAGGACATAGTTGCAAAGGCTGCTCTCGATTAGAATGTAACTGGGCTTAAACATCTCGGCATGCCCAAGAGGTGGAGAGGGGTATATTGGTGTAAATCATGGCTCCGTGGATTCTTGGATCAGGATAAATGATATGGGGGCTCTAAGGCCGGTAAGCATACGGAGCTAGGAAGAGTATTGCCTGAGGAAATCTTGCCTTTGGTAGACGGACCAGGGGCTATCAATATACAGAGCCGCGGAGGGCATGGTATGTATAGTCATGCAAAGGTGTCCATGGGTCGATAACTTTCCACTTCCGATGGCCGTGAACGGTTATGAGGATCTGCGATTGTCCGAGCCACGAAGTCTGTCATTTGGTAAGAAAATATCTGGACATGTCGGGCATATTCGGCCCTGGTTGCTGTTAAATCATAGAGAGCTCCCTGCACTGATTTATCTTGTGCGTGGGGGTGTACCTTCACTCCATACAGTTTAACGTCATACGGTAAGTATGAAATACTTCTAGTTTAGCGGTTATAGAGCTCGAACCATTGGGTCACTATTGTTGTAGTGACTCGAAGGACAACTAAGTTAACATGATCTTATATACTCTGAACAGGGTGGGGGTGGAGGTTGTAAACTGTAACTCTGAGGTTTCCCGGATCAGGAGATTTGGTGTGGGGGATCTAAGGCCGGTAAGCATACAGAGCTAGGAAGAGTATCGTCTGAGGAAATATTTCATTTGGTAGACGGGCCAGGGGATATCAATATGCAGAGACGCTGAGGGCATGGTATGCATAGTCATGAAAAGGTGTCCCTGGGTCGATGGATTTCCACTTCCGATGGCCATGAATGTTTATAAAAACACGAGATTTCTCACAGTACAGAGTTATACATGCGGGAATAATGGTGTCCAAGCATACAAGAAACATCTTCACTACAATTGTTCGTTGAGTCAAAGTAGCATAGCCCTGGCTTGATGTTCGTAGATACAGGTTGTCATGTGAACCATGGGCGAATACATAGGCTAACCAGGTATGGATACCCTGTCAACGTTTGGATATGAAAATGGGGATGAACTTGTAAACCACCACTCCATTAATTTCTGGATCAGAAGATATGATACGGGGGATCTGAGGCCGGTAAGCATACGGAGTTAGGAAGAGTATCACCTGAGGAAATATTGTTTTTGTAGATGGGATAGGGGATATCAATATGCAGAGCCGTTGAGGGAATGGTATTCATAGTTATACAAAGGTGTCCACGGGTCGATAACTTTCCACTTCTGATGGCCATGAATGGTTATGAAGATCCGCCATTATCTGGGTCATGGATTTTGATGTATGGAGAGGATGTATCCAAATGTCCAAGGAGTATTCTCATCTCCTTTCGCCATATATCTTGGGTGGGTCACGATGAAGTCCGTGAAATTTAACGTCATGCGGTGAGGACGAAGTCCATGCAGTTTAACATCGTGCGGTGAGGACGAGGGGTATATATGCCTGTGTTTTATTTTCTCAGTGGCTGGGATAGGAGATAAGATCCCAGCGTCGCTACATATCCCGCGAGGTCATGAATCAAGCCACACATAGTTCTTTTTTGAGTACACCCTGTGCAGGTCTGGTCCATACATGGGGGTAAGGGTGCATATTTCTTTTATCCTTATCTGTGCAGTTTAACGTCGTGCGACAAGGACGATGAACACACCCCGTGCAGGTCTGGTCTGTACATGGGGGGAGAGGGAATTTTTAATCCTTATTTTCCCTACAGTTTAACGTTGTGCGGTAAGGACGAGGAAGGAACCCCATGCAGGGTTGGTCCGTACATGGGAGAAATGGCACTTTGATCCTTCTTTTCCCTACATTTTAACGTCGTCCAGTAAGGACGAAGAATACACCATGTGCTGGGTCTGGTCTGTACAGGGGAAGGGGGTATTTTTGGATTCATTCGAGGTGGCTGGGCTAGGGTGTGGAATTCTGGTGTCACTACGTATCCTACGAGGGCAGGAATCAAGCCTCACGTAGTTCTCTAAAAGAAAATACACCCCGTATAGGTCTGATCCATACACAGGGGAGAAGGGGCATTTTTTTAATCTCATACATGCAGTTTAACATCATGCGGTAAGGACGAGGAATAAACCACGTGTAGGTTTGGTATATACACGGGGAAAAAGGGAAAAAATTAAAACCTCATTTGGGGGTGGCTGGGCTAGGATACAGAGCCCTGGCGTCGCTACGTATCCTACGAAGGTAGGAATCAATCCGTACGTAGTTCTCCGAAAGAAGTACACCCCATGCAGGGCTGGTCTGTACACGGGGGAAGGGGACATTTTTTTTAATTTTATTCCATTTGGGAGTGGCTGGGCCAGGATAAGGTATCCCGGCATCACTACGTATCCTGCGAGGGCAGGAATCAATCCGTATGTAGTTCTCATAAATCCGTGCAGTTTAATGTCATGTAGTGAGGATGAAATACTCTTAGTTTAGGGTCATAGAGTTTGGACCGTTGGGTGCTTGGCAGTTTAACATCCTGCAGCTCGGACGATAACTGATTTTAGTTATGCCGGTGAGGACGATATACTCTTAGTTTAGGGTCATAGATTTTGGACCGCTGGGTGATTGGCAGTTTAACGTCCTGCAGCTCGGATGATAACTGCTTTTAGTTATGCCGGTGAGGATGAAATACTTTTAGTTTAGGTTCATAGAGTTTGGACCGTTGGGTTCTTGGCAGTTTAACATCTTGTAGCTCAGACGATAACTTCTTTTAGTTATGCTAGTGAGGATGAAATACTCTTAGTTTAGGGTCATAGAGTTTGGGTTGATGGGTGTTTGGCAGTTTAATGTCCTGCAGCTTGGACGATAACTCCTTTTGGTTATGCCGGTGAGGACGAAATACTCTTAGTTTAGGGTCATGGAGTTTGGACCGATGGGTGCTTGGCAGTTTAACGTCCTGTAGCTCAGATGATAACTTCTTTTAGTTATGCCGGTGAGGATGAAATACTCTTAGTTTAGGGTCATAGAGTTTGTACCGTTGGGTGCTTGGTAGTTTAACGTCATGCATCTCGGACGAAAACTGCTTTTAATTATACCGGTGAGGATGAAATACTTCTTTAGAAATCTCGCATTTGTATGAGCAGTAGTGAACTGCCCGTCTATGGATATTAGAGCATATTCCCCATTGGAGTAGACCCTGTGTATAACATATGGTCCCTCCCACTTGGGCTCCATCTTTGGAGGCTTCTTTCCGGGTATCATTGGGGTCCGGAGGACCAACACCAATTCTCCTTCCAAGAAATACCGGAGACGAACCTTTTTATTAAAGGCTCATGCAATCCAGTTCTGATATACTTTCATATGGTCAAAAGTGTGCAACTTTTTCTCATCTAGCTGTTCCAATTCACCTATACATTTTTCAGATTTCTCATCGTTGGATAACTAATTACAAATGGCAACACAGATCAAGGGAAACTGGAGCTCAATGGGCAGGACCGCTTCTCTTCCGTATACTAATGAGTAAGGAAGTAGCCTGAGTAGTGGTGCAGATTGTGGTTCGATAATCCCACAATGCATGGAGGAGTTTATCTGTCCACAATTTCTTATCTTTGTCCACCATTTTCTAGAGAATGTTGGATAGGGTCTTGTTGAAAGCCTCTATCTGTCTGTTGGCCGTTGCATGGTAGCAAGATGAGTGGTTAGCCTTGATACCATATTCTTGGTATAGTTTCTCCAATTCAAAAGAGCAGAAGTTGGTGTCTTTATCTGTCAGTATGGTATGAGGGACACCAAATATAGTGATGATATTGGCTTTCACAAAGCTGACAATGTTTCTTGCCCCGACCTCCTTATGGGGTACAGCTTCTGCCCATTTGGAAAAGAAGTCAGTTTCCGTGAGGATATACTTCAGATGTTTGGTTGTGGCAGGAGGATATGGTCCCACGATGTCCATTCCCCATACAACAAATGGCCAGGAGTACGTGGCCTGATGAATTTACTCCAGGGGTTGGTGTATGAAGTTGGCATGAATTTGCCATGAGTGGCATTTTTTAGTAAAGTGCTCGCAATCTCATGCCACTGTGGGCCAATAGTACCCAATTCTTCGAACCTGATGGGAAAGATTAGACCCCGACTGATATTCTCCACATATTTCAGCATACACTTCAGTCATGACGGCAGTGGTTTCTTCTCCATCAATGCATCTGAGGAGGATTCCACCGAGGCCTCGTTTGTAGAGTACCTCTTGCTGACCCGCACAGCCATATAGAACAAAGTTGATTTCCCTTCTCCATATTTTCTCTCGTTCATCCCTTTCTGAGGGAATTTATCCCCATTGAAGGTAGTTTGAAATGGGGGTCATACAGCTGGTGGTAGGAGCATACAGCTCCAGGACAGAACTAACTTCTTTGATTTCTTCTATCTTGGCCTGAACAAACGGCATGACCATTCGATGATGAGAAATACTGATAGTTGTTTCATCCCGGTCTGGGTCAGCTAGGGTTGTGGCCGCATTAGCTAATGTGTCGGCCTGGGCATTCTGAGATCGGGGAATATAGGTCAATGTTGGTTTTGTGTAGAATTCCGCCATTAACCCTCGGACATGGTCAAATAGGGTAATCATCTCCTCCTTTTTAATAGCATAGTCACCATTGACTTGCTTGATGACCAGTTCCGAGTCACCTTTTACCTTAAGGTGTTGTACTTGTGCCTGGAGTGCGAGCTCCAGGCCTGTAATGAGGGATTGATACTCCTCTTCATTGTTCGTACATCTTTCTGACAGGAGGAAGGAATATGGAAAGACTGCCTTTTTTGGGGACATGATTATTATCCCCAATCCCACCTTGTTAAATCTGAGATCTTCCATCCTCTTCCTGATTGGGCTTCGGGATACGCCGTCAAAGTACATTTCCCACGCTGGTAACTCCTCTTGAACCGAGAATATGTCTTCATCAGGTAGCTCGGCGTCCGGTGTGGTGGTCCCCATTGAAGGGTACTCCTCTAGAAAATCTACTAATTCCTGGACCTTAACGGATTTATGAGGCACAAACCGGATGTATAACTGTTGCAGGATGACTTCCCATCGGGATAGGTGCCTGGTCAGCATTGGGCGGCTAAGGATGTACTTGAGCGGGTTACTCCGCGAGACCAAATGGACTTCATGATACTGCAGATAATGTCACAATTTTTGAACAGTGAAGACCAAGGCCAAACAACTCTTCTCGATGTTTTAGTATCAAGTTTCAGCATCGATCATGGTTCGGGTGAGGTAATAAAGACTGTTTTCACTACCGGCATCATTTTTCTACGCGAGGATGACTCCCAGTGACTTCTCTAAGGCCGTCACATATAGGATGAGAGGTCTTACTTCAGCCGGGGGCATGAGCACAGGTGGGCTTAATAGGTACCTCTTTAGGTTGTCGAACGCCTCTTGGAAGTCATCTGTCCATTGGTAGGTAACCCCCTTTTTCATTAACCTAGTGAATGGAAAACATTTTCCTGCTAAGTTGTCTATGAACCACCTGATGTAGGCCAGGTGTCCTTGGAATCCCCTAAACTCAGTGAGATTGTGGGGAGGTGGCAGGCTAAGGATATCCTTTGTCTTTTCAAGGTTGACTTTGATGCCATGATGGCGTACGACGAAGCCAATGAATTTCCCTGAGGTAACCTCGAAGTCACATTTTAAGGGATTCATCTTTAGGCTATGTTGTTGGTGTTTGTTGAAGATGGTTTCAAGTTCTGATAGGTGATATGAGCACTGTATTGATTTAACCACCAATTCATCCACATTGCATTCAACGAATCTCCCTAGGAATGGTTTAAAGATACAATGCATGGCGCGTTGATATGTGGCAATAGCGTTCTTGAGACCAAAAGGCATGACCCTATAACAGAATATTCCATGAGGGGATCTTAAGGCAGTGGCTTCTTCGTATTATTAGCCCATCCAGATCTAATTATACCCAGAATAACTATCCATGAAGGATAGAGCCCCATACCCAGTCATTTCATCGATTAATAACTCAGTGATCAGAACTGGGAAATCATCTTTCGGAAAATGCCGATTGAGATCTATGAAATCAATGCAAATGCAGATTTTTCCATTATTTTTCTTGACAGGGACGATGTTGGCCAACCGTATGGGGTACTAGACCTCACGGATGAATCCTTCTTTATTAAGCTTATCGACTCCAGCCTCTATTTTGGCAGCATGAGAGGGGTGAGTTCTTCTGGCAGCTTGTTTATAGCCCCGGTGGTCTTCTGGAAGACCTAAGTGGTGGGTTGCCACTTCAGGATCAAGTCCCAGCATTTCTGTGTAATTCCGGGCAAAAACATCTCGATTTTTCCTTAAGAAAGCGGTATATACCTCAGGCTTCTCAGGGGACATGGCTGAACTAACAAGAGTGGGCCTCGGGTCTTTCTCAGTACCCAGGTTTATTTCCCTGAGCTCATCCACAGTGGTGGAGATACCTTCCTCAAATGAGGGAGGTTCATCCCTAAGATCTTCCTCCTCTTCTTCTCCCAAATCCTCATCTTCTAGATCCAGAAAGGGGAGATATCTTGACTTGGGCTCCTGGTAGTCTGGAGGTGAGTAATTGTGGGCATCCTCTCTCAAGTATTTGCCCCTAATTTGAGGGTCAGTGGTCATTTTTGCACCGCTATGCTCGGGAATCATGGATGAAGTCATGAGGACAGTCGAGTGTGTTTCCAGGCTTGAATCCATGCTCTCACCAAGGTTGATGGGCAGTACGTAGTCTCCACCAAGCTGCCTGAGGGGGTCATCAGGAACCATTTCCAGACCATTTGGAGTGGGGATCCAGTCAATACCATCGAGTGAAGGCTTCTTTTTCTTTTTCTCAGAAAACCTGACATCAATGTAGTGTGACTCGGAGATCTCAAAAGAGGCCTTCTCAGTGTGCAATGTCTCACTTTGTCCATTGATGCAATATTTGATACACTGGTAGTAGGATGAAGGAACATCCATGTGCTTATGGAGCCACGAACTTCCAATCAAGGAATTAAATGTTGTGTTCTGTCAGACCACCAGGAATTACGAGTAGGAAACAAGGTCACCAAAATGGGTTTTCAGCTTGATTTGTCCCATTGGATTCTATTCACTCTTGTCATAACTCAACAGGGTTGTGGCTGAGGGGATTAGGTCATCCTCACTGTATCCCAACTTGCGGAGTGTTTGTAGGGGAAGGAGGTTAACTCCGGAGCCGTTTTTAATAAAGACTTTGCAGATCCCAATATCATTTAGTGTGTTAGACACATATATTGGTTTGATATGTCCCTTCATGATAGCATCTTCATCCTGATCGGTGAAGGAAATCACCGCATTACATTCAGTCGGGCCAGTCTCCGTCCGGTAAATCTCGGCAGCAGCTACCTCGGCTTGGAACTCCTGGGGCTGATCAAGGCTTCAATAAGTGCCTCCCTGAGATCTGCTAACAAGCTCAGAGCATTCAAGATTGAAATCTTGGCTGGTACTGACGTTAGCTACTTAAGGATATCGTATTTTTTCTCAAACAGTCGACGCTTCTTTGTTGGTGGGAGAGTTTTTGCAGGCACTCTAGGAGTTGGAGCACGCGATGAGGAAGGATCAGTCGTGGGGTTAGAGGTTAGCGGTGTTCCCACTTTCTGGGGACTCAGCTCGGACGTTCTGTTTGTGTGCACTAGGCGGCTAGACATCTGTTCCTCCTCTGATGGGTACCACAGAATGACAGGGCCAGAGTGGCCGCTTGTTGAGGTGGAGGGATATTTCTTCTCCTGTTGAGTCCGTTGAAGGGATCTCCCATGGGTTTCCATGATATTAATAGTTTGGGCCAGGGTAAAACCCTAGGGTTGGTTTCGGCCGCGACTGCGCCTTCCCCGGTATCCCCTACCTTTGCAATTTCTCCTCCCGTCCCCTTACGTCGGGAACTCAGGTTCATAACCATACCCTTCATTGGGGAATGATTCCATTAGATGGATAATGTTGATGGAACCAAATATTAGCTCCTCATCCTATGACAGGTCAACCTGGTCGGTTGTCCTTGATGGTGTCGTTTGGTGGGTCGGTGCCTGTGGTGCCAAGTTTGAGGGTATAAAATCCGACAGTGTCAGGGGAAACTTTGTCCTCTTTGCGGACTGCTTATCTTGCTCTTGTCTCCTCCCTTTACAATTACTTCTGGATAACCAGCTCGTGGAGGGTTGCGAGGCCGATATTGTCAGTTGTGCGGCATTAGGGGCTATTGGCGGCAACACCGGCTGCTGTAATTGAGCTCCAAGTATGCCCTGAGTTCGGTTAACAGTCTTCCAAGTCATCCAGCTATCAAATTTCTTCCCCTTCTTGCTGGTGACTTCCTGTCACTCCTCCCCTTTTTCGGATTCGGTGGTAGAAATATATATCACATGTGCTGGGGGTGGTCCCAGTTCAACCTTCCCGGATTCTACCATCCTTTGTAGGAGGTCTTTGAAGACGAAGCATTCCTGGATACTGTGCCCTAACATTTTATGGCAGGGACAGTAATCCAGCCTATCATCGTGGCTGACTTCTTCGGGATTCCTTGGCTCCGGGAGGCGGAGCAAGTTCCAATTCATGGCGGCGATGAAATAGCTGCGGACTTGGTCCTCTCAGAACGAGTATAGTTTTTGTCTTCATTCCTTGAACTGGTTCCGCTTCGATCCTCTCTGATCGTCCCGCTTGAGCGGAGGCGGTCGCTGATATACAGGGGGCCCTTGACGATTTGGTGGAGGCCTAGGAAGTGGAGCAGGCATAGGGGCTGGCTTGAGCATGACAGAGGACACTTCAACTCTAACTGTTCACTTTGTAGGAGCATGTGAGGCTATTCGGGACTTCATATTGGTCCGCTGTAGGGAGTCTTCAATTCTATGGGTGATGGCCGAGAGATGGCGGAAGCCAGTGGTGTAGTCGACTGGTATAAGTGGTGTTCGCAGCTCATCTCAAAGGTTATCTATACATATGTCCATCATCTCATCTTGGGGTATTGGCATGTTCAGAGAGTAGGTTAGACCTTTCCATCTAGAGATGAAATCTGAGACTCCCTCGTTCTCCCTCTGTTTGCAATTCATGAGGTCACTGACCGTTGTTTTGGCCAACATCGAGCTGAAGTGGAATAGGAACTGTTGTCGAAGGTCTTACCAGCTTTTTATTGACTGGGCTAGCAGCCTCGTATACCAGAAAAAGGCAGATCCTTGCAGGGTCCATACGAAGCATCTGAGTTTCACTGTTTCTTGTTGTTCCGGAGTTCCCATCATAGGGTTGCAATAAGACGCGTAGTGCATCAAGTGTTGTTCTAGATCGCATGAACCATTGAAAATAGGGAATACATGGCTCCAAAAATTGGGTGGAGGAGGCGTGTTGCTCACCTAATTTGGGTAGGGATTCCGCTCTGGTTGTATCAGAGAACGTCGACCTTCCATTGCTTCCAATCGAGCTGTCAGTTCTTCGATGGTGCTGGTGAGTCCCTGGTTTACATCCTTTTGGGACTGATCTTGGGCGAGTGTAGCCCAAGGCATTGCCTGAGGATCCGTCTAGTCTGGAACCAATGGTGCATATGCCATTTGTGACACCTTCAGAGGGTTCATACATACTCACTCCAGTTTCTTCCAAAGTGGAGGGAAGTATTGTTATTCATCTGGATCCACATTTAGGTAGTTGTACGGGTTGGGTGCATCATTTTCCGGGAACCCTCACTGTGCTTCATTTGTTGGGGAAAACCTTGGTCTTTGAGGTACACTTAATGGGAGTGCAAGGTGTGGATCTTCTTGGGAAGCGCTTTCAATAATACAGTTCCTCTAGAGTAGCTCGGAGTTTATCCGCCTCAATTCTTTCATTTTCTCTTCTTGTCAAGTGAACCTCTCTTCGAGCGTAAGTGTCTCGTTTTTATCGAGAGAAGGTGGCGGGTTAAGGGTAACTGGACCTTTGTTCTTATCCTTATTTGGAGCTCGCAAGGTGAGCATAGGAAGTTCAGCTGAAGGGGCGGCCATATTTATAGTGGCCCTCTGGTTCCGGGTGTGCACACCTGGTGGTTCATTATGAGTCACAACCTGACTGGAACCATCATCTCTCGATCCATCCAGATTTGCATCGTCTCTGGTGTCACCCGTGCGGTTAGCCTCTATGGCGTTTATCGATGCATATCACGGGGTGGAGGAGACGTCATCTTCTAAATAGGAATAGGATCTCCCATGCCTTTTGTTGTTCCTCCCCCTCCTGTCTCGGGATTGATTTTGGAATCCTTGATGAAGGGTGACGCAGAGAGTCCTTTGACGCGTCTTTATGGTATACCTCCCTCTTGAAGGGGATGGTGACTCAAAATATGAGATAGGGCAGGAACCTCCTCTTCTGACTGTCCTCCCTAGATGAGAAAATACTGATCCCCGTGGGGGAGTTTGTTGTTGAAGTGGTAAAAATGACCCCAGCCCTGAGGGATGGGGTTGGCTTCGTTCCCTGGACGTTGAGTCTTTTCCCATTTTTATTGGTCTTACAGGGGAATTTTTTGTTAAAAATTCCCCCAACCCTACAGGCTGGGATTGGCCCTGGATTGCGGTTGCGGCTGCTGCTATCGCTACTTTCCTGATCTTTCGTTCCCCCATTTGGGGGTGAATTGGTTCTGATGTCGAGTTCACTCGCAACTCAATCTTCTCCGGGGAGGCTGGAAATGACCGCTGATTGGACTCACTTAGGATAGAGGCTTGTTGTATGCTCTCGGTGGACTGATTCATGAGTTCTTGGATGGCTTGTTCCCATCGGGCCTAATGCTTATGGGACTTACTCAAGGCCTATCTTTGTTGGGTGTGTCGCCGTTCTTGAACAGGGAGACCAATCGATCGCTGCCTTTCCATGATGGCGTTGCAAGACACTACGTCAAACGGGTTCTTCTGGGTGGGGAGCAGAGTAAAATAAAGAGCTCTATGTTCTCCCCATCCTCTGATATGGAATCCCATTAGATCATCACCGATGAGGCGGTGCAGCTGGTGCAGTGCACATAGGCAGTTTATCTCCATGTTTCTTTTACGCATCTTGGGTCGCTGTTGCCGCGCCAAAGGAAGAGCTTCCAGGTCGATGCGACGCAGGAGGTCTCCTATTGTCTTTACATGGTATACATACCCGTCGTAGGGTAGGAAGCTTGATTTCAGTCGGTGGAGGGTTGTCCATATATTTTAGTGGATTTCATGAACGCATTCTTTTGAAAACTTTCTGGGTATGTCGAATTGAGAGGTGTTCGTGGGCCAAAACATAACTGGGATATCATCTCTGGCCAGTCATTTCCTCAGGTGAAACATGTCAGAATACTCCTCTGCTAGTGATTCCTCTACCTGGTCATCCCAACTGAGATTCTCACTGATAGTGTGGTCGGAGGCAGTGAGATCGGTAGGTATCGAATTATCATGTGGGCGATTCTGAGGTAGTTCAGAAGATGAACGTGTCCCCAGAACGTCTCATGATCGAAGAAGGGCATCGTTGGTGACTAACTGGGATTCGTACATGCTCGATCCCATCCTTCTGAGTGCCTCGGCATATGAGGGATTTTCTATGCTTGATTCGGTAGGGGGAGGACCTTCCTGTCAATATGATATGTCATTGTGGGGAGGGCCTTCACAATAACTGCCATCATGGTGAGGATGACCATCATGGTTTGATTTTTGATGTGTATCCTGGGGAGGACCTTCAAGATACATTGCGATAAGGGGAGGACCTTCTTGTTTCTTGGGGCCACTGTAGGGAGGACCTTCGCAATGGCGGTCGTGGTGGCGAGGACTACCATCACAGCCACTGTAATGGCGAGGACTACCATTACAGCTTCCATAGGGAGAATATCTACGGGGTACACCCTGGGGAGGGCTTTCAGAATGTACCGCAACGAGGGGAGGTCCTTCTCATTGCTTGACGACTCTACGGGGAGGACCTCTGTTATTAGGGTGGTGAGGACTACCACTATGATCTGATACCCGGGTGCGTGGAGTGTCGTTGCAACGTAACCCCTGGGGAGGACCTTCAGCGCAGGATACGACAAGGGGAGGGCCTTCTTGTCGTGATGAGACGTCACTGTGGGGAGGGCCTCTGTAGTTGCGACAATGATAGCGAGGACTACTATCATAATCCGTGGTCCAACTGCATGGAGAGTTCTTGCAGTGTATACCCCAGGGAGGACCTTTAGGGTGGACCAGAGCAAGTGGAGGTCCTTATTACTGCTTGATATTATGGTCACGTGGATGGTCTCTATGACTCGCATCAAAAGAGGATCTCTCGTGATCGATTTTTATACGCCCGTGGGGGAGGCCCCCACGGGTGCTCAAGGGAGGACCTTCAGAGCTGCTGGTAGCGACATTGTGGGGAGGACCTTCTCAACTGCTACTGCCACTCCCATAATATGGTAATGGGTGTTCATGGTTATGAGCCTTTGATATGTGCTTAGCGGCATTGGGAACCCTAGCTTCCAGCAGAGCGGAGTCATGAACCCACTCTTTATTTTCCGGTTGCCTTCAGCGTGTTCGGGGTGCTTTCTTGCGGGCAGCGGGAACCATCTGCTGTTGACAATGGCCTTCACCTTTGGGTCCCTATCTAATTGGGTCCCGTGATGTTTCCAGGATACACCGACGAACATATTGACTTTTAGTAGGGATATATTCCTACTATTGAGCATCCACCGTGATGGACGGGTGTCCTCCAGTTGGAATGAGTGAAGATGCTCGATCCATTTGCCCTTGCGTCGCAGAATATGGCTGGTGACCCTCCTGGGTAGAAGTAGGGATGCAGATCAACTCCGAGGTGTCTATCTTGTCTCCTATATGAGTAGCCTCAATTGGGGAGACGGGCTCACGGGCCCAAGTCCTTGCTATTTCCACTGATGAAATTACATTCTGGAAAGTCTGCAAGATATGATCTGGGATCGATACCTTCTCCTCCATCATTTCCAGGATATTCAGAGAGACATATTTGGCTGGAATGGGTATGAAGGCCCATTCCAGTATCGGAGTAGGAATATCCTGCTCCAGTCCTCCGGTGGTCAGTAGGTACTGACAATTCTCCTGTGTGAGGGCAGGTGAACTAATCTTCCCCTGGGTCGGGATATGCTGGTTTATCTCTCTGTTTGCCGCCACATCGGGTGGTGGACTTTACTTGCATCCTCAGGGAGCTGTCCCTGCATATGTTGGTTTCCCACCATATCAATTCGGTGGCCTTTTTTGGCAGAGAGACGTGCCCGCCTATTGATTTCTGCCACATCTAGGTGGCGGGCTTTGTTGATCTACACCACATCGGGATGGTAGGCATCAGGAGAATCTGCTAGGAGCTGGTCCTACAGGCGTCGGGTCGCCACCATGTCGGGTTGGTGGGCTTCACGACCCTGGGCAGGGAGAGGTGCCTGCCGGGTAGGTGTCGTCCTGTGTGAGCGACGGGCTTGATGGATCACGGCGAGGATGCGCGCCTGCTTGTATGACGGCGCCATGTCTCGATGGCAGGCTTTGGAGGAGCAAACAGGTGTATCTGCCTGCTCGCGATACATCCCCGTGACTGGGTAGTGGAGCTCCTCCTTAGGGACAAGGGTGATGACCGGTCCCTGGTTGTACGCTTTCCACCCTCGTCAGGTGGTCCAAGGGGCCAGAGCTTGGGGAGCGTGGGCCTGGATCCTCGGGGTGACATCCTCCTTATCGTGAGAATGCTGAGTCGAGGCGTGACCACAATGACGTCTTCCTGCGGGGGCCTTAGAGCGGAACCTCCGTTCAGTGGGGATGAAGTCCTTAGCATCGACCTCATCCGCCTCCCTAATATAAGGGAGGTACACATTGTCTCCTTCTAGGGATATACTCCCGAAACAGTTTGAGACGGCAATGGGGGACAACTGGATCTGCTTTTGTGGTCGATGTTGGGCAGGCGACTAGAGAGTCTTGGCGGATTGGAGGGTGTGCATGGTTGCCTCCACCTTCGGGGGAGTACCATTCACGTGGTATTCTCAGATCAACGCATCCAAGACCCAGGGTTGAAGATGTTGAGTCGGTGACGGGGTCCTTCATTGGTGAGGAAGTCCATTCATTGCGTACCCTGAAGCACGCACCTGCGAGTTCCTCTGTGATGTTATTGGATCGAAGGGAGTTCTGACTGGTACCTGTAAAATATTTTAACAAATACAAACAGAAAACTTGTCAAAGCAGCATCTCATGACCCCATGCGTAATTAATGACCTTGCTTGACCCTCCTTGTGAGTATAAAGGGGGCACAGGGTGGGATTAGGTTAAATCTGTCATGCTTGGTTAAAGATTCACGTCGGGTTCACCATTTTTTGTCTCACAGCGCACAACGGGATCGTGGGGGAGAAACGTGTGTTACCCGATGGTTGATTAGAAAGGATTGAGTTCTACTTAATCACTCATATCTGGTGCACCGTTTTTGCCTTGAAATGTCCTATGGTTCCATATCTATCAATATGTGGACCTTCTTTCCAAAGGCAGGCGTTCGCTGGGTGGTTTGACTAGCGATGCTTAAGAACTCATATTGGTCGAGAGGATGGGAAGTCGGGATCATCGCACCCTTTTGGGGGGAATTATTTCCTATTTGGGGACTCTCTTATAGATTTAGGAAGTATTCATATGTTTGTGAATCTTCGGTTTATACCCAAGAAAAGTATCCAAGGATTACTCCTGGTTGGCAATGGTCAGCTGGACGCAGGGGTCCGGAATCATTTATGCCCGAGGTTTACCATCCCTCATTGGATTAATGACCCTGAGGATTCTGGAATCATTGAGATGGTACTAGTTTAAAGCCTCGTAACCAGGCACTCTGGAGTTCATTGTCATCCAGGGGAAATAGATATAGACTTGAGAATTTGGACCAAACTCGTGATACGGGCTTCCTACGTATCCTCATGAGAGGAATCAGAACCCTCGTAGTTCGGTCTGGTATGGGATTACACTCTAGGCTTCCCAGGGTTGATGAGGTGAACCGACATGAAGACGGTTGGAATGACCGGTTATTGGGCTTGAACCTTGGGGAGGCTTCCTACATACCCTTCCTAAGAGATTGGGATCAAAGTCCACGTAGTTTGGGTGGGGGTGTCTGAGAACCGACGTGAATGTGGACCCAGGGGTCTGATGGTGATTGGGATTGAACCACTTGGAGGATTCCTACGTATCCCTGTGGTGGGGAATCAAAGTCCGCGTAGTTTGAATTGGCATAGGGCTTACGCTCTGAGGTAGCCCAGGGTAATGGATTGGGGCTTACACTCTGAGGATTCCTAGGAGAGGATGTCATGGTCGATGCTTACTCTAAGCCCACATGAGTCATGCTCGGTGTGAGAAACAAGAGGCAGTAGGGACCAGACGATCACGTCACGAAAGGTGCGTCCGTGGGAAGTGAGATGGGGCTTACGTGTGGGGATGGCCCAAAAAGTCAGGGCTTACTCTGAGATGGATTCCCAATGGAGACAAAGCGCAGTGGGAGAGGGAAAGGGTACCCTTGTGTCCATTTCCCCTCTTGCTCCTTGGCACCGGGGAAGTACGAAGGTGCATGGGTGCTACCTCCCGCAGGAAAGGCTAGGGGCTTACACCAAGGAGGCTGCCCTGAATGTCTTCCTCATGTCTGACCACGAGGGCATCCCAACCCACTAGTGGTTTGAGGTTTTATAATTGAGGCCTACACCTATGCGCAAGTGCATAAGCGGGATAACACCAAGGGTGTTGGAATCAGTCTAAACAAAGGGAGATGAAAAGTGTGAATCACATGCCCGAAATTGGGAACATGGTGAGGGTGGCGTGACGATGGAGGATAACTTTTGACCATGTTCGAAACATAGGATTAATATTTTGTTAGCTTGGAATGGGGTCAGATAAGTGGGGGTCGACTGTTGACCATGTTCGAAACACAAGACCTGACTCGAAGTGTTTCCCAAAGTCTTTCGGGGGCATTGGCCCAGGAAGGTAGGTGAGCTGAGGCAGCATGGGACCTGGCCATTATGGGGTCCCTTAAGACATGAAAGGGGATGAAGATACGAATGAAGGACGTGCAAAGCATGATGTGGAGTGATGGAATGTTTGAATGGATTCTAGCACTCTTGAAATTATGCCACTTTAAACATGGCATGAGGCATATTATGCTTGGAGCATAAGGCATATCTTACATGGATCAAGAGGCATCCAATTATTGAATGATAGGGAATGCTATAGTTTATAGTCATGTAGATAGGACTGTTTACATATAGTTTAACGTCATATGGATAGGATGAGGGCCAAACAGTTTAACATCATGTGGTCAGGACGAGGGCCATACAGTTTAACGTCATGTGGTCAGCACGAGGGTCATACAGTTTAATGTCATGTGGTTAGCACGACTAGGTAGGAGTGACCTAGCAATGGTTGGTGTGGGACTTACACAAGGGCGTCCCTTTCTGAATGAACTTAGCATGGGAGCTAAGTAATGGGATTTTAGGAGAGTCATGAGGAGTAGCTCGACTCGTGGAATTTATAGGACGGATGTTGGAGGGGCATAAGGGTGCAATGGAAAATAATGATGAACCAGTCCGAAAATTTCACGGTGCGACTCTCCATTTTTCATGGGGGTTAGTGACGGTAGCGAAGGGACCGGCCCGGAGGGCGGGGACCACAGCCTGTCACTGAACCCGAGTGGGGGAGTGCGGGCGCATCCCCCGCGGTATGTACCAGCGAGTGCATGGGGTTTTCTCATGGGGCAGGCCATGTAGGAGTTGGTGGTGGAGAGCTGGCCGTGAGGGAATGGTCACGATTGAGCTAGCCGCGTAGGGTGTCCGCGGAGGAGCGAGTCGCGTAGGAGCTGGTCGTGAAGGGGGTATCCGTGGAGGAGTCGGCCGCATAAGAGCATCCATAGTGAGGTTGTCCATGAAGGGTGTCCGCAAAGGAGTCGGCTGCGTAGGAGCAGCCGCAGAGAGGCTGTCCGAGAAGGGTGTCCGCGGATGAGATGGCCATGGAGTAAATGGCCGCGAAGGGTGTCTGAAAAGGGGATGGCGCCCGTCCGACTTCATGCCCACGGAGGGATTCCCACCTCCATTTCGTGAACGAAACTGGTCTGTGGAGGGGGTGGTCATGGGGGGACTATCCGTTGAGTAAATGGACATATGTGGTTCGCAGTTTGATTTCTCCTCTATGTGGAAGAGAGCATCCGCGGACGATATGGGGTCTGTGGATGTTCGCGGAACTTTACCGCTGGGAGCGATTTCTCCAGCATCTCCCCACATGTTTTCACCCGTCCTTCCTCTCTTCTCTGATTTATCCCTTTTCTTCTCCCCTTCGATGTCCTTTTATAGTGGGGAGTAAAAGGTGTTTATTGTGGCCATGCAGCACCTTTTGCAGAAGCCCATGAATGAGAACCAGGTTTTCGAGTGACTTGGTCGATCAGCAACTTGCGGGGGTGTCCACCTCACCCGCGAATCAAGTCGGTTTGAGGGGTGTTTCACGGTTGCGCAGGGTTCCACCTCTATTCCATGAGCGACAGCGCATGCGGCATGGGGCGGCTGGCGCGGTCTGCGGCTGGGGAGGTTTGTGTCAGTGGACCGGCCTGGCGCCCGACCTGCTCCGCGCTCGCAGAGGATCCCCGCCTTTGTTACATGAAAGACATCGGTCCGCAGAAATACGGTTCACCGAACCGGTAACGTACTGTTGCCAGGAGCCGGTATGTGGACTAGTTTGGTCCTTTCCCAAGTCTTGGGGTAATTGGATTTCCCCTTTCTGGAATTTTCAGGACCCTACAATGATTTATAAAGATATCAAACTATTTGTAGCATGGTGCCATGGGTTTTCCTATATGTTGGAGAACACCCCTTTGGGTCTATATTGTTGTGAATTCTCCCACCAACCCATTTTTCAAAGATATTTGAGAAAATTTCTATCTTCCTTAAACAATACAGGTAGTGGATAGATCTTGAAATGGTACTTGTGACCTGGTGTAAATTTTCCTAAGGAATAGGTATGGCCATTTTAGGGTTGACAAAGCTTCTCAAAATTTTCCGACCAGCTACACGTGGTCTGTGTTTACGAGGTTGTATATATTTCTTAGTTCATCATCTATCGTCAGTTGTATCTCCTCAAAGAACTGATTAGCTATTGGTTCTCTATAACCAATTCATTCCATCTATCCCATGGTGAAGATGGAATTATCATTTGGTATATCTATTGACTGAGCAGAATATCCCACCTTGAGAAGATGTACGATGAGTTCCTTCGAGCTACAAATGTCTGGGATGACCTCACACAAACTCCAATTTTTGAATGGGATATTCTCAACATTGTGAAATAAAAATTAAGTAAGTAGCTGAATATGTTCTCACGCATATCTAAAAACTGGATTAACATTTTTCTCTCATAGTTGAGCTGATTCAACCACTATACTCCCTCACTGATTCCCTTTCCAAGAGGTTCAAGACAGTGATAGATCATATTAAGAAATATTGTAGACTAAGGAGTATACCAAATGAGTCTATAGAGTGAGACAAGATATATCCATAAGCCTTATTGTGGTTATTTTCATGTCCATGTTCTTGAATGAGTGGATTTTCCCTACGTGGTACGTATGATTAGGAATCTTAGTTCGCATGCTAGTGATACAAGCTCAATTGAAAATGGGGTGGACACTTAATCTAGTTTTACTGACTCTATCATTCCTCTACCAACTCATCGGAAATATAGAGAAAATAAACATCCCCTATAAGGTTTTTGTTCTTTTCTAGTTATTTTTTATATTGATAGAGGAGCATTTTTTTATGATACAAATATCACAACACGACCGGGATCCATGGTCCCTTCTTCTTCCCTAGGCTGCTGGACATTTTCGGCTTTAATGTTATGTCTTTAGGTCATAATGAGGTCATTAACATGTTGATCCAGTATGATCATTTCATTTTCATTCCTTATCATGCACTGATTGGCCTAATTATTTGTAATTGTGGTGGCTCTCTTGATGAAAAATCATATAAGTTCTCTCTTTATAATGGGGTTATCATGGCCTGTGTGTGAAATCTTATTATTTATGAGCCACGGACCCCTTATCATTTTTCTTGAAGGTTAAACTACATCTAAAGGGTTTATCCTCTCCCATCAGTTGGTGTGTGGGGAGAATGACCTCCTAGGATTATACTATAATTTTGGATGATATTGGCATATGATGACACAAGTAATGAGATTATCCTTCCACTTATTATAACTCCTACCTTCCTATCTTAAGATTACACTCAAGATTTGGGGGAAACCTACCCAAGTGGTATGATCAATGTATTGTTCTGTCAAGTGGAAAAATCATGTGATTCTCCAATCCCCTTATTTTTAACAACAATGGAGGTGATTCAAGATTTAGGTGATCTTTTAAGGAAGTGACCTCATCCTAGAGATGACTATACCATTGGAGGATCAAAATTCTTTGAGGAATTTATTCCTCAGATAAGAGTAATAGATGATTCATCCTCTGAGATAAATGTACAAGTGGCTTTCTCACTTGCTTCTTCATCAACTCAAACAATTGTTCCCCATTCTGATGTACCAACTCGAGTAGTTATAGAGGATCATACATGATGTTGTATAATCTAGAATAAGATTCACACTTTGATCACTGAGCCTCCCCTGGAAACATTTGGTGACCACAAAGAACATATCCTCTGAATCTTTTATGATTTGGGAGTGGGTAGCATTGATCACCAGCCACTGTATAATGTCATATGAAAAATTATCCTAACTCAAAAATAGTTATCTAATAGAAAGATGGGTTTGTGTGATTTTCATGATGGTACTCCCTTGGTTTAACTAATGAATGAAGCTTCTAAGGCATTGGAATAGATTCATCAGATAATATATGAGCTTCACGCTCAAAGAGATGCATTAACCGCACATATAGTGAAACATGATGAGATCATAGCTCGCTCAAAGTCTGATATTTCAACTACATCAACCACATTAGTGATTACTTAGAAAAGATTTGGGGAGATGTCTACTCTTATTAAGACTCTTCATCCCTAGGAAATAGTAGAATACATGGGGTGGGTGGCACTTCAATGCTCAATCGATGCTTCTCATCAGACTCTCACCAACTTGGAAAATTTTACTGATCAAATATTACTCTAGTATGATCACCAATTGTTTTTTTATGAAATTATTGGAAATGCTCAAAAATGTGAAGATTCGTATTTAATGCCACTTATCAATGAATAAATTCTCTAAACATTATATGTCATTTTCAAGTTTTATTTTATTCATGATGTGCATGAAATTGTTGTGTGAATCATCAATGATACTCATACTTGGATAATAATAAGTAAACCTGAATGTTTGGATTTTTGTGTTAAAATAACAACATTTTTTTCTTGAGAAATTATCATGAATACCCACTAACATGATATTCCTCATTGATGTATCTTCTCCAGTTATCTTTATATCACTTGATTCACAAAATGAAAATTTGAGTAAAATATATGACCTAAAGGGAGAATGCTATATCTTTGGCTGAATTCAATAGACATAGAGATCATAGTAATATTTTTTCCAAGGACATATGATGGGAGCCACATGGATTATTTGTATTTACTCACATTTCCCTAATTTTTTCCTATGATTCAAATAGGGGAAGGCTTAGTGGTCATGGACTCAGCATTTTCCCAAGCCACCCTCTTACGGGTTTTTGTCTTGTCGAGTTTTGTGCCTTTTTTCCGATCTTGTAAAGTATAATATTGTTGTTCTCGGACCTTATATTGTTGTAGTTTATGGTATTTTAGATCAAAACTTATATTTATTTGGTTTAGTGTATTTTATCTAAGACCTTCTATTGTTGGTAATATACCTTTTGTGAATTAGAATTCACTATGCATTTTAATGTCATGTTGTAAGGAAATCTACTGTGCAGTTTATCATCATGCAGTTAGGATGTGTTCTGTATAGTTTAACATCATGTGGTCAGGACACCTTTATGTTATACAGTTTAAAGTCTTGCTACTAGGACATATAATACTGTGTAGTTTAAATTCTTACTATCAGGACTTGATTTATCAATATATAATGGGGAAGACATTCCAAGGATGACCCAAAATACCCTAAGGTACTGAGTTCCACCATGGTGTTTCCATGGCTCACAAATATTGGAGTTACTTTATCACATGGAGGGGACATCTCTAATTAGTAGTTCAGATCCCTTATTCATTTCTAGAATGCTCAGACAAAGATTTTATACTTTTTTCCAAGGGACATGAATTTTTTTTTCAATGGACATTCCAGGGATGATCCAAAACACCCTAAAGTACTGAGTTCCACCGTGATGTGGCTCTATTTTTACATAGTTTTACCACATCTTTTATTTAATTTTTACGAATTTAATTAATTATTTTGACACTTTTTAATAAATAATGGAACTTTTGTATTTTTATCACTACATCTTTTAATCAATCATTTTTATAATTAAATATGTGTTTTTAGTCTTTTTATTTAATATTTCTAATTATTCTAATTATATTAACTTACTTTTTAGTTTAATAATCTTAATCTGGTTAATAATTTAAAATTTCTATCTATTAATTAATTATTAATTGTTATTTGCATTAATATAATTAATTTTTTAATTTAACACTTTACTATTTAAATTAGATTTATTAAAATAAAATAATTACTTATTTATTAACTAGTCTAAATATTCTATTTAATTAGATAAGTTAATAATTTAAGTTTAAGTTTAATTAAATAATGTGTGTTTAATTTTAAGATTTCATTTTTTTCATTTAATTAATTAACTTTGCTGTTTAATATCTTTAGTTAATTTTAATTATTTCATGTGTGTGGTTAATTATTTTTATGAGTTTTGCATTAATCTTAATTTTTATATTTTTATTTAATAATTAAGTAACTTTTATTTTTAGTTTGTTAAATAATTTAGTTAGATTTTAGTTATAGTTAATTAATTAGTTTTAAACAACTTAGTTAATTAGACTTTTCTTTTAATTAATTAATGTTTTGTTCATTTTATTACTTGATATAAATTAATTTTTATTGTTAACATTTTAATTTATACTATCGGTGAGTGACATACCGAAGTCGTGTCACACTGATTCTTTGCCTCACAGATCTTTTGTCACATTGAATATTTTTATAACTATCAATGAGTAGTGACTCACCGATTACATTGAAACATCATCGGTCTCTCATGTCCCACCGTTGTTGCAACGCACCGATCCTTTTCATTGGTTTCAGTCTCTCATTTTATCGATGAGTTCTATTTTATTTTCAACTATCGGTGAGTCACTGACTCACTGATTCCCAAAATAATCATCGGTGCCACGTCACATTGATTTATTTCCTCTTCGGTCTCTCTTGCACATCGGTTTCAGTATCTCATTTTTTTAATTATCATTGACTTGTTTTTTATTTTAACTAACGGTTTATCACCTCGCACCAGTGATTCGGCTCACCGATACTTTTTATTTTTATCTTTTGATGTCTTGTTATTTTTATCGGTGACACTAACTTATTTCTTCCATCAGTCGCTTGTGCATACCGGTTCCAACACCCTCATACCTCTAGCCTCACTCACAGACGCCGATCATTTTTCTTCTATCATTGTCTTGTGACTCACCATTAGTTTCTCTATTTCTCACCCCTCTGGATCCATTCTTATCCTTCCTCCCTCAGACTGATACTCATTCTTCTCGTACCGAGATCGTTCTCTTCACAAGACACCGACTCCATTACTTCTTCCCATAATCTCACTATCACACGCAGCAACCAACTAACCCAATTTCCTATCATCCTGCTACTGATGCTCAATGAACAATCTTCCTTCACTGGTGCTTCGCAACCCATTCGCTCACCATAGATCCCTCATCCTCCCGTTGTTCCAAAATTTCAGTCAAGAAGCATTTATAAGTTCAAATAATTTCTAAAACACTGAACTGAATCAATTTCGTGAGACCTAAAATTCTTTGCTCTAAAAATCCACCATTGGTAAGCTGAGTAGATCTGTTACTCCACTGTGAAAAAAAAATCAGGCTCACCTCCTTGAAGCAGTCGTTCCAGATTTGGAGGAAGAGGCACCCTACTCCCCTACTTCGTTCGAATTTTCTGCACCTACTGAAGGAGAAGGATTCTGTCACTGTGCGAAGAGGTCTGAAAGCAGCCTTGCAGAGCCGCATCATTGCTGTCAGAGTAACCCGCAGATCTCAAACCACAGTATTTTTTTGTTGTTGAGGGCTGTCGTCTGCTGAGCTGAGTCGGCGCAACTCCTCCTACGCCGCTGAGAAAGAACCAGGCGTTGGTCTGTCTTGTGAATCCGCCGAAGACCCCGCTGCGCAGAATTGAAGTGGGGAAAGGAGAAGAAGAAAGTTATAAAAATAATGATAATAAATTAAAAGAAAAAAACTAAATTAAAAACTTAAACTCAAAAAATTAACTAAAATAAAATAATAATTTAATCAAAATATTAATAATTACAAACAAATAATAAATGTAAGATCACTAATATAAATAAAACAGAATTTTTTAATAAATTAACTAAAGTAATTGAATTTATAAATTATATTAAGATGAATAAATTATAATAACTAAATTTTAATTTTTAAAATAAAACTTTTTATTATAATAAATTAAAATAATTAATGATGTGGATAATTTATTAATTATAGTACAACTTTTGAATAAAATAAATTATTTTAGTTATAATTTAACAAATTTAAATAGTAATTTATATAACAACTTATAATAAAGTAGCTAACATAAACAGTCATGTTACTCTTTAATTAATAACAATCTTTTATAATTTAAATTATTATTTTAGTAATTATTTATCTTTTCTTTCTAGCTAATTTAATGATCATATGTTTTCTACTTGCAGGTTCATACCAAAGTCAAAAACACGTCCAGATGCATTCAACTAACTTAGCAAAAGTTAGTTATGAGGTAAAAACTATCACGATGTGCTAGTCGCAAAAAAAACCCCGTGTGCGGTGTGAATTAAAGAAACAGACTATTTCGGTGGAAGACGTGCGGTGACGTGCGACAGATGATAATTGATATATAAAGCAGAGTAGCAGCAGAATTAAAATGACGGGGGCTTCGGAGATGTTGATTCATTCCATAATCACAGCAGACACAAGGAGGAGGAATTCATTCGATCAACCACTTTACTCGAAAGAAGAGCGAGAACCTTGAGGGAACTTTGGATCATTCCTTGGAGAGCTATCCTCTAGAGATCCAAGGTCCAGGAGAAGCAACAATTTATGCTAGCAGAGGGAGTTTTCTTCCTTTGTTTTCTTTTAATTATTCTCCATTGTAATTAGATGGTTTTAGTGTACGTAATTGAGATGATGCTTGGCAAAATCCTTGAGGTCAGGGAATTACTACTTCTACTCGTTACTTTTCTTCCTTTTACTTTAATACATTAATGTATTCAATAGTGATCGTCGAGATCAATATTGAATTCATTCAATTGCTTTTCACCACTATAACTTAGTTTTCAAAACTTCACAATTCAATCGGTGAGATTGATCATGGACACATTTTTCAATAATAATTAATACAAAAATACTTTGGGACTTACAGAGAGTTCGTCTTATTGTCATTGTTAATTTAAACTTTTCACAGTTGATTTATTTTAGAGTGGTGAACTCCGAAATCAATCATCCTGTGTGACTTAACTCTTGGCGAGGGAGATAAGTTGTTATTTTTTTGGTGGTGCAATGTAGTAACTTTTAAGTGAATTGGAATACTTTTAAAACCAGTATAATGGAGGTTTTTACCCGGACCTTTTACTTGATTGTTCACTTATCAGCATTCTAAATCTATGTTTCTTACTGTTTTTAGCTTGTTTCTTGTTTTATTACAGTTTTGAACAAAAACTCAAAAATACTTTGGTATTTCATCTGTGCAAAAATAATAATAAAATTAAAAAAATAATAAAATATATCCCACTACTGACAATACTGGGGTATTTTTGAAATATTTTAAAAGAGTAGTTGTCAAATTTTCCTTCTTTGTGGGTTCGAACCTGCTTGCTACATTTACTATAGTTAGTAGGATTATAAATTTTCAACTTTGACTGGCTTAAACGATGGTTTAGGTCAAGTTTTTGGTGTCGTTTCCAGGGAAGGAATGAGCCATTACTATAAAAAACTAATAAAAAATCAAATATATAAAAATATAAAAAAATTTGAAAATTTGAAAACTATAAAAAAATATGTTACTTATCATTCTGAATTGTTACTATTGAGGTCTTTCTACTATTGTTTGCATGAGCACAAAACTTCTGGTGTTATATTAGAGCCTCTGAACCTTGAATTAGATAAACATCTCACTGCTCTAAGAAAAAACAACAAAATTGAAATAGAAAACTTAGATAATAGAGTTTCATCACCTAACAACTATCAAAATCAACCAGAACTCTTAGATGAGAATGAAAGGCCTAGGATGAGGGATTTCCAACTTCCTCAAGTTTCAAGAAATCCATTATCCATCAGATTAAGTCTTAGGGCCATAAATTATGAACTTAAACAGTCATATATTTCATTGTTTCCTACTTTTAATGGACTCTCTAATGTGGACTCTATTGACTTCATTAGAGACTTCTATAATACTGTGCAGTAGCTGCCTCTTCTAGGAATCACAGAAAATGAACATAGAATGAGATTATTTCCCTTTTTCCTTAAAGGGAATTCTAGAAATTGGTTTTTGAGTCTAGATGATAACATTTTTGAAAACTGGTATCAAGTGTATAACTATTTCATTATGAAATTTTATCCTCAAAGACTTAAAGGTTAACTTAGAACAAAGATAACTAGTTTTTATCAAGAGGATGGAGAAAATTTTCATGAAACTTGGGATAGATTCATGGATCTGCTTAAGCGGTGTCTCCATAATCAACTCTCATCACACCTTCCTATGGATACCTTCTATAAAGGATTTTCCTCCTCTGGATAGAATCTAGTAGACCAAGCTGCTGGGGGTAATTACAATGATAAGATATATAAAGAACTTAGACAAATTTTTAATAATCTTGCACTGAATTCACAACATAAAAATTCAAGAAGAAAAATAATCAATAGAAATGTTAACCCAAACACTGGTTCAATGAATGAAACTCAAGATCAACTTGCTGAAATCACCAACCAACTTCAATATTTAATGAACCAGAACCAAAAAAAACTATTAACCAACTAGGATGTCAAAATTCCAACCAATCTTTAAGGGAATAGTGTGTCCAGTGTGGTATGTATGGGTATACTGAGAACTTCTGTCCTAGTTTTGATATGCCAGCCCAACAACAAGAAAATTAAAACTTTGTTAACTATGGTCCTAGGATGCCTCCTAAAGAAGATCCATTTTCAAACAATTATAACCAAGGATATTGGAACCATCCAAATCTATCCTATAAAGATCAAGGCTTAATCAAACAATCAACTGCCCCTAATTACTCTAATCAACCAAGACTGAAATTTTAGAATCAACAGAGCGGTAAGTCTTCAAATGTACAAGGAAATAATGATAATGACATGTCTTCTAAGCTTGATCTAATTTTTAATAAAATCAACTCTCAAGAAGAAAGATACATGACTCAGCTGACCAAACATCAAAATCAATATGAGTCTGATAAAATGAAAACTGATGGTAGAATGAAAAACATGGAAACACAACTTGGTCAACATGCTATAGATTTTTTATCTAGGGAAGAAGGTAGACTTCCAAGTACCACTGAACTTAATCCTAGAGAGAATTCCATGGATTTTGTCACTAGAAGTGAGCTTAATACTCAAACTATTGCTAATAAAGAAACTGAAAATTCCCAAAATGAAAATCCGCTTCAATATGGTAATAAAACTCTACTTTGCACACATGCTGGAAATTCACAGAAAATTCTTGAAAATGATCAAAATATGAATTTGTCACCTGAGACTCAAGTTGAAACTTCATATAAAAATCAAAAGAATAAAGGAAAATAAAAAATTTGAGGAATAGGGGAGGTATATTCCTACTATCCTTAAAAAAAATTCCCTACCCATCCCTTTCCCTGAGAAGCTGAAACCACAAATTAACACCAAGTCTAAACTTCTTCAGTTCCTTGGTCTCCTCTCTAAACTCCAAGTGAAAATTCCTTTCATTCGAGCTTTAATCCAAATCCCATCTTACTTGAAATCACTTAAGAAAATTTTTTCAAACAAAAAAACTCTAGAAGAATTTGCTATTTACAGCCTCACTGAAGAGTGCGGTGTTGTCCTCCAAAAGAAAATCCCACCTAAACTGAAAGACCTGAGTAGTTTTTCATACCTTGCACACAAGGAAACTCTGATCAGATCAATTTTCTATGTGATTTAGGTGCTAGAATTAATTAGATCCCATACTCATTGTTTCAACAGTTGAGGTTGGGTGACCTACAACCCACCACAGTTATACTATAGTTAGCTGATAGATCATTCACTCATCCAGTGGGTAGGGTAGATGATTTTCTAGTTAGGTTTGGGTAGCTATTTTTGCCTATAGACTTTTTAGTCTTAGATATGGAATGTGATCAAGAGGTTCCCACCATCTTGGGTAGGCCCTTCTTGGCCACAGGTGGTGTTGTTATTGATTTTTCTAAGGGTCAACTTTTTTTTAAAATTAAAGAACAACAAAAAGAGTTCAATGTGTTTAAAAATATTAAAGGACTAACTTTTTCTGAAAACAATTCAATGGTAGAGTCCTTAAAAGATGAGAACTCAATTGGAAACTCTGAAAAATCTGAAAATCAATCCTATTTTGAAGAAAATAATTGTGAAGCTTAAAATATTGTTCAATATTCTTTATAAATTGAAAATTCTACTCAAACTCCAAAATTGGAAAATTTTCCAGAACTAGATAACCATCTAGTTTCTACTATAGAAGAGTCCTATGTTTCTGAACTTAAGGTCTTTTTGAGTGAATTTGAGGGTGTTTCTATTAACACCAACCTTTCTGAACACTTTAATGATATTGAGTAAGAAATTATAAGACAATTACATGATTCTACTTTAATTAACTTGTTGAAATCTGATCTGGAAAATTTGGACAGTGTGCTACCCACTTTGGACAGCAGCACTGTTACTTCTGAATCTAAACATGAAATTGAAAATATTTCATCTTTAAATGCTCTTTACAAGAAATATATTGAATATCTTGGACCTTCTAGGCCTATGATTCTTCCTTCGAGTGTAGAACCACCCACTATTGAGCTAAAACCAATTCCTGCTCATCTTAAATATTCATTTCTGGGTGAGAACTCCACTTTTCCGGTAATAATTTTTGTTGAACTCAATGAAAATCAAGAACAAAGATTTTTGAATGTTTTGAGAAAGTTTAAATCTACCATAGGATGGACAATAGCTGATATCAAGGGTATTATTCCCCCATTCTGTATGCATAAAATACCTATGGAACCTGATCATAATCCTAGGGTAGAATGAAAAAGAATATTAAATCCCAACATGAAAGAAGTTGTGACAGATGAAGTGATTAAGTTGCTAGATAATGGAATGATATACCCCATTTTGGATAGTGCTTAGGTCATCCCTGACCAGGTTGTCCCCAAGAAGGGAGGTTTCACTGTAGTAAAAAATGAAAAAAAGGAAGAAGTCCAAGTTAGGAATGCCACAAAAATGGAGAGTCTGTATAGATTATAGGAAGCTTAATTAAGCCACTAGGAAAGACCATTTTACAATGCCCTTCTTGGATCAAATTCTTGAGAGGCTTGCTGGAAATGAGTTTTTCTATTTTCTGGATGGGTATTCTAGTTATAACCAAATTCATGTTGATCTAGAAGATCAGGAAAAGACCACTTTCACATGCCCCTTTGGGACATTTACCTATAGGCAGATGCCATTTGGGTTGTTTGGAGCTCCAGCAACCTTTCAAAGGTGTATGATGGATATCTTTTTGGATATTATTGAGAGAATTATTGAGGTTTTCATGGATGAATTTTCCATTGTGGGTAGTACTTTTGATACTTGTCTTGGAAATCTTGAGTTAGTTCTAGAGAGATGCATTGAAACCAATCTTGTTCTTAATTGGGAGAAATGTCGATTCATGGTTACATAAGGTATAGTGCTTGGTCATAAGGTTTCAAATAGAGGTATAGAATTTGATACTACTAAGATTGATGTTATTTAAAAATTTCCACCTCCTGTAAATGTCAAAGGTGTTAGAAGTTTCCTAGGGCATGTCGGTTTCTACCAGAGATTCATAAAAGATTTTTCTAAAATAACTAAGCCCTTTTGTTCTTTACTGGTCAAGGATGAACCTTTCAATTTTGATGAAAACTGTTTGAAATCATTTGATTTTCTTAAAGAGAAACTCACTACATCACCCATAATTAATACACCTCACTAGAAACTACATTTTGATCTTATGTGTGATGCTAGTGACATGGTTGTAGGTGATGTCCTTGGAAAGAGGAAAGATATGAAGTTTCATGTGGTTTATTATGCTAGTATACTTCTATATTATTCCCAAAAGAATTATACCACCATTGAAAAATAATTTTTAACTGTTGTGTTTGCTTTAGAGAAGTTTAGAAAATATCTATTATGTTTAAAATTCCTCATTTTCACTGATCATTATGCTTTAAAGTACTTGTTGTCTAAGAAAGAAACTAAACCCAGGCTGATTAGATGGATTCTATTGTTACAAGAATTTGATTTAGAGATTAGGGATAAGCAGGGAGCTAAAAATTTAGTCGATGATCACCTATCTAGGCTTCCTCTTACCCATTCTTAAGATCCTAGGGAGATTTACTCTTCCTTTCCTGATGAGAAGCTGCTTACTGTGTCAATCAGGCAATCTTCTTGGTTTACTGATTCTTCCAACTACCTGTCAGTAGGTGTTTTTCCCAAAAATATGTCTAATAACCAAATAAAGAAATTCATTTCTAAACTTAAATATTATCTTTGGAATGATCCCCTGCTGTTTAGAATATGTGATGATGGAATTTTTAAGAGATGTATAATTGAGGAAGAGATGATGCCTGTCTTAGAGAGTTGTCACTCCTCACCTTGGGGAGGTCACCATGGTGTTGAAAGAACTGCTCATAAAGTCTTACAATCTTGTTTGTATTGGCCTTCTCTTTTTAAGGATTCTAGGAGCTTTGTGGTTGGATGTGATAGATGGCAGAGGCTGGGTAATATGGATAGGAAGCAGGAGTTACCCCCAAAAAGGAATTCTAGAAGTTGAAATTTTTGATGTCTCTGGTTTATATTTCATGGGTCCATTTCCATCATCTCATGGGAATGAATATATTCTTTTTGTTGTTGACTATGTTTCGAAATAGATTGAGGCAGTGGCACTGCCCAACAATCAATCCAATTCTGTAATAAAATTTGTGAAGAAGAACATCTTTACAAGATTTTGAGTCCCAAGAGCTTTTATAACTGACAATGTAACACATTTTAAGAACTATAAATTTAAGGATTTAATGTAGAAATATGGTTGTGTTCATAAAATGGAACTTTTTATCATCCATAGTCCTGTGGACAGGTAGAAATTTAAAACAAGGAACTGAAAAAAAAATCAAGAGAAAACTATGTCAAATTCTAGGAAAGACTGGTCTCTTAAATTAGATAAAGCATTATGGTCTTAAAGAACTGCTTTCAAAACCCCAATAGGTATGTCTCCTTACAGGATTTTTTTTGGGAAATTTTGTCATTTACTTGTGGAGTTTCAACATAAATCTTATTGTGCAGTTAAGACTCTAAACTTTGACTTTAAGAGTGCTGGTGAGAGGAGGTTACTTGAACTGAGTGAACTTGATGAGATTAGGAGAGATAGTTATGATAATTCAAGGATTTATAAAGAGATGACTAAAATATTTCATGATTCTATCTTACAAACCAAAGAATTCAAACCTAGATAGAAGGTCCTCCTCTTTA
Organism: Viscum album; assembly: GCA_963277665.1. Lineage (NCBI taxonomy): Eukaryota > Viridiplantae > Streptophyta > Magnoliopsida > Santalales > Viscaceae > Viscum > Viscum album. Next base: position 1,891,401,941 of record OY728122.1, on the reverse strand, counting down.
ACTCTAGAATTAAACTCTTTCCTAGAAAGATGAAGTCCAAGTGGTCTGTACCGTTTAATGTAGTGAGAGTTATGAATAATGGAGCTATTGAAATTTTAGGTGAAAGAATAAACCCATTTTAGTCAATGGGCAGAGAGTGAAACTTTATTTTGAGGTACAACCAAAGGGCTTGGCTGCCTTCACTGTGCTTGAAAATTGTTCTTGAATGAAGTCTGGCTAGAAACTTTAAACCTAGCGCTGCATGGGAGGAGACCCATGGTCTTGGTTTTGTTAATAAATAAAATAATTTAATTAAATAAAGTCTAACTGAAGACTTTAAATTCAGTTCTTCGTGGGATTCAACCCATGCTTCTTCTTTATTTTCACTTTTGTATTATTTTGTACTGAATAAAGTGCTGCTTTTTTGTCTTCTATATGCTCTGTCTCTGCTAGATTTTTGTTCCTAGTTTACATGATCTGTGTTTCTAGGATGATGTTGTTGTGTCATTTAAGGAGTTGAATTCCCATGCTGAAGGAGTAATGGAAAATCTAGTCAGGGAAGTATCTTTCTATTAATTTTTATTTCTTTATTCTGCTCCTCAATGCTTTAGGGGAAAAAATTTCATGTCTTTCATGAAAAAAAAAATCTTCTCTATATGTTATGGCTTTATCTGGAGGGTACATGCTATTGGTCTTTTAAATCTAATTAATGTTGGGATGTTTATCATGAACGTTTTTTGTTGTATTGAATATCTAACTGAATAAATTCTGCTAAAATTTCTTTCACCCCAATTAACTGTGTACCCACACCTTATATGCTACATTTGAGCTATATTGAAAATCTTTGTCACTGGACTTAAATGATAATTCATGTATTTGAAAATGAACCTACTTTTTAATTAATCTTGGTGGAAAACATGATTTTTGAACTCTATTGAGACCCTTTATACATGTCATTTATCTACTTAATTGAAAATCTGTTTTGAACCTTAATTGTTTAATTGTTTTTCTCCACTTTAAAAGTCAAATTTGGGGAAAAAGTTGGGTTTTAAGTGTAGGGGAGGGGGTCAATTCTTGATTGTGCTAAATTTTGATTAATTTAAAGCCCATCATTTCCCACTACAATTCAAAATTTCTTATAATTCAAAATTTCTTGTAAAAAATGGTTAAATTTTTTCAAAATTCATGCATAATTTTAGGCTTTACTCTTTTCTAAAATGGGTCTTTCCTTAGGGAAAGTACCTTGATGGTAGTTAGGATTTTTTTTGAATCTGAAATTAATAATAATGGATGATTGCTGAGTGATCTTACTTAGTGATCTAATGGAAATTTTGGTTTAGGAATTACTTCTGAGAGTGACATGGGTTATCTGTTAAAGGAATTATGATCATAACTCTTGGAACTGGAAGTTTGATTCTGATTCTATAGGCCCCATTCATCTTTTTAATTTATTAAATTGGTTATCTTAATGATACAATATAAATGGTTTTTATATAAATCTTTTGAAACTGGAGTAATTTGGGCATCTTGGATCCCACGGTGAGTCTCTAAGACCCTAGATACTGGGTGAATTTTTTTTACTATAATCCCTCTGTACACTTTGAATAAGTGCATTGCACAGTGCATTGCACAGTGCATTGCACAGTGCATTGCACAGTGCATAGCACATGATACATGGCTGGGGAAAAATAAATAAAGTGTCTAGGGTCAAAAATGAGTTCATTAGGGTGAGGGGAATGATGAAAGCCAAATGAAGAATGGGATAATTGGTTTATATGGGAGTCATTTAGGTTGTATCATTGAGGTGATTCATAAAGAAATATATTTATTTTTGGGACCTAGGTGAAAAAGTCAAAGTATAAAGTTCCTATTATTATGTTCTTAATTCCACATATATTTTACTTTTTGTCACTCTCAGACTTTGGACTTAAGTCTGGGTTGATGTTAGTCACTAAGTTGTATCACATATGAGGCATGACATCTTCTTTGATGGATGGTCTTTGTTTTTCTTAATTACCCTTGATTATTTGTTTCGGGAAAGACTTGTTTTGAAGATATCTTTTCAAAAATCCAAATTTAACTCTCAGTCTTGTGTTTCTAAAGTGTTGGACATGTTACTTTTTAAGCAAATAATAAACACTTTAATGTTTTTCAAAAATCATAAGACATGGGATTGTTTGAGGACAAACAATTCTTAAGTGTGGGGGAATTTGATGTGGCTATATTTTTACATAGTTTTACCACATATTTTATTTATTTTTTATCAATATAATTAATTATTTTGACACTTTTTAATAAATAATGGAACTTTTGTATTTTTATCACCACGTCTTTTAATTAATCATTTTTATAACTAAATATGTGTTTTTAGTCTTTTTATTTAATCTTTCTAATTATTCTAATTATATTAACTTACTTTTTAGTTTAATAATCTTAATCTGGTTAACAATTTTAAATGTTTATTAATTAATTAATTATTCATTGTTATTTTCATTAATCTAATTTAGTTTTTAATTTAAAACTTTACTCTTTAAATTAGATTTATTAAAATAAATTAACTCCTCATTTATTAACTTCTCTAAATATTCCATTTAATTAGATAAGTTAATAATTTAAGTTTAAGTTTAATAAAATAATGTGTTCTTAATTTTAAGTTTTCATTTTGTCATTTAATTAATTAAATTTGTTGTTTAATATATTTAGTTAATTTTAATTATTTCATGTGTGCGGTTAATTATTTGTATGAGTTTTGCATTAATCATAATTTTTATATTTTTATTTAATAATTAAGTAACTTTTATTTTTAGTTATTTAAATAATTTAGTTAGATTTTATTTATAGTTAATTAATTAGTTTTTAACAACTTAGTTAATTAGACTTTTTTTTTAATTAATTAATGTTTTGTTAATTTTATTACTTGATATAAATTAATTTTTATTGTTAACATTTTAATTTTTACTATCGGTGAGTGACACACCGAAGCCGCGTCACACCGATTCTTTTTTTCATGGATCTTTTGTCACACCGAAGATTTTTATAACTATCGGTGAGTTGTGACTCACCGATTACTTGGAAATATCATCGGTCTCTCATGTCTCACCATTGTTGCAATGCACCGATCCTTTTCATTGGTTTCGGTCTCTCATTTTATCGGTGAGTTTGATTTTATTTTCAACTATCAGTGAGTCACTGACTCACCGATCCCCAAAATAATCATCGATGCCACGCCACATCGATTTATTTCCTCTTCAGTCTTTCTTGCACATCGGTTTCGGTATCTCATTTTTTTAATTATCATGGACTCGTTTTTTATTTTAATTAATAGTTTCTCACCTCGCACCGGTGATTTGACTCACCGGTACTTTTTATTTTTATCTTTTGGTGTCTCATTATTTTTATCGGTGACACCGACTTATTTCTTCCATCAGTCTCTTGTGCATACTGGTTCCAATACCCTCATACCTCCAGCCTCACTCACAGATTCCAGTCATTTTTCTTCTATCGGTGCCTTGTGACTCACCATTAGTTCACCAATTTCTCACCCCTCTGGATCCATTCTTCTCCTTCCTCCCTCAGACTGATACTCATTCTCCTCGTACCTACATCATCCTCTTCACAAGACACTGACTCCATTAATTCTTCCCGTAATCTCACCATCACACGTAGCAACCCACTAACCCAATTTCTTATCATCCTATTACCTAGAGGTGTTAACGGGGCGGGGCGGGTCAGCCCGCGGGGCGGATGATGTGGGCTGCGGATTTTATTGTGCGGTCCGCCCCGGTCGACAAATAATGCGGGCTTAAAAAATAAAAGTCCAACCCTACCATGCGGGACCCGCGGACTAACGGGCCGGCCCACGGGCTTAAAAAGAATAATATATAAAAATATTTTTTAGCTTCATGAACCATGATAAAATGGAACGGAAAAATAAAAATGTTTGGAATTTAGTGAAAATATTTAGTTTTTAATTAACAATATCCCTAATAGCAACAACAATCATTAAAATATTATATCTTTGATGATTTATGAGATTAATATCATCTCAGGTGGGTCATTTAACTTGACCGTCCAAACCAGTTTATGGACAACAATACTCTTGCGCCTCCAGTTAACACTACAACTAATGTATATAATATTTACTACATATATATATATAATAATATTTATTATTTTTTGTATAAATTTATTTAATACATATAATATATTTATTACATATACATATAATATATATTATTTGTTATATGTACATAGGAAAATTTCTATTGAATTCTTTTGTGCAAATTTATATTGGAAATTTCATGTGTAAATTTCCACTGAAAATCTACACTTCAGATCTTTACTTAAAATTATGATGAAAATATATTAATACATAAATAAAAAATTTAAATTTTCACTAGAAATTTTCAATGCAAATCTTTTACAAAAAATTTTTGCGACAAACTTACATTGAAAATTTAATTGGAATCTCCACTTAAATTTCTAGTGTTAAATTCAACTTATTTTTTTGAGTGCAAACTTCTATTGGAAATTTGTGACACGAATTTTCACTAGAAATTGGCATTTTAATTTTTCACATAAAATTACAATGTAGATATATTAAAATATAAATAAAAAATTTAATTTTTCAAAAAATTAAAATTAAAATAAAATTATATTAATATATATATTAAAAATGTAAATTTTAACTGAAAATTTTCATTGGAAATTTGCACGAAAAACTTTCAGTAAATATTTTCAATAGAAAAGTTTAGTTCAAATTTCCACTTAAATTTCTGATACAAATTTACATTTGACTTTTTTTATAATTATACTGAAGTTTTGATTAACAAAGTTCTAAAATAAATGCATGCTCAAATTTTATTATTGAATTTTCCAGTGCAAACTGCCACTGAAAATTCTTAGTGCAAATTTTCACAGGTTTTATGCAGTTCGATTTTTCCATTAAAATTACAATGTAGACACATTAAAACATAAATAAAAAATTTCATTGGAAATTTACATTTAAAATTTTCATTATAAATTTTTACAGTAAACATCCACTAGAAACGTCCACTTAAAACTACAATAAAAATATAATGATACATAAATAAAAACTATAAAATTTCATCATAAATTTACACTGAAAATTTACATCGGAAACTATGAATGGAAATTTCCATTAGAAAATTATAGTTAAAATTTCTATTTAAATGTCTAATTTAAATCATCAAATTATATTTTCTATGCATTGAAATTTTACTCTTATGAGTGCAAATCAGTACTCAAAATTTGCACTGAAATTTTACACTGAAAAATTGTATTGGAGACTTGATTATCAAAATTTTAAAATAAATACATGTTTGGATTTTCAATTCAAATATATTAATACATAATACTATTATACATTTATTATTATTGTTTCTTATTTATTAATTTTTTCCAAGTTACTTTTAAAAACTAATAGTAATATAAATATATATATATATATAATTATAATAATAAAATTAAAATCCATAAATCAAAATATTAGTAGAGCGTTGTATTATAAACAAAATGGTAGTCTTGTATATCCGTTTTCATAATTATTGTATCAATTTTTAATACATTAATTCTATCATTTTACAAATAACCACATTAGTGCCATCTATCCCACGACCAATCTTACCGTCAGGTTTAAAATCTAAACGAGTCAATTTTTTTCATGATTTATGTATGGTTTTATAAAACTTGAACTATTTTTTTCACACTCATGTTAATTTATTATATTATGTTATTTTGTTTTATTTTTCAAGAATAATTTTTTGTAATGCTTATAATTGCGGGTCAAACGGGACCCGCGGACACCCGGCGGGCGAGTCCGCGCGGGCTGCGGGTTTTGCGGGTTGGATCAAATGCGGTCCGAATGTTTGCGGGCCTAAATTTTCAAGGCCCTAACCCACATAAATCCACGGGCTAACGGATCGGCCCGCGGATTTGCGGATTTTTTGACAGGTCTACTATTACCGATGATCAATGAACAATCTTCCTTCATCGGTGCTTCGAACCCCATTCTCTCACCGCAGATCCCTCATTCTCATGTTGTTCCACAATTTCAGTCAAGAAGCATTTATAAGTTCAAATCATTTCCAAAACACATACCTTAATCAATTTCATGAGACCTGAAATTCTTTGCTCTAAAAACCCACCATTGGTAAGCTGAGTAGATCTATTACGCCACTGTGAAAAAAAATTGGGCTCACCTCCTTGAAGCTGTCGTGTCAGATTTGGAGGAAGAGGCACCCTACTCCCCTGCTTCGTTCGAATTTTCCGCACCTACTGAAGGAGAAGGGTTCTGTCGCTGTGCGAAGAGGTCCAAAAGCCGCCTTGCAGAGCCGCATCACTACTATCACAGTAACCCGTAGATCTCGAACCATAGTATTTTGTTGTTGTTGAGGGATTTCGTCTGCGGAGCTGAGTTGCTGCAACTCCTGTTGCGCCCCTGAGGAAAAACTAGGTGTTGTCTGTCTTGCGAATCCGCCAAAGACCCCGCTGCGCTGAATTGAAGTGGGGAAAGGAGAAGAAGAAAGTTATAAAAATAATGATAATAAATTAAAATAAAAAAACTAAATTAAAAACATAAAGTAAAAAAAATAACTAAAGTAAAATAATAATTTAATCAAAATATTAATAATTTTAAACAAATAATAAATGTAAGATCACTAAAATTAATAAAACAGAATTGTTTAATAAATTAACTAAAGTAATTTAATTTATAAATTATATTAAGATGAATAAATTATATTAAATAAATTGTAATTTTTAAAATAAAACTTTTTATTATAATAAATTAAAATAATTAATGATGTGAATAATTTAATAATTATAGAATAAATTTTGAATAAAATAAATTATTTTAGTTATAATTTAACAAATTTAAATAGTAATTTATATAACAACTTTTAATAAAGTAGCTAACATAAACATTTATGTTGCCCTTTAATAAATAACAATCTTTTATAATTTAACTTATTATTTTAGTAATTATTTATCTTTTATTTTTAGTTGATTTAACGATCCTGTGTTTTCTACTTGTAGGTTCATACCAAAGTCAAAAACATGTCTAGGTGAATTCAACTAACTTATCAGAAGTTAGTTATGAGGGAAAAACTAGTGTGACGTGCTAGTCGTGAAAAAACGCACGTGTGCAGTGTGCATTAAAGAAACAGACTATGTCGGTGGAAGATGTGTGGTGACGTGCGGCAGATGACAGTTGATATATAAAGCAGAGCAGCAATAGAATTAAAAGGATGGGGGTGTATTTGGAGATGCTGATTCATTCCATAATCACACCAGACGTGAGGAGGAAAAATTCATTCGATCAACCACTCCACTCGAAAGCAGAGCGAGAACCTTGAGGGAACTTTGGAGCATTCCTCAGAGAGCTATCCTCTAGAGATCCAAGTGCCTGGAGAAGCAGCAATTCATGCTAGCAAAGAGAGTTTTCTTCCTCTGTTTTCTTTTAATTATTATCCTTTTTAATTGGATGGTTTTAGTGTATGTAATTGAGATGATGCTTTGCAAAATCTTCGAGGTCGTGGAATTATTACTTCTACTGGTTACTTTTCTTCCTTTTACTTTAACACATTGATGTATTCAATAGTGATCGGTGAGATCAATATTGAATTCATTCAATTTCTTTTCACCACTAGAACTTAATTTTCAAAAATCCACAATTCAATCGGTGAGATTGATCATGGACACATCTTTCAAGAATAATTAATTCACAAATACTTCAAGACTTATGGCGAGTTCGTCCTATTGTCATTATTAATTCGAACTTTTCACTGTTAATTTATTTCAGAGTGGTGAACTCCTAAATCAACCAGCCTGTGTGACTTAACTCTTGGCGAGGGAGATAATTCATTCTCTTTTTGGTGGTGCAATGCAGTAACTTTTAAGTGAATTGGAATAATTTTAAAACCAGTAGAATGAATGTTTTTTCCCATACATTTTACTTGATTGTTCACTTATAAGCATTCTAAATCTCTGTTTCTCAATATTTTTAGCCTGTTTCTTGTTTTATTACATTTTTGAACAAAAACTCAAAAATACTTTGGTACTTCATCTATGCACAAATAATAATAAAATTAAAAAAAATAAGAAAATATATCCCACTACTGACAACAGTGGGGTCTTTTTTTAATATTTTAAAAGAGACATGGTCAAATTTTCATTCTCTGTGAGTTTGAACCTACTTGCCACATTTACTGTAGTTAGTAGGATTATAAATTTTAAACTTTTACCATCTTTAATGATGGTTTAGTTCAAAATATTTGGTTAGTAGTTCAAATCCCTTATTCATCGCTAACATGCTCAGACAAAGGTTTTTATACTTTTTTCCAAGGGACGTGAAGTTTTTTTAAAGTGGTATGGGTGGCCGCTGAAATATTAGGGAAGAATAATCCACCTGGACATTTGGATTATGGGTTGAGTAAGTAATAACCCAAAAGTTATAGTCAGGGAATATAGAATGGGGCAGACATACTAGGTATGACCCAAAACTCCCAAAGGTGTTTGAGTTCCACCACGGTGATGTTAGCACTCACAAGGATTAGAAATCACTTTTGCAAGTTATCACACACTTATTTGATGGCCATAAGTGCATAGGAAGGAACTAGAGAAAGACATGTATAGTCGAACAAATGGACCCATGAAACTGGGTAACTTTTTCTAAGGTTCATGGAAGGTTTATACTAATTTGAGGTGCCTAGATCCTGAATTGTGATTTGTGAAAATATAATACTCAAGAAGGGTTTGAGCACAATAATTTTTTTTCTAACTAGTTAACACGTTATAATGGAATAGAGATGTGAAAAATCATTAATCTAACTTTTTCCTATACCTAAGGGTCCAGTGAGCATGAATCGGCTTTGAATAGGGACACAAAATGGTCCCTATGAGCTATATGCCTCAATTATTTATTCATTTTTTTCATAAAGTTTGGCGATGAAGGGTTTAGTGAGTAGATACATGACTTTTTAGCATGCCTCCCTTTTTGGGTTTTAAAACTGACAAGTTTTATGTCTCTTTTACAATTAATTTTAGGGTCATGTGATTTGGACTATCAAAGGCTAAAGTTTATGGTCATACAAATTTTACTAGATTTTATTTAGTTTAAGTTCATGATGCACATGGAACTGGTATGAGGATAATGTTACACAATAATCTAATTAGGATACCTAGGGTCAAGATCACCTCAACATCCTTTTAAGATGGAGGTGAAAATATTTCAAATCATGGATCTAGTTTCTTGGATCATGAGTAATTATATGGGACAATCATGTTAAGGAAGTCTCAAGACTCTCTAAGATGCTGAGTTCTTCCACTATGATGTCAAGATCACAAGGATCAAAAATCCAATCTTGTAAGGCCAAAATGTCTTTGGTGGGTAGGTCAAAGCCCTTATGGATCGATATCATGGTCAAACAGAGATATATATTTTACTTTTCCAAGGACAAGAAAGGTTTTTGGAAACCCAAGTTGCCCAATACATGAAGGGTGGATTATATGTTGTGGTGGTAAAAAATATAATGGATGCACCCCATTCTCTATTTGATCAAGGTCAGGCACATGTGGTCCTCTGTTAAGAAATTACAGTGGGGGATGGCCTACACATTTTAGCATCATGTAGTAGGGATGTAATTGTCATGAAGTTTTAATGTCATGTGACCAGGACATCAACCTTGTTGTTTAACATCATGTAGTGAGGAAATTATCCTTTACTTAAAATTTAACGTCATGTGGTAAGGACATAGGAACTAATGTGAAAGTTTTTAAAGATATCCTTGGGGACACTTTTCACTGGTCTAGGAATTTAGATATAGGGATCATCTTTTATCTATGCATAGGATTATTGATGGGTAGCCATATATCGGAGCCCTTCTTGTGTATAATAAATCATGAGTGTAAGAAAACTATACATAGATCTGACTTAGGCATAGAAAAATGATCTTTCATGACTCTTCCCTCTCTGAAAATAGGTGGATGTTGCTTCTATGTTTCGTCCAACATGAAGATATTTTGTTGTGAATTTAAACATCATGCGGAAATGATATTCACTATATAGGTCCAGAACATCTGCAATTAAGGGAAATTTATCATTCTATATATTGCGGTTGAACCCATTACTGAGTACATGTGTGTCATGATGTATCCCATGATGATATGAATTAATCCATACATAGTTACTGCATTAAATTTACCTGCGTAGTTCTAACCCATATGCAGGGATGGAGGGACATTTTTTATTATGGATGGACCCAAGAATCATATATTCTATAGTCACTATATATCTTATGATAATAGTAATCTGGACACACATAGTTCTTGAATGGGAAACTCTCTATATTGGTCTGAATCATATGAGGAGGGAGGAATTGTTCCCATTTATTGTTGTATATGAACCTAGGATTGGATATTACTATGTATCCTATGATGATAGGAATCAAGAAACATGTATTTATTAAATGATAAACACTCCATGAAAGTATGACCCATAAATAGAGGGGGAATTATTCCCATTTATGGTTCTAGTTGGACCTAGGATTAGAGATATGGGAAACATTTTGTATCATGTGATGATAGGAATCAAGCCACATGTAGTTATCTGAATGGGAAACTCTCCATGTAGATATAACCCATATGTAGAGGGAGAAATTGTTCTCATTGATTATTGTATTTATACCCAGTATTGGAGATCTAGGTGTCACAATGTATCTTGTGATGGAAGGAATCAATCTGCATGTAGTTCTTAGAGAACCATATAGTTTAACATCATGCATCAAAGAAGTGGGTTCCCTGATGTGAAAAGGGAATATTGTGGTTGGACCCAAGATTATATATATGGGTTTTAAAACTTATCATATAATGGAAATAATCAATCAACATGTAGTTCTTTAATGGATGTTTAATGGGAGACCAAACCCAAGGATAGTTTTCCTCTTGGGTGAGGTTCACGGTAATGTGTAGTTTTATGTCACGTAAGAGACATTGACCATGTAGTTTAATTTCATGTGACAAGGACGTGTGGTGTTCCTTTTAAGTTCTTTTATCTAGGACAATGATAACCCTATCTTGAGCTGATATGTATCGATCATATAGGGAATCCCTTACCAAAATTCCTAATCCCACATTAGCCATGCTCATTGTAACGACCCAATGTTTTTCAATGGAAATTATCTTCTCATAAGTATGTCATAAAATCCAATGAAAACACAACATAATGAACAACTAAGTGCTAAGTGACCTTTAAACATAGTTTTTTCACTTCTATGTTTGGAATTTCAAAAATATGACATACACGATTGTGACCAGTAAGTTATTTGGAGTCCGATAAGAAAAACTTAATTTTTGGTGAATAGTAACCTACCCTTATGAATAGTAACACACCCTTATGAATAGTTATATAACCTAATGAATAGTAACCTTACCTATGATAGTATTAAAATAATATTCAGGTGAAATTATGATGTACCTGTATTTTAGAATAAGTAAATGAATATTTTAAAACTGGGTTTTAATAAGAAATTATGATTTTAGTTAAATATTAAATTAATCATATTTAGAAAATTATTTTTGAAAAATTTACTTCTTTTTTTTATTATACACATCGAAAAATGGTTAGGGTGAATTTTTGGGATTTTTCTGAAATACTATAATTTTTATGAATAGTAAAATCCGATAATTGACAATAAATGATAAATAATGGATTAATTGAGTCATTGATGATGATATGCTCATGTAATCCCAATTGGTTCGAATTCACTTGCATTTATTACTATTCTTGTTCATGTAATACTTTCTATTCCTTGTCTTGTGAAGAAATAAAAAACTAATGATTAAACAATTATGAAAACCATCCTCCCCTCCACTATAAATACGACCCATTCTTACGTCTCCTCTTCAATCCCTCAAGCCTTGTACCTTACCAATATTCTTCCCAAATATCTCCTCAAGTTCCTCCCCCATGTCCAAAATCCCCTACCCTCTTTAAAATACCAAAAACTCTCCTCTTAAGAGGTTCTCAAAGGAGGAATTTTCAAGAGTTAAATTCCTCTTTCCAATTCCTTCTTTTATTTTATGTTCTTTTCTTTTTGTTTCTTTCCTCACCTCCCTTCACCAAAATAGTATAATAACTCCATTAACATACATGTACTGGAATGTTATTATTCTAATGGGATATTTCATTATCTTCTCGCCTTTCTCCACCTTTTATTTGAAAGGAATGAAAGCATCATTTGAGATGTGTTGATTTAGCACATTCAAGGACAACGGTTTATCAATTTATATTATCATCTTTAAATATTGTCATGAAAACATTTTTGTTATGGTTTAAATAGATTATATATATGTAATATATACTATTTTGATTTTGTAATCTTTTTTTACAAATGGTATTAAGTTATAAATCAAAACATGTTCTTTGTAATCATACCCACCAATTAACAAAAATAGTTGTCACTTTGGTTTTATATAATAGTTCGACTTGACTCTAAGTAAAAAAATTAAATTTAAAACCATGTAATCTCCTGGATGTTCACTAATATAATATAACATCAATTCTGGAAAACCACTTTCATCTTACATGTTTATCCAATAATAAATATAAGTGAACCGGTCATTAAAATCAAGTAAACAAAAGAGCCCGAACAATGAAATTGAACCTCATAACCAATCAAAACGGTTATGAATGAACTTAAAATTATTATAATAAACCAATTAAATATAGAAGGGGTTCTGTAATTATTAATTAATAAACCTAATTTGTTTTTTTGGGTCTTTAATAACAAGTGGATAACACCAACGGATTTAAGGTAAGGGATCCTCCCCATTTCACTTTTATTTCAAGATTTTCCTCTATGTTATCCCATTTTATGTGTGATACCTAATGATGCTATATTATTTTGAACCTTCCCCGTACTTCCATAATGATTTATAAGTTATTAGAAACCCCATTCTCTCTCAACAAATCCCTTTAAGGTACACCTTATACCATGACAATAATTCATAATGAATTCTACCTGAACCTGCTTTACTCCTTCGGGTTTCTCTATATTTCTATGTACCCAAATGTAGTTGTATTTTCATTTTATGTAAAAATTATACATAATTTTTATATACTCCAAAGTCATGTTCCAAGATCCATACCTCATTCTCTTTTGGGGATATACCTATTTTTTAGTGATTCCCACCTCGATACCCCCCGATAAACAATCGTGTTTTAAGGGAACTTCCCTAATTCTTACATGATTTCAAGTTCACTCTATCTTCTGTTTTAATCCACCATTGTATTTATAAAATCAGTATTTCTATTATAAAATTATTCTTGTTTCACTTATGGTTATATATAAAAAAATTGTTCCCCTTTCAATTTTAAAATCTCTATAGTATTTTCCTTAAAACCGCACAAAATGTTTTAATTCTAAAATTTCTAAAATACATTTCTTACAAGTTGTCACTACTTTTTGACATCACCAAACATGATATATGCCTATTGAATGTCCATTTATAATTCCTTTCTTTCATGGACACTTTCATGATATCACCATTTGTTATGATTTACGTCAGGGTTGTGGTACCTAATTCTTTCCATGGGTACCATTATGTTTATATATGGTTGATTATGTATGATTATTGATGTTGCAAGATTATTTATGTAGCAAGAATATTCATGTAAATGTTGATATGGGTGTTCCCATATAGCGCTCCAATGCATTGGGTAAAGTTAAGTCTCATGAGATTCGATCTGAAACGGGATTGGCGGATAGCCTTGACCCGTACTAAAACCGGAAACGGGATCGGTGGTTAGCCTTGACCCACAATAAAGAAATGTTTTATGATTCTTCCACATATATATATGATTCCATATTTATATGATCACATTCTTATATGATATTATTTCTTATGTTCCATGATTTTTTATCATTATTTCATTCCTCCAAACTCATATTATTAAGATGTATCCTTATGTTAATTACCTTATTGGGCTTTTTAGCTCATCCATTTGTTCATGTGTTCCCTAGGGTACCCTATGAAGATGTAAGGGCTCAAATGAAGTTAGGATCTATTTGTGGATATTAAATAAAGAAATGTTTTTTTTAGCCCCATGTTTTATGTTTTATGTACCTAGACTTCCAAGACACTAGACTTAACAATCCTTGGCATGTACTCTAATGGATAATTATGCTTAAAATTATATAATGTTATATATAAAGGGATTGGGTCACTATAGTTGGTATCAGAGGATGCACTATTTATTTTTAGAGATTAGTAATAGATAACCTTAGTGAGAACCTTAAGGATGAGATGAAGTATAATAAAACATCCCTAAATTTTGGTAAGTAAAGAGTAAGTGGTTTATCAAGAAAATACATCCATGTCTAGATATGAGCACGTAGAGGCAGCTCTGGCACAGATGTACCTAGGAGTGAAAACTACAACAAGGAGTTTTAGGCTTGACCCAGGGTATCCTAGTATATGACAACGGGCCTTTCTTCACTCTTGGTTACGACACTCTCAGAGGATATGCTTTGGTAGATTCATGATCTTAGTACAAACCATTATTAAGGGACAAAAAAACCCATATGAGTATAAGTCAAGAAATAGATCAAGGATAACCTAGATTTAAACCTAAGTAATAACAAGTTAGGATGTACTTCTTATTTATAAGTTCTTCCTTTTATGTTAAATGTTTCCTTTTTATGCTCAATAGCTAAGTATTCAAGACCTCTAATTATATATTCTTTTTCTTAGTTAATGGCGGGAAATAGAAGAACACACTCCAACAACCAATGTGATATGCAATGTGAAGAAATACCTGATGATATGCCTAATATAACTGGAGTGGGTGCTCAAAACTTCATGAGAGTACTTGCTCAGCTTGATCTATTTATGAATAATAACTTGAATCGTGCAGAATACCCTCCTCCTTCAAGGAAATAGCAAGTTGACGTAGAATCCTTCATGTGGCAAAGGCCTCCCATGTTTAGCCGATCTTCTGATCCCCTCCTCACAGAATAATGGATTAACTCAATTGAAAAGATATTTTCCATCCTCCAGTGCTTAGAAGAAGAGAAGGTTGTACTGGCAGTCTATCGTTTTGATGGGGAAGATAATCAGTGGTGGAAACTGATCAAGAATACAAAGTCCCAAGAGGAAATCGATTCCATGGATTGATAGGAATTCAAGAGGATGTTTTTCAACAAATATTTTCCTCGAACCATTCATCTCAATATGCAAAGAGAGTTCCACATACTCAAGTATAAGAAAGATGATTCCATCGGGACATATGAATCAAACTTTACTAGACTTTCATGGTATGCCTTTTACTTTTTCATGAACACTGAAATCAAGGTGGATCACTTCATTAGCAGACTCAAGCCGAGTCTATGAAAAGCGTTGGGGATTCGAGACTTCGATAGTTATAAGGATATTGTCTTTTAGGACCTCAAGGTTGAAATGGAGATTGGAGAGTCTCATGGGTCTCGTGGACCTAGTGAAAAGAAGAGTAAAATGGAGAACAACATGTGTGGTTCATCAAACAAATCTCATGATGGAAAGAAGCCTGACTTTTCCCCTTGAAAAAATTGTGGGAAAAAGAATCTTGGTAATTGTCTGAAGGGAACCAAGAATTGATTCAAATGTGGAAAATTTAGTCATCTGGATAAGAACTGCTGAAGGGATATGAAAAATCTCTCTAATGTTGAAAAAGAAAGGAAGGTTCATATCAACACTCAACTAGAAGTTCAATGTTACAACTGTAAGGAGTATGGACATTATGCGAACAATTTCCCCAAGTAGATGGTTGTTGCAGGAAATTAACAACAACCTCCAAGGAAACAATGAAGCGCTTATGATATCACTTCTACTGAGATGGATTCAGACAATGACGTGGTGACAGGTACGCTAGTTATTCATTCAAGAATAGAGAATGTACTATTTGATTCTCGTTCTACGCATTCTATCATATCTTGCTTGTTTAGTAGAACTATTCAAACAACACCTAAAAATTTGAAGGAAAAGTTATCTATGAGAACAGAGAATGGGGAAATCATTGAATACAAGGTTTATAACTCCTCCCTAGTTAACGTTTGTCGACTGAACCTCCTAGAAAATCTCTTCATACTTCCTTTAGTGGAGTTCGATGCTATCTTGGGCATGGATTTGCTATCTTTGTACAAGGCCAACATCAATTGTTGGGAAATGGAGATTACTCTTCACATCTCAAAGAATCCTCCGATTCTTTACAAGTGTAAGGAGGAAAATGAGTCTCCTTTAAAATCTTCATCTCAATTGTGGATATTATTGCCTTATGAGCAAGCATTTATAGCTCAAATGATTGAGACAAAGGAGAGAATCATGATTTAAGACATGCCCATCATGAGGGATTATACTGATGTATTCCCTAAAGAGTTTCCTGGTCTTCCTCCTGACTGAGAGGTTGAGTTCTCAATTGAACTTATTCCTGGAACTTTGCCTATATCAAAGTCACCATACAGAATGTCCACCGTAGAGCTGTAAGAACTGAAAAACAATTTACAGGAGAATATGTAGAAGGGTTTTATATGCCAGAGTGCCTCACCTTGGGGTGTGTCAGTCCTCTTTGTCAAGAAGAAGGATGGATCAATTCGACTCTGCATTGATTATCTTGAGCTCAATAAAATCAAGATAAAGAACAAGTATCCCCTACCACAGATAGATAACTTGTCTGATCAGCTTCGTGGGCCAATTATTTCTCTAAGGTGGACCTTCGGTCAGGATATTATCAATTAAAGGTGAGGTAGGAAGATATTCCCAAGACTGCCTTTCAAATGAGGTATGGACACTATGAGTTCATAGTGATTCCTTTCAGACTCACTAATGCTCCATCAATTTTCATGGATTTAATGAATATAGTCTTTAGAGATTACCTTGAAAGATTTGTGGTAGTCTTTATTGATGATATTCTGATATACTCAAAGAGCAAGGAGGTTCATGAGGAGCATTTTAATACTGTGTTAAATACTTTGCGAAGGGTGAATTTGTGTGCAAAGTACAATAAATGTGAGTTCTAGATGGGGTATCATTCTTGGGGCATGTTATCACCAACAAAGGGATATCTGTGGACCCTTCCAAGATGAAGGAAATTGAAGAGTGTCCTAGGCCAACTTCTGTAATGGAGATCCGTATCTTTTTGGGTCTAACTGGGTATTATCGATGATTTGTGAATAAATTTTCATGATTTTCAAACCCAATGACCAAGATAACATGAAAGGGGGTAATGTTTGCTAGGATGGAAGAATGTGAGGTAATATTCAAGGAGCTAAAGAGAAGGTTTATCACTACACATGTACTCACATTACCAAAAGGTGGAGAATGTTTTGTGATATACAACAATGCTTCAAAGAAAGGCTTGGGTTGTGTACTCATGCAAAATGATAATGTGATAGTATATGCCTCAAGGCAGTTGAAGATCAATGAGTAGAACTACCCGAAGCATGATATATAGATGGTAGATGTGATTTTTTCCTTGAAGATCTGGCAGCACTACCGTTATGGTGATAAGTGTGACATTTACACTGACCACAAGAGCCTAAATTATATATTCACACAAAAGGATCTCAACAAGCATCAAAGGAGATGGTTAGAGCTAATCAAGGATTATGATTTCTTTATTCACTATCATCTAGAAAGGCGAACAAGGTAGTTGATGCTCAAAGTAGAAAAGAACCTTATACTCTATCCATATTATGGATCAAGAAAGACCATATCTTATTGAATATGCAAAGGATGAATTTACAAATCATAATGGTAGGGGATACATCCAACCTTCCCAAATGATTATGAAACCATCCATTCAAGTGAAGATTAAGGAAGTACAAAGGGATGATGTGGAGTTAAAAAAGAGGGTAAATGTAGTAAAGGAAGGGAAGCTACAAGAGTTCCATATCAACGATGATGGTGTGATTTGGTTTGGAATGCGGCTTTATGTACCTTCATCATGCGGGATAAAGAAGGAGCTATTAGACAATGCACATAGCTCAACATTCTCTATCCTTCCTGGGAGTACCAAGATGTATCGTGATCTCCAAGAACACTTCTGGTGGGATAACATAAAGAAGGATATTGCAGAATATATATCAAGGTGCTTGGTATGTCATCAAGTTAAAGCATAGTGACAAAATTACAAAGGTATAATGCAACCATTGTCTATACCCATGTGGAAATGGGAGAATTTCACTATGGAATTTGTCATGGGTCTCCCGAAGACGTGGAGGGGAAATAATGCGATATGGGTTGTAGTTGACCGACTCAACAAGACTTCCCATTTTGTCGCTATTCAGGAAGACCTATCTCTTGATCAAATTGAAAAAATATATGTGAAGGATGTGGTGAGATTGCACGGTGTTCCACTCTCAATTGTCTCTGATCGTGATCCAAGGTTCACATCTAAATTTTGGGGGAGTCTTCAACATGATTTGACTACTGAATTAAATTTTAGCAGCGCCTATCATCCCCAAACTGACGGAAAATCTAAAAGAACTATTCAGACAACTGAAGATATGCTAAGATCCTACTCTCAAGAATTCAAAGGTGGATGGGATCAGCATCTCCCATTGGATGAGTTCTCATACAACAATAGCTTCCACTCGAGTATTCAGATGGATCTGTATAAAGCTTTGTAGGGAAAGTGATGTAGAACTCCAACCTATTGGGATGAAGTTGGAGAAAGAAAGTTACTTGGACCCGATCTTGTGCAAGAGATGTCAGAGAAGGTTTAAGTCATCCAGAAAAAACATCAAAGCTGCTCAGAGTCGGAAAAAGATTTAAGCTGACAATCGTCAAAGGTACTTGGAGTTTGAAGTTGGAGATAAAGTATTCCTTTGAATATCACCATGGAAGAGAGTCATGTAGTTTAGAAAGAAAGGGAAGCTAATCCCATGTTACATTAGACCCTTTGAGATCCTTGACCGCATAGGAGTCGTGGACTATCGCCTTGCACTTCCACTGAATATGGCTTGAGTTCATGATGTGTTTCACATATCACTCCTGGGGATGTACATACTCGATCCCTCACATGTACCGAACTCATAGGTGGTGCAGCTGGAAGATGGTCTCTCTTATGAGGAGCATCCAGGGAAGATTTTGGACCAAAGAGATAAGGTTCTATGCAATAAGACAACCCACCTCATCAAAGTGTTCTAGAGGAACCAAAATTTTGAAGAAGCTACTTGGAAACTAGAGGAGGCAATGAAGGAGAAGTACCCTCACCTATAAAATGAAATTTTGAGGGTGAAATTTCATAAGGAGGGAAGAATATAACAAACTAATGTTTTTCAATGGAAATTACTTTCTCATAAATATATCATAAAATCCAATGAAAACACAACATAATGAACTATTAAGTGCTAAGTGACCTTTAAACATAGTTTTGTCACTTCTTTTTCTTGAATTTCGAAAATATGACATACACAGTTGTGACCAGTAAGTTATTTTGAGTTTGATAAGAAAAACTTGATTTTTGTGAATAGTAACCTACCCTTATGAATAGTAACACACCCTTACGAATAGTGAAATAAACTAATGATTATTACAATTACCTATGATATTATTAAAATAATATTCAAGTGAAATTACGATGTACCTGTATTATAGAATAAGTAAATGAATGTTTTAAAACTAGGTTTTAATAATAAGTTATAATTTTAATTGAATATTAAATTAATCATAATTAGAAAAAGAAATTTTAAAAATGGACTTCATTTTTTGATTCTACACATCAAAAAATGGTTAGGATGAATTTTTGGTATTTTTCTGAAATACTGGAATTTTTTATGAATAGTAAAATCCGATAATTCACAATAAATGCTAAATAATGGATTAATTGAGTCATTGATGATGATCTGTTGATGTAAACCCTATTGGCTCGAATTCACGTTCATTTATTACTATTATTGTTCATGGAATACTTACTATTACTTGTATTGTGAAGAAATAATAAACTAATGATTAAAAATTTATGAAAACTCTCCTCCCCTCCACTATAAATACCACCCATTCTTACCTCTTCTCTTCACTCCTCTCAAACCTTGTGACTTGCCCATATTATACCCAAATATTTCCCTAAGATCCTCACCCATGTCCAAAATCCCCTATGATCTTCAAAATACCAAAACCTCTCCCCTTAAGAGGTTCTCAAAGGAGGAAGTTTCAAGAGGTAAATTCCCCTTTCAAATTCCTTGTTTTCTTTTATGTTCTTTTCATTTTGTTTCTTTCCTCACCTCCCTTCACCCAAATAGTATGATAACTCCAGTAACATAAATGTAATGGAAATTTTTTATGATAATGGAATATTTCATTATCTTCTCTCCTTTCCTCACCTTTTATTTGAAAGGAATGAAAGCACCAGTTGAGATGTGTTAATTTAGCACATTCAAAGACAACGATTTATCAATTTCTATTATCATATTTAAAACTGGTCATGAAACCATTTTTGTTATGGTTTAACTAGATTATATATATTTAATACATACTATTTTGATTTTGTAATCATTTTTTACAAATTTTATTAAGTTATAAATCAAAACATGTTCTTTGTAATCAAACCCCCCAATTAACAAAAATAGTTTTCACTTTGGTTTTATATAATAGTTCGACTTCACTCTAAGTAACCAAGTTAAATTTAAAACCATGTAATCTCTTGTATGTTTTCTAATATAATATAACTTCAATTATGGACATCCACTTTCATCTTACATGTTTATAAAAACATAAATATAAGTGAACTGGTCATTAAAATCAAGTAAACAAAGGAGCCCGAACAATGAAATTGAACCTCATAACCAATCAAAACGGTTATGAATGAACTTAAAATGATAATAATAAACCAATTGCATATATAAGGGGTTATGTAATTATTAATTAATAAACCTAATTTTTTTATTCATGTCTTTAATAACAAGTGTAGAATACTAAAGGATTTAAGGTAATGGATCCTCCCCATTTTAATTTTATTTCAAGATTGTCCTCTATTTTATCCCATTTTATGTTTGATCCCTAATGATGGGGTATTATTACGTACCTTCCACATACTTCCATAATGATTTATAAGTTATTATAAACCCCATTCCCTCTCAACAATTCCCTTTTAGGTAAACATGATACCATGCCAATAATCCGTAATGAATTCTACCCGAACCACCTTTACTCCTTCGGGTTTCTATATCTTTCTTTTTACCCAAATGAAGTTGTCTTTTATTTTTATGTAAAACTTATACATATTTTTTATATACTCCACACTCATGTTTCAAAATCCATTCTTCATTCTCATTTGGGGATATATATATGTTTTTTAGTGATTCCCACCTCGATACCCCCCGATAAAAAATCATGTTTTAAGGGAACTTCTCGAATTCTTACCCGATTTCAAGTTCACTCTATCTTCTGTTTTAAGCCACCATTGTCTTTATAAAATCAGTATTTATTTTATAAAAACCATCTTAGTTCACTTCTTGTTTTATATGAAATATTTTTTCCTTTTCTATTTTGAAAGCTCTATAGTATTTTCCTTAAAACCGCACAAAATGTTTTAATGCTAAAATTTACCACATACATTTCTTCAAAGTTGTCATTGCCTTTTAACATCACGTACCATGATATATTCCTATTGAATTTCCATGTATAATTCCTTTCTTTCATGGACACTTTCATGATATGTCTATTGGTTATGATTTATTTCATGGTTGTGGTACCAAATTCTTTCCATGGGTAACCTTATTTTTAAGTATGGTTGATTATGTATGATTATTGGTGTTGCAAGATTATTTATGTGGTAACAATATTCATGGAAATGTTGAGATGGGTGTGCCTAGATAGTGCTATAATTCATTGGGTAAAGTGAAGTCTCATGAGATGCGATCTGAAACGGGATTGGCGGATAGCCTTGACCCGTACTAAAATGGGAAAAGGGATCGACGGTTAGCCTTGACCAGTACTAAAGAAATGTTTTATGATTCTTCCACATATATATGATTCCATGTTTATATTATCACATGCTTATATGATATGATTTCTTATGTTCAATTATTTTTTATCAATATGTCATGCCTCATAACTCATGTGCTTAAGATGTATCCTTATGTTCATTCATTTTTTTTTTATTTTTAGCTCATCCCTTTGTTCATGTGTTCCCTAGGGTACCCTATGCAGATGTAAGGGCTCAAAGGATGTTAGGAGCTCTTTATGGAGATTAAATAAAGAATTTTTTTAGCCCCATGTTTTATGTTTTATGTACCTAGTCTTTGAAGACACTAGACTTAACGATCCTTGGATAGTACTCTGATGTATGATTATACTTAAAATCATGTAATGTAATATATAAAAGGCTTGGGTCACTATAGTTGGTATCAAAGGATACTCTAGTTATTTTTGGAGATTAGGAATAGATAACCTTAGTGAGAACCTTAAGGATGAGACAAAGTATAATAAAACATCACTAAATTTTGGTAAGTATAGAGTAAGTGGTTTATCAAGAAAATACATCCATGTCTAGATACGAGCAGGTAGAGGCAGCTCTGGAACAGATGTACCTATGAGTGAAAACTCTGACAAGGAGTTTCAGGCTTGACCTAGGGTATCCTGGTACACAAAAATATGCCTTTTTTCATTCTTGGTTACGAAAATCCCATGGGATATGATTTGGTAGATTCAGGAGCATAGTACAAACCATTATTAAGGGACAAAAAAATCCCATAAGAATATAAGTCAAAAAATATATCTAGGATAACCTAGATTTAAACCTAAGGAATCACAATTTAGGATGTTCTTCTTATTTATAAGTTCATCCTTTTATGTTCAAAGTTTCCTTTTTATGATCAATAGATAAGTAGTCAAGACCACTAATTATATGTTCATTTTCTTAGTTAATGGAGAGAAATAGAACACACTCCAACAACCAATGTGATAGGCTATGTGAAGATTGCCCTAATGATATTCCTGATATAACGGGAGCGGGTGCTCAAAAATTCATGACAGTACTAGCTCAACTAGCTTGAGTTATGAATAATAACTTGAATCATGCGAAATACCCTCCTCCTCCAAGGAAAGAGAAAGTTGTCATAGAATCCTTCATGCGGTAAAGGCCTCCCATGTTTAGTGAATCTTCTAATCCCCTCCTCATGGAACAATGGATTAACTCCATTGAAAAGATATTCTTCTTCCTCCAGTTCTCAGAAGAAGAGAAGGTTGTACTGGCAGTCTATCGTTTTGATGGGAAATCTAATCAGTGGTGGACACTGATCAAGAATACAATGTCCTAAGAGGAAATTGATTCCATGGATTGGGAAGACCTCAAGAGGATGTTTTTCAACAAATATTTTCCTTGAAACCTTCACCTCAAGATGGAAAGAGAGTTCGTCAGACTCAAGCAGAAGGAAGATGATTCCATCAGGGTGTATGAATCAAATTTTACAAGGATTTCATGTTATGCCTCTGGATTTGTCATGAACACCAAAAGCAATGTGGATATCTTCTTTAGCATACTAAAGTCGAGTCTACGAAAAGTGTTGGTGATTCAAGACTTTGAAAGTTATGAGGATATTGTCTGTTGTGCCCTCAAGGTTGAAATGGATATTGGAGACTCTCAATGGTCTCATGGACCCAGTGACAAGAAGAGGAAAATGGAGAACAACATGGGTGGTTCATCAAACAAATCCCATGATGGAAAGAATCCTAAATTTTCCCCTTGCAAAAACTATGGGAAGAAGCATCTTGTAAACTGTCTCAAGGGAACCAAGAATTGCTTCAAATGTGGAAAGCTTAGTCATCTGCCTAAGAACTGCTGAAGGGATATGAAAAATCCCACTAATGTTGAAGAAGAAAAAAATGTTCAAATTAACACTCAGCCATCAGTGCAATGTTACAACTGTAAGAAGCATGGTCATTATGAGGACAATTTCCCTAAGTAGAGGGTTGTCAGAGGTAATTAATAACAACCTCAAAGGCAACAAGGAAGGGATTATGATATCACTACTGCTGAGGTAGATCCAGAAAATGATGTGCGGACATGTACGCCAGTTAT
This sequence comes from Viscum album, assembly GCA_963277665.1. Classification (NCBI taxonomy): domain Eukaryota; kingdom Viridiplantae; phylum Streptophyta; class Magnoliopsida; order Santalales; family Viscaceae; genus Viscum; species Viscum album. The sequence goes on along the minus strand of OY728122.1, from coordinate 1,891,377,886 downwards.
TCATTCAAGAATAGCGAATGTACTATTTGATTCTGGTTCTATGCATTATTTCATATCTTGAAAGTTTTTTAGAACTATTAAAACACCACACAAAATTTTGAACAAAATTTATCTGTGAGAATATCAAATTCGGCAATCATTACATCCATGGTTTATAACTCCTCCCCGGTTAACGTTTGTGGACTGAACCTCCTAGAAAATATCATCATACTTCCTTTAGTGGAGTTTGATGATATCTTGGGCATGGATTGTCTATCTTTTTACAAATACAACATCAACTATCGAGAAAGGGAGATTACTCTTCACATATCAAAGCGTCCTCCGATTCTTTACAAGTTTAAGGAGGAAAATGATTCTCCTTTAAAATCATCATCTCAAGTGTGGATATTGTTTCCTTATGAGCAAGCATTTCTAGCTCAAATGATTGAGACAAAAGAGAGAATCAAGCTTGAAGACATGCCCACTGTGAGGGATTACACTGATGTATTCTCTAAAGAGTTGTCTGGTCTTCCTCCTGACTGAGAGGTTGAGTTATCAATTGAACTTATTCCTTGATCTTTGCCTATATCAAAGACACCATATAGAATGGCCACCATAGAGCTGGAAGAACTGAAAAAAGTAGTTACAGGAGAATATGGAGAAGGGTTTTATACGCCTGACTGCCTCACCTTGGGGTGCACCAGTCCCCTTTGTCATGAATAAGGATGGATCAATGCGCCTCTACATTGATAATCTTGAGATCAATAAAATCAAGATAAAGAATAAGTATCCCCTACCACGGATAGATTACTTATTTGATCAGCTTAGTGGGGCCAGTTATTTCTCAAATGTGGACATTCGGTTGGGATATCATCAATTAAAGGCGAGGAAGGAAGATATTCTCTAGACTTCCTTTCGAACAAGGTATGCACACTATGAGTTCATAGTGATTCCCTTTGGACTCACAAATGCTCTAGAAATTTTCATGGATTTAATGAATATAGTCTTTAGATATTACCTTGAAAAAATTGTTGTAGTCTTTATTTATGATATTTTGATATACTCCAAGAGCAATGAGGAACATAAGGATCATTTGAATACTGTGTTAAATACGTTTCAAAGGGAGAAGTTTTATGCAAAGTACAGTAAATGTGAGTTCTAGATGGGGGAAGTATCCTTCTTAGGGCATGTTATCACCAAAAAATGGATATCTGTAGACCCTTCCAAGACAAAAGCATTTGAAGAGTGGCCCAGGATAACTTCCGTAATAGAGATCTGTAGCTTTTTGGGTATATCTAGGTATTATCGTTGATTTGTGAATAAATTTTCATTATTGTCAAACCTAATGACCAAGAAGACACAGAAGGGGGTAAAGTTTTCCTGGATGGAAGAATGTGAGGTAAGATTAAAGGAACTAAAGAGAAAGCTGATCACTGCACTAGTAATCACATTATCAAAAAGTAGAAAATGTTTTGTGATATATCGTAATGCTTCAAAGAAAGTCTTGGGTTGTGTAATCATGCAAAATTATAATGTTATATCCTATGCCTCATGGCAGTTGAAGATCCATGAGAAGAACTACCCGACGCATGATCTAGAGCTGGTAGCCATGATTTTTCCTTGAAGATCTGGCAGCACTACCTTTATGGTGAGAAGTGTGACATATACACCGACCACAAGAGCCTAAAGTATATATTCACACAAAAGGAGCTCAACATGCATCAAAGAAGATGGTTAGAGCTAATCAAGGATTATGATTGCTCTATTCACTATCATCCAGAAAGGCAAACAAGGTAGCTGATGCTCAGAGTAGAAAAGAACCTTCTACTCTATCCATATTATGAATTGAGAAAGACCTTATCTTCATGGATATGCAAACATGGATTTAGAAATCATAAGGGTAGTGGATACATCCTACCTTACCCAAATTATTGCGCAAATATCCATTCAAGAGAAGATTAAGTAAGTACAAAGTGATTATGTGGATTTACAAAAGAGGTTGAATATAGTAAAGGAAGGGAAGCTATCAAGGATGATGGTGTGATTTGGTTTGGAATGCGTCTTTGTGTGCCTTCATCACCTAGGATAAATAAGGAGATATAAGAAAATGCACATAGCACAACATTCTCTATCCTTCCTGGAAGTACCAAGATGTATCTTGATCTCTGAGAACACTTCTGGTGGGATAACATGAAAAAGGAGATTGTGGAATATATATCAAGGTGCTTGGTATGTCATCAAGTTAAAGCATAGCGACAAAAGTCCAAAGGGATAATGCAACCATTGCCTATACCCATGTGGAAATGGGAGAATGTCACTATGTACTTTGTCACGGGTCTCCCAAAGATTTCAAGGGGAAATAATGTGATATGGGTTGTGGTTGAACGACTCACCTTGAATTCCCATTTTATCGCTATTTGGGAATACCTCTCACTTGAACTACTTGCAAAAATATATGTAAAGGATGTGGTGAGACTGCATGGTGTTCCACTCTCAATTGTCTCTGATTATGATCCAAGGTTTAAACATAAATTCTGGAGGAGTCTTCAACATGCTTTGAGTACTAAATTAAATTTCAGCATGGTCTATCATCCCCAAACTGAGGGAGAATCTGAACATACTATTCAAACGTTTGAAGATATTCTAAGAGACTCCTACCTAGAATTAAATGGTGGATGGGATCAGCATCTCCCATTGGTTGAGTTCTCATACAACAATATCTTCCACTCGATTATTCAAATGGATCCGTATGAAGCTCTATATGGAAAGTGATGTATAACTCCAACCTGTTGACATGAATTTGGAGAACAAAAGTTACTTGGACTGGATCATGTGCAAGGGATGTCGGAGAAGTTTCAAGTCACCCAGAAAAAACATCAAAGCTGCTCAGAGCTGGAAAAATAGCTACGCTGACAACCATAGAAGGTACTTGGAGTTCAATGTTGGAGATAAATACTTCCTTCGAATATCACCATGGAAGAGAGTCACGCAGTTTAGAAATAAAGGTAAGCTAAGCACAAGTTACATTGTCCCCTTTGAGATCCTTGACCGCATAGGAGTCGTGGTCTATTGGCTTGCACTTCCCCTAAATATGGATCGAGTTCGTGAGGTGTTTCACGTATCACTCTTGAGCAAGTACATACTTGATCCATCACATTTACTAAACTCAGAGGCTCTGCAGCTGGAAGACGATCTCTCTTATGAGGAGCATCCAGTAGAGATTCTGGACCGAAGATATAAGGTTCTACGCAACAAGAAAACCCACCTTGTCAAAGTGTTATAGAGGAACCAAAAGTTTTAAGAAGCTACTTGGGAACCAGATGAGGCAACGAAGGAGAAGTACCCTCACCTATAAAACGAAATTTTGAGGGCGAAATTTCATAAGGGGTGAAGAATATAACGACCCAATGTTTTTCAATAGAAATTACCTTCTCATAATTATGTCATAAAATCCAATGAAAACACAACACAATGAACTACTAAGTGATAAGTGACATTTAAACATAGTTTTGTCACTTCTGTGTCTGGAATTTCAAAAATCTGACATACACAGTTGTGACCCGTAAGTTATTTGGAGTCCGATAAGAAAAAATTAATTTTTTGTGAATAGTTACCGACCATTATGATGGTTTGCATAATATATTGATAATCATATGGTGTTATGAGGATATGAGCCTGCTGCTGATAAGCAGCTACAATATTCCAATGAACTCCTGTATTGTCGGTAGGAATATGATCATGTCGGTGGGTGGTCACCTGAATATGTTGATCAACCTTGGATGAAGTGAGGATATGATCTGGGTTCAAATATTCATTACCTATAGGAATATGAATATGGATATTCGGAATGGGAGAAGGAATATGAGCCTCCTCCTATATAACCACTGAAGGATGTTGGTGTAGTCACTCATCAATGAAAGCATGGGTATGAGCATGGATTATGTGAGATTCTGGAATATGCCAAGAAGCTTTGCTGATAGGAATATGATCCTTCCTTGAGGATTGTTCCACTCTCTCTTGGTGGTCCCTGGTTGGAACAAGGATAATACCCTGATCTTGTGCCTTTGGAATATGCTTCTAGTCTTTTTTAATAGGAATATGATCCTTTATCGAAGAAATTTCCACTCTCACTTGGTGAGCCCCAGTTAGAGTGGGGATATGAGCCTGGTCTAGTTCCATTAGAGTATACCTCCTTTATTTTTCCATAGGAGTGTTCTCCTATCCCAATTAATGTTCTGATCACACCATGGTGATCCCCAATTGGAACAAGAATATGGTCTGTGGTGTTGTACCCCATCCTTTATCATAATATGTCGATAATTCTCCTGGAAAGGAGTAAGAATGAGCACTTTCTCTAGAGAAACCAATTATTCATGTTGAATAGAGTGTAGTGCTTCCCTGGATATAGGGATATGAATATTCACTTGTCCCTTTATATGTACCAGTGAATTAATATATTGGTGGGTTTCTTCAGCTATTTCTAATATGTAATGACACTTTAGAAAAGTGTGTGTAGGAATGTAATCATACACATTTGTTGTCTCTAATATATACTCATAGATATATTTGATTTAATAGGGGATATGACCCCACTTTTTTCCTCTGTGTTCCATCATAATATGCCTATGAGATTTATGTTGTGGGTAGGTATAAGCACCTCCCCCATGTATGCTACAAGAATATTCCTTCAAACTTGCTCCGAGTGAGTAGGGATATGAGCATGCTCATAGGATACCACTGGAATATGCTGGTGGGATTCATCAAGGTAAGTGGGTATATGATCCTACTCACTTTTATCCAAATACTTTTGTGAATAATGTGTCTTCCTTGGTTCTCATGCATGAGCTTCAGAGGAGTAAATGTTTTGGGTGGTAACCTCAGTAGGCAAATGGGGGCACCAGCAGGATGGCACCAGTCATGGCTATCGATAGGATCCCTCCTTGATGGACCTTAAACTAGAAGATAGTCATAGTTGAATCATTGATTCACCTTCATCATATAATGAATGTGGTGATTGTCACCCTTTATGGATAAGATTCTGAAGAAATTAAATGTGGAAATGAGCGACATTGGCTTTACTATGACTTTATTTGAATGATTCAGACTCATCAGTTTCAGCATTTGGATAACCTTGTGTACAACCATGAGGGGTTTGATTGTACCATGTTGATAGTATTCTTATACCATTACATTATCCACCCAATACTGAAGGTTTTGGGTATTTGAGTTCATTGACAAACCCACAGGGGTTGTAATCATAGCTGATTTTCTAGAATAATAGTTAGATGAAGACATGGTCTCAGGTCAGGGGTTGTTTATGATATCAGTATCTATAGTCATGAAAACAATAAGGAAAAATTTCATTGATTATTGCATCATCATAGGCATGATACGTGATCAATCAGATAATCATGGGTAACATAATTTTCCATTCTTTTTCCTAATCATTCCATTTTTCTTATGTGGACTTATCACAGTAAGGATGGACTTATTTTATGAGAAACCCAGTTTCATTTGGTCAACCAATCATTTTTATTATTTTATATATTCATTTTGGGTTCACCATTTATATTCCATGGTAAAAGGTGGTTTTTGAGATGCCCAATAATTGATTATGAGGGGAGTTGAATGTGCTACATAATTCATCATATTGGGCCCACCATGTTTTCCTTTCAAAGAAACTCCCAATAGTTTCCACATCCATAACTGAGTATAAACCTACTTTCCAAAGGTAGGTGATCCATTTTTTTTCATACCCAATCGAACTTATGAGCTCACATTGGTTGAGAGAATGGGAGTTTGGGATCATCAAACCCTTTCGGGGGAACTATTTCCTACTCTAGTACTCTATTATAGATTTAATATATTTTCGTGAATATCTTCCTAATCTCGATACAAGACCAATTTCCCTAATAAAACGATCAATTGTTAAACCCTTCCATGTGTAAATGGAGTCAATTAATGAGTCCAACTATATGTATCCAAGGATCATCATTTGTTTCCCTTTATTAGGAAGCTACTTATAATTTAAAGTTGCATGACCAAACACTCTGGTGTTTACTACCACCTAGGGAGGGAACTAATATCTCATGGATGGGATTGAACCTTTATGAGACATCCTATGTATCCTGATTATAATAGGATTCAAAAACCCATATAGTTTATTGAACTTTTGAAGTTTAACATCATGAGAAAAGGATGTATACGAGGGTTTTTAGGAATTAGGTGTTGAACATGAGCCTCAGGAAGGTGTCCTACATATCCTTGTTATAGTGGGAATTAGATTCATCACAGTTCAATCATTCCCTCGGGACTTACCCCGAGGTGGAATCCCATGTATGGGGACTATCATATCATGCCACTAAGTGGGGATTACACACTATGGTTTCCCAATCTGGTGGATATTTATGACGCGGGTGAGATGATCATTACAAATCCCTAATACCACATGATCCATGGTTGGCACGAGAAACAAGGGGTAACAAATAACCAGTCACACTACCTATGGATGTGGGACTTACACACTGGGGTGGACCTTATGGGGTATTTGATATGTAGATTGATCTTTTTGAAGGAATCCTATGTATACGGGTTATTGAAAGAATCAAATTCGTAGTAGTTTGGTTGGATTCTCAATCTATTGATGGATGAGGAATAATGATAATCCCATGGGATAGATTGGATCTTGATAGTCAGGATGTCAAAAACATGGAGGGACTTACACCGAGGTAGATTCCCATTGTATCTTGGCCCTTAAAAAGGAATCTTATGTATCCTAGTTACAAATAGAATCAGAGTTCTCATTGTTTACTTTTCTTCTCAACCTAGTGATGGATAAGGAATAATGATAAGCCTATGAGATATATTGGGTCCTAGAGGTTAAAACATCAGTGGTACGGAGGTACTTACACCAAAGTGGATTCCTATTTGAGCTCAGGGCTTATGAATGAATCTTATGTATAGTGTTTATGGAAGTAAAAATAGTTCTCATAGTTCATCTAGCTTCTCACTCCTCTAGTGGATGATTAATAAAGATAAGCCCAAGGGATAGATTGGATTCTGATGTTTTAAATGTTAGAGACATGGAAGGACTTAAACTATAGTAAATTCCCATAGGAGATTAGGCCTTAGTAAGGTGTCTTATGTATCATGGTTATGGAAAAAATAATATTTCTCATAGTTTAGTTAGTGGTATTCCCCCAAGTACAACCACTATACAAGTTTATCATGTCTTGGTATTTCCACTTTATATATCTTCACTTTCCTATAATCGTGTTCTGATTATATGAATGACATGTCTGGGGATGTATGGATGTTTCCTAGTTGTCTATCTGACATATATGAGGGTGTATGTCCATGTCTTGGATACCTATTGTAAATTTCCAAAGAAAATTTCAGGATCTAGTTTACTTGTTTGAAGTACATCACATGATCTAAATGGCATGTTTGAGGGACATCACATGATCAAGGATGACACGTCTGGAGGGTGTCTCATGAAATGGATAGTATGTCTAATGGACATCACATGATCAAGGCTGACATGTCTATAGGGTGTCTAATGACCCGTCTAGCATGTTCAGTGGACATATCATTATCAATGAAAACATATATGTAGGGTGTTGTATGACCTAGATGGAAAGTCCAAGGAACATCTCATGATATAGATTATATGTCCTTGTGACATTGCAAGACCTAACAAAAATGCCCTGATGTGATCACATAATATGGATGACATGCCTATAGAACATTTCAAGAATTGGCTGACAAGACCGGAGTACTTCGCAAGACTTGGTTGGAATAATCGTTGGGAATCACAAAACCTTATTGACATTTCTGAGGGACATCGCATGACCTAAATGGCATGTTGAAGGAATGTCATATGACTTGAGTTACTTGTCCTGGTTTCATCGCATGATCTGGGTGGGTCATGTGAAGCACATGACGATCAGTGAATCTATCTTTTCACAAGTATCCCATATTTTATAGAATTTTACTCTGGCCTTTATTGCATATGAGCCTTAAGGTTCATCCAGTGTTAGCTTATTTTGGGTTTCATGTGACCCAGCCGATATGCAGGACCACCTCCGCATAATCTGGATGACATGCTAGAAGTCCTTTTCATGATCTATAGAGTGATCCCATGAAGCACTTATTCATACCATGTGATCCCTTACAACATCCCCCATATTTTACCCGGTAGAAGACCATCATGATTTCATAACTAACTGGTCTGAGAATTATGCTCTTGGGTTTTCATTTAGTAGTCTCCAATCATCTGTGGGTTATGTTTTCATCCTTTTTTTCTGATGGGGAGGTATGCATATGCCTTTCCACCCCAATTATATACTACCTTGTGCAGCATGTATATCACGGATTTGATCTTGATTCGGTGGAGGGACTTTGGTGTCATGTGATTTTCATGATCATGTTGTGGGTCATTCATAGAACTGCATGATGATCAACAACTTCAAGAACATTTCTCCAACACCATTTTTATTGGACCTCAACCCATCAAAGGAATTTCACCCAACCATGTGAACATGTCCAAGAGTTTTCACAAGGTCAGGCTAGTATATCTAGGATTCTTCAAGAGATCAAGAAACCTGTGGATATGATTTTGTGTGATCGAAGATGACTTATCTAGGTTCCTCTACGAGTCTAAGGTGAATATTCAAAGGCTACTCTCAGGATCAAGCTGACATGTCTAAGGGACCTCACAAGATCATGTTGGATCATCAAGGGGGCCTCGTGTGATCAATAGTGATTGCTTGGGGTGTATAACCCCTTTCATGTGAAGGCCAACGTATCTTCCCTTTGCGAGAAGCATTCATATTTTCCCTTTTTTATTTCCTTCATTATTCTACAAGGATAGGAGATCTCAAACAATCATGCGATTTTTTCCAAAGACAATCACTCTCCTTGTTTTTGACGTGTGGCATGACCAATAATAGGTCTTGTGGTGATGCGTGAGCATTTTCATGGACAACCCCTCTACTTATATATGAATCTAAAATAGAATCACATAATTTAATGGATATGTATGAAACACTTCACATGATAAAGGTGACATGCCAACATATACTTTCATGATAAGGTGGATATGTCAATAGGGATTTGTGATGTCTTACAACCTTCAAAATCTTATCATATGAGAATCAATGACCGTATAAGGTCTACACCTTTTACATATTCTCATCCTTTATTTTACAAAGGGTTTTAGATGATAGTAAGTCGTTCAACTGTGGAAAATTCGCATGATTCGAGGGAACTCGTCCGGTAGCCTTCACACAATCACCAATGCTTGTCAGGACACCTTCACAAGAATAGGGAGGCTTGTCAAATGGGCCCCTTGTATTGACAACAGATCATGGGTTGTGCATGATCTGCTCGTATTACCTTCTGAGTATCATGAAATCATGTTTCTTCTAAAGGTTTCACGATCCTAAAGAGTCATCTTCCTTATCTTCCTTTATTTTGTAGAGAAAATAATACCTATTCTTCTAGTATTTCTTCCCTTGTAGATTTTTTTATGCTCACTTAGAGGGAGTTAATAATAATGAACCAATTTATTTTATGGAATTTAATAACATTGATAATTTTATGATACACATGAATTTGATCTTTGAAAACAAAAAACTTAAAAAAAACTATTTCTACATATTATGTATATTTATTTTATAATTAAAACTTCTTACACATAGAAATATTATTTTTTTAAAATCATCTTTAAATTTAAAAAAAGCATGTAAAAAATATGTAATGAATACATTATTAAATTTTTTTATTAAAATTAATTACCAAGGATTAAAAAAATTACCATGATAAAAGTAAATTAGAGTAAAAGTTAAAAAAAAGAAAATAAAAGGTCTAAATTAACTCAATAATGTCTCTAAAATAATCAGTGGAGAGGATGATAGGCCTAATAACTATATAAAAAACATGTGTTTTAAATTTTGGATCCATTGAACCTTGAATATTAACATTACATTACAAAGATTTATTGAGTATTCCAAAAATTAGGCTTGTCTTCAGTTATAAAAGATAAACACTTATACCCTTTCATGTCACCCTTATTCTATCGAATATAATCGTGAAACTATAGAAAAACATTTCTTACTATAATACTCTATCATTTTCATAATCCTATGGTGTAACAACCCAGGTAATGTTAGAATAAATAATTTTAATTATAAATATTCCTTATTTAGATATTTTAGGGTTTTATCCCTTATAAGAATATTAAGTAATTTTTCATTCAAAATGAAAAGGCATTATTTCTAACCAAAATGGGTTTTCATGAATTATATGGTTTAATTTAAAATATTTATTTCAAAATTATAGATTTTTAATTTTATAAAAATAAACTTAATTTATGAATTTATCATGTCAAAATTATATTAAGATGGATTTTTAAGAATTTTCTAAAAAGTTTGATGAATAGTCAAAATACTAATTTTTATTGAAAATTGTATTTTATTTTAAAGCAATTATAAAGAAAATTTATATTTTTAATTTAGTTTTAAAATGTAATTAGTTCCTTATAATTTAATATAACCCAGTTATGGTTTAGTAAATCAATTTTATACTTGAATTTTGTATAAAAATTATATTTATAAAAGGGATATTTTAATGAAAAATTGTTTTTCATTGTCTTTTCTAGGTTTAATATAAAATTAAATTATTTCACTTTTATTTTATGAATTATTAAAAATTTATTTCATAATTTGAATCAGTGGGTCCAAATTTGGTAAATATTTTCCTTTTATTTTTTTCAATGTGAATAGTAACCTTAGTAAATTTGGTAACCACGATGACGGGTAAATTGAGTAATTAAAGTTAAAAATAAAATGATAGACTATAAAATGACCCTAGAACTTTCCTTAATATTATGGAATGAGTTAATTTTATTCATAATTATCCAATATTATGTTATATGTAATTTTAATTCCATTTGGATGAGATTTTTACTTTTATAATATTATTTTTAAAGAAAAGTAAAAAATGTCACAATCTTTTTATTCATAAGAATAATATTTTTATCATGGGGATAACCACGGGATATGTTCTATTATAAATATTAATATAAAATATAAAATATTAATATCAATATTTATAATTTATTTTTAAATTTTAGTGAATATATAATTATCTTACATATTTACACAATGCAGACATGGTAATTATAAAAATAATGGAAAAATAAAATAAATGGTATCAAAAATATTAAAAATAATATAACATTAGATAATTAGATTGATCCATGAATTTTATAGGTATATATGACATGTTAAGGTTATAATAAAATATTTGGTTTCAATTTTACTTCATGTCTTTATGTTATTGAAATCGAGGTATTAAATGGTTCTAAAATGATATTAATTGTATATTATAATAAATAATATTTTATTAAATGATATAAAATTCCAACCAAAAATATTTTAATTGGAAAATTTATTAGTTTATGGTTGATAATATATACCACTATCCATTTATTGTTCATTTTTTCATTTATAGTAAATATATTAACCCTCAAAGACTAAATATATTTGTTGTCACGCTAAGTGTGAAATGGGTTAATGAGGGGTTAAAACCAAATTATAAGGGTTAAAATGTGACCTAAACATGTATAAAAAATATTTAATGAGGGATTTAAACCCATCCACATATTATATTCTAAATAAAATAGTTTTGATCCATTTGAAACAAAAAATTAGTTTATATTAATTTAATATTTTGAGGAATTTCAAGAGTGTATGTCCTCTCTATTATAAAAAGGAGCCACTTATTCTCACTTATCCACACATCAAAACCCATTTTTTGGATAATAACAACTCAAATACCTTCCCATAATCCATAAAATAATTATATACATCTTTTTTAGGTATAATTGTATCCTTAGTGGTCTTAATGTATAAATAAAAGGAGGTTATTCCAAGAAGAGGTTTGTTTTTAATCGAGCATTTCTGTTTTATTTCTTTTTTAACCTCCTTAAAATTTTATTAATACATTATAAAATAATAAAAACAGTATCCTACATATAAAGAAAAAATTTATTTTAATATCATAACCTATATCCATATCTTATTCCATCAAATGCTAAATAAAATCTTCATTCGTGTGTACGACGGATGACCGCCACATGAACCAGTGTAATTCATTTTTGGTCACCATCTTTCATGGATGAATTATAATGATGGAATTAATGTTTATATATAATATTAATGAAATATTTATAATTATTAATATATAATATATCATTTACCTTCTTACCTTTCCACTCACTGAAAAATGATATCACCGTTTGTACATACGTGTGGACTACCACCTCTACATAGCGATGTGATTCATTTTTCATCACCACATCACATGGATTATATATATAAGTATATTTAAAGGTTTAATATGATATTTATGATATTTTGATCATTATGAAAAATATAATATAATATTTTCAATCTTTTCATGATGATCATTAAAAAATGGAAACGTTACTCATGCATATGTACGACCTACCGTCTCTAAGATTGTAACATAGTTAATTTTTCATAACCATATTTAATATTTGGATTTAAAATTATAATTGATTTATAAAAATTATATCTATTTCATGATTATTATTTTGGATATGATGGATCAATGACCTATTTGAACATATTCAACCTACCCAAGGCATTTTTTAAATATGAGTCGAATATCGCCAAAATGCCTGATTGAATTTAATGTATTAAGTAAATTTATATAATATGGTATTAAATTAAATAAAGTAATAATGAAAATAAAAAGTTTCTTAATGATGTATAAAATTAATATAATTTTTTTATTCAATAAGATAAATAATTTACATGATGAGTCGGACTCATGGTAGGGGACTTTCTTTTAAAAATCATCTTTTAAATTTCCTCTTTCAAATATTTTTATAATAGTCAAAAGGAATGTATTTTTGTACATATAAAATATGAACATAATTTCCCACCATCATGATTCTTAAATTATTTTATGTTTCCAAGTTCCTTTTCAAAGAAATTCTTTTTTTATTATGTACTCTTTTTAAAAAAAATTAAATGAAAAGGGAATTTTTTTTCTATTTTGACTTTTTACAAGGATTTTCAAAAAGGAATATTTTTATGTAATGTTTGTCTTTATTTACAAAAGGAGAAAATGAATGTTCTATTTTAATTCATATGGTGGAAACAACTTTACTCACCATCCTAACCATTATTTCAAGTTGGGATTCCTCTACAATATTTCATATTTTCTTCAAAGAAATATCATATTTCCCTTTTTTAGGTATTTTGGTATTGAAAATGGGTTTTTAAGAATAAATGTTATTGTGATATATGAAATTTTTTTCATGTGGGTTTAAAATATTTTTTCAAGTTTTTTTTCATGATATGTCCTTGGACATTATTTGTAAAGATTTTAGCCCTAATATAGATCATGGGTGAGTCTGATATAGCTTATACAATAGGTGTTCCCGAATAGCATTGGGGGATCCAATTATAGCTCTTTCTATGGGTTTTCCTAGATAGTTCTCAAATTAATTTAATAATTGTTATGTTATCTAAGGAATTATATTTTAATTTAATCATACAATTATTCTAATTATAAGGGTTTTAAGATGATGATGTCCCAAGGAACCTACATGACTTGTCTATGCATGATAATGAGTTTTCATGGAAATTGATTGATTTAAAAAGGTAATATAAGGATAAATTTTTAAAAAATGATCCTTTTAGATAAAAAGGTATGTGTTTAAAAAAATTATGGGTTTTCATGTTTCTCACTGAACTAGTGGGTTTCTTTTTATTAGGTCTCTTACTAAGCTTTTGGTGCTCATAACATGTTTTATAATGTTTTTAATAGGTATTATGGATAGGTAAAGTAAAGTAAGGATTCAAGATGAAATTTACTAATATTATCCATTAAAAATCATATTTTATTTTAAAAGTTTAATATTGTGAAAAAACTTGATACTAAGTGTTCTCTTTGTAATATATCTGTTTTTATGTAATAGTTATGACAAAAATCTCTAAATGAAAAAACCTAAATGATATTTGGCAATAAAAGAACATGAAAACTAGTTTAAAGACACTAGAATATGTGATGTTTAAGGATGGTTCTTTACAATAGGTATCAGAGTAAGATTTAAATAACTTTAAGAATTAGGATAATGATAATAGAATACCCTAAAAATATTTTACCTAATAGTTAAGTTGAAATAATATAGAATTTTAAGATTACCATGGTTACTTAACTAAAATATGTTTGTTTAGTATTTTATTCTATATAGTAAATAGTGAGGTTATAGTAGGAATGAACTAAGAGGATTATATCCTTCCAAATCAGCATTCTAGAATTGTCAGAATTGGAATTGAATAGTTTCTTGTTGTGAAGTATCAGTTAAGGAAATCTATAAATGGTAGTGGAATATATGCCTAAGAGAAGCTATATCTACCATAGATGAATATGAGGATGGTGGAGCATTTTATGATACAATATCCTCCATCATTTAATGGATCTTCTAACCTAGTGGTAGTATAGGAATGGATCAAAGCCCTGGAGAAGATATTTGAAGTCATGGGATGTTCAAAATATAAAAAGTTAACTCTTTCCATTTATCTTTATAAAGGTGAATTTGATAGATGGTGGTATTTAGTTAAGAATAAAAAAGAGAGATATTATCTTGATTCAATAGAATATAAAACATTTAATAATATCTTACTTGAGAAATATTTCCCTAAGTTTGTTTGACTTGATATGAAGAAATAATTCTTATAATTTAGGTAGAAGAATAAATATTTTGTAGCTATATAAGAAGAAAATTGTAAATGATTGGCCTGATATTTACTATATTTTATCCAAGATCTTCATAGTAAGATTAATTAGTTATACTCAGGGTTGAAACCAAGATATCCAAGGTAATTAGATTTCTATGGATTCAAAAGTTATGAGGATATTTTTTAGTGTTTTGAGAAAGTATAAATAAAGTTTTTTGATGATCGTTTATTCAAAAAAACAATTAGAAAAAATGGTCTGGTTTGTAGGTAATGCGGAAGAATTCATCAAAGAAACATAGAGGAAAGAAAATAAATTTATCATCTTATGATAAGTGTATTAAAAATAATCCTAGTGAATGTATGGTAAATTTTGGAAAGTGTTTACAGTGTAGTAAGTTTGGTCATAGGTCTCATCACTACATAGAAAAATGTCATGAACAATCAAAGAATAGGTTAATCAACAGTAATCCATCGATGAGATTTTTTGTTGCAATGAGTTATGGAATTATGATAACATGTGTCTGATGCTAGTTACTCTAGATGGAAATCCTTATGACCAAAACAAAAAAGGTTTGGAAAAAACTTTTGTTATAACTATGGTTGGTGCAGGGTCATCTAATGAAGTTGTGACAGGTATGTTACTTGATTATTTGAATTATTCCAATACCCTATTTAAATCTGGATCTTTGAATTTATCCATTTATTTACAAGAATATTGGGAATATTACATCATGAAAGTATGATAGAACGTTTATTGAAAACTCTGATTGAAAATATTAAATCAACCAAAATTAATGGGAATATTACTATTATTATATATAGAATAGTATTTCCTACAAATCCTAGTGAACTTCCCATATTAAAGTTTGATATTATTTTGGGTATGGATTGTATTTTAATTTATCATGTTAAGAAATATTTCAGAGCCAAGAAAGTTTTATGAAATGATTTCATACCTTTGATATCCTACCAAGAATCTAAGAAATTGATTAGAAATGGCAATGAAAGTTACATAGCACATGTTTTTGAAAATAAATAAACAATACTAATTTTTTATTTCCTAGTAGTGAATGAATATATGGATGTTTTTATTAATGAATTTTCAGGTTTTATTCTTGATCGGGAGGTTTTGATTATTATTGACTTAATACCTAATGCTAAGACAATTTAAAAACCCCCTTATCAAATGGATCAAAAAGAACTTTTGGAACTGAAAAGTAAATTGAAGGGGTTGCAGGATAAATGTTTTATTCATAAAAGTACTTCTTCTTAGGGTTCTCGTATTTTTTTTGTTAAAAATAAATATGGTTCCATGAGGTTTTTCATTGATTTTTGAACTTTTAATAACATCACTATTAATAACAAGTATCTTTTTCCTTATATTTATGATTTGTTTTATCAGCATCAGGGAGCGTATTATTTTCAAAGATTGATATCAGTTTGGGGTACCTTAAGTTGAAGTTGAATGAAAAAGATATTTTGACGACTTTATTTTGGACTAGATATGGGATTTATGAGTTTTTAGTTATTCACTTTGGGTTTTCTAACACACTAGTTATATTTATGGATCTTATGAATAGAGTCTTCCATGAATATTTACTCATTTTTTGTTGTGTTTATTAATGAAATATTGGTTCATTATAAAATTCATGAGGATAAAAAAGACACCTAATGATTTCTTTGAAAACCTTAAAAAATATATGTATAGAAAATTTATTAAGTGTGAATTTTTTTATTAAAAATTTATTTCCTTAGACATATTATTTCCAAATATATAATAATTATTGACCCTGATAAAACTAATTTTGATGAATAGTGTCCAAGACCTACCAATTTCATATATATTCGTAGTGTTCATGGTTTATTAGGTTACTACCGATGGTTTTCTGAAAGATTTGCTTGCCTATCTAGCCCACTAAGTTAACTCAAAAGGTAGTTAAATTCATTTGGATAAAAGAATGGGATTATTATTTTCAAGAACTAAAAATAAGATTGGTGAATACTCCAATTTTGTTCTTACCCACTAGAGATGGTGAATTTATCTTATACAGTTATGCTTCATTGAAGTTACTTGTTTGTGTTCTAATTTATAATGATCAAATAATTGCTTATGCTTAATGAAAACTAAAACCTCATGAGTTATATTATCTTACTCATGATGTGGAATTATCTACTGTGGTTTTTCATTTAAAAATTTGGAGGCATAATTTATATGGATAAAATTATGAAATATATACTAATCATAAAATTTAAAAGTATGTATTCACTCAGAAAGATCTGAATATGAGACAGAAAAGATGTATAGAACTGGTTAAGGATTATTACTACATAACTTTATATCATCCTAGAAAAGAAAAAAAAGCAGTCGATGCTTTGTTTTAAGAAAATAATTATACATTAACCATGTTATGTTTGGAACATGACCCTTTGATTAATGATTTAATGAATTTTGGGTAAGAAGGTTTGGATGTAGTAAATTCCTCTACTATGTTTTAGGTTTCAGTGGAGTTGAATTTGACATATATAATAACGAAATATCATAATGAATACCATGAGATATAGGAAAATATATAATTGGTTAATAATGGAAAGCTTCTTAAATTTAACATTGATAAAAAAAATGTGTTTTGATATTTGGAAAGAGATCATGTGTTCCTTGTGATTCTCAGTTCAAGAAAGAATTGTTGATTGAAGGTCATAGTTCCTTATTTTCTATTCATCCTGGTAATACTAAAATGTACAAAGACTTTAGGGGGTATTACAGGTGGGATAGAATGAAAAGAGATATTATTGAAATTACCATGGAATGTTTGAATTATTAGTAGGTTAAATAAAAATGTAAATATCTAAAGGGTATGCTTCTTACTATTTCATTACTAAAGTGGAAATGGAAAATATATATATGTACTTCAAAGAGGGATTTCTAAATACATCTCAAGGTAATAATTCAATTTAGGTTATTATTTATAAATTAAATAGATCTTTGAATTTTCTTACCATTTGAGATATTATGTCTTTAGATCAACTTTACTAATTGTATCTCAAGAAGATATTTAGGTTACATGGAGTTCCCCTCTCCATCATATCTGACAGTGATCCCATGTTCACTTCAAATTTTTTTCAAAGGTCTTCAAAATTATTAGAGTACTCAACTAAATTGCATCACATATTTTCTTCCTCAATATGATGGAAAGTTTGAATGAACAATTAAAACTTTAGAAGTCATGATTCGTGCTTTTTCTATGGATTACCAAGGAATTTGGGATTATTATATTTATTTAATTGAGTTTTCTTATAATAATAGTTTTCATTCTAGTATATAGATCACAAATTTTGAGCATTCAAATGGAAAGTGATGTTGGACTCCTATATTTTAGTATGAAGTAGGAGAAAGGAAGTTGATTAGACCAAATTTGGTAAAGTAAATGGTTTATAAGGTAAAGGTAATTCAATAAGATATGAGGATAGATTTTAAAAGTAAGAAAAGTTATGTCTATGACCAGAGGAAATGTCTTTTTTTCTAGGTAGGTGATCATGTTTTTTTTAAAGTATCTCTATAGAAATTTGTAATGTGTTTTAGTAAAAATGGGAATTTAAGTACATGGATCATTATACTATAATAAATCCTATAGAGAGTTAGATTAGTTTCTTACTGAGTGTCCTTGCCACTGATTATATTCTAGGAATTCAATTTTTTCATGTGTTGATGTTAAGAAATTATGTTCCTGAACCATCTCATGTTTTGAGCCCTGAGGAAGTTCAATTGGAAGAGGACCTTTCTTATAAAGAATAGCATATTCATATTCTTGAACATATAGAGAAAGTATTATGGAATATGGTAATTCACTAGAAGGTTTTGTGGAAATACTATATGGTTGAACACACAATATGGGAATATGAAAAATGCTATGAGAGAAAGGTATCCTCACTTTTTTAATAAGTGAATAAAATTATGAGGATACAATTTTCAAAAGGGGGAAGAATATAACAACCTAAGTAATTTTATAATAAAGAATTTTTAAGTATTATTAATATTCATTAGACAGATATTATATATTTATATTCATCATAAGAATGTTAAGTAATTTTTTAGTCAAAATGAAAAAGCATTATTTCTAACCAAAATGGGTTTTCATGAATTATATTGTTTCATTTAAAATTTTGATTAACAAATTATATAATTTTAACTTAAAAAAATTAAATTCATTTTTAAATTCATAATTTCAGAATAATCTTAAGATTAATTTTTAAGAATTTTCTAAAAAGTTTGATGAATAGAGAAAATACTGATTTTTATTGAAAAATGATTTTTCCTTTAAGTATTTATAAAGTAAAATTATATTTTAATTTATTTTTAATATTTAATTATTTCTTATTAATTAAAAATAATCCAATTCTGGTTTTTTAAATTAATTTTATAGTTGAATTTAGTATAAAAACATTTCATATTTAAAAACAATTTTTTTCTAAAAAATCATTTTTCATTGCGTTTTTTCAATTTAATTTTAAATTTAATTATAAAAATTATATGATTGGAATTTTGAAAAATAGATTCTATATTTGTAATCAATGGTTAAAAATTTGATAAATAGGCCCCTTTTATTTTTAGTCGATATGAATGGTGACCACAGTAAATTTTGTTACCAAGGTAAAGGGTAAATCAAGTAATTAAAGTAAAAAATAAAATGATAAGGACAATAAAGTTTTCCTAAAACTTTACTTAATTTTATTTGATGAATCAATTTTTACCATAATCGTCAAATATTCGTTTATATAGAAATATTTTTCCATTTGGATGAGATTATGACTTTTATAATATTTTATTTAAATAAAAGTAAAAAATGTCACACTCATGTTTTTCATAACAATAATATTTTTAACATGAGGATAAATAGGGGATATGTTTGGTTATAATTATTAATTTTAAATATGAAATATTTATATTCATCTTGGTAATTTATTTTTAATTTTTATTGAATAAATAATTACCTTAAATATTTATATAATGTTGATGTAATAATTATTCAATAAATGGAAAAATCAAAAATATGATACTAAAAATATTAAAAATAATATAATTTGAGATAATTAGTGTTATATTTGAATTTTATAGAAAAATATGACATTTTAGGGGTGTATTAAAATATTTGTATCTAATTTGACTTAGTTTCATGATGTTATTAAAATCAAGGTAATAAATAGTTAGAAAATTTGACATTAATGATATATTATAATAAATAATATGTTTTTAAATTATATAAAATTGAAAATAAAATATTGTATTAGGAAAAGGGGTTAATATATGGTTTATAATATAAAAAAAATCCATTTATGGGCCTTTTTTCCATTTATAGTAACCATATTAACCCTCAAAGAGAAAAAAATCCATGTTTTCACGATAAGTGTGAAAGATATTAACGAGGGGTTAAAAACAAATGATAAGGGTAAACAATATGATATAAACTTGTCAAAAAATTATTTTATGAGATTATTTTTACCCATACTCATCCTATATTCTAAATAAACTAGTTTGGAGCTATTTTTAATTCAATATTAATTTATATTAATTTAATATTTTGATTAATTCCCAAAGTGTCCCTCCCCTCTCTTATAAAATAGAATCACTTATTCTTATTTATTCACACTTAAAAATAGATTTATTTCAGCCAATACTTACCTAAATCACATATTATAATCCCTACCTTCATTCTAAAGGTATTTCTTTTAGGAAGAACATTAGCCTTGGTGGTATTAAAGTGTTAAGAAAAGGAGGTTCTTCGAAGAAGAGGTATCATTTTTAATCGAGCATTTCTATTTTATTTCTTCTTCCACCTCCTTAAAATAATCTTCAACCATGATAAAATAATACAAATGGTATCATAAATATAATTAGATTTTATTATGTTAACATAATAACCTATTTCCATCTCCACTTCCATAAATTGGGAAACAAAACCATCATTTAGGTGTACAACAGACTACCTCATTACGAATTGATATAATTCGTTTTCCAAAATTATCTCTCATAGATTCATTATAATGATGGAATTAATTTTTATATATCTTATATTCATGAAATTATTATAATTTAATATATCATTTACCTTCTTATTTTTTCATTTAATGAAAAATGATAACTTTGTTCATGTGTAAGTGTGGACCACCACCTCCACGAAGAGATGTGATTCATTTTTCATCCCCAAATAAAACGGATGATATATTTAAGTATATTTAAAGGAGTAATATTATATTTATGTTCTTATTTACATTCATTGAAGGTATAATAATACTCACCTTATTTCCATAATGATCTTTGAAAAATGGAAACGTTACTTATGCATACATACGGCCTACCGTCTCTATGATTATAACGTAGTTCCTTTTTATAACCATATTTAATGGTTGGATTTAAAATTATAATTGATTTATAAAAATTAAAATCTTTTCATGATTATTATTATGGATATTATGTAACAATGAACTATTTCTCCATAGTCAACCTACTGAAGTCATTTTTTACTTATGAGCATAATATCATCAAAACATCCGCTGTGAATTTTATTGATTAAGTAATTGTATATAACATGGAATTAAATAAAATTAAGGAATAATGAATTTGAAAAATGTTCTTAAAAAGTAAAAAATTTATATAAGTTTTTTATTAGGAATATAAATAATGTATGTGGTGATTCAGCCTCATGGTAAGGAACATTCTTTTAAAAATAATCTTTAAAAGATCCACTTTCAAATCTTTTTACAAAAGTCAAAAGGAATGTATTTTTTTACATTTATGGTACAAATAGAATTTCTTCCACCATAACACCTCAATTATTTAAAAACATTTATATGATTCCAATTGTTTTTCAAATAAAATGGTTTATTTATTATCTATGTAGTTTTTAGATTTTAATAGAAAGGATAATTTTTTTCTATTTTGACTTTTTCCAAGGATTTTCAAAAAGGAATATTTTTATGGAATTTTTTACTTCATTAAAAAAAGGCAAAATTAATTTTATATTTTAATGAATATAACATCAATGAATTTTCCCTTCGTCATAACCACTATTTCAAGTTTTTCTTCCTCTTCAAGATTTCATATTTTCTTCAAAGAAAAGAACCCTTTCCCTTTTTTTAGTTATTTTGATATTGAAAATTGGTTTTTAAAAAGAAAAGGTATTTTGATATCTGAAATGTTTTACACATGGTTTTAAAAGATTTTTTTAAGGTTTTTATTCATGATATGGTCCTTGTACATTTTTTATGAAGGGTTTATCCCCATTATATCACACGGGTGAGCCCGATATAGATTATATGATGGGTGTGCCTAGATAGTGTCAATTGATCCCGTTATAGTTTATATAATGGGTACACTTAGAAAATTACCTAATCCATTGCATAATTATTATGTTATCTATAAAATTATATTGGATTTTGGTTGTATGGATATTCCAATTGTAAGGGTTTTGTAATGTTTTTAAGATGATGATGTCCTAAGGAACCTACATGGATTTCTATGCATGATGATTATTTTTCATGGAAATATATTTTTTCAAAAGGTAAGATTGTGTGAAATCCAAAATCCAAGTTCCACTCAAAGGTTCCCCGATCCCGGTTGGCCACATGGCCTAAAGAAAACCTCTCCATACACTAGAGGTTGTCAACTAGCAGCGAGGATCTATGGTGTGTCTGTGGGGAGACTATGGCCCCATTACCAATGATTATCACATTAGATTTATAATAATAGGTAAATAGAGGAAGAATATGATATAATAATAACTCAGTTTAAGTAGATATAAACATATAATTAGCAGATAATAATCAAAATTTGTAAATTGTATCATATACAAAATGATTATGATACATGTCATGTCACTAAAAAATTGGAAAATAGGTATACATGATATACGAGAACACATTCTATACAAAATAATAAAAAAATAAACCAAAACTATCCAAGAATCATGAGCACTGGACCGGTCATCTACTACCAAGCTCCATCCTAATGTAAGAAATCAAGATCAGGTATTCAAAGTGGGATGCTTCCCCTTATCAATATCTTCATACATATAATCTACTCAGGTACCATAGGCAGCCCGAATAGGTTGTGAGATAGATCTTAGTAAGCCACCACAAACATTATCTATAGCATATAGTCTGAGAAATATAAACTGATAATGTAAAGGTCTATATAGATGTAAAGACAATACAGTAGTGTAAATACTCTGATACCTACTTCAGGATTAGTTTGTGTCCGAACATGTAATCATATAATTAATAATGTTTTGTTTTATAGTAATTGATGTATGAGGATCCAAGGAATGACCTTGGAATACTGTGATAATAATAATAACAGAGGATCCAAGGTAATAACCAAGGCATCCTTGATGATGAAAGTAATGAAGATGGTTAAAGGTAATAACCAAGTAATCCTTGACCTCAGGGGTTTATCCAACTTAGTAACAACATATAGCCTAACTATAAGGGTTCTGAGTGTAATCCATGGGGAATATCCCAAGGAATTCCACTATAATATGATTCTAACAGAGTCTAAGGATCTCATCCAAGGTAAAACTGGATAAGAAATTACTAGCCCCAATGGGTGTATTCATGGCGCCACATGTTTGAACATGTCAAGATGGATCCAAGGAGTGTATCCAAGGCATCCTAATATTTGAATGATAATGAAGGAATCCTACGGCATCATGTCAGGTGTCCACTAGTAGACAAGGACCGGGTTCCAAGGTGGATATCTCCCTTGGAAACTAGCATCCTTGAATCGGAATGGCATCCTCAGAGTGTTCAAGGCATTCCCCCATGAATCTAAGGCTAGATCAAGTTTGACCACTTCTATAAAGAGGAAAAGGTCTATATTCAATTAGCACCTTATACATAATTCATTAATTAATTAGTCCATGCAATACTTATTCCATTTAAAAATTCAACTGGTTCATTCTATTACCTTCCATTAGTGTGACAAGGTATAATAAGGGAATGCAACCATTTATTACTTTTATTCCTAAATCAATTATTTGGTTCACTCCTTTAACTTTCACAATCATTAAAATGCATCTAAGGATGAGAAATTATATAAAATTCTTTTACAATGAACTAGTACAAGTGATATCTATAAATATACTATAGAATTAACATTTTAAAGGTTAATTAATTAATTAGAACACTTAACTTATAAGGTTCAAGTGATATTATACATGTAAATGACATTAACAATTTAATAATTTAATTATAACACTTACCGTTAAAGAGATCAAGTCAAGCTCACCCAAATGGTGGCATAGAGAGTCATAACAAACCACTAAAGGGATATTTATGAGCATAACTATATGGGGTGAAAGGAATTGAGGTTATATCCCCTAACTATATGAGGAATAATTATGAACAAGGATCTATAATATGAGCATTATGATTATAAGCATGGAATATGAATTTAATAAGCATCGCCCGATGAAATCGATGTGTGAAAAATGGCAGTAGTTTATAAAACTGAGATACTCAAGGGATGATTCATAAACCACCAACCTAAAACCTATAGCACCCTCTTCATCCAATATCATCCCTTAGTTTTCCCTATATTAGAAGAAAATTCATGAACACCCAAAAAATAGGGAGTATGAGCCTGCATCAAAATAGATTCATTGAGAAGGATAAAAACGATGAATGGATCAAGATGAATTAATTACTTACCAATTCATATCCAACATGACCAATGGTGATCAAATCAGACTTTGGAAATAATAGTTATTTAAAAACCTAGGAGTAATGCACTTGGGAGATCCAATGGAAGAAAAGGGAGGTCCCTAGAACTGAAAATGAAAAATAAGATAAGGGGTTAGATTAATTAGAGTTTAGGGTTACTTCAGTCATTTTAAACTTTTTTAACTGAGTTTAATGGTTTGGAAACTTGGTTGGCCAAACTATTCTCCAACCATGCACCCCCCACTACTTAAGGAGGTACCCCACACTGTTTCATGAACATGATTTCTCTAACTGTATGCAAACTATGAAATCCCCTCCACTGGGTTTTACTAAGATACCCAAATGGGCGTGTGGCCCCTTGCACGTGATTAGGGAAAATGTGTGCCCTACTTTATCCTTTAAAATTCCTCACATGGTTTGAGGAAACTCTGTGTACTAGCTCACACAGTTTCTACTAATTATGTGGCCCAGTGATTTTTTCCACCGGCAGGGGTTTCAGGATCTGAACAAGCCCCGAACACCCTCATAACCTCTATAACCTCACTAGGAATCCATATTAAGTCCAAAACAAAGAGTTAGACCAAAATTTAATGGATCCATACATGATAGAAAAATTGTGTTGTTAGATTCATCCCCCTTTAAAGTAACTTATCCCTGAGTTCAACTTCTAAGGGTAGTTAAACACTTTTTTAAAACAAATCTGGCCACTGAGCACATATGTTGGTCTCCTGATCTCAAGTCTCATCTTATACTTAGTCATGCTACCATAGAACCCATACTAAAGGGACAGACTATCCTTATATATCCTTTATAATCTGGTCAATGATGTATATAGTATACTCCTCAAATGAATCATCAACATCTAACTCAGCCACCTGGTGATCAAAAGTATGACACGGGTGAGTGTGATAATAGAAATACTATAAAATATGGTATACATCATGCATGGAACAGTACTTATAAGGTAGTAGAAACTGATTGGATACCATCCTGACTCTCTTTAAGATATCAAATGGCCTAGAAAATTATGGTGATATCTTTCCTTTCCACTCTATTTGTCTATTCTTAAGCCTGGGTGATACCCGTCGGAAAACTAGATCCCTGAACATGAACTCCAGAGGCCATCGATGTAAATTATTTTAATATTTATATATATACTGATCATTAGAAATATGTTTCTTAATCATATGAACCTACTCTAAAGTCTCCTTCATGAGATAACAACATAGTAGCATAGCATATCCTACCTCTAACCATAACTAGGTTGAATAACACAGCCAACCATACAAGGCTTCATAGGGAGCCATTTGAATCATTTCCAAAAATCCATTATTATAGGAGAACTTGATGGTGGGGATTTTTTTCTCATAAGAATTACTGAAATCAAGAACACATGCCTAGAGCATATCCTTTAAAACCTGTATCATATGTTCTGATTGGCCATCAATCTAAGGGTGAAAAGTTGCGGTCATAAGCACTTGTGTACCCAAATCTCTCTATAACCCCTACTAGAACCTCAATGTGAAATGAGTATACCTATCTGAAATGATAGTATGAGGGACCCATGTAGTCATATGATCTAACAGACATACAATATTCCCATCTTATAGTGACACTCTCTTTTTATATATATAAATTACATTACTATTGAGGAATAATTAATACATTACACAAACAAATTCCCAAATACCATATTGTTCTAGTGCCTTTGGAAATATGGAAACATAAACACGATACATGAGTGATCTACATTATCTCCCACTATTTTATTATTGACTATTACACTTCTTAGACACATCAAACATAATACATATCTTCATAACCTGGGGTAAAGGAAACATAAAAAAAGGGTGAGCTTATCTGCTCAGTATGAGTAAACAAGGGAGATATGTAATCATATTCATGAGTATAAGGGTATGATAAAATGGTCATGAAAATAGAAGATCATACCCAACATATAAAATATCATAAACATGAATGGTGTCATAAATATTGGTAGTTCATAGGAAATGAATAATAAAGAAATAAAGAACATAATTTATGAAATAATAACATAATAATAAGACATAGAATTGTGGAATACATATAATCATATAAAATTATTTCTATAGTATACAAGGAATCACTAACAAGGAAATCTTAGTAGTATGGGTTAACTTCCCATACCATCTTGGTAGTCATGGTTCACTCCCATTACCATCTTTGTACTCATGGTTCACTCTCATAACTATCTTGGCATATAAGGTCCTTTATGTCTCTCTCATCAGATATAAATATTTACCCAATGCATTGGAAGAAGATATAGGTCCAACCAATCTCATAATGAAATCATACATACATGTTCTTCAAGAACATAAAAAAATAATATCATAACCAATGTAATGGAATGGGTTTCATAAACATGTAATAATATCATAGCCTGTGGAAAAGATATAGCTTTCGTAATCATTTCAACAAAATCCTAACTCGAGAAAAGAATCAAGTTTCTTAAATATTATGCCATAAAAAACCATTCATAGAAATAATATAAATGGTATTCTTGAACTATAACAATTTATGTCATATTATATGGGTAAGGATTTTGAGATATCACTTAGAACCTTACATTTCCTTAAAAATAACTTTTTAAAACATACAACACTTTCAAAACCTTTTCCTATGAAACCACTTTGAAAACATATAAACGAATAAAGAAAAAAATAATTTAAAACATTTCTTGAAGAAAATATACTTACTTATTTAAAAAAATTATTTTTTAAACATTAAACATTTTTAAAAACTTTTTTTAAACTTATAAAGGAAGCATGAAAACTTGTAAATAAATATTGGAAACATTTTGAAAAAAATTTCCTTGAAAACATACGAAGGAAGCTTGAAAAACAATTTAAATTATTTTTCCTTGAAAATAGATTTAAAAACTTATAAATTAAGACATTATAAATACTTTTAAACATAAAACATTTCTTTAAATTCATTTTCCTTGAAAATTATCTCAATAGATCCTTTAAAAACATTTCTTGGGGAAAATAATCTTTAAACATTTCATAGTGTCTCATACCACTTTGAAAAATTTTAATCATAATCCCCATGAAATAATAACATTACAAGAAGCTTAAAATATCATTAAAATAAGGATATACCTGATATAACATGTAAAATTTTAGTATATATACCTTGTAAAAGAAAATTGGTGTATAACAAAGCATGTGTCTCAAAGAAGACAAATTGAGAGAAAACTACCATGCTCATTTGGTAAATTTTGAACTGTAAAACACCATGAAATAGAGATTATAAAATGGATATGTAAATAACCATAAATTAAAGTATAAAAATAATATAATACATTCTTTTTCAGTATGTATACCACACAAAATAAATGAGTGGTGAATAAGGCATGTTTCTCATAGAAATAAAAAGTGAGATGAAATTCCCTTATACCTTTATAATCAGTCGAATCATATTCCCCAGGAAAGAAATAAAACTATATGGATGTAAAAATATTATAATATTCATAATAATACTCGTAAAATTCATTTATGAGTATTATATACAGCACGCAAAAGAAGAAAGTCGTGAATATGGCATGTGTCTCACAGAAATAAAAGTCAGACATAAATCCATTACCATAGGTCTGATTCCCTCCGTACATGTCTTAAACTCTTGTATATTAGTTTTAAACATATTATTAACTTATACTAGAATAATAATAATATTTATGATATCATAAATTATTCATTTATGACTTTATATTAACTGTTTATTAACAATTCCAAGTTACAACAACGTTTCGGGTAATAACCGCTCTGTTTATCATATGTATTTTGACTTGTTATCCATGATCCTATTACTTATATCATGATTTACTTAATTAAAATTTTAAAAAATTATTTATATATCATATATATTTATTATATAAATATATATAAAAGATAGATATATGAAATGGAATACACCGTTCATGGAGACGGTAAGTCGTACGTATTCATAAACATTGCTTACATTTTATTATCTTGTTGAATGGAAGAAGGTAAATTATATATATATATATATATTATTCTATTATAATTAATATTTCATATATTTCATATTTATTAATTATATATATTTTTTATAATCATTCTTGAAATGGTTAGCGTGGAAGATGAATCTCATCTCGTCATGGAGACGGTACGTCGTACACACAAGCGACAATATCATTATCTTAATGGAAAAAGGGTGAGAAATTAGATGGTATATTAAATATAAATAATAAATATCATGCAATATTTTTTATTTATATCCATTATATCCATAATTATACTCATCTAAATAAATTACTGGAGAAAAATAGATAACACCACGTTGTGGAGACGGTAAGTTGTATGTACGCACGTTGGTACTTTCATTTTTCATAGGATGAATAAAAGGTGGAATATGTTTGTTCCATAATTATAATAACATGTAATCATATATTTAATATTGGATTTATTACTTTATAACGGAATCAACACATGAAGAGGAAGTAGAATAAAAAACAATTCTGTAATACTTGGTAAGAAGATTACCTCTACTTTGACGATCTCCCTCTAGATCTCCTCTTAGGGACCCTAGAATTGGTTTTTTGAGAATAACAGTAGATCTATAATGTCACTATGGATGTTTTTAAGGTAAATTTATAGGTTTTGGTTGATCTTTAAGGCTCAAAGTGATGTTAAGAATTGATGGAGGAGGTTCCCTTTTATAATTGAGGTGAGGGGCACTTTAGGAAACTCTTAAAATATTAAATTAATATAAATTGATCTTCAATTTAAAATAGATAAAAAGAGAGTTATTTCCAATATAAGATGAGTATGGGTAGAAATAATATCAAAAAATTATTTTAATAAATGTTTAGGTCACAATATTTACCTTATGTTTTGGCTTTAACCTTTAGTTAAACCCTTTAACTTTTACCATGAGAACTTGGATTTTTACTAATTAGGGTTGATATAGTTACTATAAAATGAAAAAAAAACACAACCGGATCAATGATGACATTTTCAACCTTATTATAGTTATTTTTCCAAATTATATATTTTTATGAATTTTATATCATTTAATAAAATATTATTTATTTTAAAGTTTCTTTTATGTCAATTTTGATACTATTCATTATTTATCTTTTAAAAAATATCATATTAACATGATAACTTAGAACCAACTCTTATAATATCTCAATAATATTTCAAATTTATCAATAAAAAAAATTATGTCATTATATATATTAAATTTCACATATTTTAATATTTTTAATATCATTTATTTTATATTTCCATTAATATTGTGTCATCATTATGCAAGCCATTAATTAAATTATTTATTCTATAAAAATTAGAAATAAATTATCATGATGAATATAAATTTATTATATTTCAAATTAATATTTATAGTTGAATTTATATTCTATATAACACTATATTAAAAAAGAGTTACTTATTAAAATTATGTGTATGACTTTTTTAACTTATCTTTAAGTAAAATATAATAAATTTCATATTCTTACCCAAGTGTCTTAAAAAGGTTATAATTTTGGAAAATTGTTTATTTTGGTCTAAAATCACCCATACAATGAAATTGTGACAAGTATTAGGGTAATTTTATAATATTATAATATTATTTTCACCTTTAATTATCCAATTTACCCTTAACTGTGGTAAATAAAAAATTACTAAAGTTACTATCCATAATATCAAAAATATTAAGTTGTTCATATTAGAATATAAATATCATGCTGATTATAACCATTTATATCCATTTTTTTAAATTCAAATCAAAGAAATGAGAAACTTAAATTTAATGCTAATCCCACAAACATGGTGAGGTGAGAGGTAAAAAGAACGTTCAAAAGTTCAATAATTTTTTATATCTAATTTCAATATAAAAATAATTCTAATGAACTAAATTGGATTAATATATGTATAATTTATCAATTTTAATTTAAAAATAAATTTAAAATATAATAATTATTTAAATGAAAAGGCAGTTTTTAACTACAATGCAGTATTTTTCACTATTCATCAAAAAATGAAACTTCTTAGAAAAATCCCAAAAAATTCACCCTAAGATAATTTTCAAATTATGAATTCAAAAATTATTTTTATTTTATCAAATTAAAATATTATAGGTGTATAATATTAATTTTACTATTTTTCATGGAAGGACATAAAAAGTAGTTCGTTTGAGAAAATAGTATTTTTAAACATATAAAGACTACCAAAAAAATATGTTTTTCATTATCAATATGTTTTATTTTTATACAAACATTATAAATAATATTTTAAAAGTAGTTATTACTATTCTTATTACTAATTTTAATGGCTAGGTTATAACCATATTATTTAAATAATTATAATAGTAAAGTGTTGTTTCGCAGAAACACAATGTTGTGTGTAACACAAGCCAAGTCGGTGTTGTGTATAGTGTAAAATTAGCTTGGTTTTGTGTATAAATTAATACAAACTTAGTGTTTTTATAGTCTATATCCAGTGTCACGTAAAGTGAAAAATATCAAAAATATAAAATTAATTTGAAAAAATAAATTCACAAAATCTTGGGGTGCTACACAGCTCCTTAACTAAGAAAGTCTCCCATATAGGAAGAAAGTGGTCTACTTTTGTCATTCAATCCATTACAGCCCAATCTGCATTTCTATCTCAAGGAGACCTGAGTAATACGACTATAGAATCCATGGAAACATCTTCCCATTTCCATTCTAGGACTAGAAGTGTTAGTAACAAGCATGTAGGTCAGTGGTGATCCACCTTCACCTGGTGATAGGTAGAACCACTAATGATAAAACCTCCTCTCTAAAATTTCATCACATGCCACTAATATTGGAACTGCATATCTAGATACATTTTGTATATTATTGGATGAACTTCCCACCGATAATCATGGTACTTTCACATCAGTTCCTATCTCATATATGTAAGAACCTAGATACTCCCTTATATACATAGAATGTCATGTCCATCCACAGACCAATCCGAAGGAGGGTCATCTCAAAAAATAATCTCATGGAGAACCAAGCCTTCATGATCTCAAAACTGCCTACTCATCTCCCTATCGAGGAGTAAAGAGGTAAATACCAAGGATATAAGATAATACTGATCGTAACTTTCATGAAACTCCATAAGCAACTCAAAAAAGAGATACATAAATTTATATTCATCATTGGGTACTTGTACGGAATGTTCGTGAGTTTTCTGACTCAGCTCATCCATTACTGCATTTCCCTTTACAAGCATATAGGTAACCTCAAAGTTGAAGTACTGAAGGTATTTGACCCATTTTGTGTAAAGATATATTTTAGGCTCTTGTGGTCCATATACGCCACAAAGCACTCACCTATCAGATATTGTCTCTAAAAATGTAAGGCAAGGAAAATAGCTACTAGCTTGAGTTCATGTGTTAGGTAATTTATATCATGAGGCCTAAAATTCTAATATATATACACAATGACTCTATCTAACAACATCATCACTACGACAAATTTGATGACTCATGTATCAAAAAACACTATATACCCTCTTCCGGGCTTTGGAAGAATTAGAATCGGTGACGAAACAAGCCTTCCTTTCATCTCCTAAAAGGATTTCTTTCATGCTTCTGAACACACGAACTTAACACCCATCTTTTTAAGACCAATAAGAGGTGTAGCAAGTCTTGAGAAGTTCTGTATAAAATTATTGTAATATCTATCAATCCCCAAGAAACTTCATATATCAAACATGTTCTTGGGATTCTCCCACAAAATCACAACACTCACCTTCTATGGGTCAAATTATACTCTTGATTCTAAGATAATATGGCCTAAGAAGTTAAATTTTTTGATCCAGAAGTGGAACTTAGAAATCTTGGAATAAATATGTTTCTCTCTCAGTGTATTCAAAATGATCTCAAGATGTTTAGTATCATCGCTCTGATTATGTGAATACACCAAGATGTCATCCAAAAATACCAAGACAAAAAGAATCTAGATAGGGGTGGAAAACCTTATTCATTAAAGCCATGAAAATTGAAGGTGTTTTTGTAAGAACGAATGGTATAAAAAGATACTCATACAAACCATACCTATTATGAAAATTTGTATGAGGTATGTATGAAGGTATAAATCACACCTGATGATAGCACGATCGTTGTCAAATCTTCAAGAATACCCAATCTTCTCAGAACTGATCAAATAAATAATCTATATGAGGTAGTGGATACTGATTCTTAACCATAAATTGGTTAAACTATCAGTAATTCACATATAGATAAAGGGTCCCATCTGCCTGCTTGGTTAAAATTATGGGTGAACCCCATGAAGAAGTACTGGGTGAGATAAAAACTTTAAACTCCCAATCCTCTAACTATCACTTGAGATCTTAGAGCTCACTAGGTCCTATCTTGTATGGAGGAATGGACACTAAATATAATCCTATAATAAGATCGATCATACAATCTACCTATATCTCAAAAGGTAGGCTAGAAAAATTTTCAGAAAATACATCCCAGAAATGATATACTATGGGAGGATAATCTTATAGATGTACTCCTTTCTTCTCCATGAAGAGACTAGAAATATGGGTGGTCACTCCACCTAGCCCATGATTCTCTAGTCTAGCTATACCAGTTTGGACATTCTACTCACCCTGGTGGAGATAACTATTTCCCACTGATGATGTAAATGACACCTTACAGTGATAATAGTCCAAAAAGGCATGATAATAAACCAAACAATCCATTTTAATAATGACATCAGAGCCTAACATCTTGAGAAAAAAGAGGGACCATAAGAAGGGATAACTGCCTACCTCAAGGGGCAGCCCCTATATTGATGAATGCCCTCTGATTTTACTCCCAATGGTGTATCTAGGGTAAACACACCATAGTAATACTAAATTTCCATCTTGATACTTTCCATAGTCAATAAAGAGATAAATGAGTGTGAAGCACTTGTATTGAATAAAGAAGATACAATAGTGGAGTCTACTAGAATAGTAACATATACTATAGATGTTCATGCACTCTGATCCTCAGGTATTAGTTGTAATGAATGAAAATGACATGATCCATAGCCCTATGCTAATGTTGGACTACCCTAAGCAGGTCTACTTTTCTACTGCTGATAATCAAAATTTTGGCTACTACGGACATGACCTCCTCCTCGTCCTGTCTTGCCAGTGCTACCCCAACTCCCTACCCGAATTGGCGTAAAATATTCTGACCCTAAAGGTGGAGATGGTGTGGATCCTCTTCTACTAGAACTATATGTAATGGTCTGACATAATCTCAATAGATTCCCCATACATCTATAATAATGACACTCAAAATGATCTCTATCACACTGAGGCTTTAGATTCCCCTATCTTCCATACCAATGGTATATAATAGAGCTTCCATTATGGCTACTCTGACTATCATTACTCTGATTAGAAACCTCAAGGGAACTCTTCTTACTATCGAAATAATTACGAGCCTACCTTGGCAATGAACCTGTATGCCCAGAACTATCACCTTCCCTCAGATTTTGATTAGTGATAAGGGCATGAATAATGGCCTCAAAAAAACTAGGTAGGAAAAATACATTCACCTAAATACGGATGGTATACTGGATCCCATACTCAAAATATTTTGTTTGCAATATCTCATCTGTAACAAGAAGCATTGTAAAGAATTGTAACTTATTAAAACACATTGAACATTCTATATGATACATAAAATCCTGATCTAGATGCATGAACTCTCTATCTCAGTCATCTCTCAGTGTCTAAAGAAAGAAGTTATCATAGAAGTCAGTATGGAAGCCATCCCAAACCATACCCCGATGATGACCATCCTAGGTAATCATATCCCACCAGAGCATAGATGAATCATGAATCATATAGGTTTAAATATTTACCCTCCTCTCTAGAGGAATATCTATATACTTGAAGAAGAATAGAGTTTCCTCTAGATAAGACTCAACAACTTTTGAACTTCCATCCCATGAGAAGATGGGAGGATGTTGCTGCTAGAACTCATGGTTCAGATCATCCATCATAGTTGCAGGTTGCGAAGCACCCCACATGGACTACATTAGACATAGTAAACCCTCAAAAATCTTAAATTCAGTGCCCGGTTTGGGTATAGTAGGCAGTTCCTAAAGTTTCACTCCTAGCGGTAAGACTAGCAGATTAGGGCCCACCATCTCTAGAGTGTTCATCACCACCCTCTTGGCACATGACATGAGGACATCATAGTGTCATAGATCTAAAAATTCCAAGAACACACCTTAGAACAAAATTAGGAAATAGATAGAAACACTAGTAGAAGAATAATATAAGAACAAGGGATCACTACCCAAGATATACTACCCCAACTACTTACTTATAAGGCCAGGGTATTGGTAAGTGTTTAAGTTTGGTTTATATGGGTTTGAGTAGGTGAAGGGTCAACCACATTTTTGCTCTTCAATTACTGGAAACCATTTGATTTTATAAGCTAATATTTAGTTTTATAGTTTACATTTTCTTATTTACATATATCATGGTTTGATTAAAATGGATCTTCATTCCCAGTTAATAAGGTTCCATACACCGTATCACTGAAATTGACACCCATTTAATTTCTATTTAACCTCACTTATATTCAGTCTCAAAATGTAACAGTAATATATAATGTATTGATTTGGTAAATTACCCATCCCAATCCCTAAGGGCCTATACACCTCATGAATTTAAACTAGAAATCACTCAATCATAGCCAAAGAGAATCTCATGTAACCAGAGGTGCATAGATGACATGGGTAGAAACTGGATATTTACAATGCCACCATCAACCTATATAGGAAAACACTATTTAGATTGATGCTAACATTTTAAATAACAAAATCCCTACTGTATAGAAGTTTTTAGTATCAAAATAATCTATATAAGCAACCATGGATCACTCAATAATCACAGGCAACACAAGTAATGAAAATAGTGAAATTAACCTATATGGCATGGAATGTTCTTGGCATGTGAATACTAGGTGTCTATAATGATGCATGTAAAGATTCTTCCTTGCCCTCATCTCATCGGTCCAAGGATAAATATCACTAAGGCATATCAAATACCATAACTCATGTGAACCACCCAACGGTGAAAGGTTATCAAGTGTAATAAGAATAATAAAGAACAACATTTTCCCAATCCTAAGAAACTTGGTATTTATCCCAAACATGGGTTAGCTACTCCTAGTCATGTATTATAACCAAGTTCCCTTATGTTCCTAATATCATGTCTATATTCCAAAAAAATAAGACAAAATAAAATAAAAATTCTTTGATTCCACTTTGTCACATCCTGAACCCAGGTGCCATTCAAAGGTTCCCTAAGCTTAGTTGGCCACATGTTCTTAAGTGAACCTCCCAATATGCCAGAGGATTTTGACTAGTAGTAGTGGACTAGGGTGTGTTTGTGGGGAGAATATTCCCTTATTATTAGAGTGTATCATAGAATATGTATAATAATAGGTAAATAGTGGAAGCATGTAATAAAAGAATAACTCAGTGGAAGTAGATATTAACATCTAAGCATCATATAATAATCAAAAGATGGAAGTTGTATCATATACAAAACTATGATGATACATGTCATGTCACTAAAAAACTAGAAATCATGTATACATGGTATCATACAATACATGATATAAAAAAGAAGAAAAAAGAAGTCAAAAACTATGCAAGCATCTCGATCACTGGTCCAATAATCTACTACCAAGATCCATCCTAATGAAAGCAATCAAGATATAATGTCCAAAGCGAGACGCTTCCACTTGTCAACACCTACATACATATAATATTCCTAGGTACCATTAGTCACCCAGATAGGGTGTGAGATAAATCACAATAAGACACCACTAATGGTGTCTATAACATACAATCCACGAAATATAAACTGATAAAATGCACGTATATATAAATTTAAGGACATCACAGTAATGTAAATACCCCGATAACATATTCAGCCTCAACTAGGGTCTGAACATGTAATCATTTAATTAATTATGTTCCAATTTATAGTAAGTGATGTATGAGGATATAAGGTGTGACCAAGGAATCCTATGATAATAATAATAACATGGGTTATAAGGAAATAACCAGGGCATCCTTAATGATGATCATAATAAAGAGGATCCAAGGTAAAAACCAAGGCATCCTTGACCTCAAGGGTCAAGTAAACTCAGTAATAACCTATATCTCGGACATAAGGTGTATGGGTGTAATCTAATGGGCATCACCCAAGGCATTCCACCATAATATAATTTTAACTGAGCCTAAGGATCGTTTTTAAGATAAAATAGGATAAGCAATGACTCAGCCTAATGGGTGTATCCATGGCACCACATGTTCAAAGATATCAAGCTAGATTCGAGGATTGTATCCAAGGCATCCTAATATCTAAATAATAATGAAGGGATCCTATGGTGCCATGTTGGGAATCCACTAGTAGAAAGGGGCCAGGTTCCAAGGTGGGTATCTTCCATGGTAACTGACATCCTTGAATCAGAATGGTGTCCTATGAATGCTCAATGAATTCCCTCTAGAATACATGGATAGAAAAAGTCTAAACACTCCTATAAAGAGAACAGATCTATATACAATAGGAACATAATACAAAATTCATTAATTAAAGATTCAATGTAATACTCATTCCATTTAATAATTCAATAAGTTAATTCAGTAACCTTTTATTAGTGTGATAAGGTATAATAATTACATGCAACCATTTATTATTTTAATTCCTTAATCAATTATTTGGTTCACTCATTTACCATTCATAAAAATGAAAAGGTGGGATAAGTACAAGCAACCATATTCAATTCCATTATAATGAACTAGGCTAAGTGATATCTATAAATATACTTTCCAATTAACATTTGAAAGGTTAAATAATTATTTGGGACACTTTCCTTAGAAGGGTCATGTTATACTATACATGTAATAGAAATTAACAATTTAATCATTTAATTATAACACTTACCTTTAAAGAGACCAATTCAAGATCACCTAAACAGTAGTGCAGATAGTCATAAAAAACCACTAAAGACATATTTAAGAGCATACCATGCATGGGGTGAAAGTCGTTTAGGTTACATCCTCCAACAACATGAGGAAAAATGATGAACAAGGCTCTATAATATGAGCATGATGATTATAATAATGGAATATTAATTTAATAAGCATCTCCCATGAAATCAGCATGTACACAATGACGGCTGCTTATAAAATGTTGAGACTTATGGTATGAGTCATAGACCACCAACCTCAAACCTATAGCACTCTCTGCATCTAGTATCAACCCTTAGTTTGGCATGGATCAAAATAAAATGATGAATGGATCAATGCCTTGAAAATAGGAAATATGAAACTACAT
Organism: Viscum album; assembly: GCA_963277665.1. Classification (NCBI taxonomy): domain Eukaryota; kingdom Viridiplantae; phylum Streptophyta; class Magnoliopsida; order Santalales; family Viscaceae; genus Viscum; species Viscum album. Next base: position 1,891,340,013 of record OY728122.1, on the reverse strand, counting down.
CAAAATAGCATCATTGATGTTAGGTCCACTAGGTTAGATACCCTGAGAGGGGGGTGAACCAGGGTATGATAGATTAAAAAAATCCCCTATTTATCTTGTTTTGTTGTTAGAAAAAACTCTCTTCTCTCTCCTTCCCATTGCAGAGTATGAAAAAAAATTAAAGTAAGCATAGAACACAATGATTTTACTTGGTTCACCTTCACTGGGCTACGTTCAAGGAGCATACACTGGTGATGTGCTGATGTACCAAATCCACTAAAATCACATTACTGTTTACAAAGTTAGAAGTGTACTCACTGTCCCTCCTAGTTTACAACCATTAACAATTTGAGAACTCACTGCTCTCTCAAATAAAGTGAGAACACTGCTTCTTCATAAGATCTAATCATATTTTAAAGACCTATAGGCCCTTTCATTATCTCTAATGAGTGAATCCTTCACTATATGTAGATGCTCTGTTGAAGTCCAAATTTCATCCACTAAAGAATACCCCTTTTCCACTAATCACTGGGAAATAACCGTTGGAAATGTCTTCGTAAATATCCCTACTTCGTGAAGTTCCCAACTTCGCAAAGCTCAAACAAGCCTTCACGAAGTCCCTCTTCTTTATAAAGAACAGACCTTCGTAGAGCTCAGACCATCGCAGAGCTCAATCCTTCATAAAGAGACTTCCTTTGCAAAGCTCACTGAGCCAACTTGGAACACACCTCTTTCATGGAGCTAGATTAGACGCTGTGAAGATCCTACCTTTCACAAAGAAAACTTCCTACGTGAATCTCCTTTGTGATTCGAGAGCTAAAAATGTTTCTTCAAAAACTATCTACTCTTTTCAAGGGGGTCATGGACTATTTTTAGGTGATTCCACTAACTTGAGAACCTTCCACACAATGTCAGTGCCACATTAGCACAAATCGCAAAGCTCCATAATTTCAGCCGAAATTATCTCTATATCACGAAGCACCATGGAAATTTATGGATTGTGGAGCTCGTCATAATTATAGATAATTCCGTCAATTCATTTTCACAAATTCCGCAATGATCCCTCACAATGATCTTCATCTCTACTGTTCACGAAGCTCATCGTAATCATAGATATCACTGTCAACATTATTCTAGTATCTGCAAAATCTACTTCAAGAAACCCATATTCACAAAACTCATTCCTTTGTCATATTTTTATGAGATCTTCAAAGAAATCGACTTTTCGTGATGCTCACAAAATCCCAAATTTTGGACCCCAAAAATTTGGAAAACACTGTAGAATGGTGCCACCTTGTATTTTTTTCTTTTCTACCACCTCCATATCTTCTATTCCTTTGTCATGGTTCTTTTTAAACATGGATTTTCAATAACATCTCTCAAACTTGACAATTTACCTTGAAAACCTACTTTGTTAACAAATACAACCAACCTAAAAAAGTTGCAATGTTACCTTAAGAGACTTTTACTCAAAAATCTCCCTCTTTGGGTTTGTTGACAACTCCTCTCATAACGATTATATACACTTTGATACCTCATTGAATCTACTTCCATCATCTACCACCAATAACCTCTTTTGATTCAGATAGCGACAAATGATTCACTCACCACATACTATAAGCCCACATGATCAATGCTCAGCATGAGAAACAATAGTATGATGAAAATTTCATCAATGAATTACTTCATTTCTGACACCAATTGTTGATACCATATTGATACCAATAAACTGCTTTCATCACAAATTGCAGCTATCAGGATATCTAATCTTTGATCAATCACTTCAAACATTTTCATATTTAATATTATCCCCTTATCTTGTTACTCCCCCTATCTCACTGCTCCTCCTGTCAACTTCTCCCCGTGTCTTTGACTAAGATATTTTCTACTATAAAAGCCACACTTTCTTCCTCTTGAACATTCACATTTTCTCCCCCTTTTTCAAAGAACCCAAAGGTCACTCCTTTGTAGTATGAAACTTGTTTCAGCCCATATAGTGCTTTATTCAACCAAAAAACTTTGTTCTCATCTTCATAAATGATAAAACCATCTGACTTCTCAATATAAACTTCTTCTTCTAGAACCCCATTCAAAAATATAGATTTAACATCCATCTAAAACACTTTAAACTTATGTTTCACTACAATGGCTAGGAATAATCTAATTATCTCTAGCCTTACAATCGGTGCAAATGTATCATCAACATCTATACCCTCTATCTGGGAGTATCCTTTGGACACTAGTCATTATTTGTTTTGAATCACTATGTCATATTCATTTATCTTGTTGTGATAGACCCATTTAGTCTCAATGACATTCTTATCTGGTGGCCATGAAACAATCTCCCAAGTCTGATTCTTCTCAATTTGTTCAAGCTCTTCATTCATTTCCTGAACCCAGTTTTCATCTTCAGTTGCATCAGCAAAACATTTAGGTTCTACCTGAGATAGTAAGGATGTTTGATGAATTGATTTCTTTATTCTTTTCTGATTAGGTGTTGTCTGATCACCAATGATATTTCACCTATCAATTTCATCTTGATTCTATGGCTTCTTTGCAAATATGGATTTTACTTTCCCGTCAAAATTATCAGTATCTTCTTATGAATCATCATTGGCTACTTCTTCTCCCACTGAGTTTCTTTCCTCCTCATCACTTTCATCAGAAAATTTTTCACTATGCTATATAATGCTCTCTTCATTCTCCACTATAGTGACATCATTGCTCTCAAATAATTTTCCCAGCCTCTTATTAAAACATTTGTATACTTTTCTTTTTCAAGAGTATCCAAGGAATATCCCCTCATCTCCTCATGACTCAAATTTTCTATGTTTTACTTTATTGAGAATAAAGTACTTATTTACAAATATTTTAATGATGTCTTATTTCCGTACCACATATCATACAGAGTCTTTCCTTTCTTCAAACACAATAGATCTATGTTCAAAATGTAGACCAATATTGAAACCACTTCCTTCCAAAATTTCTCCGATAGGTCTTTTTCAATAAGCATTGTCCTGGAAATGTTTTTGATGATCCGATTTCTCTTTTCAACCACTCCATTCTATTGGGGATTTCTCACTGAAGAAACTTGATGTCTTATACCATGTTTCTCAAGATAGTATTCCACTTGACTGTTTGTTAATTTCACACCATTATTAGTACAAAACTTCAAACTTTTATGTCCAATCATCCTTTCACACTCCCTCTGGTACTGCTTTAGGAAACTAAACACATCAAACTTATGAGAAATGACAAATACCCATGCTATTATGCTCTAGTCATCAATGAAAATAACTTAATACCTATTTTCATCAATGGATCTTGGTGAGATAGGTCCCCAAACACCAGCATGAACTAATTCAATCACTTTTGTTGATTTATTTTCATTTTCCTTGTATGTATTTCTAATGATCTTCCCTTGTTGACATGAATCACATGTATGAGTATGATCATATGAAATATTAGGGAGGTCTCTTGCTGCATCACACTTTACCAGATCTTCTAGGGATAGTTGGCATAGATGACCAAGTCGTTTATACCACAACTTGATTTCTTACTCTCGGGACAAAAATCACATATCTTCTTATACACTTACCAAGTAGAGATTTCTCTTTGTTATTTTTCCCTATAGAACCACTACACCATATTTTCCTTTGATGATACACATTTTCTTAGTAAACCTTATAGAATTCCCCGATTCACATAGTTTGCTAACACTAAGAAAATTTTGACTGAGTCCTTCTACTATTAAGACATCAGCACGTCTCATCTCTTTGCCCCCAAACCTGACCTTTCTTGAGCCAATAATATTCATGCATTCATCATTTCCAAACTTGAAAAATTCTTCTTTTTTATACTTTATTCTTGTGACAAGGTCCTTATTTTCAGTCATGTGAGATATGAAACCACTATCAAGGATCCATACACTAGAACGGTCTGATGCTTTAAAGGAAATTTATGTCACCACTGACTTCTCATCCTTTTTCCTTTTTATCCATGTCTTTGACCTCACACTCGGTGTAGTTTGAAAAAAATGTTCTTCCTCAGAGTACGATGTCCCAACTTCATCCTGTAGATCTAAAAATTGATTTTTCATTTTCAACTAACCTATTGGTTTGTTGATTTGCTACTCACGGCTATTTTTATTTTTCCTTGGTAAATTTATTTATATGGTTGATGTACAATATCTAGCCATGTTCCCAAATTATCTGCACCAAAATAAATTTCCCTAAAAGAATGTTCTATAGTATCGAGCTCTGTTTGGATGCCAATATTGTTCTTATGCCCTTCAGTATCTCCTGGCCATGGAACACACATACTGTGACTATCCCATATTTCCAAAAACAATAACACCTGATGTAGGGTACATTATTGTGTGTCATTTATGAACTTCTAGTTTCCCCTTGGGATCTTTGAAAATTCTGATTCTGCTTTGTTCCCAAATCAACCTTCAATCTCAGAACAGGTTTTTGTGGTCTGACTTCAATTTGCATAGCTTTTTTCGATCAAGTCCCACATAAGCCTTAGCATCTGAACATAATTGATGATTCCTTTCTACAGAACCACTATGCTCAATTTTTAGCTTCTCAACTTTTTGATTGATCTGCTTTCCTGATGTCGTAGCAGGAGTCAAGATTTTTTCTTTATCCTTAACTTTTTTCGGAAAACCAAAAACTTATCCTTCAAGTTATTCAATACGCTTGATTTGATCTTTCATTGTGTTATTCAGGCCATCGATCTCCCTTTTCTATTCTTCAACCTTGATTTTATACTCACTAACTGATTCTGAGTCCTCTGGTGTTGATGAATTGATTTTATCAATTTCTTCCATCAACTAAGACTTATCTTCTTCTTACTACTGCATATAGAGTGTTGGGTCACGAACTACTTTTTTGGATTCCTTTCTTTTGGCTCTCAAAACTTCTATCTCTTCAAGAGATGCCTCTAACTCGTCTTTCATATCAACTCTTCCTTCAACTTCTTATTATTCATCAATGTCAGTTTCATCCTTTCTCTGAGAACTACTGACAACTCCCACCATAGAATTTTCTCCACGATCTTTGCAGTTCTCTATCTCTTCAACCTCCTTAACCTCAGACTCAACTAAACTGTCACATTCTTGTGAAATAAGATTATTCATTTTAAAGAAATTTCTCTGGAACTGTTTCTTGCCTTTCACATAGGCTGAAGACTTCTTCTTGGGAATTTTGACTTCATCGACATCATCATCTTATTGAAACTTTTTGGGGCACTTTACTACAAGATGACCAACCTTTCCACATCTAAAGCAAGAAAGTGGTAGATTCCCTTTAAACATTCCTTTTTCTCTTTGAATATTTGAGGAAAGGAATGACATCACCTCATCTATCTCCTTTTCTTCCTAAGAATATTCAATAGTGAGCTTCTTCATGGATTTGAATGCCACCTCTTTGTATTTATCCTCTTCCATAGCATCATTATCATCATTTTTCATTTTATATGATATAAGGGTACTATATGAGTTATCCAGTGTTATCTCTTTTGGATACTTGTCTTCCAATACTGAAACCTTTGGATTGAATAAAGGTGGAAGTTTCCTCAGGATGCACTTCACAAAATTTATGTCATCAATGAATTCACCAATACCTCACATGTATTCCACAACAATATTTATCCAGTCAAAGAATGCATCAACAGACTCATTTAGGTTCATTCTAATATCTTCATAATTATTCCAAAACACTTGTAGCTTTGCTTCTCTGGCCTTTGAATCTCCTTTATGTATGTTCAAAAAAAATTCCCACATTTCATGTGATGTTTTTCACGACATTACCTTCATATAGATATCATTGTATAGGGATCCCCCAAAAGCATTGATTCCCTTAGTGTCAGCATCCAATTATCTTTACTCAGCTTTCAATAATGCACCACTATTAATATTGAATGTTATACCATGCATTGCTGCTATAAACACATCCATTCCCAAAGATCGAGAGTAGTGTTGCATTCGATTATTCCATAGCTGAAAATTGTTCCCATCAAAGATCGGAATCCCTTTATAATTCGTGACCTCTATTTGAGAGAGAAACACTTATATAAACTTTTCCTTCTGATACCAATTATTAGGTCCACTAGGTCAGATAACCTGAAAGGGGGTGAATCAAGGTATGATATATTAAAATAACTACCCCTATTGATCTTGTTTTTTTATTAGACAAAACTATCTTATCACTTCTCGTGGAAGAGTATGAACAAATTTTAAAGTGAGCACAGAACACATCAATTTTATTTGGTTTACCCTCACTAGGATACATCCAAGGAGCATAAACCGGTGATGTTCTGATGTACCAAATCCACTAAAAGCACACTTTTGTTTACAAAGTTTGAAGTGGACTCATTGTCCCTCCTAGTTTACAACCATTCACAATTTGAGAACTCACTACTCTCTCAACTAAAGTGAGGTCACTGCTTCTTCATAAGATCAAATCACAGTTTAAAGACTTGTAGGTCCTTTAATTATCTCTAATGAGTGCATCCTTCACTATATGTACATGGTCTGTTGAAGTCCAAATTTCATCCACTGATGAATGCCCCTTTTCCATTGAACACTAGGCAACAACCTTTGGAAATATCTTCACAAAGCTCTCTACATCATAATGTTCCAATTTTTTCAAAGATCAAACAAGCCTTTGCGAAGTCCCTACTTCTTTAAGAAGCACACACCTTAGTAGAGATTGGGATATTGCAGAGCTCAAGACATCACAAAGTGACTACCTTCACAAAGCTCACTAAACCAATGTGGAACACACCTCTTTCGTGGAGCTAGATTAGCTATCGAAAAGCTCCTACCTTTTTCAAAGCACACTGCCTCTGCGAACCCCCTTTTTGATTTGAGAGCTACAAATTTTTCTTGAAAAACTCTTTACTCTTCTCAAGGGGGTCGAGGTTTATTTATAAGCGATTTCACTAACTAGAGAACCTTCCACGCAATGTCAGCATCGCATCAGCTCAAATATCAAAGCTCCATAATTCCCACCAAAATTCTCTCTATATCACAAAGCACCATGGTAATTTTTGGATTGCAGAACTCATTGTAATTGCAGAGTACTCTATCAATTCCTTTATGTCGCTGCCACAATGCTCCCTCACAATTCTCTTCATCTTTATCGTTTTCAAAGCTCGTTATAATCACAGGTATCACCATCAGCATTTTTCTAGTCTATCCGAAATCCACTTCAATAATCCCATCTTTGTGAAACTCATTCCTTTTCCATAATTTTACGAGATCTTCAAGGAAATCCACTTTTTGTGATGCTCACCAAATCCCAAATTTTGGACCCCAAAAATTTAACAAACACTAGAGAACAGTGCCACCTTGTATCTATTCTTTTGTACTGCCTCTAGACCTTCCATTCCTTTATTATGGTTCTTTTTCAACATGTATTGTCAAAAATGTCTCTCAAACATTGACAATTAACCTTGAAAACATGCTTTGTCAACAAACACAACCAACCTAAAAATGTTACAATGTTACCTTGAGATAATTTTTCCCAACAGTCGAGAATGAGACAAATGATGAATGGATCAAGATGAACCAAGTACTTACCGATGTTCATCCAACATGAACAATAGTGATCAAATCAAACTTCAGATGGAAGAGTAATTGACGATCTAAGGAAAAATTCACTTGGGATCTCTAATGGATGAAAAGAGAGATCCCTGGTATAAGGAATGAAAAATAGGAGAAGGTTTCATCTTGATTATACTCTAGGGGAATTTTTGTTCATTTTACTCATTTTTTACTAGGTCATATGGTTTGGACGCATGGTTGGAAAAACCGTTCACCAACCGTGCACCTCTCACTGCTTAGGGAGGTGCCTTGCACAGTTTCATGTTCATGTTTTGGCTAACTATGTGCAAACCCTACAAACCCCTTTGCTACATTTTGTTGAGCTACCCACATAGGTATGTGTCCCCTGGCACATGGTTAGGGAAAATTTTGAACCCTACTTTCTCCTCTCAAAATCGCTACATGGTTAGGGGAAATCATGTAGATTGGATCACACAATTTCTACTAACCATTCATCCCATTTCATTTTTTCACCAATCGGGGTTTCGAGCTCCGGACAAGCCCCAAACACCCTCGTAACCTCTGTTACCTCACTAGGCATCCATATTAGTTACAAAATGAAAGATCTAGACCAGAATTTATAGGATTTATACCTGATATAAAAATGGTCTTCTTATATAATCTAAAATTAAAAAAAAATTCTCTTTTTGGATAAAAAGTTATGTTTTTTAGAAAATGGTTTTTATGGGTTTTCAAGTTCTTCACTAAACTAAAAGTTTTCTTTTCCTTATGTCACTTACTAATATTTTTGTGTTTATCCTGCATTTTAAAATTTTATTCACATGGATTAAGGATGGGTAAAGGAAATAAATATTTCATGTTCAAAGTCGTGAATATTTTTTCATAAAAATAAATCATGTTTTAATTGAAAAGTTTAATATTGTGAAAAAATGGATACTTAGTAGAAGTGTCCTCTATGTAATATATGGGTTTATTATATTATATTTATGACCTAAATCTCTAAATATATAAACCTAAAATATATTTAGGAATGTAATAAATTGAAATATAGTTTAAAGACAATAATATTTTATGATTAAGTTCGGGTCCTTACATTTAGTCTCAACTAGATTAGAAAATCCTCCATTTCTAAGGTGATTTCCATGAGAAATTGTATGTTCTTACTATTAATATTCTTTACTCTTTGGAATTTTCTTTATAATATTTCTCTTTAAAAATTATTATAGACACCCAAATATAATGACATGAAAATTATTAATATCCTATAATGTTATTATATCAATGTAACAACCACTATTCAATCCTTTTCATCCACTATGAAAAAAAATCAACATCTATCATGTGTATGAGCTGATTACCACCTCTATGAAATGATGTGGTTTGTTTCTCATCACCACCTCTCATGGATGGTGAAAAGGAATTATTTTTTAATTAATATTTTTCCAATGTGAATATTATAATTCTAAAATGATAATTTATCATATACCTTCATTCCAACCCATTTTTTGAGAAATAGAATCATTAATTGTGCGTATGTTCAGACTATTAGCTCTATGAATGAAAAATTTCATTTTTCATAACCACCCTTCATGGATGTTTTTAAGAATTAATTTAATTTAGTTAAATAATATTTTTTACATTTATTATATTCTATAAATGTTTTATTAATATCATATAAATACATTTCCTTGCTCATTAAATCATTATAACACGCTCCTGTTTGTGTTAGTTTTATCACCTATGAGAAGGATGTTATTATATTTATTTCCTAATGATTAAAAAATATTAAATAACTATAAAATCATGTAATAATAAATTATTTTTTATTTTTTAATAATTCAGGAAATGTGTTATTGGTATTTAATATATTTATTAATATATCAACTTTTGATGATTAAACACACCAAATTTTATTCTTTATAATTTCTTTTTTCTTAAAAATGGAACATTATCTTCCACTAGTTGAATAGGTATTTGATTAATAATTTATAAACATAGATTCTAGTATCTTTGATTTTCTATGAATGATGATGTAGAACTACCAATTTCAGGTAATTAATGATTTATTTAGGTATTTTAAGTATATAAAGTTACTAGGTTGAGTGTTGGGAGGTTTGGAGGGGTTTTGGAAAATTTTTAAGGATTTTATAGAGGTTAAATGTTTGAGAAAAGTTATTAGAAACCATGAAACACCTCCTAAGAAATCATGAAACTAAAAAGTGGGAACTAGGTTGGCGCATGGTTAGGTGCATGGTTTTCCCAAATCATGCAGCCACCCAGGAGAAACTATGAAAATTAGAATAGAGGGGATTATAAAGGTTGATGTACATCTCATCAAACCAAGAAATACAATTGTTAGAGGGGTGTTCGGAGGCAGTGGTTAGTGCATAGTTTGTGCATGATTTTTCTAATTGTGTGCCTAACTTTGCAGGGTTAAAAATTAGATCCGTATTTTGTGTATTTAATACAAATTAGACCCTTAACCCCTCTTTTTTACCTTAATATTATCCTAACTTTAATTCATCTCCCTCCTAAGACTTTTGATACCTTTACCCTTAATCGAGGAGTAATCCATTAGTGAATCTTAGTGCATTGGAGTCCTGGTTTCCTTAGTAAGTTCTCATTCTTAGTAGTTTATCTTAGTTTTATTATTCTTACCCCTCTTGGATTCATGGATATAATCTTTTGGGGATATATAAATGGTGTGTGATTATAATCATGATGAGATATGGCTGTTTTGTGTAAAGGTAAAAGGATCTAAGGATACTTTTTGGAAGATTGAAGCTAAGTTTGTTGAATAATATATGTCGTTCTTTGTTTTCTCTTAAGTTTGCAAGGTAGGTGGCTTCAATATTGACTCCTATTAGTTATAACTTTAAGGATGAATTTAAAATTGATCGAATTGATTTAATTTAATTGTGAAATTGTTGTGCAAATCATGATGGAAACCCTATTTAGTTATGGTTTGTGAAATTGGGTAAATTTTCTGTTTTATGGAAAGTACAATTGGTTAAATGATTTTAAAATGAGAATTTTAAAATGCGGGTTTGTTTTTTATTTATAGAAATATATTTTTAGAAAAAAATTCAATAAAAATATTATTTTATTGTAATAGTTTAACATTATTTGGTCATAATCGTTGGGTATGAGTTGAATGGTATAGATAATAGTCATGAAGTACTGCAATCAAAGGGATGGGCTATGGACATGAAGTTATACTATATGTGGTAATTCCAAGATTGTGTGTGGGAGTGTGTTATGGATGCGTGGAATGGAATGGGTTATTCCAAATGGAAATGTGAAATGCTTTGAAGAGTTGTTTGGTTGCATTCTATGAAAATGTTTTTGGTTGGGAAAACTTGTTGATGATTTGATATAAACTTCTTGAGATTTGGTTTTAAATATTTTATATAAAAGTGATAACTTGTTATATACTAGTGGTATGAGTTGGGAAGTGATTGGTTAAATCCTACTAAGTTTTATACTCACCCCCTTTTTGGGATATTTGGTGTGTTTGTAGATATTGTATATCAAGACACAGGTAAAGGAAAGATATCCAAGTTCTTTAGTGATGCATTTTGATACCATGGGCATGGAATTTGGAGTTGGATCTTGAAGTGGGTTGATATTTTTTGAGTTTTTATCTTCCGTGTCTTTGAGTTATTTTGTTTTAGTTTCTATATTGTATTCTAATATGGTTCATGGTCATATTTTGGTTTTTTTTCATTGGGTTAAACTTTGGATTGTATTACATTGTTCTCATGCATCATATAGTGGTTGTTTGGTTATATTATTCCTAGTTTGGTTGTTTATTTTCATAGGGAAAATCATCCCCCAAAATTTTATGAAGACCTTGGAATTTATTTCCGGCCTTTTGTGCCTTGGGGATGTCACCTAAGGCCCAGTAATATTCTATCTCTTCCCAGAACAATGGGTGAGGGGTAGGATGTTACAAATGGTATCAGTCTTGGTCGGTTCATCTTTTATTTTGGGAAAATGGTATTTTTTCTATCTTGGGGTTGTAATGGTAGTAAGGAGCGTGATCATCAAGACTCAAAATTTTGATCATAAAAAGGCATAGCTAACATATTTAGGTTGAACCTCAAGTTACCAGGGAGTTTGTGTACATTAGTGTTTTGAGACACTCCTAGGAATTGTAGCATCATCATTATGGATTTAGCTGATGAGTAGAGCACAACGTCCGTTGATAGAAATTACTTCCCACTAGGAGTTCATAATTCATTTTGAGTAATGATTTATAATTTGGTTTAAAAAATATATTTAAAAATAGTTGAAAATTTTTTTATTTTAAAAAACATGGTGGAGTTTTAAAAAGTGGTTTGAAAGTGGAAAAAATGTGGAATTTTGGAAATACTTGTTGTGATATTTGTGATGTGGTAAAATTTTAAATTTTTAATCCTTTAGTTTCTATAGATTTAAAATAGATTTCATTTTATTTTGGTTATAGAAAATGGAATTGGTTAGGAATAGAAGAAACCAACTGGAAGAGGCTCTTGAGAATGTGGTTGCACCTAAGCCATAGGTAAACCAACTACTAGTTTAGAGTATTTTCCAGGCTTTTTAAGCTATGGATAGAGGGAACTAAATGGATGAACCAATGAAAGTGTATTATTACATTCAATTCCAAAAGAAAAATCCACTAATCTTTTGGGGTTATTTGAAACTAGAAAAAAATAAGTGTGGATGAATAGTATGAATCGAATATTAGATTTCCTCGGTACACCAACTAAGTTGAAGGTCAAGTTGATAACTTATATGATAGGGGATTTACCACACCAATGGTGAGATTTATCAATTTAGGATAAATTAGACTAAGGCGTTGCATGTGATAATTTTGAAGAATTTTTCAAAAAACAATTCTACCCTCACATGGTCAGAGTTTCTAGAATGACTGATTTCTTTAGTTAGAGGTGGTTGAATCTCTTAGGGATAGATTAAATGGATAAATTCATGAATTTAGTCTAATTTTTACTCTAAGTTGCTTCGAATTTTTTCTTTAAGGCACACATTTTTTGAATTGGGGTTGAGGAAAGATATTTACATGAGGATATTTTTTCTTTGTATAATGGATTATATAGAGATGGTCAATAGATAAACAGTGGTAGAAAGAGACATCTTGGGAACTATGGGTCGAGGAAGCATGTTGATGCTTATGGGAAATGGTGAGAACCATGATGTTGATAATAAGAGAAAGAGAGATACTTATGTCCAAGGTAGTGGAATGACTCTGAATCATATGGTTAGATCGGTGAATGTTCCTCCAAAACACAAGAGTAAGTTGGGCTATTTTCACTATGGTTTTTTGGATCACATAAAGTGATATTGTAAAAAACCACCTAGATCATGTCAAAATTTCAATAATATGGGAAATCTTCAGTGTTATTGTCACAATGATTGAAGGTCAAGTGTTTGGGTCATATTTCATGTTTCGTGGACATCATATGCTTTAGTGGGATGAGGGAATCATAATAGTTCTCATCATAAAAACTGAGGAATCCATGGTAATTCTATAAATACCATGACTCCTCAACATGGGAAATCTCAACAGGATAATAATGAACAAAGTTTAGCAAGTAAGTAGTTGTATGAATCCGATCAAGTGATTGTGGATAATCAGTATAGACCATTGATAGTGAGATGTATGATTATTTTGAATTATACCATTATGAAATATTTGTTTTATATGGGTTCATCCTATTCATTTATTTATTCTTGTGTTGTTGATCTTCTAGGTTTGCCTATTGAGATGATGCCTTTTGTTTTGAAAGTTCAAACTTCTTTTGGACAAAGAGAATGTAGAGCCTTTATTTTCAAAGAATGTTCTATAACTATTTATGGAGATAAATTGATATGGTATATCTCTATGAATGATATGGATTTCTATGACATAATCCTAGGTATGGATTGGTTGACAATTTTCAATTCTCACATCAACTATTATACCTAAAGGGTTAACTTTAAAACTGATGATGGTGTCAAGCATCTCTTTAGATGAGACCAAAATATAAAGGTAAGTGCAGTGGGATTATTGGCACCAGTAGTTGGAAATATCTCATATCAGTTGGTAGCATTGACCTTGGCATTAGTGGATGAGAATTAGAATGGTGGTTTTCTAGCAATTGTTGATCAGTTTTCAGATGTTTTACTTGATAATTTCACAGGGTTTCCACCCACAAGAGAAGTGAAGTTTATGATTTATATCATACTAGTGACTAGTATTATCTCAATTCCATATTATCAAATGGTACCAATATAATTAAGGTAATTAAAAAGTTTAGTTAGAAGATTTGGAAAGCAAAGGATTCATTCATCCTAGTACGTCTCTGTGGGTAGCACTGGTTCTTTTTATGAAAAAGGGGAATGGAACTCTTCTACTCAATATAGATCATTGTAATATTATCTAATTTATGATAAAGAATTGGAATTTAATTCCACACATTGATGGTTTGTTTAATAAATTGAGGGGATCCCAATAGTTCTCTAAAATTGACTTGTGTTCAGAATGTCACCGATTATGGGTTCAGAAGGAGGATATTCCAAATACATCTTTTAGGAGTATACATGGACATTATGAGTATATGGTTATGCCTTTCAGTATTATGAATTCACCGGTTGTCATTATGGAATTTATGAATAATATATTTCAAAGGTATATGGATTGATTTGTGGTGGTGTTTTCGGATGACATATTGGTGTATTCAAGGACAAGTTATGATAATGATCAACACTTGGAGACATTGTTGGGTATATTGTAAGGTCATCATTTGTATGAAAAAATTTCAAATTGTGATTTTAAGATACAAGAGGTATGTTTCCTTGTACATGTCATCTATAAAAATATATTTTTGTAGATCAAGAAAAGATATAGGTTGTTATCTCTTGGAAACCACCAAAGAATTTCTTCAATATGCACAGTTTCCTTAGATTAACTGGTTATTACCAATGATTTTTTCATGATTTTTCATTACTATATTCTCCGATTATAGATTTGAAAATTAAAAATTTTATATTCCAATGGAATGAAAAATTTCAAAAATCTTTTCAAGAGCTTAAATTTCACTTTACATTAACATCAATCTTGATATTATCAAAATTGGGACAAAGATATGTGGTGTATTGTGATGATTCGAGATCTAGTTTGGGATGTGTTATCATGTAGGGATATTATGTACAGACCCAAACCCTGATATCTCAGAGTCGGTGCCTTACTTAATTACATTGGTATAATAAACAAGGAAGTCGTAACCTAAAGGACTGAATAGTTCAGTGGCTTTGGAAACCAGATACAAACATAAGTTTTACATTACAAATTGAAAGAAAAATAAAAAATAATCTCTATAGGAAATTCTAATAAAATTCTCTATTATCCCTACAATTCATTTATAATAGACATCTTCACATCCTGGGAAAAAAATAAAACATAAGAAAGTGGTGAGATCTGATGCTTAGTAAGGGTAAAAAATATAGCGGAAGCTATCAAAAATAAACATAAAAATTAAGTCATGGTGAATAACTAAAAAAAATTCCATTAAAACATAATATTGAGCATAATATGGTAGTAATAAAAGTTAAATAAATAATTCCATATAAATAATCACATCAGAATAAAACTTAACCATGAATATTCTACTAGATGAATAATCACATGGGATATCAACTACTAATATCATAATGAGGGAATGCATTATACTGGACATAATAAACAAACCATCAAGTAATAGAACAATAATTCTACATAAATTGGTAAGGTTTCATCCAAAACCCAGTCAAGTTTGTCTCATGAGACCTATCGGTGCATTGAGGGGCTATAACGGCCCCCACACATCTCTTACTAAGAGCAGTCTATTCCTCATATGTAAAATAATCGATTTAAAAATATATATTTAATTAAAAGTTTCATATAAAACTTTTAAATATTTTAATCATAATCATAGATGAAAATACTCTAATAAAATCATTGATAAATTATTGAGAGAAATACCCTTTTACTTTGGAAAGAAGAGTTCTTTTAGAAAATCATTTGTATTTGTCATAAAATCATATTGTAAACATGAATATCACGAAAAAGAAAAGGGGTGGACAATGAAATTATTATTGAGGTGCAAATTATGTTTGAGGGGAAAATTATGTACAACTAAAGTGAAAACAAGTAAAAATAGTTTTTAAGAAACCTTAGAAATATGCCACTTCTATACAGTTTTAAAGAAAATATAAGTCTTTAAAGTGGGAAAATGATTAATTTTTTACATAAAACTATAAATGAACTAAGATATTTTTCAATGATAAAAAAGAGTGATTTTATAAAAATATATGTGTCTTAAAATATATTTTGGAGTGTAATTGAAAATGGGTAAAAGAATCGGGAAATTCCCTTTAATCAGGCTTTCTTATCGGAAAAAAATTGAGAAGGGAATTTTGTAAAACACATATTTACCCATAAAATAAAGATAAAATAATCTAGATACATTATTTTAGAACATGTACATATAATTTATAAGAATTATATAAAAATAAATCATAATTATATTGGATTAAAGAGAGATAAGTCTTTACCCAAATAAAAAATGGAGGTTCGGGTAGAATCTCTTTCCACTTTGCAAATAGACAAACTGTATGCCCCATAAAATTAATAATCATAAAATGAAACATTTAATACCATGAATATAAATATATTAATGATATTATACATCAAATTTTAGTATACATGCACCACATATAAGAAATAGTAGTGAATAAGTCAAATAAAGGTGAGATGAGGACACCCTTACCTTATGTTTAATTGTGTTCTGAACTTGATCTTAATATCCTAAATAATAAGATTAAATACATTAATTAATTAATTAAGAAAATATTCTACATATATTTAATTTATTATAATTTTATTAAGTTTGTTTATGTCCTTTTTTATGAGTTATAAAATATAATTTTATCATTCGTGAGCATTTGTTTCCATGGTTTTCATGATCAGTTTACTTTTATATACATATAGAAGATCATGTAAAATGAAAATAGTTATTAAAAATTGAAATTATATGTTACTAATGAAATTATAGATTATTAAATGGTTATATAAGTCATTTGTTTTTTGTTTTAGGATGAATCATTCGATAAGATGTTAGTGATAATCATTTAGATTATTTTGACAGTTTTTCAATCATCACGCGCTAGTTTTATGTTATGAATTAATGTCATGTATATATACTAGTTATATAACATTAAATAATGTTTATTACACATAATAAATTATTTTTTAACCAAAAAATGGTTTTATTATCTTCCTTGAAATCATAATTGAAAAATGAAAACACATCATCCACAAAGGCAGTAAATTAGCACATCACAGACGATGTTTTCATATTTAAAATAAAAGGAAAATAAGAAGATACATGATGGTGTATTTTTCATTAAAATAAGTAAATTATAGTATAAATAATATAATGGAGTTATCATGCATTTTTGGACATAGGATGTGAGGGAAAGATAATAAAAGAAAATAAATTAAAAGAAAAGGAAAGATATTTTTACCTCTTCAATTCTTCTCCTTGAGAACCTCCTTAGGGAAATTGGTTTTGTTATTTTGTTGAGAAAAAAACCTCATGAAAATAAGGAATATTATTTTGATGTTTATTGGGTAATAATTGGATAATATTAAAGGCTTAATAGGTGTGAGGAGAAGAGGTGGTGAGGGTGGTATTTATAGTGGAGGAGAGGGGTGTTTTTTGAATATTTTATTCATCTGTTTATTATTTTGGCTCAAGACTATGAATAGTTTGAGAATTATCACTAAATATATTAAAATAATGAATTATAATTTGATATTATGATCTTACATCATTCATACATCATCTATGAATCAATAATTTGTGTATTTATTAAATATGTTAAATTATCGTATTTCACTATTCACTAAAAATTCAACTACTTTATAAAAAACCCCAAAAATGAACCCTAAACATTTTTCAATATTTATAATTAAAAAATAAACTCCATATTATGAAAATAATTTTATAAACATGAAAATTTTAGTTTTTAATTAAAATCATCATTAATTCAAAAAATACCGATTTTAAAATTATAACTGATTTTTTTGGCACTTTAAAATATTAACTATAGTCTCATAAAATTATCTTATAATCATAATACTACAAATTATTAATTTATAAATAAATTTTATGAAAATAAATGTTATTTTAAATCATTATATTAATTATAAAATTGAAGATAAACATTTATATTTTATAAAAATATCAACACTTAATTAATAATTTCTAAAACATTTATTGACTTATACTATGATATAATTATATCATATTACCATTTATAAGATGCATAAATTTTATTTATAAATTAATAGGTGAGCTAACTATTCAAATCCTAAATAGACTACTAATATAATGAAAATTATAGCTTTATAAAAATCGGGATTTTTCACTTATTAACTAAAAAATAAATATTTCCAGAAAAATACCAAATTTCACCCTAAGATAATTTTGAAATTAATATTTTAAAATGAAGTTTATTTATTCAATAGAATTTATGAAAGTGTCAAAACTTAGTTTTAAAATAAGTGCGTTATTAAAAGGTGGTAAAACTGTGTTTAGAAAAAATATAACATTTTAATGCATAAAACTAGATTCATTCTTATCTTATGACTATAAAATAATTTGGAAGAATGTCAACAAATTTGATTAAATATATAATATATAATTTTCATAATTTTTTTAATACTATTTATTCCCTCCAATTTAATGACTAGGTTATAACGGTCATTTTAAAATAATGATATTTAACTGTATATCATTGTTTTTTAAACTTGGTGTTGTGTGAAACCTATGATATCGAAGAAATTAAATTTAAAATGAGACATAACATAAAATATTATGGTGTTACATTCTCCACTTCTATAATAAATTTAATCCTCAAAATTTTATATTTTAATTTAAAAATAAAAGGTTGATACTTCAAAATTCCTTTGTGGGAAACTATAAATAGGGTTAATAAAATATCCTCTTAATAATAGGGAAAGGGAAATGATAAGGTCACCACAAAACTAGTATTTTGGGTAGGAGATCATTAGTAGAAAGTTATAACATGTACATGGAAGAAAAAATATAACTATCAAGCTCTGATGGAGAGTTATAGAGAACATGATTATTTGAAATTTAACCATCACGAAACCATAAATCTTGTGATCTGTTAAAAGACCACTAATTTCTCAAAAATAAAAGTAAACAAATAAAGTTTTTGTTCTAAAATCCTTTTCCTAGATTTGAGGGTTTCTTTTAATATCCATAAAATCACTTGATAATATAAAAATACTTGATTCCTTTCCATTTCAGAAGCATAATATCATCCTTTTATTGTGCTTCGATCTATTTTCACTTCATCACTTACACCTAGAAATGAATGTTCATGATGAATTTTTCATGCCTAAAGTACTTTTAACGAATCATAAGGTCTTTAATTCATTTATTCGACCTTTAAATGTTTATTGAAATCAAAAAGGTTAGAATATGTTATTAATGAACAATAATTTCCAAATTTTATCTTGATACATTCCATAAGTAGTTAATCTTATGACTCGTATAATGCATGTTTGTCTACATTCAACGACCAAAAATTTAGAAGTAAGGTCACTAAATTTCCAAAATAAACTTAATGTAATATTCCCAAAATAATTAGCTTTTATTTTCACATAACAAATATATGAATACCTTAATCTCTTTTAAACCTTTATGAAACATTCATGCTTCCAAGAGTAAAATATCAGGTTGTCCTTAAATACAAACATCTAATAATTATAGCATAACATAAACCATCATATCACTAACCACCTTCATGGTCACCAATACTATATCATAAACATACACTTAATATTATCTCAACATAAAGCACATATTTAGGGTTATATTTCACAAGTCATGTGTTTTCAAGAAGATCAATATAAAAAAGAATCACTTCTCTTGATTATTGGTGTTATTCATCACATGCTTCCAATTCCTTAAAGAAGTAATGTAGTAAAATCTTTATATATCTCATGATTATTATAACCAAATAATTATTGATAAAATAATAAAATAACATAATTCTTGAATACAAACACAATCATATTAATCATTACTCTTCGTTTATGGTAGTAGTATAAGCTTCACTATGATCCATTATCCTATTTTTGTGTATATTACTTCAAAACTTGAGACATTGATTTGATTAGTGTCCCATATAATTATAGTTGAAGCACTGAAAATTGTAAGATTCTTTCCTTTCCTTACAATCATGAGCATGCTGCCCATTTTCTCTACACTTGAATCAAACTCCATTTCCACTTAAGCGTATACCAAGGTGTTTCCTTCCATAATTATCACATGTGGGAAAATACTTCTTTACCTTCTTACCTTTATATATATTTTTCCAAGATTTTATCTTCTTCTCTTACTTCCCTTTGAATCCATAAGACTTGGGTAATTCTTTCTCTATCTTTTTATAACATGATATTATTTCATCATATAATGAGAATTTTTTGGAGACTACTACCCTTCAAAAAACTAGCTAAAACCCATCAAAGAAAGGATCATTCTTACTCTTTGGATTATGTGCATTGATATGGTTATCATTCCTTACACTATACACCATTTATAAACAGTGTTATACACTAAATTAGATCATAATATTATGAAACATAATGTATAATCCCAAAAATAGTGAAATACTTAACATAAATTGAAAAAAAATATGTGTAGCTAATTGCATAATCATAAACATGGTTTCTCTAGGGAAATATTTACTATTAAATTTTTCATAGTGGTTTGTAAAGAAAATTTGAATTATCCTAAGAATATCCACTTGTAGTATCTATATAAGGATATATTATTAGGAAGATCAACATAATCTCTGCCTTACCAAAATTCTAGGATTTTATTCTATGCATATCCTCAAAATATATCTTGGGGTTATATTCCCTAATCTAGGTTTTTTAAATCTAGTTTCCAAGATTGATACTAAAATTCCTCTAATACCAACTATAATGATCGGAACCCCAGTATCTCAGAGTTAGTGCCTTACTTAATTACATTGGTATAATAAACAAGGAATTCATATCCCGATTAACTGAATATTTTAGTATATTTGGAAAACCAGATACAATAATAAGTTTTACATTACAAATTGAAATAAAAACAACAAATAAAATCCATATAAAACACCAATAAACTCCTATATTATCCTTATAATTCATTCATAATACACATTATCGCATCTTGGGAAAAAATAAAGAATAAGAAAGGGGTGATCTCAGATGCTCAGTAAGGGTAAACAATACAATGGAAGGTATCAAAATTAAACATAAATAATAATTAATGGTGAATAACTAAAAAAACATTCCATTAAAACATAATATTGATCATAATATGGCTGTAATAAAATCTAAATAAATAATGTCATGTAAATAATCGCATGATGCTGAAACTTAACTATGAATATTCTACTAGTCGAATAATCACATGGGATTTCGGTTGATAATATAATAATGAGGTAATACATAAAGTTAGACATCATAAACATACCATCAATGCCTCATCATATAATTCTATAAAAATGGGTAAGGCCTCGGCCAAAACCCAGTCTAGTTTGTCTCATGAGACCTACCAATGCATCGAAGGGATATAGTGGGCCATGCCTATCACTTACTAATTCAAATTCATTACTCATATGTTAAATAATTTATTTAAAAATATATCTTCAAATAAAAGTGTACCATACCACTTCAAAATATTTTAATCATAATCATAGATGAAAATACTCTAATAAAATCATTGATAAATTATTGATAGAAATACCCTTTTACTTTGGAAAGAAGAGTTCTTTTGGAAAATCATTTGTATTTGTCATAAAATTAGATTATAAACATTAATATCATAGAAAATAAAAGTTATGGACAATGAAATTATGTTATAGGCACAAATTATGTCCAAATTAAGTGAAAAAGAGTAAAAATAGTTTTTAAGAAACTTTATAAATAGGTCACTTTCCTATGGTTTAAGAGAAAATATAAGAGTCTTTAAAGCAGATAAAGGATTAATTGTTTACATAAAACCAGAAATTAACTAAGATAGTTTTTCATGATAAAAATAGTGTTTTTATAAAAATATTTTTGCCTTAAAACAGATTGTGGAGTGTACTTTAAAATGGGTAATAAATTGGGAAGTTCTCTTTAATCAGACTTGCTTATCGGGAAGAATTGAGAAGGGAACCATGTAAAACACGTATTTCCCCATAAAATAAAGATAAACTGATTTTTATACATGATTTTGGAACATATAAATATAAATTATAATAATTATATAAAAATAAATAATAATTATATTGGGGTAAAGAGAGAGAAGTTGTAACCTGAATGAAAAATGGAGGTTTAGGGAGAATACCTTACCACTTTGCAAATAGTCAAACCATATGCCCCATAAAATTAATAATTATCAAATGAAACATTAAATACCATGAATATAAATATATTCATCGTATTATACATAAAATGGAATTATATATACACCACACACAAGAAATAGTGGTGAATAAGGCATATCTTACATAAATAAAGGTGAGATGAGGAAACTCTTGTCTTATGTCTGATTATGTTCTGCACTTGATATTAATGTCCTGGATAATAAGATTAAATTAATTAATTAATTAATTTAGAAAACTTTATACAATTATTTTATTTATTATAATTTTATTAAGTTAATTTATTACCTTTTTATGAGTTATAAAATACAATTTTATCATTCGGGGGCGTCCATTTCCTTGGTTTTCATGATCATTTTACTTTTATATGCATATAGAAGATCATGTAAAATGAAAATAGTTATAAAAATTTAAAATTATATTTTATTAATTATATTTAGGAATATTAAATGGTTATATAAGTCATTTTTTTATTTTGGGTGAGGACGAATCATTAGATAAGACGTTAGTGATAATCGCTTAGATTATTTTGGCGGTTTTTTTATCATTACATACTAGTTTTGTGTTATGAATTAATATCATGTGAATATAATGGTTATATAAAATTAAATAAATTATATTATAGATATTAATGTATTTTTTAACCATAAAAATGGTTTTATGACCTATCTTGAAAGCGGAATTGAAAAACGAAAACATGTCGCCACGAAGGCGGTAAATTGGCACATCACGGACGATGTTTTCATATTTAAAATAAAATAAAAAGGAGAATAGATATGATGGTGGATTTTACATTAACATAATAAAATTACAATATATATATAAGATACTGGATTATTTATTCATTTTTTTACAGAGGAGGTGAGTGAAGGAGAATAAAAGAAAATAAATTGAAAAGAAATTAAAAGAAAAAGAAAGAGGTTTTTACCTCTTGAATTCTTCTCCTTGAGAACCTCCTTAGGGAAATTGATTTTGATATTTTTTTGAGACCAAAATCTCCTGAAATTGGGGAAGAGGATTGGAAAGTGGATTAGGTAGGAATTGGAAAAGATTTATAGCTTAAGATGTGTAACGGGAACAAGTGGTGAGGGTGGTTTTTATAGTAGAGGAGAGGGGTGTTTTTGGAATATTTTATTCATTTATTTATTATTTTGGCTCAAAACTATTAATAGTTTGAGAATTATAACTAAATATATTAAAATAATTAAGGATATTTCGATATTATGGGATTACATCATCCATACATCATTCATGACTCGTTAATTCATGTATTTATTAAATACAGTAAATTACCGTATTTCACTATTCAACAAAAATTCAACTATTTTAGAAAAAACCCAAAACATTTCCCTAAAAAAATTTCAAATTTTAAAATTAAAAAATAAACTCCATTTTATGAAAATAATTTTATAAATATGAAATTTTTATTTTTTAATTAAAATCATTATTTATTAGAAAAATACCATTTTTTAAATTATAACTGATTTTATGGCACTTTAAAATATTAATTAAGGTCACATAAAATTATCTTATAATAATAATACAAAAAATTATTAATTTATTAATACATTTAATGAAAATATATTTTCTTTTAAATCATTATATTAATTATAAAATTGAAAATTAACATTTATATTTTACAAAAATATCAACACTTAATTAATAATTTCTAAAACATTTATTTTATTATAATATAATATAATTATAATATTATAATTTATAAGATGTTTAAATTTTATTTATACTTTCATAAGTCAGGTTACTATTCAAATCATAAATAGACTATTAATATAATGAAAATGATGGTGAAAATCAGTATTTTTTACTTATTCACTAGAAAATAAATATTTCCATAAAAATACCAAAATTTAACCATAAGATAATTTTGACATTACAATTTTAAAAAGGAAGTTTATTTTTTTCAATATAATTTATAAGTTTCAAAATTTATTTTTAAAACATGTGCACCATTAATAGGTGGTAAAACTACGTTTTGAAAAAATATAACCTTTTAATGCATAAAACTGGATTTGTTCTTATCTTATGCCTATAAAATAATTTGTATGAATGTAAAAACATTTGATTAAATATATAATATATAAATTTCATAATTTGGTTAATACTATTTATTCCCACCAATTTAATTAATAGGTTATAATGGTCGTTTAAAAATAATGATATTTAATCGTATATCATTATTCGTTTAAGCTCGGTGTTGTGTGAAACCTATGTTGTCGAGGAAATTAAATTTAAAAGGCGGAAAACTATAAAATATTGGGGTGTTATAGATTATGTGGTAACTTATATCTCACAAAAGTTATAGTTTCATGAGAAGAAATACCAAACACACGCTTTTGAATTAACTGTTATAGTCCATGCTTAGAAGACTTGTTTCCATTACCTATTTGGTGAGAAATTTATGGTGTTTACAAATCAAAAAAACTTGTAACACATTTTCTCACAAATGGAATTTAACTTGAGACAAATAATATGGATGTATTATCTCTGAATGTTCTATTTTGACTTGATGTATACACGATAAAGTAAATTCAGTGGTGGATTCATTAAGTAGGTATTCATATAGTTAGTTGGTAAAAGAAGATTCAAATAAGTGTCAATTGATGTCGTTGATAGCCAAAATGTACATGGATTCTGAATGCCACGGTAATGTTGTGGTTTTCTTTCTGATTTCTTTTGTTCTTGATTTGGTTGAGAAGGTTAAAGATTCATAGACATCTGATTCTGAATGTCTTTATATGATGTAAAAACTCAATAGTGGGGAGACTATTGAGGGATGGAATCTTGAAAGAGGACTAGTTTTGTGTTTTTGAGATCAGATGGTCATACCTATGGGTTTTCAAGAACAAATTATTCATACTTACCACCATTTAAGATGGGATATTCATCTTAGAATATAAAAGATGTATAAGGCATTGAAATCATAATTTTTGTGGGTTTTAATGAAAGGAAGAGTGGTTGTTTTTGTTATGAGATGTCTCACCTATCATAAGTTTAAGGAAGATCAGCGGTGGTCAGAAAGTATAATATAGTATTTACTTATTCTGGTTTATAAATGGTAGCA
Organism: Viscum album; assembly: GCA_963277665.1. NCBI lineage: Eukaryota > Viridiplantae > Streptophyta > Magnoliopsida > Santalales > Viscaceae > Viscum > Viscum album. Next base: position 1,891,314,901 of record OY728122.1, on the reverse strand, counting down.
TATAGCCAAGTATTTTGTGATAGGTCTCCCAAGGACGGTTCGGAAACATGATTCCATATTGGTTATAGTGGATCGGCTCACAAATTCAGCCCATTTCATCCCTATTCATGAATCTAATATAGTGGATGACTTGTCTAAAATTTATATCAAATAAGTGGAAAAGAGACATGGAATACCCGTTTTGATAGTATCAGACTGAGATTCAAGGTTTACATCTCATTTTTGGAAATCCTTATAGAAATCCCTTGGGTCTTAGTTGACTATGATCATAGTGTATCATCCTCAAATAGATGGAAATCTGAAAGGATGACACAAATTTTGGAAGACATTATTTGATCTTTTTTAATGGATTTTGGTGGATCATGGGAGGAGTAAATACCATTAGTGGAGTTCTCATATAACAATAGTTATCAGGACTTGATATATATGGATCATTTTGAAGCATTGTATGGGTATCTTTGTTGTTCTCCACTTTGTTGGGTATAAATAGGTGAGACTTCACTTGTTAGACCAAGCCTTTTCTAAGATACAATGGAATTTATTTCCATCCATTGGTTTCTTTCATGTATCTCAATTGAAGAAGTATCAACATGATCCTGATCATGTGATTCAATGGGATCATGTTGACCTAGAGCCAGATTCTATGTTGGTTCATGTGCCAATGTGGATTGTGGATAAGCAAGAGAAAGTTTTTCAAAAAAAATTATCAGTTTAGTGCAGGTTTTATGGAAACATGGTCATATTTAGGAAGAAACATGGGAACATGAGAAGGAAATGGTTGAGAAATGTCCCAAACTTTTTCAGGCCAATGGTGGTTTTATACTTTCCAGTGACAGAAAGACCAATGGTGGGGAGAATTTAGCACCACCAGTTTCAGGTAATTAACCCTTTATTTATTTATTTTATGAATATAAAGTTACTTGTTTACGTATTGGGTGGTTTGGAGGGGTTTTGGCATGTTTTTGGGGATTTTCATGAGGTTCATGTTTTGAGAACGGTTAGTAGAAATCATGAAACACCTCCCAAGAAATCGTGAAACTAAAACGGTAGGCACTGACTAGGCGCACGATATTCCCCAACCTAGTGGCCAACTAGGAGAAATAATGAAAATTGTAATAGAGGGTCTTATCATAGTTGGTTCATGTTTTGTCTAATCGTGTGATCCAGCCATGTGAGGGGTGTTTAGAGGAAATAGTTGGTGCATGGTTTGCGCAGGGTTTGACAAACCATGTGCTTAAACTATATAGCATTAAAATTTAGATCCAAATTTTGTGTATTTAATCTAAATCATCCCCTTAATCCATATTTTGTTCTTTAATCAAACCCTAACTCGAATTACTCTCCCTCCCAAGGCTGTGGATACCTTTACCATTGATTTGGGAGTGATCCATTCATGAATATTGGTGCATTGGAGGCCTGAATTCCTTGGTAAGTTCTCATTTTTGGTGGTTTTCCTTAGTTTTATTCTTATTCCCACTCCTGGATTCATGGATCAAATATATTGGGGATAGATCCATGGTTTTTTATGCCAATCATGATGAGATATGGTTTTTTTGTAAAGGTAACAAGATCTAAAAAGGTTTTTGGAAGATTGGAACTGAGTTTATTGAAGAACTGGTCTTGTTCTTTATTTTCACCTAAGTTTGTGAGGTAAGTGGATTATCTCTTGAAAACTCTTAGTAAGAACTTAAAGAATTAATTTCAAATTGATTGAATTTCTTGAATTGAATTTTTAAATTTTTGTTTAAATCTTGATAGAAACCCACTTTAGTGATGGTTTGTGAAATTGTAGAAATTGGTTGTTTTGTGGAAAGTACAATTGGTCACATAATTTTAAAATGAAAATTTGAAAATGGTTGTTTGGTTTTGATTTACAGAAAGATATTTTTATAAATTTTTTCAATAAAAATATTATTGTATTGTAATGGTTTGACATGATTTGGGAATAATGGTTGGGAATGAGTTGAATAGGATGAATAATGGTCGTGAAGTACCATCATAAGAGGGACAGGTTATGGATGTGAAGTTTTGTTGTCAGTGGTAACACCAAGATTGTGTATGGGTGTGTGTTGTGGATGTGTGTAATGGAATGGGTTATTCCAAATAAAAATGTGAAATTATTTGAAGATTTTCTCATTTTCTTTCCATGTAAATGGTTTTGGTTTGGAAAACTATGTTGATGCTTTGATATAAACTACTTGAAATTTGGTTTTAAAATATTTTATACAAATGTTGTAACTTTTTTCTATCCTAGTGGAATGAGTTGGGAAGTCATTGGGGAAATCCTACTGAGTTTTATACTCACCTCCTTCTTGTTCACTTTGGTGCATTTATAGAATTTTATATTGAGACACAGGTAAAGTAAAGGTATCCCAGTTATTTAGTGATGTGTTATGATACCATGGTCATTAATTGTGGAGTTGGATCTTGGAGTAGGTAGGGAGTTTATGAGTTGTTGTATTCCATGTCCTTGAGATTTGTTGGTTTTAGTTTCTGCTTTTTACTCAGATATAGTTTTTGGTCTTAGTTTGATTTTTTGTTAGGGGTTATACTTTGGATTGTATTACATTGTTCCCATGCATCATATAGTGGTTTTTTGGTTATAGTATTCTTAGTTTGGTTGTTTATTTTTAAAGGGAAATCATCCCCTAAATGTTTATGAATCCCTTAGAATTTATTGCCAATCATTGGTGTCTTGATGATGTCACCTAAGTCTTAGTGACACCATCTACCTCTTCCCAAGCCAATGGGTGAGGGGTGGGATGTTATAGATAATCTTTGATCCAATGAGTAGGAATTGATTCAAGTATCTTGTATTTTATAGTATTTTGTTTTTTGTAAAACATGATGATTAATATAAACTATAACTAAGAAATATATTTGTAATTAATGGAAATAAATTAAGTGTATAAATGGTTGTAGGTCTGAAAAAATTTTTGAAGTAAGTGATTAATATATTAATTTTCATTATAATAGAGGTTAAAGAACATTTGAGTATTTGGGAATAGAAGGCAAGTGTTTATTTGTCACAAATTTAATTTCAGGAGACACATTTCTTATTGAACACTATGAAATCATTGATATTGTTTTAATTACATCCTAAATAAGGTATATTACCATGTTTATTAAATTCATGGGGTTTGAAGAGCCATATCTTCTATCATTAAATGGAATTAAACTCAATAAATACCACAAATGTAATAGTATTTGTTAACTAAACTCCCTTTTTTATGTTTGAATACTTCTTCTTGAACTTCTTTCTTATATGTTTGGTTTCATCCACACTATGATTTTATTTTAAATAACATTATATTCCTCTATGGGAAGAATTAATTTTTAATTATAAGATTTTACCTTGATGAATTTCAGGATCAATTTTTTTTATCATTACTAAGAATAATTTCCATCCTTGTTAACAATAGTTTCCCCTCTTTATCTATATTTTTCTTTCTAGTTAATATTATCCTCTATATTTGTAGACCCAGTTATATTATATATCATATAACCTTTACAATTCTCTTTTCCTATGTTCAAAAATAATTTTTATTATCTCTTTTTATGATGTGGGTTCTCAAAAAAAAGTATTTCAAGGTATTAAACATGTATTTACCTTTCATGATCATTTGATTTATATTCCACACAACATTTCCTATAAAACCCATTTATTACATTTTATGTCTCAATTATTGAATACAATTCTATAAAAGTAAAGGTTTTAAAAATTCTTCACTTCTCCTTTTTCAAAATTACTTTTGAATGTGACATATAACTTGTCTTTTATGAGTATTGTAAAAATGTTTTCTAAAAACTCTTTTACAATTTATATCACCTATGATAATTCTTTCTTACAATGCAACATTTCCATGTTTTAAACAAAATTATTAATTCTTTTAATTCTTTTTTATTTTTAAAAGAAAATAAAATATTGTTATATTTTCTAAAAGTAAAATATTAATTTAAAAAAATGAATTATTGGATTTAAAATGTATTTTAAAGGATTATTTTTTTAAGTAGGGAATTTTCAAGAGTGTTCTTATGTCTTGTAAAATAATTTTATTGAATGAATATTTCCTTTATGAAATTTGTTTTCTATGAACAATTTTTTTTAATATTTAATTTTTATATAGTTTTATCAAGTCCAAATTATTTAATTTAATAGTAAACATATTTAAAGAGTTTTCAATAATTCAAAAATGGGATATATCTTATTTTTTTAAATGATTTATTTGATAATTATTTGGATTCAACTTTCCACTTTAACTCAAAATGATCTAACTCCTATGTTTTAATGTTTTATAAATCCCCTTATAATTATCTTTATAAAAATCTCTTTCTGGGAGATTGAATTTTTGGTATCAAGTAATCTACTTTTGATATGATGTTATGTGATATCCTTTGTAAATGATTTGAAACACATTTTCATTATATGGTTTACTCAAGTTATTATATTGGATTTAAAATGAGTATGAATCACAATTGTAGGGATGATCATTATGAGAGGGTTTGGGTTAGATAATGACTTGAGATGATTTGGGTCTGATAAATCCTTGAGAGAGTATGGGTCCAATAAATACATGAGGTGATTTGAGATTGATCAATCCCTGAGATGGTTAAGATATGATAATTCCCTGATATTTTTTGGGCATGAAAAATCCCTAAGATAGTTTGGCTCTGATAGGTCCCTTAAATAGTTTGGGTCTATTAGTACCCTCTAATTCATTAGTTATGTTTGATATCTCGTGAGAGAGTAATGCATGGACATAATGATTTTTTACATAGGGGCATGGCAATAAGGAGTTTAATTGTATTTTAATGTGTGGTCATAATGATTTTCTTCAAAAAGGAATGGGTATAAAGTGTTTTCACACTATATATTCATATGATTATGATTGTACCACCATTTTAATTTTCTTTTCTTTTTTATATAATATTATATTCAATATTTAGGCATATTTTTTACGAAATTCCAAAATTTTATATTATTCCATGCCTTATACCATGATTTTTTATCTACTCTTTGTTTGAAATAACTTTCTTATGTATCCTTATTATACATATGTGCTCATGTTAATATCACTAATTATATTTGATTGTTATCGATTATTCTTACCCTTATTGAGCATATGAAGTAACCCTTTTCTTATTTTTTCATCACCTATGTTATAAAGTTAAGAATAATTAATGTGAATTTGATAAGGGAGTCTAGTGGGGTTTGATTATAGGTAAAATTTCACTAGTTTTTTAAAATAGCATGCTTATGTAACCAGACCTTAAAGACACTAAACTTTCTATTCTTGGGATTATGTGATAATTTGTGATATGTACTGATTAACATGTCAAAATGATTTAAAATAAGGATATGTTTAACCTAGGTTGTTATAAAACATATCCATGAGGAGGATTAAAAATGATAAAACCTTTTTAGACATGTAAAATTTGAACATGGGATTCATAAAGGTAGGGACACTATCCAACCTCTCTAAAATGATTACTTAACTATCTATCATGGAGAATATTGAGGATGATCAATGAGATTATTTGGAGATAAAAAATTCATTGAAAGAAATATGAATTGTAAGAATATCATATATTAATACTAATAAATATTTAGTTGTATAATTTTTGTCACCATTATGTGTATCATCTAGGATATAGATAGATAATAATCTATTAGAAGGTGCTTATAGCTCAATATTTTCTCTCCACCCTAGAAAAAAATGATGTATAAAGATATCCAATAGTAAATCTGGTGGGATAGTCCGAAGAATATATTGTTTAATATACATAAATTTTATTATTATGCTTGAAAGTTAAATGTAGAACATAGAATTCTAATGGGAAGATGCAGCCATGCCAATATTAAAAAAAGATAACATCACCCTGGACATTGTTACAGGTTTTCTAAATACATCTAAAGGAACCATTTCCATATAAACTATAATTGATCATCCTACAAAAATTGATCACTTAATATCATATTGAAAAGACTTATCACTCTATCAATTTGCAAAAAAAAATACATGGGTGATGGGGTAAGGATATATGGAACACCATAATCAATTATATCTAATCGAGATCCACGGTTCAACAATATGTTCTAAAAGAGAAATTAATATCTATTACACATAGATATGATATTAATTATTACTTATCACCCTCATATATATTGTTAATATAGAGGAACCATTCAAACACAAAAATACATGATTATATCTGACTCTATATACTTCCTAGGAGGTGAAAATCAACATCTTCCTTAGGTTGAGTTATTTTACAGAAATAAATTACACTCAAGTTTTAAGATGGATCCTAATTAATCTATGTATTGGGGGAAACATATAACTATAATATATTGGGATAAAGATAAAGAGTGTAAGATATTGGTACTTGAACTAGATAAAGATGAAATAAAAGAGAAGACTCAATTAATTCAAAAACACATTAGAGTAGTATACAGTCGATAGAAGATCTATGATAATAATCATAATTGAGACCTAGATTATGACATTGGAGATAATATGTTACTTTATATATCTCTAAGAAAGAGTTTTATCAATTATGGGATGAAGGGAAAGTTATTTCCCATATATATTTTAACCTTTGAGATTATTGATTGTAGTGGAATTATGGAATATTGACTAACACTCCTGAAAATATTATCTCAAGTACATGATGTTTTCTCTGTATCCCTATTCATAAATTATATACTACATCCCTCACATATAATAACTTATGAGGTGGTGCAGTTCATTCATGATCTCTATTATGAGGATCAGCTAGTGATGATCTTGCAATATTGAAATAATTTTATGAGATAAAAGACCACTCTTGTTGTCAAAGTGTTATAGAGAAATAGTAATCATAAAGAGGAAACATGATAACTTTAGGATATAATAAAATAAAATTATCATAATCTATTTTCACCTAAGTTTATGAATTTAAATTTAGTATAATAAATTTCAAAATGGTAAAGAATATAATGACCCATAATTTTCAAAATGAAAATTTCTTTCTAAATATATGTAATTATCAAATTTAGTCCTAAAAAATAAAATAAAATACATATACCCCCACAATAAAAAATATCATTAATTTATTTCATGAATATATATTATTATATATAAAGGATAAATACATTGTATAAAATTTAAAATAGTAAAATTGTATGGTAAATGTAATGGTTTTACACAACTATAGTTTGAGGTCAAAATGTTTCATAGTCTCCTAGGTTAATTAATATTTTTTAAATTAAATATAAATAACTATGGGGGAAGATTTATAGAATGATGAATGATTCAAATAAGAGGTATTTATTTGATCTATAAAGGTAGTATGACCATTGGAAATTTGACTGTTAGAATAGTGATCAAATTGTTATTACAGTAACTTAACTATTGGAATAGTAAAATGAACATTATGATAAATGATGAATTATCTTAAAAATTATTCATTATCATCAATTAAATAATAAATAATATGTATTAAATTTTTACTAATTAATTACTCAATAAATTTAAAAAAATAATTATTTTTATACATTTTTAGTAAAATAATTATTTAATAAAATTTTATTTTTTTCAAAAAGAATTAAATATCAAAATTACATAAAAAATATATATATTTTCAAAGAATAAATAAATTTTTTTGAATCATCGGGTCAATACTAGGTTAGGGTAATTTTTTTTAATTTTCATAAATTGTAAAATATGAAGGTGGATTTTGAAATTCAGTTACTTTCATTATAAGTTAAATAAATTATATATTGAATACTAGATGATGTAATAAATGATTATCATAGATTGACATGTATATATTACCTAACATAGTCACAAGAACTTGTAATATTGATTTTCTTTAGTATAAATAATAATTAAATCATTAGTTTACTCAAAATACTCCCTACCCTTGACCTAGAAATATACCCATCATCCGCCCATTCCTCCTCACCTATAAAAATATAAAATTTCAAAATCCCTTCCAAAATATATTCTAAAACTATATTACCAACATTTTGGTTGTTTAATTATTCACAAAATTTCATTACTTAAATCCCATGTACCACATCAAAAGATGCCTTCCAACATAAGAGGTAAATTATCCCAACCAATCTTTTTTATGTTTTTTTTCATTATCTTTCACCCCAAAATATATTCTATCAACCATGAAATAATGAAATATATATCATTGGTATACATTAATGTTATTATATTGATTGAATATCAATTATTCTATTCCCTTTTATTTACTCTAAAATGAAAACATCGCATATATTATGGTCATTTCACTACCTCCATGGATGATGTCTTTCATTTCTCATCAATGGCTCCATGACTGGTTGAAACATGTTGTCAAAGTAAAATTTTTCTATAAATGATTAAAAAAATTCAAAATATTATGTAGTTATAAAATAAGTATGGAATCACAAAAACTATAATTAAACTATCATGTTCGAGTTGTACCGCTTAAACTAACAGCTAACAAAACCATGTTTAATATATTGTGTAAATCCCACCCAAACTAAAAACCATAAATATCTAGAATATTTGGAACTCCATATCATAAATCCACTATATTTTATGAACGCATTTGATAAATAATGATAATCATTATCACTAAAAAATGATTATAGAAACATGTTGAAATAATTAAAACAAACAACATCTAACTAACAAGTTATTAGTGAATTGATGTAATATGATTGTAATAAGTGTAATAACCATAAAAAAGGTTCTGAAACTAGTACATAATGAATTGAATTTATTTTTTAGTGACATAATTGATCATTATAAGGTGTCTCAAACTTATATAAAGTGGATTCTCTCCAAAAATCATTTGATTATTTTTTCTCCCCTTTTTCCTTATCAATCCTACCATGTTGAGGTCACGTCATATTATAATCAAATTTAATCTTATTTTATACATACCAATTCATATTTTCATACCTTATGTTCAAATTTATTTTTAATTTGTCTTTATTTTAAAATCTATAATTCATATAAAGTGAAAATATTTAATCATACTCTTCTTAAGACTATGCTTCCTCATCATGATTTATTATCATCTATTTACAATAAAAAAACCTTATAATATAATATTTTTTCATATTTATTGTGCACTCACATGTATACCTTAACATTATTATGATTTTTTACATAATTCAAATGTTTCCTTTCAATAATGATAATCAAACCAATATTATCTTTATCATTAACTTATATTTTCTTAAACATATATACAAGCACATTAATTCCTAAAAAATATTATTTTAAATAAAAATAGTTATATTACTCTCTAATTTATTAAACCTTCATTATTGTTTATTATTTATGATATTATGATGTTTTATAACATGAATTGTGTCCAATTTCATTAGCATGGTTTATTATTTTTATGGTTGTGGTATGTTCTATTTCCTTTTGTAGAGCACATGTGCCTATACATATTATAAGTTTAAGGGTGTGCCTTGAATTATAATCCCCTCAATGTATTGGGTAATTCATTTATATCATAAGATAACATGTGTGCTTAATAGATAACGAGCACAACAATCATTGTTATGTTGTCTTGGAAGTGATCCTTGACTTATAATTATGATGTTATGTATTAGGTTTCATTTATATCATAATTAAAATTCTACCTAGTTTATCATTTTTTAATCTTCTTACTATTTTTTATAGGATTTTTTTTTATTTTTTTAATTTTCCCTTGATATCCCATGAAGTAATAAAATTATCAAGATATATAAGAGTACAGTATGAGGATAAAAATAATTATTATTGTAGTTAATTTCATTTTAGATGATTTTTATTTATCTAATCTCCCTGAGATTCAAAATGTCGATATTTTTTTGTTTATTTATGAATAATGATATTAAAAATTATGTAAAAAATTGTGTATGAGATTGGGGTCATTTTATATGAGCCATATATCTATAATAGGTTTGTATATTTTACCTATTGTGGAAAACTAAGGAAATAAGGAAACATAAAATGCTTTAGTAGAAAACTAGAACATTGTATGACATTGAAGGTTAGTTAATGTTGTTTTTAAGGAGATTATGATTTATTAAAATTGTATTCAATAAATAGTATTAAAAGTGTAAATATTCAATTTTTTTATGTTTATGTGTATGAAAATTCAAAAATTGTATGGTTTAAAAGGATTAATCAAAAATATATCCAATATTTTAAATATGTTCATTCAAATTTATGGGGACTAATTAGGAAATCATTAAAAACATGATAGATACCACTAGTTACCTAATAAGACATTAAATTTTATATGATGGACTTTCCAACAGTTCTATGAACCTTGGATAGACACTAGGTATGTAATTAACATCTAGTTGTAAAAAAGTGGTTGTATGGTAGCTTTTTAATAATTTCATTAAATACTTTGAATGATAGTATAAAAAACACCCACATGTTATTTTTAATGTATCCATCATGCACTGACCCTCTCTTAAAAAAATCCCTCTTCCTTCTATTCTAATGTCTTTTAATGACCCATCATATATTATGTTGGTATACTATCTGTAGAAGATAACTCCTTTGATTTTGGCTAAGATAAGACTCCCGGTATGTTTGGATATTTAATTTATATCTTGTGTTTTATTATAAAAAACCACTTTGGTCCTATTTATCTGATTTTTAAATTTTATGTTAATAAAGGTGAATAATTTGTAGATACCTAATGGTTTATCTCCAAATAAATTTTAGTAGGTGGTCAGTTATATAAAAAACCGCATATCCTGTGTTTTATTTTTCATATTTTTTAATTGTATGGGGGTTTATTTTATGGTGACCAAGATTCTGTGTGAGAGGATTATTGAATGAAAATTTACTGGATAGGATCTATGATGATCATAATGATAATTCCTCTCTAGGTTTAGTTATTTTAGCATCTCCGAACAACTGTATCACCAAGGGGCATGAATAGGTCTTTAGGATCGAAATAATTTATTATTATTATATAATAGTTTCTTTTAAGAATGATTGGGTGGTATAGTTAGATTAAAACATCTAGTTGATATATTTTTTAACAAGTTGGTAATTCAGTTAAGGAGATATCCCCTTTAAAGGATAATTGATGTCGTTATAATTTTTTTGAGGAGGATTATAATTTTGAGTATAGGTGAAACCTATTTAGGTGGTTCCCTTAAATAGTATTTATAATTAAAGATCAAATATGATTACTCCATATCCCCCAATTTGAGTGAGATTGAAATATTTATTTTTATTTTATTTGGGTTATATATTGAGAAATATATTAAGAACACTAATGCATTGGAATTAAGGTATTTCCTTGTATTTCATGATGATCATGGAGAAATAAATTTCCTTTGGGTGGATTAAATTTTTATCTTGGAAAAAATTTCACTAACATACATAGTGTTTGGTTTGGTTTTGGGTATAACCTTGGGGATGATGTAACCACTAGGAAATTGGTTGACAATGGTTGGGATTGAAATAATTATTTATATAGGTTTTCTAAAAATGGATTAGATACAACATACAGTTTTCATAATCACCTTAAGGGTGATGATAACTAATTGATATTAATATTTAAGATCTTGAGTGAGGTTATAGGGAACTGACTGATGTGTTTTCCCTTTTGTGGGATATGATAGTGAATTGGTGTAGCATAACCATTCTTAGGAGTTCGATCATGTAAGGGATGGATTATCCTATAAGTATTACTGAGTGAAGGGTCAAATTTTAGAATAATCAAGATATTTATAATAATATTAGATGTTTATTTTTTTAGTTAATACATGGGGATTGATTTGATAAGAATGATACATTAAAAGGACAAAGTATTTGTTTGGTTATTCCTTATCATGTTGTTTTTATCCTGACTATATTGATGTGGTGTAGTTGTAATGTAATAAATTCATTATGATTTTGGGTTGTAATATTATCATGTGACTTCTATTCATATAGTTCCCTTAATCAAGAATCATATTATTCTTAATATATTCTCTTTAGAGCTCAATCATGGAATTTATTTTTTCCAAGTGTTTCAATTTTGGGGGCCTATCAAAGTTTTCCATGTTTCTTGTTGTTTTCTCTCAGGGGCCTAGTCATGGATTTTTTTTATTTATAATGATTATTTTATTTCTATAGTCCTTTATTTTTATGGATATTTGTATCCACTCTTACGGTTTATCTCATCAAATTCTATGGTTCCTAGTATTTTATTTTAAGGATCCTATTTATGTTTTTTCATAGTTTCATGTGTGTTATCCTTGGGGATTTGTCAAGTACCTTTATGATCCCTAATGTTTTCACATGGGGGATTCAACATGACACACTATGGTGCCCAAAGTATGGGTGTTAGGGACTAGAGTCTTAGTATTTTATCCTATATTACACTAGTCATCAGCATAGTCTAATCAGGTAATATCAATAGTCATCATGATCCGGTTAGGAAACAATAACCCAAAATGATTCCTTTCGTGATGTGTGTTACAAAATTATTTAATATATATTGTATACATTGATATATTGTGACATATTTTAGGGGAACCATTGGTTTATTATTACTAATATTATTTCCCCCATACTACTAATTCCTCTTAGTATACTTTAAACAATATATTTGACATATAGGATGCATATTTGGTAGGAGATCAGGTTGGAATAGCTTGATGGAGTTTTGGGAGAGGACTAAGGAGAGGTTATAGATTTTTAATAGGGGTTCCTTGTGTATTTATTCTATTTTTTATATTTTTATATGATAATACATAAAGGTTATCCCATATAATATATACTATGTATAATTTATCATGGGTCTCATTTTTTGATGGAATGTGTATATGTTTATTTGTTATGGGTTTCTACTCACATACATCCACATACGTACTTTGATTACTATAATTTATTATGTTTATATTATTTATTTTTAATATTTTTTATTATAATGAGGGTATAGTCTCCCCAAAGTTGAGCATATACTCTCAACACTAATTGATTGCAACTGTTATTCAAGGAGGCACACCTATTTTCATATAGTGTCACCTGGCCTTGTCATTATCCATGTAGGTCATGATGAGAAATTTCATGTGTTATAAGAGTCTTGTTTCTATTGTCTTATTATTTTGGTTTATGGTAAAAAGAAATTAAACTTGTTAGAATTATAAATATATGTTTATATTTTTCTTCATGAAGACTAGTATTATGAATGTCTCTGTTTTGAGGGTTATAGGATTGTAGTTTTTTAATTTCATTAATCAAGTTGGGGTTTTTTATGTATGATTTTTTGTTATCAATTTATTATATTTATATTTTCCAAGGTGGAAATTGGTATGCATGCATGAATTGCACTTGGACTATGCATTTTTTTACATTTTCATGTGTATTACCCAAATAATTTACTATATTTTCCTTTTAGAATAAATTTAATTTTTTTGGTAGCTGATAAAGCACACAACAATGGGTTTGAACAAAACACTATTTAGTCGCATTTTGCATAGTCAATTAAATTCTAACACTTTTAGAGAATTTATATAGTAAATTTATATTTCATATATCCAATCAAATATTTTTAAATTCATCCAATATATTTTATAAGAATAAGGTAAGAAAAACCCCAATATTACACATAAAAACCTATATTTTTATAAAAGAAGTTTTACTGCCTTTTAATGGAAAACCTATTTTAAATCAAATTTTTAAAAAATTTATATATTGTATTTGAAAAAATAAACTTATTATTTTAAATTAGAATATAGAAATTTGCTTTATTTGAATTAATGGTATTTTTCTAATAAGTTTCATGTTTTGATGAATAGTGATAAAATGCTGCATTTTAATTAAAAACAGATTTTTCATCTAAATAATTTATAGTGTTAAATTATATTTTTAATTGGTTTAAAAGTATAATTATATTAATTTTATATTATTTAATATAATTTATGTCATTGGAATCAATTTTACATTGAATGTGAACATAAAAGCATTATAATCATTTGTATGTTTTCACTTTAAAAACTTGTTTTCTCATTCCATCGGTGGAATTAATTTAATTATTGAAACTTATATGTTTTGAATTTTGAAAAATGGATTCCATATTTTAAATCAGTGGGTCCAAATTATGTAAATAGTGTTATTTTATTTTTTGGATATATGAATAGTAAATTTAGTAATATTTTAATTATCACAGTTAAGGGTAAATCAAGTAATTATGGGTAAAAATAATATTATAAAGACTATAAAATTACATTAACACTTGTCCTAATTTCATTGGATGAGTGTGATTCGACAAAAACCATACTTGGGATGAAATTATAACCATTGGAAGCCATTTGGATGAGAGTATGACATTTATAATATTATATTCAAAGAAAAGTAAATTTTGTCACACTTGTTTTTAAAAAATGAAATGTTTTTAATATGGAGTTATATAGGGGATTTGTTCGACTATAAATATTATTTTTTAAAATATAAAATGTTTATATTTATCATGATAATTTATTTGTAATTTTTAGATAATAAATAATTAAATTAAAGGCTTGCACAATGATGATGTAATAATTGTTTAATGAAAGGAAATATCAAATAAATGATATTAAAAATAATAAAATAAATATAATTTGAGATGATTAATTTCATCCATGAATTTTATCGATGACTTTGATAATTTATTAGTTTTTTATAATTATTTTTTCAAATTTATCTTGTTGTTATGATATTTTCAAAAAGTCAAGTAATGAATATTGTAAAAATTGATATTATTGATATTTTGAAATAAATAATATTTTATTAAATGATATAAAATTTTTAAAAAATATAATTTTCAGCCAAATTATTTTAATAATTATTATAATTTTCATCAATTACTCATTTATTGGTCGTTTATAATTTTATAGTAATTTTATTAACCCTCAAAGTGTAAATTACATGATGTCACGGTAAGAGTTAAAAAGTTCAACTAAGGGTTAAATCCAAAAGATAAGGGTTATAATGTGACCTAAACATGTATAAAAATTATTGATTTAGACTAGTTAGACATATAATCATATTAAATTTTAAATAACTCACTTTGGAGCCATTTGGAATTGGAAATTAATTTATATTAATTTAATATTTTGAGAGTTTCCAAAAGTGGCCCTCACCTCAATTATAAATGGGCCCTCCTCCCTCACTTCCTCACACCACTTTGAGCCTTATAGATCAAATAAACCCTGCCCATTTATCTTCCCAAAATCCTTAACCATTTTTTGGAGGTTTTTTTCTCCCAAAATACCTTCCATATATCCCTTAAGAAGAGATCTAAAGGAAGTCCACTAAATAAGAGGTAATCATTTTTACTAACTCAATAAAGTTCATTTCTTATTCTACTCCATATTCATGTGTTGTTTCTAAGATAAAGTAATAAATACAGTATAATATATATTCTGAGATGTTATTATCTTTATGGGACAACCATATTCAATGTTTTATCCATCTTATGAAAAGAAAAATCACCACGCGTTTGTACATACGACTTACCATCTCCACGTTGTGGTGTAATCTGTTTTTCATCACCACTTTACTTAGATGGATATAATGATGGAAATAATAGATATATATTATAATTATGAAATGATATTGATCCTATAAAAATTAATATGTCATAAACTTCCTTATATTTTCCCTTATTAAGGTAATGATATCGTCGCTCGTGCATATATATGGCCTACCATCTCCATAATGCGATATGATTCATTTTTCATATCTAACATTTAATAATGGATATAAAATTGTATTTAATGATTAAATATGATATTTATAACATTAATATCGCTTTAGGTATGTTTTATATATATTCTATGCAAAATAACCGAGACTTTTATGATAAAACATGCATAAGAAAATGAAGTAGTTAACACCTGAAATAAGGGTAACAATGAAATATTATCAACAAATAGGTGGTAAAATAATATAAGAAGATAATATATGATATCATAAATATGAATAAGGTTCTAGAATAAATGAATAATATTTTTTAAACCATTATACAGGAGGTTAAATAATGTCTAACTAAAAAGGAGGTGTGAGGTAAGGATTTTCTCATCTCACTTTTACTTCTGTGAGATATAAGCCTTATTCATAACTTATTTGTTATGTGTGGTGTATGTATACTACCCTTTAATATATCATATCATAAATCTCACAATCTTTATGGTATTCAAATGTTTTAAATTGGTATCAGACACTTTTATTTAAAATATATTTTCTTTAAATCGATCATTCGATATATGAAGAATGCTTTGGACTAGTACGACACAAGTTGGGAATGGTTTAAAGTAAACCCCTCAATGCATCGATATTCTCATGAGACAGATCATTTTTCCAAATTAGATGTGTTTCTACCCAATATGTTAAATCGTCTTATGAAAGGTTTTGGTGGTAAAGGTACCATGTACCTAGGAAACATGACATCCAATATTTAAGTATTTCCACTATTGAGAATTGAGTTGTTCTTATTATTATCCATGAGATTGTTATTTTTACATTATCTATGGATACATTTAATTCTTATCTTATTTATTAAATGGAATGTGTTTGGTTTATTTACCATGTCATATTGATTATGCCTTATCCAGTTACTTGAATGGAATTCATTTTCAGTTATTGACATTACCATATAGATTTGTTCTCATTGATTCATTATTGATTCCATTGTACTTTACCTTAATGAGAATTTGATATCACCCTTATTATGTTTCCTTTCCCTAGGCTATGAAGATGAATCCTTTTAATAAGTTTCAAGTATTCTGAACTTTTATTTTTGTTATGCTTTATTTCCTTTCCCAATGTAATATGGGTATCATGTATGTAATATTATTTTCCAAAACTATTAAACCATTCGATACCTTTGGATTTTAATATTTTATCTATGAAAATGTAATAAAATATTACACCATATATGGGATTCTAGAGTCGGGTCATTACAGTTGGTATCAGAGAAACTTTAAAAGCAACCTTGGAAACTAGATTTAGAAAACTTAGTTTAGGGAACATAACCCTAAGATAGACTTTGAGGATAAGTATAGAAGAACATACTAGAATTTTGGTAGGTTAGATATTATGTGGGTATTCCTAGAAATACATTCTTATTTGAATACTACAAGTAGATGTGGTTCTGGCATAGATGTACCTCCAATGGCCCGACCTTCATTTTTTTATTGATTTTTGATAATCCATATTTCAAGGGGTGAGGTGGAACCCTTACAAGATCCGTAGGCGTAAGTATTACATGGCCTATAGGCCTTAGAGGAATTCATTGCCCGTAGGCTTCAAACATTACATACAACCCAGACTAACAACTTGGAATTTCTCCTCCCCAACATCTTCATCGTGAAATCAGCTCTCCTCCTTTGCATGGCTATTCAGCTAGGCTTTTCTATGCATCCACAGGCTTGTATTGATGGCAAGTTCCATACCCTCTCATTCTTGAAATCTGTTTAGCTTCTTATATGGTGAAAGATCCTTTCTCCTCCTCCTTCTGAATCTTGTTCTATGTAGGTTTTCTGGCTTGCATCTATACTTAAGGTGGCCCGAAGGCCTTGAGGTGGCCCGAAGGCCTTACTGACCCGAAGGCCTGGGTGACCCAAAGGCCTTAAAGGACTCTGGGACCAAATTGGTGGCCTGAAGGCCCAAACGGGGGAATATTCTCACCTACTACAGTGTCTGCTACAGTACCTGCTACAGTACTTCTGCGGTAACCTGGAAATTAGTCTCTATCTGGATTTGATCTCTGGTCTCTTGGATGCACTTAAGGAGTCCTCACCAACTGGGCTGAGACTCATGTGCTGGCACAGATGTACCTAGTGGTAACAACTCCAACTAAGTTGTGTCGAGCCTGACTCGACATAACCTGGTACACAACAATGGTTCTTAATATGCGCCTATTTTGACACTCCTGAGTGATATTCTTAGAATAATTCACATTTTATTTAACTACTATTATGAAGTATTTTAAATTAGTGATGTCCCTAAAGTAACCAAAGTTTGTGATTTATGGTGTAGAAATTTTTAATTTCTGTTGAGTATTACATCATATTTGAAATTTGTGATTTTATGAGATAATCATGTATATATCATTATTTATAAATTGAACCTGGAAGGACGAATGGTATCAATACTCATGGAAATTTCATAGGTTTCCTCACTAAGGAAACCAATTCAGCTATTATTGGAATGGAGCAAATTATGGAGATACTAGTGAAACTTAAGCAGGTTATGACAAATAACCTTGCCCAAATGGATAAATCTATTCTATAGAGAGAATCTCCTATATTGGATCACTTTATACGTTAGAATCCTCCATCGTTTAGTGGGACCACTAATCCAATTATAGCTGAGCAATGGATTAAGTATTTAGAGAATATATTTATGGCCTTGGGATGGAGTGAAATAGAAAAGGTTACACTTGTGATGTATTGTCTCAAAGGTGAAACTGATCAATGGTGGTCCTTGATCTAGAATACCAGAGAGAAATAAGAAATAGGACTCATGGAATAGAGAAATTTTAATGATACATTCTTCACTAAATACTTCCCTCATTATCAATAAATTAAGATGAAGAAAAAATTTCTTAGCTTAAATCAAATGGAAGAAGAGAGTTTTTTAGATTATGAATCTACCTTTACAAGGTTATCCAGGTATGCTACAGATTATATATGTAACACGGAGTGAAATATTGACCACTTATTTGATGTTCTTAATCCAAATATTTTAAGGTCACTAGTTTCTCGTACTATTTCATCATACAAATAGATAATTTTATGCGCCATAAAAACAAAGTAATTGTCAAGATCCTACATTTTCAAATGAAACCAAGAGAAGAATAGGTCTTTTTAACACCATGAAAAAGAGAATTTGTCGAAGAATAAGATGAAGAAATTTCTATCATTTGGAAACTGTGAAAGTCACCCAGGGAAATGCCTGAAAGGCATGGGAGTTTGTCATAAGTGTGGAGAAAAGGGTCACTATGCCAAGGAATAAAAAGGGGAAAAGGAAAAAACTTTTATTTAGAGTTAAAACTACAAGTATATGAGACAAATGCAAACGAATTCCCCAAGCATCAATGGAATCTACCATAGAAGAGTCCATGGGGAGATGGACAAGCATTTTCAATCACTACAGTTGAGGTAGAAGTACCCAATGAAGTGGTGGTAGGTACATTAATCCTATATTCAAATCTATACAATACTTTATTTGATTTTGGATAATCTCACTCTTTTATATCTACCCAGTTTACTAATGAAATTAGACATTTACCTTTTGATTTATTAAGAGATTTTTTAGTCAAAACTCCTAAGTGAAGTCCCATTGCAACAAATATGTGTCAGGAAGTCCCAATTATGACACGTAAATGTGATTTACTTTCTAACCTTGTTATTATACCTATGTTTGACTTTGATATAATCCTTGGTATGGACTGGATCTCAAAATATGATGCAAAAAAATATTACTAGAGGAAGGAAATTGTGATTTGTGAGGAAGATGAAAAATTCCTTATCTTTATAGAAGAAACTTCCTCATCTGATTCTTATCTAGATCCACCCCCAGTAGCTCTATTGAATGAAATTATTTTTAAAGATTAGAAAACAATATCAAGTGGTGGAAAATGTAATATTCAAATTGAGGATGTACCTATTGTGTGGGAATATAATGATGTATTTCCTGAGGAATTACCTGGACATCCCCCAAAGTGTAAAGTTAAATTTTCCATTGATTTAATCCTTGATGAAAGGCTAATATCAAAGACTCCCTATAGAATTTCCAATGTGGAATTAGTGGAGTTGAAGAAACAACTGGAGGATTTGGGTAATAAGTGATTGATTTTCCCTAATGTTTCACCATGGGAAGTCCATGTTATCTTCATTAAGATGAAATATGGATCTATGAGGTTGTGCATTGATTATAGGGAAATATATGAAATTACAATAAAGAACAAGTATCCTCTACCTTGCATTGATGACTTGTTTGATCAAATTTATGGAGCCCAATACTTTTCAAAGATTGATCTTCAATTTGGATATTCCCTCATGTTTTTTGAATTTTGTTAATGTCCCTTTGTCCGTGATGTCTTGGTTTTTTCCCTTTACCCTTAAAAGGAGGTTTTATCCAAAATCCATAAAAATTTAGGCCTTCGGGCCATTCAATCAATTGTGAGTAAAGAATGAATACATTCTAAAGATAGATTCTCATATGGGGTACAGAAATTATGATTTTATATTAATTCCATTTGGATTGACTAATGCACCCTCTATTTTTATGGATCTAATGAACAGATAATTCAAGGAATATCTTGATGATTTTTTTGTGGTATTCATTGATGATATTCTGGTATATTCTAAAATCTATGAGGATCATGAGAATCACTTGAAGATCATTCTTAAGACTCTTATAAGGGAATATTTATATGTGAAATTTATTAAGTGTGATTTCTAGATTTGGGAAGTTCCTTTTCTTGGTCATATTGTCTCTAAGGATGAAATATCAGTTGATCCTGAAAAGACAATGGCAGTTAGATAATGGACTACACCAACAAACAAAAATAATGTACATAGTTTCATTGGTTTAGTAGGTTATTATTGATGGTTCATTTAGAATTTTTCTCAATTGGCTAACCCATCAGCCAAGATTACATGTAAAGGGGTTGAGTTTGTTTGGATAAGGGAATGTGAAGAATGTTTTGATGAACTAAAGATAAGATTAGTAAATGATCTAATTTTGACTCTACCATCTAGAAGTGATGGGTTTTTCATATATAGTGATGCATCAAAGAAGGGACTTGGTTGTGTCCTAATCAAAAATGATAAGGTTATCTCATATGCATCAAGGCAATTGAAGACTCGTGAACAGAACTATCCAACCCAAGATCTTGAGTTAGTGGTTGTAATATTTTCTTTGAAAATATGGATACATCGTCTCTATGGTGAACGGTGTGAGATATACACAGATCATAAAATTCTAAATTACATCTTCTTATAGAAAGAGATCAACATGGGACAAAGATAATGGACCGAGTTACTCAAGGATTATGACTTATCAATACACTATCACTCAAGGAAAGCAAATAAGGTAGTTTATGCATTGAATAGGAAGGATCATGGAGTTCTAGCCCAAATGAGGATTGAGAAGGATCTTATATTCATGGATCTAGTAAATGTAAATATGGGAATTTATAAAGAAGGAAAGAAATCAATAATTTTTCAAATTATTATAAAACCATATTTATTAGAGAATATAAAGAATTATCAATATGATTATGAGAACCTTCAGAAGAAAATTAAAGGAGTGAATGAAGGAAAATTGGCAGACTTTTTTTGTGAAGATGATGTTCTAAAATTCAGAAAGATGTTATGTGTCCCATATATACTTGATCTAAAAAGGGAATTGTTGGACAATTATCATAGCTCAAATTTCTCTATACACCCTAGTAGCACAAATACATATTGGGACTTGAAGGAAAAATTTTGGTGGGGTAACATGAAGTGGGAAATTACTGATTATGTGTCCAGATGTTTGGTTTGTCAAAAAGTGAAAGCTCTGAGGTGGCATACTAAAGGATTCTTACAACCTCTTCTTATTCTTATGTTGAAATGGGATGAAATTACTATAGACTTTGTCATAGGACTACCAAGGACTCATAGAATGAATGATGCGATATGGGTTATTATTGATTGCCTTACCAAATCAATACATTTTCTTGATATAAGAGAATACTTACCTCTTGAATTGCTAGAAATACTCTATATTAATAAATTTATAAGAATTCATGGTGAACCTCTATCGATTGTGTCTAAAAGAGATCCCTTTTTTACATCAAAATTTTGGAAGAGTCTTCAGAAGGCTCTAAATACTGAGCTTTATTTGAGTACTGCCTACCATCCTCAAATTGATGGATAGTCTGAAAGAACAATTCAAAAAATGTAAGACATGTTGAGATCATGTTCACTCAATTTTCAAGGTGTGTGGGATCAGTACCTACCATTGGTAGAGTTTTCCTACAACAATAGTTTTCATTCAAGTATTCAAATGGCATTGTATGAAGCATTATATGGAAAGAGATTTCATACTTAAAATTATTAGGATAAAGTTGGTGAAAGGAAAATCATAGGACTATAACTTTTTGAAGAGAAGAAGAAAACGGTAAAGGCTATTCAGGCACATATTAAATCATCTCTGTAGGATAGAAATTAATATATAGATGCTCAATTACAATAGGGGGTGAATTATATGTTTAAAAACTTTCATTTTTATCCTTTAAGAAAATCTATGTTTAACAAAGTTAAACAAGATGTATTCACAAACCCTCTTTAGTTTGAACAAAGAAACTAACTTTCTTAGGATCCAATAATATGAATCTAATAAAAAAACTTAAGAAAATTTTACTTAGGGAATGATTATAGCTTAAAGCATATAGAATCTTATTTATCAAAGTATACAAGTATAAGAATGTATAAGAAAGTTATACTTTCTTTATTTAACAAAATGAAGGGGAGATAAAACTTTTAACAAAACAAGAAAACAAGTATAATAAATCTTTTAACCCAAAGATAAGGGTATCCAACAACCTTGGATAAAGTTCCCTTGATTTATACTTTTAAGAAAGTCTCTCTTACCCACACAAGGGTAAGCCCTCGATAAGAATGTCAGAATCTATCTTGCTATCCCCACAAACCCTCGATCTCAAAGGTGATCGGTACCTCTATCTTCCTATCCCCAAAATCCCTTGATTGATCATAAATAATAAGAATCACACTAATTAGATTGAACAAGATGTTCTTAGCTTGAACAAGTTTTTCATAGCATTCGCACAAGGCAAGTTGAGTAGAGTTTTTCATAGCGCAAATTCTCTCTCTAGAATTCAGAGATCTCCACACAAAAACACTAACACTAATCTCTTTAAAATGGATGGGTATTTATAGGCATGAAATCCAATGGTCAACTTCCTCCTCCAACGGTCAAATTTTTCCTTAAATTTTAGAGGGACCTGTACATGTGTCACTCAGCCAAGAGTTAGTTAGAAACAAATTGTATGACACAGTTTTATGTAAGAAAACATTGGAAACATTATAATGCTTAAGAAAAATTATCACATTTTGGATCCGATAAAATGAATCATTACTTTAAGGAAATAAGGTAACTGTACGAAAATCATTTAATCAAATTATTAAGAAATTGAGAATCATATTCTAAGAAAAGTTAACCATCGGATTTTGAAATAATAGAGAATTGGATTCTAATTTCAGAAGAAATAAGAGTCTGATTTCAAAAGAAATAGGATTCTGATTTCAGAAGAAATCAAAGTCTGATTTCAGAAGAAATTGAAGTCTGATTTCAGAAGAAATTGGAGTCTGATTTCAGAATAAATTGGAGTCAGATTTCAGAATAAATCGGAGTCAGATTTCAGAAAAATTGGATTCAGATTTCATAAGAAATTAGAGTTTGATTTCAGAATAAATTGGAGTCTGATTTCAGAAGAAATCGGATTCTGATTTCAAAAGAAATCAGAGTCTGATTTCAGAAGAAATCGGAGTTTGATTTCAGAAGAAATTGGAGTCTGATTTCAGAAGAAATCAAAGTCAAATTTCATAATAAATCAGAGTCTGATTTCATAATAAATTGGAGTCTGATTTCAGAATAAATCATAGTCTGATTTCAGAATAAATCAGAGTCTGGTTTCAGAATAAATCAGAGTCATAATTCTGGATGAAATTAGATTCAAATGAACTATAAGGTTCTAATTTAGACAAGGATCTAATTTTTTACTAAAGAAAAATATGGTAAGATTTGGTTTGAGAAGACATTATATAAGGTATTCAAAATTATAGGAAAGTACATAAACATTTTTAGACAAAGAAAATTTTCCTTAAGAGAAAGTTTCTTAGAGAAAATAATTTTTCTTAAGAAAATGTTTTTGTGATTTTCAAAACATAAAGGAATGGAAAAGTCATAAGGAAACTTATTGACTCAAAAATCTCCCTCTTTTTGGAAAGCATAAATAACTTTTCATAAAAGAATATAAAGAACTACGGTTTTAATTTTGAACTTCGAATAAATACTTATCTCCCTTTACTTTTGACCTATGATGAATACGAATAATTCCCCATTAGGTTTTAAAATCCCTAAGGATCATATTCTTATCTTTCTTAGAGAAATTACTCTTTATTACTTAAGAATTTAATCTTTAAGTAATCTCCCCCTTACTTAGGAATATTCTTTATTAATATTATTTTTGATCATGCTTTTCTCCCCCTTTGTGGTTTTCAAAAAGGAATAGAGGGAAAGAAAAAATTGTACCTATAAGGTTAAGAAATATACATGAAAAAACAATGTATAAATAATAATTTTTATTAAGATAATCAAATTCGTCAAAAAGAAAAAAAAATACAACAAAAGATCGGATTTGAAAAATCATTCATCCTTCTTTTTATCCTTAGGCATTATCTTTTTCAAGGTACCATTCAGCTTCTTCAACTCTTTATGATCATCTTCAAACTTCTTTATCAACTGATCTTGATCCTGATTTTTCTTTTTTAGATCTTTGATTAGGTCTTCCTAAGACTTAAGAATTTCACCTTGAGACTTGATCACTTCTTCTTACTCTTTAAATTTTTCAACCATTTCTTCCCCGAGTTCCCTTTCTCTTTTCAGTTGTAGGATCGAAATTAAGATGTAGATGCTCAATTACAAGAGGGTTGAATTGTAAGTTTAAAAACTTTTATTTTCATCCTTTAAGAAAATCTATGTTTAACAAAGTTAAATAAGATGTATTCAGAAACCCTCTTTAGTTATTAACAAAGAAACTAACTTTATTAGGATCCAATAATATGAATCTGATAAAAAAAACTTAAGAAAAATTTACTTAAGGAAAGATTATACCTTAAAGTGTATAGAATCTTATTTATCAGAGTATACAAGTATAAGAAAGTATAAGAAAGTTATACTTTCTTTCTTTAAAAAAATGTAGTGGAGATAAAACTTTTAACAAAACAAATAAACAAGTATAAGAAATATTTTAACCCAAATAGAAGGGTATCTAACAACATTGGATAAAGGTCCCTTAATTTATACTTTTAATAAAGTATGTTATACCCACACCAGGGTAATCCCTCGATAAGAATATCAGAATTTGTCTTACTATCCCCGCAAGCTCTCGATATTTAAGGTGATCGATACCTCTGTCTTCCTATCCCTAGAAGCCCTCGATTGATCAGCAAAAATCAGAATCACACTAAGCAGGTTGAACAAGATGTTCTCAACTTGAACAAGTTGTTCACATTATTCACACAAGGTAAGTTGATCAAAGTTCTTCGCAACACAAATTCTCTCTCTAGAGTTTAGAGCTCACCATGAAAAAACTCTATCACTTATCTCATTCAAATGGTTGGGTATTTATAGGCATGAAATCCAATGGTCGACTTCCTTCTCCAATGGTCATATTTTTCCTTAAATTTCAGAGGGACCTGTGCACATGTCACTCAGCCAATGGTTAGTTAGAAACAAATTGTATGACATCGTTTTATGTAAGAAAACATGGGAAACATTATCATGATTAAGAAACATTATCGCATTTGGGATCTGATAAAATGAAATGTTACTTTAAAGAAATGAGGTGACTATAAGAAAATCATGTAATTGGATTCTTAAGAAAGTGAGAATTGGAGTCTAAGAAAATTTAACAATTTGATTCTGAAATAATAGAGAATCAGATTAGGATTTTTGAAGAAATCGGAGTCTGATTTAAGAAGAAATCATAGTCTGGTTTCAGAAGAAATCAGAGTCTGGTTTTAGAAGAAATCAGAGTCATAATTCTGGATGAAATCAGATTCAAAGGAACTGTAAGGTTCTGAGTTAGATAAGGATCCAGTTTTTTACTTGAGAAAAAGATAGTTATATTTAGTTTTATAAAACATTAGATAAGGCATTTAAATTCATCAGAAAGGATGAAAACATTTTTAGAAAAAGAAAATTTTCCTTCAGATACAGTTTCTTAGAGAAAGATAATTTTCCTTAAGAAAAATTGTTCATGATTTTAAAAACATAAAGTAATGGAAAATTCATAAGGAAACTTATTGATTCAACAATATCAAAGTAGGAAAAAAATTTATGCCGATAATCATAGGAAATATTTAGAGTCCCAAGTGGGAGATCGTGTTTTCTTGAAAGTATCTCCATGGAAGGGATTTATATGGTTTGGTAAGAAAGGTAAACTAATTCCTAGGTACATCGAACCCTTTTATATTCTTGAAAGGGTTGGATTTGTTGCTTATTATTTGGTAATGTTCTCAACTCTCTCAAAAGTGTATGATGTGTTTCATATATCTCTGATAAGGAAGTATATGCATGGCCCAACACATGTGCTCGCCTATGATGAAATAGAGTTGGCACCTGGCCTTTCATACTGTGAAGAAACCATCCAAATTCCTAATATCAAAGAGAAAGTATTGAGGAATCAGACGACTCGTCTGATAAAGATACTCTAGAGAAATCACAAAATAGAAGAAGCAACATGGGAACCAGATGATTCTATGAAGGCGAACTACCCACATATTTTTAGAAGGTAACACCCCTAAAATTTTGAGGAAAAAAATTGTATGGGGGAATAATGTAGAACCCCAAGACTTTACTATATTTTACTTTTATAATAAATTTAATTTTTTTGATATCTTATAATGCATGAAATAATGGGTTTGAACAAAACACTATTTAGTCATGTTTTTCACAGTCAATTAAATTCTAAAACTTTTAGAGAATTTTTATAGTAAATTTATATGTTATATATACAATAAAATATTTTTACATTCATCCAATATATTTTATAGGCATAAGATAAGAACAAACCCAATATTACACATAAAAACCTATATTTTTATAAAAACGGTTTTATCGCCCTTTAATGGTGAACCTATTTTAAATCCAATATTTTACACTTTTATATATTATATTTGGAAAAATAGACTTATTATTTTAAATCAGAATATAAAAATTTACTTTGGTTAACTTTTTGATATTTTCTGATAAGTTTCCTATTTTCATGAATAGTGATAAGATATTGCATTGTGGTTGAAAACAACTTTTTCATCTAAATAATTTATAGTGTTAAATTATATTTTTAATTGATTTTAAAGTATAATTATATTAATTTTATATCATTTAATACAATTTAGGTCATTTTAATCAATTTTACATTGAATATGAACATAAATACATTACAATATTTTGTACGTTTTCACTTTAAAAACTCATTTTCCCATTCTATCAACGGGATTAATTTAATTATTGCAACTTATGTGTTATGGATTTTGAAAAATGGATTCTATGTTTAGAATAAATAGGTCAAAATTATTTAAATAGGTTTATTTTATTTTTTGGCATTTGAATAGTAAATTTAGTAATATTTTAATTGTCATGGTTAAGGGTAAATTTAGTAATTATGGGTAAAAATAATATTATAAAGACTATATAATTACCTTAACACTTGTACTAGTTTAATTGGATGAGTGTGCTTCAAACAAAATTATCCTTGTTCATTATAACCTTTGGAAGCCGCTTGGATAAGAGTATGACATTTATAATATTATATTCAATGAAAAGTCAACTTTGTCACACTTTTGTTTTTAACAAGTGAAATATTTTTAATATGGGGTTATATAGAGGATATGTTTGACTATAAATACTATTTTTAAATATAAAATGTTTATATTTATCATGATAGTTTATTTTTAATTTTTAGATTAGAAATAATTAAATTAATGGCTTTCATAATGATGATGTAGTAATTGTTTAACTAAAAGAAATATCAAATAAATGATATTAAAAATTCTAAAATAAATATAATTTGAGATGATTAATGTCATACACAAATTTGTTATATGAATTTGACATGATAGTTGTGTTTTATAAGTATTGGTTCAAATTTATCTTGTTGTGATGTTTTTAAAAAGTCAAGTAATGAATAATTTCAAAATTGACATTATTGATATTTTAAAATAAATAATATTTTATTAAATGATCTAAAAATTATAAAAATATAAATTTTGGCCAACTGATTGGGATGAGTCTTATAATTTCATAAATGACTCTTTTATTGGTTGTTTAGAATTTTATAATTATATTAACTCTCAAAGTGTAAATTATATGATGTCATGGTAAGAGTTAAAAGGGTTAACTAAGGGTTAAATCCAAAATATAAGGGTAAGTATGTGACCTAAACTTATCTAAAAATTATTGGTTTAGAGGATTTCAACACTTCCTCGTATTATATTCTAAATAAATCATTTTGGACCCATTTGGTATTGGAAATTAATTTATATTAATTTAATATTTTGAGAGTTTCCAAAAAGTGACCATCACCTCAATTATAAAAGGGAACATCCTCCCTCACTTCCTCACAAAACTTTGAGCCTTCTAGATTGACCAAACCCTGAAAACTTATCTTCCCAACATACTTATCCAATTTTTTTAGGTTTTGGTTCTCCCAAAATACCTATCATAGATCCCTTAAGAAGAGATCTAAAGGAAGTTCACTAAAGAAGAGGTAATTGTTTTTATTAACCCGTTTAAGTCCATTTCTTCTTATACTTCCTATTCATGTGTTGTTTACATGATGAAATAATAAATACAATATCATCTATATACTTAGATGTTTTATGGTTATGTTAGAACCATATTACATATTTTATTCCTCCTATGAAAAGCAAAATCACCATGTGTGCATAAGTACGGATTACCATCTCCACATCATGGTGTAATCTGTTTTTCATCACCACTTTTCTTGGATTGATATAATGATGGAAATAATGGATATATTCTATCATTATGACATGATATTAATCCTATAAAAATCAATATATCATAAATTTTCTTATCCTTCCATTTATTAATAGAATGATACTATCGCTCGTGCGTATGTACGCCCTATCATCTCCATAATGTGATGCGATTCATTTTCCATATCCAACATTAAATAATGGATATAAAAATGTTTTTAATGATTAAATATTATATTTATATCATTAACATCATTCTGTATATGTTTGATATATATCCTATCAAAAAGAACTGAGAATTTTATGATAAAACATGTATAGGAAAATGAAGTAGTTAACACATGAAGCAAGGGGTAATAATGAAATATTATCAACAAACAGGTGAAAATATCATATCAAAAGATCATATCTAATATCATAAATATTAATAAAGTTATTATATAAATTAATAACATATTTTAAACCATTATACAAGAGTTTAAAGCACGTATAACTAAAAAGGAAGTGTGAGGTAAGGATTTTCTCATCTCACTTTTACTTCAGTGAGATATAAGCCTTATTCGCCACTTATTTCTTATGTGTGTTATATGTATACTACCCTTTGATATATCATATCATAAATCTCATTATCTTCATGGTATTCAAATGTTTCAAATTGGGATCGGAAACTTTGATTTAAAATCTATTTTCTTTAAATAGATTATTCGATATATGAAGAATGCTTTTGACTAGTACGACACTGGTTGGGAACGGTTTAAAGTATATCCCCCGATGCATCGGTAGTCTCATGAGATGAATCATTTGTCAAAATCTGATGGGTTTCTACTCAATATGTTAAACTGTCTTATGAAAGGTCTTGGCGGTAAAGGTACCATGTACCTAGGAAACATGACGTCCAATATTTAAGTATTTCCACTATTGATAATTGAGTTTTTATTATTATTATCCATGATATTATTGCTTTGACATTATCTATGGATACATTTCATTCTTAGCTTATTTATTAAATGGAATTTGTTTTTTATTTACCACGCCATATTGATTACGCCTTATCCAGTTACTTGAATGGAATGTGTTTTTAGTTATTGACATTGTTATATAGATTTGTTCTCATTGATTCGTTATTACTTTTGTTTTACTTACCCTTAATGAAAATTTTATCTCACCCTTATTATGTTTCATTTCTCCAGGTTGTGAATAGGAATCCTTTGAATGAGATTTAAGGATGATGAACTTTTATTTTTGTTATGGTTTATTTTCTTTCCCAATGTAATATGGGTATCATGTATGTAATCTTGTTTTCCAAAACTACTAAATTGTTCAGTCCCTTGGGATTTTAATCTTGTATCTATGCCAATGTAATAAAATAATACTCTGACTCTAATATTTTTTATTCAGGGCCTTACAGCATGACTACTTCTAAGTGGGGAAAAATGAAAATAAAATGGTTTTGGAAAATGGATTTTATAAAAGAATATTTTAAAATTGTTTTGTAATTGACTTGTAATTAATTATATCATCGATATAATATTAATCATTATTTTCCTAAATAATTGAATCAAACCAAAAATGATTGTTTTTTATATTTTACTAATTTAAAACCATGATGGTGGAGATTTTCTCATGTGGTTAACTCATTGGGAAAATTAGGAATTAAATGTCTTATGTATGGTTGTTATAGATGAGGTATGCCTGGGATGTAGATTGGGATATTATTTGGATTCCTTGGTTGTCTAAACACCCATGAGAGGGTCATGGAAGAACATGTAAGGTGATTTGTAATGTCTACAATGGAAACCAAGGATTGTTCTAATATGGTTAATGTTGTGTTTATAGACTAGGATTGGATTTATTTTAGGACTAGTAATGTTAGTGTGAGGTACTTGTTTTGTAATGGTTGAATCTGTTTTTTTTTCATAGTTATGATTTTGAAGTGGCGGTTGGTAATATTCCAGTAGGTTGGTTGTCTTTGAGTTATTATGTAAGTGGGTTAGTTCATTCTCACTCACCATGAAGGTAAGTGAGTGAGTCTTATAAATCATGAAAAGGTACATATTATGGTTTGATCTATGATGTTTATAGAATGGGTATATGATTTGTAGTTTGATAAACATATAGGTGGTGTGTTTTCATGTTGATTATTTTGTAATGGATAATGCTTGAGTTCTTTAAAAATGAAAGCACAAGTATACATTCTTGATGAATGTGGTGATATTAATAGAATAAATGCTTAGTCGGATAGATATTTGAGCCTAGGACTAATGTGATATGATTTAGAAAGGCATCAGCTGACTTTGAGGGTTGGAAAACATGAGTGTTTATACACCTTATTTCATAGAGTAGATTAAGATCTATTATAGTCAAGTACCATAGTAGATGAACATAATTGTATTCTTCCTTGGATATAGAGAAACAATGATAATTTTCAAGTGACTTATAAGGGGAAGTGATGGTGGTTAGTGGGGATAGTTAAACCCTAGACCTATTTATAAATTTAATTTATTAGTTTCCCTTAGTGATTTATTCTCCTAGGCGTCCAAGTTTGGATGACCAAGGAATGAATAACTTCCTCAACAACCTTGTGAGGGGTTTAATCCATGAAATAGTGATAGTGATGTACCTGATAAGTGGGAGTCTACCTAAGCGGCTCCTCGGTAGTCATTAAATTATAAGAGACATCCTCTTCAGTCACTTTTAGATACATGAGGTAAGAATTATCTCACTCTTGAGACCAACTCCCAAAGTGGCTTGAGGTTGTGATGGGGGTAACCTTCCCTTAGTTGGCTTGTTGACTCAGTGTTGGATTTTGTGGCTTCATCTCCTCTATATTAGCATGAGCGGTTTCAAGATTAGAAATAATTCCATCATGAAGGTACTCATGCACCATTGAATTCACAACCTAGTGCTAAAATCACTGAGTGAGATGCATCATTTATCAAGGTTTGGATTTGAGGTAGTCAAAGAAACAATAACATGCATTCAGGGTGTCATTGGTTGATGATTTATAGTAACCCTGGTTGCCCTGCGATTAACCCCATCTTGGTAAGGGAATTTGATTCCTTCATATGTGTTGGTTGTGAACACTATTTTGATTCTAAGGGAAACAAACTGGAAACCCATTAGTATAGTATCTCAAGTGTGAATGCATGATCAATCACATTCTTTATGGGTAAAAAATTTTATAGTGGGATTACCAATTTTATTTCCAACATTTCTTCATCATAATTTTGTTGAGTTTGATTTCTTGGGGATTTCATGTCAAAATTGAGAGGATGGGGGCTAATTCATCTCAAAGGGGAGCTTATTGTCTAGTTTGGGACTCTCTTGTTGATTTTATCTTATATTCATGAAACCCCTCCCAATAAAAATATTGGTTAAACTTTTGTGAATTTTATTGAATGATACCAAGCATTTATAATGACATTGAAAGAGGTAATTATAATAAGTTCTTAATTACTCTATATTTTAAATCTATATAAAAGGGTGCTTTGAAATTTAAATCCACTTGGGGAGTCTTGAGCTTCTATGAAAGGAGGAAAGGGTGTTGTGGTAGAGGGATTGGTTCCATGAAAGGGGAGCCTTATGTATCCATGTGATGGAAATCAAACCCCATATAGATTAGTGTTTTATAATGAGGCATGTTGTACCTTTTAAGGTTGTATGGAAAGGACCAAATTGGTTCCTTTTAGGTTCATGCATCCATAACCAGTAGCATCTATTTTAAGGTCATGAAAGAAGGACCAATGGTGTGTCTGTTAGGCCATGAAATAAGGATAATTGTGTCCTTTAGTTTAAGGCCATGTGACTTGGACCACTTATGAGTCATTTCAAGTCATGTTGATTGGAATAATAGGTGAAAGGTTCCTAGAAATGGTTTAGTGTGGGACTTATGAATGAGAGTCCTTTTTTAACCTAAAAAATAGGGGATTACACTGAAATGGTTTCCCATTTGTACCTTTGGTTCATTCACTAGACACAAGGAGGCTAACTCGATGCTTGGTGTACATGGGACCAGTTCAAAACAACCAAGATGGGAAGGATGCTCCAGGAGGGATACCATCAGTTTCCTTAAAATGAAGGGTCCTCATTATTAAATGAATACATTATTGACTATACTCTAAGGACCCATGGTTAGGGATGAAAACTAGGGAGAGGATTTTGAAAGGATGTAAGGCTCCCACTATCAAATGAATATATTATCATAAGGGCCAAACGACTGCAAAAAATTACTTATTCATGTATATTGGGTGGCCATGGAATGGGCCAATGTGAAATGGTATTTTGGGGTATTTACCTAGGAAAAAAGGTGTTAAAGGGTCCTTGAATCCACTATGATGGAAAAGGTGTGAATCATGCAAGTATGTGACTTTGGAAAGTTGAGATCCTAAGTGAACCCATGAAATGTAGGCATGGGTCCAATTAGGGAAATCCTGGGAGACATCATGCCTCACCCTTCTTTCTTAGAGAATCTCTTCAAAAGGGGTTGTTCACCCAATCGTAGGTGGAGGATTAGGTGAAGTAGTCTTCTGGAAGGACTTTTAAGTCTAAAACCCTTGTATGATGGAAATACCCTTATTTTATTATTTTCCCTAGGTTTTTTATTAAAATATCACTTAAGGGTATGTTTTGGATGGCTTGGGTGTGTAGGTTGAGTTTCATGAGCTCAGATTCTTTGAGTGTATCTATGTGTCTGGTGGGAGGTTGGTGGTCCTTTTATAATCAAGGGAGGCTTGGGCACCTAGCCTTCTGAAGTAACCATCCACAATCATTTTAGGGGTCTAGGTGTTTATGAGGGTGTGTGCGGGGGCACTGAAGTATGTGAATGGGTGTGTTAATGGGAGCACACACAGGTGTTGAAGGTTATACATGCATCTTGATGAGGGTGTGTGCAGGGATACTATGGAGGGCACATGGCTACCCTTTCTAAAAATTTCTTTAACTTATTTTTATGCTTTTTGAATTTTTCCTTCATTAAATTTGAGCACCAACAGTGTAGATGTCTTATGTTGTGCTATAGGACATAGAAAGGCTATGATGTTCTTTGGCGATAGATCATAAGGGTTGTGATCGTGGTGGACATGGTGGTGTTTGGTCATGTGTTGTAGGAGGAGTTAGATTATCGACATTAGATAAGTGTCATCTGCTTTAGTTCATTATGTTATGTCAAGATTTGTGACTGTTTCCTTTCCACTATGCACTTTTTTGGTATTTTATTTGAATTTTTTTAGTTTAGAGCGATGGTTTTAGTTTGAAATAATAATGTTTCACTTCTGTCTCATGTGTGTGGTTGCTTATTTTGAGGGAAAATCATTCCCCAATGACTGCGTTAATCCCTTGGCACTAGTTTCCATCCTTTAAAGATCAAGGAATGCACTTAAGGCCTTATGGTGATCCTTGTGCGGGTCTCGGGATTCCGGATCCCATGTTGGTGTCATTGCATAGCATATAATCGATGAGCACTCATTGTGCCCAAGATAATATCCAAATGTTTCCCATGTTCCTTATATGATCATGAATATACTAATATATCATTGATAAACACAATCATAAATGAATCTAGTTAAGGATAGAAAGCAATATTCAAAAAGGTCATAAAAAATTGGTTCTTTCATCTCCTTGAATGGAATTACCAAAAATGCATAATGACCATATATGGTTTGAAAGGTTTTCATAGGCTCATGTTCTACTTACACTCCGAGTTGGAGATAAAATGACCGATGAGCGTTCCTAAAAAACCATAGGGCAACCCTAAATTGATTAAATAAATCATCAATCCATGAAAAAAGATATTGATTCTTAATGGTGATTTGATTTAGTCTGTGATAGCAACTCGCAAGTGCAAGCTCTCATCAACCTTCTTAGTAAAAAAAACACTATAGTGCCTTAAGGTGACACACATTACCTAATGAATCCTTTGGATTCAAGATCCTCTGATTGAATTTTCAATTCTCTGAACTCAACTGGAGCTATGCGGTAAGGAGGTATAGAGATGGGCTTGGTACCTATTTCCAAGTCAATCACGAACTCCACCTCCATTTTCTGGTGGAAATCCTGCAAAATCACAATGAAACATGTCCTGGTATATATCAACCAAAGAAGGAAAAAAACACCATCAATACCCTCAACTAATCCAAGAACCACCCATTACCTACGATGTGATCATCCTTAGCTACCGCAAAATGATAGCCACCTATGTTGGCATGATAGTTTCACTCTCCCAGAAAAACATAAGATTCATCATCGGATGGAATGAAGGTCACTCGTCTCAAATAACAATAATCATGTGCCTAGAAATGTGTTAACCAATTCATTCCAATAATCATGTCAAAACCTTTCATCTCCATAATAAAGAAGTCTCAAAGATGTCTAAATCCACTAATGACAACAACACGTGTTGGGCATCTTATAACGGGCTCCTCTCTTCTTCCAAATGGAGTAGTCACAATCAAAACTCACTACCACAAAAATGGATTTACACAACACCACCCTTAAAAAATGATGATAAAGGGGGTATTTTTATCAACGCTAAAAAAAATTGATGTTAAAAGTACTCCTTTATCAGTGTTTTTTTAGCGCTCATAAATGGGTACATTTATCAGCGCTAAAACGCTATTAAAAGTACCTTTTTATCATCACTTTTTTTAAGCAATGATAAAAGTATTTCCTTTATCAGCGTTTTTTTAGCACTATTAAAGAGACCTTTTTATCAGCGTTTTTTGAGAAGTGCTGGTAAAGATCTCTCTTTATTAGCATTTTTTTACTAACGCTGATAAAGTGTATATTTCAAAAAAAAATCATTAAAAATAATATATTAATATATTAATATATTTATATTGATATAGATATAATATATATTTTTTAAATATATTTTAGATAAGTCGTGCTTTGACTTCAATGTATATATCATTATTTATAGGGGGTACAATGTAACGAGACACCCACAAATGTGGGAAATTTTGGTATGTTTAAACTGTTTAGTTTACTGCATATTTTGTTTTGTTTTTGCTTTTGTTGAAACATGTTTTATTCTTGTTCTCTAAACAATTTTTTTAAAAAATGAAATTTTCATGTTCTTTAATTGAAAAAAAATGATGAAAAGTCAAAAGGATTTTTTATAGCCATCACATTAGTTTAAACCGATGCAAATCTGAATATTAATTATATTTTATGATGTAACGACAGATACAGTGAATAATTTCTAACATCGGACATTGTAGTTCATGGCAAGGTCGAGTAAATCAATATTAAAAATTCGAAAAACCAATATGAAAAACTAAAGGAAAAAGTCACGCAAACCAACTGTGGTCATTTATTTTTATATATTTGGATTTTATTACCAACCCACCTAAAATAATCAAAATAAATTGAAATCCATATTAATTAATCGTTAATCAAATCAAATAGTAGGTTTCTTGGATGGGTATCTGAACCCCGCAATACGTAATTGTCAATTTTAGTTTATATTAATAATTCACAATGTCCGTAATAAAATTTCATCGGATTCTGATGGATGGGGATGGGGCCTTTGGGGCCTTTGGGGCCTTTGGGGCCTTTGAAATAAAGTATTTGGCGGCGGCGGTGGCTTTCTTCCTTAAAATTGGCGCCACTAGCTCGAATTTCGAAAAAGGACATCTGATGACAACTTTTTTGTTTTTTAATTAATATCTCAAAGCAAAGGTACTATTTTAATCATACGGGTTTTAGTGGAAACAAGAGCTTTAGCTGTGAGGAGAGACTTGAACATCCAAAGGGGACCGGTTAAATTGTTCATATGATTAGATTGAAATGTTAAAGTCATGTTTTGTGGGTCAATATGGCCGGTGCTCAATGTTGAGAATTGTGATATTTTATTGATTTTGAATGCATGAATGGTAGAAAATATGTTTTGTGCAAATATAACTATTATAAAAACCTGAAAAATCTCATGATATATCTTTTCAACTTTTTTAATAAGGGTTTTTAAAAGATGCATTTCTAACTAAATCAAATTTTAAGAATGTATATGAATAATATATATTGTCATAAATTTGGGATGTAAAATAGAATGAAAAAAAAAGAAAGATTTTTAGGATCGATGTCGTAAGGATTTCATCTGCGGATCCTTCCCATTAATCAAGCAACATAAACACACTTTATATCAGATTTAGTGCATAATTTACCCTATATTTAGCTAATAACTTAATCTGAATAAATGATTGAGTCATAAATGAGTAATTTATATAAATATAATAATTACTCATAAAACTCCTCCCAGAATGTCATTAATTTCAAAGAATCTTATTTAACACTCAATAAAAAAAAACCCACAAGTTAAAATGATTGAATTTCATGTCAAATAGAACCTGTAGCGGTTCTAATAACCGCCGTGAAATAAATCCTGTTAAAATAAATTAACAATATACCAGTGGTTTAATCAAACCACCGTTATTTTTTTTAACAATTAGCGACGATTTCAATTAAACCGCCGCTAAAAGTTTTTAAAAAATCCCTAAATTTCTCCCCCTTCCAACTCCTTCACTGCAACCCTGATCCCACCCCTCCCCCAACCTCATCCTCCCCCCTCCCTGACGGCGACCCCGACCTCGCCACCTCGTCGGCGACCCCTGTCCCCCCCATCCATCCCACCTCCTCGGATCCCTCTTTCCGACCTCCCCCTCCCGCTCCCCTCGTCCATGGCGACCCCACTGCCGGCGACTGCCCTGACTTCAACTCCCATGCCGGTGACCGCCGTCATCTGACACCCTTGTCGGCTAATGTCGTGACCCCGATCCCCCTTTTCGACAACCATCGTGCCCCCGACTCCCCTTGTTGGCGCCCGCCGTGACCCCAACCCTCCATGTCGTCTATTGTCATGACCCCGACCTTGGTGTCACCAACTACCGTGACCCCAACCCCCCTGCCGGCTACTGTCGTGACTCTGACCCCCCCTATCGGTGACCGTCGTGACCCCGACCCCGCTAAGGTTGAATGATTCCGAAACACTCTTTCATTACTCTTTTGAATTTGTGATATACTGTTATACTCAATTTTGATATGAAATTAATTGTTTGTTTCGTGTACTCTATTTAGTTAAATTAAATTTATGTGATTTCAACACTCTTTAATGAAATGTTTATTCGTTTATTTGAAGATGATTTATTTTTTATTTGATTATTAATTTATTATGATTTTAATTAATTTTTGTTGTATATATTTGTTTGTTATTATATTCACATGACAAATTAAGATGATTTTTAAAGTAGTTTTATTAAGGTCATCAGTGAGGTCTAAATATTCCATGAAATGAGATTGTTTATGTCATTATCCCTCTATGGAAGTTTGCATGCAGAGGTTAACAAACTTATTTATTTATCCATTGTGGATGAAATGAAATGGTAGGTTATGTATATCATGGATTTTTGTATATTTTCTAGTGAGAAATTCACAATTTTCCAATTATTATAGTGATTCATGTTGGATGATAAGAATGAGGCAGATATCTGTTTCATAAAAAAATCTCACTATGTTTCCGAGCAGAGCAGTTATCTAATCTATGGCTAAATCCATCTTAGATGATAAAAATATGGCTGTTATCTAATTTATGTCATTATTCATCTATGTTTGTGAGAAATAATAATTTATTTGATTCATATTTTTATATAGAAGTTAATAAGAAAAAGTTCATTATTTGATTCATCCCATTTTCCTTTAGTTGTTATGAAAGAGACAATGACGAAGTTTGGTGATATTTAATTTTGACAGTACATGTTTGATTAAATATTTATATTTTTATATGAATGTACAGAGAGAATACAATCCAATACATATGGATAAAAGCTAAATTAATTTACCTCGAAACACACTTTGGTATGCCAAGGGTTTGGAATAATTTTTAGATTATGTAATTGCAAATCGACCAATGGATGGTAGAATAAAATGTTTGTGTCTTGATTATAAATTCAAGCGATGGTTGAATAAAAACGAAGTATATGAGCATTTGATATTGAAACAGTTTCCTACTCGATATGTATGTTGGATTTGACATGGTGAATCAAATGTTATGGAAAGTCAAAACAATGACAATATTGTCAACAAAATACAAAGTGACATGGTATAAGAGAATTCAGTTTGAAATTTGTTAAATGACGCATTTGGTTTTGCAGAATACAATGTCCAAGATTTTAAGAGATCAACGGAACCTTCATTTGATCCTGGGAAAATTAATCTTACTTAGAATTTCAGTGACCAAAAAAATGATTTTTATGAATTAGTTGAAGATAGACAACAAGAACTGTATGAAGGGTGTTCAAGTATTTAAAATTATCTTTTCTACTTAAGTTGTATCATATCAAGTGTCTCTGTGGAATTAATGACAAAACAATATCCATGATTTTAGAGCTGCTTCATGATCCATTTAGTGAAGCTAAGATCCCTACATCATTCTATGAGATGAAGAAAGTCATCAACAAACTTGGGCTTGATTATACCAAGATACACGCACGCCTTAATGATTACATGCTTTACTGGGGAGAAGAGTCTGATAAAGAAGAATGCATAAGATGTCATACAAGCATATGAAAGTCAATGAACAACAATGAGAGTATAAATTAATGCAACCCTAGGAAGAAACATAATAAGAAAACTCCTACAAAGGTA
Organism: Viscum album; assembly: GCA_963277665.1. Taxonomy (NCBI): domain Eukaryota; kingdom Viridiplantae; phylum Streptophyta; class Magnoliopsida; order Santalales; family Viscaceae; genus Viscum; species Viscum album. The sequence continues at coordinate 1,891,275,492 of OY728122.1, read as the reverse complement.
TTGCATTACTTTCCTCTGAAACCACGCTTGCATGCTCAAGATAGTAATGATGGCTTGATGAGACATCCAAAAGATTCAATATCATGTAAGACGCTTGATTCACTATATCCATATTTTTCTTCGGATCCTAGGAATGTACATTTGGGATTGAATTTTGATGGTTTTAACCCTTTTGGTACTTTAAATACTAATTATAACATTTGGCCAGTTGTTTTGATCTCCTATAATCTACCTCCATAGATGTATATGAAGAAGACTTCTTTCATTATTTCGATGATTATTCCTGAAAAAATGCCTGGAAATGACATTGATGTATACTTTCAACTTCTAATAAAAGAAATGAGAGAATTATATAATGATGGTGTGAGAACATATGATGCTTCAACAAGACAACTATTCAAAATGCATGGTGCTTTAATGTGGACAATTACCAACTTTCACGAACTAGAAAATTTATCTGGTTGGAACACTCATACTGGTTTGGCTTGTCCAGTTTGTAATTTTGATTTTGAACATCAACAATTACCTCATAGCATAAAATGGTGTTTTATGTGTCATCGTTGATTTCTTGATGCTTCTTATAAATTCAGGTTTAACAATACACGATTCAATTAAGATATTGAAATGAGAAAGTCACTGAAAGTTTTATCTAGTTCAGAAAACTTGAGACAATAAATGAATGTCGCTAAAGAATTTGGAAAATGTCATCAGTTTAAAGAGGGGGGGGGGGTACAAGGTACAATATCTGAAGAAATTGGAACATAACAACAGAAGAAAAAGAGTATATTTTTCAAACATCCTTATTGGGAGTTTAATTTGATACGTCATAATATCGACATAATTCATATTGAGAAGAACGTCTGTGACATTGTAATTTTTACATTTCTTAATGAGTAGGGTAAATTGAAGGATCACTTAATGCTTGTAAAAAAATTAGAATCAATGAATATAAAGCATGGTTTGTGGGAAAATGAGAATGACAAGTATCCTTCAGCTATTTTTACAATGAAAAATCCTAAGAAACATGTATTCCTTCTAACTTTAAAGAATTTAAAAGTGCTAGATGGATATTAATGTAACATATTAAGGTGCGTCGACTTAAAACATCAAAAGTTACATGGATTGAAAAGCTATGACTCACATATTTTGATGGAGTAGTTGTTGCCGTTGGCATTGTGTAATATTTTACCTAAAAAAGTTCTACGGTTTTAGTTGAGTTTTGTATCCTTTTCAGAGAGCTTTGTGAAAAAACTCTAAAATCCAACTGAGATTTATAAACTTCAAGAAAAAATTGTTTTGACACTATTTCATTTGGAGATGTTATTTCCCCTTTATTCTTCACAATGATGATTCATTTGACTGTTCATTTGGTTGAAGAAGCTAAACTTGATGGACCGGTATACTATCGATGGATGTATCCAATTGAGAAGTATGTTGATATTATTTTTATTTTCATTGGCGAATTCGATTTTATCAAATCATTGCGTAATTTTTTTTAATATGTTTCTTATTTTTTTCATCAGGTACTTAGTTCATTTGAAATCATATGTGAGGAATAAAGCTCAACCTGAAAGCTCTATTGTTGAAGGTTACATAGCCGAAGAGTGGTTGAACTTCTATTCTAGGTATTTGGATGGGATTGAGAATAGATTCAATTGTGCTGAATGTGTTGACGACATCTCCACTAATTCTCGTTTTGAAAATCAATCATCGGTATTTCCAACTATTGGATGATCAATTGGAAATGGGTCAAATTTTACACTGACTGAATTGGAGTTGCTACACGCACATAGATATGTGCTACTCAATAGTGCTATTACATATCCATTTATTGAAGAATTGAGACTGCAGACAAAGAGGTGACTAAGGGGCCAAGCTCGAAATGAGCTGGAATTAACAAAAGTTGTTAATAAGGAGCTTTTCGAATGGTTCACCTGTTGTATAAGTATACACTCATATTCATATTGTTGATGTGTAGTTATTTTTTCTATGTTAAAAGTAACACCTTATATCTTTTTGTCTAGATAATGAATGTTGACAATCAAGCTATAATATCGAATGATTTGAAGTTTTTGGCTCAAGGTCCTCTAAGGAAGGCCAAGAGATTCAATGGCTACAATATTCACGGTTTTAGGTTTCGTACAATTTATCGTGAAGAAGACTTAAAAAACTCAAAATAGTAGTGTATTTACACTTGCAGAGGTGGGATACTATGAGAAGCTGAATGATATAATTTAATTAAACTATCATGGCTAGTTTTTAGTTGTTTTATTCAAATGAAAGTGGGTTAACATTGATAGGGGTATAATGAAAGATTCGTTACATTTTATTTCTGCCAACTGCTCTCACTTGATGGATAGTAGTGAGCATGCAGAGCATGATCCATTTATCTTGGCTTCACAAGCGAAGATGGTTTATTATGCAGATGATGAAATACATGAAGGTCGGAGTGTTGTTGTACACTTAAAGTAGATAGGCTTATATGATATGGGCGATGGAGATTGATTGGCGCTTTGTGATAATGAACCTCATCAACCACAAAACATTGAACAATTTTTTCCTGACAATATCGAAATAGTAGAACTTAAAAGAGAGGGTGAAAATGAAGGACTTGCCACAATGGAGGTTGATAACAATGAAGATAATGAATATGAAGATAATTGAATGTATAAATTGGTAATAAAAATATATTACAATTTATCATTGATAAGTGTTTCATACATATATACATTGTTCTAGTTTTTGTTTTTTTTTGTAAAAAGATTTTATTTTTTCATTTTTTATACATTTAATATACCTCAACCATTTGAAATGCATGAATTTCGAGAACAAAAAAAATTTAGGATCGTAGCCAATCAACATCTCGGAGCATGCCACCACTACCATCATCTTTTGTGGATCCCAAAGATTCCATTGTACCTGAGACTACTAGCGAGCCATCTGTTTCCCCAGATTTCATTGGTATCCCACCGACTAATTCACCTTTGGTGATGGAGTAGTTGGCCACCCCTCCATTTAGGGGATATTGGAAAGTTACCGTTACTGGTATGTATGTCATTTAAAAAAACATTATATTTTATTAATTGTTTAATGCATTTGTCAAACAGATAAAGACAACCATAGAATGGATACAAATATAAACATGATAGATGTATGGGACCTGAAGGAATTCAATATTATCATTCCATTTGATGAGTTCGAGGTGCCAACCAGTGACGCTGCCAAAATCTATGGGCAACTTGCATGTGAGATGGTGAGCTTTCCCATTAATTAAAAAGATTTAAGGCACATTCCTACAGCTTGAAAAAATGAGGTTTTTGATACTCAATTAAAGGTAATATTAGTTTAATATTCCTTGATAACTAATTTAAAATACATGAATAAAATTTTGTAATATAATTATAAAGTGTTTTGTTTTTTATTTCTATATTTTTTTTTCATTTCGATGTCCCTGACTCTGTTTCATGCCCATAGACTTTGAAAAATTTGGGCAAGAAATGAATAGATTTTAAATGGAGATTATGGAATGAGTTTAATGACACTTCTTTGAGCTCACGAAATATGTATGAGAAAGTGCTTGAAGAAATTTCTCGTGAGTAATGGAAGCTCTTTGTCGATATCAACAGAGATGCATCTCATGAGGTAATTGCATATTTTATAGTATCTTAACAACCTAATCATAATAAAATTATAATTTTTATTAATGTTTCTAGTTTCTATACGAATTATCTAAAAAAAATACCATGAATCATGAGAAGCAAGTCATTCCTCACATCGTTGGGTCTCAAAGTTTTTTTAGAAAAAGAAACTCATGGTTTTTTCTAACTTGTTTATATTTTATATAAAGGCTAATGAATTAGGTCACTCTGTTGGCCGAACAAAGATGTGGTTTAAAGTGCATAAGAAACCCAATGATAGTTTTGTAAATGACCACACCAAAGAAGTTGGAGTAATTACTTTTCATTACCATTTCATATTATTTTATTATTATAAAAACATAATAATGAAAAATATATTATAGCAACCAACATGCCTTAAACCCAATTAAATGGGGTGAGCTACATGGATCAAATGATGCCAATTTGGCATCGTTTGATACATCTAATTGGCCCCAATTAATTGGGTTTAAGGCTTGTTTGTTGTTATAATATAATTTTCATTATTATATTTTTATAGTAATGAAATAAAAATAACTAGTAATGAAAAATTTATTAATTAAATAATATTATGAAGTTCATATACTTTAAAAAATCATTGTTAATATTTTTGTATTAATAGGTTAAAATTCAAGAAGTCTAGGATGTTAACCCTTCACAATCATCATCAATTTCCCAAAATGATGTAGTTGGAATCATTTTAGGGAAGGAGTATCCCAGACATGTACGAGGGATGATTTATGGGCCTACTCAATCAACTATCTTTGGTAGGGCGGCATCATCCATTACTGTTATACCCGGTGGGGGTTTGAGTTGTGCTATTGATCGAGAACCACAAAGATAAATCGTAATATTAAAAGAAAAAGTGCAAGAACAAGAATTTTATAGGAAAACACATGATCAGTGTGGTCAAAAATGGAAAATGTTTTAGTTTTTGTATTTCAGCGGATGACCAACACGATCCTTGAGGAAATTTCCATCCTTATAGCTCATCCTTCCAAATTAAATTCTAAATTCCATAGATCATTCACACATTCGTAAAGAACACATAAAACATCCATAAATAAAACTAAAATGAATCTTTTATATTTAAAACACACATTTCGAGTCATACTGACCACATCTTATTCCAGATTGATGTGTGGTTGATTCCTACAGGTTAAAAATGAATTATAGATTGTTATCCATAAGTTTGAAAATAACCTGACCTTGTTTGCTTGATTTTGACTCGATAAACACTTCTTAAAGGTATAAAATACTTTAAAAACAAGTGTTGGGAGTTTAAAACCAGGAAAAAATATCATATTTCCCCAAAACCAAAGGACAAAGACCATAGATTGAATTGTGAAATGTAGGAACCCATGAAACATCATTCCGAATTATGGTTTTCCCATTATGACTGTAGAAGTCTTTTTAGTTTTTCAAAACACTAAAATGTGCATGGAAAATTCAAAACCATAGAGAACGAAATCAGATTGATGTAGAATCATGATACAACCACTACTAAGTTATTTTTAATGTGTGCGCATAGACAACACATCAATCTGACATGTAGTGTGGTCGAAATGACTCGGTACACACTTTTTGAAGGTATAAAAGCCATTAAAAACAAGTTTCGATGACTCAAAACTAGGAAAAAGACATTGGATTGCCCTAAAATCAAAGGAAAACTACTTTAAATTGAATTTTTAAATGTAGGAAATGAAGATACATTATTACGAATTACAATTTTCCCATTATGGCTACAAACATGTTTTTAGTGTTTTAAAACACTAAAATGTGCGTGGAATGGTAAAAAACATAGAAAAAACATCATATTGATGTGGAATCATGGTAAAAACACTGATGAGTTATTTTTGATGTGTACGTGCAGACAACACATCAATCCAATGTGCGGTGTGGTCGGAATAACTCAATAAATACTTCTTAAAGGTACAAAAGCCTTTAAAAAAGTGTTGGGGGGTCAAAACCAATAAAATGACGTCATATTTCTCTAAAATCAGAGGAAAACATACATAGATTAAATTTTGAAATATAGGAACCGATGAAACATCATTCTGAATTACAGTTTTCCTATTATGGATGTAAATGCATTTTTAGTGTTTTAAAACCCTAAAACGTGCATGGAACGGTCTAAACCATAACAAAGGACCTCAAATTGACATGGAATCATGGGAAAACTTCCAATGAGTTATTTTTGATGTGTACGCACAAAAACAATTTCAATTCGACCCGAAGTGTGGTCAAAATGACCCAGTAAACACTTCTTAAAGGTACAAAGGCCTTTAAAAACCAGTGTCGGGGGGTTAAAACTAGGAAAATGATTTTAGATGTAACATCCCAGACTTGGATGCCACTGAAATTTTCTTCAAGACTAGTTGTACACATGGATTCAAGTGCATATCCCCAAATACTAGAGGTTACTGACTAGCAGTGAGGGACTACAGTGAGGCTGTGGGGAGACTATGCCCTCTTACCAGAGTGTAACACAATAGAATCAATAATATACAAGTAGCTGAAGTAGTATAATAAACAGAAAATAAGTAAAAATTGGAAGACTGATATATAAACAATGCTATAAACCACCTCATATTCAAAATGATGATACATGTCATATATCTCTAATAAAGCATCCAAAACATATATACAAAGTAGATATACAATACATGCAACAAATATACAAAAAGGCCAAAATCTGTCCAACTAGCATTGCGATCCTCAACTCAGTCTCATGATCCTACTCCCAAGAAACCATCAAGAACCTGTAGTAGGGGGATTTCCCTTATCAATACCCACAATCATATAGTCTCTTTAAGTACCCAAAGGTGGCCCAAATAGAGTGTGAGATATAATCCCAGTAATAAACCACCCAGGATCTGTGCCCTCTAGTCAGTGAATATATATAACAACAATGTCCATGAAAAATATACAAGTAAATGAAGTACTCAAAAGTGAGCAACCTATAAGCCCAGGTTCTCATTTTATAACTAATTCATTTAATCATTTTCATTTAAGAAATACGTCTATTATTTAATAGTCAGGATTGTGTACTTTATAAGCATGCTCAACTAACCATTCATTCTCATGTAAATATTAAGTCTCAAGACCCGACACACAGCCCGACATCACTCATGATAACATGATCAAGGATGCCCAAACAGACCATCTATAACGTATAAACATGAACTGAATCCAAGCTCGTGCTTTGGGTTGGTAGATACATCATGTAATCTATTTCATTCCATTATTCAATTTAGAACCTAAGCCCATCCTTAACATTCTTAAGTTGGAATCTAAGTGTCACTCTAGGTGTAATATAAACTAGCACCCTATAAGCCTGTCCATGCCGAACCTCTCAAGAACCCAAGTATCACTCTAGGTGTGGTATAACATCTCTTCCATTCGAGTCCGTCCTTGGTGGTCCACTATGGGAGCCCAAATATCACCCATGAAAAAATGATCAAATTCCCTTTGAGTCCATCCATGGAATTCTCATATTAATCCTTGTATCACTCCGTATATAAAGTAAGACCCATTGAGTTCATCCTTGGCAGTAAATATTAGGAGTCCAAGTGTCACTCAGGCATAAGCAAGGTCAAAGCCATATGAGTCTATCCAAGAAATTCACCATTCAAATCCATGTGTCACACAAGGCCTACTCATTATAATTCATCAATACCATTTAATCAATTTCATTTAACATGCCAAGGTCAAAACCAAGAACATTCCAATTCAACTCACCTAAAGAGGTGACTCAAGAATTGGCAAAGATTAGAAGGCTTGGATTCATTTTACACATGTGGGAAATTATTTATTAAGAGTAATTCAAGATTTTAAAAGAAATTACATGGTATAGACTCTATTTAACTCACATGGTAACTTCAATAAAAAGAGGCAATTCAAGATTAAACAAGCTATTATAAGGCAAGGCCAAGGATATTGGTCATTTCACACCATCCATTCTTAACTAATTCAATTACAATTGATATTATAATTCAATTCACATATCAATTCATAATTCAAATCCATAAATTTGATCTACAACACCATTCATAATTCTCATCCCAAGGAAAGGGGTAAATAGGCACACCTCAAAGGCATCCAAAACATAAACCATCATAATGGTCCATTCAATTAAACAACATACCCAAAAGGGGTGGTTTCCATTTTAAGGTCCTCAAACTATAAAAATCATTGATGGTATCTTTAATTTAATAGTCCATTCCTAACAAACCAACTCAAGGATTAAAATTCATTTAAGGTGATTCCCAAAAAATGGGTGCGTGACACAATGACATATATAAACACATTGATTATTAATGAAAGGCACATGACAACCTACTGTAGATCTATAGTTGATAGTTTATCTATTATAATCTCCTGATTCAGCTCAGATCGAGAGAAAACTGAAGAACAGATGAATAAACTAATAATAGTGAATATTAGCTTGAACATAAATAACACAACCGATATACAAAAGAACGAATAACAACTAAAAATGAATGAAGAACTCACTGAGATATATCTAATGCTTTTGACGGATCTCAATTCCTAACTAGAACAAAGGATTTTTCTCGATTCCTAGTTTAGGTGTCAAAAGATCTCTCAAAGGAGGGCTGCTAACTGCAAGAAGAGAATAGAAAAATTAGCTTTCATTTAATAGATTAAAAATGGGATAAATGGTAAAATCACTCCAAATTGGGCATCACATGGTTTAGGCATACAGTTTACAAACCATTCGCCAATCGTGCACAGTTAGCTATAGAATAAGGGAAACCACATGGATTCCTCACACAGTTTGACTAACTATGTGAAAATCATGAAAAAATCCACTATCAAAGCTGCAGACCTGGGTGCATGACCATGCGGCCCGACCCACACAGTTTGAACTGACCATGCGTCAGGTCATTTCATCCCAATACTTGGGTTTTGGGAACTTAACCGACCCCATAAACCCCTGTTACCTCAATGAACTCAAATGGAATTCATATTAGGCCATATTTTAACATATCAACTAAGAATTGACGGAAAGTAAAGGATCCATACCTCAAAGAAGAATTAGGTTCTTACAAACTTCCCCCTTAAAGAAATTCGTCCCTGAATTGCATTCTCAAGGGTGGTCAAGCATGATCTGAGAATAAATCCATCCACTACGATCATACATCAACCTACCGCTCCTAGGTTTCATCCTGTACACCCCTGTGCTACCATAGCACTCATATCATAGGAACTGACCGGCCTTGGAGAACATTCGTACTACGATCCACAATATGTATATGATGCTCCTCAAAGGACACATCAACATCTAACTCAACCTCCTTAGGATGAAAAGTGTGAGATGAGTCTGAATAATAGAACCACATCTGAGAAACATGTAAGATATCGTGTATGGACTGGTACCTCTGAGGTAACTGCAACTGATATGTTACTGGCTTGACTCTCTCTAGAATCTCGAATAGCCCGACGCATCTTGGTGAAAGCTTACCCTGTATCATGATCCTATTGTGTTCCAGAATTAATGAAACATGTAGGAAAACCCGATCCCCAACCTTGAACTCTATAGGTCATCTATGGTGATTGACATATGATTTTTGATGAGTCTGTGCAATAGCCATCCACTTCTGTATCAACTGAACCCGCTTCGTAGTCTCCTGAACAAGATGAGGTCCAAGCATAGCTTTCTCTCCTACCTATAACCAACATAGGGGTGATCGGAATGTCCTACCATACAAAGCCTCATAATGTTCCATCTGAATAATATCCTAAAAACTATTGTTGTAGGTGAATTCAACTAGGGGTATATGTAACGACCAGAAATTTTGAATAAATTTTGTTTCCTAACTTTGTGTGTTATTTTATTTTACACTCAAGAAAACTATTTCATTTAATAAAATGAGTATAATTAAAATAAGACCGTCAGGTTTCTACTGTTATATGACCGTTGGTCAATTTGACCGTTGGTCAATTTGACCGTTGGAAACTAAAAGTTGCGATTATTGTCTATAATACAAGTGATCTTGATCAATTAATATTAAAAGAAGATTCGATGGCCCCATCTAGTAGTCTCGGGCTGATCGAAGCCCATCTTATGGAACTCGAGAAGGAGGTAGCACCTTTGGGCTTTACTCTGGACCAAACCCAAGCCGAACTTCATCGTGTGAAGTTGGAACAGAATCGCCTTCGCGAGAAGTTCAAGCTGATAGAAATCACTACTCGGGCAATGTTGGCTGAGCCGCCCTAAGATTCTATCACCCTAGCACACCTTACTCTTAGGTCCTATGCTGGTGTTATAAGGGGCTATGTAATGAGACTGTAACTTCCTTGTGTAATCCTTTGATTTAAATAAAAATTGTGATGTCTTCTTATGGTGAAGTTTCTGAATTTTCAAATGTCCGGATAAATATAGTATGCATATTATTGATGAATTTTAGAAAAAAGATATTTTAAAAAATATTTATGTAAACTTTAAATAATTAATAATGTGTAATGATTTTCAAAAAATAACCTTCTACAGTTATGTTCAGTAAGAAATTTAGAGTCTAATAAGATCAACTTAATTTTTGATGAATAGTAAATTATGAATAGTGATTTTACGCTTATGATTAGTAATGTGATCAAATGGATTAAGTAACCCCACTTAAGAAAGTATTAATATAATCTAGGCACCTTGATTAAGTAATGTGATTCAATAAAATAGGTAAAGAAATGTTCCAAAAAGTACTGGTTAAGTATTAGTTTTTTCGGGTGAATAGTGTTTTTTATTTTAAAAATTAAATTAAAATTATTTAGAAAATTATTTTCATAAAATGGAGTTCATTTTTGAAATCAAAGCATTGATATTTGGTTAAGGTGAATTTTTGGGATTTTTCTGAAACAATTGATTTTTTAGTGAATAGTGTTTTTATTTAAAAATTAAATTAAAAATATTTAGAAAATTATTTTCATAAAATGGAGTTCATTTTTGAATTCAGAGCATCAATATTTGGTTAATGTGAAATTTTGAGATTTTTCTGAGAAAGTTGAATTTTCGGTGAATAGTAAAAATATAGTTTTTGAGTTTCGGGTGTTTAATGACATCATTAAGGATGTAATAATTATGAAATAATTCTGGTCGACTTATGAATAGTAATATAAGGTATGAGGTGTCTCAAGTGTCCAATACCATGGGCAAATACCATGGGAAAGCCCATGGTATTGCCAATACCACCGATGAGGTGTTCCTTGGCATTAACGACTTGTCCCCTCACTTCTCCTATAAATACGAAGCCATTCCCTCATTAATTTAATTTACAAATCATTCCCAATGAAGTTATGGTATCTTTACCTCCCAAGGAGTCCTCCAAATGTGCCCTCAAGCCTTCCAAGGTCCCGACCTTCAAGCTTTCGAAGTTACTCTTCAAGGTAAGGGATCCTTTCACCCTCCTCTTTTAAGTCACGACTTCCTTTATGTTGTGTCTTCTAATTTCCATATATTTATGTTGAGGGTATGTTTTTATATGTTCTCATTTCTGTCCATTTCATGTATAATTGTTGAGAGACCCTTTACACTCTCATCAATTTATTTTCTAAAATTTTAAGTGACGCTGTTATGCTGTCAAATTGTTTCGTAAGAGAAATTGCATCTTCTCTTTTCTTTCATGTTTCCTTTTCATGTGGTATGTAATTCAAATATCCATACCATGATCTTATTCAGTACCCATACTGTATTATGAGTTATTTATGAGTGGGTTACCCTTGTCCCCTCTCTTTTCAATGTTTTCTAAAACCATGTTATATAGCCGTTATGCTGCAGAAATTTCGTGTCAAAATTTCTATCTCTTTCTCTCATGAAATTATATTGTTTATTTATGCGAATGACCATACCTATTTCGTTTCTATGGGTGTTCATATATATATATAAAGATGATATATTTGATTTTGGAATTTACATAGATATAACCCTCACTCCCTTTCTATGGGTTATAAATGATATAATGATCTTATTTTTAAGCTCTTTTTAAACGTCACGATTTTGACATGAAACCCATTTCTTTGATTCTATTTGGGTTATTTATGAAATGTTTGATTATGTTTTATGTGGATCACATTAATGTAAAGATATATTAAGGGTGCGCCTTGATAGTGCTTCAATTCATTTGGTAAAGAATTAATCTCTAGAGATGACAAGTTTTACGATACCTTGGTGAATAACCTTGGTAATTTTTATGACACCTTGGGGATGGACTTTGGTGATATCTTCATGAATGTCTAAATGAAATGTTGTAGCAACATATTCAAGTTATGATTCAAGTTATTTTCATTATGATATTCCCATTCTTTCATTTCTCATGTCTTTATGTTTTTATTCAAGTTCTTATTGATATCACAAGTACATTGATTCCCTTGTTTACCCGTACTAGGCCTTCTGCTCACCCTTTACTTTGATGTCTATCTCCATGATATGAGATGTAGTAAATGTACATAGGATGAAACTTTTATGAAGCCTTACAAGTGGTTTAGAAGAATGTTTATGTTGTTTTCATGTATTCTGATCCTGATTTCCAAGACACTAGACTTTAAAGATCCTCTGTTTGTAAAATGTAATGAAAAGTTATGTATAAAAAAAGCGGGATGCTATAGTTAGTATCAAAGGATAGTTTAGTTATTTATGGAAATTAGGATATGAAAACTTTAGTAAGAACCCTATATAAAAGTTTAAATATAGGAAATATTCCTGATATTTTGGTGAGTATTGAGTAAGTGGTTTATCAAGCAAATACATCTCTGTCTGGATACGAGCAGGTAGAGGTGGCTCTGGCACAAATGTACATAGGGGTAAAACCTTAAAAAAACTATTTGAGCTAGAATCGAACGTGAACTGGTACACAACAACGGGCCTTACTGCACTCTTGGTTATAACACTCCTGGGGGATATGTTTGGTTAATCGCAAGATTTTTATGAATCATTATGAAGGAATTATAGAAAAATGTAATTGTCTAAGCATGAAGTTTTAAGACATAAAATTCTTTTTAGTTAAAATATTCGTAAATGAAATAAGTTTCTCATGAAGGATTTATTCTTTTAGAAAATGTCCCTATCATCTAGGAATACATTGATGTATTTCATGAGGAGTTACCCAGACCTCCCCCAGAAAGAGAGGTAGAGTTCTCCATTGAACTCATACCTGGATCTCATCTGATGTCAAAGACCCCCTATAGGATAGAAAATGTGGAGCTAGAGGAATTAAAGAAACAACTCCAAGATCTTTTGGAGAATGGGTTTATCCGACCAAGTGTGTCTCCTTAGGGAGCACCGGTTCTCTTTGTGAAGAAGAAGGATGGATCGATGCAGCTATGCATTGATTATAGAGAACTGAATGATATCACAGTGAAGAACAAATACTCTCTTCCAAGAATTGATGAATTATTTGACCAACTTCATGGGAATCAATTCTTATCTAAGATTGATCTTCATTTTGGTTATAATCAATTGAAGGTGAAGAATGATGATATTCCAAAAACTGTTTTCCAATAAAGATATGAGCTTTATGAGTTTGTTGTTATGCCCTTCAGACTGACTAATGCACCTTCTATTTTTATGGATCAAGAATAAGTTGCTTTTGGAAACTTATGTTTTATCAAATGGATATACTTTGTATAGTAAAATGATTTGGTGATTAAATGATAAATGGTTATTTTGGATGATGTTTTCTATTTTGGAGTACTATATGCCTAAGGGAAATAAAATACTACAGGATTTAAATTGAGGAGAAATGGTTGATTTTTTTTGCAAGAATTTATGTATTTATTGTAGACATATGGTGATTTGGGTTATTTATGGAAAATTATGAACCTAGCATAGAGAATATGTGAATAGGTTAATTACACTTTAGTATGAGACTTTAATAGTAGTCGATGTTATTTGGAGATAAATGTTAATATTTTTTTGGGAAGACTATGTGATTAAATCCTTCTGAGTTTTGGGTTCCAATCTTAGTTTGTATTATTCTGAATAATTTTAAGGATAATTGTGTATATGGTCTTTCTAGAACTTTGGGTACTTTTGTTGAATTTTGGAGATTAATAATCATATTTATTTTTATAAAGGATTATCCTTTTTGGGGATTATATGATCTCGTACTAACCATTTTATTTTTAGTTGATGACTAAAAACAAGGAAAAAATATAGTTAATCTTTTGTGGATTATGTGATTCTCTAAAAGATGATTCTTGTGCTTTTGATGAGACCAAGTATTTTTGAATGCTCATTGTTTGGAGAAAAGATTAGTCTTGGTGGAAGCTTATTAAGGGATGAAACTCTACTTGAAGGTAAGTATATTTCCTTATGTTTTTATTCTATGTAGTAAATGAGTTCCTCAAAATTATGAAAAGGAATGTAAAACAAAAACGTTGTTGGTTTACATTTCCTACTGGGTAATCAAAGACTGTTTAACACATATTAAGTTTGTGATATTATTGTGGTTAATTTTATCCTAATCATGTTTTCTATCACTCTCCATCAGAACTTGACCCTTTGTTTTCTCTTCCATATCCATGTTTTCCTACATGGAATCTCAGTATGGGTTAACTCGGGTGACCTTTGTACTTCCCTTTCTTTCTTTTAAAGTAATAGTTTTACTAACTCTTTTTCTGATGTGGGACTTTCAACAAAATTTCCCAGCCTAACTTTAAAACTGGAAGGATACAATTTCTTAAGGGGGAAGATTGTAACGACCTGAAATTTTGAATAAATTTTGTTTCCTAACTTTGTGTGTTATTTTATTTTATACTCAACAAAACTATTTCATTTAATAAAATTAGTATAATTAAAATAAGACCGTTGGGTTTCGACTGTTATATGACCGTTGGTCAATTTGACCATTGGGAACTAAATGTTGCGATTATTCTCTATAAATACAAGCGATCTTGATTAATTAATATAGAAAGAAGATTCGATGGCCCCTTCCAGTAGTCTCGGGCCGATCGAAGCCCATCTGACGGAACTTGGGAAGGAGGTAGCACCTTTGGGCTTTGCTCTGGACCAAACCCAAGCCAAACTTTATCGTGTGAATCTGGAACGAAATCACCTTCGCGAGAAGTTCAAGCTGATAGAAATCACTACTCGGGCAATGTTGGCTGAGCCACCCCAAGATTCTATCACCCTAGCACACCTTACTCTTAGGTCCTATGATGGTGTTATAAGGGGCTATGTAATGAGACCGTAACTGCCTTGTGTAATCCTTTGATTTAAATAAAAATTGTGATGTCTTCTTATGGTGAAGTTTTTGAATTTTCAAATGTCCGGATAAATATAGTATGCATATTATTGATGAATTTTAGAAAAAGGATATTTTAAAAAATATTTATGTAAACCAAAAAATAATTAATAATGTGTAATGATTTTCAAAAAATGGCCTTCCATAGTTATGTTCAGTAAGAAATTTAGAGTCTAATAGGATCAACTTAATTTTTGATGAATAGTAAATTATGAATAGTGATTTTACGCTTATGATTAGTAATGTGATCAAATGGATTAAGTAACCTCACTTAAGAAAGTATTAATATAATCTAGGCACCTTGATTAAGTAATGTGATTCAATAAAATAGGTAAAGAAATGTTCCAGAAAGTACTGGTTAAGTATTAGTTTTTTCGGGTGAATAGTGTTTTTTATTTTAAAAATTAAATTAAAAGTATTTAGAAAATTATTTTCATAAAATGGAGTTCAATTTTGAAATCAGAGCATTGATATTTGGTTAAGGTGAATTTTTGGGATTTTTCTGAAGCAGTTGATTTTTTTAGTGAATAGTGTTTTTATTTAAAAATTAAATTAAAAATATTTAGAAAATTATTTTCATATAAAGGAGTTCATTTTTGAATTTAGATCATAGATATTTGGTTAAGGTGAATTTTTTGAGATTTTTTTGAGAAAGTTGAATTTTCGGTGAATAGTGAAAATACAGTTTTTGAGTTTTGGGTGTTTAATGACATCACTAAGGATGTAATAATTATGAAATAATTCTGGTCGACTTATGAATAGTAAGATAAGGTATGAGGTGTCCCAAGTGACCAATATAATGGGAAAATACCAGGGGAAAGCCCATGGTTTTTCCAATACCACCGATGAGGTGTCCCTTCGCATTAATGACTTGTCCCCTCACTTCTCTTATAAATACCAAGCCATTCCCTCATTCATTTCATTTAAAAATCACATTCAATGAAGTTATGATATCCTTACCTCCAAAGGAGTCCTCCCAAGGTTCCCTTAAGCCTCCCAAGGTCCCGACCTTCAAGCTTTCGAAGTTACTTTTCAAGGTAAGAGATCCTTTCACCCTCCTCTTTTAAGTCACGACTTCCTTTATGTTGTGTCTTCTAATTTCCATATATTTATGTTGAGGGTATGTTCTTATATGTTCTCATTTATTTCCATTTCATGTATAATTGTTGAGAGACCCTTTTCGCTCTCATCAATTTATTTTCTAAAATTTTAAGTGACGCCGTTAGGCTGTCGAATGTTTTCGTAAGAGAAATCACATCTTCTCTTTTATTTCATGTTTCCTTTTCATGTGGTATGTCATTAAAATATCCATACCATGATCTTATTCAGTAACCATAATGAATTATGAGTTATTTATGAGTGGTTTACCCTTTTCCCCTCTCTTTTCAATGTTTTCTAAAACCATGTTATATAGCCGTTATGCTATAGAAATTTCATCTCAAAATTTCTATCTCTTTCTCTCATGAAATTCTATTGTTTATTTATGAGAATTCCCATAACTATTTCGTTTCTATGGGTGTTAATATATATATAAATATGATATATTTGATTCTATAATTGACATACATATAACCCTCACTCCCTTTCCATGGGTTATAAATGATATAATGATCTTATTTTTAAGTTCTTTTTAAACGTCATGATTTTGACATAAAACCCATTTCTTTGATTATATTTGGGTTATTTATGAAATTTTTGATTATGTTTTATGTGGATCACATTAATTTAAAGACATATTAAGGGTTCTAACTTATATAGCTCCAATGCATTGGGTAAATAATTAATCTCTAGAGATGACAAGTTTTACGATACCTTGGTGAATAACCTTGGTAATTTTTATGACACCTTGGGGATGAACCTTGGTGATATGTTCATGAATGTCTAAATGAAATGTTGTAGCCACATATTCAAGTTATGATTCAAGTTATTTTCATTATGATATTCCTATTCTTCCATTGCTCATGTCTTTATGTTTTTATTCAAGTTCTTATTGATATCACAAGTACATTGATTCCCTTGTTTACCCTTACTGGGCCTTCTGCTCACCCTTTCCTTTTATGTCTATCTCCAGGATATGAGATGCAGTAAATGTACATAGTATAAACCTTTTATAAAGCCTTACAAGTGGTTTAGAATAATGTTTATGTTGTTTTCAGGTATTCTGATCCTAATTTCCAAGACACTAGACTTTAAAGATCCCCTGTTTGTAAAATGTAATGAAAAGTTATGTATTAAAAAGGCGGGATGCTATAGTTGGTATCAAAGGATAGTTTAGTTATTTATGGAAATTAAGATATGAAAACTTTATGAATAACCCTATAGAAATGTTTAAATATAGGAAATCTTCCTGGTATTTTGGTGAGTATTGAGTAAGTGGTTTATCAAGAAAATACATCCCTATCTGGATACGAGCAGGTAGAGGTGGCTCTGGCACGGATGTACATAGGGGTAAAACCCGAAAACACCACTTAGATCTAGACTTGAATGGGAACTGGTACACGACAATGGACCTTGCTGTACTCTTGGTTACGACACTCTCAGGGGATATGTTTGCTTAATCGAAAGATTTTTATGAATCATTATGAAGGAATTATAGAAAAATGTAATTGTCTAAGAATGAAGTTTTAAGACCTAAAATTATTTTTAGTTAAAAGATTCATAAATGAAATAAATTTCTCACGAAGGATTTATTCTTTTATAAAATGTACCCATCGACTAGGAATACATTTAAGTATTTCATGAGGAGTTACTCGGACCTCCCCTAGAAAGAGAGGTAGAGTTCTCCATTGAACTCGTACCTGGATCTCATCCGATGTCAAAGACCCCCTATAGGATGAAAAATGTGGAGCTTGAGGAATTAAAGAAACAACTCCAAGATCTTTTGGAGAATGGGTTTATCTGACCAAGTGTGTCTCCTGAGGGAGCACCAGTTCTCTTTGTGAAGAAGAAAGATGGATCGATGCAGCTATGCATTGATTATAGATAACTGAATGAGATCACAGTAAAGAAAAAAATACTCTCTTCCTATAACTGATGACTTATTTGACCAACTTCATGGGACTCAATTCTTCTCTAAGATTGATCTTCATTCTGGTTATCATCAATTGAGGGTGAAGAATGATGACATTCCAAAAACTGATTTCCAATCAAGATATGGGCATTATGAGTTTGTTTTTATTCCCTTCGGACTGACTAATGAAACTTCTATTTTTATGGATCAAGAATAAGTTTATTTTGGAAACTTATGTTTTATCAAATGGATATCCTTTGTATAGGAAAATGATTTGGTGTTAAATGATAAAAGGTTATTTTGGACGATGTTTTCTATTTTGGAGTACTATATGCCTAAGGGAAATAAAATACTACAGGATTTAAATTGAGGAGGAGTGGTTGAATTTTTTTGTAATAATTTATGTATTTATTGTGGACATATGGTGATTTGGGTTATTTCTGGAAAATGATGAACCTAGCATAGAGAATATGTGAATAGGTCAATTACACTTTAGTATGAGACTTTAATAGTAGTTGATGTTATTTGGAGATAAATTTTAAGATTTTTTTGGGGAAGATTATGTGATTAAATCCTTCTGAGTTTTGGGTTCCAATCTTAGTTTGGATTATTATGAAGAATTTTAAGGATGATTGTGTATTGAATGGTCTTTCTGGAACTTTGGGTACTTTTGTTGAATTTTGGAGATTAATAGTCATATTTCTTTTTATAAAGGATTATCCTTTTTGGGGATTATATAATCTCATACTAACCATTTTAGTTTTAGTTGATGACTAAAGACAATGGAAAAGTATAGTTATTCTTTTGTGGATTATGCGATTATCTAGAAGATGATTCTTGTGATTTTGATGAGGCCAAGTCTTTTTGAATGCTCGTTGTTTGGTGAAAAGATTAGTCTTGGTGGGAACTTATTAAGGGATGGAACTATACTTGAAGGTAAGTATATTTCCTTATGTTTTTATTCTATGTCGTAAATGAATTCCTCAAAATTATGAAAAGGAACATAAAACAAAAACGTTGTTTTTTACGTTTCCTACCGGGTAATCAAAGACCGTTTAACACATATTAAGTTTGTGATCTTCTTATGGTTAATTTTCTCCCAATCATGTTTTCTATCACTCTCAATCAGAACTTTACCCTTTGTTTTCTCTTCCATATCCATGTTTTCCTACATGGAATCCTAGTATAGGTTAACTCAGGTGACCTTTGTACTTACCTTTATTTCTTTTAAAGTAATAGTTTTACTGACTCTTTTTCTGATATGGGACTTTAAACGAAATTTCCAAGCCCAATTTTAAAATTGCGAGGACACAATTTCTTAAGGGGGAAGATTGTAACGACCCGAAATTTTGAATAAATTCTGTTTCCTAACTTTTTGTGTTATTTTATTTTATACTCAACAAAACTATTTCATTTAATAAAATGAGTATAATTAAAATAAGACCATTGGGTTTCAACTGTTATATGATCGTTGGTCAATTTGACTGTTGGAAACTAAATGTTGCGATTATTGTCTATAAATACAAGGGATATTGATTAATTAATATAGAAAGAAGATTCGATGGCCCCATCCAGTAGTCTCGGGCCGATCGAATCCCATCTGACGGAACTCGGGAAGGCGGTTGCACCTTTGGGCTTTGATCTGGACCAAACCCAAGACGAACTTCATCGTGTGAAGCTGGAACGGAATTGCCTTCGCAAGAAGTTCAAGCTAATAGAAATCACTACTCGGGCAATGTTGGCCGAGCCGCCCCAAGATTATATCACCTTTACACACCTTACTCTTAGGTCCTATGCTGGTGTAAGGGGATGTGTAACGAGACCATAACTGCCTTGTGTAATCATTTGATTTGAATAAAAATTGTGATGTCTTCTTATGGTGAAGTTTGTGAATTTTCAAATGTCTGGATAAATATAGTATGCATATAATTGATGAATTTTAGAAAAAGGATATTTTAAAAAATATTTATGCAAACCTTAAATAATTAATAATGTGTAATTATTTTCGAAAAATGGTCTTCTATAGTTATGTTCAGTAAGAAATTTAGAGTATAATAAGATCAACTTAATTTTTGATGAATAGTAAATTATGAATAGTGATTTTACACTTATGATTAATAATGTGATCAAATGGATTAAGTAACCTCACTTAAGAAAGTATTAATATAATCTAGGCACCTTGATTAAGTAATGTGATTCAATAAAATAGGTAAAGAACTGTTCCAGAAAGTACTGGTTAAGTATTAGTTTTTTCGGGTGAATAGTGTTTTTTTATTTTAAAAATTAAATTAAAAGTATTTAGAAAATTATTTTCATAAAATGGAGTTCATTTTTGAAATCAGAGCGTCGATATTTGGTTAAGGTGAATTTTTGTGATTTTTATGAAATAGTTGACTTTTCAGTGAATAGTGTTTTTATTTAAAAATTAAATTAAAAATATTTAGAAAATTATTTTCATAAAATGGAGTTCATTTTTGAATTTAGAGCATTGATATTTGGTTAAGGTGAATTTTTTGGGATTTTTCTGAGAAAGTTGAATTTTCAGTGAATAGTGAAAATACAGTTTTTGAGTTTCGGGTGTTTAATGAAATCATTAAGGATGTAATAATATGCAATAATTTTGGTCGACTTATGAATAGTAATATAAGGTATTAGGTGTCCCAAGTGTCCAATACCATGGGAAAATACCATGGTCAATCCCATGGTTTTACCAATATCACCGATGAGGTGTCCCTTGGCATTAAGGACTTGTCCCATCACTTCTCCTATAAAGACCAAGCCATTCCATCATTAATTTAATTTCCAAATCATCTCCAACGATGTTCTGGTCTCTTTACCTCCCAAGTAATCCTCCCAAGGTTCCCTCAAGCCTCCCAAGGTCCCGAACTTCAAGCTTTCGAAGTTACTCTTCAAGGTAAGGGATCTTTTCACCCTCCTCTTTTAAGTCACGAGTTCCTTTATGTTGTGTCTTCTAATTTCCATATATTTATGTTGAGGGTATGTTATTATATGTTCTAATTTATTTCCATTTCATGTCTAATTTTTGATAGAACCTTTCCACTCTCATCAATTTATTTTCTAAAATTTTAAGTGACGTCGTTAGGCTGTCGAAGTTTTTCATAAGAGAAATCGCATCTTCTCTTTTATTTCATGTTTCCTTTTCATGTGGTATGTCACTAAAATATCCATACCATGATATTATTCAGTACCCATACTATATTATGAGTTATTTATGAGTGGGTGACCCTTTTCCCCTCTCTTTTCAATATTTTCTAAAACCATGTTATATAGCCGTTATGCTGTAGAAATTTCGTCTCAAAATTTCTATCTCTTTATCTCATGAAATTCTATTGTTTATTTATGTGAATGACCATAAATATTTGGTTTCTATGGGTGTTCATATATATATAAATATGATATATTTGATTCTGGAATTGACATACATATAACCCTCACTCCCTTTCCATGGGTTATAAATGATATAATGATCTTATTTTTAAGCTCTTTTTAAACGTCACGATTTTGACATGAAACCCATTTCTTTGATTCTATTTGGGTTATTTATGAAATGTTTGATTATTTTTTATGTGCCTCACATAAATGTAAAGATATATTAAAGGTTCACCCTGATAGCGCTCTAATGCATTGGGTAAATAATTAATCTTTAGAGATGACAAGTTTTACGATACCTTGGTGAATAACCTTGGTAATTTTTATGACACCTTGGGGATGGACCTTGGTGATATGTTCATGAATGTATAAATGAAATATTGTAGCCACATATTCAAGTTATGATTCAAGTTCTTTTCATTATGATATTCCTATTCTTTCATTTCTCATGTCTTTATGTTTTTATTCAAGTTCTTATTGATATCACAAGTACATTGATTCCCTTATTTACCCTTACTGGGCCTTCTGCTCACCCTTTCCTTTGATATCTATCTCTAGGATATGAGATGCATTAAATGTACATAGGATTAACCTTTGATGAAGCATTACAAGTGTTTTAGAATAATGTTTATGTTGTTTTAATGTATTCTGATCCTGATTTCCAAGACACTAGACTTTAAAGATCTTCTGTTTGTAAAATGTAATGAAAAGTTATGTATTAAAAAGGTGGGATTCTATAGTATATTCCTCTCCCAAGAGCCCCCAAAATCTAAGACGTATGCCTATAACATGTCCTCTAGCACCTGCATTGTGCAATCTGATTGGCCATCTGTCTAGGGGTGGTATGCTATGCTTAGAATCACTTGTGTACTTAATAACCTCTATAGACCTTTCCAGAACCATGAAGTAAATCAGGCATCCCTATCTGAAATGATAGTGTGTGGGACCCTCTGAAGTCTTACTAGCTCACGGATATAAAACCTCCCAAACTCAGCCACAATGAAGGTTTCCTTGATCAGAAGGAAATGTGCAACCTTCATGACCCTTTAAACAACTCATACAACATCATTACCTTGAGGTGAACTCGGTAACCCCATCGCAAAATCCATTACGACATCATTCCATTTTCACTCAGGAATGGGTAGTTACTATAAAAGTCCTATTGGTCTCTAGTGTTCTGCCTTCACCTATTGACAAGTGGAACATCTCCTGAAAAAACTAGTTACATCTCTTTTTACACCCGACCACCAGTACTGGTGATGTAAATCCTGATACATCTTAGTGACACTGGGGTGTACTACCCAATCCGAAGCATGAAAATCCCACATCATCTCCTCACACATGTTTGATGAAATCCATATGAAACCATGAAATTGAATAATTTAATCCTCACCTATGGTCCAACTAGGAGGAGGGTCCTCACCTACCACACTCTCCTGTAGGACTAGGCCCTTAGAATCGAATAGATGCCCCATCCTTACTCTATCCATAAGTGTAGAGGTAACAACTAAAGATGATAAAAAAAATCTACCCCTGACTATCCTAAACCTCTAAGTGAATCTCAGAGAATAAATCCATAAGATGCCACTCATTATTGTCCTGCTAAACTACTTGTATCTGAGTCCTCCTGCTCGGTGCATCAGCCACTGCATTGCCTTTACCAGGGATGTAGGAAAGATCAAAATCAAAAGACTATAGGTATTCAACCCATATTTACTACCTCAGATTCAGATCACGTTATGTAAATATGTACTTGAGTCTTTTTTGGTCCATGTACACCACAAAACACTATCCTAGTAAATGGTGTATCCAATAGCACAATGCGCGAACTGCTGTAGCCAACTCGTGATCATGCATTTGGTAATTCCTCTCATGTGTCCTTAAATACAGAGACTTTTACACCATGACTCTATCCCCATATATAATAATTTCTCCTAGACCGATACTCGATGTATCACAGTAAATAGTGTAACTTCTGATTAGCTCTAAAAAATCAGTATCAGTGCTAAAGTTAATCTCCCTTTCTGCTCTTGAAAGGTTGTATCACAGGAATCTAACCATACAAACTTCACACCCTTTTTAGTCAAGCTCGAAAATAGTGCTTCTAATCATGAGAAGTCCTATATGAAACTCCTATAGTAACCAACCATCCCTAATAAACTCCATACCTCAAATACATTCTTAGGCTACTCTCAGGAAATTATGACTCTCACCTCCTCCGAGTCAACTGATACTTCTGTATCTGAGAAGATGTGACCCGAGAAGTGAATCTAATCCATCCAGAAGTGTCACTTTGTGAGATTAGCATATAACTGATGCTATATTAGTGTATTCAAAAGGATCCCAATATGTTTTTCATGGTTGTGTTGATTGTGAGAATACACCAAGATATCATCCATGAAAACCACCACAAATGAATCAAGATATGGATGGAACACTCAGTTCATTAGTTCCATGAAGTATGCTGTCATGTTCATGAGACCGAATGACATAACCAAATACTCGTATAGACCATACATGCTATGAGAGGCTATGTGAGGTATGTACTATGTTCTAAAACACACATGATGATAATCAGATCTCAAATCAATCTTTGAGAAAACCTGAGCTCCTCAGAGATGGTCGAAGAGATCATCTATCCATGACATAGGATACTAGTTCTTAACCATTAGTTGGTTCAATTTCTGATAATCCACACATAGCCTGAGGGAACAATCTGCCTTTTTCACAAAAAGGTTCGACAAACCCCAAAGAGAAGTACTGGGTTGGATAAGCCCCATTGCCTCTAAATCCTTTAGTTACCTCTTGACATCTTCAATCTTATTAGTATCCATCCTATAAGGAGGAATGGATACAGGTGAGGCTCCTAGAACTATCTCGATAGAGAACTCTACCTCTCTCACTAGAGGTAACCCTAAAAAGTCATCTGAGGAGACATCCTTGAAATAATCAACCACTAGAGGAAAATATGTCTGAAGTGTTCCATGATCATCTAGATATAAACTTGTAATCTAAGATGTCATCCTGACCAACCCATGATGCTCAGGTCGATCTCATTTTTCCTCGACATCCCATTAACCCTTGTGAATGAACTCGCTACCCTCTTGTGATGTAAAATTCACTTTATTGAAAGTAATCAATGAAATCATGAAATGTAACCAACCATTCTACCTTGAGAATGATGTCAAAACCTATCATCTCGAGGACAAAGAGGTCCCATATGCAATGACACCCACCAATCGTAAGGGGGAACTCCCTACACTGATGTAAACCTTCAATTCTAATTCCCAACAGAGTGTCAAGCGTCATAACACCATCATAGGTATGAAAAATGAGCCCAAGGCTCTTAATAATGGGAAAAAATATAATACTATGATAAGACCCTGTATCAAAATGTACAGAATCTAAAGTAGATCCTACTATAATTGTACCTCTGATAGTAGAAGTTATGGGATCCTACTCCCCAAGGTTCTATTGCATTTCATATATCTGGCCTATACTATGGCCCTATGATACTACTTAGATACTCTGAGAATATTTTCTCTGCTGTCACTGTAAAAATGGGGTCTGACTACCATGACCACAACTACCACCTCAGCCTAATCAACTAGTTTTACTCTATCTCCCTACCTGATGATAATCTGCTAACCTCGCTCCTGAACATGGATTCGGTTTAGATCATCTCTCATTGGATACTAGTGGAAAAGTTCTATAGGATCACTATAGATGGACCATCTTTCTGTAAGATCGACACTCAACTGGGTCCCTCATACACTGTGGCCTCGTATTTACCGACCTACCGCACTAGTATAACATCACCTAGCTATCTGAGGATGTGGTCTGACTACTAATATCACCACATGGAAGATTTAGATGATGCTTCCTACTATTGGTTGATGTAGTACTGGATCTCAATGTCGAACAACCCTAGCTTGCACGCCCTTCCTCTCTCATGTTACACTCCATGATAAGTTCCTGATTCACTATCCCATAAATATTATTCAGTCAGAATAAATTTACCTACGATCATATTTCATACCTAAGACCATCCTCAAATTTCCTGACTTTATATAGATCATCACCCATCAGAATAGGTGTGAAGCACTGAAGCTCAGTAAAACGGGCCAAGTAATCCATAACTAATAGTGTGCCTTACTCCATGTGTAAAAAATCCTAGGCTCTATCGAACCTCAATGTGTCGAGATAGAAGTATTCATAGAAGGTAGTGTGGAAATAACTCTAGGATATCTCCCAATGATGATCTATCTAAGTAATAACATCCCATTATCTCTTAAAGGAATCACGCAACATATACATAGTGATCTTTACCCTACACTTAGAAGGAATTTACAGATGCTCAAATATAGAGAGAATGGCCTCTAGCCATGAATCTATAGATTTTGGTTCACCATCCCCTGGAAACGTGGGTGGATGCTACTGCTGGAACTCACGCATCATCTCTACCATTGTTGGGGCAGGTCATAGTGCTCCCTAAATGGTCTGCATGAAGCGTAGGAAACCATTACAGAACTATGCCTCAACACCTGTGTCTATTACAACAACTAGTTCCATAGTTGGAACTACTAGAGTATCTAATGGTATCCCATGGACCACCACCTTCAGAGTGTGGTCATCTCCACCCTCCTGGTGTACGACTAGAAGTCGTCATTGTGGCATGCCTCTACAATTCTAAACACATGCCTCAAATCAAGATTTTTATAAAAGTTCGTAGCTTAAAATCACATATATTTAAACAAGATAGGTATAAGACTTCCTATATAAGAACACACCCCTCTGCCTTCTCTATGATTCAGGTCTGTGCATCATACAAATCAGGTATAAGTGAGAGACACTACCAATATCCCACTACTAAGATCTGGTCTAGTCAAGTTCTATTCCATAAGCAACTCAAGTTTCCAATTCAGTTATTACACATTCAATTTCACTTCATCACAATTCATTTCATAGTTCATTCGCATTTACATTATACAAGTTGAATCAAATGGTTTTCTATATTCCAATCCAAGAGGGCCCATACTCCTCAGGAACCAAATCATAGCATCCACCTGATTCACACCATAACATAACCCAGAATACCTATCACAACATTAGGTATATATATCACAACACCCATCAAAATAACATGCAACAAGTAATGCATCCTAAATGGAATGGTATAATGCATGAAATATGAAATCTAGTAGGTTCCTATATGATTTATGAGATGGAAAACCCTCATCTCATCGATTTATAATAAAATAGAACCAAATTCATATCAATAATCACATCACAACTTAAGTGCGTCACCAAATGATGGAATCAAACAACTGTAATAGTAAAAATATAGAAAAGAACAATTTCATTTGAGGAAATTTATCTTTTTCCTATATACAGTTTCGCTACACTCAAGAAAAACTCATTACCCAATCCCTATTCCTTCCTATACAATTTATATTATCACCAAATTGTAAAGAAAACTAGAAAAGAAGCCCAGACACCACTTTGTAACATCCCAAAATCGGATGCCACTAAAAGGTGCCCTGATCCTGGTTGACCACATGGCCTCAAGCACATCTCCCCAAATTATAGAGGCTTCTGACTAGCAATGAGGGCCTAGGGTGATCCCATTAGGAGACTATGCCCTCTTACCAGAGTGTAACACAATAAAATCAATAATATGCAAGTAGTTGAAGTAGTATAATAAAAATACAATAAGTAAATAGTGGAAGAATGATATATAAAAAATACCAGAAACCACCTCACATAAAAATGATGATACATCTCATATGTATCTAATAAAGAATCCAAAACATGTATACAAGGAAGATATAAAATACATGTAACAAAATTAAAAAAAGGCTAAAATCTTTCCAGCTAGCATCACAAGCCTCAGCTCGGTCACATGCTCTCGATCCTAAGAAACCATTAAGAACTTGTAGTAGGGTTCTTTCCCTTATCAATACCTACAATCATATAGTCTATTTGGGTACCCAAAGGTGGCCCAAATAGGGTTTGAGATATAATCACAGTAGGAAACCACCCATATTCTATGCCCTCCAGTCAGTGAATATATATTACAACAGTGTGCATGAAAAATATAAAAGTAAAGGAAGCACTCAAAAGTAAAAATTCTATAAGCCCGAGTTCTTATTTTATAAAAAATTCATTTAATCATTTTTATTTATGAAATAATTCTCTGATTTAACACCCAAGTTTTTGTCCTTTATAAGCATTCTCAATCAACCATTCATTCTCCAGTAAATATTAAATCCTGAGACTCTACGCGTAGCCTGACATCCCCTACGATAACATGATCAAGGATGCCCAAACAAACCATCCTTAAGGTATAAACAAGGACCGAATCCAAGCTTAAGATTTTTCTTAGAAGATGGATCATGTAATCCATTTCATTCTATTATTCATTTTAGAACCTGATCCCATCATTGGCATCCCTACGTTGGAATCAAAGTGTCAGTCTAGGTGTAATATAAACCAAAACTCTACAAGCCCATCCTTGGGGAACCTCTCAAGAACCCAAGTATCGCTCTAGGTGTGGTATAACATCTCTCCCATTCAAGTTCTTCCTTGTTTGTCCACTAAGGGAGCCCAAGTATCATCCATGAAAAAATGATCAAATTATATTTGATTCTTTCCATGGAATTATCATATGAATCCATGTATCACTCAACATATAAAAGTCAACCCAATTAAGTCCATCCTTGGTATCCCATATCAGGAGTCCAAGTGTCACTCGGGAAAAAGCAAGGTCAAATCCATATGATTCCATTCATGGAATTCATCCTTGAATCCATGTGTCACCCAAGTCCTACTCATTATCATTCAAAAATATCATTTAATCAATTTAATTTAACATGCCAAGGTCAAAACCAAGAATATTCCTATTCAACTCACCTAAAGAGGTGACTCAAGAATTGACCACGCTTAGAAGGCTTGGATTCCAAATAATCACATGGAAAATTCTTTATAAAGAGTAATTCAAGCTTTAAAAATAAATTACATGGAATATATTCTATTTAACCCACATGGGAACTTCAATAAAAAGAGGACATTCAAGCTTAAACAAGCTATTAAAAGGTAAGGACAAGGGTCCTAGTCATTTCACACCATCCCTTCTTAACCAATTCAATTAAAATTGATATCCCAATTCAATTCACATATCAATTCATAATTCAAATCCATTAATTTGATCTATAACACCATTTATAATTCGCATCCCAAGGAAAGGGGTAAATAGGCACACCTTAAAGGAATACAAAACATAAAGCATCATAACGGTTCATTCCATTAAACAACACACCCCAAAAGGGGTGGTTCTAGTTTTAATGTCCTCAACCTAAAACAATAATTGAAATATCCTTTAATTGAATAATCCATGCTTAAAAAATAAACTCAAGGATTAAAATTCATTTAAGGTTATGCCCAGAAAATGGGCTCGTGACAGAATGAAATATATAAAAATATTGAATTTTCACAAAAGGCATGAGACCACCTATAGTAGGTCTATAATTTATATCTCATCCGGTATCAACTCCTGATTTGGCTTAGATCGAGAGAAAATCAAAGAACATACGAAGAACCTAATAATAGGGCATATTATATTGCACCTAAATAGCGCATATGATATCCATAAGAAAAAATAATGACTAAACAGGAATGGTGAACTCACTAAGATGGATATTATGCTTTCAAAAAATCATGATTCTGAGCTCGAACGAAGGAGTTGTCTCAATTCATAGTTTAGGCATCAAAAGAGATCTCAAAGGAGGGATGCCGTCTATAGGAAGAGAATATAAAAATTAGGTTTCATTTAATAGATTAAATAGTGAAAAAACAATAAAATCACCCCAAACCAGGCATCACATAGTTTAGGTGCACAGTTTATAAACCGTGCACCAACCGTGCATGGTTAGATATAGAAGAAGGGGCACCACATGATTTCCTTTCATAGTTTTACTAATCATGTAGAAACCATGAAAAAACCCACTGTCAAAGTTATATACCTAGGTGCACGACCATTTGGCCCAACCCACACGGTTTGACCTAACCGTGTGCCAAGTCATTTGATCCAAAAACTTGGGTTCTGGGTTCTGAACCAGCCTTGGACACCCCGTTATCTCCATGACCTCAAAGGGTATTCATATTTGGCCATATTTAAACATTTAAACTAATAATTAATGGAAATTAAAGGATCTATACCACAAATAAGAACCAGTTTCTTACACTAGATTTCTTTGAAATAATAGGACAACAACCTTAGATTGAATTTTGAAATATAGGAACCGATAGTACGTCATTCCAAATTACGGTTTTCTAGGGATGTTCATAAATACATTTTTAGTGTTTTAAAATAATAAACTGTGCATGGAACGGTCAAAACCATAGAAAATGACCTCATATTGATGTGGAATCATGAAAAAACCACTGCTAAGTTATTTTTCATGTGTACGTGTAAAAAACATATCAATCTGATGTGTGATG
This sequence comes from Viscum album, assembly GCA_963277665.1. Taxonomy (NCBI): domain Eukaryota; kingdom Viridiplantae; phylum Streptophyta; class Magnoliopsida; order Santalales; family Viscaceae; genus Viscum; species Viscum album. The sequence goes on along the minus strand of OY728122.1, from coordinate 1,891,245,682 downwards.
TGGCTGAATGACTACGTAAACACTTCTTAACAGTACAAAAGCCTTTAAAAATAAGTGTTGTGTATGTGTGTGTGTATGGGGGGGGGGGGGTTAAAACTAAGAAAATGATGTCAGATTTCCCTAAAATCAGATGAAAATTACCATATATTGAATTTTGAAATGTCAGAACTGATGACACATCATTTAGAATTACAGTTTTCCTATTATGGTTGTAAACATGTTTTTAGTGTCTTAAAACACTAAAACACGCATGGAATGGTCAAAACCATAGAAAATGACCTTATATTTATGTGTAATCATTTTAAAACCATCAATGAGTGATTTTTGATGTGTAAGTATAGAAAAAACATCATTATGACATGCAGTGTGGTTGAAATGACTTTGTAAACACTTTTTAAAGGTATAAAGCCTTTAACAACAAGTTTGGGGGGGGGGGGTAAAAATTAGGTAAACAATGTCGTATTTACCTAAAATTAGATTAAAATGACCATAGATTGAATTTTTAAATGTAGGAACTGATTTCAAATCATTCTAAATTATGGTTTTCATTAGGGGTGTCCATGGGTCGGGTTGGGGGGTTTTTTGGACTCGAACTGATAAAAAAAAGTCGAGTCGGGTCGGGTCGGGTCGAAGAGTTTTTTAAGTTTTGACCCGACCCGAACCAACCCATCACAGATCGGGTTGGGTCGGTTCTGCTGATTGGGTTCCTGGAAAAAAAATGGTAGCCACTATTGGTTCATAAACCTAACCAAACCATCTCCTTTCTTATCCTAACTGGGTGACCACTCCTCCCTCTAGCTTCATCTTCCATGGTGATTAGCGAGACAGGATCAGAGGAAGGGCGGCGGGCCAACCCGTCGGATTCAGACGAAGCTGAGGCCTTGCACTTGCGGTGCAACATGGTGGTGTCTGCCATCCCTAGGAAGGTGGAATTGTCGTACGCGTACTTGAGTAAGTAGTTGTTGAGCTGGAGTGAGGCAGTTCAGGCGTAGGGGAAGAGGGCGGGGAGGTGATGGAGGGAGGTGGTGACGTAGCAGCTGCAGTTTGGGTTAGCGGTGAGGTCACCGTGGGCTGGGGAGTTGGTGCAGGGGGTGCTGTCTTCATGTTTCGGCGGTCAGAAGCTTCATACGACACACAACAGGAAAAATGGTGACGCGAATCGGTGGATACAGTGGAGTAGCATGTGGGCAAGGCGATGGTGGTCTTCAAACGATGTCGGTTGGTTCGGTTCCTGGAGATGATTAATAGGGCTTGGTGTTGGAGCCTAACCGTGACTGATGGGAACACCATCTTGAAAGGAAAAAAAATTGAAAAAAGAAGAAGGTTGATGTGGGTTGGGGTCGTCGGAGAGGTGAAGTGGGTGGGGATCAAAGGAGAGGTGAATGGGGTGGGGATAATGGAGAGGTGACGGCCCGACGGGGGTGGGGATCACAGCTGGAGAGGCAATGGGGGTGGTGTGGATCGTGGCATGGGTGGATTCAGTGGAGAGGCAACATAGACAAGACGAGGGGGCTCACTTCCCATGAGGAACCAAACCAGGCAATGAGGGTGGGGATCACGGGATCGTGGGCAACACACGCTAGAGGGAAGAACTTTAGTCTGTCAGGTTTCTTGGGTTAGGTTGAGTCATTTTTCTCCAACTCATGACCTGACCCAACCTGACCATGACCCAACCCAACCAACCTGACCCATGAATATAAATTTTCAAACTAGACCCAACCCGACCCCACCCGGTCAGGTCAGGTCGGCTCTATCTGGTTGGGTCGGGTTTGGACACCCCTAGTTTTTATGGGATGATTGTAAACACGTTTTTAGTGTTTTAAACACTAAAATGTACATGGAATGATAATAACCATATAAAATGACCTCATATTAACATGGAATCACAAGAAAACAAATAATGAGTTATTTTTGATGTGTATATGTAGAAAACATGTCAATCGGACGTGCAATGTGGTTGGAATGACTCAGTAAACACTTCTTAATGGTACATACTCCTTTAAAAACAAGTGTCAGGGGGGGGGGTCAAAACTAGGAAAATGAAATTGTATTACCCTAAAATCAGAGAAAAATAGTCATATATTGAATTGTGAAATTTAGGAAATGACAACATGTAATTCCAAATTATGGTTCTCCTAATATGGTCATAAATGTGTTTTTATCATTTTAAAACACTAAAATGTGTAATGAATGGTCAAAACCATAGAAAATGGCCTTAGATTGACATGGAATCATGGGAAAACCACTTTTGAGTTATTTTTGAAATATAAGACATGCTATGATATCAAATTATTTTTTTATTAAGTAAATTTCAAGCACCTCGTACATCGATTTAATAATTAATTAGAATATTTACTTATCCCTTTTTAGTTTAAAGTGTTGGATCATATCATAGATAGATAAGTTTATATTTTCAAAGTGTTTTGAATTATATATTATTTGTTTTATGTTAAAATGACTTCAGTTTTATTAAAAAAATAAAAAAATTATATACAATATTCTGAATATATTTTATGACTTTTCTATTTCACATTTATTTTTTTAAATGTTCTGGTTTTCATTGTTGGTGACAGATGCTGACAATATGTAGGAGGTTTACCATTCCAATCCACAACATTCTTCATAAGGTTGTCTTGATGGTTCTTAGTTTTTGTGTTATGTTAAAATTTTATCAATTATTCTATTGTAATTATGATTTATTATGTTTAGTTTTAATTTTTTCTTTCTTTTTTGTTACAATTGAGGATATGATGTGGTCGGTCTCAATTTATGAGATGATGTGGAGGTATATGGATGTATTGGAAGTTTTGATGTTGATTTATATTGGGCATGGGTTGTTGGACATATTTTATATGTATATATTGATGACTGAGGTATTGGTTGACTAATGTATGAGTTGACTGAAACTAAGGTTATGATGAATATGGATGTTTGTATATATGATTATGAATGTATAATTTATATATGATGGGTTTATCATACACTCATGTTTTAGTTTATTTCATGTCATTTTTTTATATTTATTATATTTATTAATTTTTTTTTAAATTATTTAGAAGCAGTTTTTAGTAACTGATGCTAAGTACATTAATTAAAAATATGTTTAGTAGTGGTTACCCTTAACCGCTGATAAAAATAACTACCACTTATATGTTCAAGGACGGTTATTTCCATTTTATTTATTTTTTCATGGGTATTTAAAAAAAATAAACTGTCGCTAAATTCTACAAAAAAACATATAAAAACCGTTATGGAATTAATGAAACCACCTCTAAATGATTAGAGACCGTGCAATATGTGTTGGTTTTTATAACTATTTCTATAATATTAGGTGGCAGTTTAATCCACCACCATTTCAAAAAATAACCACCACTAATTCCCTTTTTTAGTGTTAAGGAAAATCATTCAAGGGGAAAAAATCCTTGGTTAGGAAAAATAGTAACAATTACAACTTCCCCGCATAAAATCACGAGTCATTTAATAATAGGTCTTGATTCAAAAACATTCAAATTATTTCATCTACATTATCCATTTCATAAATTAGATATAATTATTCTCAAAACTTTCAGGGTTTTTAATGTCAATTAATGTCTCTTCATTTGTCTCATTTGTGTGTTTCTAAAATAATACCCGAACTTCATGTTTCTTTAGGAACCCATTTTTTTATTAACATTTTTACTTATATTTATTATATTTATTTTTTTTGAAAATTTTAATTTTTAGAACCAAGTGGTCCAATATTCTTTAAGCACGTGTTTTTTTCTATATATTCAGAATATTAATTTATACATACATAATGTTCATGATAAAATTGTTGGAAATGTTCACTAAAGGTAAGACCACATCATGGTGGTTTTAAAACATGTCATGGTCTATGATAAAATTAACCACATCATGGTGAATGTCACCACATCATGGTGTTATTCATGGAAGCATATGTGTTATGTGATAACCCATGATATAAATTTCTTCTCCTACTATAAGATATCACTCTCAATTACAAAAATTGTAACCTTTAAAATGTTTATGAAATGTTTTATTCCATATAGTTAAACATTTAAAATCCAAGGAGTCTCCTTGGATATGGCTATATATTGTGGATCATAGTTTGTGAGTTATGGGAATCTAAATAAGGAGAGAATTACTCGAACCAAAGTACACCATGGCTCTCATTCACTTAATCCTTTAATATCAAGGTTCTAGAAGACTGGATCATTCCCAAGCATTGGGAGATTCATCCAGTCTATGAATAACCTAAGAGGAAGGAGTTTTTTGGATGATTCTCAGTGATAGCTGCCAAGATCTTATCAAGGATCTTATATAATATAAATTAATTGAGAAAATATATGTTGTTCTTCATTTATTTTATCCAGTTCAATACATATGGAAAGATTAGGTGGATTTATAGGTTTTTATGGATGTTTTCTTCTATGTTTTGATAAGTGTTATACCCAAAAAAACCTTTAATGTTATCAAATCCATTTCCATCTCATTTGGATTGATTTTTTGAATGAATTAAGAAACTTAAAAATGAAAATTTTCAAGAACTATGGAATTTTTCATGTGAAAATGATCACGGTCTTGGAATTTTTCTAAACCATGGTATAATTTATTATGTAAAATAGTCACGGTTTTATAAAATTTAAAATACCACATCATATTTTAGAAAAATGATTGTAGAATAATTATATTAAAAAAAGTTTCATTTTTCAATAAAATTATGTGGTGGTTTAAGATTCCAAAAAGATGAACCAAAATGTGGTACGTTGTAACACACCAGTCCGAATCACTCTATGAATAGTAACCATACCAGTTCAATGCATGACCTAAAGATCACCTTATAAAATTCTAGAATCTATTGACTAGAAATGAGAGTCTAAGGTGGCATTATGTGGTGAAAATTCCCCCTATTCCAGAGTGTGCAATGATGATAAAATAACAAAGCATTACACATAGTCCATAACCATCAGAGTACAGAAAAAACTAAATAAATGAACATTCTATAACAAAATGAAATAGCATATAAAAACTTTAATAGTCATGATCACACACAATAACTGATTACCCACTGGGTTGATAAAAAATATATGATAATAAAAGAAATAAAATACAAGGCTCCATGGAAAATATGATCCATACCACATACCCAATATACTAAACTATCAAACTACACTAGATTAATTCACAATTCCACATGAGTATATTTTCTTGATCATGTAACACTAGGCCTACACCTAATCTGCTATGAATCCCATGCTCAAGATGAAAGTAGGCATAAGGTCTACATGAGCACCATGGTACCCATACAGGGGGTGAGAATATAATAATTGGAAGGAAACCCCCAATGGTGGACCTATAATCTACTATCATAAGTGAATTATCATGAAATATTCCTAGACTAGTTAATACATAAACAAAATAAATAAATAAATAAATAAATAACAAATAACCACCACCTAGGGGGATCAATTCCTAATTTGAAATCAAACCGGTGTCAATCCTTAGGTCCGAGACCCTAATCAACCATACCTTCTTCAACTAATGTCGATATTTCTATGATTATTTCATGGGGACCATGAAAATAGCAATATCACAACCACCCTAAGTTCATACACATATAACCCAATCCAAGCCCAAAACACATTATTAATCCTCAGGTTCACAACCTCGATCGACCATACCTATCTCGGTTAGTGATGAAATGTCTCTAAGAGTGAGAATCACCACAAGGGACCTTTTTAAACACATTGGGGATCCTATTAACTCACCTCCATTGATTATTAGTAGACATTGGGGCACCACCAGGTATCCCTCATCCTCAATTCCTCAGGCTGAAACCCATGATAATACTTGGGAGTTCTCAATGTCTGGTAGGTGTCTAATTCCTAGGATGGGGAGGACCTATGAAATCCTATACATATAATCATGACTAATTCCTAGGATAAATATTAAATCAAAGATAAAATCCTACCTATAACCCATGTTTTGGGTATCTAACATGGCTCCTCAGCTGAACCATCACCGGTGCATCCACCTGATCCTAGGGTGTATCTTAGGCATCGATCAAGGGGATCCAATAGTATCTATTGGGGTACCCAACATCCATTCTCATGGATATAAAACCACCTATTATATTATACCACCATTATAATCCTAGTCATTACAGGTAATCACAATGGTCTACTGATAAAAAAATTCGAATATCAACACACAAGAATTCACAATGGTATCATTTTATTAAAGGAATTCCTTCCATCCCAGGAATTCCCGTATGCACACCATCACCAGATCTAATACTGGATCATAGGAACCACCTCTAGGAATCCACCACTACATCATCCATAATGTATTTTAGTCAAACTATGAATCTTCCCCCAAACTGTTATGAGGTAGGATCACAAACATCTTATGCATCCTAGGGTCTCATCCATCTGAATAGGTGATTCATGAACATCCTAATCAATTAGAGTAATTACAGGCCCAATAATTGATTCCCAGGAATCTTGGGAAATCACATATCATAACTAAAAATAAATAAAAACATACTTGGGGATGTATGAACTCCCACACCCAGCACCATAATTTCATCCCCTATTGGGTTTACACATTTGTTCGGGTTCTAAGGTGACATCCACAACTATAACTACCCATCCATATGAAACTTATTAGGGTCGGTCTGTCAACAGGTCACCCGTACAGGGTCCCCTATGTCAAAATATAATAGTGGAATCCTACACTGGGTCCTCATGGTTAACAAAAGTTAGGGGAACCTCCGTTAGGGAATTCTGGTCTCAGTCAAGTATCGGGTCATAGCCCGTATCATGGAGGATGTTACGCTCCCTGGTAGTGAAATAACATAACAAAACCTCATGGGCCTCGAGGGTAAGCCTTAAAGGATAAAATATATTAATTGGATCAAGGACCATCTCATGTCCAAGGTCATTTGGGTTGGGCTTTTTATCTACCCATTCATACCACCCAAGGTCTAACTATCTAGGCAGACACATATCATAAGGGAGATAACCCCATGCTCATCCCCTTTCCAAGTCACTCTAGGTTTTCCAAAACACCAAACCTATCCACCTATTTTAAATTATAACCATGTTTTGTAAAATAGGTAGAGTCTCATTATATAAACACCCAAGATCCTTGGTGTCCTTATTCCAAGTCCTCCCATTATTCTACCGATCCCTACCTAGGTCTCATCCAACATATTTCTCTTAGGAGACCATTGGATTCGATTACTGGAGGAAGAACCTATCATTCATAACTCACTTTCCAAGAATAATCTCTTAGATGTCCTCAAAACACCACAATAGTTCCACCATCACATTATATGTGTAAAAATACTCATAATGGAATCCTCTTGAGCCCATTTCCAACTTTAGGGCACAAAATCATTCAAAACACCTTAAAGGGGACAATACACTATGTGTATATCTGAGTACACAACGTGTACTCTCAAAAACCAATTTGGGAGTTTAACTTAGTGAGACTTGGCCTATAAAACCCAAGTACATGATGTTTCCCTCACATACATGGAATTTGAACCACATGGGTTCTTTGGTCATGTGCCTCACACGATTTCTGGCCAAGTCCCACACATGGCCTCTGGCTGTGTACTATACACAGGGTCTGTCTGTGTAACCTAGATGACCATGTAACCCCTACATAGGGTGTCTAACTGAGTGCACGACCATACCATGAGTCACTCGACATGGCATGTCCTTGAAACTACACATCATGTAGTCATTTATTCCACATCTCACCCAAAATGAAGAACAAATGACGTGTGTTCTTGAAAGCCTCTTGCTGTGTAGTTAGGTTTCCTGAATAGAAACCCTTTGTGATCTTCCCAAAACCCTTTTTCGCCCTGAAATAACCATAGTTTGACCCCCATGGGGACCCTAGTAACCAAAAAATGGATTTTAAAAATTAAAAGCAGTGAATCTATGAGGATCTATATTTTTTTAAATGGCCAACCTCTATGCATAAAATGATGAAGCTTCACTCTCAGATCTGGAAGATGTTCCCACCGACACATGATCCATTTCCGTAGTTGCTCCCTAGTGTGATCCCCTCTCCATGCCTACCAATTTATCTCTCATCCGAACAACCCAAAGGGGGAGGACCCTTTAGTGTACATATAAATCCACAAGTAGGAGGAAATAAAATAGGGAAAAAAGAAAAAATAATGAAAAATAAAAATAAAAAATAAAAGAAAAGGGGGTCTGGGCTCAACCTCAATGTCCACAAAGTGTTTATACCTCACATAGGCAAAAACCCCATTCCAGACTCAATCATGGAGTTAAGATCTTAATCCAACACTCTTATCAAAAGATATTAGCAAACAAACACACACAAATAATTAATATCTCATTAATTAAATATTAAATATTTTTTGAAAATTTGAATAGCTCAGATTCCTATAAAAATTATATCCTAGGACCTATTTTGGGACCAAAAGAGTTGTAAAAAAATATTCCCAAGAACATATGGTATGAAAAAATGACCATTTTACCACTCATGAACCTATAAAACCAAAAATTAAAAATTTCCCTTGAATTCACAACCGAGAAAAATATGGGTATTTACAATCTCCCCACCAGAGAACTTCTAATCCTTGAGAAGTCTTAATAGACAACAAGATGTCATGCTATTAACCCAATATTTGACACACCTACCATCCAAATTACCCTTAGATCACCTCAAATCATCCTGATCCTAATGCCCATGCACCGACTCTATCCAATATCACATCTTGATCTCAAATTTGGTATCTACATGGGACTAGATAAACCAGATTCACCTGCTCAATGGAATCCAAATTCCATATCGACTATCCTAAAAGTAGTTTTACAACTCCCACAAGTCTTTCCCAATAGGAGAGATATTCCAGCAAGATCAATTCAATTCTCCCCACTATAGGAGTATCCTTATCGTCACCCTACATCCCAAATAACAAACCCCATTTCCCATGCTCTATCAATCAAAGAAAGTAATGACTGTATGTGTCCAAACTATTCACACTTGATTGTTAATATAGAAACAACAACCACCAATTAGATCATAATGAATGAAAAAATATATGCTAAAAAACCACTGAAAACAATTATTTCATCCTCCAACGGTTCATAGTGTGCTCCCCACCATAAGGATTCCCATACACCACTTCTTTTGTGCCGAAAAAAATAGGTCCACCACAACTACATCACCTTAGTTTCCTCAAGACTAGAATAAACACAACATGTACACACTTAGGTCCTTCAACCAAATCACGAACTAACTGAAACTATAGAAAACCCACACGCATGTGCCCTAACCAAACAAGGATTTATACAAAAAATACTTACCAATCACCACTCAACTCCTCAAGGTAGAGTGATTCTGTAAGAACCTCTCACAAGATCTCATGCTCACACGAGCTACAAACCAAGAACCTAAGCTAAGATTCCTAAAAAAACTAATAAATATTCTCACTCAGGTCAGTTCAAAAAAACTAGATAACCCATTTCAACCCTCTTAAAAATCAATCATAAATCCTATACCAAGATTACCCAAACACTTAGACACCATCTGGAGCCATTCCCAGTCACGAGCATCTATCCATGCTCTCACCATACTGTTAAAGAGCATCCATATTCAATAAGGATATTTATATGAATGGTCCTACCATTTGAAATAAACCTAGACACCATAAAACTCACCATAATAGGATAATCCCTCTCATAGGATACCCTCATATATCTTAGATAATCCCATTCATAGTAGAGAAACATGTCCTCTTGCTCAAGCCTAGAACCCATATTACCACTATCTTGGGTAGCACATCTAGATCCGTAGGTCCTCCCACCAAGCCCAAGGGTCACTCTATGCATATAGGTAAAAAATAATGGGAAATAAATCTTTGTTACCATCACCATATCACATGGTATTTCATGTTCCCAACCACCCACTCATGGGTCTCATAGAGGTATATCTAACATCACATTCCAAAACCATCATCCCTATAGGTACTGATCCTCACTGAGAATCCACATACAATACTGCTCCCTTGAGGATCGCCAATGTCATAGACAACAACATCATTCCACCACAATCCGTACCAAGGGAAACCATAACCACTAGTTCAGTTTAGTAGAAACCCATTACAAGCTATATAGGAAACACCATATAGGTTTTTACTAGAACTTTAAATAACCAAGCCAACATGGTACATTCAATCAATATCACCCTATGATGACATATATCCAGCGAATCACTATCATACGATTTGATTAAGTAGAGTTAAATTATAAGATATAAAAGAAAACACAATATAGGTTGTTACTATCACTTTAGGTAACCAAACCCAAGTAACAACAACCCATTAGGGGTCTTCCACTAAGGTACCACGTGCCCCATTTCCCTTCTTGAGTAACATAAGACCCCATACACCAAGGGACCATGTGTTAATCATCAAAAATCATCTCAATGTAGATCAACATGACCTATTATCATAATAAAATACATATACATGTCATCTTAGCTAAGTAGAATGACACTAAGTACTTGTACGAGAAAACACCGTATGAGTAGTTTTTGAGACTTTAAATAGTTAAACCTTTAATCAATGATAAAAATTACACTATTAGTCCCTAAATTTCATGTGTATTCTTCATGAAAACTCATGACGCATATGATTCCTCTTGTTTATATGATGAAAGATCCAAATCTAGAAGTGGTATAAGGATATGACCTTAAAAAATATGTAAATTTATTCTTTAGAGAATAATTTATTTTCTTACATTAATGGAGATATTTTAGGTTTATAGTTTTAGAGAATTATTTCATAACCCTTACATAAATAAATATTACATCAAAAAGTGGATACCTCCACTCAATATCCATTTTTAACATAATAAAAAACTTTTAAGATATAACAAGTTATATTTTCATGAAAAATATTTAAAATTTTCATCTTGACTGCATTATTGTCCCTACTCATCCTTAAAAACCTATGAAAGATATATGAAAACATTGGATGAGAACAAAAAGATCAGTAAGGTATATATAAAAAGAAAGAAAGAAACTCGTTAGTCTATGGATAATCATAAAATTTCCCCTTTTTCAAAATAAACATTAATCTCAAAATAAACATTTTCTTACCCAAGAAATCAACCTCTCTTCCCAATGATTTTCATAAAAATTTTCATAAGAAATATTAAAGAAAAAATAAAAATTATAAAGGTTTATTTACAATCATGAAAAAATCATGAAAACTTTTTCAATAATATGTTATACATTTCACCCTTAAGAAGTAGCATAAAATTCCCTTTTAAACTTAATCTCATTATATTACCTTGAAAAATCATAAGATTTATGTTAAAACCCATATAAATAATAGATAAATTATAGGACCCTATAACACCCTAAGAGGGGAGGGCTGAATCAGGGTGTTAAATTTTTCTTCAAATAAGTCAGATCTTATCCCCACATTGGTAGGAGCCTGGTAAAAATGTCTAATAAAAATGGGCAATTATCAAACACCCATATGAAAAAATAGAAACACAACACAACACTTTTTAATTGGTTCACCACTAAGGGATGGCCCAAGGATTATACAAAAATAGTGTGTTAGTCATACCAAAATACACTAAGCTTAACTAGGTTTCATGGATTACAATTATTCAAACATGGTCACTCCGCACTAGACACACTGTCTTTACAAGACTTTTAGGGATATCACTGCCGACCATGGGGAACTTCCATTGACTAACCCTTTCTCACTACCTTGGGTGAAGTATTAATCAATTTATCGACTTGAAGGTTTCTTCAATAGATTGGGAATATAAGTCTTTGCCCCTGATTAGTACGAGACTCTAATTGCACCATAGCCCTAAATGGACGCACTTGAAAACACTATTCACTAAAACTAGATGTTCAACACTAATTTTTGTGAAGATACAAGCCTTCATGAAACCCCCTTCTAATTTCAAAGATACTTCAACATTCATGAACCTACTAAATTTCACAAAGAACCCAACCTTCATGAACCTACTTACTTTCACGGAACTCCAAACAATAACAAAGATACTAGTCTTCATGAAAACCCCTTTTATGAAATTCCTTAAGGTCAGTTAGTTCTTAACTATACTTTTCGCAAAGCTTGTGTAATGTCCTAGCCTGACTGACCATTAACCCGGTAGATGGACCAGTGGGTCACATGACCTGAAGCACATCTCCTCATACGCCGGAGGCTACCAACTAACAGTGAGGGTGTAAGGATAGTCCATGGGGAGACTATAACCTCATATTTAGAGTTCAAAAAAGTAAATAGACAGTTATAGCAATCAATATATATAAGTGGAATAAGTACAAAGCAATGATAAAGAAATGTAAGACAAATAATATCAATATAATAAAATTGGCCGATTCTAGTATATACAACAGATGAATGGATGACCTGTTAATGATACATATAGGAAAGTATCAAACCAATAAAATAATTTTCACAATAGAAAAATATAGGACTAAAATAAGGAAAGAACTAAAAATTCCTAAGGAAATGTTTATGATCATCCTAAGCTCCAGCTCAGTCCTTTTCTCCTAACTCCCAGTACGAGTATACGACAACAAGCAAGGTCCAAAGTCTGCAACCCTATGAACAAGAAAGGTCTACTCGGGTACCCCAGTTCAATGATGGACTGAGCAGGGTGTGAGATATAAATATCAATAGGCTGGCACCATCAGTGTCCACCCCTATCCAAACAGTGTAATATAAATTTAACAGTGTGCAGGTATGGAGTATTAATGACAAAATTGAATAAATAATTAACACCCATCTAGGTTCCTAAGGGATACCTGATAGCTATACCAGCTTCGACTCATTGTCGGGATATTAATCTGATCAAGTCACCATGTATAAATATATATAGGTTATAAATTGGATGAGGTAAGCATGCCTCTTATCCCTAAATTCACACACACACACACACACACACACAGAGAGAGAGATTTTAAATGGCACGAGGTAAGAATGACTCTCATCCATAGGGATTTATAAATGGCATGAGGTAAGAATTCCTCTCATCCATGGGGATTATATAAATAATGGAATGAGTTAAGAATAAATATCTTCCATACATGTATATATATAGTTTTAATGGGGTAAAAATTCCTCCCACCCATAGAAGATAGCAACATAGGGTAAGAATGCCTCCCGCCCACATGTAAGATAATGGAATGGGGTAATAATTCCTCCCACCCACATTTAAGATAAAGAAACGGGGTAAGAATTCCCCCCCCCACATGTAAGATAATGGAACGGGGTAAGAATGCCTCTCACCCACATGTAAGATAATGGCATGGGGTAAGATTTACTCCCTCCCACATGTAAGATAATGACAAAGTTATAATAGAATGCATATGGAATTACCTCATATGAATTTAAATTATAAAATAACATATTTTTAACCATTTATATAAAGTAACATAACGCAAGACCATCTTTTTAAATTCGATCAAAACATTAACTTAGTGATCACCTTTCATTCCATTACATGTGGAAAATACTTCTCACATATACACTTAGCAATACACATTTCCATTCCTAGGGAACCATTTCATTTAAACCCCTTAGTATAAGGTAAGAATTTCATTATGAACTAACCATTTAATCGATTCACATCATTCATCATAAGTTTCCTATTCAAGTTCATCTCATCCAATTTTCCTAAATATGGAAAATTGGTTCAAGGGTTCAAGTGAAGCAAGTGGTGCCAAGGGTATGAGGCATGTACCTACTTGGGAAATAGAAACATAAAGGGGCCAAGCAACCTAAGATTTACTTTATCAATTATAACCCAAGTATAAATAAAACAACAAGGCAATAAGGCAGGAAAGATAATAGTCTATCACTACATTTTTAGCTTGAAGGCATCACACCTCTATTGGATGGGTTTTATTACAAAAATATGAATTAGTTAATAAAAAATCAACCATCACTTTTATGAATTTCATTAACCATATCAAGAAAAACATTTAAACTAGGAAACCACACTGCATTAATTAAATATAAGAACAATGTAATAAGCAACTCAATTAATTAATGCATTAATAAACTTAAACTACAAGGGAAAGGGATCCTACCTCAAGGTGGAACCAAGCCGTCCACATAGGATCTTGGTGATTTCTAACTAAAAGTTGTTTCTCCCCCACTAGGTATACAAACCTTCACATACATACATGGACACCTAGCCCCTATTCTCACACCCGCATGGCCATGAGAATGTGTAGGGGGATCCTTACACATATGCTTATATGCATATACCCATATCTAATAACCTGTGCATGCATTTATATATATATATATATAAATGGGAACACCTAGCCCAATACATGTATAATCACTACCATGGATGATTATACATATAATAGGGGAACCCACATATACATATCTACTTACCTATGTACATGCAGGTGAATCACCCTTGACTTGGTGACTCGAAATCACAAAACAGTGACCAATACACTATAAGATAAGTACTACGAACCTTAAAACACAAAGGAACTAATTTAACATGTGAAAAACCAATCAACAAGATAAAAACCTCAACTCAGATAGCAGTGACCAACCGAAACAAACCAAACTACCTCTCCTTCGGTAGCGGTTTTCATAACACACACCAAAGGGCACCGAGAGACCTTTAACACCAACCTAGAACAAGGGAAAACTGAGAAATTGGATTACCCAAATTCCTAAGGTTCGACTAAACCCTTTGGGGTGATGGACAGGCTGAACTAAAACTGGAAATAGGGAGGATAAGGGAGGAGAGACTCTACCTTGAAGAACTGGATGAAGATCTGGTGGAAATCCGGCCAAAAATTGAGACCAGAGGAGGTGTGTGGAGGAGGGGCCACATGTGTCGAGAGGAGAAACCCCTTTGAGGGTGTGCCACACGAGTTTGGAGAGGGAGGTTATGGAGTGTGAGTTTTTTAGTTTTTAGTTTTAGGTTTTATTTTAATTTAATTTAAAATAAATAAAATTCTAAAAACTGGGTGTCACGTACGGTTAAGACGCACAGTTTGGAAAACCCTGCGTCCTCCACTGGACAACCAGAGCACCCCACACAGGATAGGTGCACGGTTTAGAAAACTATTCACACCCCATGATAAATTTCTATGTCCCCTTAAACATGGACGCATGGTTACTGCTATAGGCTGCACAATTTTTAGACAAACCGTGCGCCCTCTACAGCTTTCCAAAAACCTTGTCTTCCAGGTTCGGTGCTCCTGAAACTCTTCAACCCACCTAGAAAACTTAATTGAGCTTTAACCAAGTCCAAAAAATCACTTTTAAGTGACCCAAATCTTGGAATTCTGTTCTGAGGCTTATTTTTTAAAAACGACCCATTCAGTAGTTGAAAAAGTTAAAAAACCTTCACATTTTAACCCGGTTTAAAATGTGGATTGTTACAACCTTCCCACCTTAGAATTTCTCATCCCTGAGAAGCCTTAGGGAACAACGTACACCTCACCTGACCTAAAGGGGTTTTGAGGATTTGTTCAAATGGTAGCATTGAATTTCCAAATTCCCAACACACCTTGAAGCACTTCATAAGCAAGCGACACTTAAGCCCTTTAAAACCTCATGTCAACACTCGATTTACAATAAAATAATTGAGACAACACTTACCTAAGCCCATTCGACTAGAGACACGATCAATTTTTCATTTATTTAAGTATTTGTCCCAAGGTTCTTCCCACCTTAGGTTTTAACATTAAACAGCCAAATACAAACCACGGTTCAACCCACCATTGGAATTAAATTTCAAATAATGATCTAAGAGTTCCAATGATGCTCCCGACATAACTTTGAAATAGTCAATGGTCGATTACCATCGACCCAAAAGCCTAAGTCGGGGCAATTTTTCATGAAAATTACTGACTGACACTAACCACACTCATCTCTAGATGATGACGTGCTCGAAAATGGTCCTTCACTAATCGTCATTATTAAAAAAGAGAGGGAAGGAGTCAGAACACATGACCGACTATCCAAGAAGATGTTTGTCATAGACATCCAATGTTTTATAAGATAAATCACATTTCCTTCACCCAATCCATCTTGAATTTACAACACACATGCATACCGAAGTCCATGACTAACCTCTGGTGATGTTTCCTGACCAAAACATGAAGGAAACCACACAACTGGTGTGCGACACCATAAGGGAACCATCCAACAAGCCCAACGACATTTTAACATTCATCGCAACATAAGATCGATGCTCTGTTAGTGCATCTAGGATGAAAGAAAGATAGGGGACATGCTTGTCACTTAGTAGAGTACACTAAGAGGATTTCAATAGATTCTAGTCAATCATACCCAACTACTAGAAGGAAGATAGGTCAAACCACAATTGTTTGACTACTAGGAAGGGACTTAGCTTCACCAATCAACGAACTGCTATTTTCTGAACAAAAATCCTTTAACACAGGGGGACACTCCATGATCATTCAAAATTTACCACCAAAGCTTATCCCAAGATAAAGGTGTTTATTAGGGGTTGTATACATAACCAAATATAAGAACGTTGGGTTGCTGAGAAAGAAATAAAATGTATTTAAAACTCAAAATCCTCAAAGGCATTCAATCATGATCAACCATTACCAAAAGGAATATTAGGTAGTGTCCCTTATACTTGGAAGTCCACATTTACCAAATTTGACATGACACTCCCCACCTTTGGAGCATCCTAGTTTTTGAAGGGAAATAAGATCAACTAGCCACTCACAAGCACGCTAGTACAAAAACACCATAAACAAATGTGTGATGCTCCCCCAAGCCATGATCACGATGTAATTTTTTTAAAGAAAACCAAACTAATAAGACTGGAAAGTAAAATCACCTATGTCTTTAGAAACACATCCCGAACATTGGGATGAACCTATTTATTTAATGCTCAAGTCACTCCACCTATAGATGACCTGATACCGTACTCTTAGGCACAAAACTCAACGATTTAACCGAACACAACTAGTTAGTTATTTCATTTAACACTTGATAGTACTGTGTATATCAACGCATACTAACCGGGGGAAATAAAAGGGGTATAATGACCAAAGAAACAACCGACCATTCCCAAGGCATGTCTAACCAGATGAAAACAAGCACTACCTATTGTTCAATCCCATACAAGATCATGAAAGCATGAAAACTCATCCGAATAAGGGTGTCATTAGGATTAAAAAGTCCTACAAGGTACAACAACACACGAACGATACCAAACGTCAGAAAATAAATGGAATTAGTAAGGCATTCACGTTATAAGGGTTCTACCTACCATGATCTAGCCCCTTATGAAGAACAAGCATCAACCCAAGCATTTGTTCATGCCAAAAAAAATTCACTAGGCTCAAATCCAATAATCAAGACATTGATAAAGAGGAAATAACCTATGGAGAACACCTAAATATATGTTCCAAGGTAACTAAAAGGAAAATATAAAGCTACCCATACACGAGGGTTTTACCAAGGTCACCACTTATGGTTCTATTTCCAAGCCCTTTATATTTATTCACATTTAATTTTTAAACATTAAAAGATTTAATACAATATCAAGTACCATTTTTGAAAACAAAAATCAATGTACTTGATTTTCAAACAACACCCCAAGGAAAAAATAGGCAAGTTTCACAAACTTCCTTTTAAAAATTTAAACATTCAATGATATCCCATTATAAACAAGAAATTGGGGAAAATAAAACTATTTAGGAATTAAGGCGACTTACACAGGTCCCACTAAGCCGACCTAGGATCTCTAAAAAGCAACCTAATAGCAGTTTATCACATGTTAAAGTCAGTAATCACCAAACTGGGTCATCCCATAAAAGTATTGTCTCAACCAACCCACTTGGGACCGGTTGCACATTTTAAAATTTAGTCAATTCATTTCAAGTCAAAAATTAAATAGCCTGCACGTCTATAAGTATTTCACAAAGCATCATGTCATTATATTTTAATATGGGTTGCCATTTACCAATTAATGAAGTGCCCATACACTTTATGGATTGAAAATTGGATCCCATTTATCGAGACAAATTACATTTTAGAAATTAACATGCTCAAACACACACACACACACACACACACACACACACATATATATATATATAATGGTGAAATCATATGAGTGGCTATCTAACAATATATAAAGCACCCATAAACTTTATAGTTTGGAATTTGGATCTCATTTAATTAAGACAAATTCACCATTTCACTTAAACTTTAGCAAACTGTACATTTTATTAAAAACCTTAAAATGTATTCATATTATGCTAAAAATGGTTTGAATATATGGGTTACCCTTTCCCAATTGTAAGGTTCCCATACACCTTACAATCAAAAATTGGCTCTCGATCGTTAAAAACCCATATATAACAAGGAAAAACATGTCATCATAAGAATAAAACACAGAAGTCATGCTAAACAAGGTAAAATAATGGCATAATAGGCATCTAACATAAGAGCATGTTATAACACAGAGCATGGAATATCAGCAAGCCAACCAAACAAGCAGCATGTAAAACTATAATGCAACTACATGGCATGGAACTAGGCATGAAATGTTCATTTCTATGTGCCTAATATGATTCATGGAATGAAACTTCATTTCCATAATATTCCAAGGGTAGAAATAACATAAATTCCATACATCATAAGTAGTGGAAAGTAAAACACTCACCCTAGGTGAAATCATATCAACTGTAATAGCGAACAACATAAACAGAAATCCCGTCCCTGGTCACTTGGTCATTTCTCATACGTGGGGTGATCAGTTCCAAGCATGAATATTAACCAAGAACCATCAAATTCCTAGTCTCCTACCTACTAACCCAAAATAGAAAGACAAAGGATTTTTTTCCTCTAATACCACTTTGTAACATCCCGACCCGACTAACCATTAACCCGGTAGTCAGATTAGTGGGTCACATGACCTCAAGCGCATTTCCCCATATTATAGAGGAATCCAACTAGTAGTGAGGATGTAAGGATAGTTAGTGGGAAGATAATAACCTCATATTTAGAGTGTAAAATAGTTAACAGATAGTGATATCAATCAATAGATATTAGTGGAAGCAGTATAAAACAATGATAAATAAGCGGAAGACAGATAATAAAAATATAATAAAAGCTTCCAATGTATTATATACAACATATGAATGCATGAACTGTTAATGATACAAATAAGAAAGCATTGAACAAAAAAAACTTTTCACAATAGAGAAATATAGGACTCAAATAAGGAAAGAACTAAAAAGTCCTAAGGAAATCTCCATGAGCATCCTGAGCTCCAGCTCAGTCCTTTGCTCCTAACTCCTAGTACGAGCATACAACAACAAGAAATGTCCAAGGTCTGCAATCCTATAAACAAGAAAGGTCTACTTGGGTACCCCACTGCAATGGAGGTATGAGTAGGGTGTGAGATATAAATCTTAGTAGGCTGGAACCACCTGTGTCTAACCCTATCCAGACTGTGTAATAGAAATTTAACAGTGTGAAAGTATAAAGTATTAATGATAGAATTGAATAAATAATTGACACCTATCCAGGTTCCAATGGGATACCCAACGACTATACTAGCTTCGGATCATTGCAAAGATATCAGTCTGATCAAGTCACCATGTATAAATATATATATAGGTTATCCTTGGGATGAGGTAAGAATGCCTCTCATATCTAAATGAAAATGCACACATATATATATATATTGTAAATTTCATGAGGTAAGAATGCCTCTCATCCATAGGGAGTTATAAATAACATGAGGTAATAATGCCTCTCGTCCATGGGGATTATATAAATAACGGAATGAGGTAAGAATTCCTCTCATCCATACATGCATACATACATACATACATACATACATACATACATACATACATACATACATACATACATACATACATACATACATACATACATACATACATACATACATACATACATACATACATACATACATACATACATAGATACATACATACATACATACATACATACATACATACATACATACATACATACATACATACATACATACATACATACATACATACATACATACATACATACATACATACATACATACATACATACATACATACATACATACATACATACATACATACATACATACATACATACATACATACATACATACATACATACATACATACATACATACATACATACATACATACATACATACATACATACATACATACATACATACATACATACATACATACATACATACATACATACATACATACATACATACATACATACATACATACATACATACATACATACATACATACATACATACATACATACATACATACATACATACATACATACATACATACATACATACATACATACATACATACATACATACATACATACATACATACATACATACATACATACATACATACATACATACATACATACATACATACATACATACATACATACATAGTTATCATGGGGTAATAATGCATCCCACCCATAGAAGATAGTGGCACGAGGTAAGAATGCCTCCCACCCACATGTAAGATAATGGAACGGGGCAAGAATGCCTCCCGCCCACATGTAAGATAATGGAACGGGGTAAGAATGACTCCTTCCCACACGTAAGATAATGGAATAGGGTAAGAATGCCTTCCTCCCACATGTAATATAATGGCACAGGGTAAGAATGCCTCTCGCCCATATGTAAGATAATGACACGAGGTAAGATTGTCTCCTACCCACATGTAATATAATGGCATGGTTATAATATAATTCATATGGAATTACCTTATATGAATTTCAATTAGAAAATACATTCATAATCATTTATATCAAGTAACACAAGGCAAGACCATATTTTTCATTTCAATCAAAACATTAACTCATTGATCACCTTTCATTCCATTACATGTGGAAAAGACTTCTCACACATAACCTTAGCAATACACATTTCCATTCCTAGGGAACCATTCCATTTAAACCCATTAATATAAGGAAATAATTTCATTATGACCTAGCCATTTAATCAAGGCGTGTCATTTATCATAAGTTTCCTATTCAAGGTTATCTCATCCAATTTTCCTAAAAATGGAAAATTGGTTTAAGGGTTCAAGTGTAACAAGCAGTGCCAAGGATACGAGGCATGTACCTACTTGGGAAATAGAAACATAAAGGGTCCAAGCCACCTAACATGTACTTTATCAATTATAACCCAAGTATAAAGAAAACAATAAGGTAATAAGGCATGCAACATAATATTCTATCACTACATTTTGAGCTTGAAGGCAGCGCACCTCCGTTGGAGGGGTTTTATTAAAAAAAACATGACTTAGTTAATCAATAGTCAACCATCACTTTTATGCATTTCATTAACCATATCATGGAAATAATTTAAACTAGGAAACCATGCTGCATTAATTAAATCTAAGAACCATGAAATAAGAAACTCAATTAATTAATGCATTAATAAACTTAAAGGGCAGGGGAAAGGGATCCTACCTCATGGTGGAACAAAGTCATCCACATTAGATATCGGTGCCTTATAATTAAAATATGTTACTCCCCTACTGATTATACACACATTCACATACATGTAAGGACACCCAGCCCCTATGCACACACCCGCATGACCATGAGAATGTGCAAGGGAATCCTTACACATATGCTTATATGAATATAACCGTCTCCACTCACCTGCACACACATTTTTATATATATACTTGGGAACGTATAGCCCCATACATGTATAATCACTTCCATGGATGATTATACACATAACAAGGGAACCCACATATACATATCTATTTAACTATGCACATGAAAGCAATTCGACCTCGACTCGGTGACTCAAAATCACAATGTAGTGACCAATGCACTAAAATATAATTACTACAAACATTAAATCACATAAAGACCCTAATTTAATAGGTAAAAAACCAATAAACAAGAGAAAAACCATACCTCAGATCATGATAAACTACCAAAATGAGCCAAACCGCCTCACCTTCAACGGTGGTTGTCAGAACAAGCACTAAAGGGCCCCGTGAGACCATTCACACCAACCTAGGACAAGAGAAAACTGAGAAATCAGATTACCCAAAGTCCTAGGGGTTGATTGAACTCTATGGGGTGACAGATAGGCCGAACTAAAGCCAGAAATAGGGAGTATAAGTTAGGAGAGACTCTACCTTGAAGAACCAAATGAAGATATTGTAACGAACCAAAGTTTCATTAATGGAAATCCCTCTTGATCTAATTAAACTTCTATTTACGTAAAATTTTTATATAAAATGTCAACTTCTTTGGTTTTATGTTAAGAATTGTGACCGTTACTTTTATAGCTGTTGAATAGTGATCACATGATTAGTATAAATATAGGGCTTTAACAAATCCAATTTACCCAAACAAAAGAAGTGATGACCTCATCCAGTAGAATTGCTCCATATGAATCCCATTTGCCAGAGCTCAGAAAAGAGGTGGCGTCTTTGGGCTTTGCTCTTGACCAAGACCAAGCTGAGCTTCATCATGTCAAGCTCAAATGTGACCATCTATAGGAAAAGTGGAAGTTGATAGAAATTACCACTCGAGCGATGTTATCCGAGCCACCCCAAGAGTCTGTCACCATCACACACCTTACCCTTAGGTCTTATGCGGCTGTTTTAATGGGTTATGTAACAAATATCTAGTACTATGTTCATGTATATTATTTTTGTATATAATAATGAATATACCTCCTTTTCATTTTTTTGATACACTGTAAATAGTTTTTAAAGTATAAATAGTGTTTTTAGTTATTATTTAATTAAGAATTCTATTTTTTTAAATTAAGGGATTTTTGAATTAAATAATATTTTAATAAAAATATTATTATTATTATTAAATTAATTTTTATTAAATATAAATGATCTTATAATTTTATGAATGCAATTATAATTTTTATTAAGGTTTGAAAGCCATTTCTGTCAAAACCCGTGAATTTTCGATAAATGTCGGTTTTTATTTTAAAAGTGAAAATTAACATATTTATAAAATTATTTAAAAAAATAAATGTTATTTCTAGAATCAGGATGTTGAAATTATCCAACGGTAAATTTTTCATAATTTTCAGAGAGAGTCAAATTTTTGGGTAAAAATTAAATACCGTTTAGATATATAATGTGTTTTATGACATCATAATGAACCAATAGTGATGTAATAAAATACTATAATATTTATGTTCGGCCAATATATGTTTTAACATTAAAATAATGTGATTTTGGCTTTTTTTGACTTACTTTTCAAAGCATTAATGGACCCCTCAAGACTTATTAAACACCTTGTCTTTTTAAATTAATTTCCATGGGAGTGTGACTCAACTCCACATAAGAAACCCTATTATTTTAAGAAGTTCGGACTTTGGAATTATAAAATATTATTTTACTATTCTATTTTTTAAAAACCATGGGCAAAAACAATGGGATGGTTTGTGGTTTGGATTAATTTAATATAAGGGGACCCAAACCTAAATAATAAAGAATTTCCTCACCTTTCCTATATAAACCTTCCCAAGCTCCCACTTCCTCATCACTCAAAGCCTTTGGAGTTCGTCCAACCACTTCCCTACTCTCTCTAGAATCCTACCAAGGTGACCCAAGCTCTCAATAATCCTCTCAAAAGCCTCTCTCTAGCCTTTGGAAGCACACTTCCAAGTAAGGTTTTTTTTCTTCCTTTCTCATTTTTTGTCCAATTTTATTTAAGTTGTTTTGCACTTTTAATTTAAATTATGAATGTTGGGGTATGGTTTATCACCTCCCTCATACTTCCCTATTTATGTTTGAATTATGGGAGACCCCTTTCTCTCTCATTAAATTCCTCCCATGTACACCCGTTACTATACCGAAATTCTGAAAGGAACTTCTCTCTCCTCATTTACATTCAAGCAATACTTTTGTATCATGAATATAAATTCCATTAAAATTGTTGGGACATGTATCTATATGACCTAATTACTGTACATTACATGTAAATATGATTAGGATACCCTTTCTCTCTCATCATCCTTTTTTATGAATTCTTATGTCACGCCGTTACGCTGCCGAAATCGCACCGATTTTCTAAGCCAATGCCATTGTGTAGTGAATACCATGCCCATTTCTCCATCAAGGGTATTTACCTTTATGCACATTTACTTATTGATTATAAAGTTTAATGTATTAATTCCACATTCCTTTATCATGGAATAAATGATTATGTTTTATGAATCCATGTTTTATGATCCATGTGGCACACTTATGCATGAAATGAAATGTTTAAAAAGGGTGCGCCCTTATAGATCTCCAATGCATTGGGTAAAGTATAATATCATGATACGTCATGTGCAAAGAGTGTTTAATCATGATAATTCAAGTACAATGAGGGTTTAATCATGCTTCATGTGCAATGAGGATTTACTCATGCTCCATGTGCAATGAGTCTTGGCTCATGCTAATTCCATGTTAAGTGTTGTTGCCACATTTCCATGTTATGATTATCATGATTTATCATGACTTTATGTTCATGTTTCTCTTGTTCTCTATTGATATTCCTAATTTCTAAAATGTATTGTACTCCTCATGTTATTCCATGTGTATTCCCTTACTGGGCTTTATAGCTCACCCTTTTCTTATGCATGTCCTCAGGTTATCCCATGCAATGCTAAGTACAAGAGAATGTAGTGGTCCTGTAAAGGAAGTTTTCAATAAAGATGTTGTATTTCATGTTTTAAGTTTTTATGTAATGATCTTAATCCCCAAAGACACTAAACCTCTCGATCTTCCATGTTGTATCAAGTGAATGGTTTATGTAATAAATCATGTTTAAGTTTTTTTTTAAAAGCAGGGTTGTCATAGTTGGTATCATAGGATAGGTTTAGTTATTTTTTGGATTAGGATTGGAAAACCCTAGTAAAGCCTTAGAGATAAGACTAAGTATAATAAAAACATCCCTAAGTTTTGGTAAGTATTGAGTAAGTGGTTTATCAAGCAAATACATCCCTGTCTGGATACGAACAGGTAGAGGCGGCTCTAGCACAGATATATCCTAGGCGTAAAACCCAAAAACATCGCTTTGAGCTAGACTCGAACGAGAATTGGTGCATGAAAACGGGCCTTGCTGCACTCTTGGTCACGTCACTCCCGGGGGATATGTTTTGATAAATTCCCAAGCATAGTATGAACCCTTACTAATGGAATTAAAAAAAAATGCCCCTATGAATATATGTTAGAAAGTATGTCATGAAAAGCCTAGATTGAAGCCTATAGACTCATGAGTTAAGGAAATAAAAGTTTATTTATAATTCATCAACTTTTGTCTTTGGATTACCCTTTATGTGTTACCCATAACTTTCCTTTTATTCCAGCCAATGGAAGGTAATAGGAGGACTCGGGATAACGACCGTTGTGAAGATCAGTGTGATGACTGTACTAATGAGATTCCCAATCCAATGGGAGTGGGAATCGTGAACTTTGTCATGCTTCTCTCTTAGCTAAATCAAGTTTTGAATAGAAACACGGGTCAATAGGAATGTTCAACCCCCCCTAAGAAAGAACAAGTCGCTATAGAGAGATTCATGAGACAAAGGCATCCTACTTTTAGTGGATCATCCGATCCCACGATCGCTGAACAATGGATCAACTCCATTGAAAAGATCTTCTCCATCCTTCAATGTTCTGAACAAGAGAAGGTTCTCCTGGCGGCTTATCGTATGGAGGGTGAAGCTGATCAATGGTGTACGTTGATAAAAAATACGAAGCCTGAGGAGGAGATCGAGGCGTTGGAATGGAAGGATTTTCGGAAGATGTTTTTTGATAAATATTTTCCGTGCACCCCCCGACTTAAGATAGAAAGGGACTTCCTTTCCCTCAAGAAAAAATATGAAGAATCTGTTGGAGCATACGAGTAAAACTTCACAAGGCTTTCACGATACGCTTTCGGATTTTTCGTTACCCCAGAATGCAAAGTTGACCTCTTCTTTGGTGGGTTGAAGCCTAACCTACGAAAAGCATTAGCAATCCGTGACTTCGACAGCTATGAGGAAATTTTCTGATGTGCCCTCAAGGTCGAAATAGAGATCATAGAAGCACAGGGGTATCATGGTGATAAGAAGCGTAAGGTGGACTTCAATGCTGGTGGTCCGATGGATAAATCCAATGGTTATAAGAAGATCTAGCACCACACTTGCCAAAAGTGAGGAAAGAAGAACCCTGGAAATTGCCTTAAGGGGACGAGGAAATGCTTCAGGTGTGGAAGAGAAGGGCACCTAGCTGTTAAATTTCGGTAAGAAATACCCACGGCTGAGACAGAGGAGAGGAATGCTCCGTTCTAACCTCAACGTGTTGTTCATTGCTATAAATGCAAAGAACTAGGGCATCTTGCAAATCAATGCCCTAATACAAGGGTTTTCAGAGGCAACCAACAACCTCCAAGGCAGCAAGGAAGAGATTTTTCCATCACTTTTACCGAAGTGAACCCCAAAAACGAAGTGGTGACAGGTACTCTAGTTATTCATTCAAGAATAGAAAACATACTTTTTGATTCAGGTTCTACGCATTCTTTTATATCTCAAAAGTTTAGTAGAACAATCCTAGCACCACCACAAATCATTGAAGTGAAGATGTCGGTGAGTACGGAAAATGGGGAAATCATTGCATCCCATGAATATAAGTCCTCCCCTATTATAATCTGTGGATTGAATTTCCCGGCGAACCTTTTTATACTCCCTCTGGTGGAATTTGATGTAATTCTTAGCATGGATTGACTTTCCTTATATAGAGCCAACATAAATTGTCGGGAGAGGGAAATCACATTCCATATGGATAATCGACCCCCGATTCTTTACAAGTGTAAGGAGGAAGATGAATCTATTTTAGATCCATCATATCAAGCATGGATATTACTGCCCTATGAGCACACGTATCTGGCTCAGATGATTGAGTCCAAGGAAGAAACCATCCTTGAAGAAATTCCTATTGTGAGGGAATTCGCGGAAGTGTTTCCCGAGGAACTGCCAGGCCTTCCTCCTAGAAGAGATGTTTAATTCTCAATTGAACTTATACCCAGGGCATTACCAATATCCAAGACTCCATATAGAATGGATGTTGTAGAGCTTGAAGAGCTGAAGAAACAACTATAGGATAATCTTGATAAAGGGTTTATACACCCAAGTGCTTTACCATGGGGTGCACCAGTCCTCTTCGTCAAGAAGAAGGATGGGTCAATGCACTTTTGCATCGATTATCATGAACTTAACAAAATCACGATAAAGAACAAGTATCCTCTTCCACGAATTTATGAATTGTTCGATCAGCTGCGTGAAGAACAATAATTCTCCAAGGTGGACTTGCGGTCGGGATATTATCAAGTAAGGGTAGAGAAGGAAGATATCCCCAAGACTACTTTTCGCACAAGATGCGGGAACTATGAATTAATAGTAATGCCTTTTGGACTCACTAATGCTCCAAAAATCTTCATGGACTTAATGAATAGAGTCTTTAGAGATTACCTTGACAAATTTGTGGTAGTCTTTATATATTATATTCTAATATACTCCAAAACCAAGGAGGATCACGAGGAGCATTTAAGAACTGTACTAGAGACTTTTCACAAGGATAATTTCTATTCAAAGTACAAAAAGTGTGAGTTCTAGTTAAAGGAGGTCTCATTCTTGGGCTATATCATCACAAGCAATGAGATATCTGTGGATCCCTCCAAAACAGATGCAATTGAGGGATGACCGAGGCCAACATCGGTAACGAATATCTGTAGCTTCTTGGGGTTAACTGGATATTATCGACGATTTGTGAGGAATTTCTCATGATTTTCCAACCCTCTTACCAAGCTAACTTGGAAGGGAGTAAAGTCTACTTGGAGTGATGAATGTGAAGAAATATTTAAGGAGTTGAAAATGAGGCTTATCACTACGCCCGTGCTCACTTTACTCACAAGTGGGGAACTTTTTGTTGTATTTAGTGATGCTTCAAAGAAGGGATTTGGTTGTGTGCTAATGTAGAATTATAAAGTTATATCCTATGCCTCAAGGTAGTTGAAAATCGATGAGCGAAACTATCCAACGCATGATCTGGAGTTGGCATCGGTGATCTTTTCCTTGAAAATCTGGAGAAATTATCTCTATGGGGAGAAATGTGAGATATATACTGACCACAAGAGTCTTAAATATATATTCACATAGAAAGAGCTTAATATGCGCCAGAGAAGATGGATAGAGATCATCAAGGATTATGACTATTCAATACATTACCACCCTGGGAAAGCGAACAAGGTGGCAGATGCCCTAAGTAGAAAGGACCCAATGATTCTATCAATGATCAGAATTGAGAAGGATCCAATCTTCTTAGACTTGATGAAGATGGACATGGGACTCATAAAGAAGGTAACATAATCAATCCTTTCACAAATTATTTCTCAACCGTCTCTTTTGGAAAGGTTAAAGGATGCTCAAAAGGATGATGTGGGAATTCAGGAAAAAGTGGAAGCTATCAAAAAAGGTACATCCTTGGAGTTTAATGTTAATGAAGAAGGAATTGTGCGATTTGGGAAAAGACTATGTGTTCCATCGAGTCCGGAGCTGAATAAGGAAATTTTGGATGATGCACATAGTTCAAATTTCTCTATTCACCCAGGGAGCACAAAGATGTATTGAGATCTCTGAGAAAACTTTTGGTGGGATAATATGAAGAAGGAGATTGCTGAATATACATCAATGTGCCTGGTGTGTCAGCAAGGGAAGACAGAGAGGCAGAAGTCTAAGGGGATGATGCAACCATTGCCCATACCAGAATGGAAATGGGAGAACATCACCATGGACTTTGTCACTAGACTTACAAGGACATCCAAAGGCAACAATACAATCTAGGTTATTGTGGATCGTCTTACAAAGACTACACACTTCATTACTATTCGGGAGGATTTCTCTTTGGATCAACTGGCACAGATATATATTAGGGAAGTGATAAGGTTTCATGGAGTACCACTGTCTATTGTGTCTGACCGAGATCCAAGATTCAACTCTAATTTTTGGAAGAGTCTTCAACATGCTCTGAATACTGAACTGAACTTCATTACGACCTATCATCCTCAAACTGATGGCCAATCCAAGCAGATTATCCAAACACTTGAGGACATGTTGAGAGCATGCTCAATGGACTTTAAAGGAGGATGGGATCAACATCTTCTTTTGGTTGAGTTCTCTTATAATAAAATTTTCCAATCAAGCATCCAAATGGCACCATATGAATCCCTTTATGGTAAAAGGTGAAGAACACCGGCGTGTTGGGATGAGGTCGGTGAACGTAAGCTGCTTGGACTAGAAATGGTCGAAGAAATGGTAGAGAAGGTGAAAACCATTCAGCAGCATATCAAGGCAGCCCAGAGTCGTCATAAGAGTTATGCAGATAACTGTTGAAGAGACCTTGAGTTTAAAGTTGGAGAAATGGTGTTTCTACACATATCTCTGTGGAAGAAGGTCATCAGGTTTGGAAAGAAAGGGAAGTTAAGTCCAAGGTACATCGGCCCCTTTGAGATTCTTGATCGTGTCGGGGCTGTGACCTATCGACTAGCACTTCCACCTACCATGGATAAAGTACATGATGTCTTTCATGTATCCCTCTTAAGTAAGTACATACTGGACCCTTCACATGTACTCTCTTCTGAGGTGGTACAATTGGAAGTTGATATTTATTATGAGGAGCAACCAGTGAAGATCTTAGATCAAAGAGAAAAAGTTCTACGAAATAAGACAATGCCCCTTGTCAAGGTGTTGTGGAGAAATCACAAGTTTGAAGAAGTGACTTGGGAATAAGAGGAAATGATGAAGCTGAGTTACCCACATCTGTTTTAGTGTGGGAAAAGGAAAAATTTTGAGGGAAAAATTTCTTAATGGGGGAATATTGTAACGACCCAAAGTTTCATTAATGGAAATCCCTCTTGATCTAATTAAATGTCTATTTACATAAAATGTGTATATAAAATGTCAAATTCTTTGGTTTTATGTTAAGAATTGTGACTGTTACTTTTATAGCCCTTGAATAGTGATCACATGATTAGTATAAATATAGGGATTTAACAAATCGAATTTACTCAGACAAAAGAAGCGATGGCCTCATCCAGTATAATTTCTCCAAATGAAGCCCATTTATCGGAGTTCAGAAAGGAGGTTGCGTCTTTGGGCTTCGCTCTTGACCAAGCCAAAGCTGAGCTTCATCATATCAAGCTCAAATGTGACAGTCTACAGGAAAAGTGGAAGTTGATAGAAATTACCACTCCAGCGATGTTATCCGAGCCACCCCAAGAGTCTGTCACAATCGCACACCTTACCCTTATGTCTTATGCGGCTATTTTAAGGGGTTATGTAACAAATCGCTAGTATTATGTTCATGTATATTATTTTTGTATATAATAATGAATATACCTCCTTGTCATTTTTTTGATACATTGTAAAAAGTTTTTAAAGTACAAATTGTGTTTTTAGTTATTATTTAATTAAAAATTCTATTTTTTTTTAAATTAAGGGATTTTTGAATTAAATAATATTTTAATAAAATATTATTATTATTATTAAATTAATTTTTATTAAATATAAATGATCTTATAATTTTATGAATGCAATTATAATTTTTATTAAGGTTTGAAAGCCATTTTTGTCAAAACCCATGAATTTTCGATAAATATCGGTTTTTATTTTAAAAGTAAAAATTAAAATATTTAGAAAATTATTTAGATAAAATAAATGTTATTTCTGGAATCAGGACATCGAAATTATCCAACTGTAAATTTTTCATAATTTTTCGAGACAGTCAAATTTTTGGGTAAAAATTAAATACCGTTTAAATATATAATGTGTTTTATGACATAATAATGACCCAATAGTGATGTAATAAAATAATATAATCTTTATGTTCGGACAATATATGTTTTACCATTAAAATAATGCGATTTTGGTTTTGTTTGAATTACTTTTCAAAGCATTAATGGACCCCTCAAGACTTATTAAACACCTTGTCTTTTTAAATTAATTTCCATGGGAGTGTGACTCACCTCCACATAAGCAAACCTATTATTTTAATAATTTCAGACTTTTTCCTTAAAAAATATTATTTTCCTCTTCCCTTTTCCAAAAACCATGGGCAAAAACCATGGGATGGTTTTTGGTTTGGATTAATTTAATATAAGGGGACCCAATCCTAAATAATAAAGAATTCCCTCACCTTTCCTATATAAACCCACCCAAGATCCCACTTCCTCCTCACTCAAAGACTTTGGAGTTCATCCAAACTCTTCCCTACTCTCTCTAGAATCCTCCCAAGGTTCCCCAAGCTCCCAATAATCCTCTCACAAGCCTCTCTCTAGATTTTTAAGCACACTTCCAAGTAAGGGTTTTTTTCTTCCTTTCTCATTTTTTGTCCAATTTTATTTAAGTTGTTTTTCACTTTTAATTTAAATTATGAATGTTGGGGTATGGTTTTGAACCTCCCTCATACTTAACTCTTTATTTTTTAATGATGGGAGACCCCTTTATCTCTCATTAAATGCCTCCCATGTACACCTATTACTATGCCAAAATTCCGAAAGGAACTTCTCTCTCCTCATTTACATTCAAGCAATACTTTTGTATCATGAATCTAAATTACATTAAATTTTTTAGGACATGTATCTATATGACCTCCTTACTTTCCATTACATTTAAATATGATGAGGATACCCTTTCTCTCTCATCATCCTTTTTTATGAATTCTTATGTCACGCCGTTACGCTTCCGAAATCACACCGATTTTCTAAGATAATGCCATTGTGTAGTGAATACCATGCCCATTTCTCCATCAAGGGTATTCACCTTTATGCACATTTAATTATTTATTATAAAGTTTCATGTATGAATTCCACATTCCTTTATCATGGAATAAATGATTATGTTTTATTAATCCATGTTTTATGATCCATGTGGCACACTTATGCATGAAATGAAATGTTTAAGAAGGGTGCGCCCTTATAGCGCTCCAATGCATTGGGTAAAGTATAGTATCATGATACGTCATGTGCAATGAGTGTTGAATCATGCTAATTCAAGTGCAACTAGGGTTTACTCGTGCTTCATGTGCAATGAGGATTTACTCATGCTCCATGTGAAATGAGTCTTGGCTCATGCTAATTCCATGTTAAGTGTTGTTGCCACATTTCCATGTTATGATTATCATGATTTATCATGACTTTATGTTCATGTTTCTCTTGTGCTCTATTGATATGCCTAATTTCTAACTTGTATTGTACCCCTCATGTTATTCCATGTGTATTCCCTTACTGGGATTTATAGCTCACCCTTTTCTTATGCATGTCCTCAGGTTATCCCATGCAATGCTAAGTACGAGGGAATGTAGTGGTCAGGTAAAGGAAGTTTTCAATAAAGATGTTGTATTTCATGTTTTAAGTTTTTATGTAATGATCCTAAGCCCCAAAGACACCAAACATCTCGATCTTCCATGTTTTATCAATTGAATGGTTTAATTAATAAATTATGTTTAAGTTTATTTTAAAAAGCAGGGTTGTCATAGATATGGTGGAAATCCAGCCAAAAATCGAGACCAGAGGAGGTACGTGGAGGAGGGGTCACATGCGTCGAGAGGGGGAACCCATTTGGAGGTTCATCACATAGTTATAGCAAGGTAGGTGAGGGAGTGTGAGTGTTTTATTTTTTTTCGGTTTAGGTTTTATTTTAATTTAATTTAAAATAATTAAATTTCAAAAAACATGGTGTCATGCATGGTTAAGCTGCACAGTTTGGAAAACCATGTGCTAACCATGCGTCCTACACTAGGAAACTAGAGAACCCCACATAGGCTAGGCACATAGTTTGGAAAACCGTGCATAGACCATGAAAAACTTCTCTGTCCCCTTAAACAAGGCCCCACAATTACTGATATAAGTTGCACGATTTTTAGACAAACCGTGCACCCTCTGCAACTTTCCAAAAAACCTATTTTATGGTTCTGATGCTCCCAAAACTCTTTAAGCCACTCAGGAATCTTAACATGGATTCATCCAAGTCCAAAAAATCACTTTTATGTGACCCAACTCTCAAAATTCCATTTTAAGGATCATTTTAAAAAACTACCCATTCAGTAGTTGAAAAAGTTCAAAAACATTCACATTTTAACTTGGTTCAAAACATGTATCTTTACAACTTGTGTTCACAAAGAGTTAATTATTCATGAATAATTCTCTTCATGAAAGGACCTTCATAAAATTAGAGCATCACACCCTTTCTCCAAATTCTCTATGCATCTCAAATGATGTATAGCCGACTATTTATAGACAATGCCTCCTTCGCGATGCTTTTAACCTCACCACAATTTTTTCATGAACTTATTTATCCTTGTTTGAAAATCTCTTTATTTTCACAAAACACCAATGAGATAATTAAATTTGAAAAGATTCTCGTTGTCGCATAGATTACCACCTTCCCATCAGGCCTCATCCATTATTTACGAAACCTCTTTCGTGAACCTTCAAACCTTTGAGAAAAAGATGCCATATTACTTTGAAAATCTCCAAATCTTCACAAAACATCCATCTCCATGAAATTCATGCCTTTACCATATTTTTAAATAGTTAATTTTAGAAATCTATATTTTGTGATGCTTTCCCCTTACTCCATATTTTGAGCCCCAAAAATTTGGAAAACACTAAGAAAAGATTCCACCTTCAATGGTGAAGCCAGCTGCACCATAATATCACTTGGAATGCAAACTCAGTGATCAACCTAGTATGTATCGACAAAAAACACAAAACAATCCATTTATAGCTGTAAAAAACCATGGTTCCAATAATCTCCCCCATTGGGTTTGTTGGAAATCTACAGACAAACCCAATAAATCACCAGCCTCAAGAAGAATCCTAGTAAACATGAAACAAATCATCCATCACTCTAATTATATGTGAGAAAATATCATTGTAGCAAATAATATTGGAAAAAGAGAATTTCATGCCTCGATAGACCATTGACTAATCCTGAAAACCTACAATTCATTGAATTTAACTTATCCATGCCTTGATAATAAACCCAATGAACCTATATTTGTACTTTTAGTGATAAAAAAATCCCCTTGTATTGTATCTCCCACATATACCTACATAAAATCCACAAATAGGTTAAAAAAATTAACACAAATGGGGAGAGGGTAAAGAACATAACCTCCTCATGCACTGGGAGGTGGCTGAACACTTAGGTTCAACCAATGATTCTTGAACATTTGTGTTGCTAATGGATTAGTTAGAATATCAACCATTTTATTATTAGTTCCAACACGATCCATTTTAATTACACCTTTTAAAAAATTTTCTTTGATGAAGTGATATCTAATCCCAATATGTTTGGTATGAGAGTGTTAAACTAGATTTTTCATAAGATTGATTATTCTCTTATTGTCATAGTGTATCACCATCAATTGTTTTACCTCATCAAAAATATTAGTAATTTTATGATTTTTCCAAAATAGTTGAGTGCATACCTTTTTCGCAGAGATATACTCTATTTCAAAAATACTAAGATAAGTGATTTCTTGTTTCTTTCTAAACCAGTCCACACATTTGTTTCCAATGAAGAATACACCCCCACTTGTGGAATTTCGATCCACCACATCTCTAGCCTAGTCAACATATTTTTTTTATAATTCATTATCTATTCTTGCAATAATGTATAATACATAGTTGATATAACCTTGAATATACCTCATGATTCTTTTAATTTCTGAAAAATTATCTTACTTATTATTACTTTAAAATCAAGCAACTAAACATGTTTAAAATACAATATCTGGCTATTTTGCTATCAAATATAATAAGATTACAATGATCCTTTTATTCAAGGTAGGATCCACATATTTCCCATCCTCATGATTTCCATGTTTTATCCCAACCACAATCAGATTCAACATTGGTTTGGAGTCGTGAATGTTTAATTTATTTAGAATCTCTCTTTCATACTTTACCTAATAAATGAATGTGTATTATTTCTTTTGAATCACCTAAATCCCTAAAAAGTATGTGAGTTCACCAATCATGGACATTTAAAATTCTTATTTCATGTGATTATAAAATTCTTCCACTGGTCAATGATTTCTACTACTAAATATAGTATCTTCCACATACACAAGCACCATAAATTGATCTACCTATAAATTTTTCACATAGAAATTATGGTCATCACCTCCTATTTTAAATTTTAGTTTCTTCAGATAAGTATCTAGTCTAGAATTCCATGATCATGGTGCCTGATTTATACTATTAATATCCTTATTTAGTCTATAAACCTCTGTTTCATCATTACCAATCAAAAATACCATTGGTTGTTCAATGTATACTTCTTATTCAAGAACACTATTTAAGAATTTCATTTTGAAATCCACATGATAAAATATGTACCCACTTTGAATTTCCATGGCTAGGAATATACTAATTTACTTCATTTAAGCTACATGAGAAAATGTTTCTTCAACATCAATGCCTTCAATATATTCACAACCTTTACACACCAGGTGAGACTTGTTTCTGATCATATTTCCTCACTCATCGATTTTTTTTGATGATCCACATTTTCCCAATCACATTCTAATTTTCTAGTCTCTTAATAAGATCCCAAGTTTGGGTTTTTATTAATTTGATCCAGTTCTTCATTCATAGCCTGAACCCATGATTCTTTCTTTGCTACTTCTTCAAACAAGGTTAGCTTCACAATTTATAAGAGGGAAGAATATGCTTCATTTCTAATTCTCCTTGTCTGTGTGGGTGTAGTCCAATCCCCAATAATGTTGTATTGATTAAATTCTTCTCTTTAATTTCTACCATGAGGTTCTGATAGAGTTTCTCTAGAAATGGTTTCCAATTATGATTCTACTTCTGAATCATCATCATTTTGAGAGCCCTAAATATTGGGATATCCTTCCATAATTTATGTATTTGAATCTATTCCCTTTTTAATTTATTATTCATCACCAATAATATCAATATACAAGCTCTTTGAGTTATTCATAGTTTTATTCTCAATGATTTTGACATCATTTCTCTATGCAATATTTCTAAGATGATTATTGTATCATTTGTAGCCTTTACTCTTTATTGAGTATCCAAGGAACATTCCTTCATTCGAAACAACACGATACTTTAATTGATTTCATTATTTGTTTTGGATGGAAAATTTACTTCTAAAAACATAAAGACACTTTAGTGAGGGATTCCTTCCATGGAATATCTCATATGGGGTCCTTTACTCTCCTATAAATAGCCCTATTCGATTTTGAGTATACACTAAAATCTGAATAGCCTCTTTCCAGTAATGATGAGAAACACAACTCTCAATCATTATAGTTCTAGACATATTATTTACCCATCGATTTTTGTATTCAAAAACACTATTCTATCAATGTGTTATCACTGAAGACACATCATTACTAATCCCATATTTTTCAAGGTAATTTTTAAATTCAATGGATGTGTATTATGTTCTATTGTCAGATCATAACATCTTGATTGTGCAGCCAGTTTCATTCTCAACTCTTCAAAGGTAACTCTTTATCCATTCAATCACTTATCATTTACACTGTATAAACATCACACATGCCATTATACTATAATAATAAATATAAATAATAAATTATCTCTCTCCATACATTCTATCAACAATCATTGTACCACACACATCTTTGTGGACTATTTCAAGTATATTTGATGCCCTTTTGTTCTTCGATAAGAATTTCAAACCATATTTCGTTGCATGCAAGCATCACATGTATTTTCTCAATCACATTTCATATTGGTAATGTAGACAAAAAACTTTATCCTGGATATGTTCTCCATGATACTTTGATTAACATGACCCAACCTCTAGTTTCACACGTTATTTTCCTATTCAATTTTTAAGAAACAGGTGTTTTCTTTACTGTATACCTAGAATAAATTACTATTTTTCATAAAAACTTTCAAAATATAATTACTATAATTTCCTTTTATGGTGCACAACATTTTATTAAATTTCACTACCAGTCCTGAGTCACATATTTGACACACACTCAGGAGATTATGATGCATACCATCTACATAGAGAACTTCAATTTTCACAATCTCATCATTTTATAATTCTGTATTTCCACCACCTTTGATCTTTAATAGACCATAACTGAAAAATATTACTATTAAATCAATAAATTTATTAACATTTTCTAACAAATTTTTATTTCCTATCATGTGGCATGAGAACCCACTATCAAAAATCTAGGCACTACTATTCCTTGTAGATTTGAGAGTGATTTATTCCATGTGAACTTTCTCAATCTTTTTATTTTCCTTCTATGAGATGCCTGATTGAGTGGAGGCAAAATATTTCCTCTCCAATATCTCTTCAATTTTCATGGTTGAATCATTCTCATATTCTTCTTCTAAAAGAGAATACCTATTTTCAAGGACAATCATGCTTAGTTGACCGGTATTTAATTGTCTCGGAGTTCTGTTTTTATTATTACCACCATTACTCTTCCTATAATGAATAGTTTTATGGAAAAAGTTAGAATAGTGAATTAAATATCCATAGAAATTATTTCTTCTATATGATGAAGGTTATCGTCTCTTTATCTTTTATTTAATTCTAAGTGATTCCCCATCTAGATAGCTCCTTGCCTCTTCACAGTTGGAAATGGTATGGACCAAAATCCATAGAATTGACATTTCATTAGAGGAAATATCTTATCATTTCCATTACTCCACATGTCCCCTTATTTTATATAGGAATTTGACTGGATATACTATCTATATAATTGAGGATTATTTTTATCTCTCTTCTTTATTTGGTTTGAAGTTGTCTCTGTTAGGAAATTAGGTGCCTTTATGATATTTACAACTTTCTGCATCCCTTTACTTTGGATCACCCCATTTCCAGCCTTTAACGTTTTAGTATCAAAACTAATTCCACTTTTCCCTATAAATTTATATATTTGATCATTCAGGGCTTTCTATACTCCTTTGGAACCATGTTTAACTCTTTCCAAAATTTCTATATCTGAAAACCTTCCAAACTATAATTTCTTCTTATCTTACGTTTATTTTGATTCCTTTTACAGTTTACTCTTTATGGTGATGAATTTTTTTCAATGCCCTAAAATATCTTATAATTATACTTCATTCTCAATATAGGGTCATTGATTAATTTTTACTACTCTTCAATCTTGATTTTTAACTCCATAACTTCTTCTGAGCTTTTAAGAGTTGTAAAATGTTCTTATGCCTCTCCTTTTAGTTGACCAATCTCTTCTTCACACTGATCCACATACTCTAATTACTCTCTCAACATATCTCCCATATTTTTTTTCTTTATTTTAATGTAAAGCTCATCAAGAACACACTCAAGTTACACCTTGAGATGTAAAAAACCATTCAAATGATTGTATTCATATTTTGTAGGTTCTACCATTTTAAATATATCCATCACAGAAGATTCAATATCTAATTTAAACTATGGTTCTACATCCTCTAAAAATTCATTATTATCTTGTTCCTCTTTATAGACAAATCTCTTTCTCTGTAATTTATTTCCTAATTTGAATTCATCATTTTGTGGGAACCTCTTATGATTCCTTTTCATGATTTATTCTTCACTTTATACATCATCAAATCTCCTTGAGCACCAAGTAACAATATGGCATACTTTACCACACTGAAAATAATCTAAAGGAATCTTGAATTCAAATATCCCTTTTCCTCTCTTAAATATTTTGGGAAAAAGAGAGAGTGGTTCTTCATTCTCTTCATCTCCATCTTCACTAACTTTGGAAATATCAAGTTTTTATATGGATTCAAATGATATTTACTTACTTACTCATATTGTTATATCTTTTGGTTTGAATCTCATTTCATAAACCACCAGGATGATTAAAAAACCATCAAGATAAATCTTATATAAATCTCTTTCTTCAAGGACTACCACTTTTGGATTTTATATAGGTGGGATACTTCTTAGGATTTTCTTCACATTTTTTTATCCTTAATTTCTTCCCAAAGTCCTCAAATAGATTTATCAACTCTAGTAATGTGATTAAAGTAACTATATGCGTTTTCATCGGGATTAATTTTCAGATCATCAAACATATTGTGTAGAACTTGAATTTTGGCCTCCTTACTTTTTTATCTCCTTCATATATGTTTTACAGTTTCTTCCACATTGACTTTTCTATAGTTAAAATAGTCAACTTCAAATATATTTGATCAAATAGTGCTGTAGTAAGAGAATTTTGATATTTAGAATATGTATTAATCATTTTCCTATTTGTTTTAGTCATAGAAATACTTGTTGTATCACTTATTTTAATCCCTTGAACTGTAGCATAAAGAAATTCCATCCCGAGAGATCATAAATAAGATCTCATTTGATTCTTCTAAATCTAAAAGTTACTTCCATAAAAGAGGATAACTCCCCTAACATTAACTGAATTCTAAATTAAAATAGTGGACATATTTAACACTAATAACCTCGCTATGATACCACTTATAGGACCCTAGAACACCCTGAGAGGGGAGGGGTGAATCAGAGTGTCAACATTTTCTTCAAATGATATAGATATTTCCCCCATGTTGGTAATAACCTGTTAAACCTGTCTGATGGAAATGTGAAATTATAAAATACCCATATGTAGAAATAGAAACACAACACAATAATTTTTACTTAGTTCACCACTAAGGTCTTGTCTAAGGATCATACTCTGATAGTGTTTTGGTCATACCAAAATCCACTAAGCTTCACTAGGTATCATAGATTATAATTTTTCAGACACAATTAATTCATGATAA
The DNA here is from genome assembly GCA_963277665.1 of Viscum album. Taxonomy (NCBI): domain Eukaryota; kingdom Viridiplantae; phylum Streptophyta; class Magnoliopsida; order Santalales; family Viscaceae; genus Viscum; species Viscum album. The sequence continues at coordinate 1,891,205,760 of OY728122.1, read as the reverse complement.
TGACACTACCTTTACATGACTTTTAGGGATAACACTCTACTTCTCTCAGTTCACTTCCATCGATCCCCCTTACTCACTACCTTGGGTGAATCCTTACTCAATTTATCGAATTGAAGGTCTCTTCAACCTATTGGGAATATAAATCTTTTTACTTGATTAGTATGAGAATATTCTTTCAACATATCCCGAAATTAATGCACTCAAAATCACTATTCACTAAAACTAGATGTTTAACACTATTATTTTCAAAGCTATTATCCTTATTTAAACCCCTTCTAATTTCAAAGACACATCAGCTTTTGTGAACCTACTAAATTTTGTAAAGATCCCAGCCTTATCGAACTTACTAACTTTCATAGAACTCTAAACAATCATGATGCTCCCAATCTTCATGAAACCCCCTTTTCTAAAATTCCTTTTGGTCAATCATTTCATAACCATACATTTCACAAAGCTTGTGTTTGTGAAGAGTTACTTATTTTTGAATAACTCCCTTCATAAAAGGACCTTAATGGAATTATAGTATTTCACCCTTTTTCCAAATTCTCTCTATGTCTCAAATGATGCATGGACAAATATATATAGACAATTCCACCTTCGTGATGCTTTTAAGATCACCATTGTCCTTTTAGAAATCTCTTAATACTTATTCCTGAAGATCATTATCTTCAAAAAATTTTAGTAAAATTATTCCATTCTCCAACATTCTCATAGTCGTGTAGATTACCGTCTTACCATCACGCCTCAACCATTATTTGTGAAACCTCTTTCACAAACCTTCAAACCTTCATGACAATAGATTCTAAATTCCTTCGTGAATATCCAAATATTCTCAAAACATCAATATTTATGAAATACATACCTTTACCATATTTTTAAAGATCTAATATTGGAAATACATATTTTTAAATGCTTTCCCCTTCCTCTAGATTTTGAACCCCATAAATTTTAAAAACACTAAGAAAAGATACCACCTTCAACACGAAAGCCACCAGAAATGTAAGATAACTTGGAATGAAAAATAATTAATAAAACCAATGGGGATTTGCAACAAACACAAAAAATTTATTTAAATCTTTGAAAAACATTGGTTCTAACATAAATAATACAATTAACTTTGGACATCATTTTTATGTCACTCGTACAATCACTTTTACAAATGAAATAAAATACCCAGTAAAATCCAATAATCTATTAAGAGAAACCTAATTGGTTAATTCCATACCTTTACCCAATGTATTAGAGAGATATATAGAGATCACCCATCATCATGAACTATATCAAGATCACCCATAATTATGAGCTATATCAGGCTCACTTGTCATCATAAACAATGACCAATAACTATAACATAATCATAAAACATGAAATATTGCATTTCAATCATCATACTGATAAAAATATTCTTTTCACACATAATAAAAAAAAATTTGGATATAAAAATATCCATTCAATTTTTTTTAAAATATCCAAAATAAAGTTAAGGAGGATTTTTCTTTGAAGAAAACATGGAATCTTATAAAGGAATCCAAACATCAAATAACAGTTATGGTGGAGGGAAAAACCATTGAAACTGTACACATTTTATATAAAATATATGAAAATATTCCTTTTGAAAACCTTTTAAAGAAAGTAAAATGTGAGATAAAGAATCCTTTATAATTCATTAATGCACATATAAATACATTCATAAAATAATTTTAAGAATATGGAAAAAGGAAGAAACAAATTTATAAAATAAATCTTTAAAACATTTAAAATGAGTTTTTAAAGTAACATGTCACATACTTCGAGTCTGAATCATCATGTACGTTATTTATCTTCCTAAATAATAAAATAATGTTAATTATTTAATTGGTTAAAGTTTATCATTCCTTTTATTCTATTTATTACCATGTTATATATAAATACTTAATCAACTAAGTTCACATTAGATGTTTTGATGATATTCAGATCATATGTCCAAAATGACTTTGGTAGATTAATGTTATCCTAACTAGGTAAAATACCCTGATGGGGGGGGGGGGGGTGAATTAGAGCATTGAATATTAAAAAAAATTTCCCTTCAGATCTTATTTCATTATTAAAAAAATGATCTTCTCTCTATTTCTCATTGCAATGTATGAAAAGAAATGAAATCATGTACGAGACACAACAATTTTACTTAATTCATCCTCACTGGGCTACGTCCAAGGAGAATAGAACAAAAATATGCCAATTTAACAAATCCACTAAGGATCACTAAAAAAATAAGGTTTAGGCAAGGTTAACTCTATACCTAGGATAACTGCCCTTAGAATGTTCAGACTGGACTCAATGTCCCTCCTAGTTTACAACCAATCACAATTTGAAAGCTCACTTCTCTCTCAACTGAAGTGTATAACTTCTACTTTAAAATAATCCTCTTTGATCAATTGAATAAATATGTTTTACAGCTCATTTAGTGCATAAATTAGTTTCACATTCAGCCAAATGATGAATACCACTTTACCACAGATTTATTGGGAAATCCTTTCTAGTTTACACAACTTTGGATTTTGTGAAACCTTTGGATGTATTGTGCACAACTTTAACAACTTTTATGAAACACTTAAGTTTTTTCATATAAGTACAACTTTCATGAAACTTTCAAACATTGCGTGCAACTCCCTTGGTTATGAAAACAGAAGTTCTTTTCAACTTAAAACAAACAATTGAATAATTTCTTCATATGACTCTTCTTACACACAACCTTTACAATTTACACGCAATTATTATGCAATTCAGATCCCTAATATTCTCTGAGGGTTGAGACTGTCAAATGGTGGGGGGATAACTGCCTATTTATAGACCTAACTGACCCTACATGAAATATCCTTATGCACCTTACTCTATGCAATAAATTTTATGTGAGCATGGAATATCTCATTTTGACTTCGTATTTGGAACATAACTCTCTTTAGTGGGCACACACAACATTATCTCCTTATGTCATGCAAAACCATCTTTCAAACACTTTCATAACTTGCAAGAAATAATTTCATTTTCTATATTTTTTTGTGATGATCCCAAATATTTACTCACATGCAACATTTCTAATCACCATCACACTTTCATGCAACTTTTTTACTTTTATGTGAAAATAATTCCTTTTCCAAAAAAACCTTTTTCCATGCTCCAGATTTTGGACCCCAATTTGTTTTCCAAACACTAGGAAACAATGCTACCTTTTATACACATCTTTCTATACTGCTTCCAAAGCATCCATTCCTTTGACTTGAATCTTTTCCAATATACCTTTTCAAAAATCTCTCTCAAACTCCACAACTGAGCAGGTAGGTATTCTTTATCAACAAACACAATCAACCCAAAAAATCTGCAATGTTACCTTGAGGGATTTTTTTCCCAATAATCGTTTGTTAACAAATCTTATCATTTTAGTACCTCGATAAATATTATTCCATATTATATTAAAAATTTTATTCTTACAATTTAGATAGTGATCAAAAATTTAACTAATATACAATCTAAGCCCACATGAATAATGTTCTGTGTGAGAAACAATAGTAGTATAAAAAGTTCATCAATTAATCACTTCATTCCTGGAAAAACTTAACTGATTTCATCACAAACCTCATCTATCATGATATATATACTTTTATTGATTATATTTAACATCGCTATATTTAAAGATCCCCCTGTTTCACTACTCCCCCTATAATCTTCTCCCTTGTCTTGATTAAGACTTTTTGTCCCCCTTTAATGTCATAGTTTCTCCCCCTTTGTCAACGAACCCAAAGGTCAATTTTTTGTGGTTTGCAACAGTGTAATGAACATAGATAAATACATTATAAAAAACACATCATTAATCAGGGATAGGGGGACCCACTTACACACTTTTTCAAGTGCGGGGAGTTGAATGGACTCTAATACCTAGTCGATGATGCTCAAATACTTCTTGGGGTAAGGCATTTGTCAGAATATCTGCAACCAGTAGTTCTATAAGCATATAATCCAACTTAAAAAAACACTTGATCCACATTATACTTGATAAAATTCTACTTGATTTCAATGTTCTTTTTCCTTGAGTGATGGAATAGTTTTTTTCTAAGATTTATAGCACTTGAATCATCACAATAGATTCCAATCAGAGACTTAACTTGAACTCCCATATCATCAAGATACTACTTCATCAAAAATAACTAATTGCAAGATTAATTTTACAAAATATATTCATCGTATGTGGTGGTCAGTGAAATGAAATACTTTTTCTTGATTATCCAATAAATATAGAATCTGGTAAGATAAAATGCACCACTCGATGTCGATTTCCTAGCATCTATAGAACTGGCCCAATCTGTATCTGTATATCCCAATAACTCTTGATAATAATTTTCATTGTAAAAAAAACCAAAATCCATTGTTATCCTATATATAGAAGTATTATTTTAACAAAAATTAAGTGGATTTATTTGGGATTACTTTGATACCATGCTACTTGGAATGTGGAAAAAAGATTATTATGTCTTTTCACTGTCAAGTATAATAGACTGCTGCTGATTTCCTTGTATTCTGTGACATTAACTGCATTGCCTTCATCATCCCTTGAAAATTTCATTCATGTATCCATTGGGGTCTTCATATCTTTATAATTATCCATTCCAAATATTCCCAAAACCTCCTTATCATATTTTTATTGAGAAATTAATTTTCCATTCTTTCCTTATTTTTTTTGATAAAAGTGAGTTCAAAGGCTCTTAGATAAGAATAAAGAAAGAGATTACAAGAGTATGAAAGATGGTATTTTACATTTATCCCATTGAAAGGTAGGAATCATGTCACTATGTAGGGAGTTAGAGTTATAGAAATCCACTTCATGCACTCCCTTGTTTTCAATACCATCAGCCAGGTAGTTCTCTTTATGATAGATGTGCATGATAATATAGTTCACAGAGGAAAGAACATCTAGATAGTTGGACTATCTTGACATTATCCCCCGTGAGAGGTGGACCGATCCCATCCTAACTGATTGAAAAATGATTTTAGAGTCATAATCAAACCATATATTTTTCCAATTTCATTGTCCATCAGTGCAAACAACTCTGATAAATCTTGTAATTTCCATTTAAAGAGCATTGGCATGGCCACAAGGACCATGTAGAGATTCCACCACATCACCATTATAATATCTGAAGATAGCTTCATATCTTGTAGGTACTAGATTTCCCCTTGAAGCACCATCCATGTTTCATTTGATTCATCTGGGAAAGGGATGAGTCCAGAAGACCTCAAGCATGCCATGGGTTTTTGGGAAGTTCAGTTTAATGTTCAGCCTTATAAGGATAATGAGGTCCTTCACTATATTGCTTCAATTAGTAGAAAACATCATGTTTGATTATTGGACAACCTCTAATATCGTAGTAGTAGCATATAGAGTGCAGAAGTGCTTCTACTCATGGATGGACATATTTAGGCCCCTCTAAATGAAGTGAACACGCTCCACATATGCAACTCAAAATAGAATAGTCAGTTTTTTAGAGAATTGAATACCGAGAAGATATCATAGAAAAAACTATAAAGAATCATAATAAGTGGGTTGCAAATCAAACATATCAAAGACAAATTTTCAAAGTGAGGATGCGATTTCATAGCATATGAATAGATGATCGACATCCTCCCTATGTTTATATAAAAGGACACATTTCAATCATAGGGAAATTCCCAAGAAAAAAATGTTATCACTAACATGAACTTTATTATTGGATAATATCTATAGTAGCATGAACCGTGAAGGTAGAAGCCACTTCTTGTAATTAGAAATCAAATTTAGGCTTCCCTAGAGAAAATGATGGTACTAGTTCTTATATTCATGAAGTATATTTTGTGATGGTTCCCAAATGAGAAGATCATACTAATTAAGAAACTCATAATTGGAAACAGTTTCTATAATGTCATTAGACAGGAGCTCTGTGTGGTCCATCTGGTCCTTGATAGATATACTATGGTCAATATTTAGGTCATAGGAGCTATTTTGTTCAATTAGTGAAGTTCTAGGCCATTTTTCATGCCAAAAAATGAGAGAAGAGTTCCTGTTAATAAGACAATGAGAGTGCATGAGAATATTTTGAGCAACTATCCTTAGGCGAGGTCATATAGGGGACTACATGTAGTTTGATCATCCTGCAATCATCTTTTCAAAAAATATAGATCTAAGGAATCCCAAGGACTCAGATTGATTATTTATGATCCTCCATATGAATTTTGTAATAAGGGACTGGTTAAAAAGTTGTATTTTTTTATGATGAGACCACCGAGGAGATGTGGAAAACATCAGCTTTTCCAAGAGGTTGTGATAACTTTTCTTTAAAAAATTCTTCCACTCCAAACAAAGTTCCTCATCATCACATTAATTGTTTTAATGACAGATACAAGTTAAGAGTATACCATAAATGAGTAAACTAACTCTGATAACAACAAATGTTTAACAATGCAAACTCTTCTTTCCATTGCGAGAAGATTTCCCTTCCAAGAGGTAAGAGTTATTCTAACTTGGCTCAAAATATAAATAAAGCGTGATTACCTAGGATTTAACTAAAAAAGGGGGACTCTGAGGTAGGTAAAAGGAAGATAGACCTCCCATATACTAGGTCATTGATGATGGAAACCTTCCTTGGGGATGAAATTTTCTTTCCGAAGTATTTAAAGGACTTATTCCAACTGATTTCCTGGCCTAACACATTTTCATAGTGTAAAATTGATTTCTTGATATTGTTTATATTCTTCCTATATACCTAGGTAAAAATGATGATATCATCAAAAAATTAGGTGTGAAGGAGCAGACGTACCTATTGCTGCCCTGATGGTAGTAAGTTCACCCTTTTCCACCATGTGAATAAAGAGCCCGCTGAGATAGTTCTCTACAATGGAAAAAATGATCGCTGAAATAGGGTCACCTTTTCTTACTCCCCTAGACAATTTGAAATATCCTTCAAGGGTCCCATTTATGAAAATAGAGATATGATCTGATCTAAGTAATGCCTTGATCCACTGGATAAAGGTTTAATTAAAACCAAAGATGTGGAGAAAATCCCCTATAAAACACCAGTCAATTGTATCCAAAGCTTTTCTAATGTCCATCTTGAGAGAAAAATTTCCCCATCTAGTGGGATTTCGAAAAATATTAACACATTTCGAGGCAGTGAGCAAGAAATATTGGATGTTTTTTCCTTAAAAAAATCCAAATTGGTTCCAATAAATGTTTCTTCTCGAGATGTTAACAAGTCTATTAGAAAGAATTTTGGAGATCACTTTATTAATGGTTTTAATAAGAGCAACAAACCTAAGTTGAGTAATATCACTATCATTGTCCAATTTTGGTATCAAGGTAAAAAACCAATCATTGAATCCCTAAGTGAAGAACCCTCCTTTTAAAAAATGCCTAACAAGGTTAAAAACTTCCTTTTGAATGACATCCTTGTAGAATTGGAAGAAGTGATTTGTGAATCCATTTGGTCTAGTAGAGATCTATTTTTTAAGACCAAAAATGGATTCCTTGATTTCAAAGTCTAAGGGAATTGAGGTGATAGGGGAGTTATACTCTTCAATTAAAAGACGAGGAATGATGCCTTCCCTAAGCTTCAAATTCTTTGGGGGGACATTAAAGTGATTCAAATAGAAAGAAACAATGTGACTAGAAAGTGCTTGTTCTTCATCAAGAATTAGATCACCATATTTGATAAGATAGAGTTTCATGTTGTCCCATTTAACCCTTTAAATATCATTGAAAATTTTATTATTTATATCTTCATAAGATAGCCACATGATCTTGAAGGTATCCCTTCTAATGTTATCTCTGATCTTGATGAAATTTTTAAGTTTAGATGACATTTTACCTTGTTGGACAAGACCTCCTAAAAACTCATTCCTGGTGATGACCTATTATAATTAATGTAGCGAGCATTCAATATAATAAATATCTTCATCCATTAATATGAACCTTTTTTTCTCCAATCCTTCAATCCAATTTTCTGCATTTTCAGTTTAGAGATGCCTACCAAAGGATTGAGATTAGACTCGTTTGATCCCCAAGTGTCATGTATATGTTTTGAGAATTCTGGAAGAGTAGTTCATGCATTTTTAAACTTGAAATTAATAGGCCACCTCTCCATGTTGTCAACAAGACTCACCATGATGGGGTGATGGTGTAAGAACCCAATTCTTAGTTTTGAGGTACGAGTTTCTTCTTTTCTCTTTTCCTTAAGTGTTTTTGAGAAAATAAGGAAAATGGGGGAAAATCCCAAATTTTGGAAGTACATGCCAGGTACTTTTCCACACGTCGTGTACTTTTGGACATGTGGGATGAGTACACATGGTGTGTAGCCATGTCGGCGATGAAAGGTGTAAAAACCGACTACACACTGTGTAGTTTATATTTGCATGCCGTGTAGTCAGTCAGCAGGAGAATAGTAAGGCGGTGGCCAGCTAGGCGACAGTAAACACCATGTAGATAGGCATACACACCATGTAATCATGTTGATAGATGAACAGTGCCACGCTGGTGAGAAGCCGCCAGAGGAACAGTTTAAAAAATGGAAAGTACACGCCGTGTACTTTAGAGTACACTCCATGTATTTTATTTTTTTCGCTTAAAATGAGCAGTAGCCTCCCCTGTTCATAGGGAAGTATTAGAACACCAGAGGGAAGCTCTAGGAGATGACTGGAGCTTTGGAGATTTGCCGATCGCGAACCGGGAATCCGATTCCGCCTCTGTCGATCTTTCTAGAACCGCACGGGTAAGAGCTTCCTTCTCCTTGAGTGTTTGTTTCCAATTATTTCTCTAAGGGAAGTTATTTGAGGTTGAATGAGAATTATTTTACCTCAGTTCTACGATGTTATTGGATGTTTCAGAAGGCGTCATTCTTGTATATCGATCAAGGGTGATCGAGGTAGGTGGCTTGGTGTTTAATTTCCAACTGATGTGCGTTTTCTGTACCGTTGTGATACATGCCCATGAATGGGGTGTCGTATGGCTGAGTCCTTGTTGAATTAAATACCTATAATTGTTTAGGTAATTTAAATGTGATAATAAACTCTTATTTAGGATCGTTTCTTGGATCCAAGACCACCCCGGGGGTGCGTTCCTCTGTTTAGCCATTTGGCCAGGATACTCGAGGGTATGCCTTTATAATAATGATTATAGAATTTCCTTGAGAGTAATTACATTTTTATTTCATGTTTATTGCTTATTACATATTGGGCATGTCCCAATTACTTGTTAGCCTGAGGGTAGTGTTGTGATTAGCCTGTGGTAAATGTACTACTTAGCCTATGGGAGACTTCTTCTGTTCCTGTGGGCAATTGACTCTGTGCCTATGGGCGACACCTCTTACGCTTGTGGGCAATATTTGATATGCCTGTGGGCAGATTCCTATGTTTGGATTCTCTTTACATGAGGGTAAGGGTTTACGTATCTGAGGACACTGGCTGTTTTACTTAGAATATTCACTATGGTGATATCTTAAATTGAATGTTAAAAAGAATAATAAAATGGAAATCTAACTGGTAAAGTTAGTTACTTTTGAGTACTGCTTAATTTAATGCATTTTACTAATTCATACTGTTGTTGCATATTTTCACACAGTTGGGCACGAGCCTTTGGTGGGTGCCTACTGTGATTTATTTTCTCACACCCTATTTGGGTCATGTCTTTGGCCCAAACAGATTACATTTCTGCAGGTGTGGATAAGGGAAAGGGACCCTATACGAGTACTTGATTGTTGTTGGGAAGTAGGGGAGCATGGGACCGAGCTTGGGATCTCGATGCCGCTGGATGTTCTGTTTTTCTTTTCTATACTTGTACTTCAGTTGTATTGTATTGCAGTGTAACATGTTTTGGCTGTTTTATAGACTATTGACATGCTACATTTTCATATATATATGACTACTGGTTCCCTAGTTATTATAAGTTATCCATTTCTGTTATATTTATTGTTTACCGTTTCCACTTGCTGTATGCTAATTATCTATTCCACTGCGCTGCACTTTGACAAATGAGGGCATGGTTTCCCCACTATCAGACCTGGGCCCTCGCTGCTAGTCAGCAACCTCTGACGTTTGGGGAAATGCGCTTGAGGTCACGTGGCGAACCGAGTTCGGGGAACCTGTTGAGTGAAACCTGAAACCAGGACGTTACAAAGTGGTATCAGAGGAGTTCTTTTCTTTAACTTACTATTTGGAGCCTTAGTCAGGGATAGGCTAAGAACGGTAGTTGGTAATAAGCTATGCCCAGACGTAGCTAACCCGTGTACAGGGAAAAACCAATTTAGCTCATGTTGCAATTTTTCTGATTTTGCAATTTTACAGTTGAATTGATTTTCACCGAAAGGTGACGCACTTGTGATTGTTCCGTTTATATTTTATTCATGGGTTCTATTTAGTTGCAACTCGATGAGATGAGGGTATGCTATCTCATGCATCATTTAGGAACATGCTAGAAATCACATGCCATGAATAGTTTCCATGACATGTAGGTACATTAGATATTGCATGTTGTTGTGATAGATGTTGTGCTGGTAAAAGCATGCGGTTGTGATAACTACTTTGATAGATACCAAAAGGTTGATAGGGTATTATTGTGTGAGCCTGTTTATAGAATGGATGCCAAACTTTGGTTTTTGGGGAGTATGAGCCCTCATTGACCAAAATTTGGTGGATCATTGGCTGTTTATCCGGTTATAACACATATAAGATGCCACACTTTGATTCACGGGGAGTATAGGCCCTCGCAGATCGGAATTTGGCACCTAGGTATTGTTTTTCAGTATTTTCTTGGTTCCAGAGAAGTTTTTGAGGCATACTGTCTGGAAACCCAGTATACACGCCGTGTAGTAACTAAAACATGCCGTGTATGTTCTTTTGTTTAGGAAGACAAGAATTTTTTTTGAGTAAACGTCGTGTACCCTAAGTACACGCCGTGTAGTCTCTTCCTGTGTCATAGACCATGTGGGCGGGGATACGGGGAAGGGAAATGCTTGGGGAGAACACACTGTGTGTTGAATGTACATGCCGTGTAGTGTTGACCCAGAGTCCGCCCGTGTAACTAACAAACACAGACAAAATAGACCTTAAGACATACATGCCGTGTCCACTATAGAACATGCCGTGTCGTTGAAGCTGTGTATCCGGCCGTGTAACGAACAACACGGGTCGGCGAAGCTCGTCTAGTACACGCCGTGTACCTGTGGGACACGCCGTGTAGTCTTGACCAATGACATACTGTGTGGAACTGACCGTGTGGCTGGGAAACGGGGTAGTATACACGCCATGTTCGGGTGTAAACACGCCGTGTAGTATCAAGCCGAGTAGTCGGCCGTGTCACAAATGACACGGGTTGTTGGAAAATTACACCATACACACCGTGTATATTATATACACGTCGTGTAGTTTTTTTTAACGGGATCCATGTGTCTTGTCTATGTAGAAGGACCCGGGCAGGGGAAGAGAAGTCAAGTACAGGTCGTGTAGTATGTATACACGCCGTGTAGTCTTATTGTGAAATATTAAATGACTTCTTCCTCCTATTCCCCTTTTGGTTCCTTCGTTTTCAGACTATGATGATCTTGATCTAAGGTGTGAATTTGACCTTGTTGTGTCATTCCGTAGAGACGTTCACATGTTTTTCGCCAGGAGAGAGACAACGAGTATACTCCGGAGATGGTGGGCCATGGGCTACCAGTTGATCCTCCAGCAGAGCCAGATGCAGCACCAGCCGTAATACCGAACACAGGCGTGGAGGCACAGTTCCATGAAGGCTTTATGCGGTTCATGCAGACCTTTCAGGGAGCACTGCTAGCTTCCACATCTATGTCCAAGCTAACTCGTATCTTCCAACAGCAGCATCCGCCTATGTTTTCAGGGGATGGAGGAACAAAGGCTACAGAGTCTTGGATGGGGTCGATGCAGACTATTTTTGAGCACCTAGAGACACCTCCAGGGTGGAGGGTCAAGATCGCAAATTATATGCTGCGTGATTCCGCCAAGAGGTGGTGGGATGTTACCACCCAGTCAGAGCATCACAAAGACATTGCGTGGGAAGATTTCCAGGCATCCTTATATGAATCATTCTTCCCAGAGACGCTGAGGGTAGATCGAGCTCGAGAGTTCATGAATCTGTAGTAGGGTGCTATGTTGGTGATGGATTATTCTGCTCTTTTCACCGAGCTTCAGTATTTTGCACCCGTTCTGGTGGGCGATGAGACGCTGAGAGCCAAACTCTTTGAGTATGGTCTTCTATATGAAATTCGAGTACTGGTGAATGTTTTCAGGTTGCCTTCAGTACATGCTATTGTGAACTAGGCACTGATTACAGAGAGGAACCTGCGGGAAGCTAGTGGTGTGGGCTAGGGTGGTTTAGCACCAGTTTCTGGTACTATTTATACTGGTAAGAGGAAGAGACAGATGTAATTATCTTAGGGTGGAAGTGCCAGCCAGAAGAATATTTTAGGTGGCCAGGTCATGTGATACCAGTGTGGTAAGGAAGGTCACAAGTGACCTCAGTGTCCACGTGACCCAGTGGAATGCCAGGCTTGCGGCAGGATGGGTCATCTACAACGCTTTTGCAGGGCGATTCCACCAGTGGCTAGTGAGAGGGGTTCTGTGCAGACTCCACATGCGAGGGAAGGACCAGCAACTTCTTACCAGTTAGGGAAATCAAATACATTAGGGTGTGTAGGCAGGGATGGTGTACATGGCCGTGGTAGCCAGACACCAGGATCTTAGAGGCAACAGGGTGGGACAACTCAGGGTAGCCAGGTTGTGTCGCAGGGCCGCAGCACTGGGCAGACATATGCAGTGCAACAGACCCAGCAGGAACAAAATCCCAGACCTTCTACTATCAGAGGTTCTATTCTAGTAGCTTCTGTTTTATCTTCAGTACTTTTCGATACACGTGTTACACATATCTTTATATCTGTACCTGTTGTGGAGAGCCTTGGGCTCAATGTTTCTATTTACTCTGATGTTATGGAGTTAGACACTCCGTTGGGAACTAGAACGGCTAGTGTGCATCAGTGCAAGGATTTCCCCCTTGAGGTTGGTGGGTGTCACTTCCTCTGGGTCCTCTATGTCTTAGGGATGACGAGCTATGATGTCATTCTCGGGATGGACTGGTTGGTTCCCTTTCGATCCTTTATGGATTTCTATCGTCGTAGGGTGAGTTTCACGTCACCAGAGGGTAGAGAGTTTCTATACAAGGGTGAGTGGGATGTTCAGGCAAGTCGAGTTGGACCAGAGTATCATGGGCGAGGTGGTATCACAACCCATATTGTGAGCTTATATCTAGACGACCAGGGGACTTGTTAGAAGGATCTCCCTCTAGTGGTTGATCGTTTCAAGGATTTCTTCCCGGACAAATTTTAAGGTCTTCCTCCAGAGCATGAGGTGGATTTCTCTATTGAGCTTGTGCCAGGTGCAGCACCGATGTCCATTCCTCCTTATAGGATGGCCACACCAGAGTTACAGGATCTCAAGAGACAGTTAGATGAGTTACATGCAAAGGGTTTCATCATACCCAGTACTTCTCCTTGGGGTTCGCCGGTCCTCTTTGAGAAGAAGGTGGATGGTACCCTCAGACTCTGTGTAGATTATCGGAAGTTGAACCAGTTGAAGATTAAGAACTGATATCCCTTGCCAAGGATTGATGATCTTTTTGATCAACTTCGTGGAGCACGAGTGTTCTCGAATATTGAATTGAGATCAGGATATCACCAGATGTGCATTATACCATCTGATATACCTCTCACAGCTTTCAAGATCAGGTATGGTCTATACAAGTATACAGTTATGCCATTTGAACTCATGAATGCACCAGTAGTTTTCATGGCTCTGATGAATCGTGTGTTCCATCCTTATCTGGATTCTTTTGTGGTAGTATTCATGGATGGAATCTTGGTGTACTCTCACAGTCGACATGACCATGCCACCCATCTTGAGATTGTATTGAGTACACTGAGAGAGCATTGGCTATATTCTAAGCTCTCAAAGTGACACTTTTGGATGGACCAGATACACTTCCTGGGTCATATCATCTCAGAGGTAGGAGTTGCAGTAGACCTAGAGAATGTGAGAGCAGTAGTTTACTAGGAACATCCTATGAACGCGTTTGAAATACGAAGTTTCTTAGGACTGGATGGTTACTACAGACGCTTCATACAGGACTTCTCCCGCTTAGCATCACCATTGACGGGTTTGACTAAGAAGGGTGTGAAGTTCGTTTGGTTAGAGGCTTGCGAGACAGCCTTCCAGGAGCTGAAGGGAAGGTGGACATCAACACTTATCCTGATACTCCCAGAGCAGGGGAAGAGCTATATAGTTTACTGTGATGCATCAGGTATTGGGCTAGGAGCTGTGTTGATGCAGGGAAATCGAGTAGTTGCATACGGGTCTCGACAGTTGAGGCCACATGAGAGGAATTACCTGATGCATGATCCCGAGTTGGATGCTGTTGTTCATGCGTTGCACTATTGGAGACATTATCTATTTGGATAACATTTTGTGGTGTTCATGGACCACAAAAGTCTCAAGTATATCTTTACCCAGTGTGACTTGAACCTCAGACAGTGAAGGTGGGTTGAATACCTTCAGTCCTTCGATTTTGAGCTTGCCTATACACTTGGTAAAGGTAATGCAGTAGCTAATGCACTGAGCAGGAAGACTCAGATATAGGTAGTTAAGAAGGCCAATGGTGAATGATAACTTATGGCTTTGTTCTCTGAGATGCAATTGGAGGTGCACGACAGTCAGGGGCAGACCTATCTTTTGTCTTTATCTGTGACTTATATCCTCCTGGATAGAGTGAGGATGAGATAACTATCTGATTCAAAAGGCCTAGTTCTATGGGAGTTGGTGACTAGTGAGGACCCTTCTACTGGTTGGACGATAGGCGATGATGAAGTATTATGTTTCCATGGACGAGTGTGGGTTCCAGGGGACATACGCGAGTAGCTGATGTGAGAGTTTCATGCTTCATCTTGGGCAGTTCATCCCAGGGTTACCAAGATGTACCGAGACTTGAGATGTCAGTACTGGTGGCTGCGAATGAAGAGGGATGTTGCTGGTTTTGTTATGAGATGTTCCACCTGTCAGCAGGTGAAGGCGGAGCATCAGAGG
The DNA here is from genome assembly GCA_963277665.1 of Viscum album. Lineage (NCBI taxonomy): Eukaryota > Viridiplantae > Streptophyta > Magnoliopsida > Santalales > Viscaceae > Viscum > Viscum album. The sequence goes on along the minus strand of OY728122.1, from coordinate 1,891,190,616 downwards.
CCAGCCGGGCCGTTACAGTAGTTACCCATTCCAGAGTGGAAATGGGATGATGTCGCGATGGATTTCGTGACTGGGTTGCTGAGGTCACCTCGAGGAAATTATGACGTGTGGGTTGTTGTGGACAGAATCACAAAGGTATCTCACCTTTTTCCAATCAAGGAGTCCTTTAGAGTTGACGAGCTCGGGAAGTTGTATATCCGAGAAGTCGTACGTCTTCATAGGGTCCCCCGTTCTATCATTTCAGATAGGGATGCCTGTTTTACATCTCGTTTCTGGTAGAGTTTTCAGAGGTCACTGGGTACACAGGTGCTTCTGAGCAGAGCTTACCACCCTCAGACCGATGGTCAGTCAGAGCGTATGATACAGGTGCTTGAGGACATACTACATGCATGCATCCTAGACTTTGGGGGCTCTTGGGAGAAGCATATACCCTTATTCAAGTTTTCCTATAATAATAGTTTTAAGGAAACTATTGAGATTACACCTTACGAGGCTTTATATGGAAGGCCATGATGATCACCCTTGTGCTGGTTAGAGTCAGGTGAGGCAGCTTTACTGGGACCACGTCTCGTGTAGGAGACTTCTGAGCAAGTCTAGTTGATTCAGAAGCTGATGACTATTGCACAGTCTCGTCAGAAATCCTATGCTAATCTCCGTAGACGACCCTTGGATTTCATGGTTGGGGATCAGGTTTTATTGCGTCTTTCACTGAGGTTGGGATACATACGGATCAGGATATAGGGTAAACTTTCACCGAGGTATTTAGGTCCATTTGAAATTCTGAAGAGAGTCAGACCGGTTGCCTATCAGTTACAGTTACCACAGAGGTACCGAGCCATGCACGATGTCTTCCATGTATCTCAGTTGCATCACTATCATTCAGACCCATCTCACGTCTTTCATCCCTAAGAGGTTGAGATTGAGGTAGATGCGTCCTTTGAGGAGCATCCGATTCATATCATTGATAGGAGCATGAAGCTTTTCCGAGGTCGGTCAGTTCCTCTCGTAAGGGTGCTATGGAAGCATAGCTGAGTGCAGGACGAAACCTGGGAGAGGGATACCGACATACATGCTCAGTGGCCGGAGTTGTTCACGGCTATATCTTCACCACCCTTGTAAGGCCAATTCGGGGATGAATTGATTTAAGGGGGGAAGTTTGTAAGAACCCGGTTCTTAGTTTTGAGGTACGAGTTTCTTTTTTTCTCTTTTCCTTAAGTGTTTTTGATAAAATAATGAAAATGGGGAAAAATCCCAAATTTTGGAAGTACATGACGTGTACTTTTCCACACGCTGTGTACTTTTGGCTGTGTGGCATGAGTACACATGGTGTGTAGCCATGTCAGTGATGAAAGGTGTAAAAAATGACTACACGCCGTGTAGTTTATATTTTCAGGCCATGTAGTCAGTCGACAGGAGAATAGTAAGAAAGTGGCTATCTGGGAGACAATACATGCCATGTAGAGAGGCGTACACTCTGTGTACTCATGTCGAAAGATGAATAGTGCCACACTGGCGAGAAGTCGCCAGAGGAACAATTTAAAAAATGGAAAGTACACGCAGTGTACTTGAGAGTACACGCCGTGTATTTTTTTCCGCTTAAAATGGGTAGTAGCCTCCCCTATTCACAGGGAAGGCTTAAAACATCGGAGGTAAGCTCTAAGAGACGGACGGAGCTTTGGAGATTCGCCGATCGCGAATCGGGAATCCGATTCCGCCTCCATCGATCTTGCTGAAACTGCGCGGGTAAGAGCTTCCTTCTCCTTGAGTGTTTCTTTCCAATTCTTCCTCTAAGGGAAGTTATTTTAGGTTGAATGAGAATTATTTTACCTCAGATATACTACGTTCTTGGACGTTTAATAAGGGGTTGTTCGTGTATATCGATCAAGGGTGATCAAGGTAGGTGGCTTGGTGTTTAATTTCAAACTAATGTGCATTTTGTGTACCGTTGTGATACGCACCCATGAATGGGGTGTCGTATGGATGAGGAATTGTTGAATTAAATACCTGGAATTGTTTAGGTAATTTAAATGTGATAATAAACTATTGTTTGGGATCACTGCATGGATCTAGGACCACCCCGAGGGTGCGTTCCTTTGTTTAGCCGTTTGGCCAGGATACCCGAGGGTATGCCTTTATAATAATGATTATAGAATTGCCTTGAGAAGAATTGCATTTGTATTGCATGTATATTTCCTGTTTACATATTGGTAATGACCCGATTACTTGTTAGCCTGATGGCAGTGTTGTGATTAGCCTGTGGGCAATGTACTACTTAGCCTGTGGGAAACTTATTCCCTGCCTGTGGGCAGTTGACTCTGTGCTTGTGGGAAACACCTCATACGACTGTGGGCAATATTCGATATTCCTGTGGGAAGATTATTGTGTTTGGATTCTCTTTACTTGAGGGTAAGGGTTTACGCATCTAAGGACACTGGCTATTTTACTTAGAATATTCACTGTGGTGATATCTTAAATTGAATGTTAAAAAGAATAATAAAATGGAAATCTAACTGGTAAAGTTAGTTACTTTTGAGTACTGATTAGTTTAATGCATTTTACTACTGCACACTATTGTTGCATATTTTCACATAGTTGGGCATAGGCCTTTGGTGGGTGGTTATTGGGATTTATTTCTCACACCCTGTTTGGGTCATGTCTTCGGCCCAAATAGATTACGTTTCTACAGGTGTGGATAAGGGCAAGGGACCCTATACGGGTACTTGATTGTTGCTGGGAAGTAGGGGAGCATGGGACTGAGCTTGGTCTCGCAATGGCACTGGATGTTCTGTTTTTCTTTTCTTTACTCGTACTTCAGTTGTATTTTATTGCAGTGTAACATGTTTTGGCTGTTTTATAGAATAGTGACATGCTGCATTTTCATATATATATATGACTGTTGGTTCCCTAGTTATTATCAGTTATCCATTTCTGTTATATTTATTTTTTACTACTTCCGCTTGCTGTATGATAATTGTCTATTCCACTGTGCTGCACTTTGACAAATGAGGGAATAGTTTACCCACTATCAGACTTGGGCCCTCGCTGTCAGTCGGCAGCCTCTGGCATTTGGGGAAATGCGCTTGAGGTCATGTGGTGAACTGGGTTCGGGGCACCTGTTGAGTGACACCCGGAACCAGGACGTTACAGATGGTCAAAATTATTCTTTTAGAGTGTGACATAAGAAATTGATCTCTAGTTTCCAAGGGTTACATCATTCACAAAATCCCTATCAATATGAATTTCTCTCATTCCACCCAAGTTCCTTTTGTACCAGGTGAATTTCACCCCAATGAGATTGATTTCTATGACATTGGATTCCTCCACAAAATCTCTAAAATATCTAATAGAATCACAAATGTGCATAGGTTCAATTTTATCATCAATATAAAAGATAAAATATAAATCTCCAATGAACAACAAAGAATCCATAAATCATTTAGTCAGGTCTTTCATTTGTGTTCAGAGGTGTCTTCTATCAATATAGCTATTTAAAGCATAGAAAATTGACCAATACATGTTTCCCCTTGTTTTATAAAGCTTCAATTGATAATTTGATCATCAATTTGGATAATATCATATTATTATAATTGACTGATAACTAAGAGACACAATCTGTCTATATTGGAAGCATATTGTGTGCTGTCCAGAAGTGATTATCCACTCATAACATTTTAGGGACCATATATGGATTAGTTTTTCTTTGTCTTAGAGATTCCAATTATATTAGGTTTATACCTAATTGTAAGGAGCCTAAGGGAACCCTCTATGCCAGGGTTGGCTATTCTATGACATTTCCAGAATAAGATCTTCATTTTGGTTTTATCTTGGTGGTATATCACCTTTTTATTTTTTATCCATTTGATACACCCGTTTAGATTTTCTAGATATGTTTGATTCTATAGGGTTGTCATCAGGATGATTCCCCTTTGGATTCTCATAACGATGCTCTTGAATTGGGCCTATGACGCCCTCTTTTAACTCCCTTACAGGTGTAGAAGTTTTAAAGTCATTTATCAATCGATTAGGATGTTCATATGGTTCCATCACTATCCCCAAATTCTACTACAAGTCCGATGTAGTAGCATCAAATGTCCTATCAATGGATAGGGCATCATTCAAATACTGGGATATAAGTTCTAGCAGGTATTCCTCAGTTTGTATAAAAAATAAAGTGGAGATGATGTCCATGTAAAATTGTTGGCAGTCTTCTGTATCAATACAATTCTTATCCAAATCATCTATAACATGCACTATCCCATTAGTGTCAGTAGGACTAATCTATGTGTGCTCTTCCTCTTCCACCAGGATTTCCCATGATGTACTTACACCATCCATTTTTTCCCATTTCATTCCTTTTTTGGATTACTCAAATTATTATGTCCCTTGTCCACTATATCAATATTTTTTCCTCTTGAGACCTCCTTTCAAGCTCTAACAGTATTGGTAGGTTGAAACATATTCTAAACAAATCGATATTGTTGTAAAGTGTGGCCTAACATTTTGCAGCGATCACAGAACCATTGAAAATTATCGAATTCAAAACTCACTTCCATGTGATGGTCATTTGAAACCAGGGAGATTCGGTCTTATGGGGGAACCTCCATATTGATCACAATTAGGACCATTGCATATAGACCAATCTCTCCATTTAAATTTCTTTGGTATATCTTGATAGGAGTACCTATTCTAGATACCAAATCATTAGGATTGTGGGGTGCCAGTAAAACTAGGGAACTCTATGAATCCTAGCCCAGGACTATGGAAAGGTGTTCCTTTGGGTAAAAGGATTAAAATTCATATCCCATTCAGAGAGTTTTAAAAAACCTGGTTTTAGTCTAAGATTTCCATAGCACCACACCACATCAAAATCCTCTTTCCTATCAAGGATGATATGGAAGTAGACTTTTCCAATAGAAACCATCCTCCATTTATCAAAGTTCCAGAAATGAGATATATTATTTTTCAAATCTACATATGAACAAGGTTTTATACCCTTTTCATAAGATATGTGACCCAAGATTGAAAATTTACATAGCACAAGTATTTGACTCACAACATCCGAATTAGAAATTACCCTAATTGATTTATCTCCTAAACATTTAATGGGGGGGGGGTATTTATTTACATTTTTCACAGCACTTACAGATCCACTAAGTGCCTCCACAAATGAAACATCTTATTGAGGTGGAATCGATTCACTAATCCATACCCCATTTTCATTTAGAGTTCACCAATCATTGAAACTTTGAATTCACTTTTCACTAATTATACGAACCATTTTCATTGTGATTTATCTAATCCATCAAATATTATATCATTGATATACACCGAAACCATCATCCTTTGATTACTGTCCTTGTTGATATATATATTTTAGTCAAATCGACTACACTAAAAACTTAGTTTCTTCAAAAAATGATCAAGTCTTGAATACCATGATCTCGACACTTGTTTTAGCCCATATAGTGACTTCCTTAGTGGAAAAACTCTATTATCATATTCATGAATGAGAAAACCACTTGGATGCTCAATATAACCTTCTTCTTCTAAAACTCCATTAATAAATTCTTAGTTGATGACCATCTAGAAAACTTTGAACATTACTAACACTACTATGGCCAAGAATAATCTGGTTGTCTTTATCCTCACAAGAGGTGAAAATGTTTCATCAAAATCGATACACTCTATTTGGGAGTACCCTTTTCACATGATTTATTCCTTGTTTCGAATCACTGTACGATCTTCATTCATCTTATTGTGAAAGACCAATTTTACCCCAATGAAATTCTTATCTGTTGGTCTCAAAATAATCTTTCATATCTAATTCCTCTTAATTTGGTCAATATCTTTATCAATATTCCAAACCAAATTCTCATCTCTAGCTAATTCATCAAAAAATTTAGGCTCCACCTGATATAGAAATGATGCTTAATGTAATGACTTAATTCTTCTTGTTTAAACTGGTGCTGCTTGATCACTAATAATTCTATGTCTGTCAATTTTAGCTGGTCTCTTCAGTTTTAGTGCTGATATAGATTTTAATTCCTCTTGATCATCATCAATATCTTCTTCTAAATCAACATTTTCCACTTTAACTACCCTTGAGGTGCTTACCTCCTCATCACTTTCATCAAGGAACTGTTCATTGTGTTGTTGAATATCTTGTTCATTCTTAACTATAGTGACATCATTTCTTTTAAATACCTTTCCAAGGCTCTTTTTGAAACATTTATATGCTTTTCTTTTTCCTAAATATTCAATAAATATCCCCTCATCTCCTCATGATGCGAATTTCCTGTGTTACTCTTTATTAAGGATAAAACATTTACTTCCAAATATTCGAAAGTATTTCAATGTTGGATTCTTCCCATACCACATCTCATATGGATTATTTTCTTTCTTTGAACATAACAAAGCCTTGTTGGATATGTAGACCGATGTCAATACCGCTTCCTTCTAGAATTTATTTGGCAGGTCATTCTCAATAAGAATTATTCTTTCCATGTTGTTTATGATATGATTTATCCTCTAAACCACTCCATTTTGAGGAGTTATCACTGCTAAAACTTGATTCCTTATCCCATGTTTCTTGAGATAATCATTCACTTGACTATTTGTGAATTCCATACCATTATCAATACATAACTTTAGAATATTTTTTCCAAGAATCCTTTCAGATTTCCTTTAATACTGTTTTATGAAACTAAACACATTGGAATTGTGGGATATAACAAATAACCATGACATTATGCAGAAATACTCAGTTAAAAGAACGTAATACCTCTTCCTGTCAATGGCTCTTGGTGATATTGGTCCACATACATCTGCATGAACTAATTCAAGCATACTGTTTAACCTTTTTTCCTTTTTTCCTTGTATGTATTTCTGCTAATATTCCCTTGTTAACAAGAATCACATGTATGAGTACGATCATATGATATCTTATAGAGATCTTGAGCTGCATCACATTTGACCAAATCTTCCAGGGATGGTTGGCATAGATGATCATGTCATTTATGCCACAACCTATTTTATTCTTCTTTGGATAAAAAGCACATATCTTCTTCTCCACTTACTAGGTAGAGATCCCCATTCATAATTTTCCCCATAGAATAATTTCTCAATCTCTTCATTTGATAATACACATATTATTATTAAATATTATAGATTTTCCCAAGTCACATAGTTGAATAACACTAAGAAAGATATAACTAGTACCTTTAACATCTAATATGTCAACACATCTCATTTCTTTGCCCTAAATTTATCTTTTCTCAAGACAATAATCTTCAGGACTTCATCATTTCAAAATTTGACGACACATTCCTTATCATAAATTATGCCTATAACAAGATCTTTTTTTCCTATAATATGGTATGTGCAATCACTATCAAGGATCTATACACCAGAATTATCTGATGCTTAGGGGTAATCTCTACAATCATTGCTATTCATCTCTTTCTTTTTGATCTAGGTTTTTGACTTCATACCTAGTATGGATTGATAATCGTGATCTTCCTTGGAGTATGATAGAATAACTTCATCTTGTAGAGCTGAAAATCTATTTTCCATTTTCATCTCATTTTAAAATACATTTATTTGCTTCTTAGGACCACATTTAGTCTACTTCGACACATTTCTATGCATTGTTGATGAGCAATATCTTTCCATGTTTCTGAATCCTCCACACATGAAACAGTGACCATCGACTAATACCTTGAAATATTGATATATGTATGACTACCTCTGTTGGTCTCATTCCTTTAGATACCTCTAGGCCATGGAACATACATTTTATGAGTGTCCCTGTCACGACCCGCCCTCGGGGCCCGTGCCGTGACTACCCCAAGCCCGCCTTCCATAGGCCAGGGGCTGGCGACTAGCACCAAGGCGTAAATCCCAACAAAAAGGGAAGGCATTGCCTTTGAAAAGTAAACAAGCACCACAGAGTAAGCAAGCGGAAAAGTAAACACTAAGTAAAAACTGTACAAGCTGTGCTGAAAGTAAAAGGGGCCGGAAATACAAGCCCAACTGTAAAGTAAAACTGAAAGGAAAAACAGCAACTGAAAGGAAAAACTGCAGCGTCGAGCCGTCCTCTGGAAGTCCCACCTGAAGGGTGGGTACAGATAGCCTCCACTGCTCCTCGGGTCCACCTAACCGCTCCGAGTACGTCCCGCCCAGTGGTCCACCTCCAGGTACTGTCCTGCTCCGCACGCCTCCTCCACGATCAGCGCTGTCCGTCGTCTGCAACCAACACCACGAAGTGCGGGCATAGCCCGTGTAGGGGTGAGTATAAGATACTCAGTAGGGACCCCGAGACCCCCGAAGTTCTCCCGAAATCCACAAAGGATAAATCACGAAGAAGAGGTACAATCACGAAGTAACATCTGACACGGCTTAGGTATATGCCCATACATATACCTAAGTCATCAATTCCCCGATCGGCTCCAACGTCCGAGCCCAAGCACAACCCAGTCCACACAGGAAAGCAAAACGCATACCCACGCAGGGTAGAACAACACAATCCACAAAGGAGAGTAAACAGTAAATCCACACAGGATAGCTCAACACAATCCACAAAGGAGAGAAACACAAGGATCATTGACTCAGCTCAAACCAGGATTTCCATTATCGAAACCGTAACTGCTGAAGAGCCCCACCTCTGAAGTGTACAGTGGTCCTGTCACGATTCAGAGGTACTGCTCACTAACCTAAGACTGTTGAGGTACTACTCCTGTCGAGTACCGCGGGTCTGCTGCCAACTACCGGGCGCTCCGTCCGCTGAGGGTCTGCTGCCAAATACCGGGCGCTCACCCAAATAGCCTACAGAGGTACTCCTCCAGTCGAGTACCGCGGGTCTGCTGCCAACTACCAGGTGCTCCGTCCGCCGTGGGTCTGCCGCCAAATACCGGGCGCTCCGTCCACTGGGCTAGTCGACTCACTCCAAGTCGAGTCGGTCGAGCAGTCTTCAGGTCTCAGCCGGCTACACGGTCTCCGTACTCCGTACGCTCGTCTCCAGTATCGCGGGTCTGCCGCTACAACCAAGCGCACCACCTCTATCGAGTAAAACAGAAGATTCAGCTCACATAGGTATACTTCTTCGGATAACGAAAAGGAGATCTCTGATCCATAAGTCGTCGGACCCACGAAGGATCGATAGGTAACTAATCTCTGCAGTGACCCACATAGGATCGGACCCACACAGGATCGGGCCCACGCAGGACCTGTAGGCACTGGCTCACACAGAACCGCTGAGCGCTGACCCACGCAGGATCGGATCCGTACAGGATCGGGCCCACACAGGACCGGGCCCACGCAGGACCTGTAGCACTAATCCACGTAGGATCGCTGAGTGCAGTAGTCGTCGCAGTCCACTGAGGATCTCTGCACAGTCGTCGCCGCAGTCCACTGAGGATCTCTGCACGGTCGTCGTCGGAGTCCACGGAGGATCTCTCCACAGTCGTCGCCGCAGTCCACTGAGGATCTCTGCACGGTCGTCGTCGGAGTCCACGGAGGATCTCTGCACCGTCGTCGCTGCAGTCCACTGAGGATCTCTGCACGGTCGTCGTCGAAGTCCACGGAGGATCTCTGCACCGTCGTCGCTGCCGAAGTAGCAGTCACAGCCAGCACTAGGGTTCCCGCACACAGCAAGCTCGTTCCGGAGGGTCCGCTCCACGAGCCGAGAGGCTGATACATCAACTGACACAAAGTCTGAAGTTGATGTATCCAAAAGTTCCGTATCGACAATAGGAACTCAACGTCGCAGACGGCGCGTCAATCGGACGCCCGGTCTGAGAGTTATTGGCTTTTTCGTCCCAGGGGCCCGGTTGGTTTTAAGGCAAAACGAACCCGACCGTACTCCACCTGCGTCTAAACCTCGGGCGGAGTATGCCAAAAGATCCGTCTCACTTAGAGGAAAACAACGAAACAGACGGCACGTCAATCGGACGCCCGGTCTGTTAGTTATTGGCCTTTCCGTCTCACACCCACCCTGGGAAACTTCCCAGGAGGTCACCCATCCGGATCACTGCTCTAGGCCAAGCACGCTTAACTATGGAGTTTTAACTACGTAGGCTCCTGAAAAGGAAGGTGCACCTTGAGTATAGTATACCGAAACGACCGTCTCGATCCAAGGATCGCGTTGCCGCTGACGGCGAGTCGTTTGGAGGCACGAAGCTCAAGATACGAGCGTTTGAACGAAAACGTCCGAAGAAGGGGGGTATGGGCCCGGGCCGACCCGGCCCGACCCCCTCCTGGGTCGGCCCGACCCGGGTCCGACCCGGTTGGCCCGGCCCGGCCCGGCCGGGGCCGGTCCGGCTCAGCCGGCTCGGCCGGCTCGGCTTGGCCGAGCGGCACGGGTGGAAGCCGCGGGCGCCGACCCGCAGCCTGAGGAAGAACCGCGGCCCGCGTGTGGGCCGCGCTGGCGAACCGCGGACGCGGCTGAGCCGCGTCCCGCCTGGACGAACCGGACCCGCATGCCGCGGGTCCGTTGGCCGCCGCCGCCGCGGCGGTCTCGTCCGGCGGCGCGCCGGGGCGCCGCAGCCTCCGGCCGCCGGCGCCGCCGCGCCGGCGACCCGCGCCGCCGGTAACTTCTGCGGGCCGCCGGCGTCGCTCCGGTGGCCCGTTTTCCTTCTCGTCTGCGCCGCTGCTCCTCCCGGGATCCGTTCTTTACTGCGGGATCGTCAAACACCCGTTGCGGCACGTTCCGTCGTCGCCCGCCAAATCCGCAAAACACGAAGAACGGCGGAGAGTCATCGGGCCGTGTTCGTTTGGCCCGCACCCTCCGCGTTAGAGATAAACAACCGAGAGAAAAAGATTCCACATAGGAAACAACAATTTTAATAGGATTAAAATTGTTCACAAACGGTTCTTTAATTTCTTTAAAGAAACATTGACAGGAATTAATTTAAAAAGGGGTAATTCCCATAATGAAATCCCTACCTCGTCGATCTTCGCGCGCGGGCGTTCTTCGCGGAAAGGATCGTCGCGGAAGAGAGGAATCGTCACGTCGTCGTGGGGAGGCGTCGCGTCGTCGCGGAATCCGGTGTTGAGTCGGCGAACTCAACGCACCAAGAACAACAGATTTAAATTATAATTAATTAAATCTGTGTTTAAAACCAAAAGAAAAGAACCTTGAGCGGAAATACGAAATCACTCACCTCAAATGGTCGGTGATCGGAGATCGGAGATCGGAGATCGGAAGAACGTCTCGGACGAAGGCGTCGTCGATTTCCGGGTTCGGCGTTCTTCGCGTTCTTCGCGTTCTTCGCGAGGGAGCTGAAGAAACAGGGATCCTCTCAAATCTTTTCAAAAGATTTTGGGTTGGTCTTATTTTATTAACATGCCAACACACGAAAATAGGTTAAGAAACGATTGAATTAATTCGTTGAATTAATTCAACGAAAGAAACATGCCATTTAATTCACGAAAGAAATAGCCCATTTAATTCACGAAAGAAACAGCCCATTTAATGGTCTGTTAAGAATTTAGAAAATGCGTCAGTTGACTTTCATTAAGACGGGTTTTCACGGGTGCGTTTCTTAGCAGAAAGAAACAGCGGGGCTCGTGCGGGCCCCACCTCACAAATATCCTACCAAGGGGGTAGGATATTTCTGGATAGCATCCTATCCAGTTCAACTCAGTTCAAGCCGCCTTTAAGTGGCTTCCAAGTGGCTTAAGTGAAATAAAATAAAGTTGTCGCAAAATTATTTTATTTCTTAACTTTAAGCCTGAAAATTAAAAACCACACCCGAGCAAACGCAACTCCGGAAGAGGCGTTTCTAAGCGAATACCGGCGCTGCGATTTCATCGGTGCCCCCAGAATTCGATTCCGGGCACCGGTTCAAAAGTTAGAAAAACCCGCTCGTCCGTTCACTGAACGTACCTGAGCCAAACTTCGGAAAATGATTCCAGGCACACCGGGCCTCGGAATCAGGTGCCGTCAGAAACTGCGCTCTTGTAAAATTCCAAAGAAAATTAAGAAAAAAATTTCCTTGAAATTTACGGGTCTTTACAGTCCCATCTTTCCATAATAATAACATTTAATGTGGGGTTCATTCCTATGTGTCCCTACTACACTAATAGTTTTTCCTTGGGTTCCCTAAATCTTCTAGTTCTAATTCATACCCGAATTAATATTAAATCTAGGAGCAGGTTCTTGTGGTCTAACATTAACCATTACTACTTTCTGTTTTTGTTCAATCTCAATACCATCCTTGTCATTTTATCTCACTTTTACTTCTCTTCTGTTGGTCCTGTATGCTTCACTTCCATTTTTTTCTTATGAATGATCTGTTTTCCTGATGTCATACTCAGATTCAAGAGTTTTTCCTAACCCTTGAAACTTTTCCATAGTCTGAAGAATTCCACTTCAAGTTCTTCAGTACGTTTGATTTTATCTTTTGTTGTGTTATTCAAACCATCGATTACCCTTTTCTGCTCCTCAACTTTGAGCTTATACTATCCAACCATTTCTAATTTCTCTAACACTGAAGACTTTATATTTTCAATTTCTTACATCAATTTAGAATTATATTCTTCCTACTTCTATATATAGAGTTTGGAATCATGAATCACTTTGTTGGATTTCTTCATTTTGGATCTCCAAACATCTATCTCTTCATGAGAGGATTCTAGTTCAGCCTGCATATATACTCTTCCTTTGACTTCTTATTCATCATTTTCATTTTCTTCCCTTTTTTAGGACCTACCTACAAGTACCACCATATCATTTTCTCTATGAAATTTTCAGTTATCCATCTCTTCAACCTTATATTCCTATCAATTTTCATTTTCTTATGAAAGAAGACTCTCCTTTTTGAAGAAATTTTTCTTAAACCTTTTCTTACCTTTCATATAGACTGAAGACTTATTCATGGGAATTTCAAATTCATCCTCATCATCTTTTTGGAACTTCTTGGGGAACCTTACAACAATATGTCAAACCTTTCCACATCCAAAGCATTCTAGTAGAAGTTTCCCTTTGAACTGTCCTTTTCGACTTTGTAGATTTGAATAAACGAATTAAATCACCTCATATATCTCTTCTTATTCTTAACCGTATTCAATGGTGAACTTCTTCATTTCATTGAATTCCACCTCTTCGGAATTCTGTTTTTTCCATAGACTCAATGTCCTCATTTCTCATCTCATATGCAATAAGAGTACTGTGCAATCTGTCCAATGTTAGCTCCTTTGGATCTTTATCCTTCAATATTGAAAATTTTGGATTGAAAAAAGGTGGAATTATTATCAAGATATTCTTAACAATATTTATATCTTCAATAATTTATCTAAGACCACACATGTATTCCATAACAACATTCACCCCATCAAAGAATTCATCAATAGACTCATTGGGCTTCATTCTCAGATCCTCATATTTGTTCCACATAACTTGTAATTTTTCTTCTCTGACATTTAAATCACCTTCATACATATTTACCATATTTTCCCACATGGCATGATTTGACTTACATGACATCATGTTTTTATAGATTACATTGGATAAGGCTCCCCCTAATGCATTGATTCCTTTGGAACCAATATCTAATTCCCTTCTGCCAGCTTCTGACAAAGAACCACTATCAACACTGGCGAGAATACTATGTGTTGCTACTCTACAGACATCCATAGTTAAGGATTGAAAATATAATTGCATCCGATTCTTCCATAATTTATTTTTTTACATTGATAATCAGAATCAATTTATGATTAACAGCCTCCATTGAGAGAAAAAATAAAATTAACCTTTCCCTATGATATCAATTGTTAGACCAACTAGGTGAAATACCCTGAGGGGGGGGGGGGGGTGAATTAGGGTATGACATATTAAAACAACTGCCCCTTCAGATCTTTTTTTGTTTTTAAACAAATCATTCTTCTCTCCATTTCCCATAGAAATTTATGAATAGAAATGAAAGCATACACATGACACAATAATTTTACTTGGTTCACCCTCACCAGGCTACGTCCAAAGATCCTACAACAACAGTGTGCCGATGTAACAAATAAACTAAGGCCCACTTCCAAAATAAGGTTCAATCTAGATCAATTATAAGACCAGGAAAAATACCCTTACAATGTTTATAATGGACTCATTATCCACCTAGTTTTTAATCAATCAAAATTTGAAATATCATTATTCTCTCAACCTAAGTTTTCTCACTGCTTCTTCATAATAATCCTCTTTGACCACTTTAATAAATATATTTTACACCTAATTTAGTGCATAATTTAGTTCCACTTTCATCCAGATGAAAAATACCACTTTACCACAAATTTATTAGGCAATCCCTTATGGTTCATGTAACGTCCCGACCCGGAATCCACTAAACCGGTGCTCCGAGCCGGTTCGCCACAAGGCCTCAAGCGTGCCTCCCCGTACGCCAGAGGCTGCCGACTAGCAGCGAGGGCCTAGGGTGTGATAGTAGGGAGACTATGCCCTTGTACCAGAGTAAGAAAACAACGGAAATAACTGAGTATCATACACAGTGGAAAGTAAACAGAGTGCGTAAGTAGTAAAGAACTGAAATAGAACAAGATGTAATAGTAAAATGCTGTAGAAGCCTGAATATCTATGAAATAGAATACAACACTGGTCACCCACTGGGCTGACCATACAGATACAAGTACAAAGAAACTGAAAGTAAAAGTACAGGGCTCTGCTACAACTCTGAGCCGATCCACGTACCCGATCTCCAGACAAATCGAACTGCTGTAGCCCGATCAGTAGAACCACTTGAGCAGCTCCGCTCGATCATGCAACACTGGGCATCCTACGCGGGATCCGTATCAAAGAGTAAGGGAGGAATCCAAGATGGGATCCTTGAAGGAAGGACAACATAGGAATCCCATAACATAGTTCTTGTCAAAGGAAGAACAAGAGAGAGATCCTATATGGGACTCCCTAGGTCAGCACACAAGAAGAGGCATCCCTCAGGGGATCCTTAGAAGTACCTGGTCTCAAAGCCTCATAGTCCAGAAGGGAACGTATCACAAGGGAAACGTCTTCTAAAGCATGGGTTATGAAAGATAGATCATAGCTCATCTCCTATTAAAGGTCTCAACTAAGTTGGTCCGAACACCCAACCTATCATCCACACCATGTCTCACTCTCCGGTGACAATTGAACTCGATAAGTGGAGGAAGAACCCCTAAATTTAGATAGAAACCCCAAAACCTTTTTATATGACTTGGAAAAGTCAATATTATTCTACCATTGCAATCTACGCTGAAAAACGCTCAGAATCGACTACTCACATGCCCAATTCTGACTTCCAGATTCCAAGATATCTCCAAATTACTAAACTGAAGCAGTACATGGCCAGAGTACATGGCCAGAGCACATGGCCAGAGCACAAGGCCTGCCTGTGTAACAGTACACGGCGTGTACTTTACTGTACATGGTGTGTACTGTTCACAAAAAGTTACGCCATGTCTGTTTTCACCTGAACGCATGCCCATGTACCACTACACAGCGTGTACTTAAAGTACACGACGTGTAGTCCTTAAAAACCACTATTTCCGTGTTCTAGTCCACACGGCCACCCACTACACGGCGTGTACTCAAAGTACATGGTGTGTAATTAAGAAAACTTCATCTTCCCCGAACGGGAAGAACACACGGCGTGTACCCCTGGAATACATGCCGTGTATTCTGGGTTTTCCAATGGGAAAACCCTGAAAACACCCAAAACACCCGTTTTCACCCCCGAAACATTAGATCCAGCCGTAAGAGGACACAAGAATGAAATATAAGGCTTAAAAAACTGATTTTTTTTAATGGGTTTATATGGAGAAAAAATAAACGACCCTACTTTCAGGAGGAAACCGCCGAAGCTTCGGTTGATTTCGCGGCTCGCGGATGCCGCACGCCGACTCAGCGCGTCGAGAGCTTCGAATCGGTACCCATCTTGCCTTCCAGATCTCCCTATTTCTCAAACTCCAAATTCTCCCATAGGTCACATCCAAGGAGGAGTGGCGTAGGAGATGTGCGCAAGGAGGAGTAAAGAAGAGAGAAGAAAAGAAAAGGAAGGAAGAAAAGAAAAGGAAGAAAAAGGGTCCTGGGCCGGCCCCGACGCCCGACATGAGTTTATGCCTTCCCTAGGCTAAACTCCCCATTCCAGACTCAACGAAGCAGAAAAATCTCAATCCAATGCTCCATTTAAAAGTTATTTCCAAACGAACCTACGCAAATAGTTTAATATTTAATTAAATAATATTAAATATTAAATATTCCGCCAAAATTCGAATAGCTCAGATTTACTCCAAACTCCTGTCCTAGGGTAAACTCCCTATTCTAGGACCAACGGAGATGTCAGAAAAATTATACAAGATCATTTAGTATGGGAAAATGACAGTTTTACCGCTCACGAGCATCCAACAATGAAAATTCAAATTTCTGCTCAAAACAACTGTCCGAAAAAACACGGGTTCTTACAAACTCCCCACCATAAACCTTCTCGTCCCCGAGAAGCCCAGTGGAAGAACCAGTAACCATGATCATAACTGGAGCATCTGCACAACCAAGCTATCTAGACTGTCCAACGACCTGCCTTATAGCATTAACTAAAACCTTCTACACAGAAGATCTTTAACTATAACCAAACTGGTACTCCCCACCATAGGAATACCCTTGTCATCGTCTTAAAAGAAAACTCCTAGATCACAAGCCCACTGGAAAACACCAAAGTTTAACCTAAACAAGGAAAACCACCCTCAAAAGGGCCAATGGTACACTCCCCAACATATGGCTTTCCTTACACTACTTCAAGAGCACAACCAGAACAGGTTTCACCCTCAACAGGGAAGAACATTAAGAATGAAAAAGGAGCTCGACGTAGGGTCAAAGATCTCTCAGCATACTCAAGACGAATCAAGATAGCGCATGATCATCTCTTACAGGAGTACAATAATATTTCACCGAAGGTGTGTCTAGCTCCCTCCGAGCCACACTAACATCCCACCAAAACCCGACCAGGATTCAAGCACGGGTCAACCATTTCACGATAACCCGGAATTTCACAAGGTCAGGTCTACAACAGAAACATCAAAAACACTGTTCGACTAGGACAGGCACCCAGATAGGCCTGCTCGTCGAAACCAGTCACGAAAACAACCACCGCCAAAAAGGCATTGGAGAACGTTGTCCAACCTTCTCACCCAGGTTTCCATGAAATGGAACAGACATCGATCGATAAGGGTTCAATTCAAAACCTAGGGTCTCTAGGTCTTCCACCTAGCCCTACAAAAAAAGCCTCACAACTGGGTCACAAGGTCTAACCACATATCCCAAAAGATAAAAAACCACTCAGAAGATGGAAAAGATCACAACTACCCAAGAAGGTCAAAACCAAAACACAACCTATAAGGGCCCCAATCCTCTCCGAGCATCCTAAGAAGGAATGAATCCTTGGAGGTCACAAACAAAATAGAAGAGAAAAGCTGAGCTAACACCCATTGGGTATCTGTATACAGAAATACCACAAGGAGGTCCAGTTCACAAGAAATTTCTTGGTATCCATCGGCATCGTTCTCAACGATCCAACTAGATAACCACAAAGCTGAGAAACACACCCAATAGGGGGTTAAAGAAAAGGCATCACGTGCCACATAGACCACTAGGGTCACTGAACCACCTGTGCAAAAGGACTAAGTCATCATCCCCATCAAAACGCCTTAACGTAGATCCACGTAACCTACCATCAGAGTAAGAAGTATGTGTAAGCAGACCCAAGGGTCTCAGTCATTAGTAAAAACACACACTAGCAGGCCTATATGCTGTGAATCCTACGTGCCTAGTATGATGCATAAGACACCTCTTGCCTTTTCCATCCAAGAGTCAAAATCTATCCTTGGCATCTTACCAATGGCCAAGAGCCAGAGATCCATAGTAAATCAAAACACCACACAACATGTGAGTCGCTCAAGGCGAAAATCATATAAAACCGTAACATCGCAAAATCATAACAACAATCCCAAACCCTGTCAACAAGGACTTATTACTAGAACAAGTGTTCGCGACACACCAGCCCGATATCCATCACAGGTTCCAACACATTCCTAATACTCCTATCTACCATATCCCAAATAGTAAAGACCAAGAAGGAAAACTCCTCTGATACCACTTTGTAACGTCCTAACCCAGAAACCACTAAACTGGTGCTCTGAGCCGGTTCACCACAAGGCCTCAAGCGCGCCTCCCCATATGCCAGAGTCTGCCGACTAGCAGCGAGGGCTTAGGGTGTGATAGTGGGGAGACTATGCCCTCGTACCGGAGTAAGAAAACAACGGAAATAACTAAGTATCATACACAGTGGAAAGTAAACAGAGTACAAAAGTAGTAAAGAACTGAAATAGAACAAGCTGTAATAGTAAAATGTTGTAAAAGCCCGAACAGCTATGCAATACAATACAACACTGGTCACCCACTGGGCCGAACATACAGATACAAGTACAAAGAAAATGAAAGTAAAAGTACAGGGCTCTGCTACAACTCTGAGCCAATCCACGTACCCGATCTCCAAACAAATCAAACTGCAGTAGCCTGATCAGTAGAACCACTCGAGGAGCTCCACTCGATCATCAAACACTAGGCCTCAGCCCTATCCACCATGCAACTCGTGCTCAACCTGAAAAGCAGACATAAGGTGTACACATACAACAAGGTGCACATACAGGGGTGAGAAATAATCTCAATAGGTCAGCTCGACAAGAAACCCACAACTGTGCTGCTAAAAGTGTATGCAACAACAATGTGCTCAGCCTAGCTGGAACACAACAAAAAGGAAGTAAACCCAACATGCAACCACAGTTGAACTCAGGGTGTGTAATCCCTGTCAACTGGGAAAGTGCCACCATGGATATCCATATCTATATACATACACATGTATAGTCCCATACCTATACACATATACATAAATATGAATATTCATGATGAAGTGATTCAGGTAACAAGAAACAACATCAACATTCGATCCTTGGGACCATAAGCCCGATCTATGGACATCCTGTGCAAGGGCACTGAGATGGACATTGTGCCACTCAAGCCGTGTATCATTAAGTCGATCTCTAAGTTTATAATCCCATCGACATGTACCTTCTTCGGCCAATGCCGAAAATAAGTCTCTGAACAAGATAAACACAAACAAGTAACCCTCTGGGAAGTACTCACAACCTATCCCCTCTAGTTCAACCAAACAAACACAATCAAGCAACTAACACAACAGGTAACCCTCTGGGAAGTACTCACAGACTATCCCCTCTTGTCCTACCTAGAAACACAAGAAATCCTCCAGGTAGCACACACAGTCTCACCCCTTTGGTTTAGCTAAAGCATAGAATCTATGGGTGGCTCAAACTAGCAGACCCCTATAGTCAAGTAAACATACAAAGGCACATACACTCTGGGAAGCTCTCACCATAAATTCCCTCGTGGTCTTGCAACGATAGCTACAGAATCTCTGAGGAATCACTTACGTCTAATTCCTCCTGTAGTATCGATACATGCATAAACTAAGGACACTCTTGGGAAGCACAAAGTCCAATTCCTGTAGGTCCTGCATACAAACTAATTTATAACAGACTCTCTAGGGAAGCCCTTAATCGTCAATTCCCTATTTAGTCTACTGCACCAGGTTCACACAGCCCTGAGCAGTCCAGTCGTGCGTAATAGACAGTCATCAACCCTAAGTAAGTTCAACAAACTACTTGGATAATATCTACAAAGCATCAAAAGCATATAAATAGCAGGCAATACATGCAATCAACTATATCAAGGTAAGCAAGCAATGCAACAAGGTCTGCCTCTCAGGCAACCTAAGACAAATGGCGATAAACAACCAAAACAAGTGAAAAAACCATGGGGTGATCCTCAAAAATGCTAACAAGAAATCATTATTCATCTAACAGCCACAAGAATACAATTAGTGCAAGGCAGATAATAAAGAAGGATCAAAACCCTAACCCGAGATACCCGATGCATGGGTATCCGATACTTCTGCACAAAAACTCAAAGACATTCAACATAAGGCAAAAAAACACCTACTCAGGCACACAAAGAAAATTAGGCATCCAAAAAAAACAAGAAAGATGCATCACATTAGGCTTAGTAGCCACCAACCAGGAAGCACCTCTGGTAAACACTACAACATCATCAACCAAGTCAGATATAAACAAACTATGTGGGTGGCCCGAACGCCCAACCCGATAATACAACAAAGACCAAAGGGATTACCAGTTTGGCACGGTTCTAGGTGACACTCGATCACCATATCTACCAAAACCCAACATAACAACTCAGGGTCAGTCAAACAACGGGAACCCACTGGGTCCCTCAGGTCAAACACAGAGGAGACATCATACTCGGGATCCTCCAGGTAAACACGAGTGAAGGCATCCTACGCCGGATTCGTAGAAAAGAGTAAGGGAGGAATACGACATGGGATCCTCAAAGTAAGGACAAAATAGGAATCCTGTAACATAGTTCCTGTCAAAGGAAGAACGAGAGTAAGATCCTACAAGGGATTCCCTAGGTTAGCACACAATCAAAGGCATCCCTCAGGGGATCCTTAGAAGTACCTGGCCTCAAATCCTCATAGGCCAGAAGGGAAATTCTCACAAGGTAAACATCCTCTAAAGAATGGGTTATAGAAGATAACTCATAGCTCATCTCCTGTTAAAGGTCTTAACTAACTTGGTCTGAACACCCGACCTATCATCCACACCATGTCTCACTCTCAGGTGACAACTGAACTCGATAAGTGGAGGAAGAACCCCTCCATTTAGATAGAAACCACTAAAAACTCCTTTATATGACCTATAAAAGTCAAAAGTATTCCGCCATTGCAATCTACATAAAAAAACGCTCAGAATCGACTACTCACATGCCCGATTCTGACTTCCAGAGCCCAAGATATCTCCAAATTACTAAACTGAAGCAGTACATGGCCAGAGTACACGGCCAGAGCATAAGGCCTGCCTATGTAATAGTACACGGCGTGTACTTTACTGTACACGGAATGTACTGTTCACAAAAATTTATGCCGTGTCCTTTTTCACCCGAACACGTGCCCATGTACCACTACACGACGTGTACTTAAAGTACACGGCGTGTAGTCCTTAAAAACCACTATTTCCATGTTCTACTCCACACGGTCAGCCACACGGCCACCCACTACACGACGTGTACTCAAAGTACACTGCGTGCACTTAAGAAAACTTCATCTTCCCCGAACAGGAAGAACACATGGCGTGTACCCCTATAATACACGCCGTGTATTCTGGGTTTTCCGACGGGAAAACCCTGAAAACACCCGAAACACCCGTTTTCACCCCCAAAACATTAGATCCAGCCGTAAGAGGACACAAGCAAGCAATATAAGGATTAAAAGACTGAAAAAAACATTTTTAACGAGTATCTATGGTTAAAAAATAAACGACCCTGCCTTCGGGTGGAAACCACCGAAGCTTCGGTTGATTTCGCTGCTCGCGGAGGCCGCACGCCGACTCAGTGCGTCGAGAGCTTCGAATCGGTACCCTTCTTGCCTTCCAGATCTCCCTCTTTCTCAAACTCCAAATTCTATAATAGGTCATGTCCAAGGAGGATCGGCGTAGGAGATGGGTGCAAGGATGAGGAAAGAAGAGAGAAGAAAAGAAAAGGAAGGAAGAAAAGAAAAGGAAGAAAAAGGGGCCCGGGCCGGCCCCATCGCCCGACATGAGTTTATGCCTTCCCTAGGCTAAACTCCCCATTCCGGAATCAACGGAGTAGACGGAATCTAAATATGATGCTCCATTTAGAAGTTATTTCCAAATGAACCTACGCAAATAATTTTATATTTAATTAAATAATATTAAATATTAAATATTCCACCAAAATTCGAACAACTCAGATTTCCTCCAAACTCATGTCCTAGGGTAAAATCCCTATTCCAGGACCAACGGAGCTGTCAGAAAAATTATCCGAGATCAGTTGGTAGGGGAAAATGACCGTTTTATCGCTCAAGAGCATCCAACAGTGAAAATTCAAATTTTTGCTCAAAACGACCGTTCGGAAAAACAAGGGTTCTTACAGTTCACACAACTTTTCTTTCAAAAAACCTTTGTATGACTTGCGTGCAACTTGAACAACTTGATTGAAACACTTAAGTTTTTTCATATAAGACCAACTTGCATGAAATTTTCACACTTTGCATGAAACTCCGTTAGTCATGAAAACACACGTTCTTCTCTTCATGCAACAAACAATTGAGTGTTTTCTTCATGAAACTCTTCTTACACAAAACCTTTATTATTTGCGTGAAACTATTACATGATTATGAACCCTGATATTATCTAATGCTTGAGCTTGTAGAATGCAGGGGGGGGGTATCCGCCTATTTATAGACCTCACCAACCCTGTATGCAAGATCCTTATACACCTTCCTCTATGTTCATAACTTTTACACGAGCATGGAATATATTGTTTTGACATTTTATTTGGTGTGTAACTCTCTTTCACAAGCACACACAACACTATCACTTTGTGTCATGAAAAACCATCTTTCACACAGTTTCAGAAGTTGCGTGTAATAATTTTCTTTTCCAAATTTTTATGTGATGATTCTGAATCTTGAATTTCATGAAACATTTCTAATCACCATCACCCTTTCAGAAAACTTTTTACTTTAACACAAAAATATTTCCTTTTCCAAAAACACATTTTTCCATCCTCTAGATTTTAGACCCCAAATATTTTGTAAACACTGGGAAATGACACCACCTTGTATAAATATCTTTCTGTACCACCTCTAGAGAATCCATTCCTTTGTCTTGGATATTTTTCAATAACCTATCTTGAAATTCACAACTGACCATGGAGACCTACTTTCTCAACAAACACAATCAACCTAAAAACACTACAATTTTAACTTAAGTAATTTTTCCCAACAATTGAGTATTGTCAAAAATGTCATTATCCTATCATCCCGAGAATAATAATCATGAAATAATTATCATTTTTATACATTAATTATATTTTTAAAACCAACCATGAAACATGGTTATGAAAAATAAATTTCTTTATAATCATAGAGACAATAGGCCGTACATATACCTGAGTAAAATTTCTATTTCTCCATGAAAAACAGGAAATAAGGTATGTATCATTTTAAATTTAAATAATTATAATTATATTATAAATACCATTTTATTTATTTAAATACACTTATATATAGGATCCATGTGATTTGGTCATGAAAAACGAATCACATCACTTCATAGAGGTGGTAATCCACACATGCACAGAAATGACGCTGTCATTTATCAATGGATGAAAAGGTAAGAAAATAGATGAAATATTATCTTTAAAGAATAATAAATATTTCATGAATATCATATATATATATAGACATTAAATAAATCATTATAACTAGAACTGAAAAGTGGTGGTGAAAAATAAATTACATCGATTTGCGAGGTGGCATACCTCGATGGTTTCATTTCACATTTGATAGAAGAAAGAGATGGATGTAGGTTATTACATTAATATAAAACATATCAATATAAAAAATATACTATTTTTTTATTTAATCATGGTTGAATAATATTTAATTTAGGTATAAATATAAATAAAACAAAAAATCTTAGTTAAGAACTATACCTCTTCTTCGGCAAATTGATTTAGGATTATACCTAAAGCCTTCCTAGGTTTTTTTCTATTAAAAACAAGGAATATCGGAGATGGGGATGGATTTAAGGAAGTTCTCTAGGTATATATTGGTTTAACCAAAGATATTTTTATGTGTTTAGAAAATAAGAGACGTGGTGTCCTTTTATAAGTGGGGGAGAGGACACACTTGGAATTATTAAAAAGATTAAAATATATTAATATCTTACTCGATAAAAATGGATAAAAAATGGGAAATTTATGACTATGATATGAGATAGGGTCTAAATATAGCCAGAAAATATAATTTAGAAAAGTTATTAGCCTATTTTAACCCTTATATCTTTTGTTTAACCCCAGATAAATCGGTTTTAACCTTAACCGTGGTAACCGATTTTTATTGTTTTTACTATTCATTTTGACAAAACTTAAACTAAAATAATTAAAATATATTAATTATTTTGATTAAAAACATGGAATCAATTTTATAAAATTAAATTCATATAATTGGTAGAATTAAATTTAAAATTAAATCTGTAAAACGTGATTAAAGTTCTTCAGAAATATGCCTTTTTAATTATAAAATTGATTTTATACCAAATTCAAGTATAATGTTGATTAAAATAAAATTTATTGGAATATTTTTAATCAAAATTAACTAAATAAATTTTAGAACTAATCCAAAATATAAATATACTCTATAAATACTTGAAAAGAAAAGACAATTTTTTAGTAAAAATCAGTATTTTTCGCTATTCGTTAAAATAAAACTTTTTCAGAAAATTATGAAAAAATAATCCTAAGATAATTTTGAAATTATGAATTAAAAAATTAATTTAATTTATTCTCATTAAAATTATATAATTTTTAAATCATGATTTTAAACAAAACTATATATTATATGAAAACCCAATTTGTTTAGAAATAAATCTTTTTCATTTTGATTGAAAATTACATAATATTCTTATAATGAATATAACTATATAAAATATAGTTAATTAATATTAAAAAATCATGAAAATTATTCATCTTAAAATTAAATTTTTCATTACATTCTTCCACTCTTTTGGATATTTTGACCTCTCAATTTTATTCATTACTTAAATAGGTGGGGGATATTTTTCTTTTATAGCATTTTCAGATTCCATGTTTCTTCTTTGATCATATGGTTTTACACAAAATATTAACCTATAAAATAAATTTATTGCACAAAAATTTATATCTAAGGTTAATAGTATGTACATGTTCCTTATAAGAAATGTTTTCTTCCAACTGAATTACTTTAGGGCTCAAAGCGCAAGATTCATCTATCATATATTTTCTTAACAAAAAAACATGAAATACATCATATACCTGAGATAAACTTTGATGAAAGGATGATAAATAATAAATAAAGAAATTATTATTTATAATTTTGAATGATCTAATGATCCATTTTCTTAACTTTCTCTTTTTACCAAAACACATAATACTTTTCCATGGCGAAACTTTAAGAAAAACATGACCGACTACCTTAAAAGAGAGATATTTCCTCCAGTTATCTGCATAACTTTTTTTCATTCTCTAATTATTTATCATGTTATAATAAATAATTATCACTTTATCAACCATTTATTCTATAAATCATTGCCCTAACAACTTTTTTCCCCAAATTCATCCTAATAAGTTGGAGTCTGACACCGCTTTCCATATAATTCTTCAAAAGGTTACATTTGTACACTCGAATGAAAATTATTATTATTAGAAAAATCAACCAAATTAAGATGTTGATACCATATTACCTAATAATCTATTCAAAATTCTTGAAGACTATTCTCTAATGTTTATATCATTCACTCTAAATATCCATCAGATTGAGGATGAAAGGATATACTAAAATTTAATTCAGTAAAAAAATACTTCTAAAGTCCATTATAAAAATTAGAGGTGAAACCAAGATCATGATCAAGTAGAATGGAAAGTGGGACTCTATGTAATCTAATTATATATTTAACATAAATTTGTGAAAGTTTAACCTAATACATATTTTCATGAATGAGAAGAAAATGAGTATATTTTTTAATCAATAAACAATTTACCAATTCTTCTTATTACCTTAAGATGTCTTTTGTAATCCCACAATGAAATCTATGAATATATTCTCTCATTTAAATTATGGAACTAGAAAATTTTGATTAATTCCCTTTGTTAATTTTCATTTTACTTTAACCTATTGACAAGAAAAACATTTCATAATAAAATTTTCAATATCTTTCTTCATTCCTTCCCACTATAAATATTCCCAAAGGTATCTATACATTTTTGAGTCGTCAAGATGAATAAAAAATAGAGAGTTATAGTCCTAACTAAACATTTATTTCTTCAAATTAGGATCACATGAAACACATAAACTTTTTATAGATCCTAAAATACTTTCTTTTTCAAAATTAAATTCAGGAAACTTACCTTTATTTACCAATTCTACAATTTACGATAAAATACTATCTTACTTATGATATTTCTTAATATTTTTTGAAAAATATAGCTGTAGTGACACCTAAAAAATATAGGGAGTCCCTGTATACATAATATATAATAAAAAATTCATAGAAAAATTAACCGAAGGATCATATTCTAGGAGTATCATGGTTAACAATGCTTTATCTTTTAAACTTAAAGCATTAACTACTCTATTTAAATTTCCTAGATGGCAATGAATTGTATGATCATAATATTTTATCAATTCCATACATCTATTATGTATCATGTTCAAATATTTCTAAGTGAATATATACTTTAAACAATTATGATCCATATATATTTCACACTTTACTCTATATAAAAGATGTATCCAAATCTTTAAAGCAAACACTAGAGGCACCGGTTCAAGGTATTGTGTAGGATAATTTTTCTCTTGAGATTTTAATTTATGTGAAGCATAAACAATTACCCAATCATTCTACATTAAAACACAATCCAGTCCTTTCAATGAAGCATCACTGTAGATAACAAAGTCACCATTTCTTGATGATAGGGCCAAAACTAGATCAGTCACTAATCTTATTTTTAATTCATGTAAACATTTATCACATTCCTTTGTCAGATGAAGTTAACTCCATTTCATGTTAACTTGGTTAGTGGGATAGATAATCATGCAAATTTTTTAACAAACCATTGGTAATAACCTCCTAATCCAAAAAACTAGGAATCTCACTAACATTTTTAGGTATTCTCCATTCTTCAACCACTTTAGTTTTAATAGGATTAATAATATTACTTCTTTATTTATGATATGTCTAAGGAAAGAAATATTTTATAACAAAAAATCACATTAAATAAATTTTCTTTATAACTTCTTTTATTTTAGGGTTTTTAGAACTATCCTTATATTTTTTTCATGATCCTCATAAATTTTTGAATAAAAAAATGATCATAAATAAATACAACCACAAACTTATCCAAATATTCATAGAAAACACTATTCGTAATATCCATGAATAAAACTATAGTATGTTTTAAACCAAAGACCTTAGAAATGAACTCATAATTACCATACCTTGTAAAAAGATCTATCTTAGGGATGTCACCCTACTTCACCTTCAAATGATGGTACCCAGACATATGAAAAATCTTTGAAAAATACTGAGCTCCCCTAAGCGAATCAAACAAGTCATCAATGTGAGGCATTTGATAATAATTATTATTAGTGATGTTATTTAATGATCTATAATCAATTTAAATCCTTAAGTAACTATATTTATTTTTAACAAATAAAACTGGGGCACCCCATGGTTATGTTCTTGGAAGAATTAAACTTTCATAAAGAAAGTCTTGTAAATGAATTTTCAATTAAAGAAGTTATTTTTGATCTATTCGAGAAGGGGGATTTGAAATTTTCTTAGTATCAGGAACTAAGTCAACAATATATTCAACTACTTAATATAGTATAATACTAGGAAACTCATTAGAAAAAATATCTATATATTCTTTTACTACCAGAACATCATTAATATGAATAGTTTCATTAGTTTCAACAATATGAGAAAGATAAATTTCATTTTTATCTTTTAATAGTTTCTAGTATTCTTGATATTTTATCAAATTTATGAATTAATTATTATATACAAACTAAAAATCATTTCATAAAATAACTTATTTGGATCTATAATCTTTCTTAGCAAGATAAACTAAAATCCAATCTATACCCATAATAACATCATATTCAAAAATGGGTAATACAATAATTTTTGTTGGGAAAACACCTGAAAAATTAATAATAAGAAGTTATTTATAAGTTCTTGTGTCCTTAATACTACCCCCAAACATTTTTACCAAAAGTCCCTAGTTCATTTATTGAGGTGAAATTTTTATTTTATCAGAAAATTTATTAGAAATGAAAAATATATAGACCCTAAATCAAATAATACATCATCATAATCTAAATAAATAATAAATGTTTCTATTAACACTTCATTCTATGGACCAATATCCATTGAATTAGTTTCAAATTATTTCACCACACCCTTATACTTATAGTCTCACTACTTCCCATCATTCATTATCTTCTTCAGATATTTTAATGCAACAATGAGACATATGACCAAACTTACCACATTAGAGTCACTCACCAAATTTTTTAAGACATTCCCCATGGTACTTTTCTCCTCACCTATCAAAAATGAAAACTTTATTTTCTTACCCTCATATTTATTTGATGGATTATTCCCATTTTTATGTTTTATGGACCTATTTTTATACTTGTTTTTCTAAAACACGTAATAATAAAAAAACATCATTTCCACATTCTTGGAACATTAAATAAGTTTCTCATAACTATTAAATTTTCAAGTGGCTAAAGCTCTTTGGTATATTGGATTTAATACTAAGTAAAACTAATAAATTTTTATACCAAGATCCAAGATACAATTTGGTGGATCACTTTCCAATTAGGTGAAGTTTTATTTATATGCAACCACTAAATATTCCTCCTTCTACCTCGATTCCAAGAATTTCTTTTCCATCTAAATCCAACCAACCTTAGGAAAATATTTCTCAAAGAAAAGTTTATTAAATATGTTCCATTCCATGGTATAAATATCTTATATTTCTCTAGTATTGTTAAACATTAACCATAAATGATTAGATTCACCTTAAAAATTATAAATAATAAGAGTTACCTTTTGATTATCTTAATAACCCATGACTTAAAATATCTTTTCAAGAGCTTTAATCCATCCATCAATTACTACAGAGTCAGAAGATCCACTAAATACTGGATGGTGTTATAATTACCCAATCTTTCCATATATGTATATTACATATTTTTTTATATAAATATTAATTATATTACACAAACACTTGTATGAGGACCGTAATAGTTTAGTGCCTTTGAAAAAATGGAACACATTATTATAATTTTGTGAAAGATATTCAAAATCTCCCATAAAGATCTTACCCTTTATTACTCCTACTTAAAACCTTGGTTTATAACCTCAGGAAAGGAAACATAAGAAAGGGCGATCTCATTTGTTCAGTATGGGTAAAAATGAAAGATAATTAATTATAAGATGAGAATACGATTTTGAAAATAGAAGCATAACATTTGACAAACATACCCTGTATATCAAATATCACAATCTTGAATGATGGGATTAAAGTTTAGATATTCATAAGACATGAATCATAATATAATCAAAGAAAATTATCCATGATAGTATAACAATGGAATAAGACATGGAATTTTTGGCATACACATAATCTTATAATATCTCTTGTCAATGATACCTACCAAGACAATCATAGTAAGTCAATATTGGGCTAATCACATGTGTACATACTTTAGGCCTGGTATGAACTCTTGTTTATCTTATAGTTATAGTTTTAGGATGACCTCCCATTTACCCTATTTTTTTAGTATTAGGATTACCTCCCATGTACCCTCTTATTGTGTGCTAGGAGGACCTCCCTTGTACACTCTTATTGCGTTCTTAGGATGACCTCCGGTGTACCCTATTGTTATGTGCTTAGGATGACCTCCCATATAACCTTTGAGATATTAGAACATTTATCATTACCCAATGAATTTTATGGAGATATAGGTCCCAAACATCAAATAATAAAATAATACATATATGTTACATAATATTTTAAATCATTCATCATGGTAGAAATCATGAAAAGAAATGGTTATCATAAACATTTCATCATAGCACATCTCATTGAAAAGTAACAAGATTCATATAATTCATTCTATAAAAACATAAAAAATTAAACAAAAAAATATTAATGGTATACTTGTATCATATACCTAGTAAGGTATGAGTAACACCAATGAAGTCATATTAGATGAAAAATAATTCTGAAAGATCTTTTTAAAATATTTCTTAAGGAAAACATCATTTCTTCTTTGAAAAATTCTTTCAAAATCATAAAACTTTTATAAAAAAATTTCATTTAAAATAATATTTAAAACTTATAAAGTAGTATTTTAACCCATTTTAAACATACTTTAAATCCATTTTCTTGAAAATAATTAAAATACCATTTAAAACACTTTTAAAACATTTTTAGAAAACATTGTTTTGAAGGAACACAGATTTATGACTGAAGAGAGAATGACAGTAAATGAAGCTTAAAATATCATGATAAAAAATGTCAAATATATTTATATACACATATTAAAATAATATAGGTTCATAACATAACATGTTTCTCAAGGAATACAAATTGAGTAAAAAACTGCCTTACCGATTTGGTAACTCTTGAACCGTAAAATCCATGAAGGAGAGATAATAAAATGGATATGTAAATACCTATAAATTTAAGGATAAAGATTATATATTACATTTATGGGTAGTATATACACCACACAAAATAAATTATTAGTGAATATGGCATAAGTCTCACAGAAATAAAAGCGAGACTAGAAATCCCATTACCTTATGTCTTAACTCTCATCGTACTCATGAAAAATTCTTAAAAAATAAATATAAGTTTACTATAAATATATTATAGAACCATATTTAATTATATCATACCATATATTATTTACTTATTGAATTATATTACACTTTTATTTACAATTACCTATTAATGTTATGTTTCGGGTAATAACCGCATTGTTTTTCGCATGTTTTATTAATTTGTTATATTTTTGGTCCTCTTACTCATATCATGATTTCATAATATCAAGAATGATAAACATGATATAAAAAAATATATTAATTATATATATATTTATAATAATCTATAAAATATATAAATATAAAATGAAATACACCATTGATGGAGACGGTTGGCCGTGCGTACACCTGAACGTTGTTTCAATTTTCTTGTCAGATTGAAAGAAATAAAGTAAATTAAATATATGTGTGTATATATATATTATAATAAAAATAGTATTAATATGTCATATTTATCATATAAATTCAATAAATCCATCCTTAATACATTCAATGTAAAGTGTGAACGAATCACATCACTTTGAGGAGGAGGTAGTCCACACGTCCACTAACAAAGTTATCATACTTCAAAAAATGGAAAGCATGAAGGTATGTGTTATATAATAAATACAGATAAATAAATACCTCATAAATATAATATATATAATATAATAATATAAATAAAATCATTATTTCCAACCTTTAAAGGGGAAAATGGAAGATAAAACAACATTGGTTTGTGAGGCAGTATATCGCCACACACACGGATGATGATTACGTATCCCATTTGATGGAAGTGTGTTTGAGTGTCAGTAAAAAACTTAATATTTAAACATATAAATATATTTAGGATAATATGGTTGTTATATAAACATGAAATAAAAATAATTTAGGGGTTTCAAGTAATAAATAAAACAAAAACATTCATTGATGAACGTTACCTCTTCTTTGGATATCTCCTTTTGGTTTGCACCAAAGGAATTCCTTAGTTGGATTTCTTCCCAAAGAAAGGATTATAGGATGAAGTGAGGAAAGTTGGTAGGATAATTTAATAGTGGATTTATGAACCAAATAGGTTCTGAAGTGTGAAAAAAAAGAGGTTCCCTTTTAAAAAAGAGGGGAGGGATACTTTTGGAATTTCTCAAAAGATTAATTTATAATAAATTAAATATCAATAAAAATACCTAAAAAAGGAAATTTATTAAAAGATAATATATTATATGGTTCTAATATATTAATATAATAAATTTTATTCAAGTTTTGGAGTTATTTTAAAGATTATCATTTTGATTAACCCTTAATTAACCCATTTTAATTTTAACTATGGTAACCAATTTTTCTATATTAAGAGGATGTAATTTTTAATTATATAGTTCAAATTGGAGCATAAATGGAAAATTTATGATATTATAGAACATATATCACCCAATTTGTCCTTATTTAATATTTTTATTATTTATAAATTATTTAGTAAAATATTATTTTCATAAAGTCTCATAAGTGTAAATTTTGACATTATTCATTAGTTTGACTTTAAGAAACTCAAGACAACAAAATATATTCGAAATAAATAATTTAATAAACACCTAATATATAAAAATAATCTATAAAATTCTTTTATAACCTAAATTAAGTCAAATTATATTTCTTTTAATATTTATAATATCATTTAATTGATTGTTTAATTAATTGAATAATTACCTTATTGTCATTTAATAATTATTTATGATAATTATTTCTTCTCAAAAATTTTACAATAAATTTCAATGATGTATATAAACATTTTATATTTAATCATAAAACATATGGCCAAGCATATCTTCTATTTAATTCCATATAAAAATATTATACTTATTAAAAGTAAGAGTGCAATATTTTGTCACTCTCTTTGATTTTAATAATATCTAAGTACTTTTTATGGAAAAGTGTCCATTAAATAATTAAATTTATAACCTTAGGTGTTAAATTTTAAATTAAGTTTATAAAATAATATTTTTTAATTTTTTGGTGCATTTTTATAATATTTATAATATTATTTTTACCCTTGATTACCCGAATTACCCTTAACTATGGTAATAAAAATTAGTAAAGCTACTATTCATATTGTCCAAAAAATAAAAGAGACTTATTTAATTAAATTTTAACTTATAATTCCAAATATGGAATAAAATTGTCAAAATATAAAACAAAAAATTTGCTAAAATTAATTAAAAATTAACACTATTGATGGAAAGAAAAAATGGGGTTTTAAAGTGAAAACGTTTAGAAGATCAAAATGCTTTTAAATCCAAATCCAATGTGGAATTAATTAATATGAATTAAATTAGATTAAATAATATAATATTTATCTAATTATACTTTAAAACCAATAAAAAATATAATTTAACACTATAAATTATTTATACAAAAAAATATGTTTTCAATTAAAATTCAGTATTTTTCACTATTCATGAAAACATTAAATTTATCATAAAAATTCCAAAAATTCAATCAAAGTAAATTTTAATTTCCCAATTTAAAATAAGAAGTTTATTTTTTCAAATATAATTTATAGAAGTGTCAAAAACTAGATTGAAAATAAGTGCACCACCAAAAGGTGACAAAACTGCTTTTTTGAAAAATACAATTTTTAAGCATAAAACTAGATTTTTTTATATCATGCCTAGAAAAAACAAATTATGAATGTTAAAAATTATACTGAATATTTTATACATAAATTTAATTAATATAATACAAAAGTGCGATTTATTTATTTAATTTGTAAAAAATACCCCTGTGCGCATTTTAATAGTTTTTTAGAAAAATATTTCCCTCTAATTTCAAAAGGGTTTTACATGTTTAAACAATAATTTCATAATTAAGTTAATAATATTCATAACCTCCATTATAATTTCTAGGTTATAATTATATTTTTTAAATAATTATACCAAATAAATTATGTTTCGTAGAAACTCAGTGTTGTATGTAATCCAAGCTAGCCGGTGTTGCATGTAACGCAAGGAATCAAAGAAATAAAATTATTTAAGAAAATATGTTTCATAAAAATATAGGGGTGTTAAATTATACCCCAATTAAAATTAATTTATCTGTCAATATTCATCAGGGTCATCAAAGTTTTAATACATGAAAGTTTCCTTCATAGAAATCCACATCGTAAAAATGAATACTAAAACTTCATTTTTAAAAAAGAAAGTTGGAAACTTAATGGTTACCCAAAGTAACTCAAAACTATATTTTCCACATAGGATAAGATATGTGGTAAGTTAAAACATTGATATATAAGATAAAACAAACTATTAATTTCTAAGGGTGAGTGATAAAGAATATGGTCATTAAAAGTTTAATGACCACAAAAATGTGGACCAAATAGTTTTGAAAATGGTCATTGATATCATAATAAATAATTATAGTAGGATAAAATTTTATTTCAAAAATCAATTGAGAAGGAATAATTACCTGATTTCATCTCATAAGTACAATCTCACTCTTTTGTTGTGCCTTTATTAATCTCTACTACATTTCTTACTTGAAGAAATGAAGTTGAAATTGTAATACCAATAGAACTAGTGAATCATAAGATCCCTAATAGTATGGCTAGTAATTCCTTATATTTATAGTTATAACCATAATAAAATGTTTAGCATATATTATATAATACACATAAATCTTCATATGGTTAAGTAAAACATTAATATCTAAAACCTCATTCAAAGGTCAACACAAACCTTTTCATAAATGGTTAACCTTATAACCATTTCAGCATTCAAAATTTATACAAAGGTTACGAAATTTGTAAAAAACAACTAAAAATTAATCCCCAAAATATCATAAATTATCTCTTTATTTCTATATACCAAACATGTTAATACCTTCATCATGTATTTTGTAAAACCATATTTAATACACACATGATTATTAATTCCTTATATAATCTATTTTCTTATAAAAAATATTTTAAAAGGAATATAGGTTTTTACCAATAGAATATATTATTTAATTATTCTATAACCCAAGTAAATCACATGAAATTTCACTAACGGATGAACAATAATAAATCCAAACATGAAATTCCCAACTAAGGAGAGGAGTATAAGCATTCCCTAATTATCATAGTTCACTTCATCCATTATCATAGCTTAATATTTATATTTTTCCTTTCTTACTCAGGGGTTTTTGTGGTTTATCATCCACATTAGTCCTTGGACTGGGGAACTTGTTAGTATAATTCCCAAAATACTT
The DNA here is from genome assembly GCA_963277665.1 of Viscum album. NCBI lineage: Eukaryota > Viridiplantae > Streptophyta > Magnoliopsida > Santalales > Viscaceae > Viscum > Viscum album. The sequence continues at coordinate 1,891,155,813 of OY728122.1, read as the reverse complement.
GAAATTGAAATAGAGAATAGTGGTAACTTTATTTTTTATAGATTTCTCATTATTCACATCATTAAATACCTTATTACCATCACTTCATTATTCATATTCTTGATAACGTTCCTTTCTAAACTTATAACACCCTCTTGTACCTTTTTGGAATTCACTTGAGTGCTTCTTCTCACATTTATGGAATACAGATACCTAGAATTTATTTCCACCATTTAAGTTTTCATGAGTCTTGATCTTACTTTTCTTATCAAAACCAGAGTAATAGTGGGAATATACAATTTTCATTTCTACATTTAGTGCACATCAAATGACTTCTTCATAACTACTAAATATTCTTATAGAAAATAATTTTTGGAGACTTGGTTTTAGGCCATCAAATAATTGATCATTTTTTTTCAAGGATGATGATTAATCCAAAATAATACCTTACTAGTCTTTTAAAATTATCTTCATAGGTACCAATAATTTATTATCCTTTTTCTTGAGCTTAAGTAATTACTTCTCTATCTTTTTTTGAAGAATAAAAGGGAGGTAATTACTGAAAAATATCCCCTTAAACTATTCCCTTTCCTTAGATTAAATATCTTATTGTTCCCCCGTGTTCTTGATAAGAGTCCACCACTGATCAAATTCACATTCCAAATGATAAATAGCCAAAATTAATTTTTCATACTTTAAACACTAAAGGATAGAATATATATTTTCAGTGCTACCGATCCATTGTTTAGCTACAAGTGGATCATAATACCCATTGAAAGAAGATGGACAATGCCTCATGAAGGACTCAACAAAAAATTATTCCTGACCTCATAATCAAGGTAAATCACCTTAAATCTATAATATATTAGGTTTAATCCTAGGTTTTTCATTATTGTTACCAAAATTTTAGGATTATAATCTATATTTAAACTTATCCTAAATGACTTACTTAGAAATACCCTTAGAAATTTCTCTAAATATCTAACTAATGTTTTCTCATCCTAGTTTCCAAAGGTTGACTAAACCTTTTCTATGATACCAACTATAATGACCTAGTATTTTAATATTTGTATATTACTTGTTTTTTAGATGAATATTCATTATATCACAAAAAAACATTCCCAAGAATTGTAAAAGTTTAGTTCCTTTTTAAACTTGGAACATATTCTTCTAATTTGGTGAAGGATATTCAAAATATCCCATAAGGATATTCCACTTTAGGACTACTAATTAAAACATTTATTTATAACCTAGGTAAATGAAACATAACAAAGGATGATCTCATATTCTCAATAAGGGTAAGCATGAAAGATACATAAACATAACATGAGCATAATGGTATGAAAACAAGATCATAACATTTTAGAATCATACCCTATATATCAATGGTCATAATCTTGAATCATGGGATTAATATTTGGAAGTTCATAAGACATCATAAGGTAATCAAAGAACATGATCCATGAGAGTATAAAAAATTTCACAAGACATTGAATTTGTGGTATACACATAATCTTAGAATATCTTATGCCAATGATACCAACCAAGATATTCATAGTAAGTTATGCTTGGACTAATCACCCGTGTACCTACTTCGTTCTTGGGATGAACTACCATGTACCTTCTAGTGTCAGGATTAGGATGAACTTATTTTTACCCTCTTGTTGCATTCTTAGGAAGACCTCTCATATACCCTCTTATTTTGGGTTTAGGATGACCTCCTGTGTACCCTCTTGTTATGGGCTGAGGATGACCTCCCAAATACCCTCTCGTTATGGGTTTAGGATGACCTCCCATGTACCCTTTGATATATTAGAACATTTATCCTTACCCAATGCATTTTAGGGAGATATAGGTCCTAATTTTCACATAATTAAATCATATATATATATATATATGTGCCACATGATTTTAAATTATTCATCATGTTAGAAATCCTAACAATAAATGGTTATAGTAAACATTTCATCATAGAATATCTCATTGAAAAGTAATGGGATTCATATAAATAATTCCATAAAATCATAAAACATTCATTGAAAAAAATTTGAATGGTATCCTTGTTTCATATCCCTAGTAAGACATGAGTAACACCAATATATGTCATCTTAAATAGAAAATAATTTTAAAATAACTTTTTAAAACATTTATTGAGGAAAATATCCTTTCCTATTTGAAAAATGATTTTAAAATCATAAAACATTTTTCAGTAATTTTTTTATTGAAAATAATCTTGAAAAATCACAGAGGAATCTTTGAAACCATTTTAAACATCTTGTAAATCCATTTTCTTGAAAATTCTTAAAATATCATTTAAAACACTTTTAAAACATTTTTAGAAAAAATTGTTTTGAAGGAATATAAATTTACGACCGAAGAGAGAATAAAATTACCTGAATATTAAAATATAATTAATGTAATTACATTCATTATAAAAAATGTCAAATTTCATAACATACACCTCTCAAAAGAGTATAGGTGCATAAGACAACGTGTGTCATAAAGAAGGAAAATTGAGACAAAAATTACCTTAATGATTTGGTAACTTTTGAACTGTAAAATACATTAAAGAGAGATCATAAAATGGATATGTAAATACCCATAAATTTAAGGATAAATATCAAATATTACATTAATGTGAAGTATATACACGACACATAATAAATGAGTGGTGAATATGGCATAAGTTTTGCAAAAATAAAAGTGAGACTAAAAATACCCATACCTTATGTCTTGACTTTCATCTTACTCATGAAAGACTCATGTATAATAAATATAAGTTTATTAAATATATATTAAAGAACTATATTCAATTATATAATACCATATATGATTTAATTATGTCCTTATATTACCCATTTATTAACAATTCCATGTTAAAGTTATGTTTCGTGTATTAATCGCTTTGTTTTTCGCATATGTTTTAATTTGTTATACTTTTGGTCCTACTAAATATATCACGATTTCATAATATACATAATGATAAACATGATATAAAAATAATATATATTCATTATATATGTATTTATAATAATATATAAAAGATATATATAGAAAATGAAATACACCATTCATGAAGATGGTATGCCATACATACACATGAATGTTGTTTCAATTTTTTTATCATATTGAAATAAAGATATTAAATAACATATATATGTATATATATATTATAATTAAATTATATTTATTATGTAATATATATAATATATATTTACTAAACTCATCCTTAATACATTCCATGTAATGTGTGAACGAATCACATCGTTTTGAGAAGGCAGTAGTCCACACATCCACAAAAGAAGTTATTGTGTTTTGATAAAATAGAAATTATGAAGGTATGTGATGTATAATAATTAAATAATCATAAATAAATCATAAATATCATATATATCATATAAAAATATAAATTCCATCATTATTTACAACCTTGAAATGTGGAAATGGAAGAACAAACAACATCGGTTTGCGAAGCGATAGCCTGCCCTACACATGAATGATGATTGCATATCCCATTTGAGGGAAGATTGTTTGAGTGTAGGTCAAAAAATTAATATAAAAACATATCAGTATATTTATGACACTTAGTTTATTATATAAACATTAAATAAAAATAATTTAGGGGGTTCAAGGAAGAAATAAAACAAAAACATTCGTTGATGAATGTTACCTCTTCTTTAGATATCTCATTTTCGTTTTCACCAAAATACTTCTTTGGTTGGATTTATTCCAAAATAAAGGATTCTAGTATAAAGGGATGAAGGTTGGTATGATATTTTAATAGTTATTTTCTAATACAAATAGGTTTTAAAGTGTGATGAAAAGAGAAGAAGAGGTTCCCTTTTATAAGAGAGGGGAGGAGCACTTTTGGAATATCTCAAAAGGTCAATTTATAATAAATTAAATATCAATAAAAATACCACAAAAGGAACTTTATTTGAATATTAGATATTATAATGTTGTAATATAATCAAATAATTTGTTTTATACATGTTTTGGTGTTATTTTAATCCTTATCATTTTGATTAACCCTTAATTAACCCATTTTGATTTTAACTAAAGTAACCAATTTTCTATATTAAGAGGATGTTATTTTTACTTAAAAAGTTTAAATTGGACAATAAATGTACAATTTATGACATTTCATACCATATATCACCCTATTTCCCCTTATTTAATATTTTTAGGATTTCTAAATAATTTAAAAAAATATTATTTTCATAAAGTATCATAAGTGTCAATTTTGATACTATTCATTACTTTGACTTTAAGAAACTCAATACAACAAGATATATTCAAAAAAATAATTTTATACGCCCCTAATATATAATAGGAATATATAAAATTCGTTTATCACCTAAATTAAGTCAAATTTTATTTCTTTTAATATTTATAATATCATTTAATTGATTGTTTCATTAATTGAATAATTACTGCATCATCATTGTATAATTATTTATTATAATTATTTCTTAAATAAAATTAAAAAATAAATTTAAATGATGTATATAAACCTTTTATATTTCATAATAATATATAGTCTAAAATATATTCTATTTAACCCCATATTAAAAATATTATACTGATTAAAAGTAAGAGTGACATTTTTTCACTCTCTTCGATTTTAATAATTTCTAAGTCATTTTCATGGAAACATGTCCATTAAATAATTAAATTTAGAAACTTATGTGTTAATGGTAATATTAAATTCATAAAATAACATTTGGAAATTTTTTAGGGTAGTTTTATAATATTTATAATATTATTTTTACCCACAATTACTCGACTTAACCTTAACCGTGGTAATAAAAATTACTAGTTACTATTGATATTGTCCAAAAAATAAAAGGAAAATATTTACTAAATTTGGAACTTATAATTCCAAATAAGTAATCCATTTTTCAAAATAAAAAACACATAATTGGATAAAATTAATTTAAAATTAATCTCATTGATGAAATGAGAAAACAAGTTTTTAAAGTAAAAATGTCCAAAAGATAGAAATGTTTTTATATCCAAATGCAATATGAAATTTATTCCTATAAAATAAATTTAATTAAATGATATAAAATTTATATAATTATAATTTAAAACTAATCAAAAAATATAATTTAACATGATAAGTTATTTTTATGAAGAATTATTTTTCAATTAAAATTCAGTAACTTTCATTGTTCATTAAAACATGAAACTTATCAAAAAAGTACAAAAAATTCAACCAAAGTATATTTTTATATCCAAATTTAAAATAATAAGTTATTTTTTCAAATATAATATATAAAATTTTCAAAAACTATATTTAAAACAAGTGCGCCATCAAAAGGAAACGAATGTTCTTTTTAGAAAAATATAGTTTTTAAGCATAAAACTAGATTTATTTTTATATCATGTGTAGAAAACACATAATTAGAATGTTAAAAATTATATTTAATATTATATATATATATTTCATGAATATAATACAAAAATAGTGATTTATTTATTTTATTGGTAAAAAATACACTTGTGCGCATTTAAATAGTTTTTTCAGAAAAATATTTCCCTTTAATTTCGAAAGGGTTTTACATGTGTAAAAAATATTTTCAAAATTCTATTAATACTATTCATACTATACATTATAATGGATAGATTATAACTGTCTTGTTTAAATAATTATAACAAATAAATGATGTTTCATAGAAACTCAGTGTTGCATGTAACGCAAGCTACATCGATGTTGCGTGTAACACAAGACATCAAGGAAATAAAATTATTTAACAAACAAATATATCTCATAAATATATTGGGGTTTAACTGGTGTTTTATCATAAAATGATCCACTCTAGACATGTTCCTATATGGTAGATCTGATTTATCTCTAGAATGGATACTGCAACCATTTATAGTCCATGTCATCTAAGCCATCACAACAACAAACTACTCTGTTCCAATTCCAGCCATTCTAGGTTGTTGATTTGGAGTGATATTGTCCTCTTGGTGCCTTCCTACTTCATCTTACTAGTTTCCTCTATGGAAAACCATTATGAATATACATACTTTACAAGAGGCAATATGGTAATAAAAAAAATTCTATATCATGATAACCATAAATTTTAATCTATTTATGGGTATTACTTTATCATAATCTCTAAAATTATCAAAACCTTTCATCTGATACCAACTATAAGGACTCAAAATTAAACAATCCATACTTTTATTCCTTAGAAAATAATTCATTTTATTATATTCCCAAATAACTTTTAGGTATATTTTTTGAGAATTTGGTCATCATCATTATATAAATAAATATTACATCAAAAAGTTGAAACTTCTACTTAGTAACCATTTCCACAAAAATAAAAAGATTTTAGGATATAATAAAATTTATTTTCATGAACTATCTTCAAAATTTTCATATTTACCTCATCCTTGTCCTTAATCATCTATAAAACCCTACGAAAAACATTTTAAATCATGGGATGAGAACAAAAATCTTGGTAAAGGAGATATAAAAATAAAGAAAGAAACTTATTAATCCATGAATAATCATAATTTTTTTCCTTTTCAAAAAATAGAATTTAACTAAAAATAAACATTTTATTACCTAAGAAATAAAATTTATACCCAAATAATTTCACAACTCATTTCAAAAGAAATCTTAAATCTAAAATAAAAATCATAATGTTTTATTTTCAATCATGAAAAACTCATGAAAACTTTTTCCAAAAAAGTTTATAGATTTCAAACTTATGAAGTAGTTTAAAATTACATTTTAAATTTAATCTCATTTGATTACCTTGTGAAATAATAACATTTCCATGAAAACCCATATAAATCATAGAAAAATAATATAGGTAACATGAGACATCATCTCCATATCACTCTTACAATAAATATTATAAATGAAATAACCTACCTAGAAAATTTAAACAATATCGTAGGAGAAACCTAACCATTTAACTCCATCCCTTTACCCAATTCATTTGAGATCAATATCAGCCTCAACCGTTATCATGAGATATATTGGAATCAAGTATAATAATAAGCTCTATTGGGATCATCCATCATCATAAAAAATTATCATGAACCATAACATAATCATAACACATGAAAGCTTGTATTTCCATCATCATTCTCATAAAAATATTCTTTACTCAGATATGAAATTTTTTTTAGGATATCAAAATATAAATTTCATTTAAATATATTTTTTTAAAATACCTATAACAAAGGGAAATATGGTTATTCTTTGATGAAAAAATGGAATCATGTAAATGAATCCAAAAATCACATAATAGTTAGAGTGGTGGGAAATACCGTTGACACCATATATATTCTATATAAAATATATAAAAATATTCCTTTTGAAAATATTTGAAAGGAAGTAAAAAGAGACATAAAATGTATTTTATAATTCATTTATATCCATATAAATACATATATAAAATAATTTTATGAATATGGACATTTAAGAAAAATATTTAGAAGATAAATCTTTAAAACATTTAAAATGCGGGTTTTCAGGTAAAGTATCTCTTACCATGAGTCTGAGTCATCATGTATGTTCTTTGTATTATTAAATATTTAACTTATGGTAATTAATTACTTTCTTAATAAAAATTTTAAATTTTATTATTCCCTTTATTTTATTTATTATCATGTCATATAAAATTACTTAATCAATTAACTCCATGTCGGGTGTTTTGAAGATATTCAGCTCATATATCAAAAATAACTTCTGCAGATTGAATATGGTCAAAGTGAACATTATTACATAATATAAAAAATATTAATCATGTAATAATTATAATTTTTATACATTAATTATAATTTTAAAACCAACCATGAAATATGGTTATGAAAAATGAATTATGTTACAAACATAGAGACAGTAGGCCATACGTATGTGTGGGTAACATTTCCATTTATCTAAAAAAATGATGAAAGGAAAGAAATTATCATTTTATATTGAAAAAATAATTATTATATCAGAAATATAATATTTTTTCTTTAATTACACTTACATATATCAATAATGGTATGTGATCACTAAACACAAATCACATCACTTCATGGAGGTGATATTCCACACATATGCATGGACGACATTTTCATTTTTCAATAGATGGAAATGTTATAAAGTATATGATATTTTATCTTTAAAGAATGATAAATATGTCATGAATGATATATATATATATATATTTATATTTATATTAAATGCATCGTTATATCCAACCATGATAGGTGATGGTGGAAAATGAATTACATCAATTCAGGAGGTGGTAGTCCACTATACACAAAATAGATGGTTTCATTTCCCATTTTAAGGAAGAAGGATATGGATTTTGGTTAAAAATTAACAAAAAAACATATCAGTATATGGAAGATAATTATGGTTTTTTTTCATCATGGTTAAAGAATATTTTAAGGAGGTTAAAAAATAAATAAAACAAAAACACTCGGTTAAGAATTATACATCTTCTCCGGAAAACCTCTTTAGGTTTATACAAAATCATTCCTAGGTTGATTTTCTGATCGAATAAGGACCTATAGAACATGGGGAAGGATTTAATTTTTGGGTATATTTTGGCAGAACTGAATGGATTTTTATGTTTGGAGAAAAGAGGAGAGGGGGTGTCCTTTTATAAGAGGGGGAGAGGACACACTAAATTTTTTAGAAAGATTAAAATATATTAATGTCTTACTCAAGAAAAATGGTTCCAAAATGGACCATTTATGAATATGAAATAAAACAAATTCAAAAAATATCTATAAAATATAATTTATTTAAGTTTTTATTATTATTTTAAACCTTATCTCTTTAGTTTAACGCTCGATAAATAGGTTTTAATCTTAACTATGGTTACTAATTTTTACTATTTACTATTCATTATGATAAAAAAGCAAGATGAAAAAATTAAACAACATTAATTATTATGTTTGAAAATATTTAATTGATTTTATCAAATTCAATTCATATAACTAGAAGAATATAATTTAAAATCAAACCTGCAAAACCATATGAAAAATGATTTTTTAGAAAAATGGGTTTTTTTAAGTATAAAAATGCTTTATTCCAAATTAAAGTATAACATTGATTCAAATAAAATTTATTAGATTATGTTTAATAAAAAATAAATAACAATATTTTAAAAATAATATAAAATATAACATGACTTTTTAAACACTTAAAAAAATATAGTTTTCAATAAAAATTAGTATTTTTCACTATACATTGAGAAATAAAACTGTTCAGAAAATTATAAAAAATTCATCCAAAGATAATTTTGGTATGATTAATTAAAAATTAATTCAATTAATTCAAATTAAAATTATATAAATTAGAAATCAAACTTTTAAATAATACCATATAATGAATTAGAACCCAATTTGGTTAGAAATAAATGTTTTTTCCTTTTGATTGAAAAATTACCTAATATTTTTATTGTGAATATAACTCTATAAAATATAATTACTGAATATTAATAACACATGAAAATTATTTATCTTAATATTACCTGGGTTGTTACAACCAATCTCTTGCTGATGACCAAGAGTCAAATCCATCAAGATAATCATCAACCTCAAACACTATGTATGTCACATATGGTGAAAATCATATAAAACGTATCATTGAAAATAAATTACATAAATCCCATCCTTAGTAACCTAAAATTTCAACTTGAGTAGGTGTTCATGACACAGAATCCTGATATCCGTCAAATGATTTGACACATTCCCATATCTTCTAACTACTAACTCCTTTAACACTAAGAAAAATATAATAAAGGATCTAAAACCACTTTGTAACTCCCTAAATTAGGTAAATAATAGAAAAAATGGTTCTTCACATGAACTTAGGTGTACTTCCTCATACAATAGGGGATTTTGACTAGAAGAGGGGGATTATGGTGGTATTGCGAGAACAATATACCCCTATATCTTTGTGCAAAATCACGATAAAGTAATGATGCATCATACACAATATGTAACCATAAAAGCACAGAAATTAGTATATAACTGAACATGATATAATAAAATGAAATACTATATAAAAACTTGAATGGTCATTCTCACACACAATAATTGATCGCCCACAATACCGATCACAAATATAGGATAACAAAAGAAATAAAATACAATGATCTATAAAAACTCTGATCCACACAACATACCCAATATCATCAATAGTCGAACAAAACTAGATTGATTAAGAACACTAAAGGAGCATTTCCACTTGACCATGAAACACTAGGCCTCTACCCTATTGATTATTTACCCTATACTCAACCTGAAAGCGGACATATGGTTTGCACGAGCACCAAGGTGCCTATATAAGGGGTTGAGAATATATCCTTAGTAGGCCACCCCAATGGTAGACTTATAATATAATATCATAAGTGAATGAACATAAAATATTCCTAGACCAATCTATACATAACCTAATCTAATAAATAAATAAATATAAAACAAAGAACCACTACCTAGGTGGACCAAATATTCCCTAAAACCAAACCTATATTGATCCTCAGGTTCAAAACCTCGATCGAACATACATGATTTGGTTAGTTTAGGATGGCTCTAGTCACATGAAAGGGACCAAAAAAACTATAATAGTATAACGACCTCAAGGGAATACACATATAACTTAGTCCAAGCCTAGTACCCATTTTTGATCCTGGGGTCTTTAACCTTGAGTAGCGATACCTATCTCGACCAGTGCCAGAATTTCTCTAAGAGAATCTAAATAGGGGAAATATTTATATACATCAAGGATCCCTTTAAGACACCTCCAATAATAATTATCATACCCTAGGGAATCATAAGGTATCCATTATCCTTAATCCCTTTGGTTGAACCCCATGGTTGTGCCTAGGAATTCTCGATATCAGGATGACATTTTATTTTTAGGAGGGGGAGGCCCTAGGAAATCCTATACATATAGGCATGTCTGATTCTTTGATGACCTAATAAATCAAACAGAATACCCTTTATGGATCCCAAAATCAATCTTTTGGGAATCCAGTAACACACAAATCCTTATTTGAACTATCATCGATGAATCCACCTGATCCTAATGGGTATCCTAGAAATTGATCGAGGGGATCCAACAGTATACCTTAGGATTTTCAACATCTGTGTTTAGAGATATATTCCCACCTAGCACCTCATATCAGCATTTTAATCCTAGGAATTACAAGAATTAATAATTTTATTTCTGTAATTCCATTCAAAACCTGACACTCAGGTATTTGAAATGGAATCACTATATCGTAGGAATCTCTGCCATCTTGGGTATTTCTGTATACCCACCATCAAGGGATACAATAATGAATCCAAGAAAACACATCTTTTTATTTACAAATGCATAAACCATTATATATTCTATAAAAACTAGGCATCCCCCCCCCCCAAAATACCATGAGACTAAATCCCATACATCACAGGAATCCCTAGGTTTGATCCATCTCAACAGGAAATTATTAAGCATCTTGGGAAATCAAAACAATTCTAGAAATAATGGATGATTCCCAATAATTCTGGGGAATCACATATCAAAACACAAAATAAATAAAATCATACAAAGCGTTGTTCAAAATATCGCACCCATAACCATAATTTCATCCTCATCGAGCTTACACATCAGTTCAGGTTTTAAGGTGACACTCGAAACCATCACTACCTAACTATATACACCTGATAACATATGGTCTTTTGATGGGGCACCAATCTAGGGTACCTTGGGTAAAAAATATTAAAAAGGATCCCTAAAATTGTTACCCATGGTAAAAAAAGTTAGGGGCACCCCAGTTGAGTAATTTTGATCTCTATCAAGTCTCAGGTTATAACCCGTCTCAGGGAGAATTTCACACTCTATAACAGTGACATAACACAATTAATTTTTTCAAGGTATAGCTCATGTCTAAGTTCATTTGGTTAATCCTTCTCACAAAAACCATTCATCCCACCCATTTTATAACTACCTAGGTAGAAACATATCACAAGGGAGATGTCCCCAAGACCATCCCTTTTCTATGTCACTCCAAGTTGGTTCAACCACCCAATCTATCTGCCTCTTCAAAATCATAACCAGATATCACTAACTAAGGAAATTATCATAATACCAAAAAAAAGGGCCTTTTATTTCCTATAAAATTCCTCCCATCATTCTCTTTACCTCTACCTTTGTCTCTTCCCACATCTCTCTCCTAAGAAACCATTGGATTCAATTATCGGAGGAGGAACCACTCCTTTATAACTCACTTTCCTTTAATTGACACTTAGATGTCCTAAAAACACCCTAAGGGTTCCACCATAACATTATATGAGGAATAATACTTAGAATGGACTCATCTTTATTCAATTTTTTTATTCAGGGCAAGAAATTATCCAAAACACCTCAATGGGGATAGTACACGACATTTACGTTCAAGTTCGTGGTGTTTACTCTCAAAACCCAACCTAAGTGTGTACCTCAACTTAAATAGGAATGTAAAACACAATTTCATGGTATGTAATTTTCCTAAATGGTTTGTAACCTACAAGGGGTCTCTATTCATGTTCCTCACATGGTTTCTAGCCAAGTCTTATACATGGCCTCTAGCCGTGTACTATATATAGGGTCTAGTTGTGTACCAAACATGACTATGTTCCCCTTACATGAGGTGTCCAAATGGGTGCTCATCCAGACGCTGAGTCACCCTATGTGGTACATCCTTTGAAATACATGTTGTGTATTACTTTATTATACCTATATCCCAAAATAAAAAACACATGGCATGGGTTCTTGGAAACCACATGCTGTGAAGTTAGGTTTCCCAAATGGAAATATTTTTTTATCTTCTTAAAATCTCATTTCTCCCCAAAATAACTATATATTACCCCCAAGGGGTCCCTAAAAAACAATAAAGGAATTTAAAACATAAAATAATTGAATTTTATGGGTATATATGGATTTTTTTAAACAACCTACCTTCAGGTGTAAAATACCGAAGCTTCACTCCTGAATCCATGATACACGCCCAATGATGCCTGATCCAGCTTTTTTGCATCTCCCTATTGTGATAACCTCCTATTATCTCCCTATTTATCTTTTATATAAACACCCAAAAGGAGTATTCCCCTCAGGAGTGAGTATAAATCTGTAATGAGGAAAGAAAAGTGAAAAAATGAAAAATTAAAATAAAAAGAAAAAGAAATGAAAAAGGGGCTCGGGCTTGACCCCATTGCCTGTAGAGAATTTATGAATCGAATAGGTAAAAACCCCCTTTCTAGGTTCAATTACAGAGTTGGAATATCAGTATGATTATTTTTAAAAAGATATCACCAAAAAAATTCACATGAATAATTAATATTTAATTAATTAAATATTAAATATTCATTGAATATCTAAACGACTTGGATTCCCACCAAACTCGTATTATTGGGAGTGCATAAAAAATATTTCTAAGATCATTTAGTAGGGAAAAATTAGCATGTTATCCATCATGATCCTTTGAAACCAAATATTCATATTTCCCCTAAGTTCATGGCATGTATAAATGAGGGTCTTTATAATCTCCCCATAATAGAACTTCTCGTCCTTGATAAGTCTATGGAAAACAAGCAATCATGCTCTCATCCCAGGCATCAACATAACTATAATCCAAATCTGCCTTGAATCACCTAAAATAATCCCGATCCTAATGAAAATTCCTTGACTCCATATAACATTACATATGAATATCAAATTTGATATTTAAATGGGACAAGATAAATTGGATTCACCTATTCAGTGGTATCCAAAATCTATATCGACCCTCCAATGACCTGTCTTACAATGCCGACAAGTCTCTCCCAATATGAGAGACATTCCACTATGACTGATCTAATGCCCTCCAACATTGATGTAACTTTATCATTACCTTTCATCCCAAAAAAAACCCACAACCCATGATCTATCCATAACCAAGCACAATGATCGGATGTGGCTAAACTATTTTCACCTGAGTACCAACATGGAAATAACAACAAACCATCCCTAAGTCACCAGGAACAACAACCTACATGCTAAAAAACCACTTAAAATAAAGATCACATCCTATAATAGCTCATGATGAACTACAAATCATATGACTTTCCTTACACCACTTATCAAGTGTTAACCATAGTAGGTCAACTATGGATACACTACGTGAGATCATTCTTGACCCGAGCAAATAAAATGGGCCCACATTCACCCATTTATCCAAATTAAAAACTAATTAACATTGTGAAGAACCCACTTGCATATGACTTCACCCAATAAGGATTTATAATAACAATCCATGCCAAGCAACACTATCCTCCTCAAGGCCAAGTGATTCTCGAGGAACCTATTATAGGATCTCATGCTCATATGATCCATAGACCAAGAATCTAGGATAACACATCTAAAACCACTAACCATATTCCTCATGTTGTTCAGTTCCAAAAAGATGGAGCAAGTACCAAAATCCTCTTGAAAATCCATCATAAATATCATCCCAATATTACACCCAATGTTATCCTTCCTATGGTTCTATTTCATGTCATGAGAATCGACCCATGTTCTTACCACATCGCTAAAGCACATCTATAGTCTGGAGGGATAGAAATCCAAGTGATCTCAGCCTTCTAAACAAACCTCAACACCAAGAAACTAACTAACATAGGGTAACCCCTCTTAGAGGTTTCTATCACACATATCAAATAATCTCATTTACAGTAGGGAAACATGTCCTGCTACTTAATAATTTCCCTCAACTTACCACTATCATGAGAATGCATCCAGATCACTAGGTCCTCCCACTTTGCGTAAGGGAAAATATAAGAACATAGGTCATAACTCACATGAAATACTTAATTATTCCCATCCCTAGATCAAAAGAATATTATGTCTCCAATCACTCACTAATGGGTCTCATACATGTATAACTAGTATAACATGCTAAAACCATAAACCCCCTGGCACTGATCCCCACCGAGCATCCACTTATGAGAATTATCCTTCGAGGAACACTATTTTATAGATAATGAAATTATCTAATGATAATCAGTACTAAGGGAAACCAAAACCATTTGTTAAGTTAAGTAGAATTCCATTCTATACTATACAATAAAGCACTATATTGGTTATTAATATCACCTTAAATAATAGATAATATAGGGTATATTCAACCGACATCACTCTATGAAATTCTGTATCCAATAAAACACCATCACATGGTTTAGTTAAGTATATTTCCATTCCAATATATATGGGAAAACACCATATATTTTGTTACTAGTAAATTAAGTAACTTAATCTAAGTAATAACAACCCACTAGGGGCTTCCCACTAAGGTATTACATACCCCATTGACCTTCTAGGGTCACATCAGGTCCCATAAATTTATGAACTATGTTTTCATCATCAATAATCATTTCACCATATATCCACATGAAATTTGATCAGAAGAAAATACATATACATGCCAGTCCAGCTGAGTATAATCCCATCAAGTACTTATAAAAGAAAATAGTGTATAATCTATTGTTAAAAATTTAAATATATGAACATATTATAAGTGAAAAAAATCACACTAGTAGGTCCCAACATGTCATGTGAATCCTATGTGCCAATTATTGATGCATGAGACACCTATTACCTATATAGTCCAAGAGCCAAATCTAGAACTGGTGTTTTACCAACAGATAAGTGTCAAAATCCAATGAGATATTCATCAACCTAAAATAACATGTACATCAGATGAGGTGGAAATCATATCAATATTTCAATAAAAAATATAGAACATCAATCCCGTCCCTGATAATATAGATTTTATAGAAAAATAATTGTTCATGATGCACCAACTTGATATCCATCACAAGATCTAACACATTACTATATCACCTAAATAAAAACTCCACCAATTGTAATAAAAATACAACAATGTATTTAATACCACATTATAATTCCCCAAATCATCTCACTTTATTAACAACATCTATACTAGTTCTCCATGTGACCTCAGGTGCACCTACTCATATTCCAGAGACCATCGACTAGAAGTAGGGTCTAAGGTCATATTATGTGGATACTATACCCACTATATCAGAGTGCAAAATCGTGAAAGAATAAAGAAAAATTACACCCATTAAATAAATATTATAGTACATAGAAAATTAAATAAATGAACATGATATAAAAAAAATGAAATACTGCATATGTACTCAAATGGTCATGCTCACTCACAATAATTTATCTCCCACTTAGAAGCTAAAAAATAAAAGGATAAGAAAAATAAATAAAATACAAGGATCCAAGGGAACTACAAGGTGTAGGTTCCGGGCGCAGCAGAAGCATGTTGGTGGGTGTACCCAACTTTAATTTTAACATTAAACAACGTTCAATCCGAGATCCGTCACGATTTAAAACATTGGATCTTCATAATAGAATGAAGAATGAAAAAGAAAAAGAAGAGTCCTAGAACTGTTGAGATAGGATCATCATATGTTGGTTATAATTAATTTAATTAATTCATAATAATTACCTCGATGGAATTATTTCTTCGTTGGAATCTCCGGTCACGATCCTGTGATCCGTCGTTGCATCGTAGAATCCAAGTACATGATTCCTCTAACGGTGATCCACACGTGATCCACGTATCTCTAGATGTTTCCGAAGGGATCTCCAGGTGCTAGCGCGGAATAACCTTTTCTTGCAATGTCCGCCTTCTACTGCCTTGATCCGGTGGAGGATCTTGATCTCTTAACTTGAAAGAATTCTTGGTGGAAAGGTAATTCTCTCTTGGATTGAGAGTATTTACAAATCCGTTGTGCACAACAATGGCTCTCCTTCTATGAGAATAATGTAATTGGGATTATAATACTTAGAATAATAAAATGAATTAATTTTCTGAAAGCATTTAACCATTTCATTTAACTCTAAGTAATACCCCATGTCTTAATAATGACAGTTGAACATCATTATTACTTGACATGCACCCAACATATTACATTTAGTATCATTTAATTAAATAAACTATATTTTCTCACGAATCCCGAAAAACAAACTACACGGCGTGTATATAAATATACATGGCGTGTACATTTATTTTTCATTTTATTTATTTCCTCCACCATATTTATTAGACCTTGATTAATGGATATTTATTTCTTAAATAAATGTAACTGCATTACTTGCTAATAAATATATATTATTTCGCCCAAAATATATTCTCTTGAATAACTAGTGTCGAAATAAATGAGATCAGGCATATTTAAATAATTATTAAACCACAGTTGGGAATAATATTTATCTAACATGTTAAATTAATATTTAACTGAGATACATGGACACACTTAGTGTGTGACCCTCTCGGACTCTTTCTCAGTGTAATTGGGCGTAGCCTGCCTAAAGTCCAAGGTTAGCATCTAGCAACACGCCAAGGAACCCATAGAGAAAGAAGTTAACGCCGCAATGATGTGTCACCGCCTACAAATGCTTACCATGTAATATAATGACTTTGTCTCAATATCTCTAATCAAGCTGTTTGCATGCTCGTTCCACTAACCCATGTGCTCGATTATTCTTTCTTTGAATTCTCGGAATTGAACTCGCTCATACCTTACCATGGCCATGGATTTATTTAGGCTATATCAATTCCATCAAAGGGCCTGAGATATCTACTTCCGTTATGGAACAGAAGGGAAAAATCCTTTATCACATTATCTATTAATGCAGTATTACTCGTGACACACCCAACGTATCCTACCTCACTGCAAACAGTGTGTCGTCACAGTTTTCGTCAATACATCTAAGTGCGTGAGTTGTAATACCCATTAATAATAATCTTAAAGTCTAAGGATCAATACACACATCCGTAGATAGGAACATTCCATGACACTATGAAATGTGGATTTTCTACTGGCGAGTCTCGTTCTCATAATATCCTCCTGGATATTACCAAAGGCGCACACCATGAGAAGGTGCGTCAAAGTTTTATGAGTCCTCACCCCTAATGACCTGTATTATTTGTGTCCCTCAAATAATATCATCCGACCGTAGAACATATATTCAAGAACTGTGTTATGGAACTTCTAAGTTCTTATCATAGCAGGGATCCGCTATGACCCATCAATGCAACAGCTGTCCTTAGGAAATTATCACATGCATTGTCACGTAGAAGAACAATCAAGATGTGATAAGGACTTTATTAATGAATAAAGTACAAAGTAGTTGGTTCTAGACCACCAAATCCAATAGACTCCCACTTGGACTAGAGCCAACTGCAAACAACCTCTAAACCGCTAGCTCTCACATGATATTCATGCTTCTGCTGAGATAGGACTTTAGTAATGGGGTCCGCCACGTTCTCTTCCGTGGATACTCTGCTCAATGTAACTTCATCCCTTTGATAGAAATACCTCAAGAGGTGATACTTTCGGAGTATGTGATTTGTCCATTGATGTGACCTTGGTTCTTTTGCAAGATCCACCGCTGTAGTATTATTACAATACAATGTAATGGGATCTTTAATACTAGGCACCACATCAAGCTCCTCGACAAAGTTATGAATCCAGACGTATTCATTGGGTGCATCAGAAGCCACTATATACTCAGACTCCGCTGTAGAATCGGCGACAACTGGCTGCTTTGAACTCTTCCAGCTCACAGCTCCTCCATTGAGACAGAAAATATATCCAGACTGCGACTTCAGATCATTCTGATCTGTTTGAAAACCAGCATCATCATACCCTATAATGATAATATCCTCATCTCCTCCATACACTAGGAACATATCCTTAGTTCTTCTCAAGTACTTAAGGATAGTTTTAACAGCAGTCCAACGCTGTTCTCCTGGATCTTCTTGATATCTGCCTACCATGTTCAGTGAATAGGCAACATCAATCCTGGTACATAACATGGCATACATGATGGATCCTATAGCCGAAGCGTATGGGATCTTACTCATTCTATCTTTCTCCTGTTGTCTCTTGGGACACATTTTCTTAGAAAGATGTAAGCCATGTGACACTGGAACCAATCCCCTCTTGGATTGTTCCATAGTAAATCTCTTTAGTATCTGGTCAATGTATGTACCCTGACTTAGTCCAAGCAACCTATTGGATCTATCAAGAATGATCTTGATCCATAGAATGTAGGCTTCTTCTCCCAAGTCCTTCATGGAGAAACACTTGTTCAACCAGTCCTTAACTGACTGTAAGACTGGTACATCATTTCCAATAAGTAATATGTTTTCAACATATACTACTAGGATAACGATTGCATTCCCATTAAAATGCCTATAAACACATGGCTCACATTCGTTCTTAATGAAAAAAAATTCCATTATGGATTAATCAAATCGAATGTTCCATGGCTTGGATGCTTGCTTCAATCCATAAATGGATTTCTGCAACTTGAAAACCCGTTTGGCTTCACCTGGTGTCACAAACCCTTATGGTTGTGTCATATAGAAATCTTCCTGAAGGTTCCCATTAAGGAATGCTGTTTTGACATCCATATTCCAAATCTCATAGTCATGGTAAGCTGCTATGGAAAGTATGATTCTTAGGGATTTAAACATGGAAAATGGCGAGAATGTTTCATCATTGTCAATTCCTTGACGCTGTCTGAATCCTTTAGCCACTAGCCTTGCTTTATAGGTGCTAACTTGACCTTCCATGTCCAGTTTTCTCTTGAATACCCATTTTCATCCAACATGCTTTACATCAACTGGCTCATTGACCAGAACCCAGACATGGTTCTGATACAGGGAATCCATCTCAGAATTCATAGCTTCTAGCCATCTTGCATCTTTTAATATTTCTACTACTTCCTTGTAGGAGAAAGGTTCATCATTGTCCAAAAATAATGATTCATTATCCTCGGTGACTAGGAAACCAAATCTCTCTGGTTCCCTTACCTCTCTTGAGCTCCTACGCAGTACTTTTGTTTCTGGAACCTCTTCCATGGGGACCTGTGGAACTTGTTCCTATACCAACTCCTGTGTATCTTGAGCATCAACTTCGTCAAAGTCAGTCTTGATCCCACTATCCTTTTTGAGGATGTTCTCCCTCTCAGGAAAGACGGCTTGTCTGGTGAAAATCACTTTCTTGTCCTGAGGGTTATATATGTAATATCCTTTTGTTTCCTTAGGATATCCTATAAAGATACACTTCGTGCCCCGGGGTGCTAGTTTGTTGCCTGAGAAGGCCTTAACAAACGCCTCACATCCCCATACACGTGTGTGCGACAAAGTGTGTTTCCTTCCATTCCATAACTCGGATGGAATTCCATTTTCCACCTTATTTGGTACTTGGTTTAATGTGTATGCTGCGGTTTGTAATGCATATCCCCAAAAGGATAATGGAAGATCTGCATGACTCATCATTGACCTCACCATGTCCAACAAGGTGCGGTTCCTCCTTTCACTAACACCATTCCACTGTGGTGTATAAGGAGGAGTGAGATGAGATAGAATCCCAGACTCCCGTAAAAGATTGATGAACTCTTGGTTCAGATATTCTCCACCTCAATCCGATCGAAGCTTCATTATCTTCTTACCAAAATGATTCTCTACTACATTATTGAATTCCTTAAATTTCTCTAAGGCCTATGACTTATACCTCATTAAGTAGACATAGCCATATCTACTCAAATCATCAGTAAAAGTAATGAAGTAAGAATATAAACCTATAGCTTCTACTAGAAATGGTCCACACACATCCGTGTGTACCAATCCTAGAAGCTCTATGGACCTTTCACCTTGTCTACCAAAAGGAGGCTTGGTCATTTTTCCTTGTAAACAAGCGTGACATCTATCAAGTGGTTTTAGCTCAGTAGAGTCTAAATAGCCATCTTGGCAGAGCTTTGTCACGCGCTTCTTGTTCACATGACCAAGGCGGTGATGCCACAACTGGGTGATGTATGAGTCATGTGAGTTTGTTTCGTTATCGATTGCCAACAATTGGTTTTCGTAATTTAATACATACAAACCATTATTCAAATGTTCCATACCATAACAAACATTATTCTTATAAAAGAGACAACCCTTATTTCCGAACTTGAAAAAAAATCCATCCATATCCAAACAAGATATAGAAATTATGTTCTTGGTAACACCAGGAACAAAATAACAGTTATGTAAAACCAAAATCATCCCAGTCGGCAATGAGAGGTGGTAGTCGCCAATAGCCAACACAGCCAGTCTTGCGCCATTGGCAACTCGAAGATCCACCTCTCCTCTGGCGATCTTTCTAAATCTACTTGGTTCCTACATTTGAATACAGATGTGAGCCCCAAAAGCTATATCTAATACCCAATGTGTAGAAATAGAAAGATTTCACTCGATAACGAACGCACCTTTAGAATACCCATTCTTCTGGGTGCAGTTTCTCTTCTAGTGTCCCTGCTTGCCACATTCAAAACACACCGCCTCCTGTTCCTTGCCCTGCCTCTGGATCTTCCCCTTCTTGGAGGGATGGTGCTTGGGGGCTTCAGACTGTTTATAAGTCTTTGACCCCTTTGCCTTGTCCTTCCTTTTCTTGTTCACCATAAGGAAAGTGGGTTTGTCACGCCCCTTGTCCTTTTCTACCTGGCTAATCAATGTCAGAAGCTCCAAAAGACTCTTCTCATTTCTGCTCATGTTATAGTTGAAAATAAAGCTAGAGAAGGTCTTGGGCAGTGATGATAGGATGAGATCTGTACGCAACTCATCCAGGAATTTAATCCCTAAAATGTCCAGGCATTCAATGTAGCCAATGATCTTGACTACATGAGGCCCAGCTGGTGCAGACTCTCCAAGCTTAGTTGTAAACAAAGCATTGGAGATCTCATACCTCTCCTATCTCGCTTTCTCTTGGTAGATATCCTTAAGGTGAGACATCATCCTATACGCGTCCATGTTTTCATGTTGCTTCAAGAGCTCATTAGACATGGATGATAGCATGAAACACTAGAAATTTGTGACATAATCCATGTGTTTCATGTAGATAGATAATTCCTCATCACTAGCCTCTTTCCTAGGCACAACTGGAATAGGCTCTTCCAGCACATACAATTTTCTTTCGTGGTGAAGGACGACACGTAAATGCCTCTGCCACTCTTGGAAATTGGTGCCAGTGAGAAGGTTTTTCTTCTCGAGTATGGTTCGCAATGATATGTTTGAAGTCATTGTCTTTCCGTTTCAACAAATTAAGATGAGAAAAGGTTTAGTAATTTATTACAAAATTAAGACAAATAAATAAATTAATACTTATTAGTCTCCCACTATTTTATCGAAATCCAATAGCCCTCACTATTGACTTCGGAATATTCTATTGTGTGAATATTCTAGTGGAAAGGATACATATTTCATTTCGCATTACCCCAACTAGGGTTGGTCAAGAAACTTTAAGGGTTTTAGGTAGGCATTCCAAATGCCAACTGCATTAACTCGCAGCTCCTTGATCCGCTGAGTGGACTCCCCAATCCTGAAATCCTTTTTGTATTTCCTCAACCTTTGCCTCTTGGTCACACAAAGTCCTGCTGTGGTAGTCAAACCTTGATGCGAACCAAGTCGATTCAACCCAAAACATTGAATTAGAATTCCCTGATAATTGAAATCACCCCAACTAGGGTTGGTCAAGCACTTTGAACTATGGTTCGATTCTAACCCAGATTATGGAAGGCTATGCCAACTTAATATTTCTTTTGAGGGATTTTATCCTTATATGTAAATTTCCATTTTATTATCTTTGATTACATGCTTGTTAATATTAAGTGGGATATACTTAAGTGATTGACCATGTCTAAGATAATATTTACATATAAGCCAGTTTTATTTTTGTTCTATCTTGCATGATTATTTAATTCATTAATTGTGTGATCGTGACAACACACACACAATAAATAAAACATGAAACAGACAAAAATAAAATAAATGGTATGATCATGAGCCTTTTATATTGGTTAGTTTATCTAGAGGTTGATAAACTAACCCAAGACCTAGGGTAGAAACACCTTGAACCTTTCGGGTTCGTGTTTACAGCTTTCCACCTGTCCACCTTTGTATCTCCTTGGATTGGTTTCACCTTGGCTCCTGACTTGAGCCACCTCTACTAGCTTGGGAGATCCATCCATTACATATGCATTTTTTATCACATGAAAGTCAGGAGAAAAAAAGGATTTTTATATAAAAGAATCCTTGGGCGCGTAGGCCCTACATATTAATGAGGATATGGCTCGCAGGACAATAAATTTAATTTAAATAAATAAATTAAAAGAAACCATTCACATACAAAGGTCTTGGTCTAGCTCATGATCATCCATACATGCAACTATTTTTACGCATAAATAAAACTAGCATTCATTTCTTTAATCGTTCTTGTTTAAGATAAATCACGCTCAAATTAATTAATTATATTTAATTAATCAATCCTTTTATCTTAAACCATTTTTCTGAACTTCCTTGAGATTATCACCCATCATTATTTTAAACAAATAAATTCATTTAAAATTATCCTTGTATGTAACATATACCTTGGAGGCAACCCGGTGAATTCCCGTTCATTACGCAGATGTTAAATTAAACACATATATATAAAACACCTATCAAGTGTTGTGCCTCAGCTTTATGCCTGCACCATGGTACACGTCTCAAGGGTTTGTATAATATAATAATAAATTTTAATAAATCTGCATAATTTGGGTGAGTACACGGCGTGTAGTTCTGACTACACGGCGTGTACTTTTCTTCATCGTCTATTCGAAGTACACGCCCGGGGACAGGGAATGTTAATGTACCTGGGAAATTTTTGGAGTACACGGTGTGTTCTGTGGGACACACGTCATGTAGTTTCTGCGTTACACGGTTTCCAGCTGGGCAAGCCATGTATGGGGTACACGGACCAACCCTAACCCGAAGGGACTACACGCCGTGTTAATTGGACCACACGGCGTGTAATCCGAAAACCGTGTGCCACCTGTTTCTGGTCAACAAAAGGTGTCTTAAATTCTTAGAAAGAATCCAATACACGGCCTGATTTAGAGGATCAGTCAATGCATTGAACCTAGACTACATGGCGTGTACTTCCGAATACATGCCGTGTATTCTGGTGTTGTACGACCAGAAACGTTTGGCTCCTCCGGATGAGTTCCTCTATTTTATTTTAATCAAAATTAAAAGAAAAATTCATTTCTGTGAGGTGAACGAGAAATGAGGGAGGAGGAACAGATCTTGAGATTCAGATTTCCAGAATGATTAAACATGAATTGAAATAACTAAATTATTAAATGTGTAAATCACCAACAAAAAACTAAATAATTATAACCAATGATATTTCCGCTCTGATACCACTTGTAGGTTCCAGGCACAGCAGAAGTGCGTTGGTGGGTGTACCCAAATTTAATTTTAACATTAAACAACGTTCAATCCGAGATCAATCACGATTTAAAAAGTTGGATCTTTGGAATAGAACGAATAACGAAAAAGAAAAAGAAGAGTCCTAGAACCGTTGAGATAAGATCATCATATGTTTGTTATAATTAATTTAATTAATTCATAAGAATTACCTCGATGGAATTCTTTCTTTGTTGGAATCTCCGGTCACGATCCTGTGATCCGTCGTTGTGTCGTAGAATCCAAGTACAGGATTCCTCTAGCGGTGATCCACACATGCTCCACGTATCTCTGGACGTCGCCGAAGGGATCTCCGGGTGCTAGCGCGGAAGAACCTTCGCTTGCGATGTCCGCCCTCTACTGCCTTGATCCGGTGGAGGATCTCACTCTCGTAACTTGAAAGAATTATTAGTGGAAAGGGAATTATCTCTTGGATTGAGAGTATTTCCAAATCCATTGTGCACAACAATGGCTCTCCTTCTATGAGAATAATGTAATTGGGATTATAATACATAGAATACTAAAATGAATTAATTTCCTGAAATCATTTATTCATTTTATTTAACTCTTAGTAATACCCCATGTCTTAATAATGAAATTTTACCATCATTATTACTTGACATGCACCCAACGTATTACATTTAATATCATTTAATTAAATAAACAATATTTTCTCACGAATCCTGAAAAACAAAATACACGGCGTGTACTTTTATTTTTCATTTTATTTATTTCTTCCACTATATTTATTAGACCTTGAGTAATGGATATTTATTTATTAATTAAATGTAACTGCATTACTCGCTAATAAATATATATTATTTCTCCCACAATATATTCTCTCGAATAAATAGTGTCAAAATAAATGCGATCAGGAATCCTTAAAGAATTATTAAACCACAGTTAGGAATAATATTTATCTAACTTGTTAAATTAATATTTAACTGAGATACATGGACACACTTAGTGTGTGACCCTCTAGGCCTCTTTCTCAGTGGCATTAGGCGGAGCCTGACTGAAGTCCAAGGTTAGCGCCTAGCAACACGGCAAGGCACCCATAGAGAAATAAGTTAACGCCGCAATGACGTGTCACCTCCTACGAATGTTTACCGTGTAATATAATCCCTTTGTCTCGATATCTCTAATCAAGCGGGTTGCATGCTAGTGCTATCAACCCATGTGCTTGATTATTCTTTATTTGACTTCTCGGAATTGGACTCGCCCATACCTTACCATGGCCATGGATTTATTTAGGCTATATGAATTCCATCAAAGGGCCTGAGATATCTACTTCCGTTATAGAACATATGGGACAAATCATTTCTCGCATTATCTATTAATGCAGTATTACTCGTGACGCACCCAATGTATCCTACCTCGCTGCAAACAGTGTGTCGTCACAGTTTTTGTCAATACATCTAAGTGCGCAAGTTTTAATACCGATTAATAATAATATTAAAGTCTAAGGATCAATACACACGTCCGTAGATAGGAACATCCAATGACACTATGAAATGTGGATTTCCTACTGGCGGGTCTCGTTCTCATAATATTCTCCTGGATATTACCAAGGGCGCACACCATGAGAAGGTGCCTCAAAGTTTTATGATTCCTCACCCCTAATGACCTGTATTATTTGTGTCCCTCAAATATTATCATCCGTCCATAGAACATATATTCAAGAACTGTGTTATGGCACTTCCGGGTTCTCATCATAGCAGGGATCCGCTATGATCCATCAATGTAACAGCTATCCTTAGGACATTATCACATGCATTGTCACACAGAAGAACAATCAAGATGTGATAAGGACTTTATTAATGAATAAAGTACAAAGTAGTTGGTTCTAGACCACCAACTCCAACATAAGGAATACCACATACCGAATATCCTCAAATGTAAAACTACACTATATTTATATAGGACATCACCTAATAAGATCTTCTCTATCCTGCAATAATTTTCCTCTACCATACCCACTGTGTATCCTATGATCAACCTGAAATTAGACATAAGTTATGCATGAGAACCATGGTGCTCATACAGGGGGTGAGAATATAATCCTTAATAGGTCTTCCCCAATAAAAAACCTATAATAAACTATCATAAGTGAATTATCATACAATATCACTATCCAAGTTGATATATAATCAAAATAAATAAATAAATAAATAAAAAAATTACGACCACCCATAGGGACCAAGTCATAACCTAAAACAAAACTGGTTTAAATCCTTACGTTTGAGACCTTGATCAACTATACTTTATTTGATTGGTGCTATGATTTCTTTAAGAATGTCATGGGTACCATTCCAACCATAGTAGAATAACCTTCCAAGGGTGTACACATGTAACTTGAGCCAATCCCAATACCCATCCTTGATCCTCAGGACCACAACCTCAATCGATCATACCTACCTTAGCTAGAGTCTAAATGTATCTGAGTATGAGAATCACCTTGTAGGACCTCTAAAAACACACTAGAGATCCCATTCACACTTCTCCACTGATAAGTAGAAGACCTTGGGGTATCACTGGGAATCCCTCATCCATAATTCATCTGGATGAACCCCATAGTAGTACCTAGGCGTTCCTAATGTTTGGATGAAATCTTATTAGAAGGGGTAAGAACTATGAAATCATATGCATCCATGCATGACTAATTCCTGTGTGACCCAGGTAATCAAAGTTAATCCCCACCCTAGATCCCACAGTCAATCTCCTAGGAATCCAATATCCCTGGAATCCTTAGCTAAACCATCCCTGGTGCATCCACCTGATCCTAGGGGGTATCCTATGCATCGATCAAGGGGATCTAATAGTCTACCTCAGGATGTCCTACATCTATGCTGAGGGACATATTCCCACCAAGCATCTCATAACACCTTTCAAATCTGGGTAATCATGGGTGTTTGCAATGGTATATTAGTAATTCTATTTAAATCCT
The DNA here is from genome assembly GCA_963277665.1 of Viscum album. NCBI lineage: Eukaryota > Viridiplantae > Streptophyta > Magnoliopsida > Santalales > Viscaceae > Viscum > Viscum album. The sequence goes on along the minus strand of OY728122.1, from coordinate 1,891,128,540 downwards.
GAAACCTAGGGATCCACAATGGTATCATTATATTGGAGGAATCTATACCATCTTGGGAATTTATCTATGAATGATATCATTGGATCTGATACAGGATCCTACGAACCACCTTTTGGTATCCATATATACATAATCCATAATGGATACTAGCTCAACTAGTCATCTTTCCTAGAAATACTATGTTATAGAAACCTAGAACTCTTAGACGTCCTATGGTATCATCTATCTCAATATGTGATTTCCCGGAATACCATGAAATCACAACAATTCTAGGACCAACGACCGATTCCCAGGTACCCTGATAAATCACATACCACAACCAAAAATAAATAAAAACACATCAAGGCCTGGATGGATGTCTATAGACGTCACCATAATCTCATCCTCATTGGTCTTACACATCATTTTGGGTTCTAAGGTGACACCCACATCCATCATTACCCAACCATATGCACCCGTTTAGGGTCAGTCTGTTAACAGGGCACCCATCTATGGAACCCTGTGTCATAATTTAGTAGAGGAACCCTACACTAGTTTCTCATGGTAAAAAATGTTAAGGTCACCCCACTTTGGGAATTCCATTATTAGCTAAGTCTTGGGTCATAACCTATCTCACAGTGGATCTCACGCTCCATGATAGTTGTAACATCCCAAGTAAGTAATGAATAATCAATATTTTTTATCTATTTCTATTAATGATTAAGATAGTGTTTTAGAGGCTTAAAATGAAAATAAATACAATCTTATGCATGGAATACACTAATATTTTTTAAAAGATTGTTTTACTGCCTTTTGATGGAAAACCATTTTTAAATATTTATTTGGAAAATTTTATAAGATATTTTTGTCAAAATAAACTTATTCTTTATGATTGGGACATCAAAATTTACTTTGTGTGAATTTTTGGTATTTTTCTGACAATATTCATTTTTTAATGGATAGTGAAAAATACTGCATTTTACATCAAAAATGCTTTTTAATATAATTTATTTATATGATTAGATTATCTTTTGAATTGGTTTTAAGGTAAAATTAGAATATATTTTTACCATTAAATCCAATATTGGTCATTGGAATTAATTTCACTTTGAAATTGGACTTAAACTAGTGTCAATCTTTTGATACTTATTGCTTCATAAAAACACGCTATTTGTCATGACAGCGGGAATAAATTATTAAATTAATTAATGTGACTTATATGTTTTGAATTTTTTAAAATAGACTTAATTTTTGAATTTGGAATATCAAATATAGCTTAGGGTGAATTATTGGTATTTTTATGAAAACTTCAATTTTTGATTAATAGTGAAACCACTAAGTGGTACTTATAAAAACTGATTTTTCATTTAAATGAAATTTTACCACTTCTGTGTTTTTAATTTCAAAAATCCGACATACATGGTTGTCATTAAGAAGTAGAATGTTGTTCAATTAGATTAAAATATTTTTTTGGTGAATAGTAACTTTTATGTTTTTAATCGCGATTAGTGGTAATTAGTGTAGTTTAAGGTAAAAATAATGTTTTAATAATATAAGATGAGCTTGAAACATGTCCTAACCTAATTTTATGTGTCATGGCCGACAAAGAAAATCCATGGGTCAACTTGGGGACCCCATGGAGCCACTTTGGTTGGAAAATGACATAAATACCTTTTATTTAATGTTAAAGTAAAAAATGACACAAACATGAAATGTTTTACTAAAACAATTTTTACATAGGGTTATACAAGTCATATTTTTGACTATAAATAGTAATTGGAAAGATAAAAATATTTCCTACATCATAGAAGTTTTTTTATAATTTTTAGACATTAAATAAATTAAATTATTTATGACATCATGATGATGCAGCGATGACCTCATTATTTAACGATTTAAATAAAATGGAAAGATAATGTAATATCTAAGACCTACACATCTCCAAGACATATTGGATGGGTGGATTTAGAACCATTATCACCGTATCCATGAATTATATCAATGTGGGACCTTTTAAATCTGAAACACATTTTCAAATAAAGTAATATTTCTTTACTTTCCAAGAGTGACCCTCCTCTCCTCTTATCAAAGGCCCCCACCTCTACCTCCTTCCCCACACTTCCAAAGACTTTGGCCCAGCCAACCCCTACCCATTTTTTCTCTCCACATCCCTATATTACTCCTTGAAGCCTCACTTTGGGCAGAAGTCTTCCCAAGGAAGCCTTTGAGCTCAAACCAAAGGGAGTTACCCAATTTTTAGGTAATGTCTTCAGTTGAGTCCTTTTGTTTTATTTTGCTTCTCCAACCCCCTAAAATATTTTTATTCATTTCTTTTGTAACAAATCCAGTATCTTAAATATACTAGGATGTTTTTATAAGAAGTATTCGAGCTACACTTACACACACCTATATCTAATGGTTAAAGGACATACTGTTTCCGTGGATGGTGAATTTATGCCTCCCGAAACGATGATTGTTCAACATTATTTTAACACCTTTAAAGGTGGAAATTAAGATGTAACTATATTTATATATGATATATAATATTTTTATGTTTTCCTTAAGCTTTTTTATTTTTCATTTTGGTCATACCTTTATGGTTTCCATTATGGGTAAACGCGATATCTTCATTTAAGGAAGTGCGGACTACCGCCCCCTCAAAGTGATTTGATTCGTTAAATACCATATGTGGGATGTATAAATGATGGAACTATGATATTATATATGATATTATACTGGAATTATAATATACATTTATATCATTATGATTCCATTCTATAAAATACTAAATAGAAATGAAAGTAGCGTTCATGCGTACGTACGGCTTACCGTCTCCATGAACGGTGCATTTAATTTCTTACCTCTAAATGATTATGTAATATTATAAATGCATGTATATACTGGATATATATGATATCTAAATCATGAATACCATTCTGAATATAATGGATACATGAACAACTTCTAATTATAAAGGGTTTATTTTTGACTCAAGTACCAATGATCGTTAAAACGACCGTTATTAACTTAAATAATTACATAGTGTTCATGACATGGAAGTAAGTGATATGAAAGGAATAATGAACTTGAAAAAGGTTCTTAAGCAAGTAGAAATTAACTCAAGTTTATTATTCAGGACATTAAAGAACGATCGAGTCAAGTCAGACCCAAGGTATGGGACTTCGTCTCAATCTCCTTTCATTGAGGCATATTTTGTTTTATACTCAAACTTATTTTATACGGTGTATAAACCCCTTTGACTTTTAAATTTATCCAAAAGGAATCTTTTTTATGCGAAGCGTTTTACTAAACGACAAAAGGGAATGTTTTGTCATACGAATGCAGCGACAATGACTTCTCCACCGCCGTGACCATTATTTGAGTTTCGGCTTCCTCTAGAAGCCATACCTTCTTTTTAAAAGAAAAATAAATACCATGTTTTACTTTTATTTTATTTTGGTATTGAAAATGGTTTTCATAATGTTTTTATATCAATGTGTTGTATTGATATCTTGTGATTGAAAGGTGGAAATGTTATGTTTCCTTTATGCATGTTTTATGTGATACGATTATGTTGAGGTTTATGGGCATTATTATGAAGACGAGTGGTTCCGTGATAAACTAAGGGCGGGTGAGCCCGATATAGCTCTCCAATGCATTGGGTAACGCGAAGGAGTGAAACGTTAAGGTTTCTCCAAAGAGATTTAGGGAATATACTATGATGGGTATTCCAAACGTAACCAAGAGGGTTACTCCCTACGTAAGAATGTTATGAATGCCTCAAGTTACCTTTATGTATTATGATTTCTATGATTTATTTATGATTTGATGAGGTATGTTAAAGTGCTTATTTTTTATGATTAAAGTATGATTTCATTCTTATGTATATATGAACTCATGTTTCCTTTCCATATTTTTTTTATATAACCCATACTGAGCTTTTTATTCTCATCCCAAGTCTTTTTTTTGAAATGTTTTTCATAGGTCAAGGGAAAGGTACATGATATGATGATAGTGTCAAGGAAGTGTCCAGAAAGAATACATGTTTTATTTTAAATATCTTTCCATTTATGGGAAAGATGAATACTATTTTTTGTAACCACTTTGTTTATATGTGGAATGTAATGCAAGTTTTATGATCTAATTCTCTAAAACTCTAAACCCGAAAAGATCCTCAACGTGTAATCTTGTAATAACTCAAGATTAAGTAAGGTTTAAGGCTGGGGCCTTATAATAGTGACATAACATAGCATGATGTCATGGGCCTAAAGGGTAGTCCTAAAAGGATAAAATATTAGAATTGGATCAATGAACATCTCATGTCCAAGTTCATCTGGTTTGACCTGCTCACCCAGTCTATTCGACCCTACCAAGGTCTAATTACCTAGGTAGACACATCTCACAAGGGATATGGCCCCAAGCACATCCCCTTTCCATGTCACTCTAGGTTGGCCCAAACACACAACCTACCCCCCTCTTTAAAATCATAACTAGGTTCTGAAAACCTGGGTTAGTCTCATGCTACTAATACCCATGGGCCTTGGAATTTCTATTCCATGTCCCCCAATAATTCTATCAATCATTACCCACTTATCATCCTATATCACTATTTAGATATCATTGGATTTAATTACCATAGGAGAAACCTATCCTTCATAACTCACTTTTCCTAAATCACCTCTTAGATGTCCTCAAAACACCCTAAGGCTTCCACCATATCATATTATGTGAAAAAATACTCATAATAGACTAATCATGATCCCATTTATATTTTCAAAGAAAAAAATCACACAAAACACCTCAAAGTAGATAATACATGACATGTATATCTGAGTACACAATGTATACTCTCAAAACCAGACCTGAGCATATACCTCAACCAAAATTGTCATTTAAAATACAAGTAAACTAATTTTCCCTCACCTAAATGATGTTTTACCCACACATAATCTCTTTCATGTTCATCACATGGTTTATGCCTAAGTCCCATACATATGCTTTGGCTGTGTATAATACGTGGGGTCTGGTTGTGTACCCTACATGGCCATGTTACCCCCAAACAGGGTGTTTGGATGAGTTCTCAGGCACACCCCGATTCACCCAATATGGAATGTCCTAAAGAATACAAACCATGTCATCTTTTCTTCCACCTCCATTACAAAACAAATAAAATACTACATTTGTTCTTAAAAACCACATGTTTTTTAGCTGGGCTTCTTGAATGGAAACCCTTTGTGATCTTCCCCACACCCCATTTCTCTCTAAAAATAACCATAGATCGACCCAAATGAGGTACCTAGAGAACAAAAAAGGTTTAAAACTTAAAAGTGGTGAATATATTTTGTTTTATGTACATTTTTTAAATTTAATACATTTGGGTATAAAATGATGATGCATTGCCCCCGGATCAACGAGACATTCCCACCGACACCCAATCAAGCTCCATAGTGGCTCCCTAGAGAGATCCCCTCTCCCTATCCTCCTCTTTATATCATAAAAGACACCCTAAAGGGATCCGATTAATCAATACACATCAATATTCAAGGAGTATGAAAAAAAATAAAAAAAAAAATAAAAAAAAATAAAAATAAAAAGAAAAATAAAAGAAAAGGGGGCCCGAGCCCGACCCCAATGCTCGCTAAGATTTTATGCCTTGCCTAGAAAAAACCCACATTCCAAAATCAACTGTGGATTTGGTATCTCAATTAAATGATATGTTTAAATTATATCACTAAATGAATGTGCATGAATAATTAATAATTAATTAATTACATATTAAATATTCTATGAAAATTTAAATATCTCATATTCCCACAAAACTCTAGTCCTAGAGTAAAAACCCTATTTTGAGACCAATAAAGTTGTCAAAAAAATAATTCCAGGATCATATGGAAGGAGAAAAGGAATATTTTACCCCTCATGAGATTCTAAATCCAAAAATTCAAATTTCCCCTGAATTCAAAACCCAAAAAATGCGGGTCTTTACAATATCCGCACTATAGTACTTCTCGTCCTCAAGAAGTCTTGGTAACAACCATTCTATCATGATCTCACCCTGATCATCGACACACCTCCGATTTGAATCACACTTGGTTCACCTCAAATTATCCCAAGTTCGATGCTAATGCACCAACTCCATCCAATATCACATATGAATCTCAGACATGTTATTTACATGAGACCAGATAAATCATATTAACCTTATTAATGACAACCAAATTCCATATTGGCCATCTGATGATCAATATTATATTTCCCAAATGTATGTCCCAAAATGATAGACATTCCACCATGAATGATCTAGTTCTCCCCACCAAATAGGTATTCTTATCATCACCCTACAACCCAAGAAACAACACTATGTCCTATGATTCATCTATCACTGAACATAATGAATGAATAAGGCTAAAATATTCATACATGAGTGCCAACATGGAAAAAACAGCCACCCATCCCTGTATCACTAGGAATGAAACCCTATGTGCTCAAAAAACTACTTAAAATAAGGATCACATACTATAATGGATCCTGGTGTGCTCCCCACCATAACAATTTCCTTACACCACTTCTCGAGCACCTAACTTAATAGGTCCACTATTACTACACCACTCAGGTTTCCTCAATACCAAAAAAAACACAACAGGACTACACTCAGTCCCTTAAACCAATCCGTGGACTAACTGAAACTTCATAGAACTCATGTACACATTCCCTCACATTACAAGGCTTTGTACTAAAAAACCATGCCAACTAAAACTATCCTATTTAAGGTAGTAAGATTATCCAAGAACCCTTTGTAGGCTCTCATGCTAACATGAGACAAAAACCAAAGAACTAGGCTAATATGCCTAAACCGCTGACCATTCCCATCATCAAGGTATGATCTAATAGGCCTAACCACCCTTGAATAACCTCATCAAAATGAGGAATAGCTCCCATGCCAAGCTTACCGACACACTTAGCCTCTATCTGGTTCCATTCCAAGTCATAAGTGAGTACATATACTCTCACCACACTATTAAAATGCATCCATAGTGAACATGGTTTGGAATCCAAATGATCCTAACCTTGAAAACCAACTTCAACACCATGAAACTCACTAGAAAAGGCTAAACCCTCTTGTGGTTTTCCCTCATACATCTTGACCCATGTCATTAAAAGTATGAAAACATGTCTTGCTACTCAATCCTTTCACTTGGATTACCACTATCACAAGATTCACATCTTGATCACTAGGTCCTACCACCTTTCCCAAGGGTATGTAAAAGCACATAGGTTACAAATCATGGGAAACACATCCTTGTTTCCATCTCCATATCACATGAAATATCACATTCCCAACTGCCCACTCACGGATCTTATAAATGTATAGCTATTATCATATGCCAAAAACATCATCCCTCCAGGAACCGATCTTCACTGAGCATCCACCCACAAGACTTATCCCTCAAAGATAACCACTTTAAAAACCAACAACATCATCTTTTGGTGATCTATATGAAGGGAAATGAAAACCACCAACTTGGTTATATAGAATTCCATTCCAAGATATATAGGAAAACACCATATAGGTTATTTTTATCACTTTAAATAACTAATAATACATGGTTCATCCAACTAGAACTATCCTTACGATGATATATATCTAGTGATATTAAGTCACATGATTTAGTTAAGTAGAGTTCCATTCTAATCTATATGAAAAAAACATATAGGTTGTTATTGACACTTTAAGTAATCAAACACAATTGATAGAAACCCACTAGGGGATTCTCACTAAGGTACTACATACCCCATCTACCTACTAGGGTTACCTTAGGTCCCATAAACCAAGGGAATATATCATCATAATTGATAAGAATCTCACCATAGGTCCACATTACTTGCAATCAGGTGAATATATATATATATATATATATATATATATATTTCAGTCTAGATTAGTAGAATTTAGTCAAGTACATATATGGGGAAACACCTTATGAGCAGTTGCTGACACTTTAATCATCTTAAACTCTTGTTAGTGAAAACAATCACACTAGTATGTCCCTACATGTATTATGAATCATATGTGCCAACTCATAATTCATGTGATGCCTCTTTCCTCTATGGGATAAGATCCAAATCCAGAACTAGTCTCATTCAATTGACCCAGAGGAAAAATACATCAAGATAATCATAAACCTCTAACACCTTGCACATCACATGAGGTAAAAGTCATATAAAACCTAATAAGAAAAATATATAACATTAATTCCGTCTTTGGAGATATGGACTTCATACTATAACAAATTTTCTTGATGTGCTAGCTAGATATCCATTATCGTCTCCGACATATTCCTATATCTCTTGGATAACAACTCCACCAATAGAAATAAAAATAAAATAAAGGCTTTAATACCACTTTGTAATAGCCCAACCCCACTCTCTATATGAATAGTATCTATAATGGTTCACCACCTGACCTCAAGTGTTCCTACTCATATGCTAGAGGCTACCGACTAGTAGTTGGGGTATATGGTTTTATTGTGAGGAGACTATACCCCCTATATCAATGAATGTAATCATGATAAAATAAAGAAGTATCATACACATCCCATAACCATAAGAGTACAAAAACATATAAATAACTAAACACGCTATAAAAAAATTAAATACTATGCATAAACTCAAATAATCATGCTCACACACAACAAATGATCTCCCACTTGGCTAATCAAAAATCTAAGATAACAAAATAAATTAAATACAAGCCTCCTTGGAAACTCCGAGACATACCATACACCAAATATCCTCAACTATCAAACTGAACTATCTTGATCCAGGATTCCACATAAGAAACTTCTCTTGATCATGGAACATTTGGACTCTTCCTTATCCACTGGGCATCTAATGCACACCCTGAAAGATGACATAAGGTTTTTATGAGAACAAAAGTTCTACTACAAGGGATGAGAATATAATCCTCAGTAGGGCACCCCCAATGGTGGACCTATAATATTATGTCAAAATTTACATGCTCATGAAATATTCCCTACCCATTAAATACATAAATTAAAGCAATAAATAAATAATGAAACAAATTACTACCACCTAGGGGGACTAATTACCACCTCAAAACCAAACTGGTGTCAATCCGCAGGCATAATACCCTAATTGACTATTCCTAATTTAGTTAGTACTGAGATTTCTCTTAGCACATCATGTGAACCATGAAAAACACATCACCACAACCACCCCAAGGGAGTACACATGTAACCCATGACATGAACAATACCCATCATCGATCCTTGGATCCACAACCTTGATCAACCATACTAAACTCTTCTAGTGCTGGTATGTCTCTAGGAATGGGAATCACTACAGGGTACCTCTTTCTACACACCAAGGATCCCGTTCACACACCTCCTCTACTGAGTAGTATACCCTAGTGCATCATCAATCATCCCTCATCCTCAATCCCTTAGGATGAACCCCACGATAGTACCTAGGAATTCTCTATGTCAAGATGATGTTATATTTCTAGGTGGGGAGGACCTAGTAAATCCATCACATATAGAAAATAGTGATTCATGGGAAACCTAGGAAATCAAAGGTAATACCCTCCTTGGATCCCAAGTTCAATCTCTTAGTCAACCAATATCCCACAAATCCTTAGCCGAACCATCATTGATTCATCTTCATGATCCTAAGGGGTATCCTAGGCATTGATTAGGGGGATCCAATAGTCTTCCTTATAATACCCAATATCCACTCTCAAGGATATAAACCCACCCAAAACCTCTTACTACCATTCAAATCCTAGGTATCACGAACATTCAAAATGGTCTACTGGTAACACCATTTGATTTGTATCAATGAGTCATTTTCAATGGTATTATTGTATTTAAGTAATACTTATAATCTCAAGCATTTCCTACATTCATGTCTTTATCAGATCTAATACTGGATCCTTAGAACCACCTATTATCATCCAAAACCGCAATAACCATAATGGACGATAGAAAAACTAGGAATCCACCCCCAAAATTCTATGAGGCTAAATCCTAGACATCTCAGGAATTCTAGGGTCTCATCCGTGTCAGCTGGCAATTCCTGGGAATCTTGGTCAATTATATCAATTCCAGGACCAATAATTGATTCCTAGGAATCCTTAGAAATATCATATCACAAATAAAAACATATCAATGGGTGGTTGAAATCCCATTCCTATCACCATCATCTCATCCAAATCAGGAATACACATCAGTTTGGGTTATAAGGTGACACTCACAACCATCACTACCCAACCATATATAACCATTCAAGGTCGTTCCATTGATGGGGAATCCATTCAAGGTACCCTATATCACAATACAATAGAGGCAACCTACACTGGGTCTTTATGGTAAAAATAATTCAAGGGAATGCCACTTGAGGAATTATGGTCACAATCAAGTCTCAGGTCATAAATTGTCTCAGGGAGGATTTCATGCTCCTTTCCAATGACATAACATAGAACAAAATCATGGGACTCATGGGAAATCATCAAAGGCTACAAATCTAAGAATTGGTTCAATGTTCATCTCATGTACAAAGTATTATATGTCAGACCATTCACCCAACCCATTCATCCCACCCAAAGTATAACTACATAGGAAAATACATCTCATATGGGAGATTACCCCATGACCATACCCTTTATATGTCACTTTCGGTTGGACCAAACTCCCAACCTATCATTATATTTGAAATCATAACTAGGTACCACAAACTATAAAATTCTCATTATACAAGCACCTAGGAACCTTATATTTCCTACGATAAGTCCTCCCATCATTATCTCGGTCCTTAACCAGGTATCATCCCGTGTCTCTCTATCAACCAAGAGACCATTTTATTCAATTAATGGATGAATAAACTCTTCTTCATAACTCTCTTGGAATTAATATTTTATTAGATGTCCTCAAAACACCCTAAGGCTCACACCATCACATACTATATAAAAAATACTCAATATAGACTACTCTTGATGAGATTTCCATATTCAAGGCACAAAATCATACAAAACACCTCAAAAGGGATAATACATGACATGCATGTATGAGTACGTGGTGTATACTCTCAAAAACCAACCTGGGCAAGTACCTCAATCATAATTGGCATGTAATATAAAAGTATATAGTGTGTCCCTCACTTACATAGCATGACACCCATATGAGGTCTTTGTTTGTGTGCCTCACATGGTTTCTTTCCAAGTCCCATACATGGAGTCTAGTCATGTCTCTATATGGGGTATGGCCATGTACCTCACATGACCATGTGTCCCCTACACGAGGTGTTTGGATGAGTGTTTAGCTACACCCTGAGTCACCCTACACAATGTGTCCTTAGGAATACATTATGTGTTGTAATTTCTTCCATATCTATCCCAAAATGAAGAATACATGGAATGTGTTATTGAAAACCACACATAGTGTAATTTAGTTTCCTGAATGAAAACCCTTTGTGATCTTCCGAAAACCCCGTTTCAATAAAAAATAAAAATATATTGACCCCCACATGGTCCATAAAAACTAAAAAAGGAATTTAAAATTGTAAAGCATTGAATTTATAAGGATATATTGAAACAAATTTAAAATATCAGAACTATGGGTGTAAAATGATGATGATTATCTCTTCGATTCATGATAATCTTCCACCAATGATCAATCCAACTCTATAGTGGCTCCCCGATGCGATCCCCTCTCACTCCACCCGCTCTCTGTCTCTCTAAAAAAAACACACGAAAGGGGGTGGAACCTTGAGCATATTCATAAGTCCATAGGGATGAGGAAATAAAATAGGGGAACTAAGAAAAAATAAAGGAAAATAAAAATAAAAATAAAAATAAAAAGAAAAATAAAAAGAAAATAAAAGGGGGCTTGGACCCGACCCCAATTCCTGTAGAGAGTTTATGTATCACCCAGGTAAAAATACCCACTCCAAACTTAACAGTAGAGGCAGAATATATATATAATACCCTATTAAAAATATATCACTAAATGAACATGCATGAAAAATTAATATTTAATTAATTAGATATTAAATATTCCAAAAAAATTGAATGAATTAGATTCCTACCAAACTCCTGTCCTAGGATAAAAGATTTTTTCCAAGACTAATAGAGTGTCCATAAAATACTTCCAAGATCATCTGGAATAAAAAAAGATCATTTTACCCCTCACAAGCCTCTAGAACCAAAAATTTAAATATACCTTTTATTCATGGATGAGAAAAAAAATGTCTCTATATATGTTATGACAATTCATGAGGAAAAACAATTTTGGTTTGTATGAAATATGATTTCATAAGACCAACACAATATAGCGAAGGAGATTAAGATTATTTATACCCAATATAACCATATTGGAGATAAGAACATTCATGGTTATCTATTTGGTAGAATTTTTCAATTGAGTAATCACCACACCATAGACCATATCTAAGATGGCCATGATATACATGGAAAATGGTTTTGGTTTTCCCTATGGATAAAGTTGTCATGTAGGGTCAACCACACCATAAGATTTATTATAACAATCATAGTTTTGTTCTTAGGAATATTTCTCACCCAATAGAATACCACACCCTGATTAAAATCCAACATGGTCATGGTTTTAACTATTTTAAAGCAAAATAGTTTTTTTGTTAAAATTATAAAAAATCTTTACTATTATAGGCCCTCTAGGCCTATTTTAGCCCTTAAACCATACATAAAATGTTTTGGTAAATGTGATCTAGGTTTAATGTGGATTTTCATAGTATATAATGTATAAAATGTTTATAAATTATAAAACAAAGGTGAAATATAAAAGTTTTGATGTTGATTTATTAATTGTTCATAAATGAGAATATAATTTTTTTTATTGAAAGACCTTATTTATTTAACATGTTTTGTTAGTTTATGTAAAGTTTTTACATAAAATATGAAACTTTTATATTATTAAAAAAGTTTTCATAAATATCACATATTTTGGAATATGAATGAGTACATAATAAATTACATGAAAATTTTCAACATGAAAGAGTTCATATTATTTTAAATTTTAAGTTTTCATATTTATTTACTTATTTTATGGAATGTGCATGAAACATTTATAATTATTTTTTAATTATTTTTTCATTAATGTTTATCTCATGTAAAAATTAATGAATTACCCATTTAATGATTTTATTACCTTGTCTAATAATTCCTGAATATAAATGTTATATTTTGAATGAATGTATTATTTAGTTTAAAGTTTTAAATTAATTATTTAAATTATCATATATTCATTTAAGGAGTAACATGTTAGGAGTGATAATTGATTTAGTTTCCTTTTTTTCTTTAGCTATGGATTGTTCATGAGTTATGATATTTAATTTAAAGGTTGGTTATAGTTTATACATATTTACTATAGGAATGTTAATGTAATTTTAGTCACTCTTTATTGTTGATGTAATGTCTCATTTTTTTCCCTGTTAGACTTTAGAATATTTAGAGGAATATTTCGAGAGTTAGGCATTGAGATGACATGATATTATGAGGCTTGGTGATCCTAGAATTGAAAATTTAAAGATATTAAATATATTAATATAATATACCTGAAGTTTTCTAGAAATCATAGGATAACTACCAAATAGAGTCTTATATTGGAAATATGATAATTCTGTCGAGTTCAGAGTGTTGGTTTTACCCTAGGTGCGATATATCTTTGGAGCGCTTTAGAAGATTGAGTTGGGCACAGTCATGAGAGAATGATTAAATAAATTATTTAATTAAATATAATTTATATAATTAAATTTCCCTAACCTAAGGTTTTCTATAACTATAAGGTTATGAGGATATCTTAGGTTTGGCCTCTTAACCCTAGAGATCTAGAGGACTATTAAAGGAAAGCGTTCTTGGAAGACGACATGAGATCGAATTGAGATCAAGGATCATTGCACCATCAGGGTTCATGGATCTCACCAAAGAAAACAATACAGATTCCTTCTTCATCAACAATAAATCCATATCAAGTTAGGATGTTTTTTCTTGCCTTTTTCCCTATTTTCTTATCCCACGAATAATTCAAATCAATCAACCAACATATTATTTCATGGATTGGTAATTTTTGTGAGTATGGGTTTATTTTAAGGATTTGGGGATAATTATTATTTGTTATTTATTATTGGATATTAATTTTTTGTTCTAACAATAATATATCAATGAAAATTTGAACAATTTTTATGATTCATTCCTCATCTTGTGTTTTTTGTTTTTCTCTCCCTGTTCTACATGCGATCATCATTGGAATTCTCTTTTAGACTATAATTTGATAGATACTTGGTGAATGATCATTTCACATTCGGTATTTAGCATAATGGATTACTATCATAGGTTTGGTATGGAGACCCAATGTCACAATTGAAGTATATGATGATTAAAGTAGATCCATGAAAGATCGATATTTTAGGACGATGGTCTTGGCACGAGGCACCAATGAGGCATGAAAGCAAGTGTTTCCTGAGGAGCAGATATAGACGGAATGACTAGAATCATGTAAAAAAAATTTATAGGGTTTATTCTACGCCAGATCCATGATGTATGGTGCAATTCCTGGTGTAATTCATATCTAGACTAGAGGCTGGAGGTATGGGAGAAGATGCATGAATCTGATCCTATATTCTATGAAAAACCCAACTACTTCGTGTGTAGTCCTATGAACACACACTGTGTAGTCTCATATGTATGACGCTAGTTTTTTTCACAGAGATAAGTATCAAACACCATGTGAAACATTCCATATGTTACATGACCATTATTAAACCATCTTGGCATGTATATAGGGTACACACCCATGAGGCCATATAGAGTTACACGATGTGTGTGCCAAGTCACATGCTATGTAATGTGTGGCAGATGACTCAGAGTGTACATGGAGATAATGCCTAGGAGACTGTGTGTCCCCACATGCTGTGTGTGGTGGGAAATACATCGTGTACTTAGGAAAGTACATGGTAATTAAAAGGCTACACTCTGATTGAAAATCTAGAAACTTACACACAATGTACCTTTGGTACACGCTAGGTATTTTGGAAAAGTTCATGTCGTGTGAGCGTGAAACATGATATGTTATAAGCTTAGTGAGATATGTCATGTACCCCCAAAGACATGACATTTACTCTTTTGAGGATTTTTTTATATACCTCTTTATCATTAGTTCATCTTCATGGTGAGATTCTACGAGCTTCCTTGGAGTAGTTTTGGTAGGATGCATTCCATTGATCATTTACATAAGGGTTTAGTATGGAAATACATCCTGTGCATAGGATAGAAATACCCTATGAGAAAATTTATTCTTGTATAGAGTTATTATAATCCCTTCATGGTCCATGTATTTAGATCCTCTATCATCATCATTTTCCCAAGGCGAGGTTCTTGTTATCATCATGAAAAAATATGTGGGTATCGATCCCCTACTTAGTGGGTTATTATAGATTAGGTTTTTGGTATACCCCATGGCCTTGGGTGTGATCCCCATATGTGTATCACTCTCTTCATACTTCCTTTGTACTTATTCTTGGATAGAAATGATGAGAATGACCTCTAGGATGAGTTTCATTAGCAGTAGTATAGATCATAGAGTGTGTTATCTTAGGGGAGCGTGACCTATAGGTTGAGTGTCAATAGTGGAATTATATCTCATGGAGTTTTTTCACTCAGATGAGTGTTATATGGAACCTTCTAGTAGAAATCCTATCTTTGAAATTATGATTGTGATCTTACCTTGAGGCTATGTGTCTACTATGAGTATATCTAGATGTTTTATTTTATTTCTCACATTATTATTGACATATCCTATGATGATATGACTACTCTTGATTCTTTATTTTTGGTTATTTTAGTGATTCCTACAGGGTATTATTATACTCACCCCCACATGGGATCTTCCCACACATGTCACATCTTATGTAGATGAAAAATATGTTTATAGAGTCCTTGGAGGACTAGGAGTAGGTGGAGATTAGTTTGGGATAGATAGATCAAGGTGTATATTGACACCATGTTTGATAGTAGTCCCCTCCTTCTGAGTAGGGAATACTTTATTTTATTATTTGAGTGGGCTTATATTTGGACACTTTTCATGCATTCTGGTATTTTATATTGTACTTTTATTGTGGGATTATAGATGTATGCATGCATTATTTTCATTTGTTTTATATTTAAGAATTTTATGGGATGTATATGTGTGCGTGCGTATAGGTTCTTTAGGAAAACGCCTCCCATGTGTGTGATATTCCTTCTCGATGCTAGATGCCAGCCCCTGGCCTATTGTAGGTGGGTTGGGGTAGTTGTGGATCAAACCCTAGTTGGTCGAGTTATGAAATAATGGTATCAAAGGGTACCCATCCTAAAGTTTTATGAAACTAATTGGGTTTAGGATCAAAGTTTATTGTTATCTTTTGTTTAGATATGAGGTTTGGTTTGGGAAA
Organism: Viscum album; assembly: GCA_963277665.1. NCBI lineage: Eukaryota > Viridiplantae > Streptophyta > Magnoliopsida > Santalales > Viscaceae > Viscum > Viscum album. Next base: position 1,891,112,082 of record OY728122.1, on the reverse strand, counting down.
TAGGGAAACAACATTAGAGTGTTTCAAGTTTGGATCTTTGGATAGGGTGTCTAGTGTTGGTGTGATGACCAACGTATCCATTCACTAGGTCCCCGATAACCTTCTTGTCTACTTAGTACACATGGGCATTGGTTTTAGGGAAAACATTGGTACATGAATCATATAGGAATGAGTTGTGGTTTTCAATCCCATCTTATGTTAGCTACCTAGATATACTAATTGACCATGGTACATATTGATAATATTCCTTATGAATCTTTGATGAAAGATAATTATGATTCTGAGACAGTTTCATGATGATGATTAGTTGGGTGATGAGGCCTCCATTTAGGGACTCACTCATGAGGTGTTTCCTCCAAGAGGGCATGGAGTAGTGCTACCACATGTTGAGTGATTCTTATACCCTTCCATTTATTAGGAAGATGATTGTCTGTGTGTTGATAAGTTGATATCTTCAATAGGATAGGATGAAAATACATGTAGGATTAAAAAGTTATATGAGTTATAGTAATAGATACCACTTATGTTTTGTAGTGATCTAGATGCTTAGGTAGTGGAGTATTGACTAAAGGTAGTGGTCTGGGTTTTTTGGTTCATGCGGACCCTCGACTGATTGGATGGTTGTGTTTGTAACCCATTTTCTCTATGAAGTAGTAGTTGGATCTAGTGGTAACAGAAGACTACACACTTGTGATTAGTGTGCATCTCAAGTTATAGTGTTAAATATTTCCCTAGTTTCATGGTGTTCCAAATCCCTTTCTTGTCTTGTAGAAGACTGGCGTGAGCCTGTGGTGTAATGTTCTATTTAGATGGAACCCCTTCCTAAAGGTGGTCATGGTGGAAATAATTCTCCATGGTGAATTTGGGAGTCGATAGAGCCTTGAGTTTGTGATGTTTGACATGAATTTGGACATGTAAGGAAGACAGACAATTCCCCCACCAAGACGTGTTATTGAGATGTGATCCAAAACCATGCGAGTGAGTTAGTGACACCCAAAGAGGATACTATTGAGGTACGGTGAATGAGTTTCTATGACTTTTGTGTTTGAGTTTGTTTAATTTACTAAGGTTTTTGAGTAATCCTTGGTTGTATTAAATAGGTAGGAAAGGGAAAGGATGAGATCCAAGTAGAAAGAGCTCACAAAGGCTGCAAGTGTAGTTCGAGGTATGACGTGTGTATTCACTACTCCAATTTCAGTTTTCAAATAGAGTTATGAGAAACTTTTCCCTTGGTGTATCACCTATTTGATACCAAGTGATACCGGTGGAGATTGTTTTCTTGAGATTTGTGATGGATTATCATGTGTAGAGGATAAATTATCACATGTTTCTGTCAATGGTGTGACCTGAATTAGTGAGTAGAGAGAACCTCACATGAAATATTTATATAGTGATAGTAGGATTCTTCTATGTTTTCCTCAGTATGATCTTTTAATTTAATATCCATACTTTGATGAATTATACTAGTGAGTATAGAAGCTATTCCAGTTTGTTGGCATAGTAGTTTTTCTCCTTTGATAAAGAGTGATCTCCTAGCATGGAAGGATGACCTTATTCATAGGAGGTTACAATCGCTTCCTTATCAGTTGGATAGTAATACCCTTGGCATAATAGATGTTGTGATCTTTCAATTCCTGAGATGGTGGAGGAGTAAGTGGATGTCCTTCTTGAGGTTTTTCTAGGTTTGACTTCCATTGATAGTTTTACTTCTGTATAGACTGGCACCATAGATGACCCTATATTTATCCGTAGTATGTCTTATAACCCTATATAGCAGCAAGAGATAAAGGTCCAGTTGGAGGAGTGTGTAGAGTAGGGGATTCATAAGATCCAATGTTTTTTCTTGGGTATCCTTTTGTTTTTCTCCTAGTGAGTGATTATTGCTCTAGGTCGGGTGTGGGTTGGCATCACCCAAGCCAAATAACTATATAGTGGGAGTATCCATTACTATGATTGGATGGTTTATTGGACCAATGGTTTTGGGTGAAGTGGTTTTATGACTTTGAACTTGAGATAGGCTATCACCAGATCCATTTTTAGAGATGGATATACCAGAAGTGGATTTCCAAAGCCACTGCATTTGTTTTGAGTTCATGGTGATACCCCTTTGGCGAGTTGTATTCCACAATAGAGTTTTGGTACTTATAGACTAGATTCTTAAAACTTTATAGATCAATTTTTGGTAGAATTATTTGGTGAAATCCACATGTTCTCAACATTTAGGTTGTACATGATGCACTTGAGGATAGATTCTAGACATCCTCTGAGAGTACCTGTTTCTTGGGGAGATCTCATAGAGACATGTCTGGATTCAAGAAGTCCACTTATTTTGATATGTCTTCTTAGACCTTAGAGTGATAGTTGACACAATATAGGTTAGGGATGTGCTAGCTTGAGAACCACTCAAGGTTTTTTCTATAGTTTCATATGATCATAATGATATATTATCTTCAATTTTTTTTTGATTGTGGTAATAGAGCAGTTGGACTCTTTGCAGTTGACCCTTATAGTTAAAAATGATGTGACATGTCTCCAATCAATGGTGTTTAACCTATTCTTTTTCAGTGATACAGGGAGGTACATATTGAATATTCTTTTTACATGGACATATATGACCATATATCCACAAGACGTGTCTTGAGGTATTTTCCAAATGTGTATATCTCATCATCCTTGTTCAAGGAAGGATAATGACACCATTCACACTGTGAAAAGAGGTGATGAGAAGGTTGTTTTCCTTATCAGTACATCTAGTGGAGGTGAATATATACCAAGATATCTTGGAATTAGTGAGATATCCAAGCGATTTATAGTAAGTTTTGAGTTAAAATCTTGTTGTTTCATCTATCTGTGGGTGATGAACAACAGATCCTTGGAAGGAGTTTGTGAAACCTATTCATATAGGAGGTAGTCTGGATTCATGGGATTCCCTTGACGATTGTTGAATATTATGACATTTACTTCACAAAATTTTTAGAGAGATGATTCAGGAAGCCTTTGGGGGATCATTTTCTATTGGGTACAATGTTTTAACCTAGTCAACTGACTAGGTGAAGTAGACCATTCAGGTTCTGGTGAACTTTCTTCTAGTTTGCATGCCATTTTTGAGCCACAGGTGGAAGGATCATCTAACAATATTTTCATATCTTGATGATCACCACTCTGCCACTAGAGTAACACCTTTTCAAGGCCATGTATGAGATAAATTATATGATACATTTATACTGGTTGAAGCCCATGGGTAACAACATTTGGGTCAATGTTTTGATTTTAGTTATGGTTTTAAAGGGTGTAGTTCATCTAAGGGAGGATGATGACTGATCAATAAATGTCAGGAGTACTCAGTGGACTAATGATGGGGGCATTTGGAGTTGGAGAGTTAGACAATTTTATCTAAGGTGGTAGGCTATCTCTGAGGATCTTTGGCACTTTATTATCCTACTGCAATATAGGGTTAGTGAGGTGGTGTATCTATTGACCTCTTAACCATAATAGTTTTGGTTTCTTGGTGTTCTCGACATGTCATAGCTGAGGAGGTATGTGCACGACTCATTGTATGATATCAACATGGGTAAGTTGGGCCATGAGAGTAGAGTTTAAATTTTCAAGAAGTCAGTGTAATTGACAACCAATAGAGAAATTCCCTTCATGGGAAAGTGTTTTCCTTGGATTCATGTATTTTGATAGCACTGGAAACCATTGGGAGATCTCGTGGTAATAAGAGACCCAATTCGAAGCTCAATAAACACACCTTTTCATTTAGTTTATGATTTTTGGGGATTAAAATCCTTAAAGAGTGGAATAATGTAATGTCTCAATTTTTTCTATGTAAGATTTTTGAATATTTCTAGGAATATTTATGGAGCTTGGTGCTTAGACGACATGAGATTCTGAGGCGCGGTAAGCTCAAAATTGAAATTTTAAAGATATTAAATATATTAATATCACACATACATATTTTTACTTAAAAATTAGAATAAATCAAAAATAGAGTCTCATATTGGAAATATGAGACCTCTGCTGAGTTCAAATCATGAGTTTTACCCAATGTGTGACATAACCTTGGAGCACGTCAGACGCTCGAGTTGCACGTGGTCATGGGAGAATGTTTAAATAAATTATTTAATTAAATTTCCATGACCCATGGTGTTCTAAAAATATATAGTTATGAGGTGATATTAAGGTTTTCTATTTAACCTTGGATATCTAGAGGACCATTTCAGGAGAGTGTTCTTAGTGGATGACATCAAATCAGATTGAGGTAGAGGATCATTGCGCCATCAGGGTTCGAGGATCTCACCAACAAAAATGATACAGATTCATTCTTTACCAGTGATGGATCCATATCTAGGTAGGATTTTTCTTTGAGTATTTATCCCTCTTTTCTTATCCCATGATGAACACAAATCAATCAAATAATGAATTTATTCGTGTTTCAGTTGTTTTAGTGGGTATGAGTTTATTTGTGTGGTTTGGGGATACTTATTATTATTTTATTATTATTGGATATTCATTTGTCCTTCTAAAAAAATGGATTTATTCCAACATGAACAATAGCCTAGGTTATTCCTCATCTTGTGTATTATGGTATTCTCTCCCAATTTTATTATGATCATAATTGGCATTATATTTTGACCTATGATTCGACAGATACTAAGTGAGCGATCATTGCACATTCAGTCTTTTGTGAAACGGATCACTACCATAGGTTTGGGATGGAGATATGATGTCACAATTGCAGTATATGATGATGAAATTAGTTTCATGGATAGATTGAGATTTCACAATGATAGTATTAGCATGTGGCACTGATGAGGCATGACGATAGGTGTTTCTCGAGTAGTTGATACAACCAAAATGTCTAGAATCCATCCAATAATTGTGATAAGGTTCAATCAACCTTGGATCCATGATGTATGGTGTGATTCTTGGCATGATTCATGGATGGATCATAGGCCATATGTATGGTTGAAGATGCATTAAGAAAGTCTGGGATTCTATGAAAAACCTGACTACATGGAGTTTAGTCCTATGAACACATGATGTGTAGTATCATATGTGAAACACTAGGGTTTACACGGAGAGATAAGTATCAAATTCCATATGACATGTGCCACACTCTGTGCGACCCTTAGCCGACCAGATTGGAATGTGCATAGGACACACCCCCAAGAGGTCTTGTAGAGTTACACACTGTGTATGCCAAGTCATGCGCCATGTAACGCATAGTGGACAAATCGATGTTTATAGAGAGTACACACACAAGAGACCGTGTAATCCCACATGCCATGTGTGGAGGGATAGATTCCATGTACTTAGTAAATTACATGGGCGCAAAAATTCTACACACCAAGCTCCAATCCAAACATGTACAAGTCGTGTATCTCAGGGATACACCATGTAATGTGAAAAAGTACATGCCACATGAGTGTGAGACACGAGTAGTGAAAGGATTACTGAGAAATTCCATGTACCCGTAGATACACACTTAGTAATTTTTTGAGGACTATTTGAGTCATCTTTCTCCTCAATTCATCTTTGTGGTGAGATTATGTGAGCTTCCTTGCACCATTATTGGTAGGGTGAGTTACCTTGATACTTATCCTAAGGGGTTAGTATAAAAATACCATAATATTAATAAGATGGTGACCCCCATTAAGGAACTTAATTATAGGATAGATTTATTGGAATCCATTTATAAGGATCAGAGTGAGATCCTCTATCATCATAATTTTTCCTAGGTGGCGTTCTTGGTATTTTCATGACCAACACTACGTGGGCATCAATCCACTACTTAGCGGGTTAATCCATATTGGGTTATTGGTATACCCCATGGACCTAGATGTGATCCCCAACTGAGTATTGACCCATTTAGACTTACTTAATTCTTATTCTTGGATATACCTAGTAATCATGACCTCTAAGATGAGTGTCTTCAACAGTATTATAGCTTGTGGAGTGTGTTCTCCCAAATAAGCATGATGTCTAGGATGAGTGACAATAGTGGTAGTATAGCTCATGGAGTGTGTGCTCCTTGATGAGTGTTATATGGAAACTTCAAGTAGAAATAATATAAGGAAAATTATAGTTTTGATATTACCATGAGACTGTGTGTCTACTATGAGTATATCTGGATGTTTTATTATATGTATCACATTATGATTGACATATCATGTGATGATTTAACTACTCGTGATGCTTTATATTTTTTCATTTCAGATTTTTCTAGTGGGTATTGTTATGTATACCCCTTAATGGGATATTACTACACATGTTGTGTCTTATATAGGTAAAAAACATCTTTAGAGAGTCCTAGGAGGTTTAGGGGTAGGTGAAGCTTAGTTTGGGCTAAACAGACCGAGGTGTATACCGATGTTTCAATTGATAGTAGTCCCCTCCTTCTTAGTAGGGATTAATTTATTTCAAGATTTGGGTGGGATTATATTTTTACCATTTTCAAACTTTTTAATACTTTATATCATACTCTGATTGTGGTATTATAGATGTATGCATGCATTGTTACCATTTTTTTTACATTTAATAATGGTATGGGTTTGGATATGTGTGCGTGCATACAAGTACTTTAGGAAAGTTCCTACCATGTTTGTGATATGCCTTATTAGTGTTAGATGCTATCATTTGTCCTATTAGAGGAAACTTGGGGTAGTTGCGGCTCAGACCTCGGTGGGTTGGGTCAGGACAATTAAACCATGGGTAGTGGTACTTTGGGTTGGGCTACTCACTAGACTGTGGGATTATGCCTTATCAAAGAACAGTCGGGGTTGGATACATGTTGTTCCATGATTACTCTTATGAGTATTATCAATTTCATATGGGTTTAATCCTTTACATTAAATAGTTTCATGTACCTTATGCATGTGATTCATTTTAATATGTGTAAATATAGTTGTCTTTTAATTTGAGTAAGTACCACAAATAATGAGTTGTTTAAATAGTTTCACATCAATATCATTTGAAAATATTGTTTTGGTGGAAGGAATAGGGATTCAAAAATAAATCATTATAATCATACATATATGTGACTTTAAAAAGTAAGATAATATGGGGAAATATTTAAATCTCCTTAAAATACTAAGTGTTAGATTCCTTCTAAAACAAACACTTTCCAAGACCATGATCATCTAACTGGGTAGGTCATTCCAAAACCAGGTTCCCATGAATTATATTGTTTAAGGTATGAATGTTATGGGAGACCCTAATAGCATTGTTTTTCCATATATGGAATGATATTTGGGTAACTCTTTTTTAGGAAACCCTAATAATATTAGGATACCAAATAAATAGATTTGTGTTTATCCCTATGTTGGATTAGGTATAGTGTTATCCACTAAACTATCCAAGAGTCATATATGATATAATTTTCATGATGGTCTACCTATATAGATAAGTGAAGAGAGAAACACTAAATATACCTAAATATTTGTAAAATATGGATCTTGGACCACTAACTAATTTGATGAAATTAAAAAGGGTCATCATTTTAGTGGAAGCACATTTGATAAAATTCCGTATGAAATGAATTAAAAACATGATACTTTTCTGATAAAAACTTTAATTATAGGTAAAATGGAATCATCATCATCTAATATGACTTTAATATTGTTATTATAGATACAAAATATTAAAGGAATAAACTTCATTTACTTGTATAGATACTTAAGAATTGTTCTTAAGTAAGAAGAAAAAGTATTTGTGTTAAAAAAAATACCTTCTTAAACAACCTATTATTGAATTTGTTAAATAAAAAAATATATGATTAAAATAAGAATAAAATGATTCATTTTTGGTTACAAATAAATTATATAAATATGAGATAATCACATGAATTTTATTATCCACTAATATAATCGACTTGATTGAGTATTCAGATGAATTAGTGAGACTAAATATAAACTTTTAGTCATGATCATGCTATTAAATTCATTTTGGAATTATTTTTGGAAAGAAAATATGAATGGGTTCAAGAAATATTTACCAAATCTCTTCAAATTATTGAGGATGACTTATCATGACATGGAATATTTTGGATTTGATTTTGTGTTGATAGTACAGAATGGTAAAAGTTCATGCTTGAAGAAAAATATTGGATGGTCCAATTGAAAGTCTTGGTCATTGAAACATAAAAAATATGTTAGGAATATGGTTTTTATATATGATATATTGAATTATCCAAAATACTTGAATGGGTTTAGGAAACTCCATTGAAAGTTATGGCTTTGTTAGGATTGAATGAAACTCATTTATCATAGTGGAAGAAATTAAGAAACCCAAAAACGAAGATCACAATGCAAGATGATCGAAACCATTCTTTTGTTAAATGATGAAATTGTTTACACCATATGAGTCCAATATAAACATCTTTATTGTATTGATTGATGAAGATAAAAAGTGGTTTCAAAAAACCCCCCTCCTCTATGGTGTATCCAAGGGGTAGGGAAATCACTCGACATACTCGAGTGAGATTTTTCTTATGGCCATGAAATTCTAGTTCCTTTCTATGTAAAGTTGGGAAAAGAGAGTTTTGGGTAGGGAGAGAGAATCAGTTGATTCTTCACATGCTCCATCACCACCCATCATATGGGTACTTCCTTTTAATAAATCCATGAGATTCTCTTTATGCAACCAAAAATTTACTCATATGATACCTAATGCTTGAGTAAAGCTTCAACCACATGCACTCATATCATAAATGATACCTTTTATCTAAAATATATTATATTAATGATGGAATTTGTGGTTTATAGTAATAATGTTAACTTTTAACATTTCACTACTATGTAGTAACAAAGATAACAATATCTAAATATCTAGGCATACAATATTCCCAGGTTATCATGCATGTCATTCTATACAACATGATCATATTGTACAATATAATATGACCTAAATATATCACAAATATATGGGTTTAGGGTTTGTTTCCAACAATATATCACTTATACTAAATCCCCATATACCTTGTAAAATTTCACTTAATTTCTATCATATACAATAACCTATGAAATCATTTCAAAACTCCTTTAGGATATTTTCCAAAACAAAATTGCAAAGCTATCATCAACTTTAACTTATATCACATCATATATAATACCTTTTGAATACCCATCCAAAAATCTTTTGGGTTAACTTTAAATCAGTCTTAGTGAATCTCTTTGTGTCAAACTCAATCCCCATTCAGTTAATCCCAAAGTGTAACCTCACATGCCTTTGTAGCTTTGAAAAACAAATTCACTGAATACACAAATTTCATCAAATAGTAGCCTCTATAAAAGAATAAATGTTTCTCAAGATACAAATAGATCTAATGTGATATCCATTAAACACATTTATTTCTATACCCATGTCCACCAACTTCATTATATACAAGCATTAATTTTCATATGATCACTTTTTCCAAGACATCGAGTATAATTGAGACATGTAGTATATATATCCTATATTTCCATCTTAAACATTATTGATTTTATATGTATATACCAACCAGGTCAATGAATACATCACATCTCATTTACTTTTATAGAGGACCACATCACATTCCTCTCACTTGAATAGATAAACATATCATATGTACTATCTAGGTATAGTTTCACACTTCCTCAATATATCTAAACTGAGGGACTAAATGTCATACTCTTCATATGAGAGTAAAAATACTATCTTAGTTAATATCCAACTGATGATATGATTATAAACATACCCAACCACCCCCTAATTAGTTAATCCTCAAGGATTTCATAAGAAAGGTATCAGAGTTTTGAGGTTCTCATATCATGTATCTTTTTATACTCATGTAATAGGAACACCAAATATAAACCATGCACCCCTATTATACCAAATACATAGTGTATGAAACTCAATGTCTTATACTTCTTGGGTCATCCAATCACAAAACATGTTTGGAACCTCATTAGAATATTCCATATCACAATACAAGAATAATAGTCACACTAACCTTAGCATTCCATCATAATCTATAATACTTCTTGATGAACATCGATTAGGGATAACTTAGAGTCATACATTGGGAGTTCAATTATCATTTCACTTCATTAAATGTATATCAATATATACATATATGCATCCAATGTGAAATAATTATAAAGTGGGGTTTCCTTTTTTATAACTTGATAAATTCAATATTCTCACAACCCTATAATAATACTTAACAAAACTATACATAAAAACCTATCTAAAATATCATATATTATTTTTTGGAGTTGGTGACTTAGAACTAACTACTTTGTAATTTAGATTATTGGTATATTAATCAACTTAAATATTAATAAATATATGATTACATATTGATTTTTCTTCTACATTATTTTAATATGATAATGTCCTAGAGTATCTATAACATTGAAAAGTTTATAGTAGTCCCCTGCTATGATGAGAACCTTGAAGTTTTATGATGATATTCTTAAATTTATATCCTATATCCAGAATAATATTATATGAAGAGACACATAGTATATTGAATATCAGGTGTGAGTGTTCATAAGTGGATGAAACATCATATCATGAGTTCTGAACTTGTTAATCTCCTTGATCAAATATTATGAGGATATAACCACTAGTAGGAAATACACATGTTTACATGTTATAGGATATTTCGATCTGCGAATATATTTATTGATACTTATACTTTAATAATATTAATAATATATATCACGACTCTATAACTTTTATGTACTGAACAAAAGCATAACACTATATTTTTATGGGAAGTTAGGTATGCCTGATTTGTCACAAATGGTATGTTATTAATTAATAAGTAAAGGAAGGATTTTCCTTTTCTATATTTATAGAAGTTGATATATCTTACCATTGATTGAAATAAAACTTTAGAACCTAAATCCATGGACACAGTGTCTTGATGGGTTCATTTTAGAAAGTCAAATAAAGACATATCAACCATATAGTTTGATGACACGAGCCTATAACTTGATGGGATGTCATGGAAAAGTGACTATTTTACACAATGAGAATTCATATGTGGTTTTGTCTTTATGAAATTAACTTTGTCCTCTATGGGTGCATTTAAAATTTTCTAGATGCTAATATTGTACTTTTGTCAAGCCCACCTAACTCCACTGAGAAAGTAGTCTATAGGGTCACACACTTAGTGCATCCTATAATCTTAGTTAAAAAATATTTTTATTTAATGGTTGGAATACTAATAAAATTTATTAAGTTGGTATTTATATGTGAGTTGAATATTTAACTAAATTTTTATTGGAAATACAGTCAAATAGAATATTTATTTATCTCTTGATTTATTCTCATATTAATGAATAATATTTATTATTAAATTAATATTTATTTCATTACCTGAATAATAAAATACATATTTATTTTCAAGATCATGAATGTTATATTTATTTATTAATCGGATGAATATTATTTATTGTTCAAGGTTAGTTAAATGACGAGGTGGAATTTTTATTTATCTCTTGATTTATTCACATGGTAATCAATAATATTTATTATTGAATAAATATATACTCTCAAGATCATGAATTTTATATTTTTTAATTAATCAAATAAATATTATATATTTTTAAAGGTTTATTAAATGATAAGGAGGAAATACAAACCATGTTAACAAGTTTGATGGAAAAGATAAAATAAAATATCAATTAAATAAATATTACTTTATTTAAAGAAATGATATTTATTTTATTTGTGAGTTATGCACACATCAATAAAAATGAAAATAAAAAAATTATATTATTATATTTGTAGTTCACTATAGATTAAGAGAATTTGGAGGGCCTATGTGAAATTATTAAATGTCTAGACCATCTCTATAAATACCTAGTTATATTAGTTCTTAGTGTTAGATGAAAGCTGTGAATAATGACTTCTTCTCTAGAGAATTAACTCCATGAAGAACTTATATAGGGTTTTATCTTAAGCTCCAATGAATTTCTTCCACTTACCTCCTCCCTCTCAAGAACTAGAGAACGATAATCAATACTTTAAGGATGAAGGATTTTTTATAGATCAAAGTAATTAATGCAAGATGATCGATACCACTACAATAGCACCCTGAGTACCATTATTGATGCATCAAGATCAAAGGAGAACACTTGGATTACTGCTAGAGGGATTATATCCTTGTATCCTTATAGCACAATGATAGTTGAACTCAAATGAAGATCAAAAAATCAACATATTCTTTGAATAAAGTTCTCAAGATCGGGGAAATTCTTATTTCAAAATTAGTTATAATTTTAATGTGAAATGTTCCTCTCTTGATTTCAGCGATCTTTGAAAATTTTCATCAAATAATTTTTTTCGTAATGTTGTTTATCATCATGTAAATTGAGTATTATTCATTCAATACAATAATATTCAAGTTGGGAACTTTGGTCATGCTTGAAAAAATGAAGTGGTATTATAGTGGTCACATGAAAATTTATAATTATTTATTAATCATTTATTTATTTATATATTTTTCCATTTTTATTTTCATTATTTAATCCCGAATTCATGATATCTTCTTCATTACCCTTATTATAACCAAGAACAAATTAAGTACAGATAGAGATTCCATTCAAAGGTGGCACATGGTTTTCATGACTACACATCATTTAACCCCAAATGACATAGTGGTAATGTGGTCAATTGAAATGGTGTGTAATTAATACACCCTGTGTGTAATTAATTAATAGATAAATGATATTTAATTAATACTCACGTGATGTGTAATTAATACTCACACACTAAGAAATTAATACTCACATGGTGTGTAATTAATTAACACACATGTTTTGTATAACTAATTAATACACATGTGATGTATAATTAATTAATACACACATAGTGTATAATTATTACACATGATGTGTATAATTAATTAATACACATGAGGGGTATAATTAATTAATACAAAATTGTTGTGTAATTAATAAAAATGTGTTCTTGTGCCCCTTTATGCAGAGTACATTCCAATCCAGATTGTACACTACATAAATTAATTTATGTCGAAAGAAAATTAATTATTCCATGAAATCATCGTTAACACATATTCATGTGTAATTAATTGAGAGTACATATAGTGTGATATTTTTTTAAGAAAATTAAATTATAAATTAATTTCCATGTTAAAATTAGAACTACCTGCCATGTATGGTCATCAATACATACTCTCTACTCCATGTTTCTTAAAATCATTAAATGCCACACAATTCTATGTGTCAGTGTGTAATTAATTCACAGTACACATTGTGTAATTACCTGAAATGTTGTGTATTCTATATTCCTTGTAAGTGAAATATATATTATGAGGACCATGCCAATTAGTTGAGATTAGTAAATTCCATGATGCCTCTAAGTACACATTGTGTAATTAATTAATTTTAAATATAATTAATTAATCTAATTTGTTTAAAATTTTAGTTTATGATAATATCTATGAATTTTTAGATAGAAATTAAGATAATTTAATGAATTAATTAATAAATATAATAAATTAATTCAAGGACATTTTATCTTAATTAGGAATGAATTAATTGAATATTAGTTTTTTAAATGTGTATTTGTTGCATGCGTGGATGATCAAAATCTTTAATGACCTATGTTTTTGTTATATTTACTTTAATTTAATTATTTCATAAGTTTTTTCAATTAATATTATTAAATTAAAATAATGGCTGGTGTTTCATACCCTAAACTTATTATTTAAGGACTTGTGATTAATTTTATATAAACCACTTAATAATTCCATTAGTTCCCCTCACCCGTGTGTAAATAATGTGTAAGGAAAAATATCCTAAGAAAATGTAGGTTTTTTTATATAGAGTTGAGGTAAAATAAATCTAGGAAATACACTAGAAAAATTAGGAATACTGCAACTTGATCCATGATTTGCTCAAGGTATTTTCCCCCTAGGGTCAATGGTCTGTCTATTGTCTGCTCAATAAAAAAACTGGTAGATAAATTTCATGATATTCCCGAATATTTATTTTTTCTTACACATGGTTATTTACATTATTTTTTTTATTATCAATAATGATCACATATATAAATTAATTAAATAACAAGCATGATAAAATAGAATAAAATAAAAGAATTATACCAAAATATTTTATTACCACATGGTTAATCACTCAAGTAAAACCAAATTAATATTAACAAGACATATAAAGAATAAAATAATTATTTTGAAACATAATAAAAAAATAAATCAAGGAAATATTAATTCATTTATTCCTTTCATAACTTGATTAAGGATGAAACCATAGACTGAGTATTGGTCAGTCCCTAATCCCGACACTTACTTTCATCAAGATCTATTATAAGGGTATTGTGTTAAATTAACCAATTAAACATTAAAAATAAGTATCTATATCTAAAATTTATGTATATTAGATAATTTTTTTGTTGAAATACACATTGGGATTTCAGGATTGGGGAGCCCACTCAATGGTTTTAGGAGATACAAGCCTATATCTAGAAGGACCACCTAAGTAAATACCTTCGAATAATTAACATAGCCCTCAAATGGGTTATGATAAGGGAAATATAGATCCTATAATCTAGAATGTTAGTGATAAATGGAATTTAATTCCTAACAGTTTGGGTCTTTGGAACATGATAAAATAGTGGTGGACTTGGTAAATTAATTAAAAATTATTTTTTTCACATATTATGGTAATAAAATAAAGTACTAAATATATAATTTTATATTGTTATAGAAAAATGGAAAATTCATTGAACTCTATATCCTTGAAATAAATACAAGATTAAGATAAATTCCTCTCCCGTAGTAACTTCTAGGTGTGGTACAAGCACTTGTAGATTGTACAATGCTAAGAATAAGAGCTTTATATGCTGAAGGACCCGATTCCTCATCCAAAAACTAAGGAGGCGATTGACATGGATATATACATATACATATACATACATATGTATATATATATATATGAGAAACACATGTATGATGTGATAGATATATAATGTTTGTGTTATTATCCACAACTGGTAAACTTCTGAAGTCACATGAAACCATGGATTCATACACTATAATCACCCATATTTGTGATCTTTATTCAGAGAGGGATATATAGTAGAGGTGTAATATTGATAAGGTGATATTTATTATAAATATTAGAGTGTGTGAAAAATAATACTCACCTAGTCTTGATGACTTTCTTTATCAAGCGTCTCAAGATTCTTGAGTGTAAGATCACTACCTTAGAGATTCTCTAGTTTTTTGTAAATTTTAATATTAAAAATATAGAGGAGTCTCTCCTAGATCTCTTTAATCTCCTTACCTATGTTGATAAGGACACGAAGCATTAAAAGACTTCAGTTCTTAGGTGAATAATAGGAATGGAAATGTGAAAGGCCTTAATATTGACA
The DNA here is from genome assembly GCA_963277665.1 of Viscum album. NCBI lineage: Eukaryota > Viridiplantae > Streptophyta > Magnoliopsida > Santalales > Viscaceae > Viscum > Viscum album. Next base: position 1,891,096,695 of record OY728122.1, on the reverse strand, counting down.
TCATGTATATGTCATCCTTATAATGCCTATCTAAGGGGATGAAGATTAATGGGAAAGAAAAGGAGTAGGATTTTGTTTGTTTCACATGTGGCAAGAATTTCCACAGGAATAAGAATTACATCATGAAAAATAAGTAATGGGGATCTTTAGGTGTATTCTTTATCAATTACAACATATCTATTTTTGTAAATTTATAATTAATTATAGCTTATGGTTCTCACATTGTTTTCCAATTATTGGAACCAAGTAGATTTTAAAGAGGTGCATGAGGTGTGGTGGATCTAAGAGTTGATAATAAAGCTAAGATCACTGTAGTTTCTATTGGTGACAACCACATCACATTTTTGACTAGAATAATCTTGGTTTTAAAGAACTATTATCTTATTCCATCTATTACAAAACCATTATTTCTATGTATTATTTTGATATGAATGCTTTAATTTTAAAATTTGAAAATAAAAGTTTTTTATTTTACAAAGATAGAATATGTTATTGTATGGAACATACAAAGAGTAGTATTTATGTGTTATATGACACAAATATAGTAATAGAAATCAATAATAAATCAGGTTCGCATGAATTATATTACACCTAACTATGGCATCACTGACTATTCCATTTAAATGAAAATAACTTGAATTTTTTTTAGAAAGATAGATATTTATATTCTTTTGAACTAAAATTACTTTGTGTGTGTCATTATTGTTAGAAGGTAAAATAAAAAAGGACCCATTTAGTGGAAATGGGGAAAGAGATACATAGCTTCTTGAGTTAGTTCATATTGATGTGTGTGCACCATTTACTAACAAAGAAAGGGTTGGATACTCATAATTCAAAAAATTTATTGATGAATTTAGTAGATATGGATATGTCTACTTAATGAGGTATAAGTCAGAACGTTTTGATAATTTTAAGGAATACAATAATGTAGTTGATAACTATCATGGTAAAAAGATAAAAACGATCCATTAAGAACATGATGGAGAATATATTAACCAAGAATTTATTGATTATTTATGGGATCTTGGGATTCTTTCTAAACACACACTTCTTTATACACAATAATGGAATAGTGTAAATGAAGGGAGGAACCACACCATGTTGGACGTGGTGTAATAAATGATGATTTATACAAGTATTCCATTATCCTTTTGTGGATACACATTACATATAACAATGAAAACACTAAACAAAATGCCAAATAAATGGAAAATAATATTCTATATGAACTTTGGTGTGGAATTAAATTCGTATTGTCTAAATTATGTGCATGGGGATGCGAATCATTTTTTGTGGCCTCTTCAGGTAACAAACTTTCATATAGAGGAAAAAAGTGTATCCTTATAGGATACCCTAAGGAAAAAGGGGTCATTACCTATATGAAACCTTAGATAAAAATATTATAGTGGTTAGAAATTCCATGTTATTTTATAGGAAACACATATCTAAAAGAGATAGTTGGGTTGAGATAGAAATCGATGAAGGTGGGGCTCAAGATGTACAAAAATTGGCATAGGAAAATATTCTATAAATACCCATTGAATAAGATGCTCTAAAGCCACAAATACTGCATAGGAGTACAAGTGAGATTAGATGACTTGAAAGATTTGGTTTTCTAGTCACTGAGGATGGTGAATCATTATTATTTGATAATAATGATCATGTAACCTTTAAAAAAGAGGTAAGTGGAACAAAGGCTACCAAATGGAAAGAAGCCATGAATTATGAGATGGATTACATATACCAAAACATGGTATGGATTTTGGTATATCCTCTATTAGATGTATATCCCATTGGTTAGAAATGGGAAATCAAGAAGAAACTTGGCTTGGATGGACAAATTAGTACCTATAAAGCGTGAGTTTTTTTAAAAGGGTCTAAAAATGTCAAGTCATAGATTATGATGAAACCTTTTCACTAGTTACTATTCTAAAATCCATTAAAATTATTCTTTCCATACCCATTTTCCATGACTATGTGATTTGGAAGATAGATGTAAAAAGATCTTTCCTTAATGGGAACCGTCATGAATATGTCTATATGACACAATTGAAAGGATTTATGAATATAAAGGATTATAATATGATAGAAAAGTTACATAGATCCATTTATAGATTAAAAAAGAATATAATTCATAGAAAATTTATTTTCATGAATCCATAATGGAATTTGGTTTCATAAATAATGAATATGAGGATTGTGTCTACAGACAGTTTAACAAGAGTGAGATTATTTTTATGAATGTTTATATTGAGAGAATACTACTTTTTTGGAAATGAAATACGAGTATTAATATCTATTAAGATGTGGTTAAACACACGATTATCCATAAAGTACTGAGGTAAAGAAACATAAATTCTTGGGATTTAGATCTATTATATAGATCCAAGAGGTTACTTGGACTAAGTGAAAGTATATATGTTGACATGATACACAAATATTCAGTATGGAACAATCCAAGAGGGTATTTATACCTATATCACATGAAATTCATCTTTCCAAGAAAATGTGTCATAAGAGATATAAGGAGTGATAGAGGATGATAATGACTCTATATAATTCATTGATTGGGTAAGTAATGGATGCCATGCTATATATCTTGATAGATGTCGCCAGCACATTAAGCATACTAGTTACATATAACGATGATCTAGGGGAATTCCATTGGATGGAAGTCAAGACTATCCTAAATTATATCAAGTGTTCTAAGGATATATTCTTTCTTTATGGAGGATATTATGTATAATTAATCTAGATATATACAAATTATAGTTTCTAAATAGTTCAATATTACCTAAAATTAAAATAATGATATAAATTTACTCTCAATTGAGGTGGTATGATCTAGAAAAGATCCAAGAAATCCATGTAAAATGATACTACAATAAATTTTGAGTATATTGTAGATTCTGATGCAACTAAAGATGTGGTATGGATGCAAAACTTAATTTAATAGCTTGGTTTGGTTCCTAAAAGAAAAAAATCCTATCACACTGTATTGTGATAAAACTATAGTGGTGGCATTTTGAAAGTATCCATGATAAAATTAGTAGATGAAGTAAATATTATAGAAGTATCATCAATTAAGGGATTTTTCTCTAATAGGTTATGTCACAGTCATCATATTTTCCATATAAGAAAACATGGAAAACCCATTGAATAAATTCTAATCTTAGTAGAAGCATAGACATCACATGGGAGCTAGTGGACTAAAAGTCATTAATATTTATCTATAGTTCAAGAGATAGTATATTGTATCTGGTGTTCTAGAACTAGATACTTTATACTTTATATTATTGGTATATTCATCATCTTTAATATTAATAAATAATTATGTAATTTTGATTTTTATTCTACGTAACTGTAATATGATAATGTGCTAGAGTATCTGTCACATTGAGAAATTCATATCAATTCCCATATATGATGAGAACCTCTAAGTGATATGGTAATATTCTTAAATTTATTTCAAATAGTTAGAAAAAATTCTATGATAGGGAAAATAGTATGTTGATAATTAAGGGAGAGTACTCCGAAGTGGATGTACTTCATCTCCTGAATTTCTCACTTGGTAATCTCTAATACTAGATATTATAAGAAAAAAACCCACCAATAGGAAATAGATATGTTTATTTTTGATTGGATATTCTTTTCTATGAATGTTTGTAAGTATCCTTTGAATTTAAGTTTATTATTAATACATATCATGAATCATGTATTTTTATATACTAACCCAAACCATAACACCATATGTTTACTTGAAGTATGGTACATTGGGCATGTCATGAATGCTATGTTATTAAGGAATGATTCAAGGAAATATTTTTCTCTTCCATCTTTATAAAAGATGATATCACAAACTTTGATTGAAATTGAACTACTAAACTAAAATCTATGGCCGTAGTATATTGATAGGTTTTTTTATGGATGTCAATGAAATATATATCAGGAATACAGGTTGATGAAATGATTATGAAACTTACTTGATGAGATATCATAACAAGGAATTATATTAAATAGTGAGCATTTGTATGTAGCTATCATCGTTGAAATATTAACTTCGTCGTACATGGGTTCCTTTATCTGTTGTTAGACATAGATATTGGACTTGGTAAGACTGCCTAATGTCATAGAGGAATATGTATATAGGGTCACACACTTAGTGTATCCTTCTATCTCAGTTAAATACTACTTGTATTTATTAGATTAAATACTGATTTCATTTATTAAGTCACTGTTTATATGTGAGTTGGTTATTAAAATATATTTTTATTCACAATAATATATAATAGAATATTTATTTATCTATTATCTAATTAAAAAGTTAATAAATAATATTTATTATTAAATAAAAATTTACTTAGTTATGAGAATATTAAAATAAATATTAATTCGTAAGACCTTAAATGTTGTATTTATTTATTTATTGAATGAATAATATTTATTATTTGAAGTTTAGAAAATGTGGTAGAGGAAATGTTAACCATGTTAATAGGTTCAGTGTAAATTATGTATAAGCAATATCAATTTAATAAATATTAATTTTTTTAAAAAAAATTATTTATTTTATTCATGATTTATGCACATTCTATGAAAAATAAATTATTATTATATGTGGTGTTCGCTAGGAATTATGATAATTTTAAGGACTTGTGTGAAATTTTTAATTCTAAAACCTATATTTATAAGTACCTAGTTAAATCCATCCCTAGTATTAGATTAATGTTATGCACAACAATTTCATCTCTAGATAATTCTATCTATAAATAACTTCTATATGGTTTTTCTCTCAAGATTAAGGTAATCTCTTCCAACTCCCTCCTCCCTCTCAAGAATGGGAGAATAAAAAAATCCTTCAAGAACACAGGATTATGTAAGGATCAAAGTAATCAATGTAAGATGATTAATACCACCACACCAATTCCCTAAGTACCATCAGTGATGCTTTGAGATGAAAGACGAATGCGTGGATCATCATTTGAGGGATTCTATATTTGTTTCCTATTAGTGCAATGGTGGTATAACCCAAACGAATTTCAAATGATCAACATCTACATTGAAGAATATTCTCAAAACTAAGATAATTTTTATTTCTAAATTAATTATAACTTTAATGAGAAAAGATCCAATCTTATTTAAATGATCTTTTTATTATGCATCAAGGAAATTTGTTATTAACGATGTTTATTATCATGTACATTTTAGATTATTCATTCAATCTGAAAATATATGAGTTGAGTAGAACCCCAAAAAGTGCTTGAGCTACACATTAAAACTTCATAATATACTACCATATGATCCTTATTATTTATGAACTTTCCATGGTTTTGTTAAAATCCTTACATCTCTGTGTAATTATTGGAATATCTCGATGTCAACATTAATTAAAACCTTATCACTTAACTCTTTAGCGAGTAAAATTTACAAGGAAAGAAAGTCTGAATAATAGTGAGACTTAGGAATGATATTCAAAATATTATACTCATTTAACATATTAAAACTCCTTAACTTCAAAAAATAAAATGTTATTCTATTGATAAATCTTATTTTCTACTTAGAAGTATTTCTCGGTACATCTTCATCATTTTTCAAACACTATCCATTAAACCTTTTCCTTGAAATATAATGTAACAATTTACATTATTACTTCACCAAAAAATCAAAAAATATTTTAGGATAAGTTGATATTTAATTTTTATTATGACTAAAATAATCCGTTATTTATTAAATTTGAATTTTTTCTAAGTCCAAATATACTCCACTAACCACTTAAACACTATATTCTCTTTAAAACATCATTATATCATTCACAATTGATGCCTTCCAAATGACCATTGGAAAATCCATAGGGGAAGAGATACCTAATTATGTGTATTATTTTCCCCACAAAGAAAATAAATAAGGTGGTCAAAATCACATGGATCACATGAACCCCCAAAATAAATGCGATCACGAGACCTTCAGAAGGCCACACAAAGGAGCCATGCACAATTCATAACCTGTAGAAAATAGCACAAAGCCCCTTTAAAAATTAATTATGCTCTTGTGAAGGCATCCCAGACAATCAGTGATCATGTGATGGATATTAGATGATCATCCATAGGTCATGCTAATTTTTAGGTGGTAGGTGCCTAACAAGCCATCAAAAAACCCTTGTAAAATGAGGAGAAAATATTCAAAATCGGGAGCCTCTTGTGGTCATAAAACTTATGTGACACACCCATAGAGATTGTGATACAATGAGGAATCCCCTATTAAATGTCCTCATGGTCATACAATATCCCGTTGGGATGTCACCCCCATAACTCAAAATGATTTGGACATGTCCAGGAAGTCTAGATATCCCCCTTTGGCTCAAAAACAAGTAGAAGGGTTTTTCCACAAAATGACTAGGCACTAACAAAAGATCATTTATTGGTTACACAACACATCATTAATGGGGAGAATGATTATCCTCGAAAAAAATCAAGAAAACTCACGAGACCCTAGTACATCATAAAATAAACAAGGGAATAAAATGGGGAAAAGGAGGGAGCCTCTTGTGGAAATAAATATCACACAACATGCCCTAGATGTTCACAAGACACCGTAAACCCATGACAATATGTGTAAGAACCCAAGCCCGAGAAACCAGACTCGACCCTTACAAATGATGTGAAACATTATTTTATAGAATAACTGTGAATAAATACATAGCATCACATGAAACATATGATCTTTTACAGGCTTAGGTTCTAGAAAATTAGAATCCAATATTACATTTGGGGTATAAAAGTACAATGTTTAGTAAACATTTTGCAAGGTATTATCAGAGCAATGATTCCACATTAGAAACTCATTATGGCACTTCCACTAAACCTAAAAAATAATAATTTAAATACATAGAGTGAGCACAAGAATTCCCAGTAAGGGGTTTTAAAATAATCAATATAATCCTTTTTAAAAACATCCCTTTAAAATAATTATACATACATAAAAACTTTTCTTAATAGAGAACAACATTTCTTGTAGTACTTCATCATAATTTTTCAAAGGTTACAAGAAATCATTTTTAGGGAAATATCATACACAATAATTTATATATTTATTTTAAGGCTACATATAAAACACATTTCAAATTATGTATACTTGTACAAAAATGCATGAAATTATCCATATAAGTCATGAATTTATAAAAAAAATTAAGGGTGACATGAAAGATTGCATACAAAAATTAGAACATGAAATAATACTTGATTATAATTGAATAAGAAACAATATCAAATATCACTTATCACATAAAATTCAATTCATGAAATGACATATGAATTTCTAAATTTTGTATTAATTTTTTGAAAATATATGCTAAAATTCATTTTTTAAATGATTTACTAAGTACTTACATCATTATTCTGTGAATTTATTACCATAATCCTTAGTATATGATTCTTAACCAAGCATATTCTCATAGTCAAATGATCACATGGTTCTTTAAAAACTAATCACATAATGAGGGAATGCATAATGCATGAATATCATAAAAATTATGTCAAGGCCTCATTCCAAGACCATACATAATCATTCTATCAAGGCCTCATTATAAGACCTAGTTTATCTCATGATACTTACCGATTCATTAAGATGATATAACATGCCTCACCAATCACATAATAAGTCCTATGCATTCCTCGTATGAATAATAAGTCTTTTATTAAAAGTGTCCTATACCACTTTGAATAATTAAATTGTGCCTTTTTTAAAATGTGTCCCATACCACTTTGAATATTTAAATCATGTATTTTATTCAAATTTTCCCATACCACTTTGAATAATTAAATTTTTAATCCATAAGTTATCATAAAAGATAAATTCAATACTTGCAATAACTATCAGAATTCATAATAAAGCGGGTCATGCAAAATAATGCACAATTAATCTATAATTTTCATTGTTTATAAATTATAATTGATAATATGGATATATCAATTTTATCAATTGCATGAATTAAAACATAAACACACTTTTGTACATGTGATGATAACCGGTGCACATAAAATAATAGATTTTTTAGTTTTGTCACATAAAATAACAACTCTTAAATTCAAAACCCTTATTTCATGAAAGTAAAAATTTTATATACTAAAATACATGTTATTGAATTTAATATTTCTATTATTCATGTTTAAACCATACAATGATGAATGGAAGTGTCAAACAAATTAAATCATAAAATTTAATAATTAATAATATTCATTGTGGGTGGTTCATTATGAATTAAAATATAATATTTATAAATGTAAAACATTCATTTCTTGTGAGATATTGATGCATAAATAATTAATCACACTTCACTATGTGCATGTATATTTATATGTATTACACAAAGATAGTTCCAACCCTTTATCCTAAAATTATAAATTGGGATGTATGCATGTAATGATAACAAGGTTATGATACCTTTTAAAGTTTTGGGTACACAATAACGAAACAAGGTTTTGTTATTGTCTTCCAATATAAATTAGTATTCATGATCACCCATACAATTTGGACATTTAATCGAAAACATTAAATTCAAGGATTGAATTACAAATTTAAAACATGTAAAAAGATGTGCATAAATATGTTTACACATATATGTTTATGCCCCAGACATAAATTTCATATTTTGATCTCATAAATTGTACAACTTTCAAAACATATAATCATAGCAAAGATGATACTATTAAAACTTCTTCAAATGAAAACAAGATTTACATATATTTAGGAAGTTTTATATACTTACTTATACATATACACATATATATTGGTTTTTCATACAAAAATTGAGAATCAAAATAATCATTATATAAAATATGTGGTTTGGGATACATCATCTTTAAAATAATTGTTCATCCTTTAAATAGGTTTAGTGCGCCATTTATACAAAACCGTATATAATAATATAAATATACGAGTTTATAAAATCCAAAAACATCACTTAGAAAACCTTTGCAAGTGTTATATTCATCACAAACATCAATTAAACACTCGTAATCAACATTTAGAAAACCAAAAGTAGTTTATGATTGAAAGTTGTATAAAAAAGTATGTACACAAAGTGTATATATAATATTTTCATAATTAAAACAAAGTTTGATAATTCCTTACAAGTATCATATACTTCAAAAACATTTGTCAACCACTTATACCAATTATATGAAAACCAAAATCATATTAGGATTAAAATCTATATATATATAAACCTATATACATATTTATATATGTGTGAGTTTAGAAAACCCAAAACAATTCTTAGTAAACCTTTATAAGTATTATGAACATTAAAAAATCAATTAAATACTGATAAACACCATTTGAAAAATCTAAAATAGATTAGGATTTGAAGTTTATGAAAATTCGTATATGCACATAAGTGTATATATGTGTTTTACATATAAAAAACGAAGCTAAATAAACCCTTACCTATCTTCAAGGGTGAGGTTGAGCCAAGAAGAGGTTGATAGAAGGTTGGGATGAAAGAAAACTCATAGGGTTATGTGTTAGCTATGGGTTTTTATAAACTGTTTATGTATATTTTTATATACTACAATTTAAACATAAAATATAAACTAAGAAACTTGAACTTGACTATTTCAGACAAGAAAAAAAATAATCAAAGAAAATATTAGATAATTAAGTCATTTGATAATATATATATTTTATGGGAAACTTACATAGGAATCTAATGGGGTTGGAAATAAATTATTACATTCTATGGTGGAATTGAGGAAAAATGAAACGATTGGGTCCGAGGAGAGTGATGGGAGGACTCACAGGTTAAGGAGGAGCAGTGTAGGAGGAGGCGACATTGACTAGTGTGTCATGAGGAAGAATAAGAAGAAGAGAAGAAGAAGGGGAAATAAATAGAGGGATGTGATCGTCCGTGAATCCAATCAGATGGATACAGTGGATCCACTAATTTAAAAAAAACAATGGGTGAGATTAGATTACTGCATTGATCAGAAAATCACGGTGGATCTACGGTTTTTGAAAAGGTTGAATGGTCAAGATATAACACGTTAGGATCAGATGGTTGAGGAAATCCTTGGAAATAACATGCAGTGGTGGGGGTTTAATTATGAACTAGTTCAGATAGCTGAGATCTTGCGCGATGAGATCGAATGGTCCAGATCACGTTCCGCGGAAATATCTGCATCTTACATCGAAATTGGGAGGGTTTCAAGACTGCCTTATAATAATAGATGCTTTTTAATTTATTTAAATGACAAAAAAACACATATTGGGGTACTTATACAAGATACCCCTAACCTTGGGCCTTGGCCCACATTCATCCGCGCTGGTCTGCGACCTGGATGACCCCCTGATCGTGCCTGAACAGGCCTTATACACGGGTCTTGCATGCACTTGGCCCACACCATGCATGGTTCTTGTGAAACTCAGCATGCATCGTGCATTACTTTGTGAGATTCCCACTGACCATCAGGTTATTGGCCTTTTAGTAGGTATTCTAGGACAATTATGGTCTTTTTCCCTTATTATAATGTAATGTTTCAGTGTTTCTATTGAATAAAATATGTCTTATTTCATTATGCAAACAATTTTTTTGGATGACACCAACAAAACAAAACAATAATAATACCCATAATCATAATAACTAACCAATTATTATTATTACATTTATATTTATGTTTGGGACATTAAAATATCCCCCTTTTAAAAGAATTGCGCCCTCACAATTCTATTGTACCCAAATGCTTCCACAGCACCAACCTTTTGACGTCATCCCCAATATCTCTACAAAGTATGTATTGTTAATTTAACCAAAAAAATTTGAATTAAAAAATTTAATTTATACCTTTACCAGTACCATAAGAGTTGGTGATTCTCTGTTGTCATGGTTTCCAAGTTAGTTCTAAATTCTTCAATTTATTTGGCCCAAATGCACCTTGAGCAGCTAGAGTTAAACTCATATATGCAACGATCGACCTTAGGTTAAAGTAAAGGGAGATGAAAATCTCAAAGATATCAGAGAGAACTTGATTCCTATAGACCAAACTAACCACCTTGTTTTCTCAAATTCTAAAATCATAAAGCCTCCCATACAAACTGAAGTTTAGGATTTGAAATAGATAAGTTGTGTGAAGTTCACCCGTATCAGTAGCTTCTCGAAAATTTCTCAAATATAGATACCTTTCAAACTTGGTATAACATCTAAAGAGTACCTCGATATAATTTCTTCCTGGAACATTGAATTCAAGTTGTGCATTCACTATGAGGAGGTAAATGAAACCCAACCCTCGAAAGAATTGGAGTACACTAGGGGTGTTGGACAATTGTTAAAGTCATTTGCAAGAAAAACATAGGTTTCCAAAAGCCTCAAATACATCTGAAAATGAATTTAACATTACCATTTCTAGTATCTCATTTGGAATGGAAAAGAGATTAGTTTTTGAGTCCCTGCCTTCCATATGAAAATGTAAACAAGTTTTGTTTAGAAAACATACTTAAGTTAGTGGTTTTATTATAATTTTCCAAAGTTCACTAGGTCATTCCTCTAATACCAACTGTAAGAACCGAAGCCTGAGAAACCAGACTAGGCCCTTAAAAATGATGTGTATTTATTTAGAAGAAAGGTGAATAAATACACAACATCACATGAAACAAAGGATCTTTTACCGAACCCAGTTCTGGAAAATTATAATCCAATATTACATTCACGTAAAAAAGTACAAAGTGTAGTAAATATTATGCAAGTTATTATCATAGAAACACTTACACATTAGAAAATCATTATGGAACCTCCACTAAACCTATAAGAAATAATTTAAATACATAGGGTGAGAACAAGAATGCCCACTAAGGAGTTTTAAAAATAATTAACAAAATCCTTTTTAAAAACATCCCTTTAATATAATTATACATACATAAAACATTTTCTTAAGAGAAATCAAAATTTCTTATAGTACATCATCATAATTTTTCAAAGGTTAAAATAAATAATTTTTAGGGAATTCTCATACATAAGAATTTATATATTTATCTTAAGGCTACAAATAAAACACATTTTAGAGTATGCATACTTGTACAAAAATGTATGAAATACTACATATAATTTAGGAGTTGATCAAACTAAATTAAGTGTGTCATTCATGGGTGAAGGAAAAATTAGCAAATGAAATAATACTTTTATATAATTTCATAAGAAACAATATCATAAATCACTTATCACTTAAAATGAAATTATGAAATGACAGATGAATTTATAAATTTTTTTATTAAAGTTTTGAAAATAGATACTGAACTTCCTTTATAAATTATTTTCAAAGTACTTACATCATTATTCCATGCATTTATTACTATAATCATATGTACATGATTCTTAAATAAGGATATTTTACAAGTCAAATGATCACATGGCTGGTTAAAATCTAATCACATAATGAGGGAATGCATAATATAGGACAATCATAAATATTTTTTCAAGGTCTTGTGCCAAGACCATACATTGTCATTCCTTCAGGGCCTCATTCCAGGACCTAGTTTGTCTCATGAGACCTACCGATGCATCTATAGGCTATAGCAGGCCTCACCTATCACATAATAAGTCCTATGCATTCCTCATATGTCTAATTAATTTTTTATTGAATGTGTCCCATACCACTTTGAATAATTAAACTGTGCCTTTTATTCAAAGTGTCCCATACCACTTGGAATAATTTAATCATGTATTTTATTAAAAGAGTCCCATACAACTTTGAATAATTAAATTCATAATTCATAAGTTATCATAAAAGATAAATTCAATACTTACAATAACTGTCTGCATTCGTAATAAATTGTTTAATGAAAAAGAATGCACACTTAATTTAGAATTTTCATGGTTTATCAATTATAATTTAGAATATAGATATATTAAATTTATCAATTACATACATGGACAAACATACATAGTTTTTTACATGTGATGATAGTTGTTTCACATAAAATAATAGATTGTTTAGGTTTTTCACCTAAAACAGTAACTCTTAAATTAAAAACCCCTATTTAATGAAAGTAAAAATTTTATATACTAAAATACATTTTTTTGAATTTAAGATAGTTATGATTCATTTTTAAACCATACACTGATGAATGGAAGTGTAAAAAAAATTAAATAATAAACTTTAATAATTAATATTATTCATTGTGGAAGGTTCATCATGATTTAAAATATAATATTTATAAATGTAAAACATTCATTTCATGTGAGATATTGATGCATAAATAATTAAGCACACTTCACTATATGCATGTATATGTATATGTATTAAAAAATGATAATTCCAACCATTTATCCTAAAATTATAAATTGGTATGTATGAATGTAATGATAACAAGGTTATGATCCCTTTTAAAATTTTGGGCACACAATAACAAAACAAGTTTTTGTTATTGTCTTCCAATATAAGTTAGTATTCATGATCACCCATACAATTTGGACATGTAATCGAAAAAATTAAATTCAAGGATTGAATTACAAATTTAAAACATGTAAAAAGATGTTCATAAATATGTTTACACATATATGTTTATGCCCCAAACATAAATTTCATATTTTGATCTCATCAATTGTACAACTTTCAAAACATATAATCATATCAAAGATGATACCATTAAAACTTCTTCAAATGAAAACAATATTGACACATATTTAGGAACTTTTATATACTTACTTATACATATACACATATATATTGGTTTTTTATACAAAAATTGAGAATCAAAAGAATCCTTATATAAAATATGTGGTTAGGGAAACAACATCTTTAAAATAATTGTTCATCCTTAAAATAGGATGAGTATGCCATTTATACAAAACTGTATATAATAATATAAATATATGAGTTTATAAAAATCCAAAAACATCACTTAGAAAACCTTTTCAAGTGTTATATTCATCATAAACATCAATTAAACACTGGTAATCAACATTTAGAAAACCTAAAGTAGTTTAGGATCGAAAGTTGTATAGAACCCTATATACAGAAAGTGAATATATAGGATTTGCATAATTAAAAAAAAAGTTTGATAAATCCAAACAAGTATCATATACTTCAAAAAAATTAGTTAACCACTAATACCAATTTTATGAAAAACTAAATCAGATTAGGATTAAAAACAATATACATATATATAAATATAACCGTATTTACATATTTATATATGTGTGAGTTTATCAAACCCAAAAAAACTCTTAGTAAACCTTTACAACTATTATGCACATCAAAAAATCAATTAAATACAGATAAAAACCATTTGAAAAATCTAAAAAATATAAGGATTGGAAGTTTGTGAAAATCTATATATACACATAAGTGTATATATGGGTTTTTCATATCAAAAACGAATCTAAATAAACCCTTACCTATCTTCAAGGGTGAGGTTGAGCCAAAGAGCAGTTGATGGAAGGTTGGGATAAAAGAAAATCCATAGGGTTATGTGGACAAGATTTTCTTATATAAACTATTTATATATATTTTTTATATACTACTATTTAGACATAAAATATAAACTAAGAAACTCGAACCTAACTATTTCATAAAAGAAAAAAAACCATAATGAAATAAAATATTAGATAGTTAGTTCATTTGATAATATATATAATTAATGGGAAACTTACATAGGAATCCAATGGGGGATGGAAATAAAATATTGCATTCCATGGTGGACTTGTGGAAAAATGAAGCGGTTGGGTCTGATGAGAGTGATGGGAGGACTCACAGGTTAAGGAAGAGTAGTGGAAGAGGAGGTGACGTCGACTTGTGTAGTGTGAGGAAGAAGAAGAAGAATAAAAGAAGATAAAATAAATGGAGGACTATGATCTTCTGTGTGGATTTGATCAGATGGCTATAGTGGCTCCACCTATTTTAAAAAAGAACAGAGGAGATTAGATCACAACTTTTATTGGACGACTGTGGTGGATCTACAGTTTTTAAAAATGTTGAATGATCAAGATCTAATGCGTAAAAATTAGATGGTTGATGAAATCCAAAACAATAAGATGTGGCTTGGGGGGGGGGGGGGGTTGATAGGGAACTGGTACAGATGGATGAGATATTGCGTGGCGAGATCGAATGGTCCAGATCGCTTTCTACTAAAAAATACATATCCCACATCAAAATAGGGAGGGTTTCCGGACTTCCTTATAAGACTCAATGTCGTTACCTTCATTCCGATGACACAAACACACAAAGTGGGGTCCTTATACATGGGACCCCCATCCTTAGGCATTGTACCACCCTCACCTACGTCGGTGTGAAACCTAGCTCACCCCCTACTCATGACTGACCTGACCCTATAGATGGGTCTTGCGCATGCTTATCCCTCACCATGCACGGCTTGTAAGCGGCTTAGAATTCATCATGTATGAATTTTTGAGATGCCCACTGACCTTGAGGGTTTTTCCTTTTAGTATGTATTCTATTATAGTTATGGTCTTTTGGACTTATTGCAATGTAATGTTTCAGCGTTTCTATTGAATAAAATGCGTCTTATTTCATTCTACAAGAATTTGTTTTGGATGACACCTACGAACCAACACAATAATAATACCAAAAATCATAATAACTAACCAAATATTATTATTAAATTTATATTTAAGTTTGGGAATTATAAAATGTCCCCCTCACCACGTGGGAGCCCGCTGGTATGTCACCCTCACCAAAAAAGGGACTTATGGTAGGTTATGTGAAGTATATCCCACATACTTGAGTGGTCAAGAGAGACTTAAACAAATTAAGACTGAATAAATCTAAGGCATATGCAATAAAATGATGGAATAAAGACTAAAAAGATGGGATACTTATGCGAATAACATATTCTACGATCTTCATGTGCTTTTCATGAATGACCCAAGCCATGCAACAACACCTGGACAAGTTTCCCATATTACGACGCTCCTTTGGTATACTATTTGGGTCATTTGAAGTCCCCTGGATGTGTCAGAGCATGTCATATGAAACCCTATGGGCTTTTCACCCAAGTATCGAAAAACACTCTAGGTTTTCCACCTATATGATGTGATAACCTCTAAACATGTCTCCAAATTCATACGATGGCATTGGTGTATGTTTTCTAAGTGTTGCGATGGCATAAGGATATGTTGACTGGATCTCGTGATGTCCTCTAAACAAGCCATCTAATCTTGCGACGCCCTTCAGACATATTAGTTACCTTTCACGATGACACACAGAAAATTCATCCTAGACATGAAGTACCCTCTAGAAATTTCATATTGACTCTTGGGATACCCTCAAATCATGTCATCAAGTTTTTATGATGAAACTGGGGAAAGTTAGTTGGATCCTGCGATGCCCTACAAGAATGTTAGCTGAGATCATGCGATGGATTCCAGGATCAACTAGCCAGGTCTTGTGATGTACTCTAGATAAGTTATCCTTGGTCATGTGATTAATTATAGGATCTACCATCCAGGACTTGTGATGTCATCCAGACAAGTCATCCTTGGCCATGTGATGACCTTCAGACATGCTATACAGATTATGTGAGACCCATCAGATAAGTCAACTGAATCATGTGATTTTTTTGTACATGTCAGATATACATCCTCCAAGATGTCAAGTAGAAAATAAAGGAATTACAAATAGACGATCAATATTTTTCTAGAATAAACGTAATCCAGGTTAAGAAAGAATCCCTAAACTTGAAAATTTTGTCCAGCCTCCTTGAGGGGAAATATCAGTGTGTAAGGCCCAGATTAATTGAACTACAATGACTCCGATTCCTTTTATAACCAAGATACATAGGATTCCTTCTTAATGATTGAGCTATATTTTAAACCTCCAATGTTTTTTCCCAGTGCATAATCCCCACATCCATAAGCAGTGAGACTAACTATTTCCTATCCCTTATTTATCACATTGATAATAGATTACGTGGAATCAGGGAGTTGCAACGATCATATCATTCACATCATGAGACTCTATCAAGACCGGGTAAAACTCAGTGTGTAAGCCCTGATCAATGGCATAATATAATATGTCCTGCATATAAGGGCATCCTTAGTGTGTAAGCCTCGACTTATTGAAGTGTAAGGACTCTAATTCTTACCATAACTAGGATATGTAGGATGCCTTCATAAGGTCCAAACACGATATAAAATCTAAACAAACTTCGTTTTAATTCCCATTATGTCCCGAACATTCCTACCATTAGGACTCAATCTATCCCATGGGTCAATGATCCTTCCTCATCCACCAATGTTTTGAGAAATTACTGAACTACAATGATTCTAGTTCCTTCCATAACCAAGATATGTAGGAAGCCTTCTAAAGGCACAAGCCCTATGTTAAGCATCCAATGGGATGTCCCAACACATAGGCCTTGCATCCATATACAATGAGGATAATTACTTACTATCACTTGTTTCTTTCACAGATCATAGCTCATGTGGGATTATGGAGTTGCAATGAGCACATTATTGGCACCATGAATCTACCCCAGCTAGGGAAACCTCAGAGTGAAATCCCTAATTTGTGGAATTATATAACTACCCACCATAAAAGGGTATATAACTTAGGAAATTTCCCAAGGACGTGAACGAACTACTGTAACTATGATTCCTTCAATAAATAGGATACGTAGGATGCCTCCTTGAAGTTCGAGCTCAAATATCTAGGGCCCCAATGCCTCCATATATGAAATCTTCATACAAAGTTCAAAAGAAAGAGTTTAGAGAAATACATTGGTTTTGATTCCTATTATAAAATAGGATATGTAGGATGCATCATAATGGATCAAGACCATCCTTGAAATATTAACTCCCTCCCTCAATAAAAAAAATCCGAAGTGCCTATTTATATGGATTAAACATATAAGAAGATCCATACCAAAGGGAAATAGATGAATAACCTCAGATTCATACAAATGGATTCACCAACAAGACCCTTTCTATTTTCACATAAATAAACTTAACCTATGATCATTTTTTAGGGTAATTGTTCTCGTATCGAGATTATAAAGAGATTATTAAACATATCTTAAATCTATAAGATATTATTAATGTAATATACAATCCCATCCAAAAGGGTGTGATGAGTCCAACCTCCCATCCTCTTGATCAATGTAAGTTCCTAAGTGTCATTGGATATGATACCACAACTAACCACTTGACTTTGGAAAGTTGTTCAATACCTAGTTATGAATATATGAACTATTGGGAGTTTTTATAAAATATTAACAAATGGTGAGCCTGATGTGAATGATTGTGCATAAAATTGAACCCCTCAAAATCAAACAACTAGATAAAATCCATCCATTTTTTTTCAAAGGAAACAAAAAATGATGAACCTGATGTGAATATCTCAAATAATAAGATGACTGGTTTATTATCCATCATGAAGTTTTTTTTTCATTTATTATATAAAAATAATGGTAAAACTGAAATGAAACTATCAAATAGCCTGATAATTGGTTGTCCATGACATCGATCTTACAACCAATTCTTTGTAGCTGAGATTCTCCTAAAATAAGTCTATTCGTGCTTTGAAAAGTCCATGGAATTAGAATGGATAGATCAAGAAAAAAAAGGAAAATTGTGTTACGCATGAATATCTAGTTGAGCACATATCATGCCTATAGTGCTGCACTAAATGGTGACCTTGTTCCTTGTTGTGTACATGAATATAGATACTTCTCTTTTTAACAACACCCTGATATGAGATAATTTCTTCCTCTAAAGACCGTTATGAAAATCTGCTATAATTGCAACCTCTAAGGGACTCAGAACGACCCCACTCTCCCAAAATATTTAGTGTAGGGTGTAAAATGAAATGGTCTGGGAATACCATCAATATGGTATGATCCAAACCATCGAGGATGCCTGTAAGGGTCTTTAATTACTAAAACCAAAAAGTTCACATTGTACAAGGAAAGATACAGTAAGGCCACTGGACCTTGTTTCCACAACCAAGAACTTTAGATGTTTTTTCCAAGATGGATAAAATCACTATATTTAGTATCCGATGAAGGTGGATCATGATCCAACTATGAATCCCTTCCAGTTCAGGGGATAAGATGAGGGATGCTATAAACTGCTGTCACCAGTTCCATCCCACTAGTACCCATCAGTTTCCTGCTGAAGGTAACACCTGATAAACTGCCACCTATGAAACCCATTCAAGGACAAAAAGGAATAAACATTATTCACAAAATTCTCTAGATAATAATGAGTGAGATCATATCCCCACTCCCATTGATGATTTCTACCATCATATTCTAGCAGTAACCAGTGAGTAGGATTATATCCCTTCTCACTTGGAACAAGTCTATAAGAATATTCCTATAATATACATGGGGGAGGTGCATATTCCTATCCCCATGCATGAATTCAATCATCACATTCTAGTGGCACAAGAAGGAAAAAAGTGGTCTCATATATCTTCTTCAATCAAATATATATTCTAGTATATAGTAAAGAAAGATAATGTGATGGCTTATATCCCAACAAACACTTTTCTAAAATGTCATTACATCTTAGAAATAGGTAAAGAACTCCATCAGAATATTATGAGACTGGTAAAAATTCAAGGACTAGTACATATTCCTATCCCTACATCTAGGGCAGCTCAACACTCTAATCATTATAACCAAGTGGTTTCTCTAGAGAAATTACACATTCTTATTCACATCCAGAAGGATTATTATTATATTCTAGTAAAGGAAGATGTGCCAGACCAGGATCGTATTGACATTCCAACCAGGGCTCACCAAGAGAGAGTGTCACATGCCTTAGTATAATGTCACATACCTATTGAAAAATTATATCAGCATATTCCCAAGGCCCAGGATCAGGCTCATATCCCCATTCCAGTCGGGGCTCACTAAGTGAGAGAGGCACATGCATATGGAAACGTTCATATTCTTGTCAAAAAATAATAGTGGCATACTCCAAAGGCCTTGGATTGGGATCATATCCTTGTTATAGACAAAGGTAAACCAAGTGATAATGACACATGCCTCGGGATAGGCTTATTTTTCTATTAGTGAATCTTCCTGGCATATTCTAGTAGATCATGGAATCCAAGTGCATATTACTACTTATTTTGATGAACGAGTACACTGATATCATTTCAAGGTAATACAAAAGGAGGCTCATATCCCCTCTCCCATTCTGAAGTTCTGTCAGAATATTCTGGTGGGGAATGAATACTCAATCCAGGATCATATTCCCATTCCAACTGAGGCTCAGCAAGTGATAGTGGAACATTCCATGAGGAAGGCTCATATTCCTTCCACAAAAGATCAGAGGAATATTCCAAAGGCTTAGGATCAGGATCATACTCCCATTCTGAACGAGGCTCACCATTCGATAATAGATCATGCCCTAGGATAGGTTTATATTCCTATCAATAATGAGGAATCTCATTGGCATATTAAAAAATCTTCACCGGAGTGGTATCATAATCCCACAAAACCCAAAAATTATAAACAGGCTCCAACAATCATTATATAGAAGGCTCATATCCAAACACAATTCTAGAAGGCAGGTCCTCATATTCTGGCGATGACGTAGTATGAGGCTCATATCCATAATCATCTCATTGCCAGTGACCTTGAGGTTTTTAGTGACACATTATCAACACCCCAAGGGTCCATAAACTATTTAAATATTGTAGAATATGAACATTAACACCATAGTCCACCTTATGGTAGTGTGGGGATGGATTATAGGGACTCTACTCCTAACATCTACCATGGTCAAATTCCCCATGGTGATATCTACCATAGAAAAATAAATCATCCCCATTACCAAAAATTTCCATATAGAGATGTTTTCAAAACTTATATTCCTTAATATAGATAGTTTTTCAAAATATGAGTGTAAAATGTATATATTTCAGCCTCAACTTCTAGAAGCACTCCACTCCATTCAGAAAGTGACCCCAAGAAGCATATTATGTGGTCTAAACAGATGGAGACTTGTAAGTCTGATTAAGATAAAGCAAACATTGATATATGGAAAGAGTTATCTAGAAAAAACCTCCCCATCATGTTTTGGCCTCTTTTTACTTTTGAATATGAGATACTAGATGAGTTATAAAAGGAGTGAATGCATTATACATGAAAAAATATGTAGGAAAATAATTAGAAACTGAAGAACATACACCTACCTTATCCAGGATATGAGGGTTCACTTTGGACCATAAATAAAATATATTTTCATCTAGACCTGGATGCTATCTCTATGGATCAAGATCTAAAAAAGAAAATCATAGTGAAAATACGAAACATACTTTCCACCATTGTATAAAATCTCTTTGAAAATTGATAGAAGAATCCTTGTTGAATATAGTATTTTTTTTATGAAAATCAAGTCAATAAATTTCCCCTAAAAAATGTAGTAAAGTAGGGTCCACAGGGTTGTCTCACGAGGAGTTTTCAGTCCAAAATGTCAAACAGTCAATTTGTTTATTAGTTTTTGTTAAAGTAAGAATTAGAAATGGGGATTTGAAATTAATTAAACAATGTAAAATTAAATAAAATCATAATGAAATGTGAAATCTATGTTATTTATTGGAAATCAAAAGAATATTGGACTGAAGAAAACAAACCGAAGAAGGCATCGGTGGACTAACATCGATCCTCAGACACTCCCTTTATCATTGTTAAAAATTGATTTCCTATTGAATTATCCTGTGTATACCTCAAGAAATCAGTATATACACCTATGATGTCTAGAAAAAATAATGATACGTCAATTATTGGTGTTTATTTTCTCATTAATGTGATTCGATTACCTAAAGACCTCCGAGCAATCAAACCTAATTGAACTTGTTGTGCTCAAGAGGAGACCTCACCCAAAGATGTTTAAATAACAAGTCAATCATTTTAAATTTATAAGATGATAACAAATAAAGAAAAAATAGAAGAAATTTAAATCTTGAAATAAATAATCCTAATTTATTCAAGAAAACAAATTCCACAAAAATTCAAAAGAAAAGGGTTACAATGAAGAACACAAACTCAAAAGGGAAACTCCTTTAGATCTTTACTTCCCACCACCCCATGTAGTTTATCCCATAATGCATTAATTATCTTCATTAAAAAATCATATCCATTAGAATATCTGTTCTATAAAATATCACTCCCTCCATCCAACCCCCCTTGAAATGAAAGTGAAGTTTAAAATATAAAGGAAAAGGGGGGTGTCCAGGGTGCTGTCCAGAATGTGTATCTAGAAAATTTTCTCGAATTAGGAAATATTACTGGATGAATCAATCTTAGGTGTCTTAATAAGTGTTTTTCAAATTAAAGTACTATATATTAATACAAAATCTCAAAATATTTAGAAACATGGAGAAAATGTTATTAATTAACTACTTAGAAAATCTTGTTCTACTCAAGGAGACTCTTTATCTTCCACCTTTTTAACTTGCTCACATAGTTCCATAAGGATTGAATTTATACTTGAAACTCATAAAAAACCTGAAAATATGAGTAATACTACATATAAATGGGGAATAATATGATTTGGACTCCTGTATCCTGAGTTACACCCCAATTACTGTGGTGGGGTCCACACTACTGACCAGAAGAACTTTTCACAAAGATTGTTTTTTTGGGTATCCATATGGACGTTTCAAAACTTTGTCTAGTTGAAAAAGATGAAGCCCAACTTCCAAGTGTTCTTAAAAAATGAATCATTTGAATTGGATCATAATTTAAAAAGATATACCCAAAATATAGAGGACATGTAAAATAGTTAAAATTCAAGAATTAGGGCATTTTCAAAATTTATTTCAAAACACAAAAAAATTCCAAAAATGATGAAATTTCATATATAATGACACATTGGTGGGGATTAAATCTTTGAAATGTAGATAAAATATATTGAAAATATTAGATTTATTAATTACCACACACTTAGCACTTGAAATCCTGGTCAAGTGAGCATTTCAAAATAAATTTCCAATGAAAATTCAAAACATATATCAATGAAATTCACAAGGTCGAAATCAATGCACCAAAATTATAATACCTATTCAACAACTTCAATTTCAAATTATTAATTGTGTTATTTTCTTCCATTCCCATTTTTCACTTGGAATCCTGGACAAGTGAGCACTTCAAAATAAATTACCAATGAAAATTTAAAATATATGTGAATGAAATTCACAAGCTCAAAATCAATGCACCAAAATTATCATGCCTCTTGAAGAACTTCAATTAAAAATTATTCATTGTGTTAATTACTTCATTTACCATTTCATTCATTACTCTATGCACAATTTTTCCTACCTCACTATTTTTTCTCAACACGTGATTTTTATTTTGAACAAATATTTTATCATCCAAATATATATAAGGTCCACCATAGGATTGAATTTTTTTTTAAATCTCCACCCAATTAAGTCAAAGATTTGTATCCATAATGAGGTCTTAGAAATGGGTTTTTTTTGGCTTAAGGTTTGTGGTTTTTGAACTATAAAAAAGTATAAGGCAGAAAGAGATGGTTTGGATTTTTATTGAAGCAAAATTTCATGATTCCAGATTTCACATAAGTATGGTCTCCTCCTTACTCACATCCAAATAAAATCAGATCTAATAATATATGAGGATACCCTTTCCATCCTATTCCATAAAAAATTCTGCAACAACGAAACACCATTATCTTCCCAAAACATCAGTTTTTTTAAGCTCCAAATAGGTACACCTTTATTTCTTGGGAGTTTCAGAAAGTCACAACTCCATTTCATTTGAGAGCTCCAGATGGGAACTACTCTTAGCAAATTATTTTTATCATCAAGAAGATCTCTTCATAATTTTTATTTACACCAAAAATATCAAAAAATGATGTAACAAACCACAAAATATATCCCCCACACTTAATCTCTACTAAAATCATGCAATATATTTCAAGAGAGGGTTGGATTGGGAAATTGAATTTTAATGTGGCTATATAACCGAAAGTACATGGATAATAAGGGATCAAAAAGTTAAAATGTACAAGGTTTTCTAGAATAAAAATTATTATCAAGAAAATGGAGCTTTCAAGGAAAAATGAATTACCTCAATCATTTTGAACACAACTTCTTTAAAGACCATAGGTTTTGATAGAAAAAAGGGAAGTTCTGGTTAAAACATGCATTATTTGGTTCATTCAAGAATTGGAGTGAATGTGAAGAACAAGAAAAGTTATTTCAAAATCCTCCGAGGAAAGTGATTTTCAGTATTGGATAACATTCATGGCATGAAATTCAAAATTCAATGTTCTTTACATGAATTTCTATAACTTGAATCGAGAACAAAGCACATTTCAGAAATCATTTATGTTCAGTTCCATGAATCTAGTTATTTCTTTCCATTGACAAAAATTTTAAATTCAAAAAGTATTTTACTTTGAATCTTACTAGTTTTTTACACAAAATTTTAAATAAAACACACAAAAATTATAAAAAAACACAAAATTTGAAAGAAAAAAAAGAAACCTGAAAAGAAAACACACATAAATCAATCTACATAGTATGTTACTCCCTCCACACTTATTTTTTTCAATTTACTCATTTTAAATATATTATATGATAAATTAATATAAAAAATATAAGCCATGACAAAAACATGTAGGATAAAATGGCACAACCTAGTTTTTATTGAGCAGGAACAACATTGATCTAGCTTTCTAAAAGATATAACTTGGAAACCTATGTGGAAAAAAGAAAAAAAAATAAAATTTTTATTGAAATAAAATAAATAAAAAGTAAAAATAATGATAAGGGAAAAGGGAATTGGTATGAACCCCCAAGTGGGTGCTATGATTTCCCTATCCATATTCATGCAGTTTCAGCTGATCATCCCCAATATTAAGGTAGGTGAAGTTTCTTCATCATGAACCAAAAAAAAAAAATTTTCCTAAACTTCGTCAGCTCAAAAATATCCACTATTTTTAGATTTTTAATTATAGGATGTGTTTCATCCTCATGTTTAGCTTCAAAAATTATTTCTTCATTGAAAAATAGCTCGGTACCACCATCTTAATGTATACCAATGTACTCAAAAGTACACACCATCCTTTCTTCAATTTCAACCTTGAAATAATCATCACCAGAAAAATCAATCCCCACATAATAAATGGGAACTAAATATTCATAGGGAGAAGAAGTTAGAAATTTTTTATCAAAATAATTAGAAAAATATGGATCAAAATTTGTGAAATCTCCCTATGGATTCCCAGGTTCGATCTCTTTCTCTGAGTAAAAAATAGTGGCATTGAAAGTGGGAAGCAACTCAGGTTCCTCTATATTCTCTTAAAAAATAAATGGATTATGTTTATCTTCCTATTTATCCAAATATCCATCAAAAGTTTCTGAATTTTTTGTTTCAAAACCAGTTTCTTCACATGAAATTTCATTTTCAACAAATTCAACCCAATTATTTTCCAAAGAGTTTTGATTTCCAAAATAAACATCAGTTAGTGAATCAATGAAAATTTATTCCATTAAATTTGAAAAAGAAAATTCCAAATCATTTTTCGACTCACCCACAAAAGGTTTCTCAATATCAAATGTGGGTGAGATAATATTTTCCATTCCTTGAGAATTATTTTGGGATTCTTTTTTTTTAATTTTTTGAAATAATTGGAAAGAATAACCATTTTTTCTCTTAATTCTTGATTCATGGAAGCTCGATGTTGTAGTGAAAATTCCATTTTTTGGATCATGAAATTATTTTTCAGGAGAATTAAAGATTTTTCACTGGTGGTGTGATATACTCTTTGTCTTGTGGTCTGCGGTTCAAGGGACTTTGCATCCATATCTTCTTTAGGGGATGATCCAGATGAGGTTTAGAGCAGAGATTTTTCACTAGAACATTTCAATCCAGAATTGTATGTTTGAGAGGGTATGAATTTTTACATTGGTAATAGGACCATGTATCTTTGTACAAGATTTCTTGCCGAGCAGCGATGATAAGTTGGAAGCTAGACATAATATTTTTTATGCTGGGGTGGGGATTTACTTTTTTGAATTGATCTGTTTTTATGGATTTTGGAACATTGGGGCATGGTTTTTTGTCTTAAGTCTTTGATGTCATGTTGGGTTCCCCCTCAGCCCTTAAAATGGGGTTTATGATAATAAAAAATTAATTTTCAGTTTGAAATAAAATTAGAGTGAAACGTGAAATCTATATTAGTGATTGGAAATCAGAAGAAAACCAGACCAAAGAAAATAAACCGAAGAAGGTAGAAGTGGACTAACATCAATCCTCAGAAACTCCCTTTATAATTTTCAAAATTTTATTTCCTATTGAATTATCCATTATATACATCAATACATTAAGATATACACCTATTATGTCTAGAAACCATAATGATACCACAATTATGGGTTTTTATTTTCTCATGAATGTGATCCGATTACCTACAGACCTCTGAGAAATCAAACCTAATTGAACTTATTGTTTTCAAGAGGATACATCTACATAAGACGTTTAAACAACAATTCAATCATTTTAAATTCATATGATTATAAAAAGTCTAGAAAAAATTGAATAAATTTAAATCCCTAAATAAATAACCCTAATTAATTTATGAAAAAAAATTCAAGGACAATTCAAAAGAAAATAGTTACAATGAATAACACAAACTCAAATGGGAAACACCTTCAGATCCTTGCTTCCAACCACCACATGGAGTTTATACCATCATGAAATAATTTTATTCATTAAAAAATCCTCTCCTTAATAATATATGTTCTATAAAATATCACCCCTCCATCCAATCCCCCTTTAAATGAATGTGAAGTTGAAAAAATAAAGGAAAAGGGGGGGGGGGGGTTTAAAGGGTGTTGTCCAGAATGTGTATCCTGCAATATTTTATTAATTTAAATAGCCTAACTAGCTAATAAATCTTATGTTTCCTTATAAATGTTGTTAAAAAATGAGTCTTCTATCTCTACACAAAATCTAAGAATATCTAGAAACTTGGATAAAAAGTTATAAATTAATTACTCAGTGGATCTTGTTCTTCTTGAGAAGACTCTTCATCTTCCACTTTTGTGACTCACTCACATAGTGCCATAAGGATAAAATTTATCCTTGAAACTAATCAGGAACTTGAACCTATGAGTACTATGGTGGGGTCGACACTGCCTACCATAACAAATTTTCACAAATATTGATTCTTTTGGGCCTCCATATGGACCTTTTAGAACTTGGTCCAGTTGAAAAAGATGAAGAAAAAAATCCAAGGGTTCCTAAAAAAATGATTCATTCTAGTTGGATCATAATTGAAAAATATATAACTGAAATACAGAATCCATAAAAAATAGTTAAAATTCAGGAATTAGGGAATTTTCACAATTTATCTCAAAACATAGCTAAAATTCAAAAAATGATGAAATTTCACATATAATGAAACATTGGATGGGATTAAATCATTAAAATGGGGATAAAATATATTGAAAATATCAGATTTATCACATGTAATGAATTTTTATTTGAGTTTGGGGAAAGTATGGAGTTTTACACTTTTCAGCACCCTTGGAACAATAGAACCTGTCAGATATGAGATCCTGTAATGTCATAGCCTTCAGAAAAATCAGGGGACCGGGTAATTATTGAGGTAGTTGATCACTACAATAGAATTACACCACTTCAATGGTTCCCAAAAACCATAAACAAAGGAAGATATTATCCAAAAATTATTTGAACTATGCCCCTCGAAACAATGATAATTAATTTCAAAAAGATAAGCCAAGGTTGCAATCAACCTTTTTACATCTTGTTGAAACTAACTCCCATCATGGGATTCCATTACACCCATATACTACATTATAACAACTTCAGCACATCAAAAAAGCTACAGTAGAAACTTCCATAGAAACAGTCCAAAAGAGGACCTAGCTCACTGGGCTGGGGGAATATCTACCACCACCTCCACCTCCGAGATCATCAATTCCCCAGAGGATTTAGAACATAGAATTATAAGATACAAACAAAAACTATCCCATGGTCCTGGGAGAATTTCTATCTCAATCACTATGACTAGGTTCATCATCCCATGAGAGGGTCCTGGGGAAATCAATTATGTTTCCAGATCAACCCCAACCCACTTGGATGTGGGCATTTATATCTAAATATCCATCCCATGAATCATCAAATCCTTGACTGGAAGCATCAGATCCACAAAAAAAGATTAAGCAATTACAACTGTGGCTCTGGATAATCCCCATCCCATTTGTCTGGGGGAATTTTCATCATCGTCATCACTATAGAGAGAATCAATATTCTCCAGGCTGGGATGTAAAAATTGATAGTCAACATTCCATTCGTTACTCTTTCTCTAAGGAAAACCTCTACTATTTGTGGCCCATTCATAAATCATGTCCAAATACTACCTCAAGGTTATTAATCACAGACCAAGATAGGAGGAGCATACGATGAAGGAAATCAAAATCTACCGGGTTCACAAGACAAAACAGCCCAATATAGCCACAGGTTTAAGAAATGACCCTGATAAAGGCAGTGAAGAATCATCCTATTGCATTGAAAGTAATGAAAAAACAAAAATTTCCTGATATACCTCTTTGAATGTAGTCACTATCAACACAATAGATATGGTGGATCAAGACTCTAATGCAGAGGGCCACAACATGGAAACATACCACAAGAGGAGTGTGATTTGGCACCAATTGATCATCTATGCACCCATAACCAAAGAAGGCTAAAAAATTTAGTACTTTCAAATATCGAGTTAACATATCTTTGGAGGAACACTTCCAAAGATAAAAAGAAAGGTGTGGCTACATCCCAACCATTTCCCAGAAGAGACAAAGTTGCTTCCCTGGAGGAACATTTGTCACAATATGAGAATGAGATTCAAACTCTGAAACAACTCAATGAGGATATACTCAGGGGCAATATTCCCACTGGGTATCATCTTCTAGTATAGATGAATAATATTACTCCAAAATCTGATCCACCTACAAAAGTTGTATATGAGCATCAACCTAAATTTGAGTCTTGGAAACTAGTCTAAATAAATGAGGAAGTCAAAAATAATCATAAATTACATACTTTGTGGTGATAATATCTCCCTCTTTAGGGTGATTACACAATATTCAAATGAGTTGAAAATCAGTGGGAGATGAAGACATGGCCACCACACCAAGACTTTCCCATTCCCTATAGACAGAAGGTAGCTTGAAAAACATTACATCTAGAACTAATAAACTCCATAGAGTCCATGAATACTTTAATGTAACCCATGTAAGGATGATGTGAATTAGTGTAGCCTGAGAAGAAGTCATATCCTAAATGGGTTGATGACACTTTTACTCCACCCAATTTCAAAAATCCTACCTTCTCCACCTTTGACAGTGTGGGTGACCCTGAGAAACATCTCACACACTTCATATCCCAATTTGGGCTGATGATGGGCCCTCAATACCAGCATGAGGTGAAAAAGTTGAGGTGTTTTGTATAGACTCTGATAGGGCCAACGTTTATTTGGTAAAATAGCCTTTCAACATGATCTATTACAGGATGGGAAGAACTTTATCCTCAATTCCTTTACCAGTTTATCTCTATGCTAAGGAAAGTGACAATTATCAACCTAAAAAACTATAAGAAACATGAAAACAACAAGGTTTCTTATTTCATATCAAGATGAAAGTGTTTAGCCTATTCACTCAACAAAACTCTCAAAGGAATAATTTATAGAGCTCTATGCTGAAAATATCTGGGATGAGTTGAAGACATATCTAATCCCAATAAAGTATCCACGTGGTTTCCATGAGATTTAATAAATTTCCCAAAGTTTTGAAGACACCATTTAGTGAACCCGATCTGAATCTCAACTCATTCCTTAAGCATAGGGTAAAAGGAACGACAAGGTAGAATCTACCATTTTTACCCTCAAACCAACAAAAATGCCCATTCAAGCACCTAAGAAGGTCCTGAACTTCCCATTAGCTCCAATAAATAAAAAAGCCACAAAATCACTCCCAGCTAGAATCATAGATAAATCAGGGTCACCCAAGATTTGATGAACAAATGAATAAATCCTACTACTTCTGAAATAAACAAGTCCCTAGTTATTTACTTATATCTATGAACAATAGTCTTCTCAAGCTACCATAACCTAGGAAACTCAATGAGGTCAACCTCACCGACCATTCTGACTACAGTCTTTTCTATAGAATGTTGGGTCATAATATCCAAGATTGCTTTATCTTCAAATACGTCCTTCAAGGCATGGTCGATTCAGGATAGGTTGTGTTTGATAAATCCTTAAAGTAGGTGGCCTACATAACCATTTCCCAATTATAAGAAGAGGGTGATTGGAAGAAAGACTTGGTCGGGTGTGGAAAAAATATCAACAACTAGATGACTTAGAAAACAGTTGATTGAGATCATGACACCCTGAGAAAATAGCTGTGCAGACCCACAACAATTCCACTATCAAAGAAGGTGACAACAAATATTTTTTTAAGGTGGGAACAACCATAAAAAATAGTAAGAGAAAAAATTGAAGGAGTTGTATTCTATTTCAATGTAAGCTCTAACTCTTGAAGAATTATTCCCCACAATATCCAAAATATAGGAACCACCCCAAAAAAATGGAACCCTCATCATATGATGATCTCAAATTTGGTTATGTCAACTTGAAACACTTGGAAACCCCTTCTTCGATGATGAATATGCCTCCAAGTATGAGTTCCCCACACTAAACCGGGGAAGAGAACATTGCATGTACAAGAACTGAAGATACATAGGATAACATGGGCATGGTCAAACCCAATATTTTAGTCATGTCCCCACAAAGGACATATATGCAGCTGATACCCATGGGAAATCACTCCAACAAGCCCAATGAAGACATGGAGGTGTCACAGAACCCTCTACTGGTCGTCCACACCTAGTTTTCTCTCAATACCACCTAGAGGGGGTGCGATTACCTAATCATCATAGGAAATGGATAAGACCAACATGACCCACACCACTAGTAGTAGATGCTCCCTCAACCTCTACAAAAGCACTAGAACCATTCTCCTAAAATGTCCAATCTCCCAAGCCACATTTTAAGGATCAAACCCACCTCTTGAAGCACCGACCTATGGAAAAAAATAATGAAATTATGAAATAGTTGGCAGTTGTCCCAACCAAGCTCTCAATCCTCTATGTGATCCATATTTCAAAATAACTAAGAGAGTCACTTGTTTAAGACATTCAGAGACTAGAGGAATTCATGATATTAGTCACTACAGATGAGGTCTATTGAATGGAGACCATTTCTGAATAATTCCAGGTCACCATCTCATTCACAAAGTAGGACTAAGAAGATGTCATCTCGGGACATATCAAACCCCTATATTTTTTAGGTAGACTCAATAATTTCATTATCCAAAGAGATTTAATTGAATTTTTTTAGGATTAATCTCATCCTGATTCGAACCCTGTGATGTTTGGGATATATATAATGGAATTTATCTCCCAAAAAGATAAAAATTCAAGGGTATGATAAGCATGAGAAAATTCCTCTCTCAAAGATCAAACTCAAAGATTAGTTTTGGGATCTCACATCAGACAATGATTTTATGGCTATCCAACAAGACACTCCGTACAATGACTTGATCAGAAGGCCCTGTCTCTATAGTCACTTGGCGGTACCTTGAAAATTCAATTAATGTCTGAAATACCCCGTTGATGGAAAGTTCTTCATACTACATGGTGATAGTTCCCCCTTTGAGTCTTGAAAATCCACATATGTTGAAGAATGTTTCTATAAAAGGGGAGGTAAACAACCAATGGTGGATGATGATATATATGTTACAACCCCTAATGGATTGGGAACCGCCCATGAACATCCTTGGAGTATGCTCAACAGTGACTATTTTCTCCTCATAAATCTAGTTGAGGTAATTGAACTAGTACCTAAGGACCAATCCCCTCTTTTCCCTAGTGATAAAACAAAAGACAATCACCTCTGACATTTCTCTACAATGACTCTAGTCTTAGGGGATGATAATTTCTTTTCTCACGACCTCTCTCAACCCAATAGCAATAGAGGTGCCCCCAGATTTCTGTCTCCATCTGAGAATTCTTCCATAGACTCAGATATGGGAGATGAAGAGGATAGACTTAGGAATGCCCCTCCTACATTCAAGGAAGATTTCTACCCCACCATCTATTATTTCAAGTAGGTAAATCTATGAACAAAAGAATACCCACATCCTACACTAATTAGCACTTCCATTCCCCTCTAATGGAAATAGATGTACATTGAATTTATGAAGAAACACAGATATGTGTTTGATTGAACTATATAAAAATTCTAGGACTAAATATATATGTGGCTACACACCATCTTGGCTTACATGATGACCGTCAAGGCTTCAAGAAGGCTTCTTGGAGGATGCACCCCGTTCATGCTACCAATTTAGAGGAAAAAGTAAAAAAATTGATCCAAGAAAACTTTGTTTGAGAAGTGAAATACCCAAGATGTCTTGGAAATATTTTACCCATCAAGAAAATGAATTTTTAGATTAGGGTCTCCATCGATTTTAGATACATTAATTGAAATTTCCCAAAGGATGACTTCCCATTGCCAATAGTAGAACTATTTATTGATGAAACTCTTGGATTCTAAGCCCTTTCCTTTATGGATAGGTATTCGAGGTACAACCAGATAAAAATGTTCCCTGAATATGAAGAAGCCACTACCTTTAGAACACCCAAGGGATATTTTGTTAGAAAGTCATTGCATTTGTCTTAATTAATGATGGTTCCACTTATCAATATTCCATCCATCACAT
Organism: Viscum album; assembly: GCA_963277665.1. NCBI lineage: Eukaryota > Viridiplantae > Streptophyta > Magnoliopsida > Santalales > Viscaceae > Viscum > Viscum album. The sequence continues at coordinate 1,891,063,906 of OY728122.1, read as the reverse complement.
ATTTAAGACATTTTTAGTAAGAATAACTGAATGTTATTTTGACAACCTGATAGTAAAATCCTGATAGTGATGTGATCACTTCACGGATCTTCCAATAGTCTTCAACAAGTTACGACTATACATTCTGAAGATGAATCCACTAAAATTGAATTTTGGGGTGACATCAAGTAAGTTGCTTGGATTTGTGGTATTCCACCATGACATCGAGGTTGAACCAGAGAAGAATAGTTATATTTTAGCAATTCCACCCCCATAAATCTCAAATAACCAAGGGGAATCTAAGGGAACCTCGTCTAAATTCATTGTTTCATACCCAAAATGGTCAGAAAATCTCTCCCTTTAACTAGGATCAAGAAGAAGGGAATCACCTAACAATGAGATGAGTAATACTAAGAAGCATTAAAAAGTCTCAAGCAATATGTACTGCATCCAACAGTCCTGAGGCCATTGGTGGAGGGAAAGACACTCATCTTATATGTTTCCACCATGAAATTCTCACGTGGTTCCATCTTCACATAGAAGAATAATGATGGGAGTGAGGACAGTCTCTACTACCTCATCTGAACAATGCTATGTACTGAGACCTGATACTCAGATGTTGAGAAGGACTACCTCACACTCATCTTTTCATTATAAAAGTTAATAAATTAATTTCATCACCACAAAGTCCATCCAGTCACTCATATTGATCCACTCAAGTACATCATTGTCTTCCCCATGCTAATTGGGTGTATGGACCTTTGGGCAGTCATTATGTAACAATATGACTTCTAGTTCGTGTCATAGAAGGTAGTGAAAGGGAAAACAATGAATGATTTCCTTATGGAATATCCCACCCAAGAAAGTACACCAGTAGACAATAAAATCCTAGATTAGTAGGATTTCTATTCCCATGAAATTCCTTGGACATGGGAGGTGTATTTTGATGGAACCTCCTAAAGTCCTATGAGAAAAGGGATGGAAAATATAAGGATCAATCAGGTTGGATTAGGGATTTTATTTGTTTCCATAGAAAAAGAAAAATTTCCCTACACTTTCTCACTATTCTATGGCTATAAAAATAATGAGGCAAGATACCAATCCCTCATCACTCGCTTAGAATTGACCCTATAGCTGTAGATAACCTACTTAAATATAAAAGGGGACTCAGAACTAGTGATAAAGTAAATCAATGGTGAATATTCCATCAAAAAGGAATAATTTCCCCCTATCACTGACTACATTATGGGACAAATAGAATAATTACCCTTTGATACCACATTTAATCATGTTCCCCAATCACAGAGTTCTTGTGCCAATGCATTGGCTAATGGAGCCCCAATCCTGGATATGCCTGATCAGGAAGAAGAAATATTTTGTATCATGTAACAAAGAATCTTCTCATTGATCATTATCTGTGATATAGAAGAAATAAACCAGGTCAAAATTTCCCTAGAGCATGATGAACGAATATCCACCCCTGGATGGATGGATCCCATAATAAGTTATCTCCAAAATGGTATTCTCCTGGTTGACTGAGCTGGAAGGGAACATATTCGGTATCGTGTAGTGAAATTTACCCTATGGACTATCCCAAATGATAAAAAATCCCTCGACAAGAGAGGCTTTGATGGAATCCTCCTCAAATCCATAGTGTAAAGATAGATTTATGCTGTCATGGAATAAGTACATGCATGATCCTACGACACTCATCAGTTTTGGACAAGGATCTCACACCAAATTAGGAGGATGGGTTATTACTAGAAAACCAAGATACAAGACTATGTGGATTTCACTAGGAAATTTCATGCATGCTAGATTCATGAAATATTCATCCATAATCCCTCAAAAGTTCTATATACAGCTAAAATACCTATCTGTTTTTTGTTTGAGGAATGGATGTTGTGGGTCTATATCCCTCATCCAAAATAAATCTGTTCAAGTACAACCATACTACTACTGAATTATTATCCAAATGGGATGAGGAAATACCCCTCAAGAATTCAAGATGAAAAATATCATCAAATTTGTAAAGTCCCATATCATCACTAGGGTCGACGTCCCTCCCACAATATTGACGGACAAAAGCACCAACTTATTTTCTATGTAATTGAAGAAATTATACTTGGAGTACAACATTGAGTCCAATTACTCATCCTGATATCATGAAGAGACAAATGGACAAATAGAGGCCTTCAACAATATATTTTCAAACGTACTCCATAAGATGTTGAATAAAGAAAATAATTCTTTTCCGGATAAACTCCTCCATTATTTATGGGCCAACCGCACCACCACGTGTACTGCTACACTAGAAACTCCATAATCATTATTTTATAGGACTGAGGCAGTATTTACCATAGAATTATAGTTTCCCTCACTTTGAATAGCCATTTTCGGACAACTACTGAATGATGAGAAATTTAAAAAGTGGTTGGATGATATAGAATGGATTGATGAGAACAAGTTACATACATTCTACAACCTTGAAGGACATTAGGATTGGATTGCACATGCCTTCAATAAAAATTTATTCCTCCACTCATTCATCTAAGGAGAATTGTTGTTAGATCTTATAACCCTAATGATAATAGGTAAGAATCCTCAAAATCTAAAACCCAAGTGGGATTGGCCTTATATAATACATAATGTCTATCACAATGGAGACTAATAATTGGCTATAATGGATTGGGAATGTGTCAAACCCCCTACCAATGTGAGGTTTCTCAAGAAATAATTTGAATAACTATAATCCAACATCAAGTCATGGAAGAAAGACTTTAAACAACACAACATATCATGTCCTAACCAGATGATGCTAAACTATATAAAGCACATCCTCACTGCATGATGTTAAACTACACAGATCCCCCTATGGTTAATCTTCATCTATATCAGGTGACCCAAGTCCTAGAAGCAAGACTTTAAACTACACAGAGTCTCACATCCTAATCACATGACATTAAACTATATGGAAAAGGTACCTACCATATGATGTTAAACTGCATTAAATATGTCCTCACCACACGACGTTAAACTACACGGGATGAAAAATCTCACTAATTACTCACCACAAACGAGATAGATCTGTATGAATGAGGGATGAAATGCCTCTATACACATGTGATATCCATCTCTACATAGCATGTATATCCTTTTAAGAACTATGTGTGGCTTGGTTACTTCCATAATGAGATACATAATGATCCCAAAACCTCTATTTTTGTGAAAATCCACAGTGTTACTTCCCTTTTTTGTTGGGTGACCCTTATCCTCACCACAAGATGTTAAACTTCATGGATGATGTTCTTCCTACATGACATTAAACTACACAGTTTTTGAGAATTGCGTTAGGATTAATTCTCATTTCAATGATATATGTATGGTTTCCTCTAGCCTATATCTTGGTCTAGCCACCACGTGATACAAAATTCCCCTAACCTATACTTAATTGCCTCTATATGGTGAGAGGAATCCTTGACTTTTCTTGTTTATCACACCAAGCATAGCTCATGTGACCTTAGGAATTTCAATAAGGCATTCCCTGCAAAAAAAAAATTCATATTATCTCATGATAGGGTTATCATGGTCTTCAAGGAAAGTCCTTAAAAATAATACCATGACTCCTCACCATATGATGTTAAACTACACAGTTGATGTACTTTGACCGACATGAAACTACACATTCCTATGGACCTCACCTGAGAGTAGAAATATTATTGGTGTTGGTGCCCTATGAAACCTCTATTCAAGGACTTCATGTGGCGTAATTCATGACATCACATAATACACAGTGATGCCCGAATCTCCAGCCCCAAGTCCAATCACAAAAAATAAACTTAAAAATTCCCCCTCCATTTGTATAGGTCATACTTGCATAGGAATCTCCTATTTCAAAAACTATGTATGGATTGATTCCTATTACTATAGGATACATAGTGATTCCCATATTTCTATTCTTGGGTCCAACTGTAATATTCTATTTTTACATCAGGAAGCCTACGTCCTTGCCACATGACATTAAACTGGACAGTTCCTCGATAACTATGTATGGTGTGATTACTATCATCACAGGATATGTAGTGATTTTTGAATCTCCAATCCTAGTCACAACTATAATAATCAATGAATATAATGCTCACATATATATATGGGTCAGACCTGCATAGAGAGTTTCCATTTCAATAACTATGTGCGGCTTGATTCTTATCATCACATAATACATAGTGGTTTCCAGACCTCTAATCCCAGGACCAACTACAAAAACTGATAAAAAATGAACCCAAAATACATAGGGGATAAACCATACAAGACAATTTTTCCTATGTTTGAGTCAAATCTATGTGAGGCCTTCTTGTGCATATAATATATCTTGAAAAAATTATTCATGTTGGTTTCCACATCCTTATGACATGATGTTAAACTACAAGGAAAATGTCCTTACTGCATAATGTTAAACTAAAAAAAGTATGTACACCACCACTATATGATGTTAAATTGTGCAGACCATCATACATTATCATCCCTTATCAAAGGACCACAAGGTCCTTACCCGAGTCATCCATAGTATGAGGTGATTCCACCATATTTTAAGCACCTCAATTCATAAATCACAAATCTTTCATGGACCTTATAAAGGTAAAGATATCTCTCTACATGACCATGATATTGATTCATAAGGTATTAGACATACAAACCAGATAAATCTTGGCTATGTACGGATGGATTTCAAATCCTCGTTAGCCTAATGTAACAATGGAAGAACTCAGTACCCAAGGGTGTTCTGGTCTATCCCTATTATGATTATCCCATATCATTTCTCATGACTTGGTAACCCCGAGATATGATTTACCATAATTTCATGTCCCTATCAGAAGGATGTTGGATTGCTCTTGACCTTGGGTATCATAATTAGGCTTCTGTGTAACATCCCCTCATATTAGGCCCTTGTGTGTCATGACTGTAAACTGCCTACCCTTTAGTAAAAGTTGTATGAATTTAAAATTATATCATATAACGGTCCAAATCTTAGACCTTAAACTTATAGAAAAAGAGAAACAAAAATTTTCAAGTTGAAAACCCACAATGGACGTCCTGACAAAAAGTCAAGTCTTTACTCGATTATCTCTTCATGTACAGAGTTTAGGAAGCAATTAGTGTGCAGATAAATATAGAATAAAGATTATAGGGCCTACATTATAACCCTATTAAAATCCAAGCAATTATCACTGAACCCCCTAGTTTAGTGAAAAGTTAGAGTAATGATTTGTCACATCTCCACACCATGAGAATATGTTCGCTAGGAGTGACACAACTTTTTGGGTGCTCGAACCCTTCTTGGATATTACACATTACATAATTTACACTTCATGATTTAAGAACCTTGGGTCATCAAAAGCCTTTAATATACCTTAAAAAGGAAAAGTGATATCTCTAATTTCCCATGAAATCGATACATAAGGGCTCAAAACTACCAACTAGAGACATATTGGCCTAATAAAAATGGATTTATGATTCTCGTGTTCATGAAAACACTGTGGAAAAATCCAACACCTGGGGGTGGTCTGGGCCATTCCCATTACGATTTTACCATATCATCCTCATGAATTAGACACTTTGAACCAAGATTTACAATCCCCATAAATATACTATTCAAGTGGATGTGAAATCCTTGACGTTACATCACTATGTTTTTTACCCTTTCTTAAAGGAGGAATGAGACATTCTATTCCTGAACCTTTGATGTCTTACACATCATGATTCGAAACCACATGTCCTAAGGACATAACTTAAAAATTTAAGATATATATTTTCCTTGGGTGCCAAAATACTCCTTGGATAGATTTCCTTGATACCCACCTTCATTTTTCAGAAGCTTAAGACTTTTCAAAGATTCTATGTCCCTTGAAAAAGAGTATGGGTACCTTTATTTCACCATACTATTGATGGATTAATGGCTTAGAATTACCAGACAAAGGATTACCCTACTTATAGGAAAAGATATCTCATCTTCATGAGCCCCAGTGACACCACAACAAAACTCAAAACCTTAAGGTATATTGGGTTATCCATGGTATGTATACCCCATTCCGTTATCCATATATTCAAGCTCCTGGGAACATGATTTACATTACCCACACTCCAACTATCTAGGTGGGCCTATCTTCTCTAATATTTCTCCCTCAAATAATATTTCCCTCTTAAATCTTCCATGTACCTTATAGAAGGATTAAGATACCTATGTTTGACAACGATATTGACATATAAGGGCTTTGACTTTCCAACCAGAGACATCTCCTCCTTGCAAGAAATGAGCTCTAATCCATGGGATCCTTGACAACACCATTGAATAACTCAACATACTTGCATGTTTTGAGTCATTCCTGGAATATCTACACTATATTCCATGATCATAAATCAAGTCCCTTCACTAAGACTTTAAATTGTATGTCATCCTAAGGTCTGATCTAAAATACCTTAATCTATAATGATAGAAGGTCCGACCTAAAATACCCTAAACTACAGTGATAGAAGGTTCGTGATAAAAGAACCTAATTTATAGAATTATATGGTCTAATATAAAAGACCCCAAACTACAACAATAGAAGGTATGATCTAAAAGATCCTAAAATATAGTGATTGAAGGTTCTAGCTAAAATACCCTAAACTATAGTGATAGAAGGTATGATCTAAAAGACCCTTAATAACATTACAATGGTGATTTAGTATGCAATAATGAAATATATTGTAAGGCGCACCATATGGTCTTGGAAAAATTCAAAGTATGCTCTCCAAGACATCCATTTGGGCTTGTAAATCAGATATAAACTGGTGAATCATCTCCAATGCCTCAAAGTACTGCTTCATCTATTCGACAGGGGGAGAAATATCTTTAAGATCTTGAAATCCCCTCTCATTGGTGGCCAAATATTTTAGGGTTATGATAATTTTTCTCATGATTTTGCATAGTGGTTGGAGATAAAATCCATCTGCCCCCAAGTCATCAAATAACTACTGTTCCTCTTGGTCATGAAAGGTTTCCAATGAAGTCTCTATGATCAAGGTGTGATTGTGCTGCCAGATCATCGTGTTCTGTGTTTGAGCATCTGCGGCTGTCGAGGAAGTAGGAAGGGACATATTTTTCATTCATCCATCAATAGATAAATCACCCGTTTCTGGTGTCGAAGGGATAATTTCATTGATTTATTCTATCCCTCTATTAGGATGGTCATTTCCAGGATGATGGCACTTCCTCAACGTCTTTCCCAAATATTGAATAAACTCTATTGTTTATACAGACAGAGGGGTCATCGAGGAAAATGGTTTGTCTATATGAAGAACCATTCAGCTTAGCACACCACCTAAGTAGGCTGCTACCCAATACTAGTAATAATCATAAGAAACAAGGTTAGAAGCATCAGTAGGTGAAAGAATGATCTCAGTATCAGTGTCTTCATGCACCAACAACCGAAACTGGTAGATGATCATTGGGTGTTTCTCTACTTGTACACTGGATGAAGGAATAGGGGAGACCCTTTATGTGTATCTAAAATGAAGGGAAAACTGATAAGGTTTATATAGATCACATATTATCAGTTTTTCCATCCTGGATATAAAAAACCCATCCTGAAGGGAGATCTGTTATGGCCTTTCATAAAGAGTTCCATCAACATTATCACTGATTGACCCATTTAGTGTACAATAAGGGTTGAAATCAAAGATATTATATTGACTCAACGCATCGATAACATCATCATAGCCTAGTGACATGGCCCCAAAACCCGATATGTTAAGTAACCTAGGATGAGATAAGGCACTGGGGATCCTGGTGGTGTTTTAGTATTTTTAGAAATGGAAATGCTCCCCCATCTAGGAAAATAAAAACTTGAAAGGACCATCGATCTTATAGGGAATAATGACCTGCTGAATGTGGCCCATGATTTTGTAAAGTCATGCAAGGGTTGACACTTCCAGATTAATGCACCATTCCTCTGCTAGCTATGCTGTGATCACTAGTGTACTAAACCATATTCCTAAACACACATCCCCTGCTTGGAAAATCCACCCATTTAGGAACATGGCCCTGAAGAATTCCTGCACAAGGCTTGGAGAGATCTCTGACTTCACTCAGTATCACCATCAAGTATGATCCCCACCTTTGAAAATGAACCAATACAAACCAGAACTGTCACAAACCTTCTGATAAGGGAACTGATGGGGGGGGGGGGTTAGCAATCAGACTAGCTTCGTCGCGATAAAGGAAAATATTGATCCAATATTTGAAAGAGAGAAGTGAGAACATAGTTAGATCCTTTCTTAATTTTTCATTCACAATGATGAGCGTGCACCTCTCCATGTTTGGAGTCAACAAAGGGTCATCCCAGTCATTTGCAGTAGGAAGGAACTCACCATACATCTCTCTAAGAGGGGGTATCCCACCTAGTCGGTAGATATCCCATAGGCTGATTCCCACCTCGCTATGAGAAAAATGAAATGAGTTGGTGCCAGGAAACCAATGGATAACCCGTTATTGAAGAAGATCAAACTAACGATAAAAATTAAATTGGGAAATATATACTACTTCATAAATATGGATAACATATAACTCGTTAGAAAACTTTGAGAAGATTTACCAGACCCAGAATGGCCTTTCCCATTCATCATACAAATTACCGCCCGGGGCGAAGATCCCATTTCAATCTCTATATGCTTCCTGGGATGTTCAAAGAAGAGTTGAATATACAAGAATATATTTAAGTTATGGGATGGTGAGAAAAATCTAAACCCTCTGGACCCAAGAAAGATTTTTCCAACATATAAGACAACCGCTGGGATCGATCTGTGATGAGTTAGCCATTCTCGGCAATATTCATCTAAATACTATCAATGGAACTTGGAAGCTAGAAAGAAAATAGATTTTATTCTGAATAAGGGATGAAAATGTCACCCATTAATCTGAATTCATATAGAGGAAGACGGTGTAAAAATGGATAATTCTAGAGCTCATTTGGAAGAATCAATTTCAGAACCTTGTTATGAGAATTAACATGACATCAAGGGTCAACATTGTGGTTTCTAGTAATCATAGGCCTTTGATTAGACACACTAGAGAAAGTATGACGAGATCCAAAATCCATCTAAACAAAAATAAGTTTCAGATGTGAAGCATAAAAAAATTTCAAAGGAAAGACATAAAATTACACCAGCTGCATTTGTATTGCATGAATCAGTAGGGAAGTCACAAATAATATAAAGGATTCATGAATCACCTGGTTCATAAAGATCTTGAGGACTACATAAACCTGTAGAAAATTGTTCAATAATGTGACTCCTTATAATAATAATGATTTTGTGACTATGATATAGTCACATGATGCAAAAAATAGTTGAAAAGGATCACACGATCAAGACATAAGATTCCACAAAACCATCAAAGGAAGTCATGCATCCCTATGTTCGAAGTTCCATAAATTCCTGAAATTTAGTTCATGGTTGATTCAAACAAGAGCCTAGGAAAAAAAGATCTCGTGAATCGTTACCGTAGGAAGGTATCACAAATAGATCTCATGATAATTTCTTGATGAAGGTTTTTTTTGAAAGGATTACATGATGTAGGAATAGAACATGACCTCTAAGAAGTGGGGTAGCCAGTGAATGAACCCATATCTACTCCCCTATTTATTGGGAATTTCGTGAAACTCCAAATGTAAACCATAAGACCAAGAGTTTCCCAATGTACCGATTAGATATTTCACTAATGACTCAGAAGGGAATTCACTTTCCTTATAAGTAATCCATTTCCTTCATAGACTCCACTCGCGAGGGTGGGTGGAATTTCTTGACGCCCACTAAATGAGAAATGAAAAATTTACAAGGGAATAGATACCAGAATATATGTTTTATTTTTATTTTTCCCAAAAAGAAAATGAAGAAGAAGGTGGTAAAAATCCCAAAGATCAGATGACCCCCAGAAGAAACATGATCGGGAGACCTCTAAAATTTCATGCAAAGGATCCATACACAAAGAATAACCAGAAGAAAACCCCAAGATCCCCTTTGACAATTCATTATTATCTTATGAAGACTTCCTATACAATAAGTGATCATGTGGTGGATGATATATGAGCACCCCCATGTAATTTGAATTATTCGGCAACAGGAACCTGACATACCATCCTAAAATCCTTTGAAAATAGGGAGAAAAATATCCAAAATGTGGGAGCATATTTCAGTTATAAAACTCAGAAAACACACTCATGCAGCTCATGAGACCCCCTGAAAGCCATGGTGACATCTCGGCCTAGTTGAGAAAGAGCCAACTGTCATGTCACCCCTATTATTACAAATAATTAAGATATTTCTAGGTAGTCTTTTGCTCCCCCTTTAGATCTAAAAAACAAGTATAAGTGTTTTTCCAAAAAATGATCTTGTATTACCATAATATATTTTGTTGGTCACATGATGCATAAATGATGGGGAAATTATTTTCCTTAACAACACCTAAGAAAACTCATGATAACCTAAGACCCTGTAAAATAAAAAAGGAAATAAAAAGGGGAAAATATGAGAGCCTATTGCCATCATAAATATCATGAAATGTGCACTGATAATTATCGAGACACCAATGACCCCCAGAGACATGTCCACCTCGCCATGTGAGAGCCTGCGGGCATGTCACCCTCACCACATGAAGGGCTTCATACATGTCCCAGTAGTCTTGCACCCCACATTCAGCTCCATAAGGAAAATAGAAAGGATTGTCCATGAAATGCTCATGGATCACTATAGGAAACTTTGTTTGTCATGTGATGCATCTACAGTGGGGAGAGTGATTGTATTTGATAACACTCATAAATGATTACAAGATCCCCAAGCCTTTGAAAAATAAAAGTAAGAAATAAAAGAGAAAAGGTGGGAGCATCTTTTAGTTGTAAACTTCATGCGATGTGCTGGTGCGCTCCACAAGACCACGTAAAAGCCATTTTGACATGACATATTGATCTCACAAAGGTGATTTGGAAAGTCAAACTTGTATAAAAAAAGTTCCTTGATAAGTCGTCTCAAATCACATGAAGGCATTTCAAAAGTTATCATGATCTCGTAAAAGTCCTTAGACATGTTGGCATAACAATATGGAAGTCTCTCAGAATGTCTACATGATTCAGAAAGACCCATTTAATTGCCATAACCCAATAAATGGGCCATTGAAAAGATGAACTCGTGGTCACTAAAAATCATGTGACACCCTCAGAATGACCTGAAATAGGATCTCATAAGAAACATTACTTCAAAACCCACCACCAACTCAAGATTGTATTTGCGTGATACGCGCTGTGAAAAGTTGTGAATAACCAGGGTGATGAGGCCTATAACTCCCCACTCGGGCATCAAAAAACGAATCCTTGGATCCTCACACTGGCATACTTAGGAATCAAAGATGATTTCTTAGGGGAGATAATCCTATGATTGGAAAGGTTTTCTAGAAGGTAAAATCTGAGGAACCACCTAAGCAGATCATTTGACATGCATAGGCACTTAGTGTGATCACTCATAGATTGCACAAAGGACTTTGGTTAGCTTTTGTGAAGGAAATACCACATACCTAATCATTCACATGAGACTTAAACAAATTAACACTGAACAAATCTAAGTCATATGTAAAAAAAGGCTGGAACAAAGAATAGAAAGACAAGAAACTTATGTGAAGAACATATACGCTGATCCTCACGTGCTTCGTATGAACCTCCCAGGTCATGCAAAAAAACTAGGACATGCCTCCCAGATCCCACGAAACTATTTTGGTATTCTATTTGTATCATGTGAAGTCCCTTACACATGTCATAACAAGTCATATGTCAACCTCCTGGTATGCCATCCAATTCTCACAAAATCCTTTGGGATTTCCATCCATACCTCATGATGGCCTACATACATGTTTCCTAAATCATACAATGGCCCCAATGTATGTCAGATAAGTTTCACGATGGCATCAGGACTGGTCAATGGGATCTGGTGATGTCCTTTGGGCAAGAAATCCAGATCTTGATATGCCATGCATACATATTAGGTGGCTTTCGTGATGAAACTATAAAATTCATCCAAGACATGCATCACCCTCCAAACATGTCACATTGACTCTCACGACTCCCTCTAAGCATGTCATCCAAATTTCACGATGAAATTGGGGAAATTCAGCTAAATCACGTGACACCCTCCAAGCATGTTAGCCAAGATCATGTGATGTCTTCCAGGATCAACCAACCAGGTCTTCCGATGCCCTCCAGACAAGTTAGTATTGGTCATGCGATGGATTCCAGGATCAATGGGCCAGGTCTTGTGATGTCCTCCAGACACGCCAGCCTTGGTCATGCGATGTACTTCACATATTCCATCCAAATTATATGACATAACTCAGACAAGTCAACTGGATCATGCAATTTTCTTTGGAAATGTCAGGCATACATCCTTTTACATGTCAAGTATAAAATCAAGGCATGTCAAGCAAAAAATCAACGTATGTCAGGAAAAAAACCTAGACAGGTCAAGCAAGCATCCCAGGATTTGATAACCTTATCCAGCACTACGAGAAAAAGGACTTTTTGCGATGGGAATAAATCCCGTCGCAAAAAGTCCGTCCAAGAAGTTATTTGCGATGGGGGTAACGACCCGTCACAAATAACCAATTATTTACGATGGGATTTCGTGTCCCGTTGTAAAAGGTTTGGCACGGGTAGCACGCCAAACCGAATGAAGGTTATTTGCGACGGTGGGATCCCACCGTCGCAAATAGTGAAGTATTTGTGACGGGCCTCGTCGCAAATACTCGGCGGCGGTTAATAGGTTTTTGCGACGAGATGTCATCTCGTCACAAAAGGTGTGTCGGCATGGAGTATTTGCGACAGGTCCTCTTGCAAATAACTTTTTAACTGCCGACAATAATTAATGCGAGCGTAGGTATTTGCGACGGGATACCCATCGCAAATAGTCTCGTTGCAAATAATCTAACCTATATATACCCCCATCCGTTTTTCCTCTCATTCCTCTCAATTCTTAGATCCTGTTTCTCTCTGAACTCTGATTTTAGAGGAAAAATTTTATAAGTTAATTTTTTTTGTTCATGAAGAAGTTGTGACGTCGTCTACATCAATAGAAAATCAAGCTTAAAGGTATTTATGTTTTATTTAACTTATTATTTATTTCATTTTTTATGTTAATTTTAATTATTGTTGATTAGTTGTAATTAAATTAAATTTAAATTGTTTCGTCACGAGTATTTATTTGTACTAATAAATTGAATTTTTTAGTACTAATTTTTAATAATTAGTAGTAATTAATAATTATTAACGATAATTTGTAATGTATATAATTAATTTGTAGTAATTAATAATAATTGGTAATAAATAATACTAAATACTAATAATTAGTAATAAATATTAATAATTATTAATAAATAGTAATAAATAGTAATAATGAGTAATAAATAGTAACAATGAGTAATAAATAATAATAAATTGTAATAAATAGTAATAAATAGTAATAATTTGTAATAAATTGTAATAATTACTAATAAATTGTAATAATTAGTAATAAATTGTAATAATTATTAATAAATTGTAATAATTAGTAATAAATTGTAATAATGAGTAGTAAATAGTAATAATGAGTAATAAATAGTAATAAATAGTAATAATTAGTAATAAATTGTAATAATTAGTAATAAATTGTAACAATTAGTAATAAATTGTAATAATCAGTAATAAATTTTAATAATTAATAATAAATTTTAATAAATTGTAATAAATTGTAATATTTAGTAATAAATTGTAATAATTACTAATAAATTGTAATAATTACTAATAATTAGTAATAAATTGTAATAATTAGTAATAAATTGTAATAATTGGTAATAAATGGTAATAATTAGTAATAAACTGTAATAATTAGTAATAAACTGTAATAATTACTAATAAATTGTAATAATTAGTAATATTTATTAATAAATACTAATATTTAGTAATAATTTGTCATAATTAGTAATAAATACAGATAATCAGTAATAAATACAGATAATTAGTAATAATTAGCAATAATTAGTAATAATTAGTAATAATTAGTAATAATTAGTAATAATTAGTAATAATTATTAATAAATAGTAATAATTATTAATAAATTGTAATAATTAGTAACAAATTGTAATAATTAGTAATAATTAGTAATAAATTGGAATAAATCGGAATAATTAGTAATAATTAGGAATAATTATTAATAATTAGGAATAATTAGTAATAATTAGCAATAAATGGGAATAATTAGCAATAATTAGCAATAATTAGGAATAAATAGCAATAATTCGCAATAATTAGCAATAATTAGGAATAAATAGAAATAATTAGTAATAAATAGCAATAATTAGTACAAAATAGAAATAATTAGTAATAATTAGTAATAATTAGTAATAATTAGGAATAAATACTAATAATTATTAATAAATACTAATAATTATTACTAATTACTAATAATTAGTAATAATTAGCAATAAATAGTAATAAAAAGCAATAAATAGTAATAAACAGCAATAAATAGCAATAATTAGTAATAAATAGCAATAATTAGTAATAAATAGCAATAATTAGTAATAAACATGAATAAATAGTAATAATTAGTAATAATTAGGAATAATTAGGAATAATTAGTAATAAATAGGAATAATTCATAATAATTAGTAATAATTGATAATAATTAGTAATAATTTATAATAATTAGTAATAAATACTAATAATTACTAATGATTACGAATAAATACTAATAATTAGCAATAATTAGCAACAATTAGAAATAATTAGAAATAATTAGGATTAATTAGCAACAATTAGTAATAATTAGCAATAATTTGTAATAATTAAAAATAATTAGCAATAAATAGCAATAATTACCAATAAATAGCAATTATTAGTAATAAATATTAATAATTAGTAATAAATAGCAATAAATAGTAATAAATAGGAATAATTAGTAAAAATTAGGAATAATTAGTAATAATTAGGGATAATTAGGAATAATTAGTAATAATTAGGAATAATTAGCAATAATTAGTAATAATTAGCAATAATTAGGAATAAATAGCAATAATTAGCAATAATTAGCAATAATTAGGAATAAATAGAAATAATTAGTTATAAATAGAAATAATTAGGTATAAATAGAAATAAATAGTAATAAATAGGAATAATTATTAATAATTAGGAATAATTAGGAATAATTAGTAATAATTAGGAATAATTAGTAATAATTAGGAATAATTAGGAATAATTAGTAATAAATAGGAATAATTAGTAATAATTAGTAATAATTAGGAATAATTTTTAATAATTAGTAATAATTTTTAATAATTAGTAATAATTAGTAATAATTAGTAATAATTAGTAATAAATTGTAATAATTAGTAATAAATTGTAATAATTTGTAGTAAATTGTAATAATTAGTAATAATTAGTAATAAATAGTAATAAATAGGAATAATTAGTAATAATTAGGAATAATTAGGAATAATTAGGAATAATTAGGAATAATAATTAATAATTAGCAATAAAAAGGAATAATTAGTAATAATTAGAAAAAATTAGGAATAAATAGAAATAATTAGCAATAATTAGGAATAATTAGGAATAAATAGCAATAATTAGTAACAAATAGCAATAATTAGTAATAAATAGTAATAATTAGTAACAAAGAGTAATAGTTAGTAATAAATAGGAACAGTTAGTTATAAATAGGAATAGTTAGTAATAAATAGGAATAATTATTAATAAATAGTAATAATTTGTAATAAGTAGTAATAATTAGTTAGGAACAGTTAGATTTTTTTAATAAATTTTAATAAATTTTAAGAACTGGGAACAATTTCCAATGGATTGACGAAACTCCTTTTGCTCGATGACTTTTCTCCTTTCAACTCTCACCGACTCAAAACATTATGAAAAATTTGTTTCTACTTAGGCATATTCAATATCGTATGCATGAGATTGAATATGAATTAGTAGGATCATATTTTTTATAATGCTTTTAGATGGTGACTTTTGGAAGAGGATGATTCATCGATGAAAAGGGGGATCTTTTGTTCGACGACTCATTTACTTGCATCTTTCTCACACTCAAATCACAATGAAGAATCTGGTGGGAGCTACGCATATTCATTCTCATGCATACGATAATGAATATGCGTACCTCTGACCAGATTCTTCATTGGGATTTTAGTGTGAGAAAGATGCAAGTAAATGAGACGTCGGAGAAAAGAGGAGCCGTCAATCCAATGGAAATTATGTCACCCTTAATTAATGGTAATTATTAAGTAGTAGTAATTAGTTACCTTTTTTTTTCAGATATTGTTTTTATAATTTCAAATTATTATAAAATAGTGATGATTTTATATTTTGTAGAAAAATATGGAACAAGGAAGTCGACATCAGTCATTATTAGATGACCACGCTTGGATAAATCAGTGTAGAAATCCAAATGGTTCTGATTTAAATCATGTATATATTGAAGGTGTTGAATCTTTCTTAGCATTTGCATCATCAAAACCAGAATATGTTTCAGAAGGAAAAATTAAGTGTCCCTGTAAAAAATGTGATATGTGAACATTTGACACATTTTTCAAGGTTGGGGGACATCTCTTGCGGTTTGGTTATCAACCAGATTATGTTTTTTGGTATCAACACAGTGAACGCAGTTCCAGAGAAGATACTAATAACTTGATTCCAGATCCATCACTATTCCAAAATTTAGTACATGACGTTGCAGGTCCATCTCTTCAACAAAATGAAACTCACGAGGATATTGATTTAACTCCTAAGTTGGTACCATTAGAATTTTATGAGTTGTTGAGGTCTGATGAGGATGAATTATATCCTAGTTTCAAGATAAGAAAATTAGAAGAGGTTGAAAAATTTATGGCTATTAAATTAGATAATGCAATGTCAATAAACTATTTTAATCAGGTATTTTCTTTGGTTAAAACATTGTTACCTGAAGGAAATGTGTTGCCTACAAATTACTATGAGAGAAAGAGGTTGGTTCATAATCTAGGCCGTAGTTATCGAAATATTGATGCATGTGAAAATGATTTTATCATATATTCTAGTGAAAATGAGTTTTTAGATAGTTTTCCCACATGTGGAAAGTCGAGGTATAAAGAAGCTCAACCAGGGAAGTATGGATCGATTCTTGTAAAATAGTTGAGTTATTTCCCCCTTACACCTAGACTATAACATTTATTTTTGTCTCATAACACAACGTCAATGATGTCATGGAACAAAAACATTATTTCAACGGGTAAAATCTTGAATCATCCATCTGATGGTGATTCATGGAAAAATTTTGATAGTCTGCATCTGTCTTTTGCTTTAGAAGCCTGAATTGTGCAATTGGGTCTTTCTACTGACAGTTTCGGTCCGTTTGGTTCTTATGGTAGTCAGTATTCATGTTGTCCTATATTTATAACTCTGTACAATCTACCTCCAAGGATGTTGATGAAGGAGCCCTATATCTTTTTGACTTTATTAATCCCAGGGCATTTGAAAAAGAATATTGATGTTTATTTGAAACCACTGATTGATGAGTTAAATGAATTGTGGAGTAATGGTGTTAGTACATATGATGTTTCTGCAAAACAAAATTTCACATTAAAAGTTGCATTGATGTGGACAATTAGTGACTTTCTAGTATATGGAATGTTATTTGGCTGGAGTACGCATGGTATGAAATTATCTCCTTACTGTATGAAAGACAATAAAGCTTTTATTCTCATCAATGGATTTTTTTTTCTATTTTTACTGTCATCAGAAATTTCTTCCAACCGATCATCCTTTTCAAAGGAACAAATCTCATTTCAGAAAAGGCACAATTTAAAGGGATGAACCTCCAAAAATGATATCAGGTACAGAGTTAAAATCAATTTTATTTTCAATACCTCCCATCACATTTGGGCCAATAGTAAACCAACAGAAAATTCATGGCTTTGGGAAAGAACATAATTGGATAAAATGAAGCATTTTTTGGTATATCCCATATTGGTTTGATTTGTTGGTCTGCCACATGTTGGATGTCATGAATATTGAGAAGAAATATTTTGATAATTTATTTCATACAGTTTTGGATACACCAGGTAAGACCAAAGATACTATAAAAGCATGATTAGATCTTACCCAAATTCGCAGGCAACTAGAATTTGAAATATTTGAAAATGTTAGATCACAAAGGTTAATGAAGCCAAAAATAGCTTATAAACTGTCCAAAGATAGTCGCTTATTATTTATTCAGTGGATTGTATATTTGAGACTTCCATATTGATATGCTTCCAATTTGGACAGATGTGTTAAGAATGGTCATATTACCGAATTAAAAAGTCATGATTGTCATGTTATAATGGAAAGAATTATGCTGGTTGGATTCAAAGGTTTGTTGAATTCTATGATTTGGGATTAGATAACAGACATATCATATTTTTTTCGAGATTTTTTTGGAGTAAAAAAAAAGTGATGCGCTAAGAAAACTGGAAGAAGATGTTTCTGTAATTATATGTAAACTGGAAAAAATCTTTCTGCCTTCTTTCTTTGACTCAATGGAACATCTGATATTTAATTTTCCACCTGAATCAAAATATTAAGATCCATTACAGTTTCTATGGATGTACTCATTCAAGAGATGTATGCAGAAATTGAAGAAAAATGTACATAACAAATCATAAGTTGAAGGCTTAGTTGCTGAAGCTTATTTGAAAGAGGAAGTTGATTTTTCCTACTCTCACTATTTTGAATCTAAATATCCCTCAAAACAAAACTGCATGGGACATAATGAGGGAAATGTTAACGATAAAATGGAAAATAAATTATCTATTTTTAATCAGCCAAATCTTGGATTCGGTGGAGTTCAAGAATGATAACTTTTAGACGATGAACACCACAGATCTCATAAATATGTTCTGTTCAACTGTGAAGAAATGAAAACATTTGTACTATGAGTGATTCTATCACTTATTCTATAATTTCTGTTACAATATGTAAACTTATTTTATTTGTAGGTTATATGATAATCATATCAAGAAACAACTTCCAAAAATTACAGCTGCTGCTCTTGAAGAACGCAGACAATTTTTTCTCTCTCAATGGTTTCAAAAACTGGTAAGATCAATTATTAATGGTTTAATATCAATTCAGTTTACTCTTTATTATATTGATAATTGTTTTAAAAATTTCAGGTGTCTCAACATGTTGATAAAATTGATAAGCGACTGTGTATATTGAGTAACCCACCATCCAAAATGGTTAAATCTTATAATGCATATGTGGTGAATGGTTTTCGATTTCATACACATGCATATGGGGAATCAAAAAAAAACAATGAACAATGGAGTTTGTTTGAGAGGATTAAATCATAGAGAAACTGCACTTGAATTTTATGGCATTCTGGATGAAATTAGTGAGCTATGCTATCTTGGAAAGAATTACATAACAATGTTTAAATGTCGGTGGTTGGATACTGAGAGAGGATTTCATGTTCATCCGACTCATAGAAATTTCGATATTAAATATAAAATTCTTCTTGCAGTAAATGAACCATTTTTACTAGCTCAATAAGCACATAAAATTTATTATGCAAATTACTATGCTACTTCAAGAGACCTGAGTGATTAGTAGAGCATAATAAAACTGAAATATCAAGAAAATCAATTTACTCAAACTGAATATGGTTCTCCTGAAGTGGAAGGAATTGAAATTTTTCAAGAGACTACTCAAAATCCAAATTTTCCATAGAGAAATGTGAATATCGATGATGATACCCCACAATTAAGGGTTTATGGTGATGAAGATGTTAATGATGTTACAAATGAATTTGAAATGACAATAGGTGGTGAAAGTGAAATTCATATGGATATTGATGATGCTGAGGAGGAATATGAAGACATTGACATCGTCAGATATGAAGATGATGATGAAGGTGAAGATTGACATAGTTAAATGCTGGTTATGATCATAACAAATATATATCTATATATAATAATTTTTTTCAACTATCTACTAACAACAATCATTTTGTGCTTCAGATGGAATCTGGTCTATTTTTTGAGTTAGAGGAGGTTGAGCTACCTTTGGATGAGGGGGATGTGAGATCATCTGACCCTCAACCTACTAGTGGTTCAGGAGGTACACGGAGGGGGCGCGGTCTTGCACGATTGATGATTCCTAACCCTATCCCTGAGCGACGTCCACGTCTTGGCTTCGATCCACGAACACAGAGGTATGGTAACCTGTATATTTTAGTTATATTTCATTAATTTATTTATATATATACTAATTGTTTTATTCTTTATTATTTTTTCACAGTTTTGTGAATGTAGCTATTGGAAAAAGGAGAGCTATCTTGCGCAATTATTTTTCTCATCCATGGATCACATGAGAACAAATTTCCATTGATGTGCAGCCCGACATATACAATTATTGGCTGGTACGTATATAAATAAAATTTATTTTGAAATTTATTTTATTAATAACTTGATATTATAAATTATTTGAAGGGTTTATTGTATCCCATCGATGATAGCATGTGTGATGTTATCCGTGCAGCATGGGAGGTGACTATGCGTGAGCGTTTGCGTCAGTTTTTGCACTATTTGGGAAAGACGACCATTAAGAAAGCACGAGTGACAGAATTTGATGGGTCGTGTAGAGCCCACTGACTAGAGTACATTTCATCTCAGGTTTGGGATGTATTATGTGCACACTGGTTGAGTGGTGGATTTCAGAGGAGGTCTTCATTGGGTCGGCAGAACCGGGGGAGATGTGAGGTGACACATTGAGATGGTAGCCGTATATGCAGTACGTATAGAGAGAATCTGGTAATTATTTTTTTAAATATTTTATATAAATTCAAATATAAACAGCTTATTTTATATTAATATAGGTATTCGAGCATCCTGATATTACAGAGTATGATGTTTATTGGAAGATGTACAGTGATCCAGCCACCTGAGAGATTAGAGGTGATCACCAACATCAGATTGTGGTTAGTCTTATTTTTTTAAGTTTGACAATTAAATGCATATAATATTTTCACAATTTTAATTTCAAATTGGAATTGAAGGAGTCATATGTGGATGAAACCTCTCAGACACAGGCTGAGGGTTAGGACGAGGTGACTGATCAGACTAGTGCCCACCATTTCAACGAGGCAGAATGGATGCAGGCAACTCGGTATGGCTTTGAGGAGGGAAAAGTAGTTGGTATATTCTCTCATGTGACTCATAGTACTTATTATGGTACTACTGTGATGTCAGCGTCCAGCTCGAGAGGAGCTCATGGAGAGGCATCATCTTCTGCTTCACAGTATGAGGAGCAGTTACGAGCTCAGAATGACCTTATAGAGAGTTTGTAGAAGGAGTAAGAAGAGGTGTGTCAGCAGCAGAAGCAGCAGAAGTAGTATCATGAGGACTAGATGCATCAATAGCAACCGCAGTATCAGGAGCAGATGGAGTACACGCGCCGACTGACTCGTAGTTTAGGGATGGAGTTTCCTCCACCATCTCCTTCAGCTCCTCCACCTCCTCCAGAAGATGACCCCCAATGATTTATCTATGTTAAAAACATTTGAATTTAACATTTGTTATAATATGAACTATTTATAGTTTCTGTCTTTTATATTGGTGCGAATATTACATAATTTAATTTTTAATATTTTATGATTTTTTTTTGTGAATATTGAGAATTTCAATATTTTTTATTTTTTTAAAAATATTAATATTATTGTTTTATAAATCATAATTTTATTAAATATATTTTTTCAGCATTATATTTTTTAATGTTTTTTTATTTTACTAATAATAATAAAAATAAAAATAATATTTTATGTTTTTTTATATTTATTTGTAAATATTGAGAATTTTAATATATATATATTTTTTTATTTTAATAATATTAAAATTAATTTTTCAATAATCATAATTTTATTAAATTTGTTTTTTTTTAAAATTTATTTATTATTTGTAACGAGATTTGTTGCGATAGGTTCCCACGTAAATAGCCTACATAATTTTTTTAAAAAAAGTATTTGCGACGGGATTAGGGGCCCTTCGCAGATAGTCTAAATAAATATTTTCAAAAAAGTATTTGTGATGGGATTACGGGCCCGTCACAAATACTTTTTGTGATGGGCCCATCACAAAAAAGTTTATATATATAAAAAGTATATAATCAGAGACTTATTTGCGACAGTGAAGTTGCCCATTACAAAGAATATTTTTTGTGACGGGCCTATTGCAAATAATATTTTTTGGGATGTCGTTTTCTGCAATGGACTATTTACGATGGGACCCTGTTGCTAAATCTTATTTGAGACGGGATCCCGTCGCAAATAACCCGTCACAAATACCTAGAATTCTAGTAGTTCAGCTTCCATTAATATAAATCTTAGTGTGTAAGAGATAGTTTAATTGAATAATTATGACTCTAATTCCTACTATAAACAAGATATGTAGGATATCTTATTAAGACTTGAGATCCATATAAAATATTCAAAGGGTTTTCCCAATGTATAAGTCCCGCATCAATAAGAAGTGAGACTGATTGTTTTCTATCCGTTATTTCTCACACCGATCATTGCTCCCATGGGCTTATGGATTTGCAATGGTCATATAATTCATGTCATAAAGAGTGGGTAAACCTCAATGTGTAAGCCCCGATCGACGACATAATATGATATGTACCGCATATAAGGGTGGCCTTATTGTGTAAGTCTCGACTTATTGAACCATGATTACTCTGATTACTTCCATAACTAGGATACATATTACACCTTCCCAATTCATTATCCCCAACTCCAATTGGAATACAATTTGGTTTAAGACCCTCCATGTCCCCGAAATTATGACCTTCAGGACTCAATATCTCCCATAGACCGATGATCCTTCCTCATCCACCAAAGTATTTAGAAATCACTAAACTATGATGACTTTTATTCCTACTATAACGAGGATATGAAGTATTCATTCTCTAGTCCTGAGCCCTATGTTAAGAATACAATGGGTTGTCCCATCATGAAATCCCTAGGTCCATATACAATGTGGATTATCAATTGCTTTCCCTTGTTTCTCACACCAATAATAGCTCATGTGGGATTAGGGAGTTGAAATGAGAACATCATCGACATTATGAATCTCCACCAGCTAGGGAAACCTCAGAGTGTAAGACCAAATCAGTGGCATGATATAACTACCTACCATACAAGGGTATCTACCTTGGGGAAATTATCAGGGGCATGAATGAACTATGTTAACTATGATTACATCTATAAAATAGGATATGTAGGATTCCTACTCGAGGTTCAATCTCAAATATTATATTCCCCAGTGAACCCATATATTTTTTTAAATACATTGTTAAACTACATGGTTTTAGAGAACTTTGTGGGTTTTGATACCTATTATAAAACAGGATATGTAGGAAACCTCATAATAGATCAATCCCATCCTCAAAATATTAAATATCTCCCAAAATAACAAAAAACTCAATAATTACTAGTTATATGGCTTCAAAATATAAGAAACTACCTACTGAAGATAAATGTATGAGGAACCTTAGATACATACAGATGGATTCACCAACAAGACCCCCACTCTGCACATAAAGAGACTTAACCTATGATAATTTTTAGGGTAACCAGGCCCATATTAGGATTAGTAAGAGATTCTAGAATATATCTTAAATATATAAGAGAATCTAGAATTTGAAAAAAATTTCCCCAAAAAAGTGTGTGATGAGCCCGACCTCCCATGCTCTCAACCAATGCGAGTTCCTAAGCGTCATTGGGTATGAAACCCCAACTGACCTCCTACTTTTGAAAAGTGGGTCCATAACCAGTTATAGACGTGGGAACCATTGGGATTTTCTCTGAAATATTAAAAAATGGTGAGATCAACATGAATGGTTTTCTAGAACATTGAATCCACCACAATAAAACAACCAGGAAAAAACCCTTCCACATCTTTCTGAGGAAACATTCACATATTCCATTCTGTTTAGGAAATATCTATTCTTTCATTTCAGTAGAAATAATTCAAAAATAAAATATTGTATCCATATCATATATGGTATTATTTATTTTTGGAATATTTTCAAGAAAATAATATTATTCTTTTAAATATTCCACTAATGGTTTTGAAGTCTAAATTCATCCTATTTTAATAAACTTCTAGATAATCATAGATGAAACATTTTTGTAATTATCTTCTTCTAAAAACATTTCATAGAAACCTATTAATCATAAACCATATGCATTGATTTCATCATCTCATATATTTCAAAAAAAATCTTTGTTAGTAAAAAATATCTATTATAATATAATAGAAATGAGATAAATATACAAATCCTTTACAAAAATTCATTTAATCCTAATATATTCCTTTGAATTAATTTTTTTTATTTATAAATGTTTTGATGAATTAATTTCTATAACACTCTGACCTGACATTAACACTCCATGGAGTTTTATAAATACCATTGGGTACCTAAAAAAATTCCATCATTTAGAATCATTACTCATCCTTCTTGATAACACCATTAGGTTTCAATGACATTGGATTGCAACTTGAAGAAACATTTTTGGACTATTCATCAAACATTTATTTTTCTAGTTTGAACTTTTACCCACATTTACTATCATAAGAGAACTAGAACCTAGAAATCACATACCATAGTTCATCTCTTTTTGAAAACTTTGAGAAAAAGGGTAAAAATTTCTTGAACTCATTCAAATTTTCAGAACATTTTTATTTATGATAATAGTATGAATTATTTTATGAGAATAATCCTTAAGGAAACCTATAGTGTAATCAAGTCATTAACATACCCAATATTATTGAGAATATGAGTGGAGACTAAAATCACTTAGGTAATCATGAATATAGATCCTTTAAAATATTGAGTGAATCATTCTTTGCTTATCATTAGTATCTATTTGGTCAACCAGTTGAACTAATTTGATATTTAGTTACTCAGGAAGGGGTTATTCAAACACATAGAAATTTCTTCAAGAACATTTCTTAAGTTACTAGTCTTATGAGTTTCATACATTGAGTTTTTCCTTTACATTCGATTGATTTAAAATCTAGGTTTGTTGATGATGATGTAATTTATCTACAACAAAAGTTATTATCAAATTAGTATTGTGTTTTACATACATTCAATAATTACATATATTATATGTACTCCCCCTAAAATGATTACCACTTTTAGAAAACTCATGATATCCATTAGTGGGCTAAGATCCATATTTTTCTAAGGTTTAGGTCACTTTAGAGTTTCTCCTATCACTTAGATATTAAGGCAGGGAACCATCCCAAACATATCATATATTAATGTTGGATAGTTTAATGGATAACACTTTATCCAATCCATCATATAGAAAAACACAACTCCATTCCTCCGGTAATAAAATATCATTACGGTCTACTAAATAAGTGTAACCTAAATAAAATGATTAGAAAAAAAAAAACATAACCATATTAGGTTTTCAAATTAATTTATTTCATTAAAAATTATAATCCATAGAAAATCAACTTTTTTAATACATACCTAGTAGGAATATAATACCCTGAGTTTTTATGAATTATTATTTTTCGAAAAATTAAAATTCTTTGATGGATTGCGTTACATGAAACACCAATCCAAGCTTACTTTATATGCAACATCAAGTCAATATTTCTATTCAAGAAACACTGTGTCTATCTTGAATTACATGAAATGCCAATTTTTTCTTGTTTTATATACAATACCAAGTTCCTTTGATATATTTCATTACACAAGATCGAGTTTTACTGAACTATGATATACTATTAATATTATTATTTAATATGATAGTTATCACATTATAATTAGAATAGAGGGAATGAATATGATTAAATAAATTAAAAAATATATATTTATCTCATGTTTATTAGTTATCTATAGATTATAAATAAAACAAGAATCATTTAAAATAAAAATAAATGTTTTCTGAAAAACATTTTCTTTTCTAAAAGATGGCTTAATCGTGCTTGATGCACAAAATTTAAAATTAAATTTTACCAATTTTATAAAATTTATTTTTCAAAATAAACTTATTTTTTTAAGATTAATATAAAAAATATCTTATGGCGATTTTTTGATATTTTTCTGAGTAGTTTCATTTTTTCATGAATAGTGGAAAATATTGAATTTTAAATCAAATATTCATTTTCCTTTAAATATTTTATATAGTAAAATTATATTTCAAATTGGTTTTTAAGTATAATTAGTAAATTTATATATCAATTAATATAGTTTAGGTATTCGGAATCGATTTTATTTTTAAATTGGATATAAAACTTTATAATCATTTAAACATTTTCAATCTAAAAACCCGATTTCCCATCACATCTACGGGATTACTTTTAAATTAAATTATTTCATTTATGTGAGTTGAGTTTGGAAAAATAGATTCTATTTTTTGAATTAGAATAATTTATAATTTATAATAAGTAAAAATTAATTTTTTTACCATAATAATTAGTGAAAATAGTTAAAATTAATTATAACGATTAAAGAAAAAAATTAGTTTACTTAGTGGTTTAACTTAGAATATATGGTGTAAGAGTGATTCAAAAAATATCAAAAAACCATTTCCTAGAAATATCTATACCCTTATGATCTTATTCTCAAATTTTATGAGTTTTGGACACTTTTACAGGAAATTAACCCATATAATTAGTTAAGTTAAGAAAAAGACAAAAAATATAATTTTCTTCCTTTTAATTTCTATGATGCTTTGGAATGGGGGAAAATACATAAGCTCAGTTATAAATATTATTTTACAAGATAAATGATTTTTTTGTCATTATAATTTTTTTTATTTTTTTAGATAATATAATTACTTTAAATTATTAAGAAACACCAACATAAGAATTATTTTGTTAATAATTAAATATATCAATTGATACTAAAAACACTAAAAGTGAAGTAAATTGAATGAATAATTATGTTAAAATATTTTTTAGATGAATATATCATGTTACACTGGTGTGAACATAATGGATTCTCTTTAAATTACTGTCTTGATATTTTTAAATTCAAATTAAATAAATAATGTCAAAATTTACATTAATATCATTTTATAATAAATTCTATTTTATTAATTGATTTAAAATTTATAAAAATCCCATCTTATATCAGGTTATTTTTAAATATTAATAAATATAAAGTATGGTCCATTAATGGACCAATTTTTCTATTATAATAATTATATTGATCCTTAAGTAGTAAATTTTTTTTTGGCAGAGTTAGGGTTAAATTAGTATTTTTGTGAGTTACCTGCGATTTTTTTGAAATTAATCTACAACACACAAGATATTTTTATTTTTTAAACTAGATATCATATTTCAGAATAATAGGTTCTAAATTTTCTAATATTTTCCACTTTAATTCAGTCCTTATGAATAAATTATCTTGATAATAAATTTTTTACCTTAATAAAAAAGAAAAATGGAAAAATAGGGAAACTTAGATGTTAAGTAATAATTTTAATAAAAATGATTTATTTTAGATTTTAGAGGTATTTATTGACAAAATAAACCCTCCCATCAATTATTATCCAATTTTGGTTCCACATGAGTTAAAGGGGACCTCCCAATAGTGAATACCTTTGAGTGTTTACAAGAATGTCAATCCCCCTCAACTATAAAAGCGAACTAACTCTATCCATTTAATCAAACCTCTCAACCCATTTGGATTGACCTAACCTGAAAAAAATAAATTAAAAACTTCCATCCTCTCATCCTATAAGTATTATTTTGGTAATAAATAATACCTTTGAAGGGTTTATTGCTAACCTAAGGAGGATACCTAAAGAGGAGGTAATGTTATTCTAAAATAATTTTTATTTTATTTTCCTTTACACCGCCTTCAATTAATTTTATATCATTATTTTGTAATAAAATCAGTATCATTTATATACTAGGACATTTTAATGCTATTTTTATTACCTACATCCACACACACTTCTAAAAAATGGGATATGAAATCATTGTTCATGTGTATGGAGGACAACCGCCTCACAAACCAATGTCGTTCATTTTTTCCATTACCACCTATAAATTGGTTTCTTAGGTGTTTTAACTAGTTTAAAAAAGAAGTTATATTGGTACATACATGTGATAATGGGGTGCACACATGGATGGGAACAAAAATTATGATGATGTCTTTCTAAAATGATGTTCACCTTAAACCCCATATTTTAAAACATCTTTCATTATTCTTTATCCTTTTACATTACCCTACTTATTTAAAATGGTTTCATCTAAATTACATTTTATTCAAAGTGGTTCCTCTATTTTTAGATGGTTATATGATTTTAAAATTAATTTAGGGGTGGTTTCAAATGTATTTCCTAAGTCTTGGACCATTTGGAATCTTGTGGTGTGTTTTGGATCCTAAATGATATAAAGAACCATTTTTAATGTTTCAAGAATGGTTTATGTTTTTATATTGGTTTGGAAATAGTTATTAAAATGAAATTGGATTTTTAAAAGTGAATTCTTAGTTGGTACTTTTTGGGGTTTTGGAAATCTATTTTGAAACTCATTTAACATGTAGGCCCTGTTGGCACTTTTGGATGGTTCGTTGTGTGATGGGAACCTCTATGGTTGTCCCTCTAAGAATAGGGCCTTTATATAGTTGGTGTTAGAGTTTGGGATAGGTAATAATGGTGGGATTAGTGGGTTATTGGTTTATTACATGCACGTGATTATCTACTCATTCTCCTCTTATTATTATAATTTGATTCTTGGGCATCACCTTGAGGTTTGAGTGACGGTTGATTTCTGACCCCAATAAGATGGGTTTATACCCCTTGGATTTTTTGAGAGGCCAGGTGGATTGTTCCACTGGTGTAGATAATTCATAGAATACAATTGGTTATTGACTTTGGAGCTACACTATATGTCGAGATGTGTTTTCTAAATGATAAAATCTAGGGATTTCTTCAAGAGATGTTTTGGAAATTCCCATGATTACTATTCTGTATGTGATTACTCTACTTCAGCTACAACATTGTTTTAATCCCTTATAGTTTATGCCTTCTTGTTTAGTTTCCTTTATTTTCCACATAAAGTTTTATGACTTGTAGTTTCTTATTTTTGTGATAGTATTTTATACATGTTTTTGGAATGGAAAACTGTTTTAAAAAGGAATTTTTTGTGTGTTGTTTCGAAAATAGGTTTTTCCTGGAAAGCTATATTTGGTTCTTTAAAATGATAAAATAATATTTTATATATGTATTTAAAACTTGTGTTTATGTAATATTTGGATAAAGGAAATCTTTGGACTCTGTGGAACTTACCTATAGAAATTTTTTTTCTCACACCCTACTTATGCCACTCGACATCGGTAGACCAGAGCTATTTTCCCTGTTCAGTTTTATGGTTATAGTTTTCATATGAAGCGGGTTATTTTTGATGGATAGTGGTGACTGATTTGTCATTTAGAAATTGTTTCTTTTGGGTTTTGTTTATCCTTGTTTTATTTTTAGTTTTGTTATCCACTATTGTATATGGATTTAGTTTTATTTAGCGATGTTCAGTTATTTTTGGTTTATGCTGCATGCTCTATTTGGGTTATTTGATCATATTTTTTATTGGGAGAAATCATTCCCAATTGGTTTATCATCGATGCTCGATGATTTTCTCCCAAATGGGAGGACTAGGAACACCTATCGGGCCTTTTCTCAGATTGGTTCAGGTGTCAAGTCGAATGGCATCCCAATCTGGTTCATGAAAAATTGTATTAGAGGATCTCATTGTTATTTGGCTTGTCAATTATTTTAGATATCGGACTATCAAAACTCTTGTGGAAGTTATATGAAGAGTGTTGTTAACTCTTATTCATCATAAACCTCGAGTTTCTAGGGGTATTCTGGGATATGAGTCTTTCGTTTGGTCTGTGTGGGTAGGGAATTCCAATAGAAGTAAGCCAGAATTATGTAGTGGTCTCATGTGGAATAGTGGACCATGTGGATCTTGAGTGCATGGATCAAGATACTCTTAGTTATTGGATATGTTTTGGGGCATGGACCACTAACTATGCCTCTAGGGTATGCGTGGACACTAGTTTCGTATTCTTGGATTTTAGTGTGAGTTGTGTTTTGGTTTGATTTCGGCCAGATGAGTGGGGTTTGAAATTAAAAATGGGTTTTAAAAGGAGATTTCAAAAAGGAAAATGATTTCAAGTTTTTTTTCTTCTAAAAATTAGTATTTTCTAATTAAATTTGAATTTTAAAGTTAGTTTGGAATCTTGAAAAGTGACATTTGAAGGAAATTTTTTTGAATTTAAAAGGAAATGGTGATATTTAAAAGTGATTTTTTGTTTTGTTTTGTTGTGTTTGGATTATGAGTAGTATTTTTTTGGGATATTCTTTTTGGTTGATCCATAATTGGATGTTTATTTGTATTGTTTTATATATTGTTTAGATTATACTACACAAAAATGTCCTAGTGGTTTCTGGAAAGTCTCCTCGGGTTATCACCCTGTACAGACTCCTTGTGGGATGGAAGAGTTAGGGTTGTTTCTTATTTTATATGGTGATAAAGGCATGTTAGAGTATTTAAAGTGGATTGAGGATGTAGAGGGTGTTTTGAAGTCATTGGAAACTCCCAAATTCGTGAGAGTGAGAGTTTTATGGGTTTGTTTGAAGGTTAATGGTTGGATCGATGAAAATTTATCATCCTGACACCGTTTCATGATAAATGTATTGTGAAGTATTTAGGACCACTTTTATCTAAGGGTTTATACCCGAGTAGTTAAAGTTGAAGAAGTTGGAAGATATCTTGGATGTTTAGGGAGGTCATCATATGATGAAGGCCTATGTTGATCATTTTAAAGAGATAGTTTATTTTTATTCCGAGATAGTAACATATGATCATATTAAATATACTCTCTCTTATAGGGTATTCATATCGAGATCAAGGAGTGAGTTATATCATATTGGGAAGTTTTGTTTGGGAATCTCATGTATGAGGTGCTTCTACCCAAGTTGGTTTCCAAGCTATAGTTGATGGAAGTTAGTGCTTATGACGGTTCCTCATCTGGAAAGAGATGTATGTCAGAGTAACCTATTATTAATGAGTATCCTTTTTTGATTATGAATTCTTATTCATAGATATGTTCTTTCGTGTTCTTCATATGTGGTTAGTTCAAGTATTGGAATCCATCCTATAGAATTCCTCAGAAGGAATTCTATCAATGTGGTCATTTAGGTCATTTGGAGAAGTTTTGCAAGAAACACCACCAGAACAAGAATTCTTAGTGAGAGGTTGTTAGCTCCTAACTATAGGTTAGTAGATTCTTCAAGGCATCAGGGATCTAGTCATATGCCTCATAGTGAATCTTCCCACATATTCAGGAATCTTGGGATGTGGGGAACCATGCTCCATCTTTTTTCTTAAGTGTGGAATGGAAATGGATTAATTTCCTTATTGTAGTCTCCTTCCATCCAACTGCCCGAAGGCCTTCAGATTTTTTATTATATGATAAGGCCCTATTTTAAGGGATGAAGGGGGTGTAAACCCAATGACATCATGGACATAAGATAATCAAACTTGAATAAAGAAAGAGTAAAAACCAGAATGACATCACAGAACTGATCCTCCCCAGCATTTGAACATGAAGAAGCTCTTCACCGTTGCAAGGTAATTTGGAAAGAAAGTGTCCTGAGTCAAAGATCAGGCCCGATCCGATGGATGGTTCCATACCCTATCAAACAACCAAATCCAAAAAACACTACAAAGATAAAATGATGGCTCTGAAACCTCCTTTAGGGTCAATTTATGAAGTCTAGTCGGGATCACAAACATCCCTCCTTAGAAAAACAAAACAACCAAGAAAACACCTACCACCATTCCAAATCAACTGATTCAAGACAATAACCAATTCAAATTCACGATTTCACCAATTCAAGGGAAGAAAACCATCACCATAGGTAGTATTCCTAGATGCCAGATGATGCCGGGAGGAGACCCCGCCACAAAATGAACTAATCCAAACCTGCAGAGCCCGTCGCCGCCACCAAACCTGCTCAAGAAGGGAACTGAAATCCATCCAAAGCAATCCAGTAGATAGAGACCATGTCGCCAACCCATCCTACTGCAGAAGGTAGGATCTCGACCACACTGAGCCACCATGAAACTCTGAGCCGCCGAACCCTCGACGAACCTCGATGATGCAAAACAAAAAGAATCGAACCCACCACTGCATAGAACACCCAAAGGAATGCCTGGAATCCACAGGGAAGGGGAAGCAATACGAACCACTAGGGAAAGAATCAGAGTTACTGAACAAAGAGAATACCACCAAGGATAATCCATGAAACGATCCAGCACAAAGGCCACCATCAAGGTCTTGCCGTCGAACCAGGAAAGAAACAAAGAAACGAAGATGGTTGGAGCTCCAGTGAGTGTAGAACGGAGATGAGATTGAAACATCAACCGAGACATGATCCAAAGATTAATCAGAGCTAGAACTTGAACCCTCAATGTCATCGCAGAAAGAGGATCCATGCACCACGCTCACTCCATGTATAATCACCAAAAGAAGGATCCGCCACTAACTTGGGAAGGAGAAGAGGATAACGACGACAGGGGGGAACCCTAACTCAGATACGCCCATTATATGCTCATTTATCCTTGTTGTATTCTCATTAATTTTTTAAGTTTTATTTGTTTAGGAAAATATTGGTGGTATTATTTTTTTGTTTTAATAGTTATGAATTATAGATGTAAATATTTATATGTTTTTCTATATTGTGTGATTGGACCTCACAGTTTGGTTTTAGTCTTGGGTTGTGTTTACCTTAGAGATTATCATATGTCGTAGGAGTGATAAATATGGTTTTTTTATATTTAGTTCAAGTTTATTTGATGGGTTTCATTAGGGGTTTCTAGTTTGGGTTGTGAGTTCCCCATAGTTTTTATGGTTGGTTTGTGTAGGATGTTACTAGGTTTTTTGTGTTGGGTTTTCCTTGTGAGTGTCGTGGTGCTAATTGGTTTCTTATGGTGGGGAGAAACCCTTTCCATTTCTTTCACCATGGTTCTATTATTGTGGTTTTCTCCAGTGTTGTTTGAGTGTGACTTATGGAGTTAAAAGGTCACACTGAGGTTCATAGTTTTGTTCTGTTTCCTTCAGTTGTGAGCTTGATATTGGTTTCTCGTTAATATGAGTGACTTTCTTGGGGAAGAAAGTGTTTTTGGTGGGGATTTTAGAATATCCCACTACTTTTTTAAGTGTTTTGAACCATTTATTTGAGTATACTTTTATTGGAACTCTTCATAGGTTGTTTCCATAGTTTTTCCAAAGTTTTTTAAGGTTTTTTGGACTATGAACGGGATAATAATAATTTGAGCATGGTTATACTAAGTTTTAAACTTAGATATAAGGGGTTTCAATGGTTTTATCATGGTTAAACAAAGCGTATAGCCTAATTGTGCAACCAGTGCTGCTCTTGACCATGGGGAATTTCTTTATTTTCACATATTTTGTTTAATCATGTGAGCTCACCATGAAACCCACCCAATGTGTGGTATTTTTTTATTTTACTTATTTTTAAGTGGGGTTTCTTCCCTTGGACTCCCCACTCGATTTACCTCAACTTGGAAGCTTTTTAAAAAGGTCTTTCCTTCTCCAAAGCTTCTCTAAGGTGATTTCAGGTTGGTTTCTTGGTGATTATTCACTTAATTCAAAAGGTTAGGGATTCCTTCTCCTTAATCCTTGGTTTTTATCCATTTTAATCTCCATATATATCCCTGTTGGCTATGTTTGGATGATTTTGATACCTAGGGTGGTGAAAACTTGGGTGTTTTTATTTCTTAGGGGTGTGAACCATTGTAGGAGTTCCTTTTCGGTGTATTTCATCAAAGACGACATGATTCATCCTCTTGAGGTAGGTGTTTACATTATTTTCCTTTGAAAAATATGCCATTTATGATTTATATTTACAATATTGTTTCTAAAATGTATTGATCATGTTTATGGTGTGTTAGTTTTAATTGTGATAGTGTTTTCATAGTGGCAATTTGAAGAAAATGGGTATTCAAAGGGTTTTCTTAACTACACCTATATATATGTATGAAATGTGTTTGATGAAATTCCATTTGTACTTTTTAATAGAAATTGTACTTTTTGGGTATTTTATATCCTAGTTTAAGTATTTATATTTGGTTTATTTGTAATTTGTTATTGGGGAGTGGGTTTTGGTGAATTATCTTTGTTTTGTGCCTATATAGTGACTCATTGTAATTGGTGGTAACGTAAGTGGTGAATCTCTAAATTGGTTTCGTGGGTGTTTTACATAGTTTAACAAATATTTGAATTGGATGTGGGAAAATAAATATAGGAATGAGGTGAACACATGGATGGACACACAAATTATGATTATGGATTTCTAAAAAGATGCTCACCATAAAACCCAAATTTGAAAATACCTTTCCTTTTTCTTTCTCCTTTTTCCAACCCTTATCATTTAAAATGGTATCTTATAAATTCCAATGTCTCAAAAATGGTTCCTTAGTTTCTAAATGTACACTTGGTTTTCAAATTAATTCATTGGTGGTTTTAAATTTATTTCTAAGGCTTGTCCTGTTTGGAATCTTGAGGTGTGGTTTGGTTCCTAATTGACATAAAGTCACATTTGGAACCTTTTGAGCATGGTGTATGTTTTTATATTGGGTTTTAAATGGTTTTGGTAATGGAATTTTATTTATAAATTATAAGGGTCGATTGGTACTTTTTGTTTTTTTTGAAATCTTTTTCAAAACTCATGTGATTGTAGGCCCTGTTGGAACTTTTGGATGGTTTTTTGTGTGATGGGAACCTCTATGGTTGTCCCTACCAGGAGAGGGCCCTTCCATATTTGGTGATTGAGTTTTGGATATGAAATCAAGGTGGAATAAGTTGGTTATTGGTTTATTACACACATGTTATGACATACTCATTATCCATGTACTACTATCATGGGATTCTGAGGCTTCGTCTATAGGGTTGAGTGATGGTTTCTTCATGACCTCGATTATATGGGTTGGTACCCCTAGATTTGTTAAGATGCATGGTGGGTTGTGATACTGGTCAAGATAGTTTATATTATCCAGTTCTTTATTGACTATAAAGCTACACCATATGCTGATAGGTGAGTCCAAACAAAGTACATCTCGGTATTTCTTATGGTGATGTTTTAGAAATTCTTATAATTACTATTATACATGTACTTTCTCTACTTTAGTTGCACCTTGGGTTATATCTCTTCTTTTTTATACCTATTTGTTCATTTTTAATTTATTTTACACATATCTATTTTTCACTTAGTGTAGTTTCTTATTTGGGTTATGGTTTCATAAAAAGGTTTTTGGAATGGAAAACTATTTTAAAAATGGAAAGATGTGTGTGTTGTTTCTAAAATAAGTTTTTCCTGGAAATATGTGTTTGGTTATTTAAAATGATAAAACCATATTTTCAAATTTTATTTAAAACTTGTGTTAATTGAATATTTGGAGAACGAAAATGTATGGAATGAGTGGTGCTTACCTACTGAGGGTTTTTTCTCACACCCAACCTGTGATACTTGGTGTCTGTAGACCCGAGTTGTTTTGCAGGTTCATGTTTATGGTTTTAGTTTTCTTTTGGAGTGGACTGGTCTTTATGGATGGTGTTAAACAATTGGTTATGTGGAGATCATGTTATTTCCTTTTGGTTTATCCTTGTTTTATTTTTGATTTTTTCATCCTCTATTGTTTTTGGATTTGGTTGTATTTATCAATGTTTAGTCAATGTTGGTTTATGTTTCATGCTCTGTTTTGGTTATTTGATCCCGATTGTTTATTGGATGAAATTGTCCCCACTTGGATTATCTTTGATTATTGGTGATATTCACTATCACAAGAGTATTGATAATGCCTCTCAGGACTTGTATTATATCTGGTTGGGTGTCGTTTCAGATGGAAGCCTGACCAGGTTCATGGCACCCCATGTTTTGTTGAATTATTATTTTTTTAATAAGTTAAAATTATTTGGTGGATTAGGATTCATACTATACCATGTCAAGTTTTACTTATATGTAACCCCAAGTTGAGATTTTTCTTTATGAAAAAATGAGTTTGGCTTGCAGTACAAGAAACGTGAAGTTTTTCTTTCATTGCAAAGAATATTGAGTTCTTTTGATAACATGCATTACATGTAAGAACAATTTTTATTGAACTACAATATATTATTAATATTATTATTTAATATGATAGTTATCAGCTTGCATTTGGAATGGAGATAATGAATTGGATTCAATAATATATGAAAATATACTTTTTTCACATTTTTATTAGTTATCTATTGATTATAAATAAAACAATAATCAATTAAAACAAAATGAAATGTTTTCTAAAAAATACAATCTTTTCTAAAAGTTGGTTTAATCATGCTTGGTGCACATAATTTAAAATTAAATTTTAACACTTTTAGAAAATTTATTTGATAAAATAAATTTAATTTTAAAATCATAATATCAAAATCATATTCGGTAAATTGTTTTGGTATTTTTCTAAGAAGTTTCATTTTTTGATAAATAGTGAAAAATAATAAATTTTAATTGAAAACTGCCTTTTCATTTAAATAATTAAATAGTTAAATTAATTTTTAGATTAATTTTAAAGTATAATTATTCAAATTATATATAAATTAATACATTTTAGGTCATTAGAATCAATTTTATATTATAATAAGATATAAAAACAAGATAAACCTTTGAAAAGTTTCACTTTAAAAACCAGCTTTCTCATCATGTCTGTGGGATTAATTTTAAATTAAAATTTACCATTTTAGTGAGTTGAATTTGTAAAAATGAATTAAATATTTTTAATCAAAATAATTTATAATTTATAATAATTCGAACTTAATTTATAACCTTAATGATTAGGGTAAAAAATTAAAAGTAAGTACAACGATTAAAGAAAAAAAATGAGTTTACTTAGTGGTTTAACTCAGAATATGAAGTGCAAGAATGGTCAAAAACTTTTCCAATACCCACTATATGGAAATATTTATACCTTTTTGAACTTTGTATAGAATATTATGAGTTTTGGGACACTTTTCCTTGAAATTAACACATATAATAAGTTAAGTAAAGAAAGACATAAAAAATGAACCTTTCTTATTTTTAATTTCTATAAAGATTTGGAATAGAGAAAAAAATGTTAAGTCAAAAGTCTTCTTTTGACTTCTATATCATGTTTTGGAAATCACAAATGTATTCTATCATATGTTTATAAATTACAATTGTCTTTTATCATGTTTGTCGTATCGTACGATGTTGATCGTATCGACCAAATCGTATCGTATTGACTCTGTCAATCGTATCGTACTGACTCTGTCAATCGTATCGTACTGACTCTGTCAATCGTATCATACTGACTCTGCTATTCAGATGATCATTATTTGTTTTGGTAATTTGTCAAAAACACTCTCTGCATTTGAATCGTACTCATGTTTTTCATTTCTATATATCTCTTGTCCTAACAAAACGATGTCGTTGAGTTAGTTACAAACTAATCAAAACGATGTCGTGCTTTCTGTTTCAATATGACCGTTGGAGGCAATATGACCGTTGGAACCCAAAGCCTATAAATAGGAGGTCATTTGAAGCTGAGAGAACAACGATGAATGAAGAGAACGAATGAAGAGACTCTGTGAACTACCAAGATTATAGAGAGAGACACTGTGACTTCTATCATCAGCCTTGTGCGTCCGATCATCGTATCGAGGGATTTCAAGTAATTGAAAGACAGAGGTGCCGATTACCTACAAAATC
Organism: Viscum album; assembly: GCA_963277665.1. Classification (NCBI taxonomy): domain Eukaryota; kingdom Viridiplantae; phylum Streptophyta; class Magnoliopsida; order Santalales; family Viscaceae; genus Viscum; species Viscum album. The sequence goes on along the minus strand of OY728122.1, from coordinate 1,891,026,030 downwards.
GTGGGCTGCCGGGGATAGGCAGATAGATGTGCCGATCATCGTATCGAGGGCTGCCGGGGATAGGCAGACAGACGTGCCGATCATCGTATCGAGGGCTGCCAGGGATAGGCAGACAGACGTGCCGATCATCGTATCGAGGGCTCACCAAGGTATTGGTGAGACAAACCTTTTATCCTAGGTGAAAGGATAACCCTTCTCTTTGGGTCAAAAGAATTGTAATACTTTTACATTTCCGCTGTTACTTGTATTAGAAAGGGATTTGTATTGTTTCCTTTCTCCTTTACATTTTCAATTGTAATTGTTTCAATTACAATCATTCTATTACTTTTTGTATTGATTGATTCTATACGCTTTAAGGTAGAATCATTCATCTTTGTATTACTCTGATTATTGTGTTCACCTTGAATACAATTGTTTTACTTTACATTAGTATTACAATACATCATACCTTTTATATTCAATACAATTGTGGGTGTTTATATTTGTATTAGTTTAAGATCATTTAAACTAATCTCTTTGTTGCAAAAACTCAAAGGTTTTTAAACCTACAATTCACCCCCCTCTTGTATTGTTCCATATAATAGACATATATATCTACTATTCTATCCAACAATTGGTATCAGAGGAGGTTTTCCACTGATTTGTATTTTTTTATTTCTTATTACTAACTTTAATACTTACTACACTAACGTGTGGAGTGGAAAAGTTGTTTTTGTTGTATTAGATGGAAGGAATGAATATCGGATCAATAGATAATCTGAATCCTTCTAGACCACCAATCTTTGATGGGAATGATTATGAGTATTGGAGAGATCGTATGAAGACTTTCGTTATCAATACTGGTGTAGACAATTTTATTATGCTTACTGGGGGTTACAAAATTCCTGACAAAGAAGTTAGCACTTTCACCAACCAAGAGAAGCAAGAATATCAACTGAATTACAAGGTACGCAATACTTTATTATGCTCTATGACCAGGAATATATATAGTCAGATATCTTCATGTGAAGCAGCCAACTGTATTTGTAAGAAATTAGAATTCACTCATTTTGGTACATCCATAGTTATAGAAACAAGGAGAGCAATGCTTCGAGCAGAGTATCATGGATTTGTTTTTCCTTATGGAGAACCTGTATGTAAAGTGCAACAAAGGTTTATGACAATTGTCAACATCTTACAATTTATGGGAGAAAAAGGACTTGATGATGAAGCTCTTGTTGATAAGATTATAGATATTATGCCAAATGAATGGGAGTCTAAAAGGACAGCTATTGATGAAAATAGAAAAGTTTCCCAGATTACTCTTGATGAACTCTTTGGAACTCTTCTACAGCATGAGACAAGAATGAAGAGAGATGCTGATTTTAATAAGAAGAAGAATGGGAATGGAAGTGTAGCTTTTGCATCTAAAGCTAAAACACCTGAAAGGCTTACAAGGTCTAAATCCAAGAAAGTTGTTATATCTGATTCAAGTGATTGTAATCTTTCGGATAATGAGTTAGCCAATCTTGCTCGAAGGATGAACAAGATTGTGGGAAAGAAAGATTTTCAATATAGATTCAAAAAGAAAGACAGGAAAGATAGGAAAGATTCAGAGGTAACTTGTTATGAATGCAAGAAAGCAGGACATATAAGGCCTGATTGTCCTTTACTGAAGAGGAAAGATAGAAAAGAGAAAAACTCTGAAAGAAACAAGAAAAGGTTTTATAAGACAAAGAAAGGCTTGAAAGCAAATGATACGTGGAGTGCAAGTGGTAGTGATTCCTCAAATGATTCTTCGGAATATGAGACATCAGGACAAAGAAATATTGGACTTCTAGCCAGACTACCAATCGAAGATCATTGTCTCATGGCTAAGGTACATAATGCTGAAGCTGTTACAAATGTCTCTTTAAATGAAAATTATGTTGATAATAGATATTATGAATCTTCAAATGATGAACCCTCATCATCAGAAGATGATACTTTACCTTCTTTTGAAGAAGTCTCTAGATTTGCTAAGTTACTTGAAAATGAAAATTCTAAACTCAAAAAGAGATTTGAAAAAGCAAATTCTAGAATTTCAATTTTGACTAAAGAAGTATCAGATCTTTCTAAAGATCTTGATGAGAAAACTTCTGATTTTGAAAGTATTTTAAAAACCCTTGAGAAAGTCAAATCTGATAAGGATAAACTTTCTAAGGATCTTGAAACTGTAATTTCAAAGAAAAATATTTTAGAGTCTAACTCTAGTTCAAATTCAAATGTTTTAGAAAACAAGAATTTGATTTTAAAACTAAAGTCAGAGATTTTATCCTTGAAAAAGTGTTTGTCAAACTTTACTCATGGAAAATAAAACTTTGATAGGATGTATTCTCAAATTAGACCTTTGAGAAATCGTTCTGGTCTTGGTTATACTTATTCCAAACCTGTTTTTAGCAATAACTATTTTGTTCCTCAAAAAACCATTTTCTGTTCCAAGTGTCAATGTGGTGGACATTGGAGAAGAGATTGTTCTCTTAACAAAACTCAATCCTTAGGATTTCATAAAGATCATTTTTCAAAACTAATGTGGATTCCTAAAATTATTTTATCTAACCCTTTTGGATCCAAACAAGTTTGGATTCCGAAAATCTAATTGTTTCTTTTTCAGGAAAACGAGAAGTGTATCAATAAGAACATTTGGTACATGGATAGTGGTTGTTCTCGACATATGACTGGAAACAAAGATTTCTTTGAAAAGGTTATCAAAACAAAAGGTGGAAAAGTTACCTTCGGAGATAATTCTCAAGGAAGGATTGTTGGTATAGTTTTATCGTTTCATTCATTTTTTTTCTGTTTATCGTATTGACAGTTTTATAGTATCATTTACTATCGACCGATGATGGTATTCAAATTCTTTTCTATCGTATCGACCGATGATGGTATTGAATTTCTTTTCCATCGTACCAATCAATCTTGGTATTGTATCGACCGATGATAGTATTGAAATTATTTTCTATCGTATCATTCAATAGTTTTGAATCGACCGATGATAGTATTTAAATTCTTTTCCATCGTATCATTCAATAGTTTTGAATCGACCGATGATAGTATTGAAATTCTTTTCCATCGTATCATTCAAAAGTTTTGAATCGACCGATGATAGTATTGAAATTCTTTTCCATCGTATCATTCAATAGTTTTGTATCGACCGATGATGGTATTGAGATTGTTTTCCATCGTACTGTCAGTTCATCGTAACAAGATTATTTTCCATCGTACGGTCCGATCATAGTAATAACTTTGTTTTCCATCGACATCATATTTTTTTCCTTACGATTGTATTTTCTTTTGATTCTTACCAAAACCAACAATCACCTTATGTTCTCCGACAGGTATCTTTTTAATTTTTTTTCTTTCTTTGTTTTAATCCTAACCATTGATCTGGTTTTCTCTAATCCTGACCGTAGAATATCAACGGTCACCCTTTTTCGACCTTAGAAGATCAACAGTCATCTCTTTATCGGCTATAAATACCCCCCTCCCCTCCCCAAACCCACATTGTTTTTTCAGGATTTGAGACGCAGCTCTGCTCCACTAGCTATATATCATCGTACGATCTTCTCAATCAGCATCACCTTTATGTCTCAATCCTCTGCTAACACTCCCGCCGAAATTTCTTCAAAGACTTTTACAGAAAAAGACTTTAACAGAGAAAGGTTAGTATCCCGAGACTTTTTCAATACATACGATTCTACAATCAGGAGGATCATTTTGTTTCAAGGATGGGAACATCTGTGTGTTGAAAATCCTGATATTCAAGATCCAGTTCTTTTTGATGAAGTTTGTCAGTTCTACAAAACCGTTTCTTTTGACAAAGATATGACTATAAACTTCGCTGTGTACGATAGAAAATTATCTATGTCTGTGAAACAAGCGGCACATTTTCTGAATGTTTCTGTAGAAGGAGATTCTTTTTGTCCATCTCACAAACTACCAGAGGAAGTTGGTACGTTTAATAGAGAAAATGATGAAAAGTCTTTGTTTCTTATTAATGAGGAAAAGAGGAAAGTGTCTCATCTTTCACCGGACAATCGTTTTGTCACTTTATGGATGCAAGGTTTTCTTATCCCAAGGAAAGGGGATAAAGAAACTCTTAAAGTTTCTGATATATTCATGCTCGACTATCTTGTAAATATGAGAAAAGTAAATCTCATGGGGTATATTTTTGAAACCATCAAGAATTTCAAGACAGGAGGGATCAAGTCCCAGAAGATTATGTATCCAGCCATCCTTACGAAGTTCATTTTTGAGAGTATGAAGTTTTGTAACATTCCATTGAAAGGAAAACCCATGGATTTGAGGCCATCTTGGATTAGTAAGAGTACGATGAAAAAGCTGAATGTTTGTTTTGATTCAAATTCAAAACTTTTTGTCAGATATGTAGAAGCTGAATTGGCTCAGAATCAATCGGCACCTATGCCAGCCAAGGACATTCAATCCACCGGTGTTACTCAATAGTCTGATCCGCAAACCAGTTCGAAGCCGAAGAAGAAGCCAAGGTACAGTAAGGAGGTTGTAGCAAAATGGAGAAAAGATAAGGAACAGAGAAAAGAAGGTGATCCGAAGTTTGGTCTTGACCCTGCTGAGGCCTTTGCAGAAAGAATAAGGGTAGAAGAAACCCTTCAGGACGAAAAGAAGAAGAAGGTTCTTTTGAAAAGAAAGGCTCAAGACTTTGATGTCTCTAAAGTCTTGAAAGCGGTTGAAGATGCTAGTGATCAACTAACTAAAGAAGTGCACCAAGAGCCCATCGTACAGAGTCTTCCTGAGAAAGAAAAAGGAAAACAAGTGATGGAAGAAATAGAAGAAGAAGAAGAAGGAGACTTTCTTTTAGAATTTCTTCAAAACTCAAAAAAGAGTAGAGAGGAATCGGTTCAAAAGCCGAGTGAAGGTGTTCAACAAATCCTTCATGCCGATCAAGCACAATCTCCGGACAGAATGTCTTTTCAATAAAGGCAAGGTGATCAATCTTCTCATTCTGATAAAGTTGTTGTCATTAGTGACAAATTGGAAGAAGAAAGAAAACAGAAAGAAAAAGTGAAAGGGAAACAGCCAGTTGTTGACTCAAGCAAATCGTATGAACTACCATCGTATGATGAGGATACTGATTCGGAGCACACAATCTCTCTCAAGAAGGGTGATTACATTTTTCATGTTTTGAGAAGGGTGGAGAAAACCATTCCTTATTTCCCGAGGCTGGAAGGGAAGATTGATTTTATTACTGAAAATCAAAGGAAGAAGTTTGGCTCTGTAAAATAATTGAGGAAGAAAGTTTTGTCAGTATAAGCCTATTTGAAAGTTCTTTCAGAAAGCTCGGTTGCTCATAAGAAGGCTTGCAATAAGATGACCAAGTGGTCGTACAAAACAGAGAGCTCAATCAATGATCATGAAATAACTATTGAAGATATAAGGAGGTTATCAAATGAGCTTTCAATTGCTTTCAACAAGCTTGATAGAGAAACGGTTGAAAGGCTGAATCTTTTGTCTTCTCAAAGAGCCGATGTTCCTTCAGGGAAAGACTTGCAAGAAAGAATTAATGTTTTCCAATCTGAATTCTCGAAGGTTTCATCTTTCAAAGATGAAATGGTTTTACTGAAGAATCAAAATTTTGTGTTATCCAAAAATAACAAGAATTTGCAAAACATGATTGATACCCTTGAAGAAGTAATCAGAGTCCAGGAGGAGACCATCAGAAATCAAGATCAGATTTTTGCAGATCAACAAGAGCTTCTCAAAACTCAGGGTGAATCAATTTCTGAAGACAAGAAGGAGATCAAGAAGATGAAAGTTGTTCTTCATGAGCTTATAAAGAAGGAGAAGGAAAGAGAAAACAAATGATTGTTGTATTTGTTTCTTTTGGAACTTGTCTTTGTTTTGTAATAACTCTTATGATCTTTTTTCTTTTATCCATTGTCTTGTATTGCTTCACTAACTCTTTCAGACAATTCAAGATTACTCCTTTCTTTTTGTAAATCACAAAGGGGGAGAATATTTACAAAGCAAAGATTGTTTTACAAAGGGGGAGAATGCTTTACAATGATCTTAAGGAAAATCTACGAATACAATCCTTAGGAAAGTCCATACCTAAGGGGGAGTTAGTTTTATTCAATTTCTTATTCAGAAGACTTTTCAATAACTCAGGGGTAGATAAGTATTTCTTGTTACATTTACTTTGTGTGTTGTGCTTTCCAAAAAGGGGGAGATTGTTAAGTCAAAAGTCTTCTTTTGACTTCTATATCATGTTTTGGAAATCACAAATGTATTCTATCATATGTTTATAAATTACAATTGTCTTTTATCATGTTTGTCGTATCGTACGATGTTGATCATACCGACCAAATCGTATCGTATTGACTCTGTAAATCGTATCGTACTGACTCTGTCAATCGTATCGTACTGACTCTGTCAATCGTATCGTACTGACTCTGCTATTCAGATGATCATTATTTGTTTTGGTACTTTGTCAAAAACACTCTCTGCATTTGAATCGTACTCATGTTTTTCATTTCTATATATCTCTTGTCCTAACAAAATGATGTCGTTGAGTTAGTTACAAACTAATCAAAACGATGTCGTTCTTTCTGTTTCAATATGACCGTTGGAGGCAATATGACCGTTGGAACCCAAAGCCTATAAATTGGAGGTCATTTGAAGCTGAGAGAACAACGATGAATGAAGAGAATGAATGAAGAGACTCTGTGAACTACCAAGATTCTAGAGAGAGACACTGTGACTTCTCTCATCAGCCTTGTGCGTCCGATCATCGTATCGAGGGCTTTCAAGTAATTGAAAGACATAGGTGCCGATTACCTACAAAATCGAGGGCTGCCGGGGATAGGCAGACAGACGTGCCGATCATCGTATCGAGGGCTGCCGGGGATAGGCAGACAGACGTGCCGATCATCGTATCGAGGGCTGCCAGGGATAGGCAGACAGACGTGCCGATCATCGTATCGAGGGCTCACCAAGGTATTGGTGAGACAGACCTTTTATCCTAGGTGAAAGGATAACCCTTCTCTTTGGGTCAAAAGAATTGTAATACTTTTACATTTCCGCTATTACTTGTATTAGAAAGGGATTTGTATTGTTTCCTTTCTTCTTTACATTTTCAATTGTAATTGTTTCAATTACAATCATTCTATTACTTTTTGTATTGATTGATTCTATACGCTTTAACGTAGAATCATTCATCTTTGTATTACTCTGATTATTGTGTTCACCTTGAATACAATTGTTTTACTTTACATTAGTATTACAATACATCATACCTTTTATATTCAATACAATTGTGGGTGTTTATATTTGTAATAGTTTAAGATCATTTAAACTAATCTCTTTGTTGCAAAAACTCAAAGGTTTTTAAACCTACAATTCACCCCCCCTCTTGTATTGTTCCATCTAATAGACATATATATCTACTATTCGATCCAACAAAAAATACATAGGTTTGGTTATAAATTTTATTTTAGAATATTAATTAGTTTTATTATCATTATAATACATTATAATATTTTTAATATTATATAATTTCATTAAATCCTTAATGAATTCCTACACATGAATTATTTTTTTAATAATTAAATATATCAAATGACATTAAAACAGTAAAAATGTATTAAATTGAATGAATTATTTTGTTAAATTATTTTTTTATATGATGATATAATGTTAAAATGGTTTTAAAATATTGTATTAAATTTCTTTTATTGTCTTGATAGTTTTTAGTTCCAATTAATTGAATAATGAAAAAATTTACATTAATGTCATCCTATAATAGATGCCATTTTTAATTGATTTAAAATTAATAAAAATAATATATTATTTAAAGTTATTTTAATTATTAACAAATATGAAACATTTTCCATTTATGAACCAATTTATCCATTGTAAAGATTATATCGACCATTAAATAGTAAAAACCTTTTTAGCGCGGTTATTGTTAAAGCAATGTTTTTACAATTTACTTTCTTTTCTATTAAAATTAATTTACAACACATGTGTTTCTTTACTTTATAAATTATTTATAATATTTTATAAAAATTGGGTCAATATTTTATAATATTTATCACTTTAATTTATTCCAAATGAATAAATTACCTAGATTATAAAATTAGTTACCTTAATAAAAAAACCAAAATGGAAAAATAGGGAAAATTAGATGTTAAAGAAGAACTTTATAAAAATAAATTTAATTTTATTTCATGGAGGTATTTATTGACCAAATAAACCCTACCCTCCATCATTGTCCAATTTTTGAGCCACATGGTATATAGGAGACCTCCAAATAGTGAATACCTTTGAGTATTTACAAGAATTCCACTCCTCCTTAACAATAAAAGTAAACTCACTCTCCCCTCTTCATCACACCTCTCAAGACATTTGGATAGAAAAAACCTAATAAAGTAACTTAAAAACCCAAATCCCCTCATCCTATAATACATAGTTTAGTAATCAATCAAACCTTTTAATGTTTTAGTGTAAAATTAAGGAGGATACCCGAAGAAGAGATAATGATATTGTAAAAGCGTTTTTATTTTATTCCCTTCTACTCCTCCTTCAATTATTTTTATATGTTGATTATATAATAAATTAAATATTATATATATACTTATATGTTGTTATTTTAAGGGTATGAACTAAAAACACACACACTTCTATCGAATGGTTTATAAAACCATCATTTGTGTGTATGGTGGATTACCACCTTGCAAGTTAATGTCGTTTGTTTTTCCATTACCACCTTTCAAGGTTGGGAATAATGATTAAAATATTGTTTATATATAATATATATGATTTTTATGATGTTTTTATGATTCTTAAATTTTTATATCAGACATAACTTCATGCTTTCCAATTTTTGGGAATATGATAACTTAGTTCATGTTTACGGCGAACTACCGCCTCGCGAAGTGATGTGACTCCTTCACGCCATAAATGGAATGTATTAAGGATGAGTTCAATAAAAATATATGATATATGTTAAATAATAATTCTAATTTAATTATTATTATTATATATATATATATATCAATTACTTTTCTTTCTTTCAATATGACGATAAAACGGAAACAATGTTTTTGCGTACGTATGATCTAACATCTTTATGAAAGGTGTACTACATTTCCTATCACAATATTTTATGGAATGATATAAATACATATATAATAAATGTATATGATAATTATACCATTTTTTACATTCTTGATATGATTAAACCATGATCAATGTAAGAGGAAAAAAATGACAAGTCAAATCATGTATGAAAAACAAAGTAGTTATTACTCGAAACGTAAACATGGAATTATTAATAAACTGGTAAGAAAAGGTCATGAGAAAATCATATATTATTTGATATATATGAATATTTTTTTTAATAGATTTATAAAAAATTTATATTTAATATACATGATGTTTGAACTTGTACGATGAGAGTTAAGACTTAAGTTAAGGGATTTTCCTATCACTTTTACTTTTTGTGAGACTAATTTCATAATCAAAAAATATATATTTTATGTGGTGTATATAATACCCATTAATATATTTTATGATTGTTATAATTAATATTATTGGTATTTATATATCTATTTTAGGATCTCTCTTTCATGGAGTTTACAGTAAAAAAGTTACTAAACTAGTAAGAGACTTTTGTCTTAATTTTTCTTCTTCGAGTCTATGTTATGTTATGCACTAATATTATTTCATGAGGTGTATATAAAGCCCCTTTGAAATTAAATAACATGGATTATCGATACTCACAATATTTTAAGTTTCTTTTTATTTTGTTCCTTCATGGGTCTTGGGGTTCAAGGCTACCAAATTGGTAATAGTTTTATGTCACAATCTCAATGTTTATTAGGATTGTTTATGATAAGGTCTCTAATGTTGAAATATGATGATATAAATCCCAATAATTCTCATTAATTTTCTTATAATATGGTTATTTAAGATATTTTAAAGTAATAGTACCATTTTCTGTTCGTTTTTTCTTAATATAATTAAGAAAATATTTTTAATAAAATCTTAATTTTTATATATATTTAGTCGGAAATCAATATTCTTCAAAAACATGTTTTCTAAAAATGTTTTGAATTTTTTTTAAATTATATTTTAAGAAAATTTTAAAATAAAATCATTTCTAAATTTTTTTATGTTTAAATTTTTTTTAAATTATTTTCAAATATTCCTTTATATGTTTTTAAATAAATTTTTAGAGAAAATTTTTTCAAAATGTTTCATATTTTAAAGACTATTTTTCATAAAAGAAAGAATATTTTCATTAAGAGATGTTTTAAATGATTTTTAAATATTACTTTTTAATTCAAAGTGGTTATCAAGGAAAAAGATTTTGAAAATTCTTTATATTTTAAAAATTTATTTTCAAAGAAAGGTTATTTTCCTTAATATATATTCTAAGTGATATCTCAAAATACTTCTCCATAAAAGATGAAATAATTTGATATATTTTATGATTTTATAGGGATATTATCCTAGGAAACCATTGTTATTATTTCATGGAATGGGTTTTTAAGATGAAAAGTTGTTTATGAAACCCTTTTTTTCTTCCATGGGTTATACCATAATAAATGTTTTATGAAACCCGCTTCTTTTCACGGGTTACGATATAATGAAATGATTATAAAACCTACCTATTTTTCATAGTTTATGATATAATAACATGTTTATGATACCCATTTCTTTTCTTAGGTTATTATATGATGAATTTTTGTGATATTGTGGAACATATATGTATGATTTCTTTATGTGTTGGGTGGTACATATATATCCCTCTAATGGATTGGGTAAATATTTATATCTCATGAGATAGACATGGATGTAATGGGGAGTGAACTTGTTTAAACATGGGAATTTTTCCACTAAGATGGTCTTGGGATTGAACCTTGACTACTTAGATTGTTTGGAGAGTGAACCCATTCCCCTAATATAGCATAGGAAGTGAGCCTTGACTATTATGAAAATAATTTTATATGTTTATGTGTTTTACATAATTCCTTATCTTATACCTATGATATGCTCACATAGATTATAATCTTTTATTCCTTTATTATTCATGTATCATGACTTCCAATATTTATGTCATGACTCAAGATGATGATCTTTGATATGTAGGGTATGATCTTATAATGTTATACTTATATTATCATAATGGTATGTTCATGTTATTCTTATGTATCTCTTTTATTTACCCTTATTGAGAATTTTATATCCCCATTTATTTTGTTTCCTTTCCCTAGGTTATGAAGAAAGGTTTTAAGTTGGAGTACTAAATGGGAAGATCGTTGTAGGAAATTTTGAAGATCTTTCACTAAGATAGAAGACTGTGTTCCATGTTTCTAAAGACACTAAAATATTACCATCCTCTGAAATGTAATTTTGTGATGTGTTGAATATTCATCTAAAATAATGTATTGTTCATGTATGTTTATCCGGGGGAAGTATATGGATGATTGAGGCCTTGAAAAGTTCCTCTTTAGATGGAATCTAACACTTTGTATTTTAATGTGGATTTAATCCCACCATCTTATATCTTGTGTACCCTTAACATGTGTAAATGATTATAATTATTTAGTTTGGTATCTTATTACTTCCACTAAATTAATATTTTTAAATTTTTTTGATGTGTAACTCGGTATATAAATCAAATTTTGTGTAACTAATCTAAATTAAAATCCAACTATATTTATACACATCCAGATGCAACCTATATATAGGGTATATAAAACCCTTTAATGTAAAGGTTTTATAATTATAAAAAATTAATAATCTTCACATTAGTAATCCTAGGTACATATATTGTAAAACCTCACTTTTCTAGATAGGCTATAAACTACGAAACCCGTGAGTAGTCTGATCAAAATAAAATCTACCTAGGGATACATTACTCAATAGAGATCTCAATTATATCAAAATCTAATACCTAATTTATATAAATCTTGATTAACTACTAAATTCAAGTTCATAACTCAATACATTCTGAATTCATGGTCGAAGAAACACTTAATCCATTATTATACCTAGCTTGTAACTCCTTAGATGTATGTATGATTATCTTGAAGCAAGTTAACAACTTCAAACTAAATCATACACATGTTAATAATATAAAAAACTTATAAAAATGAGTTAGTAATAAGGTAATAGAATAAATAAATAAGAAATTCATAAATTTAAATATGAGATAAAAATTGATGAAAATTTCATAAATAAAGATAATTATAAACAATTTATAATTTTATAAAATCTTATAGACATTCGAAAGATTAAAATATACACACATTATATTTATTTACTATTATAAACCCTTTAATATTATTTAATATTTGAAATTTACTTTAAATATATGATATTAATGAATTATAAAAAATTTATAATATAATTTCTATTATGTGAACTATTTATATAATTTAAAAATAAAATATTTATCATTATTTACACCTTGATTAAATCAATTTCCAAAACTCATTTTTACGTGGTTTATGTAATTTCATAAATAAGGATTTTAATTTTAATGATTCTAATTTTCTCATTATGGAAAATACATAATTAAAAAATAAACCCCTTTATATTTTTGCCTTATTTTGAAATTGATATGAATTTTATAAATTACGTATATTATTTATAAATAATCATTTCATTTTTAAGTAATAAGGGATTCCATATAAATGGAAAAGGTATTTCAATATTAAATTTTAATATTATGGGTATTTATATAATAAATGTTTCATAAACATTTATTAGTTAATTATTATCATTTATGAATTATTTTTTTATAAACACATTTGTAAAAGAATATCCATCCCAAAGAAACCTTTTTATATGATTTATAAAAAATGTATAAACCAATTCTTCAATTCAAAATTTAAAAACTCATTGTTTTCTCAGAATTGTTAAGAATAATATGCCAGGTCCTATATAAGATTAAATAATGTGGTCTGTGTAATATTTACCTAGTCACACTGTAACCTATGCAGGACTAAACAAGAACCTACATAGGATTAAGCCCAATACTTTATTAAGATTAAATTGACACAAGGATATATACACAATAATACACAAGAACTTATTGGATTGTGTAACAATCTCTTGAATAGTATTATAAAGTGGATTATGTTACATTAAACCACCAGAAAAGCCCCTATGTAGGATTAACTTCCAAGAATAATATGTGGTGGTAATCGTACGTAAGATTAACTAATCCTGGTGATGTATTGTTTAATGTAAGACTATCACCCACATATGATTAACCTAGTGTGTTAGAGATTTATATAAGAAAGTTAAAGCACCTGAGTTTGAATAATCTAGTGTTGGAAATGGATTAAATGGGTGCAACCCATCTGTCACGACCCGACCCTACTCGGGCTCGAGCCGCAACTACCCCAAGCCCGCCTCCATAGGCCAGGGGCTGGTGACCAACGCCGAAGGCATAAAAACCTGGGGAGGACTTTGACTAAGTACCTGTACACACACACGCAACACACTCAATGAAAAAGTGCAGAGTAAAAAAGAAAAGCAAAGGGGAAACTGCTATAAATAACTACAAGAGTGCATCGACCTATAAACAGTAAAAAGTAAAAGATAAAAAGAAAAGGGAAAAAACACATGCCCAATCAGAAAAGTGCCACAACACGGCAACAGGTGAACACAGAAGAGTAAACAGCTGGAAGGGTCCCCCACCTGGAACCCGACTCTGACCACCGCACGCGGTCCAAGCTCCCAAGCTCCTAAGCTCCTCTGACGTCACGACCAACCTGTCCATCGTCTGCAAGGGAACACCAAGTGCGGGCAAAGACCAAGCAGGTGTGAGTATAAAAATACTCAGTAGGATACCCTGAAGGCTCGATGGATCAACAAAGGAGGTACTGAAGGGTGAGCAGTAGATCGAATAGGGAGTAGAATCGAAGTACAACAGAGAGTGTAGTAAAGAGTCCAGCTCAACCCAACAAGAGAAAGGAAGGTAGACTTGTCCAGAAACAAGGAGCTGGAAACGGTGAGAAGATGAATTTCCCGTCGAGTCTTCGCTACCTATAGTAGGAGAGTAGACTCGTCCAACCATGAGAAGCTAGACACAGAAAGCACGTTTCATACCCCGCTTGTCTTCTCATATCCTGGAAGGAGATTATCCAAGCCCAATAAGGGGGTACCAGAACAAGGTATATAAAAGTCCATATTCTCAAACAAGAAGCCCAAACAAGATCGTAAGGGGATCTCCACCATGTAGCTCAGCCCAAGAAAAGAGTATCCAAAAGTCCCAGAAGTGACACCATCGATGCCCAGCATCCCGTACGTCCGCCCGAACTACAAGTCAAGGGCTCAATCACCACACCTCGACACCATCCTCTTTGGGCGGCACTGAATCACCCGCACGGTTTTAGGTCGCGTCACAAGGATGCTTCTCAGTGGGGAAAATGCCCATCGTACTTGAGAGTTCCGGGTTAAGTCAAACCACACCTTGTCACTGCCCCGCAGTCGAGAGGTCTCCTCAAAGACAAGGTCATCCCATCACTGACCTCTAGAACCAAGGGTACCGCTCTGGTAATCACGGAGGAAAGCCATAGACTAGCCTAGAAGATAGGTCTGAGTCTGGAATGTCAACGGGTGTCACACTGCCCAGCCCTGCTGGAGGTTAATTCATAATTTGATATTGGGTGACCCACTGCCCAGCCCTGCTGGAGGGTAAACCCTAATACATCATCAAGCGACCCACTACCCAGCCCTGCTGGAGGGTAAACCTGGAATAGTTCATCAGGCGACCCACTACCCAGCCTTGCAGGAGGGTAGACCTGGAAAGAGTCGACGGGTGACCCACTACCCAGATCTACTGGAGGGTAAACTCGGAACAAGACGACGACAACCCACTGCCCAGCCCTACTGGAGGGTAGACCCTCAAGATTCATCGGGTGACCCTCTACCTATTCTCTGCTATAGGGTAAACCCTGAACAAGTCGACAGGCGACCCATTGCCCAGCCCTACTGGAGGGTAGACCCAGAACAAGACGACGGGTGACCCACTGCCCAGCCCTGCTGGAGGGTAGACCCTCAAGAGTCGTCGGGTGACCCACTGCCTCGTCTCTGCTAGAGGGTAAACCCTGAAAAGTCGATGAGTAACCCACTGTCCAGCCCCGCTGGAGGGTAAACCCAGAACTGCTCTGGCCATATCTACTGGATGATATAACACTGGACAACCGAACGCGGAGTGGGTATCGCACAACCATCCGACTCTATAACAATACCAGGGGAAACCACTCAACCCTGCTGATCTAAACCATCGAGCATAGAGCCGGGGAAAAAACTCAACCCCATTGGTCAACAAACAAGACTCGAGGGACCCTCTATGTCGCGAGAGGTCAAAGGTACGCAAAGAAAAACATGACACGCACATAGGACCCACACGACGTGTGGCCCCAAGTCAACCCCAACCGAACACACAATCGTTCTGAGGTAAAACATCCACATGTACCTCCAAGCATTCCCGTATACTCCCAGGGTATATGACATTCTCATCCCAAGGGCCATCGTGCACGCGACACCCAACGTCAACGCGATGGCGTGACGTAACATATCCAACTTTCCACCTCAACGATTGGGGCACAGCCAACCACATCTCTTTAACCACCAACATCACTCTCCCCGGAGTGCACGCAATCACATGCCAAGGGTCTAATACAAACATGGTAGAGGAACCGCGATCGGGGCACCTTTCATATTTCCACATTTAATAAGATCCCGTATGAGTCTCCACTCACCTGAACAGATTACACCGTTGTAATCCTCACAGAAAAACACGCAAGATTGACTACTTACTCGCCCCAAACGGGTATCCGACATAAAAGTCGCCAACACCGCCTCACGCCCGAACGACATCCCGTGATCCCGAGTCTCGGCCCCGAAAACAGTCGGGCACATCGCACCATTGCGATAATCTCGGGCAAACACGTCAAAAAGACTGCTCACTAGAGCGCAACAGATATCCGGAGAAAAAAATGCATTCCGGCGCACCGCACACAAGAGGTGCTACCTTGGACCCGCATCCCGGTCCCGAAACACAACGAACGGATCACACCATTGCGATCCTCTCGAAAAAGTACACAATATGGACTAATCTCTTGTCCAAAACGGTCTCCCGGTGATAGAGATGGAAAATCACTGTCGACGCCCAAACTGCCCTCATGGGGCCCGCACCATCGTGCAGAATTACAGCGGGCAGACTGCTCTAACACGATGCCCACGGGAAAACACTCAAAAATGACTAATCGCACGCCCCGAACGGATGTCCGATGAGAACGGCGTGAAATGCTGCACAATGCTCGAAAGACGGGCCATGGGGCCCGCACCTCAACATCGGCTTTAATGCCCGAAACCACCATGGAAAGCTCCGCCCCGACGCCAGGGTCCCAACTCCACTAACGGCTCTCAAAACATACGTCGGACGCATCCGCGCCGTCTAACACAAGAACTCCCGGAAAAAATGTCAAACCACTTAACATCGTGTTGCGCCCCGAGCCCCTCATATTGGGAATTAAAAATTCCCAAAACCATCACAAAAAGATCGCCTTGATGCAAGGTCCGCGCTGCCGCTGACAACACAAAAAACGGACACCCGTAGCTAAAGATTCGGGCGTCGAAAGATAGAAGGGGAGAATCCCCCTTGGGCCGGACCGGCCCGGTCCCGCCGGTCCGACCTGCTCGGGCTGGCCCGCTCCGGCCGGCCCGCTGGGACCGTGGCCTAGCCGCCTGGTCCGGCCCAACTAAACCCTCGGGCCACCGCGCGGGGCCCGCCGCCTCATGCGAGCCCACCTCACCCGCGCGCTGCACGAGCACTTCCTCCACTGACCGACTGACATGGCCGGTCCGTTTTCCACGCAGAGACCCACGTCACGCGGGTCTCGATGTCCCCGCACGATCGCGCGCCTACGACCTTGTTCCCCCGTGCAGCTCGCCCGTCACCGGCGAGCCCTAGCCTTGCCACCCGCCTGATGAACCCAGACCGCCGCCAGGAGCTGCGTCGCCATCGTGCCCAGCGGAGCCGCCGTGCCACCTGGGAAGCCGCCGCCGCCGCCACCGTCCCAGACCGCCGTCCGCCGCCTGGAACCGCCGGAAAAACCAGGAATTCGGCCGAAACTTCTCGGGGCTACCCCGGGCACCCCGAGACTCGGATTTTTGATCCGAGAAGAGCGTGGGAAAGCTTAGAACACGTGCTATGCGATTTTGGTCTTTGTTCAACAATCGAGCAAAAAATTGATAGGGGAAATCAGGCTCAAAGATTGCTGGAAATTGAAAATGAAAACAATAAACCCCTACCACGAACGGCGTAGCCCGACGCTTCGTGTGCGGACCGTCGAAACCGCTGCGCCCCACCAGAGATCACCTCGCCAGAGCTGCCTCGCCGGAGGTGGAGGAGAGGGGAGGGTTTGAGGAAGAAGAATAAGAAGAAGGGGGTGAGGGTGTTTATGTACAAATCACTTAAACGCCCGCCTGGGAGCCCCGAACCCAAAATTTCGGCGGGGTCGGGGTTAAGCCTCCCCTAGGATAAAAACCATGCTCCGATCACAGTGGAGGTCTCGAAATTTTAATACGAGTCCCCGTTCAAAAGTTACAACGCCCACGCCCGAGGTTGCCAAATTATGAAAACGCCCTGAGGGCCATTTTTCACAGACGGCCTGCACCCGCAAAACTTATACCCCTCCTAGGGTAAACGACACGTTCTGAACTCAATGGTGCTCTTGGTTTTCCAATCCGAGCCACCATTTAATAGATACTGGATTTTAAACATTAAACGAATAAATTAATTAATTAATTTATCCGTTTCACGTTCCGGAAGTGAGCGAGGGGTCCAAACGTCCCGCACCGACAAGTTTTATGTCGTTCCTAGGGTAAAAACCCCATTCTGGACCCATCCGTACACTCGTATCTCTAATCCGGATCACCATTTAGGACTTATCCTATTTGTTTGGCGTTTCCAGTGTGAACGCACAAAAAATTTAATTCCGGCCACACCGGGGCTCAGAATCGCCCGCCATCTGAAGGCACTGCTCTGGAATATCATCAAGAATATTCCAAAGTCTTCCGCAGCAAAAACTGGGTTCTTACACCATCCATATATAATAATAACTCTCATGGTAGTAACCCACACAGTGTGGTATTTGTGTAAGATTAATACCGCAATGATGAAGCCTATGTGAGATTAATATCATACATCTAGTGACTATGTAATATTATGCTACATTGTCTTATGAAAAGGCCTACATAATATTAAAAATTATAGCTCCTAGTTGTGGTATTTTATGATAGCTAGTGTATAGTATATATGATACCCTAATCTATTTTTTATATAATAAGAACACTTCATTCTTAGTAAGACTTTGACATTTTATCAAAATTATATCTCTCTAATACCATTGATGGATTTATTTGGACAAACGACACTCATTTATCATAGTAGAAGAAATTAAGAAACATAAAACCCAAGATCACTACCTAAGATATCCAAAGACATGATATTTTAAAATGAATAAACTATACATTTATACATTACTTGAACTAAGCTGATATAACTAACCTCATCATATGGATTTTATGAAGACCACAAGATGTATCCAAAAGACATCCCTCCTCTATGGCATATCCATAGGTTGGTTGAATCACTCAACATGATTGAGAAAGATATATCTTCTCAACATGAAATTCTAGTGCCTCACTAGGTAAAGGTGAAATAAAAGCAATATTTGGGTAGGGATTTAAAAATTACTTGGGTTTCACATAAACTATCACCTCCAATTGTATGAGTAGTTCCTTTTAATAAATCTATATGATACCCCAGATCTGACCAAGAATTTACTCATGTATTACATAACACATGATTAAAGATTCAACTACATGAAACCATCTTATAAATACAAATTTATATTTCCATTATGTTATATTAATTATTTCTAAAGGGTTTCATAATCATAATTTCAAATTTTATCATTCAAATTCCTTACAATAGAAAATATTATGATATCCCAAGAATGTGGAATATGATAGAATTTGGTTATCATGAATGTTGTTCCATACAATATTCTCAAATCATACAATATGATATGAGATACATATATCACATATATGAGGGTTTAGGTGATATCCATAATCAAAAGTCCATGTTAAATATTAATGATATAAGAATTATTTTTTTAATAGTATATAATTTCAAATATATAATTTATAAGTTTTGAAAATATAAAAGGGTTTAAAATAATGGTAATAATTGATAAATCTTGTATTATAAATTCAAAAAAAGTGGAAAAGGTTTCTACCATTTATATTTAGAATGAAAAGGATTAATTCAAGATCATATGGTTATAAATAAAGAATATATATTTCATTTATGTTATATGATAAAATAAGTTGTTTGTAGACAAAGATTTATTATAAACAATATGATATGATTATTTTAATATAAATGGTTTAAGATTCATCAACTTCAATAAAATATTTAGAAAGGATATAAATATTAAATGGGTTTAATCCAGAATAAAAAAATTTATCAAGTATATTAGAGTTTATCCAATATATTTGTTAAAACATGAGTGATATAATCCCATCACCCAAAAATAGTATATTTTAAATAATAAATCTTCATTTCAGAATATTTATCTTTATACATAAAATACTATATAAGATACAATTATAAATATTTTATCTTTAAAATATTCTCATAAATGTGAGAAATATTATTTTCTTAACATAAAAGTGTTTGTGTTTATTAACATGATATTTTGAAGAAAATATAGTCTCTAAGAGGCTAGTTAGAGTATGTTTGGGCATAAAGATATTTAAAGTATAAAAATAATGTATTAAACCAATCATATTAAAAGTATAGGTCACTTTATATCAAAAAAATTTTCACTGTGTGTGTTTGATAAAAGATATTACTGTAAAAATGTTAGATTTTATATCCAAATGATCTCAAAGAAAAATTATAATTAAAAATTACAAGATTATTATGATAAAATTAAAGATAATTTTATATAGGCGACAAATGTTATTAACATCATAACATTAGATGTTATAAAGTAACGAGTCTTGGATACTTTATTCAAGGAGTTGGAAATAAGGAATATTATTCCTAATGTAACCATTATTAAAAAAATATTTATTTATAGATGATTCCCATTAAAGGAGTTTAGTGGGAAGGTTTATATAATAGTCTCACAGAGATGTAATAGGAATTACATAGATATGTAATGAGTTTAATAAAACTATAAGAGTGATAAAAATATAAGGATGCTCTAGTGATCTATCATATAGGATTTGATAAGATATGCATTTAAGTGTGGTTTTTTTAGTATTTTTAAAATTATTTGAGAATATAAAATGTATTATGTTATATAAAGGATAGTATCCTCATTAGTATACTTTCATATAGGATGTTTATATTCATAAACTGAAATAATAATTAACCTGTCAAAGTAAGACTTTAAGTTATCCTTAAGAAATGTTCATCATAGGATATTATAGGTTGCAAATAAATGTTAAGGTTAGATTGGGAAGGATTTTATATAGAGATAAAATAATATTCTCATGTGATATAACTTGATTTTTTTTACAAGAAAACCTATTAAGTATACCACATGGAGTTTCATATGATATGTTTTTATTATTTCAAGGTTGTATGTTTAATATTGAATCTTCACACCTATGGTTGGAAAGATACTTAGCATGTGAACCATAATACTTTGAGGACTTTCTTACACTATCCTTGAGGATGATCTAATCAGGGGTAATTAAGTATGATATTGATCATTTCATCGATTGAAGCATAACTTAGATTAGATTTTTCCTATCATATGGAGAGTATGACATATAATTCCTCAATTGAGATAAAAATAACAATCGTATAACCATAACTAAATGAAGTACATTCCATTTAATTACCTATTTTGACTATTGGTAAGTGATTTGATCATCCAATTGGGTGAATAACACGAGATGTGTTCATCCATATATTCAATCTATACTTGGATAATCGAGAATGTAAGAGTTGGATAAATGGGATTGATATAATTATTGTCTTTTGGTCACTCAAGATGTTGGAAAAATAGATTATCTGATTATGTAAACTTAATATGATATATTTGGTGGACATGGGTATGTAGATACATTTTTTTAATGGAGATCAAACGATATCTCTTTATATCTTGGGTAGCTTTTATAGTTTACTAGAATTCACTATTGGAATTAAATTATTTTAAATGGAATTCATAATTTGGGTGAATAAAAAATAACATCAGATAATATAGATTATGGTCGAGTGAGTAAGGATTATGTTTTTTTATAATTTGTTTATAAAAATTTTAAGAGCATCCCAAATTTTTTTCAGAGAATATCCGAAAAAATTGTAAATATTTTTAAAAGTTAAAATATTTAAGTAACATGTTGTGAAAAAATAATGATAAATTTTCAAAAAATGAGTTTAATAATATATCCAAAAATAGGTTTTTATACAGTTTCAATACTTGTTACATATTATGTGACATGTAACACCCCATGGATTTCCAAATCGTTACGTTTTGGGAATGATTTTGAATTTTTTTTCTGGGAGATGTTTTTTTAGATTAATAGGTTTCATAATGAGATTATGATATATTAAATATATCAATTTTTTTTGGGAATGGTTTGTTGTTTATAGGATGCCCTTGGGGTTCATGTGATCATTTGAGGGGAACTAGAGTGGATGGATTGCAATAGGGAGCTACGGTAGGCCAATCACACCATAAAGTGGGTATTAATAACATGAGTTTTCTGGATTGGGGACTGGGGGATCCCTTTATTGTGTGGTTCACAATTTCAACCATAATTTCATGTTGTTAAAGGGTCAATATCCCTTTGAAAAAAGGCATTTTCCCTATTTTTTTCTTAATGGATGGGTGTGTACATGGAGGGTCTTAACCAAACCTCTCACTCTCCCTCACTCCCAATATTCAAGGGGATCTTGGGTGTGATTTGATATTGTTTCTAGGTTTTTTATTACTCCCCATTTTGTTAATATTGTTTTTTATTAATTTCTACTAATTTAAAGTGATTATGTTTGAGGGTTTGGTGCTGATTCCACCAGATCATAGTTGATTCAATCATGCATAATGGGGATTTTGCATACATTGCATAGAGGGTTACCCCAGATACTATCTACCTGCCGTTTGAATTGGTTATATAAATGGTAAACCACTTTAAGATTTTTCCTAGTGTTTTTGGAAAAATTGGGAGAAATTGGATATTTATTTGGGCCTAATGATTGGGGATTTTGAACGACATAGGTCTGGATGCTGTTAGGAGTAGACCTTATCCAATATCTTGAGATTTCGGTAAAAAGATGATACTCGATGAGTATTTAATAGTTTATTATTATTTAAATTATATTAAAGTATTAAAATTAATGTTTTATAATGAATTATTATTTATTATTGGATTTTATTGGTTCCTCGAAGCATGGAAAATGATCGGTGGGATTGGACGAGGCTCGTTGGAGCTCAGGGAAGTGTTCACTCCAGTATTGAGGTAGGTGGAACCTATGATACAAAATCATATTCTTGCCTATTTATGAGCGTGAATGTATTAAAACTAAATGAGGTTTGATAATAGTATTTAGGGACTGAGAGTGCCTTGGTTAAATGATATTGTAGGGAGCTAGGTCTCTTAGGATTGGATCAAGTGATATTAGAAAATTTGGTAAACTGGGATTGCTCGATGACTTTGTAGCAAAAGGATGAGGGATTTGGTTGATACAATGAGAAAACTATGGGAGGTATTGGGATGTGGGAATTGATTTAGGATATCTTATATTGGGTTATGAGGGATAGTTAGTAAGCATGAGAGTGTTGGGGTCAAGTGCTAACTCACATGATGGAGGAAGGTCACATGAGGGATGGGAAACTCCCTCCTAAGGTCAAAAGAAAGTATTTATATCTTATTAGAGTGATAAGAGTCCTTCATGATGTTTATTAGGTTGAAAAAGAGTGGTTTTCTCTAGGTTAAAGACTCATGGATCTCCCACAGTAAATGGGAGACAAGAACTATGCACAGGTCATCTAAATCATTCAGGACTTGGCATTAGGATGGAAAGTGGTTTAGAGAATTTTGTCTTAGGATAGTCCCTAGGTATAAATACTAGGAGTGATGAGGGACTTTTATGAGGTTGGAATAGATCATGTGGTCTGGGTTGGAGGAGACTTTAGGTAGCGATTTCACTAGCGTGTGATGGATTTGAGCCGATACTAATGAATAGACATCGTGATGAGTATTGAAGATCTAGTGGGTTCCCTAACTGGTGAGTTGAGACATGTTGTGATGAGGGGATTTCTCTTGAACTAATATCACCATATGATTATCAAGTGATATGTGTGATGGGTTATGGACCTATTTTTTTTATGTTCCTATTTTAGCTTCCTAAATTTTGTGGGGATAGTTTTTTTTGTGGATAGGATGTTTTGAAAGTCACTGAGGATTTTTCGGTGTGATTGGACCTCCCAAAAGTCTATGGTGACGTGTTAGTATGATGTATTCTCCTCAAAGTCTATGAGGATGAGTAGGTAATTTGAATGTTCCCCATTAATTATTTTATTTGGTGGATGATCTTTTTATGAGTTTATTTTGTTAACGTGTATGAATTGGAACTTTTCATAGTAGGCTAGAATCTAGGACCATACTGGGGGTTGGGTTGTGCTGTAATGAGATGAGATTGTGAGACTCTACTTTGAGTTATAAAGCTGTTGGTCATGATATGGATGCATGACCATGGATAATGTATGTGGATATTAGGTCAATGTTCTAATGCTTTACTCCCCTAATTCGTTGTTTATGGCTTGGGCATTGGTTACATGACGTCTTGGTAAGAAATTGATGGTCCGATGGGTGTGTATACCTCATAGAGTTCCATGGTATCCTAGTTATCACATGAAAACTTAGAGACCTTGTTTATTTATTATATTTCTCATCCTCAATCATAGACACACATAAAAAAGTGTATATTAGGGGTTCTTAGTGACACCCTTCTTTGAGTGATAGGGTAGTTGGTTAAGACATTGACGTATGAACATGCCCAATGTTTTTTGGTATCAGGAAGAGGTTTGGACACAATCCTACACTAATTCTTTTTTTATGGGTTGGGCATTGGTTACATGGTGTCATGGTTTGAACCTATTGTCCTGATGGGTGTGCATACCCCACTTAGTTCCTTGGTAGACTAACTATAACATGAAAACTCATCAAGCATGTTTATTTACTATATTTCTCATCCTCATTCACACACACACACGACTATGTATATTAGGGGTTCTTAGATGGAACTTGGCTTGAGTGATAAGGACGTTAGTCAAGATACATACGTATCACCAGACCCAATGTTTGTGGGTATCAGGTTAAGGTTTGGACACCATCATACCATAATTATTTTTTTATAGTTTGGTCATTGATTATAGGGTGACTTGGTTAGAAATTGATGACCCGATGAGTGTGTATACCTCATCGGGTTCCATGTTCATCTAGTAATCACATGAAAACTCAGAAATCTTGTTTATTTACTATATTTATCTTCCCTATTCATGCACACACATATGAAAGTGTATATTAGGGATGATTAGTGAGACGCTACAGATTTATATGTTCACACCTTATATGAGCATCTTAGTGTGTGTGAAACCTTAAGGATGCATTTCAATTTAGAGAACAATATGTATAGTGTATCAGGATAGAGTAGCTTGAGGGGTATTGGATTTTGGGATGAGGGCTATGTATGATAGTATAAACAATGTGCATGTGTGGTATTTGTTTCATTTTTTATTTGAGATTTATCATTTGGGTGATCCATGGATGTTATATATGCCAATATCATTTGTCATTTTATGTGATTAGATAGCTTATTATATATACTCTGATGTTATGTATGTGTTGGCGACTAGATTATTTAAACTTTTGTTCACTCCTATTCATGGGAATAATAAACCCAATATATGTTTTTGGCCCTCACTTCTAGTTTATAACCTTTTTTGTATAGTGAGGGGAACTTGAGGTCTTGTGGAAACCCTAGTATGGGCGCCACTGAGTAGACCTAGGTCGCGTCATCACAAAGTGATATCATAGATTTTTTTTATGATTTGTGGAAAATTTAGACAGGTATTATAGGAATGTGTCAGAGTTTTTGAGGGATATCATACAAGTGTTTTGAGAGCACATTTTTTGATAGGAATCCTAGGTTACCAAGGGAATGGTATTTCTATTTTTAATTTTTAATGTTATGGTTGTATGATTTCACCTTGGTCGACATACTGGAAATTAGAGGGTTAATATTTATTATGCTATTTGTATCTTTTCCTATTGGTATGAGGTCGTGTTCATGTATCGTGGTAGGCACATAGGATATACATGTCATAAATGTTATTACCTATGGTTGTTAGCTGATGATATGTCAAAATTTTTTAAGTTTCAACAATAACTTTTATAAAGTTTTTCCATATAACTTGTTGTAGGAATTATACTCATCTAGGCAACAATATATTCAGTTCTTATGGCTGGTCATGTAGATATTATTGGAGGAAGTTCACCTATAATGGTAATCGAGTCCCTTTATCATGGTAAATATGGATTCCATTTATGGATCAATACATGAATTTGATGCATCGATAATGAATCGATGATGTAATGTTATGATTTAGAGGTTATCTATGGATGATCAAGGGTTAACCTAGTAATAAAGGACCCTTATTGGTCATAATGATGTTAGTTTGGTTATTTAAAGTGTAAAAAATAACATATATAGTGTTTTACCATATAACCTCTTGGTGGAACACTAATTAATCAAATTTCACAGTTGTATAAATCCATGTGAAGTACCTTGATTATGGTATTGAGGTTGGTTTTATAGGGTATGATCTATTTGATTCTAGGACCTGTTGGTTCAGGGTGTGCTTTCATGTGGCATGGTGGGAGAATGGTTAGATACTCATTATTTCAGAATGATGTTCATGAGGCAGGTGGCTATATTGTTATCCTTAGTGTGTGGGATGCCTTGGGTTGTTGGTTGAGGATGAAATACCTATAGGGAATAGTCATAAGGTTTTGTGAATTATCTTGTGTTATACGGGAGATGTCTCGTGGGTGTGTGAGTCATGTTGTGTGATTGGGTTTCATAAGAGTTTGTAGCTATTGAATTTGGTTTAGATTGAGTTGGATTGTGGGTGAGAACCTTTTAGCAGGTTCTTGGTGGATAACTCCATATTGGAGATAGAGAGTGGAATTTAATGATATTTTTTGGTAAAGGTATTAGTGTTTGAGTTTAGGTACATGCTGGGTATGCCCAATTCCTAGCTGGGTTGGGAATCAGTGAACAAGATATGTGGGGGCCAATTGGAAATGGTTCAGGTTATGGATAAGCCTGAGTGTATCCATAGATATAGTGACATGATGAGGCACTCATGGGAATGGTATCCCAAGTTTGGTTAAATGAGAAATTTCCCTCAGTAGTGGGATGTGGAATTAGAATTATATTGGGGTACTATGGTATTTTAGAATTAAGTGTATTTCTTAACATGGTATTTCATAGGGAAATGGTATTAGAGGTTAATAAGAGACAATAATAGATTTAGAGGAGTGACACGAGTATGGTTTTAGGACCCATTAGGTTAGTTATTATTGAGTAGATTAAGGGAATCCATATTGTAGGGAGCACACTGTTGAATGTCAGAAAGGTATATCCCACATTTCATATAAATTTTGGAGGAACCAAGGATGATGTTCCCAGTGAGTTGGGAATAGAATATGGTGAATGTTTCATTTTGGTGATCAAGGATAAGAAGATACATCACATACCATACTTGAATTCGATACTGGATGGAGTGTGGGATATGGGAATTGATCATTTGGGTTTGGAATGGAAATGATAAAGACATTCCTATAGTGGGAAGTGTTGTATCAGTCACAAGATAATGATCCTTATAATTAAAGGGTGGTGGATTCAGAAAGACTAGTAAGTAAATAGTCTAGGTGACACTAGGGTGCTGGTGTATGGTAATATCCAATGATATTCAGTTCCCCAAATAATACAAGATTTGAAATTCATACAGTGTGTTAGTTGGAGTTAGAGCATTGGCATCAGTCTCAAGGAAGTTTCAGTGTGATCCAATGGATATTCGTATAGTGATTGACGATTCATGAGGTAAATAATGATTTTTCACATGGTTCATAGAGTGAACCAGTGATTTGAGACATGGTTCAGGGGGTCAACCAGTTTTATTGCATGGTTTAGTGGGTGAACTAGTGATTCATGACATGGTTTTGGTGGTGAAAATACTTCATCATGTGATTTTGGGGGTGAATAAAATGATGAAATATAGTGAAGGTTTCCATTTTGATGAAAATTACTGGGGAAGAAAGGAATGTTAGTTTCTTGGTTCAGGGCATGACCATAACCCAAGTGTGGGGGTTGTTAGTGAAAATGATGGGTTTGAGGTTGGTATTATTTTGAGGACACGTTGGAAGGTGTGATTTGGAATTTTTGGGAGAAAAAAGATAGAGGTGGTCCAACTGGAGTTCTAGATTGAGTTTGTAGATGGTGAGAGGGTAACCATGTCAAAATCATTATTTAAAACATGGTTGGTGGGTTATATGGTCGATAGACCACTATAAGATGATTTTTTGTAGTTGATTCCTATGGTGGGAAGTACCGTGGCTTGGAGACAAACTCTATGTTTGGAGGATTGTGATGAGGAGAACCATAAGACTTAATTTTAATCACTTAAAGACAATTTTTCATGATGGGATAGATGGGAATGGGAAGTACGATATTGGTGTTGGTGTTAGTAGTGAGTGGGTGACACAACTTCTAGTGAGTGGTATGTTTAGGGGTTAGAGTTGTGTTAAGGAATCATGTTTAAAAATTAGAGATGGAATGTGGTGAGTGTTTGAGGAAATATCGACTGATATAGGTTACGATATGTGTTTTTAGGGATACCTTAGCTTTTAGTGGATGAGAAGAGTTATGGATGGGAGTTTATAATGCTACATGGATTTTTGAGTCCTTACATTTTGGTAAGGAGTTTGAATTTTTCATCCAGTGAATGGTTTATTTTAATAACAGGAACTCATATTGAGGTTTATAGTGCTTTATCATAAACAAATATTGATTTTGGATGTGTTTTAAGGTTTTTGGATGCATTGAGGTTTCATGTGAGAGAATGGGGGGAGCTGGAGTGGTTGATCTATAGTAGGGATCTACTGTAGTCCGTTCACACTATGGAGTTGGGATTCTCGATATGAGATTTTAGGAATGAGGATTGGGGTCCCTTTCCTGGTTGTTTCATGGTATAAACCATAATTTCACATTTTAAATGTGTTAAGATCCCTTTTTAAAAAATGAATCGGGAACTTATTGTTCAGTATTGACAATTGAGCAAGGGGAGGGTCATAGTCAGACCTCCCCCTATCCATTATTTCATATATTTAGGGAGATATTAGGTGTGATTAGATAGTGTTTACATGTAATTTCTTACCCCTTCCTCTATATTGATTTCCCTTTATAACCACTATTTTTTAGTGATTCCATTTTTGGGTTTTCCACAAATTCCTCCAAATAATGGTTGAATTGACCACACACATTAGGGGATTTTTTCGGCTTGAATTGAGTAGAATCTGATATATTTTCTTCATGCTATAAGAAGTGGTTTCAGTGAAGGTAAATCACTATAGGATTTTATAATGTTTTTTGGTAAAATTATTTAATTTGTTTGTTGAATTAGGCCTAATAGTTGGGGTTTTTTCATGCATTAGTTCTCTATGAGTTCGAGGAGTGAAACACACCTCACTGCTTGGGGTTTCAGTAAGAATATGATTCTTAGTGAGTATTTAAGAAACTATTCCTATTTTAATTAAATTAAATAATTAAATATAATATTAAATAATTAATTATTATTGATTCTTGGATTGTGATAGGTTCCTGAGAGCATGCACGATGCTTAGTGGGATTTGATGAGGGTCGATGGAGCTCAAAGAGTGGTTAAACATGGTATTGTGGTAGGTGTAACCTATTATATATAATTATAAGCATGTATTATCATGAGTGTTCCTGACTTTATACAACATGCAGTTTGGGTAAAAGGTTTAGGAATTGAGAATAACCTGGGTAAATGATATAGGATGGCTCTCAGCCTCCTAATACTGGATTAAGTACTCTTTAACACTTTGGTAAAATGGGATTTCTTAGTGACTATGTCACTATGGGGAAGATCTTTAGTATATTTGAGAAATGACCTCTTGGATCTCATAGAATGAAAGATATGATGTAGGATTGCCTAACTTGGGTTCTTAGGTATAGTGGAAGGTGTGAGAGGCTTGGGGTTGATTGTTGACTGGTGTGATAGAAGAACATAATGCGAGTGATGAGGAACTCCCCCTTGAGGCAAAAAATGAGTCCTTATGAATGCTTGGAGTGATAAGAGTCCATTGAGACATAAAATAGGTTGATGGAGATGGGTTTTCTCTTGGTGAAGGGTTGAGGGATCTCCCTTGGTAAATATGAGATGGGAACCAGGTGAAGGTTGTGGAAATCATTCAAGATAGTGCATTAGGATTCGAAGAATTTAAGATCATGTTGGCATGGGATTGTACCTAGATTGAATGAATTGGAGTGATTAGGGGCTTGGGAGAGGTTGGTCCAAACCTTGAGGTCTAGGTTGGAGGAGCCTTTAGACAACAATGTCACCAGTGAGTGATAGAAATGAGATTATATTGATAATAAGAGACCATGAAAGGTCTGCAGGACTCAGTGTACACCCTAATAGGTTAGTTGAGAAGTGTAGGTATGAGGGGATAAGTCTCAAGTGACTAGAGCCCTAGGATTAGTTGGTGATCTATGTAGCAGGTTGTGACCCTGTGGGTTTTCTATGTTCATATTGGACCTCCCCATATACTAAAGGGTTGTATCAATATTCTTATGATCTACCCACAGTCTGTATTGATGATCTAGTGTGAATGGGCCTCACCAGAGTCATGGTGGGATGGATTAGTGGGATGTAACCTCCTTAAAGTATGTGTGGATGGGTTAGTGTGATGAATGTGTCCTTTTTCATTCAGGTATTGGGTCAAGTACCTTTCCATGATTGTATTGGGTGAGTGTTCATGAATTTGACCCTTTTTTAATATTATTTGGTCAAGGAACACCATGGGGATAAGGCCATGGCTTGATGAGATGAGGCTGATGGACCTTTCCATGAGTGATAAGGTAGTTGTTTGAGATATGAACATATGATCAGGACTAGAGTCTACGAGTATCAGGTCTAGGATATATCCTGAGTATTCTATTATGGGCCAAACATTTATTATGATGGAATGAGGTGAAGATTGGATTTTTTCATGGAATTAAAGTAGGTATAGTCAGGTTCAGGGTGGTCTGGTTAGAAGTTGATGGCATGACGAGTGTGTGTTCCATGTAATGACCCAAAATTTTATCAGTTGAATTTATCTTATTAAAATTATGTTATATAGTATAAATCACATAAAATCACATTTATAATACAATAAAAACTTTATCAATGAATAATGAATGAAATAATAACCATTTCAAGAAATTAAGGATTCTACACCAATGGAATAGTAAGTTGACCATTGGAATAGTTATATGACAATTAAGAATAATTATTTGACCAATAAAATATTAACCTCACCTATGAAATTATAAATAAAATTTATAAATATTATTAATTAGAATAAAATATATTTCTATCATGGAATAAGTAAATAAATGTTTTTAAAATGATAAGTTAATTATTGGTATTTTTGTGAAAAATAAATTTTTATTTACAATTTATTAATTAAAATAACGATTTAAAAGAATATTTATTTTTATAAAATAGATTCATAAAATAATATTTTGTTTCATTATTATTAAAATATAATTTTATAATACCTTATTTAATTTTTGAAAGTGTCATAAAATCCGTTATAATATTAAAATTGTCCTTTTTCAAATAAATGATGATTTTAATTAAAAATTAAATTTATCATATTTAGGAAATTATTTTCATAAAATGGAGTTCATTTTTTAATTATACAGTTCAAAAATGGTCAGGGTTAATTTTTGTGTTTTTCTAAAGTAGTTGATTTTTTGGTGAATAGTGATATATGAGAATTTATGGTATTTAACAGATATATGAATTATTGAGTCATAGATGATGTATGGATGATGAAAGACCAAAATATCAAAATATCCTTAAATTTTTTAATATATTTAGTGATAATTTATAAACTATTTATATTCTTGAGTCAAAATAATAAACCAATGAATAAAATATTCAAAAAAACACCCCTCTCCTCCACTATAAATACCACCCTCACCACCTCTTCTCCTCACACCTCCAAAGCCATGAATCTTGTCCAAATTTTCCCAATAACTCTACCAATTCTATCCCCCATGTTATTTTACTTCTAGTCTCACCAAAAATACCATTTAAATGTCCCCTAAAGAGGTTCTCAAGCATATGAATTCAAGAGGTAAAATTCACTTTTGTTCTTTTAATTTTCTTGCGTTTTCTTTTTCTTCTTATCCTTTATTACCTTATTTATACAAAAATGCATTATAAATCCATTATATTATATATAATAGAATGTTGTCATGTTAATGGAATATCAACCATAAATTTTCTTCTCTTCCCCATTTTATTCTAAAAAGTAAAACATCATCCGTGAGGTGCTGATTTACCGCCTTCAGGGACGACAATTGTTTTTTCAATTAGACCTTCAAGGATGGGCATAAAACCATTTTATGGTTAAATAAGACACTAATACATGTAAGAAAAATTATTTAATGTTATAGAACTTATATATAAAAATAATATTAATACATAATACAAAACTATTTTGGGATGATCTCAACAATGCCAAAATAATCTAAATGGTTATCATTAACACTTTATCTAATGAATCATAATTATATCTAAAAAAATGATATATAAGACCATTAAATATCTTGTAAGTTAATTAATAACATATAATTTCAATTCTGGATAACTATTCCCATTTCACATGATCTTTCATACATGTATACAAGTGAACCAATCATGAAAACCAAGGAAACAAACATTCTCAAATGACGAAATTGAATCTTATAACTCATAAAAGTTCATATATGAACTTAAAAAATTATACTAAATAAAATAAATGTTTAATAGGTTATAAATTAAATTTTTAATGAATATAATTTCATTATATAGAACATTAAGTACAATTTCATGAAACTTTCATACATAAGGTAAGGGTTTTCTCATCTCACCATTATTTCTATGTGATATGCCTTATTCACCACTATTTATAGTGTGTGGTGTATGTATAGCTCCATTTGATATATAATATTAGGAATCTCGTTATATTTATATTATTAAATTTTTCATTTGATGATTATTAATTTTAATGGGTATACAATTTGATTGATTATAAAGTGGTAAGTGTTTCTTTCCGAACCTCTATTTTTCATTCGGGTTATGATTTCTATCTCTATACCCTAATATAATTCTTCATTTTTTATATACAAGTTATAAATTATATTTATATGTTCCAAACTCTTTTATCAAAATCAGTTCATCTTTCCTTGATGATAGAATACATTTTTTATAAGGTTCCTTTTTCAATTTCTCTCGACAAGCAAGCCCGATTAAAGGGTACTTTCCATTTTCATACAAAATATTCAAGTACACCGCATAATATGTTATAAGACAAAAATATTTTTCTAAAATAACTCTTTTTATCATGAAAAACTATCTTATCTCTTTTATTTTTTTATGTAAACAATTAATCCTTTTTTCTCTTTAAAGACTCTTTTATATTTTCCTTTAAACTGCACTTAAGTGGCCCATTTCTAAAGTTTATAAAAATTTATTCTTAAATGTTTTAACTCTTGTTGGACATCATTTATGTATTATACATAATTTGATTGACCTTAACTTTAATTTTTTGGGATATACATGTTTACAAACAGATTTTATGATAGATAAAAATGATTTTTCCAAAAGAACTCTTCTTTTCAAAGTTGAAAGGGTATTTCTCTCAAGAATTCCTTGATGATTTTATTAGAGTATTTTCTTATATTTAGACAACATATATTTGATCTTATGTTTAATTGAGAGTTATTTTCTATGAAAACATTTTTTATATTTCATTAAATGGTATATAATTAGTTTGACTATAGATGGGCTATCTTGAAACCATTCTCCATATTACTTAGAGTGATTAGTGATTGTGTTTACTGATTAGGGAAATTTATTTATATTTCATATGTTTATATTTTTTATGTTTCAACCCATTCATATGAGGAATTAATTCTACTTAGTAAGTGACGGGAGGGGGACACTATAGCCTCTCGATGCATCGGTAGGTCTCATGCGACAAAATAGTTATGAACTTGGTCGAGGCCATGAAATTTGTTTTTAGTTATATATTTGGATGAGGCCTTAACCATTTATTTTTAGATGTCTTGTTTGAGGCCTAAATGGTTTGTTTTAGATGTCCAATATTATGAATTCCATAATTTTTATATTATTAATTGATAATCCATGAGATTATTCAACTATTAGAATATCCATGGTTATGTTTCATTCTCATGTGATTATTTATACTGTATTATTTATTCATATTTCATTCCTACCATCATATGATCAATATTATGTTTTAATTGAATGTGTTTTTAGTTATTCAACTTGCCTTATTTTTTATGTTTATATTATCTTCTAATGTATTTTTTACCCTTATTGAGAATCAGATCTCACCCCTTTCATAAATTTTATTTTCCCCCAAGATGTAAATGTCTATATTA
The DNA here is from genome assembly GCA_963277665.1 of Viscum album. Classification (NCBI taxonomy): domain Eukaryota; kingdom Viridiplantae; phylum Streptophyta; class Magnoliopsida; order Santalales; family Viscaceae; genus Viscum; species Viscum album. The sequence continues at coordinate 1,890,992,168 of OY728122.1, read as the reverse complement.
TGAATGAAATGTAGGTATAATATAGAGGTTTTTTGGATATTTCAATTCAAGTTTCTATATTGTATTTCATTCCAAGTTTTCACGTAAATATTATGTTTGTATTTGTTTTTAAAAATCTACTAAACAATTCAGTACTTCAAGATTCAGCATCCTTGTTTATTATACCCATGTAATAAAGTTAGGTACTAGATCTAGGATACTGGGGTTGAGTTATTTATAGTTGATATTAGATGAATTTTAGTATAAACCTTGGAAATTATATTTAAAAAACATAGATTAGGGAATGCTACCCTAATAAAAACGTTGAGGATAAGCATAAACGAACATCCTAGAATTTTGGTGTGGTAGATAATATGTGGGTATTCCTAGTAATACATCCCTATCTGGATACTACAAGTGGATGTGGTTCTAGCATAGATGTACCTAGTGGTAACAAATCTGAAAAGGTGCATCGGTCCTGACTTGGTGTAACCAAGTACATGAAAATGTGCATTACCGCCCTACTAGTTTTGTAACGGCCCGACCCCAGCTACCCGGAGCCGGTGCGTTACTTCGTAACATTGGCATGATCACAAGAAAGATAAAATCTCGAAAGACCGATTGGTTTAGTAGCCTTGGAAACACTAGATATATCCATAAGTTTTATATTACATCATAAAATGAAAAACTACTACAACAATATAATGTCTCCACAGTCCACACTATTATCCCCTCATAATATCCCTGCAGGTCATTCATAATTTACTTCTTCACTTCCTGGGAAAAATAAAACATAGAAAAGGGGTGAGCTCAAATGCCCAGTAAGGATAACAATATAGCGGAAACTTTCATAAATAAGAATAAACATTTAAGGCAATGTATAACTAAAACAAAATCCTTTCAAACTTTAACTTTCAACATTGTATGGCATAAATAGAATGAAATAATGCCATTTACTCATTCACATGGATATTCTACTAATCGAATAATCACATGCAAAATCACTAACCACTTTCATAATGTTGGAATGCATAATGCCAGACTATCATAACCACATAGTCAAGGCCTCGTGCCAAGACTACAAATAAGATTTTGTCAAGGCCTTGTGCCAAGACACTAGTTTGTCTCATGAGACCTACCTATGCATCAAGGAGCTATAGCGGGCTCCACCCATCACATATTAAGTCCAATGCATTCCCATATGAAAAGGTTTAAACATAACATAAACATTCATATTAAAACCAGCATACGAAATGTCAATAATTTCACCATAAATTATGAATGGTATAAAAATAGCACATCCACAGTCAAACATATCACAAAACCTTCAATACAATATAGAAGTTTTGTATCATAATAAATCAACTTCAAATAAGTGTAAAATCCATCAAAGGATGTTGACATAGATGAAATCAAAACACTTTTTAGAGAAATATCTCTTTCTATTTTTGAAATCATTTAAGAGCCATATAAAATAAAAAATTTTCTTGAAAATATTCTTATAAGCTTGTAAGGAAAGCTTTGAATATTTTATAACATCGGAAAATAATCCGCACCCGCCGTATAAGTTAAAAAAAACATTCTTACCTTAATTCTGTCGAAAAGGTTAAAAAGGACCTTGTTTTGAAAACGACGGAAATATTCCTCTTATAAAAAGTCAAAAAAGGGTATAAATGACTTTAACCCATATTCTTGTAAATAATAAAAATGTTTTGAAATACATTTTGAAGAAACATGGATGTGGATGATAAAGAGATCCCAGTAGATTATTACGTATATACAACATCGAATAATGAAGAGATTGTGAAATAACACTTACCTTGTACTTTTCCTTGGTTGGGGTAGGTTAACCTCCTGTATAATGGTGAAATAATTGTTATTAAATTATACAAGAATCATATACATTCATATGACATCATTTATGATCTTTTAACATTGCTTTGTTAACAATATCTTAGATTTATCGTTGTTTCGGGTGTTAACTTACTCGTTTTCTTTAATATGTTTTGTTAAGTAAGTCGTGTTTTTCATGGATAGGTTGTATCTTATTCATATCCAGAATGATATCATGTCCTTAAACATTATTTTTAAATCATCAAATGATAATTATACTTGAATGGATACGACGGAGAATGAATCTCATCGCGTTCGTGGAGACGGTAGTCCGTACGTACGCACGAGCGACAATATCATTATTTTGATATTAAAATAATATATAATTGGATAGTATATCATATATAAAGAATCATTATCATGTTATATTTATTATTTACATGAATTACATATCATTATTATACCCACCTAAATAATAATATATTGAATAACAATTACACCACGACGTGGAGACGGTAAGCCGTACGTACGCACGTATGGTGACATGTCATTGAAATGATGGGTAGAATACTGAATATGGTTGTTCCATATTTATAATAACATCACAGTATATAGAATATACTGGAGTTATAATTTTAGAATTGAAATAATAAACAAAGAGGGAGTGGAAGAAGAAAGAAACATGAAAGAGGGTGATGAAAATGTTACCTCTTCTTCGGGTTCTTCCTTTTGATTTGATCAAAAGGACTCCTTAGGATGGCTTTATGACTAAAGTAAAGCTTCTAGGATGAAGGGAGAGAAGTTGGGAGAGTATTTGGGCAGAGTTTGGCCGAACAAAAATTCTTGAAAGTGTGAATAAGGTGGTAGAGGTGGGGGCCTTTTATAAGAGGAGAGGAGGGGCTCTTTTGGAAAGATTGAAATGTTACATTATTATACAATGCTTTTCGGATTCTAAAGGTCCGAAACTTATATAATTCGTGGATAAGGTGATAAGGGTTCGAAATATACTCATCCAATAGGCTTTGGACAAGTGTAAGCCTTGGATGTTTCATTATCTACTCATTTTATTTAAATCGTTAAATAATGAGGTCATCGCTGCATCATAATGATGTCATAAATAATTTAATTTATTTAATGTCTAAAAATTATAAAAAAAATACTGTGATGTAGGAAATCTTTTTATATTTCTAATGAATATTTATAATAAAAATTTGGACTTGTGTAACCCCACTTAAAAACTGTTTTAGTAAAACAACTCATGTTTGTGTCAATTTAATTTTAACATTAAATAAATATACATTAATGTCATTTTCCAACCAAAGTGGCTCCATGGGGTCCCCAAGTTGATCCATGGGTTGTCTTGGTCGGCCGTGACTCATCCAATAGAAGTTGGACAAGTGTCAAGATCATCTCATCTTATCAAAACATTATTTTTACCTTAAACTACACTAATTACCTCTAATCGCGATTAAGAACTTAAAAGTTACTATTCACCAAAAATTATTTTAATCTCATTGAACCACATTTTACTTCTTAATGACAAACATGTATGTCGGATTTTTGAAAATCAAACCACAGAATTGGTAATATTTCATTTAAACGAAAAATCAGTTATTTAACTACCACTTAGTGGTTTCACTATTCATCAAAAATTGAAGTTTTTCAGAACAAGGCCAAAATTTCACCCTAAGCTATAATTGATATTCCAAATTAAAAAATGATGTCTATTTTACAAAATTACAAACATATAAGTTGCATTAATTAATTTTATAATTAATTCCCGCTGTTACAACAAATAGCGTGTTTTTAAGAAACAATTTATACCAAAAGATTGGCAATTGTTTATGTCCAATTTCAATGTTAAATTAATTCTAATGAACAAAATTGGATAAAATGTTAAAAATATATTCTAATTATACTTTAAAACCACTAAATAGTATAATTTATCACTATAAATTATTTTGATTAAAAAGTTGTTTTTAAGTATTTTTCACTATTCATAAAAAATTAGAAGTTCTCAGAAAAATACCAAAAATTCAGCATAGGATAATTTCGATATTACGAATACAAAAATGAAGTCCATTTTGAAATATAAAATTTCTATAATTTTAAAAAGTGGTTATTACTATTCATAACGGCTACTTTGATTAGTCGTGGTGTTTTAGAACTCGAAGTTGCGTACAATGCAAGCTATTGCATTATTGAATGAGAAGCGTATCGTGGAAGCTCGGGGTGTTACATTCTCCCCTCCTTCAATAAATTGCATCCTCACAATTTGAAATTTTTCTTTGAAAATAAAAGGTTGAAAAGAGAAAATACCTTTGTGGAAAACCCACATCAGAAATAAGATTAATAAAATTTAGCCTTAATAAGAGGGAAAGTGAAATGAAAACGTCACCACCCAATTATGATCTCGATTAGGAGAACATTGGTGGAGATTAGAGACATATAATTGGAGGAAAAACGTAAATATTTGTAGGGAGTGATTGAGGTCATCAATCACAATCAACTGTCAAATTGAGGGCCTCAAAGACTTCAATCTTTGTTGATTTAAAATATCATCAGTTCAACAAGATACAAGGTATTAGGATAACACATTTTTTCGTTTTAATATCCCTTTACTAAAGTTTAAGAATTAATTTATTCATTGAATAAGAGATAGGTATATATATATTTATGCTTGACAATTAGAGTTTCAACCTTCAACTCATCTTTCACTCAAAAAGATAATAGAACTCAAAAATATTATACTTATCCTAATTGTATAAGGTTCCAAATGTTAACACATACCATTTAGATTAGTAAAATTATTTTGTAATAACCAGGGACTTCCTGTAGGCTAGTGGTAGGAAATAAAGGCCTGTCGCACTATGGTTGTGGGTTTGATTCCTGCAGCTTTGTCCGACGCGACGGTTTATGCCTCACCCTGCAGGTTGTCCTTTTCCTAAAACTATAGTATTATAATATTCCAAAAATAATCTTCATAAATGTTTTAACCTTAAACAATACTATCCAAAGATCAACTTAATCCATTCCAACCTTTATAGTTATCCAGAATACCTCAGTCCAGACTTTCTCTAAAAGGTCTCTAAATTCCAAAATCAATTGTAACCTCAGATTCCCCAAACAAATTAAAGTTTCTCTTATTGTCACATACTAAAAATATAATTACCTTCATCATATTAAATCCTTAATGAAAACAATATGTACTTCAGTACAATCATTATATATATATCACATTATTCTAATAACCAGAATATAGTCCATGAGTCCAAAAGCACCAATACATTAATTATTCCGCTTCAACTATAGTCACAGCATAAGATTGGCCTTGATCCTTTGGCCTTTTCTGTGGTAAGTTTCCTTGACGCTTAGGACATTCATTTGCATAATTCCCCATTTCCCTACAATTGTAGCATTCAACTTTGATAGCCTCTTTCTTTCCCTTGCAATCATGAGCCTGGTGACCCTTTTCTCCACATTTATAACCAACTCCCATTCCTTTTAGACAAGTACCAGGGTTATTCTTCCCACAATTATCACATAATGGAGAATCCTTCTTTCCCTTTTTCCCTTTATCCATTTCTTGTTCCACCGTTCTCTTCTTCTCTTGCTTTACTTTGTTGTCATAAGACTTCGAGAATTCCTTTTCTGTCTTGATAGCACATGAGACAATATCTTCGTATGTTGAGAAGGTTTGTGAGACTAATGCTCGAAGGAGAAACGGTTTTAACCCATCAAAGAAACGATCAATCTTACTTCTTGGGTTACGTATATAATCTGCAGTATGCCTTTCTAACCTTGTAAAGTTGTCCTCATACTTTGCAACATTCTCATCATCCTTTTGTCTCAGACTCAAAAATTGTCTTTCCATATCTGCTCGATGGTCACGAGGATAGTATTTTTCTAGTAAAAGCTCTTTGAACTCCCTCCATTCCATATTCGATACGTCATCATCTTCCTTTGTGTTTTGAATCAATGACCACCATTGATCAGCATCTCCAGTGAGGCGGTAAACTGCCATGATAACCTTTTCCCTTTCACTACTCCCCAAGGTGTGGAATATTTTCTCTAAGGAGTTTATCCATTGCTCAGCTACTAATGGATTTGTACCCCCATTGAAGGTTGGTGGTTGTTGCCTCATGAAACGGTCTAGCATTGATCCTCCATGTTGCAGATCAGGGTGCTCCATAGGAGTAAGGTTATTATTCATAACCTGCGTGAGTTGTCCCAGTACGGTGAGAAGCTGATCAGCACCAGTTGTATATCCATCTCCATAATAATTATCTTGAGCAGGAGGGAAATCCCTACACGGAGTGCGTGCATTGATACGGTTTCCATTCCTTCCACTAGGCACCATTTCTAAACAATGGCATAAACTATATTAGTTTATGAATCAAAATACATAATCCCATACTTATAAAACACTTAACATAAATTGAACTATTTATGGATATAATCCATAATCATAAAAATGTTTTCTTTGAGGAAGTATATACTCATAAACCCTTCATAATGATTTGTAAAGAAAATGAGAGTTATCCTAAGCATATCCCCCGGGAGTGTCGTAACCAAGAGTGCAGCAAGGCCCATTGTCGTGCACCAGTTCCCCTTCGAGTCTAGCTCAAAGCGGTGTTTTCGGGTTTTACCCCGAGGAACATCTGTGCTAGAGCCGCCTCTATCTGCTCGTATCCAGACAGGGATGTATTGCTCGGAAAACTCACAAAATCTCTACAATACCAAAATTCTAGGAAGTTCTTCTATACTAATCCTCATAGTTCATCTTAGGTCTACGTTCTCTAATCAGAGTTTATCTAAATCTAGCTTCTAAGGTTTGTACGAAACTTCCTCTGATACCAACTGTAACGCCCCGACCCCAGCTACCCGGAGCCGGTGCGTTACTTCGTAACATTGGCATGATCACAAGAAAGATCAAATCTCGAAAGACCGATTGGTTTAGTATCCTTGGAAACACTAGATATATCCATAAGTTTTACATTACATCATAAAATGAAAAACTACTACAACAAGATAATGTCTCCACAGTCCACACTATTATCCCCTCATAATATCCCTGCAGGTCATTCATAATTTACTTCTTCACTTCCTGGGAAAAATAAAACATAGAAAAGGGGTGAGCTCAAATGCCCAGTAAGGATAACAATATAGTGGAAACTTTCATAAATAAGAATAAACATTTAAGGCAATGTATAACTAAAACAAAAGCCTTTCAAACTTTAACTTTCAACATTGTATGGCATAAATAAAATGAAATAATTCCATTTACTCATTCACATGGATATTCTACTAATCGAATAATCACATGCAAAATCACTAACCACTTTCATAATGTTGGAATGCATAATGCCAGACTATCATAACCACATAGCCAAGGCCTCGTGCCAAGACTACAAAAAAGATTTTGTCAAGGCCTTGTGCCAAGACACTAGTTTGTCTCATGAGACCTACCGATGCATCGAGGAGCTATAGTGGGCTCCACCCGTCACATATTAAGTCCAATGCACTCCCATATGAAAAGGTTTAAACATAACATAAACATTCATATTAAAACCAGCATACGAAATGTCAATAATTTCACCATAAACTATGAATGGTATAAAAATAGCACATCCACAGTCAAACATATCACAAAACCTTCAATACAATATAGAAGTTTTGTATCATAATAAATCAACTTCAAATAAGCGTAAAATCCATCAAAGGACGTTGACATAGATGAAATCAAAACACTTTTTAGAGAAATATCTCTTTTTATTTTTGAAATCATTTAAGAGCCATATAAAATAAAACATTTTCTTGTAAATATACTTATAAGCTTGTAAGGAAAGCTTTGAAGATTTTATAACGGCGGAAAATAATCCGCACCCGCCGTATAAGTTAAAAAAAACATTCTTACCTTAATTCTGTCGAAAAGGTTAAAAAGGACCTTGTTTTGAAAACGACGGAAAGATTCCTCTTATAAAAAGTCAAAAAGGGTATAAATGACTTTAACCCATATTCTTGTAAATAATGAAAATGTTTTGAAATACATTTTGAAGAAACATGGATGTGGATGATAAAGAGATCCCAGTAGATTATTACGTATAAACAACCTTGGATAATGAAGAGATTGTGAAATAACCCTTACCTTGTACTTTTCCTTGGTTGGGGTAGGTTAACCTACTATATAATGGTGAAATAATTGTTATTAAATTATACAAGAATCATATACATTCATATGACATCATATATGATCTTTTAACATTGCTTTGTTAACAATATCTTAGATTTATCGTTGTTTCAGGTGTTAACTTACTCGTTTTCTTTAATATGTTTTGTTACGTAAGTCATGTTTTTCATGGATAGGTTGTATCTTATTCATATCCAGAATGATATCATTTCCTTAAACATTATTTTTAAATCATCAAATGATAATTATACTTGAATGGATACGACGAAGAATGAATCTCATCGCGTTCATGGAGACGGTAGTCCGTACGTACGCACATGTGACAATATCATTATTTTGATATTAAAATAATATATAATTGGATAGTATATCATATATACCAAATCATTATCATGTTATATTTATTATTTACATGAATTACATATCATTATTATACCCACCTAAATAATAATATATTGAATAACAATTACACCACGACGTGGAGACGGTAAGCCGTACGTACGCACGTATGGTGACATGTCATTCAAATGATGGGTAGAATACTGAATATGGTTGTTCCATATTTATAATAACATCACAGTATATAGAATATACTGGAGTTATAATTTTATAATTGAAATAATAAACAAAGAGGGAGTGGAAGAAGAAAGAAACATGAAAGAGGGTGATGAAAATGTTACCTCTTCTTCGGGTTCTTCCTTTTGATTTGATCAAAAGGACTCCTTAGGATGGCTTTATGACTAATTAAAGCTTCTAGGATTAAGGGAGAGAAGTTGGGAGAGTATTTGGGCAGAGTTTGGCCGAACCAAAAGGCTTGAAAGTGTGAATAAGGTGGTAGAGGTGGGGGCCTTTTATAAGAGGAGAGGAGGGGCTCTTTTGGAAAGATTGAAATGTTACATTATTATACAATGATTTTCGGATTATAAAAGTCCCACAATTATATAATTCGTGGCTAAGGTGATACGGGTTCGAAATATCCTCATCCAATAGGATTTGGACAAGTGTATGCCTTGGATGTTTCATTATCTTCTCATTTTATTTAAATCGTTAAATAATGAGGTCATCGCTGCATCATAATGATGTCATAAATAATTTAATTTATTTAATGTCTAAAAATTATAAAAAAAATACTATGATGTAGGAAATCGTTTTAGATTTCTAATGAATATTTATAATCAAAATTTGGACTTGTGTAACCCCACTTAAAAACTGTTTTAGTAAAACAACTCATGTTTGTGTCAATTTAATTTTAACATTAAATAAATATATATTAATGTCATTTTCCAACCAAAGTGGCTCCATGGGGTCCCCAAGTTGACCCATGGGTTGTCTTGGCCGGCCTTGACTCATCCAATAGAAGTAGGACAAGTGTCAAGCTCATCTCATATTATTAAAACATTATTTTTACCTTAAACTACACTAATTATCTCTAATCGCGATTAAGAACTTAAAAGTTACTATTCACCAAAAATTATTTTAATCTCATTGAACCACATTTTACTTCTTATTGACAACCATGTATATCGGATTTTTGAAAATCAAACCACATTAGTGGTAATATTTCATTTAAACAAAAAATCAGTTATTTAACTACCACTTAGTTGTTTCACTATTCATCAAAAATTGAAGTTTTTCAGAACAAGGCCAAAATTTCACCCTAAGCTATAATTGATATTCCGAATTCAAAAATGATGTCTATTTTACAAAATTCCAAACATATAAGTTTCATTAATTAATTTTATAATAAATTTCCGCTGTTACAACAAATAGCGTGTTTTTAAGAAACAATTTATACCAAAAGATTGGCAATTGTTTATGTCCAATTTCAATGTTAAATTAATTCTAATGACCAACATTGGATAAAATGGTAAAATTATATTCTAATTATACTTTAAAACCACTAAATAGTATAATTTATCACTATAAATTATTTTGATTAAAAAAGTTGTTTTTAAGTATTTTTCACTATTCATAAAAAATTAGAAGTTCTCAGAAAAATACCAAAAATTCAACATAGGCTAATTTTGATATTACGAATACAAAAATGAAGTCCATTTTGAAATATAAAATTTCTATAATTTTAAAAAGTGGTTATTACTATTCATAACGACTACTTTGATTAGTCGCGGCGTTTTAGAACTCGAAGTTGCGTACAATGCAAGCTATTGCATTATTGAATGAGAAGCGTATCGTGGAAGCTCGGGGTGTTACAAGTTTGACACTCCCAGGGGCTATGTTCAGGACAATTAATTTTTTTTACAAACCATTATGATGGATTTAAAAGTAAATATGTCTCTAAAGAATCTATATTTATTATAATGAGATTAGATATGTATATATTTTTCAATTTATTTTAACACTTTCTAGTTAGAAATTTTTCATTTTGACTAATAATATAATTTTGTATATGCAATTTTTTAGAAATGGTGCCTAGTGAAAGGAATGGAAACTATATCAATGCATGAATTACATGTAGGATTTCTATCCTCTGCAAGATAATGATGTAGGAATAGGAGATTCAACTAGAGAGGAATATCTTATAACTATACTAGGAAGGCGAAATCAGTTTATTAATAATAACCTTACTTGTATGGAGCATCATGATCCAAAATGTGGTGTAATAATGTTATAACTCTTCTTGAGACAATAACCTCTATTATTCAATGGGTCTACAAACTGATTTGCAGCTGAGTAATGGATAAATTCCATGGAGATTATATTTCTCTCTTTGGGAAGAAATTAAAATTATAAGGTTATTATTATAGTTTATAATCTCCATGGATATGTAGATCAATGGCAGCCATTGATTCAAAACATGATGGAGGATTAAGAAATAAAAAACATGGAATATAAGGATTTTAAGTATTTTTTATTGGATAAATATTTCCCTCGTGAACAACTAGCGGATATGGAGAGAAAATTCTTGAGTCTGATACAAAAAGAGGATGAAAACGTTTTTAAGTATGAATCCAAATTTACTAGGTTATAAAGTCATTCTATAAACTACAGACATAATCTAAGGAGTTATATTGATCATTTATTTTCTGGACTTATGATAATTCTACAAAGTTCACTAGTTTCCCAAACATTCTCATCATATGAAGATATATTTCCGTGTGATATCAAGACAAAAAATAATTTTATATGTATTATAACTTTAAGGTAAAATAATTGAATAAGATAATTATAGATAAAGATATAGACAAAGGGAAAAATGGAAAAAGGATTTTCACCCATTTTATATTTTTTGGAATAAAAACATTGATACTTTCTTTAAGGGAATGAGAGTTTGTTATAAGTGTGATGAGAAAGGCCATCATGATCATGAATGTAAGGGAAAGAAAAAAGTTATAAATGTAAAATGTTTTAATTGTAAGGATATGGGGCACTAAGTAAATGAATTTCCCAAGCATCAAGGAAATATAGCACAGAAAAATAAAAGGGATCAAGGTCAATATTATATTGTTACTATAGTAAAAATGGAATTATTAATGTATTTTTCTTATTGGGTTCACGAATTATGTAATGATATTCTGGTTATAAGAATATTGATATATATAAGGATTTTACTGCATTACTTATTTTTTATATATTTGGAACCATGCATGTTTCCATTAAGGTTTTAAAGGAGTATAAGTTATTCATATATTTGTTATGTGAAAATAAGGGCTACATTATTTGGGTAAATCTTATGTTAAATTGATTTTGGAAATTTAGTGACATTTCTTCCAGATTTTTTGGTGTTAGAAGTTAGAATGAAATATTTTGGATGAGTATTAAGGTTAAAAATTTATATATTTTATTTGAAAAAATGAGGGGATAAACCACTTTGATTGAAAAATTTAAGATACACTTATATAATAGATTAATGATATTTTTGATTAAAATTAAAGTATGATAACCTATACAAACCTTTTTGGTTTTAGTAAAAATTTAAAGGCTGAAAGAATGACTTGTAGATCTTATGATTCATAAAAGTGATTCAAGATTAAAAATTTGTCATGAAAATCCATCTCCAGATTTAAGAGATGAAATGGAGATAGACGTAAGAATGATTGAGGATGATATTATGACATGGAAATAAATCAAGTAAGTTTATTTTCTTAAGTACCTATATTTTTAGTAAAATAATCCCTCAACAATAAGAAAATGATTTTAGAAGAAAAAAGTCATCTGTTTACTTTTCTTTTTGAGATGTCAAGGGTCTTTTAAAAGATCTCAAATTTGTAGTTTTATGATGGTTTCCTTTATAATGAACATGTTCTCTATCACTCCCCATTAGAACTTGTTTGCTTATTTTTCTTACATGTCCATATTTTCATTTTCCACTAATGTTCTTCTATTCTAAAGGCTAATTTTTTGGTGGCCTTTGAATTTACCTTTACCCCTTATTAAGATGATATTTTATTAACCCTATATAAATTATGGGATTCCCACAAAGTAATTTTTAAGTATAAACCTTTTATTTTTCGAATGCAATTTAAAATTGTGAGGACATAATTTATTGGAGGGGAGAATGTAACGACCCAAAATTTTTTTAACGGAATTTCCATTCTTATAATAATATCATATATATTATAAATAACATAAAATCACATAGTGAACACAATAAAAACTTTATAAATTAATAATTATTGAAATAAGAGATATTTCTAGAAATTAAGGAACCTATACTAATGGAATTGTAACTTGATCATTGGAATAGTAATATAACCATTCTGAATAGTAATCTGAACAATATAATATCAACCTAACCTATGAAAGTATAAATAAAATTTTAGTATCTTATGAATGAGAATATAATATATTTATATCCAGGAACAAGTAAATAAATGTTTTAAAAATGATAAGTTAATTATTGGTATTTTTGTGAAACATAAATGTTTATTTAAATTTTGGTAATTAAAATAATGATTTAAAATAATATTTATTTTCAAAAAATAGATTTATAAAATAATATTTTCCCCTATGATTAGAAGATTATTTTATGAGGCCTTAATTAATTTTTGAATGTTTCATAAAATCCGTTATAATATTTAAATTGGTATTCTTCTATTAAATTATTATTTTAATTAAAAATTAAATTTATCATATCTATAAAATTATTTTAATAAAATAGAGTTTATTTTATAATTTTACACATCAAAAAATGGTTTGGGTGAATTTTCAGGATTTTTTTAAAATAGTTGAATTTTTTATTGAATAGTGAAATACAAGAATTTACAGTATTTAACAAATACTTGAATTATTGTGTCCTAGATGATGTATGGATGATTTAAGCCCATAATATTGAAATATAATTCATTATTTTAATATATTTAGTGATTATATTCAAACTATTGATAGTCTTGATCCAAAATAATAAACTATTGAATAAAATAATCAACAAACACCCATCTCCTTCACTGTGAATACCACCCCTCACCATCTCTTCTCCTCACACCTCCAAAGCCGTAAATATTTTACCATTTCTTCCCAATAACACTCCAAAACCTCTCCCCCACGTTCTGGTTGTTACGGTCTCACCCAAAATACAATTTCAAAGTTCCTTAAAGAGGTTCTCAAGGAGAGGTATTGAAGAGATAAAATCCCCTTCCGTTATTTTAATTTTCTCTAATTAAATTTTATTTTCTTATCCTTTCCTTATCCCATATATCCAAAAATTCCTGAAAATTATAGTATCTTATATATATACTATAATTTTATTATTTTAATGGATTTTGGACCATAAATTTTGTTCCCTTCCCCTTTTTATTCTAAAAAAGGAAACACCAACCGTGAGGTGTTGATTTACCGCCTTCGTAGGGGAAAAGTTTTTTTTTCAATTACACCTTCATGGCTTGTCATAAAACCATTTTCATGGTTAAACCAGACTTTAATATATTTAACAAAAATAACTTAATATTTTTAATGAGTATATATACATAATATTAATACATAAGAAAAACTAGTTCTTGATGATCAAAACAACGCCAAAATAAACGAAATGGTCATCATTGATGCTTTATCTAATGAATCATCCTCATATATAAGAAACATGATATAAAAGACCATTAAATATCCTATAAGGTCATTAATAACATATAATTTCAATTTTGGATAACTATTCCCATTTCACATGATCTTCCGTACAAGTCTACAAGTGAATCAATCATGAAAACCAAGGAAACAAACACTCTCGAATGACAAAATCGAATCTTATAACTCATAAAATTGGCCATAAATGAACCTAAAAAAATTATAATAATTAAAATAAATGTTTAGAATGTTCTGAATTAATTTATTAATTAATATAGTTTTATTATCTAGGACATTAATTACAAGTGCAGAACACTTTTAGACATAAAGAAAGGGTTTTCTCATCTCACCTGTATTTCTGTAAGATATTACTTATTCACCAATATTTATTATGTGTGTTGTATTTATACTTAACTTTGATATATAAGATAATTAATATATTTTTATTCTTGGAATTAAATGTTTCATTTGAGGATTATTAATTTTATGGGGCATACAATTATATTGATTATAAAGTGGTTTGAGTTTCTTCTCGAACCTTCATTTTTCATTCGTGTTACGCTTTCTATTTCTTTACCCTAATGTAATTATTCATTATTTTTATATAATTATTATAAATTCTATATATATGTTCTAAAATCATGTATCCATATCAGTTCATATTTCTTTTATGGGAGAATATAAGTTTTAGAAGGTTTCCTTTTCAATTCCTCATGATAAGCATACCCGATTAAAGGGTACTTTCCAATTTCAGACACATTTTCAAGTATAGTACAAAATATTTTATAAGACACCTATATTTTTGTAAAATAAACCTGTTTATAATGAAAAACTATATTATATATTTTCTAGTTTTATGTAAACAACTAATCATTTTACCACTTTAAATACACTTATATTTTCCATCAAACCACACTATAGTGGCCCATTTCTAATGTTTCTTAAAAACACTTTTTAAATGTTTTCACCTCAGCTGAAAATAATTTAAGCCTGAGATATAATTTTAGTTTCCTTAAATTTTTATTTTCTGAGATATAAATGTTTAAAAAATAAATTGACAACAAATAATTTTTTTTCCAAAATAACTCATCTTTGTAAAGTAGAAAGAGTATTTCTCTTAAGAATTACTCAATGAGTTTATTAGAGTATTTTTGATATATTTGAACACCCTATGTTGAATATTATTTTTTTATTGGGATTTATATTATATGATATCATATAAAATATTTTATTAAATGTTTTTTGATTAGTTTGAATGTAGACGTGCTATCTTGATACCATTCACCATATTTCTTAGAATGATTAGTGATTATATTTTATGATTTGGAAAGGTTATTTACATTTAGTATGTATTTAATGTTTAAGTTTCAACCCATTCATATAATTAATACATTTGAATTATTAAGTGATGAAAGAGGCCCAATATATCCACTCGATGCACCAGTAGGTCTCATTAGACAAAATAGATATGCACTTGGATGAAGCCTTGTCCATTTATTTTCAGACATGGATTTAGCGGAGACCTTAACAATTTATTTTTAGATGTGTTGGTTGATGTCTAGATGGTGTGTTTCACATGTTCAGAATTATGAAATCCATAATTATGATATTATTAGTTGATAATCCATGAGATTATTATACTAGTATAATATACATGGTTAAGTTCCATTCTCATGTGATTATTTATATGGAATTATATATTTATCTTTTGTTCCCACCATAATATACTGAAGAATATGTTTTAATGACACTTGTTTTTAGTTATTCACCTTTACTTATTATTTATGTTTATATTAGATTCCACTATATTGTTTACCATTACTTATAATCTAAGATATGTTTCTTATGTTTTATTTTTCTTCAAGATACAAACAAGTATATTATGAATGAATTGTAGGGATAATCAAAGAGTCTATAGATGTTTCCAATGGAGTTTCTATATATTATTTTATTTCAAGTTGTAATGTAAAACTTATGTTTGTATATAGTTTTCATAAGATACTAAACTATTAAATCCTTAGGGATATGAATTCTTTATTTATTATACAAATGTAATAAATTAAGACACCAGCTCCGGGCTACTGGGTTCGGGGTATTTACATACCTTATCGAGTGTCATAACAGACTGGTTAGTACATGATGATTCAAAAAGCATGTTTATTTATTATATTTCTCCTTATCATGCATACACATACATATTATGGTGTATATTAGTGGATTTTGAGGAAAACCTACTGTGTTATATGCCCATACCCTGCACAGACATCATGGTGCATGTGCCGACCCTAGGTCTACATTTTAGGTTAGAGTAAAAGATGTACAGTTGATCTAGTTGGAGAAGCTAAATGGGTATTGAAGATTAGGAAAAGGCACAAGTATGGATATGAGGACAGTGTGTGTGTGTTTTATTTTTTGGTTCCTTTGGTATTTGTTATTATCCTAGAAGGATATCAATGGTTGTTATATATAAAAACATCATTTGTTATTATATATGATTGGATGGTTTATTATGAATCCTACAATATTTGTGGACATGTATGATACTTAACCATCTATGGTTCTTGTT
Organism: Viscum album; assembly: GCA_963277665.1. Classification (NCBI taxonomy): domain Eukaryota; kingdom Viridiplantae; phylum Streptophyta; class Magnoliopsida; order Santalales; family Viscaceae; genus Viscum; species Viscum album. The sequence goes on along the minus strand of OY728122.1, from coordinate 1,890,975,582 downwards.
TCACATTTATTTAAGGGTATAATCTCCCAAATGAATGCTTTCAGTTGTCAACACTAGTCATAATCCTCTAGCATATGGGGAGGCATGCTTGAGGCCACGTGGAGACCCTAGCATGGGTATTGTTAAGTGGCCTTAGGCTGGGGAATCACATGACATAATTTTAAAGTGCACTATGACTATGAATATTTAGTGAAAGAGGGAGATTATAGTAAATACATACTAATGGTAAAACCAAGAAATGGTGGTTTATACAATGTCGTGGTCTAAGTTACAATAGTCTATATCCTGGTGAATGTCCCCATGTCATGATACAATGATTAACATCAAACTTTATATATGATAACACTAGGATAAACCTTATTCTCCCACTATAAGATATTATACTTGATTTAATTATCATGTGATGATTATATAATGAATATTAATTTTATAATAAATTATTTAAATGTTATTTTTTTATTAAAAATGGGTATTTGAGAGTTACAACTGTTGTAACATTTGAGATGTTTATAAAATAATTCGTTCAATATGATCGAACATTTAGAATCCTTGGATTATCCTAGGATGGTGATATATATAGGATTATATTTTATAATTTTTGAGCATTAAAATACTATTATAATTCCACAAACTGAAGTACACTATGGTTCTCATTCTATTCATCTTTTAATATCAAGGTTCTAGGAGACCATGAATAAGAAGTGATCTTTCCCAAGCTTTATGAGATTCATCTAGCTCATGGATACCCTAGGAAGAAGAATCCTGTTTCATAATGCTTGGTTATTTCCATCAATATCACATCAAGGAGATTAGATATATTATACAAATAGAGAAAATATACAATATTATTATTTTATTTTATTTAGTCTAATAAGAATGCCAATATCCTATGTATTTCTAAGTATTGGATGGTGTTTTCCACTACATTTGGATTAGTGTTTTCTCCACTAAAACCTTTATTTTTTTTTCATTTTATAACCAAAAAATCTTGTTCTGAATTTTTTAGTAAGTGATAATTCATAACCTTTAAATCAAAAGGATTAGGGGAAGAATATTATATTGTATAAAATTTATTATTATAAGAATTCATATTATTTTTAAAAATAATATGATCATGTGTGTATATATACTTTGTGGATAAATAAAATGCACACACATATATTTAATCCTTTAAGGACAAATAAGTCATTTATTATCCCCATGTTTATTAAATATATCATTCTTGAAAGAATGAGATTTAATTAAACATTAACATTATTTTCATGAATATATAAAATCTTTTTAATATTTAATATTTCATCTTTTTAATGATTAATTAAATAATAAATACACATTCCATTCAATTTGATGAAAAAAATCTCTCTAATTTAAAAAACTCTTCAAGAGTTTTGATTTTATTCAATGTAACTTAATAAATATGAAGAATAATGAAATTTCATTCATTTTTTCAAACCGTGGGATAATAGAAAAATTCTATATTATTCATTTTGTGAACTATAATGGTTATATATTATATTTATTATTTAGTGTTACCCATATAGTAATTTATCAAGTTGGGTGAAGTTATCATAATTTTGAATGTACTTTAAAAATTTAAACCCGCTTGGGATATATATATGTATATATTGATTGTGTAATCAATATTACACTATATGAATACAAAAATATGATCAATTAGACATAACCTAAATCTATATGTTTCCAAATTCATAAGAAATAACATTTATTATAATGAGCTCATATATATTCAACAGTCTTATTAATTTGGAGAAATACTCCAAATCTTTATAAGTTAAACACAAAACATTTTGATTTAATCACTTTTTGACAATTATTTTGATGTCAATATATATAATATTGTATTTTTATCAATTTTTTAGAATCAATCAAAATTTGAAATATATCTTGAAAATAAATCAATTATATCTCATAATTTATTTGGTACCAGTGTCACTTCTGGGAACAAATCTTGATTTTTTGTTGATATATTAATTTTCCAATTTTGTGAAAAAAGTTCATTATTTTTTTATTCTCACAATGAATGATGATTTTATATAATAATTTCAACCACACCTATGATGTGAATAATAAATATACTAGACTTTATTTTCATCACTATACAATTGAATTATTTAGATAAGTATTATTAGAATTTCATTAATGGTTCTATAGGACCATTTTATATAATATATGGGACACTCAATATTTATTTTAATTAATATAAAAAACTTGCGATATATATCCACCATCAAAAATCATACCTATGGCCATTTCATTGATGCATCAATCATAAAATATATGTTTGATTCACATGGTAGTTCAGTACACGAATAAATATTCCATAATTAATACATTATATTAATAAAATAAATTTACCTTAAAAATAACTGGTAATGATATAACTAATTTACCTTAATAATAGGTAACCTATGAAAAATGATCATATAGGGATAATTCTTACAATAATGAAGTGAAAAAAATTATCCAATAAGTGAAAATTTAGTAAACATATATCTATTAATTAAAATTTTGATTCTATTTGAGATAGATGTCTAAATTTAATCAATAAATTAATGATCATGTTTAAATTTATCAATTTTTTTTTCATTATAATTAATCTTAAATCACCCATATTATCACGTATATAATTAATGTATCAAGATTAAAAAACTTCAAGTCAACTCAAACAGTTTTTCTTACACATTAAATGCATGCCAATAAAACGCCTAATTTATTGGATAACGTGTGTTAATTAATTTGATAAATTCATTTTGAATTCCAAATTAATGATGGCTTGTGTGTGTGTAAATTAAATAAGACAACGTCTTATTTTCTTTTGGGGTTATTTCACTGTGTGGAGGAGAGAACCCTCAAAGTTTTTCTTCTTCCTTCTTGGAGAACGTGAAGAATGACGAAGAACGCCGACCTCTGACGAAAGATGACGAAGAACGCTAGTTCCTCAGAGATCGACGACGTGACGCCGACGATCCTCTTCTCCGCGACGCCGTGTACTACGATGCTAATGATCCTCTTCCGTGACGCCGTCTTCCACGACGTCTTTTCCCACGACGATCCTCACTCGACAACTTCTTCGAGGCATGGGTTTGGAATTCTATTCGTGACTATTCTTGCCATTCTTCGTCTTTATTCTTTATAGCCTCCTATTTTCGGATTAACGGGAGGAGGCTGGACCGCACGAACATGGACGACCCTCCTCCCCCTTTTTGATGTTGTGTTTGTCGCGGCACGAACAAAGGTAGCGCGGTGCAACAACACCGCGCGGAAAAAAAGAAGAACAGGAAAAGAAGCGTGGCGCCGTCACGCGGTGCCGTTGAGTCTGAACAAAACCGCGACCGGAGTCGGGGCCGGAGAGGTGATTCGAAGACTCCGAAGTTTTTTTTGGTGTGCGGATCGACGAGCAATGACTAAGTGGGCCGAAAAGGCGTTTTTGAACCCTTCGCAGTAATCTTCGGGTCTCGGGAGAGCCGCAGGCACAGACGGCGGAAAAAACGGACTACCGGAGCGCGTCTGGTGGTCCGTAGAAGGCGGTGAGCCGCCGTGGCTGAGGACACGGCCGCGGCTGGACGACCGGATCCCGCGGCCGCTCGGGATCCGGGGAGACGCGGCGGCCAGCGCCGCGTACAGTACCAAGGGGCTAGGGCAGTGCACCCCACCCCCCGCGTCTGCTCAGCGCGCGGCACCCACTGAGCCGGACCGGCCGCCCCGGGCCACGCCGGCAGGATAACTTGTTGGGGGGGGGGGGGGTTGTCCCGGGCCCAGACCCCCCATTTCGGACTGTTTTCAGTATTTTTCCCATATCATGGGCTTAGGACCTCCGATCTCCACACCGTCAGTTGCGTTGGGATCCTTGGATTGAGACGGTCGTTTCGGTATACTGCACTCAAGGTTTCAGAAAACTTTGGGTATGGAGGGGTTGGTTTGAACACGAAACCAACCGGGCCCTCGGAGCAGAAACACTTATAACATGAGCTCTGGACATCCGATTGACATGCCATTGACTTTTTTGGATTTGTCTTAGTGAGACGGACCTTTTGGATTACTATGATCGAGGTTTGGACGCAGTTGGAGTGCGGTCAGGTTGTTTTGACTTAAAAGCCAACCGGGCCCCTGGAACTAAAAAGACAATAACTCTTAGACCGGGTGCCCGATTGACGCGCCGTTTGTCGAGTTGTGTTCCTTTTGATGAGATGGAAATTTGGGATACATCAACTCTAGACTACGTGTTAGTTGATTTATCGAACTCTTGGCTCGTGGAGTAGACCCTCCCAGAATGAGCGTGTTGTGTGCGGAAACCCTAGAGCTGACTGCGTCTGCGACGACGATGACTTCCGTACTGGAATCCTCTGTGGGTTCGACGATGGCAAAAACCATACAAGAATCCTCCGTGGGTTCGTCAGTGATGTCTACGGTACTTTTAATCATTATGAAACCCTAGAGTGGGCTGAGACTTGACCAATGCTGATCGATCGACTCGGGGTGTTTCGGATAGCCCAATGGGGAGCGCTTGGTTGTAGTGACAGACCCATGGCGGAGGAGCACTTGGTTGTAGCGGAAGACCTGTGGTACTCAACAGAAGGAGTATCTCTAGTGGCTATGAGGGGGAGCACTTGGTTGTAGCGGTAGACCCACGGTGGAGGAGCGCTTGGTTGTGGCGGCAGACCCGCTGTACTCAACAGAAGGAGTACCTCTGGAGGCTATGAGAGGGAGCACTTGGTTGTAGCGGCATACCCATGGTGGGAAGCGCTTGGTTGTAGCAGTAGGCCCACAGTACTCGACAGGTGGAGTACTAAAGCAGTCCAAAGTTAATGGGAAGCGCTTGGTTGTAGAGGAAGTCCCACTGTACTCGATAGAGGAGGATTTTCCCCAGCAGCTATGGTTTCGACATCATGATTAAATCCTATTTTGAGTTGAGTCTTGACCTTAAATCATTATCTTCGATATGATTGACTTTCTTTCCTATGTGGATTGGGTTGTCTTATCCTGTGTGGATTGGTTGTACTATCCTGTGTGGACGTGATCGAACTTGGGCTCGGATGTTGGAGCCGAACTGGGATTGATGACTTGGGAATATGTATGGGCATATACCTAAGTAGTGTTGGATGTTACTTCGTGATTGTATATTTTCATTGTGGTTTATCCTTTGTGGGTTCAGGGAGACTTTTGGGGGTCTCGGGGTCCCTATAGAGTATTGTATACTCACCCCTGCATGGGCTTCGCCCGCACTACGTTGTGTTGGTTGCAGACGATGGACATCACTGATCAAGGTTGAGGCTTGTAGAGATGGACGGTTCCCAGAGGAGGAACCCACGATGAGTCGGTTCCCGGACGTGGATATCACGACATGTTGGTACCTGGAGGTGGACCACTGGACGGGACACATACAGGGTGGACGGAAGGACCCGAGGAGATGGGGAGGCTATCTGTACCCACCCTTCAGGTGGGATTTCCAGTGGACGGCTCGGCGTTGCTGCTTTACTTTTCAATTGGTGTAATTCCTTTCCAGTTGTACTTTACTTTCAGTTTGTGTTTGTATTCTGGTCCAGTTACTTTTCCAGACTTACTTGTACTCAGTTTACTTAGTGTTTACTTCTACTGGCTTACTCTATGGTGTTGTTTACCTTCTAAAGGCAATGCCTTCCCCTTTTTGTCAGGACTTATGCCTTTGGTGCTGGTCGCCAGCCCCTGGCCTATGGAAGGCGGGCTTGGGGTAGTCACTACATGGGCCCCGAGGACGGGTCTTGACAAATTGGTATCATCGTGGTTTGGTTCTACCGCAGAACTCAGGACTCTGATCTTTTTTCCATGTGAAGCAATAGTGTTAAGGGTATTTAGTGTGGTTAACAGTCCAGGGAGTCCAGTGTTGGTGCGACAGCTGACGTATCGGTACACTAGGACCCAGACTTCTGATTTCTGACTCAATGCACAAAAATATTTATTGCATGTGCATTTAAAAAGTTTTCCTTGTGATTACTTTGTGTCAGCTCACTAGGTATACTGTTTTGACCGTGGCGCACCTGTTTCTTTTCAGGATGTCCCCACGACGACAGCCAGATAGGGTTCCGAGTTTTGTACGTACTGACAGCCCGCTGAGCGACGAGGCCTCACTACAGGTCCCTCTTCCAGTTGAGGCACCAGAGGAGGAACCAGCTGTACTACCACCCGTTGGGCCACCAATGCCACCTACCCCAGTGGTAGGCGATTCACGCCGTTTGAGTGCGCTACACGAGTTCCAGCGCCAGAGGCCACCCAAGTTCCATGGGTAGATGGACCCTCTGGCAGTCGAGGACTGGCTGGAGGCTGTAGTTTGAGTCTTCAGGTTAGTGGGGACACCAACTGACCACATGGTGATCCTTCCGGCGAGCCTCCTGCACGTGGCAGGGGCAGAGGTTCGATCGAGGCGTACCGCAAGGAGGAGGAGACCGTGGTAGGGGAGGTGGCCATGCAGTTGGAGCTGGACGACGCTTCGAGGTGTTGCCACCACGACCACCACCAGGGAGAACACCCCGACCACAGGGAATGGGTGGACAGGGGAGAGCTCAGCTTCAAGAAGCTGAGGCCTATGATCATGGAGCTCCAGGAGCAGATGGACAGGAGCAGGACTAGTTCTAGGCATGGAGGCTTTTGTTGATGGTTCTTCTAGATTTCTTTTTATTGTGGTTGTATGTGTCTTTGTACTTGAGATTCAGTAATAAAAGACACCTTTCTTGTGGCGTTTATTTTACTGTCCTCTCTTTATGTTGTTACTGGGAGGTTCCGGTTTAAAAACCGTTGACTTGACCCTCACTTTGAGATACCTAATAGAGGAGAACTAGTGACCACACACTGATGCCGATAGTGTGACTCAACCCTTGGAGGCGAGTGTAGCGGTTGGATCTCTTGGTAGTAGTGTCGAGGCCTTACGACGTCATCCTTGGTATGGATTAGTATCATCCATGTCGGGATTGACTGTATTAGGCAAAGAACGTGGTTCATCTAGGGGATGAGACCAGATTTATCTTATCAGCAAGGAATAAATCTTAGCAGCTCTTGTAGGACTAGAGAAGGTCCAGGCCATCCAAGAGAGGATGAGGATAGCTCAGAGCCGGTAAAAGTATTGTGCTGACAGGAGGCAGATACCACTAGAGTTCGAGGATGACGACCACGTTTTCTTGCGGGTCTCACCTCGACGTGGATTACGAAGTTTTAGCCACGACGGAAAGTTATCTTTGCGCTTCATCGGACCCTTCTCGGTCCTCAACAGGGTAGGCGAGGTGGTTTACCACTGGACCCATCCACCTCAGTTACATCAGGTGCACGACATTTTTCCTCGTATCTCAGCTGAGGAGATACGTGCACGACCCGACGCATATCATCGACCATGGGGAGATGGACTTTGACGATGGGGAGACTTTCACAGAGGTTCTAGTGGAGAACGAGGATCGACAGGAGTGGGTCCTACGTGGATGGTCGATCCCTTTGGTGAGCTTTCACTGGCAGCACGGGAAGCTCCAGGAGGGCACATGGGAGCGGGAGGCCCAGTTGCGTGCTCAGTACCACTTTTGTTTCCCTAGTTTGTGTTATATCTTTACGGGGATGTAAAGCCCTGAGGTGGGAGTAATGTAAAGACCCATAAATTTCATGGGAAATTTTTTTCTTAATTTTTTTTGGGATTTTAAGAGTATGAAATTTCTGACGGCACCTGATTTCGAGGCCCGGTGTGCCCAGAATCAATTTCCGAAGTTTAGCTCGGGTACATTCAGTGAACGAATGAGTGGGTTTTCCTAACATTTGAACCGGTGCTCAGAATCTAAATATGAGGGAAACAGTGAAACCACAACACCGGTAATTGCTTAGGAACACCTTATCCGAAGGAGCGTTTGCTCAGGTGGTGATGTAAAAAAAGGGTGAGGAATAAAAATATAATTGTTTTATATTTTTATTTCTTTACAAAGCGGTTTAAGTGAAATTAAGTTATGTCACAAATTAATTTCTGTCTACCTTGTGGATAACATCCATGTGAGGAAGTTGGGGTGGGGCCCACATGATCCCCCACCTTTCAATTCTCTAAACTCCCCATTAATCACTCACACCTCCCCAGTTTTAATGTCAAGTCAACTCAAGAAGTTTTTTCTTCCACATTAAATGCATGCCAATAAAACACCTAATTAATTGGATAACGTGCCTTAATTAATTTGATGAATTCATTTTGAATTTCAAATTAATGATGGCTTGTGTGTGTTTAAATTAAATAAGACAATGTCTTACTTTTTTGGGGTTATTTTGCTGTGTGGAGGAGAGAACCCTTGAAGTTTTTCTTCTTCCTTAATGGATAACGTGAAGAATGATGAAGAACGCCGGCATTTGAAGAAAGATGATGAAGAAGGCTAGTTCCTCGGATATCGACGACGTGACGCCAACGATTTTATTCTCCACGACACCGTGTACCGTGACACCCACGATCCTCTTCTGCGACGCTGTCTTCAGCGACGTCTTTTCCCGTGAAGATCCTCTCTCGACAACTTCTTCAAGGTAGGGGTTTGGATTTTTGTTCGTGATTATTCTTTCCGTTCTTTGTCTTTATTTTTTATGGCCACCTATTTTTTGATTAACGGGAGGAGGCCGTACTGCACGAACACGGATGACCCTCCTCCATCTTTTTGATTTTGTGTTTTTCATGGCATGAACAAAGGTAGCGTGGTGCAACGACACCGCGCGGAAACAAAGAAGAATGGGTGAAGAAGCGCGGCGCCGTCGTGCGGCGCCGGTGAGGCCGAACGAAACCGCGACCGGAGTCGGGGCCGCAGAGGCGATTTGAAGACTCCATAGTTTTTTTTGGTGTGTGGATCTATTAGTGATGACGAAGCGGGCCACAAGGTAGTTTTGAACCCTTCGCAGTAATCTGCGGGTCCCGGGAGAGCCGCAGGCGCAGACGGCGGGCAAAACGGACCACTGGAGCATGTCCGGTGGTCCGCGGAAGGCGCTGTCGATAGGAGCCGCCGCGGCGGCGGCAGGACGACTGGATCCCGCGATGACGCGAGATCCGCGGGAGACGCGGCGTCCAGTGCCGCGTCTGGTACCAAGGGGCTGGGGCATGGCACCCCCCCGCGTCCGCTCAGCACGCGACACCCGTTAAGCCGGACTGGCCGCACCGGGCCGCCCGCGCCGCCGAGGCCGGACCGTGCCGCGCTAGCCGGGCTGGGCCGCGCCCTGATGGGCCGGACCTGGACTCAGGTTGGGTCGAACTGGGTCGGGCCGACCCAGGGGTGAGGGGTTGGGCCGGGCCGGGCCTGGCCCAGACCCCCCATTTCGGGCTGTTTTCAGTATTTTGCCCATATCTTGGGTTTCAGACCTCTGATCGATGCACCATAAGTTGAGTTGAGATCCTTGAATTGAGACGTTCGTTTTGGTATACTACACTCATGGTTTTGGAGAACTTTGTGTATGGCTGGGTTGGTTCGAACACGAAACCAACCGGGCCCTCAGAGCGGAAACGCTTATAACTTGAGCTCCGGACGTCCGATTGACGTGCCGTCAACTTTGTTGGATTTATCTTAGTGAGGAGGACCTTTTGGCTTACTTTTCTCGACATTTGGACATAGTTGGAGTGCATTCGAGTTGGTTTGACTTAAAAACCAACCAGGCCCCTGGAACGAAAAATCCAATAACTCTTAGACTGGGCGCCCGATTGACGCGTTTTCTGTCGCGTTGTGTTCCTTTTGACGAGACAGAACTTTGGGATACATTAAATCCGGACTACATGTTAGTTGATGTATCTACCTCTTGGCTCGTGTAGTGGACCCTCCCGAAATGAGCGTGCTGTGTGAGGAAACCCTAGAGATGGCTGTGTCTGTGACGACAATGACTTCCGTACTAGAATCCTCCTTGGGTTCAACGATGGTGAAAACCGTACGGGAATCCTTTGTCGGTTCGAAGGTGACGTCTACTGTACTTTTAATCATTATGAAACCCTAGATATGGCTGAGACTTTACGAATTCTGATCGATCGACTCGGGGTGTTTTAGATAGCCCAATGTGGAGCGCTTGGTTGTAGCGGCAGACCCACGACGGTGGAGCGCTTGGTTGTAGCGGAAGACCCGCAGTACTCAACAGAAGGAGTACCTCTGGAGGCTATGAGGGGGAGCGCTTGGTTGTAGCGGCAGAGTCACGGTGGAGGAGCTCTTGGTTGTAGCGGCAGACCCATGGTGGTAAGCACTTGGTTGTACCAGCAGGCCCACAGTACTCGACAGGTGGAGTAATACAGCAGTCCAAGGTTAATGGGAAGCGCTTGGTTGTAGCGGCAGACCCACTGTACTCGATAGAGGAGGAGTTTCCCCAGCAGCTATGGTTTCGACATCATGATTAAATCCTGGTTTGAGCTGAGTCTTGACCTTAAATCATTATCTTCGATATGATTGACTTGCTTTCCTATGTGGATTGGGTTGTGTTATCCTGTGTGGATTAGTTGTGCTGTCCTGTGTGGACATGATCGAACTTGGGCTCGGATGTTGGAGATGAACTGGGATTGATGACTTGGGTATATGTATGGGCATATACCTAAGTAGTTTTGGATGTTACTTCGTGATTGTATTTATTCTTTGTGGTTTATCCTTTGTGGGTTCAGGGAGACCTTCGGGGGTCTTGGGGTCCCCACTGAGTATCGTATACTCAACCCTGCACGGGCTTCGCCCGCACTACGTTGTGTTGGTTGCAGACGACGGACATCACTGATCGAGGTTGAGGCTTGTAGATCTGGATGGTTCTCAGAGGAGGAACCCACGACGAGTCCGTGCTCGGAGGTGGATATCACGACGAGTTGGTACCTGGAGGTGGACCATTGGATGGGACGCATACAGGGCAGACGACAGGACCCACGGATCTGAGGAGGCTATATGTACCCACCCTTCATTTGGGATTTCCAGTGGACGGCTCGGCGTTGCTGCTTTACTTTTCAGTTGCTGTACTTCTTTTCTAGTTGTACTTTACTTTCAGTTTGGGTTTGTATTCTGGCCCACTTACTTTTCCGAACTTACTTTTACTCAGTTTACTTAGCATTTACTTATTCTAGCTTACTCTATGGTGTTGTTTACATTCTAAAGGAAATTCCTTCCCCTTTTTGTCGGGGATTATGCTTTTGGTGATGGTCGCCAGCCCATGGCCTATGGAAGGCGGGCTTGGGGTAGTCACGACATGGGCCCCGAGGACGGGTCTTGACAAATTGGTATCAGAGCGGTTCGGTTCTACCACAGAACTCAGGACTCTGATCTTTTTTCTATGTGAATCAGTAGTGTTAAGGGTATTGAGTGTGGTTATCAGTCCAGGGAGTCCAGTGTTGGTGCGGCGGCTGACGCATCTGTACACTAGGACCCTGACTTCTGATTTATGACTCAATGCATGAAAATATTGATTGCATGTGTGTTTCAAAAGTTTTCTTTGTGATTACTTTGTGTTAGCTCACCAGGTATACTGTTTTGACCATGGCACACCTGTTTCTTTTCAAGATGGCCCCATGATGGAAGCTAGCTAGGGTTCCAAGTTTTGTATGTACTGACAGCCCGCCGAGCGACGAGGCCTCAGTATAGGGCCCTCTTCTAGTTGAGGCACCAGCGGAGGCACCAGCGGTACTACCACCCATTGGGCCACCGATGCCACTAGCCCCAGTGGTAGGCGATGCACGCCGGTTGAGCGCGCTACACGAGTTCCAACACCAAAGGCCACCCAATTTCCATGGGGATACGGACCCTCAGGTAGCTGAGGACTGGCTGGAGGCTGTAGTTTGAGTCTTCAGGCTAATGGGGACACCAAATGACCACATTGTGATCCTTGCGGAGAGACTCCTACACGCGGCAGAGGCAAAGGTTTGATCGAGGCGGACCGCAAGGAGTAGGAGACCGTGACAGGGGAGCTGGATGTGCAGCTGGAGGTGGACAACGCTTTGAGGTGTTGCCACCACCACCACCAGGGAGAACACCCCGACCGCAGGGAACGGGTGGACATGGGAGAGCTCAACTTCAGGAAGCTGAGGCCTATGATCATGGAGCTCCGGGAGAAGATGGATAGGAGCGGGAATAGTTCCAGGCATGGAGGCCTTTGTTGATGGTGATTATAGATTTCTTTTTATTGTGGTTGTATGCGTCTTTGTACTTGAGCTGTAGTAATAAAAGACACCTTTCTTGTGGCTTTTACTTTCCTGTCCTCTCTTTATGTTGTTACTGAGAGGTTCCGGTTTAAAAACCGTTGACTTGACCCTCACTTTGAGATACCTACTAGAGGAGACCCAGTGACCACACACTGATGCCGACACTGTGACTCAACCCTTTGAGGTGAGAGTAGCGGTTGGATCTCTTGGTGGTAGCGTCGAGGCCTTACGACGTCATCCTTGGTATGGATTAGTATCATCCATGTTGGGATTGACTGTATTAGGCAAAGAACGTGGTTCATCCAGGGGATGAGACCAGATTTCTCATATCGGAAAGGAAGAAATCTTAGTAGCTCTTGTAGGACTAGATAAGTTCCAGGCCATCCAAGAGCGGATGAGGATAGCTCAGAGCCAGAAAGAGTCTTGTGCTGAGAGGAGGAGGAAGCCACTAGAGTTCGAGGATAGCGACCATGTTTTCTTGCAGGTCTCACCTCGATGTGGATTACTGAGTTTTAGCTATAGCGGCAAGTTATCTCCGTGATTCATCGGACCCTTATAGGTTCTCAACAGGGTAGGCGAGGTGGTTTACCACTGGACCCATCCACCTCAGTCGCATTAGGTGCACAAAGTTTTTCCTCGTATCTCAGTTGAGGAGATACGTGCACGACCCGACACATATCATCGACCATGGGGAGCTGGAATTTGACGATGGGGCGACTTTCACATAGGTTCTAGTGGAGAATGAGGATTGACAGGAGTGGGTTCTATGTGGATGGTTGAGCCCTTTGGTGTGCTTTCAATGGAAACTCTAGGAGGGCACATGGGAGCGGGAGGCCCAGTTGCGTGCTCAGTACCAGTTTTGTTTCCCTAGTTTGTGTTATAGCTTTATGAGGGCGTAAATCCCTGAGGTGGGAGTAATTTAAAGACCCGTAAATTTCAAGGGAAATTTTTTTATTCATTTTATTTGGGATTTTACGAGTACGTAATTTCTGACGGCACCTGATTCCGGGGCCTGGTGTGCCCGGAATCAATTTTTGAAGTTTAGCTCGGGTACGTTCAGTGAACGAACGAGTGGGTTTTCCTAACTTTTGAACCAGTTCTCAGAATAGAAATTCGAGGAAACGATGAAAACACAACGCCGTTAATTTCTTAAGAACACCTTATCCGAAGGAGCATTTTCTCGGGTGGTGATGTAAAAAAAAGGGTGAGGAATAAAAATATAATTGTTTTATATTTTTATTTCATTACTAAGCGGTTTAAGTGAAATTAAGTTATGTCACAACTTAATTTCTCTCTACCTTGTGGATAACATCCATGTGAGGGAGTTGGAGTGGGGCCCACACGAGCCCCCACCTTTCAATTCTCTAAACTCCCCATTAATCACCCGCACCTCCCCCGTTTTAATATCAAGTCAACTCAAGCAGTTTTTCTTCCACATTAAATGCATGCCAATAAAACACCCAATTAATTGGATAACGCATGTTAGTTAATTTGATGAATTCATTTTGAATTTCAAATTAATGATGGTTTGTGTGTGTGTAAATTAAATAAGACAACGACTTATTTTTTTGGGGGTTATTTCGCTATGTGGAGGAGAAAACCCTCGAATTTTTTCTTCTTCCTTATTGCATAACGCAAAGAATGACGAAGAACGCCGACATTCGATAAAAGACGATGAAGAACGCTAGTTCCTCGGAGATCGACGACGTGATGCCGACGATCCTCTTCTCCACGACGTCGTGTACCGCGACACCCATGATCCTCTTCTGCGACACCGTCTTCCGCGGCGTCTTTTCCCGCAATGATCCTTGCTCGACAACTTCTTCGAGGTAGGGGTTTGGAATTCTGTTCGTGATTATTCTTGCCGTTCTTCGTCTTTATTCTTTATGGGCACCTGTTTTTGGATTAACGGGTGGAGGCCGAACCGCACAAACACTACCGACCCTCCCCCACCTTTTTGATGTTGTGTTTGTTGCGGCATGAACAAAGGTAGCGCGGTGCAACGACACCACGTGAAAACAATGAAAAACCAGCGAAGAAGCCCGGTGCCGTCGCGCGGCGCCGTTGAGGCCGAATGAAACCGCAACCGGAGTTGGGGCCGCAAAGGTGATTCGAATACTCCACAGTTTTTTTTGGTGTGTGGATCGATGAGCGATGACGAAGCAGGCCTCAAGGGCATTTTGAACCCTTCACAGTAATCTTAGGGTCCCGGGAGAGCCGTAAGCGCAGATGGTGGGAAAAACGGATCACTAGAGCGTGTCCGGTGGTCCGCGGAAGGCGCTACCAGTAGGAGCCACAACGGCGGCGGCATGACGATTGGACCCCGCATCGACGCGGGATCTGTGGGAGACACGGCGGCCAGCGCCGTGTCCGGTACCAAGGGGATGGGGCAGGTCACCCCCCCGCGTCTGCTCAGCACGCGACACCCGCTGAGCCAAACTGGCGGCACCGGGACGGGCCGCGCCGGGAGGGCCGGGCCGGGCCACACACTAATGGGCCAGACCCAGACCCGGGTTGGGTTGACCCGGTTCGGGCTGACCCAGGGGGGGAGGGGATGGGCCGGGCCAGGCTGGGCCCAGACCCCCCATTTCAGACTGTTTTTAGTATTTTTCCCATATATTGGGTTTCAGACCTCCAATAGATGCACCGCCAATTGAGTTGGGATCCTTGGATTGAGACGGTCGTTTTGGTATACTTCACTCAAGGTTTTGGAGAACTATGGGTACGGCCGGGTTGGTTCGAACACAAAACCAACCAGGCCCTCGGAGCGGAAACGCTTATAACTTGAGCATCAGACGTCCGATTGAAGTTCCGTCGAATTTGTTGGATTTCTATTAGTGATACAGACCTTTTGGATTACTCCGATTCATCTTTGTACATAGTTAGAGTGTGGAAGAGTTGGTTTGACTTAAAATCAACCGGGCCCCTGGAACGAAAAAGCCAATAACTCTTAGACTGGGCGCCCGATTGACACGCCGTCTGTCGCATTGTGTTCCTTTTGACGAGACAGAACTTTGAGATACATCAACTCCAAACTACGTGTCAGTTGATGTATCGAACTCTTGGCTCATGGAGTGGACCCTCCCGGAACGAGCATGCTGTGTGCGGAAACCCTAGAGCTGGCCGCATCTGCGGCGATGATGACTTCCATACTAGAATCCTCCGTGGGTTCGACGATGGAGAAAACCATACGGGAATCCTCCTTGGGTTCGACAGTGACATCTATGGTACTTTTAATCATTATGAAACCCTAGAGATGGCTGAGACTTGACGACTGCTGATCGATCGACTCGGGGTGTTTCAGATAGCCCAGTGGGGAGCGCTTAGTTGTAGCGGCAGACCCACGACAGAGGAGCGCTTGGTTGTAGTGGCATAACCATGGTACTAAAAAGAAGGAGTACCTCTGGAGGCTATGAGGGGGATCTCTTGGTTGTAGCGGCAGACCCATGGTAGAGGAGTGCTTGGTTGTAGCATCAGACCCACGGTACTCAACAGAAGGAGTACCTCTGGAGGCTATGAGGGGGAGCGCTTTGTTGTAGCGACAGACCCATGGTGGGAAGCACTTGTTTATAGAAGCATGCCCATAGTACTCGACAGGTGGAGTACTACAACAGTCCAAGGTTAATGGGAATCATTTAGTTGTAGCGGCAGGCCCACTGTACTCGATAGAGGAGCAGTTTCCCCAGCAGCTATGGTTTCGACATCATGACTAAATCCTGGTTTGAGCTGAGTCTTGACCTTCAATCATTATCTTCGATATGATTGGCTTTATTTCCTATGTGGATTGGGTTGTGTTATCATGTGTGGATTGGTTGTGCTATCTTGTGTGGACGTGATCGAACTTGGGCTCAGATGTTGGAGCCGAACTGGGATTGATGACTTGGATATATGTATGGGTATATACCTAAGTAGTGTTGGATGTTACTTCGTGATTATATCTTTTCTTTGTGGTTTATACTTTGTGGGTTCAGGGAGACCTTCGGGTGTATCGGGGTCCCTAGTGAGTATTATATACTCACCCCTACACAGGATTCGCCCGCACTAAATTTTGTTGGTTGCAGACGATGGACATCACTGATCGAGGTTGAGGCTTATAGAGTTGGACGGTTCCCAGAGGAGGAACCCACGACGAGTCGGTTCTCGGAGGTGGATATCACGACGAGTCGGTACTTGGAGGTGGACCCCTAGACGGGATGCATACAGGGCGGACGACAGGACCTGAGGAGCTAAGGTGACTATCTGTACCCACCCTTCAGGTGAGATTTTCGGTGGACGACTCGGCGTTGTTGCTTTACTTTTCAGTTGCTGTACTTCCTTTCCAGTTGTACTTTACTTTCAGTTTGGGTTTGTATTCTAGCCCACTTACTTTTACGCACTTACTTGTAATCAGTTTACTTAGTGTTTACTTCTGCTGGCTTACTCTGTGGTGTTGTTTACTTTCTAAAGGCAATGCCTTCCCCTTTTTGTCGGGACTTACGCCTTTGGTGCTGGTCGCCAGCCCTTGGCCTTTGGAAGGCGGGCTTGGGGTAGTCACGGCACGGGCCCCTAGGATGGGTCGTGACACATTCTAGAATATATTTACTAGGGATAGGATCCCCCATATATTTTAAGACTAATGAATATGTATTTGACAAGAAATGTGATTGAATATTTAGGGTTTATGACGGATCGCTCATCAGGGTCATGATTATAATAGAATATATTTTCTCAATATTATCCACTTTAAAAAATAAATGGAATATAAGTTGATCAATTTATATGATTTATCAAATATTCATGGTTGATAATATGAATTTTATAAAATATTTAATGAAAAATTTCATTCACTTTCAAGGATAAAATGAAACCACTAAAATTACCTTCATATTAGGAAATTATTTTGATACGCTATTTATTACATTTCGTGATTCCTGAAAAATAATCAATGATTTATCAATAATGATAATCACATGAAAAAAATACTTATTATATTTATAATGATGATTATTTTTTAAACACTTTATATAGAAAAATTAATTACATAATTTGTATTTAATCTTTAAAGTTATGAATCCACCATGAAATCTAAGAAAATAAAAACCTTTTCATGTGATGATGTAGATTCAATTATCTGACATAATTATGTTGATCTATAAGAAAAAATAAATATATTTTTTTGTTTTACATTATTTCTATTAAAATGGAAAATTTCATAAATATAAATATTACTCATAATAATGTCAAAAGTCATTATTTTAATGACACACTAGGAATTTTTTTAATAAAAATAAATAATACATCTCTATTAACTTATATCCTTTAGGGATGTAATATCTTATAAATATTTTATAAAATATATTTTATTATATGATATGTATATACTCATACCATTTCATTTATATTTACTTTAAAATTAATTATGATATTTTAATATTGATTTTCGTTAAAATAACTTATGATGGTTATATTATTAATATTATTATTTATTTTCCTCATGAAATTATAATCACAAAATATCTTATTTACCACGATAGTGATTTAAAAAATAGTTATATTAATATTCACATTGAGGAATAAAAAAATATTTAATAAATATTCACATTAACATTAGGGAATGAAATAATATAAATTGATTGGTAATTTTGGTGTCTTCAAGGCCAATAATGTGAAAATATTGTTCAATAGTTTAATGTACTTCATGGAATGATATTATCTATTTTTTGAATTATTACTATTAATGCGGTCCTTTAGGGGAACTTGATTTCTTTATATATTTTACATATATGATTCATAAAATTATGATACATCAGGGTATGTAATAATCATTTTGAAATATTTCTTCAAGAAATCACAAGGTAAAGTATTTTTAATTTTTTTTCACCTCAATAATTCAAAAAATAACTTTGTTTTAGGAGAGACAATTCATACTTTGTTGTTGAAAAAAATGATTAACACATATTCAAGAAGGAAATATATCATGTTGGTGATAGTGATATAGACCACACTACAATGAACCTCCCTGCATAGAAGATGACCATTTCACTCGGCCCATTAGTATGAAAATGTATTTCAACAACTGAAATCCATAAATAATAGCTTTTTTAGTTTTATAGAGTTGAAGGAAATCAAGTTTAATAATATTTTCCTTGAATATTATAACTTGATTAAAAAAATCATATATTGTCTAATAGAACTTATTTATATACTGTTTTATTAAATTGGGATATGAAAGACAAGAAAAAATAGAGTTTTTGGGTTGTGATTGTAAGAATTTTTCACAGTGAATCCACTCAATTAGTTGTGAATAATGATCATGTTGAAAACCTTCTATATTGGATTGAAACCATGTGTTACCCTATATTTAGTATATCATTTAATCAGTAGGTTAACATTTGAAATAAATAAATAGTTGAGTCATAAAAAAATTATATGGAAATTATGACATCCATAAATATAATAATTACCAATTTTTCATATCATGAAATCATTATTACATTTTAAATTAAAATTTTATTTAAATAATTGTTATATATATATGTGTGTAACATAAAATATATAGATTTAAAAATATATTTAAATATTATTTTATTTAGAAAATATAATTAAAATTTTAAATTCTTGAATAGATATTTAAGGAAATAATTTTTATAATATATATATGAATTACATTTAATTCTATATTAATATATTTATAGTTAAATTTTAATAAAATGATTAAATTTAAAATATCATTATATTCACAAAATATGAGTTTAAATTTTAAATATGAAATAGTTGAAATTTTAAATGTAATAATACATATTTTGGGAAATAAAACTTATTATCTACATATTAATAATACTTAAATATATTATTAAATATATTATTTTATATTTAAATATATTTATTATAAATATATTGTTATAATTATATATAATTTAATATAATTAATAATTATTTTCGTTTATTATAAAAATTGAAAAGAGAAATATATAATGTGTATATATATAATGTATAAAATTAAAATCCAATATTAAAATTTGATTATAATTATAATTTCTTTTTATTTTTAATTAAAATAAATTTTAAAATAAATTTTATACATACACACATACAAACAAATGCATGCGCTCACTCACTCACACACACACACACTCTATATTTCTCTCTCCCTCTCACACACACACACACAATCGATCCCCCTAACTAAGTTGGTTGAGATAAGGGATTAATATCCTTGAAGCCTCGGAGTTGAAACCGAGTGGAAAAGAATTTCTTGTAAGGCCATCGATCCACTCCTCAATATGAATGGTCTTTGGGTCACCCCTTAATGTAAGGATTTCAAGCCACCCATTTTGTTTTATGGACTCCAAGCCAACCCTAATATCCAAGGCCTTTGGGATACTTATAAAAACTCACATAAATATATATAATTTATAATATATAAAACCATAGTAAATTGAAATCTCAAAAAAATATTATTTAAATAATTATTATGTATATATATAATTTATGTATGAATGAGTGTATATATAATATATGCAATGGATAAATTTAAGTATAATAGATTCCCAAAAATATAATTTAAATTTCAAAAATAAACAATTGAAATTTAAAATTAGAATATATTAATTTAAAAATAAGTTTCATAATTTGTTATAAAAAAATATAGATTTTATTTAAATAGAATTAAAAATATGATTATATATAAAATTAGGTTTTAATATGTTTATTGTAAATGTCTATATATAAATATATTTTAATATGCATATAGACATAAACATACACACAAACATACAAAAATACATAAATACAAACATACATGCATATATATATATATATATAAATACATCTGTCCATCCATCCATACATCTATCTATATATGCATGCATTCATGCCTATATATATTCCTTAATACATACATACATATATGCAACCATCCATGCATACATACATAAATGCAATCATACATAAAGAAATACACATACATACATACATACATACAGACACACACACACACACAAATACACACATACACACAGACATACATACATACATAAATACATACATACACACATTCACATACACACACACACACACAAAGACATACATACATAGATACATAGATACATAGATACATACATACATACATACATAGATACATACATAGATACATACATAGATACATACATAGATACATAGATACATACATACATACATACATACATACATACATACATACATACATACATACATACATACATACATACATACATACATACATACATACATACATACATACATACATACATACATACATACATACATACATACATATATACATACATAAATACATACATACATACATACATACATACATACATACATACATAGATACATAGATACACACATACATACATAGATACAGACATACATACATACATACATACATACATACATACAGACATACATACATACATACATACATACATACATACATAAATACATACATACATACATACATACATACATACATACATACATACATACATACATACATACATAGATACATACATAGATACATACATAGATACATACATAGATACATACATACATACATACATACATACATACATACATGCATACATACATACATACATACATACATACATACATACATACATACATACATATATACATACACACACACACACACATACATACATACATACATACATACATACATACATACATACATACAGACATACATACATACATACATACATACATACATACATACATACATACATACATACATACATACATACATACACACATACACACATACATACACACATACACACATACATACAGACATAAATACATACCTACATACATACATACATACATACATACATACATACATACATACATACATACATACATACATACATACATACATAACCAAATATAAGAATGTTGGGTTGCTGAGAAAGAAATAAAATGTATTTAAAACTCAAAATCCTCAAAGGCATTCAAGCATGATCAACCATTACCAAAAGGAATATTAGGTAGTGTCCCTTATACTTGGAAGGCCACATTTACCAAATTTGACATGACACTCCCCACCTTTGGAGCATCCTAGTTTTTGAAGGGAAATAAGATCAACTAGCCACTCACAAGCACGCTAGTACAAAAACACCATAAACAAATGTGTGATGCTCCCCCAAGCCATGATCACAATGTAAATTTTTTAAAGAAAACCAAACTAATAAGACTGGAAAGTAAAAGCACCTATGTCTTTAGAAACACATCCCGAACATTGGGATGAACCTATTTATTTAATGCTCAAGTCACTCTACCTATAGATGACATGAGACTGTACTATTAGGCACAAAACTCAACGATTTAACCGAACACAACTAGTTCGTTATTTCATTTAACACTTGATAGTACTGTGTATATCAACACATACTAACCGGGGGAAATAAAAGGGGTATAATGACCAAAGAAACAACCGACCATTCCCAAGGCATGTCTAACCAGCTGAAAACAAGCACTACCTATTTCTCAATCCCATAAAAAGATCATGAAAGCATGAAAACTCATCCCGAACAAGGGTGTCATTAGGATTCAAAAGTCCTACAAGGGACAACAACACATGAACGATACCAAATGTCAGAAAATAAATGGCATTAGTAAGGAATTCACATTATAAGGGTTCTACCTACCATGATCTAGCCCCTTATGAAGAACAAGCATCAACCCAAGCATTTGTTCATGCCAAACAAAATTCACTAGGCTCAAATCCAATAATCAAGACATTGATAAAGAGGAAATAACCTATGGAGAACACCTAAATATATGTTCCAAGGTAACTAAAAGGAAAATATCAAGCTACCCATACACGAGGGTTTTACCAAGGTCACCACTTATGGTTCTATTTCCAATCCCTTTATATTTATTCACATTTAATTTTTAAACATTAAAAGATTTAATACAATATCAAGTACCATTTTTGAAAACAAAAATCAATGTACTTGATTTTCAAACAACACCCCAAGGGAAAAATAGGCAAGTTTCACAAACTTCCTTTTAAAAATTTAAACATCCAGTGATATCCCATTATAAAAAAGAAATTGGGGAAAAGAAAACTATTTAGGAATTAAGGCAACTTACACAGCTCCCATTAAGCCGACCCAGGCTCTCTAAAAAGCAACCTAATAGCAGTTTATCACATGTTAAAGTCAGTAATCACCAAACTGGGTCATCCCATAAAAGCATTGTCTCAACCAACCCACATGGGACCGGTTTCACATTTCAAAGTTTAGTCAATTAATTTCAAGTCAAAAATTAAATAGCCTGCACGTCCATAAGTATTTCACAAAGCATCATGTCATTATATTTTAATATGGGTTTCCATTTACCAATTAATGAAGTTCCCATTCACTTTATGGATTGAAAATTGGATCCTATTTATCGAGACAAATTACATTTTAGAAATTAACTTGCTCAAACACACACACACACATATATATATAATGGTGAAATCAGATGAGTGGCTATCTAACAATATATAAAGCACCCATAAACTTTATAGTTTGGAATTTGGATCTCATCTAATTAAGATAAATTCACCATTCCACTTAAACTTTAGAAAACTATACATTTTATTAAAGACCTTAAAATGTATTCATATTATGATAAAAATGGTTTGAATATATGGGTTACCCTTTCCCAATTTTAAGGTGCCCATACACCTTACAATCAAAAATTGGTTCTCGATCGTTCACAACCCATATATAACAAGGAAAAACATGTCATCATAAGAATAAAACACAGAAGTCATGCTAAACAAGGTAAAATAATGGTATAATAGGCATCTAACATAAGAGCATGTTATAACAAAGAGCATGGAATATTAGCAAGCAACCCAAAAAAGCAGCATGTAAAACTATAATGCAACTACATGGCATGGAACTTGGCATGAAATGTTAATTTCAATGTGCCTAATATGATGCATGGAATGAAACTTCATTTCCATAATATTCCAAGGGTAGAAATAACATAAATTCCATACATCATAAGTAGTGGAAAGTAAAACACTCACCCTAGGTGAAATCATATCAACTGTAATAGCGAACAACATAAACAGAAATCCCGTCCCTGGTCACTTGGTCATTTCTCATACGTGGGGTGATCAGTTCCAGGAATGACTATTAACCAAGCACCATCAAATTCCTAGTCTCCCACCTACTAACACAAAATAGAAATACAAAGGATTTTTTTCCTCTAATACCACTTTGTAACATCCCGACCCGACTAAACATTAACCCGATAGTCAGATTAGTGGGTCACATGACCTCAAGAGAATTTCCCCATATTTTAGAGGAATCCGAATAGTAGTGAGGATGTAAGGATAGTTAGTGGGAAGATAATAACCTCATATTTAGAGTGTAAAACAGTTAACAGATAGTGATATCAATCAATAGATATTAGTGGAAGTAGTATAAAGCAATGATAAATAAGCGGAAGATAGATAATAAAAATATAATAAAAGCTTCCAATGTATTATATACAACATATGAATGCATGAACTGTTAATGATACAAATAAGAAAGCATTGAACCAAAAAAAAACTTTTCACATTAGAGCAATATAGGAATCAAATAAGGAAAGAACTAAAAATTCCTAAGGAAATCTCTATGAGCATCCTGAGATCCATCTCAGTCCTTTTCTCCTAACTCCTAGTACGAGCATACAACAACAAGCAATGTACAAGGTCTGCAATCCTATAAACAAGAAAGGTCTACTTGGGTACCCCACTGCAATGGAGGCATGAGTAGGGTGTGAGATATAAATCTTAGTAGGCT
The DNA here is from genome assembly GCA_963277665.1 of Viscum album. Lineage (NCBI taxonomy): Eukaryota > Viridiplantae > Streptophyta > Magnoliopsida > Santalales > Viscaceae > Viscum > Viscum album. The sequence continues at coordinate 1,890,951,615 of OY728122.1, read as the reverse complement.
AGAACCACCTGTGTCTAACCCTATCCAGACTGTGTAATAGAAATTTAACAGTGTGCAAGTATAAAGTATTAATGATATAATTGAATAAATAATTGACACCTATCTAGGTTCCAATGGGATACCCAACGACTATACTAGCTTCAGATCATTGCCGAGATATCAGTCTGATCAAGTCACCATGTATAAATATATATATTGGTTATCCTTGGGATGAGGTAAGCATGCCTCTCATATCTAAATGAAAATGCACACACACACACAGATATATATATATATATATATATATTGTAAATTTCATGAGCTAAGAATGCCTCTCATCCATAGGGAGTTATAAATAACATGATGTAAGAATGCCTCTCGTCCTTGGGGATTATATAAATAACGGAATGAGGTAAGAATTCCTCTCATCCATATATGGATACACACATACATACACACATACATACAGACATACATATAGACATACATACATACATACATACATACATACATACATACATACATACATACATACATACATACATACATACATACATACATACATACATACATACATACATACATACATACATACATACATACAGACATACACACGTACACACACACACACACACAGACGTACAGACACACACACACACACACACACACACAGAGATCCATCCATCCATCCATCCATCCGTCCATGCATCCATCCTTCCATCAATCCATCCATCCATCCATCCATCCATCCATGCATCCATCCATCCATCTATCCAGCCAACCAACCAACCATCCATCCACCCATCCACCCAACCATCATTCCATCCATCCACCCACCCATCCATTCATTAATCGATCGATTGATCGATCGATCCATCCATCCATACATGCATCTACCCATACATACATCAATACATACATGCATGCATTCATACATACATACATATAAAAATACATACATACATACATACATGCATGCATGCATGCATTCGTCCATCCATCTATCCAAACATATATACAATATCCATGCATGCATGCATGAATGCGTGGATGCATCCGTCCATCCATCCATCCATCCATCCATACATACATACATAAATACATACACTCATAAATACATAAATACATACATTCATACATACAAACATGCATACATACATACATACATCCATCCATCCATCCATCCATCTATCCATCCATCCATCCATCCATCCATTCATCCATCCATCCATCCATCCATCAATCTATCCATCCATCCATTAATCCATCCATCCATCCATCCATCCAACCAACCAACCAACCAACAATCCATCAATCCATCCACCCAACCATTAATCCATCCATTCATTGATCTATCCATCCATCCATCCATCCATCCATCCATCCATCCATCCATCAATCAATCAATCAATCCATCCATCCATCTATCCATACATCCATTAATCCATCCATCAATCCATCGATCTATTGATCCATCGATCCATCGATCCATCCATCGATCCATCCATCCATCCATCCACCCCTCAATCTTTTCATCCATCCATCAGTCTATCCATCCATCCGTCCACCCATCCGTCCCTTTGTCCATCCTTACATCCATCTATTTGTATGTCCATCTATCCCTCTATCACTCTATCCCTATATTCAGCCATCATTCCATCCTTCCACCCTTTAATCAATCAATCAATAAATCCATCCATACATCCCTTAATCAATCCATCCATCCATTCATCCATCAACTTCTCTACCAAAATATTTTCACACAAAATTTCATAAGAAATATTAAATTGAAAATAATACTCGTAAATTTTTCTTTTAAATCATGAAAAAACCCAGAAATATTTTTCAAAAATTAGTAAATTTCACCATTAATAAGTTACATATAGTTTACTTTAAAAATAAACTCCTTAGGATACCCTGTGAAATAAAAATATTTCAATAAAAACCCATAGAAATCATAGATAAATCTTGTAGATAAATTGGGACATAATTTTCTTGTCACTCTTTTAGTTACTCTTACAAGTGGAATAACCAATATGGTATACTTCCAATATAATTCTTACCCAATTTTTTAGAATTCTATAAAAAACCCAACTATTGTTGGTTTATAACGGAACCACTCATCCTTATTTTATAACAGAACCAACCATCCTTGGTTTATAAAATAACCACCCATAATCGTAAAAAATTCTTAATAACTATAACATAATCATAAAACATAAAATATTAAAAATACTAAACACTACTCTCAGAAAATATTCATTGAACCCATAGGAAAACATTTACGGATATTGAAATATCCATTCCATTTAAATACCTTTCTAAAATTACTTAGAAAAATTAAAAGAGGGTTTTTATTTGAAAAAAACACTAATTCTTGTAAAGTAATGTAAATATTAAATAATAGTTATAGTAATGAAAAACCATTAACACCGTATATATTGAAATAAAATATTCCTTTTGTATTTTTGTCAAAACCCTCCATATAAAATACATAAAAAGAATACTTTTGAAAACATTTAAAATAAAGTAAAAAAGTGATTTAAAATTTCATTTATAATCCATTCATGTCTATATATTACATTAGTCAAATAATTTTAATAATATGGAAATGCAAGAAAAATATTTAGAAAATAAACCTTTAAAAAATTTAAAACAAGGTTTTTAAAGTAAAGTGTCCCTAACCTCGAGTCTGAAAAATAATGTATGTTTTCTATCCTATGTAATAATAAAATTATATCCATTATTTAATTTATTATGAACCTTTTCAAGAGTATATTCCATTAATTTCTATTTTGTAATTATTTACTTAACCAATTGACTTCACATTATATGTTTTCATGATATTCAGCTCATATGTCCAAAATGACTTCAGTAGATTGAATATGGTAAAAGGTTTCATATTACATCATTTAAAGAATAATAGTTTTGAATTTGTTTTTAAATATTTTTTAATTTTAAAATAAACCATGATAGATGGTTATAAAAAATGAATTACATTACAATCATGGAGATGTTACATCATACATACAAAGAGTAACATTTCAAATTTTCAATGATCATTATAGAAAAAAAGTAAGAACTATTTTTTCTTTATAGAATGATAATTATATCGTAGATATTATATTATTTCTTTCAATACACTTATATATATCATCCATATGTTTCAGTAATGAAAAAGGAATCACATAGCTTTGTGGAGGTGGTAATCTACACGTACGCACGAATGACATTATAATTTTTCGATGAATGGAAAGGTAAAAAAATACATGATAAATTAATTTTCTATAATTATAAATATTTTATGAATATTATATATACATTAAATCCATCATCATAAGAAATCATGATCGTCAGTGATAGAAAATGAATTATATTTGTTCATGAACTGGTAGTCCATCGTATACCCGAATGATGGTTTTATTTACCATTACATGGAAGAGGCGATGAATACAGGTTATAAAATTAATATAATAATATAAAATTATATATAAGATAATTCTATTATTATTTCATCATGTTTGAAGAATATTTAAAGGAGTTTGAATAATAAATAAAATGAAAACACTTGGTTAAGAACTATAACTCTTCCATGAATAACCTCTTAATTTTTACACCAAAATCATTTATAGGTTAGTTTTATGATAAAAAAGGACTCTAAGATGTCATAAGGATAGTGAGGAAGGTATTTGGAATGGTCTGGGTTAAACCAAATGATTTTTTAAATGTGAACACTAGAGGATAAGGGGTGATATTTTATAAGTGATGGGAGAGAAACACTTGGAATTACATAAGATATAAAATTAATATAAATTATTTTTCATGGAAATGTGGATAGAAAATTATTAATACAAATATAGTTTGAGTATGGGTTAAAATTATCACTATGACATCTCGGACCTAGCTCACTATTGAGTAACCGAACTCAGTCGACCACATCACTTCAAGCACACCTCCCCGTACACCATAGGCTACTGACTAGTAGTAAGGGCCTAGGGTGTGATAACTGAGAGGCTATTAAATATATTAATATTGGAACAAATTAGAGATATTATATATGAATGAAAAAATGAATTATTATAAAAAAAATATGCCTGGCATCGAAAGCAATCATAATAGGAAAACACAAACAATGACTATACATATCCAGTCTGTGAATATAAAATGTAAAGTGTGTATGTATATAAAAGTAATGTAATTCTATAATAAAAAACCCAAGCCAGATTCGGCCTCAACTAGTGTATGAACATGTAACTATTTAATTAATTATAATTCAATTTATAATTATATGATCATATATATAAAGTGTCAGAAATATGATAACAAGAGGTAATAGTAATAGAGTACCCAAGGTATAACCAAGGAATCCTTGACCTCAGGGGTTGGACAACTCATAGTAGTAAATCATATAGTCTGGAAATAAGGGAATGAGTGTAATCCTAGGGGATCAACCAATTAATTCCACTATAAATGTGTCTAAGCAACTCCATGGAGATTTTCTATTTTAATCTCAAGCTAATCATGATTGGGACCAATGGGGTGTATCTACAGAGCCGTGTGTCTAAGGAAATCAAGTTGAATAAAAGGAGACTATCCAAGAAATTCTATTCATTTGGAAATGATATCCGGAGAATCATTGATAGTATGCTAAGGTATTATAGACAATGAAAAATACCATTTTCTAAGGTCGGTATCTTCCTTTAAAACTAGATCAATAAATTAGAATGGCATCCTCTGAGTGCACAAGGAATTCCCTTGGGAATCTAAGGCTAGATCAAGTATGACCTATTCTATAAAGATAAAAAATGTCCAACTCAATAGTCACCTTGTATTTATTCCATTTATATCATATATATTCATCATACATGCAATAATCATGCCATTTATTCATTCAATAGGATCATTTCATTACCTTTCACTAACATTACAATTTGTATCAAAGACATGTAACCACTATCAATTCATTTTCATAACAATTTATTAGGTTCATTCTATACCATTTATCACACATGACATAGGAATAGGACATAAAACCAATTTCATTTCAATTATAATTTAACAAGTCCAAGTGTTATCTATAAATATACATTATATTTAACAATTTAAGATTTATTTATTCAATTGAAGCACTTACCTTAACAAAGGTCAAGTCGAATGCACTAGAACTGTTCCCCAAATAATCATATTTTTTTAAAAGGTTGGGGTTGAAGCCTCATTTTTATTATTAAAGAAAATCAAAGACCTCTTTTATCTGGGAGGAGGGAGACCCATTAGATAGCCCGAAGGCTCAGTGGGCTTTTATCCCATTACATTGCTCATAGGCCCAATTTTTTGGCCCAATTTCCATTCTGTGAATAGTAAACCAACTGCTATAGTACCTGCACAGTACCGCCACTGCTACAGTGCCCTGCCACCGCTACAGTACCCGCCGATCTACAGTAACACCACTACTACAGTACCACTACAGTATTGCTACAGTGCCTGCGCCCAATGGGTTTTGAACCCCCATTTTTCATGTAGGATTACAGGGTGCTCACCACTAAGCCAAACCCCAACTAGACCAAAAAATCACGTCATTGGTTACTAAAGGAATAGAAAGATAAATAACCCTAATTGGGTGGTCCTAGTTGAGTTTTAGACTTTTAATAGTGTCATGTAACATTATTAGGTCCATTGAATATATTCTAGAAAATTAAATTAAGGTAGATAAATTTTAAATGGAAACAGAAGGTGAAAGAGGAATACTCACAAGGGAAACAATTTATAGAGGGTGATACATTAAGGGATGAAATAGAGAACACCTACCTTATTCCTGTAATATATTCCTTGTCTACAATCATCCCATAGTTTGGGCTGTACTGGAAGAAAATATATGAATGGATGAACGACCAGAAAATAGGGCATATGAGCTTGCATCAAAATATTGGCTTCAAGAGGCTTGAGAGCTCATTCAGGAGAAAAAGAGAGATGATGTCTTTTAGAAAGAGGAAAGGAAGAAGGGTTTTAAAATTATAAATCCTCAAGCTAAAAATAGTAAATTCACCCTTTTGAAATGGGTAGCATGATTTGTCCACATGGTTGGCCAAACTATGTTTCAACATTCTTGGCCCACTTTCTAAATAAAGTAACCACATGATTCATGCACATTATTTGGGAAACCTTGCACCAACCGCATGTTTTACCGTATCTAAAAATTTTAGATCCTCTGCCTAGGCATGCAGATCTGGGAACATGGTTAGTGAAACTATAAATCATTTTCTTCTTACTAGAAGTCACCACATAGTTAGGATAAAACATATGGACTAGGTGGAACAATTTATGTCTATGCGCAAGTCTGGATGATACCTCTATAAAAATATGATACCCAATATCGAACTCTAGAGGCCATTTTCGACTATTATTATATATTTTTTATCTAGAATATATAGTATACATATGATTTCTAATCAACTACACCTTCTCTGAAGTCTTCTTCATGAGACAAGGACAAATTTGCATTGCCTCTCCTACCTCTGACCAGAATAGGGGTGAACAAAAGGGATTACTTTATAAAGCCTCATAGGAAGCCATCTAATTTATCACCTGGAATCTATTATTGTAGTAAAAATCAATGAAATGGATATAATTATCCCTAGAACTACTTAAATCAAGGATTCATTCTCAAATAAAGTCCTCCAAAACCTTTGTTGTGTGTTTTTAATGGCCGTTGGTTTGGGGGTGAAAAGATATGCATAGAATAATTTGTGTACCCAAATATCTCTATATCCTCTGCAAAAACCTCAATGTGAAATGAGTATCCCTATATAAAATGATAGTAAGAGGGACCCCATTAAACTATATGATATCACATACATAAATTCTTCCTAGATCATCAAATGAGAAGGTATCCAAGATAGAAAGGAAGTATGCCTCATTTGTCAGTTGATCCATGACTACCCAAACTACGTCCCTACCTAGAGGATACCTCGATAAGGCACCTAAAAAATACATCATGAAATTATCCCATTTCCATTATGGGACTACTAATATATGTAGTAATATAGTTGGATTTTGGTGTTCTACCTTCACCTACTGTTTGGTGGAACACCAAGTGATAAAACCTGCAATCTGACGTTTCATCCTAGGCCACCAATTCTGGAAACACATATCATGATACACCTTAGAGATGCCTGTTTGAATTTCATATGGAGAAGCATGGGAATCTCACATTACTTCCTCTATAATTTCCATAGGAACCTAAACACACCTATATATATATAGGATGTCATCTCCATCAATAGACCAATCTGGAGGTGGGTCCTCACTAGAAATGTTTTCCCATTGGACCAACTCTTTATGGTTTGAAAAAAACAATCTCTTCACCCTATCAAGCGATGAAGAGGTAAATTCTAATTCTATAAGAAAGGGTTTATCCTGAATTTAATGAAATTAAAAATTTAGCTCAGATAAGAGGGCCATCAATTTCCATTTAGCATTGTCTTCCTGAATAGTTTGTTCCAGAGTTTTTTGAATCAATGCATCAGTGACCACATTGACCTTTCTAGGAATATTGGCAAGCTCAAAGTCATAATTCTGAAGGTATTCAACCCATATTCACTATTTTATATTACATTTACTCTACATAAATATATATTTAAGGATCTTGTATTTCTTATACACTACAAAGTTCTCACCCATCAGATAGTGTCTCCAACAACGCAAGGAATGAATGATAGTTGCAATATCAAGATCATGTGTTGGGTAATTAAGTTAATCAGATATCAACTAGAGAGACCTATATGAAATGAATATTTCCTCATGCATCCGCAATGCACCCATCCTGATGCCTAGTACATCATAGAACAATGTATAGCCTCTACTGGTCTCTATTAAAATCAAAATTGGCACTGAAGTCTTCCTTCCTTTCAGCTCCTAGAAGGCCTTCTCATACACTTTAGACCACAATAACTTCACACCCCTTTTAGTAATACCAGTAAGCGGTGCATCATATAATATTAAGCCCTGTATGGAATGTCTATTATACCCATCTATCCCCAAGAATCTCTATAGATCAAACATGTTCTTAGGATGATCCTAAGAAATCATAGCACTGACATTCTCTAGGTTAATTGATACTCTTGATTCCAAGATAATATGACACAAGAACTAAATTTTTTTGATCCATAAGTGGAACTTAGAAATCCTAGAATATAGCTGATTCTCTCTCGGTGTACTCAAAATGATCTCAAGATGCTTAGCATGGTCTCTCCAATTTTGAGAATACACCAATATTTCATCCATGACAACCATGAAAAAGGAATACATATAGGGGTGGAAATCACTATTCACCAAAACCATGAAAATAGAGGGCATGTTTATTAGACTGAATGACAAAAAAAGGTACTTATATAAACTATACCAACTATGGAAATATATATATGGTATATATGAAGGCCTCAATCACTCATCATGATAGCTTGATCTTAGTTTAATCTTTAAGAACACCCTAGAATCCCATAATCGACTGAAGAGATCATATTTATGAGGAAATAGATACCAGTTATTAATCATTTTATGGTTCAACCATTAGTAATCCAAACAAAGGCTAAGGGTCCCATTCACCGTCTTTTAAAAAAGAATAGGTGAATCCAATATGAAGTTATAGGTCAGATTAATCCAGTTGAATCTAAATACCCCAAATGCCTCTTGAGCTCCTGTATCCTAGTAGATTCCATCCTATAAAGAGGGATAAATATTTGAGGTACTCATGGAATGAGCTCAATTGGAAACTCTAACACTCGCATGGGAGGTAATCTAAAAAATTCATTCAGGAAAACATACCAAGAATGAAACATAATAGGTGGGAACTCAACCAAAAATATTCCCTAATCATGCATATAGAGGCTAAAAATCTAGGATTTGATGCCACTCAACCCATGATTCTTTTATCTAGTTCTACTGGCCTAGACATTTCACTCACACTTGTGAATATAACTATCACCCTTTGGGGATGTAAACAATACCCTGTAGTGATAATAGTCCATATAGGCATTATAGGGAACCAACTAGTCTATCTTGAGAATGAAATGAAAGCCTATAATCTTGAGGAAAAAGAGTTCCCATAAGAAAAAAAACATCTTACTTCAAGGGGATAGTCTTTTTATTTACGTATACCATTTTAACACACACCCAATGCTGTGTCCACGGTCATCACCCCATAGAAGTTCTAAATTTCCATCCCAAGAATTTCTAATATTTATGAAGAGATAAAGGGGTTAGAAGAACCTATATCAAATTAAGTAGATAAGATAGTAGAAGATACTAGAATATTACCCCATACTATAGACAATTATTCATTCTAAGTCTTGGGTATCGACTATAAGGCATGAAACTGACATGATCCACATCATTGTACTACATCTAGACTACCGTAAGTAGGTCTTATCTGCTAGAACTAATAATAAAAAGTCTAGAAACCTTGACAAAGGCCTCCTCCTCGGCCCAGCCTATCAGTGATACTCTAGCTTCCTTCCTAACACAGCACAATAGATCCTACTCTTGAAGGTGGAGCTGGTTCATATCTTCTTCCAATATAAATAGGTGAAGGGTCAGGTAGAATCTTTGAAGATGACCAATCCATATAAAATAATGACAATCAATGGGTGTATATCACACCAAGGCTTTATGGTCCACTACCATCAACAATGATGGAATATAACAGAGTTTTTAGTGTGGGTAATCTGACTGAAACTACTCTAATGAGAAACCTTAAGGATTCACTTCTTGCTGTAGGAAGAACTACAGTCCTTTCTCAGCACTGAAGTCTTGTGCCTAGTACTATCAACTTGTATTAGGTTTTTCTCAGTAATAATATCTTGATCCACAATCTTATAAATGTTAGACAGAAAAAAGGCATTCACATGAAAGCATATAGCATACTTGAAACCATCCTAAAAATGTATCACTCACATTAGATCATCACCGTCTAGAAGTGGTTCAAAGAAATGTAACTTGTAAAATATGATAAATAGTCCATGATAGACATATCACCCTATTTTAGGTGTATAAAATCTATGACTCAGTTAGATATCAACATATGAGGGAAAAAGTAATCATGGGAGGCAGTCTGAAAGTCTTCCCAGATCATGCCCTGATGATGAACAGTTTGAGTAATCACATCCCACCAAAGCTTTGTGGGATCACACAACATGTAGGAGGAAAGATTTACAGTCCTCTCAAGAGGTATCTATATATTCTTGAATATATAATTAATAGACTCTATCCAAGAATCAACAGCCTGTGGACCACCATCCTCCACAAAGATAGTAGGATGCTGCTGTTGGAACTCATGAGTTATATCAGACATTATAGGTACAGGTTATGGAGAAATATATATAGACTACATAAAAAATAAGAAACACACTCGAAGATAAGCATCGGTTCCCAATTTGGGAATATAAGGTGATGAATTAGGCATCACAACTGTAGGTATCATTGGTGGATCATGGACTACAACCACTGGAGCATGGGCTCTGACACCCTCCTAGCGCATGAATAGAGGAAGTCCTGGTGGCATAGATCTAAAAATTCATAGTACATGCCTAAAAAAAGATTGAAATAATATAGTCTCACTAGTAGAAGTAGTATATAAGAAGATGGTATCATAACCCGAGATACTACCCAAACTACCTACTTAGAATGCTGGGGTATTGGTAAGTGTTGAAGTTTAATTTACAAAGGTTCTGGTACATGGAAGATAAATTAAAATTCAAGGAGGGAAACAATCTTTAAATTGTAGTTAGACTCTCAATTTACTAGAAAACATTTAATTTATAAGTTATAATTTACATTTTAAGTTTGTAAGTGCTTTTTATACACAACACAAGGCTAGATAAAATGGATTTTCATTCCCAGCTAATAAAGGCCCATAACTTTATATAGCTGAAATCAACACCCATTTAATTCCAATCAACCCATAAAATTCAGTCACAGAATGTAACTATTAAAATATGATGGTTCGACTTGTTTAATTACCCATTACAATTTATAATGGCCCATTCACCTCATAAATTGAAAATAATATTCACTTAATCACAACCAAATCCTAGATCATGTAACCAAGGGTGTATAGATTATAAGTTTCAAAACTATCTATTTAAGATTCCACCACCAATATATATAGAAAAACACTATTTAAATTGATTCTGACATTTTAAACAACCAATTTTCAGTCCTTGAAGAATTAATTCGTAGAACATTCATATATAACTACTGTGGATCACTCAACAATCACAGAAAACACAGGAAATGAAAGCAATGAAATGCACCTATATAACATGGAATATGCATGAAATGTGAATCATAAATGCCTATAATGATTCATGTAACAATGATCATTGTCTTACCCGGACAAGGAAGAATCTTTATAAAGCATATAAAATACCAAAATTCATGTGAATCACCCCATAATGAAAGTATATCAACTATAATAAGTGAAAAAAATGAAACTTTCCCATTTCCCAAGAAACTTCCTATTTACCCTGAATGTGGGTTATCTAATACTAGGAATGGATTATAACCAAGTTCCAACATGTTCTTAATCTCATTTATAAATTTCCCAAATAGAAAAAAAGAAAAATAATTCTTTGATACAACTTTGTGACGTCCCAGACCCGGTTCACTATCGAGTATCTGAACATGGTGATCCATATGGCCTCAAGTGCACCTCCCCATAGACTAGAGGCCACCGACTAGGAGTGGGGGACTAGGGTGTGACAATAGGGATAATATTCCCTCTATTCAGTATGGAACATAGTAGACATATAATGAATGAATAAATATAAATATTAGTATAATAAGTAAATGTGATTTGAAGTGGAAGTAATCATAATTATCCATCAATAATAATCAACTCAAAAGTTGTAAATGAATCGTATAAAAAGGATAATGTAATTTTATGTCTCTATATAAAGGGAAAATATTTATCCATGATAGAAGACCGTTTTTAGGATACATGCTATATAAAAATTAAAGAAATAAAAAACTTTTCAAGCATCATGAGATCAGTCTCTATCATTTTCTAAAAACCTCCCATTTTAAAGAAAGCAAGAAAGTTTGGTGTAAAATGAAGGATTATTCCCCATGTCTGAATATGCAATCATATAATCTTCTTAGGTACCAATAATGACCCAGATAGGGTGTGAGATAAATCTCATTTGGCCCCAACAAATGGATTCTGTAGATATAGAGTCCGTGAATATAAACTTTACAATGTGGAGATAAATAAAAGTAAAGTAATTATATAATAAAAACCCATACCTACTTCAACCTAAACTGGTGTCTGAACATATAACCAATTTATTAATGATGATTCAATTTTTAATAAGGTGATCATATATGTATTGTATTAGTAGTACTATAATAGGAAGTAATAGTAATAGAGGATACAATATACAACAGTGGCATCCTTTACCTCACGGGTTATCCAACTCATAGTAGCAACTCATGTAATTTAGAAATAAGGGTATCGTTGTAATTTAAGAGAATCACCTAGGGAATTACACTATATATGTGTCAAACTGAGTCCATAGAGCTAATATATAGTAATATTGCGCTAATAATTACTAGTCTCAATGGGTTGAATCCATAGCACTACGTGTCTGAGGACATCAAGCTGAATCCAAGGATTATATCCAAGGCATTGTGAAAATATGGAATTCATATACATGAATCATTGGCACTACACTGAGGGAGTCACATACTAAATCAAAGAACAATTTCAGTGGTGGGTATATCCCTTTGAAACTAGCTCAATAAACCATAATGACTTCCATCGCATGCTCAAGTAATTCCCTAGGGAATGCAAGGCTGGCTCAAGCTTGGCCACTCCTATAAAGATGAATTTTTTTTAATGAAATAGGAACCTTATACTTATTCTATTTATATCATATATAGCCATCGACCATGCAATACTCATGGAATTTATTCATTTAATAGGTTTCTTCCATTACCTTTCATTAACATGAAAATGTGTTTCTTGGACTTGAAACCAATATTAATTCAATTTCATAGTCATTTATTAGGTTTATTCCATTCCTTTCATTACACATGACTTGGGTATAGGACATGCAACCAATTTAAATTCAATTATAATTTAACTTGGATAGTGATATCTATAAATATACTTTCCATTTTTAAATTTAATATTTATTTATTAAATTTAAGAACTTAAATTAATAAAGTTCAAGTCGAACACACCCAAATGGTGTTCCAAAAAAAGAACATCATTAGTTACCAAACACATAAAGAGATATAACAGCCTAAATGGGCGGTTTGCATTGAGGTCTTAACTACCAATGTTGTTAAGTAATATTATTAGGTCCATAGAAAACAATCCAAACAATTTAAATCAATGAATATTAATTTCATAGAGGAACACTCAATGAAACTAGTGTACATATAATGAAAATAATTTATAGAAGAATATACATTAAGGGATGAGTCACAGACCACATAAATTATGCCTTTAGTAGATTTCTTGTCCAGTATCGACCCTTAGTTTGGCATGGATCTAAAGAAATTTGAAGAATGGTTTTAAAAATAAGGCATATAAGCTTGCATCAAAATAACATCACTGAGAGTAAGATAAATAAAAAACTGAGCATAAGGAGTGAATCACTTACCAATGGGTATACAATGATATGATTGTATCTCGAATCAAAGGTCAGACAATGAATCGGGATCAAATCCCAAGAGAAGAGGCTTAGTAGTTCATATGGGTTAAAATGGGAGCTACTATTCATCAAAAAGAGGAAAGTAATAATGATGTTAAAATTATAAACACTCAAGGGGAAAATAGTAAATTCACAATTTTTAACCAGGTTGCATGGGTTGGCCACTGATTTTGGAAAACCATGTGCCAACTATTCTTAGCCCACTATAAAAATAGAGGGCTTCCATTTTTCATCAGCATGGTTTGGGAAACTTTGCATTGGATATGAATTTTTCCTCTATTAATAATTGTAGAACCTCCGCATGGGAATGTGGCCCTAGGTGAATAGTTTGAGAAAACCATACGAACTCTTCTGTTCACTGCAAGGCCCCACATAGTTAAGAGAAACCATGCAGACTCGGTGACATAATTTCTACTAACCGTGTAGCCTAGTGGTTTCTTCTAACAGTTGGGGTTCCAGGTTCCAAACAAGCCCCAGACACCCTCTTATCCTTCATATCCTCACTAGGCATCCATATTAGGTCAAAATAATGGAGTTAAACTGAAAATTAAAGGATTTGTACCTCATAGAAAAAACAAGGTTCTTAAAATCATAATAAATAAAATTTGGATATATTTAGATTACGTTTTCACCCTTATCTCTTAATTTTAACCCCCAAAAAACCCTTTTGAAACTTATCACTGTATTAATATTTTTTACATTAATAGAGTCAATAAAGTTACTATAAAAGGAAAAGTGACCCATAAATGGATTTTAGTTGATATTATCAACCCTATAATATTCACTTGGATGGAGATATTTTTTTTTGGGAAATTTAAATAATTTAATTAATCATTATTTATTATAAAATATCATTCACGTTATTTTTGGATTTATTCATTTAATTTGACATTGAAAAAAATGGTAAACAAATAACTAAAATAAAATCATTTAACATATCCCTAATATTTTTTATTTGTCCTAAAAATTATTGGAATACAATAATTCCTTAAAATAATATTACATTTAATAATTTTAAAATCATTTATATTTGTTTTCTATTAGTTGAATAAATACTGTGTCAGTGTTGTGTAATAATTTTTGGTAATTATTTCATTACTAAAAATGAGAAATAAATTGAAGTTATAAAAATAATTTATCTTTAAAATAACCATTTATAATCGAACATAAGTTTTTTACCCCTTTCAAAAAATATTATAGATATGAAAATAAAGAAAGTGACATTTTTCTCATTATCTTTTACTGAAACATTATAAAGTTTAAAATCAAATAAATATGGAACTAATTTTCCATTTTTTCAAAACATTGATTGAAATGGACAAAATAAACTCATAAAATTGGATAAAATAAAGTGTTAGGGTCATTTTTTAGTTCTTACCATATTATTTTTGGCTTTAATTACCAGATTTTCCCTTAGCGAGGTGACAAATATTTACTAGGACTACTATTCATAATGAACAAAAATAAAAGGGGACTATTTTCCAAATTTGGAACTCCTGATTCAAAATAAAGAATCCATTTTCAAGATTCAATTCATATAAGTGGTGTAATTTAATTTTAAATTGAACACGAAAAACACAATGAAATATAATTTTCAGATAAATGCCTTTTAAGTATAAATTTTTTTATACCAAACTGAAGTATAAAATTTATTAAAAAGAATATAATTGTATTTTTTAATCAAAAGGAACTAATTAAATTTTAAAACAAATACAATATAGATTATTACTTTGTAATTATTTGAAAATAAAATTTAGTTTTCAATAAAAATCAGTATTTATCATTAATCATTAAAAAATTAGTTTTTTTATAAAATATAAAAAATTAATCCTAAGATAATTTTTACATGATGAATTCAAAAATGAAATTATTATTTTCTAAATTTAAAATTCTATATTTTGAAAATAATAATTTTAAATAAAACTTTATAATGCATAAAAAACCAATTTGGTTGGAAATAACTCTTTCATTTTTGACTAAAAAATAACCTAATATTCTTTTAATAATTTTAATATCAAAAAATATAATTAATGAATATTAATAATACATATAAATTATTTATATTGACCTTACCTAGGCTATTACACTATGTTTTTCTACAACCTTACTTTTATGGTTGGGTTACCTTACACAATCACGAAGACCATATAATTATATGTTCTTTTGATAATTGGAACCTTGAATCCAACAAAATATATACCCTTTGTATTATTGTCTCTTCCATGTATTCTAATAATTATATTAATCACATTTACCATTAATAATTAGGATCTTTAATCTTGGGGAACAAATAAAAAATATTTCAACCCCATATTCCAGCATGGTTGATGATGTAGAATTTCTCTTTCTGTGGTAACTATCCTAGGTTTTCCTCCTTAGTTACTCACATTGTTTCCTACTTTATCATAGCCCCAATTTTCCTTTCCTTATCCATCACCCATGGTAGTAATGTTCTTAAATACGCACTACCATTCAAGTGTAATCACCACATGTTCACCAGTATCATATAAAAATATAAACTATAAATTTTAATTTACATGTAAACCTGAATCCTAAAAACATTGATAGTTATCTTTTATCCAGTGATCCTAGTCATATGACTTTGAAATTAAATCCATAATGCTTCATATTACATGAAATTAAAATTTATAACCTAAATTACTAATTGTAATACCTTAAAAGGAAAATCATTTCTTGAGGATTCATGGCCTTAAAAGAGATTCCATGAATACTTGTTTTGTAAAATTAAAAGGTAAAAAATATTTCCTATTTATTTATAATTTAACTAAATGTTTTTAATTATTACTTGGCCTAAAATTAAAAGACTCATTCACCTTATTTCCACACCTTATCATATGAATTAAAATTGTGACATCAAACTATGTGGGTTTTGATTCCTCCTTAGAGGATATGTAAGAATCCATTTACGGTACTATTCCACCACCATGATACCATATTCCTCCTATGATCCCATATTATATACTTTATGATGTTAAATTATAAATAAAATTATTCTATTACATTAAACTATAGTTTAGTTACTAACCTCTGTCATATACAAAACAAAGTCTTTTAGAAAATATACTTTTAAATGAACCAATGTTAATGAATTAATTTCATAAAAATGTAACTAAAACTACTACTATGAAATATTTATAAAATATGATTATATCTATAAAAGAGTTTAAAACTAGACAATAAGTTTTACTGGGGGATGAGTTGATCCCACATCCTCTCAGTTTTGACATGGAAACCTCAGGAAACCCAAATAATATTCGGTTCCTATAATGAATATTGTTGGAAACAACTATGATTGAACCTATTCCTGAAATCGATATTGTGAATAATGGGGTTGGTGAATCAATTTGAAATTTAAGGATTACTTCTCATGTATATCCCTAAAAATTTATATCTCATACTTCTATTTAAAACCCCTATTAATTTTTATACCCTCTAGAAATTGAGATCATTACTACATAAGAGGGAGGCAGTGTTTCCTTAATTATTACCAATATGGGATTTACCCAAACCACTTTATTGTAAGGGAGAGAAGGTCTAGATCATTATACCATGTTCCCCTTACCAACTTTTTAGTCATTTTAGTTTGAGGAAAAAATTCATGAAGGTGAAATAATTACACGGACCAATGAGGAATGGATTACTCTGTATCATGGTAAAAAAATCCATCCAATAAAAATAACACTCCTATTAAAGTTCTGTGGTCATGATATTAATAATAAAATATCACTTGAATAATATATATTATATGACATTGAATGATTACAAATTATTTGGTAACATTTCTAATGATGATTGCTTTTAGGATTCTGTTGGGACCAAGATGATGATAAAGGTGATAATGTTTTCAATAGTTGTCTTTTGTTGTCAAGGTTTGTTTTGAAGAAAAGAAATCACTTCACTTTGTTCTAGAAACAATTGTTTTGGGTTTTTTTAAATGAATCAGACTTTTTTTTTGAAATATTGTCCTTATGATGAGAAGGAAAGAATGAAACTAGAATGATTGGAAAGTTATGATATATTCCAATGTTAAATGTGACGATGATTTTCTATTTTTAAATTCTCATAAGTCATAAATAAAGTGGAAGAACATATTTTGCAATATTGATGGAATAATGGAGAATTTAAAAGCTGTGAATAGTGGTGACTATTGAAAATCTGTTAATGGTGGTGACTATTAAAAATCAATGAATTTTGGTGACTATTAAATTTTTTTGAATGGTGGTGACTATTGAAAATATATGAATGGTGGTGACTATTGAAATGCCATGAGTGGTGGAGACTATTGAAAAGTTGTGAATAGTGGTTACTATTGAAAATCTGTGAATGGTGGTGACTATTGAAAATCTTTGACTGGTGGTGAAAATTTAAAATCTATTAATGGTGGTGACTATTGAAAAACTATGAATGATGATGATGATGGGAATAGTCTTGCTGATAGAATAGTCATGCCGGTGAAAGAAGCGATGATTCCTGTCATGCTGTCATAGTAATTACATTGTTTTGTATCGGACTTAGAGTCGTGCTGATGGAATAGTTGTGCCAATGGAATTGTCATGACAGGGAAAGAAGAGATTATGCTAGTCACGATGACATGGTAATGCATTTGTTTTCCATTAGACTCAGAGTTGCTCTGATGGAATAGTTGCGCCGATAGAATGGTCATGCCGATCAAATAATCATGCCTATGAAAGAAGGGATGATGCCTGTCATACCTACATGGTAATGAATTTTTTTTCATCGGACTCATAGTCGTGTCGATGGAATAGTCATGCTGATGGAATAGTCATGCCGATGAAAGAAGAGATGATTCCTATCATGCCGACATTGTAATGACTTTGTTTTGCATTGAACTCAAAGTCGTTCCGATGGAATAGTCATGTTGATGGGAATAGTCATGCTGATGGAATAGTCATGGTGAGGGGAATAGTCGTGCTGATGGGAACAGTCATGATGATGGGAATTTTCATGATGATGGAAATAGTTATTCTGATGGAAATAGTCATGCTGATGTAAAAGAGTAAAGAGTCGTGCCAATGGTAATAGTCATGCCGATGGAAATAGTCATCTCGATGTAAATGTGGAAAGAGTCATGCCGATGGAAAGAGAAAGTGACGAGATGATGCTTGTAATGCTGATAGGCTAATGATTTTGTTTTACATCGAACTCAGAGTTTAAAGTGAAAGGAATGAGATGGTGCCAATTAAAGACCATCGTACCGAGAAACAATCGTACTCAACATTTCTACCCACATTTATGGTTTTCTAAAAGATTTTTTTTGTTTTATAGAATAAGAAAATTGTATGGCAATAAAAATTAACGAGCCTAAGATTGAGATGAATTTTTTTGAAGATTCAAGAAGATTTGATAAACTGTGATAAAGTTAAAATTTATAATTTCCCTAGGAAATTCAAATTTGGGAAAATTTGAGTGAGTGGGAAAAATGATTGGATTCCTACCAATTGTCACCTATAAAAGGGGGAGGTACTTTTTTACTTTCTAATAATGAGTACTATTCATAGTAGAGGAGAGATAAGCTCTGGTTTTTAGAGAGATAAGAAGAGTTTTTGAAGTGGTGACGATTCTATTTATATTGAATGTTACATTCCTGTTTTGAAGTGGTTCTGATTCTATTTTTCTTGACTATTGCATTCAATTATTATAGTGGTGCAGATTATATTCTATTGTATTCAATTGAAAGATCAGATCAAGAAGAATCGGACTAGGAGCATGGTACTCAGGGTAATCAGACTGATTGTTTCACATAGTCCAAGAGGTTCTTACCTTTATTCTGGGTAAGGAAAAGAAGAATTGTTTTACAATTGAATAGATTTGGTGAATTGAATAGAAACATAGGTAACACGAGATATTACAAAACAAATGTATTACCCTATTGTGCTAAGAGGGTGCACATGCACTAGTTTTATTTTTTCATAGTCTTACTCAATTGTATGGGTACATACTACTCATTGTAATCCAAGGATTAATTTTTAGTGGATTTTATGGTATTGGATCATTTCCAAACCATACCCAGGATGTAACTATTCTTATTGAATAGTGAACTTTGTAAATCTTTGTGTTTATTTGGCTGTGTGTTTATTTGTTTCTCAGTAGGTAATTAAAATATTTAAGAGGAGGCGATGGTTGTTTTAATTGAATAGAAATAAAAAAAAGAGTATCACTAATTCACCCCTACCCCTCTCAGTGATACGATACTTCGATTAGGAACTTTCAATTGGTATCATAGGAGGTTCCCTTCATTATTATTTTCTAATAGAGAATGTGAATTGTGTGAACAATAAAGGTATTCTATTCTTTGATGGAAAGAGCTATCATATATTGAAAGATAGAATGTTTCCATATCTTATGTATATAAGTTATGATGTTCTTGAAGCTACAATAGTTGGGTTTCTTCCCATTGATGATAGTGCCCCACTTACACCTGTTGGCAAGAAGTTTCTTGAGAATGATGGATGGGCCAAGAATGCTATATTATCCTTACTTTCTAAAAGTGAATTCTTGAGAGTGAAAGGTGTTGCCACAGCTAAAGGTATATGGGATAAATTGAGAAACATATAAGAAGGCAATTCAAAAGTGAAGAAGGAAAAGTTACAAATATAATGATTGAAGTATGGATTTTTGAAGATGGGTGAGGATGAATCTGTCTGGGAATTATTTATTAGGGTGAATGATATTGTGAGTACTATCATATGTCTTGGTGAAAAGATGAAAGACTCTACAGTTTTTGAAAGTTTCTTGAGAACCCTACCTAGAAAATTCGATGCAAAAGTTTATTCACTAGAAAATAGAGATCATAAAACATTATCTTTTGATGATTTACATAGAACTCTCATCACATATGAAATGAGAAGATAGAATGCTATAAAGATTAAAATAACGGTTGATAGAGAAATTTATTTCAGGGCTATAAAGAAAGAAAATTCAATGAAGATTTTTATTGATGATGAAGCTGGTGATTCTGACTCTAAAAATGAGGTATGTCAAAATCTCAATGAAATCCTGTCCTTGTTTTCTAAAAATGTGAAAATAGGAATAGGGAAATACAAAGGGAAACTTCCCTTGAAACTTTTTGAGTGTGGGGATGTTGGTCACTTTACAACTAAATCTCCTTGAAGAAAGAAATAAGAGGATAGTGATATTGAATAAAGAAAGACAAGAAGATCGTGGAAGAGAAAGGGAGTCAAATGAAAAGAAAATACTCTTCAAATCAGAAAGAAGAAGTTTCTTATCCAAAGATGAAGAAAAAGAAGAGACTGATGCTGAATTTGAAAAATATAATGAGTATGGTAATGAAAATACTTTCATTGCAACAATGAAAGATGAATAATTTAGAAGCAGTAGTTTTTAAGAATAAGAAACTCATCTTGAAATGCACTTGAAAGAAGAGTTGAAGGAATGTCTTAGAAAGATCAGGAGGCTTGAAAAGAAAAACAAAAATTTGGAAGATGAATGATCAAGAAACCAAGAATTATTTTCTGGTGAGAAAGAAAATATGGTTAAATATTTTGATGATTAGAATAAGTCTTTTGGACATGAAAATAATATTAATATGAATTTGGAAGTGAAACCGAAGGCAAAAGAAGAAGATTTGGAACTTTTCCAACAAAAATATCTGAAGATAAAAATAAAATTCTATGTTTCTAAAAATATATCACTGAAGTTGGTGAATGTTCTCTTAATGAGAAACTTGAGAAGGTTCAACAAAAGATACCATCAAAGGGTGAGAAGATGAATGAAATTGTGTCTGAAAATAAGAATGCTGGGAAAGTTTTGTATGTGGTCACAATGAAGAATTTAGAAGTTACAAAACCTCATGAGTCCAAAATGGATTTATTTAGATCGAAAAAATTTCAAATTCTTATGCTATAATCAAGGTTGAAAAGAATAAGAAGAATCCAATTGAAATTGAAAATAAGTTGGATAGGAAATTTTTTCATAATTCTGATCATCCTAGAGTTATTAGAGGAAAATAATATTTCTATGGGTATTGCAGGTATTGTGGGGGATTTAGACACATAAAAATCATGTTTTGGTTCAATAAAAAACATTACTATTATCAAATAGGTTATTAAAGACAGAGATTGATGGGGAGTCAATCTCCTCAAATATGGAATAATGAGAATTTTGTCATGAAGAAATCTAAAAAGAATGAATTAAAGATTGAAAATAGGTTCCAACCCTTTGAAACCATTTGTGAGAGATGTGATAAAACTAGAAACCTTGAAAATGTATGTCTTTTTTGTTTCTGGATTAGAAAAATAATCTTAATTCTCAAAAGTCGATGGTGGAGAATGAAAAGAATGGAGAAAAGGAATCAGTTGTTGAAACTGCATTAAAATAATTGAAAGTAGAACAACCCTGGATAATTGATAGTGGATGTTCTTCTCACATGAAATGAGGCATGAAACTATTTAAGGTTGTGAAATACTATAAATAAGGCATAATGACATTTGGAAATGATGAATCATTGAAAATTAAATGTGTTGGGTCAACCATTATTGGAAAATAAAATATAAAATCTAAGAAAACTTTGTATGTTGATGGGATAAAATGCAACCTGGTAAGTGTTTCAAAATTGTGAGATGAGGGTATCAAGGTTATCTTCAAGAAAGATGGATTTTTTTATGTAAAAAGTGAAGAAGGTAGAAAGATTTTTATAAGTGGCTAACGTATGAATGGAAATTTGTTCTAGGTTGGTGATTCACAAAACTCTTGTTACATGAGTATGGTGGAAAAGAATAATTTTTTTCATACAAGTCTTGGACATATGTGTCAAAGAAACATGAGAAAGTCATCTAAAATAGACAATATTCAAGACATTCCTGATATGCTAAGAAGAAGATATTGGTGTTGCACTATCTTCCAGAAATGAAAAATTACAAATGTTGTGCATAAGAAAGTTGATATTTGTTCAGAATAACCCCTGGAGATGATATCTTGGACATACGTGTCAAAGAAACATGAGAAAGTTATCTAAAATAGACAATGTTCGAGACATTCCTGATATGCTAAGAAGAAGATATTGGTGTTGCACTATCTTCCAGAAATGAAAAATTACAAATGTTGTGCATAAGAAAGTTGATATTTGTTCAGAATAACCCCTAGAGATGATCCCTTCCGATACACGTGGGACAATGAGAAAACAATCAACACAAGGAGATAAGTACTTCATTAATTTCATTTATCATTTTACTCACATTACTTTTTTTATGTTCATGAAACTCAAATCAGAAACTTTGAAAATGTTTGAAAGTTTTAGAAGAAAAGATGAGAAAGAATGTCAGTATTCTGTGAAGAAGTTGAGAATTGATAATGGTGGTGAATATATAATTAAAGAGTTTAAAGAATATCTTGAGAATAATTGAATTCTTCATGAGTATAGCTCTTCATACACACCCCAATAAAATGGGGTTGCTGAAAGAAAGAATATAAGCCTGGTGGAAATGGGAAGAACCATGTTACTGAGCATAGCCTTTCTCATTAAGTTTGGAGAAAAGCCATGAGTACTACTGTTTATATTCATAACCATTGTTTCTAAAGGCCTCAATCATCTATGAATCCCTATGAATAGTTTTATGGAAAACTCCAAGTTTGAAGAACTTTAGAGTTTTTGGGAGTACTTGTATTAAAAATAAGAAAGGTTTGAACTATGGTAAGTTTGAGTAGAAAGGTGAGGATGTAATATTTCTTTTCTATTATTTAGAAGAAAGAGGGTACATATGATTTAACAAATAAACAAAAATAAATGTTGATTAAGTTGATGTAAAAGTGATTAAATTATCTAAGAAAGTGAAACATGTTTAGGTGGAAAATGAAGTTAAGAAATTTGAAGAAGATAATTTTGATAAGGATACAAATCATTGTAATCCTAATAAAGGTGAATAATCAGACTCAGCTATTTCCAATGATGAGGAATAAAATCAAAAATATTTCCCAAGGATGAGGAAACATGTGGAATCTTAGAATATAATTGGTGATAAACATCAAAAGGTTCAAACAAGAAGAAAAACCAATTCCATTACAAAAAATTATTTGAACTAAAATGTCGAACCGAATGATGTGAAAGAATCTTTTGAGCATTTAGAATGGGTTCAATACACGAATTAAGAATTGGATCATATTGAAAATAATAATAAATGGGAAATCATACCCAATCCTGAAAACAAAAACATCATTTGCACAAAATGGGTTTTCTGTAACAATCTGAATGAAAAAGGTGGAATTCTAAAAAAAGAAATGTTTATTTGCAACGGGTATACATAGATTGAGGGTATTAATTTTGATGAAAGCTTTTCTCTAGTGTAAAGACTTGAAACAATAATAATATTTCTCGCTAGTGCTTCATAATGAGGCTACAAGATCTTTCAAATTGATGTTAAATATGAATTCATAAATGGTGATCTTGAAAAAGAGGTTTATATTGAACTGCCTTGTGTCTTTGTTATTGGAAAAGATGAAGGTTATGTGTAGAAATTGAAAAAGGAATTGTATGGCCTAAAACAAGCTCCAAGGGAATGGTATTCCAAATTGGATACATTCATAATAAAGATGAATTTTAACAATGGAGGAGTGGATATAAATATTTACATCAGAGAATTTCAAGAGTATTCCTTCATTGTGGTTGATTATGTTGATGATATGATCTTTGCTGGTAATGATGAACGAAGATGTGAAATATTTTATGAATAAATAAAAAATGTATTTGAAATTCCCATACTGGGAGAAATAAAATGCTTTATTGGGTTACAAATCTAGCAAAAGAATAAATACTGTTTCCTCTCCCAATAAAATTATACAAAATAACTTCTCAAGAGGTATGGCATGAAAAATTCAAAACCTGTTTCCACACCCATTTATGTGGGAACAAAGATGAGTAAATATGGAGAAGAAAAAGAAGTTGATCAAAAAGAATATTAGAAACTGTTTAGAAGTCTACTGTATTTTACTACATCAAGACCCTACATTGTGTATTCTGTTACCTTACGTGAAAGGTTTCAAAGTGATCTAAAAGAATCACATTTACTTACTGGAAACATAATTCTTAGATACATCAAATTAACAAAAAACTTTGGAATCAAATATTATATCTCAAATTTTATTTATTTTTTTGGGTTTTTAGATGCATATTGGGTAGGAAATTTTGATGGTAGAAGATCCAAATCTGGTGGGGTATTCTTTCTAGGAAAGAATTGTGTTATTTTGTATTTAAAGAAACAAAGTTTAGTAACTCTTAGTACGACTGAATCTGAGTATATTGCTGCTACTCTACCTGCGAGTCAACTTATGTGGATGAAACCACAATTGAAATATTTACTTGTAGAAGTGAAGTTAACCTTACTCTTGGGTTGTGAAAATCAAGGTACAATCAATATCACTAGGAATCCATAGAAACATTCTCTTTCAAAACATATTGATATTAAATATCATTTCATCAAAGAGGATGTGGAGAATAATGTATTGAAGCTGGAGTATGTTCCAGCATCAGAGCAAGTTACTGATATTTTTGCAAAACCTTTATCAAAGGAATAATTTTCCAAAATGAGGTTGAAAACGAGTGTCCAAACTCATTATCTTTAAGGTTGAGGTATGTGTATCTATCCCCTCTCTCATCTTACCTTTGTATGTTTTGTGAAGGGGGATAATTTCTTTGTTTTATAAATATATTGCATAAAAGAGAGGGTGGTGGGTAAGCTGTGAATTTAGCATTGTTTTGTGAATTCATCATTGTTTGGTGATTAAACTATTCTAACTATTTTTTGAAGTGTTTGTAGGAAAATAAATTGATTTTCTTTCCCGGAACAATGAAGAAAATAAAGAGGTTTTCATGATCATTTTTTTGATATCGTGGTTTTGATATTAATGATTTTTGTTTCCTAAAAAGATTTAGCTCACATAGACTTAGAATTATTGATATGTAATCCATTGCTTGAGGTTACAAAGATCAGTGATATATGAAACATGGTTGAAAAAAAATCCAAAGGCAGAGATTTTTTGGACCAAGATGATGATAAAGGCATTGGAGGTTTCAAGAGTTGTATTTTGTTTTCAAGGTTGGTTTTGGAGAAAAGAAATCACTTCACTTTGTTTGGGAAACAATTGTTTGGAGTTTTTTTTTGAAAAGAACCATACTTTTGTTTTCAAAAATATTATCCTTAGGTTGAGAAAGAAAAAAATAAACTATAATGAATGGAAAGTTATGATACTTTCCAATTTAAAATGTGACAATGGTTTTCTATTATTAAATTCCCATAAATAATAAGTAAAGTTGAAGAAATTATGATGCAAGATTGATGGAATAATATAGTATGTAAAAGCTATGAATAGTTGTGACTATTGAAAATCTGTGAATGGTGGTGACTATTGAAAATATAGGAATGGTGGTGAATATTTAAAATATGTGAATGGTGGTGATTATTGAAAATCTATGAATGGGGGTTACTGTTGAAAATATGTGAATGGTGGTGACTATTGAATAGGTGTGAATGGTGGTGACATTAAAATTTGTGAATGTTGGTGACAATTGAAAATCTGTGAATGGTGGTGACTATTAAAAATCTGTGAATAGTGGTGACTATTTAAAAACTATGAATGGTGATGGTGATGGTAATAGTCATGCCATTGGAATAGTCATGCCGGTGAAAGAAGAGATGATTCATGTCATGCTGTCATGGTAATGAATTTGCTTTGCATTAGACTCAGACTTGTGCCGATGGAATAGTCATGCCAATGGAATAGTCTTTCCAATGGAATAGTCATGCTCGTGAAAGAAGAGATGATTCCTATCATGCCAACATGGTAATGACTTTATTTTAAATCGGACTCAGAGTCATGCCAATTGAATAGTCGTGTCGATGGAATAGTCATGCCGATGAAAGAAGAGATGATGCCTGTCATGCTGACATGGTAATGACTTTGTTTTGCATCAGACATAGAGTCGTTCCGAAGGAATAGTCGTGCTGATGGAATAGTCATGATGATGGAATAGTCATGCCGATGGAATAGTCATTCTAATAAAATAAGAGATGATTCCTATCATGCCGATATGGTAATGAATTCGTTTTTCATTGGACTCAGTGTTATGCCAATAAAATAGTCATGCAGATGGAATAGTCATACTGATAGAAAGAGTCCGACGGATGGGAGAGGAATGAGTTGTGCTGATGTAAAAGAGGAAAGAGTTGTGCCGACGGGAATAGTCAGGCCAATGAAATAGTCATTCTGATGGGAATAGTTTTTCTAGTGGGAATAGTAGTTCGAATGGAAATAGTCATGTTTATGGAAATATTTATAATGATGTAAAAGAGGAAAGAGTCATGCTGATGGAAATCATTGTGTCCATGGAAATAGTTATGCCGATTTAAAAGAGGAAAGAATTGTGCCGATGGAAAGAGAAAGTGAAGAGATGATGCCTGTCATATGGACATGGTGATGAAATTGTTTTACATTAGACTCACTGGTGAAAGTGAAAGAAAGGAGATGGTGCTGATTAAAGACCGTCGTACCCAGAAACCATTGTACTCAACAATTGTACCCACATTTATGTTTTTCTAAAATAGAAATTATTTTGGTTTTCTGGAATAGGAAATGGGTATGGAGATAAAAATTAAAGAGCTGAATACTGAGATTAATTTTGGAGAAGATTAGAGAATATTCGATATGCTTCATGAAACTATGATGAAGTCAAAATGTATCCCATAATTTCACGGGGAAATTCAAATTTGAGAAAATTTGAGTGAGCGAGAAAAACTTTTGGATTCCCTCCAATTTTCACCTATAAAAGGAGGAGTTACTTTGTACTTTCTCACAAAACGTACTATTCACAGTAGAGGAGAGAGAAGATCCAGGTTTTAGAGAGAGAAGAAAAGGTTTTGAATTGGTGTCGATTCTATTTGTGTTGACTATTTCATACATGTTTTGATGTGGTTCCAATTCTATTTGTATTGACTATTACATACCTATTTTGAAGTGGTGACAATTATATTTTTCTTTACTATTGTATGTGTGTATTAGAGTGGTTCTGATTATATTCTATTGTATTTAATTGAAAGATCAGACGGAGAAGAATCAGATTGGGAGCATCATACTCAGTTTAATCCGAATAATTTTTTTACATAGTCCTAGAGGTTCTTACCTTTATTCTAGGAAAGGAAAAGAAAAATTGTTTAAAAATTGAATACATTTGGTGAATTTAAAAGAATCACATGTAACATGAGATGTTACAAAATAAACGTATTACCCTATTTTGATAAGAGGGTGAACATGCACTATTTTATTATTTCATAGTGCTCCACGAGTGTAAGGGGAAATCCAACTTGTTTTAATCAAAGGATTGATTTCTAGTGGATTTTATGGTATTGGATCGTTTCCAAATCATACAAAGGAAATAACTATTCTTATTGAATATTGAACCTTATAAATATTTGTGTTCCCTTGGATGTGTTTTAGTTTGTTTCTCAATAGGGAATTAAAATCTTTAACTGGAGGAGAAGGTTGTTTCAATTGAATAACAATATAAAAGAAAAAGAGTATCCCTGATTCAACCCTCCCCCTCTCAGTGATATGATACTTCGACTGGGCACTTTCATATTATTGTATTAATGTGATTTTAACATATTAAGATAGAGAGAATTTTCTAAAATTTTATCAATTATTGATGATTATTTTCACTATGGAATATCACTCTTGGAATCTCATTAAATATTATATTATTTACTCTTGCATGGAATTAATTAAAATCTATTTTGATGGATATAATTATTTCCTTCCCTTCATTTTTCAAGGACTAGTGAATCACATTCTTGAAAATCATCTTGTTTTCTTACTGGATCTCAAATAGAAGTTGTTCTTTTTATTATTTTTAGTTGGATTTTTGAATATTTTTCTTTAATGTACAAGGGATTTCCCTTTCCAAAAGTGACGGTTTTAATAAATATTTTTCTTTTTAGGAAAAATATTATTATAATATGAATAATATATATGAATTTTTATCAATTAATGTAATTTTAAATAAATAAATAAATTATAATTTGTTAATCTATAATAATATATTTGGTTATATATATAGTTAATAATAATAATTTGAGGATCACTCTATGTTGAGTGGTAATATAATTATCCATTGGATAAATGTGATATGTTCAAACCCCATTAGGCTACCAAAATCCTTTTTTTTTATTTTGATGGAATCTTATTAGTGATAATATTTTTAACATGGATAAAGGACCCCTTTCTCAAAAATTTCTATAAATAATTAGTGATGGCCATAAATTTTTTAGTTTAAATCTATCCACCAGGATTGTTGTTGTTGTTCTTCTTCACAAAGCTTTTATGAAACTTGAATCTTTTTCCAATTTTTTTAAATAGCGATATCTTGTAGGATTAATCAACTCTTAAGCCTACAATATATCCTCAAAACTAATTTTTATTATTTTTTATGGATCAAATAGTTTTTTGTATTATTAATCTCTATTTATGATTCCATAATCTGTTTCTTATATATATCTACATATCAAATGTAAAACACACACACACACTATGTTAATACACACACACACATATATATTTAAACATTAAATGTACAAATATTTTTCAAAATATATTTATTTTTTCTATGTAATATTAATTTATATATCATTATTAATTTATACATATAATATAAATTTATATAAATAAAAAAATATATTTATACATATGGAGAGCCAGGTGGATGGGTTATCCCTTGGGGGTGGTATGACCCATCCTCCTCCGCCCATGGGTATGGGTGTGTGTGTGTGTTTGTTTATGTGTTCCATTTTATTTTACCCATAATAAATAAATGGAATTTTATACTTATACAAATAAATAAATAAATAAATAAATAAATAAATACACACACATACACATGTAAACACATACATATATATATATATAAACTTTAAAATAATAAATATTATGTTAATATATGTTTACAGGTGTTTTGTAATCTATTATTATTGTATAATCTTTATATACATATTAAAAAATTATCTTGAAGGTCCGGAACATATTTCCTTACATTTAGTTGTGACATGAAGGCCTTTTATATTAAGGGGTGGCCCAAAGGCCTTACAAAGATATTGCTTCCACCGAAGTCTGAACCCCATAGCATGGGGATACCAATCCCCTATCCTACCTAACTAGGCTAGGCGGGATTGGTACACACACCCACACAAAAATATATATTTATATACAAAATACACACACACACACAAAATATAACTATATATATAACTCATTTATATTTATATACATAAATACTTGGATACACACACATTATATTAATATATATATAAACTATAAATTTATATATATTATTTTAATATATAAATATATATCTATTATTTAACCATTACACACACATGCTTTCATACATTTATAATATATATATAAATATATTATTTTAATATTTTATGTGTATACATTAAGGAATTTTCAAATTATAATTTACATATATGTTTATATTTTGTTTTAATAAGTCTGTACATTATATATGCATATAATATGAAAATTATATATATAATTTTATATACTTTATTATGTATATATTATACATTTTATATATGTATACATTAAAAAATTTACATTCCAAGTATTATATACCATTATTTATATATATACTTTAAATAATATATATATGTATATATTTTATTTTATATTTATATTCTTTATGTAATTTATATATGAAAAATGGTACTTTAGATGAATAATTCACACTTATTATTTCCATATGTCTCTGTGTAGATATAATTTTATTGAAATATGAATAATGTTGAAACAATTAAGATGAATATGAATAAAAAAATGGATAGATGATAATCATATGATGAAAATTTAAGAGGTTGGGTTCAAAAAGTTTATTAATCGTACAATATAGCATGAAAAAAACCCTTCATGAATTATTTTTAAATGTTTATATTGTCATTATTTAAGCTATATTTGTCAAGATGATATGGAGGAACACATGATCTATTAAACAATTGATCGTAGTTATAAATGTTTAACTAAACATATGAAAGATCTAAATGTTTCTAGTGACTGAAATAACAATATGATTTATAGATCATATGATATTAGAAAATGTCTATATGATTTCATGGATCATACTGAGGAAATTAAAATGGTAGTTGATTATGAACTTTGAGATTATCCGACACTATTTTATATGTTCATGAACCATGAAAAGATATCATTGTATGACGGTTTCAAAAAAAAAACTATTAGCATCACCAAAACAATAAAAATTGGAAGCTAAAAATTGATAGACTATCACTGAATTTAAATATCTAATTTATTTATTGAATAATATATTACCAAATGATAGTGAGATTCCTTATTGAACATATGAAGCTTAAAAAATGTTATGTTCCAAGGGCAAGAGAAATAAAAAAATTCATGTATGTTCTAACAAATGTATAGTATAACAAAAATCCAATGGTTCACGTTTAAAAATTCCTGCAGAGTGATGTGGGTTTATAAAAAAGATAAATGAATTGCTTCAAAAATAATATGATATTTTCCAATCATTCTAATGTTTAGATGAAACTATATAAGTGTGGAGATTATAAGTCAATTGAAATGAAACACAAATAATAGAATTCATGAAGGGAAGCTTTAATATTAACTAGATTCTCCTTAATAGAAAAATTAAACTCGAGTATCCAAACATTATAAATGAGTCACAATACCTCCATAATGAGTTATATATATGTAATGAATCTATTTTTCAATGTTTTAGTTCAGAATTTTATATGGATTATTTTCGAAGTAAGTTTCTGAGATGACGTAAGATTTCAAGGACTGGTGAGTAGTTTTGTAATATCATGCATGAACATTTTTCTTGAAAATTTGTAATATTTAGTAAATAGAATATCAGATAAGAAATCTAAGACCACTATTGAGTTTAGAGTGTGGGTTTTACCCTAATAATGACATAATATTTTTTTTTTGTTTTTGGGATTTTGGTAAAATTATATTATCAATTAAGAATGTGATAAACATATTTTCATCATCATAAACCTATGAATTGAAACTTAAGGGGTTTTATTATTTTTAAGGCATATGAAAACCCAATATTTCATGAGACTCCTTCTCTAGAACTGAAAATGGAGACAATTCTTGATTAGTTCCCCTGTAGTCCTGCCCAGGCTCAACCTCAAATTGATCTTAAAATCGATTACTTAGGGTTATATGTGAGCTACTATTCCTTGAACTATTCCTACTCATAGAAATCTCCTTCCCCCTTGTTAAATTACATGGAAGGAAATCTTTAAGCCCTTATAACCAGAAGAATCCCCTTTGATAACCACCTAGATCAAATCCTAAGAAGAGGGACTGATTTTAATACTAATAAGCTCCATATGAGGTAAATACTAGGGTAAATGAACACCAGTTTTCGTTGAGATAATTTCATGCACCTCCTCATACCCTCTTATGTCAGACGAGTTGTGCACAGTAGCCCAAGATCAAGAGATATTTAAGTGTTCATCCCTAAAGAAGGGAAATATCCTTGAATTTAAGGAAAAAGAGAAGGGTGGTATGGTTTGAAAGGTGAAATTTTCCAAATAATAAAGAGAATAAAATTGGAAAGGATTGCACACAATTCTTATTCTTCATTCTAATTAAGAAATGAAGTTAGAGTCACTCCAACTAAAGGTTTCAAAGGAGGAAGTGGATATAATCATGGAAATAGAATTATGAGTCAATGTCAATGAGAATAAAAGGGAATGAATTAAAAAACATGACATAATTATAGCCCTCATATTTAATAAAATAAAGATTAATTTGGAGGAATATATAAAAATACGGAACAATCTCACCTACCACTTTGAAGATTTAGTCATAAATGATCTGGATACAAAGGTACATGGACTTCATTGGGGTTTATAAAAGGTTAGCAATTTCAATAATTTAAATATTATTTTTAACGTTTTTTATTTCTTACTCTGTTTAATGGCTATCTGAGTTGAACTGGTATGGTTTCCAACTTTCTACTCAAAAGTGCTTTTGAAAAAAAAATTAATTTTCAGTCAGTAAAGTGTTTTTGTGGTCATAAATAATAATAATAATATATTTAATTTATTTATTTATTTATTTTGAGGTAGTGAACTAGAATCCTATCCTTAAACATTTCTATGCCTAATCCCTTGGGTTAGCTGTATAACATAGGTATTTATAGAAACCATTGGAGGATCATTGATATATGGCATTAGATCGAGATCAGATCGAGGATCATGCACCAACAGATTTTTTGGATCTATCCAATGATGGTAGTGTAAGAACATTATTTATTAGTGAAAAATATAAAATCTAGGTAGTATGTTTAATTTATGTGATTCCATACCATTATTTATACCATGTTAAACATAAATAAATTCCAAAAACAATAATAGATTCACTCATCGATGGTTGATTTATTTACTGTTGATTTATTTGTTCTTATTTATTATTAACTATTTTTTATCAAATTATTCATTAAAGGATCAAGGACTAAAATAAAAAATCTTGAGTTTCATTCCTCATGTTTTTTGTTTAAATATTTCTTCCACCTTTTGTTCTCACATTCATCATGGACAATTTGTTTAGCTCGCTGTTCAATGAAAACCTGGTATTCGATCATTGTGTGACTATTCTTTAGTGAAACAGATCAATACCATGATTATTGATTATGATCTAAGATTTGATGACTTATCATTGGTAGAAGTGGATGAATTGGGGTAGATTAGACTAGTTCATAGGTTCCTAATCCCATTTCATGATTTGAATTGGTGGTGCGGGCAATGAATTTGTTTTCCCAATTAGATTTGGTGGCTGAATTATGAATGTTGATGGTGGTTAAGCTTGGAAGACCTCAGTTTTTCAATTCTTGATAGGATTTAGGGTGGTGGATGCATGGATAAATGATGTGATGAATAACCCAAATGGTTCTATAAATTTTCGAGTTACAAGATGTTTCATCTAGGATCACATGCCATGTGGGACCCCCTAGCTATGGAACTAGGGTTTCTACAAAGAGATAAGGATCACATGCCGTGTGGTCCTAGCCATAAGATGTGTAGTCCCTACCACATGCTGGGTAACCTTAAGTTAATGTCTTGGTGTATAACCAAGGGTTCAAGGGTAGTTACATGGCCTGGTACACAAGATGGTATGTGGTAATTGAAAATGTACATGAGAATAGGTTGGTAATATGGGAAAGGATAAAACTTGGACTGAATTTCACTAAACACACTATGTAACCCCTATTTCTTTATATGTACTTCCTTAGTGACCATTTAGAGCTCTGTTTCTATTTATTTTGGACTAATGTAGGTTGAGATAATTCACATGGTCTGTCCCCTTGAGGGTATAGTGTATAATTTCATCCACAACTCTATATTGCGATCCCCTCTGGAGGATGAATCTCAAATAGAGTTTGTGGTGTCCTTTCATGAGACTGGTGCACGATCTTCTATCAGTTTCTCATATACCGTAGGAATGGTTCATGGAATTTGTGTAGCCTACATACATGAGGAATTGACCCTCCATCTAGAAGTTCATTTCATTAGGGTTTGTGGTATTGTTGACATATGATACCCTCCATAGAGGGTTGATGTAGATTGGTCTTGTGGTGTCCCCAATTGGTCCTGTGTGTTATCCCCTATATATGTATTGAGATCCTTAGAGATAAGTGAGTTTTATTGGAAATGTCTCAATGATCATGACCTCTTGTTTGAGTTTCACCAGTGATATAATGACTTTGGAGTGGGTTCTCTTAGAACTGTGATTACCTAGAAGATTCAAACCAAACCCTATGGCTGGAAGATTGGTTGATACCACCTGGAGGTGCGTTATCCTTCCTAAGTATATCTAGGGTTTTCTTTGATTTCTATATTCTTCTTACAAGATGAATACACTTGATTCTTTGTGTTTATTATTTTTGGGGTGTCTTATTGGTTGTTATTATACTCCCCCTTTCAGGGGAGATGATCACACGTGTCATGTCTTATGGATAATATGAACCTTTTGATGGTATACTAGGATGAAAAGGAGAAGGTGGAGAATAGTTCAGGCTGGATAGATCGAGGTGTTTTCGAGGTAGTTTCATTTAATAGTAGGTACCTCCTTCTGAATAGGTTGGACTCTTTGAAGTTTTTGGTTGGGCTTATATTTTTCCCCTTTATCGCTTTCATAACACAATTTTCATACACTGATTATGGGATTATAGATGTATTGCTGCATTGTTATCAGTTGTTTTACATTTCATCATTGTATTATCTCAGATATGCATGCATGTGATGGTACATTAGGATAATGCCTCCCATTCATGTGATATGCCTACTTTGAAGTGGTTGTCATCCTTTAGCCTATTGGAGGTGGGCTTGGGGTAGTCACAACTTGGGCCCCATCGATCCAGGAGTTGACAAAGTGGTGTCATAGGTAGTCCATTATATCATTGGACAAGAGTCTATGATACTGGTTTGGATATTAGGTAAATAGTGTTAAAGGGTTTTGAGTTCATATTTTAGGTAAGGGACCTAATATAGGCACGAGGACCAACATATCCATTCACCAAAACTTTGGAAAACATCTTGATGACTTGGTACTTGTATACACTGGTTGGAGGTAAAACGTTTATACACGCATCATATAAGAATGGGTTTTGGTTTCCCTGTCCTTCTTGATTCAGATTCCTAGATATACTCACTGAACTTGGGGCATTTTTTTTATTTAAGAATGCCTCTACATAGACAAAAATCTATGATTCCATCATGAGATCATGAGGATATTCTTCTGTGTGACGAGGCTTCAGTATAGGGGCTTATATAGGAGATAATATCTCCATGTGGTTTACCGGCTATACCAATACCCATCAAGAAGATGTTAACATCATTAGTACTAGATAATGAAGTATATAGGTGGTGTTTTCTACATGAGTTATGGAGGTAGTGACCACCCATGTTTTCGTAGTGAGCCAAACCCCGAGGTGGATAAGGACTTGCTTGAGGTAGTCACTCGAGCTATCCTGCTTGGGAGGATACATATATATTAGATGGATGTCCTCATGTTGATTCTTATTTAGGTAAATTCTATCACATGGTAGAGTATAGGGACTCAATATCATGATAATAAAACTCTATCCTATTTATAATTTGCGAATCTCTTCAAGGTGGAGTTTTATCGGGCCACATTATAATCAGTGCATATCTAAGGGATTATGCATCTATAATAGGGATGTATTATCATGGAAGAGTATTCAACAAGGTTTATTGATCTCTCATGATAGTACTTGAATATGGTGTGCAATCAGTTCTTCAGGTAATGAACCTTTGATAAGGGTTTATATTGAGATTTCATGGATTCAATGATATCTCTTTTCATTTACACCTATGATGGAGCTCTTGAGTGGTACTTATAAGTGGAGAGATTACTAGAATAGAAGATTTCAAATGTGGGTTCTAGTAGCAGGCATACCAGAGTAGAGATATCGGTAGCTAGAAGCTGATGACAGCCACTAGGATTTGGGCATGTCAAATAATGTAGGAGATAATCCCAGGATAGAGGATCAATGGGGCAAGGATCTCAGGATGGATCAAGTTAGTTGAGGGATAGGTAGTGTTTCACCTATGAAAATGAGGGATAGATTTCATTGGATTATATGGACCATCATAAAACTAATCAATAGATATTTATGGGACCACAAAGATAGAGGAAAACGTGGGAGCAAGAAGATCAATAGAGAAATAGACATGGAAGAGGGGTTGGTTGAGAAGAAGGAGGTGGTAGATGGTTTCACTTTTTACCACGACCACCCCTAGTGGTCCACACTAGGATTAGAGAGCTGGTGGTCAGCGATGATGGAAACTATAGGCTATGGAGTCTTATGAACCAGATTTTATAGGGATGATGATAGGTATGATCTGTGTCTTTTCTACCCTAGATACAATACTAATAATATATGCATGAATCATTCCTTTATTTTGACTTATCTAGTTCAAAATATATAGATTATAGATCTTCCATTGGCTCAAAAATTTCACTTGGAGACTCTGATTGGTTGTGACTTAATGATTAAACATTTACTTAGATGATAAGATCTAACACATGGAGGTGGGAGCTTTATATGGGATCTCCTTCTGGAAAAGATGTGGACTTATAATATCATCTTTAGTATGGAATTACAATCTACAATTCGTGTCTATATTTACTATTTTAAGCATATTATGTAATGTTTCAGTGGTTATGGGATGAGGTTTTCCTTTATGGGTAATACAGAAACCCTAGGGGAGAAAGATGAGTTTAGGTATAGGAGGGTGAATCTGATTACACACCTGTTGGATAACATGACCCTTAGTGAAATAGTTAAAATGGGATACAAGTTTCCTATGGTGGTTGTAGAGTATGAGAATGTATTTACTAATTATTTTCAAGGTTTACCTCCCCACTGAGTGTTATAATTTTGTATTTTCTTACACTTAAGCACAAACCTGATAACATTGATAGTATTTTGGATGGCTCCATCAATGTTTCATGATATGATGATGTAGTTGGAGGACTTGAACAAAATAGCTTTATAAGACCCAATGTTTCCCCTGCGAATCCACAATGTTGTTCTCCAAGAAGGTGGATGAGATCTTGAGGATATATGTTGATAACTGAGTCTTGAACCAAGTGACCATGAAAAATAAGTACCCATTACTAAGGATAGAACTCATATTTTATCAGTTGAGAGGGATGTGATGGTTCTCAAAGATTGATCTATGATCAAGATATCACCAGCTATGATTAAGGGATGAATATATACAGAATTCAAAATTCAGATGTCTCTATGGTATTATGAGTACTTAGGGATTCCTTTAGATGTGAAAAATACCTTGAAAATGTTTATGGGATTCATGAACTGGATCATTCAACCTTTCTTTGGCTGGTTTGTGGCTGCCTTCATTTATGATTCCTAGTGTACTCTGTGTTTCAGGAGGAGAACTCGTTATACTTGAGTATAGTCATAGACACACTTTGAGAGCACTAGATTTATTGGAATCTATTGACGTTTTATTTTAGGATTTGATAGGTCTACTTTCTAGGAAACATCATCTCATAGGCTATATTAGTAGTAGATATAATGTAGGTTGAGGCTGTACAATCTTGGTATCCACCCAAGAGAATTAGCAAGGTGTAGAGATTCATTAGGTTGGTATGGTACAATTGGAGGTTTCTACTCGATTTCTATAGAGTTGAAAAACCTTCGACAACTCTGACCCAAATGGGGAATCCTTTTATTTAGAAAAAAGTTTACATTAGTTTTTTCAAGAGTTTAGGGAGAGTTTGATTAGTACCACCATCTTGAGATTGTTGGAGGAGGGTGTAGAGTATGTAGTGTTATATGATGCCTCAGGGGAGGGTCTGGTTGTTTTCTAACGTAGATGCGGGAAGTAGATGCATATCGGTCAAGTCAATTTAGACCTCATGAGTTGAACTAAATTACCCTCCATCTTGAGCTTGTAATGGTAGTCTTTTCTCTAAAAATGTAGCAAAACTACTTTAAAGATGATTAGTTTACCATTTACCCTGACCTCAAGAGTCTCAAGTATATATTCTCTCATAAGGATCTTAGCTTGAGGGAAAGTAAATGGACATAGTTACAATAGAACTATTATTTCATGATTGTCCATACACTTGGGAAGGATAATTTAGTGGTATATTTGCTCAGCTGTAGATATTATTCTCTATATTTTAACAAGGCATCAGATCATTTATCCTATTTGTAGTTATTCCCAATAAAAAGGGCGGTTCTTCATATCTTTACTCGATGGTTCCCACCCCACCACTATTATAGTGAATTATAGGGGCTCAGTATGGAGATACTGACTGTGAGAAATTTTATACTTATATTTCCACTAGACGTGCTCCTGATGGATTTTATGAAGGAAGGGAGTGATAGCCTGTGGTGATTTTTATTTCTTCATGGTTTACCAAATTTATAATTTTAAAAACCTGAAACAAAAAAACCACTAAACTATAGGGTAATATAGGAATTTAATATTAAAGGTCAAACCCTTAGAGATATTGATTAAGAAAATATTATTTAATTAAAAAAATACCTAAACGAGTTTCAGTTTTTAGAAATTTAATGTTATCTTCTAAGCATGCAATTGGTGGAGAAATTGGGAGAATAAAATAAAAAAAGGGTTCAGGTTGGAAATGAATCCAAGTTCATGTGATAAAAATTTATGAAATAATTAGTTGACAATTATTTTTTCATCATAATTAGTTTCTATAGAGTCCAATGGTCATGGTAAAGGATCTCTATAAAAAACTCCCCTTTTATCATGGTCAGGTACTTCAAATTTCAATTAATGGTTTACAAAAAACCTTATTCAAACATAGAGTAATAATAAATCCAATGGTCATGGAGGAAGTCTAATACCTTGTCCTCACATGAAATAAAATTATTCAATATAATTAGGAAATGGTCATTATCAAGGAAATAAATAAATTAAATACTTTTCTTGACCCTGCTCATAATAGAGATGCAAGAAGAATCCAATAAGTGATAGGAATGAAGAAAACAATATGAAATCCCATTATAAATTGAAATCAAAACTAAAATACCTTATAAAATAAGTTTCCATTCATCATGCATACTGCAAGACAAATAAATCACCCACTCATGTTAGCTATGAGTGGGTGAGGAAACGAATAAAGAAAATCCTACATAAAGGCGGTGAAGTAGGGATTTGTAGTGGATTTGGTAGTTTGGCGATCAATGTTTGAGATGGATACTCTCAGCAAAGTATTGGCCGAAGGGGTGTAGATATAGGAAAACCCTTCAAACCCTTACCTTCAATGCATATTAATATTCAATCTTCTAAAAGGTTAATGACATGTAAGGTTTACACGATATACAAGTTACAATGTTGACCGCTTCTACGAATCTTCTTTTATCTTAACACTTACATGGCATGTATTATGAACATGACGTTTAAAAAATTCTCACACAATTTGTCACTTCATGGATTGAAATAGAATTAGAGGTGGATTCTATTTTTATAACTTCACATCATGTATGAATTACAAAGAGTGTAAATGGATTCCTTGATGTTCTTCATATTTCTCCACCTTTATGTAATGTTGGCATTTGGATTAAAAAATACAGTGTCATGCCCACTCGCTTCGCTCACAGAGTGATGTGTTTTTTCTAATAGAAATATTCTTTTTTTTGTTCATTTTCTGAAAATCCAATGTATACTATAATAAAACAAAAAAAAGTAAAATAACCCAAATAATGGAAAGATTAATCAATTAAATACAAAAATCCAAATATTAAAGCACCATTAAATACATGCATGAATTAATATTATCAAAGAGAATGATGTCAATTTTAGAGGATGTGTGGTGGTACCAGTGACATTGTTAGAGGAATTAATGATGATGTTTTTAATATCCCCTTTGGCAGTACATCCAATTGTGTTAAAGATGTACCAGGACTACTGACCTTAGTTTTTTCTCTAGTATGAAGATATGTGTTACAAAGTTTGTTTCTCTATGACTCAAATTTTAGGAGTAAAAGGTTGATAACTAGGTCCCAACAAGTTTAAATTAATGCCTTGAGGTTCAAGGGTGGTAGTGAGATGGTATATCTTTGGATTTCATGACTGGTTACCATGTACGTCTAGAAGAAATGATTCTATTGGGGTGATTGTAGACTGACACACCAAGTTTTCACACTTGCTATCTATTTTAGAGTAGAGTTCATTAGAGAGAAAAAGATTCTTGTATGTTCAACAGATAGTTTGTCTCCATGGATTTCCATCAATGATCATTTAATACTATGGTTATCGCTTCATGTTGCGATTATAAAGAGGATTAAAGGAGGAATTTGGGACTTATTTGTAACTATGAATGGACTTTCACTCCCAAAAATAATTACCATATTAGTTAAATTATTTAGATCTTGGTGGAAATTATTCAGGTTTACATATTGGAATTTTTTCATATCTATGAGGATCACCTAACCTTGGTGGAGTGTGTGTACAATAATAGATACCATTCCCCCATCGATATGTCACAACTTGAGGCATTTTATGAGATACCATGTAGGTCACCACTTTGTTGGACTAATATATGTGAGTTAGCACTCAGGGGACCAAATTTGGTGAAATATATGAAACATATGGTATAGATAATCTAGTAATGTATGTGGCTGGCACATATTCATCAAAATTACAATGTCAAGTGATGAGACAATGTGAGATTCCAAGGCCTAGTGAGCTCGGAATTGATTTTTGAAAAATATTAAAAATATTAATTTCATACACATTTAATTCATAAAAAATATAATATATCTTTAAAGGAGTATTAAATTCAAAATATGAGTTCACCATTGATTTCAAACCATGGGTTTTACCCTAGTCATGACATAACTGTTATCGGCATCATGCGTATCGGTAAGGTGCTATCATGGGTGAAAATAATAAAATAAATAAATTGAATTAATTTATTTCATTGTTTTGACACAGTGACCTATAATAATGTATTTAAATATTACTATAACTAATTCCTTGGATTAGAAATATTATCTAGGTATTTTGAGGATCCATTGGATAGGAGTTGTTGAATGACCGTTGGGAGATGACATCAGATCGAGATTAGATCTTAGACCGTGCGTCATTGTAGTTCATTGTTCTCATCAATGATAACAATGTAGGATTGTTATTCATTAGTGATTGATCTAGAATCCCAATAGGATGTTTTATTTATATTATTCCATCCCATTATTTATCCCGTGTCAAACTTTGATCAATTCCACAATAAAGATTTGATTTACGATTTGATGGTTGATTTATTTATGATTGAATTATTTGTTTGTATTAATTATTCCCTATTCACTCATTCAATTATTAAAAAATGGATTGATCCTTAAATGAACAAAGGTTAACTATAATTATTCATTTTTTTGGTTTAATGGATTTCTCTCCCCACTTCTTCACACATTTATCATTGGAAATTTTTTTGTTCTGCACTTTTATGAACACTCGATATTTGATCATTGCATGACTGTTCTTTATTGAAATGGATTGATACCATAGGTAATACTTGATATCAAGGATATCATCATGTATCATCAATATAGGAGGATGTAATTTGGTAGATCAGACCATTTTAGAGGTTCATCGTTCCTTAGATTGGTGTATGATGATGGAATGAGCAATATAGGTGTTTTGCTGATCGGGTTTTATAGCTAGATTCTGATAGACGATGGTGGATAAGCTCAAATGAACTTAGATGAATGATTATTATATGGATTCATAGAGTAAGTATCACATATATGTTATGTGTAGAAGAACCCAAGGGTTCTATAAATTTTTAGGTTACACGGTGTGTCATTTGGGATCACATGATGTGTTTGACCCCCTGACTACGTCGCTCGAGTTTCCATGAAGAGATAAGGATCACACACTGTGTTGTCTCTACTACATGTCATGTGACCTTAGGATAAGGGATAAATATGTAAACTATAGTGAATATTCAATTAAATGTAAAATAATCTGGGTTGGTACAAGGGCATGGACAAAGAACACAAGAATGGGTTGGTGACATGGGGAAAGACCCAACCTGACTCGACTTCCATGGGACATGTCACGTAACACCCAGTCCATTCCATGTACTTCCTCAGATAAATGTTGGTTCAATTTTTATCTTTATTTTGGACCAATTTTAGTTGAGTTTATTCCCTTGGTACATCCCATCTAGGTGATAGTGTAGAATTGAATCCACAACTTTGGATTGTGATCCCTATTATAGGATAAGTCTTAGATAGAGTTTGTTGTGTATATCCATGAGACCAGTCTGTGATCCTGTATCATTAATTACTATACCCTAGGTGGGGTTAATGGAATAGATGTGATCTCTATACATGAGTCACTGATCCTCCATCCATAAATATATTTTAGTAGGGTTCACAGAATCATCAACATATGATCCTCTATGTAGGAGGTTGATCTAGATTGGGTTTGTGGTGTCCCCCAATGGTCCTTGGTGTTATCCCATTTGTGTGTATCAATATATTTATATACTAGTGAGTTTTTATGTGAAAGTTACAATGATAATGACCTATTGGATGTGTTTCACTAGTGATAACATGGGACATACAGAAGGTTCACCCAGAACAAGAATTTTCTAGAAGATTCAAATTGAATCATGTGACTAAAAGTTAGGTTGTGTCTACATAGAGGTATGATTTACTTTCTAATTATATCAGGGGTTTATTTCTATGATTTTACTAGTCTTGATGATTTGTGTTTAGTGTTTTTGGGGTTTCCTTATAAGTATAATTATAGTCACCTCTTTATGGGATCTGTCCAAACATGTTGTGTCTTATAAAAACGATGACTATTTTGAAGATGTATTGGGAGGATAGGGAGTAGGTGGTATAACAACCCAATATTAATTTACTTATACAATGAATCACTTTTTCGGAATACATAATACAATACAAAAATATACTTCTGAATATCGAATTAGTTTAGCACCTTTAGAAACTTAGAACAAAAATATTCTAACTCATTGAAATATCTTCAATATTTGCTACAGAGATATCCCCCTTAGTAATTATACTTAAAAAAACTTTCTTCATAACCTAGGGAAGGGAAAAACAAGAAAAGGGTGAGCTCAAATGCTCATTAAGTGTAAATAAACAAAATGTATAAGCATATCATGAACATAAGTGTATGAGAACTTGATCATGATCATTATAAGATCACACCATGAAAATAAAAGATCATTAACATGAATCAAGGAATAAAGATTTGCAGTTCATAAGAGACGAATCATAAAGAATTATAAGGAAAAAGATAAGAAAGTATAACATAGGAATAAGAAAAGTAATTGTGGTTTATACATAACTATATAAAAACCATATTTTAAGGATGGTAACCAAGATATTCATAACATATAAGGATTTGGATAATAACCCATATACTTTCTTTAGGCATACAATGTCGTGCCATTCACCATCCTATTTCGGGATTGGGATTTCCTCCCATATGCTATATTTCTTCGAGATTGGTATACCCTCCCATGTACTCTATTGCTTTGGGCTTGAGATGCCCTATCATGTACCCTATTATTACTGGCTTGGAATACCCTCCCATTTGACCTCTTGTTTTGGGGTTTAGATGCCCTTGTATTTACCCTTTAAGACCATAAAACATTTATCATTACCTAATTTATTGGATGGAGATATAGGTCCTGCCTGTTACAATATAAAATTAAACATACATATGCCACAATATAATAAAAAATTCATCATATCATGACCCATAAAAAGAGATGGGTTTCATAAACATCATATCATAACCCATGAACTGAAATGGGCATCACAAAAATTTCATCATATCATTACCTATGGAAAAAATATACATCTCATAATCATTTCATAAAATAATTTTCCATGAAAACAAGAGGTTTTAAAAAGAATAGAAAACAATAATTATAAAAAAGATTCATAAATATCATTCCTTCAAAACATAAACCATCCAGAGAAAGAATATGAATGTAACCTTTTTATAATTTCTAATAAAGGAATGATTATCATCAAAGGATGTCATCATAGATGGAAAATAATTTTGAAATATATTTTAAAAAAATTTCCTGAGGAAAATATCCTTTCTTCTTTGAAAATTAATATTTAAAAAATAAAACCCCTATAAAACCATTTTCTAGAAAATAATCTTTAAATTTTATAAAGAATGATTTGAAAATAGTTTGGAAACCTTTTTCTTTGAAAACCATATAAAGATATCTTGAAAACGTTTTGCAAACCATTTTCCTTGAGAACTTATAAAAGAATGTTAACAACCTTTTAAAAACCATATATTTGAAAATAATTTGTAATCTTATAAAGAAGTATTTAAAAATTTTAAAATAGTTTTTAAAACTTAAAATATA
This sequence comes from Viscum album, assembly GCA_963277665.1. Taxonomy (NCBI): domain Eukaryota; kingdom Viridiplantae; phylum Streptophyta; class Magnoliopsida; order Santalales; family Viscaceae; genus Viscum; species Viscum album. Next base: position 1,890,906,943 of record OY728122.1, on the reverse strand, counting down.
TTTTTTTGAAAACTTTTTTCATTAAAAATATCTTTTAAAACATTTAAAGGGAAAAATTACAACCATAACACATATTAGAAACATTTTTCAATGAAAACCACTTTAAAAAAATGAATGTTTAGAATATTAAGGAAAATAATTTTCCTTAAAAATAAACTTGCAGACTTACAATTGAAGCTTTAATGAAATTATGGTCATGACAGAAGGTATGTTCGTACTTGCAGAACATACCCTTTCTACATTGAAATTTAAAAAAATTTTCTTGATTAGTAAATGAAAATAAGATTAATTTTAAATCTGTTTTAAAAAATAAAACATGGGTAATAATATCCTTTAACATCATAGGATAAAGTAAAACATTTTTTAATTTGTTTTTATAAATCATGGTTTTTAAAGAACAAAGATTTCTGACCAGAAGGAGAGATGAAGTCGGATTTTCATAATTGTTTAAGTATCTTAAGTAAAAAGGAGTCATAAAATGGTATCATTACATAGATATAACATTAATATCCATATATTAGAAAATTTATGATGGTTCTTGGTATATGAATCATATTATTTCATCAATAGATGCATAATTCATAAAGAATATCGATAAACGATGAGATTGTATAAATAAACAGTTACCATTTTGGTAACATTAATTTATAATAGATAGAATAACATTAAATGAATCTTAAAATATCATTAAAAGAAGTTTATTCATGATATAACATGTTAAGAGGCAGTATAGACACCTCATAGAAAAATATAGCTGCATGACATGACATGTGTCTCAAAGAAGGAAAATTGATACGAAGTTACTTTACCGATTTGATAACTTTTGAAACATAAAACCCATGAAATTAATTTCATAAAATTGATATGTAAATACTAATAAAATTAATTATAATAATCATATGAAATGAGTGGCGATTAAGGCATGTATCTCACAGAAATAAAAAGTGTTATGGAATCCCCTTAACTTGTGTCTTGACTCTCATCGTACTCGTTCAAACCTCTTGTATAATAAATGTATATTTATTATAAATCTATAAAATAAAAATATTATTATATATAATATCATATATGGTTTTATTATTACATTATATTACCCTCTTGTTAATTATTCCATGTTAAGTTTTCACTTCTGGAAATATCCACTTGTTCTTCGCATGTATCTTATTTTTTTTATATGTACAAGGCTTAAAATTATATCATGATTAAAAAATGTAAAAAATGATATAAATATCAAATATATACATTATATGTGTATTATAAAAATCCATATAATATAAATTATGAAATTTAATACACCATTCATGGAGACGGTTGGTCTTATATACACATGAACACTGTTTCTATTTAATTATCTTATTGAAAGGAAGAGAGTAAATGAAATAAATGAATTTATATGAATATATAAAATTATTAAAGTTGAAAAAATATATCATATATATCATATAATTTCACTAAACCAATCCTTAGTACTTTCTATTTAGTGTGTGAATGAATCACGTCGCTCTGAGGGGGAGGTAGTCCACACTTACTCAAACAAAATTGTCTTATTTACACCAAATTAAAAGTATAAAGATATCATATATAAAAGTATTAATGAATATAAAATATATAAAAAATATAATATATAACATATATAAATATAGTTTCCATAATTATGTCCTCCATGAGAGGTGGTAAAGAAAAAATGATCAATCATTGTTTTGTTTGGCAGTAGTTCATTGTACACCTAAACTGTATATTCGTTACCCATTAGATGGAAGTGTGTGTAAGTGTAGTTATAACCCTTAGAATAAAAATATACTAGTGTATTCAGGATACTTGTTTTTTATACAATAATGTAATAATAATTGTTTAGGTGTTTTAGAATTTAAAATAAATAAAAGAACTTGAGGAAGAATGTTACCTCTAATTTGGGTAACTCCTTTTGGTTTGCACAAATGGATTACTTGGATTGATTTATTCCAAAGTAGAGGATTATTTTTTAAGGGGATTTATTTTTAGGAGATATTTTTTTCTATATTTGTGTAACCAATGTTTCTTGAGAGTTGTGAGGAAGTGGTAGGGGAGGGGTTCTTTTTATAGTGGAGTAGGAGTGACACTCATGAAAATGTTGGGAAAGGGAATTATACCCATGTTTTTCAAATGTAAATTTGATATAATAATGGTCCAAAGTAGATCCTAGTTATTATATGGTAAACATATGACCAAATTTTTTTTATAGGTTTCTAGGTAATTCAGACCCTTAAGTTTAAGGTTTAGTCCATAATTAAGCTTAATTTTATGTTAGTTAATTTAATTAATTTTAATTACTTTCACTAATATTTTTGGTCAAAAACTAAGTTTATCATATTATAAATTATAAATTTTCATTATTACAAATATTTAATCCATTTTTACAAATTAAAATCACATAATTGTTTGAAATTAATTAAAATTTATCCCATAGTCGTGTTGACAATGAGGGTTTTTAATGTAAAAATATTCAAAAATATACTATGTTTTTATATTCAATTTCAAATTTAAATTGATTACGATGACCTAAAATGGGTTGATTTATAAAAATATTATATAATAAAACTTTTAAACTAACTTAAAATGTAATTTATCCTTATAAATAAATTTTATGAAAAACCAGTTTTTAACTAAAATTCATTATTTTTCACTATTAAGTTAAAAATGAAACTTCACTAAAAATAAAGAAAATTTACTCTAACCTAATTATTATGTTATAATTTAAAATATTAAATTTATTTCGATATATTAAATCTTTAAAATTTCAAAAATTGGATTTAAAATGGGTTCTCTAATAAAAAGCAGTAAAAATACCTTAGTAAAAATATTGGTTTTTAAGCATAAAATTGGGTTTGTTCTTATATTATGTCTATAAAATAAATTGGATGAATATTAAAAAAATTTGACTCAATATATAATATATATATATATTACATTAATATCACTAATTAATTGTATTTAATTTAATTTATTAGGGTAAAAAAGATTTGTGACCACAATAATAATAATATTTTCCATTATATTCAATCAGTTTTCATATTCATTTATAATTAATTGGTAACTTGTGAATTCAACTATAAGTTAGTTAATAATATAATATTAAATTTAGTTATTATGTTATATCTTATTAAATAATAATATTTTAGTAAATAATTATTGTTTGGTAACACTTGGTCTTACCTGTTACGCATGCTATTGAGGAAAGTGAGTCTTGCATGTAACGTAAGATAACCTCAGTGTTCCGTGTAGAGAAAGATAAAATTTTTGTTGTGTATAGTGCAATATTAAGTAGGTTTTTCATATAACGCAAGCTATACATATCTTTTTAATATAAAATAAACTATTTTTAGTGTTTCTTGAAAAGAAAAATATTAAAAAATTAAATTAATTCGAAAAAAATAATTCAAAAAATCTAAGGATGTTACATTATACCCCCTTAAAATGAATTTCACCCTTAAAATTAATCTGGGTTATCAAAGGTTTAATAATTTTAAGTTTCTTTAATAGAAACCCACATTATAAAAATGAACACTAAAAAAAAGTTTGAACCCTAACAGTTTCCTAGATTAACCCATAGTTGGGTTTCCACATACAAGAACAAAGGGGGATAGTGAAAACATTAACATAGAAGAGAAATATAACAATCACGTTCTAGAGGAGAGTGATAGAGTACTTGGTCAAGGTGAAGTTAACAAATCACAAATCCATAAATATATGATTATCTAAGGTACTATTTGATTCATCAGAAATGAATGTAATGGGATAACCTTTTCTATTTCAAGATCCTTTCCCTAATGTTAAAGAATTTTACTAAGATGTTATACTTACATGATTTCATCCCCATTCATAAGTAAATTATCACTCCGTGGTCATGTCTTGATCAATTTCCTCTTCAGACATTTCTCCAAAAAGGAAGGTGAATTTTTCATTCATAAAGCACTAATAGATGATGAGATCTATGATAAGTCATCCCATCTATCTTCATTTACTATAAACACAAAATTGTTAGTACATGTAATCTAATATGCATAAATCCTCATGTGAAGATATAATACTTTTATCTCACAACTTAATCCGATGTTTGACTTAAGCATCCCATAAATGGTTAACTTTGCAAACCTTATGAATGATGAAAATAAAAAAATTTAGAAAGAATGAATCTAAATCAGCTTAAATTTGATCCACCTTATATCATAAGGTAGATCTTGGTTTTCACATTCCAAACATTTGAATACCTTGATCTTATATTCACTTGAAATATGTTAATAACCAAAATTACCATAAATAATTTTGGAAAACATGCAAGCTTCCTTATTCCTATGATCACTAGATAAATTCTTTAAGTCCAAGATCTCATAATATTCATCCTTGGTGACATAGACCACCTTTCAAATAATCAGTTCCAAGGTAATCTGTACCATACAATTTAATTATTCATATACAATATAACTTTATCCATATATCATTATCTCAATGCCAGACATTAATTAAGGGTTACATTACCTTAATTAAAATAACACCTTTATATGAAAACACCATTCAACATATGATTTTAAATACATAATGGAAATTTATACTGAAAATACTTATATATTTCATGATTCAAATAATAAAATATTTTAATTCAAAAAACACAAATACATCATTCATCTAACTTTATTCTTAAACCATTACCAAGGCTTTACCAACTTATTCCTCAATACTTCGTTCCTAGAATATGAAATATGAATCATGTATTAATATTCCTCAACCTAAATCTATTCATGATCCTTATGTTTAATGTTAATAGTACTGGAATAACATCACATACCTTTCACATGTTTCTTTCGGTCTCCTTATCTTCATACATACAACCACTACTCTTACCCCCGTTTTGATTCTCTTTATGAGATTTACACTTCGGAAACTGACTCACATAATGTATATACTTTCCAAATCTTATAAATTCAATGTTTACTATATTTCTTCTATTACTCATACTTAAAACTAGAAATCACATGTTTTGAAACACATATTATAGAATAAAACCATATAATCATGAAAAATTATTTATAGTATTTCTAAATCATGACCCCTACTTATTAATCGACGAAAACTTAGGTTCATCCTAGATTATTAATATTCACATTCTATTCAATAAATTCATTATTTTTAATAAAGTGTTTGTGAATTTCAAAATCATATCCCTAAGGAGTGTCAAACCAAGTGTGTATTATGGTCCGTTTTCGTGTACCAAATTACCCTGAGTCAGGATCGGGACATCTTGTTAGAGTTGTTACCCCTAGGTATGTTTTTCTAGATTCAAATACACTTGTATTATAAATATAGGGATGTATTTATATAAAAACACTCACTCTACCCTTTACCAAAATTCTAGGACATTATTCTATACTATTCCTTATTATCAGAATTATCCACATACATGCTTTTAGAGTTGTCACTAAGGTTATCTCATCGTAGTTTCCATAAGATAACTAAATATTTTCTTTAATACCAACTATAACGACCCATTGTCAATGTACATATACATTTAATAACTTTTATATAATACATAATTCATTACACAAAGAGATTTCCAAAGACCATATTTTTTAGAACCTTTGGAAACTAGGATAAAAAATATTCTAACTTTGTGAAATATGTTCAATGTTTCCCACAAAGATCTCCCCCTTTGTAATTTTACTTAGAAAACCTTTATTTATAACATAGGGAATGGAAAGATAAGAAAGGGTTGAGCACAAATAGTCAATAAGGGTTAATAAAAAAATTCATAAGCATATCATGAACATAATGGTATGAAAATGTGATCATGATCATTAAAAGATCATACCATGAAAATCAAAGATCCTTAAAATGAATAAAGGAATAAATATTTGCAGTTAATAAGACAAGAATCCTAAAGAAATAAAGAGCATAATACTTGAAAGCATAGAATCAGAATAAGAAATGTAATTGTAGCATACACATAAGCATATAAAAACCCTATATCAAGGATTCCTAACAAGAACTTTGTAACATGTGATGATTAGGATAATCACCCATGTACTTGCTTTGAGCATGGGATGCCCTCTCATGTACCCTCCTAATTAAGGATTAGGATTATCTATCATGTAACCTATTGTTTCAGTATTGGGATACCCTCCCATTTGACCTCTTTCTTTGGGCTTGGGATGCCCTCCTATGTACCATCTTATTCTGGACACGGGATTACCTCCCATTTACCCTATTTCTTTGGGCTTGAGATGCCCTCTTATTTACCCTTTGATCTCATAAAACAATTACCATTACCCAATGCATTGGATAGAGATATATTTCCCACACAAAAAAAGATAAAATCACATATACATGTGACACAAGATAAGAAAAAACACATCATATCATGACCCATAAAACGATATGGGTTTCATGAACACCATATCGTAACCCATGAAATGAAATGGGAATAAAAAAATCATCATATAATTACATATGGAAAATATATAGGCCTTATAATCATTTAATCTAAGCACAACCCCTGAAAAGAATAAGGCTTCAAAAGCATATAACCCATGAATGAGTATTTTTTTCCAAAACATCATTCCATCAAAAAACCACTTAAAGAAATAATATGATTGGAACTTTTGAATAATTTTGTATAAGTATATGAGTAATATCAATAGATTTCATCTTAGATGGAAAATAATTTTAAAATATCTTTTAAAAAAATTTCTTGAGGAAGATATCCTTTATTCTTTGAAAAACATATTTAAAACCTAAAATCTTTATAGAACCATTTTATTTAAAATAAACTTGAAATATTATAAATAAAGCTTTAAAATCCTTTTGGAAACATTTTTCTTTGAAAACATATAAACTGAGATTGAAGAAATTTTGAAAACTATTTCCTTGAAAACTTATAAAAGATTATTGAAAATATTTTCAAAACCATTTGTTTGAAAATAATTTTGAAAACTTAAAAATAAGGCTTCAAAAATTTTAATATATTTCTTTAAAACATAATTATTTTTATAAACTTTTTCTTTAAAAATAGATTTGAAAAATTTTAAAGGGAGAATTGATATCTTCAAAACATTTTTGAATTTTTGGTGTAATGATAACCACTTTAAAAACAATGAATTTATAGAATATTAAGAAAACAATTTACTTGTAAACTTAAAATTAGAGCTTCATGTAAATGACGATAATGATAGAGGGTATGTCTGTACATGTCAAATACTCCTTTTCTACCATAAATGTTCAGAAAAGTGACTTGGTTGTTAAAGGATTAGAAGATTAATTTTAAATAAATTCTTTAAAAGATAAAACGTTATTAAAAATTTTCTTTAACATCATAGTACAAAAGTAAAACATTTTTGAAATAATTTTTAGAAATAAGGGTTCTAAAAGAACACACATTTCTAACCAAAAGGAGAGATAAAGTCGGATTTTCATAATTTTTTTAAGTATATTATGTAAAAAAAGATTGAAAAAATGGTACCATTATAGATATATAACATTCATATCCATAGGTTGAAAAAATTAATGAGCGTTCTTCAGAGATATATTATAATATTTCATCAATTTAATCATAATTCATAAAGAATCTCGACAAATGATGAGATTGTAGTAATACATTTGTACCATTTTGGAAAAAATAATTCATGATGGAGATAATAAAATTACATGAATCATAAAATATCTATAAAATAAGTTTATTCTTAATATTACATGTTAAATGGGAGTATATAATCTGCATATAAAAATATATATTCATTACATGGTATGTGTCTCAAATAAGGAAAATCGAGACAAAGTTAATTTACCAATTTGATAAATTTTGAAACATAACCCCCAATAAATAAATGTTATAAAATGTATTTAAAAATAATAATTAAATTAATAATAAACTAATAAAATACATCCTTTGGAATTTTACACACCACACAATCTAAATGAATGGCGATTATGGCACGTATCTTACATAAATAAAAAGTTAGATGAATCCCCTTACTTTGTGTCTTGACTCTCATCGTACTCGTTCAAACCTCTGGTATAATATATGCATGTTTATTATAAATTTATCACATAAAAAAATTATTATATCTAATATTATATATGATTTGATAATTACATTATATTAACTGATTGTTAACTATTATATGTTAAGGTTTCACTTTGGGTAATCTACAGTTTTTCTTACACGCATCTTAATTTGTCATATGTATGGTCCTCATACTTATATAATGATTTTAAAAATTTAAAACCCAATATAAATATAATTTATATCCAGTATATTTTTATTATAATAATCTATATAATATAAAATTCTAAAATAGAATACACTGTTGAAGGATACAACAGATCGTACATACGCATGAACATTGTTTCTGTTTAGCTGTCCCATTCAAAGAAAGAAAGTAAATGACATATATGTATTTATATGTAAATATTTAATTATTAAATTAGAATAATTATATCATATATATAATATATGTTCACCAAAACCATCCCTATTACTTTCCATTAAGTGTCTGAATGAATCACATCACACTGAGGGGGCAATAGTCCACACTTCCTCAAACGAAATTATCATATTTACACCAAATCAAAAGTATAATAATATCTTCTATAAAAAGATAAAATAAGATTAAATAAATAATAAATATAATATATAACATATATAAATAGATTTTATATCATAATTTCCACCATGATAGACGTTAAAGGAAAAATGAACAAGCATCATTTTGTGAGTCAGTAGTTCGCTGTACATGTAAACAATACGTTCATTACACATTAGATGGAAATATGTGTAAGTATAATTGAAAAAATTATAATAAAAACATAATAGTGTATTTAGGATACTGTTTTTGTTATAAAATCAAGTAATAATAAGTTTTTAGGGGGCGGGGAATTGAAATGAAATAAAAGAACTTGAGGAAGAATGTTACCTCTTATTCAGGTAACTCCATTCGGTTTTCACAAATGGATTTCTTGGATTATTTTTTACCAATTTGGGGATTATTTGATGATGAAAGGGATTTTTAGTAGCTATTTGTTCAGATATTTATGGATCTAAAGTGTCTTTATATGTGTGAGGAAGTGGGAGGGGAGTGGGCCTTTTATAGTGGAGGAGAAGTAACAATCTTGTAAATTTTGGGAAAGGGAATGTAGCCGTGTTTCCCCCCCAGAAAAGTGGAGCCTATAATGGTAAAAATTAGATACCAGTTATTATAGGGTCTAAATAGGTCCATACAGTGGGTTTTGGACATGTTTCTAGGTAATTTGGGCCCTTAAGTTTAAGGTTTAGTCCTTAGTTATGCTTAATTTTATTTTAATTCTTGTCATTAATTTTAATTATCTTCAATATTATTTTTTGTCAAAAACTAATTTTATATTATTAAAAATTAGAAATTATAATAATTATAAATATTTAATCCATTTTTGTAAATTAGAATCAATCAATTTTGAGAAATTAATTGAAATTTAATCCTGTAGTTGGGTTGGCAATGACAGGTTTTAAAGTAAAAACATTTAAAAGTTTGCTATGTTTTTATATTCCATTTAAAAGTGAAATTTATTACAATGACCTCAATTGGTTTTATTGATAAAAATATGATATAATTAAAATTTTAAACTTATTTAAAATTTAACTTACCATATAAATAAATTTGATTAAAAATAAATTTTTTACTAAAATTCAGTATTTTTTATTATTCATTTAAGAATGAAACTTTAGAGAAAAATTCAAAAAATTTACTATAACTTAATTATTATATTATTATTTTAAATATTAAGTTTATTTTGAAATATTAAATCTATAAAAGTTAAAAAAATACTATTTAAAATGGGTTTTCCATTAAATGGTGGTAAATATTCCCTAATAAAAATAATAGGGTGTTTGCATAAAATTGGGTCTGTCCTTATATTATGTTTATAAAATCTATTGGATGAATATAAAAAATATTTTATTGAATATATAACCAATATATTACATTAATATCACTCACTAATTTTAATTAGTTTAATTTATTAGTATAAAACCACTTTGTGACCATAAAAATAATAGTATTTTCCATTAAATTCAATTGGCTTTCATATTCATTTCTAATTAATTGGTAACATATTAATTAAAATATAATTTAGTTAATCATATAATATTAAATTTAACATTTATATTATATCTTATTAAATAATAATATTTTATTAATGAATTATTGTTTGGTAACACTCAGTCTTGTGTGTTATGCAAGCCAATGAGGAAAGTGAGCTTGGAATGTAATGCAAGCGAAGCTCATTGTTCTTTACAGAGAAAGATAAAATTCATGTCATTTATAGTGAAAGATTAAGTTTGCGTTGCATATAATGCAAGCTAGGCATAGTGTTTTAATATAAAATAAATTATTTTTCGTGTGTGTTGAAATGAAAAACATCAAAAAGATTAAATTAATTTCAAAAAAAATTATTGAAAAAATATCAGGGCATTAAATTATACCCCCTTTAAACAAGCTTCACCCTTGAAATTAGTCTAGGTTGTAAAAGGTTTAGTACTTTTATGTTCCTTTAATAGAAACCCACATTGTAATAATTAACACTAATTTTTTTTGAACAATAACGCTTTCCCAGAGTGGTACATAAATGGATTTCTATATAGGAAAACATATGTGGATAGTGAAAACATTGACCTGGAAGAGAAATATAACTATCAAGTTATGGAGGAGAGTGGTAGAGAACTCGGTCAGGATAAAGTTAAAAATATAAAAACCATATATTTTTTATAGTCTAAGGTACTATTTGATTCATTAGAAAATAAGATACTTGGATAACCTTTTTGAATTCATGATCCTTTCCCTAAGGATGAAGATTTTTACTAAGAATTTATATTTACTTGATTTCATCCCCTTTCATGAGTAATGTGTCACCCATTGGTCATGTCTTGATCAATTTACACTTCACCTCTTTCCCCAAAAATGAAGGGGAATTTTTCATTATTCAATCACTAACATATCAAGAGATCTATGTTAAGTCATCCCATATCTCTTAATTTAACATGTACACAAAGTTCTTAGAGCAGGTTATCTAATATACATAAATCCTCATGTAGTGAGATAATACGTTTATCTCACAAACGTAATCTGAAGTTTAACTAAAAAATCCCATAAATGTTAAACTTTACAACCCTTATGAATGATGAAAATATTTTTTTTTTTGCAATAATGACTCTAAATCGTCTTAACTTTGATTCCCCATATATCATAAGGTAACTTTTGGTTGTCATATTCCAAACATGTGAATACCCTCATCATATATTCTCTTGAAGCATGTTAATAACATGAATTTCCATAATTCCTTTTGTAAAACATGGAGGATTCCATATTCTAATGATTACTAGATAAATTATATAAATCCAAGAATTTGTAAACTTCATCCTTGATGACATAAACCACTTTGTAAATAATAAGTTATATGATAATCTGTACCATCCAATTTACTTATTCATATTCTACATATCTTTATAAAAATATCAATATCTCAATGACATAAATTAATTGGGGGTTAAATTCCGTTAGTATAAATATCACCTTTCCATTAAATAACCACTCAATATATCCTTTTTTAAACCTTAATAGAAACTTATACTGAAAATTGTTATACATTTCACGATTCAAATAACATAATCTTCAAATTCGAAAACATAAATACTTCATTCATCCAACATTATTCTTAAACCATTACTAAGGCTTCACCAACTTATTTAATAATAATTCATTCCTAGATTATGACATATGGATCAGGTATTAAAATTCTGAAAACTCAATATATTCATGCTTCTTATGTTTAACGAAAAGAGTACTATAAGAACATCACATACCTTTCACATGTCATTGGTGGTATCTTTATCTTCAAAAGTATGACCAGTACTTATACCTCCTTCTAGTTTCTATTTACGATATTTCAACTTGGGAAATCTATATTCATAATGCCCATAATTTCCAAATCTGAGACATTCAATGTTAACCATGTTTATTATATTTCTCAATGTTAAAACCAGAAAGCACAGGGTGGGAAACACATATCATATAAGAAAACCACATAATCCTGAAAAATTATTTATAGTTTTTCTAAATCATGACACCTAATTATTAGTCGACAAAACCTTATGATTATACAAGGTTATTAATATTCATATTCTATTCAAATACTTCATAATGGTTCGTAAAGAGTCTGTGAATTTCAAAATCACATCCCCCAAGAGTGACAAACCATGTGGCAGCAAGACCTGTTATTGTGTACAAATTACCCTTAGTCCGAACTGGGAGATCATGTAGGAGTTGTTAACCCTAGGTATGTTTTTCTAGGTCCAAATACACTTGTATTATCTAAATAGGGATTTATTTTAAATAAACAACTCAATCTATCCTTTACCAAAATTACATGACATTTTTCTATATTTTCCTAATCCTTATACTTATCCATAGACATGTCCTTAGGGTTCTCATAATGGTTTTCTCATCCTAGTTTGCAATGGTTAACTAAATCTTTTCTCTGATACAAAATAAAATGACCCAATATTAATGTAAATATTCATTGCATAAATTTTACAACATAAATAATTAATTACACAAACAGATTCCCAAAGACTATATTAGTTTAGAATCTATGTAATCTTGAAAAAAAATATTCTAACTTGGTGAAATATCTTCATTAATTCCCACAACTATCTCCCCCTCAATAATTATACTTAAAAAAATTTCTTCATTACCAGGGTAAGGGAATCATTAGAAAGGGGAAAGCTCAAATGCTTAATAAGGGTAAATAAATTAAATGTATACACCTATCATGAACATAATGGAAGGAAAATGTGACCATGATCTGTATAATATCATACCATGAAAATAAAATACCAGCACATGAATAAAGGCATAAAGTTTTGTAGTTCATAAGGAATGAATCATAAAGAAATCTAGAACATAAACCATGAAAGCATAAAATAAGAATAAGATATGGAATAGTGGCATACACATAAGCATATAAATACCCTATGTCAAGGATTCCTACCAAGACCTTTGTAATATGTGAGGCTTGGGATAATCATCCATATAATTGCTTCGGGCTTGAGATTCCCTCCTCTGTACCCTCCTATTTAAGGATTATGATTCCCCCTATTTACTATCTTTTTTCAATATTGGAAAGCCCTCTCATTTTCCCTCTTTCTTCGGCCTTGGGATGCCCTTATGTGTAACCTCTTATTTCAAGATTGGGATTCCCACCCATTTACACTCTTTCTTTAGATTTGGTTTGTCCTCCCATTTTCCCTTTGATATAACTAATCATTTATCATTATGAAATTAATAAGAGAGAGATATAGGTCCCACCCATCACAAGATAAAATCATACATACATGTGCTGTAAGATAATAAAACATGCATCATATGATGACCCATAAAAAGAGATGGGTTTCATAAACATCATATCATAACCCATGAAATGAAATGGAAATCCAAAATATCTCATCACATCATTATCTATGGAAAAGATATAGGTCTCATAATCATTTCAACACATCATTACCCATGAAAAGAAGAAGGTTTTAAAATCATATAACCCATAAATCGGATACAATTGTCTTAAACCTCATTCCGTAAAAACATAAACTATTCAAAGAATGAATATTAATAAAACCTTTAAATCCTTTCCCAGAAGGTCATGAGTAACATCAATGGATGCCATCTTAGAAGGAAAATAATTTTGAAGTATCTTTTAAAATAATTTATTGAGAAAAATATAATTTCTTATTTTAAAAATTATCTTTAAAACTCAAATTCTTTATAAAACCATTTTCTTGAAAATAAACTTGAAATCTTATAAAGAAATATTTGAAAAAATTTGGGAAGCCTTTTTCTTTAAAAACATATAAAGAGATCTTACAGTCATTTTGAAAACAATTTTCCATGAAAACTTATAAAAGAAGACTGAAAACATTGTGAAAACCTTTTAGTTGAAAATTATTTTGAAAACTTACAAAGAAGGCATAAAATTTTTTAAAATACCATAAAACATTTTTTTTAAAACCATTTTATTTAGAAATTTCTTTGAAAGATTTTAATGGAATCATTGATAACCATAAAAAATTTTCAATGAAAACCACTTTAAAAACAATGAATATATAGAATATTAAGAAATTATTTTCCCTTAAAAATAAAATTGTAATCATAAAATAGATGCGTCATTTAAATGAGGTCATGATGGAGGGTTTGTCTGTATGTGTCGAACACTCCTTTTCTTCCCCAAATGTACAGAAAAGTGAATTGATCGGTAAATTATGAGAATATTACTTTAAAATCCATTTTATAAAAGATAAATCATTGTTAAAAATTTCCTTTTATATCATTTTATAAAATTAAAACATTTTAAAACATTTTTGTAAATCATGGTTTTGAAAGAACATACACTTCATATTGAAAGGAGACATAAAGTCAGATTTTCATAATTTCTTAAGTATATTAAGTAGAAAAGAGTGAAAAAATGGAGCCATTATATAGATATAACATTTATATCCAGAGTTTGAGAAACTTTATGATAGTTCTTGAGAGATGGATCATAATATTTCATCAATGGATGCATAATTCATAAAGAATATTGATAAACGATGAGATTTCAACAAAAAACTCTTAAAATTTTGGTAACATTAATTCATGAGGGAGAGAATAAAATTAAATTAATCTTAAAATATCATGAAAATAATTTTATTCATGATATAAAATTTACAAAGTAATTATATACACCTCATTGAAAAATATAGGTTAATGACATGACATGTGTTTTAAAGAAGTAAAATTGAGACAAAGTTACTTTACTGATTTGATAACTTTTGAAACATTAACCCCATGAAATAGATTACAAAATATTTATATATAAATACTAAGAAAAGTTATTATAATAATAATATAATACATCCATGGTCTGTATACACACCATAGAAACTAAATGAGTGGTTATTAAGGTAGGTATCTCACAGAAATAAAAAGGGAGATGAAATCTGATTACCTTGTGTCTTGACTATTGTCATACTCATTAAAACCTACTATATAGTAAATGTAAGTTTATTATACATATATAATAGAACCATATTATTATATCTAATATTATAAATGGTTTTATTATGACATTATATTACCCTCTTGTTAATAATTATATGTTAAGGTTTCACTTTGGGTAATATCCGCCTTTTCTTCGCATGTGTCTTAATTTTTTATATGTATAGTCCTTATACCTATATCATGATTTAAATAACGTAAAAAATGATATAAATATCATTTATATATTGTATATGTGTATTATAATAATCTATATAATATAAAATTATGAAATATAGTACACTATTCATGGAGAAGGTAGGTCGTATGTACACATGAATGATGTTTCCTTTTAATTGTCATACTGTAAGAAAGAGAGTAAAAGAAATATATTTATTTATATGCATATATAACTTTATTAAAGTATCATAATTATATCATAAATATCATATAAGTTCACTAATCCCATCCTTAATACTTTCCATTTAGCATGTGAACGAATCACGTCGCTCTGAGGCGGCGACAGTCCACACTTCCTCAAACGAAATTGTCGTATTTACACCAAGTTAAAAGTATAAATATATATTTTATAAAATTATTATATAAGATTAAATAAATAATAAATATAATATATAAAATATTTAAATAGAGTTTATGTCATAATTTCCACCATGAAAGATGGTGAAGGAAAAATGAACCATCATCATTTTTTGAGGCGGTAGTTCGCTGTACATGTAAAAAATATGTTCGTTACCCATTAGATGGAAGTGTGCTAAGTGTAGTTCAAAAAAAAAACAAAGTGTATTTATTTTACTAGTTTTTTTATAAAATCATGGAATAATATTTGTTGATGGGGTGAATAATTGAAATTAAATTAATGTACTTAGGAAGAATGTTGCCCCTTATTCGGGTAAATCCTTTTATTTTTCACCATGAGATTTATTGGATTGATTTATTCCCAAGTGTAAGATTATTTGATGAGTGGAGGGATGTTAAGGATATATTTGGTCATATATTGGGGTATAAAAAGTGTCTTTGGAGGTGTAAGGAAGTGGGATGGGAGGGGGCCTTTTTATAGTAGAGGAGGAGGGGCACTCTTTAAAATTTTAAGAACAAGAATTATAACCATGTTTTTCCCATGTTAAGTGGATCCAATAATGGTAAAACGTTGATACCAGTTATTATAGGGTCTAAATATGGCCATTCAATGGATTTTGGAATGGTTTCTAGGTAATTTATGCCCTTAAGATTAAGGTTTAGTCCTTAGTTACGCTTAATTTTATGTTAATCAATGTAATTAATATCAATTAATTTCACTAATATTTTTGGTAAAAAAATAAGTTGATATTATTAGAAATTATAAATTATAATGATTCAAAGTATTTAATCCTTTACTACAAATTAAAATTATATAATTTTTTGAAATTAATTTATATTTAATCTCGTAGTTGGGTTGATAATGAGGGTTTTTAGAGTAAAAACTTTTTAATTTTTTTAATGTTTTTATATTAAATTTCAAATTGAAACTGATTTCAATGAAAAAAATTTGGTTGATTTATAAAAATATGGTCTGACTAAAGTTTTAAACCAATTTAAAATGTAATCTAACCTTATAAATAAATTTTATGAAAAATAATATTTTAACTAAAATTCAGAATTGTTCACTATTTATTAAAAAATGAAACTACCCAAAAAAATCCCAAAATTTACCCCAACCTAATTATTAAGTTTTGAGTTAAAATATTATGTATATTTTGAAAGATTAAATATATAGAAGTTCCAAAAATATTATTTAAAAATGGTTGTCCATTAAAAGGTGGAAAAAATGCCTTAAAAAATAAAGGGTTTTGAGCATAAAATTGGATTTGTTTTTATATTATGTCAATCAAATATATTGGATGAATATAAAAAATATTTGATTTAAAATATAAAATATTTATTACACTAATATTACTCACTAATTGTCATTAATTTAATTTATTATGTTAAAATATCTTGGTGACCACAAAAATAATTATATTTTCCTTTATATTCAATCGGTTTTCATATTCTTTTCTAATTAAATGGTAACCTATGAATTAAAGTATAAATTTTTTAATCATATAATATTAAATTTAATTGTTACATTATATATTATTAAATAATAATATTTTATTAATGAATTATTGTTTGGTAACACTCTGTCTTACGTGTTACGCAATCTATTGAGGAAAGTCAGTCTTGTATGTAACATAAGTTAAACTCAGTGTTACGTGTAGAGAAAGATAAAATTAATGTTATATATAGTGAATGTTTAAGTTGGTGTTTAATATAATTTAAGCTAGAAATAGTAATTTAATATAAAATAAACTATTTTCAGTGTTTCGTGAAATGAAAAATATGAAAGAGAATAAATTATTTAGAAAAAAATAATTCACAAAATATTGGGGTGTTACATTATACCCCCTTAAAACTAATTTTCCCCTTAAAATTAATCTAGGTAATAAAATGTTTAATAAATTTAAGTTAATTTAATAGAAAACTACACTATAAAATGCACACTAAAAAAACTTTGAGCCATAATGGTTGCCTAGTGTAACACATAACTGGGTTTCCACATAGGAGAATATAAGGGGATAGTGAAAACATGGCTATGGAAGGGAAATATAACTATCATGTTCTAGAGGAGATTGATAGAGAACTTAGTCAAGAAAAATATAATAATAAAAAATACATAAATCTGTGATGATCTAAGGTACCATTTCATTCATTTGAAAAGAAGGTACAAGGAATTTTTTTTCTATTTCATGATCCTTTACCTAATCTTGAATAATTTTCTCAAGAAGTTATACTTATTTGATTTCATCCACATTCGCATGTAAATTGTAAAACTTTGGTCATGTCATGATCAACTTCCACTTAACCAATTTCTCCAAAAAGGAATGTGACATTTTCATTCATGAATCACTAAAATATCATGAGATCGATGATTAGTAATACCATATCTATTTAGTTAATATGAACAAAAAATTGTTAGAGAAGGTTATCTAATATTCATAAATCCTCATGTGGTGAGATAAAATTTTTATCCCACTAACTTTATCTAAAGATTAACTTAAACATCCCCAAATGTTTAACATTAAATCCTTTCTGAATGATGAAAATAAAAAACTTTATAAATAAAAGACCTAAATCAGCTTAACTGTGATCCCCCATATATCATAAGGTAGCTCTTGGTTGTCACATTCCAAACATGTGAATACTGTCATCGTATATTCACTTGAAACATGTTAATAACCTGAATTACCATAAATCCTTTTTGAAAATATGCATGATTCCTTATTATAGTGATTACTGGATAAATTATTTAAACACAAGAATTGTCATACTTCATCCATGATGACATAGACCACTTTGTAAATAATAAGTTCCAAGGTAATCTGTACTTTCTAATTTAATTATTCATATCCAACATATATTTATCCAAAGATCATTATCTCAATGCCAGAAATTAATTAAGGGTTTCCTTCCCAAAATGAAAGTATACCCTATCCATGAAATCATCATTTAACATATCATTTTCAATCCTCAATGAAAACTTATACTGAAAATTCCTATATATTTCAGGATTCAAATAAAATAATATTTTCATTCCAAAACATAATTACATCATTCTTCCAACTTTATTCATAAACCGTTACTCTAGTTTGAACAATTTATTCCTTAATACTTCATTCCTAGAATGTGTAATATGAATCATGTCTTATGATTCCTCAACCTCAATATATTATTTCTTCTTATGTTTAATCTAAAAACTATTGGAAGAACATCGAATACCTTTCACATGTCTATTGTGGTCTCTTTGTCTTTAAAAGTCTGACGAGTACTCATACCACCTTCTGATTATCTTTATGAAATTCCCACTTGGTAAATCTATTTGTCTAATTCCCCTAATTTTTAAATCTGAAACATTCAATATTAACCATATTCCTTTTATTCCTCACCATTTAAACAAGAAAGCATATGTGGTCAAACACATATCATAGAAGAAAAACCCATAATCATGAAAAATTGTTTCTAGTATATCTAAATATTAACACCTACTTATTAATAGATGAAACATTAAGTTTATCCTAGGTTATTAATAGATATATTCTATTCAAATATTTTATTATATTTTGTAAAGAGTTTTTGAATTTCAAAATCATATCCCCCTGGGAGTTTCAAATCAGGTGTGCAGTAAGACCTGTTATCGTGTACCAGACTACCACGAGTTAGGATCGAGACATATTGTCAGAGTTGTTACCACTAGGTATGTTTTCTCCAAATCCAAATCTACTTGTAGTATCCATATAGGCGTGTATTTCTAGGAAACTACTTAGTTTATCCTTTACCAAAATTCCATGACATTTTTCACAATTTTTAGTATCCTTATAATTATCCATAGACACGTCCTTAGAGTTCTCACAAAGGTTTTATCATCCTAGTTTCCAAAGGATAACTGTACCTTTGATATGATACCATCTATACCGATCGAGTCTCAATGTACATATATGTTTTATAACATTTATGAAATATATAATTCATTACACAAACATACACCCAAAGAGTGTATTAGTTTATAACCTTTTGAAATTTGGAACAAAAATATTCTAAATCAGTGAAATATATATTCAATTTTTTCCAGAAAGATCTTCCCCCTTAGTAATTATCCTTAAAAAAACATTCTTCATAACCTGGGGAAGGGAAACATAAGAAAGGGGTGATCTCAAACACTTAGTAAGGTTAAATAAAATAAATGTATATTTATATGATGGAAATAAGGGAATAAGAATGTAATCAGGATCATTGGAAGATCATACCACATGAATAAAAGATTATTAACATGAATAAAGGAATAAAGATTTTCAGTTCATAAGACAAGAATAATAAATAAATCAAGAGCATAATCTATGAAATCATAACATTGGAATAAGACATAGAATATTGGTATACACATAAGCATATAAAAACCCTATGCCATGGATGCCTATGAAGACCTTTGTAACAAGTGAGGCAAGGGATAATCACCCCTATACCTTCTTCAGGCTTGGGATGCTCTTCTGTGTACCCTCTTGTTTTAGTAATTGGATTCCCTACCATATACCCTCTTGTTTTAGTATGGTGATGCCCTCCCACGTACCCTATTTCTTTGAGCTTGGGATGCCCTCCTATGTACCCTCTTATTTCAGGCTTGGGATTCCCTCCCATTTACCCAATTTATTAGGGCTTGGGATGCCTCCCCATTTATCCTTTGATATCATAAAATAATTATCATTACCTAGTTCATTGGAGGGACATATAGGTTCCACCCGTCACAAGATAAAATCATACAAACATGTGTTGCAAGATAATAAAACATGCATCATATCATGACCCATAACAAGAGACAGGTTTTATAAAAATCATATAATAACACATAAAATGAAATGGAAATCACAAAAATTTCATCAAATCATTTCTTATGGAAAAGATATAGGTCTCATAATCATTTCATCAAAGAATCACCCATGAAAAGAAGAAGGTTTTAAAAGCATATAACCCATAAATGAGAAACAATTTTCATAAACATAATTCCATCAAAAAATAATCCATTAAAGTAAATAAAATGAATTTAACCTTTGAATCATTTCTTATAAGGTCATGAATAACATCAACTGATGTCATCTTATATGGAAAATAATTTGAAATATATTTAAAAAACATTTCCTCAGGTAAATATACTTTCTTATTTAAAAAATTATCTTTAAAACATAAAACCTTTATAAAACCATTTTCTTGAAAATAAAAATAAAATCTTATAAAGAAAGATTTGAAAATATTTTCTAACCTTTTTCTTTGAAAACATATAAATAGAGGTTAAAGACATTTTGAAAACAATTTTACTTGAAAACTTATAAAATAAGGTTGAAAACATTTTCAAAACGATTTCATTGAAAATAATTTTTAAAACTTACAAATATGGATTCAAGATGTTTAAATTTGTTTTTCAAAAATAAAACATTTTTTACAAACCATTTTCTTTAAAAATGGATTTGAAGAATTTTAAAGGAAGCATTGATAACCATAAAACATTTTTGAAAAAAAATTTCGATGAAAAACACTTAAAATGTAATGAATGTCCAGAA
Organism: Viscum album; assembly: GCA_963277665.1. Lineage (NCBI taxonomy): Eukaryota > Viridiplantae > Streptophyta > Magnoliopsida > Santalales > Viscaceae > Viscum > Viscum album. The sequence goes on along the minus strand of OY728122.1, from coordinate 1,890,885,729 downwards.
TATTAAGAAAAATGTTTTCATTAAAAATAAACTTATAAACTTAAAATGGATGCTTCATGTAAATAATGGTCAAGATAGAGGGTATGTCTGTACATGACAAACAATATTTTTCTACCTTAAATGTTTAGAAAAGTGACTTGATCGGTAAACGAAAAGAAGATTACTTTTAAAGCCATTTTTTAAAATATAAAACATGGGTAAAAATTTCATTTAACATAATATAATAAAATTAAAACATTTTTTAAATCATTTCTAGAAATATAGGTTTTGAAAGAACACAGATTTCCACCCAAAAGGAGATATAAATTTGGATTTTCATATTTTTTTAAAAATCCTAAGTAACAAAGGGTGGAAAAATGGTACCATTATAGAGATATAACATGAATATCCAATGTTTGAGAAATTATATGAGAGTTATTGAGATATGGATCATTATATTTCATCAATGGAGGCATAATTCATAAATAATTTTGATAAATGACGAGATTGTGGCAATAAACTGTTACCATTTTGGTAACATTAATTCATGAGGGAGAGAATAAAATAACATGAAGTTGAAAATATTATGAAAAGAATGTTACTCATGATATAAAATGTCAAAAGTAATTATATATACCTCATAGAGAAATATAGGTGAATGACATGACATGTGTCTTAATGAAGGAAAATTGAGAAAAAGTTAATTTACCGATTTGATAACTTTTGAAACATAAAAACCATGAAATAAATATCTTAAATTGGGTTTTTAAATACTAATAAAATTAATTATATTAATCATAGAATAAATACATGGGAGTTATATATACCATAAATACAAAATGAGTCATGATTAACCATGTATCTCATGGAAATAAAAAGTGAGATGAAATCCCCTTATCTTGTATCTTTTCTCTCGTCATACTCATTCAAACATCATGTACAATAAATGCATGTTTATTATATATATATATATCAAAGAACCATATTATTATATATAATATCATATATGGTTTTATTATGAAATTATATTACCCGACTTGTTAACTATTCTTTTTTAAGTTTTCACTTCGGGTAATATCCTCCTTTTCTTTGCATGTGTCTTAATTTGTTATATGTATGGTCATTATACCTGTATCATGATTTCCAGAATGTAAAATATTATATAATTATCATGTATATCCAGTATATGTGTATTATAATATTCTATATAATATTAATAAATGAAACATAATACATTGTTCAAGGAGGAAGTAGTTCATATGTATGCATAAACGTTGTTTCCATTAAATATTCCTATTGAAAGAAAGTGATTAAATTACATATATGTATTTATATTTATATATAACAATATTAAATTAGTATAATTATATCATATATATAATATAATTCACTTAAACTATCCTTAATACTTTCAATTTAGTTTCTGAATAAGTCATGTCACTTTGAGGTGTTAGTAGTCCACACTTTCTCAAACAAAATTGTCATTTTTCACAAAATTAAAAGTATAAAGTTATATTTTACAAAATAATTAAATAAGATTAAATACATAATACATTTAATAGATAAAATATAAAAACCTATTTTCTATCATAATTTCCACCATGATAGATAGTAAATGAAAAATGAACAATCGTTATTTTGTGAGGTGGTTGTTTGCTGAATATATAAATAATATGTTCGTTACCCATTAGATGGAAGTGTGTGTAAGTATAGTTTGAAATATTAAAATAAAAAACATCATATTTTATTTAGGATACTGGTTTTTTATACATTCATGGAATAATATGTTTTGAGGGGGGATTGAAATTAAATAAAATAACTTGAGTAAGAATGTTACCTCTTATTCAGGAAACTCCTTTTGGTTTTCACAAAGGGATTCAATGGATTTATTTATTCACAAGTGGAGGATTATTTGATGAGGGGAGGGATTTTTAGGAGTTATTTTTTATAGATTTATGTATCCAATGTGTCTTGAGAGGTGTGAGGTAGTTGGAGGGGATGCAGCCTTTTTTATCGTGGAGGAGGAGGGGCACTGATATAAATTTTGGGAAAGAGAATTCTACCCTTGTGTTTCCCATGAAAATTGGATCAAAAAATTGTATCAATTAGATACTAGTGATTATAGGTTATAAATATGTACATATAATGGATTTTGGATAGGCTTATAGGTAATTTAGGCCCTTAATTTTAAGGTTATTCCCAAGCTTAACATAATTTTATGTAAATTTTTGTAATTAATTTTAATTAATTTCACTAATATTTTTGTTAAAAAACTAATTTTATCTTATTATAAATTATAAACTATCATGATTCCAAATTTGGAATACAATTTTACTAATTACTATCACATAATTTTTATAAATTTATTTAAATTTAATCCCGAAGTCAGGTTGACAATGAGAGTTTTTAAAGTAAAAATGTTCAAAAGTTTGATATGTTTTTATATTCAATTTGAAGGTCAAATTATTTACAGTGAACTAAATTAGTTTTATTGATAAAAATATAATTTAATTAAAATTTTAAACTGATTTAAAATTTAATTTAACCTGATAAATAAATTTGATGAAAAATTAGTTTTTAACTAAAATTCAGAATTTTTCATTATTCATTAAAAAATAAAAATTCATAGAAAAATATCAAAAATGTACCATAACATAATATTATGTTATAATTTAAAATATTAAGTTTATTTTTACATATTAAAGCTATAGAATTTCCAAAAATTGTATTTAAAATGGGATCGCCATTAAAAGGTTGTAAAAATGCCTTAATAAAAATAATGGTTTTTAAGCATAAAGTTGAGTTTGTTATTATCTTATATATAGAAAATTTATTATATGAATATAAAAAATATTTGATTGAAAATATAACATAATTATTACATTAATATCACTCACTAATTTTAATTAATTTAATTTATTAGGGAAAATAAATTTGTGATTATAAAAATAATAATATTTTCCTTTATATTCATTCGGTTTTCATATTTATTTATAATTAATTGGAAACCTATGAATTCAACTATAATTTAGTTAATCCTATAATACTAAATTTTATTGTTATGTTTTATCTTATTAAATAATAATATTTTAGTAATTAATAATTGTTTGGTAACACTCAGTCTTGCGTGTTATGAAATCTATTAAGGAAATTCATTCTTACGTGTAACGTAACCTAACCTCAGAGTTCCATGTAGAGAAAGATAAAATTTATGTAGTTTATAGTGAATTACTAAGTTGGTTTTGAATATAATTTAAGCTATAAATAGTGGTTTAATCTAAAAAAAAACTATTTTCAGTGTTTTGTGAAATGAAAAATATCAAAAAGATTAAATTAATTTGAAAAAACATAATTCAAAAAACCTCGTGGTGTAATATTACACGAACCTTAAAATTAATTTCACCCATGAAATTATTTTGCGTTATAAAATGTTTAATACTTTTAATTCCCTTTAATATAAACCCACATTGTAAAAAAGAACACTAAAAAAGAAGTTTGAACCTTAACGGTTGGCCATAGTTACACATAACTGGGTTTCCACATAGAAGAATATAGGTGGATAGTGAAAACAAGGACATGGAAAAGAAATATAACTCTAATGTTCTGGAGTAAAGTTATAGACAACTTTTAGAGAAGAAAGTTAATAATCACAAAGCCATAAATATGAGATTTTCTAAGGTACCATTTGATTAATCAGAAAATAAGGTACTAGGATTACCTTTTCAATTTCAATATCCTTTCCATAATGTTGAAGAATTTTCTTGAGAAGTTATACTAACTTGATTTCATATCCTATCACAAGTAAAATGTCACCCTTTGGTCATGTATTTATAAATTTACACATCACCACTTTCTCTAAAAAGGATGGTAAATTTTTCATTCCTAAATCACTAATAGATCATGAGATCTATGACAAGTCATCCCATATCTCTTCAGTTAACATCAACACAAAATTTTTAGAGTTTTTTATCTAATAGGAATATACCCTCATGTGGTGAGATAATACTTTTATGTTATAAACTTCATCTGAAGATTAACTTAAACATCCCATAAATAGTTAACTTTACAACCCTTCTGAATGATGAAAACAAAAAACTTTAAAAATAATGAATCTAAATAAACTTAACTTTGATCCTCCATATATAATAATGTGGCTCTTGGTTTTCACATTCCAAACATGTGAATAAACTCATAATATATTCACTTGAAACATGTTAACACCTTTAATTACCATAAATACTTTTGGAAAACATGCATGCTTCCTTATTACTATGATCACTGGATAAATTATTTAAATCCAAGAACTTGTAATATTTTTCCTTGAGGACATAGACTACTTTCTAAATAATCAGTTCCAAGGTAATCTGTTCCAATCAATTTTATTATTCATATCTGACATATCTTTATCAAAAGATAATTATCTCAATGTCATATATTAATTATGGGTTAACTTCCCATAATAAAAATATCATATTTCCTTGGAATAAAAATTCAATGTATCATTGTCTATCCTTAATGAAAACTTATACAAAAAATACTTATACATTTTATGATTAAAATAACATAATCTTTGAATTCCCAAACATATATACTTCTTTCATCAAAATTTATTCTTAAACCAATACTCAGGCTTCACTAACTTATTTCTTAATAATTCATTCCTAAAATATGAAATATGAATCATGTCTTAAGATTCCACAACCTCAATATAATTATGATTCTTATGTTTACTATAAAAAATACTATAATAACATCACATACATATCTCTTTTCATTTGCGGTCTCTTTATCTTTAGAAGTATAACCAGTAGTTATAACACCTTCCCAATTGTTTTTATGATATTTACACTTCAGAAATTGATTCACATAATTCCCTTACATGCAAAATCCGAGACATTCAATGTTAACCATGTTCCTTCTAGTCCTCACCATTAAAACTAGAAATCCATGGGTTTGAAACAAATATTATTGAATAAAACCAGATAATCATGAAAAATTATTTATATTATCTCTAAATCACGACACATACTTATTAATCGATGAAACCTTAGGTTTATCCAAGTTTATTAATAGCCATATTCAATTGAAATACTTTATAATGGTTCATAAATAGTTTTTAAATTTCTAAATCATATCTCTTAGGAGTGTCAAACCAGGTGTGAAGTAAGGCCTGTTATTATATACCAGACTACCCTGAGTCAAAACCACAACGTATTTTTAGAGTTTTTACACCTAGGTAAATTTTTTCAAGATCCAAATTAAATTTTAGTTTCGAGAATGGATTGTATTTCTATGAAACCACCCAGTATATGCTTTTCCAAAATTCCAGGATTTTTTTTATACTTTTTCTTATCCTTATACTTATCCACAGATATGTCCTTAGATTTCTCTATTAGGTTTTCTCATCCTATTTTCCAAAGGATAACTAAATATTTTCTCTTATACCAACTATAACGACCGAATATTACTATACATAGAAACTTCATAACATTAATGAAATACATAATTCATTACTCAAACAGACACCCGAAGACCGTATTAGTTTAGAAACTTTTGAAACTTGGAAAAAAAATTCTAACTCAGTGAAATATCATCAATGTTTCCCACAATGATCTTAATATTTAGTAATTATACATAAAAAAACTTTATTCCTAACATGTGGAAGGGAAGCATAAGAAAGGGGTGATCTCAAATTCTGAGTAAGTGTAAATAAAATAAATTGATAATCAATTGATGAACATAAGGGTCTGAGAAGGTGATAATGATAATTAAAATATTATACCATGAAAATTAAAGATCATGAAACTGAATAAAGGCATAAAGTTTTTTAGTTATTATGACATGAATCATAAAATAAATCTAGTGTTTAATTATTGAAATCACAACATAATAATAAGACATGTAATATGGCATACTCATAAGTATATAAAAACCATATGTCAAGGATTCCTACCAAGATCTTTGGAACATGTGAGGATTTGTATAATCCCCAATGTACCTAATTCGGTGTTAGGATGCCCTCTCATGTACCCTCCTATTTTGTGATTAGTATGCCCTCCCATGAACCCTCTTGTTTTGATATTAGGATGACCTACCTTGTACACTCTTTCTTCATGCTTGGGATGCCCTCCTATGTACCCTCATATTCTAGGATTGGGATTCCCTCCCATTTACCCTCTTTAATTGGGCATGGGATTTCCTTCCATTTTCTATTTGATCTCAAAAAACATTTATCATTACCGAATTCATTAGACATTGACATAGGTTCCACCCATAAAAAGATAAAATACTAAATACATGTTCCAATAGATAATAAAACATGAATCATGTCATGACCCATAAAAAGATATGGGTTTCATAAAAATCATATCATAACCCATGAAATGAAATGGGAATGAAAACAATTTCATCATATAATTAAATTTGGAAAAGATATAGATCTCACAATCATTTCATCAAATCATCCTTGATGAAAAGAAGAAGGTTTCAAAATCATATAACCCATGAATGAGAAAGAATTTTCATAAACATAATTACATGAAAACATAAACCAATAAAAGAAATAATATTAATGAAACCTTTTAATAGTTTCCTATAAGGTCATGAGTAACATCAACTGATGTCATCTTAGATGGAAAATAATTTTGAAATATCATTTAAAAACATTTATTGAGGAAAATATACTTTCTTCCTTAAAAAATTCACTCTAAGACATAAAACCTTTAAAAATCCATTTTATTGAAAATAATATTAAAATATTATAAAGGAATTTTTGAAAATATTTTGGAAACCTTTTTCTTTGAAAACATATCAATATAGCATGAAGATGATTTGAAAAACGTTTCCTTAAAAACATATAAAAGAAGATTGAAAACATTTTCAAAACCATTTCTTTGGAAATAATTTTTAAAAATTATAAATAAGGGTGAAAAATGTTTAAAATACTTTTTAAAACATAATACATTTAAAAAAACATTTTTCTTTAAAAATATATCTGAAAACTTTTTATATAAGCCTTGATAACCATAATACATTATTGATTTTTTTAATGAAAACCAATTTAAAAATAATTAATGTCCAGATTATTAAGAAAAAAAATTCCCTTAAAAATAAACATTTCTACTTAAAATAGATGCTTCTGTAATTGACGGTTATAACAGAGGGTATGTGCTTACATGCTGAACACTCTGTTTCTACCTTAAATGTTCATAAAAGTGACTTGATCCGTAAAAGATAAGAAGATTACTTTTAAAGAAATTTTTAAAAGATAAAGCATGGGTAAAAAATTCCTTTAACATCATAGGATAAAATTAAAATATTTTAGAAAACATATTTAGAAATCATTGTTTTGAAAGAACACACATCTTCGACTAAATGGAGAGATAATGTCGGATTTTTATAATGTTTTTAAGTATCTTAAGTAAAAAAGTGTGGAAAAATTGAACCATTAAAGAGATATAACATGTATATCCAGAGGTTTAGAAACTTTATGAGTGTTCTTAATATATGGATCATAATATTTCATTATTGTTTTGATAATTCAAAAATAATCTCGATAGACGTTGAGATTGTAGCAATAAACTGTTAACTTTTTGTTAATATTAAATCCTGATGGAGATAATAACATTACATGAATCATAAAATATCATGAAAAGAAGTTTATTCAGGATATAATATGTCAAAATTTAGCATATAAACCTCATTAAAAAATATAGGTGCATGACATGTCATGTTTATCAAAGAAGGAAAATTGAGACAAAGTTACTTTTCCTATTTGATAACTTTTGACACATAACCCCCATGAAATAAATGTTTTAAAATGGATATGTATATACTAATAAAATTGAGTATAATAATAATATAATACATCCATGGTAAGTATACACACCAAAAAAATGGAATGAGTTGTGATTAACGCAAGTTTCAAACAAAAATAAAAACTGAGGTGAAATCCGCTAATTATATTACAGGCTTGTTAACTATTCTATGATAAGGTTTCACTCTGGTTAATATACACTTTTTACACATGTGTCTTAATTTTTTATATGTATGGTTATTATACTTATATCATGATTTCTAGAATTAAAAACATGATATATGTATCATGTATATCCAGTATATGTGTATTATAGCAATCTATATAATATAAAAGTATGAAATGGAATACACCGTTCATGGAGTCAGTAACTCGTACATATGCATGAATGTTATTTTTATTTAATTTTCTTATTGAAAGAAAGATAGTAAATAATATATAACTATTTATTTGTATATATAAAATTATTAAATTAGAATAATTATATCATATATATCATATAATTTCACTAAAACCATCCGTAATACTTTCCATTTAGTGTATGAAAGAATCACATCGCTCTGATGGGGAGGTAGTCCACACTTCCTCAAATAAAATTTTCATAATTACAAAAAATTAAAAGTATAAATATTTACTTTATAAAAGGATTAAAGGAGATTAAATACATAATAATTATAATATATAACACATATAAGTAGAGTTTCGATCATAATATCTACCATGAGAGACGATAAATAAAAAATGAACAATCATCATTTTGTGAGGTGGTAGTTCTCTGTACATGTAAACAGTATATTGGTTTCCCATTAGATGGAAGTGTGTTTAAGTGTAGTTTAAACTATTATAATAAAAATACCCTATTTTATTGAGGATATTGGTTTTTCTATACAATCACTGAATTATCAGTGTTGAGGGGGTAGAGAATTTAAAATTAATAATTGAACTTGAGGAAGAATGTTACCGCTTATTTGGGTTACTCCATTTGGTTTCCACAAAGGGCTTCATTGGATTGATTTCTTCCCAAGTGGAGGATAATTTGTTGATGGTATGGATTTTTAGGATCAATTCAGTAAAATATTGGTGGATCCAATGTGTATTAAGAGGTGTGAGTTAGTTAGAGGGGAGGGGGCCTTTTTTTAGTGGAGGAGTGACACTCTTGTCAATTTTGGGAAAGGGAATTATACCCATATTTTTCTCATGTAAAGTGAATATAATATTGGTAAAAAGTATATAAAAGTGATTATATGGTCGAAATATGGACATAAAATAGACATTGGATAGGTTTCTAGATAATTCAGGCCCTTTAGTTTAAGGTTTAGTCTTTAGTTAAGCTTAATTTTATGTTAATCGATTTAATTAATTTTTATTACTTTCACTAATATGTTTTGGTTAAAAAACAAGTTGATATTAGTAGAAATTATAAATTTTAATTATTCAAAATGTGTAATAAATTTTTACAAATTACAATCACATAATATTTATAAATTAATTTAAATTTAATCTCATAGTCAGGTTGATAATGGGGGGTTTTAAAGTAAAAATGTTCAAAAGTTCGGTATATTTTTATATTCAATTTCAAAGTGAAATTGATTAAAATGACATAAATTGGGTTGATTGATAAAAATATGATCTAATTAAACATTTAAAATAATTTAAAATATAATTTAACATTATAAATAAATTTGATGAAAAATAAGTTTTACACTAAAATTCAGTGTTTTTCACTATTTATTAAAAATTGAAACTCCACAGAAAAATAATTTTTTTACCACAACTGAATTATTATTTTAGTATTTAAAATATTATGTTTAATTTGACATATTAAATTTATAAAAGATCCAAAAACTGTATTTAAAATGGGTCTACCATTAAAAGGCAGTAAAAATGCCTTAATAAAAATAAAGGATTTTATGCATAAAATTGATTTTGTGCATATCTTATGTATATAAAATGTATTGGATGAATATAAAAAATATTTGATTAAATATATAACACATATATTAAATTAATATCACTCAGTAATTGTAATTAATTTAATTTATTAGGGTAAAATATCTTTTTGATCCCAATAATAATAATCTTTTCCTTTATATTTAATCGGGTTTCATATTCATTTCTAATTTACTAGTAACATATGAATTAAACTATAATTTAGTTAATAATATAATATTAAATTTAATAGTTCTGTTATATGTTATTAAATAATAATATTGTAATAACTAATTATTGTTTGGTAGCACTCGGTCTTGCGTGTTACGCAATCCATTGAGGAATGTCAGTCTTGCATGTTGTATAAGATAATCTCAGTGTTCTTGTAGAGAAAGAAAAAATTTATTCTGGGTATTGTGAATGATTTAGTTGGTATTTCATATAACGCAAGATAGACATAGTGATTCAATATAAAAAAACTATTTTTAGTGTTTTGTGAAATGAAAAATATCAAAATTTTTAAATTAATTCGGAAAAAATAATTCAAAACAAACTCAGGGTGGTATATTATACCCCCTTTAAAATGAATATAACCCTTTAAATTCATCTATTTTATCAATGGTTTTAATTTTTTAAGTCCCTATTATATAAACCCACATTGTAAAAATGAACACTAAATTTTTTTTGAACCATAACAGTTACCCAGAGTAACACATAGCCAGATTTTCACAATGGAGAACATTGGTGGATAGTGAAAACATGGACATGGAAGAGAAAAATAACTATCATGTCCTAGAGGATAGTGATAGAGATCTTGGTAAGGAGAAATCTAACAATAAAAAATATAAAATCTATGATTATCTAAGGTACCATTTGATTCATCAAAAAAATAAGGTACTGGGATAACCGTTTCGGTTTTGATATGCTTTCCCTAAGGTTGAAGAATTTTCATGAGAAGTTACACTTACCTGATTTCATGCCCTTTTGTAAGTAAAGTGTCACCCTATGGTTATGTCTTTATAAATTTCCACTTAAACTCTTTCTTTAAAAAGGAAGGTGAATTTTTCTTTCCTAAATCACTAACAGATCATGATATATTTGATAAGTCCTTCCTTATCTCCTTAGTTACCATCAAAACAAAATTGTTATAGCAGGTGACCTAATTTTCATAAATCCTCACATGGTGAGATAATAATTTTATCTCAAAAACTTCATCCAAAGTTTAACTTAAGAATCCTATAAATTGTTACCCTCACAACCCTTATTAATAATGAAAATAAAATACTTTAGAAAGAATGAATCTAAATCATCTTAACTTTAATCCCTATATATTATAAGGTATCTCTTGGTTGTCACATTAAAAACATGTTAATACTCATATGTTCTCTTAAAACATGTTAATAACCTTAATTAGAAAAAATCCATTTGGAAAACACACGTGATTCATTGTTCCCATGATTACTGGATAAATAATTTAAATCCCAAAATTTGTAAAGTTAATCCTTGATGACATATACCACTTTTTAAATAATTAGTTCCAAGGTAACCTATACCCTCTAATTTACTTATTCATACCCAACATTTCCTTATCCAAATATCAGTATCTCAATGCCAGACATTATTTAAGGGTTACCTTACCATAATAAAAATATCACCTTTCCGTGAAATCACCATTCAACATACCCATTTCAGTATTTAACAAAAAATTATTTTGAAAATACTTATATATATCAGGATTCAAATAACATAATATTTTATTTCCAAAACAAAAATACTTCATTCATCCAACTTTATTCTTAAACCCTTACACAAGCATCAATAACTTATTCCTTAATACTTCATTCCTAGAATATAAAATACTAATAATTTATTAATATTTCTCAACAACAATATATTCATTCTTCTTATGTTTAATGTAAAATGTACCAGAAGAACATCACATAAATTTCACATGTTATTGGCTATATCTTTATATTCAGAAGTATCTCTAGTACTCAAACCAACTTCCTAATTCTCTTTATAAGATTTCTTCTTGGGAAATTGATTAGAATAATGCCAATTATTTCCAAATATAAAACTTTCAATGTTAATCATGTTCCTTGTAGTCCTCACCATGAAAACTAGAAAGTATAGGGTGTGAAACACATATCATAGAACAAAACCACATAATCATGAAAAATTATTTATAGTATGTATAAATCATAATAAATTATTATTAATCGACAAAACCATATATTTATATAAGGTTATTAATAATCATCTTTTATTCAAATACTTCATGAGGGTTCATAAAGAGTTTTTGAATTTTGAAATCATTTCCCCCCAGAGTGTCAAACCAGGTGTGTATCAAGGCCAGTTATCTTGTACCAAATTACCTCGAGTTAAGACCAAGATATCTTTTTAGAGTTGTTACCCTTAGGTACATTTTATCCAGATCCAAATAGACTTGTAGTATCTAGATAAGGATGTATTAATAGTAATTCACTTAGTCTATCCTTTACCAAAATTCTAGGACATTTTTATATACTTGTCCTTATTCCTAGACTTATCCATAAACATGCCCATAGAGTTCTCAATAATTATTTCTCATACTATTTTTCAAAGGTTATATAAAGAATTTCTCTAATATCAACTATAATTACCATGTCTTAATATACATATTCATTGAAAAACTATTAAAAAACACATAATTCATTACACAAATAGACACCCAAAGACCGTATTAGTCTAGAACCTTTGGAAACTTGGTGAAAAGATATTATAACTGAGTGAAATATTTTCAATTTTTCCCACAATGTTCTTCCCCCTTAGTATTATAACTAAAAAAATTTATTTATAACACGGGGAAGGGAAACATAATAAAGGGGTGAGATAAAATGCTATGTAAGGGTAAATAAATTAAATGTATAAGCATATCATGAACATAAGGTTATGAGAACATGATCATGATCATGATCATTAGAAGATCATACCATTCAAATAAAAGATCATGAACATTAGTAAAGTCATAAAGATTTTTAGTTCATAAGACATGAATCGTAAAGAAATCAAAATCAGAATCCATGAAAGTATAACACAGGAATAAGACATAGAATTGTGGCACACACATAATTATATAAAAACCCTATATAAAGGATGCATAAAAATAACTTTGTAACATGTGAGGCTTGGTATAATCACCCATGTACCTGCATCAGGATTGGGATGACCTCCTGTCTACACTACTGTTTTGGGATTAGGATGCCCTTCCATGTACCCTCTTGTTTAAGTATGGGGATTCCTTCCCATTTACCCTCTTCCTTCGAGCTTGGGATTCCCTACTATGCACACTCTTATTTTGGGCTTGGGATTACCTTCCATTTAACATCTTTCTTCAGAATAGGTATTCCCTCTTATTTACCCTTTTATATCACAAAACATTTATCATTACACAATTCATTAAAGGGAGATATAGGTCCCACCCCTTAGAAGATAAATGCATACATACTTTTGATTTAAGTTAGTAATACATGCATCATATCATGACCCATAAAAAGAGATGGGTTTCATAAAAATAATATTGTAACCCATGAAATGAAATAGGAATCACAAAAATTTCATTATATCATTAACTTTGGAAAAGATATAGGTCTCATAATCATTTCATCAAAGAATGTCCCATGAAAAGAAGAAATTTTCAAAAGAAAATAACTCCGGAATGAGAAACAATTTTCATAAACATCACTCCATAAAAAATAATCCATTTAAAGAAAAAATATTAAGGAGACCATTGAATCATTTTCTAGAAGGTAATGAGTAATATCAAAAGATGTCGTCTTAGATTAAAAGAAATTTTGAAATATATTTTAGAAATATTTCTTGAGGAAAATATAATTTCTTCTTTGAAAAAGTATCTCTAAAACATAAAACCGATATAAAACCATTTTCTTGAAAATAACCTTGAAATATTATAATGAAATATTTTAAAACCTTTTTGAAACCTTTTTCTTTAAAAACATATAAATAGGGTTGAATATGTTTTGAAGAAAAATTTCCTTGAAAAGTTATAAAATAATACTGAAATCATTTTCAAAATAATTTAATTGAAAATAATTTTGAAAACTTAAAAATAATGATTTAAAATGTTTAAAATAATTTTTAAATCATAAAACATTTTTTTAAAACCTTTTTATTTAGATATAGTTTTGAAAACATTTAAAGGTAGAATTTATAACCATAAAACATTTTTTTTTCAATTAAAATAATTTTAAAAACAATGAATGTCCATAATATTAATAAAAACATTTTTCCTCTAAAATAAACTTTTAAACTTAAAATATATGCTTGATGTAAATGATGGCCATGACAGAATGTATGTCTGTATATTCCAAATATTCCTTTTATACCTTAAATGTTCCGAAATTTGACTTGATAAAAAAACAAGAATATTATTTTTAATTTTTTTTAAATGATAAAACATGGGTAAAAATTTCCTTTAACATGATGGGATAAAATTAAAATATTTTTTATTTTTTTAGAAATCACGGTTTTGAAATAATACACTTTTATGAACCAAGGGAGAGATAAAGTATACTTTTCATAAATACATTATGATAAGTATATTAAGTATAAAAGAGTGGAAAAAATTCTACCACTATAGAGATAAAACATGAATATACATATGTTGAGAAAATTCATGAGAGTTCATGTGAGATGTATCATAATATTTCATCAACAGATGCATAATCATAAACAATCCCAATAAACGATGATATTATAACAATAAACTATTTCTGTTTTGGTAACTTTAATTCATGTTAGATGGAATAATATTACATGAATGTTAAAAACCCATTAAAATATGGTGATTCCTGATATATCGTTTCAAAAGTTAGTATATCCACCTCATATAAAAATATTATTGTATGAAATTGCATGTCTGTCAAACAATGAAAATTGACACAGTATTACTTTTATGATTTGTTAACTTTTGAAACATAAACTCCATGAAATAAATTTCATAAAATGGATATTTAAATACCCATAAAATTAATTTATTAAATAATATAATACATCCTTGGGAAGCATACACACCACATAAATTAAATGAGTGGTGATTAAGGCATGTATGTCACAAAAATAAAAAGTGAGATGAAATTCTCTTATCTAATGTATTGACTCTCATCGTACTCATTAAAACCTCTTTCATAATGAATTTATGTTTATTATAAAAATATAATAGAACCATATTCTTATATTGAATATCATATATGGTTTATTATGGCTATAAACTACTAAATTGTTAACTAATCTATGTTAAGGTTTCACTTCAGGTAATATTCATTTTTTTCTTCACGTGTGTTTTAATTTGTTACATCTATGTAACTTATACTTATATCACGACTTCAATAATTTAAAACATGATATAAAAATAATTTATATTCATTATATATTTATTATAATAATCTAAATAATATAAAATTATTAAATGGAATACACCATTCATGGAGACTGTAGGTCATACGTACCCATGACCGCTGTTTCAGTTTAATTTTCATATTGAAATAAAGATAGAAAATGAAATATATGTATTGATATGTATATATATCATTATTATATAATATATTTTATATAATTCCACTAAAAATATCCTTAAAACTTTTCATTTAATGTGTGAACGAATCACATTGCTTTGTAGAGGCAGTAGTACACATTTCCTCAAATAAAGATATCATAATTAAACCAAATTGAAAGTATAAATATATGTATTATAAAATTATTAAATAATATTAAGTACATTATAAATATAATTTATAACATATATAAACAGATTTTACATCATAATATCCACCATGATTGGCGATAAAAGAAAAATGAACAATCATTGTTCCGTGACGCATTAGTTCGCCATACACATAAATAGTATGTTCATTACCCATTAGATATAAGTGTGTGTAAGTGTATATAAAAAAATTATAATAAAAAAAATCCTAGTATATTTATTATACTTTTTTATACAATAATGAGATAATAAGTGTTGAGGGGGGTGGATAATTGATGTTAAATAAAATAACTTGAGGAAGAATGCTACCTCTTATTCGGGTAACTCCTTTTGGTTTGCACCCAACCGCTTTCTTGGATTTATTTATTACAAAGGGGAGGGTTATAGGATTAGAGGAGGTATTTCTAGGATATATTTTGATAGATATTGTTTTATCCAAGGTGTCTTGATAGGATTTAGGAAGTGGGAGGAGTGCAGGCCTTTTTTTAGTGGTGGAGGATTGACACTCTTATAAATTTTGGGAACGAAAATTCCACCCATGTTTTTCCCTGAAAAGCGGACCCAATAATTGTAAAATGTTGATAAAATTGATTTTATGGTATAAATATGGAAATAAAATGGATTTTTGAAAATTTTATAGGGAATTTCGGCCTTAATTTTATGGTTTTTTCATTCGTTAAGCATAATTTTACCTTAATCGATGTAATTAATTTTATTTACTTTCATCAGTATTTTTGGTGGAATACTAATTTTAACATATTATAAATTATAAATTATGTTTATTACAAACATTTAATCAATTTTTCCAAATTCCAATCACTTAATTATAAAAATTAATTTAAATTTAATGCTGTAGTTGGGTCAACACTGCATGTTTTTAAAGTAAAAATGTTCAAAAGTTTGCTATGTTTTTATGTTAAATTTTAAAGTGAAATTAAATTAAATGACCTAAATTGGGTTTATTAATAAAAATATTATCTAATTAAACTTTTAAACCAATTTAAAATAAAATATATCCTTATAAATAAATTAGATGAAAAAGAAGTCTAGAACTAAAATTCAGTAATTCTCACTATTCATTAAAAAAATTATGCTTCATAGAAAAATACCCAAAAATTACCCTAACCTAATTGTTTTGATGATATTTAAAATATTAAGTTTATTTCGAAATATTATAACTATAAAATTTAAAAATAATTGTATTTAAAATGGGTTCACCATTAAAGGGCGATAAACATTCCTTGATAAAAATATAGGGTTTTAAGCATAAAACTGTGTTTGTTCATATATCATGTATATAAAATATATAGGGTGAATATAAAAATATTTTATTAGATATATAACATATATAAAATATTAATATCACTAACTAAATGTAATTAATTTAATTAATTAGCAAAAAAACTTTGTGATAACAAATATTATAATATTTTCTTTTATATTCAATTAGTTTTTGTATTCCTTTATAATTAATTGGTAACCTATGAATTCAACAATAAGTAAGTTAATAATTTAATCTTAAATTTAAATTTTGTTTTTATATACTATTTAATAATAATATTTTAATAATTAATTGTTGTTCGTTAACAGTCAGTCTTTTGTGTTATGCAAGACATCGAGAAAAGTCAGTCTTGTGTGTAACGTAAGCTAACCCAGTTGTTTTTCATAGGGAAAACTAAAATTTATTTTTCATGTTGTACATGATGAACTTGGTTTTACATATAAATAAATCTATAAATATTGATTTAATATAAAATAAACTATTTTTAGTGTTTCTTGAAATTAAAAATATCAAAAAGATTAAATTAATTTAAAAAAAAATTCACAAAATCTCAATGTGTTATAAGTGGAGTATAGTTTGGGATATATAGACCGAGGTATTTTCATAGTGGTTTCATTTGATAGTAGTCCCATTTTTCTAATGATGTTTTAGTCTTTGTAGTTTTTGGTTGGGATTGTATTTGTCCCCTTTATCACTTTCAGTACATTATTGTCATAATTTGATTTTTGGGATTTTAGATGCATACATGAATTGCTATAAATTGTTTTACATTTCAGAATTGTATGAGCTTAGGGATGTGTGCACATGTGCTGGTACATTAGGATAATGTCTCCCACGTGTGTGATATTCCTACTCAGCACTGGTCATAATCCTCTGGCCTATATGAGGCAGGCTTGGGGTAGTTGAGGTTCGGGCCCCATCGAGCTAGGCTGTGACAAAGTGGTATTAGAGGTAGTCTATTCTACCTTAGGACCAAAGTATATGAGATTGGTTTGGGTATTAGATAAATCGTGATAAGTGTTTTGAGTTCGACTTTCAGATTTGAGACCCTAGTATTGTTTCATTGGCCGATGTATCCATTCACCTGGACTTTAACAACTTGCTTATTGACTAAGTACATATAGACCCTAATTATAGGGGAAAATTCGTTAAAAGAATCATATAGGAAGACGTTGGGGTTTCCAGGGCCATCTTGAGTTATATCCCTATATATGATCATTGACCATGGTACATCTTGATTATTTTAGGATTCCTCCTTGTATATATATAGCCAGGATTTCATATCATTATCATGAGGATGATCCTACAAATGAGGAGGGTTTAGTATAGGGGAATGTATAAGATATAGTACCTTTGGGTGGTTTAATAACTATACCACCAACCGTAGAGTAGTAGTTCATGATGGACGTACGAAAAAAAGATTCATATTGGTTTAGTGCACTGGATGAGTTCCAGAGGTAATGATCTCTAAGGTTTCAGGGTGACCCAGACCCCCAGGTGGATGAGGGATGGCTAAAGGTAGTCATCTGAGTTTTCCACCTTATAATGATGCCTTAATATCTGATAAAATTACTTATAGTGAGACTTTATTAGGTTTCTGATGGGTGATGATGGTGTCTAATGTCTCACTCACATGATGAGACAACTCTATCTTATTCAGACTTTGAGCATAAATTCTTGTAGAAGTTTTATCCCTCTAAATTGTGATCAGTGCACATCCAGGAGCTTCTGCTGATAAAATATCAAAGTATGAATATGGTGGAGTATTTGGTGAGTTATACTAATCTCTGATGACACTCGATAAATATGGTGCATGATTTTTTTTCAGGGCATATACCTTTATTCATGGATTCTTTCAAGATATCAGGGCTTCAATGATATCTATTTTTATTTACACCTATTCTTGAGTGCATGAGTGGGAATTAGTGTTGGAGAGATTAATATCAGAGTAGACACTGAAAATGGGTGATAATTATGGTAATCCCAGAGATGAGACCTCAGCAGATGGTAGGTAATGATAGTTGAAGGGATCTGGGCATTTTAGAAGATTCAAGAGACTATCCTAGGATATAAGATCTATGGTGCTGGGATATCAGGAAGGCTTGAGTTAGCGGAGGTAGAGGTTGTGTTTCATTGAATTACTTTATTATAATTTTATTATGTAAAACAATTTCTTGTGGTTATACATATTGAAAAACATTTAAATGATAGTGTTATTGGAACATTACTAAATTCACAAGGAAAGTTGAAATATGGAATCAAGGATAGGTTATAAATGATTTATATAGATACAAGGGAATAATTGGTACTAATGAAGGATGGAATATAAAATTTTCCTACTCTATTGAAACACACTATTTCTAGGAAATGTGATTTTAGTTTGGAAACATCCAAAACAGTGCAATAGTTCTGATATGTATTTTTTAAAAATAGAAAATATTGTATTTTTGTAATATTTAATTCATGTATTTATAAATTTTATTTTTCCAAAAAACCATTGGGCATGTAGTAACCATGATTTTCTTCTTTCTCAAAGACGTATCTAGGAAAGTTATAGAGCAAATTAATTTTCAAAAAATTGAAAAACGTGACCATATTAAGTTAGAGATATTATTTTCATTTTATATAATTCTTTACTTGGTGGTTTAGTCAGTATGATAGATCTAACTTTTCAGACCTACACATTTTAGATGTATGTATCCCATTGAATGTATTATAAAGATTTTAGTATAAAAAATTAAAGATAAATGTTTCCTTGAAGTTTTTAATATAGACAAGTATATTGTTGAAGTTGGTGTTGAATTATACATTAAATAATTATCCAATGTGGATAACATTTCACTTCCAAAACATTATGATAGTTTTCACACTCTGGGTAATGGAATTTCAATAAGGGTTGATGTCACAATACCCATAATTTTTTTAAAAAGGATCACATGTCTATTTTTCATATTTATACATAGGATTAATTATATATTGAAACTCACAAGTACATTCATATAAAATTTAATCCAAAAAGGGTTAAAATATTGAAATCAAATGAATATTATAAATAGTTAAATGTTAGTTTTTCGACTATATTTTAAAGTAGTTATTTGAAATTATGAAATCAGTTTCATGATGAGTATAATGGTTATCCATAGGATATAATGTATATTGTCTTACAATAAATAAAAAATTAAAGGTTATACATTATGTACCAATAAATATTATGGTTTTACTATGATATAAAATAGTAGAGTTATTCTTATAAAATAAAAAATGCATGTATATGGTACTTGGGATAAAAATATAATTTTTATAAATATTTCTTAATTAGGAATCATAAAAAAATATGGGAGTTGGATTATATGAAATTTTAAATGTTTATTTTTCCTTGAAAATGTGTTAAAATGGAAGTGGAGTTAAAGTTGATGAATTGGGATTTTTAAACTTGAATTCCAGTATGAAGGGATATAATGATGAACCCCTTTGTATAACGAGTAGTATAAGTATTTTATTCACTAAATCCTTAAAATAAAAATTGTCCACTATTCTGTTGGTGATTAAAAAATTAAAAAAATATGAGGCAAATATATTGAACAATTATCTATTTATTTAGAAATCACAACCACTTCACAGTGTCCCAAATAAATACGACGTCTTATATTATAGTGGGGACCATAGTGAATGGATTTAGGTAATTGATAGAGAGATAAAATCTATTATGTAACTACTGAAAATAAAAAGAGTGTAAAAATAGATTTTATGTATCTAAGTAGTTATATATATATATATAATGTTTTTATCTTTATATTATATGTTTAACTCAAAGTTTAAAAATTTTCATTTATTTTTATATATTGTTAAGAAGGAAATGACACTTTCACCTACTGAAACAACCAATCTTAAGGAAAAATATAGTAATGATCTCAAAGGTAGGAGTTAGGAATAAATTGAGAAAAATAATAAAGGTGAGAAATATGTTTATGGGGATAAATAAGATAAAGGAAAATAAAAAATAATAAGTGATCATACTAGAAAACTATAAGATCATAATTTCATAATGGTTTCTTAAAAGGTTATTAAATTAGGATGTATAGGTAAAAAATTAGAGGTTCGATGGAATTATCATAGTCAAATTATAAAATTGAATACCTCCATTTTAAGTATTAACATTATATTTATTAATCAATGTACTATTTTAATTGATGTAGATACCCATTTTTTTGTTCGTATAAGAAAGGAAACCGATTGGGAAGAAAATTATGTTACATTTTAAAATATTTTCTATATTTTATTTAAAAATAAAAGAATTAAATGTTGATTTGTTTTTATTTTTCATCAAATAGTGCATGTTTATTATAATACCATAGTTTTAAATATATATTAAGAGTTGATAGAAGTAGTTTGGAATAATTTATTATATTCCTTCCACAAAATATCATAAAAATTATGAATGGACCATCTATCCCCACACACGGAATATATGTCTATGCATCCATTGAACCCACTTTGTGTTATCCTATATTTTTCCGAGTAATGATAAATGTGTAGAAAGGAATGTTAAATCATGTTAATATGTGTTGATTTTGAATTTCATGTAAAGAAATTTGAGTTCCTAGTAAAATGACTAATGAATTATCTTATGTATTAGAAGTGATTTGAGTAGATTCCATTGGATTATTAAAGATACATTCACTTTATGGAAATCGAGTTTGGATTATATACATTATTTAAATGTTTTATAATTCCACAAAGAGTATACATCAGGAAAATAAAATTTATAAATGATTATAAAATTTGAATTTGAGTTCTATAGAGTATTAGTAACACTAAATCCTATATCTCTATGAAATACCATTATTTTATTTAACAATAATGAAGAGAATATTCTAATAATTTTTTTTGACAAGGATATTGGAAAATGGTGATATAATGGAAGCCATTTTTTACAAATAAAAAATATTATGGAAAAGGAGAAATGTGCCAGCCCAAAAGGACTTCATAACCTAATCATCCAAGAATTAAGGAGACATGCGCCAAGCTCAAAAGTGGCACTAGCCAGGGGTGTATATAAAGGTGAAGATGGATAGCAGGAGGGTACACTAAGATAAGTAGAAATTCATCCTTTTTCAGGGTAATAACAATCCGTGTTAGAGCCACAATGAGGGGTTATAAGATGGACAATGATTATTGTATGTGATAGTACCATGGGATTTATATGAGAAATTATAGAGCGATCATCTTGATAAACTAGTGGTGAGTAAAAAGTGTATTTTAATGTTGGACATGAAAATACAAGACCTATTCAACATTGGAAAATAATTTTGTATTAGGAGGATATGAAGTCTTCATGGATCACTTCTTCAAACAACTGGTTTCACACCATGCCGATATTTTTCATGCTGAGATTCCCCAATGAAATTAGAATATCTTGAGAATTATCACCATGAAACACTGGAGGAAACTATAGTTAAGGATACACTCATGTAACGACTGCTTGTTTCACATAACATACATGTGTATACATGAAGGTAAGTTGTGAGTTGATGTCTTCAAATATTATAATTAAATTAACATGAACATGTGCATACAAATAGAAGGAATACATACTAAGTGAGGCATACTTTTTATGGTTGGGTAGAAAGTTCATAAGGTGTTAATAATCTTTTAAATGATCATTTATCCTTATTATTTTTAAGTCTCAAGAGTTTGAAAATATGAGATAAATCAAGGTATGGATGATTTGATAATTTATAATAATGATTAACTATATAAATTTGGTTGACTCAAAGTCTATTGAGATCATCTTCAGAAGGATCAATTGAAAATTGTTTGGATTATTTGGATTTTAATAAGAATTATTTGTAAGACTGTAAGGATCATATATCATTATTAAGTTGATATTGAAAGAAATTTTTCAAAGTAAAATCCATAATGGTTTTTTATCCTTATGATGAGACTTTATAATGATCATTCAAACTTAATAATTAGTTTCACTAGGAAAATTATGTAGATTTATAAAATATAAACATATTGAAGAATAAATAATTATGATGATGCATGTTTATACTATATACATTGATTTAATTTCAAGTTTATTTTATGGAATAAGTAAATAGGGAATAATAATAACATTTTTTTATTAAATTTTGTGACTTTAGGAATTTTAATAGGGACACTTGATGCAATATAATGGCTGAGGATTATTGAGTTTTGATGGTCAGATTTAGGGAGTATAAAATATAAATATATTTGGTGGTTTAAATTTATAATATTATGGAAATAGTATTTTCATGATTAAATAGATATATATATATGATAATGATAATAAAAAATAATATGAATCAACTATTATATTACTATGTAACATATAAGTTAGAAAAATAGAGTGTGAAGAATAGATAACTGATAATATATTTTATTCTAGGCCCGGAGTATGAGAGAGAGAGAGATATCTGAACCTATATCCATGTTATAATTTCTGTGTATCAAATACATAATGAATAAAAAATTTATTGGGAGAAATTAAATCTTATTTAATTGAATAATAATAATAATATAATATGAATGAGAAGCTAATTTATTTTTGATTGATCAACAAATGAATTGAAAGAAAAATGATGGAGGATCCAACCTATGATATTCATATATTTTAGAATTATTAATAAGATCATGGAAATAACTATTATTATTTCTTTTCAAGGAATATGGTTAGATTATATCCATGTCTAAAAGAAACTTTTGTTTTTATTACTAATCTTTATTTTAGTAGGAGTACATTAAATCTTGTATCTCTATAAAGAGGGTTGAAAGTTGGTGCTTAAAAGAAAGTCTATTTGGTGCCAAAATTGTAATGAAGTTTAAGGATATACCCTCTCCCATGATTTATATTAAAATATAAATAGATTTTTGTGCACGGGATAACAACCATTTCTGATCTAGTATATAGTTATCCAAAATATATTTGAAACATACTAATAAATACTTTTATTCGTGTTATGTTTCTTTAATTCTTAATTACATGGATAATGATAGATAGAGAAAAATAATAGGAGATCCATTGAATTAATAATAAATTAAGTGAAAAGGGATAAAGGCTTAAAATTATATTATAATGTTCACCAATACTAATTTACCTCCTCTTAATACTAGGTGTATCTCATGTTGATTCTATCCATTAGTATCATTATAGGTTACACATTTGATTAGATTCTAAAAATTTCCTATCTCTTCTAAAATTAAACATAGAGTGAAAATTTAGAGGAGTTTTATAAACTATTTATTATATTATCATCTCTTAAAACACTAAAAATAATAGAAAGAAGTGGGAGTGGAGAAATATGAATATTTTAGTCCTCTTTTGGAAAAAGGAAAAAGTTTTAGTTACTCTATGCTATAATTCTAAAAAATCTTGATCTTATTTTGGAGGATAATAAATTTTGGTTAAATGATATACTATTATAGTGTAAAAAATTTCTTACTCAATATTTTTGATGAATTCAAGTGATTAAGAGATAAGAAAATATTCTTATCAGGATTGTAATGAAAAATAACTAAGCATTAGTGAGAGTGATAAAAAATGAGATAGTTTCCATGATTAATATTATTCTGTATTGAGTTATATTCTGTATAATTGTCTCAAAGAAATATTAACTTAAAATTATATCTTATTTTGTAGTTTTTAATAAATTAGAACTCTGATTTATGAATATTGGTAAAATTTTGATAAATATTCAAATAAAACAGTGGGTAATTTTACAAAACTATCCCAAATTTATGGATCTATAAATACAGTTAATGAAGATCATGAATTTAGATGTTTATTCTTTGAAAATTAATATATAAATTTAATTAATTATAAGGAATAATTAAATAAATTTATTTTATAAAAGAGCCCTTAATTTATTAAATAATTATATGTCAAGAATGATCAGATTGATGTCAATGAAAATAAAAGTATGGAACTTGAAACACTAATAGATGAAAAATTAAGAATTCATGAAGAAATCATTGGGAAGATAAAAAATGATAGTGAAGAAATATTAAATATTGTTTCATATAAAAATTATATCCCTAATATGATGTGTTTTGGGAATAGAGTCAATTTAGTAAACATAGAAATTGGTCAAGTTGTGTTTTCACAAGATGTTAAGGTAGGATTTTGTTTCTATAAAAAATATAATTGTAAAATTTAAATATATAAAAAACATGAATGACTAAATATTATGAGAAACCCCACACTATATCTATTGTATATGTGAGAAATTTACATAAATCTAGTTCATAAAAATATCCCCCTTTGAAATATGATAAAATTCATAAATAATAAGCATCCATCTCAGGATAGATTATTATACAAAGAAAAAAAAATGATTATTGATCATTTCGATTATTTTAATAGATTAATACAGAAGGTAATGTTTTTTTGGAATATTATTTCAATATCTAGAAGAATAGAAAATTATATCTTTAGGTACATATCTAATAGTATGCTCCAAACATCATAAAAGAAAAATAGAATTTTTTTTATCTCAAATAGATTTGAGATCTTATAAAAATCATATAGAAAAATTTATGTATATGGTCACAATGAAGATGTATTCTTCTCAAAATCATTAAATAATAATTAAAATATAAATTCATAAGAAAATACTATAGAAATAAGAGAAATAATATAATTCACCCTTCAAAAAAAATCTAGAAAAACTTGATTAATATAATATACCCAAGAATACAGGAAAGAAAAATGGTGAGTCATCCTTGGGTTATAATCAAAATAATAATCTTGTTTAAAGTACGACCAATAAGTTAAATAATATTGATACACAAAATAGAATTAGTTTCTTTTACTATTAAATAAGGTGAAATACCATGGAGTTATGAAAAAAATCTATTAATGTATATATGAATGGATGTAATAAAGTGTAAAATAAAATCACATTCCAAGAAAATGACATGTCAAATAATTTGGTATAGAAATATTTTAATAATATAGGTTGAAGGTATACATTGTATTATCAAATTCCTAAGAGATGATTGACGGTATATCTAGTTGATTTAGAAAAATTGAGAAAAATGTAGGAAGAATATGTGAAAAAAATTTCCAAAGGAAAGAATGTTATTCTACATGAATATGAAGACGATTTTAATGAGAAACTATAAAATAATGATAACTAGGAACTCAAAAAGTGCTATGTGGAAGTTTCAAGGTAGATATACATATTTCATATGATTTCATGTTCATATTTCCATCATAAAAGGATATTGTTATGAAAATGGAGACTACACTAAGAGAATCATGTTACTTTATGGAACATGAAAAAATGGAGATCCCATACAAGTAAATGGTAGAGAGTAAAAAGATATGAATGCTACCCAATAATATCACTACTCTAGAATATAAAAGAGTTTTTAGGAAGAATCTTCATAGATATGGAGCTAAAAAGGAAAAAGTTACCCCGTTGAGATGAAATTATCATACTTGTTTCACTTATGATGAGAAAAAGAGTCTCAACTTATTTCCTTATCTTTTTGTTTTATTTTAATGCCTTATATATAAGTAATTGGAGGTGGTGAAAGTTATTAATTTTAGAACTAATGAAAATAATCATATTTCCAAAACTGGATAGAAAACAGGAGGACTCACCATCTTGTAATGATCACTAGTTGGTTTGTCGAATCCTTAAATAAGTGGAATAACCTTTATAAAAATTGATAGAGAGTCCCCGTGATCACGAGATAAATAGAGGATTCATCTTGATAAGATTTCATAGTTGTAGAATTTATATAAATTAGTAATTTCTTGAAGGTGATGAACATCATTAATTGAAAAACTTGTCTTGATATTCTATAATACTTGGTTTATAATAATGAAACCCTTATATTAACTGGGAGAAAATGGTTTTATCAATTTATGAAAAAATTAAATTTTAGTGAGGATACAGAGTTTATTTTTAAAGATAAATACATTTCATTTATATTTTAATGTTTTAACCTATGTGTTTAATTGAATATAAGAATTAATGTTAAAATAATTCAAGATAATGTTTATAAAAATTGGTATCAATGAATTTTGTTACCTTGGAAAATGTTTGGTCATCAATTAAGGAAAATATCAAGTGGTTTTATATAAGTTGTATCATATTCTAATTTATATATGGGTAGTTTTTTATCTATAGATAAACCTCATGTTTTTATGCACTAATCATGGATCACATAGAATTTATGTGGGATTATTGATGAAATTTTACTTAGGAATTAATTTATACAATCCTGTCTCATATTCCTTTTATTTTTTTTCAAAAATTAAGAGAGATAAGAAAATAAAAATTGAGAGTAAGGTGAAAGAAATAAAGTCACATAGTGGCCTATCATTTTCTAGAAGGTATTACTAAAAAATTCATAGTGGGATATTATTGAACCCACTTTGTGTTGGGTTGTAATATATGTCAATAAGGATCAATTTTTATGAAGGAAAGTTTGATAAAACCAATATGTGTTGATGGTGAATTTTTTAGAAGGATGTTAGAGTTTCCAATAAAAGGACCAAATAATTCCATTAATTCTTGGAAGTGATTTGAAATGATTTTATTGGATTATTAAAGATCCATTCACTTGATTGAAAATATGATTGGTGTATTTTAGTTGCATCCAAGTTTTATGATTATTATAACATCCCAGGTAAATAAATTATATTACATTCTAATGTTTATCAATATTTTTGAATAAAATGTTAATACTACTTTAAAGGGAATGCCATGCTCGATGGCGTACCTAATACACAACAACGAGTTTCTTTGAAATCTTACATTGCACACTAATAATATAATAATATTATAACAGTTAACGCCTAGCCTTTGTAATGGAGGGAATGAAAAGAAATAACTACAAAATGATTACATATGTTTGTTAAATATTTTTATATTTATCTAATAAATGTTAGAGGCTTAAAATGCAAATGAATCCAATTTTAAGAACAAATCTTCTAATATTCTTTAAAAGGTCGATTAACCGCCTTTTGATGGATAACCCTTTTTAAATATACTTTTGACAATTTTATATGTTTTATTTCACAAAATAAAAACCTTCTTTAGAATTTGGACATCAAAATTTACTTTTTGTAAATTTTTGTTATTTTTCCGATAAAGAACATTTTTAGTGAAAATGTTGCATTTTAATTCAACACTTCCTTTTAATCTGATTTATTTATATGGATATGTTATATTTTTAATTTAGATTAAAGTGTATTTAGAATATATTTTTACAATTTAATCCAATGGTGGTCATTGGAATTAATTTCACTTTGAAATTAGACTTAAACTATTGTTAATCTTTTAATAGATATTGTTTCTTAAAAACACACTATTTGTTTTGACAGAGGGAATGAATTATTAAATTAATTAATTCATCTTATATATTTTGAATTTTGTAAAATAGACATCATTTTTTAATTCAGAATATCAAATATATCTTAGGGTGAATTTTTGGTATTTTTCTGAAAGACTTCAATTTTTGATGAATAGTGAAACCACTTAGTGGTAGTTAAAGAAACTGATTTTTCGTTTAAATGAAACTTGAACAATTCTGTGATTTGATTTTCAAAACTATAACATACATGGTTTTCATTAGGAAGTAAAATGTGGTTCAATTAGATTAAAATATATTTTGGTGGATAGTAACTTTTAAGTTTTATTAATCGCGATTAGATGTAATTAGTGTAATTTAAGGTAAAGATAATGTTATAATAATATGAAATGACCTTGAAACTTGTCCTACCCTTATTGGATGAGTCATGGAAAACCGATAAAATCCATGGGTCAACTTGGGGACCACATATAGCCACTTTGGTTGGAAAATGACATTAATAAGTTTTTATTTAAAGTTAAAATTAAAATGTCACAAACATGTATTATTTTACTAAAACAATTTTTACATGGGGTTATACAAGTCATATTTTTTACTATAAATATTCATTAGAAATATAAACATATTTCCTACATCATGATATTTTTTTATAATTTTTAAACATTAAATAAATTATTTTATTTGTGACACCGTGATGACGGAGTGATTACCTCATAAATGAATGATTTAAATAAAATGAGAAGATATGGTAAACTCTAAGTCTTAAACTTGTCAACAACCTATTGGATGAGTGTATTTCTAAACCTTATCACCTTATCCTCGAAAGGCCCCCACCTATTCCACCTTACCCACACCTATCAATCCTTTGGCCCAGACCAAACCTGCCCATTTCATCTCTCCACATCCCTATATTCATCATTGATTCCTCACATTTGGCAGAATGATCTTCAAGAAACCCTTTTGGTTCAAACCAAGAGGAGTTACCCGATTTAAAGGTAATGTCGTCACTTGTGTTCTTTTGTTTTATTTTGCTTCTCCAAACCCCTAAACTCTTTTTATTACTTTATTTTGTAAAAATAAAAGTATCTTAAATATACTATAATGTTTTTATGTGAAGGATTCGAGCTACACTTAGACACACCTCCATCTAATGGTTAAAGAACATACTGTTTCTGTGGACGGCGAATTACTGCCTCATGAAACGATGATTGTTCAATCTTATCTTATCACCTTTCATGGTGGCCATTATGATGTCACTGTATTTTATATATGATATATATGGTATTTATGTTTTCCATATTCTTCTTTATTTTATATAAAACATACCTTTATGCTTTTCATGTTGTGAAAATGCGATAATTTCATACGAGGAAGTGTGGACTACTGCCCCCCCAAGTGATGTGACTCGTTCATGAAATACATGGAATGTATAAAGAATGAAATTAATGAAAATATGTGACCTATAAAACATACATATTATACTGTAATTATAATATATATATCTCTCAATTATTTTTAATTCCATTAATATGTCAAAGAAATGAAAGTAGCGTTCATGCGTACGTACGGCCTACCGTCTCAATGAACGGTGCATTTCATTTACTTTTATATCCAAATGCTATGGAATAGTATAAAATGAATATTTACTAGATATATATTATATTTAAATCATTAATACTATTCTGGAGATTATTTACTTATAACTACATGGACACTCATTTTCAAAGAAGTTCATTTTTGACTCATGTAACAAACGTCGACAAAAATGTCTGATATGAACTCACATTATTAACCATTTATTATAACATTATAATATTTGATATTAACTGAATAATAATATTTAAAGGAGGACCTTAAGAAATTATAATTTGACCAAAGTTTATTATTCAGGAATATAATGAAATGAACAAGACAAGTTGGACTTGAGGTAAGGGATCCTACCTCTCTCTTTATTTTTTAAGTACTCTTTTTAGGTAACTTACTTTAAGCTCCTCTTTCTTATGTTGGGGGATGTTATTTTATATTCCTATTTCTTTAAATTTTATGTTAATATGATGAGAGACCTTATTTAATCTCATCAATCTATTTTTGGAAGTTTTATGTGGCGCCGTTAGGATGCCGAATTTTCATAAGGGGATTTTCATCTCACTTTTTATTCCCGTGAGATTCATACTATATTGGACACTATTTCCTTTTGTGTGGTGTATGTGCTACCCATTATTTTACTATTTGTATAATATAATCTCATTTATGTGCAGTTACATCTTCATTTTATGACCCTTCTTTTATGGGGTGTACGTTTCGAAAGTTACCCAAATCTGTAAGGGAACCTTTCACACTCCTCTTTTTAAAAAGACTTATTTTGTTATGTCTTTTAATTTACATATTTTTATGTTGGGATATGTTCTTATATATCCTTATTGATGTAAATTTTATTTCCAAGTGATGAGATACCATTTTCTCTCTCATCAACTAATTTTATAAATTTTAAAGTGATTCTATTAGGCTGTCGAATTTTACCAAGGGAACTTTTTAATCCAATTTTGATTTCTTTGGGTTCGACATGTAGTTATTGAATATGTAATTATTTTAATATGAGTGAATGAAATTTGATTTTTTTACACTTAATATCCACTTATATTTGGTTTATTTATATTTTCCACACATAATTTTGAGATTGATTTATCCTCAATTTAAGGATACCTTCTTTATAAGGGTTTTTATCTCATTTTACATTTCTACTGAGACTTCATTATTGTTATGCAGCAATTAAATATTATATGGTGTATATACTTTCCTTTTTAATATTATATCATGAATCCATTTATTCTCATGATATTATAAAATTCTGATTAAATGTTATTCCTCAATTATTGTATTCAAGTGTCTCTAATTTTGGTAAAAACCCTTTAACTAAAATATCGCTTTAAATGTTTTAATGATTTGTTCTTATTAATATCCATGTTTTCAAAATGGTTTTAATGATTTATTTATATGGATATTAATGGTTTAAAATGTTAAAAGCTTCAAGGTGGTATGGGACACTTTGATTCAAATATCTCTTTATGGTTTTGAAAATGGTTTTTTCGAATGGATTTATTTTTTTCAATATATTAAAATGTTACATTGTTATTGCAATGTGGGAATGTAATATTTAATTTATACTTAAGTTATGTTCTATGATTATTTTTTGTTTCTTGGGAATTGATTATGAAAACGGGTGGTTCTGTGATAAACTAAGGGCGGGTGAGCCCGATATAGCTCTCCAATGCATTGGGTAACGTGAAGGGGTTAAACACTAAGGTTTCTCCGAAGATATTTAGGGAATATACTATGATGGGTATTCCAAACGTAAACATGATGGTTAATACCTACGTAATAATGTTATGAATGCCTCAAGTTACCTTTATGTCTTATGATTTCTACGAGTTATTCATAAATCTTATGATTTCATGAGGTATGTTAAATTTATTATGTTTTATAAGTAAATTATGATTCATTAATTATTATGTATACATGGAATAATGTTTTCTTTCCGTATTGTTATAACCCTTACTGAGCTTTTTATGCTCATCCCAAGTTTTTTTGAAATGTTTTTCACAGGACAAAGTTGAATAGGGTCATGTATGGGATCAAGGAAATGTCAGGATGTCTAAAACAAGGAACTAGACATGACTCTTTTGTTCAAGAGTTTTTATTTTTGTGAAAAAATGGAAGCTGAGTAGATGTTTATACTCTTTAATCATTGATATGTAATAGTTATGTACTAATTATCTAAAACTCTAAACTTGAAAAGATCCTCAATGTGAATTATTTATTTAATTCAATAATAAGTAATGTTTAAGGCTGGGTCCTTATAGTTGGTATCAGAGGATGGTTTAGATAACTTTATAGGTTAGAGTGTTAAGTGAAAAGTTTTGTATAACCACAATGGTTATTATATTAGATAGAGTCATTGTTATTTTTTAAGATTGGAATGAGTTTGAGATAACTTAGATAATTATATCTTAGTGTTTATCTTCCTCTTTAGTACATAATGATTTTGTTGATATACTCACACTAACATTTCTGGTTTCAGTAAATGGATGGATCTAGAAGGAACCAAAATGAAAAAGGGTTTGAAGGAAACTGTGGTGGTTCTCTGATTAAGAGACTGGATGAAATGGGGGATTCAATGAGAAATATCATGGTTATTCTAAACTAACTATCAGGAGCGATGATCAACCACTTGAACCTTGGTGAGTTCTCTAATGCATCATGTACGAGAGAACTAACTCGATATAGAAGTTCAGGTAATAAATATAAAGGTAAACAGTAGTGTTCATATGATCCTTACTTTTGAGGTAATTAGGGGTTACTATACGTTATGATGGAATATGAACGAAAAGAGATAAACTTGAGGTTAAATTATGTTATGATTATTTTTGAAGATTTTATCTCATTTTTGGGAATGTTTTAAGAATTATATAGTTTTGGAAAAAGGACAACACGCAGATCGTGTGACAACCCGTCACATCAGACAGAGCTGCGGGAATCGAACCCACAACCAAAGTGCGACTGGTATTTATCGCCTACCACTGGACTACGTGAAGTACCTGGTTAGTTTGACTAATTATTTTTATTTAGATGATTTTATGAATCAAGAGTAAGTTTATTTTGGGTTATCTATGGAAATTATTAACCTATCCTGGAGGATATGTGATTAGGTTAATTACTTTTCAGTATGAGGCTTTATGAGAAACTGATGTTATTTGGAGTTAAATTTAATTTTTACCTTGGGATACTATGTGATTAAATCCTTAAAATATTTGGGTTTCAATATTAGTTGGGTTTACTTTGAAGAATTTTGTGTAAAAATTGTTTATTGAATGGTCTTCGTCGAACTTTGGGTTTTGTTTGACAAATTTTGGAGATTATGAGTTGTTTTTATTTTTGAAAAAAATATCCTTTTTGGGTATTATCTGATCTCGTACTAAAATTTTTGGTTTGGTTTTTGTTGATATATAAATACATGGGAAATATATAGTTATCTTTTGTGGATTAGGTGATTCTCAAGAAGTTTATTATAGTACTCTTAATGCGAACAAGTCTTCCTAAATACTCGTATTTTGGAGAAAATATGACTTTGATTAAGGAATATAGTAAAATTGAAAGTATACGTGAAAAGTAAGTATGTTTCATTATGATTTAGTTAAGCTCAAAAATAAATTCCTCAATGAAGAGTAACTTAAAACAAAAGTGTTGTTTGTTAACTTTTCCCACTGGGGAATCGAATACGGTTTAACCCATCACGAGTTTGTGATTTTCTTGTGGTTAACTTTCTCCTAGACATGTTTACTGTCACTCTCCATCAGAACATGAACCTTTTTTTTCTCCTCAATATCCATATTTTCATACCTAGAATCCTAGTATTCGTTAACTCAGGTGACCTTTGTACTTATCTATCATTCTTTTAAAGTGATAGTTTTACTGACTTTTGTTCCGATGTGGGACATTCAATGAAGTTTCCAAGCCCAATTTTGAAATTGCGAGGACACAATTCCCAAAAGGGGGGAAGGATGTAACATCCCAGGTAAATAAATAATATTACATTCTAATTTTTATCAATATTTTTGAATAAAATGTTAATACTAATTTAAAGGGAATGCCATGCTCGATGGCGTACCCAATACGCAACAACGGGTTTCTTTGAAATCTTACGTTGCACACTAATAATATAATAATATTATAATAGTTAATGGTTAGACGTTATAATGGCAGGAATGAACAAAAATAACTACAAAATTATTACATATGTTTGTTAAATATTTTTACATTTATCCAATAAATGTTAAATGCTTAAAATGGAAATGAATCCAATTTTAAGAATAAATATTCTAATATTCTTTAAAAGCTCGATTGACCGCCTTTTGACGGAGAACCCATTTTAAATATACTTTTTAAAATTTTATATGTTTTAATTGTCAAAATAAAAACCTTCTTTAGAATCTGGACATCAAAATTTACTTTGTGTAAATTTTTGTTATTTTTCTTATAAAGATCATTTTTAGTTAAAATGTTGCATTTTAATTCAAAAACTACTTTTAATCTGATTTATTTATATGGATATATTATCTTTTTAATTTATATTAAAGTTTATTTATAATATATTTTTTCAATTTAATCCAATGGTGGTCATTGGAATTAATTTCACTTCGAAATTGGACTTAAACTAGTGTCAATCTTTTAATAGATATTGTTTCTTAAAAACATGCTATTTGTTTTGACAACGGGAATGAGTTATTAAATTAATTAATTTAACTTATATATTTTGAATTTTGTAAAATAGACATCATTTTTGAATTCGGTATATCAAATATAGATTAGGGTGAATTTTTGGTATTTTTCTGAAAAACTTCAATTTTTGATGAATAGTGAAACCACTATGTGGTAGTTAAAGAAACTGATTTTTTGTTTAAATAAAACTTTACCACTTCTGTGATTTGATTTTCAAAAATTCTACATACATGGTTTTCATTAGGAAGTAAAATTTGGTTCAATGAGATTAAAATAATTCTTTGGTGAATAGTAACTTTTAAGTTTTATTAATCGCGATTAGTGGTAATTAGTGTAATTTAAGGTAAAGATAATGTTATAATAATATGAAATGACCTTGACATTTGTCCTACCAATATTTGATGAGTCATTGCCGACCAATAAAATCCATGTTTCAATTTTGGGATCCCATGGAGCCACTTTTGTTGGAAAATGACATTAATAACTTTTTATTTAAAGTTAAAATTAAAATGTCACAAACATGTATTGTTTTACTAAAACAATTTTTACATGGAGTTATACAAGTCATATTTTTGACTATAAATTTTAATTAGAAAGATAAAAATATTTCCTACATCATGATAATTTTTTTATAATTTTTATACATTAAATAAATTATTTTATTTGTGACACCGTGATGATGGAGTGATTACCTCATAAATGAACGATTTAAATAAAATGAGAAGATAGGGTAAAATATAAGTCTTTAACTTGTCACAAACCTATTGGATGGGTGAATTGAGAAACCTTATCACCTTATCCTAGAAATATGTCCTTTTGGGACCTTTAAAATCAGAAAATAATTTTATAATAAAGTAATAGTTTATAACTTTCCAAGAGTGCCCCTCCTCTTCTCTTATAAAAGGCCCCCAACTCTACCACCTTAACCACACCTCTCAAGCCTTTGGATCAGAAAAACCCGGACCATTTCATCAATCCACATCCCTATATTCATCATTGAAGCCTCACCTTTGGCATAATGCTCTTCAAGAAACCCTTTTGGTTCAAACCAAGAGGAGTTACCCGATTTAAAGGTAATGTCTTCACTTGTGTTCTTTTGTTTTATTTTTCTTCTCTAAACCCCTAAAATCTTTTTATTCATTTATTTTGTAACCAAAACAGTATCTTAAATATACTATAATGTTTTTGTGTGAAATATTCTAGCTACACTTACACACACCTCCGTCTAATGGTTAAATAACGTACTGTTTATGTGGATGACGAATTACTGCCTCACGAAACGATGATTGTTCAATCTTCTCTTAACACCTTTCTTGGTGGCCATTATGATGTAAATATATTTTATATATTATATATATGGTATTTCTGTTTTCCATATGATTCTATATTTTTTTTAAAACATACCTTTATTCTTTGCATGTTGTGAAAATGTGATAATTTTATACGAGGAAGTGTGGACTACCGCCCCCTCAAGTGATGTGACTCGTTCATGCAATACATGGAATGTATAAATAATGAAATTAATGAACTTATGTGAAATAGAAAACAAATATATTATACTGGAATTATAAAATATATATCTATAAATTATTTTGAATTCCATTATTATGCCAAAGAAATGAAAGTAGCATTCATGCATACGTATGGCCTACCGTCTCCATGAACGGTGCATTTCATTTATTTTTATCTCTAAATGATATGGAATAGTATAAAATGAATATGTACTAGATATATTTGATATTTAAATCATTAATACTATTCTGGAGATTATTTACTTATAACTACATGGACAATCATTTTCAAAGAAGTTCATTTTTGACTCATGTACCAAACATCGACAAAAACGTCTAATATGAACTCAAATTATTAACAAATTATTATAACATTATAATATGTGATATGAACTGAATAATAATATTTAAAGTAGTAACTTAAGAAATTTTAATTTGACCAAAGTTTATTATTCAGTAATATAAAGAAACGAACAAGACAAGTCGGACTTGAGGTAAGGGATCCTACCTCTCTCTTTATTTTTTAAGAACTCTTTTTATGTAACTTATTTTAAGCTCCTCTTTCTTATGTTGGGGGATGTTATTTAATATTCCACTTTATGTAAATTTTATGTTAATATTATGAGAGACCCTATTTTATCTCATCAATCCATTTTTGAAGTTTTATGTGGCGCCGTTAGGCTGCCGAATTTTCATAAGGGGATTTTCATCTCACTTTTTATTCCCATGAGATTCATGCTACATTGGCCACTATTTCATTTTTTGTGGTGTATGTACTGCACATTATTTTACTATTTTTATAATATACTATCATTTATGGGGAGTTACATATTCATTTTATGAGCCTTCTTTCATGGGGTGTACGTTTCGAAAGTTTCCCAAATCGGTAAGGGAACCTTTTACACTCCTCTTTTTAACAAGACTTATTTTGTTATGTCTTTTAATTTACATATTTTTATGTTGGGATATGTTCTTATATATCCTTATTGATGTAAATTTTATGTACAAGTTATTATATACCATTATATCTCTCATCAACTAATTTTATGAATTTTAAAGTGACGTCGTTAGGCTGTCGAATTTTACCAAGGGAACTTTTTAACCCAATTTCGATTTCTTTGGGTTCAACATGTAGTTATTGAATATGTCATACTTTGAATATGTGTGAATGACCTTTGATTTTTTTACACTTAATATACACTTATATTGGATGTATTTATATTTGTCACACATAATTTTGAGATTGATTTATCCTCAATTTAAGGATACCTTCTTTATAAGGGATTTCATCTCATTTTACATTTCTAGTGAGACTTCATTGTTGTTATGCACCAATTCAATATTATATGGTGTATATACTGTCCTTTGGAATGTTATATCATGAATCCATTTATTCTCATGATATTATAAAATTCTGATTAAATGTTATTCTTCAATTATTGTATTCAAGTGTCTCTAATTTTGGTAAAAACCCTTTAACGAAAATATCGCTTTACATGTTTTAACGATTTGTTCTTATTAATATCCATGTTTTAAAAATGATTTTAAGGATTTATTTATATGGATATTAATGGTTTAAAATGTTAAAATCTTTAAGGTGGTATGAGACACTTTGATTCAAAAATGTCTTTATGGTTTTGAGAATGGTTTTTTTGAATGGATTCATTATTTCAATATCTCAAAATGTTATTTTGTTATTACAATGTGGTAATGTAATATTTGATTTATGATTAAGTTATGTGATATGATTATGTTTTGTTTCTTGGGAATTG
Source organism: Viscum album (assembly GCA_963277665.1). Lineage (NCBI taxonomy): Eukaryota > Viridiplantae > Streptophyta > Magnoliopsida > Santalales > Viscaceae > Viscum > Viscum album. The sequence continues at coordinate 1,890,848,054 of OY728122.1, read as the reverse complement.
TTTATGAAAACGGATGGTTTCGTGGTAAACTAAGGGCAGGTGATCCCGATATAGCTCTCCAATCCATTTGGTAACACGAAGGAGTTAAACGCTAAGGTTTCTCCGAAGAGATTTAGGGAATATACTGTGATGGGTATTCCAAACATAACCATGAGGTTTACTCCCTACGTAAGAATGTCATGAATGCCTCAAGTTATCTTTATGTCTTATGATTTCTATGAGTTATTCGTAAATTTTATGATTTCTTGAGGTATGTTAAATTTCTTATGTTTTATGAGTAAAGTATGATTCATTTATTCTTATGTATACATGGAATAATGTTTTCTTTCCGTATTGTTATAAACCTTACTGAGATTTTTATGCTCATCCCAAGTTTTTTTGAAATGTTTTTCACAGGACATAAAGTTTAATAGGGTCAAGTATGGGATCAAGGAAATGTCAAGCTGTCTAAAACAAGGAACTAGACATGGCACTTTTGTTCAAGAGTTTTTATTTTCATGAAAAAAATTGAAGCTGAGTAGACATGTCTACTTTGTAATCTTTGAGATGTAATTTTTATGTCCTAATTCTCTAAAAATATAAACATGAAAATACCCTCAATGTGAATTATTCATTTAATTCAACAATAAGTAATGTTTAAGGCCAGGTCCTTATAGTTATGTGGGTAATATCCTTTTGTAAAAGGAAATTAGGAATGGATACTGTAAGTAGATGCTGAGTTCGATGGATTATTTGTACTGATAAATTCTATATCTATATGTAGTCTCATCTTTGTATACAACAATCTTGAGGATAAGATTATATGAAAAAATATACTAGGATGAGGTTAATGAAAATTTGGTGATATACTAAAGGGTTTATTTTTGAAAAGGAAAATAGAAGATAGAAGGAATTTTTTTCATCCCTTAAGGAATTAAACCAAGAGAAACTTGGAATCAAGGAGACACATACCAATATCAAAGGTGGAAACACCAAAGGGTGGTTATGAAAGAGAAGAGGGAAAGCATGGGGGAGACACTAACATTAATAGAGATTCTACCCAATACAGGGTGAATTGGGAAGTGGAAGATCCACCATGAGGGGTGGCATAATGGACAATGAATATGGTATGCTGTGGTACTAGGGGGTTTCAATAATAAATTGCAGAGTTCTATTATTGAAAAACTATCCTTTTGTAAAAGAAACATTCCAATGTGGGAAATTGGAATGAAGGAACTATTTAATATTTAAAATGATCTTGGTATCAAGATTATATTATGTGATTTTGGTTTAATTTTTAACAAAATTGGTTTCACACTAAACCATAAGTGGTGTATTTATGTCTTTAAGTGGTGGACGTAAACTATCATGACTATGTATATACACGAAGAAGTAGTGAATACTTTTAAATGTATAATTTAAGAGGTTGATGTGAATGTATGTCAGGTGGGAAAAATATTTATAAGGACCATTTATCTTTATAATTGATGAATTATTGAGAGTTTGTAAGTATGTTTTAAATATTTATAAGGATAATTTGGATCTTTTTAAGTATTAATTATCATCTTCATATTGATGAATGAATGTTAATAAGGTTAAAATTTTCTAGGATCAATTAAAAATCATAAAGATGATTTAGTTTTTCATACAGATCATTTTTATGAACATAAGGATGATCCATACTCATAAAATGGGGGTTGACTGAAATATGACAAAGAAAAAAATGCAAGGATAATATAACCATACGATGAGTCTTATTAAAGATCATTGAAACTTAAAAAATTGTTTCATTAGGAAAATAATGAATATTTAGAGGATATATCTTTGAGTTTTGGAAGATAATATTCTAAAAGAATAAATGATCTTGGTGATACATGTTTCTCATGAATACATGGATTCAATGTCACGGGAATTTTTTTTAAAAAGTAAATAATAAATAAGACTATCCTTTCCTGATTAAATTTCGAGACTTTGGGGAATGTTTTTATGAAGAATGGTGATATTGATTGCTAAATAGTCTATGTTTTAAATAGATGTTTTCCTAGCATGAAATGATGAGATTTGTGGTAGTTAAAATTTTGAAAAATATGGGAATACTATTAATATGATTTACTGAATATATATATATATATATATATGCTATGAATAAGAAATAATATGATGATTAGAATATTATATTTTTTTATATTCTACAATTCTTAAAATTGGGGGTGATGAAGAGAGAACTGATATAATATTTCTTTAGAGAACAAAAGTATCAAAGAGAGATAGAGGGAGAGGGGGGGAGTGGGATATCCAAACATTTATTCAATATATAATATATGAGTTTTGAAGATCTAAAGAATAAAAAAACTTCTGAGAATAATAAAATCCAACTGCATTAAAAAAGAATAAGAAAAGGTAATGTGAAGCTAACACCTTTTTCTACAGATCTAACCAATGATCGAAGAATAATTTTGATAGTGAAAACCTATATAATTCATATATTGTAGAAGTATGAAGGAGATAGAGCAAAACACTATGATTACCATATGTTGAGGAAGGTGGAATGATTTTATCCATGTCTATAAGAGACTTTTGTTTTCATTGCTAATCATTTTTCAAGTAGGACTAGGATGAATTTTGTATAACCGTAAAGAGAGTTGTGAGTTGGTTCATGTATAAAATCCTAGTAAATACCATAATTGTATTGGGTTAATTGATATAGGATTTTTGAGATTGGTTTTATAATAATAATGGAGTTACATACATGTGATAACAACAATGATTCACAAGGGAAGTATTAATCCAAAATAGGGGTAAAAATTGTTAACAAATAGTAGTGTTCTGTTTGTGTTTCTTTAGTAATTAAGTACATTCATATTCACACACACATAGGTAGAGATAGATTATAAAATAATTATAGATCCATTCCAAACAATTGTGATGAGTTGGAATTGGGAAAAGGTTAAAATTTTATTATAAAAGTTAAAAACAATGATTCACACCATTATCAGTGTTAGGAATATCTCATAGTGATCATATTAGTATCATAAACAAATAAATTTGGTATCCTTTGATTTCCCATAATGATGAGGATCCATTTAACTTAAATTGTAATTGATTTGAATTTTTTTAAAATTATATGTATAAATTAATTTTCTCAGTAAATGTAAATTTATTAAATAGTAAAAAAGTTTCAAAAATAAGCCACGTGAAAAAAAAACACACCCATACTATAAAATAGGGATAAGGAATTTTGAACTAAATAATAAAAATGATATATACCTATAAAAAACATAATGAAATATAAACAAAAATTGAATTATGATTATTTATTTATATATTGATTGGTCAATTTGAGTGTTATCTTCCTCCATACAATTCCATGTGCTATAGAAGGAAGCTCATATAAAAATAAAAATAAAAGTAGTATAAGAAAGGATTGAATATTTTATTATCTAGGTGAAAGTATTAAATGAGTAAAATTTATTCTTCTCTAATATAAAAACATACCAACATCTACTTATTTTAATTAATTTTTTCCATTTTAGACAAAATAGGAGTTAAAAATATTAGTTAAAGAATAACTACCTATTGCGGCTTTAAAATATCCACAAAAGCATGGATTAATTAGAGGTTTGGATTTTTAATTCGTAACATATAACTAATTTGGGAAAGAAAGAGAAAATGTGTTGTCTGAAAAGAAAATAAAATATATGAATATTAATATTGAGTCTCTAGTGGAAAAAGTAAATAGAAAAATTGAATTATTACATATTCTCCTTCAGCGAGATTAATAAAAAATCAACACAAAAAAAACAAAATTATAAAAATACACACCCCTAGTTTTGAGGTCATCCATTCCACTTAAATTCATACCTTACCTGAGATAATATATTTTTTAAAAACATTTTATTATAAATTTGAAATGAACTATTAACGATACATTTTTATTTTATAATATTTTTGGTATAAATTGATTATAATTATTATCACCCAATAAATAGCTCAATGAAAGTTGTGTAATGTAAAATATTCAAGGTTATACCCTACATAACAAACAAGTAGAAATAGATCATGTGAGAACTACGATTCAGGTATCTCACAATCCTAGAATTGAACTATATGATCCCATCGACGTTGTTGGTAATCAAATGTTGGAATATGTTATTGAAATATTCATATCATATCCATTTAATCATATAATGAAAGAAAATTATAAAGGGGTATGTAATTTATAACTTATATTATATTCAATATCTTTTACAAAGAATAAAAAAGGTCTAAACTATTGTATGTAATAATAGGAGAAGGTATAGAAAGTTAGGTCAAAATAATACAAGGGATTAGATATATAATAAAAAGATTTTACTAAATACACATTTTCTCCACTAGTAGAATTACCACAATTATTGATGTGATAATTTTTTTATATTCAATGTTATAAAATGGTGATACTTTTGAAATTATATTTGATGAAAATATATATGGGAAAAAATACTTGAATTTTTTGTCTTAATAATGAAAATGAAATTATTATTTATGAATAATTGTGAGAATATATTGTGAATGTATATACGAGTTATGATGTCATAATGATTATATCAAATAATTGATATACTATTTTTATTAAAATTTTGTAGTGTTCTTATTTTTTTGTAAAAATTCTTGTTAATATTTCGTAATGGAATCACATTGTGATAATTTTTTCTGTATTTCTAAATCATCATGTTGCTTCTTTGTGAACATAAAAAATGAAATCTAAGAAAGTTATAGCATGATAACACAAATTTACTGATAAATTTTAAAATAAAATAAGAGATAAAAAATACTTATTAGATACAATGAAAAATTTGAACTATATAATTTGAAAAAGTTTAATGTAATTTCATTTTTTAATACTAAACTTGTATAAATTTTTAAATTTTTAAGGATTATTAGATGCACACTCGGATCAATCCATGTGATATAATAATATATTTTACTAATCTTACGTATGGACATCTAACAAATCAACCATTCATGATTTCCATTTTGAATTATTAATACAATGTCATTAAAAGTTTTTAATTTATATTTTATAATATGTTCCAATTTTTTTCTACTATAGTACAATGTTTTCATATCAAAAAGTACATGGTTTTAGGACAATTAATACTCACAAAAAACCAATTTATTTCAATAAATGGATAAAAAATTAGGTATATAAAATAGCATTTCACTGTTAGAACACATTTTAAAAAAAATTTATTATATATTTTAAGGTTTTTATAATGTCCAAAATAATTAAATTCCTATTGTTATGTCTATTATGCCTGAATATATTTGAAATATTTCCGAAAATATTAATAAAATCACATCTCTAAAGAGGTATTAATGTGATGTATCTATTTTTTAATGAAAATAATTTCATTTAAAATATTTATTTAATAGTTTTTTACATTTTTAATTTATATTTGAATAATAGTATAAAAAGTATTACAATGATGAAATAGGTATGTTTAGGAATGATTATGTAGCATAAATAATGCTAGAATGTTTCAAAACATCATAAAGTTGTTCTTTTCTTTCACTCTTTCATTTTTTTTATTTTTAATTAATTTACACTATTTTTTATTTCTCAATATTATATATTCTATAATATTTTTTATTGAAATAGAGATTTTTTTAAATATTAGTGTCCTATAAGTTCCCTAAACATGCTTTAAAGGATCAAAACCAAGTTATCCAGACCAGTGTTTCTTGAAAAGTTTTGTAAATGTTCATTAATTTATTTTTGATGTGTACGGAATACCACACATCTATCCAATGTTTGATTTCTAGGAAATTATATAATATTTTCTTACTACCTAAAAATCACTATAGTTTAATAATAACGTGTTAAATGATAAAAAATTATCCAAAAACTTGGAAGTTTATGATAATTAACTTTGATTAATTTATGACTTGTGTGAAAAAATCACACATAAAGTTAATTTGAAATTTGATTAAAATGATTAAAATTTTAAGTTTTTGTTCTATAAACATGTGTTCAATGATCAAAAAAAATTACGGTGGCTCAAATTATCATGGAAATTTCAGAAACGGGTCTTTGAGTCATTTATGGACAATAAGAATAAACCAAACATCAATCCAATATGAGATTTTTCATGAATGATAAAATTTATATTTTTTTTTATCAATTATGGTCTTTATAGTTCTATAAATATGTGTTATATAATCTTAACTGATTGAATAAACATAGATATTGAATAAACATAGATTATCACAAAACAATAAGACATCAATCACTAACTAATTTGTTACATGTAGGATAGAACCACACATAACTCAAACATTTGAAACTAAATTAATTATCCAAAGTTATTTTGTATTATTAAAAATCTGTTATATTTTATAAACATCCATTAAATAATAAAAATCAAGAAAATGTGCTCAAATTATATTTTTTTTATAAAATTTTCATCGATTCATTCAAAATTTTTAAGAATAAGTTTCTTTTTAGTATGTATTTGGAATTACTTGGAATGATCAAAAGTGTCCTTTTATTAGATAAATCATTATAAAATTGTAAATATATATTAATAGATCATAATAAGGAAAACGTGTTCAGTTTTTTTATATAAAAATTGGATAATTATGAATGATTTAATTTTAAAATGTAGGAAAAACCACATATCAATTAGATGTGAAGTGTGACTGTTGTAACGACCAAGGTTTTTGAGTCGGGTTAAAAACCCCTCTGAGTTTGAATTTTTCCAAATAGTGGTGATAGTAATTTTTTTATCTTTGATCATAACTCAATTTGGAGAGTTTTTTGGCCCTAAATGGTGTTTTGGGTTTGTTTAGAGGCTAGGAATGTACTTCGACTGTTTGAAAGGGTTTCAGGAGCATCAGAGTCCTGTAAGGATGATTTCTCGGAAGCAGGTGCAGGTGCATGGTTTAGGGAAACCATGCGACTGTAGAAACATGACCATGAGGGATCATCTAAAAAGGTTGTAGAGGGATACTGAACGATTTACTCATGGTTTTTCAAACCTTGTGGTGTAGCCGTGTGGACCTGCATCCCTAGGTGGTTGTTTCCATAGGGTTTGGAAAAACGTGAGGGTAAACCGTGTGACCAATATTGGGTGTTTTCTTTCTTTTTCCTATTTTTATTTACTTATCCCTTTCTTACTTCTTGGTAACATAAAACAGGGGAGACAAACCGTTCTCCCCTTTCTCCTCCTTTGAGCCATCTTCTCTGCTGGTCGTTTATTATTCGATCTTTTGGAAGCTGTAGGATCACCTCATTAAGGATAACCCTGTAAATACAACCTCTTTCTTGGTCTTTCATCTTAAAGATTGATGTTTCTATCAAATAAAATTTCAATGTAAAAGACTAAAACTCAAATCTACTTTGATTCACTTTTAATTGGACTTAGATATCGAACAGTTCTACGTCTACGAGTCTAAGGTAGGTGGTTCATACCTTGTTTTGAGTTTTTACGGATTGGGGGTTGTGGATTTTTAGCACAACGACATGTTTTGAGAGATACCTTAATATAGAATATTAAATTGACTATTAGACCATGTGGGATATTGTGGGATGCCTTATTCCTATTACATTTGAGTGAGGCTGGGTGAGAGAGTAGTTTCTCATTTGGATATTTTGGCGATGGTTCCAAAATGGTTTTATATTAACTGTTTTGATTTAATATTCTATTTATAATTTGTTAAAGATTGATTAATCTTATTAGAGGAATTAAAGGACTCCATACTGACTTGTTATATTTGATAATTTGTGAAATTCTTTCTTATTAAATTTAATTGATCGGATAAATTGAATTTTTTAAATTGAATATATATGAAATTTCTGAATTTCAGGTGATGATACCCAAGGGGTCATGATAGACATGGATCAATATGTATTCAGATGATATAAAAATTAGGTTTGAGTGGTGTTGACCAATGGTTGGGCTTGGCCCTGATACCTGAGTTGTTCTGTCCACAGGATTGGGTGTCATGGATGTCGGTTTGAGGTAGTGTGACTGTTAGGTTCAACATGGCATGTGATACTTGGATGGAATGACCATAGGATTTTATAGACATGGTTGCAGGGGTATTCAGTGCTAGATATGGAGTGTCTTACATTCTTACTTGATGATTGATGATCACCCGTGATTGAAAAAGTGATGATTGAATCATGTGAACATAGGTTAACTCTATGATGAGGTGGTTTTGACCACTCATGTGGGTCGAGGCTTATGGTAGTTACGGTTTAGGTATTTGAGGTTTGGGGGTGATTTCCATATAAATCCACATAGAAGTTTAGGAGACTTCGGTTGATAGTCATGAGGCTATTGAGTTTGGGGTTGAGGCTTTCCGTGATTGAGGACATAGGCCTAGATATTGATTTGAGGACATTAATCATTATTCCTCCGATTTTTGTGCATCTGGATGACATGAGTTTTTGATCATGGGTCTTTGGTATTGGGATAATAATGATGGGGCATGCCTTTGGGACACTAGTAATTTGATACATGAGGGGTCAAGAGGAAAATGGTGCCAGGATATGAGATGGAGGTAGAACCTGAGGGTTCACCAAGAGTTTGTGAATATAAGTGTACCATGGGCCATGGGAAAATGACTCTCTTTACTTCTGATATTCCAGTGTTGGCTGAAGTAGGAGATTCTCCCTCGTGTTTTCTAATCACCACTAGAGGTTGTGTTTATTACAATATCATACTATTTACTTTTCTTATAGATACATATCTCCTTAAACACATATACTAGGTATGTACCATTGGGTGGTATTATATTGAGATTCATCTCACACCCTACATAGGCCATTTAGGATGCGTGTAGACATTATGGATTTACATATAGGTAAAGGATCTACTTCTGGATCTTGATCGTAGTACCATTTTCCATTGCGATTAGCATAGACCATGAGGTTGTGCCTAGTTGGAGTTTTACTTTGGTTTAGCTTCCATTCATATATCAGCATGCTTATTTTATATGTAGCTACAATGGTTATCCATGGGTGTCATTTTTGTATATTGATATGTATGACCTGCTATGGATGCATGTTTGGCTTGTTTTTAGTGTCTATGAGTGATTTTATTGCATGCTGTTCTTTTTTTACTTTATGCTACTGTTATTTATATATTTCTTTCAATGTTATTGATATTATATGTGATTATGATTTTTGGGTGTGGTTAGAGTATTGTGAGTCATTTATTTCCACTAATTGTGTTACTCTTATGCTCAGAACATTATATTATCTATTCCTAGACGGTATAGCCTCCCCATTATACCTGTTTACACCCTCGCAGCAAGTCGGCATCCTTTGGCATTTGGGGAGGTGCACCTAAGGCCTATCGAACCCTGCCTGTTAGCATTGTTCGAGTGTATTTTTGGGTCAGGGGCACTACAAATGGTTTTAAAACATTTTCTATTACCTCTTTTCTTCGTATTACTATTTGGGATTATGGTAAACTGAAGATAGGATGTGGCCAAAACTAGATTTTAAACTCATTATTGGCTGCATGAATCCCCATGTATGAGGTATAGATAAAGTTACCTTGGGTGGGTTATAATGCTTTTATTTTTCTAAAATAATAGTTTATATGATTTCCATATTGGTGGATCACTCAGTTTGTGATGATTATTGGTTATGATATTTGACCCCTGACCCGGTGTGGCAAGGGAGAAGTGGACCATTTCCCCGTGAGGGAAGGTGTCTTTTCTTAGCTTTTATGGGCAAATTTTATGGGTATTTCAATTTCATATTTACACACGTTCCTTTTGAAGTGATAATACCATGGGAATATTATCAAATTTCATGTAGAAATGTGAAATTCCATGATTTAAATTCTTTTGAAATGTGAACTTTGATATGCTATTCTTTATATATATGTGAAATTTTATGTGGTATGAGTAATGAGCCTGGATCTTATAGGGAAAGGCATGTATTATGAATGAGGTGATTTTGATCATCAGGATTGGATGAATAGGTTTTCAGTTTGAGGTAATGTTGGTTGTAAAGACGAGTAATGCTTGAGGATTTTATGATAGTTAGCTTTGTTGAGTGTGGGTAAGGAGGCCATGGTCATAGTTGCGATGGGGAAAAGTAAGGGTAGTTGTTATACACTATCTTTTTAATGATTTCCCTATCTTAGTTATATATTGAGATATACATGGGTTGTGTGACCATTTATGGTATTCAAGTGGTTCCTGTTGTACCTCTCGTATCCCCTCGTGGTTTAATTTTCATGATCACAATCACTTTCTTATTTTTCTAACATTGTTTTAAGTGTTTTTGTTTTATAGGCAAAATATTTCCAAGGAAATGGGCCATGAAGCACATCACGTGGACTGAAATTCAGTCCACCGGCCAACCGGTGTGATAGCACCGGCCAGCCGGTGGACCTGGCAGAGGCATTGCCCACTGCCAGGCTCCACCGGTCAGCCGGTGGCTTGACCACCGGCCAGCCGGTGGCATCCAGTCAAACAGTGGAAGCTACTGTCTGCCCACCGGCCAGCCGGTGGCTCTGGCACCGGTCGGCCGGTGGTGCCTGGAAAAGAAGAATCAGCTACTGCCAAGCCACCGGCCAACCGGTGGACCATCCACCGGTCAGCCGGTGGAGCCAAGACTTGAAATCTCCCAAATTCCTCAAGCACCGGCCAACCGGTGGGACTGTACCAGCCAGCCGGTAGCCCAGTCAAACTAGCCGTTGGCTTTGACCAGTCAACCCTCTTCTGGCCTCCAACGGCTCCGAGGACCTTTACAATGACTCCGAAGACTCCCCAAGGGTTCCATGCCTATAAATAAAGGCTGAGGAAGCCTCGGACACTAACCGGATCATATACCAAGCCAACGGACACATTTTCCATCATTTGGCGTACCTCCGGTGGACTTCCTTCAAGGAACCCACCTTGCTCCAACAACTTCCACATCCAAGGAGCTCCTTCAAAGAAGCTTGGAAGCGTCCTTCAACATCAACAATCAATCAAAGGTGCCCAAGGCTTCTCCCAATTACGGTTTTTAGTGTTTTATTTATTTTGAGCTTAAAATTGGGTTTGTGCCTACAAACCCCAAACTCTTTCTCATCCCCTCTTTCTTTTGGGTTTCAAATCACCATTAAGGTGTGAAAAGGTTTTCAAGATTTCCTTTAAATAGCTTGAGACATAGGTGAGCTATCCTTCACCTGTAAGAAGGATAGTGGGTTCTTGCTAAACCATTAAAAGCAAGTGGGTTCTTGCTCAACCATCAAAAGCAAGCTGTAATAGGTCCTAGTGCTAACTCAAAGCCTAGTGGGTTTCTTTCTAAAACCATTGAAAAGCAAGCGGTAGGAATCTCTCAACGGTTGAGTTGGGAGCGGAGACTTAGGCCGGGTTTTTGGCCGAACTCCGTTAACAATTTCTTGTTTGATTGCCTCTTTTATTTTCCGCTGCACATACTTTGATTTCACTTTGATTTTAATTTGTTATTTTTTTTTTAAAAGGAAATTCACCCCCCCTCTTTCCATCCTTCCCGTTTTTCTCCGCCCAACAATTGGTATCAGAGGGATAATTTGAGTAATACCTTAAACGGTTTCAAATTCAAAGATCCATTGTGATGGCTTCAACTTCTTTCGCCCCCGAAGGCTTTTCATTGGGTCGGGCGCCATTTTTTGATGGGACAGACTATAATTATTGGAAAACCCGCATGACCACTTTTTTAAGAAGCATAGGATATCCTATTTACAAAATTGTCATGCAAGGTTATTCTTTGTCTTCCCCCGACGAATCCAAATGGACCCCTGCCGATATTAATAATTTTGAGCTTGATGGAAAAGCCATGAATTCTCTTCATTGCGGGTTAGATAGAAATGAATTTAATCGTGTATCCACTTGCACCACTTCACATGAAATTTGGAAACTATTGGAAGTGACCCATGAGGGCACTAACAAAGTTAAGGATACTCGGTTAGACATGTATAGACAAGATTTTGAAAGCTTTTCAATGCATCCACATGAATCTATTTCTGATATGTTTACTCGCTTTATTGACGTGTGCAATGGTAGAAAATCTCTTGGTGATGTTGTTTTAGCTGAAACCATGGTGAAGAAGATCCTATGGGTCCTTCCGAGCTCATGGGCATCTAAAGTGACGGCAATCCAAGAAGCTAAGGATGTCAAAAACATGCCGGTCGAGGAGCTCATTGGATCCCTAATGACCTACGAGATCACGATGAGGAGGAAAGCTCAAAAGGAGGGCACACCAATCAAGACACCAAAGAACATTGCCCTCAAGGTACAAAAAGAAGTAAGCTCCTCCTCATCATCCTCATCTTCCTCATCTACTTCATCTTCAAGCGGCGACTCGGAAATGGAGAATCTCACCCGCCAAATGCACAAATTTATGAAGAAGCACAAGAAGAAGAAGAAATCTCGCAAGGCGCGAAAGCAAGAACCCACCGCAATATCCGAGCCCAAGGTAAAATGCTACGGGTGCGGCCAAAAAGGGCATTACAAGCCCGATTGCCCACTCAACAAGAAACGGGCCACGCAAAAGTAAAAAGGAAAGAAAAAGGTCCTCAAGGCGACATGGAGTGACACCTCCTCATCCTCCTCCTCCTCCTCCTCGAGCGACCAAGGTACAAAATGCCTAATGGCATTTCACGAGGTAACTTCTTTCGATTCCTCATCCTCATCCTCATCTTCAAATTCTTTTAATAATTTATCATATGAAGAACTTCAACATGTGCGAGACCAATTAGAAAATGGTTTTCATGAGCTTTCTTCAAAATTCGTTGCTTTGAAAAAGAATTTCAAAAAGCTTTCCTCCGAAAAAGACCAACTTCTCAAAGAGAAGGAGGAACTATCCCTAAAAATCCAAAATTTCCCAAATGTTGATTCTTTGGAATCAACCATTAAGGACCTTAGAGAATCCCTAGCCAAGTTCACCCAAGGTGAACAAAATTTGTCCAAACTCTTAGGTTCTCAACGAGTATCTAGAACCACCAATGGACTTGGCTACACCAATATAGCTTCCTCCTCCCATGCACCCACTGTTTTTGTAAGGGGGAGCTCCCAATTTAAATTTTGTAATTATTGTAAAAAACCCGGGCACCTCATTTATGAGTGTGATTGCAAAAATGCCCGGTACGGTCAACCCAAATCTATTTTTTATTCGGACGAGTTTTATAGGAGAAGACCCGCCATGAAACAAATTTGGATTGAAAAATCCCTTTTGGCGAGTCTCTCCGGGCCAAAATTAGTTTCGTTTCCCTGATGATCTTTTGTTTTATTTAGGGGGAGAAATTTTCTTAAATTCAAAAATCTATTTCAATTCATTTTTCAATTTAAATTCATTTTTGATTCAAAACTCTCAATTTCAAAAATTTCATTTGGTTTCAAATTTCAAATTTCAATTGGTTTTTGATTCAAAACTTTCAATTCAAACTGTTATTCAAATTTTCACTTCAATTTCAAAAATCTCAATTGATATTTCAATTCTCATATCTAGTTTTTCAAACCCTATCCCTCAATCAAGTTTTATGCCCCACGCTATTTTGATAATCACAAAGGGGGAGAAATTTCTTGATTGATTGGGGGAGAATATTTTCTTTCATGCTTTGATTTATTTTCAAATTATCCTTTAAGAATGTCTTTAATTTCAGTATTTTACTTTGATTGTTTCGGTGATTGTGTTCATCAAAATAGGGGGAGATTGTTGTACCTCTCGTATCCCCTCGTGGTTTAATTTTCATGATCACAATCACTTTCTTATTTTTCTAACATTGTTTTAAGTGTTTTTGTTTTATAGGCAAAAGATTGCCAAGGAAATGGGCCATGAAGCACATCACGTGGACTGAAATTCAGTCAACCGGCCAACCGGTGTGATATCACCGGCCAGCCGGTGGACCTGGCAGAGGCATTGCCCACTGCCAGGCTCCACCGGTCAGCCGGTGGCTTGACCACCGGCCAGCCGGTGGCATCCAGTCAAACAGTGGCAGCTACTGTCTGCGCACCGGCCAGCCGGTGGCTCTGGCACCGGTCGGCCGGTGGTGCCTGGAAAAGAAGAATCAGCTACTGCCAAGCCACCGGCCAACCGGTGGACCATCCACCGGTCAGCCGGTGGAGCCAAGACTCGAAATCTCCCAAATTCCTCAAGCACCGGCCAGCCGGTGGGACTGTACCGGCCAGCCGGTAGCCCAGTCAAACTAGCCGTTGGCTTTGACCAGTCAACCCTCTTCTGGCCTCCAACGGCTTCGAGGACCTTTACAACGGCTCCGAAGACTCCCCAAGGGTTACATGCCTATAAATAAAGGATGAGGAAGCCCCGGACACTAACCGGATCATATACCAAGCCAACAGACACATTTTCCATCATTTGGCGTACCTCCGGCGGACTTCCTTCAAGGAACCCACCTTGCTCCAACAACTTCCACATCCAAGGAGCTCCTTCAAAGAAGCTTGGAAGCATCCTTCAACATCATCAATCAATCAAAGGCGCCCAAGGCTTCTCCCAATTACGGTTTTTAGTGTTTTATTTATTTTGAGCTTAAAATTGGGTTTGTGCCTACAAACCCCAAACTCTTTCTCATCCCCTCTTTCTTTTGGGTTTCACATCACCATTAAGGTGTGAAAAGGTTGTCAAGATTTCCTTTAAATAGCTTGAGACATAGGTGAGATATCCTTCACCTGTAAGAAGGATAGTGGGTTCTTGCTAAACCATTAAAAGCAAGTGGGTTCTTGCTCAACCATCAAAAGCAAGCTGTAATAGGTCCTAGTGCTACCTCAAAGCCTAGTGGGTTTCTTGCTAAAACCATTGAAAAGCAAGCGGTAGGAATCTCTCAACGGTTGAGTTGGGAGCGGAGACGTAGGCCGGGTTTTTGGCCGAACTCCGTTAACAATTTCTTGTGTGATTGCCTCTTTTATTTTCCGCTGCACATACTTTGATTTCACTTTGATTTTAATTTGTTAATTTTTTTTAAAAGGCAATTCACCCCCCCTCTTGCCATCCTTCCCGTTTTTCTCCGCCCAACAGTTCCTCCTAGATTGCTCTGATGGAGAATTTGGTTGGTGATGTTACAGTGCTGCATGAGCACGATCGGGTTCAGACCCCTGATGGGAAGGAAAACCATGATCCGCAGGTATAGGATCAGGTTCAGGATCCATTTACGGTAGGGCATCTTCTTGTCTTGACAACTTTTGGGTCGTGTCTTGATGAGTAGCTCCGATCGAGCCTGGTATGTTCTTTTCATGGGATCAATATAGGTTCTTCGGGAGCAGATCCCTCTATGGACTATCTTACATGGGAGTTCCAGTTGCAACACCCACCACTTTTTTATGGTGAGGGTGGTCCATAGGTAGTTGAGAACTAGATAAAGAGCATGCAGATGATATTTGAGCAGCTCGAGACACCTCCTTTGTGGAGGATCAAGCTGGTGACGTACATGCTGAGAGGGTCGGTGAAGCATTGGTGGGATGTGAAGGTTCAGGCTCGCAAAAACGAGTGACTGGATTGGAACGACGTTGAGGATAGGTTATATGAGCAATTTTCCCCTAAGACAATGAGGGTGGAGAGAGGTCAAGAGTTCTTGAGTCTTCAGCAGTGTGACTTGTTCGTCATAGACTATATAACTACTTTCAATAAGCTATCCTGCTTTGCACTAGGTATGGTAAGTGATGAAACTGGGAGGGTGAGGAAATTCAAATATGAATTATGTAACACCATATGAGTGTAGGTAAACATCTTTAGGTTGGCCTCATTCTCAGAGGCTGTGAATCAGGCGATCATTACCGCGGGAAACCTGATGGACAGGTCCCATTTGAGCTAGGAAACGACTTCAGGTGATGGTTTATATGGATGGAAATGAAGTCGAGATGAGTTCTAGTAGGTTAGTGAGTACAAAAACCAATTGATACCACCTCATGGTAGATCAACTATTGTTTTCTTTTAGTGTGGGAAGTCATGTAATGTCTGGACTCATTGTGATCGGCCTCCAAAAGAGTGTCAGACACCTGGTCATGTCATTCATCTTGAGAGGTTCTGCATGAAACCTTCTCAGACATTCAGTAGATAGGGACTGAGGTAGGTTCTTGCTTAAAAGATCAGTTTAGGATCAATACCAAGTGAGGCTAGCTGAGGTTCAACTGAACACAGAGGATGTGACAGAGACAGTGGGACCCATTCATGGGGTTAGTGGTCGATGGCTGGTATAACACTACAGGGAGGACATGCTTTAGGTAGTCGTGTGTTAGGCCAGGCGCACACTGTGGAGGTGGTAGGTTTTGAGTAGTATGGAGATCAGATTATGTGAAGGGGTACTCCATGGTTGTGGACATAGTTTATTTTTTCTTTTCTTCGGCATGGCTTGTTGAGTCTTGTCCATTTTGAGTGCACGAGGTGCACCATTTGTATATGGATTGACCATACCCTGGTTATTGGGTTGTTATAATCTCGAGTAGATGACTATATATATATATATATATATATATATTTGAGGTTCTTGGAATCAGGATCATCATTAGATGCATGTTTGGGGGTGCTTAGGCATCAAGTCATCTGAGGTATGCGGGTTAATTAAGGTGCCTTGGGCATCAGGGCATCCGATGGATGTAGGTTACATGAGGTGCCTTGTGCATCGGGGCATCTGATGGATACAGGTAACTTGAGGTGCCTTGGTCATCTGGGAATTGAGTATATGTTTTGGGATTGAGGTTGAAGGAACTAGGTTTTTTTGAGCATCCAAGGGATGTGGGACCTCATTGTGCCATGGGTGTCATTTTCTCGAGGTGGGCACCGATGTGGCGTGGGATGTGATTGGGTGTCTGTAATTACATGGGAGTACCTAATGAGGTGTAGGAGTGATGATTCATCATGGGAAGATTGTGGGTCTAGAAATAGGTTAATGAAACTTTTTGTGATTTGGTCTTTGTGTCAGGATTGACCGAGTTAGACAATTCCTAAGGTAGGGAGGCCCTTTGAGGAAGTTGGCCTATACCCTTGGGACTGGGGTAGTCTTGGTTTCTGGGATGGGATGGGTATATTTGGTACCATCTTTGAGCTATTTTATCATCTCAGGGATGAGCTTTGTTAAGGTGGGGAGATTTTAATAACCCGGGTCTTTGAGTCGGGTCGAAAACCCCTCCCGGTATGAAGTGTTTCAACTAGTGATGATTCTACATTTTGTTTATTTTATTAGAACTCAATTATGAGAGTTATATTGGCCCTAAATGGTGTTTTTCGGTTAGTTTTGAAGCTAGGAGAGTGTCTCGAGTGTCGAAAGGGTTTTGGGAGTGTCAGTGGCCCTGTTTTTGGGAAGCACGTGTAGGTGGACAGTTTAGGGAAACCGTGCAACTATAGGTGCACGACCATGTGGGTCGTCTGTAAAGGTTATAGAGGAATGACTCATTTATTTGACACTATTTTTCAAACCAGTTGGGATATCCATGTAGACCTACATCCCTAGGAAGTTGCTTCTACACGGTTTCCTCACAGTTTGGAAAACCGTGTAGGTAAACCATGCAACTAGTGATTGGTGTTTTATTTTAAATTTTCTTGTTTCCCATTTCTTTTTTCCTTCCCTCTTTCTTCCTTCTTGGTTGCATGAAATAGGGGAGCCACCCCTTTCCCCACTTTCTCCTCTTTTGAGCCATTTTCTCAGCTATTTTTCCTTTCTTTGATCATTCAGAAGCTACAGGATCACCTTAGTAAGGCTAACCTGATGCATACTTCATATTTCTTGATCTATTGTCTTATAGACAGTTCTTTCCATCCAAACCAATTTCATGGTTAAATATGGAAAGTTAGATCTACGTCCATCAGATTTGAATTGGAATTCGATATTGGATGTGCCTATGTCTATGAGTCTAAGGTAGGTGCTGCACACCTTGGTCTGAGTTTTCAGGAACTTATGGGGGTTAAATATTTTTAAATAAATAGTGTGTTTTGAGTTAGGACCTTATATAACATATTAAATTGATTGTTAGACCTTGTGGGATGTCGTGGGAATGCCCTATACCTATTACAATTGAGTGAAGATGGGCGAGAGTTCATTGCTCTTTGGGATATTTTGGCCGGGGTGCCAAAATGGTTTTAAATGAACTGTTTTGATTTCAAATACAATGTTTAATTTTTTAATTATTTATCAATCTTTTTACAGGTATTCAAGACCTCTATAATGAATTTTTATACTGGATATTTTGTGCAATTCAATATTATTAAATTTAATTGCTTTATTAAATTGAATTGTTTGAGTTGAATATAAATGTAATTGCTGAATTGGATGTGATGAGACCCAAGGGGTCGTGACAAGAATGGATCAGGATGTATTTTGATGGAATGGTCATAGAGATTGAGTGATGTTGATCACTTGTTAGGCATGGACAAAATACTTGTGTGTTTTTTTACAACAGGATTGGGCCTAATGGATGTCTGTTTGAGGTAGTGTGACTGCTCAGTTGGGAATGACCTCGGATACTTGGATGACATGTCCATCAGATTTGAGTGACATGGTCTTAGGGGAACGAGGTGCCCGAGATGGTATATATTACGCTCTTATTCAGTTATTACCGCTCACCTATGATGGCCAAAGCATCTAAAGAGTCGTGTGCACACAGGATGACTCAACGGTGTGGTGGCTTTGACCACTCATGTGGTTAGATGCCCATTTTGTTTTCTATTTAGGTATTTGAGGTTTTTGGGTGCTTATTGTAGAAATCCACGTAGAAGGTGAGGAGCCTTAATTTGATAACAGTGAGTCTATGAGGTTGGGGGATGCGACTCTCCCTGATTGAGGTCGTGGCCCTAGATATATATTTGAGGAAAGGCATAATTGTTCCTCCAGTTGTCGTTCCATTGGCTATCATAAGCTTTTGAGTAGGGTCCTTGGGACCAGGACACTATTGACGAGGCATGCCTTCGGGATGCTAGTGCTTCGATACATGAGGTTTCAGGAGGAATGTGGTGCCAAACTATGTGATGGTGGTAAAACCTGAGGGTTCACTGGGACTTTGTCACTATAGGGGTCCATTGGGCCATGGGCCAAGGACTCTCTTTACTTCTATGATTCTAGAATTGGCCGAAGGAGGTGACACTCCCTTAAGTATTTTGAGTAGTAGTGAAGGTTGTGTAAATTATTTCATCATACTGTTTACATTTCCTAGAGATTCATGTCTGCTTAAACATATGTACTAGGTTTGGACCATTGGGTGGTATCAAACTCAGATTCATCTCACACCCTACAAGGGGCCTTTAGGACACATGAAAACTTTATGGATTTACGTACAGGTAAATGATCAGCCTCAGGAGATGGATCAAAGTAATGGTTGGCATGGACATTGGCAGGGACCTTGAGGTCATGCCTAACTATATTTGTTTACTTATCTTTAGCTTCCATTCATGTATCAACATGCATATTTTATATGTAGCTACAGTGGTTATCCATGAGTGTCCTTTTTGTCTATTGATATGTATGACATGATATGGATTCATGCTTGGTTTTCCTAGTGGCTACTAGTGATTTTCTGGAATGATTTTCTATTTACTTTCCACTAATATTGTTTCTATATTAGTTCCATTGTTATAGATATTGTATGTGCTTCCACTTTGTGGGTATGATTCAAGTTTGGTGAGTTATTTATTTCCATTTCATGTGTTACTATTATACCCATAATAATGTATTATATATTCCCAGAGGTTATAACATCCCCACTATACGATTTTACACCCACGCTGCTAGTCGGAAGCTTTTGGAGTGTTGGGAGGTGTGCCTAAGGCCAATGGAACCTAACCCATTTTCACTATTTGAGTGGTTGTTCAGTTTGGGGATGTTATAATTATATTATCTAAAAATACATTTTAAGTACTATGAATGTGTGAAAATGGATCAAAAGCAAGAAAAAATCTTGTAATGTCAAAAAAATTTAGAACAGAATCCTTGATTCATTTTTTGATATAGGTTAAAACAATACAACAATAAAATGAGTGCTTTTTATATAATTATATAAAGTGTCTTTTTTTTTTCTGATAAAAATAGTTTTAATTCCATAAATATATGTCAGATGATCATAACTGAGTAAAAAAACTCAAATTTCCACAAAGATAGTATATTTTATATTTTTTCACATATAGGAGAAAATAAAAAATCAATACAAAGTGTGAAATAATAACAATAATCAAAAATAATTTTTCAAGATTAAAGGAATTTATAATTTTATAAATATCTATAAAATAATAAAAACTAATAAAACAAGATTGAATTGTTATGAATATATTGTAGAAAAGTCTATGACTCCTTTTTTGCTTATTAACATAAACCTCATGTCAATTGGACATGTTATTTTTTCAGAATTATATAATATTTATTACCATATTTAAAATTCATTCTAGTTTTACAAACAAGTATCCAATAAAAGCTCTACAAAAAACATGATTTTTCACAAAAATTAAGAATTATTTTCAATTCATTTGTTGCCTTTCAAAAATAAAGACACATCAATCCATTGCTTGCTGTGACTCAAATAATTGACACTATAATTTTAAGTTCTATTTATCTGTCTGAAATGATAAAAAAAATAAAATGATCTCTGATTTTCCTGAAAATTTAAATAATTTATTTTTCATTCATTTTAACATGTTGTGAAAGATGCATGTCAATCCAAAATGGAAATTTCCAGGAATTATGCAATGTGTACTTTTATACTTATGTATGTTTTTAAAGTTCATTAAATGAGTGTAACATGGAAAAAAGTCTCTAAATAGAACAATAAATATATATTTTCTTATCTTTCGCCACTACCTCTCTACATACCCCCCTCTAGAGGATCGTATTTTTCTGGTATTGAAGAAGACACCAATGTTACTAGACATTAATTTGTGTTTGAAGGTAATGGATTTTGCTGAGGGACATCCATTTGGGGAGATATTAGACATAGAACTACAAAATTCCTTAACACTTACAGATTATTCATTAGTTTCTTTCTTCATTCACAAACATCAATTGACTAATGATTTCAAAGAACACTTGGAGAGAATTTTGAATTTGAAAAATTATAATTTCACTATAATTTATCTTAAAAGGGGTGAATATTTAATCATGTAATGGTTGAGACATCCATAGTTATTTTTTATTACCATTTCTTCCTATTTTTGTCCTATTTGGTTTTGTGTGTGGATTGGGTTTGGTTCCTAGGTCCCCCTTAATGTCATAAATCCTATGATACTGAAGCTACTAGGAAACTATTGTGGCCATTATCTATTTTCAGATGTTTAATTTATCTCTATATCGTATCTGAATTGTTCCTGGGTTTTTATGAAACTCAATTTGGAGAATTAATTTTTTTATTTCATTTGGATCATGATTTAAGGTGAGTACCATTTTATATAACCTGAACTTTTCAAAACATATCCTTATTTACACCACCAATTTAAATAAAAATGGAATTTTAATCTCTAAAGTCATTGGGCTAATTATTTTCTTGAGGTTACCCCCTCTCATAGAAGTGTTTTGATGTTTCTGTAGAGGAGATTGTATTTAAAGTGAAATGGGACATTGATGGATACATCAATGCACAATTAAAATCACCCAAGTCTATTTTTGAAAGCCTCTATTGATATATTCATGTTGAAACTTCTATTTTATGGTTGTGGCCGAAAAATAGGTTATAAGTTCATATTTTATGCTTGGAAATAGAGATTCACATGAATATATGTCCTTGAAAATATATGGTGGTGGGTGATCTCTATTTGGGAACTTGAAGGTAGAGAAAAAACTTATTTCATTTTTTACCAAGGAAAGAGACACACATTCAATTTTTTCAGACAATAGAATATATTATTCTAACTTTTTTGAGGATGGGTATCAAAGAAGATCTTTGTGTGATGTGTACGGTTCCATTCATGTGTTTGGGGAGGTTACAATAGCATTTGAACCAAATAAGGATAATAAAATAAAGGAGTAGTTACAACCTATGTTGGTGGAGGATCATTTGACTGAGAAATTGGAGGTTGTAGATAGATATACCAGTATTAGTAAGTAAAATAGTAATGTATCCAAATACATACATCCTCTAGTCGAAGACCAGAGGTCCGATAAATGCATTTTTCTGTTCTGAAGAAGAAAAGGGAAGACAAACTCCATTAAACCCCTACTAAGTGGGGACAACCTAGATAAAGGTGAATTTTTTTATCTTATTTTTCTCTTAGTGGAGTGGAGTTTTCTTGTCTTGATAATAAGAAATAAATATTCACTCATTCAGGATTAGTATATGGGATACATGGTTCAAGTGGTTGTGTTTCTTATATTACTATGGTTTATAATGGTTCCTAAGAGATAAGTGTCCACTATTCAAGGGATCACTGGAAAGTTTTTTTTATTCACATGATAAAAAATTTATTAGTGAAATATTTAAATCAACACCTTCTTCTTAGTAAGTGAATATTGATTTAATACTTGAAATTTAGGATCACTATTATGTTTTTTATGAGAAATAAGGCCAGTAGTAGGATACTATGGCATAAAAAAATAAAGTTCAAGAAAAAAGAAAAATTAAAAAAAGGATTATTTTTCATCACCCTTAAGCATGTTTCTAAGTAGTTACTCCCCTATAAGTTGATTACGGAGTTGTACTTATATTTAAAAAAGGTAACAAAAAAAGTTTTAACTAAAGGCTACTTGATCAATCTTTAGAATGATTATTATTCTTATAATTACTCTATTTTTTATATAATGAATTTATAATTTCATTTTGATGGCATCTTCTATAGTTTTCAATGTTTATCTAGATGTAATATTTATAAGTGTCAAATAAGTCATACTAGTTTATAAAACAGATCATACAAATTCTACCATTTTTCAAAGTATTCAATGAATCATATGTAGAAAAAGGATGACTCATATTCAAAATGAATTTACTCACACACAAAATTAAAAATAAATTTTACACAAGTATCAAAATAATACTTATGTAGAAGTGAAAATAACTGATAAAAAAGTATCAAAATGATATTTATACATTTTTAAAATCAACGTACATGGATATAAAATCATCCTTACGAACGTATATTTCATCCTTTAAATTCTTGATAAATTATACATATGAACTCAAATTTATTTATTCTTATGAAATGAGTTTAATATAATGTATAGTATTGTATTAGACACACACACACACACACACATATATGTTTTTTCATCTATTTTGGTTTTTAGAAATAGTTTGTTGTGATATTTTGGAATCTATATTTGATGTTATCATCATATACTTTAAAGATGAAAAACACGACTGATCTAACTATCGATCAAAAAATCCTTGGAACTAACTTTTAGGGACTTGTCTATAAATTATGATAGAAGGAATCTGTTGAAATTATGGAGAACTAGAAACAAGATAAAAAGTACTAGATGTTTGTTACTTTTAATACTTTAATCACACTACAATTAACATTGAAATGAATCCACAATGTTTGTTTATCTTATGAAAGCGATTGAGTCAAATTGATATTATAGTCTTTCCTTATTCTAGTTTTTGAGGTGTATTTTTGTATATGTTTTAATTGTTCTTTATCATGTAGGTTTATGATTTAACTTATAAAATAATGTTTTTACTTATTATACCTCTTTTTCAGAAGGTACACATGTTGGTTATACCTCTACTATAAAATGGAGGATCATTTTGGGTTGTGAAACTAGGTAAAAGTTAGGTTTGTTGCGGGTGTCCCTTTATCTATAGAAAGGCATGATATGTTGGTTGTGCCTTGGTGTGAATAAAGAATGGCCTTGTATTTGGATTTCTAATCACTTTATAGATTGAGGATTATTTTAGAGAATACACTTTTCACAAATCAAAGATAGTTGTGAATAGTAGATGTATTATCATGTTGATCCAAACTAGTATAAAAATATGGTGTTATTTATTTTATTAAATTTCCATTACACTGAATCACATTTTTGCTATTAAATATTTTTTTATTGTATGAAAATCTATTTAATTTTTTTTACTCTAATATTATATTTTGTTAAAGTATTATATTTATATATTCACCCCCTATAGACTATATCCACACATCTCACTAGGAAAACAATTGGTATCATAGATGTACCTTGTTAGGATAAGTGGGATTCTATTACATTTTTCTAACCTTTCTATGACTTAATCATCTAAAGAAAATATTCTTGTTGAGATTTTAGGAATAAATAATAATAATAATGGTTTTATTCCTCATATTCCCCTATATTTTGATGGCAATGATTATGTATACTGGCAGGTGAGGTTGAATTTATATATTAAACACTTGATTATTGATTACTGAATGATCATGGTGGAACCATATAAATCACATGATACTGATCCAGATAATATCAATAGTAATGAGGTGGAAAAATATGTTCTAAATTATTAATTCATGAATATATTATATTATTCTATTACTCTAAGTGTATTTAGTCACATTTCAGCACGTAAGACCACTAAAGGTATATAAACGATATTACAAGTCATGTATTATGGAACTAACAATATCAAGATATTTTAACTCTGGATATTAGGTGAGGGATATAAATATTTCATAATTGGTGAAGAAGCAATAATGAACTAGATGATTAATAGATTTACAAGAATTATAAATGGGATGAGTGCTCTTAGGGAATATTTGGATAACATAGTGCTAGTGAAAAAAGTGACATGATATCTACTGAAGAAGTTGTATGTGAAGAAGGATTCCATAGATAAAAGTAAGAATTTTAAAGAGTACACTTTGGATGAAATCATCAGTGTATTTTTTAAGTATGAAACTGAGATAAAGAATATAAATATGAAAACACTAGAAAGAATAAAGGTATTTAGTGAAGTATGTATTTCTAAAACTGTTCTTAGTTCTAAAGTATAATATGTAAAAGTCTTAAACACAATCTAATTATTATTAAAAAATTGTGTGATGATGGAATATTTATTAAATTTGATGATAATAAATTTATTATTTTAATGAATAACTATGTATTATTATATAAAAATAAAGATGATAATGTATATTCTATGGAGTGTGACCTTTATGTATGTGTGGAAAATAAACATTACGACACTTGTTTCAAGACTATGCCTTGGAAAAGCAGTTATGGGCCTATGTTACTTTTTTATTTGGGATAAACCTTGATACCTACATACCACTCATTGGAATTCTAACAAGGCTATCCGATGCACATTGTAGTGAGTAGATTCATCACTTACTTCTTATTTCCACTACTACAACCATTTCATACCTCTGGGATGCTAGAATGGTTGCAATATTTACTAGTGTGCACGATGTTATTCTATAGAGAATGGTGTCCGTACACATGGAAGTATATTTTATTTCCCTTTTCTAAGAGGGTGTTATTAATAACACTGTTTCTAACTTGAAAACTCTCAGATTTATTAGGGTTTCTGGTTGGGATTAGAAGCCATGGACTCTCAACTACATCCGGTGGATAGCTCTGATTGAGCTATGATTCAAGGTGAATGTTGATAGGGATACTTCAGGTGAACTAGGTCCATTGGTTTATGGTGGGGTGTTTCAGAATTAATTTTGGGGTTTTAAAGGACGATCCTATCAAAAAATTGGTGTTGGTAATGTTTATGAAGATAAATTATGGAAAATGATTCAGGAAATTAGGTACACTTTATTGTTTAATTGGAAATTGATATGGATTGAATCTAATTTTCATATTGAGGTTCATGCGTTGAAGACAAAGATGCGTAACGTTCCTTGGTGAGTGTTATCTCATTTGGTTGAATGTATTAATAACTTCAGTCAAATTCATTTTGTTGTGTCACATGCCTATATAGAGGAAAATCAGGTTGCATATGCTCTGGAAAAGGGGGAGATCATTGCAATGGATACGATGTGGTCTTTTACAGCACCAAACTATTGTGCCTCATTTGTGGAAGTGGATAGATGTGGTTTTACACAATCTCATTTATGTTATAACCCTTGTATGTGTGGATCTCTATCCTTTTTTATTTAATAATTTCTTAGGGATGGATTCCACTGGACGCTAGGAATTTTTTTATATTTAATTGAGTTTTCTAACCTAAAAAATCAGAATATTGAGTGTCTTAGTGCTATAGATACAAATGACATATTATGAATTAAGAGGCATGGACTTGAAAATTTCCAGTTTTTGTATAAATTGTCAAAGTGTTGTCAGGTTCTTCAATTTCTTGGACTAAAATTAAGTGACATGTGTGTTATTCTTAATTTAAAGGAATGAAACATAGAGAAATATTTATATTTATTAAGGATGAAAATGTTGTTAGACCTTTATAAATTTTACACCTTTATTTTTTTCTCGACCTACTTCAAATTCTAGTTTAGCAATAATTTTTTTTGTTATAGTTGATGATATTAGAATATTTACATGGACTTATTTAATGTCTCATAGATTATAAAATTTATCTATGTTTACTACATATGGTAAATTATTTAAGAAATAAAAATAGATATTTGATTATTTATTTTAGAACTGATAAAGGGAGAGAATTTCTTAATCTATAATTTTAAAAAATTTATAAAGAAAATAGATTTTTTCATAATAGTTTCCCTCAATAAAACCACAAAAAAACAACTTTGTTCAGATGAAAAAACATAACTTTTTCTGACATGACTTGGACAATATTAAATCAATTTAATCTACCTAATATTTTTATACTGAATCTACATATATATCTTGTTATGTATATAACATAATAATCATATGAACTATACTATTGAAAAAATATTTTTAATTTTATAAAGTAATTAAACACGAGTTTGGATATTTTATGGGTTTTTATTTTAAGGTTTTCATCTTAAATACTAAGTATAATTTTGATCAATGCAATTCTAAATTAGATGAAATTTTTTTCTTAGATATTTTAATTTTATTAAGGACTAAATAATATCTAATAAAATAACTATGTTTTTAGATTTTTTTATGTTAAATTTGATAAAATTAATTGAAAAATGAATACAGATTTAGAGAAGATTGTAGTTGAATTTAGAGGTCTTAATTTTAGTGAAGATGAACCTTAGAAACCTAATGTATTTACTGATGGGGAGTTTATGAATTTTTAGTCTGATTATAAAAATTATAAAACTCACGAAGATCACCCTGTAGGGAATATAATCAGTAATTTTGAATATAGAATTCAAAATCGAATGCCTTTTATGAATTTTTATGCTAATTATTATTTTGTTTCTAAATTTTCCACAAATTTTATTTTCTATTCTAATTGGATTGTTTTTAAGTGATAATAACTTAATGAATTTATAAGGAATAATTTTTTGAAATTAATTGAATCCCTAAAATATAAAAAAATTATTTGAAGTAAATGGATATTTTAGAACAAAATTGATGAAATTGGATAAATCGTAAAGAATAAATATAGACCGATTGCTGAAGATTTTTTTTCTTGGAAATAGAATTTATTTTTTAATATTTTTACCTATTTATAGAATTTAATTTTTTGTTTTTATATTTTCTATGGTAGTTTTTCAGAGTTTTAAACTACTTTAAATGGATTTTTAAAGTTTTTTATTAAATAGTTCAATTCCCAATGAGTTTTATGTTAATAAAACACATTTTTTAACAAAATAAATTCCCTAACCATTTTTTAAACTTATAAATCTCTATTTGTAATTAATCAGTCTCTAAGAGATTAGTATGATATGGTATCTTTATTTTTGTTGAAAAATGATTTTATGGAAGGCAAAGTTGGTAATTTGTTTATTAAGAAGTATGCTAGTGATATTTAAATTATTGAAATATTTATTAATGGTAATATTTTTGGATCTCCTGGTGAACTACTTGAATAAAGTTTTCTAGTTTAATAATCAGTGAATTCAATATAAGTCTCATGGGAGAATTAAAATTCATTCTATAAAAATGAATTTCTCAAAACAGTGATGGTATTTTTCATAATGAAAGTAAATATACAATGTTGATACTTAAATGAATTTATCTTTATTCATGAACAATTATTAGAACCCCTTTGAGAAGTTCTTGTAAATTGGATTTAGATATTGCTTGAAAACTGATATATTTGAAAATTTTTGGAGGAATGATATGAAGTTTTTTATGTGGTAACCATTAGAAAAAATATTAGGTTTTGGGTTTTTATGTTTTCTAGATTTCATGATGAACCTAAGGAAACTAATTTAAAATATGTTAAAAAGGCCCCCACCTCTACCTACTTAACCACACCTCTCAAGCCATTGTCTCGGCCAAGATCTACTCATTTTATCTCTCCACATCCCTCTCTTAATCCGAGAAGCCTTACCTTAGGCAGAAATCTCTTCAAGAAACCCTTTTAGTTCAAACCAAGAGGAGTTACCAGATTTAAAGGTAAAGACATCTCTAATGTTATTTTGATTTATTTTGCTTCTCCAAACCCTTAAACTCTTTTTTTTCATTTATTTTGTAAAAAAACAAGTTTCTTAAATATAATAGGATGTTGTTATAAGAAGTATTCGAGCTACACTTACACACACCTACATCTAATGGTTAAATATCTTACTGTTTCTGTGGATGGCGAATTTCTGCCTCATGAAACGATGATTGTTCAATATTATTATAACACCTTTAAAGGTGGCCATTAAGATGTCACTATATTTATATATGATATATAATATGTTTATGTTTTCATTGAGCTTCTGTATTTTTCATTTATGGCCTACCTTTATGGTTTCCATTATGGGTAAACACGATATCTTCATTTTAGGAAGTGCGGACTACCGCCCCCTCAAAGTGATTTGATTCGTTAATTCTATATGTGGGACATATAAATGATGGAGTTAATGATATTATATATGATATTATAATGGAATTATAATATGTGTTTATATCATTATTATTCCATTCGATTAAATAGAAAATAGAAATGGATGTAGCCTTCATGCATACATACGGCTTACCGTCTCAATGAACGGTGCACTTCATTTCTTACCTCTAAATGTTATGTAATATTATAAATTCTTGTATATACTGGATATATATGATATATATGATATCTAAATCATGAATATAATTCTAGATATAATGGATATCTTACCACATGAATAACTTGTAATTACAAGAAGTTTATTTTTGACTCAAGTACCAATGATCGACAAAATGACCATTATTAACTTAAATAATTACATAGTGTTCATGACGTGGTATTAAGTGATATAAAAGGAATAATGAACTTGAAAATTGTTTTTAAGCAAGTATAAATTAACTCAAGTTTATTATTTAGGAGGTTAAAGAATGATCGAGTCAAGTCGGACCCGAGGTAAGGGACTTTGTCTCAATCTCCTTTCAATGAGGCATATTTTGTTTTGTACACAAATTTCTTTTATACACTATTTAAAACCCTTTTACTTTTACATCTATTCAAAAGGAATATTTTTTTATACGAAGCGTTTTAGTAAATGACAAAAGGAATGTCTTTTTTTCATACGTATGCAGAGACAACGACTTCTCCACCGCTGTGACCATTATTTGAGTTTCGGCTTCCTCTACAAGCTATAATTTTTTTTTTAAAAATGAAAAATAAATACCATGTTTTAATTTTCTTTTATTTTGGTATTAAAAATGATTTTCCTAATTTTTTTATTATATCAATGTGTTGTATTGATATCTTGTGATTGAAATGTGGAAATGTTATGTTTCCTTTATGTATGTTTTATGTGATGCAATTATGTTATGGTTCTTGGGAATTTTTATGAAGATGGGTGGTTCCGTGATAAAATAAGGGTGGGTGATCCCGATATAGCTCTCCAATTCACTGGGTAACGTGAAGGGGTTAAACGTTAAGGTTTCTCCGAAGAGATTTAGGGAATATACTATGATGGGTATTCAAAACCTAACCATGATGGTTACTCCCTACGTAAGAATGTTATGAATGCCTCAAGTTACCTTTATGTCTTATGATTTCTATGGGTTATTCATGATTTGATGAAGTATGTTAAGGTTCTTATGTTTTATGAGTAAAGTATGATTTCATTGATTCTTAAGTATACATGGACTAATGTTTTCATTCTGTATTTTTATATACCTTACTGAGATTTTTATGCTCATCCCAAGTTTTTGAAATGTTTTTCACAGGTCAAGGGAAAGTTACATGATGTGATGATAATGTCAAGGAAGATTCATAAAAGAATCCATGTTTTGTTTTAAATATGTTTCTTTTGATGGGAAAAGTGAATATTGTCTTTAATGTAATGACCTTTTTTAAATGTGGAATGTAATGCATGATTTATGTTCTAATTATCTAAAACTACAATCCTGAAAAGATCCTCAATGTGTAGTATTGTAATAACTCAAGATTAAGTAATGTTTAAATTTGGGGCCTTATAGTTGGTATCAGAGGTCAGTTTAGATAACTTTAGGAGTTAAAATTATGTTAAATGATTATCCAAAAATATTTTTTATGGACAAATTGAAATGATATAGCATTTGAATATTACCATGTTGCTTCATCTAAGTCATGTTTGTTTAGAATGGTTTTCCATAGAGGAAATATGGAAGCAGTGCTAGGAAGGAATACATAAGGAATTGGTCTTCTGAATCAGCATCCTGAGATGGTCAGAATTGGAACTGAACAGTTTGTTGCAGTAATGGTGCAGTTGACTCATGCGATAAATGGTGGTGGTATCCATGCACGAGATCAGCCAGATCAATCATAGAGGAACATTTCAGTGGAGGAACATTTCATGAGGCAACATCCCCCATCATTTAGAGGATCGTCTGACCCTGTGCTAGCTGAAGGGTGGATTAAAGCACTGGAGAAGATTATTGATTTCATGGGGTGTTCAGAAAATCAAAAGGTTAGTCTTGCAATTTATCATTTGGAGGGTGAAGTAGATCAGTGGTGGTCGATGGTTAAAAATATTAGGGACGCTGATGAGATTGATTCTCTTGACTGGGATGAATTAAAATGTATGTTTTTTGAGAAGTATTTTCCTAAGACTGTTCAACATAGAATGGAAAAAAATTCTTGGAATTGAGGCAAGTGGAGGACTCAGGGGTTGCTTATGAAGAAAGGTTCACTCGATTGGCAAGGTATGCTCCAAATTTTATCCGAGACCTTGATAGTAATATCAATCGTTTTTACTCAGGATTAAAGCCAAAATATTGAAGGGATTTAGCTTCCCGTGAGTACAAGATTTATTAAAAGCTTGTTTGATGTGCTGAGAAGGTGGAAATGGAGTTTTCCGATGATTAGGTGTTCTATAAAAACCGACAGAAGAAGAGACCGAGGTGGAAGGAGAAAGGGAATAATTCTTCAAAATGGTATGATGGTAAGAAAACTAAGTTTCCAGTTTGTGATAAATGTGGTAAAAGGCATGCTAGGGAATTTATTCTGAATTTTGAAAAGTGCTACCGATGTGGTATGATGGGAAATAAGTCTCGTTATTTCCCTGAAAAAGATCAGGGTGCTGGTAATACCAAATTTGATTTAAAATTAGTGAAATATTTCAAGTTTAATGAGATGGGACATTATGTGAGCGAGTTTCTGAAAAAGAGCTCAAATTATGGTAAGCAGTTAGACTACAAGCAATAAGGAGTGGAGAAATCCTTTGCATCTACTTCATCAGATGTTGGGCCAGAAAATGAAGTGGTATCAGGTACTTTGTTTGTTTTCTCAGATTATGCTAATGTGTTGTTTGATTCGGGGTCTACACATTCTTTTATCTTTGAAAACTTTTCTAGTAAATTGGGAATTCCATCTCAATAAATGACTCATGAACTTGTGGTAAAAACACCTAGGGGAAATGTTGAGGCAAAAATAATTTATAAGGATCTTCCTATCCTTATCAGTGGAATGAACCTACTTGAAAACCTTATTTTTTTTACCTCTAGTAGAGTTTGATGTTATCCTGGGTATGGATTGGCTCTCTATTTACCATTCTAAGATTAACTATAGAGCTGAAGAAGTATTTTTTCAGAAAGACTTTCAGTTTGTGTACAAGAATGAACCCTTACTTTTTAAAACATATCAAGAGGTTGAGAAACTTGTAAAATACGGAAATGAATGTTACCTTGCACATATTGTTGAAAACAAAGGAACCATTCTGATTAATGATGTGCCAATGGTAAATGAGTATCCTGATGTTTTTCCTGATGAGTTTCCTGGAATAATATCAGATCAGGAAGTTGAATTTACTGTTGACTTATTTCCGGATGCTAATCCAATTTCAAAAACCCCTTATCGAATGGCTCAAATTGAACTTTTAGAGTTGAAGGAGAAATTGCATGATTTATTAGAGAAAGGTTTTATTCGACCTAGCACATCACCAAGGGGTGATCCTGTTTTATTTTTTAAAAATAAATATGGTTCTATGAGACTTTTCATTGATTATAGAGCCTTGAATAACATCACTATTTAGAACAAATATCCTTTTCCTCATATTGATGATTTGTTTGATCAACTCCAGGGAGATCAGTATTTTTCAAAGATTGACCTGAGATCGGGGTACCATCAGTTGAAGGTAAAGGAATCAGATATTCCGAAGACCGCGTTTCGTACAAGATATAGACATTATGAATTTGTAGTTATGCCTTTTGGGATAACCAATGCACTTGTTGTATTCATGGACCTTATGAATATAATTTTCTATGAGGTCTTGGATAAGTTTGTGGTTATTTTCATTGATGATATTTTGGTATTTTCTAAAAGTAAATAGGATCATGAAATACATTTAAGGGTAATTTTTCAAACCTTAGAAGAAAAGAAATTGTATGGGAAATTCAGCAAATGCGAGTTTTGGTTGAAAAAAATTTATTTCCTGGGTTACAT
This sequence comes from Viscum album, assembly GCA_963277665.1. NCBI lineage: Eukaryota > Viridiplantae > Streptophyta > Magnoliopsida > Santalales > Viscaceae > Viscum > Viscum album. Next base: position 1,890,815,318 of record OY728122.1, on the reverse strand, counting down.
TGTTTCTAAAGATGGGATAACTATTGATACTGCAAAAACAAAGGTTGTGGAAGAATGACCACGACCCACAAATGTAACCGAGATTCGTTGTTTTCTTGGTTTGGTAGGATATTACTGAAGGTTTGTTAAAAGTTTTTCACAATTATCTTGTCCAATGAATAAGCTAACTCGGAAGGGTGTTAAGTTTATCTGGAAAAAAGAATGTGATGATTGTTTTCAGGAACTGAAAACAAGATTGATGAGTGCTCCAATTTTGGCACTACCTTCTAGGAATGGTGAGTTTGTTATCTATAGTGTTGTTTCATTGAAAGGACTTGGTTGCATCCTAATGCAGAATGATCAGGTAGTTGCTTATGTGTCACGTTAGTTGAAAACTAATGAGGTAAATTACCCTACACATGATTTGGAATTAGCTGCTATTGTTTTCACTTTAAAAATTTAAAGGCATCATTTGTTTGGAGTAAAGTGTGAAATATATACCAATAACAAAAGTTTAAAGTATGTATTCACTCAGAAAGAATTTAGCATGAGACAGAGGAGATGGATAGAATTAATTATGGATTATGATTGTATAATTCATTACCATCCGGGAAAAGAAAATAAAGTGGCTGATGCTTTGAGTCGAAAAAGTAATGCTTCATTAACCATGTTAAGTTTGGAATGTGTTCCTTTGGTTAAGGATTTGATTAAATTTGGCATAGAAGTCATTGGTGTAGGATGTTCTTCTGTTTTGTTTCAGGTATCAGTGAAATATTCTCTATTAGGGAGAATTAAGAAAGCTCAAAAGCAAGACAGTGAGTTGCAGAAAAAGGTAGAGCTGGTTTAGAAGGGTAAGTTGCCTAAATTAAACATTGATAATGATTGTGTTTTGATATTTGGGAAGAGATTGTGTGTACCGTGTGATTCACAGTATAAGAGAGAGTTGTTATGTGAAGCTCATAGTTCTCCTTTTTCAGTTCATCCAGGCAGTACTAAGATGTATAGAGATCTTTGGGAGTATTACTGGTGGGACAGAATGAAAAGAGATATTGCAGATTTTACTGTGAAGTGTTTGACTTGTCAACAGGTTATAGCAGAGCGAAAGTTACCGAAAGGGATGCTTCAGCCTTTACTAGTGCCAGAGTTGAAATGAGATAATATATCCATGGAATTGATTGTGGGATTGTCGAAGACATCTCTAGGTAATAATGAAATATGGGTTATTGTTGATCGCTTGACTAAATATGCTCATTTCCTTGCTATACGATATACGTTTTCCCTAGGTAAACTTTCTCATTTTTATCTTAAAGAGATAGTCCCGTTACACGGAGTTACACTCTCTGTTGTATTTGATCGTGATCCCAGGTTTACTTCTAACATTTGGAGAGGCCTTCAGAAGTCGTTGGGTACTGAATTAAATTTTAGTACAACTTTTTATCCTCAATCCGATGGGTAGTCAGAACAAACCATTCATACTTTGGAGGATATGATATGTGCTTGTTCGATGGATTATCAGGGAATTTGGGACCAACATTTTTCTCTGGTTGAGTTTTCTTATAATAACAGTTTTCATTCTAGTATACAGATGACACCATTTGAGGAATTATGTGGGAAGCAGTGTAGAACTCCATATTTTTGGGATGAAGTGGGTGAAAGGAAGTTTATAGGGCCAGAATTGGTAGAAGAGTTGGTAGAAAAAGTTCAATTGATACAGAAACACATGATATCAGCTCAGAGCAGGCAGAAAAGTTATGCAGACAACAAGAGGAAAGATCTCTCTTTTGACGTAGGCGATCATGTTTTTCTCAAAGTATCACCATGGAAAGTGTGATGTGATTTGGTAAGAAAGGAAAGATGAGTCCAAGGTTCATTGGATCATATGAAATTCTGGAGATAGTTGGATCAGTTGCATACCGAGTGGATTTACCTCCGAGTTTATCTCAGGTACACAATGTTTTTCATGTTTCAATGTTAAGGAAGTACATGCCAGATCCATCTCATGTTCTGAGTCCAGAGGTAGTTTAGCTAGAAGAGAATCTATCTTATGAGGAACAACTGGTCCAGATTCTTGACCATAGGGAGTATGTTTTACAGAATAAGGTGATTCATCAAGTAAAGGTTTTTTTTTGAAAAATCACTTGATTGAAGAGGCAACATGGGAATCTGAAAATGCAATGAGGGATAAATACCCCCACTTATTCGATAAGTAAATAAATTGTGTGGACGTATAAAGGATGGAGTTAATGATATTATATATTATATTATACTGGAATTATAATATACCTTTATATCATTACGATTCCATTCCATTAAATAGGAAATAAAAATGGAAGTAGCGTTCAAGAGTACGTACGGCTTACCGTCTCCATGAAGGGTGCATTTCATTTCTTACCTCTAAATGTAATGTAATATTATAAATGCATGTTTATACTGGATATATATGATATATATGATATATACATCATGAATATAATTCTGGATATAATGGATATCTTACCACATGAACAACTTGTAATTACAAGAAGTTTATTTTTGACTCAAGTACCAATGATCGAAAAAACAACCATTATTAACTTAAATAATTAAATAGTTTTCATGACATGGTAATAAGAGATATAAAAGGAATAATGAACTTGAAAAATGTTCTTAAGCAAGTGGACATTAACACAAGTTTATTATTCAGGAGGTTAAAGAACGATTGAGTCAAGTTGGACCCGAGGTAAGGGACTTCATCTCAATCTCCTTTCATTGAGGAATATTTTGTTTTATACACAACATTATTTTATATAGTGTATAAACCCCTTTGAATTTTACGTCTATTCAAAAGGAATATTGTTTTATATGAAGCGTTTTACTAAATGACAAAAGGAATGTTTTTTTGTCGTACGTATGCCGCGACAACAACTTCTCTGCCGCCGTGACCATTATTTGAGTTTTGGATTCCTCTACAAGCCATAACTTTTTTTTTAAAATGAAAAATAAATACCATGTTTTACTTTTATTTTATTTTGGTATTGAAAATTGTTTTCATAATTTCTTTATTATATCAATGTGTAGTATTGATATCTTGTGATTGAAATGTGGAAATGTTATGTTTCCTTTATGCATGTTTTATGTGATATGATTATGTTATGGTTCTTGGGCATTGCTATGAAGACGGGTGGTTCCATTATAAACTAAGGGTGGGTGATCTTGATATAGCTCTCCAATTCATTGGGTCACACGAAGGGGTTAAATGTTAATGTTTCTCTGAAGAGATTTAGGGAATATACTGTGATGGGTATTCCAAATGTAACCATGAGGGTTACTCCCTATGTAAGAATGTTATGAATGCCCCAAGTTACCTTTATGTCTTATGATTTATATGGGTTATTCATAATTTGATGAAGTATATTAAAGTTCTTATGTTTTATGAGTAAAGTATGATTTCATTGATTCTTAAGTATACAAGGACTAATGTTTTCATTCCGTATTTTTATATACCTTAATGAGCTTTTTATGCTCATCCCATGTTTTTGAAATGTTTTTCACAGGTCAAGGGAAAGGTACATGATTTGATGATAGTGTCAAGGAAGTGTCATGAAAGAATCCATGTTTTGTTTTAATGGGAAAAGTGAATATTGTCTTTATTGTAACCACGTTGTTTAAATGTGGAATGTAATGCATGATTTATGATCTAATTCTCTAAAACTCAAAAGCTAAAAAGATCCTCAATGTGTAATCTTGTAATAAATCAAGATTATGTAATGTTTAAGGTTAGGGCCTTATAGTAACATTTATATGAAATATTGTATAAAATTTAAGAGTAGATGTAGGATAACATTGATCCAAATTATTTTGAAAATAAAGTGTTATTTGTTTATTTAAATTTCCAACACATTGCATTTATTTTTAACCTTAAAATGTATTTGTGTATTTCAAGAGACAAATTTTAAATTTTTCTTCATTTTAATGTTTATTATCTTAATGTTTTAAATTGATATATTCATACCCTTCTAGGGTATCATGACATATCACACTGGTCCAACATACTTTTCCTCCTAAGAGGTTGTTGTTTGGTTTTCATAGGTTTGTATTAGGTTCCCACTTCCCTTAAAGTAGGTTTTTAAACAAAAATGAAAAAGGGATGATAGATTGATATAGATGGAGATATAAATGTGTGTTACATGATCATAATAATCAATCAATATTATAATTTCATGAAAAAATATTACTAAACTCATTGATTTATCTAAATTATACAGGAACAAGACTCATGTCAATCCAATGTTATATTTCCTTGAAATAATACAAACTATATTTTGAAAATTTTAATCCTATTTTAAGTTCCGAACACCTACTACGTGATCTAAATAGATTCCAATATTTTGGATTATTATGATAAATTATCCAAATAATTTTCGACTAGTCTTCTAAAAATTAGGTTTGAAAAACATGTCAATCCAATGTTTGATCTAACTAGACTTATTAAAAGTGAATTTTTAAAATCATAATTATTATTTATCATAATTTGTTAGAATTATATGATGATATTTAATTTTATATATTATGTTGTTCCTTTTTAATGATATATCATGTTCCATGATGATAACATATTGTGAATCACTTAAATATTATCACACATTAAATAATTATAATTAGTTTTAATTTTTTATTCTATTATTAAAAAAATATTTATATTATTTCCTCACACACCTTTTGTATATATAACGTCAGCAGATTTTTAATCATTGAAGAATAAAAAATTCAATTCTTTTATTATTTTTGTATTAGTGGTTTTAGCATAACTATTTGTATTTTATTGATCGTAAACATTATAATAATATAAAAAAGCTACAATTATAAAAAAATATTTAAATATAACAATAAAATTATTATTTGATTTTTTTAATCTTTTAATGTAAATTATAGTTTTCTCTATTTATGGCTACTGTGATTTGATATTATACCACAACAAACTTTAGTTTTTGAATAAATTATTTTTCAATTTTTATGTTAAAGACTAATACTGAAAGACTTTTATAAATTTTAAATAATCTTAGATAAATTATCTACCACATTATCATGCATAATTAAAGGGATTCTAAAGATCTGATAAATGAATTTTTGAGCGCTAATAAAGGCCATTTATATATTTGCGAGTTTCCTAAAATATGTGAAAAAATAAAAATATTATGTGTTGTTTTTTTTGGATTGATGAAATTAAAGGAGGGGTGAATGAAATAATTATATATATTTTTTAAATTGAGCAATGTTTTTAAAATATTTTTAGTTAAATCTAAATGTTCTAGGAAAAATTCTACAAATACTAACCTATCAAGAAAAGAAATAGCATAGTTTTTTTATCTTGGAGAAATAAATCTTTTTCTTTGATTTAATTTTAGCATTGAAAATTTGTAAAAAGATTAATCAAATTTATGTGTGCATATATATATATATACATATTTTGGAGTATGTTCCCTGGAACAAAATTAATTTATTATTTTTATTATTTTTATATATAATAGCCTAAATATAAATAAATATATTATTGTATAATGTGTGTTATTATATGACATATTAATGTTTTAATTTCCTTAAAGTAATTGTTGATTTGAAAATGTTATAAAAATTATCTATTATAATAAGAACACTGAAGTGCTAAAAAAATTCTAAAATATATGTGAAACATTCTAGAAGAAATATATCTAATGGGATATAGATGATGACTGACTATTAGGTGATGGAGTCTCATAAGACATTGAGTCATATTCACTTTAAGTTCAGACTAGGAATCTCTAAGAAGGGAGGTCATGAGGATAAACCCATCAATAGTAATTTCACATGTTATATGATTCATTCGTTATTAATTTATGATTTTTTTATTTGTCCAAAATCTTGATATTATTATTAATGTATATAATGAAATGTAAAATTTCTTATATTGATGAAAACTAGGATGAAAAATTCTCATAGAAAGGTTACATGTGTTGGGTGGATCATAAGTGATGTGGAATTAATTAAATAAGTCAATAAAGGATTTATACCTTTCAAGTTAATGGAAGTTGATATATTTGAACCTTTTATTGAAATAGAACCTTACAATTAATTATAATTACATGAAGGTTTATCAATGAGTTCATTTTAGGTAGTCAAAGAAAGATATGTCGATCATATAGGTTGATGACATAAGTATGAAACCTACTTGATGAGACCCCACGACCAGGAGATTATATTATTCAATAAGTGTTCATATGAGGGTATTGTCTTTGAGATATTAACTTATATCTCAGTGAGTGAATTGACATATTTCTAGTTATTAATCATGGAATTTTCGCTCGTTCACCTAATGCCACTAAGAAAGATTCACATAGGGCCACACACTAAGTATATTTGAAATATCCAATAAATTGTATTTGAATTTAGTATTTAGAATAAATATAATTTTTTGATTTTAGATTAATAATTATTATTATTTTGTTGATGAAATAAATTCAATCACTAGTTATTCAAGTTTTAATATACATGAGTGGGATATTTATTAAATAAATATTCACTAACAAGTGAAATTAATCTTTATTTATCGATGGAATGAATAATATAAAGATATTTATTTATTTAGATAAATATTTATTAATAATGGTTAAAAAAATTTAAAAGTGGATTGATGGTACACATTAATGGACTAATGGAAATTATAGATTTTTTTAAGTATTGGTTAAATAAATATCGAATTATTTATTTGAGAAATGATATTTAAATATTAAAGAGTCAACGCTTGTCATGAACTATAATATTAAAAATAATATTATCACCATGTGAAATGATGTTTATTTGTGATAAGAAATTATTTAAGGGCCTATATGAAATTTCTAACTAGTTAACCTTAAGTGTATAACCCAAAATATATAATTTTAGAGAAATGGAGAATTCTGTGATGAACTGATTCCCCAAAATAATTCCCTAAAATCCAAAGAGAGAATTTCTCAAGTGCTATCCCAAGATTGTGATAATCCTTTGTCTTCTCCCTCTCAATATTCAGATAATATCAGAATAATTATTTAATATTTAATGAATTATTATAGCGATCAATAGAGAACATAATAAGACATTTGGTTTCTTCATTCCATCATTTAAATAAAAACATTTACGTTCTGGGATTCATAAAGTATATTTTAATATTAGTATAAAAATTATACTTTAGATTGTTTATCAAAATGAAATAACCATGGGAGTGACATAAAAGTTGATTAATATTGAAGAAATATTTTTTAACCAAAGGTAATGCTTATTTATAAATTATCAATAAATTATTTGTGAAAATACCAACTCTTTGAGTATTTTAGTGTTAAATTCAGCCAATTTTGAGGATTTTATCCATAGAAATCCCCAAAAAAATTATTGGTTATGTCCCTAAATACTTACCCATTTCATTATAACCTTCTTGTACAGTTATAGAGATCACATATTAATTTATAATTATTTTTTATTTTCTATCATATTTTTCATATTTTGTTTTTTTTATTTCTAATTTTCATTCATTAATTAAAAATTCACTATAACATGATCTCTCCATTTAAAATAACCCATAAAAATGAAATAATAGATAAATAATGCTTTAATATCACATTTATAGGTGGGTTATGAGGATTTCAGATAATGGATATAGGTACATGATGTATAATTAAAAAGTACACATGCCTTGTACCCTTGGTCAAATAGAAGAGGGTGATACAATAATCATGAAACAAAATTTTGGTATGGTTACATGGAATTTTTAATTAAAATCTATTTATTTAATACCAAATGAGACATTTATAGAAAGGGATACATGATGTGTAGTTGATGTACACAATGTGTAACATCGCACGATTTTTTCCACGGTAGATTTTGGAATCCATGTGGTCAAATTAGATAGTGTGTAATTAATGTAGATAAGTTTTATGTGATTACATGGTGCATATCGGGAATACATTCCATGTAACACGTAATATTCCATACAAAATACATGGTGAGTTCCTCAGTGTGTAGTATTGGCAACAAAAGAGTTATTACATGACATTTAACCAACTATACACATCATGTAACTAATGAAAAAATATATATGGAAAACACCAAGATATGAATGTTGTTTGAGGTGACACATGGAGAAAATTAATTAATTAAAAAAACTGAACTAAACGACATGTTTCTAGCCATACATTCCATGTGATAAGGCATTTACCATGAATTATAAACCTATTGATTTTTGACAGGTCATATTGAATTAAATGATTTAATAATTATGATTCACATCATTTTATAAATACATGATTTTTATATTTTTCGTAGAAAATATGTTCTACATTTGTGTTTTTAGTGGTACACACCACGCATAGCAAAGTCATGCCATGTGGTCTTAAATAGAAATGTGTCGGACCAACACTCTGGGATCTGGTGCTAAAACATCGTATTTATATTTCTAGATTTCATACCAATAAATTTTACCTGATTTAAACCTTCTAAAACTTACAAACTTAGAAATAAATATGGTATTACTTAGATACCAAAGTACATTTTAGTTTTTATGTTTTAGAAAATTAAAAAATATTCTTTCATAACAATTCAGATAGAAAGAAATTGGCTAAAAAAATACACCTTCAATAGAATAAAAATAATGACATAATTATCATTTTTAGATATTAATTATACTTTTAAAACAACCGTCAGATATGTTTATGAAAAATGAAATATATTATAATCATTGAGATTCTAGGCCTTACATATGTTTGAGTAACATTTTCATTTCAATAAATATGGGAGAAAAAAGGTAAGTATTATTTTATCTTTCTAGAATTATTATTATATCATAAATATCATATCACCTAATTATATACATTATATATAACATCCATTTTATGAGGTGATGAAAAATTAATCACATCATTTCATTGAGTTTTATTCCACACGTATGCATGAACAACATTATAATTTTTCAATAGGTGGAAAGGTAAGAAAATAGATGATATCTTATATTCATAGAATTATAATTATGTAATTAATATCACACACACACACAAATGCACACACAAACACGCATATTTTAAATCCATTACTATAAAAAACCCTAAGAGGAGATTATGGAAAGCTAAACTGGTCACTTTGTGGAGGTGGTAGTCCACACATATGGATAGAAGATGTTTGTGTTCTATAAAATATAGAAAAAGAGATGAAAAATAGGTGTAAAATAGTCATAATAACACTTTATTATAGATTATATAATGATGTTTATTTATCATCATTATTTAACAATATTTTAAAGTGGTATAATAATTAATAAATTGAAATAGGTTGGGTTGAATGACTACCAATTCTTTGGTAAATGACATTCAGATCCTTTGGTATTTTAAGAATAAATAAACTTATAACTCATGGATAAAGAAGTTTAAAATAGAATAGTTCAGGGTTTGATCGATATAGGTTACTCAAATTGGGGTAAAAAAAGAAAATAAATGAGGGGTGTCTATTTATGGGGGAGGGGAGGTCCATTTTAGAAATTCAAGAAATATTATAACATAATATGTGTGTAACTTATGCCAAATGGTTCCAAAATGACATGGATTATTAGATAAGGATGATATAGTCTTATAATAATAATATAATAATGTTTATATATTTTTCTATATTATTTTAAACCTTATCTTTTATTTTAACACCTTGGTTAACCAATTCAAACCATAACCACAATAAAGCATTTTTCAATATTAAAGGATTTTAATTTTACTTATAAGGTGAAAATTGAATGATAAAAGGAAAATGGATGAAATTTTATAACCATTATCATCCTAATTGTCTTATTTAAATATATCTATAATTTTTAAATAATTTAATAAATTTTATTTAGAATAAAATATCATTAATTTTATTTTTGAAACTATTCATTTAGTTGGACTTTAATGATTATAAGATAGTAATGGACATGAAATATTTTTTTTACATATCTATAATATGTTATAATGATATATAAAATTAAAGGTACACTATAACTCATTACAAAAATATTAATTTTATAGTTTTTAATACCATTCACTGGATTTTTCGTCTACTTTCACAAGCATAGTGTCAGCGTTTCATAAGCATTTATGTTAATTATTTCATCATTAAAAATTAAAAAAAAATTATAATGAAAAATAAAATTATTTTTCAAATAACCAATTTTAAATGAAAATAATTTTTTTATATCCATTTCACAAAATATTTAAAATATTAATATCAAGAGAGTAAAATTATGACTTTATCCTTCACTAAAATTATTTTAAAGATATTAGTCAAAGATAAATGTAAAAAAGAACATATTTGAAAATATTGGATTATTATGAATTAAATATACTCATAAAATTAAATTAAGGATTTTTTTGAATGAATTTGAATCCCTATCACATTAGATTTTAAACGAATTGGCCAATTTTACCTTTACAGTGGTAACACAAATGTACTATGGTTACTATTCATATTGAAAAAACATAAGTTGGAATTGTTACCCACTATTAATTTTTCTAATTCCAAATATGGAACCTATTTTATCATATTAAATTCATTGAACTGGAATAATTGAATTTAAAACTGAACATGAAAACGCAATGAAAATCAATTTTCAAGAAAAAATGATTTAAGTAAAAAAAGGTTTTATTTAAAATTTGTGTATAATGTTGATTTAAATAAATTATATTAGATTAATTTTAATAAAATTATACTAATTATATTTCAAAACTAATCCAAAATATAATATTAATTGGTAATTAATTGAAAAGAGACGGTAGTTTTGAAAAAAATAATTATGTTTCACTATTCATTGAAAAATCAAACTTTTCAGATAATTTTCAAAAAATCATTGTAAGATAATTTTTACATGATAAACTAAAAAAGGATATAATATTTGTCAAATAAATTTTTTAAAAGTTAAATAAATAAATTATAATATTGTCTTAAGAAATTTAATAAAAACCTTTTTTTGGAGAAAATGTATTATTGAAGATAAAATGTCTTTTCTGAAAAATTGTGTGTTTATTTAATAGAAAATAATCAATACATTTATATTGAGTATGAAATATATATCTATATATATTTATATATATTTCATAATATGTTTAATTCTATTAGTACCCACCAATTTAACAGATTGGCTGTAACAATAACATTTAAATATTAATTTTTCATTGTTTTCATAACCTTGGTGTTTAATGTTATATATGCTATCAAACATATTATTTTTTTAAAAATATGAAGATATTAAATCCTTCCCCACTTAATAAATTTTAACCTCAAAATTTTAAATTGAGATCATTATTAAATGTTTTGAAATTTGAAAACACCTTTTTTGAAATCCCACATCTTAAAAGCTTCCTCTTGAATAGAGGGAAATGCAAGTATGGAGGTCATCTAGAATAACACTTAACAATGTTTTCAAATAGGATAAATTTAGTGTGCAGTGAAATTATGGTCATGGAGGATAATTATTGTTCAAATAATGATGGAGAGTGGTATAGACCATTGATGATTAAATATTCAAAGATAATGAGAAAGTTAATGGATACAAAACCATAACCCCAAGAGATGTGAAAAAGACCATAGATTTATCCAAAATAAAGGTAACGTGGCACATGAGGCTCATCCCAGTTGTTTAGGTATCCTTAATTTCATTCATGAGACCCAGGTCCTAAACCAAGCAGAGGCATATTTCTGGGTTACTGTAGTACCATTGGAGCAGGCCCTGTAGTAGTACTGTAGCAGGAATTGTGCAAGTAATATAACATATACTATTTTGTAGGGTAGCAGCAAGAACTATTCACCTTGGGGCACTAGTTTGGTATTTGATTCCTTAAGGCCTTCATTCCACCCATGCCTTCGAGTCATTAGGGATTTTGGTCCACCTCAAGGCCTTCTGGCCAAACAAAATTTCCCTAGAAAGACTCTACAAAAAAAGTGTTTCCCTAGAGGAGGATTCAGAGTAGAAACATTCACCAGAGCAGAACCAATGGATTTAGAAGAATGATTGGGTATGTATACACCATCAGGACTAGCCTATTCTTGCACGGTAATCCCAGTAAGATGACCATGTGAAGGTGGAGATCTACCATCAAGATGCAAATGCTGGGGAGGTGAAGTTCCTTGTAGTTATAGTATGGTAGAATTACCTAAGCCCTTTGAGTCATGTAATGTCTCTTAAGCCTATGGGAAATGTAATCACTAAATCATATGGGCCTTGTAAGGGTTCCACCTCATCCCTTGAAAGGGGGGTTATGAAAAATCAATAAAATTGAAGGCCTTCATTCCATTCAGGAAAGGTAATGTGATATTTTTTTTATTTCAAGATAATTTTCTTAGAGTTGAGAAATTTCTTTACCATCTTAATTAATTACATATAGAAATATACTTACTTGAAAATTATAATTTTTTCATTTAATAATTTCCCAACATAATATCATGTTTTTCTCTAAATAATGAATATTTAAGATGAATTTTTCATGGATGAATAATTAAAATCAACCTCTATTGGATCACATAATCAAAAAAAGGATAAAAATATGTTCCTCCTATATTTAGATATTAATTAAAACTCAAATGGTTAGAATAAGGTAAAATATTATCCAAAATATATAAACCATTATATGATGATATAAAACAATAATCTTTATAATTAAAAAATAACACAAAATGTTCAATGTAGATAATTCCATAAGTAAGTAACCTTATATCCCAAATAACCTCAAAAACCTCAACATTAAAGAAAATTTTAAGCTGAATGGTTATCATATACCGTTATGTATAAATCTGTAAAACTGTCCTTCAAATAAAATATGTACAATGGATCTTCTTTCTCCTGTGAATGTTCTCCACACACCTCCTTATTTTCAAAATTTCCTAACTTTTAAGAACCTCTTGGTCCCTTCCATTGAGGTGGTAGCTCCCTATATGTGAGATTCTAATTTTACTTCACATTTGATAGACTGACCATCATCCTCAAAGACTTTTTTTACTCTGGATCCTTAGTTCATGCTCAATGAGGCTTCCACCCCTCTCTTAAGTAGGTCCTTCTCTGGGTGCCCCCTCAACTATCTACTTCTGATCCTCCCATGCTAGAGATCCTGATGGAATTTGTCTCCCTAGGTTTAGTTAAAGGGTCTCTGGAGATCATCTTCCTAGAATCACCATTCTCTATAACTTCTTCCCATTGTTAGTAGACCCTGGTAGCATTATTTGGCCTAGATCTCTATTTTCTCCCTTTGTTTAAGAAGTTGATAGACTCTTGGGGTTTGGCATCGCTGGCTTGAGTTTTGACTCTCAATCGAAAATAATTCCATATCATCCTATCCATTAGGGATGAATTCATTAAATCATGGTTTATCAACCCTATATTTCATGGAAAATGGTACTTTAATATTTTTTGATGGTCTCAGGGTGTTCAATTTGGACGAGACTCTCTGTAGGCTTATGTGGCTCAACCCCCAGGCCGTCCCTTTATTTTTCATATTGTTTCCTTCCTCCGCTCAATAGGTGATGTAGTGTGATCATTCCTATATTTTAATGATCTTACCAATCATATGATTTCAACTTCCATGGAAATAGTATATGTTTAAGTGGTTTTTTCATCATCCCTCCAAGATCATATTCACCTTGGGGTGGGAGACTCATTCTTGTGGTGGAAAAAATATTACCTTCCTCTCTATAATGCTTATGATCGTGTTTTCAGCTTCAAGTTCACTCCAAATATGATTTTAGAAAATCCAGGTAATCTCCCCAATCCCCCACTGGGATCTATATTTCTTCCCTAGTTTCTATACCTAACTTGATGCTATCACCCACCTCCCCTATGCCCTTTCCATCTTAACTTTCTCTCCCTACATCCCCTGGTCTTTCTAGAACTCTAATTCCTTGTAGCCTAGTTCCCATTCCTCCTTTATCCTCTTCTCTTTCATAGATTTTAAACCATCCTAGTTTTTCCTTGGTTGTCTATCATCCTCCAAGCTCTCCAATCATTGTTCTTTCCCCCAATTTCATGCCTTTTGTGAAGTGTTCTGAGCTATAGTCCTCCTATCTCCTTTCCCCACTCCCACTATTGCAGGTTAGTAATGGTCTTCTTGATTTTTCTCCTATCCCCTTTACAATTCATTCTCCACCTTTTCCAACCCCCCATGTGCACTTTGAAATAATATATCTTGTCCTATAAATAAATCTATTCTCCCTTGCCCAGTGGTGTTCAAACCAGTCCCCAAAAGAAAGCATCCTTATCTCCCTTGGATGTCACCATAGTAATACCTTTTTTAGCTGGTGAAAAAGATAAAAAACCCATTCTCTCACCAACTCTTTCCCCATATGTAACTCTTGAGTCCATGGTGTTTGAGTTAAAACAGAATTCATATTCAATGATTTTCCATGTCAAATTCCTCCTTGGCAGCAATTCTTAACCCCATGGATCATCTCTATAAAATCGTGGAGTTTTCAAAGAGAATAAGGGTTCATGTTTGTTTTCATTATTCCCCTCAAAACTATCAAATACGGTTGTTTTAGAAACCTCATATCATTATGGATCTGGTCTCATCATCTGAGCAATTCATTACTACTATATTTATAATAAAAGTGCAATGTTCCTTCATTACGTTATTCTACACCAAATATGATGTGCAAGGAATAGAAGAACTAATGGATGATCTGGGAAGCTTCAACCTGGGTGATATTCCATGGGAAATGGGAGGGGGGTTTTAATGTAATCATGGATAGTAATGGAAAGAAGGGATATATTGTGTTATCAGGAAAGGAGAGAAACAATGTTTTTTCATTTATGTCTAATAATGGTCTTTCCAACATGGGTTCTAATGATGATCACTTCACCTTGTGTAAAGACCAGAGTGGAAACAACTAAATGTGGTACCATCTTGACCAATGTATTGAGAATCTAAATTCCATCACTATGTACCCTTATTCCAATGTAACCCATCTTGATAAATAACATTTCGACCAATATTCTATCCTTGTAGTCATATCTACCAGAGTTGATAGATGAGGCCTCTTCTTCTTCTCCTATATTTGGACCTCAGATCCTGACTATCATTAGGTGGTGTGAACTTTCTGGAACAAGCTGGTTCAATTTTGTTTTGGACTGGGCTCCACAAGAAACTGAGACACCTAAATTGAATCCTTTTCTCTTGGGTTAATAATTAGCGTCTTGCTTCTAGGATTTTAACTAAATCATCTTGGATACTAATCCTATAGATATTATAATAGATAATATCCTAGATGAGGACATGCTTAATGATATTTCTTCCAAAAAGAACATACTAGATGATATCTTACTTGAAGGAAAATCAATGAACGAGTATGACAGGATTAAATGGACTATTGAATGTTATATGAACAAGTGGTTCTTTCAAGCTTGTATTAAAGAAAAAGTCCCGTTAATCCAAATATTCATATGGTTGATGGAAAATTTATAGATTACTGAGACATTGTGGGGTACATGGATGAGGTTCATTTCATTTCTCTACTAGCTGAATCGAACCACCACATTAAAGGTTGTTATCTAGGGGATGGGTCATGATTTTTGATGCCATACCCTTCCTGGTGTTCTCTTGAGAATAAAAGTTATTTATATATATTACAGGTGAATAAGAGATATATGAGGCTGTGCATGACCTAAAATTGAATATATCTCCTAGTCTAAATGGATTCCCTAGATCATTTGTTTTTCTTCAAGGGGCTTGGTTTTTATTACTTTAGTTTAGGTTGTGCGCACTACTGGAAAATAGGTCTATACCCACGGTTTTGCAAAAAACCATGGGAATAGCGTACCCCTATACCCACGGTTTTCCAAATCCCTGGGTACAGGGATAGTACGTGAACCTATACCCAATATTTATCCAAAACCTTGGGTATAAGGTATTTTCCGAAGACCTATACCGACGGTTATTCAAAACCGTGGGTATTGCGGTTTTTTTGAAGAACTATACACACGGTTCTGGAGAACCATGGGTATAGCTTATGGCGGGGAATGAAAATTAGGCAGGACACGAAAAAAATTTGGTGGGAAGAAATTTTTTCACGATTTAGTTTAATATATTTATATAAATATAAATTTATATACTCAGAGTTTCTTTAGCTCAGTTGGTCACTTGTAGAAGCGCTGCCGTGAGATGCGTTTTCGAATCCCGCGGTCTACATTTTTTGAATTTAAATACCCGATATGGAATATATTAATATATATACATATATGTATATATAAATAACAATTAAAAATAGTAGCTCGATTGGTTAGCTGGTGGTGTGCCGCCGTGAGGCCCAGCGTGAGACGCTGGTTCGAATCCCCTTTCCTGCGTTTTTCGATTTTAAGTACTCCACGTGGATTAAATAAATATATATACGTTGATGTATGAATATATAAAAAAAATAATTCGCATCTCGGTTGGTCCCTCGGTGGTCCATAGCCGTGAGGCATAACGTGAGTGCAGGTACAAATCCTGGCTGCTGAAATTTTTTTGAATTTAAATACCCCACAGTTTTCAAATCGTGGGGTCAGTTGTGTGCCACGCTGGGATAGCCATGGTGCACACATTGACTCCTCTATACCCATGGTTCTTCAAAACCGTGGGTATAAGTTGATACCCCTATACCGACGCCGTTCTAGACCACGGTTCCCAAAACCATGGGTATAGCCTATACCCACGGTTTTGGGGGCTATACCCACGGTTTTGAACCATGGGTATAAGTTGTTTTTATAGTAGTGGTAGTATTATTCTCATAGTGGGCACCTCTCCCACAAGGCATGCACTTATAATCTGGTGTCGATACCTAAGATCAATGATCCTTCCTCATTGAAGCACTACCAACTGATAAGAATTTGAAACTTACTTTATAAGGTGTTTGATAGTGTCATTAATAGAATAATATACTCTCATTTACCATGCTAGGTTTCAGACATACAACACGAGTTCATCAATGGGTGATCGATACTAGGTGAAATTGGATTGGATTAGTATATGATAAGGGAAATCAATCAGAAGGATGTTGGATCCAATGTAGTTATCAAATAGGACAAGAAAAAAGCATATGAAAATATCTAATGAAACATATTTTTAAACGTTCACCCATGTATGGGATTTTTTTCTTGGTTCTCTAACCTTTTATATAGGCGATTTAGTGCCTCTTGGCTCGCCATTTCCATCATGAAAGGAGCTGTTGTTTTTTTAACCCTTTGAGGTTCCTCATACAAGGAGATCCACTGTATCCCAACGTTTTTATTCTTATACAAGACACTATTAGCCAGTATAAAAAAAGTCTATAGGTTAGTGAAGTTCTTCCATATCAATGTAGGAATCAATTATTTTGTGTTTCACACCTCAAGTACACCGATGATATGATTATTTTTCTTAATAGATATAGAATATCCATATGAAACATCAATAAAATTTTGTAGGAATACTATAAATAGAGTGGTAAAACGATTAATCATGAAAAGAATAGCCTATATCTTTCCACCAGATACTAAGAGGATTGTTAGTAGTCTGGAGAGATATGTGGGTATTCTCAATTGGAACTTACCAATGGATAAACCATATCAATTGGGCAGTCTATAGGTTCACATGGCATATCAAAATTTGGAAAAATTAGTTTTTATTCTTTAGAGGTCATATTAATCTGGTAAATACTGTCCTAACTTTCATTCCCAGGAGTAATATTTCTTCTATTAAGGTCCTAAAGGGCACTAATATTGGAATCGATAAAATTATGGATGGATTAATTTGGGATACCCACTTAGATAGAAATAACCAATGGGCGTTGTCATTAAGGATGGAGAGGAAAATGTGTGAGGGAGGCATTAATTCCAATATTCTTTATAGAGAGATGTATGGGCTGTTGGAAAAGATATCATGGGATGATATTGAGGGATAAAATCTGTGGTGAAGGTTCATGGAGAAAAAATGCTGGACCATCTTGGACTCCCTGAATAGAACTCTTCTCCATTATAGATCTAAAATCATCCCAGTATCTAATATCTACAATAACAATCATACTAGATCATTTTAAGGAGAGACCATAACTTCTCGCATCAAAAATAGGAAGGTTTTAAGATATGATTTCTGGGGTGTCCATCCATGGAAACGATGTTTAGGAATGCAAGAATCTACCTAGTAGAAAGGTGTATTTGTTTTGGTGAACCTTATTAAGAAAACTCAAGGCACATGTTTTTCGAAGGCGATTGGGTATGTGAGATGTGGCCAACATTTGGATAGCTAACTGGCCTTCAAAAAAATATGTCTTTGGGTGAATCGTTTCTTATAATGTGGTTTCAAGGTCTTGAAAGAAACAAACTCAAGATGAGGCAAAGAGCTTATAGCCTTGTAGTGGTATGTTGGTCTACTTTTAATTCCATAAAAAAAGCTTCATATGAGGGTGTAACTTTCTAGAGAATGGTCCTTGTTTTTAGAACTAGGTTCTTGAGGTTTGAACTATCCCATCTTATCCACAACTAGATATACCCCCAATAGATTAGGTTTATTTTTTCATATAAGAATGCCCCACCACTCCTCCATTAACATTCCCCAGTGATGGTGGATTTGACTACATCCTCACAGGTTTGAATTTAAACTTAATATGGACTGATCTTAAGGTATGGGTACAATATGGGGAGGTGGTTCTTCCCACGATACCTGGTGTTATTTTATTATCACTTTCACTGTATTATTTTTTATAGATATTATCTATAAGATGAATCTTGGGTGATTATGATAGGCCTTGGGATTTTTAACCGAAATTGCATTAATCTAGTTGTTGTGGAAACCGACTCTTGAATAATTCATAACTCCTTACTTGGACAGTGGGGCACTCCATAGAATGTCACCTACCATATTAATTAGTGCCGGAACCTCATCAATAACTGTATATAAATCATTAAAACATAGAATTAGGGTAATAAATTCATATATTTTCATGATTTTAGGTCCTCTCAATGTATTATGGTCACCTATTTCTCTAATATGGGCTCTTTTCCCCTCAAAGGTGTTGACATAGTTTGGGGGGATGCTCTCGGGCATCACTATTTTATACCCCCATAGTTCTTTTATTATATGTGGCATATTACCTCTTGTTTTAAATAAAAATTATGTTGATAAATCTGAATAGATATAATATCACTCTTCTTAAAAAATCCTTCACATTAAACTAATGATTTATATATACCACAACATAATAAAAAATCTCCCAAAATATAATTAATTACCAAAAAATTGCATCACTTAAATACATTAAAGTGGTGTATAATAATCTTAAATTATGGTTAGGTTATAATTATACTCCCATAATGGAATCCATCCGCATTTAGTTAAGATCACATTAAAACATACCAATATCTAATTTTATCTAAACCCTTCTCTAATAACAACTATAACAACACCAAAAACACACTCCTTGATCCATTTCTAAAACATATTCATTATTTTTTTTGATTTTATACCAATAAATATGACCCAATTTAAAAAATCCAAAACCTACAACATCAAAAGAAAATATTGGATCACTTACATACACAATGACCTTTTAGGTTTACTGTTTTAGAGAATTAGGAAAAACTCTTACATCGCTACTTGTATATGTAAAAAACTAGTCCAAAAAAATTTATATCAATGATATAATTATAATCATGAAATAATTATAAATTTTATTAATCAATTATTATTTTAATACCGAATTTGATATAGGGTTATGAAAATGAAATATGTTACAATCATAGAGATAATAGGTTGTTTGTATGCATTAATACTATTTCCATTTTTTGATGAACACGTGATAAAGAAGGTAAGTATTATTTTATCCTTATAGAATTATGGTTATATCATAAATATCATATTATATATTTAAATAAATTTTTGTATATCAATCATTTGATTTGGCGATGAAAAAAAAATCACATCATTTTTAGGAGGTTGTAATCTACATGTAAGAATGAAAAATGTTATCATTTCTCATTGGATAGAATGATAAGAAAATAAATTATATAATACATGAATAAAAATGAGAGTTATGTAATTAATATAAAATATATAAATTAAATAGAACATTATAAACATCTACGATAGGAGGTGATGTAAGATTAAACACATCTCTTTAAGGAGGTGGTTGTTCACTCGTACATATGAATGATGTTTTCATTCACAATAGGATGGATGAGGAGACAAAAAATTATTGTACCATAATAAAAATAACACTTAATTATAGATGATATTATGATGTTATTTTATCATCATGTTTTTAGAATATTTGAAGGAGGTTTAAGATAAAATAAATTGAAAGGGGTTGGGTTAGATGATTACCTATTCTTCAGTATACCTCATTTATATCTATTCTAAAGGAAACTTGTAATGATAAATAAAGAAAAAAACCTATAATTCATGGTTAGGGAATTTTTAAAGATAATTTTTTAGGGTTTTCACAAGATGGATGGCTCAAATTGGTGTAAATAAGATAAATGATGGGTGTCATTTTATAAGGTAAAGGATTGGAATTTTGAAAATTCATGAAATATTATAATATTATATGTGTATAAATCAGGAAAAATGGTTCCAAAATGACATGGGCTTGAAGATAAATAGTATATGGGATTAATATATTCACCCAATAAAATTTATATATGTTTAAAAATATTATTTTAAAACATATAATTTTTTTAATCACGTGGTTAACTTATTTTATCCTTATCTATAGTATTTTATTTTTTCATATTAATGGGTTATAATTTTACTTATAAGGTGAAAATTGGATAATAAATGGAAAATGGAAGAAAAATTAGACATTTTATCATCCTAATTTTCCTATTTAAATATTTTATGATATTTTAAAAATTTAATAAAATATTATATATATAAAGACCCATACTTTTAAAATGATATTTGTTTCCTAAAAAATGTGAGTTATATTATATAATATTATACACATTAAAAATATATAATAACTAAAAAAAATTATCTCATTAATAAATATCATTACATTAGTCATCAATAAAGAAAATGAAAATTCTAAACATTATAATTGGATAAAAAATATAAAATAGAAAAGATAAAATGGAAAAATATCAATCCCACCTATATACAAGAATCATTGATCCACAACCAAAACTATATAAATGTAACAAAACATTAATAGTTTAATCATAATATTAGAAAATGAAAATATAACCTTAGTATAATTTGTAGTTAATTTTGAGTGGATGAATGAAGTGGTATTTATAAGGACCAATCTAACCATTGGAATATTAATATCACCACTCGTCAAATATGACCATTGGTCAGATATGACCATTGGTCAAATATTTCCATTGGTAAATGTTATCATTGGTCTATTTTATTGTTGTAAACTATACCAATTGGTAATAATATTACTATTATAATTAGAGTTTATAAATAGTAATGAAAAACAATAAATGATGTAGAAAGGGGAAGCAATGGCCTTAACAATTTGAGTTATACCATTTAAATCCTATTTATTAGAACATTGGGGGGATGTAGAGTCACTGAGTTTCACCCATGACGAAGTCCAATATACACTTTAACACGTGGGTTTTGACTGAAATCTCATATGAAATAAGTTAAAGTTAGTGGAGATTACAACTCAGTCAAAGTTAGCCAAGCCACCCCATGAAACTACCAAAATCACAAACCATTCCCTTATGGCGTATGTGAGTTCAATAAGGGGATATCTGACCATGAATTAGTTTTATAAAGTGTAATTTATCATATATAAATAAAATAGTTATTCCATAAATCCCATTTTGAGAATTTTTTTTAATAAAATATTATTTTAAGTAAGATGAGTCTAATAAATTGATTATTATACATGAATAAAAAATAATTATATATTCTGAAAATACATAAACTTTTATAATAAATTAATGATTTCTCAATAATATTTTTTAACTAAATAGTATTTTAAAACAATCTTATTAAAAAAAATGATAAAGTAAATTTAAAATTTCCTAAGAAATTTTTATAAGTGTCATAATTTTCACCGTGTTATAAAAACCACTATTTTTCAATAAATAATAATTTTTATATTTTAAGAGAATTATTTTCATGAAATAAATTTTATATTTAAAATCATAATGTTGAAGTTAGGTTAGAGTTATTTTTTTTGAATTTTCTAATATACTTTATTTTTAGTGAATAGTAAATATATAGTTTTAGGTTTTCAGTATGTTTTATGAATTCATATTTATGTCATAATAATATAATAATTAATTAATGATAAACCATGAACAAAAATATTTTATTTTATTTAAATTAAGTATTTTAATATATTTTCATCCATTTCCAATCCTATAAGTTACTTTGCAAAGTCTAAAATCGAAAATTTTATTTTTTAAACATTATTTTGTTGAAAATTTACTTTTTTATGTCCATATAAGTATTAAAAAATTAGTGTTTTATTCTAATGGAGTAAAACATCATAAAATGTGACTCAAATGTCCAAAAACATTTGCAAAACCCCTGGTCAAGATGATGGGTTTTCATTCTCCACAACCCTTATTTCCATAACCTATATTTGGAAATTATTAAATAATTACTCATCTTTTTCAATAAATACCAACCCATTTCACCATACCCCTTCACTCTAAATACATAATCTACGAATTTCTGGTCATTTTTCATTCGAAATAGACACCCAAGGTTTCCTTAATACCCCAAGGTTCCATCCTCAAGTATTAGGAGAAACTCTTCAAGGTATGGGAAATCTCCACTTATCATTTACATTCATGTTCCCTTTATGGTGGTATAAATTATAATTTCTAAATGAATTTATTTTTGTTCAGATTATATTATCCCATTACTATAAAATATTATTATATCAATTGGAGGCCCTTTTTCCCTATCATCCTACCTTTCCTAAATCCATGTTTTATACCCATCACATCATTGAATTTATTCCTCATTTTTTATGAGAAATTATCATTTATTTTTTGTGAATACCCAAACCTATTAATTTTCCATGGGTATTCATATAGATTTAAAACTTATTTACTGATTTTGTGATTTACATATATGAAACCCACATTCCCTTTTCATGTGTTAATAATGATGTTATATTTATGTCTTTAAGCACATTTGTACGCCATGATTTTGATAAGAAACATATTATTTACTCTCTAGAGGTTATTAATAAAATGATTTATTAGGATATATTCTTATCACATTAGTTAAGAAATATGAAGGGTGAACTTTGATAGTACTCCAATTCACTGGGTAAATAATCAATCTCTTCAGATGGCATGTTTTATGATACCTTGATGAAAAACCTTAGTAATTTAAATTTATGACACCTAGGTGATAAACCTTGGTGATATGATTATGAATTTCTCATTTAAATGTTGTATCCAGATTTCCATTTTATTATTCATATTATCTTTACTACGAAATGCCTCATATTCTTTTGATCATGCTATATTTCTATAATTCATGTTCTTATTGATATGCCTCATGATCAAATACTAAATGTCTCCCTTTAATGTTACCTTACTAGGCTCATGCTCAACCATTTCTTTTGATATATATCACCAGGATATGAGATATAAAAAATTAACTTATGTTAAACCCATAGAGATTTATTTTTTATATATTAAAATAATGTTTTATGTTTTTATGTATTATTTTTCCAATTTATAAGAAAATAATCTTTAAAAGATCCCTTGTTTTTTCTATTTAATGCAAAATTTATGTAATAAAAATTGAGGATGCCATAGTAGGTATCATAGGAAAATTTAGTTATTTATGGAAATTAAGAATTGAAAACATCAGTAATAACCCTAAGGATAGGTATTAATATTGGAAAACATCTTGGAATTTTTGTGAAGAATTAAGCGAGTGGTTTCGAAGAAATGAAATCCCTATCTTGATAGTACATGTGGACATGGATAGGGAACAAATGTACCTAGGGGTAAAAACCCTGAAAACACCATATTGAGTTAGACTCAATCACGAATAGGTGCACAAAAATGGTCATGTTGTACATCTTGTTTTACACTCCTAAGGGATATTCTTGGTCAATAACAAGATTTTATGAACAATTAAAAAGGAAATATAGAAAATATAATAGTTACTAAATAATAACATATTTAAAAATGATGTTTTAATACTTAATGTCCCATAAGAATCATAATATTCCTTAAAGTAAAACGTTTCTCACTATGGTTTTCTTATTCTATAAAAATTTCATGAAATAAGAGGAACCACATAAATTATCAGTGCATCATTCGTCACCCTGAAATCCTTCATAATATTATAGATGCTAGAATGAAAAACTTCATAATGATGATGAATCAACTATCTTGAGTTGTGGAATATAACTTGAATCATATTGAGTGAATAGATTCACTACAAAGGAAACAACTTTCCATTTAGTCCTTCGTTTGTTAATAACCACCTTATTTTAGTGGATCTACTGATTCGTTAATTTATGAACAATGTATTTCCTCTATAGAAAATATATTTTCTATACTCCACTATTCAAAGCTAGATATAGTAACCATTGATGCATACTTCTTAGAAGGAGAAGATGATCTTTGATGGACTCTGATTGAAAACATGATGCCAAGAATGAAGATTCATCTATATAGTGGGAAGAGTCTAGGGAAATATTTTTCAATAAATATTGTCCTTGTTTGATGTGAAAAAAAAATGCATAAGGAATTATTATATTTGAAGTTAATAGAAAATAAATCAATGAGATGCTATGAAATGAACTTTACAAGACTTTCTCCTTACACATATAGCTTTTTTATGGATCCTAAGGTAATTATTGATAGATTCTTCAGGGATATGAGTACCCAATTATAGAGGATTTTGAAAAATCAAGACTATGAAATCTATGAGGTGATAATATGGATTTCTATGAAGTGTTAATTGGTGTTTGGAGAGTTGCAGTGGTTATATTGGTAAAACGAAAAGAAGATATCAATGGGGCCAAACACAGGGAAGAATTTTGATCACTAAAGGGATGGAATGAAAGTGAAACTTCCCACATGAAAAAATATAGGAATAAGTATATGGGGAAATTATTGGTTGGGAGTGTAAGGTGTTACAATTTTAGAAGAGATATCCATATATCATGGAATTTTCATAGTGATATGGAGCCTTAACTTCTCAATACTAACAACAAAGGGAATATCGTGAATTCCCAAAATGAAGTTCAATGATTCAAGTGAAGAAAACTTGGGATCTCTTATTATCAGTGTCCAAATCATAAGATAATGTCGTGAAACTACCATAAAACTCATTACATATAAATGGATAAATGTTGAACAATTTAATCATGATGGATGAAGTAGAGTCTCCCAATGATGAGGTGGTAGGAACACTCATTATGCTCCAAAAAATATCAAGTATATTATTTGATTATGGTTATATGAATTCATTTATTTCATCTAATTTTTAATGAATATAGAATAAATCCCTGATATTCTAGAAATAGAGTTATATATAAAGTCTCCAAGAGAGATTATCTAATCATTAATAGTGTATAGAAACTATTGTATTAACTTTGGTGCATAAATTCTCATCACAAATATAACATCCATTCCCATTGTGTAATTCAACACTATACTCAGGATGTAATGACTCTCAAAGTATAATAATAAGATCAGGTATAGGAGCAAGGAAATTTTAGTAGTATTGAATGGGAAACCTATAATTATTTTCAAAGCATAGATATCCCTGGCTGAGATTTTTATAAAAGAACATACCATTTAATTCTCTATAGAGATGATCAGTGAAGAGGGATAAGGTAATGAAAGTAGAAAAGATAAAACATATCACAAATGTTTAGGAATATATTGACTTATTTCCTAAAGGGTTAACTAGAAATAACCTGGAATGAGAGGTAGAGTTCTCCTTTGAACTCATACCTAGCTCCATGATGATATCTAAGACCCCATAGAGAATAGAAAAATTTAATTTAGCGGAAACAAAGAAAAACATCAAGATATTTTAGAGAAGGTATATATCTAACCAAGTGTGCCTCATGGGGGAGTACATGTTTTCTTTGTAATGAAAAATGATTGATCAATGAAGCTATGAATTTATTATAGATAACTTAATTGGATCATAGTAAAGAATAAGTACCCTCTCCCAAGGATTGATGTTTTATTTGAACATATTCATGGGGATTGATTCTTCTACTATATTGACCTCTAATCTTGGTATCATCAATTGAGATAGAAGAAATAAAATATTCCAAAGACAAACTTTTAGAAAAAATATGGGCATTATGAATTTTCTGTTACGCCATTCATCTTTACTAATTCTCCTTCTATATTCATAGATTTTATTAATTGAGTCTCTAAGGACTATCTTCATAAATTTTTGGTAGTTTTTATTTATGATATTATGATATATTACAAAATTCATAAGGATCATGAGGATCATATAAGGGTTATATTAAAAACTCTAAGGAACGAAAATCTATTTAGAAAATCATAAAATGTGAAATATTGTCACAAAAAGTGAAAATATTGGGGAACATTACAAGCAATGAAGGAATCACATTTGAACTTTCCATAAAAAAGGATGAAGAGGAGTGGCCTCTTCCTATAATAGTGATTTAGATTAATAGTTTCCTTGGTTTACCAAGATATTATTTGAGGGTTTTGAAAAAAATTTCATGACTTTATAATCCAATAATCAAGATAAATCAAAATGGATCTAAGCTTTTGGGAAAATGTTGTGTGAAGAATGTTTCTAAGAACTGGAGAAGATATTAGTTACTTAAACTATATAAACTATACCCTCTATTAGAGAAGGATTTTTTAATTATATTGATGCATCTCTAATAGGTATTGGGTGTGTACTCATGAAAAATAATAAGGTGAACTCTTATCTATCTTGACAATTCATGAGAAAAATTATTCTACAGATGACCTGGAGTTTTCTAAATTCATTTTTTCTATGATTATTTGGATGAAATTTATTTATCGGGGTAAATTTGATATAGATACAGACCACCAATGTTTGAAGTATATATTCACACAAAAGGAATTGAACATGAGACAAAGGAGATGGTTAGAGTTTCCTAAAACTATGACTACACAATTCATTATCACCCTTGAAGAGGAAAAAAAGTTATTGATGAATTAATTAGGAAAGACCATGTTGTTCTTAAAATGATGAGTATTCAAGGAGATCCATTGCACAAGTACATATTAAAGTTTTACATGGGAATCATAAGGGAAGAGAAATTTTGCAATACTGTCCGAAATGATTTATCAACCATCATTACTAGAGAATATCAAGAGAGATTAAGGAGTTGATCCATTGATAAAAAATAAGAAATCGGTTGTGAAGAATGGGAAGTTTCCTTAATTAAATATTTATCAAGGAGGATTACTAAAATTTCATACAAGGAAATGTTTCCCATCTATCATGGAGATGAATATTGTGTTAATGGATAATTCTCATAGCTCAATTTTCTCAATAAAAACTAAATCAATAACATGTATAGGGACTTTATTGATTATTATTGGCGACATAATATGAAAGGATTGATTGTCAACTACACTATAAGGTAATTGATGTGTAAAAAAGTGAAGGTGGAGCGACATAATCTTAAAGGGGTATTACAACCACTACCCATACCAAAATAGAAGTGAAAAAATATCACATTTTTAACTTCATCATTTTTCTCCCAAGGAAATCCAAAGGAAAAAATGTGACATTGGTTATAGTGGATTGACTCACCAAGACTCCTAATTTCATTATTATTTTAGAAGATTTCTATATTGAAAAACATTTCAATATAGATGTAAAGGAAGTGGTGAGGCTGCATACAACGTCAATTTCAATTGTTTTTGTTCATGATCCAAGGTTTACATCTAAATTTTGGAGTACTATTCAACATTCTTTGAATACTTAATTGAATTTCAGTATGGAATATCACCCCAAAACTGATAGGCAATATTGGAGGACTACTCAGACTCTCAAGGACATGATGAGAACATTCTCAATGGAAGTTAAAGGTGGTTGGGATCAACACCTCCTATTAGTTGAGTTCTCATAAAAAAATATCTGCCACTCGAGTATTAAAATGGAACCATCTAATGATCTATTTGGGAAGAAATTCATAACTCATAATTTTTAGGATGAATTTTTTGAGAGAAATCTACTTGGTTCTAATCTTGTGTAAGAGATGAAATAAAAGGTTCATGACCTTCAACAACACATAAAAAAATACTCAGATTTTTCAGGAGAGCTATGTTCAAAACCATTGAAGGTACTTAGAGTTTGATGTTGGAAACAAAGCATTCCTTGAAATATCACCATGGAAGAGAGTAATGTAATTTAGAAATAAATGGAAGCTTAGCCCTTGGTTTATTGGCCTCTTTAAAATATTTTATTTAATTAGAGTAGTATCCTATCAGCTAGAACTTACACCAAAGATGGATAATTTTAATGATGTATTACTAGTATCTATATTGAGAAATTAAATACATTATCCCGCACATGTATTGAATCTAGAGGTGGTACAACTGGAACATGACGTATCTTATAAGGAGAAACTGGTCGAGATCTTAGACCGTAGAGAGAATGTTTGATGCAACAAGAAAAAAACATGGTAAAAGTGTTATGGAGGAACTATAAGTTTGAAGAGTGTGACATGGGAACCAAAGAAAATATGAATTAGAAGTACTATCACCTATTCTCAACTAGAATACAATTAGAATTTTTTGGGATGAAATTTCAAAAGGGGTGAAGAATTGAATGTCTTAATATATTTAAATGATATTTATTTATTTATTTATTGGTTATATTATATAATATTATATAGTTTAAAATATATAAAAACCAACAAAACCATATAACAATAATAAATATCATTACCTTAGTGATCTATGAAACCAATGAAAATGGAAATCATTAAAACTATAAAAAAATATAAAATTGAAAATATTAAATGGGAAAATATGGAATGCCCAAATCTACTAGAATCACCAACCCCATGGACAAAACTCTTTAATTGAAACAAAATATTATAACATAAATCAAAATCAGATAAAATGAATATATAACCGTAAGATTAACTGTTGTGAATTTTTAGTGAAAGAATGAAGTTGTTTTTATTAGGACAAATGTGACTACTGGAATAGAAATATGACCGTTGGTCAAATATGACCATTGGTCAATATAAAAACTGTTATATTGGACCATTGGGAACTATAACCATTGTTAATAAATTTTCTTTTATAATATGGGTTTATAAGTAGCAATTAAAAATGATAATTGATACATAAATAAGAACAATGGACTCAACTCTTTGGGTCAGGTAGTTTGAAGCGCATTTGTCCGAACATGGTAGGGAGTTAGAGTTAGTGGGGTTTTCCCTGACCAAGCCCAATATGAGCATAAAAAAGTGATGCTTACCAAAAATTTCCCTTGAGATAAGTTCAAGTTAGTAGAGATCACCATTTGGTCAATGTTAACCAAGCCACCCCATGAAATAACCATGATAAAACACCCCACCCTTTGGGTGTACGCAGGTGTATTAAGGGGTTATGTGACTAGTAATTGGTTATATAAAGTGTAATTTCCCGTATATAAATAAAATTATA
Organism: Viscum album; assembly: GCA_963277665.1. Taxonomy (NCBI): domain Eukaryota; kingdom Viridiplantae; phylum Streptophyta; class Magnoliopsida; order Santalales; family Viscaceae; genus Viscum; species Viscum album. The sequence continues at coordinate 1,890,785,746 of OY728122.1, read as the reverse complement.
GTCTATAAATAGAATTTTGATATTAATTTTATTTAATAAAATATATGTTTGAGTAAGATGATTTTGATAAATTGATTGTTGGAAAAAAATTAAACATAACTATATTTTTAGAAAATATATACACTTCTATAATATACCTAGGTATTATGAATAATATTTTTTAATGAAATATTTTTTTAAAGAAATATTATTTAAATATAAATGATGAAATAGTTTTATAATGTCATATAATGTTTTTATAATTCTAAAAAAATTTGTTGTGTCGTAAAAATTGATATTTTTATATAAATAAGAATGTTTATATTTAAAAGTTAAAATTATCATATTTTCTTAACTATTTTGACAAAATAAATAATATATTTTAAATCAGTACATTTAAGATAATTTAGGCTGAATTTCATAGAATTTTTTCAAATAATATCTTTTTTATTGAATAGTAAAAATAATATTTTAGGTTTTCAATATGTTTTATGACTTCATATTTATTTTTAATCAATTAATAATTAATTAACCAAATTACATGACCTAAAATATTTCATTTTATTTATATTAAGTAATTTAATAGCTTTTAATAAGTTTCAAAAATTATAAGGGACTTTTTGAAGTCTGAAATGGAAAATTTATTTCAAAAACATTATTTTTTGGTAAATCTATATTTCCTTGTCCAAAAAAGAATTAAAAATAGTGCTCAGTTATAATGTATTAAAGGATCACAAAATGTGACTCAAATTTCTGAAACCATGAATAAAAAACATGTGTAATAAAATGTTTTTTTTCACAACCTTGATTTCCAGGACAGATATTTAGAAATTAATAAATAATACCTTCACTTTTGCAATAAACACCGATCCATTTAACCCTTACCCTTCACTAAAAAACAAATAAAATAGGAATTTATTGTCATTATTCCTTCCAATATTTCCCTCATAGGTATCCTTATTCCCCCAAGGTTTTATCCTCAAGTATTAAGGGGAACTCTACATGGTAAGGGAGGTCTCTACTCCTCTTTTCTGTTCAAGTTCCCGTTTTGTGGAATGTCTTCTATTTTCTAAGATAATTTTTTTCTACTTTTGAATATCCTATTACTATAAGAATACTGTTTTATAAATGGGAGATTTATGTTCCCTCTCATTTTCCATTTCATTAATACATGTTTTATACTAGTCATGTTGATGATCTTATTTGTCTCTTTTACATGAGAAATTCTATTTTGTTTTGGGAATAAACAAACATCTTTTTTTCAATAAGTTATCTACTAGATGTAAAAATGATTTATTTTTTCAGATATTTATATATATGAAACTCACATTTACTTTTGTTGGGTTAAGAACAAGTATTTAATCCTTTTTGTATGACATTATTTTGATAGGAAAACCATTCTTTATTCTTCATACGTTATTAAATATATGATTTATTATGATCTATGTGTCTAAAATTAATTTATAAATATAATGGTTTTACCAGGATAATGCTCCAAATCATTGGGTAAAGAATTAATCTCTAGATATGACATTATTTATAATCCCTTGGTGAATAACCTTGGTAATTTCGATTTATGACAACTTAGATATATGATTATAAATGTCTAATTTGAATGTTTTAGCCACATTTTCATGTAATGATTCATGTTAATTTTTTTATGATGTGCCTCATGTTCTCTTGATCATGCTCTATTGTTATACATCATGTTATTATTGATATACCTCATGATAAAAAGCTAAATTTATCCCTTTATTATTCTCTTACAAGGACAATGATTACCATATTCCTTTGATGTATTCCCTCAGGATATGTATTGAATTAAAAGTAACATAGGGTCAAACCATGTAGAATAATTTCATTTGGATTTGAATAATGTTTTATGTTTTCTTGTATTTTTTTTCTAATTTCTAGGAAACTAAACTTTAAAAGATCCAGTGTTTTGTTCCATGGAATGAAATTTTTATGTAAAGAAGTGGAAAGATGACATAATTTAATATAAAATGTCATTAATTTCAATTTGAAACTATTCATTTAGTTAGAATTTAACGTAAAATGATATTAATGGCTTTAGAATATAATTCTGTAAAAAATACCTTACATTTTATATTGATCTATAAAATTAATGGGATACAATAACTCATCCAAAAAATATTACTTTTAGATTTTTTAAATATCATTTTTTTATTTTTTACACAACTTTCACATATACTATGTATTCATTGTGTAAGAATTTAATGTAATTATTTTATCATTAAATATTGAAAATAAATTACCATGATAAAAAATAAATTATATTAAAAATACCTATTTATAATTGAGAATAATTGGTTTTTATCCTTTTCAAAAAATATTTAAAATATCACAAGCAAGATAATGTCATATTTGACTGTATCCATTATATATAATGTTATAAAGATAAAAATAAATAATAGATGAAAACAAAAGGGCATATTTTTTTGGATCAAAATGGAAAAAATAGACTCATCTAATGAAATTAAGGAAGGTTTTTAGATGAATTTTAATCCTTATCACATTAGTTTTAACCCAAATTAACATATTTTATTTTTTCTGTGTGAACAAAAAATTTATTTATTTTTACTCTCTATATTGAAAATAATTATGTTGAACTTATTACCTAAAATAAATTATGATTTTTCAAAATATGGAATCCATTTTATCAAATTAAAATTCTTTGAATTTCAAGATTTTAATTTAAAATTGAACCCACAAATATGATGAAAAACAATTTTACAAAAAATTCCATTTAAAGATAAAAATGTTTTATAACAAAGACAAGTATAATTTATATTCAAAGAAAATTTATTAGATTAATTTTATTCAAAATAAACTAATAAAATTTTTAAACTAATATCAATCATAATGTGAATTTGTATTTAGTTTAAAAGAAAAGTATGTTTTCAATAAAAATCATTATTTTTCACTAACTATTGAGAAATGAAAATTGTTAGAAAATTTAATTCTTTTTAACATATGATAATTTTGAAATGTTGATTTTAAAAATAATATCCCTTTTATCAGATAAAATTTAAAAATGTTTTATAAATTAGATTTAGTATTCACTCACAAAAAGAAATAAATCCCATTTGTAAAGAAAACTTATTTTCAATTAATAAAATGATTTTTTTAATTAATTGAGTGATTATTTACTAAGAATTAATAAAAACACTCATACTAAGTATGTAATTTAAATATATATTTCATAATGTAGGGAATCCTATCCATACCCACCAATTTTATGGTTATGATATAATATAAAATTTAAAAATTAACATTTCATGGTACATTTAACCTCTATGTTGCATGTTGTGTATGATATCAAACATCATGTTATTTTAAAATATCATAATGTTACATTACATGTGATAGAAAGAATATAGACTTACCCATGAAACAACACACCATGTTATATCCTAACACTCTATATGGAATAAATATCGTGTAAGAGTATAGTATTGGAAACATATCATACAAAATGTTAGTCACACAGAGTGTTGAGTGACAGTACATGTCATGAAACTATTAAACTCTAGAAATGGGTTTAACTAGATATAAAAGGAAACAAACAATGTTTCCTCTATTACATTCCATTTATACTAAATTCTAAACTATATTCACAATATTACTAAAAGGGTACACACCATGTACCCTATTAATACATAGTCTGTACTAAATAATTTTATTTTAAAATTAGTTTATTCAAAATTATACATTATGTAAATATCAGGGATTTTTTAAGTAGATAATTAATAAAAAATAATTTATTAATCAATATTAATATTAATTATTAATTTGAGAAATTTTATCTTAATAAAGAACATATTAAAATGACCAATAGTTAGGTAAAATTCATAGTTATTTCATGTTGGGGATGATCATGATCTCGATTGAACAATGTAAGTGTTGTGTTTATTTTTAATTTAATTATTTATTCAATGAAATTTTCGGAATTTTTTTTATTAAATAAAACATGATGGTTTATATATAATCCCTTCCGCCCTTTTTATATATATGCCTACATGTTTGTGGTGTATTTTTTGTAACCCTAATCCCCTAATTCCCCTCAATCGTGAGTAACTATGTATATATAAAGGTCAAAGATCCCTATGATTTGAGACATTTGAAGGCTGGGATGAGGTGAATCCAACTAAGGAGATACACATGTTAAAATTTGAATACTCCAACTTGAAACATGTATTTACATAAGAATTTATTTCCATAGGGTCATAAGTTGGTTTATCTTTATCTTGATAAACCGATCAATAGTTTAATGGTCATGATCATACTAAATGTTATTTTATATTTTTAATTTCATTTTTAGTTATTTATTTATGTTATTCCATTTTAATTTAATTATTAATCATGATCAAAAACATTAAATGAATTAGAAAGCATAAAATATGAAATAAAATAAATATATTATATTTATATTATATTATTATATTTGGTTAATTAATTATGTTAAATCATTACAATATTAATAAAAATGTAAAGGGATAAAAGAAAAAATATATGCACATAAGATAAATAAACTCCCTAAAGGAAGATATTATTTCACATATCTCCTTCTATAACTTTAGTTAGAATAAAACCTTTGTTCAAAATAATTTTCTTATCATAGTTATATTCCATTTAATTATTGGGGAGTTTTAGAAAAATTCTTGGGTTAATTATCCTTTTTATCCTCAAGGATTGATTTCCTCATGAATACTTGGTGTGATAAGATGGAAAGTGTTAACTAAATACAAGTCCATGATTTTAGGATTGTGTAGTCTACTAAAATGATTAAAGAACTGTGAGTTAATATGTTTTTCAAGATTGCCTACATAAATACCTTCAAGTATATTTTTAGGCCAAAGTTTGGATTATTTAAATGGGAAACTGGATTCTTTCACTAGAAAATCAATAACATAGGATATTCCAAATATGACGGTGAGGTATATTGGATGATGAAAATATATGATATGATGTTAAATTCCATGAGTATTAGAAGTTTTTGTGCATCATACTATGCCAATAGGGAATGTTTTATTTATTGGAGTACCTAGTACTTATCGATCTTTATAAGGAGGCTATTGAGGAGGTTCATTCTATATTTTGAAAGCACTTAGATGATGCATGGATTTTTCAATGATGAATAAAATTATCTATGGATCATGAGATCAATAATAATTAGAAAGACATTGATCCATACACATTGTAGTGTCATCTCCTTGATCTTTGTTGAGATAAAGTCAGAAAAGAGAGGTAGGAGATCTCCAAGTTTCTCTTCATGTGTATTCTTGGAGAAGGTTCACCAATTTAACCTCATGTAATCAAGATGATTACCTATATTGAGTGTTTTGAAATTATGGGTTTTAATCTACCTCAGAAATTATGCATAGATCTCTTTACTGCATCACATATATAGAACATATCTTGTATAAAAATTAATTATAATATGAATTGTATTGATATGTTTCTCCTAGATATATTGAATATGTTTTTCCATGTGGATAAGGACATCAAATATGAAAAAACTTTATCGTTATGGTGAATAAAAGGCAATTCGTGGTGAATATATTGAAGATTAATTACATGTAAATGAATTTTTTTTCACTACCATAACAAGAGAAGGCTGATCAAGGGGATTTCTAACAATATTTATATATAATATTTTTTATGGAAATAAGGGACATATTAAGAAGAATTCCACCTCATTGAAATTTCAAGGGGACGTTTATTGTTCATTTTCTAGATAATTTAACTTATATCTCTATATATATTTATTTTGTATTTGATATAGCTTATAGTGATCACATTTGTATCCAAATATAGAAACCAGGTAGATTATAGAAGTTTGAAAAAGGTGAGGTGGGTTGTTGAGTTTCCAATGGAACATGATTGGCTATACTGGCTATTGGAGACTCACATCTCACTTTTCCAATGGGATTGAATCTAGTTTAAATTAATTTTTATAATATATTAAGTGTAATGAAGAAGATTGTATTTATGTCAATTTTTGATATAGATGGATTTATTTTCAATATTATGAATAAATGATTATGAATTTATAAAGATAATATATGTTACAGGATGACACATTTGAATAATGGTCTTTATAAACTAGAATAAATAAAACAAGTACTAGAAATTTATAATAAATCAAGTTCACATTACAAATATCACACCTAGTTGTGGAATCACTAACTTGGTCATATAAATGAGAATTCATCGAAGAAGATATATAAAGAATGATAATTCCATTCAATTTTACTAAAACAACAATATGTATAGTATGATTTTTAAGGTAAAATGATCAAAGATATTGGTGGGACAAATTGAATATGATGAAGTCATGTTTCAAGAAAAAAAGTGTTAGAATAATATTTTTTTACAATTCCCCAGAGAAGAAGTTATTAGAGAGGCAAAATTACTATATAATACCACTAAAGAGGCCATAGAACAAGAGAGATATAATATTTTAGTAATTGATCATGGTGACACCTTACTAATTTATAATAATGAACATCACTTCTACGAGAGTAGTAATAACATATAATGTTACAAATAGGAAAGAATCCATGAATTATCAAATAGACTCCACATACAAGAAACAAGGTTTTCTTTTAGTAGATCCAATAGTTGATGAAAATAATTTTGTATGAAAATGGGAATTTAAGTAGAATATGGAAATTAATGTTAATGTTTTTTTAATAAGATATGACTAATTTCTAAAGGGTTTAATATGTTATGTTTGAATATAAAAATATACACAAGAGGGGGGGGGGGATTTTGTCTTTTAAAAGTCTTCTAAAATTAGGGATTTTGATATCAATTGTAGATTTTGTGGAGAAGAAGTGTTTATGTATGAATAATCAATTATGCAGTGGATAAAATATTAATACAAAGCATCTATTTTTATTGAGTTTCGAGGAAAAAATATCCATTAGTAAATTCCACTGGTTACTCTCTCTGTAAGCTTGGTGAATTTTACTAGTCAGGTCCTCATATCATAAGACCAATCCACAACTGAGTGTATACATTTGACCCCTTTACAAACAGGGCTAAGAAAACAGAGAATTATGGTTTTTTAACAGAAAACTGAATATCCATAGCTCAAATCGAGAAGTATATACTCCACCACAACTGAGTATAAGTAGTCGAAACTCTTAAAAATATATATTAATTTATAAGTTTCTGATTGAACTTCACAGTTGTAACTAAAAAATAACAGTTTATGGATCTTATTCTTCAAAAAATAATATGTTTAATAAAGAGTAGTTCTAAAGCGATCAGGTTGAAATATATTTTTAAATAAAAGTAGGAATAAAAGTAGTAGAAGACTTACAACAAATACATGATTTCAAACATTTATATATCCAAAGTTTATCTTGTTATATAGATAACCGATTTTGATAGATTATTTCAACAAATCTGAAAAAAATCTTCCCAAGATGTTGTTTGAAGAAAAATATGTGACTGTATTTTTTATATGAAACAGAAACACATATATATTGAGAAAATACACTAATAGAATAAATAAAGCAGAGACCCTGCTTCACAATTCTAGATCCATGAAAATTGCCCGATAGATAGTGAGAATTCAAATCTTTAAAACTGCTCAGAGTAGTCATAACTTCCCTTAATAATAGGATAGAATTTATACACTAAATATGAATATTTGAATCAATTATAACAACCTTTGAATTAGTTTAAAATGAGCTTTAAATTCAGCATGATATTACGCAAAGACCATTTCACAAAACTATGATAAAATTGTAAATTCAAATATTCGATGTTGAAAAGTCAAACATAGGGTTCCTTCAAGAAATGAAAATATAAAAAACTATGTAGAATTCATTCTATGAATGTAGGTTTGAAAAAATAAGGTTGATCACAAAATTAATTTTGATAAACCCTGCATTTTCTTCTCAATCGTAGGGTTCCATACTTACATAGGGTTATTTAATCATATGTTTTCTATTTTTCAAACATATGATTCCATCCAAATGTAACATTCTTTAATCATAAATTTCTATCAACTTAGGGTTTTGTAACCATATGTGTTGATATTTCAAAATTTGGTTTTATACAAATATAGTGCTTATTCCTTACAGTATGTTCTTCAATGAAGGGTATGAAAACTTTTTCTAGAATACAACGAATAATGTTTCCAGAATATGATGAACACTGTTTCTAGAATATACCTAATAAAATTTGGAAGACAATGATGAATATTACATGTGAATAAAAATATTGAACAAAATTCCAAAATAAGGATTATAAAGAATAATAATTTTATAAAATACATTAAAAGTTGTATCATTAATAAAACAAATAAGGGTATTTGTGAGCATCACAATCAATATGATTTATAGATTATTTTTGAGAAAATACATGACCAATAATCTCCCTATTTATGATGATCATAAAAACCATATACTCATAAAAATATTTAATAGAAAATATAGAGTTTTGTAAAAAAATTCATTTAAGATTAACTTTATCAAATTAATATGAATATAAATATTTTGATTTCAAAGTGTTAAAGAAATATGTAAAATGAAGTTTTGTATTAATAAAAATTTCTCCCCCTTTTTGTGAGATCAAAGAGAATTTATAAGAAAAAATATTAGACACTTTTAATGTAGCAGAAAACATTAAATGAATGTTTGATTATAATTTATGAATAAACATATTAGTAATTATGGATGTTAGAGATAAACATATAAAAAAAATTAACAAAGGAATATTATTAATTAAAACATTATAGGTAAAATAGATAGTTTTCATATAATGGATTAAAGATTAAGAATCTGGTAAAGGAAAGGTTTATTAGGTTTGATCAGGGTTGGCTGAAGGAACTAGTACTGTAGGAGCCTGATCTGCGTGAAAAACTTCTTTGAGTTCTACCATCTGAACATGCTATTGTTCTGTGAATCTTCACCTAGATTCTTGATCAAAATACTTGATTATTGAGTGACATGAATACTTTAAACTTAATTGAGTTTTAAAAAGTCCTAAAAACGTTTTTTTAACTGAAAAATTCTTATAACTTCTGCCTGAATTTGTTCAGTATAAATCTGATACCAGGTTCAATCTAATTCGATTGGTCAATTATAAATTTGTTTGATTTTCCAATAAAACTAATAAATGAGCATTATTACACTAATGGTTTTTCAAACAATAATTCTTGTTAGCCATAATAGTCATAATTTCATGGAATATGAGAATCAGATCTAGAGAGTTAGAAAGGGTAGAGGTAGATGTACTTATTTGACTAACACTACTTTTGATTGACTCAAATTGTCTCCCTAAATACCACTTATGATATGCAAAGTCTTATTTAGAAAAAAATTCAGATTTTATCTTTATAATATTATCCCACATTTCTCTCTTCAAAGAATCAAAATCATCTTTGGAAACAAAATTCTCTTTAGGATACTGAATTTTTTTCCTTTCTATTTCGATCTCCTATTGAAGATTTACATTTTCATCTTGAGATTTATTTTAATTAATCACAAGATCTTCAAAATTATTTGAAAAAAAATTAGATGTTACTTCATCTAGATTCTATGATTGATCAATAACCATAATTTATAAAGGATTAGAAATTTAATTTTCCACAAACTATTCATGAGATAAAAATTGATTATTAAGAACCTCTATTTTCTCTCCAGAGATAGGTCCTGATCTCTCCATTGACTAATGCTCTACAATATCAGGAACTTCAGTTACTAATTTATTAACTTTTCTTTCTTCTTGACAAGCTTCTTCTCAGAACAATTTATTCTTGAATATTATTTTATTGATTATTCTCTTCCTCTCGATAAACTATCATAGGTATATCCAAAAGCTCACTATCTTTAGAGTCTAGTTGATAATATTCTTCATGAACTAGTTATTCAAAATGAACCAAGCAAGTAGCTTATCCAGAACTCAGCACTGGTTCTTTAATTTGTTGAAATTATATGTTTCTTTACTCGAGGAAAAGTCCCTCCTGAATTTATTCTTCCTCTTCTTATTCTTCAGTATGTCAAAGCCTCCTCTTAGTTGGCTTATTAATACTGTCTATTCTTGATTCAGTAACTCCTTATTTTTCTAACATTCCCTTGCTCCCCCCTGGTCAGATACTCTAAAACCCTATTGCTCATCAACACCAATAGGTAACAATTTTCCTTTTACAGTACACCAGAAAAAATCAATCTTCCCTAAAGATCCCACATTTAGTATATTATTGTGATTAAATTTTATTTGATAATCAATTAATCGAATAATATCTTTCTTAAATGAAATCTGAGAAAGTATCCTTCCATAAGGATATAAAGTCAGCCTTGTATCTATTTTATAGCAGTATTGAAGATATATAAACATATACCTTGTAAAATTCAGTTATATTTCACTTAAAAATAGAAACATGACATACATGTTTAGATACATATTTTTCTCCATTTCATCCATCCTTGGAGAAATTCCAGTTTGAATAAATTTAACCAATATTTTATGGACTACCTTGAGATCATTGACAAACATCCTCCTTATGTTTTTTGATCCAAAAAGAAAAGACATAATGTCTTCATATTTATGATATTTATCTCTAATATACTGTAGATCAATCTAGAAGACTCCTTCATGAGGATAGTTCAAAATTTTGTATTTTTCAATGGAAGAAATTAAAAAAATATTTATCTTCTATTCTCACAAAAATAGTACCCTCAGAATCATTGAAACTAAACTGTACACTTTTGTTGAAATATTTCAAATCTACCTCGTAACGAAACTATAAGTACACTTTTATGAACACATACTCCAGACCTTGAAATGATAATTCCTATTTTATGAGAATATTTTTATGGTAGAGCCATTCTAAATCTACCACTTTTCCTTAAAGAATCTTTCATTTGGAAACTCGTTGTCACTTCAGATCACTCGCTTCAACCTCTTTTTTTGGATTGGTTTTTATCATTTTTGAAGATCTAGAAATCTAAAGTTTTTCATCTTCTATGTTTTTGAAGGTAGATGAAGGTTTGGGTTAGGTGAAACAATTTAAAAAAAGAAGGGTAAGGAATTCAAAAAATTTCAGACAGGTGATGTCGTACCTTTGTTTCCCATGTCGGTTATAGGGTAATGATGAATTTTTTTTGAAAACACTTGGCTCAAATTAACTAAATAGATAAAAAATATTAAAAAATTAGATTTAAAGTAATCAGAAAATATATTTAACATAAATAAAATAAAATAAAATAAAATAAAATAAAATAAAATAAAATAAAATAAAATAAAACAAAACAAAACATAATAAAATAAAACAAAATAAATTCAAATCAAATAAAAATATAAAAAGATAAACATTTATTTAAAAATTAAATAAACCTAACTCCCAATGAATAAAATCAAAACAAACAATGGGAATTGGTTTAGTAAAAATATAAGCTAATTTATATTCAATGTTGAAAAAGTCTTAAGATATATATTTTTTAAGAACACGATCCCTTAGAAAATGATGCCTAATATCAATATGCTTAGTTATTGAATGCCTTATATGATTTTTTAAATATTTATAGTACTATTATTATCACATAAAATAGGTATACTATTATAATTTAATCCAAAGTCTATTATTATGTTTTTCATTCACAATACTTGTGCACATCAACTGTCTGTAGATAGAGATTCAACCTCATTTTTTGATAGGAAAACTGAGTGTTGTTTCTTACTTGACCATAATACTTAAGATTTTCCAAAAAAGTATTAGGTTCCTGTAGTAATTTTATATCTAATCTACAACCTCTAAATTCCAGATCTGAATATGATATTAAACTAAAATCATAGGTTTTTGGATAAATAAGATATTGAAAAATAGTTCCTTCAAAATATCTAAATACCATTTCAATAGAAATAATACATGATTGTTTAGTATTTTTTTGAAATATGGAAGATAAACATATAGAAAACATAATGTTTTTTCTACTAGTAGTAAGATATAATAAATAGCTAATCATACCTCTATATGAATTATTTTCCACTGGTTTTCATACTTTATCCAAATCAAGTTTTATATTAGTATAAATGAGAGTTTTATATTTCCTGATGTTCTCAAGACCAAACTTTTTCAATAAATCAATAATATATTTACTTTGGTTTAAAACATTTACATAATATTTTTTATAAATTTTAAGTCCTAAAAAGAAATTAAAAATTTCCATCATACTCATTTCAAATTGTTTTTTCACGAGTTCTGAAAAATTATTACAATGTTTTTCATTTGTAAACCAAAAATAACATCATTAACATAGATTTTTTATAATAATGTATTAGAACTAAATATTTTATTAAAAAGTTTTTGATTTTTCATACCAATAGTAAAACCATTTTTTAAATTAAAAGAACATAATCCTTCATACCAAGCTATAGGTGCTTGTTTAAGTCCATAGAGAGCTTTAATAAGTACAAAAACATAATCAAGTTTTTGAGACTTTTCCAAACCAGGATGTTTTTCAACACAAACTTCCTCCATTAAATAACCTTTTAAAAAGTTATATTTAACATCTATATGATTTAATTTAATGTTCATATGAGATGCATAAGCTAAAATGATTGTAGTTTCTAAAAATCTAGCTATAGGGGAAAAGTTTTCATCATAATCTATACCTTCTTCCTAATTATATACTTTATCTAAAAATCTAGATTTATTGATATTATAAGACATTTATCATCTTTTTTATTTCTAAAGATCCATTCAGTTACTATAATTGGATAATTTGATAGTCTTTCAAGTAATTCTAAAAATTCATTCTTTTTAAATTGGTTTAACTCTTCTTGCAATTCTCATGTCCAACCATCCTATTCTAAGTCTTATTCAAAAGATTAAGGTTCTAGTTTACATAGAATGGGAGAGAATTCAATTAGGTTTCCTAAATTTTTATAAAGCTTATTCTTATGTATAGGTCTCCTATAACAGTTTCTATAGGATGAATCTTTAGGGTTCTATACTATCTTAGAAAAACACTTTTAGGTTCATCAGTATCATGTTCTTCTGAACTGAACTGAATTATAGTTATATTATTTTCAAAGGCATTTATCAGATTTTCAAGCCTCACATTGTCAAAATTTTCAGTAATTTCATCAGTTTGATCTTTCTCATTTATAAAAGGGTCAATTTCATCAAACTTCAGATGAATTGATTCTTCAACAATCCCTGATTTTTTATTAAAAACAATATTGGATTTACTGGTATCTGAATACCCTAAAAATATTCCTTCATCAGCTTTTATATTGAACTTAGCAAGATTATCCCTGGTGTTTAGGATATACACCTTTTATCCCAAAATATTAATGTACTTTACTTTAGGATTTCTATTATTCCAATGTTCATAATGTTTCCTTATGAAAATAGGTCGAATTGACACACTATTCATGATGTAGAATGATGTTCTTATAATTACTTCCCATAAGTAAGTTGGAAGATAGTATTCATTCAACATAGTCCTAGAAATTTCATGAATACTTCTATTTCTTCTTTAAAAAATTCCATTTTGTTGATGTGTTGTTGGTGTAGAGATGGTGTGTTTAATACCCAGACTTAAACAAAATGAATTGAATTCTTGATTCTCAAATTCTACACCATGATAACTTTTTAATGATATTATCCTAAATAATTTTTATTTTTGACTAATTTTACAAAAACATTCAAAAACAGTAAAAGATTCACTTTTTTGTTTTAGAAATTAGACCCAAGTAAATATAGAATAATCATTAACTAAAACATATTCATATAATTTACCCTCAAAGCTTACTACTTTTTATGGTCCAAACAGATCCATGTGGATAAGTTATAGAGGTTTTGATATAGCAATTTTTTTAATATATTTGAAGAAATATATGTGTTTCTTGCCAATTTGGCATGCACCACAGAATCTGTTACCATAAAATTTTAGACTAGGTAAATAAGAAACTAACTATTTCATAGACAATTTATGTAAAGAATAAACATTATAATGACCTAGTCTCCTTTTCCACATCCATTAATCTTTTATCTTGTCATTTAAACAAATAATTTGTTTTTTAAACAAGGAATTTAAATCCAAAGTTTAAACAATATCCATTCTAGGTGATCTAAACTTAATCAATTTATATTTAAATAAAGAGTAAGAATTGTTAGAAAAATCAACATAATATCCATCATCACAGAGTTGATTGATACTTATCAGGTGTGCTAGATTCCTTTTACATATAGTAATTTGTTTATTGAGACAGTTTTTGGATTTCCAATAGTTCCAAGTCGAATTATCTTTCCTTTGTCATTATCAACAAATGGGACTAGACCTCCATCTATCTGAGTCAGTTCATTGATGTTTGATGGTTTTCCACTCATATGTATGGAGTAGCCACTGTCCATATACCATATAGATTTTATTTTTCTATGACCTATTACCTGAAAAAGAAAAAAGGAAAAAGTTTGTTTTGGTACCAATATCCACTTGGGTCTAGCTGTGTTTACTAGCATTGATCTGGGAATCCAGACTTTGTTTTTTCATAACACATATAATTTGATTCAGATATAATTTTTTAAATAAAATATCTTTTATTTGAAGATTTATCAAATAATAGTTTTTCTATAGGTCATTTTATTCCACAAAATGACAAGTAACACTTTTTGAGTTGGGAACAAGATAATTATTATATAGTTTAAATTTTTAAACCTTGCTTCCTATATCAAATAATTACTTTTTAATCGCATATTTCCAAGAATTTCATTCAAAATATTTTTTCCATTTTAAAGAAGATTCCATAACTTTTATAAGTTTCTACTTAATCTTGTAATGCTTTAATATGATTTTCATGATCAACACAATTTGTGGTATATGAGTAAAAATTTTCAATTAACTCTTGATGTTATTTGAGTAAGGTATCTCTTTTTTATAAAACAAAATTGTGATTTTTTTAAATTATTTGTGATATTTTAATAAAGGGTCTTATCTTTATTCAAATATTTTGTAGTAGGCAACCAATTTTTCATTTTCATAGGAAGAATTTGAATCAAAATTAGAGGAGTGATAGGTTTATATGTTATACACTTCAATCATAAAGCACGTATTTACTTTTAGACTTGATTCTTACTTTCCTGAATCATATTTAGATGAGCTGATGGATTCTTCAGAAACAATCCATGTTGTTTTCATCACTCTTTTTTCCTTTATGATCATAATCACCATTTTTCTAATATTTCTTATCTATATTCCTCTTTTCACCTTTTAGCTGAGGATAATCAGGTCTTATATGACCAAATTTCTTGCATTCATAGAAACTAACTTCTCTTGAGTCTTCGCCATCTTTTTTTGAAGGGATTTTTGAATCCTATTTTCTTCTTATAAAATTTTCTAAACTTTATCGATAATTGAGCCTGTTCCATTTTAGAATCATATTGATTGAAATTCTTTTATTTTTTGCCTTCCTAGTTTATTCTTATACTTTGATTCTAAGATGTTACCTTTTGAGAAGTATTATCCTTTTTCATTAAGAATTTATGATCTTTAGCTTCATCGTTCATTTCAACATCATAAATAATAAATGTACCAATTAATTATCTCATTATCAGATCTTTGATAGGTGATGATTGGAGAATTTAAACTAATATACAAATGTATATATTAGGTAGTAATATTATTACTTTTAAAGAATGATCTTCTTGTTTAACCAGTTCACCTAAGGAAGTAATATTATTTATAATATCTGTAAGAATTCTATTCATTTTCATGGTACTCTCTCCATCAAACATTATAAATGTGTCAAATTTCATCTTTTTTGTTTCATATCTCATTTTTATCACATTATCTGTTCCTTTATAGGAAATAATAATGGGTTTTCACAATTCATATGTAATTAGACATTGTGAGGCATGATTTAATTCATCTGGTCCTAGAACATAGATAATTGCCTTCATAACTTTTGAGTTTATATCATATTTATCTTCAGTTGCAGCATCACAAGTGTCTGGTTTCATAGGAATCTTATAGGGAGTAATGATATTTGGGTAGATTTAAATCCCAAATTCTTAAAATAGATAATGATTCGTGATTTCCCGCATCTATAATTTTCACCATTGAAATAAGGAATACAAACCATTCCCATTCCCTCTCTATGATCAGTCATTGCAATCTTTGTATAAAATTTTAAATTTTATATTGTTATATATTTGTTAGAAATCTATCATCTGATACCAATTATTAGGTAGGAATATATAAATATACACAAGAGTGGGGGCAGAATGGTGTATTTTCAAAATTTTCTACAATTATGGCCTTTGATATCAACTGTAGATTATGTGGATAAGTATTGTTTAGGTTTTAATAAACAATTATTTAGTGGATAAAATATAAATATAGAACAAAACTTTTTATAGCGGTTCAGGGAACAAAGATACCTTAGTCTACTCCTCCCATTAATCTCTCTATGAGCTTGGTGATTTTCACTAGTTAGGACCTCAAATCATAAAACAAATCCACAACTGAGTGCAGGTAGTTGACATATTTTCAAAAAAATATAGAAAAGGAGAGTCTTTTAGTTCTTCAATAGAGAACTGAATATCCACAGCTTAAATGGAGAATCTGATACTCCACCAAAACTGATTACGACCAGTTGAAACTTTCAGTTAAAATATATTGATTTAAAAGGTTCCGATTGAACTTCACGGTTGTTACAGCAACTAACAGTAGATAGAAATTATTCTTCAGAAAATAATATCATCAAGAAAGTGTATTTCCAAAGAGATCCAGTTGTAATAGATCTTTATATAAAAGCAGAAACGAATTATAATAGTATAATTACAGAAAATATGAGATTAAAAAAATTTATGTCTCCAAAGTGTTAGATCTTATGTAGATAACAAAGTATGATTGATTATTGCAGCAGATCTGAAAAATATATCCACAAAAGGCAGTTGAATAGAAATTTGTGACTATATATTTTATATGAATCACACACACATATATACTGAGAAAATACATCAGTAGAATAAATAAAGCATAGGTTCTGCTTTGAAATTTCGGATCCAATAAAATTTCCTAATAGATTGTGAGAATTCAAATTCATAAAATAGCTCAGAGTTACCATAACATACCTTAAGAATAGGGTTGGATTTCTCCACTAAATAAAAATATTTTAATCAATCATAATGAGATTTGAATGATTCAAAAATGATATTTAAAATCAGCCCAGTATTCCTCAAATACCATTTTATGAAAATCCCATAAAATCATAAATTCAAATCTCCAATAACAAAATTTCAAACATAGGTTTCATTTATAAAAAGAAAAAATACCAAATGTAGGGTTCAACTATGTAGTGTTCATTCTCTGAATGTAGGTTTGAAAATGTATTGTTGATCACAAAAGTAAGGTTGACGATCCATACATTTTCTTCTAAAATGTAGGGTTCCATACTTATCTAGTGTTCTTTAACCATACTTTTTCTCTTTGTAAAACATAATGTTCCATCCTAATGTAAGTTTATTTATCCATATGTTTCTGTCCACATAGGTTTTTTAACCATACATGATGATCTTTCAATATATGCTTTAATACAAATGTAGGGTTTGTTCCTTATGTTACATTCTTCAATGTAGGGAATGAAAAATGTTTCCAGAAAACGCTGAACATTGTTTCCATAATATGATGAACAATGTTTCTAGAATACACTTAAAATCATTTTGAACACTTTGAAGAAAATTACACTTGAATGAAAAGATTTAATATAATTCTAAAATAAGGATTATAAATAATATTAATTTCCTGAAATACACTTAACATAATATCATTAGTAAAACAAATAAGGGTATTTGTGAGCATCAAAATCAATAATATTTATAGAGTATTATTCAGAAAACACATGCCCAACATAATAAACATCAATATATAAACTATGATGGAAAATTAAAACTAGTTGTTATGTTGAATTACATCAGAATTATATTTAATATAATAGATTAACTTGATTATTATTCTTAGATAATGTATTTAAAAACAACCTTACTTAATGGAAAACTTATAGAAGATATTTACATGACAAAAATAGAAGGTTTTTTTGAATAAAAATTATTCTAATAAGGTTTAGAGGTTTCATTGAACCATTTATGGGTTGAAGAATGTATCAATATCATGGAACATTCATTTTGATGAATCTATGAGGGAAATTGGCTTCGTAGATAATAAAAAGAATCCCTGTTTCTACAAGAGGTTTAGTGTTACCATTTTTTATTTCCCACTATTAGATTTAAATGGTATATTATTGACCGGAAATGAGATACCAATCTTATATTCAATTAAGACGCTGTAAAAAAACGATCATACATGAAATACATAAGTGAAGTATCAAAAATTAAAGATCCGACATTCCAGATCTAGGAGGATACATAGACTAAGTCAAGGTATATAAACTAATAATCAATTGAAGATAATTAATATTGAATAATCTAAGAGGAAATTTTTAATAGTGTCCCTTGGTACAAATCTGTCCAATAAAATTAGTCCTCAAACAAAACAAGAGAGAGAGAGGATGAATATAATAACATAGACTTATATTATAGGTTCAATTATGTATGACATGCTATAGAAATGGATTGATTTTTCCTCCACCTTTACAATGTTAGGTAGATATCAAGTAGACATAGGTGAGTTTCACTGGATAACTATAAAACTATTCTTATGTATTTGAGGCATATAAAAGATATATTCCCAAATTTTGGATATTATGAGGAATTATTCATCAGGGGTTGCATGTATTTTAGTTTCTAGAGATATTTCAATGATTTTAAATCATATTCAAGGTATCGTTTCTTCCTTAATATAGGATCTATGAACGAGAAGAGATCAAAAAATATTATTTTCACTAATTTTAAAAGATTTTATAAATATCTAGAGGGTACAAATGTAGTTAAAAAAGATGTTCGATATGAAACATAATATAGGATCTTTACTTACTGTCTTTTAGAAAATATTTTATGAATTTTTTTTGGGATAATACTGCAATAGTGGTCCTAGAAAATGAGACAAGGTCACATCAACAGATGAAGAATATACTTTAAAAGTATTACCTATAGAGGTATTTTTCTTAGAGGGGTCTGTTCATAGAAATAAGAGTTTACCTTGAATATAATATGAATTACTGAATGAATTAAGATTTATGTTATTATAAAAATGAATATCATGTGAGAGATAGTGGATTTAAAGTTTTTAGTAGTTAACCCTAGAGAAAGTGGGAGTTTGTTGGAGTTGGTCCCCTAAGAACAACTTATTTTGTATATTTTGTTACCTATATCTTAAAATACCTAAATATAAACAAATATCCTATCACATGATAAGTCTTTTAATATATAAAATTAATGTGATAATTTTCTTAATGTATTTATTACATTAAAAAGATTATAATAGTACCCCATTTTAATGAGAACCATGATGTGCTATGATAATATTCTTAAATTTATGTCCTATGGTTTGGATGACATCTATCTAGTGGGAAAAAGATGATGTTCAAATATCAGGTGATGGGGTATCATAATACATTAATATTTATTCTCATGAAGTGTTTACTTGGTAATCTATATTATGGGAGGTTTTATGGATAAAATCACAAGTAGGAAGTCCATATGTTATATGTTTCATTGGATATTCCTATTTGAGGATATGTGTTTTTGTCTTTAGTCTTGATATTAATATTAATGTATATAATGAATTTTGTAATGTAATGTTTCAATTATAACTATGATGAAATATACTCGTGGTGGTGTTAAATACATTGGGTGCATCATAAGTGATATTGAAATAATTGAATTAGTACAGAAATGATTTTTCCATTAAAACTTAATGAAAGTTGATATCTATAGCCCTTTTATTGAAATTTAAATTTCTGATTAAGTCCATGGTCAAGTTGGTTTTTCAATGAGTTCATTTTATGTATAAAAATAATTATATATAAAGCATATAGGTTGAAAACACAATCATGAATCTAGATTGATGATATATTGAGAAAAAGTAATTATATTTCACCATAAGTATTCATATGAGGTTTGTATCATTGAAACATTAAATCATTTCTCTTAGAATGTCTCAATGTCTCTATGTATGTATTTATTCCACTTTAAAAAGAACATATGTATTTTAGTGTTCAAGATATATAGTGCACATTTAGGTTATGTAATATAGGGCTTCAGGCCATGTAAGGTTCTGTCTCAACCCAATTAAAAATGGGATTATCTAATAAAAAACTCAAAAGCTTTCTGACTAGGAATATATAAATTGCGTTATGTTTTTATAGATTCTAATCTAATACATTAGTCCAATTCACGTAATTCCCTCGATAAATAGTCCAAGAGGGTCACACACTATGTTTCTTATATGACGTATTTCATAGAATATATTATTAATACTCCTATTATTAGTTGAAATTAATTTTATTTGGGAAAAACAATTTTTAAAGAGCCTCTGTAAAAAAGATAAATTGATAACCATATATATATATAACCTATGTTATTTCTTTTCAAATATAGAGAATTATGTGCACAATTGATTCTCCCAAAACAATTCTCTTATACCTAGAGATAATTTCTCCAGATCTATCTCTAAAATGAGTGAATCATCGCCCTAATTCTTCTCAAGATTGATAGAATAAGAGAATTATTATTCGAGACTAGTATAATTATTATTTTTATCAATGAATAATAATGAAAGATTTTTTTCCTCCATTCTAGAACCCATAATACCAATGATGATGACTCATGGAGAAAATGTGGATACTAGTAGTAGAATTATTATTTGGATTATTCATTACATGGACATGACTGTGTGAGAAGTTTATTATAAAATCAAAACACATATGTTAATTACATGTTAATGATATTAAATGTTCACTTTTTATCTTATGGGCCTGAGTTAGTGGATTTTAATTTTGAACATCCATTCTAATCATTTGTGCACTTCATGTTTAATGTAAACCAATTTAGGCCCAATGATTCATCTGATTTAAAGGAATTTAATTATCCATATTTTAATTTAATATTTTGGGAAATGGATCTAAACAATAATATGAAAATTTTTCATTCAGGGAGAAATGGAGGATTCATAAAGGATGATGGTGATATTTGGAAATAAAAGGAAACAATTCTGGAGAAGGCAGATTGGACACCAGCCCACTGATGAGAATGTGGGACCCCCAATACAAGACCAATGAAGACCAACTTTCATGGAATGCTAGAAAACATGTATAGTGACAAATCATTTTTCATGAGCCAGTGATAATTCTTTATCCATGGTGGTTATTATGGCGGCCCAAAAAGAATATAAAAATCTAGGCCAGAGTCTGTAGCCCCGAATGTTATCCCACTAAAACGTCCATAACTCTTGATCCAAAACTCCAAATGGGACCAAATTTATAGTAAGTTAGGAGATATATTGGTATCTATTTGTTTTTTTATGGACCACTCTAATTTTTCCATCTAGAAGGTCCTTCGATGAATCTGTTCGGTGGATGAAAATTGGCTTCCACTTCGGGTCAAAGGAGGGAATCAATTTTTATCCATTATTTTCCACCACCCTAAGGCCTAAATTAATTTAATAATTGGGTATCCATTTATTTATGTTTGGAATAAGGCTTCCCAATTTCCTATTTAAGTAAGTGGTGGTGATGGGGAAGACATCTCTTGTTTTTTGCAATGTTATTATGCCAATGTTTCATTGTAATGCTTTTAATTGCCATGTAAGTTTATTTTTTTTTGTATTTCTATATTACTAGTCAACATATTTCTCTTATAATATTCCTATTTCTTTTATTAAAGCTCTATAATCACAATTCACAGTGATATATCTCTGTTGCGATGAATTATTTCACACATATTTTTTAATTTCATTCACACACACGGAGGAGTGCTCGTTATTTTCGCGGTTTAATTTTCTTCAATCCAATTCTTGTAATCCATCTTCTGCCCACCATAGATACTATACCATCAATTGATGGATAAACATTTAATGGGTTGATCATAGGAATATTCAATGACTTTATTGAATGCTATTTTATAAACAAATTGTTGTTAATTGGCTAATTAATTCAAGACATCCATTCTTCATTTATTTCCACTCGTCATCTTCACTCTGTTTGAGGAAGCTAAATCCATTTTCTAAAATGACCATATACCTTGTAGAGATCATGAATTTGGTTCTCTATGTGTGTAGGGGATTATTAATTGAGCTTATTTAACATCAAACCACAAAATGATGAAGCTAGTATTATTTTGAAGAATGTATTCATCAAGAATTAATAAAACCAAAATTGTTTAAAGAAGTAAAATTAATTCAATTCATCCCGAGCATAATCCTAAGATCAACCCATTTTCATTAAGTTGAATTCACTTAGGTTTGTTAGTTTTATTCAAAACCATATCAAATCAAAACCAAGTTCGATAATTCATAGCCAAAAATCCATCTCATAGGTTGTGCATCTTAGGTATCTTCTTAGGACTCAATGGATTTGACAACCCAAGCTAGAATACAAGGACCATTCTACCTTAATCTCATGGGTAAATTTGAGTGTGAATCAAATTTTGGTGCCATTTTCCAGGGAACAAGTAAGTAACTTATAAAAAAACCTTCTTTCCTCAACAACATTCTTATATTCTCACCCATGATCTCTTATCTTGTCCCTTTCTCTCTCTTTTTTACCTTTGGGAACATGTCTGCCTACACCCGTGATAATTCAAACAGACTAGTTAGGGTGGAAATTACTTGGATAGGGGAGTCTAGTGAACCTAGGGGATTATTTCCATTAGATCCCAATCTTCTTGTTAATCTATAATAAAAAATTGAATCAATTCTAATGGAGGGTCTTCCAAGATATCAAATTGTAAATCCTGTGGGAAATCAAAAGGGAAACCAAAATCAAGAAGCTCCAAACCTAGGGTATGTAGTCCATCAAACCATGAATCACTACCTCACTCAATCTTGGAAAAATTCCCCCTCACGCCTTAGACACAATTCCCTAGGAGATACAAATTACATCTTTAAAACCCATGTCCTAAACCACCTTACAACATTTCATGGAATGGAGTCCGAGATGCCCTACCTTCACATTAAAGAGTTCAATGACATTGTAGAAACCATGTGTCCCCCACATCAACTAGAATCAGCTAAGATGAGGATATTTACTTTTTCTTTAATGGATTGAGCTAATAATTGGATAAAAAATTTGAGACCATCATCCATCAACTATTGGGACAAATTACAAATAGAATTCTACAAAAAATACTTTCCCCACCACAAAACAATTGCACTTAAAAATAGAATCCTGTTTTTTTTTTGAAAAATAGGAAGAGTCATTCTATGAAACATGGGAGAGGTTAAAAGACACCCTAAACATGGTTCCACATAATGTGTTTTCTATACCTGAACAAGTGAGAATTTTCTATGAAGGGTTGGGCCCTTGGAACAAACAATTCATTAACATGATGTGTAATGGAACATTTAAAAACTCAAACCCAAATGATTCTTACGAGTATTCAAAAAGCTTGGATGAACAAAACCAAAAATTGGGAACTTCACCTTATTCTGAAAAGCCACAAAGAACTACTAGAATTCATACGCTTAGAGTGGAGGAAATCCTCAAGTCTAAACTCGTAGCACACTCTAGGAAGGTTTAAGAGATAGACCTTAGTAAAGTCCATTAAATTCAAACTGTAGACCCTATTTGCACAATTTGTGAAAAACATGACCACAAGACTAACAACTGCCCGAATATCCCATCCATCAAGGATGTTGTTTTTGGAGGACCCCCAGTGGAAGTAAATGCCTTGCACTTTCAAAAGCCTCAATACCAAAACACCTTCATCCTAAGGTATAATGAACACCCAGGCTTCTGTTGGAAAGATTAAGAACAACGTAGCCAACCACCGGGACAAAATCCTTACCCCCATCAGAACTACCAAACCCGTAACTAGTTCTAAACCCAACACATCCAATACCAACATCCACCGGTCCATTTTCAACAAACCATCCCACGTACAAAATATCCCCTTGGGATAGACCAATCTTTTCAAGCACTAACCCAAACTATTCCACAAATCCTATGATAAAAACTGTGCAAACAAATGGAAAGGATGAACTCAGAAGTATCTTCCCTTAAACAAGAACATCAAACTATCAAAATTGGAAAGGTAAGCATGACTATATAAGCTATTCCACAACAAATAGTAAGGGTAGAGTCATGTTGCACTCAAAAAACTCATGAACAACTAAAGGTTGGGACTATTTTAAGAAGTGGGAAATCAATTGAGAAACCTGAACAACTAATTCAGAACCCATCCAAAGATTCAAACTTGGGTGAAAATTCAAATGAACCAATTGATCATACTGAAAAACATGATAACATTGTCGAAGAAACAACTCTTCAACAAACAACCCCACTACCTTCACCATTTCCTCAATGCATGAGGGGGAAAAGCAATCCTTAATTGAGTGAAACATTGAGGGTAATATTCTCACAAGTCAAGTTGAACATTCCTCTCCTCGATGCAATCCAAACCATCCCTTCCTCCTCAAAGTACCTTAAGAACATGTGCACTTTCAAAAGAAAATTTTCACATAAAAACCATGTCCTTTTGGCTGCTAATGTGAGTACCACCATTCAAGGGACCATTCCTATTAATTTGAAAGACCCGGGTTGCCCTTACATCAATGTTGAACTAGGAGAGAAAAAAATTGTCAAGGCCTTGTGTGACCTAGGTGCTAGTGTCAATATCATTCTCTATGTTGTGTACTACCAGTTAGGCCTAGAAGAGCTACATCTTAGATCTGTCACACTTCAACTTTCTGATCGTAGCAATAGGGTTCCAAAGGAGATTTTAAAGGACATTCTGGTAAAGGTTGAAAACTTCATCTACCATGCTGAATTTATTATCCATAACAACCATCCAATGTTATGAAACAAGGAACAAACCCCAATCATCCTTGGTCATATTTTCCTTGCAATAATCAACTCTATTATTCGAGTTCAAAATGGGAACATGACCATCACCATTCGAAACACGAGTCTAGACTTGAACATTTATAATGCAAGCTCACAAATAGAGGATGAAAAGGAAATTCATGAATCAAACATGATAGGAAACATTGATAATGAATCCATAGAACATCAAGGAATATTTGATGGATGTTTAAGTCAGGATGAGATTGATTTCCTTTGTTCACCTGAAGGAAGTTTATCTCCTTGGCTTGAATCATATTTAAATTGATCTTATGATGAAGTATTAGTCACAAAAATCAGTGAAACATTTCAGGAAACCACTTTCAAGGTGACCACTCTAACTTCCTTCGCAAAATCTAATCAAGGTAATATAGTATATGAAACTTCTACATGTGCGGAATCAATCCTATCTAAAACTCTAGGAAAAAAATTGATCTTGATCTAATGTACCAATATTCTTCTGAAATTATGAACAAACCTGATCATGAATAAAAGGAACTTCCCACTACTGTCAAGTATGCCTTCCTAGGGGACAATCAAACACATAATATTGTCATTTATTCTTCTCTTGAATCAAATCATGAGAGGATTACTCTAGATGTCCATAAAAAACCTAAGAAATCCATTGGTTGGACCCTATCTGATATTCCTGGGATTATCCCACTTATTGGGACTCATAGGATTGTTCTGGAATCTAATTAAAATTTATACCATCAAACTCAATGATGACTCAATCCTAATATCATGGAGGTAGTTAAGGAAGGAACTTATGAAATTGTTAAAAACTGGTATCATCTATCCCATAACTGAGAGTGATTGGGTGAGCCCAATCCAATTGGTTCCAAAGAGGGCAGGAATCATAGTGATAACTAATAAGGATGAAGATATTCTTACAACTTGGGAGAGTAGTGGCTAGAGAGTCTGCAACGACTATAGGAAGCTAAACTCATTTACAAAGAAGGACCATTTCCCCTTACCATTAATTGATCAATTCCTTGAGAAAGTCACAGGTAATTCCTTCTACAATTTCTTATATGGGTACTTGGGGTATAATCAAATTGAGGTCTCCATAGAGGATCAAGAGAAGACTACATTCACATATCAATTTGAAACCTTTTCCTTCAAACACTTTCCCTTTGGGTTATGCAATGCCCTGGGAACCTTCCTGCGGTTCATGATGTGAATATTCTCAAACATGATATGGGATTTTATTGAGGCCTTAATGGATGACTTCTATGTGTTTGGGGATACATTTGTGGGATGTCTGAGGAATTTGGAGAGAGTCTTGTCAAGACGTGAAGAAAATAATGTAGTTCTAAACAAGGAAAAATACCATTTCATGGTTAAAGGGGGACTAGTTCTAGGGGATCTGGTCTCATGTAGGGGGATTTAAGTTAATAAATCCAAGGTTGACATCATTAATCACCTTACATCACCCAAAATTATCAAGGAAGTGATGTCTTTCATAGGACAGTCTGGTTTCTATAGAAGATTTATCTAGGAATTTAGTTCAATCTCCTATCCCCGTTGCGATCTCCTAGTAAATGATGCACCATTTGATTGGATAGGAAGCTGCAAGTGGTCATTTTCAACCCTCAAATCCTCTATGACCTCACATCCCATTATGAAATATCCAAATTGGAACCTACCTTTTGAACTTATGTGTGATGCCAATGACTTTTCTATAGAAGTTGTGTTAGGACAACATTGCAATAAAACTCTTTATGCCATTGCTTATGCAAGAAAACCCTTAAATGATGCCCAATTCAACTACTCCACCACTGAAAAAGATTTTATTGCTGTTTATTTTTCCTTAGAGAAATACAGGTCCTATCTCTTAGGATCACCCATCATTGTCTTCACTAGCCATTCATCCCTAAAAAACCATTTCCCAAAAATAGGTTGATAAGGCTAGACTAATTTCGTGGGTCCTTATCTTACAAGAATTTGACCTCACAATAAAGGAAAAAAAGGTGTTGAAAATGTTAAAGATGATCACCTCTATAGTATGGAATTCAAGGTCAACTCAAATCACATTTCTGTGTCTGATCGATTCCCTGATGAACACCTATACTATGTGAGTGTTTTCCCTTAGTATGCTGAAAAAGCCAACTTCTTAGTTACCGGATTCATTCCCAAATTCTTAGGGACTCAAGCTCGAATTTAATTACTTTCTGATGTTAGGAACTACGTTTTTGATGATCCATACCTCTATATGTTTTTCCCTGACCATGTCATTAGGAGGTGTGTCCCAGAATTTGAAAAAGATTCCATCCTTAAATTCTGTCATAGTGTGGCATGTGAAGGTCACTTTTCCTCTAAGGAAACTTTTTCTGTGCTTCATCAGTGTGGTCTCTTCAAGAACAACCTCTCAAGGGACTCCTACACATTTTTTCAAAGATATCCTTAGTGTCAACAAGTAGGGTCCATCCTAAAAAGGAATCAAATTCCTCTCACTCCCATCTTAGTAATTGAAATCTTTGAGTGTTGGGGAATCGATTTCATGGGTCCCTTCCCAAACTCTAGGGGATATCTATACATCCTTTTAGCTATAGATTATGTCTCCAAATGGGTTGAGTCCATTCCAACAAAATCCAATGATCAAAAAACTATGATTAGATTAATCAAGAAAAATATCCTCTCTAGATTTGGAATTTCTATGGATATCATTATTGATTTTGGAACTCATTTCTGTAATTGTCTTTTCTCAACACTCATGGAAAAGTATGGAATTTCTCACAAAGTTTCCATTTATTACCACCCACATACCAATGGTATAGCTGAGTTATCCAATCGAGAAATCAAACAAATTTTTGAGAAAACTGTTAATCCATCTAGAAAATATTGGTCAAGAAAAGTCTTAAATGCTCTTTGGGCCTATCGAACCACATTTAAAACCATTTTAGGAATGTCCTAATATAGGTTGGATTATGTCAAAGCATGACATTTACTGGTGGAAAATGAACATAAAGATTTTTGAACAATTAAGAAAATGAATTTTGACCTCTCATTGGCCGGAACAATAAGGAAATTAGATCTCAATGAACTTGAGGAACTTAGGATGGAGGATTATGAAAATTCAAGGATCAATAAAGAAAAAGTACAATCCTACCAATCTTGAAACCTTAAAACCAAACACGTTGAACTGGGAAAACTTATTCTTTTGTATAATTCTATACTTCACTTACACCCTAGAAAATTGAGGTCTATATGGTCATGTCTATACATAGTGCATAAGGTGTAACCCCATGGGGATGTTGAAATTCAAGATCCCACCAACAGTCAAACATTTAAAGTTAATTTTCCTAGAGTCAAACCATTCATAGAACCATTCATAAAACATGAAGTTGATGAAGAATTGTGTGAAAATACGTTAGATGAGGTAAATAATTAATTTATTAGGGGTCCAAGTCAAGGAAATGACGTTAAACAAAGCACTGCATGGGAGGAAACCTATGGTTTTCAAGTTTCCAATCATTTTTTTGATTTAATCAACTTTATATGTCAAATAGGATTAGTGTATCACTTTGATATAATTTTTTTTTCTACCTTAGACTGTTGACCTATTCTTATCTAATGAGTTTGGATGGGTATGAAAGGGGAGAACCATTTTCATCCATGTAACACGGTGTGATCTCTGAGTACTACCTTACCAAGAAATTAAAAATAAGACAATGTATCATCAGTCGATTAAAAAAAGGAAAACCATAAAAATGACCAGACTTGGTATTAAATAAATTGTTGTTTTGTTTGTTTTTTCTAGTTTTTTCTTGTTTTTATGGTTTTGGGACTATTTTTGGGTGATTCATATTTAATCAAGGAGGTTCCTACATCTCCTATGAGATCAAAGAGTGATTTGGGGGAACCAAAATCATCATTATGAAGCCACAATGTGAACTTGTTCCATGCCCTTTCCAACTCATCCCCCCACACTTTCTCCTCAATTTTATTTTTATGAAACTAGGGACAATTTCATTCTAATTTTTGGGGTGTGGAAAAAAATGTTTGTTAAAAAAACAATGAGAAAAAAAGAATTAAAATTACTCTATCATTCATATAATAATATCTTTGCTTACATTAAAACTACATATCAAATTACTTTTATTTCCTTGACACTTAATTTAATTCATGATAACGTTTACAGGAATTGATTTTGGAATTTTGGTTTTCCAATGTGAATTTTCATCATTTTTATTTTCATCTATTACATCAAAATTCCACAATGCACATCCTCTAGACTGTGGGGGTACTAATTTGAATACTCGGGATCCCATAATAAAAATAATTGGATGGTTTTATTTTTATGAATAATATGAGTATTAAAAAAATAAAAAAAAATAAAAAAAATAAAAAAATAAAAAAAATAAAATAAAAATTTGGGTGTAGAACAATGGATTGATAAAATGCGAGGCTTTCTACACTTGGGGATCATGACTCCAGAGTAGTCTATCCCTGATATTTTCAATTTATCTTTATTTATGGTAATATGATTTTTTTTTGATCAAGTTAACTTGAGATAATGCCCGAGTACGTGGGATTCACTTAGTGCCCTTAGGACATTGAGCCTGGGAGTCACCGGAAAAGTCTTGATGCATGAGTTAATTTGATTAACTGCAATATCGATTTAAATGGAAAAATTGCAAAAAAATAAAAATAAAAAATAAAAAAATATTAATGAATACTCATATTAGGATTAAATTTTATTCCACCTAGTGCTTCCATGATTTCTCCCTTGAATGAAAATGAACCCCCATATCTATTGTGATTAACAACACATCATTTCACTTAATTGAGTTGGATGAAGTATGATGATGGATTTGATCAAAGAAATAGGATTGGGATTGGGACATTCTTTTAAATCTATCTTATTATAAATTATTTTGATAGGTTATAAAGCTATATTTATGTGTGGTTTACATTGTGAGCACTCTTTGTTATAATATGTTTGAAAAAAAGAATTCCAATATAATCTTCGATTTTTTTTCTCGGGACTAGAAAATATCAAGTTGCGGGGTGTGATTAAACAATAAAAACACATATGTTAATTAAATTTTAATGGTATTAAATGTTCATTTTTGATCTTATGGGTCTGAGTTAGTGGATTTTAATTTTGAATATCCATTCTAATCATTTGTGCACTTCATGCCTAATGTACACCAATTTAGGCCCAATGATTTATATGATTTTATGGAATATAATTATTCATATTTAAATATGATATTTTGGGAAATGGATATAAACATCAATATGAAAAATTTTCATTCTGGTTGAAAAGGAGGATTCATAAAGGATATTGGTGATATTTGGTGATAAAAGGAAACAGTTCTGGAGAAGGAAGATTGGACATCAGCCCACTGATGTGAATATGGGGCCCACAATACAAGACTAATTAATCCCAAATTTATTGGGAATCTAGGATAAATGTAGTGTAAAAAATAATTCATTAGGATCCAGTACTAATACGGCTTCCATGGTGGTTATTAAATCGGCCAAAATAGAATATCAAAATTTGGGCCGGAATCTGCAGCCCATAATGTTAACCCACTAAGGAGTCCATACCACCTGATCCACAACTCCAAATGTGCCCAAATTTTACAAGAAGTTAAGAGGCATATGGGGATCCATTTGTCTCTTATATTGACCACTCTAAGTAGGCCATCTAGAAGGTCCTTTCGATGCGTCTGTTCAGTGGATGCAAGTTGGCTTCCACTTCAGGTCATAAGAGGGAATCAATTTTTATTAAATACTTTCCACCACCCTAAGGCCTAAATTAATTTAATAATTGGGAATAAACTTATTGAGGCTTTTCTGAAGGCTTCCAAATTTCCTATTTAAGGAAGTGGTGGTGATTGGGAAGACATATCTTGTTTTTTTAATGTTATTATGCCCAAGTTTTGTTGTATTGCTTTTAATTTCCACGTAAGTTTTTTTTGTATTTCTATGTTCTCAATCAACATATTTCTCTTTTACTCTTCCCATTTATTTCATTAAATATCTATAATCACAAAGCACAGTGATAACTTTGTTTTGTGGTGAATTAGTTCACACATAGGTTTTAATTTCATTCACACAGACGGAGGAGTGCTTGTTATTTTCACGGTTTAATTTTCTTCAATCGAATTATTGTAATCCATCTTCTTCCCACCATTGAGAGTATACCATCAATGGAGGGATAACCGTTTAATGGGTTGATCGTAGGAAGATGTAAAGGCTGGATTTAATGTTATTTTTTGAATGAATTGTTGTTAATTGGTTAATTAATTCAAGACTTCCATTCTTCAGTTATTTCCACTCTTCATCTTCACTGTGTTTGAGGAAGCTAAATCCAAGTACTAAAATGAACATATTCCTTTGAGAGATCATGAATTTGGTTCTATAAGTGTGTATTGGATTAGTAATTGAGTTTAGTTAGCATCAAAATAGAAAATTATGAAGGTAGTGTTATTTTTGAGAATCTATTCATCAAGAATTAATAAAACCAAAATTGTTTAAAGATATAAAATTTATTCAACTCATCCAGAGAATAATCCTAAGATGAAACAATTTTCATTAAATAGAATTCACTTAATTTTATTAGTGTTCTTCAAAACATTCTAAAATCAAAACCATGTTGGCTACTTCATAGAAAAAAATCCATCTCTTAGGTTGTGTATTTAAAGTATCTTCTTAGGTCTCAGTGGATTCAACAACCCAAGCTAGACTACTAGGGTCGTTATACCTTCATGTCTTCGGTAAATTTGGGCATTAATTAGTATCTTTTAGATTGGTCAAAATGGATGAAATAAGTATCATTTCGATGTAAATTTTATTTATAATTTAATTATAAATTATATGTTAAAATACCCTAAGTTGGAATATCCTATGGTTGAATTCATCAAGTTATAGTGATTTTATCCAAAGAAGCAGATGACTAGTATTTTTGGGCATAGACCTAAACACGTCCACTGCGCCCTATAACAATATATATATATATATATAGATATATATTAATTATTTAAAAAAATACATACACAAATATTTATTTTATGTATTTATATGTTTATATGTTTAAATCCAGTTTTTGAAAATATAAAAAAATTTTGCCTGAAAGAATTATATTTAAGGGGTGTCTTAGAAGCGTTACATCAAAGGGGTTAGGTCATAGTCCTTATATAATAGCCCCAAACCCAAAATATTGTATGTAGTGTTAAAAACCCAATATTTAAATTTTTGGTTTTGATACCGATAAACATGACCCAATTTTTTCTATTCAAAACATATATAATCAAACAGAATTATTGGATCACTTATATACCCAAATAACTTTTAGGTTTAGAGTTCTAGGGGAATAGGAAAAAATCATACATAAAAATACATAGGTTTTTGGTGATCATTGTTCTTACTATACTCATGTTTTCTAATTCCACATTAAGACTTCATCATTATCCATATAAAACCCCCCTATACATATAATTATTATAATATTTATTTATTACCTAGGTAAATGGAAAACATAATAAGGGTGCGTTAAAATTCTTAGTAAGGGTAAAAATAATCATATATAATTAAATGTTGTTAGTGATCATTGGATGAGAAAAAAAATGCGATGACATGATTAGGGAACATGAGTATAAAATAAGATAATTCACATCCATATAAAAATGGATCATAAATCCCATGATTTGAAATAAATATTTAACATAATATAGGTTCCTTATAATTAAACAATTATGATCCTGGTGAAAATAATCCATGGGTAGAGTATCTATTAAAAATCATAGAGAGTATTAAAAAATTGTCTAGGTATCTTGGGACATTAGATATTTATCATGTAACACCCCATTAGATAATTCTCATATCTCATAGGAGTAACCTATAATCGATGACAATCATTTTATTTTGGGAGTAATTTATAATTAGTTAACTCTGCCCCTTTACAATATTAATTGGAGAGATATAACAGATCCACCTATCCTTGGTTTATAATGTAACCACCCATCCATGGTTCATAACATAACCAACCATCTGAGGTTTATAAATTAACCACCATCAGTCATTAATAAAATTTTCCATGTACCATAGAATGAAAAACATTAAAAACCCTTCACTTTTCCATATTACACCCTTAAAAATGACTATTATTCCTTTTTTAGTGTGATTAGCCCACGTAAAAGAAAACTATCCCCTGAAAATCTTGTTTAGGAAATTGTAGGCCATCCATATAAAGATTAAGGATTTTAAAATTAGAACATATCCTCATTAGAGTATAGTAAAACAATAATAGATATTTCCACAGAGTAAAAGTTCATTTAAATGAAAATTTAATACATTTTTTGAAAGTAGGAAAAATATCCAATTATATTGATAATTTTATAAATAATAATTCCAAGAATATCAAGAAAAATATTTTATTAAAAAATAATGATGGAAAATTATAAAATGTATTTCAAATAAATGAATATTAATGATTACGGGAAAATCCACTCATTTGACTGAAACTTCACTTCTTATTAATATAAAAACCAAAATAGGGTTCGATGAAGGTGGGGATAACATGATGTAAACTTGGGGATTCAACATGAATAAAAGTATTACAGTCTTAGGGGATGGATTCGAGACAATGAAAATTATTAATCCTCTTGCTAGGTCTTTTATGTCTAGATAAGTCATCCACTATGAAATCCCATTCTCTCAATGTGTCTCAAAAATCAATGCCTTTTTCCAATATTAATATGAAATCCTTGATAAGGTAAGAGAGATCCCTGGAATAAGAGTTATTTCTTCTAAGGAACCCAACCAACACATAAGAATCTGATTCCACCATTGAAATGTTGAGATTAAAAAGATCACAAAGAATGAGATCAATGTGCATGGCTCCCTCTATCATTACAATGGATGTAACCAAGATATAAAAGATTATGAAACCGAGGAGAACAAAACCAATATAATTATATACCAGAAAACCCCCATGTATAACACAGTGCATGTAGTATCCTTTGATGTCCAGTTTGATCCCTGAACTCGGAGGAGCCCATCTAAGGCATCTCCGATGACAAGAGCTACCGCTTTTCAGTAGAGAAACAAATGGCCTCAACAAGATATCCCTTTATGAAACCATATGAAATGATCCATAAATAAGGGAGGATATTCCCTCCACTAGTGACTTAACATAATCGTTCATCTGAATATGAGGAGACCTTTTTCCCTTCCTGTTAGAGATCTTGGAATCCCAGATGGTCCAACACACTATTGTGAAAATCATAGCACAAATATTAATTTCTTGGAGAACCTGTTCGACACCCTATAACTAAAAAAAGAAAATCCTAAATGGTATCCCATTTATGATTGATCCCCATGAACTTTCTAGCCATTCTTTATAGAATCCGAGCATAGTATACTCAAAAAAAGAGATTCCAAACAGATTCTAAACAGGGAGATGTGAAACACGAGAAACAAAACACTAACTGGACCCCCTTATTTTGTATATTATCATCCTTGGGTGAAACCTGGTTCCTCATAAATCAAAAAAGAAGTATAATATAATAGATATATCCTTACACCAAATCTTGGAATCCAATTCATTTGTTTCATGGTTTTCATTCATCCACATACTAAAAGCCTTACTACAGAAATTCTCAGATGAAGAGACTAAGAACACACACCTATTAGGTTCATTCACCATTTGTATACCCACTTCCAACACTTTCTATTCATCATTTATCACTAATTTGATGAATTTAGGATAAAAGAAATATTATCTATAAGTAACAACATGCACTGTTCACCCCCAAAAAATAGCGGATCAATACCTACTCATTTCTCCTTCTAATAGATGACCTCATCTTGAACCACAAACCATATTAGCTTCGATGGGGGATGATATATATGGCCAAACATGCTTCTATCATATTTTAACAACCTCCGGGGTTCTTCATACCAATATCCCTAGTTCCCATCATACTTCTTGTGTATAACTCGCACCCAAAATAAACTATCGTACAAAATTTCTCAAACAAGATTAGCCTATATGGATTTCATGGAAGCGATAATGATATATAAATTAACCCCTGGCCTCAGTTAGTTTTTCCAAACTCTTACATGAGGCCCAATGGAGTCTATTATCATGATTGGAATACCAAATAAAGGCTGTGAATATTTTGTCAATCTTGTCGATGGTTTCTTTGGGGGGTTTTATGATCGAAAGAACATGAATAGGTATACATTTGAGGAAACTATTAACTAGAGTGATCCTCCATAAAAAGGATAAGAATCAATTTTTCTAGTTAAAGGTATATATAGTAATCTTGTTGATGATATTATTTAACACATCCAACTAAATTCCACCATCTAAGATAAGTTCTCTGTGGTAATCCATTAGGAAAGAGTATTTATGAATTCCATGTTTACCCTTAATAGAATTCTTGCACCTGATAGAACACTTTTTGGACAAGAACACAATTCTTTTGGTGTTATTGATTCATTTCCCACTCCAAAAAAACATAGGAAACCATAATATTTTTGAATTTGTCAATGTACCTTTCCCTTCCATTAATAAAAAACAACATGTCTTCAACAAACATAAGTTGTGTTACCATTCCATTCCCACCTTTGTGCGGAAAGATATTTCCTTCTTTCAAGACACATTTAAGATTCATTGAAAGGTACTCTTAATCCAAAATAAAAAGGCTCGGTGAAACTAGTTCACCTTATCTCAGGAATCCCACAGATTGTGGAAAACCAAACACCTTACTCGTGATGGAAATAGATATACAATGCAAAGTGTATCATCTAAAAAAGGTATCACAAACCCAATACGAAAATCCAAAGTGTCTCATGACCTTGATAATATAACTCTAATCAGTTTGATAATAAGCCTTATACATATACACTTTATTTATGATATTATAACCATTAGTAATTTTATAATTTTCAACAACCATATCTTGTGAAATTCCAATGATCCATTGGATTCTTTTTCCTTGAAAAAAACCACGTTGTTCCTCATAAATGTTCCATAGTAAGAGATTACCCAATATTCTATTAAGAAGACAAGAAAAAATTATAAAACAAAAATTAAAAATACATATAGGTTTATATTGGTTGAGAGTTGAAGGTTTCCAAACCATTAGAATGAGATCGATTATAAAAGAACACAACACTCTATTAAGAGAAGCTCCTTTAAAAATATATTTCATCACTTTTACTACATGAACCCTCATAGTATCCCAAGAAGAAACATAAAATATCCTTGGGAACCATTCAGGTCTAGGAGATCATTTTTGATTTATGATGAGAATCACTTATTTGATATCTTATTCATATGTAATGACAAACGAGAACTCATTCTCCTGAACTTGCAACAAATAAATAATACTGTTCATAAATATACCTTCTCTAGACACTCCAAGATGCGTTCCCTTCATTAGATAAGTTTTACCTCAGCAACAGGTTATTTAAATGATAAACCAATTGATATACCAGCAAATCAATATCATTAAATGAATCATCCTCGAGCCAGAGAATGATCCTACTGGAAAATTTTCTCTCCGTCATTCTTTCCTAGATAAAGGTAGTGTTATTGTATCCCTCTTTGAGAAAAATGGCTGGAGACTGATATCTGTTGTTCCTTTGAATCTCCATCAATATTGACACCAAAAGATTTTGTTTTTCCACTTAAATGATGATGGAATAATGATACTAGTAATCTTGAATACTCTATTCAAGCTTATCAATGTTCTCATTTAAGTGATCTAGGCTTGAGGGGTGTGTTCTATTCAAGGGAAAATAATGGATATATTTTTTAGGATCAATTAATTGTTCAATAATCTAGTCCAAGAGAAACCTCAAGCCTGTCGATCCCATGAACTTTTCATATCCTAAAGGAAACCATAATTCTAGATCTTTGTTCTAGAATAGAAAAACCACTTACTCTATAATCCCCCCTCCCTTGTTGCAATATTAAAAATTATAATCTAACAAAGAGTAAGTGATATGGGAAAATAATTCCTATAGAACCATGTGAACACCTTTAAGGATTGAAAGGTAGTGATCAAGACTGTACCAGATTCATTTTCTTCCTCTTCGATTTTTTCTACATGTATATTTGGATTCAGAAAACCCTAGATCAAAGAGATCCTTAAGTGAGATATTGTCCCAAATGTTCTACATCACCTAGCTGAATAAAATTGATCCTCCCTTCTTCTCATAGTCTTCCAAAATTGGGTTGAAGTCCCCTCCAATGAACCATGGTATGTTACCTACCTATAAATTGGGGAGATAGTGCCAAAGATCCATTCAATCTGATACATCACACCTTGTACTGAAAAATGAGAAAAGAAATACAATGTTTCTACACATTACCTTCATAGGGACGTGTTGAGAAGAAATTTCCACACATTCCATGGATGGAATATTCTTCTAAAAAATAAAAATATTCTTATTTCATGTATATCCATGTAAAAAAATCATAAAACCCATAATGTGAGCAACATATCCAATTTTAATCTCATACTGTCTTGGATGTAGAATCACCACCAGGGAAATATGAAGTCTAAAATATTAATTAGAAAATAATTCCCATTTAACCCTAGCACCCAAGCCTAGTGAATTTTTTATAATGATGTAATAAATTTAAAGAATAATGGATGAGGTCTTGGAACCACTAAACATGGTCATATTGGAAGATGAAGAAGAATAAAGAACCTATTTAGACTTTGATCGAGTAGGACAAGAACCATTCTTCGAGGAAGCATTGAATATGGAAATACATTAGAAGTTTGAGAGGCTACCAGATCATCATGAAAACCATAATACTTACCTGAATAAGAAGTTCCATCAAATTATGACACTTGAGATGGAAAATACGACATCACCTTCCTCATAGATGAAAAAAGGACCAGTGAGGAGTTATCAACCAATTCAATGAAGGAAAATAGATTTTTCAGTTAGTGATGAGGTAAGATAAAATTTACCCCTGCTACCTCTAAAGGCTTCTAGAAAACCTTGATAGGTACCTAAACCTTCTCCTCAATGGTTGAACCCAAGGCTATCCCTGGCAGGAATCAGGGATGAAGGGGAGATGTTATTTGGAGAAAATAATGGGATAACTATAGGTTTAAAGGAAAGCGAAAGCATGCGATGTGAATTTCCCAAATTTTCTATTCCCATATTCAATGATCAATATGATATCTACACAATGATAAACTCAATGTTTAGAAAAGTTGAATCAAAGAAGGTAGACAACATGTATCATTCCAGAACTAGAGAGAGGATCATTTAATATTATTTATAATTAATTTAGATAAATAAGAATTACCTTGATGGAATTATTTATTTATTGATGTTTATGAAAACAGATCTATGATGCACCGCCATTGTGTTGTAAGAATCAACTTTATATTCCCTCTAGTGGTGATTCAAATGTGTCCCATGAATCTCTAGATACCATCGATGGAATCTCCGGTTACTTGCATGACATATCCTTGTGGTTGTGTCTTATGACTTTGATCACTATAACATTTTATTCTAAGTAATTCTACTTGATCTAGTGTAGGAATATTGTTCTTTATTATTGGGAGCGGTCATGGAGAAGAGATTCATCAAGGTCTTGAGAGAATTCCCCAATTCCATTCTGCATATCCCAAACAAATGAATTTTCATATTGAGAAAATTAAAAAAATGTGTTTATACATCACTAGGGTTAATATAAAATAATTTCACATGTTCCCTTAATTAATTATTAAATCCTAAAAAAACACCATTTCAATTGTCAATATTAATATAATAATTTCTCTATATGCACTTATCCTATGAATTAAAATTAAATATTATTTAATTAAAAAACATTCATTATTTATTATTTTCTCACCAGACCTAAAATCTCTGTATATAATTCCTCAATAATATTTATCAGACCTTGAATAATGTCAAACTATTTATTAAATAAATATAACTACTTTATTTTCTAATAAATAAATAAATATTATATTCAATAAATATAAAACAAATATTTATTAAATATGTTGATTACATTATATTCTCTCAAATAACTGGTGACAAAATTAATGCGATCAAGGAAACATGAATAATTATTAAACCACATGTGAGAATAATATTTACTCAACTTTTTAAATAATAAATAATAATATATTATTTAATTGATATTCTAGATACACTTATTATGTGACCCTCTAGGACTATTTCTTAGTGGCATTAGGCAAAGCATCTTACATTACAAGGTCAATGTATAAAAATACCCCAAGACACCCATAGAGAAATATGTTAATGCTAAAATGACATATTACCTTATATAGAGGCTTACTTGTAATTTAATCCCTTCATCACAATATCTTAAATCAAGCAGGTTTCATGTTAGTGTAATCAACCTATGTTCTCTATGTCTTGTTTGTTGACTTTTCAGAAATAGAACTTGCCTATAGAACACTATAGGCATAGATTTATTTAGGATATATAATTTCCATAAAATTTATTGAGATACTAACTTCTTTTAAATAACTAAATGGATAAATCCTTTTCACATTATTCATTAATGAAATACTACTCGTGACACACCCCATATATCTTACCTCAACGTGGACATCTATCATCACAGTTTTTGTTCATACATCAAAGTAAGTGACTCATAAGAACCATTAATAATAATATAATAGTTTTAGGATCAATACACAGATCCGAAGATAAGGTCATCAAATAGCACATATAAATGTAGATTTCCTACTAGCTGGTTTTGTTATCATAATATCTTACAGGATATTACCAAGGGAATAAACCATGATAAGGTGCCTCAAATTCTAATGAATCTCCACCCATTATATTCTATATCATTTGTGTCACCTAAATTATATTATTTGGCTATAGAAAATATATTTAATAATAGTTTCGCAACACTTATGGGTTCTCATCATAGCGGGGAACTGCTATGACCTTTTAGTGTGAAATCTTCTCTAGGGAAATTGTCACATAATATGTTACATAGATAAACAATCATAATGTGATAAGAAGTTTATTAATATTCATAAATATGAATACAAATTATCATAAAGTACATAGAAGTTGGTTCTAGGGAACTGAATCCAATAGAATCCCACTTTCACTAGAGCCAAATACTAATAAATTTTAGTCTATTATCTCTCAAATGATAATTAGGATTCTATTGAGATATGCCTTTAGTTAAGGGGTCCAAGACATTATCCTATGTGGGTACCCTGTTTACTACTTCATCATTATTTTGATAAAAGTCACTTAAGAGGTGATTCGTCGATAGTATGTGATTTATCAGTTTGTGTGACCTGGGATCTTTCGAAAGATCCACCATTGTACTACTATCACAATACAGTGTGATATGGCCTTTAATTCTAGGTACTCCATCAAGATCATAGATAAAGTTCCAAATAGATTCATTGGCTGCATCAGAAGCCACCATATACATGGAATCCACTATAGGATCAATGAAAACTGACTACTTTGAAATTTTCCAACTTAGAGCTCCTCCATTGATAGAAAAAACACATCCTTAATGAAACTTCAGATCATTTTGATCTATCTAAATACTAGAATCATTAAATACCCCGATAACCCTTTCCTCGTCTACTCCATACACCAGGAACATATCATTTATTCTTATCAGATACTTAATGATAGCCTTAACAACATTCCAATTCTATTCTCCCAGATCTACTCTATATCTTCCTAACATGATCAATGAAAATGAAAAATCATGTCTGGTAAATATCATGGAATACATGATTGATCCTATAATTGAAGCTTATAGAATCTTATATATTACCCTTCCTCAATTTGTGTTTGAGGACACATTTTATTAGAATGATATAAACCATGTTTAACTTGAACCAATCCCCCATTGGATTATTCTATACCAAATATCTTTAGTATCTAGTCAACATATGCATTTTGAATTAGTCCAATAATCGTCTTAGATCTATCATGAATGATCTTCATCTCTAGAATAGAGGCTTATTTACCTAAGTTACTCTTGGAGAAACACTTTTTTAACAAGTCCTTAATAGACTATAAGGACTGGTATGTCATTTTCAATAATTAATATGTCATAAAAATATACTACTAGGATAACAACCTCAATGCACCTAAAGTTATTGTAAACACATGGCTCACATTCATTCATAATGAAACCAAATTCCTTTACGGATTCATCGAATCGAATGTTCCATGACCTAGATTCTTTATTCAATCGATAAATGAATCTCTGTAACTTGGAAATATTTTTACCATCACCTAGAGTCACAAACCATTCTGGTTATGTCATATAGAAATCTTCCTGAAGGATCCCATTAAGGAATGAAATTTTAACATCCATCTACCAATTCTCATAGTCATGGTACGTTTCTATTGTAAGTATAATTATAATGGATTTAAACATGGAAATGGGGGATTTTTTTATCTTAGTCAATTACATGGCTTTGTTTAAACCCTTTTTCCACTGTACACGCTTTATAGGTATTTACATTACCTTCGATGTCCAGTTTCCTCCTGAATACCCATTTCCATCCAATAGGCTTTACATCAGTTGGCACATCAACTAGAACCCAAAACTGGTTATGATGTATGGAATCTATTTCAGAATTCATTATTTCTTTCCATATTACAACTTCTGAGCTCTCTACTACCTATTTATAGGATATAGGTTCATTATTTTCAACCAATAATGAATCACCATCTTTGGTGAATAGAAAACAATATATTTTCGGTTCTCTTACCTCTCTTATGCTCCTATAAAATACTTATCTTTTAGGAATTACTTAATCCATGTGTACCGTTGTAATATTTTCCTATAAAAAATCTTGTGTATCTTGATAATCAACTTCATTGAAGTCAATCTTGCTCCTAATATCCATTTTTAGGACGTTCTCCCCCTCAGGAAAGAAGACTTTTCCAATGATAATCACTTTTTTATCTGAGGGGTTATTTAGTTAGTATCCTATTTTTTCCTTGGGATATCCTATAAAAATAAAATTTCTTCATGAGGTTGCTAGTTTTTTTTCCTAATAAGGCCATAAGAAATGTATCAAATCCTTATACACATTTAGGAAACAAATTTTTTTTCTTCACACTCCATAACTCAAATGGAATTCCATTTGATTCTTTTTTGGTATCTAGTATAATATGTATTCCATTGATTGTAATGGATATCCCCAAAAGGATAACGAATGTTCTTCATGAATCATCATTGAAATTACCATGTATAACAAGGTATGGTTACTCCTTTCACTAACATAATTCCACTATGGTGTGTAAGGTTAGGTGAGTTGAGATAGAATCCAAAACATCCATAAAAATTTAATGATCTCTTGGTTATGATATTCAATCCTCAATCTGATCGATGCTTTTTTATCTTCATTCCAAGTTGATTCCCTTCTTCATTATTGAATTCCTTTAATTTTCCAAGGACTTTTACTTATATCTCATAAACTTGATATAGCCATATCTAATCAATACAATTAGTAAAAGTTATGAAGTAAGAATATCCACCTATAGAATCTTCTCAAATACACGAATATTAGTGTTTACCAATCATAGAATAGCTGTGGGCATTTCAACCTGTCCCCCAGATGATGGTTTGGTCATTTTTCCTTGTAAAAAATCATGCCATATTTTAAGTCTATTTTTCTTAGATGAGACTAAATATCCAACTAGATGAAGATTTTAAAATTTCTTCTTATTACATGACCAAGATAGTGATTTTATAGCTAGGAGTTTTATGAGTTTGGTGAAGATGATTTTTTATCAATTTAAAACACTTGGTTTATAAAATTTAGTATATAAAGACCATTATTTAAATGTTCCATA
Source organism: Viscum album (assembly GCA_963277665.1). Taxonomy (NCBI): domain Eukaryota; kingdom Viridiplantae; phylum Streptophyta; class Magnoliopsida; order Santalales; family Viscaceae; genus Viscum; species Viscum album. The sequence continues at coordinate 1,890,742,939 of OY728122.1, read as the reverse complement.
CCATAAAATATGTTGTACTTATAAAAATAACAAATTTTATTTCAAAACTTGAAAATAAAACCGTCTGTATATTGGAATGGAAGAAATTATGTTCTTGGTAACCGTAGGTACATAATAATAATTTTTTAAAACCAAAATCATTCATTATTGAAATGAAATGTGGTAGTCACCAATGGCTAGGGAATCCAACCTCACTCCATTTGAAGCTCTCAGATCCCCCTCTAAATTAGAAATATTTAAAAATCCACTTGGTTCTTATATTTGGATACATAAATGAACACCAAAAGTTGTATTTAATACCCAATGTGTTGGTATTGAAATATAATTCTTGACAATGAATTTACCTTTATCATACCGTAGATTTTGGGTGCAGTTCCTCTTCAAGTAGATGGAATTTCCACATGAAAAACATGCTGCCTTATTTTCCTTTCCCTTCCTCTAGATCTTCCTCTTCTTGGAAGGATGAATCTTGGGAGATTCAGAATGTTTTTAGCTTTTAGGACCCTTTTAATTTTTCTTCCTTTTCTTATTCACCATAAGGATCAGGTGTTTATCGTGCCCCACGTCCTTATTCACTTGGAGAGTCAAATTAAGAAGTTCTATGAGCCTCTTATAATTATTTATCATATTATAATTGACAATAAAAATGGAGTAGTTCTTGGGAAGTGATGAAAGTATGAAATATATATACAACTCATTAGGGAATTCAATCCCTTAGATGTCTAAGAATTAAATGTATAACTTCTTCTTGACTATATGAGGCTCAACTGGAATAGAAAATTCAAACTTATTTGTAAAAAAAGCATTGGAGTTCGAGTACCTCTCTTGTATCTCCTTCTCTTGATATAGATCATGAAAGTGAGACATCATGATATATTTATCCTTATCTTCATGTTTCTTCAAAAGCTCACTGAACATTGATGATAACATGAATCACTAAACAACTGTAGCATCATTCCGATATTTCTCATAGAGAGATAGCTCTTCATCATTTTACTCATTACTAGATTCAATTGGAAAAGGTTCTTCTAGTACATATAATTTCCTTTTAGGTAGAAGTATAATGCACAATCGCATTTTCCACTCTTGGAAATTTGTGATGCTGATAAGTTTATACTTATCAAGTATGAATCACACTGATATTTTTATATTCAATTTAATGATAATTCTATAAATAATATGAGTATAATTTTAGTACTTTATCTAATAAAATTTAGACTAATAAATAAATATTAAGTTTTTTAGTCTCCAACTATTTTATAAAAACCTAATACTTGTCACCATTGGAATCATAATATCTTTTTTCTTGGTCATTTTAGTTGAATGGATCCATATCCCCCTTCTCATTACCCAAAATTTAGTTTGGTCAACCAACATGAATGGTTTTTGGAAGGCATTCCTTATACCAACTATATTAACTTCATTGTTCCTTGATATTTTTGGTGGACTCCCCAATTTTGAAATCATTAATTTAGATTTTCTCAGCCTTTTAATATCACTTACACCAATTACTACTTTGAAAGTTGACCCTTTATGTGAACTAAGTAAAGTAAACCCAAAAATACAAGTTAGTATTCCTCGATAATTAAAAACACCCTAACTTTTGCTGGTCATGAACTTTGAACTATAGTTCGATTTTAACTGATGTAGTGGAAGGATATACCAACATAATATATATAATTGGGAGATTTTATAATTTATGCATAAATTTACAATTATTATATTTATTACATGCTTTTTTATATTAATTGGATTTACATAAGTTAATAACCATGTCTTAGATAACATTTACGCATAAGCCAATTTATTTTAGTTTTATTTTTCATGCTCATTAATTTCATTAATTTATATGATCATAGAATAACGTCCATAATGGAATAACTATGAAACTAATAGAAATAAAATAATATAGTGGAATGATCATTATATTTTTTTAGTGTTTAGTTTGTCTATAGTTTGATAAACTAAACATTGGCGTAGGGGGAAAATAGCTTGAAGCATTTAAGATTCGTGTTTCAACTTTCCACCTATTCGCTAATATATCTATATTGGATTTGTTTCTCCATTAATACTAACATGAACCACCTCAAATAGATTGATATATCCATCCAGTACATATTATTTTAATCACATACATATGAGGGGAAAATGGTTTACGTAAAAGCAACCATGGGAATATAGGCCCTACATAATAAGAGGAGAGAAGGTATGCAGACCAACAATTTAATATTAGAAAATATTAAATGGAAACTAATCTCATAAAATGATATGGTATTTTCTCTTGATCACAAACATTCAAGTAGGAAATTTCACTTTTAATAAAACGAGCATTCAATTATTAATCATTCTTATTAAGATAAATTTCACTCGAATAAATTAATTATCATCTTTAAAGAATAAATTATTTTATCTTAATTATCATCTAAATTTACTTGGTATTTTCATCCATTATAATTTTAAACAAATTAAATTTATTTATTTAAAATAAACTATGTACATAAATGTACCATGTAGGAAATAAATTTAATACTCATCCAATTCTACACAGCATGTATTATTCTCGTATAATTTTTACTGTTAGGACATATTCAATACACAAAATATGACATAATTTCATGACATGTACTATCAAATTAATGATTACATGGATTACATGATTTTTGAGTCATGTTTTGTGCTTCAATTCACATAGATTAAAAATAGGAATATGACTCATACATGATATGATGAAATGAACATTACACAAATATTATTTAATCATTTTTTATATATAAATATTAAAACCCATCACATGGAATGTTCTATCAACTTAATGACCACATGTAAGAACATGTCTAAAGTTTTATGTAATTTAATTAATATGTTTTAATATTTTTTTAATTTTGTATAATTACCTGGTATGTACTAGTGAGCTAAATTACATGTATATCTCTGACTATCTATCCGAGGTACACACCTAGAAACTCAGTGTGTGAATCATACCATGAAAAAATGGAGTACACAATGTGTCCAGTGGGCTGCACACCATGGGATATCTGACTTACACAGTCACCAGTTAGTTAGGTCATGTATGGTAATACATAGCCCATCTGTGACTCAAAGGGACTACATTCCGTGAACATGGGATACACAGTGTGTACACTAGTTGACCATGGGCCACCATGTCATTGTCAACACATAGTGTAATGTATTTAATACACTACATGTAATCAATGTAATCATATGAATTAATTTCCAAATCAATTCTGTATTTATTAAACACATGTAAAAGATGTTTAATTATGATTTCAAGACATGTACTCCTATGTTGTCGTACCAGAATCCTTAGAACCTATATATGAGATATTCTATTTTAGTTTATTCATAAAATTAATCGTATTGATTAGATCAATGAGAAATGAAGGAAGAATAAATAGACCTCACAATTTAGATTAAAAGATGTGTAATTAATCATATTGATTAGATCTGTGATGTACCATCATTATGTTGTAGGAATCAAGTGAAAATTACCTCTTGCGGTGATCCATACATGTTCTACTTATCTCTAGACATTGCCAAATGAATCTATGTGTGCTTACATGGAATATAAAGATGTTTAATTAAATGTATTGATTAGATCTGTGATGTACCATCATTACATTATAGGAATAAAGTGAAAATTCCCTCTTGTGGTGATTCATACATGTTATACTTATCTCTAGACATTGCCAAAGTAATATATATGTGCTTTCATGGAATATAATTGTGCTTGAATAATCCAACTTTTATTACGATGAGAATTGAATCCAAATAATTCTCATTGATCTAGTGGAGGAAGATAATTCTTCGTTTAGGTGAGTAATCTTGTAGAAGAGTGATCTCAAGGGCCTGACATAATTCTCCAATTCTATTGTGAAAAACCTAAACAAATGAATTTTCCTATTGGGAAAATAAAATAATTGGGTTTATATATCGCTAGGGGTGAAATAAAATAATTACCTAAGTGTGCTTAATTATTTATTTAATCATATAGAAAAATATATGTCAAATAATAATAATATTATTATTATTTCTCAACATGTGCTTAACTTGTGAATTAAAATTAAATATTAATTAATCAAATATTATCCAATGTTTATTATTTTCTCACTAGACCTAAAATCCCAGTCCATCACTCCTCTATAATATATATGAGACCTTGAATAATGTTTATTTATTTATTTATTAAAAAAATATTACTTCATTATTCACCAATAAATAAATAAATATTATATTCACTAAATTATAAATTAATATTTATTAGATATTTCTCTCACGATATATTATCTCAAATAAATAGTGATGGAATTAACATGATTATGAAAAAATGAATAATTTTTAAACCATATGCAGGAATGATATTTATTCAAATTATTAAATAATAAATAATAATATATTATTTAGTTGAGATTCTGGATACACTTAGTGTGTGACCCTATAACACTCTTTCTTAGTGGCCTTTGAGAAAATTCCCTAAAGTCTAAGGTTATCATCATGCAACATGCCAAGGAATCCATAGGGAAAGAAGTTAATGATAATATGACATAATAATCATATATAAACTTACTATGTAATGTAATCCTTTTATCGATATATCACAAATCAAGCATATTGTGTGATGGTTCCAACAACCTATGTGCTCGATATCTCTTTATTTTAATTTCTAGATATAAAACACGCATATAGAACACCATGGTCAAGGATTTATTTAGGCTATATCATTTCCATCAAAGGACCTCATATATTAACTTCTTTTAAAAAAAATAAGGGATAAATCCTTTCTTGAATTATTAATTAATGCAATATTACTCATGACACACCAAACATGTCCTTCATCGCTGTGAACATCTATCATCACAGTTTTCATCAATACATCAACACACGTGACTCATAGTACTCATTAATAATAATCATAAAGTCTAAGGATCAATACACACATCACAAGATAGTAACATCCAATGACACATATAAATGTTGATTTTTTAATGGTGGGTCCGGTTCTCATAATATGCTATTGGATATTACCATGGTATTACACAATGAGAAGGTGCCTATAAGTCATATGAGTATCCAACCTTGATATCCTGTATCATTTATGTCCCTCAAATGATATCATCTTGCTACATAATATATATTTAATAATAGTTTCATAGAACTTCCAGGTTCTCATCATGGTGGAGAACTTTTATGATCATTTGGTGTAACAATTACTATAGGGACGTTATCACATACTATTTTACATAGAAGAACAATCTTTTTTGTGAAAAGAATTTTATTAATATTAAAAATAATGAATACAAGTTATCATAATGTAAATTGAAGTTGGTTCTTGAGAAACAACTCCAACAATAAAACTTTCCTATGGTGTTAATGATAAATTTGAATTTGAAAATAAATCTAGATGAGGCTATGATGAAATGGGTAGAGCATGATTCATGTGGCTTGAGTTTAATAAAATGGAAGGTGAACTGGGACCAGGTTTCTAGTCTATAGAGGAGGCTCCTTTAGCTACTACCATATCATCAATTGGAAGTCAAGACAAGTGTCCAACCACCATTTATGATCCATTCCTAGAGTTAGATTGACTATAACTGGACACCTCAAGAAAATTCCTTTGAAGATGATGTGCAGAATAAAAAATTTACTTGTGATTGGAAGAATATGAATTTACACCATGGGAAATTCTCTCCAAATTACACTAGAACCTATGAAATAAGAGGGGATAATGGATCCAATTCCACATAGTTCCAGGGAAAGGACATCACTTTTATACAATGTGTATCATATTACAAGAGGAGAAAGCTACCAAGGGAGCCACTAATAGACTTCCAGATCAAGGGGTGGGGCAATGTAATATGAATATCTGGAAGATTCACCGATACTACAACCAAACTAGAATCATTTCTAGAATGAAAATCCCATGACCATATTTAAAGAGAAAACCTATTTTTCCATAGCAGTGTGCCTATCTGGACTAGGACTTAATGAAGTCTTCATGGGAGAATTAGTGCTTGAAGAAATAAAACCTAGATATTTTATACACTACTGTTGGTTAAAGAAGACCCCATGAGACAACAAATGAGTGAAATAAAGTGATCAAAGGATTTTCATGTGAAAGTACACTACTAGTGAATACCATTAGCGACACTCCATATCCTCAAGATCTATGAGAATGAGATCCACAATTGGGAAACTTTCAACACGATCGACAGTACTGAGACCCAAAGGGATTACCAGGATGTAGGGAAATAAGAGAGGTCTATCCGACATAGCTGGACCAAAAATCACATCCATGAAGGGTGTTGCCTTTTAGGGGAGGAAAATTAAAATAAATCATATAAAACTCATAAATAAACTAAGGATAAGGATAAATATATGGTTCATGAAATTAATGTATGAAAATTCCTTCTAATGGAACCTTGAAAATAAACAATCCTGAAATGAAATGAAATTTTAACTTAAAGACTATATCACTTTGGTATCTTTTGAATCAATAGTCATTAAATGAAAAAATATGTTATAGATATATAAATTCAATGAATTACATGAATTAATAATTAAAAATTTATTCTTAGGTTAGTAATTACACTATAAAATTAAATCATGGTAAATGACATAAAACATGTCTCAAGAAAGTGGGATTGAGACAAATAAAACCCCCACAAGGGGAATTGATTTTGAAGTGATAACTAATCTATAATGAGATTATGTGAAAATTTGTAAATAAAAATAAAAAAATAAAAATAGTATAAAAAATTTGTAGATTAATTCCCACATAAAAATGGTATAACAAATTCAATGAAGAAGAGTTATAACCCAATGAATTGGAACTAAGTTAAGAAACCACTTACCTAGAGTATAGACTTATGATGCCTGTCCTTTTAATCATATATAAAAAACATAAATTATTTATTTACTAGTTTAATAACCTTTTATAGGTTTGTTACTTTATCACTAAAACAATTATTTCATTTATTTTAAGGATATATTTAATCACTTAATTGGTAAACACTACGTTTGGTGTTTTGAAGATGTTCAGTAAAATATTGAACAATTACTTTGGTAATTTGATCATGGTGAAAGGGTTAATTATTCCATCCACCATAAAATAAAAATAATTAAATATTTTTCATTTTTATATGTCAAATAAAATTTTAGATTCATCCATGAAAAGGAGTTCTAAAAAACAAAATACATTGTCTTGCGAGGTGATAGCCTGGATGTACAGACATGTAACATTTTTTAATACTCATTGGATATGATATAAAAAATAAAATAAATTTTTATCTTTATTGGATCATATAATTTTATAAAAATAAAATAATATTATTAAATATATCCCCATTACCATATAAGAGAGTTAGTGTTTGAAAGAATGATGTAAATCACTATGTGGATGTAGGAGTTTGTACGTACAAATGTGAAATGATTCAATTTTCAAAAATTGGAATTGTATGAATATAGATGACATATTATATTTATAGAATCACAGTTATTTCATTAATATAATATATATATATATAAATAAATATATATAAATTAAATACATCATAATAGTGGTCGATTAAAGACGATGATTAGAAACAAAATTCATCACTTCACGAGGTGGTAGTCTACACATATACAAGAATGATGCTTTAATTTACAATTAGAAGGGAAAATGAGATGAATATGGATATTAAAATAACATAATAACTTCTCATTATATGGGAGATATTTATTTTATTATTTTCAAATGATTTGGATATAATTGAAGTTTGTAGAAGATGAAGTAAAATTAAAAACACTTGGTTTAGGCGATTACCACCACTTTGAAGAACTTCCTTTGGATCAATCCTTAAGGACATTAAGGATGGTATTTTAAGAATAAAATAACCTGAATAATGTATATAAGGAATTCAGTAAGGGGTTTTATTATATTTTGGTTAAGCTATGTGGCTCAATAAGTGTGAGGAAGAGAGGTGAGGTAGCGTCATAATATTAGAGAGTAGAGGAGAAACCTTTGAATTTCTTAAATTATTAAATTAATAAAAATTTATTTTCATGTTCAAGTGGAAAATTGATATATTTTTAATATAGGATGACTATAAGTTTAAATACACTCCTGAAATTAAATTTATAAAAATTTATGGGTTATTTTAACCTTATCCCATAGATGTGAGGTCCCTTTAAACCTTCTAACGACTACAAAAATAATAATGTTTTTTACTATTTAAGGAAAAATAAAGTTAATATATAAGTACTTGGGATCAAAAAATGTAAAATTATTTATATTATCTACCATATAACATTTAATTCCCCAAATATAATTTTTTATGAATTTTAAATAATTTAATAAAATATTATTTAACATAAAATACCATTAAATTCATTTTTGGACCATTTGAAGAATTGGATTTAAAAAATATCAAGAGAGTAATGTAGTTTGAATATGTAATTTTAAAAAACTAACTAATAAATTTTATTTATCCAAAAATTATTATTACACCAGAACAAACAAAAAATATTACATTTAATGTTTTTAAAATCATTTACTTGTTTTTTTATACTTCTTGTAAAGGCACTGTGTCAGAATTTCATAAGAAGTTATGGTAATTATTTCAACATTAAAAAACTACAAATAAATTACCACAATAAAAAACTTATCCATATTAAAAAATTATTTTTATAACTATTAATAACATTTTTATCTCTTCCCAAAAATGTTATAGATATTAAAATCATGAAAGTAACATTTTGGAATTTTCCTATACTTAAAATAATATAAAGGTGTTTGTCAAATAGAAATGGAACTATTTTTTTTCAAATATATGAAGGGGTGGTTTAAATAAACTCATAAAATGAAATATAGGCTAGTGTGTGGATGATTTTAAGCCGTATTTAATATTTTTAAACCTATTCTAATCGTTTTACCCTTACCTTGGTGACAAATTTTTTACCAAGGTTGCTATTCATTATAAAAAAATGAGCTGTTTTCCATATTTTAACATTATGATTCAAAATATGGAATCAATTTTAATTAATTCAATCATCATATGTGTCAGAAATTTCTTTTAAAATAACCCCACCAACAGAAATGGAAAAATATTTTCCATAAAAAATACATTTTTTGGTCTATAAATGTTTTTATACCAAAATTAAGAATAATTATGATTATAATAAATTAATTGGATTATTTTTAATCATAATGAATAAATTATATTTTAAAATTTTTTCAAAACAGAATGGAATTTTTTAAATAATTGATTATGAAATAATTTTTTTAGAACACTAATAATTTTTCACTATTCACTAAAAATTCATTTTTTTAGAAAAATAACAAAGTTTCCCCTTAAGATAACTTTGATACAATTATTTCAAGAATGATGTCATTTTTTGATTACAAAATTTCAAAAAATTACTAGAAATTAATTAATATATTTTATCATAAAAAATAATAAAATACTTTCTTTAAGAAAAAGTAATTTTGAAACATAAAATGAATTCACAAAAAATGTTTTCTTATTTAATAAAACATAGTCAATACATTTATATTTCATAGAACCATTATAAATATAAATCATAATGCGTTTACTCTTCTTCATACCCATAAATTCAATAACTGGATTATAATGATAAAATTTAAAATAATGTTATTTCATAAATTATTTCAGCTCAATGTTGCATGTTTTATATTCTATCAACCATAAAATTATTTTAAAATAATAGTGTTTACATTCCACTCAGAAATAAATAATCTGAAGCTAATTTTCTCACAATCATGGTAATTCTAGTGTTTAATATTTCAAAATACCCTTCTGGAAAACCCACAACATAAAAAGTGTCAATACAAAATATTTTTGAAAATATGACGAGGAAAATATAATGGTAATTGGGAATAATACATGACGTCATTTATAAATAGGATATCATTTCTAGGAAGTGAAAATATGGACATAGAGGAGAAAATTAATATCCAAATAAATATGGGGAGTGATAATTATTGCGATAATGATAAATTTAATGACCCCATAATCATTTATTAATAAAAGAGAAAGAAGACTATAAATTCATCATAAATGACTGTAAAAAGATATAATTTTTAATTTACGAGGTATTATTTTATTATCCTTAGAAATAGAATTAGAAAACATAGTTATTTTTTTTCAAATCCATAAATGTAATTTGATCCTTTGATTTCATGTTTTAACAAGAATCCACCTCTATCACATCCTATATTCCAAGTGATAAGTATCCATGTTGAATCTTTTATATTCCCAAAGAATCCTATTTTAATAGATCATTGGATCTATACAATGATAGGAAGACAATCCTCATGTATTTACTAAATCCAAAATTGTTATCTTGGGGAAAGATAATACTAAAAATAAATAAACTTTCATATGAATAAATAATACGTTGAACCCAAGTTGTGCATAATAATACCGATGGTTCAACTTAGATTATTCCATAAATAAACAACCCTTCTTCTCAATTATACTTATTAGAATCAACATTAAAGAATGTTAAAACCTCAAATGTTATCTCACACATTCTAGCTTACACACTACAAGAAAACTTAATATTTGCGACGGGATCTCGTCGCAAAAAGTCTTTTGCGATGGGGCTCCATTACAAATCACCCGTTGCCGAAAATGGCATCACAAATAGGTGTTTTGCGGAGGTCCTATCGCAAAAAGAGTATTTTAGATGGTATTTTTCCTCCGTCACAAATGAGTTTTCGTTTATATATTAAAAAGGTATTCGCGACGGGCTGTCGCAGATATATTAGTTGCGACGGGTCAGAATCCCGCCGCAAATGCGAAATTAAAAAAATACTTGCGATGAAGGTATGTGCGACGGACCGTCGCAGAAAGGTTTTCCCGATGGGTATTCTTCCCGTTGCAAATGGTACAGCAAAAAAACATTTACGACAGGAAATCCCGTCGCAAATGTTCCCATCGCAAATATTAAAAAAAATAAAAATAAAATAATAATTACAAATTGTTTAATATTATATAAAAATAAAAATAAAAATAAAAATAAAAATAAAAATAATATAAAATAATTATATTATTATAATATAAATAAAAAATATTTAAAATATAATTAGGAAATATTAATATAAAATAATAATAATATGAATATAAATAATATAATATAATACAATAATACTAATATTAATAAAATAAAAAATGAATATAATAATAATATTATTAAACTATCTATATAATAATAATAATAATAATAATAATATAAATAAATTATATTATTATAATATTAATAATAAAAAATATATATAATATAATTATGAAATATTAATATCAAAAAATAATAATAATATGAATATAAATAATATAATATTATATATTATGAAATATTAATATCAAAAAATAATAATAATAGTACTAATATTATTAATATAAAAAATTAATGTAATAATATTATTATTAAAATAAACATACATATTTATGAAGAAAAATATTAATAATATTAATATTAATAAAATTATAAAATTATAAACTTCTCAATATTAAAAATAAATATAAAATATTAAAAGTAATGTTACTAAAATAAGAAGACATTAAAAATAATACTAATAAGTAATAATATATTAAAAAAAATAAAAACAAATTAAATCACGTAATATTCATACCAATATGAAAGAGGAATTGTAAATAGTTAATATGAAAATAAACTACAAACTCAAATGTTTATTACATCTAAAAAAATCACTAGGGGGTGGATAATCTAGAGGACCTGGAGGACTTGGAGTAGGTGGTGGAGGAAACTCCATCCCTAAACTGTGAGTCATACGACGCATATTGTCCATATACTCCTGATGTTGCTCCTCATATCGACGTCTCTCCTCATCCTACTGCTGACACATCTACTCCTACCATCGACGCATCTCCTCATCGTGCTGCTGATGCATCTGCTCCTGCCCCTGACGCAAATCCTCTATAAGCTGACTCTAAGCATGCAGTTGCTCCTAATACTGTGAGGCAGAAGATGACGTCTCTCCATGATCTCCTCTCGAGATGGACGCTGACATCGCAACAATACAATAATAAGCTGCAAGAGTCAAATGAGAGTCGATACCAACTACTCGGCCCTGTTCGAAGCCATATTGGGTCGCCTGCATCCATGTCGTCTCATCAAAATGGTGGGCACTAGTCTGATCACCCATCTCATCTTGAATCTCAGCCTTTGTATGAGAGGTCGCGGCCTCATATGACTCATTAAGTTTTAATTAGAAATTAATATAATGAAAATATTATATGCATGTAATTTGCAAACTGAAAAGAATATAATACTGACCACAATCTGACACTGGCGGTCACCTCTAATCTCTCAAGTAGCCGGGTAAGTGTACATCCTCCGATAAACTCCATACGCCGAAATACCGGGCTACTCGGATACTTATAATAATATAAAATAAACTCTTTATATTTAAAGTTGTATAAAATATTAAAAAAAGTACTTACCAGATGCTCTCTATGTGCACTGAATGTATGACTCCCGGCTTAATGCGTCACCTCTTGTCTCCCCTGATTCTGTCGACCCAATGCAGATCTTCTCTGAAACCCAACACCCAACCAGTGTGTACATAATATATCCCAAAAGTGAGATGAAATGTACTCTGGTCAGTGGGCTCTACAGGACTCATCAAATTCTGTCACTCCAGCTTTCTTCATATCCGTCTTTCTCAAATTATGCAAAAAACTGACGGAAACGGTCACACATAGACACCACCCATGCCGCGTGGATAGTGGCACGGATGCTCTCATCGATGGGAGACCATAAACCCTATTATAAAGTTATTAATGAATTAAATTTCAAAATAAATAAAATTTAATTACGTACCAGCCAATAATCGAACATGGCGGCCTGCACATCAGCGGGAATCTGATCCCATGTGAGCCAGGGCTGAGAAAAATAATTGCGCAAGATAGCCCTCCCCTGTCCAATATCTATATGTGAAAAACTGTGGAAAAATAAAAAATAATCAAAAAATTATAATATTAATAAATTATAATGAAAGATAACTAAAATACACAGGTTTCCATACCACCGCATGTGTGCATTGAATCCAAGAGGTGGACGTCGCTCCGGGATAGGATCTGGAATCATCAGTCTGGAAAGACGATGCCCCCTCCGAGTGCTCCCTGTAGTGCCAATAGCCTGAGGGTCAGGTGACTCAAAAACCTCATCATCCATAGGTAGATCAGCCTCCAGCAACTGGCGATACGTTTCTGAGTCCATCTGAAAGATGAAATGATTGTTATTAGAAAACAATTGAAAATAACTGTTATGTATAGATATATATTTGTTATGATTCTAACCATAATTTTACTATGTCAATATTCATCTTCATCGTCATCTTCATAGTTGGCAATGTCAATGTATTCATCTTCCTCATCAGCATCATCAATTTCCATATTAGTTTAACTTTCATCATCTCTTGTCATTTCAAATTCAGTTGTAACATCATTGAAAACATCATCACCATCGACCCTTAACTGTGTGCTGTCATCCTCGATATTCACATCTCATTGTGAAAAAGATGTGTTTTGAGGAGTGTCCAAAAAAATTTTATTTCCTTTCACTTCAGTGGAACCACATTTAGTTTGAGTAAACTGATTTTCTCGAGATTTAACTTTTATTCTACTCCACCGATCATGCAACTCTTTTGCAGTAGCATAGTATTTTGCATAATAAATTTGATGTGCCTGATGATCCAATAAAAATGGTTCATTTATTGAAAGAAGCCTTTTATGTTTCATATCAAAAATTCCATGAGTCGGATGAATACGCAATCCTGTCTCAGTATCCAGCCATCGACATTTAAACATTGTTACATAATTCTGTCCCAAATAACACAGTTCAATAATTTTTTTCAAGCATGCCGTAAAAGTCAACTTCAATATCTCTATGATGTGATCCTTTCAAACAAACACCACTTTTAATTGTTTTCCTTGATTCCCCATATGCACGTGTATGAAAGCGATAACCATTCACCACATATGCATTATAAGATTTAACCATTTTGGATGGTGGGCTACTCAATATACGCAATCGACTATCAATCTTATCATCTTGTACAAATACCTGAAAATTTGTAAAACATTTATCACTATTACAAGTAATAAATTGATTTTATATGTAAAACCAAAAAATAATGTATGTTACCAGTTTTTGAAACCAGTAGGATTTTTTTTTTTGCCGACGTTCTTCTAAGCCATCTGCTGTAATTTGTGAAAATTGTTTCTTGATATGATCATCATATAACCTATAAATAAAATAGGACTAATTTACTATAAAAAAATCTATAGAATAAAGGATAAGAGAACTCACTATACAATTGGTGACATTTCATCACAGTTGAGTAGAACATATGTATGAGCTCTATGATGTTCATCTTCTGAAAGCCATATATCATGAACTCCACAAAATCCAAGTTCAGGCTAATTTACAACTGATAATTGATTGTTCATATCATCATCAATATTCCCCTCATTCCGGCCCATGCGGTTAAATTTTGAGGGATATTCATATTCAAAATAATGGGATCAAAATAAAGCAATTTCTTCTTGAAAATAAGCTTCATCAATTGAGACTTCAACTGATGCTTTGTTACGGACTTTTTTCTTCAATTTATGCATGAATCTCTAAAATGGGTACATCCATCGAAACTGAACCAGACCTACATATTTTGCTTCATGTGGAAAATGTAATATCAAATGTTCCATCGAGTTAAAGAAAGCTGGCGGAATGATTTTTTTCCAATTTGCATATAATTACAACAACAGCTTCTTCCAGTTTTCTTAGTGTATCGTAGTCTGTTGTCACCGCACACATGTCTCAGAAAAAATATGATATATCTGTTATTGAATCCCAAATCTTAGAATTCAACAAACCTCTTAATCCAATATGCATAAGTCTTTCCATTATAACATGACAGTCATGACTTTTTAATCCGGTAGTATGACCATTTTTAACACATCTTCCCAAGTTGGAAGCATAGCCATTTGGAAGTCTCAAATCTGAAATCCACTAAAAAAATAATAAGCGACTCTCTTTGGTCAGTGTATAAGCTGCTTTTTGCATCATTAATCTATGTGATCTGACATTTTCAAACAATTCAAGTTCTGGTCGCCTGCAAATTTGGGCAAGATCTAATCGTGCCTTTACATTATCTTTGGTTTTACCCGGTGTATCCAAAACTGTATGAAATAAATTATCAAAACAGTTCTTCTCAATATGCATGACATCCAACATGTGTCGGACCAAAAAATCAGACCAATATGGCAGATTCCAAAAAATGCTCAGTTTTGTCCAATTGTGTTCTTTCCCAAAACCATTAATTTTCTGTTGGTTTATTTTCGGTCCAAAAGTGATAGTAGATAATGAAAATACAACTGATTGTAACTCTGTACCTGAGATCATTTTTGGAGGTTCATCTCTTTCAATTCTTCTTTTTCTGAAATGAGATTTATTCCTCTGAAAAGGATGATCGATTGGAAGAAATCTTCGATGACAGTCAAAATAGAAAGGTTTTGTTCCATTCATGAGCATAAATGATTTTTTGTCTCATATACAGTAAGGTCAGGATTTTTGACCATGTGTACTCCAGCCAGATAACATACCATATGCCGGGAAGTCACTAATTGTACACATCAAAGCAGCTTTCATTACAAAATTCTGTTTCGCAGTTGCGTCATATGTACCAACACCATGATGCCACAATAAATTTAACTCATCAATCAATGGTTTCAAATAAACATCAATATTATTTTTCGGATGTACTAAGATTAATAATGTTAAAAAGATATAAGGCTCTTTCATCAGCATCCATGGAGACAAATTGTATGGAGTTATAAAGACAGGACAAGTGGAATACTGACTACCAAAAGATCCAAATGGACAAAAACCGTCATTAGAAAGACCCAATCACACGTTTCGGGATTCTAAAGCAAAAGATGGATGCACTTGATCAAAATGTTTCCATGAATCACCATCAGATGGATGAATCAATCTTTTACCATTTGAAATATTGGTTTTGTGCCATGAAATCATTGTCGCTGTGTTCTAAAACATAAATAAATGCTGCAACCTGGGTGTAAGTGGGAAATATCTCAACTATTTTACATGAATCAATCCAGACTTCGCTGATTGAGCTTCTTTATACCTCTATTGTCAACATGTGGGACAACTATCTAACGACTCATTTTCACCAGAATATAAGATGCAATCATTTGAACATGCATTGATCTTCTGATAACTAAGGACAAGATTACGAACGAGTCTTTTTCTCTCATAATAATTAATAGGAAGCACATTTCCTTCAGGTAACAGTGCTTTAACCAAAGAAAATATCTAATCAAAATAGTTATTTGACATTACATTATCTGATTTAATAGCCATAAATTTTGCAACTACTTCTAATTTTCTTATCTTGCAACCAAGATATAATGCATCCTCAACAGACCTGAACAACTCAGCAAATTCAGATGGTGCCAACTTGGGAGGTAAATCAACATCATCCTCGATTTCTGTTTATTGAACGGATGACCCTGAAACATCATGTACTAAATTCTGAAACCGTGATGGATCCGAAATCAAATTATTAGTATCTTCTCTGGAACTGTGTTCACTGTGTTGATACCAAAAAATATAATCTGACTAAAAACCATAACGCAAGAGATGTTTCCCAACGATGTCAAATGTCTCAAACGTTCTCAGAGCACATTTTCTACAAGGACACTTAATTTTCACTTCTGAAACAAAATTCCAGGTTTGATGACTCAAATGATAAGAAAGATTCAACACCATCAACATATACAGGATTTAAACTAGAACCGTTTGGACTTCTGCGCTGATTTATCCAAGAAAGATCATCTAATAACAATGGATGTTGATTTCCTTGTTCCATATTCATATATATGTTTCTACAAAATTTAAAACCATTACTATTGTTAAATAATTTGATATAAGAAACAATATCCTAAAAAAAGAAGATACATAATTATAGTTATTTATTAGTAATTACCAATAATTATAGGCGACACAATTAGTTTATAATCATCCACACTAATTATTATTAATTTAGAAATACATAGCAATACTTGGCAAAATAAAATATGCTTGAATAATGAAATAAAATTTTGTAATCATCATTGTGAAGATTATATTACTAATTATTCTAATTTGTATGACGGCTCATCTCTTTTTAACTTTCTCCCAACTGAAATCAGTATGAAAAACTTGTTCTGACATATGTTAGAGCACATTTTTAATACTGATTGCAGTGGGAGAAAGTAGCAAAGATATGAGACGTTGAACAAAAGGTAGCCGTCAATCTGCTGGAAATTGTGCCAATTTATAACCATGTACTTGAATTTATTTGATTTTTGATTAATTTTATTAGTAATTATTTCTAATTATTATAAATCTCAATATTTCCAATAGATTTTTCTCTATTCTTAACATGTTCAAATGTTAAAGAGTCGTCAATTTTCAGGTCATGCCCAGTAAAAAGGTTGCGTCAACCTTGTCCAATTTAAACTCTATAACTGTCCTTACATGGTTGATCACCTCGTAAGTAGTGTTGCAATAGGACAACACAAGTAATGAGAAAGACATGACTTGGGTTGTACTATTGCAACTCTACTTGCGAGGTGATCAACCAAGCAAGAACAGTTATAGAGTTTACATTGGACACGGTTGACGCAAACTTTTTATTGGGAATGACTTGAAAATTGGCGAACCTTTAAGATTTGAACTGTTAAGAATAAAGCAAAAACTTTTTGAAAATATTGATAATTGTAATATTTTATAAATTTTTTATAATTTTAATAATATTAATGTTTTTTATAAATATTAAACATATAATAAAAAATAATTATATTATAAGTATTATTTAACTATTAATATTAGAGTAATATGATATTTTATATTATGTTACTATTTATGTTACTAATTATATTACTAATTATGTTACTAATTAGAAATGCGAAGATATGCATATAGTTCGGGTGGTTAATCAATCAATGAATAGAAAAACAAACGTAATTCACTGCTCATCTACCTCAATTTTCTTTTAATTTGTATGTTGAGGTTGACCGGAAACTTCTACCTCCACATGTCATATGTGCTTTTACTGTCAAAATTATAAACCTCCTCACCTCTATATTGGCGAGGAGGTTGATAATTTTGATAGTAAAAGCAGATATTACATGTGGAGTCAGATGTTTCTTGTCAAGCCTCAAGACACAAATGAAATGAAAATTGAGTTAGATGAGCGGTCAATCATGTTTCCTAATTTTCCTAATTGTTTCCTAATTATACTAATTGTTTCCTAATTTTCCAAATTGTTTCCTAATTATCCTAATTGTTTGATAATTATCCTAATTGTTTCCTAATTATCCTAATTATTTCCTAATTATCTAATTGTTTCCTAATTATCCTAATTGTTTCATAATTATCCTAATTGTTTCCTAATTATCCTAACTGTTTCCTATTAAATCTAATTGTTTCCTAATTAAATATAATTGTTTCCTAATTAAATACAATTTTTTCCTAATTAATTATAATTGTTTCATAATTAAATCTAATTGTTTCCTAATTAAATCTATTTGTTTCATAATTAAATATAATTGTTTCCTAAGTCAATCTAATTGTTTTCTAATTAAATCTAATTATTTTCTAATTAAATATAATTGTTTCCTAATTATTTTAATTGTTTCCTAATTTCTTCTAATCAATTAGATCTAATTATTTCCTAATTATTTGATAATTATTTTAATTAAATCTAATTATTTCTTAATTATTTGATAATTATATATTTATTTCTAATTATTACCAAAACATCCCCCGGGAGTGTCGAACCAAGAGTGCAGCAAATCCCATTGTCGTGTACCAGGTTACCCCGATTCAAGCTCGATACACCTTGTCAGAGTTTTCACTCCTAGGTACATCTGTGCCAGAGCCACCACTACTTGTTCGTATCCAGAAAAGGATTATTTGGTACAACCAAATAATCTAATTATACTATATAGCTAAACATTATTTAAAAAAAATAAAATTAACAATTATCAATTAAATTAACAATTATAAATAATTTAACAATTAAAAAAAATATAAATACCTTTAGTAATCTGCGCCTTCTAACTCCATCCATCCTCTTCTCGATAGAATAAATTAAAACAAAAAAAAGTTTCTACTCAGAACTGAAAATTAGAGAGAGAGAAGAATAGAGATCTGAATGTTATGAAAAAAATAGATGGGGTGTATATATAGGTTAGATTATTTGTGATTGTCATCTTTGCGACGTTATCCCATCGCAATACCTCGTATTTGTGATGGGATACCGTCGCAAATTCCTTCACCCACATTAAATACGGGAGGTGGGTAAAAGGACTTTTGCGATGGGCCCGTCGCAAATAGCCACCATTAGCGACAGGTGGATATCCCCGCCGCAAATTTCTATTTACCGCCACCGGTATTGGCGACGGGACCCGTCGAAAATACCTTCGCCCACATTAATTACGGGCAGCGGGTAAAAGGGTTGTTGCGACTGGCCCATCATAAATGCCACACCATTAGCGACGAGTGGATATCCCTGTCGCAAATTACTATTTACCGCCGCTGGTATTTGCGACGGGCGGATATCCCCGTCGCAAATTCCTGTTTACCGCCACCGGTATTTGTGATGGGTCCCATCCCATATACCACCTGTTGGATTCTCTTTTGTGACGGGTAAATAGTCCCGTCACAAAAAAGTATTTACCACCGCTGGGTAGTTGTGACGGGTTGAAGGTGGCCATTGCAAATAGAATTTACAGCGTCCAGTATTGGCGATGGGGACCGTTGCAAATAACACCGGGTGAATATTTGTTTGCGACAGGGAAATTTCCCCGTCGCAAATACTATTTACCCCTGCTAGGTACTTGCGACGGGTAGCCTTCTACCCGTCGCAAATAGGCTTCCTGTGTTTTGGCGCGCAAACTGCGCCATTGCAATTGCAACAGGACCTGTATTTCCATCGCAAAAACTCTTTTCATCGGAGTTTTTTCAAAGGGAATTAGGCCCATCGCAAATACCCCGTTGCAATAATCATTTTTTCCCATAGTTACACCACCAAAAAATGTAATGTAATTCTTCCCAAATAATCATTTATTTTAAACCTAAGGGTCAAATATACCTTGAAATAATACAACATCACCAAAAAATTTCATTAATCACCTTAAAATATTAGCACTTAAAACCTCAATAGTTGTGTCTATGATTTTTAACTTATGATTAACATTAAAATTATAAATCCATGATTATTTCTATAAATTTTATATTAATCTCAGATGAAAACATCTTAATATACAAAGTTATCTAAACCATACTTTGATACTAAGTATAATTATCCTGAATTCAAACTCCCAAATACGGTGCTGAAAAAATAATATTTGTATTTCTGGTTTTGATACCAAAAAACATGACACAATTTTGTCCATTAAAAGCATACAAAATAAAACAAAAATATTGAATCACTTACATACCAAATGACATTTTAGGTTTAGAGTTTTATAGAATGAGGTAAAAATATTATATAAATAAATCCATGTATATAATTGAGAATTGTTCCCACTATATGTAGATTTTATAATCCCACATTACGTCTTCATCATTACCCACCCAAAACCCTTCTATACATATATTTCTTAACATCTTTATTCCTAACATGGGGAAATTGGAAACATAAGAAGGGTGGGCTCAAAGACTTAGTAATTGTAAAAATAATAATTAACAATTTAATTTAATTAGTGTGAATAATATTAGAATAAGGTTATGATGACATAATAAAAGTTATTATGAAAAATACAAGATAATTCATACCCATCTAAATGCGGGTCTTAGATGTAACACCATTATTTTTATTGGGTGTGTTAATGTAATTTATAGTTTTTTATGAGATTCTTTTATACCTTGTAATGATTGAAACTTGTGTTCATGATGTTTTGGGGGAGATCTAAGGATTAAAATTGTGTTTTTAGAATTAATTGTTCGAAAAAAGAAAAACCCTGACATGTTAAAATTCATATATATACCTGTGTTTTAAATAAGAAATAAATCCTAGATGAGGATATGCATATCCATGGGTGTGGAGCACTGGGGATGGACCTGTGGACCACTACCTGGGTGACCTAACCATGACGTTTTTAAGTTAAATTGTTATGAGAAAGGGTAAAAATATTAAAGAAATATTGTAGTGGATGTTTTTCTCTTTTTTTATTCAAGAATACCATGGAAATAGCCATCCCTTGGTGTAGGGTATGGTGATGGTTGGGATGGACTTGAAATGAAAAAAATGGATTTATTATTTCTCATATATTGATAAATTCAAATGGGGAGCCCATATGGTAGAAATGTGGGATCCTAAATTTGGTTTTATGTAAATTTTTACCCCTATTAATAAATCCAATATCTAACTTTATGATTCCTTCATTTTCCAGATGAATTCAGGATGATCTAGAATTTTTAGGACTTAACCTTGTATAACCTTCATATGAGATATAATATTTCTTCCCTGCTTGAATAGATATTACCTTCCCTTGGATCAATATAAAGGATCCTTCCACTAGACTTTGTTAGTTCTTATGGATTTGGGTGATTCAGTGGAGAACTCCATTTAGTTAGGTTCTTCTTAACTTTATCGTAACAACATTATTTCTTTAGGATCATTGGAATTATATGATATCACAGTGGTGGATCCCTTAGTGATAATTCATAGAATTTGGACATGAGTATTTCTTAAGTGTATTCCTTCTTTAAAACATTTATATTGTCATCTATATTATTGAGGCATGAGGTTCCATACCATATAGGTCATTGTATATGATATTTTCATGAATTCATCATTTATCAATGGAACCCATGATTGATTTGTGTTTCATTATGGTATGTGTGAGTATTCTTTGAGACCCAACATTGATATACAAGTTCTTATGATTATATGTAGCACATATAACCCATGTTTTGTTATGTTTTCATACTGGTTGTGTCTAGTATCTTGAGAACTTTTATTGATATTCCTTATTGTTCATTACTATGATATAAATTTATCATGGTATTTCATAGCATGTACAACCTTGCATTATGTATTAGGATGAATAGATTTCTCAATATTGGTTAGATAACCCCATGGAGGGGGAGCATGTCATAGTGAAAAAGGATGTGGATTATGGATCATTTGATGATATTTGTTGGATCATGAACATGTCATCCGGCATACAAGTAGACCATGAAGAGTTATTGAGTATCCTTTGGCAGAAAAATGCTGTGAAATATTTTCATGTAGGGGTGACATATGGATCCAAAAAATTTCAGATATGATAGAAGGGACATACAATCATCTATGTATTATGACAACAATCAAGGTGTGGATTGTTGTGTTCTTTTTAATGACCAACATTAGTGATGGGCGTGTGATGATACATAAAAGTAGAACATAGAGATAGGGTTGATTGGAATCTGGTTTCAACTGATAATGGAACTTGTGACATGTCTAGTGATTTTTAGTGCTCGACATTGACATCCTTAGTGGAATCATTCCAATATAGGTGGGACCTCGGTTCATGGAGGATTAGTTTGGGAATAATGAATTGCATGTTTGGTTTCATGATTACATGTTCATTTACTTCATTTTATGACATGAATTTTTATATATTTTTATGAAGTTGTGGTAATAAAACATTAGTGGTGTCCTTCTATGTTTTTACTCACACCCTACATGGGAATCTCAATGCACATGCAGACTTCCTGACTAGGTAGCCGTGGATGGTTAATGGTAAAATGATTTAGATCTTGGAGATAAAGTAAAGTGTTTATAGGTATTACCAATATAAGCTAGAGTGATGAAAAAGTGTTTTATTTACTTTTTTTATTTGTAATGCTCTTTTTTAACCTAACATATTGGTGGTATTTGATTCATTACGCTTTATGAACTAAGATAGATTCCTTGTTATTTTTTTTATCATTTATTATTCATTTTATTGTGTTATTATTTATACTTATCTTCATCGACACCAAGGATATAGTATCCCCAATGACAACATTTAGACCCTCGTTGGTAATTGGTAAACCATTGCGTATTAGGAGGTGTGCATAAGGCCATGTGGAACTATGGACAAAACCAGATGATTTGGACGAGGAAATTTAAAAATGGTATAGAAGAAATATTTCCCTCTTACTTTATTCTTGAATATGTTTTAGGGAATAGAAGAAAAGAGGTAAGTAGTGTGAGACTTAGGTAGTGGTGTTTTATATATTTCTGACCAGAACATGTTTAATAAAACATTGAGTTACCATTGCTAGGACAACTATTATAGTTATGAATTAATAGTTTTATGTTAATCCTTAGTATACTATAATGTTACTATTTTTGGGTTTTGGGTGTGTTCATGCATCATGAGAAGGCATATAGGATTACATGTCATATTTATACATGTTTTCTTCCATATAATATGATCTTAATTTAATGCCTTGATTGTGCTATCTATTCGGGATAAAAATGTTATCTCTTTTGAGTTATATGTCTGTAATATTTATTGTTTTTATATATTTGTTAGAATTAATTATTTAAAAACGATCATGGTATTTTGATTTTTTATATATCTATATGACTCTGACAAACATGAATGTACAAATAACTTGGCTTTGGTTATGGGTAGATCTCAGAGGGATATACCTTGGGTCATGGGTATCCTCATAGAGGAAACATTGTTTGATCTTGTAGACTGATTCAGATATATCATAATCTAATGTATTTATACGTTTTAATCATTATTTTGTAAATTTAGAAATGCTAAAGTAGTGAAATTGGATGGGACCACTAAAAGAGTTATACCATTATTCAATTGTTATGGAGGAAATAACTATACCACCACAAATGTTACTGGAGGATATACCCTAACATGATCCTATTCAGGCTCTAGTGATTTATGTTGAAGATCTAGTTCAATCAAGTATAGACACGGAAACTCCGTGTAATTTTTT
The DNA here is from genome assembly GCA_963277665.1 of Viscum album. Lineage (NCBI taxonomy): Eukaryota > Viridiplantae > Streptophyta > Magnoliopsida > Santalales > Viscaceae > Viscum > Viscum album. Next base: position 1,890,718,891 of record OY728122.1, on the reverse strand, counting down.
AATTAAATATAATTATTATGAGTCTTTGAAAATTGACGACATGTGATTACGAGGACCAGAGAGCGTAGAAAATAATTTTTGAACTTTTTTTAAGCTACGTTCAGTAAACATGTGGGTGGTGATGTATATCTTTTGAACTGATGCTCGGTTTAAAAATCTAATGGCACCATTGAATCCAAAGTTCCAGGATTCTCTTAATGGAAGTTATGTTCTACCAACAAGGGTTGAATGAAAAAGTTAATTTTTGGAGTTTGCAAAATAATAATAAAATAATTCAACGAGTTATTTTATTTCTTTCTTTTAACTGTTGAGCAGCAGTGGTGGGACCACTTTGTTGTCAGACCATTAGATGGTTAGTTACATTTGGTTGTGTAACTGCACCATTAGGTGAATTAATATCTTCATTAATTCAACTCATTAATGAACCTGATTAATTGTGTGGTGTGTTGATCTCTTCTTTTCATCTATTTAAACGAAGATCGGGCATGGGTTTTTGGCACTCAAGGGAGGAACCTCTGACGAAGTGTTGTGGCGTCTTCCACCGACCTAGAATGAGGTTTCATCGACCATTGGAGGATTCAAAAATTAGAGCCAAAGGACATGAACCTTCTCCTTCATCTATAACACAGTCAGACATGGACACTCCTTCCTCATCCATAGTGACTTCCAACAAGCTCGATGTAGGGGTTTTGGTTTAAGAGTTAAATTGTTCCACTTCTTTGACGTTGTTGAACCCTTCCCATGTTATAATGCTTATGCGGAGGGCACATACCGAATGAAAAAGTCATGTAGGTCGGTTTTTGGAAGGTCCATACAGACTGGCTAGGTGGGGCGGTGCCATTTAGCACTGCTGCTTTAAAAACCTGAACAACTTAAGCCATTTTGGAGGAGAGCGGACTCCCGCACCTTCCAGCAGGCCGATTGGTTCCTCGACCTGGCGGGCGCACCCAGCTGGGTGGGCTAGGCCAAACTTGTGGACCAGTGCGCCGAGCCCACAGCCCAACATCCTGGACCTGGCCCAGATAAATTGGGCCAAGCCCAACCCCTTTGGACTGGGCCCAACGGGTCAGGTCAGGTTGGTCCAACTGGATCTGGACCCTTTTTCAGCCCAGTTAATCTTAAATGGGTGTATCTCCTAAACCAAATATCTAGTTAATGAACTTTCTACGGCACCTGAACCCTTAGTATGGTGAAGAACTTTTTTTATAATCCACTTGAGTTTTAGAGATTGTTGGAGAATAGCTGGGTTGGATCGACCCCGAATTCAATCGGGCCCTCAGTACTAAAATTCCTATAACTCACAGTCCTGGCTTCTAATTGACGTGTCGTCTTATGAGTTGGAACCCTTATAACATGTAAGTTTATCGATTTACTTATCTGGGGGACCACTTGGAGGTTGATGTATGACCGACGGCTTGAGGAGACAATCCTACTGGTATCAAGTGTGCTTCGTGCGGGAATCCAGTGGCTGGATGTGAGGTGGAGAATGTAGTGTGATCTTGTGGGAGTTAGTACCTACCGATCCTGTGTCAGTCAGATCCTATGTGGTTCAATGCTCATCGATCCTATGTGGGTCAGCACAAACTGATCGTATGTGGGTCAGATCCTATGTGGGTCAACACTCAGTGATCCTGTGTGGGTCAGTGCATACTGACCCTGTTTTGGTCAGATCATGTGTGGGTCAGCGCTAAGTGATCATGTGTGGGTCAGTACGTACTGATCCTATGTGGGTCAGATCATGTATGGGTCAATGATCATCGATCTTGTGTGGGTCAGCGCATACCGATCCTGTTTGGGTTAGATCCTGTGTGGTTCAGCAACATAGTGTCTTGATAGAATAAGATGATATAGTTTTACAACTAATCATATGTACTTCTGTAATTATGTTATACCTAGTTTAAGTTGATTATTTTTTTTATTTTTGATTGATATCATGCTTTGTGTTTTTTCCATTGTGGGATTCTGAGAGACCTTCCGAGGTCTTAGGGTCCCTACTGGGTATTTTTGTTCTCACCCTTGCATGGGCTTCACCCACACCTTGTTGTGTCTTGTGAAGATGACAGACAACTTGACTGAGACTTGAGGATTCAGGGCTAGATTGTTCTAGGAGGGGATTGGAAGATGGTGTTCCAAGGTGACTGGCTGACATGGAGAGATGTAGAGATGAGTTGTACCATCCCTTCATGTAGGATCCTTGGTAGAAGACCTTCGAAGATGATTTCCCTTTTTCTATTTTTCTTTTTCATATGGGCTTGTAATCTGGGGACTTTTGACTTTCAGTACTTACTATTACACTCAGTGGTAGTTTTTGTTGTGGTTGTACCTTCCTTCTTCCGTTGTACTTTACTTGTGTGCAGTGTGCCCTGTCTCTGTGTGCACAGTTTTTGAGTAAATGCCTTCCCATTTTAGGGGAATTCCTTTCCGGTGCTATTTTCCAACCCCTATCCTATAGAAGGTGGGATTGTGGATGTCATGAAACAGGTCCTAGGGGATGGGTCATGACAAAATGGTATCAGAGGGGTCAGTTCTACCAGAAGATCAAAGAGTCTATGTTTTCAATGGATCCATAGTGTTAAGTGTCTTGAATTTGTGTTTTAGTTAGTGGAGTCCAGTGTTGGGAAGGCGGTCGACATATCCATACACCAGGACCCTGAGTTATAATTCCAAATCGATACACGAAAACACTGATTACGTGTGTTTTCGAAATGTTTTTCTTTTGATTTCTTTTCAGTCAGCTCACCAGGTATAACTTATTGACTATAGATCACTAGTTTCATTATAGGATTCCACTACATATACATCCTTCTAGGATTACAGAGAGAGTACACGATGATGGCCCACCGAGCGACGGGGCTTCAGTTTAGGGCCCTCTTACGGCGATGGTACCTTAGGGTGGTGTACCAGCAACACCACCACTTGTAGGGTAGTAGTTGCCACCAGCCCCAACAGATGACCTCACACACCGACTGAGCGCATTGCATGAGTTCTAGAGATAGTGGTCTCTGAGGTTTCTAGGAGAGACAGATCCCCAGGTAGCTGAGGACTGGATGAAGGCTGTGGCATGAGTTTTTTCACTTAGTTGAGACACCAAGAGATCAGATGGTGATCCTAGATACTATTGTCTTCCAAGTCACAATAGGGAGATGTTGGAGCCTGATGGTCCTGACGAATGAAGAGGTGAAACTCTCCTGGTTGGACTTCGAGACCCTTTTCAGGGTGGAATTATTACCAACCACTTTACAATCAATATGTATCCAGGTGAAGTTGTACTTACAATAGGGAAGCTTGATAGTAGGCTAGTACTGGGCGAGATTCACTAACCTCTCTTCCCACTCCACTAACATGGTACGAGACCCTTTCTTTAGGCCTCAAATATTTGAGCAGGGTCTCTAACGGGAGATCATAGTGTTGATGATATCACTAAATATCTCGATATAGGTTGGGTGCATGAGAGAGCACTATTGGTGGAGAGATTCTTAGCTGAGCAGGCACCGATGGTGAGAGTGACCACCGGATGATAGGTAGCTGAGTCATCTACAGCAGGAAATAGGAAGATTATGTAGAGGTCTATGTAGGCCAGACCTTCTGGAGGCCGACCCCATGATGTTGGGTCAGAAGTGCGGAGTTCATAAGAGAGGGGGTCAGCAGAGGATCAGACTGTGCTTCACATGCGGTGGGTAGGGTCACATGGCTCATGACCACCCGAACTTCCATACTGATGACCAGAAAACTATTGAGGGACTGTTGAGGCAGAGGTAGAGATTCGAGCGAGGAGGTCTGCAGGGCAGTGGACGTTTCAGAGGCGTTGGCTGAGATGTAGGCGGTGGGTGATGATTTGAGGTTCTACCACCACAACCTCCAGAAGGTCCACCCTGACCTTAGGGAGTATGCGGATAGGGAGAAGCTCAGATTCAGGTAGATGAGGCCTACGATCATGGTGCTCCAGAGATTATTTGAGTTATGACCTGAGTTTATTCTACATAGCTACAGTACTTATAGACATAAAGGTCGATAACTCTTTTAATTCCACAACTCCATTTAGAGATCGAAGATTCCAATGGATGTATTTTCTCGATCCTTTTGATTAGAGACTCATGGAGGAGGGGATTTGGAAATTACACACTAGTGCTAGTTGGGTGAGATTACTCTAGGTGGCGAGAGATTTGGCAGGTATCTCATAGTATTAGCGTTGAGGCCTTACGATGTCTTCTTGGGTATGGACTAGTTATCCATAATACATGCTCAGATCATCTATTTTAGGAGAAAATTGTGGTGCGACCGTGAGGATGTTACAAGGTTTTCCTTCATTGGTGAGAAGGAAAAATTTGAAACTTAGGATGGACTTTCTCAGAGGGGGGGTGCAGCCAATCAGTCATCAGTTCACTAGTCTTAACCTGAGATCAGTTGATGTGAGGAGTCATAGTTATCCAGTAGTGGTGGAACAATATGGTGATTTCTTTCCTGATGATGTTCTAGGACTACCTCCTTGCAAAGAGTTATTCTTCTCCATCGACCTGTACCTCAGGATGACAACGATATCTACACCGGCATATCGGATGGCTCTCGCAGAGCTTCGTATGTTGAGGGTAAATTTGGAGGTCTTTCATGTTCAAGGGTTTTATAAGGACTAGTGTTTCTCCATGGGAAACCTCTATTTTGTTCACTAAGATGGTAGACAAGATTTTGAGGCTTTGTGTGGACTATCGACACCTGAAGTGGTTCACCATGAAGAACAAGTATCCACTCTCAAGGATTGATGATATCTTTGATCAGCTGAATAGAGCTTGGTGGTTTTCGAAGATAGACCTCAGATCAGGCTATCATTAGCTCAAGGTACGAGTTGAGGATGTAATGAAGGCAACCTTCAAATGACGTTATAACCACTATGAGTTTTTAGTGATGCTTTTTTGTGTAACCAATGCCTTGGCAGTGTTCATGGGGAAAATGAAAAAGATATTTCAGACATACCTCGATTTCTTTGTGGTGGTATTTAATAAAGACATCTTAGTATACTCGATATCAAAGGTGGAGCAAGATAGGAATATTTAGATAGTTATGGATACACTCTGAGAGCACCAATTCTATGGAAAGCACTAGAAGTGCTAGTTCTGGATACCAGATGTCCACTTTCTAGGACACATTATCTCGGAAGCTAGAGTTTCAGTAGATCTGGAAAAGATAGAGGCAGTGCTTTCTTGGGATCCCCCAACAGCGTGACCGAGGTGCGGTGTTTCCTAGAATTGGCTGGGTACCACCTGAGACTCATACCTCACCTTTCTAGTGTAGCAGCACCCTTGTCAGCTTTGACAAAGAAGGGACAACCATTCTTGGGGATAGAGAGATGCCAACAGATCTTCCATAAGATAATGCATAGAATGAAATGTTCCCCCATATTTAGGCTACTAGAAGAGGGAATTGGGTATGTAGTCTATTGCAAAGCATTAGGGAGTAGATAAGGATGTGTCATGATGCAGGATCATCCGTTGATTGCCTACGGCTCATGATAGTTGAGGTAGCATGAGTAGAACTATGATACCCATGACTGAGAGTTAGTGGAAGTGGTATTCACCTTAAAGATGTGGCGGAACTACTTGATAGGTGAATGAATTACAGTCTAATCAGATCACAAGAGTCTTAGGTATATCTTATCACAGAAGGACTAGAACCTGAGATAGCGGCAATGGATGGAGTTCCTATAGGACTATGACTTTGAGATAGTCCATACTCTTGGGAAGGGGAATGTAGTAGATGACGCACTCAGTCAGAGGTCTGGAATGCAGTTGCTATGTGAGGTGATAGAGAAGCTAGCCGTGTTGCATATATCTTTCATGGATAGAGATGGAGCAGATTACCTCCAGGCAATGACTATCGCTCCCCCACTTTTTCAGAAAGTTTGGGTGGATTATCTTGGGGACATTAACTACAAGGCTCAACATGCTCATATATCCTCAGGATAGGCTCTTGAAGGATTTATGAAGGTGGGGAGCATTTCATTATTTTCAGAGGGCGTACTATGGTTCCAGTGATGCTACAAGAGGAGGTGCTGAGGGAGTTCCACACATCACCTTTGGCGATACATCCTGGTGTAAAAAATATGTATCAGTACCTATGACATATGTAATGGTATCTAGGGATAAAGAAAGAAGTGGATGAGTTCGTTTCACGGTTCCTCACTTGTCTGCAAGTGAAGGCCGAACACCAGGTTCCAGCAGGCTTGACACAGCCAACTGAGGTGCCAGAGTGGAAGTGGAATGGAATCTCCATGGACTTCATGATAGGGATACCACTTACATCTAGGGGCCACGATTCCATCTGGGTGATCATTGAACGACTCACCAAGTTGTTTGAATTCCTTCCCATCTAAGAGTAGGGATCAGTAGAGGGCTCAGGACGCCTCTTTGTATGGGAGATTGTATGGTCTCATAGGGTTCCATCGACAATAGTTTCAGATCATGACACTCATTTTACATCTCAGATGTGGATGGGATTGCAGGAGGTGTTTGGCAATCAACTACACTTGAGAACCAACTTTCATCCTCATAAAGATGGACATATAAAGAGGACCATATAGATGGTTGAGGACATTCTTCGTACTTTTATCCTTGATTTTATCTGTATTTGGGAGGACCACCTTCCAATGGTGGGTTTATTATACAACAACAGTTATCACTCCACCATTGGCATGGAACCATTTTAGGCCTTGTACAAGTGACCTTGCATATCACCTATATTCTTGGAATACCCATGGGAGTTAGCACTTATGGGTCCAAATTTGGTATGGGCTACCACTAAAAATGTGTAGATCATCTAGGAGCAGATGAAGATTTCACAGAGCTGACATAATTCTTATTCCTATAGGAGATGAAGGCCCTTGGAGTTCAAGTTGGGAGGCCATGTCTTCCGACGGGTCTCACCCGGATGATGATTTTTCAGGGGCATCAAGCTATCTCTGAGGTTCATCAAACCTTTCCAGATCCTCAGTAAAGTAGGCGATTTGGAGTACCACCTAGATCTTCCCCCACAAATGCACCAGGTGCATAATGTATTCCATGTGTCACAGTTGAGTACATTTTAGACCAGGGGGAGTTGAACATTGAAGATGGGGTGATGTTTGCAGAGTTTATGGTTGTGATAGAGGATCGATGAGAGTGGATCCTATATGGATAGTCGATCCCTCTTGTGAGCCCAGAATGTAATTTTGAACTTTCTTTATGGTACATTTTGTAAATTTGAAGGTGGAGAATTCTGTCTTTTGAACCAGTGCTCAGATTAAAAATCCAAGGGCGCCGTTGAATCTGTAGTTCCATGATTCTCTTAATGGAAGCTTAACTTCGACAGGCAAGGGTCAGAATAAAAAGTTTATTTTTGGACTTCACAAAAAAATAATAAAATTACTCAAAGTGTTATTTTGTTGCTTTCTTGTAACTGTTGAGCGGTGGAGGTGGGATCGTTGGGTTGTAAGACCATTAAATGCCCCGTTACACTTGGTTGTGTAACCGCACCATTGGGAGAATTAATAGGTTTATTAATTCAATTCATTATTGAAACCTCATTAACTGTGCGGTGTGTTAAACTCCTCTTTTATTCAATTTAAACAAAGCTCGGGCATGGGTTTTTGGAACTCAAGAGAGGAAACTACAAAAAAATTTCATGGCGTCTTCCACCAACATAGAATGAGGCTTTTAAGATAGTTGGGGGATTTGACGATGAGAGCCAAAGGATGTGAAGCTTATCTTTCGTCTGCGACACCCTCCGATGTGGACACTCCTTCCTCATCCACTATGACTCTTAATGAGATCAAGGTAGGGTTTTTTAAAGATTTAAATTGTTCCGTCCCCTTTGATGATGTTGAACCCTTCCCATGTTATAATGCTAACGTGGAGGGAACTGGCCGAACGAACAAGGCCTAGAACCTCCATCGATCTCGATGTTGGTTGAGGTCAACATGGGTGACTGAAATATGTGGCAGCAAGGTGGAACCGAAGGCCACGTAGTGTAGAAACTATTCTGGGTGGCTCGTAGGGGGAGATAGGAACACAATCAAACCACCAAAGCTTCACTGGGGGCTTGCAGAAGCTTCTCCAGTGTGGCAGCACAATTGACCAAGTGAGCCGGTGGCCGGATCATGCCGTTCACGAAGGGATGGCGGCGCCCAAAGGCTTCGTGGGGGAAAATGGGGGGGGGCGATATGGCGACACAACATGAAGGAGGGCCGTGACTTCGAGCTGTGGCGGAGGGAAGAACCGCGCCCGTGGGTCCGCAGCAGGCCTGTCCATGTGGAGCGGCCTGGTGGTGCAGTTCCATTTGATGCCTCTGCTTTGATGACCCGAAAAACTTCAGCCTTTCGAGAGGTGAGCAGACCCCCGCTCCAGCCAACAGATCGGGTGGTTCCACAGGACGGGGGGTCTCGCCCTTTCGGGTGGGTCGAGCCGAACCTGCCGCCCACTTGCCCCATTCCACAGCACAGCAGGCCAAATTTGTGGCCTAGCTGAATCGGGCCGATCCCAACCCCATCAGACCGGGCCCAACAGGCCTGGTCGGGTCGGTTTGCCAGGGTCAGACTGGACCCTACCCCTTTTTAATCTCAGTTACGTTTAAGTGGGTGTATCTCCTTAACCAGGAATCGGTTTGATAATCCGTCTTTGACACTAGAATCCTTAGGATGAGGAAGGACTTTTTCGATACTCCACATGAGTTTTGGAGAATGTTGGACAATGGCTATGTCAGATCGACCCTGAATCCAACTGGGCCCTAAACACTAAAATGCCTACAACTGACAGACCGAGAATCCAATTGATACATCGTCTGATGCATTAAAACCATTATGACATGTCTATTCATGAGTTTCTTCTTATTGGGACATCTTGTTAGTTGAGGTATGACTGATGGATCAAGTATAGGATCCTCTCAGAATCAAGCATGCTTTGTGCGAGAATCTAGTGGGTGGCCATGAGGTGAAGAATGAAGGGTAATCTTGTGGGGGTTAGTAACTACCAATTCTCTGTGGGTCAGATCCTTTATTGGTCAGTGGTCAGTGATCCTATGAGGATTTTCACATACCAATCCTGTGTCAGTCATATCTTTTATGGGTCAACACTCATCGATCCTATGTGTGTTAGTGCATATCGATCCTGTGTGTGTCAACGCTTAGTGATCATGTGTGGATCAGCACTTAATGATCCAGTGTGGATCAGCGCATACTGATATTGTGTGGGTCAGTGCTCATCGATCCTATGTGGGCCAGCACATACCGATCCTATGTGGGTCAGATCCTATGTGGGTCAGAAACAGAACCCCCTTGACAGAATAAGATGATCTTACTTTATGACGGATCATTTGTACTTATGTTCATAAGTTACACCCGGTTTAAGCCGAGTGTTTTTCTTTGTGCTTTGTTATTAAGATCATGCTTTTTAGTTTTTCCTTTTTGGAGTTCTGGTAGACCTTCGGGGGTCTCGGGGTCCCTATTTGATATTTTTGTACTCACCCCTACACGGGATTCACCAGCACCTTGTTGTGTCTTGTGCAGATGATGAATAGATTGATTGAGACTTGAGAAGTTAGGTCGAGTTGGTGCTTGGATGTGATTGGAAGATGGTGTACAGAGCTGACTGATTGAACGGGTGAGTTACAGAGATGATTTTTACCTATCATTCAGGTATTATACTTAGTGGATGACCTTAGGAGCCGATTTCCATTTTTCTATTTTTCATTTTCATTTGGGATTGTATTCTGGATGCTTTTTTACTTTCAGTACTTACTATTACACTATGTGGTGTTTTTAGTTGTGGTTGTACCTTCCTTCTTCCATTGGAAATTACTTGTGCACAGTGCTCCCTGTCTGTGTGCGTAATGGTTTTGAGGCAACACCTTTCCATTTTATGGAAATGCCTTTCTAGTGCTTATCTCCAACCCCTAGGGTAACTTCCCAAGTAAAGAAAGAATATGACATTTTCATATTTATTAATATTTGTGAATTAAATATTAATTTTATTCTAAAGGGGATTCTATGTTCGATAGTGTACACGATACGGAACAATGAGTTTCTTTGAAATCTTAGGTAGCACTCAACATTGAGTTATACTGAAAAATAAAAATATAATTTTATTATTTTAAATAGTAGTTAACGACTAGCCGTTGTAATGGAGGGAATGAATAGAACTAACTATAATATGATTATACATATTTTTTAAATGTTTTTACATTTATCTAATAAAATTTAGTTGCTAAAATGTGAATGAATCCAATTTTAAGTACAAATAGTCTAATATTCTTTAAAAGGTCGATTTTCCTTCTTTTGATGGCGAACTTTTTTTCAATCAAGTTTTTGTCACTTTTATATGTCCTTTTTGAAAAAATAACATTATTTTTTAGAATCAGGACATAAAAATTTACATTGGAATAAATTTTGGTATTTTTCAGAAAATGTTCATTTTTCAATGAATAGTGAAAATACTGTATTTTAATTCAAAACATCCTTTTAATATAATTTATTTATATGGTTTGATTATATTTTTAATTGGTTTTAGAGTTTAATTAGATTATGGTTTTAGCATTTAATCCTGTTTTGGTAATTATAAGTAATTTCACTTTGAAATTGGACATAAACATGTGTCAATATTTTGATAGGTATTATTTCTTGGAAACACGCTTTTTTTTTGACAATGGAAATTAATTTTAAATTAATTTATTCCATTTCTGTGTTTTGAATTTGGAAAAATGGATTCCATATTTGGCATCATGAGGTCCAAATTTGGTAAATAGATAACTTTTATTTTTAGACATTATGAATATTTACTGCTATAAATAATTTATTTAATATGGTTATAGGGTAACTCTGGTAAATAAGGGTAAAATAATATTATTGTAATAATATTAAATTACCCTAACATGTGTCCTAATCCTATTGGTTGATACATGTCCGAAAATGGGCATCCATGGGACGATTTTGGGACCCCATGAAACCAATTGGGAGTGATAATGACACTTTATATTAATTTAATTAATGTAAAGATAAAAATAAGTTTTGGACCTTTTGAAACCGAAAATCATTTTATAATAAAATCATACTTTCAAACCTTCCAAAAGTGGCCCTCCCCCTCTTTATAAAAGGACACCACCTCTAACCCATTACTCAGACCTCTCAAGCCCTTTGGCTCGTCTAACCCCTACCAAAAGAAGCTCCCAAAATCCCTCTCTTCCACCTAGAAGCCTTACCTTAAGCAGAAGGAATTTCAAAAATGCATTTTTCTTGCAACCAAAGGGAGTTACCCAACTTAAAGGTAACATCTTCCCTCAAGTTCTCTTCTTTTATTTTACTTCTTCACTACCAATGCGCTTATTATTATTTTTTTACATAAAAACGCCAGTATAATTAATATACTAGGTTGTTGTTATGATAAGGATTCAAACTACACTTGGACATACCTCTGTCTAATTGGAAATGAACACACAGTTTCTGTGGACGACGAACTACTACCTCAAAAAATGATGATTGCTCAATCTTCTCATTCCACCTCTTATGGTGGTCATTAATATGGAACTGTATTTATATGTGATATATATTATATTTATATTGTCTCTATACTTCTGTATTTTTCATTTATATCTTACCTTTATGGTTTCCATAATGGGTAAACAAGATAATTTCATTTGAGGAAGTGCAGACTACCGCCCCCTCAATGTGATATTAATCATTCATGTCCTACGTGGAACGTATAAAAAATGCAGTTAATGAAATTATATATGATTTTATACTGGAATTATAATATTCAAATGTATCATTATGTTTTCATTCCATTAAAATACAAAATATAAATGAAATTAGCATTCATTCGTACGTAAGACTTACCATCTCCATGAACGGTGCATTTCATTTCTTATCTGCAAATGTTATATACTATTATAAATACATATATATACTAGATATATATATGATATATATGATATATAAATCACCAATATCATTATGGAGATAATGTAATTTTGGCCACATGTACAACTTGTAATTATAAGAAGTTCATGTTTGACTCAGGTACCCAATATCGACAAAACGACTGTTACTAACTTAAATGATTATATAATATTTATAACATGGTAATAAGTGATATAAAAGGAGTAATAAACCAAAAAAATGTTTTGAAGCAAGTATAAATTTACTTTAGTTTGTCATTCTGGAGATTGAAGAACGAACAGGTCAAGTCTGACACGAGGTAAGGGGATTCGTCTCAATCTCCTTTCATTGATACATATATTTTTTTATACAAGAATTTATTTTATATTGTTTATACAAACTTTTGACTTTTAATTTCATTCAAGGGGAATAATTTTTGTTCACATCATTTTAATAAAAAAAAGATGAATATTTATTTTTAACGTACGCAGTGACAAAAACCGTTCCGCCATTGTGAGCGTTATTTGATATTTGGATTCCATAACACGCGGTAATGTTTTTAAAAGGAAAATAAATACCATATAATCTTTTACGTATTTTGGTATTGAAAATGGTTTGGATAATGTATTTTTTTATTTCAATATATTTAAATGATATATTGTGATTGCAATGTGGAAATGTTCTATTTCTTTTATGCTTGTTTTATATTTTATGCATATGTTATTGTTATTGGGTGTTGTTTACATATATGGGTGGTTCCGTGATAAACCTAGGGCGGGTGAGCCTGATATATCTCTCCAATGCATTGGGTAATGTGACATACAAAATGTTAATGATTCTCCTAGGATATTTTGGGAATATACTATGATGGGTATTCCAAACGTAACTCCCTACGTAGTTGTGATAGCTACAATGTAAGTATGATATGGATGCCACAAGTTAACTTTATGTTTTAGGATTTCTATATGTTGTTCATAAATATTATGATTTCATGAGATTTGTTAAAGTTATTTTTCTTGGTATGTATTGATGGACTAATCTTTTCTTTCTTTATTTATAATTATTTCTGAGCTTTTTATGCTCATCTTGAGTTTTTGAAATGATTTTCACAGGACTTAAAGGTGAATTAGATCAAGGATGGGATCAAGGAACAATCGTTCTGTCTAAAACATGGAAATAGTCACGAATATTTATTTCCAGAGTTTTTATTTTATGAAAAATGGATACTGAGTAGAAGTGTCCACTTTTTAAAATTTGATATGTAATGTTATAGTTATGGGTTAATTCTCAAAAACTATAAACCTGAAAAGATCCTCAATGTGAATTATTAACTTAATTCAAGATTATGTATTCTTTAAGGCTGGGTCCTTATACTAGGCCTGTGGAAGGAAAGCTTGGGGTAGTCACAGGATGGGCCTCGGGGGAAGTGTCATGAAAAATCATAAATTACTCATATTATGAATGTTCATGGTTGAAATATTCAGAATACACTATCCAATCTTGCTCATGAATTCTATCTCTAGCATCCACCCACCTTTAAGTGTACTAGAGGCCCCCAAGATAAATAGGACTGGATTGAAATCATAGAGATCATTTTTGATTTTGTCTAGTCTTCTATATAAGGCAGAATGATGATTTAAACCTTCTTTCTCTAAGGATCTTCTAGAAGGTGGTGGACTGCTGTGAATCAGAATGGAAAATGAGAGGGACTAACTTGGTTGGCCTTTTAAGAGTTATTCCTTGGGAAATATTTTTTAATGGGATGAATGTGAACCATTCCCTTGAGTTTGTAGTGTTTTAGTGGGGATAAATGTCAGTATTTGTGTATTATTCTCATTTCATGTAGCTGATTTGATTCACCCCACTTCTTGAATGAAAAAGGTCAAAAAGACCTGAATATTCAAGATAGACCTCCCTCTTGAGATCACACAACATGGTAGGTTCTTTGATCAAAAATATTATGTAGTGGTGTTATTTGAATCCCCAAACATCAAGAAGGTCATAGGGGAGGACATGGTATCTGACATTCTTCAAGTACATAGTGGACCGATGATTGGGAATCCTCTCATTTCTACAAGTTCCACTTTTGGTAATAGAAATAGAAAAACTAGTTCGGAACAACATTGAAATAGAAATAAAGTTATAGTAGGAATTCCTAAGTGTCCTCTATGGGAGGATATTATTCTAGGTGGTTCAATTGTGGGCTAAGAGGGGATCATATAAATTATTTTAGGAATCTTCCTGTTAAGTGACAATGATGTGGCAGATTTGGTCACATTTTATTTTTTTGATTGATGGATTATTCGAAGATTTTTGGGAGATTAGGTAAAATTTGGATGGAGGAACATAAAAGAGGTTGAGAAAACACCATATTTTAATGACTTAGAGGAAAGTTCATGTAGCTAAGGCCAATCTTATTTTTACTACAAATTAGGCTCCAGCTGATGGTAGTGAGAGACTGTATATAGTTAGAGGTATGGTGTTGATCACATCTAAACTATCTACCAATTTTTTTGATATTGGTGATTCACATTAATTTATCACTGTATAAGTGCTAATTGTCTTAGACTTACATGTTAGAATATTTTTGAAGGCTCTTTCTCTTAGAAAATCAGTAGGGGCTTAGGTGGACCATATTTATTGGCATCCCAAATGTTCTATAGTGATCCCATGATATAGAAATTTATGGTATTTCATGATTCTATAGATTCCTGACTTTGATATGATCTTTGGGGTGGAATGTATTATGTGATATCATTCATAAATTGGGTATTATTGGAGTTGGATATACATTAAATCATTGGGATAGATGGTGAGTTGGAGTTTGGGGATTTTAGAGTGGGCCCATATTTGAGTTAGATAAGAGAAACTACAGTGAAAGTTTCCGGATTATCTCTTTTTAAGGATCACAATTATCATCCTTACATCTTCCTCTAGTTATTAATCTCTTTCTAGATGTGTTTCTAGAGAAACTTTTAAGTCTACCCCTCGATAGAGGGATTGAGTTCCAAAAATAACTCATTCTAGGAGTGCAATCAATATAGATTACCCTATATTGTATAGTTTTATCCAAGATTAAGGAAATCAAATTTTATATTGATGACTTGGAACCAAATGAATTTGTGAGACTAAGAAATTCACCCTATGGTGATATAATTATGTTCACCAAAAAGGCAGATGATAATTTTTATCTATATTTGGATTATATAAAGTTAAACACAGTTATGATGATGAATAAGTACCCTTCCCCTAGGATTGATGATCTATTTGATCAGTTGTGAGGAGATAATTATTTCTAATATGGACTTAAATCTTAGATACTATCATTTATAAGACATGGAGGAAGATGCACTAAAAATGGGATTTTGGAGGAGGTATGGTCTATACGAGTACTGAGTGATTCCAATTGGTTTGACGAATGTTCCCATCATGGACAAGGTATTTCAACCTTATCGTGAATAATTCATTAGGGTGTTCTTGGATGATTTCCACATCTATCCATGAAACATAGAGTAGCTTGCTAAGAGTCTAGAGATAGTATTGAGTACACATTGAGCACACCAACATTATTCCATGATGTTGAAGTGTTACTTTTGGTTTTAGTAGGTGTGCTTCCTATATATGTGGTGTTAGAGGATAATGTTTATATAGACCTAAAGAAGGTGGAGGTGGTAACATATTGTGATCACCCTTAAAATGTATTCAAGATTAGGTTTTTTGTTGGATCAGAAGGGTAGTAAAATTGTTTTTTGAAGGATTTATTGTGTTTGGAAGCCGCCATGAAAGTTCTAAACTAGAAAGGGGTGATGATTAAGTTGTAAAATCATTTTGGGGATGTTTTTATTGATCTAAAGAGGATGTTTATTATAACTCAAGTGATAACATTACCATAACCTATGATTAAATATTTAGTCTTTTGTGATACCTCAGGAGTTGGCTTGGGAGATGTGATGATGTAAGAAGATCAACTAGTACATTATAGAGTATTATATGTACAACCCCATGAGTTGAATTATCCTACCCAGGACCTAGAGTTGGAAACTATGTTCCATGATTTGAGGTTTTATAGACTCTATGTATTTAGAGAGAGGCTTGTTGTCTACACGGACCACAAGAGTCTCCTCTTTAGCTTCTCACAACAACACATGAATTTGAGGAAGAGTAACTTGGTAAAGTATCTATAGATGTTAAATTTTAAGATATCTTATGAACTGATTAGGGATAATGTTATTTTATAGGATCTCAATAGGAATACGTGGGATTCCAAAGAGAAGGGAGAGTTGCCTTTAGAGGAAGAGTGGTGTGCGATGTGTTTGTTGGATGATTGGAGGATGGATATGAATGTGGAAGGAGGGGAATTGACATGTACACTATTTTCTATCAGAAAAGATTTAATAGACTAGGTAAAGTATTAAAAGGATTTATATTCAAAGTGTCAAGTGATGCAAGAGAGTTTAGAAGGAGCTAGTCTAATACCAATTTTTTTTACAATGTGATTCATATCTTTGGGAATTGTTTAGATAACGATCTAATCACAGAAAATATTCTAAGAGGCCCCCATGCCTTGAGGTGGAAATTTTCTACAAGTTAAATAAGTATATACAAATAAATGTGTTGAAAGTTCATGTTTACAAGTAAGAAGAGGGACATCATAGGTTTTATTTCATGATTTATTACCTGCAAGAGAGTAAAGTTTGAGATTCAGTGTCTTGGTGGTTTAATCCTTCCACATAGAGTTCCCATTTAGAAATAAGATTATGTCATGATGGTTTTTTTGATAGGATTACCAAGGAAATAATGGAAACATGATGTTTTGTGGATAATGGTTGATTTGCTAATTAATGTTTACCATTTCATGTTTAACTAGGTGGCTGTTTCTATTGATTATTTGGGTAAGATTTACGCCTTGGACATTGCGTGACTACATGGAGTTCCATCCAGTATCATACCAAATAGGGACACATGTATTACCTTGTAGCTCTAGTAGGGCCTGTATATGGTTTTGAGATCTCAATAGAGTTTGGGAATGAAATATCACCAATATACAAATGGAAAGTTTCACGGTATAATCCATATTTGTAACACCCTAAGATTTTATTATAAATATATAAATTTTTTATGTCTTATGTTATACACAACACCAAATGAATATTTCACTACGCACAACACTATCTTGGCTTGCGTTACACGCAATAACGACCTTCCTCGATAGCGTGTGTAGTACGCAATATCGGGTTTCACTAAACAACGATATATTGTTATAATATTATTATGGACTAGCTGTTTTGAATAGTATTAACTATATTTTGAATTTTATAACATTATTATTCATCTTACACATTTTCTAGAACATGATATGAGAGCAAAATAAATTTTTCGGGTAAAATAAGTATTTTTAAAAAAATGCAGTTTTGCCGCCTTTTGATGGAGAAAACACTTTAAATATAGTTTTTGACATGTTTATAAGTTCAATTGGACAAAATATAATTCTTCTATGGAATCAGGATATAAAAATTTACTTTGGATAAAATTTTCATATTATTTTGATAACTTTCATATTTTAATGAATAATAAAAACACGATATATTTTAATTAAAAACAACCTTTTTTTCATCGCAATAATTTATATAGTTAAATTATAATATTTAATGGTTTAAAGTATAAATATAATATATTATTACCATTTAATATAATGTATGTCATTACCATTAATTTTACAATGATTTCATAGGTAAAAAAATTTCTATCTTATGCAATGTTTTAACTTCTAAACCCCGTTTTCTTAACAATGGGATTAATTTTTAATTAATAAATTAAACTTCTATGTTTTGAATTTTGAAAAATGGATTCCATATTTGAATTTTTTGGGCCCAAATTTTGATAATAGGTTACTTTTATAATATGAATAGTTACTATGGTATTTTTTATTTGCTGCCGTTAAAGGTAAATCGGGTAATTAACTGTAAAAATAAGATTATAAAATTACCCTAACACCTGCCAAAATTCTATTGGATGACTAAAAGTTGACCCAAATCACCTTAGGGTTGGAAGAGATTCATTTTATGGACTTTTGACCATGAAAATAATTTAATTATTATTAAAACCAAAGAAAGAGACAACATGTCACTCTTCTAAATCTTATAAGTATAATAATTTTAATTTAGTGATAAACTTCATGAAACTTATAACATTAATAGTATCAAATAATATAATAAAATTATCTACATCATGTGAATTAATTTATAATTTGTAGGGATTAAATAAATATCATTAAAGGTGGCAAAATAGTGATGTTTAAATTATTTTATTGATTGAAGTATCAAATAAATTGTTTTAAAAATACTAAAATAAATATTATATGAACTATTTAATGTGCTCCAATAATTTTATAGATAAATATTACATGTTATTAATCTATTGAATCTTTTATTTAGAACATATATTCTGTGTGGATTTTGTTTAAATTCAAATAAATTAACAGTGTCAAAATTGACACTATTGCTATTTTATAAAAATAACATAATATAAAATTGTTTAGAAATAACAAAAATATTTAAAAATTATAAACTAAAATTTTATATAGTATAAAATGTCATAAATTATCCAATTATGGACCATTAACAACAATAAGTAATTATTTATAATAGTTTAAAATTTATAATCTTATTACTAGAAATAAAATTAAATAGATCAAATCAAGATAAATCAAGTTTAAAATGATTAAAATAAATTCCCAAAATGTATAAATTTTATTTTTGGATGATATTACAATACTATCTCATCTAATATTCGGATTTTAGTAATTTAGGAAGTTTTTAAGTGGGGTTTTAATTTATTATAAATTAATATTTTTGAGGTTTCCAAAGGTGCCCCTCTCCTCCCTTATAAAAGGGAACCTCCTCCCTCTCCTCTTTACACAACTTTGAGCTTTCAAGATCCAAAAAAACCTGACCATTAAACCTATAAACTTACCTATTAATATTCTGTAGGTTCTGTTCTTCTCTAAAGACCAACTCTAGTCCCTTAAGAGGAAGGTTAAAGGAGGCACATCGAGGAAGAGGTAATCTCTTCTACTGATTCTTTCAATTTTCTTCCTTCTAATACTACCTCTTATTTAGTTTTTTCATTATAAAGTAATAACATCAGTATCACTCATAAACTGATATGTTATTGTAAATATTAAACAATCCTATTTCATCTTCTATCCATCCTACGGAAAATGAAAATCACCGTGCGTGCGTACGTACGGAATACCGTCTCCACGTCGTGGTGTAATCTGTTTTCCACTACCACCTTTCTTGGATGGGTATAATGGTGTAAATAAATAACTATATATGATTATTTTAAATTTATATTGTTTATGAAATATTATACACACACTTCAATATAATTCCACAATCATGGGAATGATATCATCGTTCATGCGTACGTACGTCCTACTGTCTCCACGATGTGATGCGACTCGTTCGACATGATATGAATTGAATAATGATTATATAAATTAATTTAATGAATAAATATGATATATATTATACTAAAACCATTATTTAAATGATATATTTATAACCTAAAAATAAGAATAAGAATTTATTCGACAAAACACGCATAAGAACATAAAGCAGTGAACACCTGAATAACGAGTAACAATGGAATATTACCAATAAGAAGATAAGAATATGACCATATATGATATAATAAAAATTAATATGATTATGTCATAATTCAATGACATTATTTAAATCATTATACAGGAGGTTCCGATACATATGAAGCATATCGGACCTAAGTTATGGGAAAATCTCACAATCTCAATTTTTATCCGAGATTGTTTATACTTCGGTATTTACTGGGGAATATTTATCATCCAAATACAAGTTTCCTCAATATGTAATATTATTTCTATCCTCCTACAATTGTTTAAATACAAATTTACCTATTTGTGAATTTTTAGTAAAAGATATGAAAGGAATCTTTTGTCGTTTTCAGTACGAGATACTTTTGGACTTTTCCAGCCAAAGTATGAGAAGAATGTTTTTTTAACTTATAAGGTATGAATGGATTTTTATGATTTAATAGAAAATTATTTCCATGAATATTCCTTTACAATCTTTCAAGTTTGTTTTTAATTAACTTTTTTTAGTTTAAAATTGTATGACATGTTAAGAAATGAAAAATGTTTTTGAAGTATAAAGGATATTTTCCTCAAGAATAGAGTTCAAGGGTTTTATAAAAATTATTTTCCATCTAATATAATATAGGTTTCTCTTTATATCCCTATTTTTACATTTATTTTATTATGTTATGATGGAATTTTTTTATTAAATCCTTTTATCTTATATGGTTTGTGTTATGATGGCATGATTTTTAAGAATCCCATTTTTATTACATGGTTTATGCTATGATGTATGATTTATGTTTTTGTGGCACACATAAGAATGGTTTCATTATGAGATGGATGGGTCCTATATCTCCCTCTAATGCATTGGGTGAAGATTTATATATAATGACATAGACATGGCTAGAATGGAAAGTTAATCCGGTTCAGTGATACAGGACTGGAACGAGGAGTGAACTCGGTTCAGAAATGGACTTTTTCCACTATTATAGTCTTGGCAATGTGTATTGACTAATAAGAAATTATTTTCTATGATTATGTGTGTATGACACAACGTTTTATGTTTTATGTTATGATTATTGGGAATACATTTCACTACTATGATTTATCCCATGTTATGATATTATGATCTCTTTTACAGGTTAATAGTTTCAAAACATTATGTTCTTATGAATATGATATTTCCTTTTTTTACCCTTACTGAGAATTTGAGCTCAGCCTTTTGTGTGTTCTCTTTTCCCTAGGCCATGAAGAAGGGTATTAAGTAGGATATTCCAAAAGGTAGTCTAGATATTATGAAATAAACGAGACACAATGTAGATGATTTTTGAACCGGTTGTATATGTTTCCTAGTTTCTAAAGACACTATAGCTATACGGTCCTACCATGGTTTTGTTATATGTTGTGATAAGTACTCTTCAATTCTGAAGTAATGATAATGTATGTAAAGTATGGTTCGTTATAGTTAGTATCAAAAGAAAAGTATAGTCAACCTTTAAAAACTAGGATGTAAAAGCCTTAGTAAGAACCCTAAGGATATGTCTAAGCATAGAAAAAAATATTAGTGTTTTAGAAATGGCCATGAATAACCTATGATAAGACCTTAAGTGTCAAATTTTATTCCTGATTATGTGCCTTTCCTATTATGATTAGTGTTTCTCACACTATGCTTATTTTCTTTAGTCAATGTCTGGAACCTGAAGGAATCGTGTTAATGCTGAATGCAACAGGAAATGAAATGATTGTCCCCCTGAGCAACCAAACGTTATGGGAGATCGAATACAAAATCTTGTAGCCATGCTCACATAACTTTCTAAAGCTATGAATCTTGTAGGACTTCAAAAAGATCAAAGGAAGGAGAAAAATTATGTTGAATCCTTCATGATGCAGCGTCCACCCTCATTCAGTGGGTCTACTGATCCATTAGTGGATGAACAATGGATCATTACCACTGAAAAGATATTTTTAGATCTTCAATGTTCTGAACATGATAAAGTTATCTTAGCAGTATATCATTTGGAAGGTGATGCTGATAAATGGTGGGATCTTATCAAGAATACAAGGAAAAGAGACAAAATTGAGTCCATGTAATGAGACAAGTTCAAGAACATATTTTTTAATAAGTAATTCCCTCGTATTATTAAAACAAAGATGGAGAAGGAGTTTATTGAACTAAATCAAAAGGGTGATGAATCTGTTGGTACCAACAAAGTAAATTTTACAAGACTTTCAAGGTATGCTTCCGGAATTATTATCTATCCTGAGAGTAAGATCTATCAATTATTTAGTGGCTTAAAACCAAGTCTTAGAAGGGAATTAGCCATAAGGGACTTCAATAGATACAAGGAAATTGTTCGATGTGCTATCAAGGTTGAGATGGAGATTGGAGTAACCCATCAGTCATATGGGTTTGATAAAAAGAGGAAAATGGAATTCAACGTGAAATATAAAGTCCACACTGAAAATAAGATGAGTTTTCCCTTATTCCCAAAGTGTGGAAACAAACATGCAGGGAATTGTCTTAAAGGGACAAGTAAATGTTTCAAATGGGGAAAAGAAGGTCATCGGGCATTTGAATGCCACAATGATGGGAAAAATATGTCTTGTGATGCGAACAAAGAAAAGGCTACACATAATGCACCTCCTACACTTCAATGTTACAAGTTCAAGGAAATGGGGCATTATGCTAATCACTGTCGTAATCTAAGGGTTTTTGATGATGATTGACGTCAAAAAATTCTTAAGGCCAAAGACAAAGGAAATTCACATGCAATTTCTATCGGCGATGTGGAGTACGATAATGAAGTGGTGAAAGGTACAATTACTATCCAATCTAAAGTAGCAAATGTTTTATTTGATTATTGATCCACCCACTATTTTATTTCTGAATAATTTTCCAAGGGTATTTCCGTACTACCTCAACAATTGGATATTGAGTTAGTTGTGACAACTCCTAATGGCACAAAGGTTGCATCAAAAGTTTTTAATTCTTCTCCAATTTACATTTGTGGGAAAGTGATTCCTGCAAATCTTTTCATCCTTCCTATTGTGGAATTTTATTGGATTCTTGGGATGGATTGGATTTCCTTATATGGATCTCATATCGATTTCCAAAGAAGGGAAGTCACATTTCATATTCCCGATCAATCTATGATCATCTATTGATACAAGGATGAATATAACCTTCTAGTGGAAAATTTCTTCCATCTTATGGGTCTTGATTCCAATAAATGAAGGTTATTTATCTCAAATGATTGGAGAGAAACTCACGATTATGAATATGCCCATTGAATTGGAGTTTGATGATGTCTTTCCGGGGGAATTACCGGGTCTTTCACCAAATCGTGAAGTTGAGTTTTCTATAGAACTCATACCGGGTGCTTTAACTATTTCAAAGACACCATATAGAATGGCCCCAATTAAGTTGCATGAATTGAAGAAGAAACTTCAAGAGAATCTTGATAAGGGATTCATACGCCCTAGTACGTCAGCTTGGGGAGCACCTAGTCTGTTTGCTAAGAAGAAAGATGGATCAATGAGACTTTGCATTGATTATCAAGAACTTAACAATATCACTATCAAGAAAAAATATCCTCTCCCGCACATTGACGACTTATTTGACCAACTACGCAAAGATCAATACATTTCCATGATTTATCTTCGTTTAGGGTATCATAAATTATGGGTCAAAAAAGGGGATATACAAAATACAACTTTCCTTACAAGGTATGGACATTATGAATTTATAGTGATGCCATTTGGTCTTACTAATTACCCTGCTATCTCTATGGATCTAATGAATAGAGTCTTTAGGGACTATCTTGATCAGTTTGTGGTAGTATTTATAGATGATATTGTTGTCTATTCAAAGAGAAAGTAAGAACATCAAGATCACATAAGAATTGTATTGAAGACCCTGAGAAAGGAGAAGCTTTATTCCAAATTTACCAAGCGTGAATTTAGGCCTCAAAAAGTTTAATGTTTTGGTCACATAATCTCAAAAGAGGGGATATCTATGGATCCAGAAAAAACAGAGGTTATCGAAATATGGTCGAGACCAAAAATAGTAATTGAGATCCGAAGTTTTCATGGTTTGGCTGGATATTATCGATGTTTTGTGAAAGATTTTTCACGATTATCTAATCCACTCACCAGGTTGACTCGAAAAGGAGTTAAGTTCGTGTGGACGGAGCAGTGTGAAGAGAATTTCAAGGAGTTAAAAAGAAGATTATCTAGTGCACCTGTGATCACACTGCCTTGTAGTGGAGAATGTTTTGTGATCTACAGTGATGCATCCAAGAAGGGACTGGGGTGTGTTCTCATGAAAAATGATATGGTGATAGCTTATGCATTATGAAAGTTGAAAATCCATGAGTAAAATTACCCAACTCATGATTTGGAGTTAGTTGTCGTAATCTTTTCATTAATTATTTGGAGGCATTATATTTATAGTGAAAGGTGTGATATTTATACAGATCATAAAAGTTGAAAGTATATTTTCACACAAAAGGGGCTGAATATGAATCAAAGAAGATGGTTGGGGCTGATTAAGGATTACAACTGCTCAATTCATTATCACCCTAGGAAAGTAAACCAGGTGGCGGACACATTAAGTCGACAAGACCATGCTAGCTTATCCATGATGAGGATCACAAAAGATTCAATATTTATGGATTTATAAAGGATGGATCTTTGAATTATAGTGTATGGGGAAAAATATTATCTTTCTCAAATGAATGTTCAACCTTTTATACATTTGAAGATTAAAGAGGAACAGAAAGAAGATGTAGAGTTACAAAAAAGGTTAGAAATGTTCTTCAATTCCACAATGATTGTGATGAAATAATAAGGTTCAGGAATTGGGTTTGTGTTCCTCCCATCCCAGAATTAAAGAAGGAAAAATTGGATGAAGATCATAGTTATTCATTCTCTATTCAACCTGGAAGAACAAAGATGTATAGGGACCTGGAGGAGTACTTATGGTGGGATGTCATCAAAAGTGATGTTGCTAAATATGTCTCTCGATGCTTGGTTTGTCAGCAAGTTAAAGCTAAGAGACAAAAGTCTAAGGGGATGTCACAACCATTACCCATACCAGAATGGAAATGTGAAAACATCACTATGGACTTTGTCACCAGACTTTCTAAAATATCTAAAGGCAATAATGCTATCTGGGTTATAGTTGATCATCTTATGAAGTTGGCACACTTCATTTCTATTAGAGAATATTTATATCTTGATCAGCTTGCCTAGATTTATGTGAAGGAAGTGGTAAGATTTCATGGTGTACCACTTTCCATTATATCTGATCGGGATTCGAGGTTTACCTCAAAGTTTTGGCGATGTCTTCTGCATACTCTAGATACAGAGTTGAGTTTCAGTACTACTTACCATCCTCAGACAGACGGTCAGTCTGAGAGGACAATTCAAACTCTAGAAGACATGTTGAGATCTTGCTCCATGGATTTCAAATGTGGTTGGTATCAACACCATCCTTTTGTCGAATTTTCTTATAATAATAGCTTTCACTCCAGTATTCAGATGGCTCCTTATGAAGATCTCTAGGGAAAGAAATGCAGAACTCCAACTTGCTGGGATGATGTTGGGGAAAGAAATCTATTAGGACCTCATCTTGTTGATGAGATGGTAGAGAAGGTAAGATCTATTCAACATCACATAAGAGCAGATCAGAGTTGACAAAAAATTTATGCGGACAACTGAAGAAAAGACCTATAGTTTGAAGTGGGTGATAAAGTGTTCTTACAAATATCTCTTTGGAAGAGATTAATGCGATTTGGAATAAAGGGAAAGCTGACCCCTAGGTATATTGGTCCTTTTGAGATATTGGATCATTTTGGGAAGGTAGCTTACCAATTGGTGATTCCACTGAATCTCTCTCAAGTTCATGATGTATTCCATGTATCTCTCCTGAGAATTTACATACCTGATCCTTCACATGTACTAAGCTCAGACGTTGTACCACCGGAGCAAGATCTTTCTTATGAAGAACGACCGATAGAGATTCTGGATCGTAGCAAAAAATTTCTACAAAACAAGATCACTCTCTTGGTTAAAGTTTTATGTAGGATCTTCCAATTAGAAGAATCTACATGGGAAGTTGAGGATATGAGGAGGAAGAGGGATCCTCATCTGTTTGTTACAAAGTGACGAATTTCGAGGGAAAAATTATTTTTAAGGGGGGTAGAATGTAACACCTTGAGATTTTATTAGAAATATATATAATTTTTATATCTTATGTTATACGCAACACCAAAATAATCTTTCACTTCACACAACACTGTCTTGGCTTGTGTTACACACAATCGCGACCTTCCTCGATAGCGTGTGTAGTACGCAATACCGGGTTTCACTAAACAACGATATATTGTTATTAAATTATTATGGACTAGACATTATGAATAGTATTAACTAAATTTTGAGTTTTATAACATTATTATTCATCTTACACATTTTCTAGAACATGGTATGAGAGAAAAATAAGTTTTTCGGGTAAAATAAGTATTTTTTAAAAAATGATGTTTTTCTGCCTTTTGATGGCGCACCCACATTAAATATAGTTTTTGACATGTTTATAAGTTCAATTTGAAAAAATAAAATTTTTATTTGGAATCAGGATATAAAAATTTATTTTGGATAAATTTTTCGTATTATTCTGATAACTTTCATATTTTAATGAATAGTTAAAACACGCTATATTTTAATTAAAAACAACTTTTTTTCATCGCAATAATATATATGGTTAAATTGAAATATTTAATTGTTTTAAATTATAAATAGAATATATTTTTACCATTTAATATAATTTATGTTATTACCATTAATTTTACATTGAATGCATAGGTAAAAACATTTCAATCTTTGGTAATGTTTTAACATTTAAAACACGTTTTCTTAAAAACGAGATTAATTTTAAATTAATTATCACAACGTCTATGTTTTGAAGTTTGAAAAATGGATTCCATATTTGAATTCAGTAGGTACAAATTTTGTTAATAGGTTACTTTTATAATATGAATAGTAACTACAATAATTTTTATTTACTGTAGTTAAAGGTAAATCGGGTAATTAAGGGTAAAAATAAGATTATAAAATTACCCTAACACCTGAAAAAATTCTATTGGATAAATAAAAGTAGACCCATATAACCTAAGGGTTGGAATAGATCCATTTTATCGACTTTTGACCATGAAAATAATTTAATTATTATTAAAACAAATGAAAGTGAAAACATGTCACTCTCTTAAATCTTATAAGTATAATAATTTTAATTTAGTGATAAAATTCATGAAACTTATAAAATTAATAGTATCCAGAAAGATAATAAAATTATATACATCATGTGAATTTATGTATAATTTTTAGGGATTAAATAATTATCATTAATGGTTACACAATAGTGATGTTGAAATTATTTTATTGATTGAAATTTCAAATAAATGGTTTTAAAAATATTAAAATAAATATTATATGAACTATTTAAGGTTCTCCAATAATTTTATAGATACATATGACATGTTATGAATCTATTTAATCTTTTATTTCGAACATATCATCTGTTTTGATTTTAGTTAAATTCAAATAAATGAATAGTGTCAAAATTGACACTATTGTATTTAATTAAAATAACACAATATAAAATTGTTTAAAAATCACAAAAATATTTAAAAATTATAAATTAAAATTTATATGGTCCAAAATGTCATAAAGTATCCAATTATGGAAAATTCACCACACATAAGTAATTATTTATTACAATTTAAAATCTATAATCTTATTACCACAAATAAAATTAAATAGATAAAATAAAGATAAATCAAGTTGATAATATTTAAAATAAATTTCCAACTTGTCTAAATTTTTTTGGGTGATTATATTACAACCCTATCCCCTATAATATTTATATTTGAGTCATTTTGGAAGTTTTATGGGGGGTTTTAATTTATTATAAATTAATATTTTTGAGGTTTCCAAAGGTGCCCCTCTCCACCCTTATAAAAGGGCACATCATCCCTCTCCTATTTACACAACTTTGAGCCTTCAAGCTCAGCCAAACCCTACCCATTACCCTTCTCAACTCTCCTAGTAATATTCTGGAGGTTCTGGTATTCTCAAAAGAACAACTCTAGTCCATTAAGAGGAAGTTTAAAGGAGGCACGTTGAGGAAGAGGTAATCTCTTCTACCGCTTCTTTCAAGTTTATTCCTTCTTCTACTTCCTCTTATTTAGTTGTTTTATTATAAAGTAATAACTTGAGTATCACTAATATACTGATATGTTATTATAAATATGAAACACCGTATTTTTTCTTCTATCCATGCGACAAAAAATGAAATCACCACGTGTGCGTACGTACGGAATACCGTCTCCACACCGTGGTGTAATCTGTTTTCCACCACCACCTTAGTTGGATGATTATAATGGTGTAAATAAATAACTATATAAGATTATTTTAAAGTGATATTTATTCTTAAATATTATACATACACTTAAATACAATTCCACGATCATGGGAATGATATCATCGGTCGTGCGTACGGACGACCTACCGTCTCCACGATGTTATTGGACTCGTTCGACATGATATTAATTGAATAATGATTATATAAATGAATTTAATGAATAAATATGATATATATTATAATAAAACCAATATTTAAATGATATATCTATAACCTAAAAAATAATAATAATAATTTATTCGACAAAACACGCATAAGAACAGAAAGCAGTGAACACCCGAATAACGAGTAACAATGAAATATTACCCATAATAAGATAAGAATATGACCATATATGATATCATAACAATGAATATGATTTTTTAATAATTCAATGACATTATTTAAATCATTATACAGGAGTTTCAGATACGTACGAATCATATTAGACCTAAGTTAAGGGAAAATCTCACAATCTCAATTTTTATCCGAGATTGTTTATAATTTGGTATTTATTGGGGAATATTTATCATCCACATCCATGTTTCATCAATATGTAATATTAATTCTATCCTCCAATAATTTTTTAAATCTAAATTTACCTATTGGTTAATTTTTAGTAAAATATATGAAAGGAATCTTTTGTCGTTTTCAGTACGAGGTACTTTTTGACTATTCCAGCCAAAGTACGAGAAAAATGTTTTTTTAACTTATATGACATTAATGGATTTTTAGAACATTATTTCCATGAATATTCATTTATATGTTTTCAAGTTTATTTTTAATCAACTTATTTTAGTTTAAAATTATATGAAATTTTAAGAACGGAATTTTTTTTGAAGTAGAAAGGATATTTTCCTCAAGAATGGATTTCAAGTGTTTTATCAAAATTACTTTCCATATAAGATAATATAGGGTAATGTTTCTATCACTATTTTTACATTTATTTGATTATGTTATATTTGAATCATTTTTATGAAGTCATTTTATTTTATATATTTTATGTTATGATGGCATGATGTTCAAGAATCCCATTTTTATTACATGGGTTATGCTATGATGTATGATTTATGATTTTGTGGCACACATAATAATGGTTTCATTATGCAATGGGTGTGAACCATATCTCCCTCCAATGCATTTGGTAAAGATTTATATCTCCTGAGATAGACAAGGTTGGAACGAAAAGTTAATCCGGTTCAGTGATACAGGACTGGAACAAGGAGTGAACTCAGTTCAGAAATGGACTTTGTCCACTATTATAGTCTTGGCAATGAGTCTTGACTAATAAGAAATGATTTTCTATGATTATGTGTGTATGCCACAAAGTTTCATGTTTTATTAATGATTATTGGGATTACATTTCACTACTATGATTTTTCCCATGTTATTATATTATGATCTCTTTTGCAGGTTAAGATTTTAAAAATGTTATGTTCTTATGAATATTATATTTCCTTTATTTACCCTTACTGAGCATTTGATCTCACCCTTTAGTATGTTTTCTTTTCCCCAAACCAGGAATAAGGGTATTAAGTAGAATATGCCAAAAGGGACTCTATATATGATGAAATAAATGGGAGAAAATATAGATGCTTTGTGAACCAGTTGTTTATGTTTCCCAGTTTCTAAAGACACTATACCTATACGGCCCTACCATGGTTTTGTTATATGTTGTAATAAGTATGCTTCAATTCTGAAGTAATAACAATGTATTTAAAGTATGGGTTGTTATAATATTTTTCCGAATATGCTTCGATCATGCATGCTATACTTTCAAGGACCATGGGATGATCATATAACCTTAATGGAGTTTTATTAACAAAATAACAACCAATGTTATATCTAGATGGAAACCTATGAGACTCTCTATGGTTGACCATGCCACTCACCATTGTTCTATCATAAGTTTGGTAAGGTATATGTTGTGGGATCAAGCATAGTGAAGGATATTTCAAATAGAGTGCAATTGAATCGATCTAATAAGGATAAAGTGATAGTCCATCGTGTCAAGGAAATAAGACCTTCATCCTCACATACATCTAGATATAACTCAATGAAAATTGATATGAGGTTATACTCATCATTTTGATTCATGAACTACATCAATATAATATATCATAATAAAAGAATAAATAATTAGATTTACTTTTTAAGATGTATAATTCAACTCAAAAAATCAAATGAATCAAAGTTTATGACCCATATACTCTATAAAATTTTTAACTACTAGTGAAAAATTTATTCTTTATGATGTTATGATTAGTTTACAAAAATAGTTCTCAATGAACTGATAATGCCACTATATATTATTTTAATGTATAATGGACACAAAATTAAGATCATAAGCCGACCAATTATTCTGATACTACTTAAACTTTTAAAAAACAATTGCCACTACTCACACCTAATGTGATAACATAAATTCTAAACCCTCATAAGGGGAATCAGAGTATAACTTTTAATTCTTTTTAGAATTTAGTAGAATGAGAATAGGTGAAATAATAAAACTATAATTTATCTCTTGAAATGAAGTCTCACACCAATAATCATTGGAAAAACAATCGGATAAAAGACCTGAATGAATCAATGGTAATAACATACAATCCAAAATAAACTCGAATTTCTAGAGACATTCTTAGAATTATACAAAGGCATCACAACTACCACTTTGTACAACTCTAATGATATTTTGGATTTGAATACATCATGTCCAAGTAATTTTACATCTCAAATCTAAAAATTGAAGTTCGACATATTAATATTGTAGAGAAATGTTCAAAATGTTCTAAGATTGCCTCACATGTTTTCCCATTCCCCTAAAATGATCATTCATATATCTATAAGACCCTAACTATAGTATCTAGAAATTATTGGTTAATTTATTAGATTTTTATATGATTAAAGTGACCACATACCATATGACTGAGTAGTTTAGAAGCATTGGTAAAAAAGATACATACTTTAGTCATATGTTAACTCTGAAAACATCTATTAAATTATTGTGAAAGTAAAAATTTTCAGTCCTTGAACTAATTTAAGGTTTAATGCTTTATTTCATGGGGAAAGGAAATAAAATAAAAATTGAGATAAAATATTCAATAGGGGTTATGTGATGTGAAATCTATCATGAGTAAATATGGAATAATCACCATGGAAAAAAAATAACTGAAAACACATGTCATCTAATTAATAACTTGAGAAACAAATACATCCATTGATAATATAAATTTAATAATGTCTTCGATAATAAAAACTAATTTATAAAATAAAAAAATTAATAATATTGGACTTCACAATTTTAGAGATCATGATATATTCTATAAAATCCTTAAGATAGGACACTTTAATTGTTGGGTTGGTATAGTTAAAAAACCCATTTAATGATACCTTACTGATTTTTCTCATGAAACCTTTCGATGCATCTAAGAGTTATATAATTATATGTCCCACCAATCACTATATTTACAATACACTCCTTATATATCAAATGATCAATTTAATTCATCAATAATATTCCTTATAAAAAAATAAACGTATTAAGAAAAGAATACATAATACCCATATTTCCTTAGTCAATCAAATTAAATTCAAATTAAAACACCAGACATATAAATGGTATTATTTTTAGAAAATATTCATGTACATGATTCAAAGAATATATATATTTAAGGGAAATTTATGGATCAATGATCACAATAAAGTGAATATTTCAAGAGAAAGTTAATTACTATAAAATAAATGAAGAAATATAATGTGAATACTTTCCCTAGTAAAACTAACCATAAACCATCCGGAGAAAGAATAAGAATTGTATCATTAAAAAATATGCTTAGTGTGGTATATATAAGAAAAGCGGGTTTTCTATTGAAAAATAAAATACCACAAAAAGATCAAAAAAACTTTCTTGAGGAAAATACCATTTTTTACTTTGAAAATAACTTTTAAAAACTAAATTTTTTATAATATTATAAAAACAATTTAAAATTGAAAAATGAAAGGGAAAAATATAATTTTCATAAATAATAGTTGGAGAAGAAAATAAATTGGTTTTAAGATGTAAATGTCAAAATGTTCCCCCATCAAATACTTATACATAATTAATCAAAATAAAGATAGAATTATGAAATAAACCCTTACCGCTTTATTAAATTTTAAATATTAATACTTATAAATGAATAAAATAAGATGAAACATTAAATATAATAATAATAAAGATAATTTTATATGATATAAAAGATCAATGTATTAGTATATACACCATATAAAAATAAATAGGTGCGTGACACCGAATATGTCTCAATGGAGTGGAAATTGATATGAGATCATTTATAAAGAACGTATCATTGGAGTGAGAATTAAACAATGATGTTTTCATATTTTAAAAATTTAAATCCACAAAAAACATGTTTACATTCAAAATAATATAATCGTAGGTTATTTCACACATAATCATGTCATAATACAGTAGATGAAGTAGAAATATAAACTATTGATTAGATCTTGAGTCAAGAAAACCCTTACATCGCGTTTTACATATCACATATGTTCATTTTATTCCTAGATAATAAAATTATGTTAATTTTTTACTTAAAAAATAACCCTTTTCAGGTTTATTATCCCTTTTTTTATTTATTTCCATGATTTATAGAATTACCCAATCAACTAAGTTCACATTGGACGATTTGACGATATATGGATCATATTTCAACATGACTTCGGTGGGTTGTATATGGTTAGTGAGGTAATAATTACATAATATAAATAATAATAATAATTCCATAATTATAATCATTATTTATTAATTTCACTTTCAAAAATGATTATGAATTATGGTAATGAAAAACTAACCATGTTATAATAGTGGAGACAGTAGGCTATACCTATGCATGAGTAACGTTTCCAATTTTCAATGATCAGGATGGAAATAAGGTAAGTATTATTTTATCATTAAATATTTATAATTACATTGTAAAATAATATTAATTATATATAAACACTTATATATACCATCCATGTGATGAAATTAATTTAAAAGAATACATAGCTTCATTGAGGTAGTCGTCCATGCGTACACATGAACGAGGTTATCATTATATGATGGATGGAAGGCAAAAAAAGAATATGATATTTTATATTTTAAGAATGAAAAATAATTAATATTTATCATATATATACATTCAATCCATCATTATAAGTACCCATGATAGGTAGTGATGGAAAATGAATCACATCGGTTTGTGAGGAGGAAGTTCTCTATATACATGAATGAAAATTTCATTTCCCATTGGATATAAGATTATATAGATATAGGTCATTTAATTATCATAATAAATTGACAATATATTATATATTAGGATTTTTTAATCTCATCATGGTTGGAGAATATTTTAAGGAGTTATAATCCGAAAAAAAACAAAAATACTCAGTTAATAACTATACCTCTTCTTCAGACAGCCTCCTTTTCCTTGCACCATAATCTTTCTAAGAGTAGTATTCTTCTAAATAAATGTCCTCTATAAGTTAAAGGGAATTTTAGGGAAGTGTTTGGACAATTATTATCTAAAAAATGGATCAGTAAGAGATAATATAAGAGGATTGGGTGTTCCCTTTTATAAGAAAGGGGATGGGTTTGTTTAGAATTTCATAGAGCATTAAATTAATGTAAATTAATTTTCTCTTAAAAATGGATCATAATTGATATGATTAAAATATAAATTTGAGTATGAGCCTAAAAACTCACATATAATAAAAGTTTAACAGTTTTTGATTATGTTTCACCCTTATCTTTTATATTTAAACCTCAATTATTCCTTTTAAAAATTACCACATTAATACAATTTTTACCCTTTAATGTTCATGAATATTACCACCTGAGGAAAAAAAACCATAAATAGGAAATGATTGATTTATTAAATTATAAAAAATTCCCTTTGATGGATTTAGATTTTATGAAAATTTATACTATTTAATAATATATTATTTATTATAAAATAACATCAATGTAATTTTTGACACAATTCAATTAATTTTATTTTTAATACAAAAATAAATAGAGGAGAATCCAATATAATCCTTTAAAAATAACTATAACATATATATATATATATATAAATAATTTTACACAATAATTTTGTGAAATTATATTGGTTTTTTTATTTCTAAACTCAGTTATTTTACTTTTCTATTAATTAAATAAATGTTGTGTCATCGCTGCAGAAATATTTAACTTAATTACTTCATCACTAAAAATTAGTTATAAATCACCCTGATAAAAAATCATTTATATTTGAAATTAATATTTTTTAACTTAATATATGTTGTGTTAGTACATATCTTAATATTAATGTTAATGAAAGAGAAAAAAATCCCATTTTGGTCTTTACCTCTTACTTACATATTATGAATGTTAAAATCTTATGCAAATTAAAAAAGATTATATTTTATAATTTTTGATTATTTATGAATACATAAAACCATCAAATGAAATTAATTAGGGTTTTGTGCTGATTTTAAATTCCTTATCACATTATTTTTAACCTTAATTACCCAATTTACCCTTATCGTAGTGACAATTATTTACTATGGTAATTATTCGTAATGACCAAAAATAAAAGGAAATATTTACCAAATTTAGAAATAACAACTTAAAATTTGGTATAAATTTCTCTAGATTCAATTTAAGTAAATTGAAATAATTAATTTAAAATCAAAATGAAAAATTCAATGAAAAACCATTTTTTAGAAAAGTACATTTTTTGTATAAAAATGTATTTATATCAATTTCAATCAAACAAACTATTCCATTAAAAATAATTGTATTATCCTGAATATATTAGAAAAAATTTTAGATTTAATTTTTTTCAAACCAAATGGAACATTGAAAATTCTTGAAATAAATACAAAATTTTAAATAAAAAATAATATTTTCACTATTCATTAAAAAATAAAAATTCCCACAAAAATCCCAGAAATACGACTAATTTAATTTTCATATGATGATTTAAATAATTTATTTCATTTCCTATATTAAATTTTCTATGTTTCCGAAATTAATTATATTATTTTCTAACAAAAAGAAATAATTGTTTTTTGAAGAAAACATATTTTTGAAGAATAAAATGATTTATTGAAGATTATTTATTTATTCTTTAAGAGATTATCAATGAAATTATATTGAGATGGTAATTTATATATTTATTTCATAATTCAATCAATAATATTTACACCCTCTAATTCAATGACTAGGTTATACCTATCATATTTAAATAATAATATTTTTTGGTTGGTTTATGCCCACTGTTGCATGTCGTGAATGCTATCGGACATAGTGTTAACTTAAAATATGTAGGTTTTAAATTCTCTCACCTTTTAATAAATTGTGTCCTCATAATTTTAACATATTCTTTGTAATAAAGGTTTTGACATTTAAAAATTCCTTTGTTGTAAACCTGCATCGTAACATGGCTAACAAAAATGCTCCTAAAAAGAGGGAAAAGGAAATATGATGGTCATGAAAAATAACACAAAACCAAGTTTCAAAATTGGATAGAATTAGTGAGAAGTAATAATATGAAAATTTAAGGGAAAAATAAATTCTATGGACTAATAGAGAGTAATAGAGAATATGGTCAATGGAAATAAATTGACCATAAAAAATCTATAATTGTGGAAAAGACTATCAATGCATTTTAAATAATCGTAATAGGATAATTTTTTTGAAGTTTAATTTACTATAGTTTAGGAATTACTTTACCATATTGAATAATAAAATAAGGAAATATACTTGCTTGACAAGTATAATTTCATACCTTAATCAATTCCCACCGCAATATCATCCTTTCTAAAAAATATGAGTATTCAAAATTAATTTTTTATGCCTGAAGCACTAAAATAAACTTATAACAGTTCAAATAATCTGAAAAAGTATAGACATATACTCTTCATATATTTAAAGTTTAACCAAAACAGAAATATTTACCACATGGTAATATAATACCCAAAAGGTATAATCCATCATATAGAAAATAATACATTTTCATCAATGTTTGCATAATAACATCGAAGGTTCAATATAGATTATTCTACAAATGAATAACCCTGTCTCCTAATTAAACTTTATACATTCAAAATTAATGAATTTTTTATCCTCAATTGGGATATCAAAACTATTAAATTAAATTCCCAAAATTTAACTACATTATTCCCAAATAATTTTTCGTGCTAAAAAAGATGTTAAACCTAATGGTTACATATACATAATATCAATGATACATCCCCAAAATATCATTAATCACTATAATAAATCAATAAATGATCATATAATATAGTAAGCTTCCTCAGAATTCCAAGAATTAAATATATATACTAATTATGAAAGGAAATCCCTATCTTGACCATAAATGCCTCTAAAAATATCACTTTATTAATGAATCACCTTTTAACTATCAAGATTATCTATATCTCACTATCCAATAGACCATAATTAATATAAAATAAAATCATATATGTCCCTAAAGGGTTATTGAAACCTTAATAAATTTTTTTCCTAATACCACGTAAAATATTTAGATCATCGAAATATTTTATCAAGTAAAACCTAAAAAATTATAACTATGTGTTTGAAAATATGGAAACTGGAAACTTATAAACCCATGATGATATCAATATCTATTAAGTTAGTCTTATATGAAAAAATATATGCCTCTAAGAGACTAATACAAAACATTTTACTAAAATAAAATCAGACAATATTTTCATATACATAATAAATATCATCCAAGATGACCAAAACCACTAACCAATTTCAAGGAAACCAAAACTATCCGATTTCCATCATCATGGTCAACCAATAAATTACCAGTAAATAATTTTTATAGGTTATTGTAACCTTTAAACATATGTTTTTAAATCCTTAAAGGAGATCCATTGCGGTACATTCCATATATGTATCACAATTTAATATCCAAAATATCATTGACATACCACTTATATAAAACAATTCCCATACCCGAACAGATAAACAGTTCAATACTTACACTAAATATTGAAATAGAATATGATATTACCTATTTTAGGAGTTAACCCCTTGATTATGGTATTGTATTGGATTGTTTACATATTCCTAACACATAAGCCATTTAATTATAAAGGGTACAATTAGATGAAAAACTTATCCCTAGGTAGAGATACTCATTTCCCCTAAATAATTCTTTAATATGTGCCCTTATTTTCCACAAATAAAGTTTCTTCCAATTCCTTGTAGACATTCTCTAGGGAGTCTCTTTTCAAATTTCTAACAAGAAGGAAATTTATCATTCTTTTATCTATGGTGTCCACCACCCTAGATCTCATTTAACTCAATCCTTCACTTATTTGGGGAGTTGAAGTTTTGGTTATGGTGGAAGTTGTTAACCACATTTCATGATATCTAATTTGGAATAATAACAATATCTTTCACTCCAGTCACCATTTAATTTGGTTTCTCATAATTAACCCATTTTCAATCACACTCAGTGTTAAGAAAAATCTTTTTGGTTTGATGCATTAGATAAAACAAAAACCATATAAAGAATGAAAATTTACATAGTGGGAAACCACATAATATCTTCCTTAACAAATTTTTTGGATGTTATAACATACATAGTATTATCCAAATAGTTAGTCATAAGGTTAAATTCCATAATCAATTATTTCCTAAATCAAGTTCCCATGTTTTCTATTATACTTTCTCTGATAAAAACTATAAAGACCTTGACTCTAGTCACCATTAAAATGGCATAATATTTAAAATATCACATCCTAAATAAATTAATTGATTATTTGATTTGGTGAACTTGATACATACTTGAGTATCACATCACATTTGAAAAAATTAATTTACTACATTGTGAATGTAAATATTCAACATACCTGAACTCATTTAACAATTCCTTCTTCATGTCATTAGAAAGGGAAAATAAATAAAGGGTTAGGTCAGATTCTTATTAAGGGTTATGTGAAATGGAAGTTATCATGTTTAAATAAGTCATAATCAATATAGAAATTAAATAACATGAAAAACAATCCATTTAATCAACATCCTAAGTAAAAAATGAATTTTAGGGTAATACTAATTTAGTATTATCATGGATAATAATTACTAAATACTTAAGGAAGGGAACACATAATATTGGATTTCATGATTTTAGATATCATAATATCTACACTGTTAATGACTTATGGTAGGATTGTTTAATTAATGGGTGGGTATACATAAAAAACATTTAATGTTAGAAAAATGATTTTTGGTGAGAGAAATCAATTATTCAAGGGGCTGTATAACTATGATCCACGCCCATCACTATATATCCAATGCAATCCTCATATATTTAATTATTAACATAATTCAGAAACAATATTCTATAGGAATAAATATCCATATTGAGTAAGGAACAAAAAATATAAATATTTCTATAGTAAATAAAATAATGTTAAAACTAAAACACCTCTAAGAAATGGTATATGGTTTAGGAAATAATTATATACCTAATATAAAAAACATATATATGTAAGGGAAATTAATGTTTAGTGATAAAAAAAGTTAATGTTTCAGGAGAATGTTAAGGACTTAAAATTAATCAAGAAAGTTAATATCAATAAATTTCCAAGACAAAATGATCATAAACCATCCAGATAAAGAATAAGGACGAAATAATTACAACATATACCAAATAAATTATTATTATGACAAATTTTTGTTTTCATTGATGAATAAAAGTTCCATAAAAAGATCACCAAATAAATGTCTGATGAAAATATAATTTGTAATTCAATAATATCTTTAAGAAAGTAAAAATGTGTAAAATTGTATTAAAAAACATTCATTGAAAAGTAACTTTGATACATTTAAGGTAATTTTCAATGAATTTATTTTTCACTATTGCGGGAAATTCAATCTTGGCTATATATGTTAGAAATCATTCCTTTCACAAATTTGTATGAAATGGAAAAAATAACCTCATTGAGAAAATGGTAAGAATATTAATTTTAAGCTACCTTCTAAAACGTAATTTTTTTTCAAAATCATTTTATATTGGTAAAACCATTTTTTAAATTTCTTTTATGAAAATATGTATATGTATGAAAAATATTCCCAATCCAGTTGAAAAAAAACTGTTTTCATTACATTTTTTTGGTATCGTGAGTATTTAAAATAGAAAAACCAAAGAGAAAGTTATAATTTTATGAAATAATCATATGAGATTTTTTTTTGTTTTAGATTGAAATATCAACTAATTCACCTATTAGAGACTTAAAATTTAACAGTCCTGAATAATGATGAGGTTGTGAAATAATCCCATACTACTTTGGCAACTTTTTATTATTATGGTTGATAATAGAATAACATCAAATGAAACTGTAAATATCACGAACAAAAGGAGAATCATGAAATAATATGTTATAGGGGAATTATATGCACTATAGAAAATAAAAAGGCATTTAATACTAAATATGTATCAATGGAGTTGAAATCGAGATAAAATACTTTACAAATTTCATATAATTTGATTCAAAATTAATCAATGAAGTGATCATGTGTAACAAATGAATATACATAAAGAATAGTGGAAATGAAACATAATATAACCACAATTTTGTTTAGATATAATCACAACATGACATAGGCAATGAAGTGGAATTGTTACCCAAAGATTGGATATTGAGTTATGAAACCACTTACCTCGAGTGAAACTCGTCACATATGCTCCTTATATTTGTAAACAATAACATTATGTTAATTATTTAATTTATTAGAAACAATTTTAAAGTTTATCATTCTTTTTATTTTATTTTTATCCATTTCATATAAAATTCCATAATCATTTATGTTCATGTCATACCATTGGTTTATATTCCGTTCATATTTAAAAATGATTTTGTAGGTTAACTATGGCTAGTTAGGCAATTAGTCCATAATATACATAATAATAATCTAGGAATAATTGTAATTTTTATACAATAATTATCATTTTAAAACAACCAATTCAATATTTTTATGAAAAATGAACTACATTACAATCATGGAGACGTTAGTCTATACATTCAAATGAGTAACATTTCCATTTTTCAACGATCATGAAAGAAAGAAGTTGAGAAATATTTTATCTTTACAAAATCATAATTATATCCTAAATATAATTTTTTTTAACATGAATTATATATATACCAACCTTGTGATGTGTTGATGAAAAATGTTTCACAATGATTTGTGGAGGTGATAATCCACACGTACACACAAAAGACATTATCATTCTTCAATGGATTGAATGGTATGAAAGTATATAAAATATTATCATTCAATAATTATAAATAGTTAATGAGTATCATACATATATATGAAATCTTTCATTATAAGAAATTATGTGATGTGGTGATGGAAAAGTAATAATATGGGTTTGCGAGGAAGCAGTCCATCGTACACATGAATGATAGTTTTATTTTCCATTTGATGAAATATGAAATGAATATAGGTTATTTAATCATTATAATATCATACTAGTATATATAATATAATTATTATATTATATAAATAGGGTTAGAGAATATTTAAATGAGTTATAATAAGAAATAAAATAAAAAAACTCAGTTAAGATCTATACCTCTCCAACAAAAAACCACATTTTCTTTACACATTAAGCCCTATATAATTAGTATTATATCAAAAAACAATACCTCTATAATTTATGGAGGGATGTTAGAAAGATATTTGGGAAATTATTTTCTAAATCAAATGGATCCTAAAGTGACGTGAGAAGAGGAGAGGGGTTCCCTTTTATTTGATATGAGAGGTGGACTTTATGAATTTCTTAAAGTATTGAATTAATATTTTCTATTTAAAAATTTAATTAAATTTGATATAATTATATTTTTTAGATGATTTTTTATGTAATTAATCTAATAAAATAAAATTTGAACAATTTTTAGTTAGGTTCTCACCCTTATCATTTACTTTTAACCATATGTTAACCCTTTTGAAATTACCGTAATATTTAAATTTTTCTAACCTTTAGGGGTAAATAATGTTACCCCAAGAGGAAAAAAACCCATAAATATTCAATTTTTATGTTTTCAACCATATCAAATTCAATTGGACGAATTTATGTTTTTTATGGATTTTAAATCATTGAGTAAATTATTATTTATATAAAATATTATTAATTTGATTTTTGAAACTATGTATTTAATTTAACATTAAATACATCCAGAAAAAGAGGGAATTAAAACATAACCCTTTATAAAATCTATATAATAATATATTTATTTAAACATTAAATGGAGATTAATAATTATTTCAAATTATATTAATTTTACAATCATTTATTTAATTTTTCGATTATTTAAATTAATATTGTGTCGACATTGTTCAAACATTTAAGGCTATTATTTCATCACGAAAAATTATAGATAAATTCATTTAATAAAAAAATAAATTTATTTTTCAAATTAAAATTCATAAACTAACATAATTTTTATTCATCCAATCATAAAATATTATAGTTATTAAAAGAATAAAAGTGAATTTTTTTCTTTATCTAATACTTAAATACTATAAAGGTAAT
This sequence comes from Viscum album, assembly GCA_963277665.1. Lineage (NCBI taxonomy): Eukaryota > Viridiplantae > Streptophyta > Magnoliopsida > Santalales > Viscaceae > Viscum > Viscum album. The sequence continues at coordinate 1,890,677,324 of OY728122.1, read as the reverse complement.
AATCATTGGAAAATAGAAAAAGGTAAAATTTTAAAATTTGGGATTAGTTTTTATGAAACATACTCATCCAAATAAAGTAAGTAATGTTTTGTAATTTTTTTAATTCCTTTTCACATTATTTTTAACATTAATTACCCTATTTACCCTTATTGTGGGGACAATTATTTACTAAAATTACTATTCACAACGACAAGAAACAAAGGGGTACCATTTAATTTTTTTACCTAGATCTTACAAATATGTAATATATATTTAAATATTCAATTTTAATAATTTTTTGTAATTAATTTAAAATCAAAATACAGAATTCATTGAAAAATAGTTTTTCATAAATGTTTGTTTTATGTATAAAAATGTTTTTTTTTACTAAATTCAATCATAAAATTGATTAAATTGAACATAATTGGATTATTATTAATATCATTGAACTGTTTATTTTGAAATAAATTTAATAAAAATGGCAATATTTAAATTATTGAAACATAAATATTATTTTCAGTAAAAAGTTTTATTTTAAATTATTCATTGAAAATCTAACTCTTCAAAAAAATCCCAAAAACTAACACTAATATTATTACATTATTTTGATTTCAAAAATGATTTTAATTCCGTAAAATAAATTTTCAAGAAGTTTCAAAAATTAATTATGTTATTTTAACACAAAAAGTAGTAAAAATAATATTTCGAAGAAAATCTATTTTTGAAGAATAAAACTACTTTATTAAAAATTTTGTGTTTATTTCCTAAGAATTAATCAATGTATTTGTTTTTAGTAGGTACTTAATATATATATATTTCATAATTTAGTTAATATGATTCATACCCACCAATTTAACTTCAAGGTTTTAACAATTATTTTTAAATAATAATGTTTTGTGGTTCATTTTGCTCAATGTTGTCTATCGTATACGCTATTGAACATAAAATTATTTTAACATATTAGGGAGTTAAAATATAAATATGTCATCTTTAAACATAATAATTAAGGAATCCATATAAGGATGGAAAACAAGTTTTATCAATTCCATAATCACTGCTATTGTAATGTTTACATTTAATGGCATCACCAAGAATTAAAAATGGCCATATTCATTTTGAAAAGAAGTAGTTGTTAGAACTTTAGAATTAACATTCAATTGATGTTATCCATAATGAAAATCGATATTTGAAAATCATATTCATCTACTTAGTTTATCAAATAAATCATTGTTCCATTGTAGAGTAAACCCATTCTTAATGTTAAACAAATTTAACCTGAGATAATCACCATAAAATTTTAAGCTGTAATCTACCTTCCTGGAAAAAATCACTAGAGAACATCATAAAGATACAATCTACCCTCTAAATATTTTATATTCATGGTGTTCTAATAGATTTTTATTTTATATTTCATCATCATAGTTCATGTGATAAGGATTCATAGTGGTATAATCGATATCTGGTGATAAATCATTTAGAAACTCCAACTCCCTATCAATCATAAAGCCTCTAAAATATTAAGGAAAAATATATCGATAACTGTAAACCATACGGAAATTAAAACAATAGCATCACCCCTATCTAATGCCCCTTCTATCTAATATATAATCATCCTCAAATTTCCCATTTCATCGTTGGCCCAATTGGTATAATATTATCATTCTCAAAGAAAATATTAGGATTCATGAGAATATTAGAAAAGTTACTTTGTATTTATAAAAAAAATAATATGTCCATTCATAAGTGATATGTACTATATTATAGTTATGACAAACATACTAATTATTTCATATTTATAAATGATTTATTACATAAACTTGCACTTAATTCAACCTAGATGATCGAGAGGTATAGTGTCATTGGGGATTAGGAACATTACATAACAACATAAGACTAAAAATACAACATATTTATTGAATATGTCTTTTACATGACCACAACTTTCTTCGTACTTAGCATTGTATGGGACAACCTGATGTCATAGATAAAAAAATAGGGATCTATAAAGCCATATAGTGTGTAAACATGGAATAACATGAAGAATACAATACATGTTAGGCAATAGACATATCAGTGGAGCATAATTGGAACATGGACATAATTTCATGATATATCATGATCATCATAACATGGAAACGTTGAAACAACTTAAAAAATTGCATCATAAACATAAAAAAATCAGGTTGACACTATCCCATCACGTTGAAAAAATGTCCTAAAAAGAAATAGGTATACCCATCTACCAACATGATTTATAATGATACTAGACATTACCTAATTCATTGAAGTGATATTATGGCACACCCTTCCTGAACATTTTAATCTCATGCTTAAGTGTGTCGCATAGATCATAAAACATGGATTCATTCAACATCAATATATATTCAATGATAAATGAATGTGGAACACACTTATAAATGTGTATAATCAATAATTATATATTCATAAAGGTGAATACCCTTGATATATAAATGGATATGTTATTTACTACACGATGATTTGGGAATGGAAAATCAGAGTGCAATTTCAGTATTATAACGACATCACACGGGGATTCATAAAATGGGTTAATGAGAGAGAAAAGGGAATCTCATCATTTATAAATGAAATGGTTTGTAATGGGATTGTGGAGCATAATAAACCATCATATGAAATGAAAATTGAGATTCATAATATAAATGAAATTCATGAATTGAAATGAGGAGTGAAAAATCCCTTATGGAATTTAGATATAGTAATAGTAGGACATGGGAGGGATTAATGAGAGTGAAATGGGTCTCTCATCATTCAAACATAACAAAGGAAGTGTGGGGGAGGTGATAAGTCATACCCCATCATTTTTAATTGATTTTATTTATAATAATATAAGGAATATTGGAATAAAAAGGAAGGATGGAACCCTTACTTTGAATCGCAATCTAAAATTCTAGGGATAGGATTCTTTAGGGCTTGGGGGTACCTTTGGAGGGCTATAGGGAGTGGTTAGAAGATTGAGGAAGAGATTCAATGAGTTTTAGTGAATAGGAATGAGTGGATGGGTGAGTTTATATAGGAATGTATGGGGAATTATTTATTATTTATGTTTTTGACACTTCAAATTTTAATATTAAAAAACAAAAACTAACCAATGATTTTTGAAGATGGTCTCTTGCCAAGGGGTGTGGAAAAAATTATTTTATTATGGAAAGGTATGAAGATATTAAAATATTAGCCTTTCTTATGTGCAGGTGAGTCTCACTCTCAAGGAAATGAATTTAAATTTATAAAATATATTATACATTTTGGAGAATTCACTAATGTATTATTAAATAAGTCACAGAAATATAAAGTCACATTATTTTAAGGTTAAAACATATATTTGGTCAAATATACCTTTTATGGTGTTTATTACATCACTATTTGATCATTCTGATGTCATAAAAATCACTATATATTTATATATTATTTAATTTCCACCTAATAATTCAACAATCTCAGAAAATTAGAAAAAATCACCATTGGTTTAGATGGTATAAAAGTCTCATTGTCGAAGAAAAACATAGGATTCATCCGAATGTTAGAAATGTTCTTTTTTATTTAGAATCTAACTATATGTCCATGAATAAGTGATAAGTACTATATTATAATTATAACAACATTGATCTTTATTTAATATTTTGGAAGCATTTATTACTTAAACACACACTTAATACAACAAAAAAGATCATTAGGTCTAGTGTCTTGGAACTTATAAACATTACATGCAACTTAAGATATAAAATACAAAATCTTTATTGAAAACTACTTTTACATGATCAATACATGAATTTGTACTTAGCATTTAATGGGATAACTAGAGTACATAAATAAGAAAAGGGTGAGCTATAAATCCCAATACTGGAGTAAAAAAGGAATAACATGAAGAATAGATCCCAAGTTATGCAATAAAAATATCTATGTAGAATAATAGAAACACGAACATAAAGTAATGATATAGTATGATCCTCATAACATGGAAATGTGGAAACAACTTAAAATATTGCATCACAAACATAAAGGAATCAGGAAACCCTTGTCCCAATATGGTTAAAAAATGTCCAAAAAGGAATCAGGTAAATTCCTATCCCAATACGATGTTTCATGATACTAAAAATTACCTAATTCATTGGAGAGCTATCATGGTGCACCCTACATGAACCTTTTAATCTCATTATTAAGTGTGCTACATTTATTATATGACATGGATTCATTCAACATCATCATTTATTACATTATAAAGGAATTTGGATTATATGTATATATATGAAAGTATATAATCAATTCGTATATGATCATAAAGGTGAATACCCTTGTTATAGAAATGGGTATGGTATTCACTACATGATGATTTTGGCATGGAAAATCGGGGTGAAACTTCAATAACATAACGACAACAAATGAGGATTAATAAAATGGGATGATGAGAGTAAAAGGGGTATATAATAACATATAAATTAAATGGGAATTATAGGGATAATGGAAAATAATATACCAATATATGAAATGGAATTTTAGGTGCATAATATAAAAAAATTCTAGAATGGAAATGAGGAGAGAGAAATTCCTTACAAAATTTTGACATGGTAATAGGTGTACATGGGAGGTATTAATGGTAGTGAAAGGGTTATCTAATCATTAAAAATAATAAGGGTAGTATGGGGGAGGTTCGAAAACATACCCCATCATTTTTAATTGAAAAATAAAATGATATAACAATATAAGGATACTTGGACAAAAATGAGAAAGGAAGAAACCCTTACTTGGATGTGTGATCCCAAAGGCTTGGGAGAGGACTATTGGAAGCTTGGGGGTGACTTGGGAGGACTCTAGGGTGTGGAGTGTAGAGTGAGGATGATATTCAAGGAGTTTTAGTGAAGACAAATGAGTTATTGTGTGCGTTTATATAGGAAAGCAGTGGAAATTCTATATTATATCGGTTTTTGACACTACACCCTAAAATATTCAAAAACAGAAACCAAACCATGGTTTCTACCCAAGGGGATTGGAAAAAATTATTTTGTTAGGTAAATGGATGAATATATTAAAATATTATCCTTTTTTATGTGGACATCAGTCAAACTCTCAAGGAAATGAATTTAAAATCCAAAAATATATTTTAGTTTATAGAGGATTCACTAAGGAATTATAAAATAAATCAAATAAATATAAAATCAAATAATTTTAAAATCAAAAGCTAGATTTGGTGTAATATCCATTTTATGGTATTTAGTAAATCACTATTGGATCATTATGATGTCCTAAAACACACTATATATTTATATATTATTTAATTTTTACCAAAAAATTTGAATGTCTTAGAAAATTATGAGAAATTCACTGTTGGATAATTTCAACATCCTAAATCTAAAAATAGTTTTATATTTATCTAAATAGTTTTCTAAATATGTGAAATTTAAGTTTTAAAATGGGAACAGAGATTTATTGAAAATTGATAGGTTTTGACGAAAATAGTTTTTAATCCATAATAAAAATAACATTTAAATTCATAAAAATTAAATAATAATTTATTATTGAAAAAATTAATTTGATAATAATATTTTTCCTAAAATATTAATTATTTCAAAAAATCATTAATTTTATAAAATAAATTATTTAAAAATACACTTTCTTCTTTTCCATATGAAATTATAACTCTTATCAAACAGATTACGTAATCATTTATAGACAAGGAAATGATATAATCATCATTCAAAAGAGTTGTTTTTATAATATTATTAAAATAACCTTAGTTAAATATAATAATCTATATATGTCCCAACAGTACCATATTTACCTGGAAAATCAATTTATCAAATTCACCATTTTTTATAAAAGATTATTCTCATAAAGAAATTGATGGAATAAAATATTTATTTATAAAATGTGATTTCATAATAAGCAACTAATACCTTGTTACATAACCCCTTATAACACCTGCATAAGACCTAAGGGTAAGGTGTCCAATGGTGACAGACTCTTGGGGTGACCCAGATAACATAATATGAGTAGTAATCTCTATTAACTTGAACTTCTAATGTAGGAAATTCCATTACAGCTTAATGTGTTGAAGATCGACTTGGGATTTCTTAGGAGATATGCCTAGTGACACACACTCCTTTCTGACCTCTAAAAAATAAGTTTCGTATGACCCGAATCAACAGTATGAGTCCATCATCTCCTTTGTCTATGTTGAATGGATTTTTTATAACCTTTTATTTATATTAGTTTTATTTTCACAATTCAACGACTATATTTTCAATAGTAATGATATTTAACAGTTATTTAAACCAAATAATAATAACAAAAATATTGCTTGTGTTCTATATATCCTTAATATATTAAAAGAAAGGGAATTTTATTCATATATGATCAGGTCATTACAAAATTAATCCCTTAAGAAATTTCACCCTCAAAATTTTATTTTTCCCATACTAAAACAAATGAGGGTAACTCTACCTCATCACTTCCTCTAATTCCCATGTTGCTTTTCCAAAAATGTGGTTTCTCCCCAACACCTCGATGAAGGGAATCATATTATTTCATAGAAATTTTTCTCTAAGACCTAAGATCATCACCAGATTATTTTTAAAAGAGATGTCATTCTCCAATGGTAGTAAATATGGATTGAGTACATGTGAGGGGTCAGGTATGTACTTCCTCAAGAGTGATGCATGGTATATATCATGTACTTGATACAAGTTTGGTTGGAGTTATTCTTTGTATCAAACTACTCCGATGCGATTAAAAATCTCAAGAGGGATGATGTACCTTGGACTAATATTTAACCTTTCCCCAAATCTCATCACCCTATTCCATGGAGATATGTGGAGGAAAAACATATCTCCAACATCAAAATATAAGTCTCGTCGATGGTTGTCATCATAACTATTTTTTCAACTATGAGTTTTTTGATGTGATGTTGGATGGTATTAAACTTTTTTTCCATTTATTCAACAATTTCTGGACCTAGGAGTTTTTATTCCCTATCTTCAACCCAACATGTCGGTGTTATGCACGTCTTCCCATAAAGGGATTCATAAAGATCCATTTGGATGCTTATGTGGAAACTATTACTGTAAGAGAACTCAACCAGATTAGGATATTAATACCATTATCCATTGAAGTCTATTGATAATGCAGTGAACATTTCCTCGAGTGTTTGGATAGTCTGCTCGTATTGACCATCAGTTTGATGATGATAAGTTGTACTGAATTTCTGCTCAGTATTTAGAGTGTCTTGGAGACTCTTCCAGAACAGACATGTGAATCTTGGATCTCTATAGGATAAAATTGATAATGGTATACCAGGAAGCCTTACCACTTCTCTGATGTATATCCATACCAACAGATCTAGTGAGAAATATTCTCAAATTGAAATAAAGTGTTTTGTCTTTATAATACAATCCACAACAACCCAGATAGCATTGTTTCCATTGGATGTCTTTAGAATTTTGATGAAAATTCATATGGAATTGTTTTCTCGTTTCCATATTGGTATCGGTAATGGTTACATCATCCTCTAAGACTTCTTCCTCTCAGCCTTCAGCTGCTAACATACCTGGAACTTTGATGTATACCGAGAAATATCTTTCTTCATGTTATCCCACTAATAATGCTCTCAGATATCTCGATACGTCTTTGTGTTTCCTTAGTGAATCAAGAAATTTGAACTATGTGCATGATGCAAAAGTTCTTTATTTGTCTTCAGATTTTATGGAACACATAGTCTTGACCCAAATCTCACAATTCCTTCTTCATTAACATTGAACTATGAGGATTTATCTTTATTGATATCTTCCATTTTCTTCTGAATTCCAATATAATCTTTTTGAGAATCCTTTAACCTTTCTTAAAGATACGTTTGAGAAATTATTTATGATAGGATTAATGATATTCCCTTCTTTTTGATTCCATTGTTTATCTTCATAAAATCTTAGAAGACTGGATCCTTTTAAATTCTCATCAATGATAGAATCACTCGGTCATTTATACTTAGAGAATATTCCACCATGTTCGCTTTCCCAAGGTGGTAATGGATTGAGAAGTCATAATCCTTGATGATCTCTAACCATATTTTTTGGATCATGTTCATCTCTTCCTTTTTAAATATATATTAGAAACATTTGTGATCTGTACATATTTCACACTTTTCCCCCGAGAAATAACATTGCCATATTTTCAACACAAAGATCAAACCTGCCAACTCCAAATCATGTGTGGGCTAGTTTTTCTCATGAATTTCCAACTTCCGTGAGGCATAGAAGATGAATTTGTCATTCTGCATCAACAAACAGTCCATTCCCTTCTTTGAAGCATCGCTGAAGATTACCTAAAGCTCCCCACTTGTGAGTAGTGTGAGCATAAGGGTTGTGATTACCCCCTTATTCAAATCCATGAAGCTTTATTCAAAATCATCATTATAAGAAAACATGACTCACTTTATAGTTAGCTTGGTCAATGGGTTTGAAAATCATGAGAAGTTTCTCACAAATGAGTGATAATATCCAGCTAACCCCAGGAAGCTATGGATATCTGTCATAGATGTTGGACTTGGGAATCCCTCAATTGATTTTGTTTTAGTAGGATCCCCATATATCCCATTAATTGTGATGATATTACTCAAGAATGAGACTTCCTTCATCCAATACTCAAGGTTTATATACTTTTCATAGAGCTCATACTTTCCCAATGTCTCCAGTACAATGCTTATATTCTTTTCAAGACCCTCCTTGGTTTTGGAGAATATTAGAATATCATCTATAAAGACTACCACAAGTTTTTTCATGGTAATCTATAAAGACTATATTAATCAAGTCCATGAATATTTCTAGATCATTAGTGAGCTTGGAATGAATTACTATGAATTCATGGTGCCTGTATCTGGTACAAAAATATATCTTGGGTATATCCTCTTTCTTCTCCCTTACTTGGTAATATTACTACTGTAGATCCACCTTGTAGAATAATTGTTCTCCACAAAGCTAATAAAAAAATTCATCAATTCATGTAAAATGATACTTTTTATTTATCGTGATTTTGTTGAGCTCATGATAATAATTGTAAATGTGCATTGACCCATCCTTCTTATTGACGAAGAGGACTGGTGCACCCCATGGTGAAGAACTTGCGCGTATAAACCCTTTATCCAGATTCTCATGTAGTTTTATCTTTAGATCATCAAAATCCACAACATGAATTCTATATGGAAGTTTTGGATATTGTAAATTACCAAAGTATAAGATCAAACAAGCATTCAACATATCTTCTAGGAGGAAGACTACAAAATTACCTGGGAAACACATCAGCAAATTATCTCACAATATGCATGTCTTTGAGGATGGTTCCTTTCTTAGACACAATAATTTAAGAAAGGTACATGTGTTCATAGGGTAGTTACATCCTATCTTGATATTATGGTTCTATATAAAATACATCTTCCTCCTTGAACTTGTATAGAATCCTGGGTTTATTCAGCATAAGGAGAGTGATTTCCGTCCCGCGACAATTTATGTTTGCCCTATATAGGGAAAGAAAATCCATGCCAAGAATTGCATAAAATTACACCAAGTGAAGTATGATATGGTACTTCAGGAAGTTCAATAAAAATTTTTGATAGGGGAGATGTTATATTCATGGGATATAATAATTACCCCATTTTCTGTTCTCACCGACATCTCTACTTCCATGATTTCTGGTGGTGTTTGGATTGTTCTACTGAACTTTTGGGATATAAATGACTTTGTAGAACCAGAATCAAAAAGTACAATTAGTATTCTTGAATGAATAAATTTACTACCTATCACCACTTTGTTTTCAGAATTCTCTTTGGCGGTAGGGATGGTAAAAGCTCACCCTTACTGCCTGTCCTTCCCAAAAGACCAAGCTAAGGAGACTTAAGGTGTTACCCATGGGAAAACATGCAAAGGCATAGGTGATGATCCAAGTCAAGATTTCATAACTAATTTATTATTATATGCACTAAAACCTATTATATACATGAAATTATGATGAATTTATTATTACTAAAAATGAGGATGTCTTTAGTTGTATTTTCAGACTACTGCCTCCTGGAACAACATGATTGATTGTTCATCACCGCCTTATATAGAAGATTTAGAAATATTATTTATGAATTAATATGATATTTATAACATTATTGAGATCATTAAATTATAAATCATTCCCGATATTACTCCCATTTTATGGAAAATGAAGGAAAAACCTTTCCACATATACAGACTACCGCCTTGACGAAGGTGAATTATTTCAATTTTTGCAATAGTCTTTTTTTATCAAACTCCTTTAAAATCAGATTCAACACCCTAATAAAATCGTATTTATATTGTTATTCTTATGTAATAATTGTATTATTCCCAAGAAATTGGTTTTTTTAACTATACTCAACAATACATTATAAATTTTTATTGTTTAAGTCAGTTTAACCACATACATGAAGATGATAGAAATTTATATTATGGGTAAAAAAAAATATTATTATTGGTGATATTGTAAAATAATGAGTAAATAATGATTTTTTAGGTTTTTTAATGGTAATGGTAATATCTAACATTCTATTATTATACCACCCCTCATTCCTATAAAATTTCCATAACGAAGCTCATCACCGACTTCTTCATCACAAATCATAGCTAAAATACATTAGAAATGAAATTAAAAAATTATAAAAAATTATAAAAATATATTATAGTAACTTAATTGATATTTTAACTATGAAATTTTAATCTTTAAAAAATAATATACACCAAAATTATTAATCTATTACTAAAAATAAACAATTGAAACTAATAACATCTAATGATAAAATTGAAATATAACTAAATAATATATTCATTAAAAAGTTATAAAATAATATTATAAATGGTTATATATATGAATAATGTTCATAAAGATGTTATTATGATAGTTATTTTTTTATCTAGGAGGTTAGAGTGTGTTTCGACTAAGTGGGATTATAAGCTACGAGTTTTTGCATCTCAAATTTTCCTTTTTGTGATATGATGTATATTCACAAATTTTTTCATTTTTATAGTGTATTTATTGTCCATTAATTTCCTTTATCATAATTTTTTTATAATATAATTGATTAACTTATCTATCTCAGGTTTTACCTTTCAAGGGTGTTCAATTCGAATGAAAACGATGATGTAAGGGTTTTTGTTAACTCTAATTTTGTTCATTGAGTTGTGATTTTTCATTTAGAAATTTATTCTAATAAGTTGTCTAATTTATTCCCTATTATTGCGTTATGTTAAAATTTTCTATTTATTTTTGATATATTTACATTTATAATATTTAAATATCTTTCTTTGATTTTATCTACTTCTTGAATTATGATGCGTATACTGGATTCTCTCATCCCAATTTATTTGTGACATATGACATATTCAACAAATGTTTCATATTATGTGGCATATATACATCCGTATTGATCTTCTTTATAATTAATTTAATAAAATTAAAGGGACATAAAAAACCATCTTAGGTTATATCTTCCTGGGTTTGTTATTCCGGTGGTACCAAATGCATAAATGATATTGATTACTCAAAATTTATTTCTTTGAGTTATGATTTTTTATCTTGAACGTATTTCCTCTATTCTAGGGTTCATCCAAAAAAAATTCTATCATAATGCATTTTCATTTCCAATTTGGGGAATTTTTTTTTAATTAAAAGTTCCTTCCATGATGAACTTCTTTCATATAAAAAAATAATGTTGTTAAGAATAATTCCCATCCATCCCAAGTAATCTCTTTGTCTTCTATATAAATGTTTTTTATTCCTTCCATTGTTGTGGTTCCCCTTGTGATCTTCACATTTTACCTATTTTCAAATGTATGTTTTATTATCCCATTTTTATCAAGTGGATTTCTTTAAAAGTATTTTAAAAATATTAGAAAGGATTTCCCTTTATATGTTCGAATTTTTATCTTTCAATTAAAATTTCCTTTATGTAAACCATATGAATTGTTAATGACTAAATTATTGAAATTTATTTCTTAAATCTAAAATTTTTATTAGTTTTTTCTTTACCATTTTTTTAAAATGTAATTTTAATGTGACCCATAACTTCATGTTTTGTGATAATGTAAAAAATATTTTTTTAAAATCTTTTATTGTTTCACATACATTTTCCTCTTCATCTCAAATAGAATTATCTCCATAGAAGGTTATTTTTCAAGAATCACCCTATAAATATTTTATGGAATCCTTTTTTGTTTGATTGTTTAATTTTGGTATCAACCATTCTAATTATTGATTTATTTTGTGATATCATTTTAAAAATGTTATGAAAACCATTATATATATATGGGTTATATATGACATGATGAAAGAATGATTTAATGTGAAACCCATATATATTGATGTTTTATGGGTGGGGTCCAATATATCCCTCCAATGCATTGGTTAAAATTATATATCTTGAGAGATATGTATATGTGAGCGCAAATAAGTTTCAAAGAATGTGTGGGTGTAAGTGTGTGGCTCATGAGTGCGATGTTCCTAGTGCTTATATTTCTTCCATACCTTCATATTATTCTATTTTACATGATAGAACACATTTTAATTTCATATTGATTTGATTATTCTCCATGGATCTTGTATATTATCTCATACTAATATTCTAGGGTAGTTGTTTTTCTATTTGAGATTACATGTAATTCTATCAAGATTTATGGATACCAATTTTTCTTCTATGTTATTTTTAATAATATATTTCTTAAATACTAAAGATTTATCATATTCTTATTATTACACCCTTGATGGAATTTTGATGATTTTTCCCTTACTAAAAATTTGATCCCACCAATTTCCAATGTTACAATTCACCATGTTTTGAATATGAGTATAACTTAAGAGAATTTTAAAAGGGTGTATCACGCTTCTCAATAATGTTTAAATGTTTACAAGTATTATAAAATAAGTTTCTTATGTTGCTAATCCACAGAGACACTAACCTTCTATTCATGGGGTTTTGAGATTATTGTGAGAATTAATGTTTAATATAGGAACATTATATGAAATATATGTATTTTTATCTTGGGTTATCTCAGTTTTAATGAAATATAATATTTAAAGGAATTGTTTTTAGAACTAGACCAAGGAGTGTGTGTCTAGGGGTCCCCACTCTCCCACCCTAGGAAACTTCTCTGGATTTCTCTTCTTATTACACTATTTTGAACTCCCATAATCTATCTCATTTCCTTAAAGTGGATCAATATGATTGTTCGAGTCTATTATTATATAAAAATATGTAAACTAATTAGCGATCAACCTAATATTTTTTAGAAAATAAACACTCCACACATCATTCAATGAACCCAATTTAAAAAAAAATCAAATGAAACTAGTGATATCACATAATAAAATTTATCTTATATATATCACTTTACAAATCTATTATTAATAAATTTTTTTTGGAAAATACAAAATTAGTTTATTAATAATTCAATCATCTAATTCAAATAAAATCACCAGTAAAGTCAAAACACTTGTTTAGATATAGATGGAGTGTACCTATAGGAAAAAATGATACAAAAATAAATCACTATTCACACTAAAATAAAGTGAGTTTTATACCCAAAAATATTATTATAAATTAATAAAATATAACTCCTTACTTCCCTAGAAACAAAGTCTTATACTGTAGTTGTGTTGTCCAGGTACACACAAATTTTTTTAAACCTAGTCCCAAATCCTAATATACCTTATTTAAAATCCCAAAATATAAAATCTGTAACAAATATATTTATCTGATACCATTTTGTAATGTAATATCTAGTAACATCAATACCCCCTTTATAATAATAAAATGACCACAATTGAACTCCCTGGTCACTATATAATGGTATCATTCATCTAATGTTTGAAAATATCAAATGGGCATCAATTTACCCTCTAATGTCCCGTCAAAACAAAAATAAAAAATAAAACACTATAATATCAATTACCAAAAATAAAAAGTAATGAAATGATCAATAAGTTTAATTAAACACTAAAAAATTCTTATATTTATAATATATCCAAACTAGGCCTCAAAATAAATCCCATGTACTATAATATTAACAATATAATTAAAATATTATGTAAGTCCGAGTGTAAAAAAACCCCTCCACATAAACTATAGGGAACAATTAAAATTCTCCTAGATGTATCATATAATTTTCTCCAAACAACTAAGGCCTATTTATTTTTCACACAACATCTTTAACATAATTTATTTGAAAATGAGATGTGTACAAATATGGAATGAGAAATAAATTCTTAATGGAAACCACCACAACCTGAAACATATATTTGAGTTTACTATGATAATAAATAAAGGTTTTATATAAATTAAATCATTTAATAATATAATTTACAATATTTCTATAAACATATCAGGAACTAAAGAATTCACTTAAATAACCTTATACAGACTTTGTCTTAATCTAGTATAATATCTAATATAAACCATGGAATAATGTATCCAAACTCATTGGTCATGCAAGTCTTATATCCGACACATGAAATATAATATACACAAGGCCAAATACTATTCCAATAAAAAATCTCCAACAAAATTATCATCATCTATGTTAATATCCTAACCCAATGATCCCACAATTTTATCCCTTTTCATATCCCCTTAATAATATAAGATTTATAAAATAATATCCGAAATATCCCTTTAAAATTTTTCATATAAATATTTAAATAAATTCTCTATTTTTCCCAATTATATTATGTTAAATTATTTGAAAACACATATACATATACACAAGTATTATTCTATTCCCTTATACATAACTTCAAAATTACAACATACAAATTTCATATAAAAATTCTCAATTTAAGATCCTTATGTCCAAATTTTCATTTAAAAAAATTAACTTAACATTTAATTGTTTATTCCCATATTATATTAATTAAAATGTATTTTTAGTAGTTCTAAATTATTTTTAATCAAAAAAATATTCTTTTACAATTATCGATAATCTATTAATAATTTCTCAAACTCATCATTATGATCTTTATCCAAAACCTTAACAATTGTCACATAGGAACACATTAATTTGAACATAAAAACCAAATCCAAAATCCTATCAATTATAAAAATTAATTCCAATAATTTACTTCAATTTTTATAATATAAATATTAATATATTTAACTAAAAATAATAATATAACATAATAAGATTGTA
Source organism: Viscum album (assembly GCA_963277665.1). NCBI lineage: Eukaryota > Viridiplantae > Streptophyta > Magnoliopsida > Santalales > Viscaceae > Viscum > Viscum album. The sequence continues at coordinate 1,890,662,124 of OY728122.1, read as the reverse complement.
CTACAAAAAAATAATTTTCAACATAATAAAATCGTCATTAATTTTATTAATAATAATAAATTCAAATTCTTGGTTCAATCCGCAATTTATACAATTTAATTAATATTTATCAAAATATAATATCATATTTTAAAACTTAAAAAATATTTATATTTTTTTTAACAATATAAATCATATAGAATCATTTTAAATAACCTGTAAATATTTTTCATGATAGTGAGCACATATAAAAAAATAAATCAAAAGAGAAGCTCACATTTCATATATAATCACTCAACAAAAGTCTAAAGTATTTTTGTGGTCTCTTAACTCATTCCTAGTAAATAAATAAGAACATTAACAATGGGATAATAATTTCATTAGAATAATAAATTCTTATTTCCAAAAAAATAGAACAATAGAAGGAGTTTGGAATGTAACAATAGTTATACCACAATGCAGTCAGACAACTTGATATTAATTTTGAATCCATTAGGAATAAAATCCCAACACTACTGAATGATTTCAATGATACCAAGAAATGAATTAGAGATAACCAAAATTAGGTAGAGAGGGAAATGGAGATATTAGCGAGAAGGGTTCTTGTTATGTTTTCCCCTAAATATGTCAAAGAAAAAATTTAATCCAAAATAAATGACAATACAATTACATAAATTACTATATTTTAAAAGGTTCCTAGAATCCAATTGGGTACCCAGGGCTAATACACTAACCACTCAGTGGCTAGCCCAACATTCTTATACATTTGGTCTATCTACTGGTTATCCAATAGTCCTTATTATAGTGAATTGTGAAATTAAACATCTTAATCCCACCCTAATTCTTGCATTCACCATATAATAATAATAATTAATTAAAAATATAAAAAATTAAAGCTTAACATATTAAAAATTATCACTTAATCATACAAGAATCCCATTGTTTTTACACATCGTGCTGTGGAAGGCTTGCAACATTCCATGAGTTTTCTATTATTATTTAAATGATTGATTTATATAATAAATGTGAAAAAATAATTGAGATAGATTTATAAACATTCAAAGGAGTTATCTAGAATGAATTTAGTTAGGTTTTATAAGAAGAACAATAGTTCACACTTGATATAAAGTTGGAAGAACATGAGCAGGATTATAGAGTATTGATATATATATTATGTAGGTTTTGATCTTTCTTTTACTTAGATTTCAGGAATAAATTCCTATTTATTTTCTTTGTTCATTATTGATAACAAAATAAGTAAATGTTTATTGATATCACAATAATTGAACTCCAAGGACTAACAAGTAGTAAACAATTATTATTGAACATTGTAAAATATATTTTGTAGTGTTAATTTTTTATTTTTATTTATATGTCAACATCAATTATTAATTTTTGTCATTGATCTTAATCACGTACCATGATGAGAATAGTAGTGAATTTAAAAGTTATATTCATGTATCTAGTTACAATGATTCACCCCACTCTCAGTTCTTCTCACTATGCATTTCTTGGTCACATGATATCCTACTTGTCAATAAGTATAAATTTTTTTTGACCATCCATATTTATAGCTTCTGTTCTTTCATTTATTTAGATTATTCTAGAAAAATCTTATATAATATACTTAGAAAAGTAATTGTACCCATGTTGTTGAATAAAATAATTTTTATAAAAAATATATAATATATTTATTATTATTTAAAATATATTATTCCATATTTTTAGAAATTCAAAAATCCAAGAAGAATTTATGTTCACCCATGATGACCATCTTAAAATAATTTTTCATAGGTTCAGAAAACAATTAGAGAGTTATTTTTGATTAGTACCTAATATGATAACCTCTATAAATATTCAAGTAATTAGTGGGCCTTTCAAAATATTATTGATAAAAAGAATAATAATTTTCATTTCTTTTTCAATCTCATTTTTAAAGGAATGTGGATAAATTATCATAGTATAAATTTAATTATTGGTTTAGTAAATTTTGATCTTTTATAAGTCTGAAAAAAATTTCTGCAATGTAATTACTTTCAAAAAATAAGTTTTTTTCAACATAAACTTAATGTTAAATAAAATTATTTAATAAATTTAATTTTACATCCATTTTAAATTAAATAAAATTTTAAAGTGAAAAATAACAGATTATAGTAATAGGATAGATTAAATTCTTACTATGAGAGTTAATGTTTCCCTATAGTTTGTGTGTATGTTTTGGTTGCACCATTGAGATTAAATTCTAAGCTTAATCCATATAATGAAACCATTTTCACCACACTTGTTATGGAATAAATATTTTTCCCATAATAGAAGCATTATTGGAACTTTAACTTGTGATTATCCTTTATTTAATTTGATCTTATTTAGTTTATATTGTATATTTATCATCCAAAATTTAAAACCCATGGCCACACATTTCATTTTAGATTTAGATCTTGATAGAAATTTGTGATGTCCACATTCATTTCTGTTGGAAATTATAATAGTGATCGGTTGATCAGTATAATCAAAAATATTGTTGTTAGGATAATACTTTAATAGTCTCTAATACCTTGTTTAAACTTATCATCGTCCCTAAAAATGAATTAAGTTACCTTCCAGTTCCTAATTAATTGATTTTAAATTATATTTATTAGAAAATTCCAATTTATATTTTGAGTTTGACCAATCATTAAAAATATCATCATTTTGAAAATTTTAAAACCATATTTTAAAGGGTTTATTTCCAAAAAATTAATATGGACCATTTCCTCAATGGTAGTATTTTTTTATTAAATACTCAGTAATCCTAGTGGTGGAGTACTATAATATATTCCTTTATTTGATTTCACATTTAACTTACCAAGATAATCTTTGTAATTCAATATAAGAACATAATTTCTAAAATCCCATAAGTACCCATTAAATTTTTAGGTGTCAAATGGTTTTTTATATCATTTTCACAACAAAAGGTTTTAAAATTTATATCCTCAACTTGTTCATTATGATCCCATAAGATATCTATTATCTTTAGTTTTTTTTCAATTGAACACGATAAATAACATTTAAAAAATAAATAGTTATTATAATGTTGAAAAATAAAGAGAAACTATGTGTAATTAGAATAGAAATAAATATATTTTGTTAAGGTTCAAATAGTTCCATATGAAATAAATTTTTAAGTATGGTATTTGAGATTAAATTTTCTTATTTTTGGTTGGATTTTTGTTTCATGTCATATTAGTAATGATCAATTTCTTCTAGGGAATAAAAACTAAAATATAATAGGTTTTTAACTAGATAAAAAATAATATTTTAATTAGGGATCCAAGGTTTATGTTTCCAATCTATATATTTCAAAAACATAGATTATTTTTGATTTCCTTGAGACAATTAATATTATAATAGGGTTGTTTTTCAAATTAATTCATATAAAAATTTATATGACAGTTTGAAGATGATATTTCATATTCTTAAGAATTATTTATTTTGTATGGGTAATTATGGAATTACATAATGTATTCCACTTAACATAATTAGGTAATACTGAAAATATTTTCCTTGAGGAAAAAAATAAAGTAAATTTTAAACCAAGTGATTACGTTATATTGATGAATCACCAAGTAAATAAAATAAATAGTTAATAATTTTATCCAAATATGATATTTCCTCATTATACATTCTCTTTATTTTGGATGTTATAATTATAACATATCTCACAATAGTAAATTTAGGAATATGATTTTGGCGATGTTTAAAATGCTAATATTTCATTTTTTAACAGATTGAATGAAATTTTTATAAGGACGAAGGATAAGTAATAAGAGGATATTAATGGTGGATCTAATATTTAATAAAATAGTACCAACAAACACCATGTCTCATGGTACTACGTAAATTGTGTCCTGGATAGACAGGTGGCAGTTTGTGTTACCACTACCACATGGTAATTGGTGGGTTTGTACCTAGAATGTTATGAGGCCGAGTGGGAATCCAGTGGCATGGTACTAGGTACCCAATAAGCCAAATGTTTTTTAGGATTTAAATACATTAAAATAATTCATTATTATAATTTTTATCATTATTATTCATAAATGTTTGATAATTATTTTTATGTTTCTTATTTATATGTGTATTAAACACAGGGATATTTATTGCAACACCAAAAGATATTATTATATATATTTCATTTAAATAAATATAATGCATTATACAGATTTCTTCACATGAAACAATAAACTATAAGAAACTATGATGTAACTTATTAAAATATTTCAATATGAGGGAAACAATGAGTAAGAAAATTACAATAATAATAAATCTGCAAGTAAATAAAAAGATCATAAATTATATTATGAAAAACAAAATATATTTAAATTCCTTAAATAATAACATTATTTTAAAATAATTTTTGGTTTATTGATTAAATTTACGGTATTTAGAATAAATTTAAGACCCTAAGATTTTATAGTACATAATCTCTTCAAAGTAATTCAATCACGTGTGCTACACACAACACCGAGTTCGAGCACACCGTGACTTACCAAATTTGCCATTCAAAAAGAATTTATGAAAATTATTAACTAAATTTTGAATTTAATATAATACATATAATTTTATAATCCATATTATGTGTTTATTAGACATAATATAAGAAAAATTCATTTTTTTCAGATAAAAGTAGAATTTTTAAAAAAATGCAATTTTACCGCCATTTCATGGTGAACCCTTTTTAAAACCAATATTTGAAACTTTTATATATTAAATTTAATTAAAATAAATTCTAATTTATATGTGGTTCTTAAAAATATTGTTTGGATAAATTTTTGGTACTTTTCGGATAAATTTCATTTTTTGATGAATAGTGAAAATACTAAATTTTAATTGAAAACAACCTTTTGAATTGAAATAATTTATAGTGTTAAATTATGAATTTGAATGGTTTAGAAGTATAATTAGATTATATTTTTAACATTTAATAAAATGTAGGTCATTATAAGTAATTTCAAATTTAAATTTGACATTAATGCATGTCAATCTTTAGATAGTTTTTACTTTTTGAAAACCCATTTTTTGGTTTTGACAGTGAGAATTAATTTTAAATTAATTAATGAAACTTATATGTTTTTAAATTGGTAAAATAGAATTCATTTTTGGATTCATAATATCATCATTAGCTTAGGGTGAATTTTTGGTATTTTTCTAAAAACTATTAGTTTTTTATTAATAATAAAAAACATTGTGTTATTTGTTAAAACTGAATTTTTATTTAAATAATTATTTAATTTATTTAATTTATTTTTATTCAAAATAGATATAAAATACCTATATAAGTTCAATGTAAATCATTGGAATCATTTTTTAATAAAATTAAATGTATAAAATTTTATTAAACCTTTTAACGTCTTTTACCCACCTTCTAGGCACTTTGCAAATATGCATAAAACATAATTTTACTGCTTATGTGAATTTAATTTAAAAAATATGAGAGACACGGTTGATATAAGTTAGTAAAATGTGGTTCAATAAGATGAAAATAATATTTGGTGAATTGTAACTTTTGACTTTTATTTACCACGGTTAAAAGTAAATGGGGTAATTAATGGTAAAAATGATATTATAATTACACTAAAACATGTCCTAATTCTATTCGATAGGTTTATTTCGATAAAAAACAACATTAGGAATAAAATATGTTTTTTTGGTCCACTTGGAATTGATTATGACATTTATTATTATTTTACTTAAAGAAGAGTTAAAAGGTTTAAATTCAAAGTTTAATAACTAAACCATTTTTAATATGGGCTTATACATAAGATAAATTAGAATATATATATTACATAGAGAGATAAAAATATTTAAGACATAATGGTATTTTATTTATAATTTTTAGATATTAAATAAATAAATTTATTTATGACACAGTGATGATACAATAATTACCTTATTAATGAATGATTAAAATTATTGATATTATAAATATAAAAATAAATGTAAATTGAGAATTTTGATGATTTACACTAATATTATAGGTTAATATGACATGTTAGGGTTTATTCAATTAAGGTTTTCTAAGTAAGAATGCTATTATGACTTTCACAAAAACAAAATACCAAAAAGTGTAAAAATTGACATAAATGTGTTTTTAAAACAAATACTATATTATTAAATTACATAATAGTCCTAAAAATATAGGGTTCATCCAAAGGACTCTTATAATCATATATATGTAATTAATTAACCACTTAGGGTTATCTTGGAATTTTATATTAATATTATTAACCATTTAATATAAAAATACCAGAAGACATTTTAAAGATTAACTATTTGACTAAGAGTTAAAAATAAAAGATAAGGTTGAAATGTTATCCTAAACATGTCTAAAAACGATTGTTTGAGAGGATTTAGACCCATAACCACCTAAGTCATGAAAGAAATTCATTTTTATCCATTATAAACTGAAAATTATTTCGTAATAAAAGTGACCCTCACCACTCTTATATAAGGGTACTTACCCATCTATCAAAATCACACATCCAATTCCATTTGACTCGGCCAAACCCTTACCAAATCTCCTAAAAAATTCCCTCAAATCATCCTAGAGGAATTACCTTGGGTATAAAGACAACCTAATTATCCCTTTTTCTCAAATCCAAAGGAAACACTAAAAGAAGAGGTAATTATTTTATCACCTCTTTCAATGTTATTTTCTTCTTCCACTTTCTCTTTATTTTTTATTTCCATACCAAGATAATAACTCCAAAACCATATACATACTGTGATATTATTATAAATATGTTAAAATCATACTCATTATTCTATCCATCCTATGAATGATAATGTCACCATGCGTGCGTACATACGGCTTACCGTCTCCACACTGTGGTGTAATTTTTTATTCAAATCTATGTTATTTGGATGTATATATTGATGAGTAATATGAATATGAATAATTAAAATATCATGATAAATTCTTTGTAAAATTAATATACCATCCAATTCCACACTTTTTTTTCATTAAGGAAATGATATCGACTCTTGTGTGTATGCACGACTCACCATCTCCATGAAACGATGAGATTCATTTCCAGGTTCACCAATCAATGATGATTATAAAAATATATATTATTAATAAGTATGTAACACTTGACATAATAATTATACTGTATATATATATATGTATGTACATACATGTATCTTATTCCCTTAGTATAGTTCAATACAATATGAAAAGAGAAATAGCGTTTATGCATTCGTATGATCTACCATCTCTATAACCGTTGTTTTCCATTTCATATATCTCTATATTATACATATTTATATTCTAAAAATATATTATATAAAAATCATGTTTTATATCTTGGATGTATTTAAATCATTATCTAAATGATACGATGAAGAATAAAAAGTTAAAACACGTACGATAAAGGAAGTGATTATTACTCGAAATGTTAATTTAACATTGAAATAATTATTAAATGAGTAGTATAAAGTCATAAATGAATCATTTATGATATAATAAATATGAATATGGTTATGGTATAATTTAATAGAAAACTATGGTCATTATAAAGGAGGTTAAACATACCCTCGACCAAATGAAAGTGGAGGGTAAGAGTTAATTCCTCAATCTCATTATTATCCGAGATTGTTTATGGGTAAGTATTTTCTTGGAAATACTTTTTATATATGTCCATGTGTCATAACATACATTTCAAAATGATTGTTTTATGGTACTATTTAACTAAAAAATCATTTTAAATGCTTTAAATATTTATCGTTATAAATATTTTTCATTAATGTCCATATTTTCACTACGGTTTTAAGGATTTATTTATATGGGCATGATTGTTTTAAAATTTTAATTTCATTAAAAAGTTTCAAATTTGTATGGGACACTTTGATTATAAAATATCTTTTAAATGAATTACTTTATTAATATTTGATTTTTAAATAATTTCACAGAAAAGGGATATTTCTCTCAAAAAGTTTTACTGATAATTTTCAACTATGTCAACGTCCTTTACTAGATATTATTCTTGATCAAGGTTGATTTATTATAATAAAATCATCCATATTTTATTGAATGAGTTATGATATGTTCGATTATAGATGTATTATTTTTATACCCTTAAAGTTTTATGGTTGAAAAATTGACATTTCGTATTCTAGTTTTAATACTGATGTTTATGTTATGTTTCAACACTTTCATATGTAGAATGTAGTGGAATTAGTAAGTGGCAAGTTGGGACCACTATATCCCATTGATGCATTGGTAGGTCTCATGAGAAAAACTAGTGTCTTGGCACAATTCCATGAAAAAATTGTTATCTGTAGTCTTAGCACGAGGCCTTGACTATGTGGTTTTGATGTTGGTCATTATGGATTCCCTCATTATGAAATGAATTATTACATGTGATTATTCAACTAGTAGAATATCCATGTGCATGTTTATATTGTAATGTTTTATTTATTTACTCCATATTATGTTCATGTTTATGTTGAAAAGGATGTTGTGTTTTATTACACATATTTTCATAAAAGTTAATAGCTTCTGATAAATTATTTACCCTTACTGAGCATCTAATCTCTCCCATTTATTATGTTTTGTTTTTCTTGGATTCCAAGAAGTGTACTGTGTTTGATATTCAGGGTGAACCTAGGGTAAAAATGGCTTTCTCAATGTATTATTTATGTTGTGTTTTATATTTTAATGTGTAATGTAACGTTCATGTATGTAATCTATTTTCCAAGACTACTAAACTGATCGGTCGTTCGGGACTTGATTCCTTGTAATCATTCCCATGTATTAAAACAGTTGACTGGCTCTGATCTTCTGGGGTTGGGGCGTTACAATAAATAACTAATGAAATTTGATTAAAACTATTAAACATAAAAAATAGATAGTTTGCAAAGAATTACTTTTAAAATGTTGTTTATTTTACCCACAAAATTAAATTCATAAATTTTATTAGATTATTTTAATTATAATTAATTTTTCAACCTATTATATTCAAACTCATTTAAATAAATTTTTTTATGAATAATAATAAAAAATTTAATATTTAAATTTTGTAACATTAATATAATGAAATGAAATTAATTTTCTAATTATTAATTTAAATATTTAATTATAGTGAATTTTTGGGATATTTATGAAAAGATTTATTTTTTAAATGAGTAGTGAAAAGCTCTATTTTTATTAATCCCACAACATTTTTGACTTTATAATGATCTAAGAATAAATGAAAACATTTATACAACTTTTTTCACAGTCATTAATGTTTTTTAAGGATTATAATTATTCATTTAAAAAATACTATATTTAATTTATAAAAATAGCGTTTAGCATTTCAAAACATAAGTAATCTTTTATGCTTAAAAAAAACTATACTTTTCTTTTTCTTTTAATTATCATTTTACAAGGTATAATTCTATTTTGGATTGATTTTTAATATGTATTTTTTTTAATAATAAACTAATTAATGTTAGGTAAAACAAAAATATTGATAATTTTATAAAAAATATAATTTTTGTTATTAAAATAATGTTTTTTTCTTAAAATGTGTTTTAGGCGTTGATATTAAATTGATTTTCCTACCATTAGATATTTTATTTGATTAAATGGTTTCCATATATGAATTTATAATTTCAATTTTTTTAACAAAGGTATCTTCATTTTAGGTCAAAAAATAGTTACTGTGGTTAAAAATATAGTTCCCGATGTAATGGAAAATATGGGTAAAAAGGGATTAAAGTAAAAAAAATGTTAAATCCTTGCCTCAAAATAAATTATTGAGGTTTTTATTGTCTAAAAAATATATATTTACCATTATTTTCCACTTTGGATTCCAATTTCCTTCTAAAGCATGTATTCCTTTTATATTAAGAGTTTATATTTAGAAAAATTCATTTCCCTCTAGATATACAAGGGGCCTTCTACCACCCATTAAAATCCACTCTAAAATAAGATTCAATCATGAAAACATACCATTTTTGCTTCTCCTAGAGACCTATCCAATTTCTTTCAGCCCCTTTGTCCATGGAAGATCCCTAAATCCTTCAACTCCAAGAGGTACTCCAAGGGGAGGTTCAGACTCACATCTTGAGTACTAATCCCTTATTATCCTTTTTCATCTCCACATTTCTCCAAAATAATATTTATGACATTATAATATCATAAAATAATTATTATTAATATAATTTATTTTTATTATATCGATATAATAACCATTATGTACCCTTTCCCCTTAAAAGATAGTAATGTCACTTGCGTGTACATATAGAATACCACCTCCATGAATTGAAGTATTTTATTTTTCAAAACCACCATACATGGAAGGTTTTTAAATGGTATTTAATGAATAAATATGGGATTTAAAACATGTTTAATATTCTCAAATGATAAACCATTTTATACCACTTTTTTTCTATGGAAAAAGAAATGTTATCCGTGTGTATGTTTGGACTACACCTCCATGGAATGATGTGTTCCGCTTTTCATCACTTATATACTTGGATAGTACTAAAAATTCAATGAATGGACGAATATTTTATTTATATCATGATTTATATTGTGTAGAAGATAAAAAATTTCCAATACATATCCCATTATAGGGAAAATGAGAACTTTGACTATATGTACGTGCGGAATACCACATCTATTAAGTGACATATTTAATTTTTCTTTCTCTATAATATTTTTTTATTTATCTAACTATCATAAAATATTATTTGAAACCTTAAAAAATATAAATATTAATTTTTTTTATAATAATGATATTATTCCAAAATGATAACTTTCAAAACCATACCCACACATGGATTATAACATGTTCTTGTTTTGGTCAGTTTGACCACCGATATAACTAGTGATAGAAATTTATATCATTGATGAATTTAGGAACACAACTATTTTCATTACTTGAAATAAAAGTGAAAATATCATTTTTTTAACTCTTTGGAAATGTTATATTAATATATAACTTATTATTAATATACAATCCATTTTTCATTATAAATAACATAATAAGAACGCCACTGATTTCAACTCCAAGATTCACAGCTAAAACTCTCATGGAATGAAATTGAAGAAGTATAAATCATTATAAAAAATATATTACAATAACTTAAAAATATAGGAATGATGAAATTGGTATGAAATAATTTTGATCTTCTTCAAAATTATAAATCATCTGAAAATCAATTAAAATTTCACATATTCTATGATGAAAAAACTACAACAAACTAGTAAATGTAAATCCTTCATCCAAATCACTCGATCCATGTGGGAGTTCCATATAGACTCAAGAATGAATCCTCATACATAAGAGTTTTATGACTAACAATAGGGGCATGAACTTCATTAATTGGTTTACAATACCCTCTATATCAACTTTCAACATTTGAAATAAATAAAAAAAGAGTAATACATAAAAATGAATAGTGGAAGTATATAGTAACATTGATTCAATAGAATACATGGCAGGTATCTCATGTAATAAATATAACAAAATGAGGACCCTAAAAGAGGTATGTCAACTTGTTTATAAGTAATTTAAGGGAAGTAATTAAACACATAAAAACAAAACTCTAGAGAGTTTCCTGGTCCCCTCTGATTTCCATGATTAGAATCTACAACTACTTATCACTGGGACCTTGACCTTTCATGAACCCCTGATTATGAATTCTACACATGAATTGTGATTCATATCTGTGGTGTTATCCTAAAACAAAAATACACTATCAATGTGCCCTTATCATAAGTTCACTTGAGTAAGAGGTGTATTGCATGAAAATCAATAAATATGAACAAAAAAAATCAATAATGTGCTAAGAAATCGTACAATAACCAAGATACCACAAAACATGGACATACCTACTTTGAATTCATTCTTGAAAATAGTTATAAAATAACTCAAAATCATTGGTCGACTATAAGGACACCTCATATATCTCTAAACCACCACATGGCCAATGAGTATTCGTTTGGGCCACAAAGCCATCATGTAGAGTATCTATCATCGTTCAGGCACCATGGCTATCGTACCATGTCTCTACCTCATGTTTGGGAATAAGGAAATTATATCCTAGAACTGCCTTAGTTCAGGACCCAAGTCCATTATACCCCTTCCTTGTGTCTCAATCCATCACCTTAATTGTTTCAAGCCACACATTCCCCCTCTAAGGGATAACCAAGCCAAGATGGTACACCTGCCATCAACTATAAGAAGAAAATTCTCTTAAGGCCATTAATCACACACAATAGGGAATAAAACATATAGGGTCAATGTAACATATCATGAATTATTATAGTAGTGGAACACACACACACACAAACACATGTGATCAAAATAAATCATTGGTATGAAGGGACACACCCATACATATTTGATCAACATCAAATATGGGTCTCACATGTTGTACACGTAAAAAATTATGGTTAATATCAAACATGTGTCTCAATTCAGAAACCCAAATACCTTTATATTATATAAATAACTATATAAAAGGTCTCTATATAATATGGATATTTATAATTCAAACATGTCGATGTAATAAAAAATATTTTCCTAGAGTGAAATTGCAAATCTCACCTACACATTACTAGATATGACCTGCATACTAAAGATCCCTAGGACCAATTATAGTCTAAAATAGAAATGCTTTTATAGTGAGATTCAAGAAGGGAATAAAGATAAGTTATTTTAACCACAACTCTTATCCAATTAAAATCATCATCAATGGTGTACCTTGGTCTTATCAAAGAAGAGAACTCACTGCTCGTAGAATAGTCAATAGAGAAGAGAGCTTGAGATCCCCATGAGCCTAAATAAACACTAACAAGACCCTAAAGGAAGATATCACTCTATCCATTGTCCAAAAATTACATATTTTCCCAATCAAATCCCTATAGAAATCCAATGATTTTATGGAAACAATTAACTCACAAGTAGAGAAGGGATATTTTATTAATTGAGACATGAGAAAGTTAAAAATACATTAAAATAACCCTAATTATCACACATGTATCTACTTTAAAATTCTAAAAAACCACAAATATTAGGATTAGTTAAAATAATTTTATATGTTTCAAACAATAATGAACATGGCGTAATGATTCCCACCACACAAGTAGTGGAATCAACTGTGGTATGCCCTGTAGATTCACACAGACGAGCCACTACTATGTAAGAGAAAATCACTACCCATATTGGAATCACCACACCTTTCACCAGGATGTGGAGAGGACAATCTATCCATGCTCTACGTAAGGTATATAAATTTTACCTTCCTAATATTGTGCCCATACTTGTCAATTTCGATCAGTCTATGTCACATAGGAGATTTCTATGATTAAAATGGACCACACAACAATGTGGTCCTACTTATGGTGTACCCTAAAATTATGAAAGATTATTTTTAGCCTCCTAGGATCTCTAACACTTTATGACACCAAATTAAACAATAATGAGGCACAAAATTAAATTCCTTTTAAACTGAGTATGTTATATATCCCCCATCTATCAACTTATCATACTTAAGAAGTGCTTATAGTGGCCCTTATAGAACACTTTGGGTCATTTAAATAAAAAAACCAGACTCAGGATACGACATATTCTATTGAATTTGATAACTATCTCAAGACTCAAATGATTCATAAAATATTCCCACTCAAATCCTTTTCACTCTGGTATATAATACACATAGGGTGGTCCACCAAGGATACATCTTGTTATAAGTTAACTTCTTCATAGTCAATCACATGTGATGAATCAGGCCCATGTATCCAAATATAATAAATGTAGAACACTTTAGGAATACCTTGATATCCTAGAGGAATTTCCAATAATTAATCATGTACATAGATACACTTTATGATCTTAAAATTTCCCAAAAACCATGGGGCCAGCTTCCCTAGATTCAATGGATGATGATTCCCCAATAAAGGTTACACCCATAAGATAACACTATCACCCAAAGTGAACTCCAAAGCTCATATCCTACTATTTTCATAGGATCATTGTATAATATAAGAATCAACCAAATTATTTATAATAAATTTCACTCTTAGATTTCTACTATATGACACTCAACCCAATGATGGTAGTTTCACCCACCTCTGGTAAACACAACTGTGAGCAACATCACTAACTATAAAGAGAAACAAAATATTGCATATAAATTAAATCCTTGAAGCTATTATTGTAAATGAACTCCATTATGGCCATATGAACATCTATCACTCCAAAAAAACCTCGTATTTATACTTGAAGTGTATCCTCTGTGCTCTGGAATGTCCTATACGACAATCCATCTCTTTACGAATAATACACTATAATTGTTTTCAGTTCAGTCCACAAATCCTTCATCAAGATCTTCCAAAACCATGAAGTAAAACATGAATTTCTAGCCAATAATATATTATAGGAAATCCCATGAAGTCAAAAAAATCACCAAAAAATAATAATTCCCAATAGATTAATAATGTGACACTCTCAATTCATTAAGAAGTGTTTCACTTTCATATACCAATCAACAACTACCTAAATTCCATCTCGACTTCTTAGGGTCCTAGTAAACCCCATCACAAAGTCAATCATCACCTCATTGAAATTACACATAAGAATATGAAGTGGAAGGATTATCCTCCTGGTCATTGGTTCTTACCCTTGATCCTATTATTAGTAACTAAATGAGATACAAATATCATGAAATCTATCTTTTTTTCTCATGCACACGAAGTGACATGATATACCAATAAATCTTCATCGAACCTCGATTCATAGAAAACTAAGAGGCATGTGAGCCCCTTAAGAAATCCTCTATTATGTAAGTAACAACAAATAATATCCCATGAATAAAGATCATAACATCGCTATCCATTGACCATCGTAGAACTAAGTCCCCTCCAACTATCTATTATCACAACTCAAAGCATTAAAGATTCAATTTCGGGTTTGTATTTACCCTATACACCTATGTACATGTGATTACTAATACAGAACATTTCATGACCCATTTGTCCATAGAAAAATCCAACTACCATTCGACTATAAATATTGTCAACCTATATTCCTCCTTTGAAGTTATCTCTCTAATATCACGTGTTTTCATTCTAAGAAGATCTGGAATAACATTACCTTTCCCAAGAGAATTAGTTATCTTAAAGCTGAAAATCTAAAGATACTGAACCAAAAATATCTGTTAGAGATTCAAGACATAATGAGAGAATATTTAATATGGGGTCTTGTTCTCTATTTACATAACTAATTTCCAATGAAATAGATAATGTCACTAACTCTTCCATGAAATGATTATGACCACCAAATCGAAGTTCTGCATATGGTAGTTTCTATCATGGGAATATAGATGTAAAGACCAATAAGGTACTACCCGATCCCCCTCAATCCGCATAGATACAAAAACAACACCTTAGGAATCCCAAAAAACTACATCTCCGATCCTTGGTTATGAAAATTCAATGATTAGAGATATTGTAAATCTTCTTTTTAGCTCTTGAAAGGATTGTTGGAAATTTTATATCTATTAAAAAATCTCCATTTCTTGGTAATCCTAGTTATAGTTTCAACTAAATAAGTTATTTCCTATAAAAATATTTGGTAGTTTCCCAGCAACCGAAATAAATCTACAAAAATCAATTTTTTTGGTTGTTACCTAGACATCACAACCTCAGCCTTCTTTGGGTCCATATAAATACCCACCTTATAGATCAAATTACAAATATAGCTTACCTCATGGATCCATAGGTGAAAATTGAAGAGACTAGAATAGATTTAATATTCTATAAGTTCCTAAAAAGATTATAATATAGTCTATATAAACACCTAGACATTGTATTAGGAATACCCTTGTATTTGAACCTAATCTGGTGGTATAATGATCAAAGGTAAATCTTGGAGAACCACTGGGCTATGTGAAACTGATTAAAAAGGACATCGATTTCTAGAAATGGTTATCTATTATTCAAAATCACATGGTTCACCTTCATATAATCTATGCACAGTCAAATTATAACTTCAAAATTCTTCGCAAAAACCATTGAAGAACCCATGGGAGATATGTCTTATTTTATAAAACCCTTCCCCTCAGAATCCTCAAGTTGTACCTTGAGGTCCTTCAACTGGGTTAGAACTATATGATATGGTGGTATAAATATATACTGTATTCCAGGAAAATTTTTGATCTCAATGTCAACTCATACATCAATAGGAAATCTTGAGAAATATTCTAGGACTATATCCTCATATAGGTCCACTATAGGAGGAATTGAAAAGGACATTATAACCTGATTTATTGAAGGATCTATTCCAACCACATAAAATTTAATAGCTCCAATCTAGCTCTCATCTAGTCTCATTCCACCAACTCAAATATTATATTCACTTTTCATTAAAAACTTCTCCCCCTTGGGAACAATAAAGGATTACCATCCACTATAATAGTTAACAAGTTCCCAACAACTAGTCATCTTATCCACACTGAACATCACATCGAAGTTAGTTGTATCTAAAATAATATGGTCCCACATATGTCCATTATCGATATATACTACATGGCATTGTGTAAATCTATGGATATGATCCACTTTCTTCCCCAAGAGTTTATCAAGAGAAAGTAACTTAAAAGATAACTTAAAAGGTAAGTTGGGTCCCATAATAGCTTGAGGACGTATAAAAAATTGGGAAGCTCATTTATTAAAAAATTTATAAGATTACATAGACATGATCCAGAACATACCATGAATAGTTGATGGTACCTCATCATAGCTTAATAGATCCCAGTAAACTACATACATTGTACATGCCTAGCTTCATCGACCTTCCGTTGTGATGTATAACTCTCTTATGTCACTAAAGCCTATGGGGTAAGAGTCTCCTTCTGAGGACCTAGAACAGTTCCCGAGGTCATAGTTCTAGTTTGTCCCACACCCATATGGGAGACTATATACAAGTCCCTCAAAAATATATATTGAAGGTGTCCCACATTATAACATCAATTACACTTTATTTGAGGCCTTTTAGAAAATTTGTGATAATTCCAACTCAATCCATATTTGAATCACTAGGGACCTAAACCTCCCATAGAGAATCTTAAAGAAACTATTCACTTATCTAATAATCGACCACCATCCTACTAAAACTCACCAACCTTCTTCTTCTTACTAATAGTATTGGAACCCACTATAGTACTAGAGAACCCACTCATTAGACCAGTGAAGGATAAATGAAAACTTGTATCTTTTTTCTTCTCTATAACCTTATCGATCATTAAAGAATTATGAAGTAACCCTAGATATATTTCTTGGTGAAGCCTCCTAAACTGATGACCAAGCATCGTTTGTATCCAGATCTATAACTTTCGACACTTCTTCACCTCATCCCCAACTAATAGAGGAGGAAATCAAAGAAACTCCTTAAAATCAACAGAGTATGAAGACATTAACAATACTCCTTGTTAAAGATACACAATTTACTATGAATGGTATAACTTTAATGTACCACATAATAAATCATTAAATTAGAGGTATATAATTTTTTCACATGTAATAACCTAATGTCCACTCACTTGGTTCATGAACCTCCTCTACCTCTTGGCGGGTCCATAAATCCTGAAAGACACCAAAATTTCCTATGGATCCTTTAGGGTCTGCATTAAATAAATGATACCCTTGATGGAATGAATAATATACTCATAATCCAAAGGGTCATCAGTGATAAGGAAAGGTAGAGGATACTGAGGATGGATGTATCCAGAAAATTGATCATTGTTATGGGAACTCGTATTCCTTGAAAAAGAATTACGGAGAAGACTCTAGGTTGTATGATGTCCACGGTAACAACCCATGATTTTATGAGATATATTATTTTTAATTTCATTCATATATTTTGTTTTACGCTACAACAAGATTATCTTGGTCTATATGCAACACCGTATTAGCTTACTGTATACGCAACACTGTTCTTTGATCGTGTTACACACAATTTCATGTTCGTTTGATAGTAGTTATTCTACGCAACATCAAGTGTGTATATATATATATATATTCAATGTATAAATGAAATATGGTTGGATATTGTTATATTCAACAAAAAAAGAGTCTTTCACTACACGCAACCCTGACTTGGCTTACATTACACACAATCACGACCTTCCTCGATAGTGTGTGTTGTACGCAATATAGAGTTTCACTAAACAACGATATATGGATATAATATTATTATAAACTATCCATTATGAATAGTATTAACTAAATTTTGAATTTTATAACATTATTATTCATCTTACACATTTTCTATAACATGGTATGAGAAAAAAATAAATTTTACGGGTAAAATAAGTATTTTTCGAAAAATGCAGTTTTCCCACCTTTCGATGGAACACCCATTTTAAATAAAATTTTGACAAGTTTATAAGTTAAATTTTACAAAATAAACTACTTCTTTTTAATCTGGATATAAAAATTTACATTGGATAAAGTTTTGATATTTTTCTAACAATGTTCTTATTTTGATAAATAGTAAAAACACGCTAATTTTATTTAAAAAAACTATGTTTCATTAAGATAATTTATATGGTTAAATTATAATAGTAAATTGTTTAAAAGTATAAATAGAATATATTTTTACCATTTAATATAATTTATGTCATTATCATTGATTTTACATTGAATTCGTTGGTTAAATCAATTCAATCTGTTTCAAAATTTTAAACAAAACCCCGCTTTTTTGAAAACGAGATTAATTTTATATTAATTACTGCAAATTCTGTGTTTTTAATTTGGAAAAATGGATTCCATATTTGGAATTAGCAGGACCAAATTATGTTAATAGACTACTATTTATTTTTGGTAATTGTGAATAGTAATTATGGAAAATTTTATTTACTACAGTTAAAGGTAAATTAGGTAATTAAGGGTAAACATAAAATTATAAAATTACCATAACACTTGTTTTTATATTATTGTATGATTACATTTACTCCTAAGGCATATTTGGGTCGAAATGGAATCTATTGGAACCCACATGGATGTGATTAAGACCCTTAATTTAATTTATTTTAAAGAAAGTGAAATATGTCTCACTCAAACATTAATAAATAGATTATTTTTAATATAAAGTTATATAGAATATAATTTCGATTATAAATACTCATTTTAAAGATAACATGTTTTTATTTGTCATGGTAATTTATTTTTAATTTTAATAATTATTCAATTACCTTAATAGCTTATTCATTAATGATGTAGAAATTATTTATTTAGTGAAAAATAAATAATATAGTTTTTATTAAAATAATAATACCTATCAAAAGGACCAAAAACTTGACCAAACCATATTTTTCGAGTATATATATATCCTAATCATCCAAGGGTCTATTGATGGACCATTTGGAGCCTTATAAAAAATATTATTACATTTATATAATTTTATTTTAAATGATGTCAATGATGTCACCTTCATAATTTAATAAATATATCAATTTAAATGTTGTGATTTTAATATTATAAATTCACGTAAAAATACTATTATGAAATTAATTATATTTATCTTCATAATATGATTTTAGTTTTAATTTTTATGTAACTAATAAGTATATTAAATGATTATACAAAAATGATGTAGTAATTGTTTTATTAAGAGAAATATCAAATAAATGGTTTTATAAATATTAAAATAGACATTATATGAACTAATTAATGTTCTCCACAAATTTTCTAGATTAATATGACATGTTAGGAATCTATTTCAATTTTTTCGAATATATCCTCGCTGTGGGATTTATTTAAATTCAATGAAATTAATAGTGTCAAAAGTAACACTAATGATATTTTATAAAAATAACATATGATTAAATTGTCTAAAAATAAAATAAATTTTTTTTAAAAAATTAAATTGAAATTTATATGGTCTAAAATTTTATAAAGTATCAAATTATTTATAATTCACAAAACATAAGTAAATATTTATAACAATTTAAAATTTAGAATATTATTACCACAAATGAGATTAAATAAATTAAATAAGAATAAATCAAATTGATAAGGTTTAAAATAAATTCCAAACATGTCTAAATTCGATTGGTTTATAAGATTATAACCCTATATTACCTCATATATTAATTTGAGTCACTTTGGAAGTCTTTATGTGGGGTTAGAGTTTATTATAAATTAATATTTTTGAGGTTTCCAAAAGTTCCCCTCTCTTCCCTTATAAAAGGGAACCTCTTCCCTCTCCTCTTCACAACACTTTGAGCCTTAAAACTCGGCCAAACCCTACCTATTTCAATTATCCACTTCCCTAGAAATATTCTGTAGGTTTTGGTCTTCTCCAAAGACTAACTCTAGTCCCTTAAGAAGAAGCTTAAAGAAGGTGCGTCGAAGAAGAGGTAATCTCTTCTACCGATTCTTTCAAGTTTCTTTCTTCTTAAACTTCCTATTATTTATTTTTTTCATTGTAAAGTAAAAAAATAAGTATCACTAATATACTGATATGATATTATAAATATGAAACAACCCCATTTCACCTTCTATCCATTTAAGGAACCAACCTTAAACATTACTTATTATTGAATTAAAGGATTAATTCACATTGAGGATCTTTTCAGGTTTATAGTTTTAGATAATTAGGACATAACTATTACATCTCAAAGATTACAAAGTAGACGCATCTACTCAGATTCCATTTTTTCACAAAAATAAAAACTCTTGAACAAAAGAGTCATGTCTAGTTCCTTGTTTTA
Organism: Viscum album; assembly: GCA_963277665.1. NCBI lineage: Eukaryota > Viridiplantae > Streptophyta > Magnoliopsida > Santalales > Viscaceae > Viscum > Viscum album. The sequence goes on along the minus strand of OY728122.1, from coordinate 1,890,641,400 downwards.
GACAGCCTGCCATTTACTTGATCCCATCCTTGACCCTATTCAACTTTAGGTCCTGTGAAAACATTTCAAAAACATGGGATGATCATAAAAATATTTGTAAGTGTTATAATAGTATGGAAAGAAAACATCAGTCCATGTATACATAAGAATCAATGAAATAATACTTCACTCATAAAACATAAGCAATTTAACATACCTCATGAAATCATAATATTTATGTATAACTCAATAGAAATAATAAGGAATAAAAGTAAATTGAGGCATTCATAACATTCTTACGTAGGGAGTAACCCTCATGGTTACGTTTGGAATACCCATCACAGTATATTCCCTAAATCTCTTCAGAGAAACCTTATCGTTTAACTCCTTCGCATTACCCAATGCATTGGAGAGCTATATCGGGCTCACCCGCCCTTAGTTTATCACAGAACCACCCGTATTCATAAAAAATGCCCTTGAACCATAACATAATCATAGCACATAACTTAAGCATAAAGGAAAGATAACATTCCCATATTGCAATAACAATATAAAGATATTTTTGAATCAAAGTGTCCCATACCACTTTGAAGCTTTTAACATTTTAAACCATTATTATCCATATAAATAAATCCTTAAAAACATTTTGAAAACATGGATATTAATGAGAAATATTTATAAGAATAAATCCTTAAAACATTTAAAACGATATTTTAATTAAAGGGTTTTTAACAAAATGAGAGACACTTTAATACAATAATTGAGGAATAACATTTAATCAGAACTATATAATATCATGAGAATAAAGGGATTCATAATATATTATTCCCAAGGATAGTATATGCACCATATAAGAGTGAATTGGTGCATAAATACAATAAAGTCTCAATAGAATTGTAAAATGAGATGAAATCCCTTATAAAGAAAGTATCCTTAAACTGAGGATAAATCAATCTCATAATTATGTGTGAAAAATATAAATACACCCAATATAAGTGGATATTAAGTGTAAAACAACCAGAGGTCATTCAGAAATATTCATAGGATGACATATTCAATAACTACAAGTTGAACCCAAAGAAATCGAAATTGGGTTAAGAAGTTCCCTTGGTAAAATTCGACAGCCTAACAGCGTCACTTTAAAATTCATAACATTTGTTGATGAGAGATAAAATGTTATCTCATAACTTGGAAATAAAATTTACATCAATAAGGATATATAATAACATATCCCGACATAAAAATTTGTAAATTAAAAGACATAACAAAATAAGTCTTTTTAAAAGAGGAGTGTGAAAGGCTCCCTTACCGATTTGGGAAAATTTTGAAACGTACACCCCATGAAAGAAGGGTCATACAATGAAGATGTAACTACCCATAAATGAGATTATATTATACAAATACTAAAATAATTGAAATACATACACCACATAAAAGGAAATAGTGTCCAATGTAGCATGAATCTCACATGAATAAAAAGTGAGATGAAAACCCCCTTATGAAAAATCGGCAGTCTAACGGCGCCACATAAAACTTCCAAAAATGGATTGATGAGATAAAATAGGGTATCTAATCATATTAAAATAAAATTTACAGAAAGATAAATATAAAATAACATCCCCCAACATAAGAAAGAGGAGCTTAAAGTAAGTTACATAAAAAGAGTACTTAATAATAAAGAGAGAGGTAGGATCCCTTACGAAAATTCGGTAGCCTAACGGCGCCAATCAAAACATCCAAAATGGATTGATGAGGTAAAATAGGTTCTCTAATCATATGAACATAAAAAAGTAAAGTAATATTAATATAAAAGAACATCCCAATCATAAGAAAGATGAGATTAAAAGGAATGACATAAAAGAGTGTACTTAAAAAGAAAGAGAGGGGTAAGATCCCTTACCTCAAATCCGACTTGTCTTGTTCGTTTCTTTATATTCCTGAATAATAAACTTTGGTCAATTTATAATTTCTTAATGTCCTAATTTAAAGATTATTATTCAGTTCATATCACATATTATAATGTTATAATAATTGGTTAATAACGTGAGTTCATATCAGACGTTTTTGTCGATGTTTGGTACATGTGTAAAAAATGAACTTGTTTGAAAATTATTGACCATGTAGTTATAAGTAAATCATCTACAGAACAGTATTAATGATTTAAATATCATATATATACAGTTAATATTCATTTTATACTATTCCATAACATTTGGAGATAAAAAGAAATGAAATGCACAGTTCAAGGAGACGGTAGGCCGTACGTACGCATGGACACTAATTTCATTTATTTGACATATTAATGGAATTAAAAATAATTGAGATATATATATATATATATATTATAATTAAAGTATAATACATATGTTTTTAATGTTCACATATGTTCATTAATTTCATTCTTTATACATTCCATGTATTGCATTAATGATTCACATCACTTGAGGGGGCCATAGTCCACACTTTCTCGTATAAAATTATCGCATTTTAAGAACATGAAAATCATAAAAGTATGTTTTAAATATAAAATACAGAATCATATGGAAAACATAAATACCATATATATCATATAGAAAATACAGTGACATCATAATGGCCACTATGAAATGTGTTAAGAGAAGATTGAACACTCATCATTTCGTGAGGCAGTAATTTTCCATCCACAAAAACTGTATGTTCTTTAACCATTAGACGGAGGTGTGTGTAAGTGTAGCTAGAATAATACACATTAAAAATCATATTATATTTAAGATACTGGTGTTGTTACAAAATAAATGAATAAAAATAGTTTAGGGGTTTGGAGAAGAAAAATAAAACAAAATAACAAAAGTGAAGACATTACCTTTAAATCGGGTAACTCCTCTTCATTTGAACCAAAATGGTTTCTTGAAGAGCATTATGCGAAAGGTGAGGCTTCAATGATTAAGAGAGGGCTGTGGAGAGATGAAATGGGCAGGGTCTAGCCGAGACAAAGTCTTTAGAGGTGTGGGTAAGGTGGTAGAGGTGTGTGCCTTTTATAAGAGAAGTGGAGGGGCACTCTTGGAAAGTTATAAAATATTACATTATTATAAAATGCTTTTTGGATTTTAAAGGCCCCAAAAGGATATATCTAAACGATAAGGTGATAGGGTTTCAGAATCCACCCATCCAATAGGTTTGTGACAAGTTTAAGACTTATATTTCACCATATCTTCACGTTTTATTTAAATCGTTCATTTATGAGGTAATCCCTGCATCATCACGATATCATAAATAAAATAATTTATTTAATTTATAAAAATTATAAAAAAATATATCATTATGTAGGAAATATTTTTATCTTTCTAATGAATATTTATAGTTAAAAATATGACTTGTATAACCCAATGTAAAAATTGTTTTAGTAAAACAATACATGTTTGTGACATTTTAATTTTAACTTTAAATAAATAGTTATTAATGTCATTTTCCAACCAAAGTGGCTCCATGGGGTCCCAAAGTTGACCCATGGATTGTATTGGTCGGTAAGGACTCATCCAATAAGTTTAGGACATTTGAAAAGGTCATTTCATATTATTATAACATTATCTTTACCTTAAATTACACTAATTAACTCTAATCACGATTAATAAAACTTAAAAGTTACTATTCACCAAAAAAATTATTTTAATCTCATTGAACCACATTTTAATTCCTAATGACAATCGTGTATGTTGGATTTTTAAAAATCAAATCACAAAAGTGGTAATGTTTCATTTAAATGAAAAATCAGTTTCTTTAACTACAACTTAGTGGTTTCACTATTCATCAAAAATTGAAGTTTTTCAGAAGAATACCAAAAATTACCCAAAGATATATTTGATATTCCGAATTCAAAAATGATGTCTAGTTTAAAAAATTCAAAATATATAAGTTTCATTACTAAATTTAATAATTCATTCCCGTAGTCAAATCAAATAGCGTGTTTTTAAGAAACAATATCTATTAAAAGATTGACACTAGTTTAAGTCCAATTTCAATGTGAAATTAATTCCAATGACCGCCATTGGATTAAATGGAAAAAATATATTCTAAATAAACATTAATATAAATTATAAAGATAATCTATCCATATAAATAAATCATATTAAAAGTAGGTTTTGAATTAAAATGCAACATTTTCACTAAACATGATCTTTATCGGAAAAATAACAAAAATTTCCACAAAGTAAATTTTGATGTCCAGATTCTAAAGAAGGATTTTATTTTGTCAAATACAACATATAAAATTGTCAAAATTATATTTAAGAAGGGTTCTCCATCAAAAGGCAGTTAATCAACCTTTTAAAGAATATTAGAATATTTATGCTTAAAATTGGATTGATTTTCTTTTTAAGCCGCTAACATTTATTGGATAAATTTAAAAATATTTAACAAACATATTTAATCATTTTTTAGTTATTTATTTTCATTCCCTCCATTACAACGGTTAGGCATTAACTATTATAATATTATTATATTATTAGTGTGCAACGTAAGATTTCAAAAAAACTCGTTGTTGCGTATTTGGTACACCATCAAGCATAGAATTGTCTTTAAAGTAGTATTAACATTTAATAACAAATATTGATAAAAATTAGATTGTAATATTATTTATTTACCTGGGATATTACAATCCATCCTTTGGAAAAAGAAATCACCGCTCGTGCGTACGTACGAAATATCGTCTCCACGCTGTGGTGTAATCAGTTTTTCCACCACCACCTTACTTCGATGGGTATAATGGTGTAAATAATAACTATATATGGTTATTATAACATCATAATTATTCTTAGATATCATATCATGAACTCCATTTCTATTCAATAATTATGGGAATGATATCATCTCTCGTGTGTACGTACGGACTACCGTCTCCATAAACATGATGAGATTCATTTTCCATGATTAACAATTCAAGTATGATTATAAAGTATATATAATAAATAATAATGAAATATAATACATAATAATGATACTGTATTTATGTACATATATGTTTCATTTACTTAAATCCATTCAATTCAATAAGGAAACGAAAACAACGTTCATGCGTACGTACGGCCTACCGTCTCCATTAACGGTGTATTTAATTCCATTTTTGATCTATCATATATATTTATATACTGAATATATATTATATATAAATCATTTTTTACATTCTGGAATTAACTAAATCATGATATAAGTAATAATATCAAGAACAACAAGTCGAAACACGTACGATAAATGAAACGATTTTATCCAAAACGCTGCTTTAACATGGAATTTACAAAAGAACGGGTAATATAATGTCATAAGTGAACTATATATGATATCATAACAATGAATATGATTTTTTAATGAGTCAATGACATTATTTAAATCATTATACATGAGTTTCGGATATATACGAAGCATATCGGACATAAGGTAAGGGATAACCTTTCCAATCTCGTTTTTATCCACGATTGTTTATTCATAAGTATTTACTGGGGTTATATTTATCATCAATGTCCCTATTTTCTAAAAATCGTTTTATGTATGTTTAAAGACCTTTTTACCCATTTTTGACTTTTACTACATGTTATGTAAGGAATCTTTCTTTTTTTTACCATACGAGTTACTTTTGGACTTTTCCGGAAAAAGTACGAGAATAAAGTTTTTTTAACTTATATGGCATGAATGGATTTTTACGGTTTCATAAAGCCTTATTTTCATGAAGATTCCTCCACAAGATTTCATGATTATTTTCAACAAAATCCTTTTATTTTAAAATTGAATGGAATTTAGTGATAAGGAAATGATTTTAAAGAAGAAAGGATATTTCCTCAAGAATTTATTTCAAGTGTTTGGTCAAAAATATTTTCCATCTAAAATGACATTATTTAGTATGATTATGTTTCAAGTATAATGTATCTATTATTTATGTGGTTTGATTCTTTTTATGTTGAAATGATATCCATTTGTTTTATATGGATTACATTATGATGGGATGATGTTTATGAAACCCATTTTATTATTTGGGTTATGATGAATGATTTATGTTTATTTTGTGGAACAAGTAAGAATTATTTAATTATGAGATTGGTGGGACCCATATCTCCCTCCAAGGCATTGGGTAAAGATTTATATCTCATGAGATAGACATGGATGGAACAAAAAGTTAATCTGGTTCAGTGATATAGGACTGGAACGAGGAGTGAACTCGATTCAGTAAGGGACTTTTTCCACTAAGATGGTCTTGGAAGCAATGCCTTGGCTACTATGGAAATCATATCATGTGCTTAATGTTTTGAAAAAATTAAATGTTTTATTCCCATGATATTTTATCATTATTAAGGTTCTTTTATGATCTATTCCTTATGTACTTCCAAAATTTATATCTCAATATTTTGATGTTTAAACTTTATGTTCATGTTTTTTTAAGTTCAAATGTCTATTATTTGTTTTATTTTATCCATTCTTACCCTTACTGAGCATTTGAGCTCAACCTTTATATTTTTTATTTTCTCCAGGATTTAAAGAAATGTTTTAGGTAAGAAAACAAAAGGGGAAGATCTTTTTAGGAGATGTTGAAGATCTTTCAACATGATTAGAAGATTATATTCTGAGTTTCTAAAGACACTAAACTACTATAGTCCTTGAGTGTTAGTTCTTGTTATCTATTAATTATTCCAAAAAAGTAACGTAATGTCCATGTACATCATTATTGGGTCTCTACATTTGGTATCAAGGGGAGGTTTAGTTAACCTTTGGAATGGAAACAAGGATGGGAAAACTTTAGTGAGCTCACTAGAGATATTTCTAAGCTATGTCTAGGGATGTACCTATGGTTAAGTATAAGTATACATTATAGTCCTAGAATTATGGTAATGATATTAGAATTAAACCTAAGATGTTAGATATTGAAGGTACTCCCCCTTTACTATTTTGTATTCCTAGTATGATTTTTTCCTCTCACACTATTATTTATAGGTTTTAAACGATGGATGGAACCCCAAGGAACCATGTTGATCAATGTAATGGAAAATGTAATGATTGTAATGAACAAACCAATGTTTTGGGAGATGGAGTGGAAAATATTATTTCTATACTTACACAAGCTATAAATCATTCTAGACTTCCAAATGAGAAGATAAGGGTACAATATTATTTTGATTCCTTCATGAGGCAACGTCCACCTTCTTTCAGTGGGTCTTCTGATCTACTTGTTGCTGAACAATGGATCAGTACCATTGAAAAGATATTTTCCATACTTCCCTGTTTGGAACATGAAAAAGTCATTATCACTATTTACCATTTAGAAGGTGAAGCAGACCAATGGTGGACTCTAATTAAGAATACGAGGACACAAGATGAAATTTAATCAATATAATGGGACGAGTTTAAGAACATGTTTTTCTATATGTACTTCCATAGTATTCTTCGAACAAATATAGAAAAGGAGTTCCTTGAGCTTAAGAAAAAGGATGATGAATCTGTTGGTCTATATGAAGTGAATTTTACAAGGCTTGCAAGGTACGCATCTAGCTTTATCATCCATCCTGAAAGTAAAGTTGATCTATTCTTCACTGGCTCAAAACCAAGTCATAGAAGGGAATTAGATATAAGAGACTTCAGTAGCTATGAATAAATTGTGCGTTCTGCTATAAAGGTAGAGCTGGAAGTTGATGTTACATATCCATCAGATGGTTTTGACAAAAAACAAAATATGGAGTTATAGGAGAAATATCAGAACAATGGTGAAAAGAAGATGAATGTTTCTTTACACTCAAAATGTGGAATGAATCATGGTGGAGATTGACTAAAAGGTACTAGAAAATGTTTTAAGGGTAGTAAAGAAGGTCATCGAGCAGTTGAGTGTCGAAGTAAGGGTAAAAAGGAAAATAATGATTTGAATAGAGAAAAGACTACAGAGAATGCTCCACCCACACTTAAATGCTTCAAGTGAAAGGAAATGGGGCATTATGCTAATCAATGCCCTAATCCAAGTGTTAATGATGATCGACGTGAGAAACCTCTTAATGAAAAGGATAAAGGGAAGTCACATGGGATCACTATTTGTGATTTTGAGTATGAAAATGATGTTGTGGAATGATTACGTGTTTATGGAATGGGATTTCAAAATAGTATCAAGGTATCTCATTTATGGTATCGTTGAATTCTGGAATATCTATGTATTGGTTTTCTATAATTATATGGTACCGGTTACCATGAAAAGTGATTGATATATTTTTGGAAAGAAAATGACATACCCATAATGAAGGGATAAAGAGAAAATGAAATGACCTCATAACTAATATAAGGACAAAATTATATCATGGTTTGAGTATATAGAAATTTTGGGATTTTGGTATATGGAAAGAGTTATCTTTTGAGAGAATTCATGTTTTCACCAAGGATCAATGGATATTCAATTTTCTTGAGAATACATAATTATGGAATTTACATGTTTGGAATGTGACCAACAAGATATATCATATGATATATAGGGGATAAATGATGGTATTCACATGCTCGGTAGATGAAATTTCTAGTAATTGTTTTCTTTATACTATGAGATTAGACATAAGTATTTTTGATAAGCCTAAATATTGTAATGGATTATGTTAGACATAAGTTAGTATTATTTAAGGCGAGAATTTTTTTTCGATATTATTAATGGAATGTTATAATAATGTAGTTTTAGAAAAAGGAAAACCTTCAGGATGGGCGAAAACCCTTCGTATCGGACAAGGTTGTGAGAATTGAACCCACAACTGAAGTGCGACATGCCGTTATCACATACCACTGGCCTATCAGAAGTCCCTGTTTAGTAGAAACTAGTTTTATTTTATTAAGAAGAATGATAGATGATGTATAAGTCCATTTTGGATCCATATCCGATTAATCTCACCATAGATGGACTTATGTATATAACTTTTTCTAACTTATGTTGAATACATATGGAATGACCTATCATTCTATCGCTTGATCTGCTAAAACTTCATGAAAGGAAAATTCAACTTTATTTCTTTAAGAGATGAAGTGGAAATTGATCAAGGAAGGAGAAACGTTGAGATTATACCAAAATAATGTTAGTATTTATTTTAATTAAAAAATTCTTCAACATTTGGGAAGTGATCTTGAAAACCAAAAATGTTGTCCTAGTGCTCTAATATCTGATGAATCAGACGGTATCTTAGATCATCACAAATTTATGTCTTTGTGACTGTTGGATTTTTCATAGCCATGTTCTCTAACACTCTCCCTCAGAACTTGATGGTTAGATTTCTCTTCCATATCTATATTTTCACCTAAGTTCTCCTATGTGGGAAACCACATGATGAGTTACTTTGGGTATCCATTTTTTTCTAATGTTCATTTTTAAAATTAATTTTTAGTGTTCCTTTTTACGATGTGGGTTTCTATGAGTGAAACTCTCACGTAATAAAACATTTATAACCCCAAAGAATTTCGAAGGAGAAATTCATTTTAAGGGGGTAAAATGTAACACACCGAGATTTTATGAGATATATTCTTTTTAATTTATTTCATATCATCTATTGTACGCTAAACCAAGATTATATTGCGCTATATGCAACACTGTATTAGGTTTCAGTATACGCAACACTATTCTTGGATCGTGTAACACACAATTTCAAGTTCGTTTGATAGTAGTTATTATACGAAAAATTTAGTGTATATATATATTCAATTTATAGATTAAATATGGTTGGATTCTATTATAAACAACAAAAAATGAGTCTTTCACTACACGCGTCCCGGACTTGGCTTGCATTACATGCAATCACAACCTTCCTCGATAGCGTGTGTTGTACGTAATACCGGGTTTCACTAAACAACGATATATAGTTATAATATTATTATGAACTAGACATTATGAATATTATTAACTAAAAATTTAATTTTATAATATTATTATTCATCTTACACATTTTCTAGAACATGGTATGAGAACAAAATAAATTTTTCGGGTAAAATAAGTATTTTTCAAAAAAATGCAGTTTTGCCGCCTTTTGATGGCGCACCCATTTTAAATATAATTTTGACATTATTATAAGTTAATTTTGAGAAAATAAACTTATTCTTTGGAATCAGGATATGAAAATTTACATTTTATAATGTTTTTATATTTTTCTGACAACATTCTTATTTTGATGAATAGTAAAAACACGCTAATTTTACTTAAAAAAACATTCTTTCATTAAGATAATTGATATGGTTAAATTATAAAAGTAAATTGTTTTAAAGTATAAATAGAATATATTTTTACCATTTAATATAATTTATGTCATTATCATTGATTTTACATTGAATTCGTAGGTTAAATCATTTCAATCTTTTGCAAAGGTTTAAACAAAAACCCTTTTTTTTCAACAACAAGATTAATTTTAAATTAATTACTGAAACTTATATGTTTTGAATTTGAAAAAATGGATCCTATATTTGGAATCAGTAGGTCCAAATTATGTTAACAGAATAATTTTTATTTTTGGGTATTATGAATAGTAACTACGGTAAATTTTATTTACTACAGTTAAAGGTAAATTAGATAATTAAGGGTAAAAATAACATTATAAAATTACCCTAAAACTTGTCTTAATATAATTGGTTGATTATATTTCGTCCTAAGGAATATTTGGTTCGAAATTTAATCCATTAGAACCCACTTTGATGTGATTAAGAACTTTAATTTATTTTATTTTAAAGAAACTGAAATATGTCTCACTCAAACTTTAACAATTAGATTATTTTTAATATAAGGTTATACAGAATATAATTTCAATGATAAATACTCATTTTAAAGCTAAAATGTTTTTATTTTTCATGGTAATTTATTTATAATTTTAAGAAATATTAATCACCTTAATAACATATACATTAATGATGTAGAAATAATTTATTTAGTGAAAAATAAATAATATAGTTTTTATTAAAATAATGATACCAATCAAAAGGACTCGGAACTTGACCAAACCTTATTGTTAGAGTATATATATATCCTAAAAATACAAGGGTATATTTTTGGACCATTTGGAGCCTTATAAAACTGATTAGTACATTTTTATTATTTTATTTTAAATGATGTCAAAGATGTCACCTTCATAATTTAATAAATATAACAATTTAAATGATGTGATTTTAAGATGATAAATTTGAGTAAAAATATTATTATGAAATGAATTATATTTATCTTCATCATATGATTTTATTTTTAATTTTTATGCAACTAATAATTATATTAAATGATTATACAAAAATGATATAGTAATTGTTTTATTAAGAGAAATATCAAATAAATGGTTTTAAAAATATTAAAATAGACATTATATGAACTAATTAAAGTTCTCCACAAATTTTCTAAATGAATATGACATTTTAGGAATCTATTAAACATTTTCTTCAAATATATGATCTGCGTGGATTTTATTTAAATTCAATGAAATGAATAGTGTCCACATTAACACTAATGTTATGTTATAAAAATAACATATTATTAAATTATTTAAAAATCACATAAATTTTTAAAAAAATTATAAATTGAAATTTATATGGTCTAAAATTTCATAAAGTACCCAAATATTTATAATTCACAACACATAAGTAAATATTTTTAACAATTTACAATTTAGAATATTAATACCACAAATTAGATTAAATAAATTAAATAAGGATAAATCAAATTGATAAGCTTTAAAATAATTTTCCAACATGTATAAATTTGATTTTTTGATAATATTAAAACCCTATATTACCTCATATCCGAATTTGAGTCACTTTGGATGTTTTTATGTGGGGTTTGAGTTTATTATTAATTAATATTTTTGAGGTTTCCAAAAGTGTGCCTCTCTTCCCTTATAAAAGGGCACCTCCTCCCTCTCCTCCTCACAAAAATTTTAGTCTTTGAGCTCCGACAAACCCTGAATATTTCTCTTCTCCACTTACCTAGAAACATTCTGGAGGTTCTATTCATCTCAATAGACCAAATCTAGTCCCTTAAGAAGAAGCTTAAAGGAGGTGCGTCGAAGAAGAGATAATCTCGTCTACCGATTCTTTCAAGTTTCTTTCTTCATCAACTTCCTCTTATTTAGTTGTTTCACTGTAAAGTAATACAATCAGTATAAAAAATATACTTATATGATATTATAAATATTAAACATCCCCATTTCACCTTCTATCCATCCTACGGAAAAAGAAATCATCTTGCGTGCGTACGTATGGAATACCGTCTCCACACTGTGGTGTAATCAGGTTTTCCACCACCACCTTACAAGGATGGGTATAATGGTGTAAAGAATAAATATATATGGTTATTATAAATTCATACTTATTCTAAGATATTATATCATCCACCCCAATTCTATGCAATAATTATGGGAATGATATCATCGCTCGTGCGTACGTACAGACTACCGTCTCCACGAATGCGATGAGATTCATTTTCCCTGATTAACCATCTAAGTATGATTATAAATTATATGTAATGAATAATCATGAAATATATAACATAATAATTACACTGGATTTATATACATATATGTTTCATTTACTTAATTCTATTCAATTCAATAAGGAAACGAAAACAGCGTTCATGAGTACGTACGACCTACTGTCTCCATGAACGGTGTATTTCATTCCATTTATAGATCTATCATATATATTTATATACTGAATATATATTATATATAAATAATTTTTTTACATTATGGAATTTAGTAAATCAGTATATTAGTAATTATATCAAGAACAACAAGTCAAAACACGTACGATAAATGAAACGATTTTACACAAAATGATGCTTTAACATGGAATTTACAATAGAACGGGTAATATAAAGTCATAAGTGAACCGTATATGATATCATAACAGTGAATATGATTATTTAATGAGTCAATGACATTATTTAAATCATTATACAGGATTTTCGGATACATACGAAGCATATCAGACATAAGGTAAGGGATAACTTTTCCAATCTCGTTTTTATCCGAGATTATTTATTCGTAAGTATTTACTGGGGTTATATTTATCATCCATGTACCTATTTTCAAAAAATGGTTTCATGTATGAGACATAAGTTAAGGGGTAGCTTTTCTAATCTCGTTTTTATTTGAGATTGTTTATTCATAAGTATTTACTGGGGTTATATTTATCATCCATGTACCTGTTTTCAAAAAATGGTTTCATGTATTTTTAAAGTCCTTTTTACCAATTTTTGACTTTTACTACATGTTATGTAAGGAATAATTCTTTTTTTTACCATACAAGGTACTTTTTTACTTTTTCGGCAAAATTATGAGAATAATGTTTTTTTAACTTATACAACATGAACAGATTTTTATGGTTTCATAAAGACTTATTTTCATGAAGATTCCTCCACAATATTTCATGATTATTTTCAACAAAATCCTTTTATTTTAAAATTTAATGGCATTTTGTGATAATAAAATAATTTTAAAGAAGAAAGTATATTTTACTCAAGAATAAATTTCAAGTGTTCTGTCAAAACTATTTTACATCTAAGATGACATTATTTAGTATGATTATGTTTAAAGTATAATGTATCTATTATTTAAGTGGTTTGATTCTTTTTATGATTTAATGATATCTATTTTTTTATATGGATTATGTTATTATGGGATGATGTTTATGAAACCCATTTTATTCTTTCGGTTTTGATGAATGATTTATGTTTATTTTGTAGAACAATAAAGAATGATTTCATTATGAGATGGGTGGGACCTATATCTCCCTCCAAAGCATTGGGTAAAGATTTATATCTCATGAAATGGACATGGATGTAATGACAAGTTAATCCGGTTCAGTGATACAAGACTGGAATAGAGAGTGAACTCGATTCTGTATGGGACTTTGTGCACTAAGATGGTCTTGGTAGCAATGACTTTGCTAATATGGAAATCACATCATGTGCTTAATGTTTTGCCAAAATTACATTTTTTATTACCATGCTATTTTATCATGATTAATGTTCCTTTATGATCTAGGCCTTATGTACTGCCAAAATTTATTTCTCAAGATTTTGATGTTTAGACTTTATGTTCATGTTTTTTAAGTTCAAATGTATATGATTTGTTTTATTTTCTCCGTGTTTACACTTAATGAGCATTTGAGCTCACCCTTTATATGTTTTATTTTCCCCAGGATTTAAAGAATGTTTTTAGGTAAGCAAATCAAAGGGGAAGATCTTTATAGGAGATGTCGAAGATCTTTCACCATGAATAGAAGATTATGTTCCGGGTTTTCAAAGACACTAAACTATTACTGTCCATGAGTGTTGGTTCTAGGTATGTATTTATTATTCTGAAAAAGTAATGTAATGTCCATGTACATCAAGCTTGGGTCTCTACTATAACGCCTCGACCCCAGTTACTCAAATTCGGTGCATTATTGTGTAACATTGATATTATCACAAAAGACCAAGTCTCAAAATACTGAATAGATTAGAAGCCTTGGAAACACTAGATACATTCATATATGTTAAATTAAATCATAAAGTAAAAAAAACTACAACAACACATTGTCTTCATATCCCCTCATACTATCCCTGCAGGTTATTCATAATATACTGCTTCACATCCTGGAAAAATTAAAACATTTTAAGGGGTGAGCTCAGATGCTCAGTAAGGATAAAAATATAGAGAATGCTTTCATAAATGAACATAAACATTTAAGGTAATGTAGAACTAAAATAAAATCATTTTAAACTTGAACTTCAACATAATATGGAAAAATTAAAATGATATAATGCCATTTACTTATTCACATGGATATTCTACTAGTCAAATAATCACATGCAATATCAATAACCACTTTCCTAATGATGGAATGCTTAATTCCATACTATCATAACCACGTAGCCAAGGCCTCGTGCCAAGAATACAAATAAGATTTTGTCAAGGCCTCATGACAAGACACTAGTTTGTCTCATGAGACCTGCCGATGCATCGAGGAGCTATAGCAGGTTCCACCCATCACTTATTTAGTCCAATTCATTCCTTAAATTAATAGGTTTAAACATATCATAAACCATAACATAATCGTATCACATAAAACATGAATAAAAGAAACATAAAATTTACACATTTGAATCATAAGATATCAATACAACACATTGATATAATAAAAATATAATCAAAACCATTTTCAGTACCAAAATAAAAGAAAATTTAAACTTAGTATTTATTTTTCATTTAAAAAAAGTTATGGCTTGAAGAGGAAACCAAAACTCAAATAATGGTCACAGAGGCGGAGAGGTCGTTGTCACCACATACATAAGAAAAAAAATTCCTTTTGTCGTTTAGTAAAAATGAATCATATAAAAAATATTCCTTTTGAATAAAATTAAAAGTCAAAGGGGTTTATACACCATATAAAAGAAAGTTCTGTATAAAACAAAATATGCCTCAGTGAAAGGAAATTGATACGAAGTCCCTTACAAAGATCATTTTTTAAATAAAATAGATCTATTATGTTTATTCACTATAAGTACACATAAATAAAGTAAAAATACAAGATAGTACATAATAATATTAGGACATAATGTGAAAGTAGAAGATTAACCCAAAGAACGGAAATTGGGTTAAGAAGTTCCCTTACCTCGTGTCCGACATGAATCGATCGTTATTTAATATCCTAAATAATAAAATAGAGTTAATTTATACTTGCTTAAGAACCTTTTTCAAGTTCATTATCCCTTTTATATAACTTATTACCATGTTATGAACATTATTTAATTATTTAAGTTAATAACAGTCATTTTGTCGATCTTTGGTACTTGAGTCAAAAATAAACTTCTTATAATTAAAAGTTGTTCATGTGGTAAAATATCCATTACATCCATAATTATATTAATGATTTAGATATCATATATATCATATATATCCAGTATATACATGCCTTTATCATATTACATGACAGTTAGAGGTAAGAAATGAAATGCACCGTTCATGGAGACGGTAAGCCGTACATACGCATGAACGCTACTTTCATTTCTATTTCATAAATAGTGGAATTAAAACAAAATAAGAGAGATATATATATATATAGATATATTATATATGTTATATAGGTCACATAAGTTCATTAATTTCAATCTTTTTACATTCCATGTATTGCATGAACGAGTCACATCAGTTGAGGGGGCGGTAGTCCACACTTCCTCAAATGAAATTATCGCATTTGCACAACAAGAAAATCACAAAGGTATGATTTAAATGTAAAATACATAAGCATATAGAGGAAATAAATATAATATATATCATAAATAAATATAGTTCCATCATAATGGCCACAATGAGAAGTGGTAGGAGAAGATAGAACAATCATCATTTCATGAGGCAGTAATTCCCCAGCCCTGGAAACAGTATGTTCTTTAACCATTAGATGAAGGTGTGTGTAAGTTTAGCTCGAATAATTATCATAAAAACATTATAGTATATTTAAGACACTTTTTTTTACAAAATAATGGAATAAAAAGAGTTTAAGGGGTTGGAGAAGCAAAATAAATCAAAAGAGAATAAGAGTAGACATTACCATAAAATCGGGTAACTCTTTTTGATTTGAGCCAAAGGCTACCTTGGGAAGACTTCTTTCCAAATTGAGGATTCTATGAGTAAGATAGGGAATTTTAGAGAGTATTTGGGCCAAGTTTGGCTGATCCAAATGGCTTGAAGGTGTGAATAAGTTGGTAGAGGTGGGGGCCTTTTATAAGAGGAGAGGAGGGGCACTCTTGGAAAGTCATGAAATGTTACTTTATTATATAATGAGTTTCAGATTTTAAAGGTCACAAACTTATATATTTAGAGTATAATGTGATAGGGGTTCTAAATATACTCATCCAATAGTATTTTTACAAGTTTATGTCTTATATTTTACATTATCATTTCACTTTATTTAAATCATTAATTAATGAGGTAATCGCTGCATCATCATGGTGTCATAAACAATTTAATTTATTTAATGTCTAAAAATTATAAAAAAATATCATGATGTAGGAAATATTTTTATTTTTCCAATTAAAATTTATATTTGAAAAGGTAACTTATATAACCCCATGTAATAATTGTTTTATTAAAACAACACATGTTTGTGACAATTTTATTTTTACTTTAAATAAATAGTTATTAATGTCATTTGCTTACCCAGGTGGCTTCATGGGGTCCCCAAGATGACCCATGGATTGTCTTGGTCGGAAATGACTCATCCAATAATTGTAGGAAAACTATCAAGATATTTTTATATTTTTATAATATCATTTTTACCTTAAATTTCACTAATTACCTTTTATCGCGATTAATTAAACTTAAAAGTTACTACTTACCAAAAAATTATTTTAATCCCATTGAATAAAATTTTACTTCCTAATGACAACCATGTATGTCGGATTTTTGAAAATCAAATCACAGAAGTGGTAACGTTTCATTTAAATGAAAAATCAGTTTTTTAACTACCACTTGGTGGTTTCACTATTCATCAAAATTGAAGTTTTTCAGAACAATGCCAAACTTTCACCCTAAGATATAATTGATATTCTAAATTAAAAAATGATGAATATTTTAAAAAATTACAAAAATATAAGTTTCATTAACTAATTTTATAATTTATTCTCTCTATCACAACAAATAGCATGTTTTTAAGAAATAATATATATCAAAAGATTGACAATTGTTTTTGTCCAATTTAAAGTGAAATTAGTTCTAATGACCACCATTGGATAAAATCGTAAAAATATATTCTAATTATATTTAAAACCACTCAATAGTATAATTTATCACTATAAATTATTTTGATTAAAAAATTTGTTTTTAAGTATTTTTCTCTACTCGTAGAAAATTGGATGTTCTCATAAAAATACCAAAAATTCAACATAGGATAATTTCGATATTATGAATCCAAAAATTAAGTCCATTTTGAAATATTAAATTTATATAATTTCAAAATGTGGGTATTAATATTCATAATAGCTACTTTTATTGGTCGCGGTGTGTTAGAACTCGTGGTTGCGTACAACACACACTGCTCTATTATTCAAAGAGAAGCGTACCATGGAAGCTTGGGGTGTTACATCTACATCCACCACCTAAAACACTAGAGTAAGTATAAGAGTAGACTTAGATAAACCCATATCCCTGTAATGGAACATGAGTGTATAATTTAAAACCAACATTATGACTTTTTTCCATTAAAGGTCCCTTCAAATGTCTTATTTGGGGACAATGTCAGTAATACCAATTGTATGATAAGAACATCTATAAAAGATTACTTACAATAAAAACCCATGAAATAAATTGGCACTCATAAGGGATTTTTATTGAAAACCGATCATATTTAGCTACCCCCAACATGAATGTATAACCCTCATAGTACTACCTAGGTTTTAGGCCAATTTATCAACACGAGTATGTTAGTCACATTCATACACATAATATAACACCAATTATGAATTTCAAATAATTTAGAGGCCAACACATTATAACATAGATGAAAAAAGAATATATATTTCCATTTAATTAAATGAAACACCATGGATAGTAAGAAATAATTATATATATGACAGGTTATCCTTTGTTCCTAGTCAAGAGTCATTAACGAACTAAAATCCCATAAACTGAAACAACAAAAAATATCGAGGATTAATATAAAATTGTAAAATCACAACTGTAATAGTAGTTCCTCAATTGTTAAGTTAGAGTTCCATCACATAAGAGCTGTACAACACCCACCTTATTTCTACACAACAAAACTCCATTATATATTCCCCCAAATATATTCTTAAAGAAAAGAAAAGAAAATAAAAATTTTCTTTGATACCACCTTGTAATTCACAATCCACATCACTTAGTCCATGCTTGTGTGCCACATGGTCTCATGCACACCTCCCCATATTCATGGGGTTATTGATTAGTTGTGAGGGTATGAACATTGTCAATGGAGAGACTGGACCTTCCGTATAAAAATAAAACCTAAGAAACACATCAAGAAAAATTAATTCATAAGGATGAACACCAGAACTAAATAAATATAATGATATAATAGATGACATGACATGTATCACAAATCATATAGGTAGAAAACCAAGTTCCACCAAATTGGAAGGTCATCCAAATTATATTAAATGATATGAATTTAAATAAAGAAACTACAACAATACTCTGTATTACATTCATGTTTGGCCCTTCAAATCCAACCTCGTTATCCTTAACACCCTATTATTAGGAACTGACCATTTCCTAGATCCCTTATTATGAAGTCTTCACTCACATCAAGAAGACTATGTAGGTTTTAAGTCTAAAACTAAGAGTTCCCCCAATGAATCTTTAAATTTTTTTCCCATATATAGGATGTGTATTGATTAATAAAAGACAAACAAATAAGAAAAAAATAACCAATCATGTGTTGCGTGACTGTATGCTAACCAAGATATCTTGAACACTAAAAATAGATAATTTATATCCATGCTGGAAGAACAATAAAAATAGGGTCCAGATTATGGTTCGGCCACCAGTCCACCTCATATATCACTAAATAGCCACAAGGACAATGAGTCTAAGGTTGGGCTTTAAGGTCTTCAAACCCCATCTACATAATTGCTTATGTTATCACCCCATCATACCCCATCTCTTCCTTGGTTCAATCTACAATGTTATAATTTCCGATATCTACCTCATTTCATGACACAAGGCCATTTTACCCCTTCCCTATTCTTTAGTCCATTATCCTTAGCACCACATATCACATGTGCTCTATCTATAAAGGATAACCGTGTAACGATGGTCTGATTCTCATCTAATACCCAAATAAAATCCTCTAAAATTAATTTGTCACACACAGTAGGGAATGAAACATATTAGCATAATGTAGAATATCATTCATGTGTATCAATAGCCATACACACCCCAAGACACATGTGATCAATACAATAACTAGGTTTCACAGGATACACACAAAAAAAACACACATATACAGTCAACATCAAACAAGGGTCACACAAGATGCACACACACATATTTTCTAAATAGAAAACATGGTTATCAATGCATGGTATTAAATACTATAATATCATGATAAAAATTATATATAAGGGATATATATGATAAGAATCATCTTACCCTAAATTGATCTATGTAAACATATATATATTTTCGAAGATTCAACTCCAAAATCTCTCCTATACACCACCATATCAAAAATGTATTTCAAAGGTCCCTAGAACCGATTCTAATATGACATAACCAAGGTCTTTGAATGAGTTTAAAGAAGAAAATCAATCCAAGAGTGCATGACCATATCACATATCAAATAACAAACAGTAAAAATGGTGGATCTAGGAATGGTTATATTGGACAACCAATAAATTATGTAACAACTAATAGAGAAGAGAGATTGAGATCCCCATGAGCTTAGATCAACATAAACATGGATTTGAAGGAAGGAATAACCCTTGGAAACTGGTCAGAAAGGGAAGACCATCAAAACCATCAACTTGGACTCATCTGAAGAACATCTAGATATAAGGAAATAATTATTGTAAAAGGGTGAATCAACTAATAGAGTTTTGAATGGGATATTAACGCATTAAAAATCCTTATTAATGACAAAAAAACATTCCCACTTTGAAATACTCGATAACCACAGACCTCAATGACCATTTTAGCCCATTCATAAATTTCAAATAGCAGTGACCGCACCGTATATACATACACCATTATCTTGGTGTCCATAATCATACTACACCAAAATATATTACTAGGGGGAGAGACTATAGATTAATAGAAAATCCTTACTCAATTTGGACTCACCATAGGTTCAACCATCATGTGATGAGAATGCTCTGGTCGTGGTGCACATGAGGGACCACAATGATATACACCCAAGACAATGTTCAGCCATAAGAATTTTGATAAGGCTATTTCCCATAGGTGATCTATGAAATTAAAATGGGCTTCACCATAGGGCTCTCCTACCCGTTTTGTATGATAAAACACTCAAAAACCCAATTTTTTACACTATGATCATCCAACACATTTTTCACCTTAATTGAACAAACTAGAGGATAAAAATTAAATTCCTTAAAAAATAACGATTTTCTTGTAAATATGTAGTTAATAATTATTATTTAAGAAAAAAATGTAATATATATGAATATTGTTATCAAATAATTTATCAATAGAGGTATGTTTTTTAATACCGGAATTTAGAGAATATTCAACGAATGGAGAATACAACATAAGGGGTTTCTCATCACAATTTTCATTCTCAGATACTTATGTGATATCAACAACTTGTTTTCCATTTTACAGTGTATATAATTACAATGTATGTAATTTTATATTAATTTAAGTGCGAATCAAATGAATTATAGTTCCAACTCAGGGTTTTTTATTTCAATGATTAGAAAAGTCATAATGTTTTGATCTCAAATCGCAATTTGAAATCGGCATTTTTTTTAATGATTATTTATTTGGTGAATTTGTATTCTATTTATCCCTAAAACACCCAAAAATTTTCTTATCATATGTTTATTATTAAAATATTAAATACCCTATATCTATTTATTTCTCTTGGGAAATAATTTACCTAATTTGACACTTTTAAGTGAAACTGAACGGACATATTCTTTTCGATAAGGAATATTAATCTTCCATTTCAACTATTATTTTATAGATATACTTATCTATGATTCAGTAATTTAATAATATAATTTTATAATAATTTAGTGTCTTTAATTTTTTTAAAATAAAATTTTAATATTTTTCTTACATATCGTTTTGTAAAAAAACATCTTTTATATATTTTCTGTGTGAATGCATTATTTCATCTTTATGAAATTTATTCTTTAAAAAGATTACTTTTCACATATTGAAAACATTTGACATAATATTTTTATTCTAAATTATTTTTAAAGGCATATAAAATATTATTTTATTTTTCAATAGTAAAATTTCAATTTTAAAAGTGTAATTCATGATTTTAAAAATGGATTTTTCAAGGAACCATTTTTGAATATTCCTTTTATAATAAAAAATTTCATCCTCCAATTTTTTTGAAAAAATTATGTCTATTTCAAGGCTTAATTATTTATATTTCATTTAAAATAATTATTTTGGAAATTACTTCTTTTATTTTCTGAAATTTGACCTCTTAATATGTGACAAATTACTTATTCTTTTTATGATAATGTAATGATATGTTTTCTAAATAACATTTAAATTCATACTTCAATTTTACTCCTTAACTCTAAAACATTAATATTCTATATAGTCATGTTTTATGCATAAAATTATAGGTTAATTTATGAAATACCCAATTTTGGTGATTGATGTTTTGTTAACAACTGAGCTAATTTTGACATTATGTTAGGAAATATCATTTAGAAATGATATGAATCTAATTTTATTTCAATGGGATTATATTACATGATGAATGTTTGATATCATATGGCACAAATATGTATAGATGTTGATGGGTGGGTTCACATATCACCCAAATTGAATTGGTTGATGTTTTGTATATCATGATTTCTAATAGGTTATAAGGGTTATTAGCAATGACCCTGTGGGCACACTTGTTGTTATCCCAATAATAATGGGGTATAATGGTTATTTTCCAAACAACAATGAGGGTAAACAGGTTTTTATCCCTGGAATATGAGGGTTGATGTGTTTTTATTCCACGACCAAGAGTGCACACAATTGTTTTACACTCACAAGAGGGTACAATGGTTGTTAGCCAAATCCTACACTATAATGGGAATCAGGTAGTAATGATTTCTCCAATTTGTTATGGGAATAAATTAGTAATTTCTACATGAACTTGTGGGGGGGATGGTATTGATTCCTACTCCACTATTTAATGATTTCCATGCTTATGTGTATGCCACATTTATATGTCTATCATCACACTCATATTATATTGGCTTATATCTTTTTTTATAATCATATGTGTGATTTATATCTTATGATCTGGGTTCATTTGGTTATGATATCCTAATGTTATATTCAACGACTTTTATTATCTTACCACTTAAACATTCTTATATAAGGGAACTTATGATAATCAATTTCTAACTCTTTTATATGCCCTAACTATGCATATTATCTCACCCATTTTTTTATGTTCTGAATCCCCATGTTATGAAGATGAGTATGACTTATGAGGAGCCTAGAAAGGACTCCAGTGTGGTTTGATTACAAATAAATGATCACAAGAACTATTAGATAAGTTATTTAAGTATTGGATCCTTAAATAATCTAAAATTAAAGTTCTTGGTATTGTGGGATTTTTTTGAGATGTGATGTTTAAATTTAGAAAATAATAAATACTATAAGAATGTTTATATTGGGATGTCTCACTTGGTATAAAAAAAAGTTATAATTTATGAGATTTCAGAATTAGAACAAGAAGTGAGAGGTTAGGGAACCCCAGTTGGTATGAAAGTAGGGTTTAGTTATTTTTAGTTATTTTATTAATTATTTTTTGGGTATTAGTATGAGTCAAACTTAATAAAAAATCTAGGTAAAAATCTTGGTGTATGATAACATCCTTCAGTATTTTTAAAATTGAGACCATGTGGATTCCAAGAATTTAAGTCGATATTGGGATGCAAAAAATTGGATGGAGGCTCTAGTACATACTCACTTAGGGGAAGTAACCATGAAAAAGGATAGTATAGTATTAAATCAATCTTCTATAGATGCAAGATAAGAGTGCCTAACAACACAACCAAATCGACACACCCATAAGATATTTTTTTTAGACTCACTTATTATTTATGAATCATTATAAAGGATTTAACTATAATTTGATAAATTAATATATAACTATTTAGTTTATTGTGACCCCAAACATATTTACATTTGTAATAATAATATTTTTTAGTAATTAGTATTAGTATTATTCTGTTTTATTTAATTTTGGTGCCGAAAAAAATAAATTCTCGTAGAATGAAATAAGGAACATTTTATTCAATATAAACACCACAAAATTACATTGCAATAAGGCCAAAAGACCATAACTACCCAAGAATAACAACTAGAAAGCCTATCAGGATCACCATAAGACAACCAAACACAACAACTAGAAAAAGTAAGTTGGGAAAATCCTTTAGGTCTGTTATAATGGAAAACATTATGGAAAGTTCTTTTGAAAATGTAACACATGTAAAGGGAATGTAATGCACCATCTGTTTAGAATAAGAAATGACCATGAACCTTGGAAAACATTGAACGGGTATTTATATGGATAAGTATCCATTGAGGTCTTAAGGTGACCGTTGGATTTGGTAACAGTCATAAAAGTTTATAGCCATTAGGCATGGTAAGTATATAATTATTTTAAGAGTTTGAAATGTATTAAAATGCTTTAAAGTTATATCTTTGGTTAAATGGAAAAAATGAAATTGTTTTTTAAAGGTTGTGGCTGAAGCCTCATTTTATTATTAAAGCAAAGAAAAGACAGCTTTTGGCTGGGTAGAGGGAGACCCATTACATATGCTAAATGCCCAGTGGCATTGTAGCCTATTACATGGCCCATAGGCCTGATTTTTTCCCCAATTCCCATTCAGTGAATAGTAATGCTACAATACCCTCTTACTACAGTACCCGCTGCAGCTATAGTGCTCGATGCCACTACAATGGACTCCCCTAATAAAATATCACTACAGTACTAATACAATACTACTACAGTACCTGCACCTAATGGGTTTTGAACCCTCATTTTTCATGTAGGATTACGGGGTGCTTGACACTAAGACAAACCCCAACTACGGTTTTAAATGAAATTTTATTTTATGTTTATATTTTGAAATTTAATGTATTAAAACTAAAAATTAATATAAATTGTCAAAATCAATGACATGTATTTTTTTTAACTATGGCAAATAATGATTTTTTATTTAATAAAATTAATATATACATTCTAGTTTTTAACTTTTGTGTTTAATAAATATTTGTTAAAAAATTGGGTGAGTGACACATCAAGCCGGGGCAATCCATGAAGGCCAAGCCCTCAAGGTCAGTGGGAATACCACATAGGCTTCAAGAGAGTTAGGAATAAGCCGAGCACATGCATAGTGATTGTTGAGCGTGGGTATAGACCCATGTTTAGGGACTTGTAAGGTGTGAAGAGGGGGTGTGCTAGGTTGCGTTCCGGTGCGGGTAAGGGTGGGACAAGGCCCACAGGGGGGATTCCTATGTATAAGGACCCCACTGTGCGTGTTGGTGTCATCAGAGCGAAGGCAACTGTATTGAGTTATTTTAGGTGGTCTAGAATCGGTGTAGTTTTCGATGTGGGATGACAATTTTTCATAGAGATCTAATCAACGTAGTCCGATCTCACCGCGTGAGATCTCAAACATCTATGATGATTCCCTATTGAAAACCTAAAACCACACATTATTACCATGAGTCTCATCAAACATCTAATCTAGACATATTAGATCTAGACCGCACAACCCTTTTAAAACTCATGGATCCCCCACGGCCGTCTGATCAAATCCATGAAATAATCTCATCTATTAATGTGTTTTTAAAACCGTAAAACCCACCATAGCCATCAGATCAGACTCGGTTGATCATGGCCATCCATATTTTCCCCCTTCATCTTCCCTTATTTTTCTTATTCCTCACACATCACCAGTAGACGTCACACTCCTCCACTGCTCCTCTTCAACATTTTACTATTTATCCCAATCTAAGGCCCCTCTTTTCTTTTTTCCACAGATATGACAAGGTCGTTTTTATTATTATCTTGACCAACAAAATCCTCTACAAGTTTCTTTTAAATACATTTATATGGACTTAATCAACCTGATTTATTATCATCCATTACTAATTATCAAACTTTTCATATTTTTATTTAGTCAATCTCAGATTTCTTTAAGTTTTCTTTGTTTACATTTTATGTCTAAACTGTAGTATATAAAAATATATATAAAACAATTTATATATACCAATTTTTCACACATAACTCTATGGGTTTTCTCCTCCCAAACCTTGAATCATCTTCTACTTAGTTTAACCCCAGCTTTAAAGATTAGTAAGGGTTATTTTAGCCTCATTTTTTATAAGAAACACCCTTATATACACATATGTGTGTATATGGTTTTATATAATCTTCAATGATAAAACTATTTTGGGTTTTTCCAGTGATTATTATCAGTAATTAACTAATTTTTTGGTGACAATAATAATTGTAAAGGGTTTACTAATGGTGGGTTTTGAGTTCCAAAAAAACACATATATATATATATGTATGTATATATGGTTATATATATATATTTATATAGTTTTAATCTTAATCCGATGAAGTATCTTTTCTTCACATGTTCAGATTTTTTAAGGTGATTCCTATCCTTATAATTATTCTTTTAATACTTGATGGAAAACCTAACTTTATATATAAGTACCAAAAATAAATATATAAATGTATTGTGTCATTTTAAGTAGTTTTGATGGTATTAACCTTATTATGATGTTATATTTTGGAAATTATAATTTGATTTGTTCAAAATATATTTGTAAATAAGAATATTTATGATAAAATTTATATATAATGATTTTTGAATGTTTTATAAAATTCACATGTGATAATATATGTAGTTAACCATTTTCAAAATAAAATAAAATAAATAGAAGATAAAGGATTTGTATTATAATTATTTTCTAAGTACTCATTGTGCTAGGGATTAATTAATCAAGCTATGATACTTTGCAAAGAAATACAGGTTCTTATATTCTTACATATTGTATATCTGTAATCAACCCTTGAATTGAATGTTTTTAATTCATTTCTCAAATGATTATATGATCATAAATATGTGTTTATATTTTAAAACAAGAACAAAACTTTGTTTTTTTATTATGTACCAATTTTTTTAAAAAGAGGATAGAACCTTATTAATACAATTAATACTGCACTCATGCATCTTAATTTCTAATTATAGGATAAATGGTTGGAATTATCTTTTTTTAATACTTATAAATATACATTCATAAAAACATATAGTGAAGTGTGTGTAATTATTCTCTTAAGCATCAATTTCCCACATGAATTGAATGTTTTACATAAATAAATAATATATTCATGATGAATCTACCACTATATTTTTAA
Source organism: Viscum album (assembly GCA_963277665.1). Taxonomy (NCBI): domain Eukaryota; kingdom Viridiplantae; phylum Streptophyta; class Magnoliopsida; order Santalales; family Viscaceae; genus Viscum; species Viscum album. Next base: position 1,890,614,310 of record OY728122.1, on the reverse strand, counting down.
TGTTTGTGATTTAATTTGTTTGATACTCCCATTTATCAGTGTATGGTTTAAACATGAATGTTGAGTATAATAATTTAAAAAATATGTATTTTGTATATAAAATGTTTAATTTTATAAAACAAGGGTTTTAAATGTAATAATCATTATTTTAAGTGACATACCAAAACAATCTATTATTTTATATGAACCAAATATCATCACATGTGAAAAAGTTTGTTTGTTTATTAATGCATGTCATTCATAAATTTGATTCATGTATGCCATTGACAAATATGATATAGCCCTATTCTAAGCTATAAATGAAAAATCATGCAGTTTTAGATAAATTCTTACAAGAAATGCATGAATGAAATTATTTATGAATTTAGATAGTATTTACGAAATAAAATTTATCTCTTTTGTTAACTTATGGATTAATAAAATTAATTATTCATAGTGGTACGGGAAACTTTGAATAAAATAAATAATTTTATTATTCAAAGTGGTATGAGACACTTTGAATAAAAGATACAATTTAATTATTCAATGTGGTATGGAACACTTTAAATAAAATACCTATTAGACATTTGGGGAATGCATAAGACTTATTATGTGATGGGTGGGGCCCGATATAGCCTATAGATGCATCAGTAGGAATCATGGGAAAAAATAATTAATAGAACAAGGCCTTGAAAGAATGATTTTGTATAGTCTTTTCATGAGGCCTTGAAAGAATTTTGATCATTGTACTGCATTATTCATTCCCTTATTATGTGACTAGTATTTAACCAACCATGTGATTATATGACTAGTCAGATATCCTTGGTTAAAAATCTTGTAGTTTTGATTATGGTAAAAAATTAATATGGAATAATGATGGAATTACTTACAAAATCTTTTTAATTGAAAATTTAGCGTCAATTTTCAGAACTTTAATAAAATAGTTAGAAAATTCATCTGTCATTTCATGAATTTAATTGTATGTGATAATTGTATTATGATATTATATCTGGGGAAATTTTAAGAAAGTATTAAATCATGTGATAATTTGTACCTGCACCGTTTCATGTCACCCTTAATTTAGTTTGATCTACTCTTGGATAATATGCAGCATTCCATTAATTTTTATACCAGTATGTATACTCTGAAATGTGTTTTATCTGTAGACTTCAAATAAATATATAACTTCTTGTGTATGATATTTCCCTAAAAACTATTTCTAGTGAACTCTTAAAAATTCTGATGATGTATTGCAATAAATATTTTTTTCCTTTAAGAAAATATTTAATGTATAATTATATTAAATGAATGATTTTTAAAGGGTTTTATTATTATTTTTAAAACCCCTTACCGAGAATTTTTAATCATTACCCTATGTTTTTAATTTATTTTTATAGGACTCGTAAATTTTTCAGATTTGAGTTATTCATATGGTGGCAGCACTATGTTGTTTATCTCATATAGATTTAAAGAAATGTGTTAGTTGTATTTGGTTTTCTAGGAACTAGACTGAGAAGATACTCTATGATGAGATGTGATGTGTAATTTTATAAGTATCTTTTTATAAAAAAATTACACACCCAGTTTTAGGAACTGACATCAGGCATATGAGGTTGGGGTGTTACAATTGGTATCAAAGAATTGGTCTAGAAAATTATGTAAAATTAGAACATAACTAAAAATTTATTGATGATTTTCTACGTAGATGTTTTATTAAAATTTTCATATGGAAGGTGGGGGTTCACCAACAAACCTCTTGCCTTTACCTACTGAATTACATGAGAACATAATTTTCAAGTCATGTTTAGAAGCATAAAAGCATTTCACAAACCTGTGTCTGACCTGCAAATACCTCTATCAAGTTCCCAAGAGCACAAATATTTTTTCGTTTTATCAGGGATATAGTTATTTCTATCACCGTACGGAAAATTCACAATTTTCAGAATATAGGCATAGGGGTAAGATTAATAAATATATCTTCCTATGTTTCACTATGTCTGAGAATTATCTATCCTTAGGAAAATTAAGGGAATCTGCAAAGGAGAGTGACCTTGAAGATGATTTTTTGTTCTGGATTCTAAGTTTTAGTATGCACAGGAGACTCTATGACATCATAACTCTCAGTCATGAGATAGTTCAACAGATCTATAGGAACGAGTCCATACCGAAATTTATGATCTCCAAAACTACAATGCCTCCCTATGGAAACTAGAGTCATTTATGAAAAGGCTTTAAATTGACTACTTGAGGTGTATCTCAGATGGGGAAATAAAATAACTAAAAAATACTATTGGAATCCACCTGAGGTCATCAATGGATGATCCACTGTGGTGGACCTGATGAAGGTATAAAATAAATACCATTTTTCATTAAAATTGTGTTATCTAATAATTATTAAAAACGTTTTTTGGGACATCAAGGGTGATGTATGTGGGTTGGTGCTATGGAAGAATAAGAGTATAATTAAATTGTGAGGTTTCAATTCCATTAAGGGGGGGGGGGGGATAATGTGATGTCCCAGGAATAGTTATATTTTTAATAATAATATTTTGTTAGTTATTAGTATTATTATTGTTTTGTTTTATTTAATTTTTCTTCCAACCAAAATAAATTATTACAGAATGAAATTAAACACATTTTATTCAATAGAAACACTGAAATATTATATTTTAATAATGAAAAAATACCATAACTACCCTAGAATACCTACTAGAAAGCCTATCAGGAATACAAAAAGACCACCAAAAATAAAAAATAGACCATGTAAGTAATGAACCTCCTCCATGTCTGTCATAATGAGAAACATTATGGAAAGTACTATGAAAAAAGTACTAAGAATCAAGATAATTTAAAGCACTATCCTCTTAGAAAAGGAAATTTCCATAAACCTTGGAAAACTATGAATGGGTATTTATATGGCTAAGTACTTGTTGGTGTCTTAAGGTGACCATTGTCTTTGTTAATGGTCATAAAAGTTTATAGCCACTAGGTATTTTATATATTCTAAGTATACAAGTATTTTAAGAATTTCATTTTTAAAAAACTTCTTTTAAGTTAAATATTTGGTTAAATGACTTTACATGAAATTTTATTTTATGTTTAGATTTTGAAATTTAATGTATTAAAAATAAAAATGAATATTAATTTATAAAATTAATGACATGAATTTTTCTAACAATAATAAAAAATGATTTTATAAATAAGAAAATTAATATGTGTATTCTATTTTTGTATCTTTTGTATTTAATAAATTTTTGGTAAAAAATTGCGTGAGTACCCCGTCCAACCGATGGAAGCCTTGAAGGCCATGCCCTCAAGTTTTGTGGTAATATCACATAAGAAACTATATATTCAGTCCTAAGCCAAGTGCATGCATAGTGCATTATGAGCATGCACACAGATTCATGTATAGGTCTTGGTATGGCGTGAGTAGTGGGTGTGCCAGGCTGCACATAGGCACGGGTAATGGTAGTCCAAGGTCTGTGGGTGGGGATCCAGTGTATAATGATCCTACTGTGTGTGTTTGTGTCATATGGGAAATGGTAGGGACATCGAGTTTTTTAAGGCGGTCCTAAAACCATGTAGGTTTCGATGTGGGATGACAATTTTTCTAGGAGATCTAATCCAGCCTGTCTGATCTTTCCACACCAGATCTCATCTTTCCGCGTCAGTTCCCAATCGAGACCCTACCACCAGACCTTATTACCACAAATTTAATCAACCATTTTATCTAGACACGTTATATCTCGACCGCACAACCCTTTTAAAACTCTCATATCCCCCATAGCTTTTCGATGAAAGACACCAAATAATATCGTTCATTCATCTGTTTTAAAACTAAATAACCCACTGTAGCCATCCGACCGGACTCGGTCCATCGTGGATATCCATCTTTTTTCTTTATTTTATTCCCTTCTTCTTCTTCTTCCTCGCACCACACTAGTAGACGTCACACTCCTCCACTGCTCCACTTCAACCTGCGACCCTATATCCCAATCCAAGACCCCTTTTTTCTTTTATTACATAGATATAACAAGGTTGGTTTTATTCTAATCTAAGCCAATAGATTCCCCTACATTTTTCATTCAAATATGTTTATATTTCATCAATAAACCCAATTTATTATCATCCTTTACTCAAAAATAATCTTTGAAATATTTTTATTTAGTCAATCCCATATTTCTTAATGTTTTCTTTATTTATATTTTATGACTAAATCAATGTATATAAATATATATATATATAACCGTTTAAATATACCCATTTTTCACACATAACCCTACAATTTTTCTCCTCCCCAACCTTTCATCATCTTTTTCTTGGTTTAACCCCATCTATAAATATAGTTAATAGTTATTTTAGCTGCATCTTTGATATGAAAAACCCTTATATACACTTATGTGTATATATAGTTTTATATAATCTTCATATCCTTATCTTTTTTGGGGGTTTCAAGTAATGATTATTAGTTATTAATTGATGTTTTGATGCAAATAATACTTGTAAAGGTTTTATTAAGAGTGGTTTTTGAGTTTTCTAAACTCATATATATATACTTATATACAGTTATATATATATGTATATAGTTTCAATCCTAATCTGATTAAGTGTCTTTTCGTATTATGTTAAGAAATTATTTTTAAAGGTGATCCATGTCCTTATAATTATTTTTAATAGCTGATGCAAAACCTAAATGTATATACATGTACCAAAAATACACATATACATGTGTTATTTCATTTTAAGATGTTTTGATGTTATTAACCTTGTTGTGATGTTATATTTTGAAAATTGTAATTTGATTAGTTCAAACTATATTTCAAAAATAAACATATTTATATAAAATTATTCATATAATGATTGGTGAATATTTTATACAATACACATGTGATCATATATGTAGTTAACTATTTTCAAAAAAATATTATAAATAGAAGAGAATATATTTGTATTATAATTATTTTCTAAGTCATTGTTGTGCTAGGGATTAATTAATCAAGATAATCTAATTTCCAAAGAAATACAAGTGCTTATATTCCTACATATTTTACATTTTCAATCAACCCTTGAATTGGATGTTTTCAATTCATGGCTTAAATGATTATATGATCCAAAATACGATTTTTATTGGAAAATAATAACAAAACCTTGTTTTGTTATTATGTGCCAAATTTTTTTAAAAGATTTTATCACCTTGTTATTACAATTAACATTACATCCATGCATCTCAATTTCTAATTTTAGTAGAAATGGTTGGAGTTATCTTTGTTTAATACATATAAATATACATGAATAAACACATATGGTGAAGTGTGTGTGTAATTATTCTCTTAATAATCAATATAAAATATGAGTTGAATGTTTTACATTTATAAATAATATATTCCTAATTAATCTACCATAATATTATTAAAGTTTAGGATTTAATTTGTTTGACACTCCCATTTATCAGTGAAAGGTTTAAAAATAAAGGATGGGTATATTAAATTAAAAAATATGTGTTTCGTATATAAAATGTTTACATATATATAAAAAGGGTTTTGAATGTAAGAATCATTTTTTTAAGTGACATACCTAAACAATCTATTATTTTATATGCACCAGATATCATCACATGTGAAAAAGCGTGTTTGGTTGTTCATGCATGTTATTGATAAATTTGATTCATGTATGTCATTGATAAATATTATATAGCACTATTCTAATCAATACTTGAAAAATCATTCAGTTTTAGATTAATTCTTATATCTAATGCATGAATCACTTTATTTGTGAATTTAGACAGTAATTGCAAAAATGAAATTTATCTCTTATATTAACTTATGGATTATAAAAATTAATTATTCAAAGTGGTATGCAACACTTTGAATAAAATACATAATTTAATTATTAAAAGTGGTATGAGAAACATTGAATAAAAGACACAATTTAATTATTCAAAGTGGTATGGGACACAGTGAAGAAAATACTTTTTTGACATACGTGGAATGCATAAGACTTTTTATGTGAAGGGTGATGCCCGATATAGCCTCTCGATGTATTGGTAGGACTAATGAGACAAACTAGGTCATGGAATGAGTCCTTGAAATAATGGTTATGTATGATCTTGGCACAAGGCATTGACAGAATGTTTAAGATTGTCTTGCATTATGAATTCTCTCATTATGTGAATAGTATTTAACCAACCATGTGATTATTATACTAGTAGAATATCCTTTTTTATGAATCTTGTACTTATGATTAAGGTAATAAATGATCATGACATAATTCTGGAAGAACATTAAGAATATTTTAAATGAAAATTTAGTATCTATTTTGAGAGCTTTAATACAAGAGTTTGAAAACTGATCTTTAATTTGATGAATTTAATTTTATGTGATAAGTATTTTATGATATTATTTGGTAGGAAATTATAATCAAGTATTAAATCAAGTGCTAATTTGTACCTACACCCTTTCATGTCACCCTTAATTTAGTTTGATATAATCATGAATAACATGCAGCATTCTATACATTTTTTGTAAAAGTATGCATACTCTGAAATGTGTTTTATCTATAGCCTTTAAATAAATATATAACTTCTGGTGTATGAGATTCCCCTAAAAATTAATTTTAGTAACATATGGAAAGTAATGATGACCTACTGCAAGAAATGTTTTTTTCTTTTCAGAAAATGTTTTATGTATAATTATTTTACAGGGATTTTTTTTAAAATGATTTTATTGATTATTTTTAAAACCCCTTACTAAGAATTTTTAATTCTCACCCTACATTGTTAATTTATTTTTACAAGACTATTAGATTTATTATCTTTGATTTATTCTTTTGGTGGAAGCACTATAAAGTTTATCTCGTAAATTTTTGAAGAAATGTATCAATTTTATCAAGTTTTCTAGGACCTAGACGGAGACGATCCTTTTTGATGATATGTGATGTGTAATTTTATTAGAATATTTTAATTAAAAAAATTACACACCATGTTTTAGGCATCAGCTCTGGCCTCTGGGTTTGGCACGTTATAGTTTCTATCAGAAGAATAGTCTAGAAAATTATATAAAATTAAAATAAAACTAAATATTTATCTATGATTTGCGGAGTAGATCTTTTCTTAATATTTTTAGATCGAAGAAAAGGGTTCACCAGTGAACCTCTTGTTTCTCCCTACTAAATTTCTTGATAAAATAATTATCAATTCATGTTCAGAAGCATAGTAGCCTTCCGTAAACTTGTGTCTCACCTGTAAATACATATATCAAGTTTCTATTAGACCATATATCGTTCAATTCTATCAGGGAGATACTTATGTCTATCATTGTATGGAAAATCCAAAATTTAAAATATATAGGTATAAGGTAAAGTATCATGAAGTAATCCTCCTATGTTTCACTCTATCTTAGAATTATCTAGCCTTCGTAAAATTTTAGGACGCTATAATGGAGGGTTACCTTAGAGAAACTTATATATTCAAGGTTCTATGTTTTATTATGTATGAGAGACTCTAAAATATTATAACTCTTTTTCATGATATAGTTTGATAGATCTATAAGGAACGAGTTCATTACAAAATATCTGAGCTCCATACCTCCCATGTCTCCCTCTGGAAACCCATGTGTTTTATACATAGGTTTCATCCAAACTGATCATGGTGAATCTGGCCCAGAGATATTTGAGAACTAATAACTACCCTAGGAATCCACGTGAAGTCATTAGTGGATTATCCACGATGGATGAAATGGTGAAGGTATAAATTAAATACTATTTTTTTTCCAATTTTTTTTTTGAAAACAATGATTAAGAATGATTTGTAGGGACATCAAGTGTGATGTCTATTGGTTGGTGTCGTGGAAGCATAAGAGTACAATTGAAATGAGAGGGTTAAATTCCTTTAAAGGGGGGAAAATGTGACACCCCATACATATTTATATTTTTAATGAAAATATTTTATTAGTTATTAGTATTACTATAATTTTGTTTTATTTAATTTTGGTTCCAAAAAAAATAAATTACTATAGAATTAAATAAGACACATTTTATTAAATAGAAACATTGAAACATTACATTATAATAAGGCCAAAATACATTAACTACCCTATAATAACGTCTAGAATTCCTACCAGGATCACTGGAAGACCACAAAATACCAAAAATATACCATGTAAGTAGGGAACATCCTTCGGGTCTGTCATATTGAAAAAAATTATAGAAAGTACTATGGAAAAAGTACTATGTGTCAAGGGAATGCAAATCACCATCTTCTTATAATAAGAAATGGCCATGACCTTTGGAAAAAATTGAATGGGTATTAATACAGCTAAGTAGCCTTTGGGGTCTTTAGGTGACCATTGGATTTGGTAATGGTCATAAAAGTTTATAGCCATGAGGTATTTTAGGTATTTTAAGTATATAAGTATTTTAAGAATCTCAAATGTTTTAAAAAGATTTAAAGTTATATCTTTGATTAAATGGTTTTAAATGAAATTTTATTTTATGTTTATATTTTTAAATTTATTTTTTAAAACTAAAAATGAATATAAATTTATAAATTTAATGAAATTTATTTTGTTAACTATGGAAAAAATGAATTTATAGAAATGAAAATTAATATTTATATCCTCTTTTTTTAACTATTGTGTTTAATAATTTTTTGATAAAAAATTGGGAGAGTACCCCTTCCAACTGAGGGAAGCCTTGAAAAACAAGACCACAAGGTTAGTGTTCATCTCACATAGGCAACTAGAGAGTCAGGCCTCATTCGAGCACATGCATAATGCATGATGAGCGCGCAGTCAGTCTCATATATAGATCTTGGTATAGCGCGGGCAGGGGGTGTGCTTGGTCGCACACCAACACAAGTAAGGGTGGGATAAAGCCCTCGTGTGGGATTATCATGTATAAGGTCCCTCCTGTGTGTGTTTATGTCATTATAGCAAAGGCAGAAAAATCAAGTTATTTAAGGCGTACCTGAAACCATGTATGTTTTAATGTGGTATGAAAATTTTTATCAGAGATAAAATCCAGGCCATATGTTCTCACCACACGAGATCTCAGTTGTCTGTGTTGGTTCCCAATCAAACCCCTACAGCCACACCTTATTTCTGAAAATTTCATCAACCGTCTCATCCTGATGCATTATATCTCAACCGAAAAACCCTTTTAAAACTCTCGAATCCACAACAACCATCTGATCAAATCCAAAAAAAATATCATCTATTAATCTATTTTTAAAACTGTGGAACCCACTTTTGGCATCCACCCAGACTTGGTCGATCATGGTCATCCATATTTTTCCTCTACTTCTTCTTCATCACACTTTACTAGTAGATGATGCACTCCTCCTCTTATACTCTTCAACCTGTGATCCTCTATCCCAATCTAAGGCCACTCTATTATTTTTTTAACATATTTGACAAGGTTAGTTTTATTCTAATTCGAACCAATGGATTCCACTACATGATTCATTTAAATATATTTATGTTGCATCAATCTACCCGATTGATTATAATCCTTTACTGATTGTCATCTTTGTCAAATTTTGATTTATTCAATCCTAGATTTCTTCAACTTTTCTGTGTTTTTATTTTATGTCTAAACCATTGTAGATATATATATATATATATAATTGTTTATATATACCCATTTTTCACACAAAACCCGATGAATTTTCTCCTCCCCAACCTTCCATCATTTTCAGCTTAGTTCAACCCCACCTTTGAAGACATGTAAGGGTTATTTTTGCTTCTTTTTTTATATGAAAAACCCTTTTATTTTGGGTTTTTCAAGGGATGATTATTAGTAATAAAATGATATTTTGATGAAAAAATACTTGCAAATGGTTTACTATGATTGGTTTTTGTGATTTCTTAACTCATATATATATATATATATATATAATTTTAATCCTAATCTGATTAAGTATCTTTTCTTCTCAAGTTATGCAATTATTTTTAATGGTTATCCCTGTCCTTATAATTATTCTTCTAATCCTTGATGAAAAACATACTTGTATATATAAGTACTACGAATACATATATACATGTCTTGTTTCATTTTAAGAAGTTTTGATTTCATTAACAATGTTATGATGTCATATTTTGAAAATTATAATTTGAGTTGTTCAAAAATATATTTGAAAATAAGTATATTTATATAAACTTATTCATATAACGATTGGTGAATGTTTTATACAATACGGATGTGATCATTTATGTAGATAACAATTTTGAAAAAAATAATAATAAATGGAAGATAAAGTATTTGTATTATAAAAATTTTCTATGTCTTTGTTGGGCTATGTATTAATTAATTAAGCTAAGATAATTTTCAAAGAAATATAAGTTCTTATATTCATACATATGTTACATTTTTAATCAACCCTTGAAACAGATGTTTTAAATTCATGTCTTAGATGATTATATGATCAGAAATATGATTTTACATTGTCAAACAGAAAAAACCTTGTTTTGTTATTATGTGCCTTAAAATTTTAAAAGAGCTCATCACTTTGTTATTATAATTAACATTACACGCATGCATCTCAATTGATAATTTTAGGATAAATATATGGAATTAGCTCTTTTAAATACATATACATATACATTCATAAACCCATATAGTGAAGTATGTGTAATTATTCTCTTAAGCATCGATATCCCACATGGATTGAATGTTTTACATTTTAAATAATATATTATTGTTGAATTTTCCAAGGTTTATGATTTAATTTGGTTGAAACTCCCATTGATCAGTGTATGGTTTAAACATGAATGATGAGTATCTTAAATTCAAAAACCTTTAGTTTGTATATAAAATGTTTACTTTCATAAAAGAATGGTTTTGAATGTTGGAATCATTATTTTATGTGACATACCTAAAAAATATATTATTATATGCTCACCAGATATCGTCACATGTGTAGAAGCATGTATGTTTGTTCATGAATGTCATTGAAAATTTTGATTTATGTATGCCATTGATAAATTTAATTTAGCTCTATTTTAATATATAACCAACAAACAATATTCATTTAGATTAATGATTATAGATAATGAATGAATCACTTTTTTATGAATTTAGAAAGTAATTTCAATAATGAAAATTATCTCTTATGTTAGCTTATGGATTAAGAAAATTAATTATTCAAAGTAGTAAGAGACACTTTTAATAAATGAAACAATTTAATTATTCAAAGTGGTAGGAGAAACATTGAAAAAAGGACACAATTTATTTATTCAAAGTGGTATGGGACACTTTAAATAAAAGAATTATTAGACATATGAGAAAGGAATGTGAATTATTATGTGACAGGTGAGGCCCTCAATAGCTTATCAATACATTGGTAGGTATCATGATACAAACTATGTCATGGAACAAGGCCTTGACAGTATAATTAAGTATGGTCTTGGCATAAGGCCCTGGAAGAATGTTTACGATTGTCATGAATTATGTATTCCATCATTATGTGACTACTATTTAACCAACCATGTGATTATTTGACTAGTAGAATATCCCTTCTTAAAAATCTCGTACTTGTGATTTTGGTAATGAATGCACATGGAATAATTGGTCACTCAAAGGATATTTGCAGAAGTGGACTTTTGTGATAAAAATGTGAAGCAAAAGTCCATGACTCTCAGACTTGTAGAAGGATAGATAGTAAAGATAAAACTCAGCCTACTAAAACTTTTGTTGCTACTAAGGTTTCTGATTCAAGGGATCTTAATCCTAATAGTGGTCAGATTAATGCAAAGGTTGCCTAAAAAATGCTCAAGATGGTTGTACACGTGTTTTGGATTTCCCTCCTCAAATTAATGGTTGTAAAAATGGTATTATTCCTACCTATTTGCCATGCAATATCAATATGCTGGTTTCACATATTCTGCAAGTTTATAAACCCAAGTTGTCTTGGGCTGATATAGCTGAGGATGGTGTTCTCACTCATTTCACCTTCAAGGATTCCTTAACTAAGGATATCAGAGGTGATGATGATTGTGACGAATCAAATGATAGTCAGGAATACAGGTAAGTTTCTGCACAAAAATATGTGGACATTGATTTGTGGAAAGAGTATAAATTGGTTTCTTCTAATCGTAAGGGGAAGACCAAATTTGAAGCTACCTCGTCCAAAAAGGTACACTCTGTTTTTCCTCATGAAAAAATAAGTCTGATAACTTGAATCCTTCAAGAATTATCATTTCAAATGAATCAGTGGCTTCCTACTCCACTCTTAAAGTCTCTGGATAGGCATGGTTTCATTTAGAGGTTGGTAAAATATCATTAAAAGCTTTGGATAAAGGGAAGACCCTCGTGAAATCCAAAGAATGCAGTGATTGTAATCAACGAAGTCAGGCTGTTTTTTTCAAAATCTGCTATTAAGGGTACACCCAAATTGAGGGTGAATGACACGCATGAACTAGGACAAGCTAAGAGCATGCAGTTGTTTCCTGTTTCTCAGTGTGTTGCAGCTTATGACCTACACAAATGCCAAAAACCGGTTTTTCCTTATGATATTTTGAAGGAGTCCAGGACGGAAGATCTTACTCTTCTGGATATCAATGCAATAGGGGATGGATGCATAGACAAGTTTTTCACTCGGACTTCTATCTTGAAAACTCTCGGAAATGAAAATATTCAGAATGTGAAGGACAAACCTCTTGTAAGTGTAAGTACTAATAATTCTTTTGAGTTTCTTGAGTCAGGTAGTAGTGAGGAAGATGTGAAAAGTGATGTTCGTGTATGTGGGGCTAATTAGATGGTGGATGTTGATGATGTTGGACTTCTTGATGATGGAGGTTGACCTTGGATATAGGCCAAAGCATGGAGTAGAGGGCGACATCCTCGTGAGAGGGGTGGCTGCTCCCCTTATCACAACATGAGAACTCGATCTAGAATGGCCTAATTGAGTTTACTTTGTCTTTCATTTCTATTTTTAGTTCCTCCTCTGTATTTTGGCACCTTTAATGTTTTAATAGAGGCCTATGTGCCTAAATTTTAATAAAAAATATATAAGTATGTGCAGTCTTAAATATTTTTTTATGTTTCCTTTAACTAAATATATAATTTATTGGGAATGTGATTTCCCTAAAAATGATTTCTAGTAACCTCTGAAAAATGAAGATGATGTACTGCAATAAATGTTGTTTTATTTTAATAAAATGATTTATGTATAATAATTTGAAGGGGATGTTTTTCTTAAAATGATTTTATTGATTATTTTTAAAACATATTTTTGAGAATTTTAATTCCACCTGTGTGTTTTTAATTTATTTTTATAGTACTAGTAGATTTGTCAACTATGAGTAATTCTTGTAATGGTATCTCTATAGAGTTTATCTAGTACAATTTTGAAGAAATGTATGAGTTGTATCTGATTTTCCAGGTCATATACCGAAAAGATACTCTGTGATGAGATGTGATGTGTAATTTTATCACCATATTTTTATAAAAAAAATTACACACCTTGTTTTAGGCACCAGTTCCGGGCTTCTAGGGTTAGTGCGATACATTTAGATAACTTAATATAAATATGACCACATACAACGAAGGGTTAATTGAAGAAGTTATAATTTGATCCAATTATATCACCATTGAATTGGAATTATCATGGGTTAAATTGAAGGTGTCACTAGATAATACATATTAGGATTCAATTTTATATTAATAAGACCATTTATTTTATGATTGTCATAACCATTTTTGGATTTGTTATGTGTTTGGGAATACGTTATTGAATATAAAGCTGTAGAAGTTATGTCTATTGAAACTTATAAAGAAGTATATTTTGGACAAACAATTTCCTAGTCATTCTTAAGGTGGTCATATTTATATCTCAATAGAGATTATATCTTTAGTCGTGTCATTCTATTTAATATGGTTATTTATTTTAAATGGTAAAGGATAATTAAAATTTTGAGGTTGTAATTTATTTATGGAGAGACAATGTCACAACCAAAGATTTTACTATCTATATTTCATTTAATTAGATATATTTTACGATATAGTGATTCACATGAAACAAAAAACTTAAACATCCGATGAAATATCTTATTAAAATTATGCTAAATGATGTGAAATTTCATTAATAGAATTACAATAGAAATAGAGCCGTAAATAAAATAGGAAAAAATAATGTTATAATAAAAACATATATTTAAATTACCTTGGTATTATTCTAAATTTTAAAAATTTATTGTCATAATGCTCAAATTTAATGGTCAAAAGAAAAATAATTAATTAAATAATATTAAAAATGTTAAACGAAAAAATGGATACTTTCTAAGGAAATATTTTAAAAGTGATGTGTATTTTACCAAATAATTTAAATCTATAAATTTAAAAATATGATTATGATAATTATTAATATTTTAAACTAATATATTTACACTAATTATGTGAAATTTATTTGAAATATGATTATTAATATTAAATGTTTTAAAGTTTATTTTTCTATAAAAATAGTTTTTATTTATATTTTTTATTATTATATAAAATATAACCTTAATAATTTTATAATTATAATTTTATAAAATGAAGTTAAATTTTTAATTATTATTTAAATATTATCTTAGGGCGACTTTGGGTATTTTTCTATAAATATTTATTTTTTATGTGAATGGTGAAAAAGACTTTCTTTTATATTTTAGCTTTTTGACATTACCAAAATCTAAGAGTGACATAAATTTTTTATAATTTTTTCCATGTTCATGAATATTCATAATGTGTAAGATAAATCTTTATAAAATACTATGTCAAATTTTTAAAACTCTTGTTTAATATTTTGAAACATAAGTAATTATTTATTCCAATAAAGAATTCGTTTTCATGTTTTTTTAATTATGATTTCACAAGATAGAAGTCAAATTCTGAAATTTTTTTAATCCATATAAATATTATTATTTTTATTATAAAATAATTAATTCTATTTAATTTAAAACATTGATAATTTTATCATAAACATATCTCTATTCTTAAAAATACATTTTTTTTTTCTGAAAATAGGTTTTTACATATTGAGTGTGGTAATATTAAAATAAAAGTTTCACAACCATAAAACATTTATGAGATAAAATGGTTTCTATATTTGAAATTATAATTCCAAAATTCTGTAATAGGTTTGAATCTAATTTTCTTCATAAAAATTAGTTTCTGTGGTTAATAATATAGTTACCACTGTAAAGGTAAATTAATGTAAAAATTGATTAGTTATGGGAAAAGACCAAAACAATGAAAAAAACATGCAGTTAAATGAATTTTTGAGGTGTATCTTGTCCATATATTATCTACACTCAATTATTAGCCACTTTTTTTCCCACATTCCCTATCAGATATTTGTTCCTTATATATTAAGAAGATTTTTTTAGAAAAATGGTGTTCCAAACACTTATAAAAGTGACATTCCACTAAACATTCCTGGAACCACTAAAATTAAAATTATTACGTAACCAATGAATTTTTTTTACTTCCCCTATACTTATAATTTTTTATTAAATGGATTAACATTTAATTTATATTCTTATTAATATTATATAAAATATAAAACATTTTCTACCTTCTCTCATTCTACGGAAAATAAAAATATTATCAGTGAGTATGTGCAGACTACTACCTCTATAAAGTGACATATTTCATTTTCTATAACTCTAGTATTTTATTCATTATAAAACACACATAAAATTTTATTCTCCCCCTTAAAACATATAAATAATAAAATTATCCTTCTATAATAATAAAAATATTACAATAGAATCACTTATTCAATGAGTACTGATGCTTTTATTATAGAATGTTCTTGTATGTGTTGGCTTAACGATGAATACAAACAAAGATGTAAATTTATAACATGGATGCATATGAGAACATATGTAAATGTATTATTAAAAATAAATTATATATTTTTTTATGGTTTTATAAATTTTATATTAATATAAAAAATTTTATTAATATACCTATCTTTGTTTACTAAAAATTACTAAAACAAGAACGCCACCAATTTCATCTCCAAGAATCATAACTAAAAATATCATGGAAAGAAACTAAAACATGATATGTAATTATAAAAAATATATTATAGTAAATTAAACAATCTATGAATGTTTAACTTTATATCCTATAGCATTAACACACATCAACATTATACAGATTTTGCTGAAAAATTAAAATTACAAACATTTGATGATGAAAATAAACAATAACTAACCAACAAACCTATAACAAAAAATTATAATTTAAAAGTATAAAAAGTAATATAAATGAAAAATATTCTTAAATAAGTTATTCCGGGAGTTAGTTTTTTATAAATTATGTTATATATTTTTCATTTAATAGGGAATTCAGGGCAAGGGGCTTCTTATCTTAATTTTAGTTCTTTGAGACTTATGAAATATCCACCAGTTGTTTTCTATTATGTGGTGTATATAATTCTAGAGATTAATTTTTTTTTATAATATCAATGAGACTAAAATTTTTTATACATCCACCATAATTTTTATCATTCAATGATTTTTGGATCAAGGGTTATGGAATCCGTAAGGGTTTTCCACCATTTTAATTTTTAAATAGAGATTGGTTTTGAATGAAGATCCATCTGGGTAATTTGTATGCACTTTCTCAATAAAAACTAATTTTTTATCCTCCATTTATAATTTATGAGTTTTACGTATTATCTCCCTTTCATTACCCCTAGTAAATAATTTACCATATGTGATGCTTGTATGTGAAACCAACCCCATCCCTCATTTTCACTCAAGAATCTTACTCCTCTATGTCCACCTGATTTTTATAGATTTCCATATATATGATTAAATAATTTATTAATATAATTTTCTAGTATTTTAATTTATCTAAAAAATTATTAAAATATTTTTTTAGGTTTTCTACAATTATTATTTTGATAAAAGAATCCATTTTTTACATTTTCTAGGCAAAATTATTTTTTTGACTATTATCCGAATTCTTATTTACAATGATTATTTTTCACATTTTATAAAGATTTTATAATTTTTTTATAATTTTAATTTTTTCAAATGAAAATAAAATATTTATATATTTTTTAGAACTAAATGTTTATTTTTAAAATATAATTCTTTATTTTAAATGGTGATTTTAAAGGCTCTATTATATAATATTATTTTTAAAAGAAAATGTTTTCAAACATGATTCAACTAATTTTTTTAAACCATTAGGTTATTTTCAAAGATTAATTATTGATATTTTATTCTAAATAATGGGTTTTAGAATTCCTTAATTTAATTTCTAAAAATTGATCTTTTTGGAAGTGAAAAATAACTTATTCTTTTTATGACAATTTTAATAAATATTTTTGTAATTACTATTTTATGTTTTACATAAATTTTCCTCAATAAATATATAATATTTCTCTCCGATGGATTTATGTTTTATGAATAACATTCTATGTGAATTTATAATGTACTTATTTTGGGTTATTTAATCTCAGATATCAACCAATCCACTATTAAAATCACATTATGCAATACCATTTAAAAATTTCATAAAACCCATATTATTTCAAATGGATTTTGAGACATGAAAAATGATTTGTGTCTTACGAAACATATTTTTAAATATTTTTATTTATAGGTTCCTATATCTCCCACTAATTCATTTAATGAATATTTAAATTTCACTAGCTCTAAAAGGGTACACAACTTATTAGAACAAGCCTAAGGAGGTACATGTTTTTTATCCTAAGACCATGGGGGAACATAGTTTGTTATTATAGGAATAATAGGGAACACAAGTTGTTATCCCAAGCCCAAGATGGAATCGTGGTCTTTATACCAATCAAAATATGTTATAGTAATTTTAAATTCAGTCATTTTCTACAATGCTATGCGTATAAGGAAGTGACATATGCTCCATTAAATTATAAGAAATGATTAGTTATTCTATTACATTATTTTATGATTTATACACTTATATATGTGCCACATTTTTATGTTTTTCATCATGATCATGTTGTTTATAAAAATGTTTTATGTTATGATCAGATCCTTGATTTATGTATTATGATCAATGTTTATTTGGGAATGATATTCTAACTTTATTTTCGTAGAATTTTATTTTGTTCAAATACCCTTATGCTTATATTATTCTCACTTATGATCATCTATTATTGTATCTAATATTTAACCTTACTAAGAATTTAGGAACACAATTTTTTTTAGTTTTATATTTCATAGTTTATGAATATGTGTACAACATATGAGCAGTCTTTAAAATGTGTCTAGTGTTGATAAATTATATAGAAATGTTCATAAATATTTTAAAATAAGATATTTATATTTTTGATCCTCAAAAGACACTAAATATTAATTTTTTGGATTATGAGATTTTTGTGAGATATAATGTTTAGACAATAAAAATAATTTGTAATATAAAAAATTTTATGTTGGGTAGTATCACATGGTATCAAATATATTTATAAATTATATTTTTTTGCACTGGACCATAAATTATAGTTCTAGGGTTCCTCATTTGGTATTAGAGTAGGGTTTATTTATTTTTGATGATTAGTTTAGTTATTTTGGTAAAAAAGTATATTATTAATACATAAGAAATAGATTTTGGGCTTTGGGGATTACCCAATAAGTAAAGGGAAAAGAGAAAGGCAAGACAAAGATTACTCAAGTCTACCAAAGACCATGTAAACCATATCCCCTAGTATACCTAAACACACTAAGGTATAGGTAATGCTTCCGGTAGAGACTCTTGAACCATGTGTGGTCTAAGAACTTGAAATTCATGAGGATGAATAAAAACATCAGTATGATGAGGTTAATAAAGATTATTTCTACAAGAATGATGATCTAAAACTGATGCTCTAATTATATGATGGTGCTAGAAAGGTGGTTGGGATGTAGGAAGTCATTAAATAAAACACATTGGAGATTCTCCTACATTCCAATGAAGATATTCTAGAGGATTACTTTTTATTAACTATTAAAATATTGATGATACTATAATATTCAAAATAATTCTTAGAGTTTATATTAATTATGGGAATTATTTTTTTATCATGAAATCGAACCAATTTTTGATATGTGGATTCAATGAGGAAAAAATAAATTTGGAAGAGTACCTTCAGAGTTGGGATAAGATAGGAAACCACTTCATGGATCCCATCATTAATGACTTAGAGATGAAGGGAACCTCCACTACTGGAATTAAAGCTATAAAAATGGTTCATAACCATTTTTATAGGATGTATATCCATTTGTATATCCTATACCAATGGTTCTAAAAACTATTGGATATAGTGTTTTTGGGAAAGACCTATACCAATGGTTCTTAGTGAACCGTTGTTATGGGATGATCAGAATTTCATTTTATCCAAATTTCCCTATGACCCATTTGTTTAAGACTACACCAATGGTTATAAAACCATTTGTATAGACCCAACAATTCCTAATGTATAAGAATCCCCACCCTTCCCATAGAACCTACAATCAATTGATAACATAGGAAACATGACCTTTAATGAAAAAAACAAAACATCCTCTATATACAGAACTTCCAAAGAATGAGAGGAAAACCTCTAAAAAAACTGAACGCACAATACAACCCACATAACATCATCAAATTTCCATAAATAATACTCAAATAATTACAAAATAGGAAATCCATTTATTCTTTTAACCGGTGATAAAAGACATACAACACATCACATATATTCATTTAAAAAAAATCATCAAACATAAAATGTTATAAATGTTAGTCAAAAATGTATAGGATCCATTTTCCCTCATCACCATTAGAATATTCACCACCAACCTCAACCTAATCCTCATCATCATCATCATCATCTGTACCCTCTCCCTCTTCCTCACATTTATACCCTCCATCTTCCTCAACGTCAGCCTCACCATTGCCGTCGCTAGGAACATCATCATCCTGACCACCACTACGACTACAACCGGGTGCACTATATAACACACACATGATTGAAATATATTCATCACAAGATGTGATAGTCTCTTGCGAAGTGATGGGAAAAAAATTCCTTCAGTGTCATAAATTCACAATTTTCCATTTGATTCTATTTTTTCACCTGTATTCCGTTATTTTAGACTTTTATGCCTCATCCTTAGCCATTTATACCCATGAATTGTCTTTTTAACAACTTTATGCTTCCATATATAACACATAAAGTGTTCTAATACCTCATTAGAACAATACTCTTACCTGTCCGATTATGTAATCTTCTATGGTGACCATCTCCCAAAACAAGATATAAGTGATCATTTTGACCAAATTTTTCTTCTACCTGGGAATAGAAGGCATCCAAAGAACACTATTACAAATATTAATAGACTATTAATTTAAAAAATAAATATTAAAATTGGAAATCAATAATGTAAAACATACAATATTCTATTGTGTTAGTTTATTTACAGTGCTTCCATATTTTTTTGTTTCTCGTCTAGAAAAACATGTTTACTCAGGAACACATCCTTCAATATTGAAAAAATCCTTATGAAATGTCATTGAATTTATAAAAACTTAATTAAAAATAGGTTACTAATAATAAATTTCAAAACTAAAATAAAATCGATATTAATTCGAGATGAAGATGAAAAGAAAAAAATGATAGATGAATTATAAATGATTATAAATGAATGAGTTATCAATATATATAACATATATATAAGTGAATAGGTTATTATAGTAATCAATAATAAAGTGGTTGTATGATCACAATAATTAATTATAATTTGAACATGTATTACTAAGACATAGTAGAATATGAATGAATGGGTTTTCAACAATATAATCATGACTATAAAATAATGTAATTATGATTTGGAATGAATTAATAATACACATTTCATTCCCTAAATTATCATTTTTAGATTTTTAATGTATTAATCGATTTTTTTATTTAATGATACATGTAATATTTTGATTCTCTATCACATGTGGTCCTAGTGTTCTTTTAAGAACACTCATTCAATTATTGTGATACAATCTATGGCTAAAAGAATATTTTTCATGGTTTTTTTCTAATTATGTCATTCTAAAGATCTTAAGGACAATTAAGAACATTTACCTCATCAAACCAAGAATTATAGGAATATAAAATAACACTTCTGAATAATCATATCAATAAAAAATGTATAATGTTTTCAAGGGTTAAGCTATATATAATATTTATTTAATTTATATAATATTTTAATGATTATTAGTGTGTAGGATGAGTGTTCCTCTACCATGGGTATTGTGTATCTAGGATTATTACCATGTGAAGTGATTTATGTATAGGTTGGAAATATATCTATTAAATATATAGTGTTTTGTTTATATTTTGTTTAAAAGTATCATACATTAAAGTGAGTAATTTAGTGAATTACAATAAAATTTGATCAATTCTGTGTTCCAATTGGTCTAAACCACATAGATCAAGGTTTCAATGTCATGAGATAACATGGTGTGATTGGAACTGGTTAAGATGGATATATATTTTTGTTATAAATATTTAGTTTATTAATTTTTCTATGTTTATTAATTATAATGTTTCTCATAAACCAAATAGTTGTTATAAAAATAATGTGATTGATTTACTATATCAGTTTTTAAGGTATTCTCTCTTTTCCTTACTAAGTGCCTTTCTCTAGAGAAATTTATTTTTTTTACATTAATATTTATATTATATGTTAGTATATTTTCATGATTTTTTTAATACCCCAAGGTATAATTGATTCTACTGCAAGACATTTTAAAGGGAAGTGTCCCCAATATTGTAGTTCCATTTCATATTAAAAGAATGGAAATTTAATAAATTGATCATTAATTGTATAGTTTCATGAAATGCTCACAATCATAATAATACTAATCATGAAATTTTAGTACACACTAAATAATTTAATAATAAACTAAATAATACATGATTATTTATCTATCCCAATTAAAAATGGAATGAAATATAGAGGAAACCAAATAAAGTGAAATTCCCAATGAAAAATTATAAATGAGTATCGTACATGCTTCCTCTCATGGTTTGATATCGTATTCCACCCCAATGTGTGGAGATATTTCATATTATTCTTGTTTTATTATTCCTTCTTGATGATTCTTAGAAGATAACATGAAATAAAAAAAGAATGTATTAGTGAAAATAAGGAAAATTTGCACTATAAAGCCTCAAATTTGATTATTACATTGAACTTTGTACTCATTCGATGAACAATCATTTCTGGATAATATTCTACTAGATAGTCATCCATGATCGGCATGTACTACAAATACATGTTAATTATAGAACACCATCCTCTATATAACTAATGTTTATTACCTCTCCACAGCTCACCTAATTCAATGAGATGAGCTGTCCTCAGAGACTCACCATTGAAAATATTTAACTGAATTTAGAACTTGAATATTCGTTTATAAAAATACAATAACAATATAATATAAAATATAATGAATTATTTACCCATATGTGTTCCCAAGCATTATCCTTTACTTCATTTTCTAGGTGTCTCCAAGGGAGTGGAGGTACAAGAAAGAACTCAAATTATTTGGAAAGAATCACAAAAAAACTCCTAAATTCTATTTTTGAACCATTAGTTTGTCTTCATTGTACTCCGCCATCAGTTGTGTGCGGTAGTTCCACATTGCATTCATGCATGTATACCCACACCTCTTATTGAAATTTTCTAATCTTAAATAATTTTTAAAACATATATTATATCAATACATATTATAATGAAAAAAAATTGTTATAAAAAAATTACAAGGTATCGATAAATATACATGAGGTAGTCTAATTAGTGGGAATTATAAGATTCGTAGGAACAAAAGGAATATAAAACTATATAGATGGAGTGGGTCCCAGTGTATCCTCCATAGGGTTATAATGTGTTAGATTTGGAGTCTAAGAAGCAAGAATGTAGTAGCATGGGGAGAAGGAATTAGAAGGGAATGAATATGTCATAGATGGATAATAAAATATTAGATCTAGATAAGTAGTATGAATAATCATTTGATAAAGGAATGATTGGAGAGAAGACTCAGATATAAATGGTGGTGAAAACATGGGTGACCCAAATATCCCTGGATTCTCTGACGACATTACAGGATTTAATGGTTTGGTATATGGTATTTCAGAGGGAGGGATGAGGTATGGTTGGGTATGCTGGCTGGAGTGCCTAGCTGTTGTACAACCTCCTCATATCCTTATCCTGAGAACTGGAACCACTTGGCTAGTCAGAGAATTGATAACTTCGAGGTGGTGGATCCAAATTAAAAGATAAAAATAAAATTAATCAAAGGAAATTATATGTAATTGATGAATTTTTTTGAAATAAAATACTCCCAACATGTACTAAGGAAGTGACACCCATATGAATCAATCGATAATTAATGTCTGCCTTTCTATTTCATTGTATATTTTCAATATTTTCAATTTCCTGCATTTGAAAACAAATATTTAATTAATTAGAAACCCATAATTAATGTAGAACCAAAACAAGAAAGAAGAAAATACATGATTTAATTATCAAATACCACTTGTCAAACCAAGTACATGATATGTAATGATATAACCAAAAAAATTATATCGAGTTGGAAGAATATAAAAACATACATTATTTCATTGAAAAAAAAACATTCAAATAATAATTTTTTAGCAAGGGTTCAATATAGTTTTATTCTATTTTCATTTTGACCCAATTCAATTTTGGTCACATCATTTGGTTCATTTTGGTCAATTTATTTGGCCAATTTTCAATTTTTATTTATCTCAGGTCATTTGGTTTGTTTATGTTAATTAATTAGGTCATTTATCCCTTTTTTTCTTAAGTAATTATGTTCATATTTTGGGTTTGGTCATTTTTCCATTTTTTTGGTTATGAAATTATTTTCATTAGTTTTGGTTTTCATATCAATTAGTTTAATATGTACAATTCAATTCATATTTTTTTCTACAATTTAATTTGTTTTATTTTTTGGTGTGGTAGATTTGAATACATTTCAATTCAATATTAGTAAATGAATCTAAAAAAACTACAACCATTAAATATTTACAATTCACATGAATTCATATAGGGATACAAAATATTTTTTTATCAATAGTAAATTAATTTGTATAGTACCAAACTCAACAACCCAAATCATACTAAACTAAAAGAAATGAGAACATCTATTAATGATTCCATATATATCCCTCCACAACATTAGGTTGAAAATCATCTCTAAAAATGTGTATATTAAAGTCATCATAAGTAATAAATGGAATAGGGCCAATGAGAGTAGGGATGATGTCAATTATATCATCCCCATCATAAAAAATATGTCTTAATATTACTTCAATAATGATACCAAATTTAGGTCGAATATGATCGTTGAGATTAAAAACTTATTTATTTATTGATTCCAATACACATGGTTCATCAGTATCAAGAGTAATAGTGATGCCAATAACTCAAAATACAAAATCAATAATAAATGTTCCATTCCTTATCATTGAATCAAACCACTGGAATTTCATCATAGTAACTTTACTATGAGTGTAATAATAAAATATTAGTATTTTCTCAAAAACTCCATAATAAGATATATTTTAAAATCTAGGGAAACTATCAAATGCACTATAAAAATAGTCTATTATGGTAGTTACCATAACACCATAAAGTTGTGTTCTCATGTTATTTTCTCTTTTAGTGATAATAAATCCATAACCATTGATGACAATTTATTTCTATTCCTAAACCATGAAGTTAAGACCAAAATCCAAACCTACCATTTTCTCATACATAGAGTTATATGTAAAACTAAATACCCAAAATATAAATGAATAATAAAATTAATTAATTATTTATTTTATTAATACTTTACAGTAATATTTATTAACTTCAATTTCAACCCCAATGGAAACTCTTTTTTATGAAAAGTATCAATCCTTCTCAATGATAATGAATGATGATTTCTATTTATCATATATGTATATTACCTACTAAAAAATAGAAATAGTTTAATAGATATGTAAAATTACATGAGATGATATAATATATACATGTTCAATTTACATAATTGATGTAGTAGTTAAACAAATCACAGTTAAACAAAAATGTGCAATTTGATATCACCTACTCTTTAGGGATTAGTGTGGTAAATTTTTATGATCTTGGAATTCCTAAAGTTAGTAGAAGTGATGGAAAACTAATTTCATTTTTCTTGTACTTATTTTATTAATTTATCATTAGTCTCTTCCATCTTGTAATAAGATCATAAAAATACAATGAATAGAAATCCATAAATTATTGATCCAAGTTATATTTCCTGATTGAACATTGGGGATGATTCCTGTTCTAGAAAATAGGCTTCAATGTGACCATGTTTCGTTTAGTTGGATACATCCAATGAAAATTAATAGGTCCTCTAATAATTATTTCAATTGGAAGGTGGATAGTTATATGAAACATGCATGTGAAAAATGATGAAGTAAATATTTTCTCTAACTCATACATAATTAATGGTTCCACTACCACAATGTTTTGTAGAAAATAATTTGAAAAAATCTTAGGACAAATACCTGTAAAGTAATGGCACAACCGAATTAGAAACACCCTTACATTATTAGTCTGAAGATGACGAATTTCTATTGGAACCCAATGTAACACCCCGAGCATCCACGATACGCTTCTCATTCAATAATGCAATAGCTTACATTGTACGCAACTTCGAGTTCTAAAACACCGCGACTAATCAAAGTAGCCGTTATGAATAGTAATAACCACTTTTTAAAATTATAGAAACTTTATATTTCAAAATGGACTTCAATTTTGAATTTGTAATATCGAAATTGTCCTAAGTTGAATTTTTTGTAACTTTCTGAGAACTTCCAATTTTTTTATGAATAGTGAAAAATACTTAAAACAACTTTTTTAATCAAAATAATTTATTGTCATAAATTATACTATTTAGTGGTTTTAAAGTATAATTAGAATATATTTTTACCATTTTATCCAATGGTGGTCATTATAATTAATTTAACATTGAAAATGGACATAAACAATTGCCAATCTTTTGATATAAATTGTTTCTTAAAAACACGCTATTTGTTCTGACAGCGGGAATTAATTATAAAATTAATTAATGCAACTTATATGTTTGGAATTTTGTAAAATAGACATCATTTTTGAATTCGGAATATCAATTATAGCTTAGGGTGAAATTTTGGCATTATTCTGAAAAACTTCAATTTTTGATGAATAGTGAAACCACTAAGTGGTAGTTAAATAACTGATTTTTTGTTTAAATAAAATATTACCACTTCTGTGATTTGATTTTCAAAAATCCTACATACATGGTTGTCATTAAGAAGTAAAATGTGGTTCAATGAGATTAAAATAATTTTTTGGTGAATAGTAACTTTTAAGTTCTTAATCGCGATTAGAGGTAATTAGTGTAGTTTAAGGTACAAATAATGTTTTAATAATATGAGATGAGCATGACACTTGTACTACTCATATTGGATGAGTAATGTCCGACCAATACAACCCATGGGTCAACTTGGGGACCCCATGGAGCCACTTTAGTTGGAAAATGACATTAATATATATTTATTTAATGTTAAAATTAAATTGACACAAACATGAGTTGTTTTACTAAAACAGTTTTTAAGTGGAGCTACACAAGTCCAAAGTTTGATTATAAATATTAATTAGAAATCTAAAAATATTTCCTATATCATAGTATTTTTTTTATAATTTTTAGACATTAAATAAATTAAATTATTTATGACATCATGATGATGTAGCGATGACCTCATTATTTAACGATTTAAATAAAATGGGAAGATAATGCAAAATCCAAGGCTTAAACTTGTCCAAAGCCTATTGGATGAGGATATTTAAAACCCTTATCACCTTATCCTCTAATTATATAAGTGTGGGACCTCTAAAATCCGAAACTCATTTTATAATAAAGTGACTTTTCATTACATTCCAAAAGTGCCCCTCCTCTCCACTTATAAAAGGCCCCCACCACTCCCACCTTATTCACACCTTCAAGCCATTTGGCTCGGCCAACCTCTGCCCACATACTCTCCCAACATCCCTCACTTACTCCTAGAAGCCTCACTTTGGGCAGAACTCTTCCCAAGGAAGCCTTTGGCTCAAATCAAAAAGAGTTACCCGATTTTGAGGTAATGTCTTCTCTAATGTTGTTTTGTTTTATTTTTCTTCTCCAACCCCCTAAACTCTTTTTATTCATTTCTTTTGTAACAAAACCAGTATCCTCAATATACTATTATGTTGTTATAAGAAGTATTCTAGCTACACTTACACACACCTACATCTAATGGTTAAAGAACATACGGTTTCTGTGGATGGCGAATTTCTGCCTCACGAAACGATGATTGTTCAATACTCATATAACACCTTAAAAGGTGGACATTAAGATGTCACTATTTTTATATATGATATATAATATGTTTATGTTTTACTTATGCTTCTGTATTTCTCATTTATGGCATACTTTATGATTTCCATTATGGGTAAAATGCGATAATTTCATTTTAGGAAGTGCGGACTACCGCCCCCTCAAAGTGATTTGAATCGTTAATGCCATATGTGGGATGTATAAAGGATGGAGTAAATGGTATTATACACTATATTATACTGTAATTATATTATACATTTATATCATTATGATTTAGTTCCATTAAATATGAAATTGAAATGAAAGTAGCGTTCATGCGTACGTACGGCTTACCGTCTCCATGAACGGTACATTTCATTTCTTACCTCTAAATGTTACGTAATATTATAAATGAATGTATATACTGGATATATAAGATATATATGACATCTAAATCATGAATATAATTCTGGATATAATGGATATTCTACCACATGAACAACTTGTAATTATAAGAAGTTTATTGTTGACTCAAGTACCAAAGATCGACAAAACGACCGTTATTAACTTAAATAATTACATAATGTTCATAACATTGTAATAAGTGATATAAAAAGGATAATTAAATTGAAAATGTTTCTTAATAAGGTAGATATTAACTCTAGTTTATTATTCAGGAAGTTAAAGAACGGTTGAGTCAAGTCGGACACAAGGTAAGGGAACTTCTTAACCCAATTTCCATTCTTTGGGTTAATCTCCTACTTTCAAATTATGTCATGATATTATTATGTCCTATCTTGTATTTTTACTTTATTCATGTGTACCTATAGTGAATACACATAATAGATCTATTTTATTTTAAAAATGATCTTTTAAGGACTTCGTCTCAATCTCCTTTCATTGAGTCATATTTGGTTTTATACACATCTTTCTTTTATACAGTGTATAAACCCCTTTGACTTTTACGTTTATTCAAAAGGAATCTTTTTTATACGAAGCGTTTTACTAAACGACAAAAAGGGAATGTTTTTATTTCCATACATATGCGGTGACAATGACTTCTCTGCCGCCGTGACCATTATTTGAGTTTCGGATTCCTCTACAAGCCATACCTTTTTTTTAAAAGAAAAATAAATACCATGTTTTACCTTTCTTTTATTTTGGTATTGAAAATGGTTTTGAAAGTGTTTTTATTATATCAATGTGTTGTATTGATATCTTGTTATTGAAATGTGGAAATGTTATTTTTCCTTTATGCATGTTTTATGTGATACGATTATGTTATGGTTTATGATATGTTTAAACCTATTCATATGAGGAATGCATTGGACTTAATAAGTGACGGGTGGAGCCCGCTATAGCTCCTCGATGCATCGGCAGGTCTCATGAGACAAACTAGTGTCTTGGCACGAGGCCTTGACAAAATCTTATTTGTGGTCTTGGCATGAGGCCTTGGCTACGTGGTTATGATAGTCTGGCATTATGCATTCCATCATTATGAAAGTGGTTATTGATATTGCATGTGATCATTCGACCAGTAGAATATCCATGTGAATAAGTAAATGGAATTATCTCATTTTACTTTTGCAATATTATGTTGAAGTTCATGTTTAAAAGGCTTTTGTTTTAGTTATACATTGCCTTAAATGTTAATGATTATTTATCAAAGCTTCCGCTATATTGTTATCCTTACCGAGCATCTGAGCCCACCCCTTTCAATGTTTTAATATTTTTCCAGGATGTGAAGAAGTATTTTATGAATGACCTGCATGGGTAGTCAGAAAGGGATATGATTGTGGACTATGAAGACCATGTTATTTTAGTTTGTTTACTTTTTGATGTAATGAAAGACTTATGAATGTATATAGTGTTTCCAAGGCTACTAAACTAATCGGTCTTTCGAGACTTGACCTTTTGTGATCATGCCAATGTTACGAAGTAATGCACCGACTCTGGGTAGCTGGGGTCGGGGCGTTACAGTTGGTATCAGAGGCAGTTTAGTACTAACCTTGGAAGCTAGATTTAGATAAAATCTGATTAGAGCACATAGCCCGAATATAGACTTTGAGGATTAGTATAGAAGAACTTCCTAGAATTTTGGTATTATAGAGATGTTATGAGTTTTCCGAGCAATACATCCCTGTCTGGATACAAGCAGGTAGAGGCGGCTCTGGCACATATGTACCTAGGGGTAAAACCCAAAAACACCGCTTTTAGCTAGACTCGAACGGGAACTGGTGCACGACAACGGGCCTTGCTGCACTCTTGGTTACGACACTCCCGGGGGATATGCTTAGGAGAATTCTCGTTTTCTTTACAAACCACTTTGAACGGTTATGAGTATATACTTCCTCAAAGAAAACCTTTTTATGATTATGGATTATATCCATAAATAGTTAAATTTATGTTAAGTATTTTATAAGTATGGAATTATGTATTTTGATTCATAAACTAATATAGTTTATGGCATTGTATAGAAATGGCGCCCAGTAGAAGGAAGGTGAACTCCATCAATACGTATGATCCAAAGAGTAAGAAGGATCATATCTTTCATGGTATTAAGCCAAAATTTAGAAGGAAAATATTCTCCCATGTGTTATCAACATATGAAGAAATAGAATCATGTGTTAATAAGATAAGTAGAGAATTCTCTGAGTCTTATGGATTTGACGCGATGAAAGAGAAGAAAAGGATGGAAGAGAGAATGATGGATAAAGGGACGAGGGAAAAGAAGAATTTTCCAATATGTGATTACTGTGGGAAGAAACACCTTGGAATTTTCCTGAAGGGAATGGGAGTTTGTTATAAGTGTGGAGGAAAAGGACACCGAGTGCGTGACTGCAAGGGTAAGAAAAAGGTTTCAAATGTACAATGCTTCATCTGCAAGGAGTGGGGACACTACGCAAACCAATGTTCAAATCATCAGAGTATGCCCCAAATGATGTTATTGGATAATAATCAAGTTATGATACTACCACAGATGAGGAGGAATGATTAGAGTTCTTATGTTGTTATTAAATAATTTTGTAATTTGAGTGTTGTATCAATGATGTACTTGTTATAATAATTATGGAGTATATAAGGATTGTACTGCAGTACTATTTCATCTAGGACTTGAGATTGTGTGGAACCAAGAAAAGTGACTCTACAGTAGGTTAAATTTTTGGAAAATATATGGTTGAGAGAAAGATAAACCATAATATGGTTCTGATACCAAGATAGTGATTTTGGAATAAGACATGATTGATTTGGATAAATTATGTTGGATATTCTTAACATCCTTGAAACTGATTAATGATTTGTATACATTTTTTGATAGAAGGAGTATATCTAGTTTTCTATAAGGAATAAGGGATCATGAATGTAATCAATAAGGATTTATGGTAATACAATATGTCGTAGTGTTTTAAAAGAATACATGATGAAGGAGTTCACATGTTGTTACGCAGAAAAAAAGGAGCTTCATTTTTTTTACCTTCCTCATAAAATCTAGACTGTGAGTTGGAAAAAAGTATTTTTGATAACTATAAAGGTTGGAATGGATTATATTTTACATTGGATACTATTGTTAAGGTTATTTTTGGATATTTATAAAAAGGAAAACACGCAGACCGAGTGAAAACCCATCGCGTCAGATAAAGCTGTGGGAATCGAACCCACAACCATAGTGCGATTGGGATTAATCGCCTACCACTGGACTACGTGAAGTCCCTGGTTTTTACAAAATAGTTTTTTCTAATCTAAATGGTATGTGTTAAAATTTGGAACCTTATACAATTAGGATAGGTATAATATTTTTGAGTTCTATTATCTTTTTGAGTGAAAGATGAGTTGAAGGTTGAAACTCTAATTGTCAAGCATAAATATATATATACCTATCTCTTATTCGATGAATAAATTAATTCTTAAACTTTAGTAAAGGGATATTAAATCAAAAAAATGTGTTAACCTAATACCTTATGTCTTGTTGAAATGATGATATTTTAAATCAACATAGATTAAAGTCTTTGAGGCCCTCAATTTGACAGTTGATTGTGATTGATGACCTCAATCACTCCCTACAAATATTTACGTTTTTCCTCCAATTATATGTCTTTAATTGCCACCAATGTTCTCCTAATCGAGATCATAATTGGGTGGTGACTTTTTCATTTCCCTTTCCCTCTTATTAAGGCTAAATTTTATTAATCTTATTTCCGATGTGGGTTTTCCACAAAGGTATTTTCTCTTTTCAACCTTTTATTTTCAAAGAAAAATTTCAAATTGCGAGGACGCAATTTATTGAAGGAGGGGAGAATGTACCACCCCGAGCTTCCACGATACGCTTCTCATTCAATAATGCAACAGCTTGCATTGTACGCAACTTCGAGTTCTAAAACACCGCGACTAATCAAAGTAGCCGTTATGAATAGTAATAACCACTTTTTAAAATTATAGAAACTTTATATTTCAAAATGGACTTCATTTTTGAATTCGTAATATCGAAATTATCCTAAGTTGAATTTTTTGTAACTTTTTGAGAACTTCCAATTTTTTTTATGAATAGTGAAAAATACTTAAAACAACATTTTTAATCAAAATAATTTATTGTGATAAATTATACTATTTATTGGTTTTAAAGTATAATTAGAATATATTTTTACCATTTTATCCAATGGTGGTCATTAAAATTAATTTAACATTGAAAATGGTCATAAACAATTGCCAATCTTTTGATATAAATTGTTTTCTTAAAAACACGCTATTTGTTCTGACAGTGGGAATTAATTATAAAATTAATTAATGCAACTTATATGTTTGGAATTTTGTAAAATAGACATCATTTTTGAATTCGGAATATCAATTATAGCTTAGGGTGAAATTTTGGCATTATTCTGAAAAACTTCAATTTTTGATGAATAGTGAAACCACTAAGTGGTAGTTAAATAACTGATTTTTCGTTTAAATAAAATATTACCACTTCTGTGATTTGATTTTCAAAAATACGACATACATGATTTTCATTAAGAAGTAAAATGTGGTTCAATGAGATTAAAATAATTTTTTGGTGAATAGTAACTTTTATGTTCTTAATCGCGATTAGAGGTAATTAGTGTAGTTTAAGGTACAAATAATGTTTTAATAATATGAGATGAGCATGACACTTGTACTACTCCTATTGGATGAGTAATGGCCGAACAAGACAACCCATGGGTCAACTTGGGGACCCCATGGAGCCACTTTAGTTGGAAAATGACATTAATATATATTTATTTAATGTTAAAATTAAATTGACACAAACATGAGTTGTTTTACTAAAACAGTTTTTAAGTGGGGTTACACAAGTCCAAAGTTTGATTATAAATATTAATTAGAAAGATAAAAAGATTTCCTACATCATAGTATTTTTTTTATAATTTTTAGACATTAAATAAATTAAATTATTTATGACATCATGATGATGCAGCGATGACCTCATTATTTAACGATTTAAATAAAATGGGAAGATAATGCAAAATCCAAGGCTTACACTTGTCCAAAGCCTATTGGATGAGGAGATTTAGAACCACTATCACCTTAGCCTAGAATTAGATAAGTGTGGGACCTCTAAAATCCGAAACTCATTTTATAATAAAGTGAGTTTTCATTACTTTATAAAAGTGCCCCTCCTCTCCACTTATAAAAGGCCCCCACCACTCCCACCTTATTCACACCTTCAAGCCATTTGGCTCGGCCAAACTCTGCACAAATACTCTCCCAACATCCCTCACTTACTCCTAGAAGCCTCAATTTGGGCATAAATCTTCTCAAGGAAGCCTTTGGCTCAAATCAAAAAGAGTTACCCGATTTTGAGGTAATGTCTTCTCTAATGTTGTTTTGTTTTATTTTTCTTCTCCAACCCCCTAAACTCTTTTTATTCATTTCTTTTGTAACAACAACAGTATCCTAAATATAATATTATGTTGTTATAAGAAGGATTCGAGCTACACTTACACATACCTACATCTAATGGTTAAAGAACATATGGTTTCTGTGGATGGAGAATTTCTGCCTCACAAAACGATGAATATTCAACACTCATATAACACCTTCAAAGGTGGCTATTAAGATGTAACTATTTTTATATATGATATATAATATGTTTATGTTTTACTTATGCTTCTGTATTTCTCATTTATGGCATACTTTATGATTTCCATTATGGGTAATATGCGATAATTTCATTTTAGGAAGTGCGGACTACCGCCCCCTCAAAGTGATTTGAATCGTTAATGCCATATGTGGGATGTATAAAGGATGGAGTAAATGGTATTATACACTATATTATACTGGAATTATATTTTACATTTATATCATTATGATTTAGTTCCATTAAATATGAAATTGAAATGAAAGTAGCGTTCATGCGTACGTACGGCTTACCGTCTCCATGAACGGTGCATTTCATTTCTTACCTCTAAATGTTAGGTAATATTATAAATGAATGTATATACTGGATATATAAGATATATATGACATCTAAATCATGAATATAATTCTGGATATAATGGATATTCTACCACATGAACAACTTGTAATTATAAGAAGTTTATTGTTGACTCAAGTACCAATGATCGACAAAACAACCGTTATTAACATAAATAATTACATAATGTTCATAACATTGTAATAAGTGACATAAAAAGGATAATGAAATTGAAAATGGTTCCTAATAAGGTAGATATTAACTCTAGTTTATTATTCAGGAGGTTAAAGAACGGTTGAGTCAAGTCGGACACAAGGTAAGGGAACTTCTTAACGCAATTTCCATTCTTTGGGTTAATCTCCTACTTTGAAATTATGTCATGATATTATTATGTCCTATCTTGTATTTTTACTTTCTTCATGTGTACCTATAGTGAATACACATAATAGATATATTTTATTTTAAAAATGATCTTCTAAGGACTTCGTCTCAATCTCCTTTCATTGAGGCATATTTGGTTTTATACACAACTTTCTTTTATACGGTGTATAAACCCCTTTGACTTTTACGTTTATTCAAAATGAATTTTTTTTATACGAAGCGTTTTACTAAACGACAAAAAGGGAATGTTTTTATTTCCGTACATATGCGGCGACAATGACTTCTCCGCCGCCGTGACCATTATTTTAGTTTTGGCTTCCTCTACAAGCCATACCTTTTTTTAAAATAAAAATAAATACCATGTTTTACCTTTCTTTTATTTTGGTATTGAAAATGGGTTTGAAAGTGTTTTTATTATATCAATGTGTTGTATTTATATCTTGTGATTGAAATGTGGAAATGTTATGTTTCCTTTATGCATGTTTTATGTGATACGATTATGTTATGGTTTATGATATGTTTAAACCTATTCATATGAGGAATGCATTGGACTTAATAAGTGACGGGTGGAGCCCGCTATAGCTCCTCGATGCATCGGCAGGTCTCATGAGACAAACTAGTGTCTTGGCACGAGGACTTGAAAAAACCTTATTTGTGGTCTTGGCATTAGGCCTTGGCTACGTGGTTATGATAGTCTGGAATTATGCATTCCATCATTATGAAAGTGGTTATTGATATTGAATGTGATCATTCGACCAGTAGAATATCCATGTGAATAAGTAAATGGCATTATCTCATTTTACTTTTGCAATATTATGTTGAAGTTCATGTTTAAAAGGCTTTTGTTTTAGTTATACATTGCCTTAAATGTTAATGATTATTTATCAAAGCTTCCGCTATATTGTTATCCTTACCGAGCATCTGAGCCCACCCCTTTCAATGTTTTAATATTTTTCCAGGATGTGAAGAAGTATTTTATGAATGACCTGCATGGGTAGTCAGAAAGGGATATGATTGTGGACTATGAAGACCATGTTATTTTAGTTTGTTTACTTTTTGATGTAATGAAAGACTTATGAATGTATATAGTGTTTCCAAGGCTACTAAACTAATCGGTCTTTCGAGACTTGACCTTTTGTGATCATGCCAATGTTACGAAGTAATGCACCGACTCTGGGTAGCTGGGGTCGGGGCGTTACAGTTGGTATCAGAGGCAGTTTAGTACTAACCTTGGAAGCTAGATTTAGATAAAATCTGATTAGAGCACATAGCCCGAATATAGACTTTGAGGATTAGTATAGAAGAACTTCCTAGAATTTTGGTATTATAGAGATGTTATGAGTTTTCCGAGCAATACATCCCTGTATGGATACGAGCAGGTAGAGGCGGCTCTGGAACAGATGTACCTAGGGGTAAAACCCGAAAACACCACTTTGAGCTAGACTCGAACGGGAACTGGTGCACGACAATGGGCCTTGCTGCACTCTTGGTTACGACACTCCTGGGGGATATGCTTAGGATAATTCTCGTTTTCTTTACAAACCACTATGAACGGTTATGAGTATATACTTCCTCAAAGAAAACCTTTTTATGATTATGGATTATATCCATAAATAGTTCAATTTATGTTAAGTATTTTATAAGTATGGAATTATGTATTTTGATTCATAAACTAATCTATTTTATGGCATTGTATAGAAATGGCGCCCAGTAGAAGGAAGGTGAACTCCATCAATACGTATGATCCAATGAGTAAGAAGGATCATATCTTTCATGGTATTAAGCCAACATTTAGAAGGGAAATATTCTCCCATGTGTTATCAACATATGAAGAAATAGTATCATGTGTTAATAAGATAAGTAGAGAATTCTCTGAGTCTTATGGATTTGAAGGGATGAAAGAGAAGAAAAGGATGGAAGAGAGAATGATGGATAAAGGGACGAG
This sequence comes from Viscum album, assembly GCA_963277665.1. Taxonomy (NCBI): domain Eukaryota; kingdom Viridiplantae; phylum Streptophyta; class Magnoliopsida; order Santalales; family Viscaceae; genus Viscum; species Viscum album. The sequence goes on along the minus strand of OY728122.1, from coordinate 1,890,578,188 downwards.
GGAAAAGAAGAATTTTCCAATATGTGATTACTGTGGGAAGAAACACCTTGGAATTTTCCTGAAGGGAATGGGAGTTTGTTATAAGTGTGGAGAAAAAGGACACCGAGTGCGTGACTGCAAGGTTAAGGAAAAGGTTTCAAATGTACAATGCTTCATCTGCAAGGAGTGGGGACACTACACAAACCAATGTTCAAATCATCAGAGTATGCCCCAAATGATGTTATTGGATAATAATCAAGTTACGATACTACCACAGATTAGGAGTAATGATTAGAGTTCTTATGTTGTTATTAAATAATTTTGTAATTTGAGTTTTGTATCAATGATGTACTTGTTATAATAATTATGGAGTATATAAGGATTGTACTGTAGTACTATTTCATCTAGGACTTGAGATTGTTTGGAACCAAGAAAAGTGACTCCACAGTAGGTTAAATTTTTGGAAAATATATGGTTGAGAGAAAGATAAACCATAATATGGTTCTGATACCAAGATAGTGATTTTGGAATAAGACATGATTGATTTGGATAAATTAGGTTGGATATTCTTAACATCCTTGAAACTGATTAATGATTTGTATACATTTTTGGATAGAAGGAGTATATCTAGTTTTCTATAAGGAATAAGGGATCATGAATGTAATCAATATGGATTTATGGTAATACAGCATGTTGCAGTGTTTTAAAAGAATACATGATGAAGGTGTTCACATGTTGTTACGCAGAAAAAAAAGGAGCTTCATTTTGTTTACCTTCCTCATAAAATCTGGACTGTGAGTTGGACAAAAGTATTTTGGATAACTATAAAGGTTATAATGGATTATATTTTACATTGGATACTATTGTTAAGGTTATTTTTGGATATTTATAAAAAGGAAAACACGCAGACCGAGTGACAACCCATCGCGTCGGATAAAGCTGTGGGAATCGAACCCACAACCATAGTGCGATTGGGATTAATCGCCTACCACTGGACTACGTGAAGTCCCTGGTTTTTACAAAATAGTTTTTCTAATCTAAATGGTATGTGTTAAAATTTGGAACCTTATACAATAAGGATAAGTATAATATTTTTGAGTTCTATTATCTTTTTGAGTGAAAGATGAGTTGAAGGTTGAAACTCTAATTGTCAAGCATAAATATATATATACTTATCTCTTATTCAATGAATAAATTAATTCTTAAACTTTAGTAAAGGGATATTAAATCAAAAAAATGTGTTAACCTAATACCTTATGTCTTGTTGAACTGATGATATTTTAAATCAACATAGATTGAAGTCTTTGAGGCCCTCAATTTGATAGTTGATTGTGATTGATGACCTTAATCACTCCCTAAAAATATTTATGTTTTTCCTCCAATTATATGTCTTTAATTGCCACCAATGTTCTCCTAATCGAGATCATAATTGGGTGGTGACTTTTTCATTTCCCTTTCCCTCTTATTAAGGCTAAATTTTATTAATCTTATTTCCGATGTGGGTTTTCCACAAAGGTATTTTCTCTTTTCAACCTTTTATTTTCAAAGAAAAATTTCAAATTGCGAGGACACAATTTATTGAAGGAGGGGAGAATGTAGCACCCCGAGCTTCCACGATACGCTTCTCATTCAATAATGCAATAGCTTGCATTGTACGCAACTTCGAGTTCTAAAACACCGCGACTAATCAAAGTAGCCGTTATGAATAGTAATAACCACTTTTTAAAATTATAGAAACTTTATATTTCAATATGGACTTCATTTTTGAATTCTTAATATCTAAATTATCCTAAGTTTAATTTTTTGTAACTTTCTGAGAACTTCCAATTTTTTTATGAATAGTGAAAAATACTTAAAACAACCTTTTTAATAAAAATAATTTATTGTCATAAATTATACTATTTAGTGGTTTTAAAGTATAATTAGAATATATTTTTACAATTTTATCCAATGGTGGTCATTAGAATTAATTTAACATTGAAAATGGACATAAACAATTTCCATTCTTTTGATATAAATTGTTTCTTAAAAACACGCTATTTGTTCTGACAGCGGGAATTAATTATAAAATTAATTAATGCAACTTATATGTTTGTAATTTTGTAAAATAGACATCATTTTTGAATTCTGAATATCAATTATAGCTTAGGGTGAAATTTTGGCATTATTCTGAAAAACTTCAATTTTTGATGAATAGTGAAACCACTAAGTGGTAGTTAAATAACTGATTTTTCGTTTAAATAAAATATTACCACTTCTGTGATTTGATTTTGAAAAATCCGACATACATGGTTTTCATTAAGAAGTAAAATGTGGTTCAATGAGATTAAAATAATTTTTTGGTGAATAGTAACTTTTAAGTTCTTAATCGCGATTAGAGGTAATTAGTGTAGTTTAAGGTACAAATAATGTTTTAATAATATTAGATGAGCATGAAACTTGTACTACTCCTATTGGATGAGTAATGGACGACCAAGACAACCCATGGGTCAACTTGGGGACCCCATGGAGCCACTTTAGTTGGAAAATGACATTAATATATATTTATTTAATGTTAAAATTAAATTGACACAAACATGAGTTGTTTTACTAAAACAGTTTTTAAGTGGGGTTACACAAGTCCAAAGTTTGATTATAAATATTAATTAGAAATATAAAATGATTTCATACATCATAGTATTTTGTTTATAATTTTTAGACATTATATAAATAAAATTATTTATGACATCATGATGATGCAGCGATGTCCTCATTATTTAACGATTTAAATAAAATGGGAAGATAATGCAAAATCCAAGGCTTACACTTGTCCAAAGACTATTGGATGAAGATATTTAGAAACCTTATCACCTTATCCTATAATTATATAAGTGTGGGACCTCTAAAATCCGAAACACATTTTATAATAAAGTTACTTTCCATTACTTTCCAAAAGTGCCCCTCCTCTCCACTTATAAAAGGCCCCCACCACTCCCACCTTATTCACACCATCAAGCCATTTGGCTCGGCCAAACTCTACCCAAATACTCTCCCAACATCCCTCACTTACTCCTAGAAGCCTCACTTTGGGCATAACTCTTCCCAAGTAAGCCTTTGGTTCAAATCAAAAAGAGTTACCCGATTTTGAGGTAATGTCTTCTCTAATGTTGTTTTGTTTTATTTTTCTTCTCCAACCCCCTAAACTCTTTTTATTAATTTCTTTTGTAACAACACCAGTATCCTAAATATACTATTATTTTGTTATAAGAACGATCCGATTTACACTTACACACACCTACACCTAATGGTTAAAGAACATACGGTTTCTGTGGATGATGAATTTCTGCCTCACAAAACGATGATTGTTCAACACTCATATAACACCTTCAAAGGTGGCCATTAAGATGTCACTATTTTTATATATGATATATAATATGTTTATGTTTTACTTATGCTTCTTTATTTCTCATTTATGGCATAATTTATGATTTCCATTATGGGTAAAATGCGATAAATTCATTTTAGGAAGTGCGGACTACCGCCCCCTCAAAGTGATTTGAATCGTTAATGCCATATGTGAGATGTATAAAGGATGGAGTAAATGGTATTATACACTATATTATACTGGAATTATATTATACATTTATATCATTATGATTTAGTTCCATTAAATATGAAATTGAAATGAAAGTAGCGTTCATGCGTACGTACGGCTTACCGTCTCCATGAACGGTGCATTTCATTTCTTACCTCTAAATGTTATATAATATTATAAATGAATGTATATACTGGATATATAATATATATATGACATCTAAATCATGAATATAATTCTGGATATAATGGATATTCTACCACATGAAGAACTTGTAATTATAAGAAGTTTATTGTTGACTGAAGTACCAAAGATCGACAAAACGACCGTTATTAACTTAAATAATTACATAATGTTCATAACATTGTAATAAGTGATATAAAAAGGATAATAAAATTGAAAATGGTTCTTAATAAGGTAGATATTAACTCTAGTTTATTATTCAGGAGGTTAAAGAACGGTTGAGTCAAGTCGGACACAAGGTAAGGGAACTTCTTAACCCAATTTCCATTCTTTGGGTTAATCTCCTACTTTCAAATTATGTCATGATATTATTATGTACTATCTTGTATTTTAACTTTCTTCATGTGTACCTATAGTGAATACACATAATAGATCTATTTTATTTTAAAAATGATCTTTTAAGGACTTCGTCTCAATCTCCTTTCATTGAGGCATATTTGGTTTTATACACATCTTTCTTTTATACGGTGTATAAACCCCTTTGACTTTTACGTTTATTCAAAAGGAATTTTTTTTATACGAAGCGTTTTACTAAACGAAAAAAAGGGAATGTTTTTATTTCCGTACATATGCAGCGACAATGACTTCTCCGCCGCCATGACCATTATTTGAGTTTCGGCTTCCTCTACAAGCCATACCTTTTTTTTAAAAGAAAAATAAATACCATGTTTTACCTTTCTTTTATTTTGGTATTGAAAATGGTTTTGAATGTGTTTTTTTTATATCAATGTGTTGTATTGATATCTTGTGATTGAAATGTGGAAATGTTATGTTTCCTTTATGCATGTTTTATGTGATACGATTATGTTATGGTTTATGATATGTTTAAACCTATTCATATGAGGAATGCATTGGACTTAATAAGTGACGGGTGGAGCCCGCTATAGCTCCTCGATGCATCGGCAGGTCTCATGAGACAAACTAGTGTTTTGGCACGAGGCCTTGACAAAATCTTATTTGTGGTCTTGGCATGAGGCCTTGGCTACGTGGTTATGATAGTCTGGCATTATGTATTCCATCATTATGAAAGTGGTTATTGATATTGCATGTGATCATTCGACCAGTAGAATATCCATGTGAATAAGTAAATGGCATTATCTCATTTTACTTTTGCAATATTATGTTGAAGTTCATGTTTAAAAGGCTTTTGTTTTAGTTATACATTGCCTTAAATGTTAATGATTATTTATCAAAGCTTTCGCTATATTGTTATCCTTACTGAGCATCTGAGCTCACCCCTTTCAATGTTTTAATATTTTTCCAGGATGTGAAGAAGTATTTTATGAATGACCTGCAGGGGTATTGAGAAAGAGATATGATTGTGGACTATGAAGACCATGTTATTGTAGTTTGTTTACTTTTTGATGTAATGAAAGACTTATGAATGTATCTACTGTTTCCAAGGCTACTAAACTAATCGGTCTTTCGAGACTTGATCTTTTGTGATCATGCCAATGTTACGAAGTAATGCACCGACTCTGGGTAGATGGGGTCGGGGCGTTACAGTTGGTATCAGAGGCAGTTTAGTACTAACCTTGGAAGCTAGATTTAGATAAACTCTGATTAGAGCACATAGCCCGAAGATAGACTTTGAGGATTAGTATAGAAGAACTTCCTAGAATTTTGGTATTATAGAGATGTTATGAGTTTTCCGAGCAATACATCCCTGTCTGGATACGAGCAGGTAGAGGCGGCTCTGGCACAGATGTACCTAGGGGTAAAACCCGAAAACACCACTTTGAGCTAGACTCGAACGGGAACTGGTGCACGACAACGGGCCTTACTTCACTCTTGGTTACAACACTCCCGGGGGATATGCTTAGGATAATTCTCGTTTTCTTTACAAACCACTATGAACGATTATGAGTATATACTTCCTCAAAGAAAACCTTTTTATGATTATGGATTATATCCATAAATAGTTCAATTTATGTTAAGTATTTTATAAGTATGGAATTATGTATTTTGATTCATAAACTAATCTAGTTTATGGCATTGTATAGAAATGGCGCCCAGTAGAAGGAAGGTGAACTCCATCAATACGTATGATCCAAAGAGTAAGAAGGATCATATCTTTCATGGTATTAATCCAACATTTAGAAGGGAAATATTCTCCCATGTGTTATCAACATATGAAGAAATAGTATCATGTGTTAATAAGATAAGTAGAGAATTCTCTGAGTCTTATGGATTTGAAGGGATGAAAGAGAATAAAAGGATGGAAGAGAGAATGATGGATAAATGGACGAGGGAAAAGAAGAATTTTCCAATATGTGATTACTGTGGGAAGAAACACCTTGGAATTTTCCTGAAGGGAATGGGAGTTTGTTATATGTGTGGAGAAAAAGGACACCGAGTGCGTGACTGCAAGGGTAAGAAAAAGGTTTCAAATGTACAATGCTTCATCTGCAAGGAGTGGGGACACTACGCAAACCAATGTTCAAATCATCAGAGTATGCCCCAAATGATGTTATTGGATAATAATCAAGTTATGATACTACTACAGATGAGGAGGAATGATTAGAGTTCTTATGTTGTTATTAACGAATTTTGTAATTTGAGTGTTGTATCAATGATGTACTTTTTATAATAATTATGGAGTATATAAGGATTGTACTGCAGTACTATTTCATCTAGGACTTGAGATTGTGTGGAACCAAGAAAAGTGACTCCACAGTAGGTTAAATTTTTGGAAAATATATGGTTGAGAGAAAGATAAACCATAATATGGTTCTGATACCAAGATAGTGATTTTGGAATAAGACATGATTGATTTGGATAAATTATGTTGGATATTCCTAACATCCTTGAAACTGATTAATGATTTGTATACATTTTTGGATAGAAGGAGTATATCTAGTTTTCTATAAGGAATAAGGGATCATGAATGTAATAAATAAGGATTTATGGTAATACAATATGTTGCAGTGTTTTAAAAGAATACATGATGAAGGTGTTCACATGTTGTTACGCAGAAAAAAAAAGGAGCTTCATTTTGTTTACCTTCCTCATAAAATCTGGACTGTGAGTTGGACAAAAGTATTTTGGATAACTATAAAGGTTGGAATGGATTATATTTTACATTGGATACTATTGTTAAGGTTATTTTTGGATATTTATAAAAAGGAAAACACGCAGACTGAGTGACAACCCATCGCGTCGGATAAAGCTGTGGGAATCGAACCCACAACCATAGTGCGATTGGGATTAATCGCCTACCACTGGACTACGTGAAGTCCCTGGTTTTTACAAAATAGTTTTTCTAATCTAAATGGAATGTGTTAAAATTTGGAACCTTATACAATTAGGATAAGTATAATATTTTTGAGTTCTATTATCTTTTTGAGTGAAAGATGAGTTGAAGGTTGAAACTCTAATTGTCAAGCATAAATTTATATATAACTATCTCTTATTCAATGAATAAATTAATTCTTAAACTTTAGTAAAGGGATATTAAATCAAAAAAATGTGTTAACCTAATACCTTATGTCTTGTTGAGCTGATGATATTTTAAATCAACATAGATTGAAGTCTTTGAGGCCCTCAATTTGACAGTTGATTGTGATTGATGACCTCAATCACTCCCTACAAATATTTACGTTTTTACTCCAATTATATGTCTTTAATTGTCACCAATGTTCTCCTAATCGAGATCATAATTGGGTGCTGACTTTTTCATTTCCCTTTCCCTCTTATTAAGGCTAAATTTTATTAATCTTACTTCCGATGTGGGTTTTCCACAAAGGTATTTTCTCTTTTCAACCTTTTATTTTCAAAGAAAAATTTCAAATTGCGAGGACACAATTTATTGAAGGAGGGGAGAATGTAACACCCCGAGCTTCCACGATACGCTTCTCATTCAATAATGCAATAGCTTGCATTGTACGCAACTTCGAGTTCTAAAACACCGCGACTAATCAAAGTAGCCGTTATGAATAGTAATAACCACTTTTTAAAATTATAGAAACTTTATATTTCAAAATGGACTTCATTTTTGAATTCGTAATATCGAAATTATCCTAAGTTGAATTTTTTGTAACTTTCTGAGAACTTCCAATTTTTTTATGAATAGTGAAAAATACTTAAAACAACCTTTTTAATCAAAATAATTTATTGTGATAAATTATACTATTTAGTGGTTTTAAAGTATAATTAGAATATATTTTTACCATTTTATCCAATGGTGGTCATTAGAATTAATTTAACATTGAAAATGGACATAAACAATTGTCAATCATTTGATATAAATTGTTTCTTAAAAACACGCTATTTGTTCTGACAGCGGGAATTAATTATAAAATTAATTAATGCAACTTATATGTTTGGAATTTTGTAAAATAAGAATCATTTTTGAATTCGGAATATCAATTATAGCTTAGGGTGAAATTTTGGCATTATTCTGAAAAACTTCAATTTTTGATGAATAGGGAAACCACTAAGTGGTAGTTAAATAACTGATTTTTTGTTTAAATAAAATATTACCACTTCTGTGATTTGATTTTCAAAAATCCGACATACATTGTTGTCATTAATAAGTAAAATGTGGTTCAATGAAATTAAAATAATTTTTTGGTGAATAGTAACTTTTAAGTTCTTAATCGCGATTAGAGGTAATTAGTGTAGTTTAAGATACAAATAATGTTTTAATAATATGAGATGAGCATGACACTTGTACTACCTCTATTGGATGAGTAATGGCCGACCAAGACAACCCATGGGTCAACTTGGGGACCCCATGGAGCCACTTTAGTTGGAAAATGACATTAATATATGTTTATTTAATGTTAAAATTAAATTGACACAAACATGAGTTGTTTTACTAAAACAGTTTTTAAGTGGGGATACACAAGTCCAAAGTTTGATTATAAATATTCATTAGAAATCTAAAAAGATTTCCTACATCATAGTATTTTTTTATAATTTTTAGACATTAAATAAATTAAATTATTTATGACATCATGATGATGTAGCGATGACCTCATTATTTAACGATTTAAATAAAATGGGAAGATAATGAAATATCCAAGGCTTAAACTTGTCCAAATCCTATTGGATGAGGATATTTCGAACCCTTATCACCTTAGCCTCGAATTATTTAAGTGTGGGACCTCTAAAATCCGAAACTCATTTTATAATAAAGTGACTTTTCATTACTTTCCAAAAGTGCCCCTCCTCTCCACTTATAAAAGGCCCCCACCACTCCCACCTTATTCACACCTTCAAGCCATTTGGCTTGTCCAACCTCTGCCCACATACTCTACCAACATCCCTCACTTACTTTTAGAAGCCTCACATTGGGCATAACTCTTCCCAAGGAAGCCTTTGGCTCAAATCAAAAAGAGTTACCCGATTTTGAGGTAATGTCTTCTCTAATGTTGTTTTGTTTTATTTTTCTTCTCCAACCCCCTAAACGCTTTTTATTCATTTCTTTTGTAACAACAACAGTATCCTCAATATACTATTATGTTGTTATAAGAAGGATTATAGCTACACTTACACACACCTACATCTAATGGTTAACTAACATACGGTCTCTGTGGATGGCGGATTTCTGCCTCACGAAACGATGACTGTTCAATACTCATATAACACCTTCAAAGGTGGCCATTAAGATGTCACTATTTTTATATATGATATATAATATGTTTATGTTTTACTTATTCTTCTGTATTTCTCATTTATGGCATACTTTATGATTTCCATTATGGGTAAAATGCGATAATTTCATTTTAGGAAGTGCGGACTACCGCCCCCTCAAAGTGATTTGAATCGTTAATGCCATATGTGGGATGTATAAAGGATGGAGTAAATGGTATTATACACTATATTATACTGGAATTATATTATACATTTATATCATTATGATTTAGTTCTATTAAATATGAAATTGAAATGAAAGTAGCGTTCATGCGTATGTACGGCTTACCGTCTCCATGAACGGTACATTTCATTTCTTACCTCTAAATGTTACGTAATATTATAAATGAATGTATATACTGGATATATAAGATATATATGACATCTAAATCATGAATATAATTCTGGATATAATGGATATTCTACCACATGAACAACTTGTAATTATAAGAAGTTTATTGTTGACTCAAGTACCAAAGATCGACAAAACGACCGTTATTAACTTAAATAATTACATAATGTTCATAACATTGTAATAAGTGATATAAAAAGGATAATAAAATTGAAAATGGTTCTTAATAAGGTAGATATTAACTCTAGTTTATTATTCAGGAGGTTAAAGAACGGTTGAGTCAAGTCGGACACAAGGTAAGGGAACTTCTTAACCCAATTTCCATTCTTTGGGTTAATCTCCTACTTTCAAATTATGTCATGATATTATTATGTACTATCTTGTATTTTTTACTTTCTTCATGTGTACCTATAGTGAATACACATAATAGATCTATTTTATTTTAAAAATGATCTTTTAAGGACTTCGTCTCAATCTCCTTTCATTGAGGCATATTTGGTTTTATACACATCTTTCTTTTATACGGTGTATAAACCCCTTTGACTTTTACGTTTATTCAAAAGGAATCTTTTTTATACGAAGCGTTTTACTAAATGACAAAAAGGGAATGTTTTTCTTTCCGTACGTATGCGGCGACATTGACTTCTCCGCCGCCGTGACCATTATTTGAGTTTCGGCTTCCTCTACAAGCCATACCTTTTTTTTAAAAGAAAAATAAATACCATGTTTAACCTTTCTTTTATTTTGGTATTTAAAATGGTTTGGAAAGTGTTTTTATTATATCAATGTGTTGTATTGATATCTTGAGATTGAAATGTGGAAATGTTATGTTTCCTTTATGCATGTTTTATGTGATACGATTATGTTATGGTTTATGATATGTTTAAACCTATTCATATGAGGAATGCATTGGACTTAATAAGTGACGGGTGGAGCCCGCTATAGCTCCTCAATGCATCGGTAGGTCTCATGAGACAAACTAGTGTCTTGGAACGAGGCCTTGACAAAATCTTATTTGTGCTCTTGGCATGAGGCCTTGGCTACGTGGTTATGATAGTCTGGCATTATGCATTCCATCATTATGAAAGTGGTTATTGATATTGCATGTGATCATTCGACCAGTAGAATATCCATGTGAATAAGTAAATGGCATTATCTCATTTTAATTTTGCCATATTATGTTGAAGTTCATGTTTAAAAGGCTTTTGTTTTAGTTATACATTGCCTTAAATGTTAATGATTATTTATCAAAGCTTCCGCTATATTGTTATCCTTACTGAGCATCTGAGCTCACCCCTTTCAATGTTTTAATATTTTTCCAGGATGTGAAGAAGTATTTTGTGAATGACCTGGAGGGGTAGACAGAAAGGGATATGATTGTGGACTATGAAGACCATGTTATTGTAGTTTGTTTACTTTTTAATGTAATGAAAGACTTATGAATGTATCTAGTGTTTCCAAGGCTACTAAACTACTCAGTCTTTCGAGACTTGATCTTTTGTGATCATGCCAATTTTATGAAGTAATGCACCGACTCTGGGTAGCTGGGGTCGGGGCGTTACACCCAATCTTGCATAATGATGTGATAATCATGGGTATTTGAGGATTTCATCTTTAACACTCTTATGTTGAACCGTTTTGATATGTATCTTCAATATACACATGGAACATTAATTGTATCTAGTAATTCCATATATTGTTTTTTTCCAGAATGTGTCATAAAATAAGAAGAACATAGACCATTCCATTTATTTTCATTAATAAACATGAAATTATGGTCCCATGGACATATCCACCAAGTCATTCTAAGATCCAAAATTATCTATTACCTTTACCTTGAGATTTAGAAGAATTGAAATTAAAATATCCCATATATTCATGTCAATGTGAGTTACATCTAATAAATGATGTTAAAAATTGGTTTACCAATTGGAAAATCAAAGAACATACTGCACTTCTTCCAATTATAACAACTTTTAATGGAAAAATTAGTTCACTTTATATATTTCATTTTCACCTTCCTGAGTGAAAAAAATGAAATATATAAATTCATTAAGAACATCCTTTCTAGACATACATTGAGGATGATTTTCAGTCTCTATGGTATTGTTAAATCTTTGATGATCATTCCTATATGGATTCTCAATTAGAAAGAATCATTGACGTCCCATAAAACCAAAACTACGAGGATATTTCAATATTTTGGATCATATATTATTCATTTAAATATGAAATGATTGGTTTCCCTTCATGCTTCTTGAAAACATCATTGCATAAATAGGAAAATAAATGATAAACCACATAAGAGAAACCCAAATATGAAATATGTGTTTTTGACACGCATTAGGTGTGCACACCAACATTACAAAGACATTTCAAATCTTTTATTAAAGTTTGAATATATATATATATCATTATCAGGTCAAAAGGTCTAGATATGCGTATTCCCATGAAAGTGAAAGGTTTTTTCATACACATCCATGAACGAAGGCCATAAATGTGTATGAAAACTAGCCATGTGATTTGATAAGTAAGCATATGAAGAAAATTGAAACCATAACATGAAGGACCCAAACTCAAATTATGTACATCAGTTGTGAAATCTGGATATCAAGCATCAAATATCTACCATGAAAATCCATCTACAGGGTCGACCAAATCGTCATTATTTTTTTTTCTTGATATCATGCAATCACAATTTTATTGATATTTAATCAGACATGAAAAGATTATAGAATTGTTGGATTAATAGAATTTAATAATTACTTTTTTTGGATCATGAGATGGTGTTTCCTTAGCTTTTGGCATCCATTGGGATGTTCCAAATTTTATACAATCATTTCATTCAAGAATTTCCTCCCAGAATAAGATGCAATCTTTCAAGAAAGCCTGAACTTGGTATTTTCAAAATCTAAGTTCCTCCACTAAGTTCCATTCAATAGATTAGTTTTAGGGAATATCTTCATCATCCAGAAGTAAGACCTTAAAAAAGGTAAAAATACAATTGATGGTCATATTATAAAACCCATATATGGTGTTCCCATGAAACAATCTCATTAAAAATTCTAGCATTTTCGTTTTACCACATTTTCGATATACTGGAGTCGTGGTAGAGTCATTCCAAATTTTAACCCTGTGAACATCTTTATTTTCATTAGATATATCTTGTGTGATCATATCAATGTCTTCTTGGGTTGGAATCCTTTACTTCTTAACTTGAAAAATAAATTAAAACTAGTCATATAAAAAATTATCCAATAAAATCCTCTCATTTGGATCATGGGAATTTTGAGATTACATTTTCTCCACATTGTGATACCCCACATAGTAATTTATTTGAAAACTATTTTTTTATATGGTTTCTAAAATATTCCTAACTCAACCACGGATTTCCAGCATAATTATAACATGGACAGTGTATGTGACCACTATCTGAAGCATTATTAGATGAAAAATCTAAAAATATCTCCAAATTGTTTTGAAAATATATTGATATCCAATCAGTTTAATAAATCAAACTTCAATGTGTTATATAAATTTTTTATATTCCTCTTCATAAATTTAATTAAATAATATTGAATTTTAATCAAAAATATATTTATGGAAAAGAGAACTGTCCACTTTATATGAATCCATAATTGACACACTAGTCAATATGGTAATCATAATATATAAGACAAAAAACACTATATATATATATATATATAAATACAATAAATATAAATCCATGATATTGAATTCATTTATATCAATGAATAATAAATATACATAATACTAAACAAAATTGTGTATATAATTGTGGTTTTATTTTTTCACTAATTCTATCACTTTTAAAAAAATGATATATTTATTCAATAAATTCATGCATAAAAGACTATTACTTATAAGTAACCATATTCTATTTGATTAAGAATAGTTCTGGTCTTTTCTATCTATTTCTAATTAGTTTAGTTAGGGTCCATTTAGTTTGGTTGGGTTTGGTAATATTATTTGTATTAGGTCAGTGCATGCCCATTTGGGTTTTATTAAAGATTGCTCATGCCTGTTCATTTATTATCACTAAAATATAATTTATTTTTATTGGGTTCAATTTAGTTTACTTATTTTTATTTTAGTTTAGTTTGTTTTAATTTATTATAGTTTAGGTCTCTTCATGTATACTTGGGTCAGATCATGTCATTTCAATTCAATACAGTAGGTTCAGTCAAGTTAGTTCAATGATGATATAGATAGGATTGTTAGTTCAGTTAGGTTTTAGTGTGTAAAGGGTTTATAGTTTCAGTTAATTTATTTTAGATTCTAGTTATGTTGGATTATTACCATTAATTTTCTTAGGGTCTGATCAATTCCTTTTAATTTAGTTTATTTAGTAGGTTGTCATAACAAGGATTAAATTAGGAGATTATGTGAAACATAGTGGATGTGATGTTGAGTCATTGTATAAAGAAAGTTATCTCTTGGATAATTATGAGGAAACAATTAGGAATAACTATAAATTTATAGAGATCATTTTATTAAATAATTAATTATATTTCTAATCAGTGGTTACCCTCATGTAAAAATATTTGTTTAGTGTATGGAATCCAAATTGTAGTATTGGTGATCAATGATTTCATAATATGATATTTTGATGGAATAAATATGATCACAATAAGGTGTATATGTTAATTAGTTTATACGAAACTGAAGATGATATAATTTTATGTTATGTTTTTAAAGGTTTCCATCTTAGAAAAAGTTATTTTTTGATTTTTATTTATCATTTTATATTCTATTGATTAATAATGACATTAGTGGGACTCATATGGTTTTATATAGGATTATACTGGAGTCTTAATTCATCTATATATGAGTATTATTATAATCTAGGATATCTTATAGGATGTGATAGGATTACCCTTGTACATATATTCATTGACTATTTAGTCTTATCCAATAATGTGAGTGGGATTTCCATGTTAGTATACACTCCAATTATTAATCCTATTTAAAGAAATTCCCCTTTAATACACTATCCAACATTTGAGGCTTGTACAATACACAATAGAATACCCATTCTAATAGATTTTTATAATTGAAAAGGATTATTTAATATGATAATAGGATTCACCATATTGATATATAATTTTTTTATCCCAAAGGGTAATTGTTTTTAATATTATAACAATATAAAATAATTTTCATCACATCCTAAAGTTATATTAAATTTTTAATCATTTAATAAAATATTTTTGAATCTAGTGTAGATGAGGTTGAGCTGTAGGGTGTCTCCAATGGTCCCAGAATCGATACAAAACACCATATCGGTGGATGATGTCCTTATATCCTAGGATGAAACATACCCCAGTAGTATTATATATTTTCTAAAACAATTAAAAATAAAACCCAAAGTGTAATAAAATTTATTAAAAATAATATTTTCAAGATTTATCATGTATTATAGAGACATACATATTAAATATTTATTCTAATAATCATATAGCATGTATAAATCATTATATACACTGGGAATTATTATATAAAGACTAAAATTATTTCATTCTTTAGTTATAGCAATAAAAATGGGTTGTGTTTTTATAACGTCAAATCCATAATGTTGATCTACACAGAGAAGTATTCACAAGCATCTTTTGTGAACAACATTTTTCATCAAATCTTGATACATTGTTAGAATTTGTACCAGCCTATTGCTATGACTATTCAAACACCACACTAAAACTAGAAATATTACATAAAAATTAACTATATGTGATAGTGATAAGTAGAAACTCAATGAACCAACTTACCTAGATTTTTTTTGATTTCTTCAGTAGTAAATAGCCATCTATTTCCACAAAATCTTGAAAGGTACCCAACAATTAGAAGATATGATGTATTTGGAATATGCCTATTTCATATTTTGGAATAATCAAATGAAAACCGTAAGGGATGATATATTTTAGTGGATGTGGAATGAAACAAAATGTTATAGATATAAAAGAAAATATAAATCTATCCAAAAGATATAAATCCTCTCAAACTCACCAAATTGAAGTGAATGAAAAGGAATTACTTAAATGAAGGATGAATAGCCAGCCTGGAAGAAGAGGAGTGACCAGTAGGGGAAAATGAGGATAAATTTAATGATGAAGAGGGTTGGTCATGTGATGTATTTGGGGGAACTAAATTCTAATAGTCGAACATAACCATTGGGATAAAACCCCCTATACCAATGGGTTTTAAAAATAACTAGTATAAAGGAATTGGTATAGACTCCCATTCTAGTAGTGCTCCATCGAATATAACTTATATTGGCTAAAGGAATCCAATATTGTTTTTCTAGAATGGATTTGTAATCTGTTACATGATTTAATATGTGGTGTTGTTATACTTTGTGGGTTCTTGCTTACCCTTTTAATGTAATTTTGAAAAAAAATTTATTCATATAATTCTAACGTGTTAAATAGTTATTTCACATGGAAATACAAACTAAAATGAACTATGATATACTTTATTAAAATAGGACAATATGATACAATGCATGAATAATAAAAGTAAAATAACAACAAAACCTCTAGTAAATTAAATGTTAATAATTTTTTACCATAAACAAATATAGTTAAATTCCTTACATATTATTATTTTATTTAAATAATTATTTATTTATGGACTAAATTTAACAGTTAGAAGATAAATAATGAATGTAATGTGATTAAAACTATTAATAATTAAAAGGGATATTTTCAAAGCACTATATTTAAAGGTGTGTGTATTTTACCAAATAAATTCAATAGATCAATTTTGAAATATTATTACAATAATAATTAATATTTAAAAATAATATATCAACAAAATTTTAATTATAATTGATATGAAATTATATTAATAATATTTCGAGTTTAAAAGTCTAAATTTTCATTAAAATAGTTTTTCTTAATATTTTTATTTTCATTTAAATAATAAATTTATAAAAAATAGAATTTAAATATAATGAAATGAAATTAATTTTTCAATTTATAATGTAAAAATTAGATTAGTGTGAATATTTTGGATTTTTCTAAAATGATTGATTTTTAGGTAAATAAAAAATACAATTTTTATTAATACTCTAGCATTTTGACATTATCATGATCTTTGAATGACTTTAAACTTCATTAAAACATTTTTTATGGACATTAATGTCTTTAATAACCATAATTATTCTTTTTAAAACACTATTTTTAATTTATAAAACAATTTTTATCATTTTGAGCCGTATTTTATCTTTTATTTTAATGAAAAATTATATTCCATCTTTTTCATTTAATTATGATTTCATAGGGTGGAATTATGTTTTGAATTTATTATTAAGCTAAATAAATATTATTATGTTATTTATAAACTAATTAATATCATTAAAATCAACAACATAGTTTATTTTCTCACAAACATAATTTTTATGCTTAATAATTCACTGTTTCTAAAAAATTGTTTTGATGTGTTGAGTGTGCTAATAATAAAATAATTTTTTCTAAAACATTGAAAATTTATTTTTTGAAATGGTTTTATTATTTTAAAATATAACTTCTAGTTGTTTTAATATGTTTCTTCATTTTACTCATAAAAATTTGTCATTAAGGTCAAAAATATAGTTTTCTAAAAAAATGTAATTTATATTAAAAAGGCTTTAACTTAGGGAAAAAAATAAAAAATCTTAAAAATTTGTATTAAAATTAATTTTTAAGGAGTTTATTGAACAAAAAAGTTTCCCCTCCCCATTATTTTCTATGTTGTTTTACAATTTCCATGTGAAACTTGTGTTCCTTTAAAATTAATTGGTTTCTTTTTCAAAAATTCAATTCCCTCCACATATAAAATGATCCTTTAATGACCCCTTTAAGGAAACTTTAAAATTAGTTTTCTTATTGTAAATATAAATATTTTTTCTAACCCTAGATACCTCTAAAAAAATCTTAAGCTCCTTTTGTAGCTTTTAGCTCGGATTCTAGTTAGAGGTGCCCCATTATGGAAGGCCACAACACAACAGGTGTTCCTCCCCGAATGCCAGAGGCTGCTAACTATTTGTGAGGGCCTAGGGTGTGTCCATGGGGATAATATTCCATCATTGATCAAATTTTGTCATAGTGTTTTATAATAGTGGTAAATAGAAGAATTAGAATAAACAACTAGAACAAAAGATTAATAATAAACCATTCAAGATAAATAAACAAGTGGAAGATGATAATAAGTATTAGATACATAAGATGATGAACATGATTCCATGTAGCCATAAAAAAATGGTGGTAACAAAATATGGGGTAAAATTCATATACCAAATTCTATCCAAAAACAAAAAATTATAAAAGTAGTAACAACTATATATATGAGCAAAGGCTCAATTAATTTCCCCCACACTTCATCCTAGAACTCAAAATCAAGAATCAGAAGTAGGACGCTTCCATTTATCTATTCCTATAATCATGAAGTCTCCATGGGTAACAAAGTTGACATAATAAGGGTGTGATATATACTCAGTTGGATCCCACCAAATGTGTATATATTAATCAAGTCTGTGAATCATAAAATGTGCAGTGTGCCAATAATAGTTAATGGAATGAAATAAATAAAATAAAATGTGACGGTTAATGCTTTGTCCGGATACTCTCCCACCACTACCTACTTTGGAATAATTCGGATGTATCTGAACCAAGGGAACCTATAAAAATTTTGGGAGTGAACATGGCTCATACTTATAAAAGAGTCATGTGTAGACTAACCCCATATGTGTAATTTGTCTTGGATGACATGTCATAGTGACATTAGTCAAGCATTATAATAAATGTTTTATAAGTAATCACATATAAACTAGTCAATGAAACATTTTAATCAATCATGTTCATCTGGATACCATCAAAGGTGATCTATGAATGATTCCCATGTGTCACTACAGGAGCTCCTAAAAAACCCAAAAATGCAGTGCCTGTCCAAGGAGACAAAAAATGGTGTCCCTCATATCACTCTTGGAATGGGTTAAGAATAACCTCTATGCCTATACCGAGTATCTTTCATTGGGTCTAGATGAGGAATGGTAAAACCATATTTCCAATTATCCCATCCAATGTTCCTCTGATTAGTAATTGGTGTCACTCTTGGGTTTAAATAATCTTCCTGAAGTTCCCTTCCAAGGTACGCCAGGTGTGGCACCAAGTGCATCCAGTAGTTCCAACACCAAACATGGAAATCTCATTTATGGATTACTTAATTTGGGACCCATGTTTTATCCTAGACCATAATCTGGTAATTTTTAGCAACTAAGATCTCATTTCATCAATCCAAGCATAGAACGTATAATATATTAATCAATTAGGCCAATGTATTCATTTCAAACCAAACAACTATGGCCTAAAGCACAGGGCATTAAGTATAAAGCATAATTCACATGGTATATGGTATAATTAATCAACAATAATGCATACATCATAATTATTAAGGGCCCAATTCTTGTCCTACCATTCATAGTAATTTAATTCCTCAATATAGGGAATTTTTTACAAGGGGAACACACCTCAAGGGGGTGTTTAATCCACTTGAGATAAAAGGGACTTAAAAATCTAAGTGGAAAGCACACCCATTGGTGTATATCAAGTCAAGGAGATCAAAAAAAGGGTTTATTATCTACTAACTAAAATTATAATGGGCATGAAAGATCATTCAATTTATTTTATTTAACAAATTTAGTAAGAGACGGATTGGTTCGTTGTACGGAAAGATGGTTTACAATATAGAAATCAATGAAACTTAGGGAAATAATATAGATAAAATAACTTAGGTTTGTAATGATATTCATTTCATATGATGGAGCTTTAATTGATATAGAATGGTAGATATTAGAAGAATCTCCAAATACCATGAAAATGAGGAAAATGATGTATCACCTAAATTGCTCAACAATGGAGAAGAAAAACCTGAAATTGAATGCATTAGATTAAAGATATCACCATAATCTTTCCAATACACCCAATGATGAAGGAATTTGAGATCAGATGAATAAGGAATCGTAATACCATGTTAGAGAAGTGGATGTTCCCTCCTTTGTTTCTTCCTTTGGAAATGATAGGTATGAGAAGGAAATTTTGGTTAATTTTTTTTTGAGAGAAATAGGGTAATTTCACATTTAATTACTAGAGAACATAGTTTGGCTAGATAGTTGTCCAAATCGTTCACCTACCGTGCAAACCAAACTACCTATGGGAGGCACCACATGGGCTAATTTCACCATTTGGATAACCATGCGTATGTTATAAGAAACGCACTATCCCAAAACTCTAATATTTACACATAAGAGTGTGACCCTCCATGCATGGTTTTATAAAAACTGTGTGGATTCCCCTATTCATTTGGTGACTCACACTTTTTACTCACACAGTTTTCTCTAACCATGCCTTAACTGTGCGACTCAGTTTTCCTTCCCATTTTCTAGAACTCCAAGTTCGAACAAGCCTCATAATTTCCTGAACCACTCCATAGATATTTGTGACCATGATTAAAATAAAATGAGAGTATTTTAACTATAACATAAGGATCTTTACCTCCCTAAAATTCTAGGATATTACAATCTCCCCTCCTTAAGACAACTGATCCCAGATTTTCCCTTCTGAGGTTGGTAAAAAATTTTCTAAGAAAAGTTAAATCTACTACGAATGTACATCGACCTCACACTCCCAATTATAATCCTTTACATGGCCATGATTCCATATAACATGGAATAATGGAATTGACCTACTCAAAGAGCCTTCATACCCTAACCCATGATACATATTAGATGCTCCTAAAAAGTTTCATCAGCCTCCAAATCATTATCCTTGGGATCAAATATATGATATAGTTTAGCATGATACCAATGAAGCTATGATACATGGAATATGGTGTGAATGGAACAATACCACATAAGTAAATACAACTGATAGACCATTGAACCAACTCTATCAACTATCTTGAAAGGACCGAAAAAATGAGGTGATAACTTTCCCTTTCATAGAATCCTCCTATGACCTAATCTTGGAGAAACATGAAGAAAGACCATATGTCCCACCTCAAACTCCGTAGGTTGGTGGTGACAATTAGTATAATATGTTTCCTAGACTGTGCGATATCCATATGCTTTTGAATCATATTTAATTTCTCTGATGTCTCCCGAACATAATGAGGACCCAATTGTGCTACCTCACATGCCTCTAATAGTCATAGTGGTGAATAACCTAAGCTAACATAGATGACCTAACATGGATCCATGAAAATCAATTATTGGAATATTTAATTATATAAAAAAACAATAATTGGGGATTATTTTTCCAATGAACCTCCAAAATCAAGGATATATTTCTAGTTCATGTCTTCTCACACCCATATTGCATGCTCCAAATACAAGTCAGTATGATGGTGATAAGATGTAATCAAGAAAACCAGTGAACCCAATTCATTATATAGCACATACCAGAACCATGATGTAAACTGGGAATCTTATTCCAATATGATAATATAGGTAAATCCTTGAAGGCACACAATCTCTAGGATATAAAGCGTCCCACGATCATTAACTAAGAAGGTATCTTTGAAAGGTTGGAAGTGTATTTCCTTGTTCAACTTATCAAGGATCAACCTTATTTCCTCAAAAACTCAAGGGGATATCATCAATATTTTTATGAAATCCATTGTGACAACATTATATTTCCACATACGAATGGATAAAGGCCGTAGAAGTCCAAGTGTTCCGAGGTTCTCACCTATAACTTACTGATATGTGGAGCGTTGAGTGATAAAATCTATAATATTTCCCTTTATACAATTCCACCAATATTTATTATGTACATATCGGTACATCTTTTAAATACACGGGTGAACTTCCCTAATAGAGGTCTGAGATCCCCTAATTAACTCTTCTCGTATATCCACTGACACCTATACATTTCCATTATAGATTAGTGACTCATTTTCTTCAACAGCCAAATAATGTGGTGGTTTATCACCTGAGATACTCTACTTTAGGGATAGACCTTTAGAATTAGAAATCTATCTCAACTACATCTACTACAGAAGAGAGGATGTCATAATAGGAGTAATTAAAAAAGGCTTCATGAAATGTTCATAAACCTCTACGTGCATCTCATAATATAGGTCTATCAACATCCACTCAGTACTGGCCTATTGGATAGCTTGTGTTTGAGTCTTACGACTCAAGGAATTGGACACTATATTCGCCATACTGGGTGTATAATAAAACTTGAATTTGAATGATTGGATGTATTCCACCCACCACCACTGCCTTAAGTTCATGTATTACTATGTGGAGATGTATTTGGGAATTTTTTTATCTATGTAAATAAATATCCATTATCCTAATAAATAGTAACTTCAAACTTCATAAGACATAAACCATAGGTTCTTTCCCAAGGTCGTGAGTTTTTGAATTCCACTCATGTCATATCTGATATTGGGGATTATGCACTTCCACCCGATCACCCTAAAATAAAACTAATCCTAGATTGATCCCTAAATAATTAATGTAAACAGTATAACCTCAACCTTAATATGGAATAATCATGATTGGTACTGAAGTTAGTATTCCCTTTGACTCCTCAAAGATGGATCAAAAGCTTAATACTAATTGAAATTTAAACCCTTATTAGAAAAACTTGTTAAAGGAACTAGATGGTGTGAGAAATTCAGAATGAACCTCCTATAATATCAATCCATCCCCACAAACCTACTTCTATAAAATAAATTCTTGGAAAGTTCCTAGGAAACCACGATTCTTTCTTGTATTTGGGTCAACAGATGTGCTTTCTTATGAGGTGATACGTCCTAAGAGGTTAGGCGTACTAATCTAAAAGTGGATTTTACTGATCATTCCTATAAATATTGAGCTCTCTTAGTGTATTCAACAAGACCTCATGATGGTTAGCATGGTCTTTTATAGTTCAAAAATAAACTAATATGTTATATATGAAGACCACCACAAAATAATCCATGTACGGGTGGAAAACCCAATTAATCAGTGCTATAAAGACTACCGAGATGTTTGTATGGTAGATCAGCACCACTAGGTACCCTTGAAACCAGTACCAACTCTAGAACTCTATACATGGTTTTTTGATGGCCTCACATTATCTTCATGGTATCCCAACTTCAAATCAATCTTAGATAAAGTTATAATACTTTTTAAGAGGTAAAAAAAGTCATCTATATTTGGAATTGGATATTGGTTTTTAACCGTAAGCTGGTTCAACCCACAGAAATCCTTGCACAACCCCAGGGATCCATCCGACCTCTTGGAAAAAAGGATGGGTGAACCCCATGGTGATGTACTAGGTTGTATAAAACCTTTTCAATCTAGGTCTTCCAACTACTTCTTGAGTTCCTAGATCTATGTAGGTTCTATCCTATAAGGAGGAATGGACACTGATGTTCCACTTGGTACTAGATCAATGGTGAAATACACCTCTCTCATAAGCATCAATCTAGAGAAATAATCAGGGAAGACATCCATGAAATGATCCTCAATAGGGGAATTATACAAATGAAATTCCATGATTTAAATTAAAAAGGCTGACCATGTTGGATATCACATTACCCAACCAGTATACTTGGGTCTAGATCAACTGGTTTGTACATCCCATTCAACCTTATGAATATATGTTCTTCCTTACGATGACGTGAAAGAAACCCTCCAATGATTACAACCTATATGGGTGAAATAAGGAACTAGTTATTCCATAATAAGAATTTTTTCAATGTAGTTCATATTAATGATGAAGAAATTAAAGAAGAAATGATACCCACCCATATCTAGGGGAACATCTTGCTCTATCATATTCCCTTTGATAAGACCTCTAAAAGTGTGTTGAGGGAAATAACACCACATGAGTACAATATATCTAATATGAGAACTTCAATAATCCCAGAATATACAAAAGAGTGTGATTCTCCTATATCAAAGAGGGAAGAAACTAAAGTAGTGTCTACTAAAATAGGACCTCATACATTAGATAGACCCTGAATCTACTCCTCAGGAATAGGATATAGTAAATATATATTCCATAAACTCTGACCGTAAGGTGAAACCGGACTATCCTGAGTAGGTCTACACTACAAGTGCTAAGCCTCAGATGTAATATTAGCTCAGTCATGACCACCCCCATCCCGATCATCCATTAGAAGTCTAACTCCTAGATTGAAATGAAGTCGTGGATCTTGTACCTGAAATTGGTGTCAGTATAGATTCCCTATAATCGGTGGTTGGAGGAAAGGATCAGTAGAATCGATTAAGGTGATCCATCCTTCCACAATATATAATCTCAATTAGGTTTATCATTCACTATTGATTCTTATGGACTGACCTTCCAGAATGGTGGCAAAACACACAACTGTTAGTGTCCATCATTTACCTGGTTCTCTCTCCATGTGCACCCTTGAAATGGTGCATTTGGCTACTAGATGAAAAATCACCCTACCTGGAAACTGAACTTCCTTGTCTCACATTTGAATATTACTTTTGGTTCAATTATATAATGTGGTCTTGGTTAACTATCTCTCAAATGGAATTCAAATATAATACACTCACCTATAATCAAAAAATATACATGATCTCCTCCTCTAATAATATCATAGTCTCCAAATTGTCAATGGTTATAATTAGAGAAAAATGATAATGCTTGGTAAATTGAGAAGAATAATCTAACATTGTCCTATCACATGGTTGAAGATTCATAAATTCCCTATAACTATTCATTCATTCCACTTACTAGAAGAAGTGATCATAGAAGCCTATTTGGAAGTCTTCCCAGACCATAACCAGATGATGATCTTCCTATGATATGATATTCCACACAATCATTGAAGAGTCACATAGAATGCATATAGTGAGAATGACCCTCATCAGTAGAGGCATCTCTATATGGTCAAATATTGACAACATGAACTCTATCCATGTATCAGCTGACTGAGGTCTGCCCCCTCCAAGAAGGGGGAGGATGCAACTACTGAAACTCCTGAGTCATCTATTCTATAGTAAGTTAAGGTCATGGATCACATTTTATTGAATCAATGAACTAGAAGAAAATCTCAAATAATTGAGAATCAACACCCAATGAAAATTCCACAGGAGGTTCCTGAGTTGGCACTATAGCAGGTGATATTGGTTGATCAGAGGCCACCACCATTAGAGTATCATTTCCACAACTTTATTAGCGTACGACATAAGAAATTCATAGTTGAAATTTTTTACAATTTCCAATCACACTCTTTAGAAAAGATTCAATAATAGATTGGAAAAGTTGTAAAATAATTTGCCTACCCAAATCCTTCCTACGAAAATGTTACACCTCCATGCAACCTAATTCCATGTATAGGAGATAAGAAAGAGTCACATAAGGATTATAGGAGATACAACCCACTTCCAACTACTAAGGTCATGTCACATCAAGGTCTATTTCTACATAGGAGAGGATCTGATATATGGAGTGTCAATTGTAATGTATATAGGAAAACACCACTTACTTTTGCATTGGCATCCAATTTAACTTTAACCATTTTATTTTAAAAAAATTTAATTATTGGTGTTCATTATTTTTTATTTAGTTATAGGTATCCCAATCCAGTTAATTGCAACAAAAATTATAAATGTATATGGAACATAAACTTATAAAGTGAATTTTTCATGTCATGTAACTATGACCTAGATTTTAAGTCTAGTATCAGGATATAAGAGGTCATTCATAGTTATTTGATTGAATGTAATACCATTAAAAATTTATAAAAGTACCCGCCTCTTATACTGTCATTATAATTCATCAATCAAACAATATAATATGGAATAATTGGTTAATTGAGGTGTCACCATCAATCAGCATGGGTAAAGATCGTTTACATTGATGTAGGCTCTTAAATTAATCCAATTATGTTACTCCTTCATGAAAAAAATAGCACATTACAAAAGAAAGAAAAACTCACAAAAATCCCATTAAATACATGCAATGCACACATAAATATAGATATAGAATTACATATAATATATCAGTTTATTTACTATGGTGCCTATTATTTTTCATAATTGATACACCCTCATAAAATTGGAAAAAATTAGAAGGTATCACATAATAATAATATCTAAAAAAACAACCAACCAATGCAAGTGTGTCTCCCAAGGGTTAAATCTAGAAACCATAATAGATGTAACCACTAATAGAATTAACCCAACCCAAGTAAATTGGATTCCTGTATATGTGTGATAGCTAATCCTAGACATAATATCATTACAAAACTCTATTACATCATATTCTCTTATATAATAAAAAATAGTAAGACAAAAGAAAAAAATGGATGATCTAATACAACTTTTTAGCATCCATACCTAGGAGCCACTTAGCGGTGCCCCAGGACATTGGGTCACAAGAACTAAAGAGTGCCTCCCCAAATTTCATATGTTTCTGAATTTCAATGGGGGACTAGGGCATGTTATTGGGGAGACTTTTCCTTCATTGATCTGTGTTTAACACATCAGTGTATCATAGTGATAAGCAGTGTAATCCGAATAAAAAACAACACTAGAAGAATAATAATAAACCATTCAAGTGAAACAAACAAGTGGAAGCTGATAATAAATATTAGATAGAAATAATAACGAACATGGTGTCATGTAGATATGAAAAAATTGTGGGAGAAAAACACAGGGGATACAAGCATTTTCCACATGCTATACATAAATTAAAAAGTCTAGAAGCTATAACTACTAGCGTCACTAGAAAAGTTTAGTACCTTTACCCCGCACTCCATCATAGAATTGAAAATCAAGCATTAGAAATTGTTGTCTTCCTTTAATATATTCCTACAATCATGAAGTTTTTTAGGTTCCAAAGATATCCCAATAAAGGTGTGATATATATTCATTTGGACACCACTAATGGTTTATAGATCAATCGAGTCTATGAAATATAAAATTATCATTGTGATAATAATAATAAATTAAAAGAGATAAAAAAAATAAAACATAATGGTTTAGGATCCATCCATATACTTGATCTCCACAATCTACTTTGGCCTAAGACTGATGTCCCTAAATCAAAGGAACCTATAAAAATATGATAAGGAGTGTACATGGGTTATCATAAATTAATAATCATCCAACCATAGGAATGTGATTTGACTTGGTGGATGAATCTCTAAGATATTAGTCAATAATTATCCTAAATTAACAATAAGGAATCACATATTTAGTAGGTAAGGAAACCATTGAGTACAATATGGGAATCCTGAGACCATCCAAGGTGATCCATATTGGAATACTAAGTTTCACTACATGAGATCATGAAATACCCAATACCATAGAGCTTTTATTAGGAGACCCACAAAAGGTGTCCCTCAAATCACTCTCAGCATGGTTTAATAATAACCTCTAGGCCATTACCATGTGTCTCACTAAGGGGCTGAGTATCACTCGATGCATGATATGACCATATTTCCAAGAAGCCCCTCCAAGATTCCCCCTATGGAACCCGTGTCATTCCGAGGTATAAATAATTCACCCAGGGAGCCTATCCAAGGAAATCCATGTGTTGTTCATTTCTTTTACAACAATTCCAACACCGACCACTACAATCCCATCCATGGGGTCCTTATTTCAGGACCCGTGTTCACTCCCGGCTCCTATGTAGGTAAGGTTTAGCAACTAAGATCACATGTCACCAATATAGGAATAAAATATACAACATATTAATAGAGAAGGGAAATGCATTAATTCCAAGCTAAAAAAATATGGAATAAAGAACAAGGAATTAAGAATAATGCAAAATTCATAAGGAATATGGTATAAGTAATCAATCATAAAGAATAATGCTTAAGGGCATAATTCATGTCACACATTTCATCTTAATTCAATTAATTTATTTAAGGGATTTATTACAAGGTAAACACACCAAAAGGTGGTGTTTTAAAAACATTATATAAATTGGAGTTATGCCAATTAGAGGAAATCACATGCATTAGGGTGTCTTAAGTGAAGGAAATAAACCCAAGGGCTGACTCACCTCTCACAAGAGTTGTAACAGGAATAAAAAATAATTTAATTTAATTTATTTAGAAATTTTAGGAATCATCATAAATATACAGCGCTTTGAACACTATTTTACAGTATCGACAGATATGAAAACTAGGTAAAGATTCTTGAACATCTACCTTTGGATCAAAAAAATCTCCAAATCCAGTTCCAACCATAGATTTGATGTACAATGAGAGATATCATAAGAATCTCCAAATTCCACTAAAATGGATAAAATTAGGCCACACCTAAATAACACAATATAAGATATGGGAAACTTGTAATAAAATGTAGATTATTACAGATCCCACCTTAATCTTCCCAATTCACCTGATATAAAAGTAATCAGATTTAGGATAAATAATGAATGAAAATCTATAAGTGGAGAAGAGGACGATATATCCTATGTCCTGCCCACTGGAAATGATGGGGGAGGAGATATAAGTTTGGGTTAAAAAAATTTCTAGATCAAAAGGGCCATTTACCCTATAATTAATGAGTCACATGGTTGGAAAATTGTGTTCCAACCATACACCCCACACTTTCTAAGGGGGACCTCTCATGGGCTCTACACACAGTTTGGCTAACTATGAACAAGTCATGTGAATCCCACTTTACCGATCATTTGAAATTTTTATATAGGTGTATGAACCTATACAAAATGTTTCATAAAAACCATGAGGCTTCACATGTGCAGTTGTTGAACAACAAGATTGAGTTTCATGGTCAACACTATTCACGTGCTAACTGTGAAGCTTTGTCTGACTTCCCATTTTCTAGGACTCTGGGCTTCGAACAACCCATGAACTTTCTCAGACTAGTCCTCAGCTATTATAGCCCACTATTAACACAAAAATAAGATGATTTAAATTATAACATAAGGATATGTATCTCTCCCAAAATCTTGGAATCTATACCTTGATCTAAGGAATGGTCTTAAATCCTCCCTTTTATAGAGGTACTCCAAGAGGATTTTCAAACACTAATTTCGAGTAATAATAAATTATTAAATAGTTTCTTCTCTATATTTCTCCTAAAAATAAATTTATACCACTATAATATAATAAAATATGCATTATTAATATACTAAATTGTTATTATGTTAATTTTTAACCATTATCTACCCTTTCCCTTTCTGTTAAAATATGGGAACATCATTCATTTGATAGTGTGAAATATTGCTTCCATGATATGAAATTTTCCAATTTTCGATACCTAATTGCATGGAAGGTTCTAAAAAGGTATATACTGAATAAATATTTTACTTATAATATTATTGTTAATTAAAAATTATAAATCATTCTCTTCTCCTCTTCCATTATATAAAAAACGAAAATATCAACCACGTGTAAATGCGAACCACCGCCTCCATAATGTGACATATTGTATTTTTGATCACCAACCTAATTATATCGTTATAAAATTTTATTTATATCATTACTATGGTTTTAAAAATATAATACATTTCCTAACCTTTTATAGTTATATGGAAAATGAAGACATTATGCATGTGTCTGTGCACCTCAACTAAGTGATGTATTTCATTTAATATATCTAAAGTGTTTTATTATTTATATGAGTCACTTAATTATAATTTAAAACCTTAATAAAATTTAAATAATAACTTTATTCATCTTTAAAAATGATATTGGGTCAACAAAATAACTTTCTAAACCATACACACCCATCAATTACAACATGATCTTATTTTGGTCGGTTTAACCACTAACATAAACAATGATATAACTTTATAAAATAGGTTCATATGAGAATTTATCAAATTTTATCAATGTGTATATTGGGTTTTTTATGGATTTTGATATTTCATTTTAATATTTTACTTGTTATTAATATACCACCGTCCAATTGTTAAAATTATCCAATACAACCACGTCACTGATTTTATATCGAAAGAAATTAAATAAACATCTCATAGAATGAGATTTAAAATTTAAAAATCCTTATAAAAAATCAATTAAATCAACTTAAATAATATAGGAATGATGAAATTTATATGAATGAGTGTGGATCAACATCAAAATTGTAAATCTTGTGTAGAGTTATAAAAATTAGAAAAATTAGATGATAAAAATAAAATTCAATAGAGTATTAAATGTATAATAAATAATAATAATTTAAGAGTGTAAAGGCAAATATATATGAATAAATTTATAGGATAATATATTATTAGTGTCATAGTTTTTATATTAAAAGTTAGTGGATATTCAAACTAGAGAGAATACAAGGAAAATGGTTTCTCATCTCTATTTTCTTCTTTGAGGATTATTCCAAATCGACCACATATTTCATTTTGTGTGGTGTATATAATACCCATGGAATTATTTTTATATAAATTTTTATTATTTTTAAAAGGATTATATATCCATATCAATTTATTTATTTCTAGGACTTCTGGTTCCACTAATACTGAAGTTGTGAGTTTTTCATCACCAATCTCATTTTAAAAATGAGGTTTATTTTTAATAATAATCCATATGGGGAATTTGTATGAATTTTCTCACTAAAATCCCAAATTTTTTATTCTACTTTAGCTATTATTTTTTTCTTATATGACATCTCCAAATTTCATTTGACTTGGTGGATAATTTACCCAAGGTGATACATAGAAGTTTAACTGAACCCACCTCTTCCTTTTTGTTTGGGAATATTACTCCACTTTATGAACTATTATGTTATAGATGTGCTTATACATGATTAAATTACTTATTAAGATTAATTATATTTTTAAATTACTTTATAAATATTTTAAAATAAATGTTTTACATTTTCCATATTTCTAATTTAAAAAAAAATATCTTTTTTAATGTTTTCTATGTGAATAAATTCTTTCACCATTATGAGTTTTTTATTTAAAAAGATCTATGTTTATATAATGAAAAAAATTTAGAATTTTTTTTTAATATTTATTTTTTAAATAATATAAAATATCATTTCTTTTTTAAAAGTTATTATTTTTTATTTTTAAAATGTGAATTCTAACTTCTAAATACTAATTTTCAAGGCCCCATTTTTGATGATTATTTTTAAAAGTAAATGTTTTAAAGATTTTTAAACATCACTTTTATTGAAGAATTAATTTATTTTTTAGGGATTAATAATTGATATTTATTTCAAAAGAAATATTTTTAAGATCCCTTATTTTAATCTCTAAGAAATTTTTATTTTTTAATGTGATTCATAGTTTATTCTTTTTAAAATGTTATTTTAATATGTTTTATAAATACTCGTCTAGTATTCTCTTAAATTTTGAACTTTAAATCTACAATATTTTTCTATTTGAGATTTATGGTTTATAAATAACCTAATATATTTTTTATGTTATATTACTTCTGGGTGGCTAAATTTTTGGTATCAATAGATCTACTTCTCATATAACATTAAGTGATAACATTTCGAAATGATTTGAAACCCATTTTCTTTTCTTGATTTTTCATGAAACGATTAATGAAAGATATCTTATAGAACACATATGTATAACTATTGATGAGTGGGGTTATATATCACATTCTTATGGATTGTTTTATGTTTTATATCTCATGATATTAAATATGGGACATAGGTTGTTAGCCCATGTCTAAGAGCATACAAAGTTTTTAATCCCATGCCCATGTGGGCACACAATTGGATATCCCATGCCCAAGTGGGTGCATATATTGTTTTCCGAATCCCATAAGGGTAAATTGGTTGTTATTACAATCCCATGAACTTACACAAGTTTTTATACCTAACCAAATATTTTATTAGAATCTAGTAGTGATTCATCAACCATTATATTATGGGAATCACATCCCGTTGCTTGCTCTACCATGTAATGGCAATGGGAAGTGAATCCTAATCCTCTATTTTATGATTTATAAGATTATGTATGCGACACATTTAAATGTTTTGAATTATAATATCATTTCATTTGATTATGTCCTATGATTTTATCTGATCCTTGATATATGTCTTATGATTCGTGTTTATTTTGGTATGATTTCCAAATATTATATTCTAGACATTGATTATGTTCTCATACCCAAATATTTATCATATTCTCACTAATGGAAATCAATTAATATCTATTATCTTTATTCTTACTAATTAATTAAGCTCACACATTTTTTTATATTTCGATTCCACATGTTAGGTAGATGTGTATAACATATAATGAGTTTAGAAACCAGTTTAGAGTGATTAAATTATAGAGAAATGTTCATATTTATAGTAAAATAATTTTGTTATACAGATTATCCTAAAATATTAAAAAACACTCTTTATAGGGGTAGTGTGATATTTGTGAGATTTAATTTTAAAAATATTAAAATAATGTGTAATATATGAAAATTTATTTTGGGAAATCACAGTTTGTATTGAAGAATGTTTAAAAATATGTGCTATTAAAACATTACACAAGAGTGTGGGTGAAAGGTGCCGCATTCATATGCCTGAATTAATATATTATTATGATTATTAATGTTTAAATATGTAAATAGGTTTGAATTAAAGAAATTGGTGGTCATGGGGGTTTCTCCCCCATTGATTTTCTCTCCCTCACTATCTCTCTTTTGTCGATGGTTGATCAGGTGTTAGAATGGTATTTGTTTTTATGAAAATGGGTTTTTGTTATTAAAAATGAGGTTAGAGTTATGATTAAATTATTATTTTTATATTTATTTTTAATTTTTTTGGGTTACAAATGGTTTCATTGAATTTATTCCACTTTCATTAGATTCATACTATGGAAGGTAATATAACCATTTATTTAAATTTTTTGGATTCTATTACATATGAAGTTATTAATACTAAATCATTTTTGATTTAAATAATATTTTTAATTTTTAGATGCATGTATTTATGGAGAACTAGACATTGGGGACCTAAATAGGTGTCTCATGTTTCTAATTTATTATAATTAAATTCACATATCCTGTATTAAAAAACATAGATGTTTCATCATAGGTGGAATTATTTTCAAACATCCATACAATGTAGTTTCCTCGTGAAACTATAGAGTATGTTATGTTATGGTAATTGAGAAATTGACTAAAAAACCTATATTTTCATGATAAAATTTTCAAAGGATATTACAGATAGGATTATAATTCTATACTGGGAAAAATTATTTTTGGACTATCCTCAAAGGTAGTTTCTTATTGATCCTTCATTAGGTTTTCATTAGAGATAATAACTAAATGGGAATCTTAGGTACCTTATTTTCTCAAGAAAGTAAATTGAGTCTAGTTAGAAATAGGTATATATTTTTCAACGGGTAGAATTAATTTTTTACTGATTTTATTGGTGGTTAAAAAATGAGCCTTAATTGGAGATTTGAAGGAGTTTTGTGCAAACCATTTTTTTTTGGATATTTAGTTTATTGTAAATAAATTCATGACCTTTATGAGAACTGATTTAGTCATAAAAAATGAGGTATAATGACTATTAGATCAATTGGTGGGGGTCCACATTGGGTGTTGATAATGTTTTTTATTACACTATTAAGAGTGTTTATTTTTTATAAATTTAATGGTGATATATATAAATTAATAAGAGTTTGAGAATTATACAATGTAAATAGGGTTTATGTTTTGGTATTTTAGGGATAAAATATTTGATGTTTATTCCCCTTGGAGTGTTTGTGTAACACCCAATCCATTCCACCAAAACAGAACCCACGCTGGGACACTATAATGCCTCATGTATGCCTCCCCTTTTTCTTGATTCTACTGACTAGAGGATTGGTCCTATCAATGTCATGGGATGAAAATTACCCCAACATAAACCCAAGGGTTCATGCCCAAATTCAATAATTTTTTTTCATAACCCTTCCACATACCCGACATACCAAAAATATCTTTAGACATCAACCGAGAGACAATATGACATCTATAGTTCTATATAGAAAGATGTAAAGAGTATATATGATGCATAAAAAATATCATATTAGAAAACAAAGATTAATAAATAAATAATAAATCATAAATAATTCATTTATGGGGATGAAATGGATGGATTTTCTAGGAAAATAAATTGGATTTCTATCCAGATATCTAATAATTCTATTAATATGAACATCTTGTCAATATGGTCTTAATAATAATTGAATGTAAATTCAATTTCCTCCCTAACTCATTCAAATAATTGACATACTCAATCCTTAACCTTCGAAAATTACTAAATATATTCCCCATGTCCATATCCTAGGGATACTTGAATGGAGAGAGAAACTAAGGATAATACTCACATACATTGAATCCCATTCCATTTATAAGGGTATGGGGTGAGTCCAACCACCAAATTTGTTCAAAATTTCCTCAAAAATATTTATTGTTACTACAATCATTGGTATTTGAATTAAATATATATATATAAATGGTGAAATAATTTCCATTTATAACGCCCACCCAGAAATGTACCACAGAGTACACATACAGTCATACAAGTCTAGTCATCTTGTGCTAACTAGTACACTGTAACACCTGAACTTAACTTATTCAATTACATTTTAGATAGAAGGTGTTTTCTCATTCCATAAACCAACCCATACCCAAAAAAATTGATGGGTACTGACTAAAAGAACATTTAGACCACACATCAAGACATAAAGTGGGGAATTGTCCCAACCTCAACCCACCGCTTGAAGTTACATGGAGCAGTCTTACATCTATGATATTGAACCTATACCTCATCACATGAGAAAGGTCCAACACCTATGTGTCATGTCCAATCATGACCCATTCCCCCCATGTTTTTCATCAACTCATCACTAGTGTAGTAGTCCATTAGATACTAGTCTCACATTATAAAAAAAAATTCTAAGCTTATCTTGACCCTCCAAGGGTAATATCATGGCCATCGTTGACCAATTGACAGTTTGATTCCAAAACAACGTTTTCATTGGGGTATCTATTGAATAAATTTTACCAAGAAACAATGGTCAAAACAAGTAATCACCACTAGGAAGTACATCATGCTTGAAGGCTTTGAAAAACTTATGGAATCACTATCACTTGGTCAAACATACCAAAATCATTCCAATACATGAAAATCTACATTCCATTAAAGTCAATACAAATAGAACCTTTTTAGAATAATTTCTTAAGGAATTATATTTTGCTTTATAAAAACTAGTTAATTGTCCAAAAACCCTTCCAACCATTATTTTAGACGACTCATTTAAATTTTAAAATATCTTTTTAAACCCTATTAAACAAATTAACCATTTTCCCAAAAATTATCATTTTAAAAACCATATTTTAAAATATATTCCAAAAATGAAATAAAATTTCTTCCCAAAACCAACAGAAGCCTACAAAACAATTATACTAAGGTCCACCAGAACACGTTAGACCAATGTCACACTTCTAAACCACTTAGTGGGTAATTGGTTCTATGTTGAATTTTGGGATAAAATTTTCCCATCACAACCTTATGGTAAAACTCTCACAAGAAAAACAGAATATAGGTAGACAACACTAATGAGGAACACTAATATAAGACAAATATTTAAACAAAAGAAATTTTATGGTCAGTGCCCCTACCTCAACTGTTGATCCGATAAATAAATATAATCCCCTACCGGCCTCCACTGAGTATATGAGAACATGTTTCATCCATAAACACTGTTAAATTTATTATGAAAAAAATTGAAACAAAAATCCCAAAATGACATATTCAATTAAAAATTCACAAGGTTTTCTAATGATGCTATAATTTTTATCATTTGGGTGAGGTCAAATACCAGTTATCATTAAACGCTAGAAATAAAAAATCACATTTAAAAATCCATAATTAATGGATATTTTTACCCATATTCATCCAACACATAGAGGAATCCAATAATATGATATGACTCATGTTAAGTGATGAAATATAGCCTGTTTATGACATACTGGGACTCCCTCTACAAGTATTATAAAGATGTCTTGTCCAAAAAATTATTTCACAATTATCTTGGGAAATCATTCCTTTTGAACCCATAATGGATACAAAATGAATAAAATGAAAGATGAATAATGAAATAGGGAAATTATGAGAAATTTACCCAAAATTATCCATAAACATAACTAAGAGGACTCCAAAACTGAAGGGAATGAAGAATAGAGTAATGTTTTCAGTCTCCCCTATTATCATGATGTCAATGTTGAGAAACCAGATGTTTTTTATATTTTAGAAACCCCCATCCATTTTAAATAATTTGTTCGTTATGATTTTGAGTGTGAACATAAGTCTTATCTAGGAATAGCAAAATGTTACTCTTTTTTGTTTTATCAACCCCAACAACCCTGAAACATCTTTCTAAACCTTCAAGACACCACCATAGAAGGAAACTTCCCCAAAAACACCTGTTTGAAATGTTTAAAGACTTAGATACCAAGGTCAAGGCCCAGTTCTAAAAAATAACCATCCTTTAAATGAAAAATGTTATATTAACTTGGGAATATCTAATCCATAACAAGGTATGTCATTACTAACATCCCACAATAATTATTATCCCCATTGAGAATTACTAGTATTCCTCTATTCATGATCATTGACATACCATAGGTGTAAACTCATATCTAACACTCTACATTTCTACTCCAAATCCCTAACATTCTTTTATTGTGATAATATTAAAAATATTTTTGGAACCACTAGAATTACTTGTAATACTTAGTTTTATCCTTTAAACTCATCAAATACATATTAAATGATTCTTCCATAGTGGTTTCCAACTAACTATATACTATTATTAACAAAACTCTAGTTAGTACATTCACAGATGACTTGTCCCAGAAACACTTTGCCTGAACTGTCACCTCATCACCATATTAACAAACTATGATTCCCTTAATCTAGATATAACATCACATAATTAAAACATCCACACTATGGTACAACCTAGAAACCGAGTTTAATTCCTCATCAAATTCCGTAAATGAATACGTCCACCATCGTACTTTATCGAGAGTATTGACACATTCCTAAAATGATTCTACCTCAGATCACTTCAACTATAACCTCAAGCTCAATGATAGAAAAACACATCCAAACACTAATTACAACTCCATAAATATAAAAATACTTCATTAATCATCACATTTGAATATCTAATGTTTTATTCCCCACATAACCAAATATATGGGTTCTTTTTTGAAAAATTTATTTTCCGACCCTCACTTCTGAGACTCCTCATAAATATGTCCATAAATTTTGAATAGATGAACGAGAGGTTATAAAATCACTTATATCCAATTTATCCATTGTATAAAAAAATTATTACACACTTCGAGAAGAAACATCACCACATTTCCTCACAAGATTTAACTCTTGAATCATGAAATGAACTATGGTTAAACATTTAAATATGTCACAAATCATGTTTTACCCCATTAATTATTTTCAAAATCTTGAAATCTTTTACTAGTGTACGAAATACAAAACACCCTTGACCAAGCACCGAGATGGTTCTCAACTACACCCATCTAATTTGATGAAATTGAAGAGTGAACAACAAAATCATCTTGAGGATTATGGTTACCTACTACATAATGACTTTATATCAATGAAAAATTCTAACTAGTGGTGATCCAAACTATATGAATTTACAATGAAAAAAATAATTCACCTTGTCCCCATTATAGAACCACAAAAACAGAAATTATGTGTATAATACATGAAACCTTCAACACCCATCTAGATAATAGATCCTAACTTAAAAACCTACAATCTCTCTAAAAGAAACTCCTGATAACATCCATCTTGATACCACTGGAAGAATCATCACAAAACATCAATGACATACCCATTTAATACACAAGAAACCATTGGGTCACTCTCACTAAACCACCAAAGACCTAGCCATCTAGTCCAAACATGCATTCATTTCTCTCTACTCACTATACCAATCACCATGAAAATATGATATACCCTCACTCAATGGTTTCCTAGTAAACATGACTCAAAATAAAAGAACACATTTCAAGCATCCCAGTTGTAACGACCCAAGCATTCATTAATGAAAATTTCTCTTGGTCAAATGAAATGACTTATTATTTAAAATGGATATATAAAAAATATAAACCTCCTTGGTTTTATGGTTTTTTATTTTAAAATACCATTTATAATTGTGACCATTTCTAATATAGCAGTTGAATAGTGACCATAGTATTAGTATAAATATAGGGCCTTAAAAAATCCAATTTATTCAGAAAAAGGAAGCGATGACCTCATCCAGTATAACTGCCGCATACAAAGACAATTTATCGGATCTCAAAAATGAGTTTTCTTCCTTGGCCTTCTCTCTTGACCAATCCTAATCTATGATTCAACATGTTAATATTTAATAGAACTGCCTAAAGGAGAAGAAGAAGTTAATAGAGATTACCACCCTACCATTGTTATCTAATCCTCCTCAAGAGTCTGTCACCATCACAGACCTTATCCTTCAGTCATTTTTGGGTGTTATAAGGGGTTATATAAGAATACCCTAGAACTATTTTCATGTGAATTATTTTTCTATAGAATAAATAATATACATTCATTTTATTCTCGTTACTTTGAAAATTGTTTTTAAAGCACAAATAGTACTTTTAGTTAATATTTAATTAAGTAATCTATTTTGATGAATTAATGGATTTGTGAATTAAATAACATTTCAATAAAATTGTATTACTAAATTAATATTTAAATATAAATTATTGTATAATTTTTAGAAATAGAAGTGTAATTTTTATTATGGTTTGAAATCTATTTTTGAAAAAACCCATGAATTTTCGATAAATGTCGGTTTTTATTTTAAAATTAAATAGTAAAATATTTATAAAATTATTTAGATCTAATAAATATTATTTTTTTAACCAGGATGTTGAAATTATCCAATATTTAATTTTTCATAATTTTCTGAGACAATCGAATTTTTGTGTAAAAATTAAATACTTTTTAAATATATAATGTATTTTATGACATCATAATGACCCAATAGTGATGTAATAAAATAATATAAATTATATGTTTGGACAATATATTTTATATCATTAAAAAATGTAATTTTATATTGGTTTTAATAATTTTATGGGGACTTAGTGAACCCTCCAGGACTTATAAAACATTTTAACTTTTTAAATTGATTTCTTTGAGAGTCTGAATCAACTCCACATAGTCAAGCCTAATATTTTAATAATTTTATCCATTGACCTTATAAAATAATTTTTTCCAGTCCCATTTTTCAAAAAACATGGGAAAAAAACCATGGGTTGGTTTGTGGTTTTGATTAGTTTAATGTGTAGTGTCTAAATCCTAAATAATAAAGAATTCCCTCTCTTTTCCAATATAAACCCACCCAAGATCCCACTTCCTCTTCACTCATTGCCTTTGGTGATTGTCCAACCTTTTCCCTCCTCTCTCTATAATTCTCCCAAGGATCCCCAAGATCCCAATAAGCTTCTCCCAATCCCCTCCCAAGCCTTTGGGATCACTCTTCCAAGTAAGTGATTTCTTTCTTTCTCATTTTTGTCCAAATTTATTTTTATTTATGCACCAATTTTTTCAATTAAAAATGTTGGGGTATGATTTCAAAGCTCCCCCATACTAGCCTCCTTATGTTCTAATTATTAGGGACCTATTTCTCTCTCATTAATTTCTATCATGTACTCTGGTTACCATGCTGAAATTCCGTATGGAATTTCTCTCTTCACATTTACATTCAAGAAATTCATTTGTATTATGAATCTAAATTCCATTACATATGTTAGAACATATATCTATATTACCCCATTAATTTCAATTTCATGTAAATATGATGAGACACCCCTTTCTCTATCATCGACCTTTTTTTATGAATTCTTATGTCACATCATTATGCTGCCGAAATTGAACCACGATTTTCCAAGACAAAGTCGTTGTGTAGTGAATACCATGTCTATTTCTCTATAAAGGGTATTAAAATTTATGAATATTTAGATATTGATTATAGATTTCATGTATGAATTATAAATTTCTTTATCATGGAATACATTACGATGTTTAATGAATCCATTTTATATGATCCATGTGGAAAACTTATGCATAAAGTGAAATGATTAAGAAGGGTGCGCCTAGATTGCACTCCAATGCATTGGGTAAAGATAAGTATCATGATATATCAAGTGAAATTAGGGTTTAATCATGATGATTCAAGTGAAACTAGGGTTTAATCATGCTCCATTTGTAATGATCCTTGGCTCATGCTAATATCATGTTAAATGTTGCTACCACATTTCCATGTTATGATAATCATGCTATATCTTTCCTTTATGTTCATGTCTCTCTTATGATCCATTGATATGCCTATTTATAACATTTATTTTATTCTTCACGTGATTCCTTTTTTACAACCTTACTAGTCTTTATAGATCGCCATTTTCTTATGCATGTCCTTAGGTTATCCCATGCAATACTATGTATGAAGTAATGTGTGTGGTCATGTAAAAGAAGTTTTCTATAAAGATGTGTATTTCATGTTTTATGTTTTTATGTAATAATCCTAAGCACCAAATACACTAGAAAATATTGATCTTAATTTATTTATCAATGTACAGTTTTATTTAATAAAACATGTTTAATTTTGAAATAAAGAGGAGGGTTGTTATACCAGTTAACACAAACAATACACAAAAATATGAGAAAATTGGTTTCCATAGGAACTATTTTGTTGTAGTTAAGAATGAATTCCCAAAACATTTTACAATCACAAATATAGACAAGAGTTTTTAA
This sequence comes from Viscum album, assembly GCA_963277665.1. Classification (NCBI taxonomy): domain Eukaryota; kingdom Viridiplantae; phylum Streptophyta; class Magnoliopsida; order Santalales; family Viscaceae; genus Viscum; species Viscum album. Next base: position 1,890,537,619 of record OY728122.1, on the reverse strand, counting down.
ATATCCCTTGGAATCCAAGGGATTTCACAAAAATACTAAAATTTCCAAAAACCCTAACTTTTTGGGAGCTTTCCCAAAAACCAATCATGTTTTCAAAAATCCATTTGTAAAATAATGTTCACAAAAAATTTGAAGAACAATTGAAAAAAACTTTTAAATTTTCTTTTCAAAAAAAATAAAAAATCCCAACCCACTTTGAAACCCCCACCTCCACAAGACATTTTTTATAGAACCATCTCATAAAACCATTTTATACAAACCTCATTAAATAATATGAGTTTTTATTTTCTAATATGGGTCTTCCTCAAATTCCAACAATCAAAAAAAATTTCCCTATAACAGCCAAATTTTCACATTCATAATAAAACAACCAATTCCATTGTATCCAATTTTATACAATCACCCATTATAATATATGTGAAAAAAATACCATTTATATTATAATATGATTCAATTAATATGGTTATGACTATGAATTAGGTTAAAAAAACACCCATATGTGTGTATACCATGACCCTAACCCACCACTATCTTGGTGTATGAATAATCCATTGGTGCCTATATGAGTCCTATGAATAATTTATAGACACATTTTTCTCATATTGGATTATCAATTCAAACCGATGCCTCACTCACCTTAGAGTTCTAAGTCCCAAAATTAATGATCCCTAGAAAAATTGAGTTTCAATTGATGTCATGCTATCCAGGCATGCTACTAGTATATATCCAAACTCACAAAACCCATATCCACCTCTAAATAAACTATTCCATCCCAATAAATGTTCTGATGTGATTTTTGTGATGCCTTGATTTGAGGTACACAAATGGAACCTGTATGGGGATGATACAATACCTTTAGTGTGCCTCCTTTAATAGTAAACACTTCCAACTAGTATAAAGGCCCTAATATAGTTATGGGGATAATATGATCTCAAAATAAACCCAAGGGTTATTCTCCAATTTAAGTATTCTTTGAATAACCCATGTGTATATCAGACATTCAGAAAATACACGTAGACATATATTTGGATCTAATAGGGCCCCCTTAAGACAGAATAGAATGCATTAAATAGTTTATCTGATAAATAAACCATATAAGAGGTACAATATTAGATAAATAAATAAATTAGGAATTATAAATAAATCATTTTAGGTAAATATATTTCTATAAGTTCCTTAAAAATAAATGGATCATTTGGACAAATATCATACCAGTCCAATAATTTGAACAAATAGAAGATAAGAGATGAATGATAACTAAAAGTAATTCAAATGGACTCCCATACTATATCACTTAGATTCTATACCAAATCATTATCCTTCATTACCTACTAAACCTAAAACCTATGTGAATATTCAAGTGATACTTGAGTCCAAAGAGAAAACATTAATTCTAACTAAATATATTGAAACCTAGTCATGTAAGTAGGCATGGGTGAGTTCAATGGCCGAGTAGAACCCCCAATGACTCAACAATATCAATTTATAATATGATTAGGTGGAATTTCATAACATACAAATATAACGAGTTTATTCATGTAAATAAGGCACAACCACACTGAAATATAACACCCAACATATATATAATCATACAAATCATCTTTTTGTATACTAAATAGAATACCATGACACCAGACCTATCATGATTTGACCCCGTTTTGGATTGAAGGAGTCACATCATTTCCTAATATGACCCATATCCAAATACACAAGGTAGGATTTGAATCAAAATTATTTCCAAACCACACCCAAATACTAAGTGTGGGTGTTATCTAAACCTCAATCCAATACCCAATGGAATAAGGAACATGCATACGTCTATGATCCTGGACTCATCCCTTATCACTTAAGGAAGGTCCAATGTTAATGTGTCACATAAATCCACATATCATACCTTGTGGTGGTCCAAAAACCAAGAATAGTCAGACATATTCACCTATAACATGAGCCAATCCACTCATAGTGTGGTCTAATTCATGCACATCAACCCAATCCTTGCACGATATTTTCCTCGACCCAATACCCAATAAAGAGGTTATCGAAGTCGTACTAAGTTATCCTTAAAGATTCAAGGGAGGTTACATCAAGAACACTAATCATCCCGATATACTCTAGGGATGTCACACAAGTACCCACAGGTAATGGTAAATATGGAACATAGACTGTGTTATAATAGACCTACTCACCACTAGGGAAATAGTCCTACAAAACCCAGTCTAATGTTTCAAAGACATTATATATCCATTTTTAACCTTCATGGGGTATTCCATATAAATTAAGAATAACTATATCTTTGATACCAAAAAAGGTAACCATTGGTCTAAAAAGAAACATTCCATGTAAGCACAATTAGGAAGTACATGAAGCACACGTTCTTCAAAAAACATTTCGCATTACCCACACAATGTTAAATGGATGAAAAATGCTCAAAGGCAAGCCAATATGGGTTTCCTTTAAACCAATAAAAATTAAAATTTTAGAACCAATTCAAATGTAATTGTATTCCTCCTCCCTTATTCTATAACATTGGAGACAAACCCACCAAAATATTTATTACGAAACAATATTTCTTTTTTTAAATAGCTTTTAAAACCCATGTATGAGATCTTCCCTTTTTACTACAATCCATATTAACCATGTAACGACACATGTACTACTAAAATAAATAATTTTCCTAAATTATTGATATATTTTAATTATATATTTATATTTTAATTCATTATAATAATATTAATTATTTTTTACTAAAAATGAAAATTATTTATTTCTAACCAAATTGGGTATTCATGCATTATATGGTTTTATTTAAAATGAATTATTAAAAATTAATGTTTTTTTCATTTTAAAAAATGATATTGGTTTTTTTAAATTCCCAAGTCATAATGTTATTAGGATTAATTTTGTAGAATTTTCTAGAATTTTTGATTTTTCAATAAATAGTGAAAAAATAGATTTTTCTAAAATGGTCTTTTCTTTTCAAGTAATTATGAACTATAATTCAATTTTGGGTTAGTTTTAAAATTTAATAATTAAATTATTATTAATAATTATAAAATAAAGTTTATTTTAATAAAAATTTTGCTTGAACTTGGTATAAAAATATTTTTATACATAAATTTCATTTTTATGAAAAATTGTTTTCTATTGGACTTTTCATTTTTAATTTTAAATTAAATTCTACAATTTTTTTGAATTAAATTTGATAAATTGGAATATATATTTTTAATAATAATAATTGATATTAGGTAACTAGTTTAACATAAATTTTGGTAATAATGAATATTAAAAATAGAAAAAACTAGTTCCCATGGTAACAGTTAAATCATGGTTTTAGAGGTTAAAATATTAAAGATAAGGGATAAAATGACATAAATAAATTTTATAAAACAAAATATATGGAAATATTTAGACCCTATCCCATTTCATATATTTAAATGGTTCGTTTTTGAGCCATTTTTATTTTTTAGAAGATTAATAAATTGCAGTCTTTTCAAAAATTCCATCTGTGTCCCCTCCCCCTCTTATTAAAGGAAACCCCATATTCTATCCACTAAACACACATAAAATAGATTTTTTGATTATAAAATACCAACCAAAATAACCTAATTAAATTCATAAATATGTATTTGTGGTATTGGTTTGATCATAAAACCAAATTAGGAAGTATTTAATTATAAACCCAAAGAGGTTGTTTGGAGAAGCAGTGTAGTTATAAATCAAGAATTTTAATTAGATTAATTATTAAACCTCTATAAAATATTATTCAAACATTATGAAATAATAAAATATTTAACATCTTTATAATATTATGTTATTATGTAAATGTAAAAACTTATATCCATATTGTATTCCATTAAATTGGAAATTACGGAATCGTTTATGTGTATGGTGGACTAACACCCCTCAAAATGATGTAATTCATTTTTATTCACCACCTCTCTTGGAGTGTTAAATTGATAGACTTAATGTATATATACGATATTCATGAAATTATTATCATTATTTAAATATAATATATCATCTATTTTCTTGAATTTCCATTCATTAAGAAAGGATAACTTCATTCACACGTGAGTGTGGATTACTACCTCCATGAAGTGATCTGATTCATTTTCCATAAACTCATAACATGGGTAGTATATATATGTTTCTATAAAGAGATAATATCATATTAATGATATAATAATTATTATATATAGTTCAAATGATACTTACCATCCTTCCCACATTCTATTTGAAAAATAAAATTGTTACTCATGCATACGCATTACCTACCATCTCAATGATTGAAACCCAATACATTTCTCATAACCATATTTCATGGATTGTTATAAAATTATAATTAATTTATTAAAATTATAAGACTATAATGATTAATATTATATATATAATTTAATAATGGTCATTTTGAACACATTCAATATAATGAATTCATTTTGAAGTTATTAACCGAACATCATCAAAACAACCTATGTGGAAATAACCATTTAAGTATTTAAATATATCATTAAAATAAATAAAATAAATGGTTTAAAGATAAGGTTTAATTTTTTTTTAATTTCAATAATAAATAAACCAAATGATATATTTTTATGATAAATGTGTTAATGTATATATATAACGAGTTTAGACTCGAGGTATGGTATTTTGACTCAATTTCTATTCATTGAGTCATGTTTTAATGTTGTAAACCTAATTTTATTTTTATGGGGAATAGGCCACCACTTTACATTTTATATCATAAATCCTTCATTTGTCATGGTATTTTATGTAACAATTCATATAAATCTATCTAAGGGGTTTTTATTCTGATGTTAACAAAGAGGTAAGGGTTTTCATAAATAAAATTTATTTCATTGAGTTATATCACTTCTTTATTGGGAATATTATTCTAGGATTTTGTGTAAAATGACCTTTTATTGATTTATATTGTATTTAAACATTTTTGGGGATTTAATTTTATTTAACACAATCTCTATATTTAATAATTATCAATTAAATGAGATGATCTTTTTCAAGGTTATTTGTTTCAAATTATCCTTCTTTGGGACAAAAATTTATATTATTCATCAATCTTATTTCATTATGTGTATATAATACCCATCTTAAATTTTATATCCTAAATATCCTCATTTTCATGATATTTACAGTTTCATTTGATGTTATTCTTTCATAGGGATTACGATTCAAAATTTATTAAAGTGGTTATGGGTTTAGGTTTGAATAACAATTTAATAAGGATTTTTTATGATTGAATTTTCATTGAGGAAATTATGTGATCCTTGTCTAATAAATACCATTAATATTTTTTTTCCTCTTCTTATCTTTAAAAATTTCATGTGTTAAAACCATTTACTCTCTTTCGTACTCAAAATGGTTCATAAAATGTTTTTAAGAATATACAACCTTATTTTCTCCAATTTTGGATAGAAAAACATTTTATTTAATATTAGACTTTTATAAAAGTTTATATATAATATTTTAGACAATTATTCAATAATTTATTAATGAAATATTTTTCCATGTTTAAATTATTAAAATTTTTAAAGATAATATTCTTATCATTTTATAGACAAGGTACTTTTTACTGAAGTTGTGAACAAAATATATATTTTAATTATTATTCCGTGAATAAAATTTCCCTATTTCATGAGTTATAAATTCTTCTAATTGTCACTTACAAGTTTCCTTGGACCATTTCAAATAATATTTTTCCTAATAAACTAAAATATTTTATTTTTTTAGAGTGATTTTAAAATTGGAAAGGGAATATTCTTCATGATTGTGATTGTTGATCTATTACTGAATTTCTATTCATTAATGACATCAAGACTTTGTTTTAATTATGACCAACTAGGGATATTTTCTAGTGATTAACTATTTATTTTTTATTTTTATTGATTATATATCAACCCTAGCCATTTAAAAATATCATTACATGATTTTATGCTTAAAAATATATCATATTACGTGCTATGGATTGTGACGTCTAGTGTATTTGAAGACTAGGTACATAAAACTGAAAAAATGAGACTAAATAAAACATTTCTCTCTTTAGACTTCATAAATATATCCTTTGTTTTATTATGAACATAAAACTTCATAGGATAACCTGGGGATTAAATGAACAAAGGGATAAACTAAACAGACAGTAAGGGAATAAGCATAGCAATAAAGCTTTATCACATGGGTTTTTAGGCATTGCATAATGATATAAAAAGGAATAGAACATGTGAAATGATAACATATAAACATGAGATAATAATATTATGGAGTCATAATAATGTGGTAGAAATTTAAAACATGACATTAGTATTAGTCAAGGCTCATTGCACATAGAGGAGCATAAGTCAAGGTTAACCACCATGGTTGTTACACATGGTAGCACATGTCAATTCTAGTCCCTAGGACCGTTGCACATAAAATCTCATGAGAATAAACTTTAAGCAATTAATTGGAGCTCTATCGGGGTGAACCCATCATAAAATGTTCATGAATATGCTTTCTGAATATAGAATCATACATAATCAATCATACATAAACATAAGTCTACCCAGGGAAATAATTGGGTATTATAATTATGTCATAAATAAAATTGAATGGGAATGTTATACAAGTGCCCATGAAAGAAAGATATTAAAAAATAAATGGAAATTAATAAAAATGTATCATTGTAAGTTATGTCAATCATAATCACCAACATGTAACAAGATTATTTAAATTTTTTTTGAATTAAAACATTTTAGTGTGGTATTAAGGAGAATACTAAGGGACATTTAACATAGAAAATGGAAAAATATTTTACCTAAAAATAGAAGTTATCCCAAAATAGTTTCATAATAAAAATACTGGTTTTATAAAAACAGTGGTGTCTTAAGACACATGATAGAGTGTACTTGAAATTGGGTAGGAATTCGAGAAGTTCCCTTGAAACGAGTCGGCTTATCGAGATGATTTGAGGGGGGAATCATTAAAAAAATGTAAATCCTTAAAATATAATGGATCATGAAATAGGTTTTTAGATAATATAATTAACATTCAGAATATGTGCATAGAAATAATAGATAATTTAATTTTTTTAAAAATTATGATGGAGGAACCCAATGGAATAATGGGGGTTCGGGTAGAATTCCTTACCTTAAGTCTGATAGTATCATTCCCTTGTTCTTAATGTTCTGGATAACCTAATTACATTAATTGATTAATATTTACATAACCTCTTATTAATTAAATTGATTTTTTATTTCCTTATTAAGTTCATTCATGATTTTTTTTGATGGGTTAAGTAGTTCAATTTCGTTGATTGGGAGTGTTTGTTTCCATGTTTTTCAGGATTGGTTTACATATATACATGGAAGGATAAAAATGTAAGATGATAATGGTTATATAGAATTGATTTTTTAGGTTATTAGTGAACCTAAAAAATATTAAATTTTCATAAAATTCATTTTTTTGGTTTTTAGTGAAGATGAATTATTATATAAAATTTTTATAATAACCCTTTGGGTTAAATGTCTATTTTTGATCACATCAGACAAATTTTGATATATAAATTAACATCATGTGTTCAAAAGATTCCATAACCTTAAATTATACATTATACACATACTATATTCTGGTTTTACTATCGAAGTGGTTTCCTGACCATAATTGAGGATGATATTTGAAATTGAAAACCCAATGTCCTTGAATGGGATAAATTAACACATATTGGATAGTGTTTTAATTTTTAGTATAAAAGGAGGGGAAATGAGAGATAATGGTTAATTATTAAATTATCATAACAATACTCCATTACATTTATGTTACTGTATTTATCATAACATTTGGATTAAGGGAGCTGAGGAAAGAAAAAGAAAGAACAAAACATGAAAGAAAATAAAAGAAATGAAAAGAGAAATTTACCTCTGGAATATAACTTCCTTGATAAGCTCTTTAGGGGAGGGATTCGTTCTTCTGAAGAGACCAAGGGCTAATTTATTTGGGTGAGGTGATTAGGGAAATATTTTAGTATAATTTAGACAAAGCACGAGGCTTGATAGGAATAAAGAGAAGAGGTAAAGAGAGGTGGTATTTGTAGTGGAGGAGAGGAGGAGTTTCCCATTATTTTAATCGTTAGTTTAATATTTTTTATCGATAATATGAATAGACATGAATCTTTTTAAAAATAATATAAATATGCACATGTGTGTTCAAAAAAATTTCCATTTACATCATTCATGACTCAAGCATGATACATAAATTTATGTATTTGCAATTATCGTATATTATCTTATTTTACTCTTCATAAAAATTCATGAATTTCAGAAAAATATCAAAAACTCACCCTAACCATTTATCAATGATTATTATAAAAAAATTACTCCATTTAATGTAAATAATTTTATTAATATGGGAAATTTAATTTTTAAATAAAATAATAATTTACTTGAAAAATACACATTTTAAAATCACAACTGATTTTATAATACATTGAAAAATGAACCAGGGCTCATAAAAATTTCCAATAATCGTAAGACTTAAAAATAATAATTTATGAATAATTTTTATGAAAAATAATTCTATTTTTTAAAATTATTAAATTATTCGTAAACTTTTAATTATATATTTATGACTTATAAAAATACCAACACTATCATATTGTCACTTATAAGATGGATAAATTTTATTTATACTTTCATTGGTAATTTTACTATTTACTTGGCCGATTTAATATTTATAAGGGTCATATTACGATTCATAAGGGTAAAATTGCTATTCATAAGGGTTAGTTACTATTCACAAAAAAAAATTAAGTTTGTCTTATCGGACTCTAACCATCTTACTGATTGAAACCATGTATATTAGATTTTCAAAATTCCAATAACAAAAGTGAAAATATTATGTTGAAAGGCCACATATTACTTAATTAGTACTTCATTGTGTTGAGATTTCATGTGATTATATGACATAATTATAATAAGGGAATGTCCATTGATTTAACTTCGGGTAGTTATATTAGTCCCCCCTATGCTATTCTACCCATGACATTTGGTTTTAAATTCTAATCCATAAACTGGCGCATGTAATTTTTCTTTATTTTCACCTCAAGTTCCAATGTTTCCTATTGGTAATTTTGGTTCCACCATAGTACATTGATCAGGTTTTTAGTCTTGTTACGTAGAACATTATCTCTACGATCCAATATCTTCATGGGCTACCCCTCGTAAGAAAGATAATTTTCCAACTATACCACCTCTGAAGACATTAGATGTTAAGGATTTGGTCTGTAGTTTCTTAAGAAGGGTAAAGGGAATAAAACATACTTTAGACCTGGCAGGTGGAAGTTCTAGTCAATAGGTCACAACTCTAACACAATCATGAATCTTGAAGGGGATGATATACTTGAGACTTAGATTTCCTTTATTCTGAAAACTCATAACCTTCTTCCATGGAGATATGCAGGGGAATACCATGTCTCCAACTATGGACTAAATGTCCCATCAAAGATTGTCAACATAAATATTCTTTCAAATTTGGGCTGCCTTGAAGTACTACTGAATGGTTTTCACCTTTTCCTCTATTTCATCGACCATTTTAGGTCCTAACAGCTTATGTTCACTGACTTCATCCCAACATGCCGGTGTTCTACACCTTTTCAAATAAAAGTATTAATATGGTCCCATTCAGATGCTTGAGTGGAAGATATTAATGTAAGAGAATTTTACTAGTGGAAGATGTTGGTCCCATCCTCCATTTAAGTCCAAGTGACACACACTAAAAATTCCTTCTACTGTATGAATAGTTCACTTACATTATACATCGGATTGAGGATGATATGTCATACTGATGTTTAGTTTAGTTCTTAGATAATGTTAGAGACTTTCCAGAACATAGAGGTTATTTTCAGATCTTTATTGGATTAAATATATAGTGGTACACCATACATCCTTACAACATATTTGATATATATTTGTGCATGTTTATCCAATGAGAAGTCCTCTCAAATTGAGATAAAGTGATCTATAATTGTAAGATAATCCATAATGACCCATATAGCATTGTTTCCTCTAGATGTCCTTTTATGTCTAGTGAGAAATACATGGTGATGTTCTCCCACATCCATGTTGGTATGGGTAGTGGTTATATCTTCCACATAGACTTCTATCTTTCAGCCTTAAATTATTGACATACAAGGAAATTTGATGTCTATTCAACAATCTTCTTCTTCATATTGTCACACAAAAATTTCTCTTGGTGATTTCGATACATATTTTTGCATCTTTTATGAGTAGAGAAGGTTGATCTATGTGTGTCATTTAAAATATCCTTCTTAATATATTTATTGTATAGTAAATTTAATTGGGACCCAAATCTTACAAATCCTTACTTATCAATCATGAACTCATAGGATTTCCCATTTCTAATAGCTTCCACCTTTTTCCAAATTTCCATATATTTTCTTTGAGCATCCTTTATTTTCCCTATGAGGGATGGATGGGAAATCATTTGAGAAAGGATTGATGATTTTCCTCTCTTAATTATATCAATGTCCATCCTATTGAAATATAAGAATATTGGATCCTTTTGAATTCTCAATATTGATAAGGATGTATGATCATTTCTACTTAGGGAATCCACCACCTTATTTGCCTTATCGGGATGGTAGTGGATTGAGGACTTGTAATCCTTGATGATCTCTAACCATCTTCATTAGTTCATGTTACACTCTTTCTGTGATAATATATATTTGAGACTCTTGAGATCAGTATATATCTCAGACTTCACCCCACAGAGATAATTACACCACATTTTCTATGAAAATATCAATGCCACTATCCCCAGATCATGTGCAGGATAGTTTTGATCATGGATTTTTAGATATCTTGAATTTTAGGCTATCACTTTATCATTTTTCCTCACCACATAGCCTAAGACCATCTTTGAAGCGTCAATATACCCCAAAAAGAGTTCTCCACTTATGGGAAGTGTGAGTACTAGCGTAGTGATAAGCCTTTTTTTCATCTCCTAAAATATTTCCTCACATTCGTGAGTCCAGAAGAACTACATTCCCTTCCATGTTAGGTTAATCATTGTTTTTGAAAATTGTTTGAAGTTCTTCACAAATATTTAATAATACACAGATAGACCTAGAAAGCTACATATCTCTATTACAGATATTATCCCAAGCCATTATTCAATTACCTTTTTTGGAAGGGTCTATAGATACCCCTTAAATGGTGATTACAATCCCCTAGAATGATACTTCCTCTATCCATAACATGTATTTACACTAATTTTTATATAGTTTCTACCTTCAAAATGTCTTTAGCACAGTATTAAAATTACCTTTGTGTTCTTCCTTTCTCTTGGATTATATCTAAATATTATTGATAATGAATACTAATAATTTTTCAAGGTAACATCAAAAGAAATTATTCATTAAATCCATGTTTGTTGTTGGAGAATTAGTGATTCCGAAGAGAATCACAATGAACTCATAGTGTCCATACCTCATTTGAACGGCAGTATTGGCAATATCTTCCTTACCCACCTTCAATTGGTGATATCATGACCGAAGGTCCACCATATGGACATAACTGGCCCGAAAAATTTGATCTAAGAAGTCATATATCTAGGGAAAGAGATACATGTTGTTTATCATATTTTTATTGATCTCATGATAATTAATGTTGAGGTGAATTTATCCAGTCTTCTTCTTGACAAATAGGATTGGTGCACCCCATAGAGAAGCAATCTGGCATATAAAACCCTTGTCCAGATTCCCTTATAACTAGTTATTTTTCTCTTCCAGCGCAACTATGGAAATTCGATAAGGTGTATTTGATATAGGTAGAGAACTAAGAATAAGTTCAATTGAAAACTCAAACTCTTATTCAAGAGGAAGGCTAGATTATTATTCAAGTAAAGGATTAGTGTAATCCCTCATGATAGGAATATCTTTGATAAGTATCAACTCCTTTGTCCCAGTCATTTGATCTAGAAATGATTTCTCATAAGGTAGTAATATCCACACATAATAAAATGAAACTAAATGAGATTCATCTTCCTCCATACACTTGTAATGAATTGGAGGATGATTTGGGAAGTGAAGAGTGGTCTCCCTTTCATGATAGTTGCTATTGGATTTCTATAAAGATATACAATCCATCCCCAAGATAACATAAAACTCCAATAAAGGTACTATGACAAGATTTTCTAGGAGGTTCATTCCCCAAAAATTTAGTTAGGAGAAGTTATAAACCATGGATGCAATAATAACACCATATGAAATTATCATAGATAACTTAACTGTTGTAACCATGGTTGTTCTATGCATGAATTAGAGTTTGGTTTTTGTTTTTTTGTCAATCCTCAGAGGAAGTTCAAAATGTGTGCCAGTAAAGTGATCATACAGTTCAAGCAGACAACAGTATTGATGGTGGCTCTATTCTCCAGTGTTGGCCAAATTTTTGTACCTAAAAATCGAAAAATGAAGACATAGGTTGTTGGCAAGAGGAGGTGCACACAAAAAGTAGGTGGTGTACGAAATAAAGGATGCTTGCACAAAAAATGGTGTCATGCATAAAAAACAATGGCATGTGTGAAAAACAGCATGGCGCGCGGAAAAATAGAGTGGTGCATGAAAAATAGCAAGGTGCACAAAATAGTAGAGTGATGTTTTTATTACAAATAGTGTTTCAGAATTAGAACATTAAAAAATGGAAAAGGCATGGGTTGCGCGAAAATTGTGGAGATGTGCACGAAAAAAGATTCCTTCATGAAAAGTATTGCGCGCCGAATGAGAGGTTTTTCGCGCCAAGATGGGTTTTGTGCTCGGGGGTCTGAAATGCCTATAAATAAGAGGTGACCCCCTACATTCCATACGGTTGGAAACTCAGAAATGATATGATGTATGATGTGTGTAAAAGGTTCACGTAAAGGGATTTGCATGAAAAATTGAGGGTTGCGGAAAAGATTTTGGCTCGTGCGAAAAAATTTAGAGTTACGTGAAAAATTCCAAGTTGCGAAAAAAAATTCAAAGTTGTGCGAAAAATTACATCTTGCGTGAAAAAGGTGAATTTGTGCAGAAAACTTCTGGTTGCATGTAAAACTTGATGGTGCACAAAATTTTCAGTGAAACCAATTTGCACATTTATGATTATCCGGTTCAGTGATTCAGTGCATTCATGTTCATCATTAACAGTCTTCAATGTAACAAGATTCTCGTGATAAGCAGAGGAAAAGACTTTAATGCGAATATATTAAAGATACCTTCACATCTATAAACTGGCTGGGACTTCATCAAAAGCAGCGAGACTGGGGGAGTCAACGAGAGTGACCTGAGGGATGCAGTGGTATATCCCTGAATAGTTGTAAAGGTAGTGAGCTTAGGACAGAGTGACTCTTCCCAACCCATTGTAATCCACAACTAGTGAAGAATAGTGGAATTTGGTACGACTGAAAACCTGTCGGCATATGCTCATTGAACGTAGAACTTAGTGGTGAACCAAGTAAAAAGTGTGGTGTCATCTCTTTGCATGTGAACACTTTATTACTTCTCATATCCATCATACAGTTTAAACTAGTTCCTACCAACGTGGGAACATGATCCATCAGTTTAAAAGAAAAAGTTGAAACCTTGATTCACCCATCCCCTCTCAGGGTGTCTTAGGGTCCTTCAAGTGGTATCAGAGGGAGGTGGCTGGTGTTTAATCTGTCTTATACCACCGTGGAAAATTCAGCCAGTGTTAGGGGAGTTCTCCACTTTGATGTAAGTAACTTTCATATTTTGAAAAACAAAATTAGAAATCATATTAGATCCCTTGGAATGGATTTTATTTTTTCTACTATGCAAGGTATACATGTTACAGATCCAACAGGGCTGGCTATGACTGACGTAGATAGGAAATTTTTTGATGTTGATGCTAAAGCACATAATGCTCTCACCGGAGCCCTTTTTGATGAGATCTATCTAAAAGTGATGAGTTCCACCTCATCAAATTCGATGTGGGATAAACATGAAGATATTTATGAAGGAGATGGAAAAGTGAAGGAGACGAAACTACAAGTCCTGCATAATAGGTTTGATGATCTGAGGATGCATCCGGATGAGAATGCAGACTCCTTCTTCAATCGAATTACTGAAGTGGTTGGAGAAATTAGGGGTCTAGGTGAAGAAATCAAAGATGTGTACATTGTGAAGAAAATATTGAGAATACTTCCACCACTGTAAAATGAAAAGGTTTCAGCCCTTGAGGAATGAGATCTTTCTAAACTTTTTCTGGATGATCTACTGAGAAGCTTGATGGCATATCAAATGGGAGTCAAACCAGAAGATGCTACGACTTGGGTGAGCAAGGAAATGGCGTTCAAATCCATTGAGAAACTGAAAAATCTCAAAATATAGTAGTGTCGAATATTATGAGGAAAAATAAATTCTTTCTCTCATTATAAAGAAGTTCCAAAAGGGAAAAGGTAAATTCAATGGGAAGTTACCTCTAGCTTGCTTTCGTTGTGGAAAATATGATCACATTGCCTCTCAGTGTTCAAGAAATATTGATGATGAGAATAACGATACTGAAAACATTGAGAAGCCACAAAAAAGGTTTTTTAAAAGGGAGACTTCAGATCAAGAAAGAAAGTACCAAAGAAGAGTTTTGCTTGTAAAGAGGATGAATATGATAATGAAATCTGTGATGAAGAAGAAAAATAATTTAAAACTGGGAAGCATGCTTCTGTGATGTCCACTGATGAAAAATCCTAAGATACTAGTGGAAAAAATCAGTTGACAACTAGTGAAAATTCCAAGTTGCAACTTAAGGATGCTGTTAGTAATCTTAAGATTAAAAGTAAGAGTTTCAATAAATGGAAATAAATTTTAGAAGAATCAACTGAATATGTTGATCAAATTGAAGGTGAATTTGAACGACTGGAAGAATTGGTGAGATTACACTCTAAAATAATTGAAATCAATGAAGATGTAGTGGATCTGAAGCTGAAAATTGAAGATAATGAAAAGGTCACTGATGACCTCACGCTCAAACTAGAGGAAAATTCCAAGACTACTGAGCGTCTTGAGGAGGAAGTTGTTACTATTAGGAGTAAACCTGAAAAAGATTCATTTTCAAAAGAATCAAGGAAGAAAATATAGTTTGGAAGGTTCTCATTTGCAGAGCTGTTGGAGAGAGAAAAACATGGCTCTAATGGAGTTGAAAATATTTTAAATGATCAGAGACCAGAATACATGGGAAATAGTGGAATTATTTGTGAGGTAGATTCATCATATGCTACAAAAAAAGGTAACAAAAAAAGGCATGCTGAAAGTGGGTGATGTGGAAAATTCATATGAAGTGCTGAAACTAAAACCCACAATTCAACATGAAAGAAGAAAATAAGATTATCCTCAAGCCTCCTTGAAAAAGGGGCCCTCAAACTATTATCACAATGAAGAAGGAATGAGGATAAATAGATGTGAGAAGACATTTCCTCTCAGGAAGTGTATGTTCTGTGGATATTTAGGCCATACCATGTCTTTTTATGAAGAGGCAAGAAGCTATTTGAATGGAGAAGATATGGGAGTTCAATGAAGGATAATAAATTCATATCATAATTCTTTTAGAAGAAACAATTTATATGGATATTGTTTTCTTTGTTATAACTTTGTTCATAAGGATGTTAATTTCAGGCAGAGAAGGGACATGGACACCTCATACCGGATTTCAAGACAAGTCAAATCTTGTCAACAGGATAGTGTTTCTCTTAAAAATTGGTTTTCTCCTATCGAAGAGTACTTTGACTATGAAGAACCAATGTACATATACGAGATAATTGAAAATCCATCCATGCTCTATACTCAATCCAATGTCTCATGGAAAGAAAGGAAGAAAATTGAGAAATCCAACCATGCAGAGGTGGCCCTCAGAGCTACAAAAAGAAAAAGTACCTTGATTCTAGATAGCGGTTGTTCATCTCATATGAAAGGTAATGCTAGCCTGTTAATAGATATCAAAAGGAAGGTTGATGTTAGAGTATGATTTGGTAATGATGGAGCTCTAAAAGTCAATGGTAGTGGGAGTACTGAATTATCTAATGGAGATCTAACGAATACTAATATCCATTATGTATATGTACTAATTCATAGTCTACTCCACGTGAGTCAACTTTGTGACTCGGGACTTATAGTTACTTTTAATCAGAAAGCCTGAAATATCATGGGAAATATAGGCAATTCACTTATGAAGGGATGCAGAAAAAAGGCAACTTGTGTCAGGTTTATTGTAAAGAAAATGTTTGTTACATGACTGTTGAAGAAGAAAAAAATTTGTGGCATCGGAGACTGGGAAACATCAATCAACCAGACATGGAGAAAATATAAAATTTTGGATTGTCATGGACATTACCAACCTGAAGCGTGAGCATGAAATGTCTTATGATGCTTGCCTTCATGAAAAGATGGTCTGCAGTTCATATCGACCAAAGAAGAAACTGGTATCTCATCTTCTTAATCTAATTCATACAGATGTATACGGGCGGATAAATGTTGTCGGAACTCATAGAGAAAGGTACTTTTTCATTTTCATAGTTTATTACAGTAGAATGATATGTGTAATGTTCATTCACAGGAAACGACACGTGCTTGACTAGATGAAAACATATCGGCAAATTGTCGAGAATGATACTGGACGATTAATCAAAGTGTTGCGATTTGAAAGCAGAGGGGAATACACATCCATTGAATTTGAAAACTATCTAGAGAAATATGGGTTACAACATGAGGTAGCAGTAGTGAAAACTCCACAAAAAATGGATTTTTTGAATGTATGAATCGACATGTGAACAACATGGCATGAACTATGCTGATTGAGTGTCATATTCCATGACATTACTAGAAAGAGGTTTTTTAAGCTGAAGTGTATATTCAAAATCGAATAGGAATTTATATGGGTGATACCAAGACACCATATGAATTGTAGCATGGAAGGAATCCCTCTTTGAAATATTTTCATGTTTTTGGAAGTAAATGCTTCATCTGGAAAAAAGAAGAAAATCAAGGGAAGAATGGTGAAACTGCAGATAAATAAATTTTCCTTGGATAATCAATGAACAGAAAAGCATACAAGCGTTTCAAAAAGATATTAGGAAGGATTGTGGAAAGAAATGATGTGAGGATAATTGAAGAGAAAACCAAAAATGCTTCAAGGATGTCATATGCTGATGTGATAGAAAGTCAGGAAGAAAGTGAACACGGAGAAAATTCAAATATAGAAATAGAGAAAGCTATACAAAACACTCAGCAGTCACTTTATGATGTTGAATCAGAAGAAGAATCTGATGAAGAAACCGTGGATAGAAAGAATGCAACTGAACCACACAAGAGAAATTGTAGAGCTGAGATTGATCCATCTAACATAATTGGGGACAGAAGTGCACCCACACAAACAAGGAGGATGAGGAATAACACGCAATCTACATTTCTATCAGCTATGGAGCCATCCACATTTGAAGAATCTGCAAAGGATGAATTATGGGTGAAAGATATGAATGAAGAGTTAGATCAGATTGACAAGAATCAGACATGGGATCCTCCAGATACCCCAAGGTCACAATGTGATTGGTACAAAATGGATCTTCAAGAACAATTTTGATGAGCATGGAAATGTTATTAGAAACAAGGCACGACTGGTATGTAAAAGATACTCCTAGATTGAATGTGTTGATGTTGAAGAAACCATTGCTCCATTGGCTAGAATGGAGTCAATCGGTCTTTTCATTACCATGGAACTCCAAAGAGGATATAAAGCATATCAAATGGATGTCGAGATAGAATTTCTGAATGGTGTACTCGAAGAAGAAGTCTACATTGATCAACCAGTGGGTTTCTTCTTGGTATTTATGATACAAAAGTTTTAAAACTAAATAATGCTCTATATGGTTTGAAGCAGGCACCACGAGCATGGTATTACCGGCTGGACTCTTATCTTAAGAAGATGAAATTCAAAGGAGGAGGAGTAGATCACAATCTATATGTAAAACATTCTCCAAAAGATCAGTTCATGGTTATAGTCTACGTTGATGACATTATATTTGGTGGCAGTAGGTAGAAATCAATGGATGAATTTTCCAATAACATGAAATCATAATTTAAAATGTATATGATTCGGGAGCTCACATATTTCATGGGGCTGCAGGTTATTCAAAAGAAGGATTAAACATTCATTTCTTAGGAAGAGTATGTAAGAGAGCTACTGAAGAAGTTTAATATATAGGACTCCAAACAAATATCAACTCCGATTGCAGTTGGAACCAAACATGGAAATCATGAGGATGGGACATCTGTAGACCCCACCATGTACAGGAGGAGAGTATGGAGCCTACTGTACCTAATGGTGACACGTCCAGATATTTACATTGCAACATGTCTAGAAGACCGCTTTTAGAGTAATCCAAAGGACGAACACATGACAGTAGTAAAAAGATTCCTGAGGAATATTCAAGGTACTCACAATTTGGCCTATACTTTGCTGCAGGAAGGGATAGTGAATTATCAGCATTTTCTGATGCTGACTGGGTTGGCGATGTAGTGGACAAAAAGTCCACCACTGGTGGAGCATTCTATATTGGGAATAAATGTGTTGGCTGGTTGAGAAAGAAATAAGAAAGTACTTCTCTTAGTACTACCGAAGGTGAGTGTATCTCCGCCACAACGGAATGCACTCAACTGCTATGGATGAAGCAACAACTGACATATATTGGAGATGTGGGGAAGCAACCAATGGTAATTTACTGTGATAACAAGATCACCATTAATCATACAAAGAATCTTGTTCAACATTCTCATACAAAACATATTGAAATCAGGTATCACATTATCAAAGAAAAATTCAAGAAAGGCGTGATTAGAATGGATCTTGAGGGAAATAATGAGAAAGTGGCTGATATCATGACCAAACCACTATCAACGGCTATGTTCGAGAAGCATCGGTTGAACCTCGGTGTTCAGCTACCTCCCAGTACATTAGAAGGTTATAAAATACCCCACTACCTAGTTATGTTAACTGTTTTTAATCTTTTTCTGGATATGATGCTGGTTTATGGGGGAGAGACTATCCAGGGGAGTATTGATATCTTTAATGAGAAAAGACCAATCTTTTAGTTTTTTTCCAATGGGGGAGAAGGAATAAATTTTGGACATGTTTGGTATCACGAGGAGCTTTCGGTGATAGGATAAGAAGGAATACATTGTGCATGCAATGATTCTAGGAAAAATTAGGTGAATTACTTGGGCATCATTGAGAGTTCCAAAACACGGGATCCCAATTCACACTTCCCCTCTTGTTTTCAACACTGAGAATTGCTCATGTAGACTTAGAGTGTTGGAAGATTTGATTCTTTTGTTTTTTTTCTACATGTGGCTGGTGCTCTATTGAATTTATTTACTGATTTCCAACAAACCCAAAGGTGGAGATTGATGGAACCATGGTCATTCTATACATGAATTGGAGTTTAGTTTGTGTTTTTTGTCAATCCTCAGTAGAAGTTTAGAATGCACGAAAAGTATTGTGCACCAAATGAGAAGTTTTTCAAACCAAGATAGGTTTTCCACGTAGGGGTATAAAATGCCTATAAATAAGAGGTTACCCCCCTCATTCCGTACAGTTGGAGAGTCAGTGAAGATTCGAGGTCTGATGTGCGTAAAAGGTTCACGTAAAGGGAGTTTCATGAAAAATTGAGGCTTGCGTGAAAGGTTCTGGCTTGCGTAGAAAAATTTAGAGTTGCGCGAAAAATTCCAAGTTGCATTAAAAATTCTAGCCTTGTAAGAAAAATTCCAAGTTGCATGAAAAAAATCCATGTTGTGCGAAAAATTCCAGCTTGCTTGAAAAAGGTTAATTTGCGTGAAAAACTTGTGGTTGCACGTAAAACATGATGTTGCACAAAATTGTCAGTGAAACCTGTTTGCGCATTTATAATTATCTGGTTCTGTGATTTAGTGCATTCAAGTGCATCATTACCAGTCTTATATGCAAGCAGAGTCTCGTACTAAGTAGAGGCAAAGAATTCAATGTGAATCTATTGAAGATACCTTCATGTCCTTAAACAGACCGAGACTTCATCAAAAGTAGTGAGCTAGGGGGAGTCAACGGGAGTGACCCAAGGGATGTAGTGGGCTATCCCTGAATAGTTGTAAAGGTAGTGAGCCAAGACAGAGTGACTATTCCCATACCTTTGTAGTCCATAACTAGTGAAGAATAGTGGAATTTAGTATGACCGAAAACCTGTCAGTGTATGCTCCATGGACATATCCCTTAGTGGTGAACCAAGTAAAAACTGCGGTGTCATCTCTTTTCATGTGAACGTTTTATTACTTATCATATCCATCATATAGGTTAAACTAGTTCCTACCAACGTGGGAATAAGATCCAGCAGTTTAAAAGAAAATTTTGACCCCCAGATTCATCCCTCGCCTCTCAGCGTGTCCCAGGGTCCTTCATTAACCTCCATATTTTGAGGTGGTGTTTGAATAGTTTTACTAAACTTTCAAGATATGAGTGAATTCATAGAACCAGAATCAGAGAGTAAGTTCTATATTCTTAAATTAATTACTAGAGTACATGTCATGACCTATTTTTACCACTCCACCTTAGTAGTAGTTGTAGCATAAGCCCTTCCTTGTTTTGTTGGAGGTCGTTGTTGATTTCCTCCAACAACCTCTAGCTTATGGAAATCTCTTGCATAATTCCCATGTTTCTTGAAGTTTTAACATTGCAGTATAGGCTAAGAGTTAATATGAACCTTCATTCCCTCTTCCAAATTATTGGAATTATTTATATTCCTTCTATAGTTCTTTCTTAGATATCACATCATTCAACATTTGAAGAAATTTCTAATTCCATTTAGACAGTTCCCATGGTTTTTCTTCCCATAATTTTTTCACATTGTATGTTATATCTTCTTTCTATCATGGGATTTATTTTCCGAACCTCCCATATTAGAGTGCATCTTACACTTTTTTTTCACCTGGACCATGAGACCACTGGGACTCTCCGATCTCCATTTCAACCTTTAGGGATCAACATAAAATCTCCTCATAAATTTCAAAGTCTCTAATCACCAAACGTATCATTGACTCGACTTTAGTCTGCTAAATAAGTGATCCCCCTTGATTTTGGTGTTCATGATAGAGTTGGTGGCATATATTGCAAGCTTTGTGAAGTTTTCTTTATATGCCCCGATGGACGTATCTTCCTTATTCTTGAGTATGAGGAAATATCTTTCCATATTAAGGTGGAGGGTTCGGGGAAATTATTTATGGAAAAACATTTTCTTGAATTCCTCCCAATCCATGGAATCGATTTCATCTTGGGACTTCATATTCTTGATCATTTTACACCACTGATCAGCTACCCCATCAACACGATTGACCGCAAATAGGACTTTCTCTACTACTGAGCACTAGAGGATAGAGAATGTATTTTCAGTGGATTTAGTCCACTGTTCAGTGAGGTGGGGATCAAATGATCCAATAAATATGGGATGCCTTTTATGGATGATGGTTTTAACTGAAACATTATCATTCCTGGAGGAGGTATTTACACATGATTCAGGTTATTATTTCTAACATCTGCCAGCTGAGAAAGTACTTTCATGATGTTTTGTGCACCTGTTCCCATCATATTGGAAATATCAATACGTAAATCTTAAAATTTCCAATCCCATTGTTTGTTGGAACATGTTCTTCTATTTCTCTCCATTATCTAATAAAAAGAATGTTCAATTTTAGGGATTGGATACTTAGAATTAAAAGGAAACTTTTAACATAGAAGGATAAAATTTTAAAGGAGAATTACATCCAATATTGTGACTACCTATGTTTAAATCTAGGTTATACTTGATATATTTCATAAATTATATTCTTGTGGGATCTATTTTTTATTCCCTTAATAATGGTTTGTTCCAAGATCATGAATTTATCAAATCCTATCCCCAGGGAGTGTCAAAATAGGAGTACAGTAAGGCCTATTGTCGTGCGATAGTTCCCATTTGATTCTAACTCAAGGTGGTGTTTTCTATTTTAACCCCTAGATACATCTGTGCTAGAGCCACAACCACTTGTACGTATCAATAAAGGGATTTACTTTCTTGATAAACCACTTACTATGTACTTACCAAAATTTAGGGATGTTTTCTTATACTTAGTCACATAATTACGGTTCTTACTAAAGTGATGTATTCATAATCAACAAAATTAACTAGACTGTGCTGTGATACTGACTATAGAAACCATATCCTTTTACAAATATCATTACCTAATTTTATGAATAATAACACAAACTATTACAAACCAAGGATCATGAAGTCTAGTGTCTTGGAAGACTAGGTACATAAAAATGAAAACATGGGACTAAATAAAACATTTGATTATTAAATATTCATAAAAGAACCTTACTACCATTCTGCTCATAATTATTCATAGGATAACATGGGGATAGCATGAACAAATGGATGATCTAAAACCCCATTAGGGGAATAAGTATAATAATAAAAAAATTTCATATGGGTTAGAAGTAATTTCATAATGATATGAAGAGGCACGAAACATGTGAAATCATAACATATAAACATGGGATCATATAAAACTGGAGTCATAATAATGTGGTAGAAACATAAAACAAGAATTGAGCAGTCCTTTTCTCTGTTGGTTATATCACTTGTAAGTCTCTAGGCGTCCTTGGTACCAACACAAATGTGTCTCACACTTGGAGAGAGCGGAACAAGGAAGCAGATTATTTGGAATCATTGGACACTCTCGGTGGGGACAACCTATTTTGGAACAATATAAAAATCACTAATGAAAATAGGGTCAATATAATTATAGGGGATTCCCTCGGGCTTGCCCATATTAGACCCCCGCAGTCTTGTTTTCTGGCCATCCTTATCGGGCCTACGTTTGTATTATTGCCTCTTTTTTGCTAAACAATTATATGATGATGATGATGAAAGAGTACTAAGGTTAATTTTTTATTAAAAAACATAAAACATGAATTTTTCATGAGTAAAGGCTCATTTCACATAGAGGAGCACAAGTCAAGGTTAACCAACAAGACTGTTACACAAGGTTACACAAGTCATGGCTAGCAGCCCAGACGATTACACATAACATCTCATGAGACTCAACTTTATCCAATGCATTAGAGATCTATCTAGGTGAACCCATTATAACACATTCTTAAATATTTTTTATATATATATAATAAAACACAATCAATCATATATAAATATATGGGAACCCATGGAAATAAATGGGTATAATAATTATTTCATAAAGCAGAATGAATGGGAGTATTATATAAGTGACCATGAAAGAAATTGTTTAAAATTTACATGAAAATTCATAGGAATATAACATAGTAAGTGATTTAAAATAGAATTGGAAACATGTAGGAAGAGTATTTATGAAATTTTATCATTAAAACATTTTAGTGTGGTTTTAAGGAAAATACCAAAGAGAATTTAAAATAGAAAAGGGAATAATATTTGGAATAAAACTATAAGTTAACCAAGATGGTTTTCAGAATAAAAAGAAAAATTTAATAAAAAAAATAGTGGCTTAAAATAGATAATATTGTTTACTTGAAGTTGGGTAAGAATTCGAGAAGTTCCCTTGAAATAGGTTGGCTTATTGAGAAGATTTAATGAGGGAATCACTAAAAAACATGCATATCCCAGAAAGAGAATGGATCATGAAACATGATTTTGGAGCATATAATTTTCTTATAATATTTTCATAACAATAATAGATAACATAATTTATGTAAATGGAAAGATAGATCAACCTGAAGTAATAATGGAAGTTTTGGTAGAATCCCTTACATTATGTCTGATGGTGTCCTTCAGTTGATATTAATGTCCTGGATAACCAAACTACATTCATTAATTTTCATTTCCAGAACATCTTCTTTCTAAAATTGATTTAGTATAGCCTTATTAAGTTCATTATTGACTTTTTATTGTTTAAGAAGTTCAATTTCCTTGTTTTGGTGAATTTGTTTCCTTGGTTATCAGGATTGGTTTACTTATATACATTTATGGATAAACAGGTATGATGAGAATAGTTCTCCAGAATTGAAGTTGTATAATATTAGTGAACATAAAAAATATTACATGGTAATAAAATTAATTTTATTGTTTTGGGTGAAGATGAATCATTATATGAATCTTTAATGATATCCCATTTAGTTAAATGGAATTGTTTTGATCATATTGAACACATTTTTCATTATATATTAATATCATGTGTACAAAATATTCTAGAGCCTTACATTATACATAATACACATATTATATTTTGGTTCTACCAAAAAAATAGTTTCATGACAATAATGAAAGATAGTAATAGAAATTAAAAACTCTTCATCCTTGAATTTAATAAATTAATGCATCTCAGATCGTGTTATCATTTCTAGTATAAAAGGAGGTGAAATAAGAGATGATGGTGAATTATTCAATTATAATAACAAAATTACTATACATGTAAGGTACTATATTTATCACAATAAGTTCATGTTAGTT
Organism: Viscum album; assembly: GCA_963277665.1. Lineage (NCBI taxonomy): Eukaryota > Viridiplantae > Streptophyta > Magnoliopsida > Santalales > Viscaceae > Viscum > Viscum album. The sequence continues at coordinate 1,890,513,070 of OY728122.1, read as the reverse complement.
TGAACAAATGGACATTCACATCATCAATGACTCAAGAATGATGCAAAAATTCAGGTTTTAGCACTTATCATTAATTATCGTATTTTACTATTCCTCAAAAAATTCCAGTATTTCAGAAAAATTCAAAAAATTCACCCTCACCATTTTTTGATGTGTAGAATCTTAAAATGAACTTAATTTTATGAAAACAATATTATAAATATGTAAAATTTAAGTATTAAATAAAATCACCATTTACATGAAATATACATATTTTAAAATTATAATTCATTTTATAATACCTTGAAAAATTAACTAAGGTCTCATAAAATTATCCTATAATATTAAGACATCAAAATTATAATTTATGAATACATTTTATGAAAATATTTTTTTAAATATTAAATTACTCATAAACATTTAATTAAATATTTAAGACTTATACAGATACCAACATTATCATATTGTAACTTATAGGATAGATAAATTTTATTTATACATCCATAGGTAAGGTTACAATTTACATGGATGATTTTCTATTAATAAGGGTCATATTACTATTCATAAGGGTAACATTACTATTCATAAGGGCGAGTTACTATTCACAAAAATTATGTTTGTCTTACCAATCTCCAAACATCTTACTGATCGCAACCGTGTTAGTCATATTTTTGAAATTCAAATAACAAGAGTGGAAATATTCTGTTTAAAGGTCACATAGTTTATCATATCTTATTTTTTTGTGATTTCATGTGATTATATCAAATAATTATCGGAAAGTAATTTCTTCTGAAAAAATATGGGTCGTTGCAGATTATGATTGTTTCAAAGAGTATTTTAAGGAACACATTTAATTTCAATGAATAAATCCTGCTATTAAAGAAAAATTATTATTGATACATTAAAAATGCATGATTTATTTTCTTTTTTGTTTATGTTATATTTATTAGACGTTGTATATAATGATGGGTGAGAATGATATAGATCATGGTGATGGGTGAGTCTGGTATATCTGTCAAATGAATTCGGTAGAGGGATGGAGTTAACTGGATATAAGTTTCTCCTAAGTGATTATTGGAATTTATTAGGTAGGTTATTCCATTTATAAGAGTTTTTGTAAGGGTGAAATGGAAATTAGTTTCCAGGTTTTCTTTCACATTTTCTTATGACTGTATCATGTTCTAGTAGATACATTACTTAATTTTTTAAAAAGGCTCATGATTATTATCGTATATTATTATTTTCTTTTCAAAAGATGTATTTTATGTCTTATGTTTTATAATCCATGTTTTGATGGGTATGAAATATCTTTTTTAATGATCAATAAATTTGCTTATGTTATCATAATATTATTCTCATATTATTCCCATTGGTAGAATTTAATTTTTAATTATAATGTTTACCCTTAATAATAAATATAGAACTCTCTATTTAACATTCCTTTTCCTTAGGTTGTGAAGAATGTTATGGAGTATATTATAACTAAGTAGTATACTGGATGTAAAGAACTTATTTAGATATAATGTAGATATTTCTGAACCAGTTTTTTATGGAGAAATTTTTTTATACAAGGGTTTATCCAAATTATTTAAATATATAAACCTAAAAGGTCCTTTGGTTTGTAAGGGACCAGATATTTCAGTTTCACATTTATGTTTTTATGATTTAATATTGTTTAATTTTTATCAGTATCAAATCAAGAAATGTATAAAATTTTCTTTATTATACAATTTGGAAGTGTGGATTCATGGATGTTATAATCCAAACCCCTTTAAAAAATATATTTTAAAATGGTAATACATTTTATCCAAGAAATAAAATGTGCCTCAAAATAATTCATATACAGTGAGAGCATCACTCTTTAGACCAATGTTCCACTATCAAATCGTTTGGTAGGCTCTGTGGTACATGTTAACCATTAGGCTGATGGAATCCTATCCAAAACTTTTGGGGAAACCCATATAGGATAAGTAAATGATTAAAAATAATACTAATGAGGATATTAACCATAAAATACTATAATTTCAAGACCATACCTCAACTATTGATCTAATAAATCCGTCCAAGCTAATAAAGACCTCCATCAATTCCAAAAGAACTTATATCATCTATAAACACCATTAAATTTATTAATTATAAAGTTTAAATCAAAAAAAGAAATATCTAAATCCAAAGTCCCTAGGAAGTCTAATAATGTTGGAATCATGATAAATAAGGTGTGATCCACTCCGAATGAAAACAGTGATCCTAGGGAAGAAAAAAATAACCACTTTATGAACCTAAATCAATCGCCAAGAACCAACCTAGATCGACTGGGGGGGATTGGTCTCCCCTATTCACATTATGAATTTGTGGGAAAACCTAGGGAATTTCTATTTTAGAAAAAATTCAATTTATATAAAAAAATAGGAAAACATATTTCACAAAATGAACCTAGGTTCATGTTGTGATATTTTGGGTAATTAACCCCCTTATCCCCTTATCCCCAATAATTTCCTAAATTCACCCTAGAAAGGAATTCACTAGGTGAATGACCCTTTCACACTATTATTTGACAATTACTACTATTTTTCAAAACCTTCCCCTCATCCAGTCATTTAATGTACTCTATAACCCTCAATCTACCACCCAAGACTCAACCCATGTCTAAAAACACATGTTAGTAATGATCATATTCTTAGAAACCCATATCAAGCTCTAGTTATCAAAATGAAAAATCCTAAAATTGAAAAGGTTCAAATCCCCTCAGGAATCTCCAACTCATAAGAACATTGGTTTTTATTGTTTGGGTCAATATAATTACTATAATTGAAGTTATATTACAATTTGTGTAATGTATAATTATATTGATGTATATGAGTTGTATGTCCATAGTGGGCCAACTCTATGAGTTTATCACGCAATCTAAAAATATTAATGTTCAAATTTGATATAGAGTACATTCTCGATAGTTTATAACTGATATTATTTATTTAGGTGGATGGAAAACATTTCCTAATGATAATCTAGTTATATTATGAGAGGCATATTGACTAAAGTGGTGAAACAAAATTTATAGGGAATAAGTGGAATTTTTTTCAAGCCCTAGAGATATGAGTGAGTTGTTATGTCACTACAGGACATGGGTTGTTATACTAGAGCTATTGTGACATGTAAATAATCACTAATAGATAGGGGATGATATTTCATTGATGGATGGATATATAAATTATTAATAGTGTATAGGATTTTTTATATAAAATTCAAATAAATATGTATGTAAATGATATGGAATAGTTCTTTTTAGTGCAATGTTAGAGTGTCGTGTAAATTATCTCAAAGGTCAAAGTGTTATTATAAGATATTCAGAGTGATTCACAATTTCTCTCCATGGTTCTATAGCTATTATAATGATGTTGGAGTGACTTTTGATTTTATTTATATGGTCCCATGTTTATTGCTTTTTTCCATAGAGATGTGTGAATTATCTCTAGTGTTTATAGTTTTTTCTGTTGAATTTGATAAAAATGCGTAAATTTAGACATTAGTCAACTATGTTATATTTTTACTTTTATTATTTTAATGGGTGTGTGAAATGATATTTCCTGACCCATAAATATACACATTAACATCATATAGGTAGTAGGACTCTGGGTGATTCCTAATAATTCATCATTATCATACCCTTAAAGTTCACATTAGTATAGATGGAGTTTTATTATTTTATCTTAGGTGCCATGCTACAAAAGCCTATTGTTAGGTATAGTTTGTGAGATTAGGATTTTAATAGTTTCAAGATTGTTACTTGGGATATCAAGAGGACCACTGATGATCAAATTTGTTTATTTATTTTTTATTATCAAGTTTTTAACCTAAGGGTATTCATTTTTTATATTCATCAATTACAATTTTTTAATCATGTTTGTTTTTTTTCATACTGAGTTTTTGATGGATAATTGTTTGAGATATCATTGGATGTTGACCAGTGGATTATTTTATTTAATGTATTTATATATTGAGTTATAATTATTCTTAAAAAACCTAATACCCACAAATTTTAGTGTTATATCCTACAAATATAACTTTTCCTATGACCTAATGGGATATTTACTTATTATCTTGCGCTGATATAGTATGGGATGTGTTATTCTTTCTTGGTTGGAGTCATTAAAAAATGGGATTTAATCTAGTTTAGGTTTTCTAGGATATATAGAGGTGGGGAAAGAAATGTTTTTTGAAACTAGGTCTAACCTGAAAATATTCATGATCAACATATTCATAGTGAAGAATACTATTTATAGAGAAATTATAGTAATTTTTTTTATTTTTCAAGGCACTTCCCACATGTTTTATATTTTTAGATGATTTTAACTCTCGATCACAGCTCATTCATCACGGATAAGAATATTAGAACCATGAAATATATGTATAGTTTTGTATAATTATTAAGTGTTATATTGAGATGGATTAAACATAGAATATGAATCATGTTTTTAAAAATACACTAATAAGTAATTGAGTTTTTCCAAATCATGTATCCGCGGTTTTTTGATAATTGAGAAGAAATTATTACTTATTTGGAAATTACTTTGGTTCAGCACAAAATATAATTTTTCATTATATTATATTGATATTCATATGTTATATTTATGATTTATAATATTTATTATCGTATTATTTCACTTATAAATGTTAAATCACATTGGTTATATGCTAACATTTTTCTCTAAAATGTTGATTCCATGGTATGATGATTAGAAAATGATAAAACATGATAATTACTTAGCAAGAATTATTTTATTCCATATTTTTATGGAACATAAATGGAAGATAATAATATTTTATGATGATAAATGTTTTAGATATTTTTTATGTTTCATGTAATGTATGTTCAAAGAAGAAATGTTTTGGAGACATTAGTATTTTTTTAAATATAAAGATTAATTGAAGATAATGTTTTTAATGATTCATATTTTTATGTAATTTATTAAATTTTGATATGATATAACATGATATATGTCTGTTATGCTGATTTATGTTGAGTGATATGTTTATATGATTGTTTTTTTATGAATGGTGGAAGAAATTTCAATATGGGATTTACTGAACCTGATGGACAACACTTGTAACATCCTATTACCATTTAGATAGGTACACCTTAAAAATTGTCTTATTTTTTACTTTTCTTTGATATGTTACGGTGGATTTTTTATTGTGAGGATACCTATAATTATTATGTCATATATTTTTTAGATTCTTATATTCATATTGACTTTTCATATATATTATCGGTGTGTTGCACTCCATGTAACATGCTTACACATCGTGTAATTTCCCTAAAAATAGGTCGCAATCAACTTCATGTTGTAATGGGTACAAATCGGGAGTTTTCACTACATGTTGTGGTGGAATTTACTATCTGTTTCAATTTGGAGTGTCAAAATTTAAGTTGAGGTGATGCATTGTTCAGTGGTTATGAATTTTAAAGGGTTCATAATGTGAATTGGGATTACACATTGTGTAATACCCTGACTGTGTTTTTTCATATAGGTAGTGCAGATGGTTATTCCCAATACCTCAACTCTAGACTCAACTACCACAACCTATGTCGTTCCCTAGATGATCTCAAACATATCCACCCCTTCTCAATCCTTTCGTTTGGATTTTGATCATCGTTATGCTTGCAGTGTTTTATGGGTATGTTCTCTCCCTCATTATTTGTGTTTTTCTCCTTATCCTTTGTTGGGATTTCAATTTATCATCTTGGAATTAATAGATCTATTACCTTTGGTGTTTGATTTTGATTCTAGGTTGAGTTTTGTGGTCTTCTTCACCTGTGTTTTTTTTGAAATGTGACGTTGTGAGTTTTGAGTTTTAGGGTGAGGTATGAGGTTCCGTCCAGATTAGACAAATTTATTATTCCTAAATTGATTGATTTATTTCGATTACTGATTTAAAACAAATTGCTCACATTTTATTTCAATTTAATTGATAGAAATTTATTCCAGTAAATCAGTATATTGGAAATGGTTTTGACATGAAAATTTGGAAGACCCCCAATTCCATTGAATTTGGGTGTGCATATGGATGTTGGATAATTTAAATTTTTTAATTGAAATTGTGGATTTGAGGGAAAGGATTTAAATTAAATTATGGAAATGTATTTTTGTAAAGGATTGAATTATTTTTGTATGGATTAAAGTTAATTTATAGATACCCAGTGATTTTATCTTGGGAAAAGGTGAATTTTTTCATTAAATACCATATTGGTTTTAAATGAAAAAATTGGAATTTGAAAGGGAAGAATGGGATTTAATTTTATTTTAACCAGTTTTAAAATAAAATTCTCATCATGTAAGATAACATACAAGTCTTAGGTAGTTTGTGAGTTATTTGGATACAGCCTACACTATTAAAATGTTCTTATACATACATTTAGAGGGTCACATCCCAGATGGTTGGGTGGTGAGTCACCTATCTTTGGTGTCAAGGGGACGTGAGTATGCTCATTTTAATAAGACCACTTAGAGAGTGTGGAATCCTATAGCTGGATAATACCATCATAAAAACCTGGAAGATAATCATGTTTCTTGATTGGTTGTTTAAAGGTTGGGGCCAAAACCTCATTTATTATTAAACTAAAGAAAATACCTCTTTAACTGGGTAGAGGGAGACCCATTACATAGCCCAAATTCCTAGTGGGAATTTATTCTATTACATGGTCCATAGGCCCATTTTTGTGCCCCAAGGCCCATTTTGTGAATAGTACTTCTATAATACCATGCTGCTATAGTACCACACAGTACCTGCCACTGCAAAAGTACCCTGCCACAGCTATAGTGCTTGTTGTTGCTATAGTGAAACTTCTGTGGTAAAACTAATTTACATTCTTTTTGTAAATTTACATTAACTATTTTATTAAAGCAATTGTTTTAGAAATATTCCATATCTTGTAATGTAAAGCTTATTCTTGAAAAGTATTTCCATCATTTTGAAACTGTATAGAATTTTTTGTTTAAATGTGGTCTTGATTTTCCATAACCATTTATTATAAAAATTGAAGGATTTTATTTTGATAATCTAATTTTGGAAACTATTATGGAATCAATGCCGGTATCCTGCTGGGCTTAGGCTCACAACCTACTTTTTCCTTCCGGTGTTTGAAAAAATTATTCTTCCAGATTCAAGAAAAGGAAGGGGATCTATTTGAGGTGGATATTGTTGTTGGGCTTTGGACTTGCGAGTCATGTCCATAGGTACCCTGGGGTTGTTTTCCCTATTTTTGGATATTCGGTTCTAGAACATTGTGATTTTTATGCCTAGTTATATTCTGTTACTTTAGGCCCAATGCAGATTCTTTTATATGAATATTGATTTGCTAGTCTTACTTCCACTATGTCTTCTGACAAAATAATTCCCACATGCATGTCGTTTGATACCAAGCACTAGTCACTGAATAGTGGGTACCGAGAATTCAGTTCAGGATATGTCTTGTCCGGCTCAGATATCGGGTTACCTGGGTACATCTGAGGTTAATGAAAAAGTGGTATCAAGGGACGTTGTTGAGTAATTGTCTTGAAGTCTGTGTGTATTTTTGAAATCCTTTTTGGACTTAGGAGGTAGTTGGGAATGAATTCCTGGCCATCTCTGACTATACTGAACCTTAATTTTCCAAGTGTGGTTAGGGAATGGAATTTTATGGATTAGTTATAGTCCTTTCCCTCTTCTGATTTAGATAGATTGGAATCCAAATATGCTTGTTCCATTTTTTGGAATTATTTTCCCCTTATTTCTCTATTTGAGTCTTAATATAATTTATTAATTCTATTTATTGATGTTGTTAAGAATCATTCCTATGAGAAGATGATAAAATCAGATATAGGAGGAAGTTGATGTTGAAATGAAATGAGTGAATCATCAAATGGACCCAAATTTAGTTGAAGTGATTATGCACACTGTCCATTCTCTAGGATAAGCACCACCTACAGTTCCAATTTAGGATCCTTTGATGGATCCTTAGGGGGATGTTCTTCGTAATCCTTCTCAAGAGTTCCTTCACTAGAATCCACTAGTTTTCAGAGTCACCACTAATCCTCATCATTCAGAGGAATGGTTTATGGAGATAGAAATTCTATTTGAGTTCTTGGAAACACGAGATGTGATTAAGGTAATGTATAGCACCTTCATGCTAGAAGGACCCAACAGCAGATGGGGGGACATAATGTTGAAAACAGGGAATAATGAGGGATTAGAGTGGGTGGAAATCTATTTCTTTTCACCGACCATCTCTATCTAGCATCAATCATGTGGGAAAAGGTTGTTGAGTTTTTCAAGCTTAAGCAGGCAAATAGAATAGTGACTAAGTATTCACATTACATTGCTGAGATGGTGTAGTTTTCTCCTTCGATTGTATCTAAAGAAAGGATGAAGGCTTTTTTCTTCGAGTTAGGACCTCTATAAGATATCTATAATCAATTTTTTCTAAGGCTACCCACAGGTACTGAGGTGTGGGATAAGGAAATGATGGTTGAAATGGACACATTAAGAATGTTGGGGTTGGGGATAGTTCATTTTTTCCTAGTGATAGTGTTGTTTCCGTCAAAATAAATTTGAAGGATGGTGGTTCTTGATGTAATAGTCTTTCCAAACCTCCTATAGTGAAAACAGTATGTTCCATGACTTGATATCAGTGTGGAATGCCAAGAAATTCTATTAGGGTTTGCACTGAGGAACCCAAGAACTATAGATCCTAAAAACATTCATGAAACTTACATAGATTCTAGCATTATTTCTCTACTTCAGATAGTAGAACAGGAAATTCTGATTCTCCTAAAACCATGGGGAAACCAGGTGCTTCACATAAAAAAGGTTTCCATCCATAGGAATCTAGGATAAAAATTATACCCATAGTGGAAGAGACTCCAGAAGATGCAGACATGAGGGCAGTGACCATGAGAGGTACCATTACTATAGCATCATCATTAGTGACTGATCTAATTGATATTAGTGCATCTCATTCATTTATTTCAACCCATTATTACACCCCTTTGTATGAAAAGAGATCAGGTTATTCATAGTATCACTTGTGTATTCTCTCTTTCAGATGTCAAGATTTCATGTAGTTTTCTGGTTCTTGAAATGAAATCTCTTGATGTTATCTTCGGTATGGATTGGATCATTGACAATAAATCCCATATTGATTGTTATCTTTTATGGATCTACTTTAATACACCAAGTAGTTAATCTCTTTTCTTTCTAGGAGATTGGGACCTGAGGTCAAGAAGAGTTATACATTCTTATCCAGTGTTTAGGAAAGTGATATCGATGTTTGGTTTTGATCTGGAGCATGAATCTTTGATCAACGATCTCCCTCCATTCATCGTCTATTTTACCGATGTGTTTCCATCATAATTATTTTTTATTCCACAAGTAAGGTAAGTTTTGTTCTCCATTGAATTAATTCCTCTTTCCCATCTTGTTTCAATTCCGTCCTACCACATGGAACCATCAAAATTGAAATAGATGAAGTCCGAATTAAATGATCATCTCAATAAATTATTTATATGCTCGATTCTGTCACATTGGGTGGTGCTAATTCTCTTTGATAAGAAGGCTGATGGATCTCTTCACTTATGTATTGATTCTCAGAAACTCAATAAATTCATGATATAGAATAAGTATCCATTGACACATATTGATGATATGTTTGACCAAATGAATTGTGTGAAGTGGTTTTCAAAGATCAATCTTTGTTCTGGTTACCATCAGTTAATGATAAAAGAATCTAACATTCAGAAAACTCCCTTTAAGAGAAGGTACAACCATTATGAGTACCTTGTTATTCCATTTGGTCTGATAAATTCTCATGCAGTTTTCATGGATTTGATGACCAATATCTCCCACATGTATTAGGATACTTTTTTAGTGGTCTTTGTGGAAAAAAACGTTTTTACTCTAAATTTGAGTTGGAACATGTGCAACATTTGAGAATGGTCTGAGTCTTCTATGAAGTAACCGAATATACAACAATCTCTCAAAATGTGATTTTAGATTTGGGAACAGAAATTATTGGTATACATGGTGTCTAAACTGGGTATATTAGTTGATCCCAAGAAGGTGAAGGCTTTTATTACTTGGGAGTGACCAAAAAATGTCTTCAAGATTCAAAGCTTCTTTGGCTATGCTTGATATTACCAAAGGTTTATGAAAGACTAATAAAAGTTTACATCTCGAATGATTTCTCTAAATTTAAAGGGGGTGATGTTTTCTTGGGATGATAAATGTCAAAATTCTTATGTTGAGATGAAATTTTTATTTACTACTACACTAGTGTGGACCCTTCTAGTGACTGGGCATGACTATGTCGTCTTTTATGATGCATCGGGTTCAGGCTTGGGACGTGTTATTATGAATAGTGACAATGTAGTTGCTTATGAATCTCATCAGATTAGGTCACATAAGAAGAATTATCCTAGCCACAATCATGAACTTGAATTTGTGATGAATGTGCATAATATTTGGTGCAATTAAATTTATGGTGAAATGTATACCATGTTTTAAGACCATAAATTCTTGAGTTTTATCTTCCCTCAAAAGAATTTGAACATCACCAGAGGCATTAGATGGTGTACCAATATTCATTTGACATTGAAATCACCTATAAATCGAGGAAAGGTAACATCATTGTAGATTAGTTATGTAGGAAACTTCCAACCCAGAATGTGAAAGAATCTTCAGAATAGTGAAATTTGATGGCTCTGTTTGCAAAGTTTCATATCGAAGTTCAAGAGAGAGGGGAAGAAGTTTCTTTATCCATAATTAAGTTATCATACTCTCTTATAAATATTATTCTTCAAGATAAATAGCTTGATGATGCATTCTGTAGCATTAGGGACACTCTTTAAGGCGGCGAGACAATTTCCCGGTGGTCATTCTCCAAACAGGGTTTTCTATTCTATTAAAATCATTTTGTTGTTCCTTTATCGAAAATGAAGTTTGTGATGGGGGACTATCATAATTCATAGTGGGTAGTGTACCTAGGAACCATAAAAATGTTTTATGATATGTGAGGTAGTTTTGGTGGCCAGGGCTGAGGTGTGACATTACTAAGTTTTTAACTCATTCTTATATGTGCCAGTAGGCTAAGGAAATACACCGGAATCAGTTGGGTTTTCTACAACAATTTATAGTCCATACTTAGAAGTGGGGGGAGATCTCTCTGGAAATTGTGTTTAGGTCTCCATGTACCCAAATAAAGAATAATGTGATATGTGTTTTGATCGATAGACTAACCAACTCAACTCACTTTATATCCATTCGTGATAAAGCCAATGTTTAGAAGATGGGAAGTCTCTATGTGAGAGATATTTTTCAATTGAATAGATTTCCATATGCTATAGTATCTTATAGATATCCTCATATTACTTATCTCTTTTAGATAGGTCTTGAGGAGGAACTAGGATCTCTGGTTCATTTGAGCACATACCACCATCCATAGTCGGATGGCCTCATAAAAAGAGTTATATAGATTCTCGGGGATATTTTTTAGGATTATGTTCTCAACTTATACCGGTCTTGAATGGTAACCTCGGGCTAATTGAGTTCTCTTATTACAAAAGTTACCGGTCTAGGATCAGGATGACTCATTTTGAGGCCTTGTATAGCTGACCTTTTAAATCTCCACCATGCTGGTCAGAAGTTGGTGAAAGTTACTTTGTTGGATCAAGACTAGTACAGGAGACGACATCTATGAGTCATCTAATTCATTAGTGAATTTTGATGGCATAGAATCGATATAAGTATTATGATGATCAACATCGTATTCCTTTTTTCAAATTTTGATTTGGTTGTCTTGAAAGATTCAACTCAGTTGGGTCATCTATGGCTTGGGAGAGATGGGAAGCTTAACCCTCAATTTTCCGAACCTTTTGTGGTTGTTGAGATGGTAGGGAAAGTTTATTACCATTTTGCACTTCAACCATAGTTGAAATATATAAATAACATATTCCATGCCTCACAGTTGAGAAAGTATCTCTTTGATCTTTCTCGCATTTTGAGGTGGTTAAATCTTGAGATTGAACCTGATTTATCATTAACTAAGTGCCAATCTAGAATAGTTGATTCTAAGACCAATTTACTTCCTGGGAGGATGATTCATTTGGTTTATGTACTATGGAATCATGGTTCTGATAATCATGATATGGGGAATTCAAGGCACTGATGAGAGAATAGTGGCATCACCTTTTTGGATTGGATTCTTTTTATATGCTTTATGGAGACACATTTTTCTTATGGTTGGGAGGTTTTGATATCCCATTACCGTTATGACAAGTACACCTTAAATATTTTAATAGTTTGTCCTTTTGATTGATTGGGTAGGGAAGATTCTATAATAGGAGGATACCTATATTGGTGAAGTGATCAAGTTTTTGGATTCCTACCTTCAAATAAAATTTTTATAGAGACTTCTAGAGGGTTACACACTATGTAATAGGATATAGATTTTGTAATGGTCCTAAAAATAGGTCATGATTGGATTAATTTGTGATGGGTATATTTATTGAGTTGTCATTACATGTTGTCATGGAATTTATGATCGTTTTTTTAATCCATAGCATCAAAATATAAGTCACGGTGATGTGTTTTTTGGAGGGTGTGAATTTTAAAGGTTCCACGATGTGTACAGGGATATCCCATCGTGTAATACACCAACTGCATTTTTTTAAATAGGTAGTTAGGATGTTACTTATTTTACCTCCACTCCATACTCAGCTTACTCAAACAAATTAATTACCTAGGCTATCTATAACCTTTCCACCCCGTCCAAGTCCTTTGGTATGTCTTTGGATAATTTTTACACTTGAAATGTGTTTTACGGGTAAGTGTACTCCCTCATTCTTTGTGTTTTTATGCTTACCCTCTCTTGGGTATTCAATGGATCATCTTGGAATTGATCGATACATTCCCCATATTGTTGGATATTTGGTTCTAGGTTGATTTTATAGGTCTTATTCACTTCTGTTCTGATTGATGAGTGATGTTGCAAGTTTTGAGTATTAGAAAGATGTAGTTGGATCCATCCCAATTTGCCGAATTGATTATTCCTAAATTACATGATTTATTTGAATTGATGATTTAAACTAAATTGATTATATTTTATATCAATTAAATTTATAAAACCTAAGTATAGTAAATTGGGAGATTTGAAGTGGTTTTAAAATGAAAATTTGGAAATCCCCTAATTCAATTGAATTGGGGTGTGTTTATGGAAGTTGGAAGATTTAAATTATTGAATTGAAATTATAGATTTGATATAAGATTTCAATTAAATTGTGTAATTTAATTTCATAAAATGATTTGTATAAAGGATGTAATTTTTTTGATTTCATTTCAATCTTGTGAAAATTGATTAAAATGATTTGATAGAAACCCTGTGGTTTTATCTTATGAAAAGGGAAAGTATTTTTATTAAAACATATTTTGGTTTTAAATGGAAAATTTTCATCTTGAAATGGAATAACGTGATTTAATTGTATTTTAAGCTATCTTAAAATAAATTTCCCATTATTTAAGTGCATGTGCAAGCCTTATGTAATAAGTGAGATATTTGGATACACTCTACGCTATTACAAAATTCTAAGACATACCTGTGGTGGATCACATCCGTAAAGAGGGGGTGAAGAGTCACCTCTTTCCAGTGTTATGGGGAAGGGAGTATACTCATTTTTCTCCAATCACATAAAGAGTGATGAATCTTATATCTATTTAATACAATTGTACCTATTTGCTTTATAACTTTGTTGTTCACCAATTTTTTTATATATTAGATATAAATGTACAACAATGTTGTAATAAAAATTCAGGTATTTTCTCTATTTTCATAAACCATTTTATGTCACTATTTTATTTTAGAAATTGTATTAGAAACATTACATCTAATTTGAATTAAATACCATTCTATAAAAGTATTTTCCATAATTTTGAAACAACACATCATGTTTTGTTTAAAATTTCTTCCGATTTTCCAAACCTATTTATTTTTAAAATTGAAATATTTTCTTTTGATAATCAGTATTTGGCATCTGTTATGGAATATTGTGTGGTATACTACTGGATGTAGGCTCACTACAACTTTTTACTTTGAGTGTTTGTAAACTTTCTTCTTATAGGTTCAAGGAATGTAAAGGGATTTCTTGGAGGCAGATCTAGCTGTTGATCTTGGGACTTCGTGAGTCATCTCCTTAGGGACCTTGGGGTATATTTTCCATATTCTTGGTACTTGGCTTATAGTACATTGGGATTTTTATTCCTTTTGTATGGTACATTACTCCCAATGGATTATCTTTTATATGAATATTGACTTTCATGTCTTACTTCAATTATTTCCTATGGATAAATAGTTCCCACTTGCACTTTGTTTGATGAAAGGTGATAGTCACCGACCCATGGGGATTTGGAATGCCATTCGGGCAGTGTCAAGACCAGCTCAGTTACTGGGTTACAATGGTACCTAGGCTAGTTTGTGACACCACTAATATGAAATTAATGATGAACAAAATGATTTATAAGTGATGATTTATTTGATAATGACCTTATAATTTTCCTTTATAAGGAACTATGTGTATTATGGATCAATGTGTGATTATTTATGTGAATGAACCAGTACTGCTAAGATAACTACTTGTGAAATACCCTAAGTTTTGAGCATAGAAATATGTCGAGGGGGAGGGGGGATGAATCATGTGTTTATTATTATTTTTACCAAATTTCAAAATATACATTAATCTTTTAAACCCATTTTGTTATAACACTATTTTTTGGTTACAATAGATGGATAATTTTTTTATTTACAATGAAATAAAACCACATGAAATTCAATAAATTAAAATAAAGTGAACATAATATTTTTTGTAAGGTTTGGCTCAATGTCCCACTAGTTTCACTGATTTTATATTTTATATTATCATGGTTTCTCTAATATATTAAAATTTTCACTATAATGGTCGGTGATTCTCACACGTTCATAGTGTCTCATTGTGCATGCACATGAATGCTTTTCAATGGACTACCATAACCTCAACTTCCAAATAAAATCACATATTTAAATGGTTGTATTCTTTAATTACCTAAGTCCAACTAGTTCTATAACATCATATCATGAATAAACAAGTGTTATCATTCCAAATATATCAAATGATATGACCAGGTCCTCCACTACCCCATGTCCTTTAATAATACCTTCTTATAGATTAGTCCCTATTTCAAAAAAGCATCCATGATATTCAAAGAATATTGATCCCAGTGATTTATCAATAAATTTTGAGATATTATAATGCACATATATCAAGTATGTCCTAAATATAGATTGAATTGACCCAATGATCAATATCGTGTAAAGAAGGAACATATATCCAATAATATTATTTCTTCTTCATATTCTCATTATTTTAACTCACTTGTTATAATCCTAGTTTGTTATTTATATTCCTCTTCTTATTCAAACATCAACACCCAATTAATTTCTTTAGTAGTTCTATATTGGATCCATCTTCAACTTATCCCACGAGAGTTCCCTGATTCTTCCTATCTCATAGATCTCAAATTCTGACACATGAACTCACAAAATTCTCTCTCAATTTGGTTATTATATATAGGTCACCAAAAAAATATTATATATATTTAGAATATTGAAAATATATTAATAATTCAATGCCCATACCTACAATAAAATTTTTATTACTTTTTTTTGTAAATGCTAGTGCTCCACAATCTCAATATGATTATTTTCTCCTCAACATATATGACATATGTATTTTAAATGGAACAATTATCTTGATTTTTATTTCTTAAACTATTCTCCATATATTTAATGCAAAGATTACTACATATAACTACAAATCCTGAGTTGGGTAATTTTATTCATTGATTTACAACTTTCATGAGGGATAATCTCTCACCATACCATTTACACTAGAATACACCCTGACCCCTTATTGGATGAATAACTATGGATCATAAACCTTTCTCCATTATAAGGAAGTGTGAGCACTGGTACACTTGCTAACATTATATTTAGCACTTTGAAATTATCTTCACATTCCTCCTTCCATACTAACATAAAAAATTTCCTAGTCAACATGGTGAGTGGATTTGATAATTGTAAAAAATCTTTTACAAAATGTCGATAATATCCAGCCAAACAAAGAAAACATTAGATTTCAGTTTCTATTTTTGAGCTCAGCCAACTTTTAATAACTTCTATTTTGGTTGGATCTCTAGATATCCCATATCCTGAGATTATGTGACCCAAAAATGGAACTTTATGAATCCAAAATTAACAGTTGATAAATTTTTCATAATGATTCTCCTTTCTCGGGGTCTTTAGTTCAATTCTCAAATGGTCTTCATGTTCTTCCTTACTCTTCGAATAGACTAGAATATCATCTATAAATACATACAAAAATTGATCAAGACATTCTCTAGATACTCTATTCCTTTTATTCATGAAGATAGTAGGGGAATTAGTAAGACCAAAAGGCATAATTATAAGTTTATAGAGTCCATACCTTGTACGAAATATCATCTTTGGTATATCCTCCATCTTGACCCTTAGTTGATGATATCCTAAACGAAGATAAATCATGGAAATATATTGATATCCATGTAGTCGGTCTAATAAGTCATCAATGATAGGAAGATGATATTATTTATTAATAGTGATTTTGTTATGTTCTTTATAATCAATGTAGAGTCTCATTGATCCATATTTCTTCTTAACAAATAGAGCAGGTGTTCACCAAGGTGACACACTAGGGATTATGAATACCTTATCAATATTCTGTTAGAGTTACTATTCAAATCCTACAAATTAATTGTGTCCATTCTATAAGGTGTCTTTGATATAGGAATAACACCCTGTATGGGTTATATTGAAAACTAAACATCACGATTCAGTAGAAGAAAGGGAAATTTTTACTGAAATAAATCATCAAACTCCCATACAATGGGTTTATTCTTAATTGTGATTTTATACCCAACCATTTGAGAAAAATAAAATCCATTTATAGGAATCATGATCCATAAGAGGGACGAAATATATATTGAAAGGTTATATTCATCCTTGCATCGATAGATTATCATATATTAATCTGGAATATGAAATGTGACTTCCCTTACTTGGAAATTGATATGGGATCTATATAGAGAAACAAAATCCATGCTAAGAATCACATCCAATTATACTATAGGAAGGATCCTAAGATTTTTAGGAAGCACATTCCCACAAACATCATCTGGAGAAGAATTATAAACTTTTGTTTTGAGAGTTTTTCAATTTAGAGTTCTCACAACTAACTCAACATCTAATTTTTGAGATAATATAGAGATAAACATAGAATGTTCATTAGAAATAAAAGTGTGGGTGGATCCATAATCAAATAAAACATTTTATACTTTATAGTGGATGGTAATTTTACCTTCAACCACTTCATTATTGTACTTCGCATCACCGATAGTGATTTCATGAAGCGTTCCGTTATCATTGGACATAAGAGTATATTGACGTTGATCAACATCAATAACTCTTGGATTAGGTAATTTATTGGTATAATTCCCCATTTACTTTAACTTGTAGCATTGAAGTATAGGGGGTGAATTCTATGTAGCCTATTCTCTGTTTGCATCATTAAACATATTTTTCCATCACATCAGCATTCAACTACCTGAGGGAATTCTTTTACATGCGTATAACATTTACTAGTCCCTTTAAGACAATTTACTCCATGATTATTTCACCAATTTTAATATAAGGGAATACTCATGTTCTTTTTTGTGTGGTCTTTATATTTTTCTTTAATTTCTATTTTTCTCTTCTTATCAAACCCATAGGACTGATGGGTTACTCCAATATCCAACTAAAACATGAGAGAACATCAAATGATTTCATCAAAGCTATTAAAGTCCCTTATGGATATTTCCATTTGGGCACATGGTTTTTAGAAACTAAATAATCGATCAAATTTACTCTCAGATTGGATAACTACTCCAGAAGTGTACCTTTCAAGTCTTGTAAACTTTTCTTCATAGGTACCAACAGATGCATCATCCTTTTACGTATGTTCAAGGAACTCCTTGTCCATAATTGCTAGTATAATATGTGGAAATGACTTATTGAAAAATCTTTTCTTCAACTTGTCACATTATACGGACTCAATTTGATCTCATGGCCTTGTATTATTGACAATATTCCACCATTGATCAGATTCACCTTTTATTCAATAGACTGATATGACGAATTTATCATATTCATAACATTGTAGAACTGAAAATATCTTTTCAGTAGTACTAATCTATTGTTCATCCACTATTTTATTAGAAGACGTGTTGGAAGAAAGTGGAAGCTGCCTTATGACGGACTCAAAAGAATGTTTCTACCTCCTTTAATCATTTGCAAGTCCTACTTGATTCTTAGCTTCAGAATTTTATGTGATAATAACAACAATATTTTTCATTCCGCCTCCCATATCATTTGTTTTCTTAGGAAGAGAGTCATTTCATTTCCCTTAACATTCAACATTATCTCGGTTCCTTTGGGTTCTAGCCATTGTCTAAAACCAAGAAGCATAGACTGGGTAATTCTAATCATAATAAGAAAATCACATACTCAAGAATAAAATTTTAATTTAAGAAACTTCAGGTTTTATCCTAGGTTATTCATGGTCATTTCTAAAAAATAAGGATTATAAACTATACATTTACATATCCTTAGAGGTATTAGTAAGGCTTTATCATCCTAGTTTCCAAAGGTTAACTATAATATTCCTACGATACAAACTAAAATGACCCATACATTACATAAACTGATATTAATTACAATTTATTTATATTCATCTGAACATATAATAAAGCCACCAAAGGACCGTTTATGTACAATATCATTAGAAACTAGGAAACATAAGCAACTAGTTCATAAAACATCTATGTTGTCTACTAATTATATATTTATATCAAGACTCCTTTTGGATATATATTACTTAATACCCTTATTCATGACTTGGGGAAAATAAAAATATGAAAGGGTGAGCTCAAATTCTCAGTATGGGTAAACAAGGGAAATATAAATCATTTCCATATCATAAGACATAAGAACGTAACATTTGGATGTCTTATCCTGTATATGAAGGATCTTTATATCATATCATGGGATAAGAAATCACATTAATTAATATAAAAAAATCCAAAAAAATGTTATAACATAAGACATGAAGTTTTTTGTCATACACATAAGCATCTAAAATAATTTAATACTAGTCAAGGCTCATTTCCAAGACTATCATAGTAGACAAAGTCCATTACCAGACCAGTTTTACTTTTCATTCCAAACCTATATTACTGAACAAGATTTTCTTGAAATTCCAGTCATGTATATTTGATGAGATATATAATTTTACCCAATGCATTAGAGGGAGACATAGATCCCACACAACTCATAATGAAATCATTATTACATGTGCCAATAAAACACAAACCTTTCATCATAGCATAACCCAAGGAACAAAAATGGATTTCTTAAACATTATTCTATCATAATACATATAAAATAAATAGATTTCATAAAAATTATTATATCATAAACACTATCAAATCAAATTAATAATAAGGATAAAAACATAACCCATGTTAAATAATATCATATTAGATGGAAAAATAATTTTTATAAATTACCTAAAATTAATTCTTGTTCAAAATATCATTTCTTCTTCAAGAACATTTTTTCTCAAAAAATTCGACAAAAATTTAAAAGATTGAAGTTAATTTAAAGACAAACATGAATTTTTGTAAAGCAAGCTTCAGGGAAATACGATTTTATGAAGACGTAAAAATCAAATCATGCCATATAAGTTAAAAAACATTTTCCTCATACGTTTTCTAGAAAATTCAAAAGTTACCTCAAATAAAATAATAAAAAAGATTCCTTTCATACTATTTAATAAAAATTAACAAAATGGGAAAATTAACCTTAAATGTTTTTAGAAGAATAGAAACAAAATGATATACTTAAGAAACATGAATGTGGATGATAAATATAACTGAGTAAATACTTACATATAAAAAATCTTAGATAATAATGAGATTGAAAAATTATACCTTTCCTTAGCTATAATATCCTTCATATGTTTTAAACCTCATGTATAATGATTTAAATAATTTCATTAAATTATTCTAGAGTAATAGTCATTTTTATGATATCATATATGATTATAGTAACATTAGTTTGTTAATAACATTTCATTGCCACTTGTTATAATAATTATATATTGTAATCAAATATAGTTATTATTGAAGTGGATGGTGTATAATAATTTAGGATCAGTATCATGTTATAATAATCACATATAGTTATTAATAATGTCATTTTACCCATCCAAGTAAGTTGGTGGTGAAAAACAGATTACACCACGACGTGGCGATGGTAAGTCATACGTATGCACGCGTAGTGATTTCATTTTTTAGGATGGATAGAATGTGGCATATGGTTATTTCCAAATTATAATAACATATCAGTATATGAGTGATACTTATGTTTTTATATTATAATGAAAAATCAAATTAAGATGAATTAGAAGAAGAAATAGTTGGAAAGAATCGGTAGAATAGATTACCTCTTCCTCGACGTGCTTCCTCTAAATATCTTCTTAGAGAAGTAGATTTGGCCTTTGAAGATGACCAGAACATCAAGAATGTAAATAGGGAAGTTGATAAGGAAAAATGGTAGGGTATAGACAATCTTGACAGATCAAAGTGATTCTCTTAGAATAGGTAAGAGGTTCCCTTTTATAATTAACATGGGTGGAAATTTTAGAAACTCAATAAATAATAATTTAAAACTAAATAAAACCCTAAAAAACATCAAAAATGTCAAAATTTCAAATATGAGGTTAGATAGGGTTTTAATATCGTAATCTAATAAATTTTTGACAACTATTTTCTCCAATTTAAACCTTATATTTTTAATGAACACTTAGTTATTCTAATTAATTTTTAACTAGGATAACAAATAATTAAATATTAAAAGGGTTCAATATATACTTATTTGATATAAAATAGACCATAAATAAATAATTTAGATAATTTTATACAATATCATAATTATTATATATTTTAAAAAAATTCTAAATTATTTTAAATAATTAAATAAATCATTAATTTGACAAATAATCAATAATATAAATTTCATACTATTCAATTAATTTATTTTAAAAAATATTAATATGAAAAGATAAATTATAAATAAAAGTTTTATTATATTACTAAGAGGTCAAGGTAATCTATAAAATTCATTAGTCACATTATTTAACACAAATTATAATTAATTTAATATTTTTAATAACATTTATTTTATATTTCTATTTGTAAAATAATTACTACAATAGTTTTGTGTGATTATTTAGTATGATTATTTGTTAAATAATAATTAAAAAGAAAATACTCTATTGAGAATAAATATAATAGATTTTATAACAATACTTTTATTTGAATTTATTCTATAGAAAATCCAATATTTAAATTATTATACTTATTAAATTATGAAGGTGACAACTTAACATCACTTTAAATAAAATAATATAAGTGTTATAATCCTGTCTATAAAGCTCCCAATGGTCAATAACTTGAACCTTGGATGATTATGGTCGAGATATACCTGACCAATAAGATTTTTTCATGTGTTTGGATCTTTCTATGGGAATTATTAATTTAATAAAAACTATATTATTGATTTTTCGTTAATTAAATAATTTATGCTTCATTAAGGTATAAGCTATTAAGGTAAATATTTATTTACATAAAATTAAAAATAAATTACCAAGATAGAAGAAAATATATCAGATATTAAATGAGTACTTATTGTCAAAATTATCTATTGTAAAACCTTATATTAAAAATTATTTAGTTATTATAATTTTAGTGAAATATATTTAAATTTTCATTAAATAAAATAAATTAAATGTCTTACTATCATCCAAGTAGAATCAAAATGATACAATTTCAACCCAAGTATTATTTAGGTTGATCAAACACATCAAATTATATTAATACAAGTGTTAGGGTAACTTTTTAATAGTATTCATACCTTTAATTACCCAATTTACCCTTTTACCATATTAATAAAAAATTATCGAAATTACTATTCATAATGCGCAAAAATAAAATAAATCTATGTATATAATTTTGACCTAAGGATTCTGAATATGGTGTCATTTTTTCGAAATTCTAAACAATTAATTCAAATTAAATAATTTAAAATTAATCTCGTTATCAGAAAGAGAGAATGTGTTTTAGAAGCTAAAACATTACAAAAGATTGAAATGCTTTTACATATAAATTAATTATAAAATTAATGAAAATGAAATACATTATATTGAATGATAAAAATATATTATATTTATAATTTAAAACCCTTAAGTATTATAATTTAAACACATTGATTATTTTGATGAAATTTTTTTTTTCTACATAAAATTACATTTATTTTTACTATTAATTAAAACATGAAAGTTATAAAAAAAATCAGAAATTAATCCAAAGTAAATTTTTATATAATGATTCAAAACAACATGTTTATATTGTCATAAAACAGTTATTAAAGTTTCAAAATAATAATTTATAATGGGTTCTCCATCCAACAACATAAAATTAATATTTTAAAATATGTAGGTTTTTATACATAAAATAGGGTTTATTCATACACTATGTCTAAAATATCCATTGTATGAATATCCTTATATTTTATTAAGTATATAAAATATGTATGTCATTAGTTTCATTTCCAATAATAATTCACTGAAAAATAAAAATATCTAATTGATTTATATTTTTCATTAATAATTGATAGCCAATGAATTTACAATGAATTTTCATATGTTAGTTATACTTATTCCAGAAATCCAAATTGCTTGGTTATAATGGTAATTTTATACTAAGGAAATCTCATGGTTCATTTAAAATCATGATGGCCTGAAATGAAATCTAATGAAGAATTATAATTATTTAAAGAAAATATTTCATAAAAACATATGAGTGTTTCAAAATATGAGGCATATGGTTATCATGTGATTTGGTTAATAGTGAACCTTAATTGTGTGGACAAACTATGCACCCTATTAAAAATTGTATAAAATTTTATTTTCCCCTTTTCCATTAGAACCTAATTTTCTTCTCGCCCTAGCACATTTTCATAGTTACTCAACCATAGATCTCCCTCCTCCCCTCCTTGAAATTTTGGTGTGTCTAGTCCATCCATCCATAGTTTCCGTCACCATTAATCTTATTATATTACCCTTAGTAAGGATAACACTAATTATTTTCCTTTTCTTAGTTTTCTTCACCATCATTATTGATATCTCCCTTTGAGCTAATAGACCATATTTTTATGTTTTTTGTTTATTTTTTTGTTTTACCTCCTTTAAGATAAAATCTAAAGATGATATCAGATTAAGGGTATCCTAAATGGCCTAGGTATTTGGTATATTTAATTTCCCTAAATTTATAATAATTTATAAATTACACTGTTGTGCATTATACTTTTCATTTTGTGAATAACTCTTGAAATTTAGTTTCCTTTAATTTATCAATAAATTATTGGCCTAGAAATTCTATGTGATTCAAAAACTCAATTAGAGGTTTATTAGATCATCTATAACTTCCCTTAGGGTGTGTTTGATTAAATTTTCATGAAAATAATACTTGTAACAAAAATAAATATTAGTGTGTGTTTGGTTTGGCCCAATGGAAAAGACATTTTTTCCTTTGTAATGAAACCAACCCATAGGGTGTTCGTGGATTATCATTTACTAGTGTGATGTATTAATTGAATTAAATTAATTGTTAAAATACATTGATTATTTTCTTGGCCTTATTATTAGTTTCCATTTCTATTCAAATTATCAAATTGAAAGAATATTTAACCTTATGTGTGATTACTATTTACTTATTCACTAATATTTAAAGAATTTGGTCACAATAATAATTTTGTTCACACTTTACGAAATACATGGATTGTATTTTTGAAATTCTTAGAATGATATATTAGGATTCCACCGGATTCATCGATGGGAATGCCAATTAGTACACCTATCATTGAATTGGTCAATGTCGTGCTATGATTATTATCATTTATGGGTTTCAGGGATATATTTGGATCTCTTGAGAAACTTAAAACTTTCTATATGATCTCCCAGGTTCATATTGACATCATAAAATAAGTAACAACTTGGGTTATCCCCTTGTATTCCAAAAAAGACGTGCCCAATATAAAGGGTTATATTTCTTTGGTTCAATAAAAAAATTCTTAAGAGTATAATTGCAAGGGTTATTCCCTTTAATTAAACTAAGAAATAGATATAAATCAGGGGTTGATCAACATGAGTTGGATAGACTTTATAAATTCCATAATTCATCAGGTATTTTGTGGATTTGAAATTGGTGCATTTTGTGGGAATTACTAGATATATTCTATCTAATCTTTGTTGTTTCTTATTTATCGAAATAGGGACATAAGCATCAAGTCCCATGAACAACTAATGGTTACATGGTAATATACATACAACTTAGGCTGAAATATAATGGATTAGATTTGTACCTGTTGAGGACCCCAATCCTGAAATGTCTTTTTTAATTTTCTTCATTTTTTATTATACACTTAAATATAATTTTTTACTCATAGAAAAGATATTAATTATAAGTTACTAGTTGTGGAATACAATGTTTTACTCAAACCTTGTTTAGGCCACAACTTGGTACACATGTAGATTGATGGATACTGTTAAGGATAAAGGGACATTCCTGGGTTTGGATACTTGATTTCCTTTTTAATATGGGATATTGGGAGAAAAGGATTGATGTAAGATCCAGTATTTTTTTAAGTTATGTTTTTGTTTTTGTTTTAATTTATGTACATTATTATGAGAAAATGAATGTTTTCTAAATTTTATGAGAACAATCGGGGGTGTTTTAGGGGTTTGGGGAAATAAAGTGGAGTCAAAAAGGAATATTTGGACATGTTTCACGATTTGGACACGGTTAGTTCAAACCGTGTGGAGTATCTTGGGTAACTATGCAACATTGGGAAAAGGATGGAGCATGGTAAATGAATTATTAGACTAACCATTCCAAATTCCACATAAAATATGTGAAAAGTGGATTTTTGGATCGTACCTCTCCCACAATTTGTGCACGGTTTGAAAAACTGTATGAGAAAACCATGTAGCCCTGTAACGTTGGAAGATTTTACAAATTGCTACTACAAGATTTTAAGGCTCACTCCTGATTTTACTCCATTCCTCTCCCCTAAACCCTAGTTACTAAACAATGCTTCAAAGATCTACCAAGGGCGATCCTCCATCATTCCAAGGTCATTTGTAGTGTCTTCAGTTTTAGATCTAAGCTCAGGTTAAGTCTAATCTTCTTCTTGCTTCCTCTTATCTATTATGTTTTTCATATTTCTTCCATATCATTCTGAAGCTCTAAAGAATTACTTTTATGGAGAGATCTAGGTTGAGGATTAAATGGTTAGTCTAATTGGTATCTAAGGCATTGATTGTGGTAGTGTTCATCAATGGATTCAAGGTTGGTGGTCTAAAAGTTATATCCCGTAATAGCATTGAAGATTTGTCCATGCTAGACTTTGTTATTTTTCACTTCTTAATGTGATTTAGAAAACCTGGATAAGATTTGGTATTTTGGGTTTCCAAATAATTAATTTAAACCCTCATTGTCTCTAAGGGATGCATCAAATATGATTTTATCCATTAAGGACCATCCATGGGGTGTGCTGATACTTTATGGACCTAGAACTAGCTATGTAAGTTCCAGGTTTTTGTGCAACTGTGTAGAGCCCTGGCGGAGTATGTTTTCATTCTTAATGGAAGTCCATGCAAGGTATTATTTATGTGGGGTTGAGGTAGGAGGATTATGAAATATGTTTCAAATGCCTATGTGAGTTAGTGAAAGTGAAATGGCAGATATGCTAAACTGAAAATGGCATGTGAAATGGGAAAATATGTTAAAGGGTATTTCATAAGGTAATTTATCAAGATGTATAATGGGTTGAAATAAGGATATTATTGAATATTCTTAGTGATTTAGGCTCGATAATGGGAGTTGGGATAAATGGACTAAGTGATGTATTGGGAATGGTGTTAATAGATTATGGAAAAATATGATTTACCACGTAAATTGTTGTGTAGTATATATGTTGTATACATTGGTTGTGTTTGGTTGTGATATGGTTTGTTTGTGGTGAATGTATGGATAAGCATGTTCACTTGGCATGAGGTTTGGGATAAAGGAACAAGGATCCTCCCACAGGTGGGGTTAGACTGATGCTCTCACTCGACCCACAATGCATGGTTTAGGGAATGGGACAATTTTTTATTCCCCTAACGGTTTATTCCACTTTGACTGAGGCTTCCAGGTGAGGATATTGTGACATGGTGATATGTTTTCCCTATTTTGTTAGGGACATACTTAACACCCTTATGAAAATTATTTATTCCTTGAACTTTGTGTTATTGATGATGAACTAATAAATATAGAGTCATAATGAATTATCTCCTTCGGTAGTGTATCTAACTAGATATTGTTAACTAGTGGCCCAGAATTGTCTTTTTATTTATGGTTAATCATTTATACTTGCATGAACTATATATTAGACTTGATATTTGTAGACACCATTGGCGGTGGCCAACTTATTTGTACCCACACCCATCTCTGGCTGCTATTGGGTACCCAAGAATATATCATGCTTGCATGTCTGGACAAGGGAAATGGCCCTATGAATGGGAGTTGAGTTAGATATGGGATGTGGGTGGATGAGGTTCCATACTTGGAGTCAAGACCATTTTGGGGATTATTTTTTTTGTATTTATTTTGGGTCTTGTTCACTTGACATGATAGCGTGACATGACATATTTACTGTTGCTTTTGGTTTGTACTCAGATTGGGAGATGTATGGCTATGCATGCTATTGGTTATTTCTTATTATTTCCATTATTCAAATTGTGTTATATTGTGCATTAATCTGGTAAAGGGTGTATAGGTCCCCCACCTAACTAATCTATACCCTCGCTGCAGGTCAGAAACCTCTGGCATACATGGAGGTGTGCTTGGGGCCATGTGACGACCCTACTCAGTGCATTGATTTAGTGGAACCTAGGTTGGAGATGTTACAAAGTTATATCAAAGAAGTTATTTTATATTTATTTGTATTTTGTTATGGTAGACATGATATTAGGGATTTTTTTGGCGTTGTAAATGAGCTCATTCCTGGGAGTATCTAACCCAAGTATGGGGGAAAACCCAAGTCACTCAGGGTAGGGACTGCTGTTCTTGTTGTGTGTTGTTACATTTGATGACATTTCACCATTTGGTGATGCACATGTGTTGTGATGTGACAGTTTTATTATATTATCATCGTGGATATAATTTCATGAGGTTTTTAATTCCTGCATCATTATAGGAACCTATGTAGATATTGACATGGATCCTAGTTGGCACACACACATGGGATGGTTGTGTGGGACCTAGAGGGTAGAATGCAGTTGAATTTCTTAAAAGTGGTGAACATTTGTGTCTAATGAAGTGAAACAAATGGGTTAAGAAAGGGATAAAAAAAATTAAAACTATAATTAATGAATTATTCTTGATAAAGGGTGGTATATGAAAAGAAATGTTATTGGAATAAATTGTGATGAGGAAATAATTTTCAAACTGCATAAAAGATAGGGATAGTAACCATGTGAGTAAGGTTCCCCATGTTATATAAGGCCTTAAAAAGGATGTTTGAGAGTAGTGTTCTTGATATAGTAAATCCTAATGGTTAGTTAATGTGAAATGGTTTTTTTAAGGCAAGTGATGAGAAACCCATTATCCTTTAAAAAGGTTTCATGTCTGCATTATAAAAAGTTTATATTTGGAATTGTAGAGAAATTACACCATGAAGGCATGATTTAGATGGCTCCCCCAGATGTGGAGAATGAGGATCTAGTTGTTGAATATAATAGGGAAGAGTAGTTCCGTGATAATCTTAATTGTTTTATATAGATGATTGAATGCAATCTAGGGTGGGTTGCACTTAGTATATTCAAGCTGACCAAGGAGTTTCATGTATGACACCCTCCGACCATCCCCAAAGATGGTGTCCCACAGACAGAAAAGTTTTGGATAGAATCTATCCATAATATTCTTGATCATCTGGAGACACCTCTTGATAAGCACGTCATTTTGGAAGCCTACATATTAAGAGGTTTGTCCATGCAGTGGTTGGATATTATGGTTCAGACGGAACAGGCTAAAGGAATGGCATGGGAGGTTTTCCCGGAAATGGTTTGGAACATTACTACATCTAAGCCTTGATGCGGGATAAGGATACAGAAATTATGAGTTTTACCCAAAGGGCTGGATCAATGATGAATTATGCTAGTCGTTTCACTAACATGCACTGATTTGTTTCGATGATGGATGTAGATGAGGAAACTGTGGATGAATGATTCAAAGATGGGATTAAGCACGAGAATAGGTCTGAGGTGAACATATTCCTTTGGAATATGTTTTCAATGGTAGTGAACCAAGACCTTATCTCAGAAGGGAACCTGAATGGAGCATCAGGAGGTGGAGTTGTGGTGGAAACTGGATGAACATGTGGTACAACCTTCAAGAAAAGGAAGATTCATTTTTAAAGTTTTCCCCAATATAAAAGTGCACAAAATAATTAGAGTATAGGGTCAACTTCTTAGGGTGGTTATGGTGTTCTACTATCTATGTGGAAGGACGGGTCAGAAGTGATTTCAGTATCTCTGTGCACCATCCTTGTGTTGGTCATGTTGTAGGTTGGGGCATTAATAGAGGTTGTTCAAGAACCCTCAGTAGTTTAGTGTGGATGGGAGCCCGAGTTAGATATCGAGTGTGGGTAGGGGATCCATCACCCCGTATCAGGTAGGTAGTTAGAACTCCACTAGTCTTATAGGTACGGTTGGTGTTTGTAGAACTCATGGGCGAGACCATCATCATCAGTAGAGAAGGGAAGTACATGGTACTTAGGATGGATCCCTATGTAGAGGGACATGATAACTTTGCACCATCCAATCTACACCTGGATGTGGTGAGGCTGGACCATCTACCATTTTTAGTATGTTTCTTGTGGATTAAACACTCGCTATTACTCTATTCGACGTATGTTATACATACTCTTTTATCTCTTCCTAGTTAATTTTTTTGTAGGGCCAATCGATGGAACATGTTTGTGGGGTTATTTCAATTGTTACTCCATTGGGGGTGTGAGTTGAGAGTATTAGACTGTGTAGAGGTTTTTCTTTATAAGTTTGTGGTTACTATTTTCTATGGAACCTATTTTTCCTCAAGATTTCAGTTTTTGACCTAATTCTATGTATGGACTGGCTAATGTTGTATCCGGACCATATTAACTATTACCATCATATGGTAACATTCACATTTTTCAATGGAGAATATTATGTATTTCATGGGGTGTGGGATGTCTGAGAAGGTCATGCATGGATAATTGGTCAGCTGTTGGGGGAACTCACAACCCAAGTGGCATGCCTTATTCTTGATGATGGAGATATGGAGAAACATGTTTTTCCTCTTATGGTTGATCAGTTTCAGGATGTGTTTCTTAATGATTTCTTGAGACTACCAACTGAAAGGGATGTGGAGTTCACAATCGAGTTTCTATTAGGGGAAGAACGGGTTTCTATTCCACGATATTAAATAGATCTGGGAGAACTCAAAGATCTTAAGGCTCATATGGGAGATTTGGCGTGAAATGTGTTCATTTGACCTAGTACATCATCATGGGGATCAATCTTGTTGTTTTATAAGACGGGTGATGGGTAATTGAGATTATGGGTTGATTACTTCAAGTTTAATCAAATGATAGTTAAGAACCGATACCTGCTTCCCAGAATTGAAAACCTGTTTGACCAACTAATGGCTGACAAAGTGTTCTACAATATTGATTTGAGACCGGGATAATATTAGTTGAGGGTGAGACCTTCTGATGTTTCATGAATAGATTTCTAGAGTAGGTACAAGTTTTATGAATTAATGGTAATTCATTTTGGGTTGAACAATGCACCAGATGTGTTCACGGTGCTGATGAACTAGATATTTCAACCTTATCTGGATCAGTTCATCATTTTCTTTGTTGATGACATTTTGGTGTATTAACGAACTCTTGATTATCATGCCAAACATCATGAAATCATAATTTTTTCACCAATAGATCATAATATTTATTCCAACCTATCAAATTCTTAGATACTATTTTATAATGTTAATTTCTTGGAACACATTATTTTTGACTCAGGTGTGTCGATGGATCCAAAGAAGGTGAAGGCTGTCGTGTCTTGGGAGTAGCCCAATAATGTTTCAGATGTTCATTGTTTTCTATAATTGGTCGGTTATTATCAGAGATTCATTAAGGATTTCACTTGTTTGGAATCACCACTCTAAATATTAACCAAGAAGTGTGTTATGACTGAGTGGTTGGAGGCAGGAAATACTTATTTTCATGAATTGATGAAGTGGTTTACTTCCACACTGATTCTGATCAAACCTGAATCTAGTAAGAATCACACCCTATTCTGTGATGCATTCGCTGTGGGACTTAGGGAAGTATTGATGCAGGATGATTGGGTAATAGATTATGGTTCAAGACAGTTGAGGACTCATAAAATAAATTACACTATTCATGATCTTGAACAAGATTCTGTGGTTTATGAATTGAAGTGTAGGATATATTACATGTTGGGAGAGAAGTTATTAGTCTTTACTGATCATAAAATTCTTGAGTTCAGTTTATCTTATTGTGATTTGAATATTCAATAGTGAAGGTGGGTCGAGTACCTACAATCCTTCGATTTTGACTAGGCTTACACACCCATAAAATGGAATAGTGTTGTCAATTCTCTGATTGGGAAGACTCAAAATCAGGTGGTATAGGAATCCAAATTTGAATGGAAAATGATGGAATTGTTTATTGAGATTCACCTAGAGCTATAGGATGGGCACAAAAAAATTACACTTTTATCTTTGGCGATCAGGTCTATTTTTTTGAGTCGGGACAAGGAATTTCAGTTGGAAGATCTCTAGTGTTTGGCCATGAAGAAAAGTTCTAATGTTTTGGAGTTACCTTCTAGTTGTGTTGTTGGTGATGATGTAGTCATATGTTTTTAGGGATGTGTTTTGGTATAAGTAGGTTCCCGCGATGAGTGATTGTGTGATTTCTATTCATCGAAGAGGGTACTACATCATGGCTTGACTAAAATTTATGATGATCTTCATCGGTATTATTGGTGGCCAAGAATGAATAAAGAAGTTTTGGGGGTTCTATGGCACAATTCCTTACCATTCAACAGGTGAAGGATGATTATCTTCATCCATGTTGGTTGTTACAATTATTTTCCATTCTAAAATGGAAGTGGAATGATGTAACAATGGACTTTATAGTGGGTCTTTCAAGGAAAACTCAAAAGAATGATGCAATCTAGGTCATTTTGGATAGGTTAAGTAAAGTGGCTCATTTCAGTCCACTTTAGTAAACTTATACACTCAACCAGTTGGGTGAGTTATATGTTCGGTAGATAGTGTGACTACTTGGTGTTCTGAGAATAATTGTTTTGGATCAGGATCTACGTTTTACATCATTCTTATAGTAGGGGATATAGAAGGCACTTGGTACCCAGGTGTTTTTGAGTATGTATTATCACCCAAAGATGAATGAGTAGTCAAATAGTACAATTCAGTTATTGGAGGACTTTTTGAGAGCATGTGTTTTGGATTTCAATGTTTTGTGGGAATAGTACTTACCGCATGTTGAGTTTTCTTACAACAATCGTTTCCATGATACAATTTAGATGGTGCATTTTGAGGCACTCTATGGGATCCCATGTAGATATATGTTGTGTTGGATAGAAGCTAGGGAGTATGAGCTACTAGAATTGAGTCTCGTGTGAGAGATGTCTTAGAAGGTTCAGTTGATTCGGAAGTGGATGGAAACATCATAGAGAAGGTAGAAGTTGTTTGCAAACCAGCATCGTAGAACTCTCTAGTTCATGGTGGTGATGGTGTGTTTCTTCTGATGTCTCTAAGGATGGTTCATCTTTAAATTCAGAAGTAGGGTATGTGGGTGTCTAGGTATATGGGGCCATTTGAGATTTTGGAGAGGATCAGACTGATGGATTACCGATTGGATCTTCCACAATGCTAAAATGTGATGAATGATGTTTTTAATGTTTCGCAGGTCCAGTACTATCAACATGATCCATCTCATGTGATAAACATTGGGAATATTGATCTTGATCTAGATATGCCGTTTGAGGAGTATTTGATTAAAATTTTGCATTATAGTGTGAAGGTCTTTTGGGGGAAGGTTTTTCCTTTAGTTCAAGTTTTATTGCATCATGGAAATGTACAGAAAGAAACATGGGTATGATAATCAGATATGTGGGTTTAGTGGCCAGATCTATTTCCTTCAGAATCCCAATGATTCTCAGGAAGAGTGGGTCAAGGATGAGCCTTCTTAAGGTTTGGAGATTATAATATTTTGTATTTTTATTAGGGTTTGTTTTTTTATGTTTTAGTTTAAGTACATTGTCCGGGATGAATAATTGTTTTCCCAAGTTCATTAGAAGGCTCAGGGGTGTTCTGGGGGTTCAGGGTAAGAAAGAGGAGGCAAAAAGGAATTTCTGGGCATGTTTCACAAATTATTCATGGTTAGTGCAAACCATGTAGATAATCCCATATAACCGTGAATCCTTGGAAATGGTCTTGTATATGGTTACAACATGATTACATTATCCATGAATAATTCAAATAAAAATATGTGAATGTGGGATTTTGGGACAGTAGCTCTCGCATGGTTTGTTCACGGTTTGGAAAACTATGTAAGAAAATTGTGAAGCCCAGAAACGTTGATAAATTTAAAACATCGCCACTCTGAGATTTTAAGGCTCACTCGAGATTTTCCTCCTTTCCTATCCCCAAAAACCTAGTGAATACCGAAAGATTCCATGTGCTCCAAACGATGACGCCCCTTCATTCCTAGGTCATTTGCTGTGCCGTCGGTTTCAAATAGAAGCATCGAGTATGTATAATATTTTCCTTTCTTTCTATTACTTGATTAGGGTTTTCATCTTTCATCCATATTTGTCTAAATCTCCAGAACCCTCTTTTTATTGTGAGATCTTGGCCAAGTCTTCAAGATTTAACAATCTATTAATGGATGTTCATCAATGGATTCAAGGTAGGTAGTCTAGAAGTTATATCCCATAGTTTCAACAAATATTTGTGCATGTCTGACTTTTTTCCATATCACTTATTGATGTGATTTCCAAACCCTTGATGAGATTTAGTATTTTGGATGTCTAAATGATGAATTGAACCCTCATGGTCATCAAGGGGTGCATTGAGGATGATTTGACACCATAAAGGCCACCCATGGGGTGTGATGATTCTTTATGGTCCTTGAAATAGGTAAGTAAGTTCTTGGTTATTGTAAAACCATGTAGAGCCCTTGAGAAGTATGTTGATATTATTAAAGGAATTCCAAAAGAGGTATTAGTTAAGTGGGGTTGATGTAAGAGGATAATAAAATATGTTTGATATTCCTCAGTGAGTTAGTAAAAGTGAAATGGTGAATATGATAAATTTAAAATGGTATGTAAAATGGGAAAATATGTTGAAGGGAATTTTATAAGGGAATTTATGAATATGTACAATGGGTTTAGATAAAGGGATAATTGAATATTCTTAGTGATCTAGGCATGAGAATGTGAATTGGCCTAAATGGTCTAATTGTTGTCATGGGAAATGTATTAATAGATTATGGCATAGTATGATTTACCATGTAAATGGTTATGGATTATGAATGTTGTATGCTTTTGTTGTGTTTGGTTTGGATATGGTTTTTGTGTGGTGAATGGATGGATAAGAATGTTCCCATGGATATAAGTTATGGGATAAAGGTTTAAGGCTCATCCCACATGCTGTGTTGTACTGATGCTCTAACTCCACCCCCATTGAACGAGTTTGGGGTGGGACTGAGCTCTATTCCCCTTAACTATTACATTCCACCCAGACTGAGGCTTTGAGGTGAGGATATTGTGATGTGGTGATATGTTAGACCAAGTGAGTTAGGGGCTTACTTATTCCCCTTATTAAAATGATATATTCCATGAATGTTGTGTGATTGATAATGAATTAGTAATGATAGAGTCATAATGAATTAGCACCTTGGGTAGTGTAGCTATGTATAGTTTTTTATCTAGTGGACAAAAATTGACTTTTCATTTCTTGTTAATTATTTATAATTTCAAAAACTATCAGTTAGAATAGATATTTGTGGACAACATTGGTGGTGGCCTACCGAGTTGTACTCATACACTAATCATGCCTCTATTGAGTACCTGGGTAGATTTCTTTCTTGCAGGTCTAGACAAGGGAAAGGGCCCTATATTGATTAGTTGAGTTGGACATTGGAAATGAATGGATGAGGTTCCTGGCATGGAGTCAATACCATTTTGGGTATTCTAATATTTGTCTTTATTATTGTTTTTTAACATGGCATGGTATCAGGACATGACATATTTACTATTTCTTGTGTTATGTACTCATTTTGGGAGATATATGGAAATTCATGTTATTGGTTGCTTCTTATTGTTATCGCTATTTATATTGTGTTCTGTTATGGATTAATCTAATAAAGAGGGTATAGTCTCCCCATATGACTAATCTAGTCCCCGACTACTAGTTAGCAACCTATGGAATGAAAGGAGTTGTTCTTGAGGTCATGTGATGACCCGAATTGGAAAACTCATTTAGTGGCACCCAGGCCGAGGACATTAAAACTGAGATATTTCTCATGATTCTCATGGAGATTTTTGCTTCTGGTAAATTTTTCATTTTTATGTTGGTACTATTGGAATTCCTCAAACCATGTCTTTCACGATTCATGTTTTGTATCCCCATGACATTGCCTTTATTTGATATTGTTTATTAGTTTATGAATGTTATTTATTATATGGATAGATTATGTGTTGCCTATATTTTACACTCTATTGTATTCTGAGAAATGGGTTATAGTCTTCTCAACATACCACTATAGACCCTTTCATCTAGTTGGAAACCTATAGAATAAGGGTAGGCATGCTTAAGGCCTTATGGCCAACAGAACTGGTCTCACATTTATGAACCAAGCCATATACATCACTAAAATAGTATAAAATGAGTTTTCACCTTTTTATTACTATTTGGGTATTGGTGGATATGATACTAAGAAGTTTCAATAGTTTTTAAGGATATTTTTCTTAGTAGTAACTAAAAAAAGTGTGGGGGAAAATACAAGTTTCAATGGATGTGAGTTTTTATTATATATCTCCCCGATTACACTACTACTATTTTCAGCATTCACTGAAGCACATGCTTTACAATGATATTTTTTTTTGAATTTCTACCCTTGACCCTATGTTACATGGGATAATTATCACATCTATCATCATAGAAATGTATAAATTTATATTTCAACCATATTCAATTCCATGAAAAACATATTTCATTACTTATATTGATCATTTCCTATTGTGTGTGCATTAGTTGTTATAATTGTAACTTATATCTTTTATTTCTAGAAGAAAAAATTGGTTACATAAATTTTTTGTATCAACCCAATTGTTAAATAGAGTTCCAATTAAAACATAAAAATCTTATGAATTTATATCTTGGTAATTAAAATCTATATAATTTTACCATCAAATTCATACTTGATAAATTCAAATTCCCAGTGTTAAAAAATATTGGTTCTCAGAAAATGTGGCCTCAAATTTAAATATAAAGAGTATTTTCTTCTATAAAATAGAACTAAGAGCCCATATAACTAATCCATTATGAGTAATAATCAAAATACCTCCTTATAAAAAATAAATAGAAATGTCTTGTTAGTTTAGGGTATATCTTTCACTGTGTTTGTGATCATAACCTCTTTTTCCAATCAAATAATAAATTCGTTTCTTAATGATTTCCCCCAGGAGTTCACAGGAATTATAGATATATTCCTCCATGAGGACCTTGGGTAGAGCAACATAAAGTTGGTGATGATTATTCTATTAAGGATAAGGGACCTAAAACACTTGTATATCACCTTTGACACCAAACATAGTACAACCTATTTTCCATGTCATGGGAATCAATGCTCATCTTAGAGATGGTGGAATTTCTCTATTGGTTTCCATGGGGGGGGGGTATCAATGGAGTATTCACAATATATCTGAGTGGATGGAAAATTTACAATAGTATCCCCCAATATTTTTAGGCGAAGGTGATCCCATTGTAGTTGAGTCATCCTTTAGTCAATCCATCTAATATTTGAGAACATGTTGACTCCTCTAGATAGGTGGGTAAAACATGAAACCCATATGATGTCATATATTTAAATAGGACGTGGGATCTTATGAATTAATCATATTGAACCCAAGGAATGGTTTAGAGTAATTATAGAGTAGATTATTTGATTAATTTTCCCCAAAGAATCTGGGAGATGATCCAGCTAGGGATTTCATGCATCTCGAGTAGGGTAATTTTTCAACCATAGATTTATAAACTCATTTTATAAAGCTCGAGTTATTTTCACTCCACATAATGTTTATAGATAAATATTTACACTATTTTCATATCTATTAAAATTATTTAAACCCAAGAAATTTATTAATTTTATCTGAATAACATTCTTTTTTGTACTTTGGGGATTTTTTGAGCTTAAAACTGAAAATTTTACAATTCTTGGGTTTTAACTATTTTCAATTAGTTCTATATTTTTAGAATAACTTTTCCCTTATTTAACAAAATTGAGTAATTAATTTTTTATATGATTCATATGTTCATGGGATATATCTTTTCCAACTAGGAAAATTGTTGAATTATCCTTATACAGGTCTAAATAAATCATTCATTATGGAAAACCATTCTTACTAATAAGATGGATCCCACCTCATTTAGTAGGGAATAAATCTAAAAGATGGTGTCTAATTATATTTATACCATCCTGATAGGAAATAGGGATAAAATTATTTTTTTAATGATGTGTTGAAAGTAAATATTCACTCATTGAGTTGGACTATGAATGAGTCAGACTAGATGATGATTAAGGGTCCCTCCATGTAGAAATAATTGTCTTTAGTAATTAATTTATATCATTTCACCAGAAGTCCAAATTATCTGAAATTTTGTGGTTTGATAAGTGAATTAATTATAAAAAACTCTATAAATGATGAAATATATAGATTTAACTAGGAAGGTGGAGGAAATTTATTAATATTCAGTCATACATAAACTAGAATATTGATATCCATCTCTCTGTATTTTTTTGATTTCCACCTCTTAATCATGACAAGGGGGTCTGGATAGCGAGAGAAAGGGAAATTTTTTGATAAAGATATTGATGAAGATGTTTTTCATTCATGGTGGAAGGAAGAATATGTTGGATTCTCAAGTGATACGAGGCTAAGAACCCTGTAGTTGTGGATGATGAAATTCAAGAAACACTATCTTCTGAGGTGAAATATTCTTGTGTAATCCATTTTTGACTTCTATTGAAATTAAAATTTTGAATTATTGTGGTTTTTTCTTACTTATAAATATTTTGACTAGTTTTTATTTCATGGTTTTCCAACCAATGATGTAAAATAATTTACTCCACTATTTTAATTTCTTCAGTGATGTTTTACCATTGAGCATCGGGTTTTCAAATAGGTTTGATTGATTGGAGGTCTTCAAGTGATTGAATAGAATATCTAGGAGGGAATATAATCATACTAAGGTAAGTATATGATATACATGTATACAAGGGTCATGAATTAGGTTTCCTTTAGTGGGATTTGAGAAATTAAATTTGGAAATATTTCTAAGTATTGAAGAGGTGAGTTTTTTGGAGGTTTGAGCTTGTCAGGAACTACATTTTTTATTTTGATTTCAATACCATTTTATTTTCTGTCATTTTTCTATCATTATCGTGAATTTTAATATTATTTTGTTTATATTTATATTAAGTATTATCATTATTTGTAAAACCCTTGTATTTTTCTATATACAAAAACAAAAAAAGATGTAGTTTTGTAACTCAACTTGAAAAATCCCTGAGATAAAATGTTGGGATCTATATATTTCATTTTTGTTGGGAAAAAATTAGTTTATTGATGTTTTCACCGAAAAAACCTCAAATAAATAAGATCCATTTAGGGGGCGCTTACTTGTGTTATTGGTTTAGAATTTTTTTTATAAAGAAAAATTTCTACACAAACTTATTACCATTGGATTTTAAAATTGATTTATAATTTAACTATAGGGATATATATACTTGAAATCCCTCTGTCCCATGTTGTTAATCTTACATTAACACACTTTGAGGGAACTTGGTTGAAACTACAATTCAATTGGCTGATAATGGAACCTTGAAATAATTGGCTTCATCTTGTGTTGAAAATGAAAATAATCTTATGAAATACCTTGATGGACATATTGGGTTTGAAATTAAATCAAGAGTATTTAACCAAATTCTAATATTTAATTGGTTTGTAGGTGAGGATCGGCATAAACATATTTATGAATTCAGTTATCCTAGTGTCAACCAAGAACCTCAAGGAGTTGATGTAAATAGAATGAAATTGAGGTCATTTCCTTTTTATTTAGAAGGATTTTTCAATGAATGGGGTTTATATTCCCATTCAACATTTATTAGATATTGTAATTAAATAAAGAAAAATTTCATTGAATTTTTTTCCATACCTCATGAACTGCATCTATTCCATAGAATATTTGAGGAATTTGGGAAATTCTGGGTGAAACACTGAATAGGTACAAATAATGATTCAAACTACTATATTTTTGTCCACTTCACCATCAAATTAGTGAAAACTAATGATTCAATATTTTTTTGGATAATTATGTCTTACTAATAGAAGCATGATTGGTTATACATCGGGAGGGGCTTTAATTGAAAAAACCCCATATGCTTCTAGGATATTAATTGTTGATATGGACCAAAATGATCAAATATTTTGGAGAATATTCTTTCTCTATATGATATCTTACCAAGAATTACCCAACTCTAGTTTTGAAAACAACTTTATTTTAATTCAACCTTCTAATGTTACCACCATGGTGAGGTTGATGATGTTTTCCAATAACCCAAAAAATCTGTCAAAAATGAATCATATTTTCGAATTCAAGAGCCTCTTGATATATGAAATTCTATTTTTCTAGGAAATCCCTTTCAATCAAGAAAACAGAGACCACTACAAACCATCCAAAATTTCAATTAGGGATGGAACAACCTCTCTAATGAAATATTTCTTTTTACCAAACAATACAGAGGCTTATCCCAAGGAAAATCAAATAATTCTCAACCATGATATTTTAGTGAGAAATATATGAACATTATGTGAGAAAATTTCATCCTTATTATCCCACTGAAAAGTTATAGAGAAAAATTGAATAATAATTGAGGAAAGGAAAAGAAGCCTCAAAACAACAATAGAACCGGCTCATTACCAAGATGAATCATGTGGTCCATCTTTCATTTGATGTTAGTTTCATGAAAAAAATGGGTGGAGGTTTAAATTTACAAAATTAGGTGAACATGAGAGGCAAATGAAAGGAAAATATGAGTGAAACTGAACTTAGGATTGGAACATGATTTAATAACCCTAAAAATAAAAAAATAAAACCTACTATTTAAAATGTTATTGAGAATACCACCACTGATGGAAATGTTTGAAATTTTTTATTATATTTGAATAGAAAAAAAAAATTAAAGAGAGAAAATTGAGTTTGAATGAACAAATAAGGAATAGAAGATGATGTCTAGTCTTTATGTTTCTCAAAGAAGTGCTGAGAGTATCCCAAAAACCTTCAAACCACCACTTACTTGTCATAGGAGTGAACCATCAGTGAAGTTAAGTATGGAAAAGTGATTGATAAAGAGGGTTTTTAATCTTCTAAAATTGTTGAATTCAATATACCTTTTATTTATGTAGTGAAACAAATTAGATGGTTTTCTATGTTTTTGAAAGAGATGTGTACCCATATAAGGAAATTCAAATGAGTTGAAAAAGTAAACTTATCGAGGAATGTTTCACCCATGATTCATTATCATTTTTAGCCAAATATAAATACACAAGAACCATTACCATTCCCCGCATCATTTTTCAATGTTAATTCAAGGATGTCATGATTTATTTAGTATCTTCAATGAATGTTATTCCATATTCTATTTCCTCATCTATACATGTTATAGAATTGAAACCCACTCTAATTATAATTGAACTTAATAACTATTGTACTTCCAAGATATCAGGAGTTATAGGGGATTCTCTCATTTAGGTAAGACACTTGATTTTTTCGATGAATTTTTGTTTCTTGGATATGGAATATGATCAGTTTAGTACCCATTATCAAATCATTCCTAGGATATCATTTCTAAAAACAGAAAAATCCATCATCAATGTTCACAATTTAACCCTTTTACTAGAGCATGGATGAATTTTTTTTCATTTAAATATTATTTATTCCATGAAACACCCAGTTGAGGATCTTTCATCCCCCCAAGTAAACATGATTGATTGGTTTTACACTAAATGTTTTCATTATTTTTCCTATAATGAAAAACCTACTAGTATTTTAGAATATAGGTATTTTTAATAATATAATCTAGTAAAAATAGAGTAAAAATGAATATTGTAATGGTTCTGGGAATGTTGAAACAGATTTTTCAGGAGTCTTTTTATCTTAGAATTGATGAATATGGCTTTATAGAACCCATAGAACTTGCTATTGGTCTCCCTAGAGAAGATTCCAATTCTGGACATGAAAGTAAATCTTGATAACATAGAAATTGATTATTATGGTGAATTTACTTTAAAATATGGATCTTCACTAAATAATCACACCCATGAGAAGTGTATTTTTATTAATGAAAATAACCCACCTAAGTTAGAGTTGAATAATCATCTTGAGAACCTAAAATATTATTTATTAGGTGAGAATTAACAATTCCCTAGCATCATTTCTAAATATTATTAGGGGAACCTAAGAATCAACTATTAAGAGTCCTCAAAACTTGTAAGAAAGTAATAGGATGAACTCTATCCAATTTAATTTGAATTAGTCCCTTAGTTTGAATGCATATAATATTTTTGGAGGAATATTCAAAACCCATGAGACAATTTTAATAGAAAAAGAACCCAATACAACAAGAGGTTTAAAACAAAGAATTCACCACCCTGTGGGCTATGGAAACTATTTTTCCCATCTCTGATAGTAAATGGGTGAGTCCAGACTATGTTGTTCTAAAAAAGGTGGCTTCACAATGTCAAGGAATGAATTTGGTGAGGTTATCCCCTTATGTCTTCCAAATAAATGGATAATGTGAATTGATTAGATGAAACACAATTTTTTTATAAGGAAATACCACTTCCTATTTCCATTTATTGATCAATTACTTGAATTAATAGCTTGGAAAACTCAGAATTGGTTCCTTGATGGATTCTATAGTAATTTCAAAATTCACATTGCAATGAAGTATCAAGAGAAATCCACCTTCACATGCCCCTTTAGAAAATTTTCTTATAGGGGGACACCCTTCGATTTGTGTAATGATCATGTAACTTTTCAAGGGTGTATGGTGATCATTTTTTATGAATTT
The DNA here is from genome assembly GCA_963277665.1 of Viscum album. Classification (NCBI taxonomy): domain Eukaryota; kingdom Viridiplantae; phylum Streptophyta; class Magnoliopsida; order Santalales; family Viscaceae; genus Viscum; species Viscum album. The sequence goes on along the minus strand of OY728122.1, from coordinate 1,890,471,348 downwards.
ATATAAAATTTAATAGAGGTTTTATATAAAAACTCAATATATATGTTTCATCATATTAATGTTTTTTGAAAAGATTGAATCATGTACTTTAAAATTAATTAATAAGAATCAAGTTATAAATTTTGATAAATTGCAGTTCTTGGTGGGTATGGAGATTTTTCTAGGAAATTTCATGTCTATATATGGAATTGAATTTGATCAATAAAAATTTGAGGACATTTCTTCATTTCAATACCCATAAACTATGATACATATGAGATCCTTTATTGGTCATGCTAGTTTTTATAAGATATTTATAATGAATTTTAGTAAGGTTGCACTTCCATTATAAATATTTCTTAAACAACACACACTATTTATTTTTGATGATAATTATAAAAAGGCCTTTTGGGAGAAGAAATAGAAATCGATAGCACATACCATGGTTAAACCACACAAATAGGAATTTCCCTTTGAAATCATGAGTGATGAATTTGAGTTTTCTCTTGGGGAAGTGTTATGTCAAGGGTTGGAAAATAAATCTCATTTTATTTCCTACGTATCTAGAAATTTGGATCAACCATAATAAAACTACACAACTACCGAGAAGTAACTGTTGGATATGTTATTTTCTTTGAAACAAATTAGATGTTATATTCTATGTTACAAGGAGATTCATAGACCATTCTGGAATCAAATTTTTGTTAAAGCAAAATGATGCCAATCCAAGAATTTTATGATGGATATTTCTTTTATGGGATATTGATGTTTAAATAAAGGTTAAAAAATGGAGTGAGAACCTTATTGATGATCAATAGAGGGGAATACCAAATTTTTTTAATGAAACAATTATGATTTATCCACCCATTGAATGACCTCTCTATATGAGGAGTTGTATGCTTATCAAAATGAAAGACCATGGTTTTATATTCTTATGAATTATTTGGATGCTGATGATGTTCCCCACTATTTTTTCAAGAAACAAATTTCTAAAATTATTATTGATTCAAAGAATTAAATTTTTGATGTTCCTTATTTGAGACATGTTGATAGTGATCAAATGGTTCATAGATTCATTCCAAATTAGGAATTTCATTATATCTCGTATTTTTTTCACACTTTGAGATGTGTTGGAATATTTTGGCCACAAATAACTATAATAAAAATACATGATTCTAGTTTTTATTGTCCAACCATTTTTAGAGATGATTTTGAATTTTGTATAACCATTTAAAATTTTCAATTTCAAGGAACAATTCCCCAAAGGGATGTGACAGAACACCAACATATTTTGTTTTCTGATATCTATAATGTATCTATTATGGATTTTATAGGTCAATTTACCAATTCATTTTTATATCTTTACATAATTCTTTCTATTGATTATGTCTCATAGTGAGTAGAGGCTATTCCCACAAGAGTTGATCGTGCGAAAACTATGCCAATGTTCATAAATTGAATTTTTTTCAATATTTGTATTTCAATGTATTTTATTTATGCTCAATTTTACAAATTTTGTAATTGGACATTAGAATATATTTTAATGAAATATGGAGTTCATAATAGGTTCTATACAACCCCATCATCCCCAATCAAATGAAATGGATGAGTTGTCCAGTAGAGAAATAAAAAAAATCATGGAAACAAATTACTTTACCAAATACAAAGGATTAGAGTTTGAGACTAGATGATCCCTCCAGGCCCATAAGACTACATTAAAAACCCCCCATTGGTATGTAACAAATTGGAATAGATTATGGAAATTCATGTTACAAACTGGTTGAGATAGAGAAGAAATATTTCTTGGCTGGAAAAACTTGTTACATGAATTTGTTTTCTACTACAAAGTAAAGAATGTTTTTTTGTAGGAGATGGAGGAGATCTAAAATAATACATATTAAAGCACCAGGTTGTACAAGGAATGATGGAAATGTTTTCATTATGGTATTATTATCAAAAAGAACATAAAAGAAGGAGATAATGTGTAGCTATTTGATTCCAGATTGAAGCAGTTTCTCGGAAAATTTCATTGCAAATGGTCTATCCATTTCACTATTACTCATGTTTTTTCATTTTGGTGAAATCCAGATAAATTAACCAGATAAAGGGAAACCATTAATGGTTAATGTAAATTTGTTGAAGGTATTTAGAGAAATGTTTCCCAAGCCTCAATTTTAGGAGATCCATCCTCATGAAGCTAAATACAATGGATGCAAGACAACGTCATTTCTTCTTACTTATTTTTGTTATGTATTTAATCTCCTGAATTTCATACTCACATAAATCTGTTTCACTATGTGGAAATTGCACAAAATAAGTGTGATGGGTGAGACATGCTAGGTATATTTGGATTTTTTTTTCCTTCTTTTAAAATTTTAAGTTTTTTTGTTCAATTATTTTTGTGTTTCTTTTAATATTTTTCAAATTTTGTTTTTTTAAATGGAAAGATTAAATGATAATAAGTGTCGTTTTTGAGACCCATTTGAGATAGAGAACCTATTTTCCCTTGAAACTGAACATAAATGAATGCCAGAAATGAAATTTTTTCAGGTTCAAATTTTTTGAAGTTTCAAGAAAATACCTCTAATTTTTGAGTCTCATGCCACACATCACTGTCCCTATCTTTGAAATTCCTTTCATTTGAGGCTTATGAACCCCTTTTATCATCTCCTTCACATTCACATCTTTTCTTGAGTGAACCAATCAAGGTTTTCTTTAATCATAACAGGATTTTTTTCGGTCAAACCTTGAGTGTTGAGGTACTAGTAGTTTAAATGATCGTATAAATTAAATAGATTTAAAAAAGACCCATTTTTTATAATACCTTTTATTATGGGCTTTTGTGAACATTTTATCAATGTGACCCCTTAGTAGCGATGTTTATTCTATTAGTTTAGCCACATTAAAAGAAAAATTTTCAATTTCCACATGTTGTGGAAGTATAATTGCATGATCTAATTGAAAATATGTGCGGGGGAAGATGAATTGTGCTGTGCAACCTCATTTGAAATTTCCTTGGGAGTTGATTCGATTTTTGAAGTGGTGTTTTTGATGGTTGAAAATATTTTCATGAAATATATTATCTTTTAGAGTTTTCAAGAAAGAGTTTTGTGCCAATTTGGAGCTCTCAAATAAAAAAGTTATGCCCATCTGGAATTTCATGAAAAAAGAGATGAAAAATTACTTTTCTTATGGCTGAAATATTGATGATGTGTGATTAAAAAGAGATTATCAAATGTGATCCTAGATTATTTTCTTCTAATAAGAGCGAGGAGGATACCACACTAGAGTAAGAAATTTTAATCATGCATTTTTTCATCAAAAGATGTCATCCCTCCCTATTCAACCTAATAAGGTTTCACATTTGAAACCATTGGCCTTAAGCCATAGAAAAACCATGAATATTTCTCAAGTTAATCATATTTTTTTACAAACCTTATTTGGATATGTATACATTTATCAATCCTATAGTGATCCTTGCATGAGTTTGTATAAGATAACCCTTGATGAAAATCCATATTTGTGTGTTCAAAGAAACTTTATATGAGGTAAGTGTGTTGTGTGCATGGGAGGATAAAATAAGTGGAAATGTATTGAATGAGATAAATTGAAAATTTTGAATACTTTTTTGATGAGTCATGATATTTTTTTTCCTTGGTGATAAATTAGTGAACCTCATTGGTATGTGTTTTGAATTTTCTTGGACATGATTTAGATGCTCACTTATCCAGGAGTCCAAGTGATAAGAGTAGTGGAATTGTTAGATATAATATTTTAAATATTTTTCATATCTATTTATATTATTTAAACCCCAATAATGTAATTATTTTTTTCAAATATCATGTTTTTTTATTTTAGGGATTTTTGAGTTTTAAATTGAAAATTGCACAATTATAAAATTTTAACTCTTTTCAATCAGTTCCTTATTTAGATCGCATGTTTTTACTAATTAATAAAAATCAAGTAATTATTCCTTAGGATTTATTTTTTCATGGGATACATATTTGGAATCTTTTTGAAATGTCGATCTGACCTTCTAGATTCCCAAATAAATCATTCTATGTGGAAAATATTTTAGATGACAAGATGGATACCAACTCATTTAATTTGACATAACTATTGATGAAGGTGTCCAAATGTGTTAATTACAATTATATAAGACATAAGAATAAATGTATTGTATTCATGATGAATTTTAAGGAAATATTAGCTCATTGAGTTAGTCTTTGAAGGATCAGAACTAGAGGAATATAAAGGGTTCCTCGATGTATATGCAATTGTATTTAGTAATTAATTCATATTCTTTTTACCACGTTTATAAATAATTTAAAATTGGAAAGTAGAAAGGGAATTAAATTCCAAAAAACTTTATATAAGAATCCAGAGATATATTTTTGCAATAAATATGTACAAAATTGGGAAAACATTGAATAGACATAAACTAGAGAACAGAATTCCATCCATCCTCTTTATATTTACACCTCCCCATCATTCTCAGGGGGGTTGTCTAGAGAGAGAAAGGGTAAGTCTGAGATATAGATATTGATGGAGATTATGTGCATTCATGATTTAATGAAGATGATGAGGTCTACTCAAGTGATTTGAGGCTTTTCACCATGTAGTTGTGGATTATGAAAACCTATATACACTAACTCTCGAGTTACGATCTTCTTATGTAATTTCATTTAAATTTATCTGGAACATATATTTTTTAATGAGTGAGGCTGTTTTATTTCATTAATATATTTTATTTTAATTTTTCTTGAATTGGGATTCAATATATGATGTAAAATAATTGAATTCACTATTTAAATTTATTAGGTGAGGTTTTACGGTTGGGCATAGTGTTTTCAGTTTGGTTTGATTTCTTGGAGGTCTCTATGCAATTGAATCCCTTTTACAGGTGGAAAAACAATAATATTGAGTTCTTGATATGATATACATGAAAACTAGGGTGTCCACTTAAGGGTCTTTGGGTGGGAATTTACAAATTCATTTGGAAAATACTTTTAAACCCAAATGAGGGAAGCCTTGGAGAGGTTTGATCTTATCAACAAATTCAATTTTGATTATAATTTCAAACACCTTTTTTTATGTCAATTTTTTACATGATATTTCATTTTATTCTGATTTAGTTTATATTTATATTATATATTATCACTTTCAATATAATCCCCAAATTTTTTTCTTGAAAAATGCAACAAAATAATAGTTGGAGTTTTAAAACTCATATTGTAACCTCCTAGAGAGATAATCTAGGGACTACTATATTTCATTTCTATAGGGGATAATGTTCACTATTTATGTTTTCCGAAAAAAACCCTCATATCACCAGGTGACAATATTTTAGGGGTGATGTGTTTTGAATTTGAGATTAGGTTTTCCATATGATCTGAGAATAATTTCATCCAACTAATTAAAATCTCAAATATGGTGAACCAAGTCCTTAATTCGAAGAATAATATGAGGTAAGGAGATGGTAGGGGGAATGGTGGTTGAAAATCATGGAATTTTGGTGCTTTTTCTAGTGGAAGAAAGTATGTCCAAGACAATTCTCTCTAGGGAAGTGGCATTCAAAGTGTATTCACTAGTATTTATGTGTTATTCCATTAGTGTTAAAGGATTGGTCCCTTGAATCCACAATGTGATATACATCCAAAAAAATATTGATACATTGCTAGAATGGGAAACATCTATAGATTTTTAAGAACTTTCCAACATTTCCCAATAAGAGATGATATTCACTGACTCTATAATTTTGTAGTGGGATATGTGGCTCTGTTCTAGGATAGAAGCTGGATTACCACCTGAAATTCATGTTGGGGATGTGGTAGAAGTCGAGGGAGCTATAATTATGTTATAAAACATTAGAAGAGTATTGTCACGACCCGTCCTCGGGGCCCGTGCCGTGACTACCCCAAGCCCGCCTTCCATAGGCCAGGGGCTGGCGACTAGCACCAAGGCGCAAAATCCCAGTAAACAGGGAAGGCATTGCCTTTATAAGTAACAACCACACAGAGTCAGCAAGCGGAAAGTAAAGTGCAGAAGAGAAAAGGGGCCGGAAATACAAGCCCAACTGTAAAGTACAACTGAAAAGTAAAGTACATCAACTGAAGAAAAGACGGCGGCCTCGTGTCGTCCACTGGCAATCCCACCTGAAGGGTGGGTACAGATAGCCTCCAAGCTCCTCGGGTCCCACGTCCGCTCCGAGTACGTCCCGCCCAGTGGTCCACCTCCAGGTACCGTCCTGCTCCACGCCCAACCGTGATCAGCGCTGTCCGTCGTCTGCAACCAACACAACAAGGTGCGGGCATAGCCCGTGCAGGGGTGAGTACAACTACTCAGTAAGGACCCCGAGACCCCCGAAGGTCTCCCGAAATCCACAAAGGATATAGCACAAAGAAAGATGCAATCACGAAGTAACATCTGACTCGACTTAGGTATATGCCCATATATATACCTAAGTCCCCAAATCTAGCTCTGCTCACGAGCTCAAGAACAACTCAATCCACAAAGGAAAGCAAGACTCAAATCCACAAGGAGAGTAAACAGTAAATCCACAAAGGATGGTTCAACACAATCCACAAAGGAGAGTAACATAAGATTCAGCTCAACCAGGTATACTTTTTCAGATGACGTCAAAGATGATCACTGATCCATCTAAGTCGTCGGACCCACGAAGGATCGATAGGTACTAACCCCCGCAGTAGACCCACACAGGATCGGGCTCACACAGAACCTGTAGGCAGTGGCTCACACAGAACCGGTAGGCAGTGGCTCACACAGAACCGGTAGTAGGACCCACATAGGATCGGGCACTGATCCGCGTAGGATCGCTGAGTGCAGTAGTCGACGCAGTCCACTGAGGATCTCTGCACAGTCGTCGCCGCAGTCCACGAAGGATCTCTGCTCTGCCGTCGTCGCAGTCCACGGAGGATCTCTGCTCTGCCGTCGTCGCAGTCCACGGAGGATCTCTGCTCTGCCGTCGTCGCAGTCCACGGAGGATCTCTGCTCTGTCGTCGAGGTCACAGCCAGCGCTAGGGTTCCCGCACGTAGCGAGCTCGTTTAGGAGGGTCCGCTCCACGAGCCGAGGGGCTGATACATCAACTGACACGTAGTCCGAAGTTGATGTATCCAAAAGTTCCGTATCGACAACAGGATCTCAACGCGACAGACGGCGCGTCAATCGGACGCCCGGTCTGAGAGTTATTGGCATTTTCGTCCCAGGGGCCCGGTTGGTTTTTAGGGCAAAACCAACCTGACCGTGCTCCGCCTGTATCCGATCCTCGGGCGGAGTATGCCAAAAGTTCCGTCTCACTTAGAGGAAACTACCACAGCTGACGGTACGTCGTTCGGACGTCCGTAGCCCAAGTTATGAGCGTTTCCGCTCCGAGGGCCCGGTTGGTTTCGTGTACGAACCAACCCGGCCGAACCCAAAGTCTTCCGAAACCTTGAGTATAATATACCGAAACGACCGTCTCGATCCAAGGATCGCGTAGCCGCTGACGGTTCGTCAATCGGAGGTCCCAGGCCCAAGATATGGGCGAAAGACCGTAGAGGGCCCGAAACGGGGGTACTGGGCCCGGGGCGACCCGGCCCGAACCGCCCCCTGGGGTCGGCCGAACCGGGTCGGCCCGAACCGGGTCGGCCCGACCCGGCCCGAACCGGCTCGGCCGGGTCCGGTCCGGCCTGGGCGCGGCCCGGCCGACCGGACGAACTGCCGCCGCCGCGGGGTTGAACCCGCGGCTTGAGAGAAACCGCGGCCCCGCGGGGGGCCGCCTGTCACGCGGACGCGGCCGGGCCGCCGCGTCCGTCCCGGTTCCGCGCGGCCGCGGAACCGGCTGCCGCCGCCGCCGCGGCTTCAGCCGCGGCGGGAGATTTCCACGGCGGCGCGCCTGGCGCCGCCGCCTCCGGTCGCCGGCGCCGCCGCGCCGGCGACCCGCGCCGCCGCCTCCTTCCGCGGGCCGCCGGAGATGCTCCGGTGGCCCGATTTCTTTCCCGTCTGCGCCGATGCTCCTCCCGGGGGACGATCTTCACTGCGGAGCCAACAAATTTCCCTTGCCGCACGGTTCATCGTCGTCCGCCAAATCCGCGCAAAAAGAGGAGATCGGCGGAGGGTTGCCGGGTCTTGTTCGTTAGACCCGCACCCTCCGCGTTAGTCATAATCCACGGGAGGAACAATAAAACAATCAACAACAATTTTAAATGTTAAAATTGTTCGAAGATCATGCTTCTTTACTTTAAAAGAAATAAATCACGGGAAGGAAAATATTCCAATCAACCCTTACCTTATCGTCGTCGTCGGATGAGGGGTCGTCGCGGAATTGCTCGTCGCGGAAGATGGAGATCGCCGCGTCGTCGCGGAATCGCTCGTCGCGTCGCCAATCTCCGGATCAAGATCAACGGATTTAATTAGTTTAAATCCGTTGATATTGAAATTAAAAAGGGAGAAGAAAAGATCTGATTCTCACCTTTGTTGCCGAACGAGGGTCAGCCGCGGAAGAAGAGGCGTCGCCGAAGAACGTCGCGGGTAGATCTCGTCGACGTCGCAGATCTTGGTGTGCGTCGTCGAATTCCGGTCGCCGGCGTTCTTCGCGTTCTTCGCGTTCTTCGCGTTCTTCGCGTTCTTCGCGTTCTTCGCGTTCTTCGTGGAGAGGGTGGAGGAACGAAGATTCTCTCAAATCCTTTCCAAGGATTTTTATGTTGGTCTTATTTTATAAACATGCCAACACGAAACCGGTTAAGAAACGATCCATCAATTCGTTGAATTAATTCAACGAAAGAAACGACCCATTTAATTCACGAAGAAACAGTCCATTTAATTCACGAAATAAACCGCCCAATTAAATGGTCTGTTAAGAATTAAAGAAAACGCGTCGGTTGACTTTTCAGTTACTTTGACGGGTTTTCGCGGGTGCGTTACTTAGCGAAAGAAACGGCGGGGCTCGTGCGGGTCCCACCGCACAAATATCCTACCAAGGGGTAGGATATTTCTGGATAGCATCCTATCCAGTTCAACTCAGTTCAAGCCGTCTTTAAGTGACTTCAAGTGGCTTCCAAGCAGCTTAAGTGAAATAAAATAAAGTTGTCGCACAAACTTTATTTTATTTCTGACTTAAAGCCGTAAAATTTAAAAACCACGTCTGAGCAAACGCAACTCCGGAAGAGGCGTTTCTAAGCAAATACCGGCGCTGCGATTTCATCGGTGCCCTCAGAATTCGATTCCGGGCACCGGTTCAAAAGATAGAAAAACCCGCTCGTCCGTTCACTGAACGTACCCGAGCCAAACTTCGGAAATTGATTCCGGGCACACCGGGCCTCGGAATCAGGTGCCGTCTGAAGCTGCGCTCTTGTAAAATTCCAAAGAAAATTAAGAAAAAAAATTTCCTTGAAATTTGCGGGTCTTTACATTACTCCCACCTCAGGGCTTTACGTCCCCGTAAAGATACATCAAAAACTAGGGAAACAAATGGGGGTACTGAGCACGCATCTGAGCCTCCCGCTCCCAAGTGCTCTCCTGGAGGTTCCCGTGCTGCCACCTGACGCGCACAAGAGGAATCGACCGCCCACGTAGGACCCGCTCCTGTCGATCCTCGATCTCCACTGGAACCTCCGCAAAAGTCGCCCCATCGTCCACGTCCAGCTCCCCAAAGTCGATGATGTGCGTCGGGTCGTGCACGTATCTCCTCAGCTGAGACACGTGGAAGACGTCGTGCACCCGGTGCAACTGAGGTGGTAGAGCCAGGCGATAAGCCACCTCTCCTATCCTGCTGAGGACCTGGAAAGGCCCGATGAAGCGTGGAGACAACTTGCCGCCTCGGCCAAATCTCCGTAAACCACGTCGAGGTGAGACACGCAAAAAGATGTGGTCGCCATCCTCAAACTCTAGTGGCCTCCGCCTCCTGTCAGCATATGACTTCTGCCGGCTCTGAGCTGTCCTCATCCTCTCCTGGATGATCTGGACCTTCTCTGTCATGGCTCGGACCATCTCTGGTCCCACGAGTGCTGACTCCCCAGGGTCTGTCCAGCACAACGGTGATCTGCAGGGTCTGCCGTACAACGCCTCGTATGGTGCCATCCCGATGGTGGAGTGGTAGCTGTTGTTGTACGCGAACTCCACCAAGGGTAGGTGGTCCTCCCAGCTGCGACCAAAGTCGAGAACACATTCACGGAGCATGTCCTCGAGTGTCTGTATGGTCCTCTCCGTCTGACCATCCGTCTGAGGGTGGAAGGCTGTGCTCAGATGGAGCCGCGTCCCGAACGCCTCCTGCAACCCCTTCCAAAGCCGGGAAGTGAAACGAGCATCTCGATCGGAGACGATAGATTATGGCACACCGTGAAGCCGTACGATCTCCTGGACGTAAAGACGTCCCAAGCTCTCCACTGAGCCCTGCTCTCTGATGGGTAAGAAGTGTGCCGACTTGGTGAGTCGGTCGACAATCACCCAAATGGAGTCGTGACCTCTGGAAGTACGTGGAAGTCCAGTCACGAAGTCCATAGATATGCCGTCCCACTTCCACTCCGGGACCTCCAAGGGTTGTACCAAGCCTGCTGGTACCTGGTGCTCTGCCTTCACCTGCTGGCAGGTGAGGCATCGTGAAACGAACTCTGCCACAGCTTTCTTCATGCCCGGCCACCAGTGCTGTCGCCTGAGATCCTGGTACATCTTCGCCACTCCGGGATGTACCGCCAAGGGAGAAGTGTGAAACTCTCTCAGCACCTCCTCTCGTAAAGCAACTGGTACGAAGGTACGCCCTCTGAAAAGGATGTCGTGCTCTGCTCCAAGGGAGAAACCATCAGGCGCCTGACCTGAGGATATCAGTGCACGCCGGGTCTCACAGTCAGCGTCCCCACGCTGAGCCTCTCTGACCCGCTGTAGAAGTGGAGGAGAGACTGTGAGAGACTGAAGAAAGGCTGTTCCGTCTCTATCCACGAAGGATATCTGCAAGGAGGCTAGCTGCTCCGTCGCCTCCTCAAGTAGCTGAATGCCCGTCCTCCTGCTGAGGGCATCGGCTACCACGTTCCCCTTCCCAGGAGTATAGACTATCTCAAAGTCATAGTCCTGGAGGAACTCGAGCCATCTCCGCTATCTCAGGTTCAGGTCCTTCTGAGAGAAGATATACCTGAGACTCTGGTGGTCAGAAAAGACTGTGAGGCGCTCGCCCATCAGATAGTGCCGCCAAGTCTTCAGAGCGAAGACCACTGCTGCTAACTCCAGGTCATGAGTGGTGTAGTTCTGCTCATGCGGCCTCAACTGACGTGATCCGTAGGCGATCACGGCCCGCTCCTGCATCAGGACGCACCCGAGTCCAGTCCCTGATGCGTCGCAGTAAACTACGTACCCAACTCCCTCCTCAGGCAACCTCAAGATAGGTGCGCTGGTCAATCTCTGTCTCAGCTCCTGGAAGCTCTGCTGACATCTGTCTGACCACACGAAGGGTTTCCCCTTCTTCGTCAAGGCTGAGAGTGGTGCTGCAACTCTGGAGAAGTCTGGCACGAATCTCCAATAGTATCCGGCTAGGCCCAAGAAGCTCCGCACCTCTGTCACGCTCTTGGGTGGCTCCCAAGCTAGCACTGCCTCGATCTTCGCGGGATCCACTGCAACTCCCGCCTCAGAAATGACGTGCCCCAAGAAATGGACCTCACGTAACCAGAACTGGCACTTTGAGAGCTTGCCATAAAGCTGGTGCTCTCGGAGTGTGTCTAGCACAACTCGCAGGTGGTAGGCATGCTCCTCCTCAGTCGTCGAGTATACCAAAATGTCGTCAATGAAGACAACGACAAATCGGTCGAGGTATGGCTGGAAGATCCTGTTCATGAGGCTCATGAACACTGCTGGAGCATTGGTTACGCCGAACGGCATAACCAAGAACTCATAATGGCCATACCGACACCTGAAGGCCGTCTTCTGCACGTCCTCGTCTCGAACTCTGAGCTGATGATAGCCTGACCGGAGGTCTATCTTCGAGAACCACCGCGCTCCCTTGAGCTGATCGAAGAGGTCATCAATCCGTGGCAGCGGATACTTGTTCCTCACTGTCACCTGGTTCAGGCGACGATAGTCGACACAAAGTCGCAAGCTCCCGTCCGCCTTCTTGGCGAACAAAATCGGGGAAGCCCAGGGTGAAACACTGGGTCGGATAAACCCCTTGCTCTGCAAGTCCTCCAACTGTACCCGCAGCTCTCGAAGCTCGGCGGGGGCCATCCGATATGCTGGAGTAGATATCGGGGCTGTCCCGGGGTACAAGTCGATGTAAAAGTCTACCTCTCTACGAGGAGGTAGCCCTGGAACGTCGTCGGGAAAGACGTCCACGTACTGGTCCACCACTGCAGGAAAAGCCGGACTCCGCACGTCCACTGCTCCTAGGATGAGGCTAGCCAACTGATGTGAGATGGGCTGCACTCTCCTCCGCGGAAGTCCATCCTGTGCTGCAAAGGTTCCCTTCTCGCCGGTGAAGGTAAACCTGCTCCCGTCGGTACGAACACATCGCACCTTGCGCCTAAAACAGTCGATCTGGGCATGAACCGTGGATAGCCAATCCATGCCCAAGATGACGTCGTAAGGCCTCGACGCCGCTACAAGGAGATCCCAGCCGAAGCTCTCGCCTCCTAGAGTAAGCTCACACTGCCGGCACCAGTGCGTAATCGTCGAGTCTGCTCCCGTAGGAGTCTCTAGCCGTAAGGATCGAGCCAACGGCTCAGTCGGAATCTCCGAGCTCCGAACAAGGGCAGAGGCTATGAAAGAGTGACTCGCTCCTGTGTCTATAAGTACTGCAGCAAGGGTGGAATAGACACAGATCGTACCTCGAATCATCTCTGGCATGTCGGGGTCGTAGGCCTCCACTGCCTGGAGCTGGGCCTGTCCCTGCCCGCCGGCTCCCTGTGGTCGAGGTGGCCCTCCTGGTGGTGGTGGGGGTAGAGCCTGGAAGCGTCGCCCACCACCCGCTGCTCGGCCAGCTCCTCTGCCTCGTCCGCCTCCTCCATGCGGACCGCCACGGTCGACCCTCTGCCTCTGCCTGGGTGGCCCCTCCACCGTCTGCTGCTCCTCTGGTCGGCGAGTCGGGCAGTCACGAGCCATGTGACCCTGCCCGCCGCAAGAGTAGCACAGCCTGCCTCTCGAAAGGCTGGCACTCCGCTGTGTGCCCCGCACCGCTGAGCCGGTGTCCTGAGGCCGTCTGCGAGGGGGTCTGGTCTGCCTGGACCCGTGAGTCATCCGTCGGCTGCCTGCTGCCGATGACTCAGCTACCTGCCGCCCTGCGCTAGGTCTCGCCGCTGAAGAAGGCTCTGCCAGGAAGCTCTCGATCAGGAGGGCTCGCTCCAGCACTCCTGCCTGGGTCGGAATGCTGAGGGAGATCAGTGACGCACGAATCTCCTGTCGCAAGCCCTGCTCGAAGGTCCGGGCCCGGAAGAAGGGGTCCCGTACCATGTCGGTCGAGTAGCGAGATAGGTCCGTGAACCTCGCCGCATACTGAGCGACCGTCATGCTGCCCTGGCGCAGCTGGAGAAGCTCCTGGATGCGCACCGCTCGGAGGGTGGCCGGGACGAACTCAGAGCGGAAGAGGCTCTCGAAGTCCGTCCAGAGCAGGGATGCCTCATCGTGAACCTGGAGCATCAGGCTCCACCATCGTCCTGCCGCCGCCTGCAGGAGGCTCGCTGCGAGAATCACCATGAGATCCGCTGGTGTCCTCACTAGCCTGAAGATCCGTACCACCGCCTCTAGCCAGTCCTCGGCGGCCTGGGGGTCCGCCTCACCGCGAAACCTGGGCGGTCGCTGGCTCTGAAACTCATGCAGTGCCCTGAGGCGACGTGCATCGTCAGCGTCTGGTACTGGAAGCATCGGTGGCTCGGCGGGTAAGGCTACCGCCGGTGCCACTGCTGGCAAAGGGCCCTGCACCGAGGCCTCGTCGCTCGGTGGGCTGCCGTCGCGCCCTACACTCGGAACCCTAGCTGGCAGTCGTCGCGGGGCCATCCTGAAAAGGAGAACAAGAGCACCACAGTCAGAACAGTATACCTGGTGAGCTGGCACAAGTAATCACAAGGAAAACTTGAGACTTTCATAAAGCAGATCAGTATACCCGGTGAGCTGACATAAGTAATCACAAAGAAAACTTGAAACACACACGCAATCAATGTTTTCATGCATTAAGTCGGAAATCAGGAGTCAGGGTCCTGGTGTACGGATACGTCGGCCGCCGCACCAACACTGGGCTCCCTGAACTGATAACCACACTCAATACACTAAACACTATTGCTTCACATAGAAAGAAAGGACGATCAGAGTCTGCGGTAGAACCGACCACCTTTGATACCAATTTGTCACGACCCGTCCTCGGGGCCCGTGCCGTGACTACCCCAAGCCCGCCTTCCATAGGCCAGGGGCTGGCGACTAGCACCAAGGCGCAAAATCCCAGTAAACAGGGAAGGCATTGCCTTTATAAGTAACAACCACACAGAGTCAGCAAGCGGAAAGTAAAGTGCAGAAGAGAAAAGGGGCCGGAAATACAAGCCCAACTGTAAAGTACAACTGAAAAGTAAAGTACAGCAACTGAAGAAAAGACGGCGGCCTCGTGTCGTCCACTGGCAATCCCACCTGAAGGGTGGGTACAGATAGCCTCCAAGCTCCTCGGGTCCCACGTCCGCTCCGAGTACGTCCCGCCCAGTGGTCCACCTCCAAGTACCGTCCTGCTCCACGCCCAACCGTGATCAGCGCTGTCCGTCGTCTGCAACCAACACAACAAGGTGCGGGCATAGCCCGTGCAGGGGTGAGTACAACTACTCATTAAGGACCCCGAGACCCCCGAAGGTCTCCCGAAATCCACAAAGGATATAGAACAAAGAAAGATGCAATCACGAAGTAACATTTGACTCGACTTAGGTATATGCCCATATATATACCTAAGTCCCCAAATCTAGCTCTGCTCACGAGCTCAAGAACAACTCAATCCACAAAGGAAAGCAAGACTCAAATCCACAAGGAGAGTAAACAGTAAATCCACAAAGGATGGTTCAACACAATCCACAAAGGAGAGTAACATAAGATTCAGCTCAACCAGGTATACTTTTTCAGATGACGTCAAAGATGATCATTGATCCATCTAAGTCGTCGGACCCACGAAGGATCGATAGGTACTAACCCCCGCAGTAGACCCACACAGGATCGGGCTCACACAGAACCTGTAGGCAGTGGCTCACACAGAACCGGTAGGTAGTGGCTCACACAGAACCGGTAGTAGGACCCACATAGGATCGGGCACTGATCCGCGTAGGATCGCTGAGTGCAGTAGTCGACGCAGTCCACTGAGGATCTCTGCACAGTCGTCGCCGCAGTCCACGAAGGATCTCTGCTCTGCCGTCGTCGCAGTCCACGGAGGATCTCTGCTCTGCCGTCGTCGCAGTCCACGGAGGATCTCTGCTCTGCCGTCGTCGCAGTCCACGGAGGATCTCTGCTCTGTCGTCGAGGTCACAGCCAGCGCTAGGGTTCCCGCACGTAGCGAGCTCGTTTAGGAGGGTCCGCTCCACGAGCCGAGGGGCTGATACATCAACTGACACGTAGTCCGAAGTTGATCTATCCAAAAGTTCCGTATCGACAACAGGATCTCAACGCGACAGACGGCGCGTCAATCGGACGCCCGGTCTGAGAGTTATTGGCATTTTCGTCCCAGGGGCCCGGTTGGTTTTTAGGGCAAAACCAACCTGACCGTGCTCCGCCTGTATCCGATCCTCGGGCGGAGTATGCCAAAAGTTCCGTCTCACTTAGAGGAAACTACCACAGCTGACGGTACGTCGTTCGGACGTCCGTAGCCCAAGTTATGAGCGTTTCCGCTCCGAGGGCCCGGTTGGTTTCGTGTACGAACCAACCCGGCCGAACCCAAAGTCTTCCGAAACCTTGAGTATAATATACCGAAACGACCGTCTCGATCCAAGGATCGCGTAGCCGCTGACGTTTCGTCAATCGGAGGTCCCAGGCCCAAGATATGGGCGAAAGACCGTAGAGGGCCCGAAACGGGGGTACTGGGCCCGGGGCGACCCGGCCCGAACCGCCCCCTGGGGTCGGCCGAACCGGGTCGGCCCGAACCGGGTCGGCCCGACCCGGCCCGAACCGGCTCGGCCGGGTCCGGTCCGGCCTGGGCGCGGCCCGGCCGACCGGACCGGCCGGCTCGGCCTCGGCCGCGCGGCCGAACTGCCGCCGCCGCGGGGTTGAACCCGCGGCTTGAGAGAAACCGCGGCCCCGCGGGGGGCCGCCTGTCACGCGGACGCGGCCGGGCCGCCGCGTCCGTCCCGGTTCCGCGCGGCCGCGGAACCGGCTGCCGCCGCCGCCGCGGCTTCAGCCGCGGCGGGAGATTTCCATGGCGGCGCGCCTGGCGCCGCCGCCTCCGGTCGCCGGCGCCGCCGCGCCGGCGACCCGCGCCGCCGCCTCCTTCCGCGGGCCGCCGGAGATGCTCCGGTGGCCCGATTTCTTTCCCGTCTGCGCCGATGCTCCTCCCGGGGGACGATCTTCACTGCGGAGCCAACAAATTGCCCTTGCCGCACGGTTCGTCGTCGTCCGCCAAATCCGCGCAAAAAGAGGAGATCGGCGGAGGGTTGCCGGGTCTTGTTCGTTAGACCCGCACCCTCCGCGTTAGTCATAATCCACGGGAGGAACAATAAAACAATCAACAACAATTTTAAATGTTAAAATTGTTCGAAGATCATGCTTCTTTACTTTAAAAGAAATAAATCACGGGAAGGAAAATATTCCAATCAACCCTTACCTTATCGTCGTCGTCGGATGAGGGGTCGTCGCGGAATTGCTCGTCGCGGAAGATGGAGATCGCCGCGTCGTCGCGGAATCGCTCGTCGCGTCGCCAATCTCCGGATCAAGATCAACGGATTTAATTAGTTTAAATCCGTTGATATTGAAATTAAAAAGGGAGAAGAAAAGATCTGATTCTCACCTTTGTTGCCGAACGAGGGTCGGCCGCGGAAGAAGAGGCGTCGCCGAAGAACGTCGCGGGTAGATCTCGTCGACGTCGCAGATCTTGGTGTGCGTCGTCGAATTCCGGTCGCCGGCGTTCTTCGCGTTCTTCGCGTTCTTCGCGTTCTTCGCGTTCTTCGCGTTCTTCGCGTTCTTCGCGTTCTTCGCGGAGAGGGTGGAGGAACGAAGATTCTCTCAAATCCTTTCCAAGGATTTTTATGTTGGTCTTATTTTATAAACATGCCAACACGAAACCGGTTAAGAAACGATCCATCAATTCGTTGAATTAATTCAACGAAAGAAACGACCCATTTAATTCACGAAGAAACAGTCCATTTAATTCACGAAATAAACCGCCCAATTAAATGGTCTGTTAAGAATTAAAGAAAACGCGTCGGTTGACTTTTCAGTTACTTTGACGGGTTTTCGCGGGTGCGTTACTTAGCGAAAGAAACGGCGGGGCTCGTGCGGGTCCCACCGCACAAATATCCTACCAAGGGGTAGGATATTTCTGGATAGCATCCTATCCAGTTCAACTCAGTTCAAGCCGTCTTTAAGTGACTTCAAGTGGCTTCCAAGCAGCTTAAGTGAAATAAAATAAAGTTGTCGCACAAACTTTATTTTATTTCTGACTTAAAGCCGTAAAATTTAAAAACCACGTCTGAGCAAACGCAACTCCGGAAGAGGCGTTTCTAAGCAAATACCGGCGCTGCGATTTCATCGGTGCCCTCAGAATTCGATTCCGGGCACCGGTTCAAAAGATAGAAAAACCCGCTCGTCCGTTCACTGAACGTACCCGAGCCAAACTTCGGAAATTGATTCCGGGCACACCGGGCCTCGGAATCAGGTGCCGTCTGAAGCTGCGCTCTTGTAAAATTCCAAAGAAAATTAAGAAAAAAAAATTCCTTGAAATTTGCGGGTCTTTACAAGTATACCCATTTATGGAGGCTAGGTTATATATTAGTGTCATAGATATAGCATGTTCTATGCAATGTAACATATAACTAAGGAGAATATAATCAGAAAATCAATAGTGTGAGGTACAATCTTAATATCATAGTCATTAATATCTTCTTTATTTTACATGGGTTACCCAAATTTTTTCATATCTACTACATTAATTAAAATTGTTGATATTGAGATACAATACTTCTGGGGGGGGGTTATGTCTCCTAAAACTCCATTGGAAATTTAATCTTATAGTGTTCCCTGATGTAAGGAGGGTACTCTTGAAATAGAGAGATATTATTTATGGAAATGTTTCATCCTTCAATTGAAATACTTTGATGTAATTATCAGTATGGATTGGTAAGATCCATTTAACGAAAAAATAGTTTATTATCTTCAGAGGGTGTCTTTCAAATCAATTATAGTTGGTAGCTATGTTCACAAGGTAAAATGATAGTCAAGGAAATTTGATATGGACCTAAGAATCATAGGTTGGGAAGCATCTCAAACCATATTTTCAGAATTTTTAATGAACAGGGAGAAAAATATACTATATTCCCTGAATTGTTGGTCCATTTTAGTGACGTATTTCATCAATAATTTTCTAGTATAAATCTAGGAGATTTTGAGTTTGACATCAATATTTTTCTGGGAGAATAATTGGTATCTATACCTCTTCACAGGATGGATTCTACTATGTTTTCGGAAGTCAATAGGTAGTTAAAGGATCTGGAAGATAAGGGTTTTATATGATCCAATACTTCACCCTGGGATTCAAATGTTCTTTTTAGTGGTTATACAGATTTTATTTTATGGTTATGTGTGGCTTAGAAATTGTTTAATTTCAATATTGATAAGAACTAATACACAGATCATCCTATTTAATATCTCTTCAACTAGCTTAGAGGAGCTATGGTCTTGTAAAAAATATATTAGAGATCAAGATATCAACAGGTTCGAGTTAGACCCTTGGATGTACCAGATATGACAATACAGATTAGGAGTGACCTATATGAATATATCATGTTTCTATTTGTCTCATAGATGCACCTGAAAGTTTTTATGGACTTGATGAATCATGTATTCCACCCATACTAGGATTTCTTTGAGGATTTGTTTGTGGATGATATCTGAGTTTACTCTCAAACTTCCCCAAATTATGGAAAGAATCTTGATAACATACTAGGTACATTATGATATATCGATTTATATAAAAATATCACTATGTTCCTCTTTTGGATAAAAACATTTCACTTCCTAGGATATATTATATCATAAGTAAGGTTATATTTGTGTCCAAAAAAGGTGAGAGCGATTGTTTTATGGATGAAACTAATGAATTTTTAAATATTTTGTAGGTTGCTGGGATTAGTCAGTTATAATCATTACTTTATCTATAACATTTATTACCTTAAAAACTACATATATGATTGAAAAAAGTGGGTGCAAGGTTTACATGGTCTAAATATTTAGATATGGACTTTAAGGAGTTAAATGAATGGTTCTCCTCTATGCTAATATGTATTTTTCATGATCCTAGAAGAGGATACAATGCTTATTTTTATTCATCAAGTAGTTTTCAAGGAGAAATTTTGATGTAAGTGGAATGAGTTGTGTGGAATTAGTGTATCATAAGTTGAGGATCCATGAGAATAATTAGCAAACACAAGGACTCAATTTGGGATTCCTCAATCATGCCTTGAGTTGCGGGAGACTTTATGTGTTTGGATAGTGGTTTATGGTATACCCAAACCATAAGAGTATCAAATATTTATTTTCTCAATGGGACATGACCCTATTGTAGTAAATATGGGTTGAATATCTTCATTATATCAACATTGATACTGATTTCATGTTATAGAACCGTAATGAAGTTGTTGATTCTCCAAGACAATGGACTAAGGCTCATTTTATCTTGGAATCCAACAATGAAAGGAATTTGATGGGTTTCTCTATAAAATACAACTTGATGATTAACCATTTTATAGGTATCCTATAATATTGGGTTTATTAGATATTTATGACTTATGGATAGAGTAAATAAGAGGAAAACATTATGATCCTGATGTTTTGGCCATAGGGGATATTTTTTGTGGTGAAGAGACACCACATAATAATGAAATTTATGATTACGAGATACCTTATACCCATGGGAATGTATATTTTTATATATAAATGTGAGAGGAACTTATGTGTGGATATATGACATCATCGTTGTTTCAAGGATGGACAGGTTTAAATATATAAAGACCCAAAATATAGCACCATTGCTGTTTGAAATTTTATGTATTTATGTGTGTTAATTTTTTTGTGCTTGTTTTTGGGAAGAAGCGACAGAGGCCGAACATGGGGTTGAAGAACTGAGGATGGGAGATTGAGGATAGTGGAGAGGGAGCGGTGCCACCATTTGGTGGTGAAATAGTGGAAGGGGTGTGGTATGGAGGAGTTGAAACGCAGGGGTAGCATCGTGTGTGTCCCTCATAGTTGGTGTGAGATAACAAGTAGATGAGGCAGTGGGATAATAAGTGTGGCACCGTGAAGGTGGGTGCTACTCACGGTGGATGTGTGTGGGAGAAAATAAATGAAACGGTGGAACCACAATGAATATAATGGTGGAACCGTTTTAAAAGGACAAAGTGGCACACTATCACCTACACATTAGAAAAATCAAAGAAAACAATAATTAAATAAATTAATAGTTTAATAATTGTAAAAAAAGATTAATAAATTAGTCAATTAAATTAACCATGAAAATTAAAAACTAAATAAAAATAAAGCAAACAAAGTTAAATAATAAAATTTCTTATGCAATATTTAAAAGAATGAATTTATTTGGATTCAACAAAAAAATTTAAAACAAATTTAAATAATTACTATTATCAATTAATCAACAAATTAATTAATTTAAAGAAAAATAATGTTAATTGAATAAAATTAGAATGTTAAAACTAATTAAATTATTAACATATTGAAAAACTACACGAGTTATTTATTTACAATTAATGAAAAAATAATAAATTAATTTAATTAATGAATTAATAAAATAGGTTTCTTAAAAATATTGAAAAAATAAAATAATAGAAAATCAAGTTAAAATAACAGGGATTTTTTCATTTAAAAGTTATTTAAAACAAAAAAATAATTAACCAAAATATATAATTTACTTAAAAATGATTATTTTACTAATTAATGTACAAAAAACACATCAAACAAATTATTTAAAAAAATACGACACTTTGGTATTATCAATCTAGTAAAAACATAAAAAAGGATGTGAAAAAAATGTGAAAATTTGGCCACATCAATATCATGCCTCCAAATTGGAATTTCATATTAGAATTGCTATATTTTATCATGACTTATTTTTTCAATATAGGTGACCCCATTTGAAAAAAATAGAAGGTTTTTCTACTTGGAGTTAAACCTGTCAACATGAGAAAGAAAAAAATGTGTCTTAGTAGCCTTTTAGTAATACTACACATCCAATATTTGAAATGGTATGACGTCACTTTGTTATTTTTTATGGGGTTATTAAAATCACCATGATGCAAAGATGTATTTTTGGGGATATTTTATAGGATAAAAGGTTCCCCAATTCCAAACTATCCATGAGACCTTCCATGTAGATGAGTTTGGTAGGCTATATGTAAGAGAGATAAAATTCCATCATGGAATTAAAAATAAAAATGTATTAGAAATGGTTTAATGGTTTAATTCTTGGTTTTAGTAGGTGTTTCCAAAGGATCATGGTTCAATGGGATTTTAGAGTCAACGTACCACCGTTAGACTGATGGATACTACAAGAAAAGTTTACATGTACTAGTGGAAAATAATAATGAGTGTGTTCTTAATTTTTAAGGGTCATAGTAAAATATCTAGACCATTTTTAATGTTTTTATATATTATTATTTTACACGAAACAATCAAGATGCCTCTTTATGTGTTACTCTAGGGTTGGTCACTTCATTCACTTCTGTGCTTGTTAGAGGTACGAGAGGCAATGCTACTAGGCTAAAATCACTTTTAGGAGACATAAAAACGTTTATAATTGATCTGAAAGTCTAGGGCTACAACCTTGTCTAGAAAAAAATTTATTCCAATCATTATTTCCATTATTTGGTGATTTGGGTAGGGGATCGTGTATTCTTATGAGTACCACATAGATTGGGTAATCGATGGATTTATGGTCCATGTACGAAAGAACCTAAATATATCATTCCTTTTGATATCTTGGAGAGGGTAAGACTAGTAGCAAATAAAATATCCCAAACTTAGTGGTATAGTGTAATTCATGATATGTTCCCTGTTTCTTATCTCCAACGTTATTATTTTGACCAGTCTCTTACCTCAAATCACTAGGAAATCTAATTTTCTTCCCATGATTCTTTTGCGAAGTATTCAGTTTGTTTCGTTGATAAAATAATGAAAAATATCAAAGGTAGTATAGTTCCTCTTTTTTGGGTTCCGCGTGTTCATGATCTTATATAATAGGATACATTGAAATAGGATCCCAACATGTGTGCTCAATGTAAAGAGTTGTTCTAGGATAAAGTTAAAACTCCCTTAGAAGTCCAACTCAAGGCTGAGTTGTCTTAAGGAGGGTAGGTTATCAAATATGAGTTATTCAGTATGGTACACTCATTTTTAGTTAAGTCAACCCCACTTTTTATCAAAATATAAGTGGTCATGGAGGTATAAGAGGTTTCAATAACGTTTAGAAATGTTTAGGACCCAGAGATTGGGTTTTTGAACATGCCAGATGTGGCACATGATTAATACATTATTTTTCTGACCATGATCCTAAAATATTCATCCAAACCACACATACTATTAACATTGGTGGGAAATTACCATTTTTTAATTTATTCCTTTAAAAAATAATTTTCTTTTCCCCCTTCCACATTTTCAATGTGGATCTAACATAACACTCTATCATACTCTCTTTAACATTTTGGTGGATCTATTATATCCAAAAATGATGTTCTTTTCCATTCATCACATTGGGATACCCTCAGTATAGAAAAAAATCCTTTCCTTATTTTCTCAATTTTCTTCTTTATCATTGGTGATATATATATGTCAGCTAATAGACCATATTTTATGGTCTTGTGATTGGGTTCCTACTATCTCCTGTTTGAGCTCAAATATGTGGCTAATACTGGATGGGGAGTCCTTTATGGGGCCTTAGTTGATGTAATATTACATTTCAATTAAAATATATTAAAATATAAATTATATAATTATGTTTTACTCTTAAATTGATGAGTTCTTCTCATAAAATTCATGTTCCATAATTTTCACTCAATCCTCATCCATGATGTTCTATGAGACATATAGACTCAATTGGAGGTTGACAACCAAAACCCTAACCACCCTTTAGGATGTGTTTGGTTAAATTCCCATCATAAGTTTACTTAACATTTAACCAAAACACCGCTTAGGGCATGTTTTATCTTTCCCTTAGGGTAACACATTATTATTATGTAATAAAAACATAACAAAGGATGTGATTGAATTATAATTTAATATTGGAATTTATTAGTACACTTAATTGAATTTTTAAATGACATGGATACTTTTACATGGACTTATGATTTGTTACCATTACTATTTAAATTATTTTATGGCATAGAAAATTGAACATATGAGTAATTACTAATTATGTGTTTTCTACTATTTCTAGAATTTGGGTTCACAATTAAAAGTGTGGAATTTCATTAGCCATTATTTGATTACGATTTTGGAATTTATTAGGAGAACTCAGAATGGTCTCCCAAGTTTGGCTAAATACCCCCAGATAAGGGACACCTTGGGTTAGCCACTTGGATTCTAATTGATTCATACCTAAAGAACATTGATTGTTTTACTTTGTTTGATTAGAAACTCTTAAAAGTATAATTATATGGGGAAATACATTTAATTAAAATCAAAACCAAATAGCTGAACATCTTGTGTTGATTATTGTGAGTTGTCTAGACATTCAAAAGACAATAATTCTATGGTAATTATTTGGATTATAAATGTGTGCGTTGTGTGGGAATTTCTAGACTTGTTCCATGGATTCTTTGTGGTTACATATTTATGTATGTTAAGGGTATAAGACTTATGTAACATGAATAAATATATGTTACATGCTTAGAGACATCCATCTTAGGTTAATGTAGGTGGTTCATGCCAGGTATCCTATGTTGAGCCCATGCCCAACAAGATTTTTTTATTCAACTCATTTATTCATTATACATGAAAATTAATAAATTTTATATTCATAAATCTCATTTTTATTATTCATCATTGGTGGTTACCTAAATATTTGTAATCACAAACTTTTCCAGCAACCACTTGGTACCTGACTAGATTTCATGGATGTAGGTATGGATAAAGGGAAGATCTATGGTGTAGAGAGTTGATTTCTGTTTAAGGATGAGAGATTTCGAGCAGAGGACTGAGCCAATTCTTATGATGCATAGGGGATAAATACTATTGGAATTTTTTTATCTTAGGTTTATATTTTTAATTTTTTATGCCTTCTAGTATGTCTTTCCTTCCTCCATATTTTTATATTTTCCTGACATCACCTGTATAGGATATTTCATACTACTTTATGTATGTTATTTATTATCTGGATAGAATACGATTTTCCATTATTCACATCTATGTTTCATTCTGTTAATGAGGGTATAGTCTCCCCACCATAACAATATACACCCTCACTTCTAGTCAGAATACTCAAGAATTTATGGATCACACTTGAGGCCTTGTGGTCATCCAAACCAGTGATGTGTCAATGAGATGAGATGAGGACGTCACATATGACATTGATCCTCGATCCCTCCTACATTTGGTTGTTGGAAGATCTTACAATGGGGAAATCTCCTCTACTTCTCAATATCCAAGGGTTATATAGTTGACCTAAATATTATCTAGAAAGGGTATTATATATGGTTCACTATATGTTAAAACAATTAATACAAATCAAATTAATTATTCAATTTTATTCATTTCAATCCATCCATGATGTCATGTAGTTCCCAAACCCGATGTGTATGAAACATATCTTACTCCTAGGGTCAACACCACATTCCAGATTCAAATATGGGATCATTTTTAAAATTTATGACTCAAAAAATAGAAATCCCATTTATTATGAAATATGTATGTACATAGTTTAATATATTTAATATTATTAATACTAAAAATCCATGGTCATATGGAATCTATAAAATTTCAAATAAATTTACAGATACCTATATATATATAAAATAAATATCCAATAAGTCAAAAAAATATAAAAAAATTCACTACATTATCCCAGCATGTAAGGATTCTTAACCCTGAAAGTAAAGAAAAACTTTTGAAATTATGGGGGTGTTGAGTTCACATCTAGATATTATACTCACATTATATTTCCTAGACATTCCCATTATTCCAAATAACTCACACATGTGGAATATATTTTCAATTAAGGATCCTATCTTACTCGTCCAAGATGGGCACTTTTTACTCTAAATAGGTGGATTCATCCTTGACATCCTGCTCATCCCATCTAGTAACATTCCATAGGTCATGCATGTATCTCCTAAGTCACAACACATGTAAAAATCAATACTCTGGGACTAACTATGGTGTTATGAAAATGGGTTATGAAACCCCTCTATCCATACATTTAATCTAGAACCGGTTGATGAACATCAGGTATAAATTTTTACCCCAACTGACCAACAAAAAAATATTACATTGGGAATCCTCAAAGAACCCATGCCCCTCCTCTTGAACTATATGGGTCCAAAATATTAGTCTAAAATAAAAATCTCTGCACTTTGAGTGGTTTTTATTTACTCATAGTTTAGTTAAACACTTTCTATCATTGCCTACACCAGTTCTAATACATTAATTGATGGCATTCCTATCTCTGTCTAGTACATGGGTGACCTTCATGGTATCCAGTTTTGATAATTAAATGGTTACATTCCAATAGTAGAGTGATATATTTTTTCTTAATTGAACTACACCAATTTAATGTGATCCTACCAACTCTGACCAAAGGCTGACATGAAAATTATTAGTACATACTTTTAAATATTGATGGTTTTCTCAGTATGGAAATAGGTATTGGGGTGAAGCTTCTTACCCATCCATATATGGGTCCCAAAAACCTCTAAAAAACCTCTTTAGAATGATTAGATGAATTGTTTATTGTGGTAAAAAACATTCTTCTCAGATATCCCATGAAGCTGAATATTCTCCAGTATGCACAAGAACCTCAAAATCTGAAGTAAATTCTATTCCTTAATAGAGAGTAAATGAGATGATTTTGTGAGATAATTAGTAATAAATTATAAATAATTATGGCCACTAATTTTTATTCAATCCTCCATTATAAAATCTATAGATATGATATCTCGCATCGATTTTGGGATCTCAATGGGTTTTGACAAGCCTACAAGAACCTAATGTTTTACATTCACCTACCGACAATGAATTAATTTAGAAAAATACCTGGAAATAATTCACCTCATTCAAAAAACTAATATTTCTGAAGAAGGTTCTATTAAATCATTTCCACTTGATTATGTGCCACTAAATGGAGGTATTAAACTCCATCCACAACTCCTCACTCAACTATATTATATCCACTTCCTATCTATGTGTAATGGTGATGTGCTCCCCAAATTTAGAAAAACATCCTTGTGTTTATATGGAATACATATGATCAAATATATCTTCACAAAAAATGTCTCCTAACTAAGCATGTTTCACATTATAGAGAAGTGGTGGAGTCACAACCATTGATTAGAGAAAATCAATATTTATCTCCTCCACAAATGTTAGTTACAAAAAGGATAACTAATTTGATTTCTCCTCCACTAATTGAGATTGATATTTTTAACTAAGTGCATTATCCACAAAATAACTATTCCCTAGAGTAAATAATATCTTGGATTAGTTGTCTTATAGTAACCCCAGTTAAAGTATCTATCTCAATATAAGGTATCTATGGGAAAATGTATATATGAGACTCTTATGGTTTGGCTAAATAACAAAACCGTTAAAGAGAAGATAATTCTAATGCATCCTTAAAGTAAATACATGTATTACCAACCAAAATTATTGGTTCACACAATTATTCTCATGGGACCTTAGTTTCCTTGACCCATAATTAATATCCATCTTCCTCTACATCTAAATAACTAGATCCTATATATAGAGGCATTGTAATACACTATATATAAGGAAATTTCCTCGGGTATTCTATGTATATGAGAACTGATAAACCTCTTCCTCATCTCCATGAAGGATTCTTCAAATCACTTAGTCTAGTCAAAAAACTTCTCTTTACATTTAATATTAGACAATAGGTTCGTAATACTAGAAAATTATGGTACAAGCCTTCGTTTGTACCCTATCAATCCTAGAAAACATTCCAAAAATGAATAAATATTGGGAGGTTTTAATTATATATCTATATATATCTTTTATGGGTCCATTGGTATACCATATTCAGAGATGACATACCCTTAAAAGTGAACCTCCGTAATCCATAACTAAATTCTGATAGTTTACCATAATTATAGTTCATGAAGTAAGACTAGGAACAACCTTAATTTCTTTGGGTTACCCACCTATAACACAATATAAAATATAATTTTATTTATAAATGAAACCACACACTAGTATAAGAAGTGATGAATGATCTGATTCATAGTTCCCATGAATATGGACATGAAATTTATCACACAAAAGGGCATCACTAAGAACTCATAATTCTTATAGCATCATCAGAATGTCTTATATGAATTATCCCTGTTGAGAACATACAATTAGAGTCATCCATACCCAATAAAAAGCATTTAAAACCATCATTTTCCTTTTAATTGGTCGGAGAGGTCATCAATCCTCAGTACAACCGGTACTTACTTGTTATTTCCACCTAGTTCTTGACATAACAATCAGCTAAATATATCAATCTAATATCCAACTTCTTGATTAAGAACACTTGAGATGACCATGGGAACATATTGGATTTGGAAAAATGATACTCCTAAATGTCCTCCAACTAAACCCACAACCCCAAAGATCTGTAGGCGATATTCAATATTCCATATAATATACCAACCCAGTATCACAATGCAAGTTAACAAAGAAATTGATCTCCAGAGTGGGAGGAATTTATGAAACATATTCACAGAAGATATCCAAGTACAAATACTTCAATTCTATAAGATTTATATCTAAGGATATTACAACAATATGTTCCAAACTTTCTAAATAATGGGAGATAGGTTTCATCATCTTTCTCACAAGTCCCACATATAATTCTAACTATTCCTTCTTGCCTATAAAGTAAATAAGTCATCATATCTTCTCAGATCCACTTAACTCTCATTTTGGTGATGGTATATCTAGTAATCGATCCAATCTATTCCAATAGTGATTTCATATGGTTTTATTGTAATAACAAAGAGGTCCCATGTGAAACACCCCCACAAATCACCATTAGAAACTATCTACACATGTGAAAAATAAGGAAATCTATCACTATATGAACCTTTAGACAAAAATTATGGGATATATATTCTCACCTAATATCAGGTTATTTCAAAAGGGAAATAAAAAAATTAAATTACTCACCCCTATGTCTTTAAGTACTAGAGCTATTGTAGAGAAAACCCAGACAATACCCCAATCATCTACTGCATATCCGGATCGTATCCATCCATAAAATGTAACTAACCACACCATATTCCACTAAATTTTTATTCTTATTACGAAACACATGAGGTGGGTGGTTTATGTAATACATTTCACCATCCAACACTTATATATCCTCCTCCAAGGAAATATCCATCTCCTCTATTAGCACCATACCCCTTATCACCACTACGGAAACCCCTAGGAGATCTCTAATCACGATTATTCCCTTTCTATAGTTGTGAATATACTATCTTACCACCATATATAATGCTTTGGGTTAGTAAATACTCATCCATTTGTCCTTGATCGACATGAAAACAAAATCATCCATATTTAGGCTGACTGGATCCTCTCTATGGTACCTATGTTGTGGATCCTTTCATATAAGTCTCAGAATCAGTATACATCCAATATGGTCATCCTAATCCTCGATGTATAGTGGCAGTAATGGAAGACTCTACTCGATTATGTATACTACCATCTCTAGTTGTCAATGATTCTCTTCAAAGAAACTCTCTATCACCCAAGACTTCTCTGTCACCCTGACATAATTGGGAATGCATAGAGAGTCTATGATAACATATATTTCCTAGTTGAGGCCCTGGGGGAATATTCACAGTCATAAGTATACATTTCATAATATTTCAAGAGAGTTTCACGGGAGGTTATTAAACCATGATGCATACTCTGAAGTAGTCACCTCATCCTACCACAAATAGAGAAGCTCCTAAATTTGTATGTAATGTCATGTTGAAGGGTAACACTCCTCATAGAATAAATGTGGAAACTTCTTTTATGATTGTGTCTCTTTATCTTGGGTCTTTGTGACAACACAAGTATCATGTGGTTCTAATAATAAGACTCATTTTAATAAAAACTACTTGGTTATTCAGGTTTCTAATAAACTAGAAAACTCATACCACTGACTCAATCCAATCCTCTAATGCCTGATGGTATGTATCACCGTGAAACCTATGCAGTCATTATTGATATTTATTTTTGAAACATCCTAAGATTATATGAATCTTAATTCTATCCCTCTAGAAAAATCAAATACACTATATGAAAATAAAATTCATATTGAACTACTGAAGGTGATCCAACACACTTCACATCAGGTTGGAGAACTGCTCTCCACACTCTTGGAGGGAGAATATCCCAGAGAGGTCCTTAGTGAGGTCTGATAACTTAATTGGTCATCTTCATGATATCATATTAGTATGTATGATAGTTTTCATTATAGAGGAATCATGAAATTTGATAAGATGCACCATTGTTTTATGAGAATGCATTGGGAGATGAACCAATAAGGAAATTAAAGTCAAATTCTCATTCCTATATGATTCATGTAATATTGGTTCCATGAAACTCATGACTCAGAATACCGAGTTAATAAGTGGGTGGTTAGAGTCCTGGTGTATAGATATAACCACCACCACATCATCCTTGGGTTACCTAGTCCGAGTTACTAACTTAAGATAACTAAGCACTATTTACCTCTGTTCCTAAACCAATCCTCCTAACACATTCACCTACAGACACCATACCTACGATTTACCTCCTCTAACACCACTCTATCATGACCCAACACATTAGATCCATTCCTAGGCTGATAGTATGCCAATAGTAACACTCGACTCTCACCTAAAATAAGAAAAATGTTATATAAACATGATGAGTATGAATATATCACATATTCAGTGGCCTTATCTTATAGAACTTTAACCATTAGACACATAATTATGAAATAATATATGGATAAATATAAAAGTTGAAACTTATAGAGTGTAACAAAATGCAATAAATAACCTCTATGTAAGAATTAGCATACAGAAAGTATACCTTGTACAAAATCAGGATAAATAAATACCTAAAAGGGAAATTAAACCAAATTGAATAAAATTTTGAAGAAGAATATTAAATCTCCTCCCATAATCTTATGTAATGACCAGCATATGTGATCACAGTCTCCTACTACAAATAATATCCACCATCTTCAGGTTAAAACATTTATCCACCAAGTTGCATGTTGTCTACATGACACATTATAGGTGTGGGGGAAACCCATTTAGGGATATTTATATACATTCCCAGTATGATTCCCTAAATAACAAATATGGATATATAAGAATAATATATTAATCTCAACCCACAAGACAATAGGGTAGGTGTAGCCAAGAAATGAAACAATCATAATGAAGAAACCCAATTCCAAGAGAGAGAAACCTCAATTATCACAACTATTTAACAAATATGATACTATTTATAGCTCTAAGATGCAGTGATTTCCATATTCTAGTAGAAAAATGTAACCTCACTAGATTAAAATGGAAGACACGTGCTTGACTGTAAGAAGACTTAGCGGAGGGATTAAAAATTATAGTAGAGGACACACTCCCCATTAGAGTTTGACAACAAGAGAGTTCTGAATCCTAAAATAGAAGAACCACACCTCATAAATGAGGGAGAGTAGTGACTCTAAAAATATATTTGATATGGGTGTCTTTTCCCTATAAAAATAAACATTTAGTTGATAACCGACCCCACAATCACTCCAATGATCACTCTTGTGCCTTGTACATGGGAAAGCATCATTGGAAGAATAATCACACTCAAATCACCCTGTGAATTACATATGATACTAAAACAAAGGCCAAAATCTCATCATATATAAAATATTTCTCAAAATAGACTACTTATATTCCTAAATATGAGTTTCATATAAGGATATTTGAAGAGTAGATGATTCTAAGAGAACTACACTTTGTGTCCCTTGGTGTACACAAGATGTACTCCCATGTCTAATCTTTCCAATTTACTATTTCAAAATATAGGTGTAGAGGTTCACATGCATGGTATGTTACCTGAGGAACATAACATCTGGAACCACCCAGGGTGCCCAAAAAATACTCATTGTATATGGATTGGTAGTGTAGGTAGTGTGACATGACAAGTTTTCACACCACATGACCGTGTGATATTTAACTCTAGTAGAAACCCTAGACATCATAGAAAATTTATTATATAACCCATGATCTTCTAGAAGACATGGAATCTATCAAGGAATCTTGATGAATATAAAGTCTATCTTCCAAGATCTTCACATATCCACATATTTTACTGCGAATCTGACCAAAGATGACCCTATATGCACCAAACATAGATATGCTACCTCTAACAATTTATTTCTTCCCCCACATCACATGAATGGAAATAAATATTATTGATCATCATTCAATTTTTCATAAACTCATGATAACCAAAATTTATCCACCATCAATTATCATTTATTCCCTTATTTCTTGAATTCTCAGTAATATGATCAAATCATTCATTAAAAAAATAAAAAAAAATCTAGATGGTTTAATATCGATATGAACTGGACAAAAAAATAGTCAAACCACCACCTGGAATGGTTTGAATGATGAATAATGTGAATAAGGGTGGGTGAAGACAAAATAAACATCAAATTAAGAAATATCATTAGAATATATGGTTCAAAGTAATGATCATCATTGAAGAAATCATAAAATGGAGAAGAAATCGTCTTAAAAAAATAAATCAAAATTTTAAATTGGATGTTCCATGTGAAAACAAAGAGATACGGGGAATCATAGTAGATAAAATAACCCATGCATTAAATCACTAATTATGTGGAAAAAACCATAAATAAAAATCCCTACCTAAATAATATATCATTCATTGTTGAGGAATGTGTTCAGTAGAGATTTAATTGATGAATCTAACATGTTCACTATTCAACAATCAATTTTCTAGGATCACATAATGAAAATCATTTATTCATCATTCATTAAATCATTGAAGGTTATTTCTCATGCTAAAATATCCTCTACTTCTCAATACCCAATGGTTATATAGAAATCCTTGGAGTAGAGATTAAAAGGGGATTATATAGTGGTCATCACAAGGTTAAACAATTGAAAAAAATCAAATTAATTAGTTAATTTTCTACATATTATTTATTTTATGAAAAAAAGTCATCATGAAACATGATTTATATGAAACTTATGTCATTCCAAGGGAAAAAACTCATTATAAATTCAATTATAGTTTCAGTTTTTTCATTTTAGATTTGGACCAATATGAAATGAAATTATTATGAAATGATACATGAAAATTGTTTAATATATTTAATATTTTTAATATAACAAATCAAGGGTCCTATGAAATTTGTAACACTACACCCACTCCAAAGAAATGCCTTAATTTATTTAATAATGTATCCAAAGGGACCAACAAAATACTTGAGTCATTGCATATTTACTCCTAGGATAGGCATATAATAATGGGTTATGTGTTTTATCCAGTAGTTCCGTCATCAATTGTAATATTGAGGGAACACATATCTAGTATATGAATATGAACATTCCATCACTAACTTAGTTATATTAAAGATAGTTCCAAATTTTTTTTTGATGTTACAAATACTTATTCTATTCCTCTTTAATATTCACCTAAATGGATGGTGGGACATTCAATTGAGGAAGATATGGTATATCCCCTTCTATCATTATTTCACGATGCTTCCAATACAAATATATAAATATTAGATCACCTTAAACCCTCATAATAGATAAGATATCATGGTCCATTCTACTCAAATAATCTTCTACATTGTGCACTATCCTTGGGTGGTAATGTATTGTGTAGTAAAAATGTTTAATCAAATCCAACCACATCCATTAGAACATATTAAACTCCATCTCATATGAATATAAAATTACAAATTTTATGAGTAGTATAAATATCACACATTTCACCATATAGATAATGGCTCCATATATTCCATAAAATAATTTCCACGTCCAGCTCAAAGATCAGAGTTTGGAATTTTTTCATGAATCATCAATTTTCATGAGTCATACACAACTAACATGTTATTATATATGACAAGACAGTTCAATATATTTTTTATGCAACCATATATATTAAAAATAACTCTCCATAATAGGGTAGTATAAGAATAGCTGTACTATCCAACCTTCTCTTAATATACTAGAAATTTATTTATCATTTATCAGTGAATTGAAGTTTACTTATTCCGAACTCAACAGGTTTAATGGATTTGAATTGTAGAAAAAATATATTTAAAACATCAATAATATTCATCCAATCTAAGAAAACAACAATTCTTGGTCATTAGGGTTGGTTTGATCCATTTTTCTATAACTTCTATATTTGATGGATACCATGATATTCCATCTCTTGTAATTTCATGACTAAAGTGTGATACATTTTTATAGCCAAAATTTACATTTTCTAAATTTTTCATACAATTTCTCATTTCTCAATGACTTCAATAGAATATAAAAATGATATTGAAGTTTTTCCTTGATCTTGGACTATATATTAATATTATCGATAAATACAATGAAAAATTGAACAATATAACCTTTAAGGACCCTAATTTTTATATCTATGAAGATCTAGGGAGAATTTCCAAGTACAAATGGAATCACTATAAATTATTAGTGTCTAAATATCATTCAAAATCCTATCTTACATTTTCCCTCAACTTTTACCATTTATTGAAGAAAAAAGGTTATCATTTGGAATGTATTGAGATTCATTTAGTTGATCAACGAAGAATCAATATGGTTATATGATTCGTATCCTTGTTCATAATATTTTTATGTTTTCGATAATCAATGCATATATTTATTGAACAGTCCTTATTATTAACAAAACAATCTAGTTAAACCCATGTTGAATCCCAAAGGAATATGAATCCCTAAAAAATATTTTTTGGAGTTACTTATTCAATTAATGAAACTAAATCAAAACAATTTTTTTAGGAGTGTTTGAAATTATCTAATCATCAAGAATTATTTCAATTTAAAACCCAACATCACGATTCATGGGTTGACGTGGAAACTCTTCAAGAAATACATAAATTTTTTATTCAAAAATAGATATTCAATTTTGAGTTTCTCTTCAAATATTTCAGATAAATATACCTCATGTATATATAATAACCCAAGATAAACATATCATTATTTTATAACATTACCATATCTAATACATTATATCTAATAATAATGAACAAATTGCAAGAGTATAAGGTTTAATGGATTTGGGGACCCATTATGTAGGTGTCATATTTTACAAAACATGTGAGAATTTATCTATATTCAATCCATATTAGACACTGTTATAGACTCGTTATAGTTTATACTCATTATTATAAATTGGGGAATAATAACATAAGAAAGGGTCGTCCTCAAATGCATTTTAAGGTGAAACTTATCTTCATGTCATAAAGGGTTATATCATATGTATAAGATAAAACATGATCATGGGAGAAATAAATCTCAAAAATATCATGTGACCATTATAATATTCCCTGATTCATAACATTTAGAAATTTTTAAAAATATATACCAAAGAAAATAACTATGGAGCCATGAGAAAACTAACACACACCATCAAGAATAATAATTGTTTTATGGAATGGAAATGTAAGAATTCATCCATATATGGAACACAAAATAAACTTGGTTCAAAAATTATCATATTAAAATTATAAAGCTTTGAAATATTAAAATTTACATATTTATTGTCTTCAATAAACAAAATATTCATGCTTTGTTTTGTGAACAAAAAAAAATTGGCATGCTTCATCTTGTGAAATAAAGCATTTCATGCTTCATATTGTGAAATAAAGCATTTCATGCTTAGAATACTTATATCATGAGATATAAATCCTTAACCAATGTATTGGAGGGATATATAAGACCCCAACCATAAATAATCTGTACATATTTATTCTAATTTTAATCAATAATTCATTCTATCATAAATCATCCCATGGAAAAATTACTTTTATAACATCTCAAAATTATATGAAACATCAAACCAGAATGCCTTTTTTGCTACCGAAAGTTGTATCATCCAAAGTAGTAATTTATAATTGAGTTTTTGGGTGAGTCATAAGTTATATATCCCTGGGAGATTGATATTTTTAATATGAAAATAAAATTGCATCCGTGAAAAACATATTTTAGTATAAATTTCTTAACATCATCTTTAAGAGATGAAATTACTAATCACTTTAGAAAAATCATTTCCAAGAAGGTAATATGAAGGAAATTTAAAACACAACATTAGAATAAATCCTAAAATGGGATTATTGAAAAATACCTAAATGTTTTTCTATAGGTAATGTGTAATGGAAGATTAAAATATGAACTTTAAGTGGAAAAACTTTTAAATGTTTTGGAAATAATTTTATTGGAATCCACATCATAAAATGTGTGAGAAATATTTAATTTAAAAACATGTGAAATGAAATAATAGGATTAAGAGAAATAAAATGTATTTTTATTTTGAAATTGGTAAGGAAAACATTATCACGAATAGTAAATATAGATACGAATGAAAATAAGATCATTTGGAGGGAATGCGAATTATTATTAACATCAAAAAATATAATGAAAGAATTATTTTCATCAATGTAGTCACATATAAAATAGAACTAATGATTTTATAATAACATTATAAAATTAGATAAAACCGAATTTTAATAAAACATAGTAGAAAAATAATCATTATTGTTCACGAAAAGAAGTTGAGTTAAAAAAACACATTAATTTAAATCCCTCATAGGAAATAAATCCTCTAACCCACTTTATAAAAAAATAACAATATTAATAATCTATTTAGGGACATAATTCATTCCCATAAACTTTTATATCAATTATTTATAATCATTTAATAAAAATTTATTAGTTAGGAATATTTTTTATTCATTATCTGATGCTAGAAACTTCCATTTATTTTTTTCATACTAGTTTTATAATGGGATTGATAATTTTGTTATTAGTAAAAATTTTATCCTTAATTTAACATCCAAGATTCAATAATCATAATGTTTCAATGATTCATCATATCCCATTTCCATTTGTTTAGTGATAAAGGAATGTTTTGTGAAAATGGGAATTATGAAGAACTAGTTTAGGAGTGTTTAACAGTCGAAAGGTGGACTATTAACAAAAACATTAAATATGGAAAAAATGTGTTATATTTTAAAACACTTAAAAATAAATTATTGTAACATGTTTTTTATGGTGTTGAGGGTCAAGATACAATTATTGAACATAAAAAAATACAACCCTTTTTTTAAACTGGGTAGTGAGGGAACCCATACCAAACATAGATGAAAATATTCCTTAAATAAAAATGAACATAACGAAAAAACATGGCCCTAAATGATTGATGGGTGGAAAAAAATCAAGAAAATCATCAGAAAATATCTCAACAACATGAGATAATTAACTTGTAGATTCATTTGATGCTGATACTTATCCCCTACCAATAAGTTTTATTGTGTTGGCCAACACAACAAGGTAGAGCCCTCTCTAACCCATACTGATATATAGGGGGTGGACCAGATTATAGGTTCCCAAAAATCTATATTTATTTTAGCATTCCCACCCAGCAAATAAGTAAGGAACTCAAAAAACTATCAAAAAGATGAAAAAATCCATATTGAAAAATATATATATGAATTCATTGGAATGGTACCCTTTTGTCCATAAAAAACAGGACTAGTAGATTATATTGGGTGGAAAAACACCTAACCATATTTTGAGATTTATCTCCCAGGGGAATATATAAAATTCTATACCACTAACCTAATGCAAAAAGACAAGAAACAATGTCCATAAATACATCACTAACCTAACAAATAAGCAGTCCCAAAAAACAGTGCAGAGTCTATTTAAAATCCCACACCAAAACCATCCATCAACTAGAAGACCATAGAAGGATAATTGACTTCTAAGTGAAACACAAATGATTCCCTTCATAAAGGAATACAGCAACACCACTGATGCCTAGAAACTGAGATGAAGTCAGTCAACACTGAATCATCCCCACACCAAATCATCCACAAACCCCCCCCCCCCCCCACCATCATCTTTTGATCTCACGATATCACTCCGAACTAGACCCAAAACCACACCATATAACCATTACAATTCCATTTCTTCACCATTGCCTCGATATATTACACCATGAGGAAGACACTAATGGAAGGAGTGAAGAAATAATTTTGGAATGGGGAATATTTGTAGACCATCAATGTCAACCTCTTAAAATCAATATCATTCCACCACATCCACCATCTTCTAAGATTATGAGAGGAACCTCATATTGTCTTCACAAAAAAGAAATTATGTAAAACCTAACGACAATGAAAAAAAACAATGACAAGATAAGAATACTGGAACTCTTCAATGAAGAATCATGTATGTAACAGTCTCCAGACCTATTTACAGAGAAATTAAGAAGCTATCCACCACCAAAACCCCTCTAATGAAGCCAAACCAGAATTGAAAAAGAAGAAATTGGAGGAAGATGAATATTAAAAACTACACATGATTTCAGAAAACCCTAGGAGTGGGAGTTGTCATGCTATCTGAGTGTAGTTCTATCAAGTTCTTCTCATTATTATGACATGATATTACAATTATATAATATTCCTTAGTCATTCATGATTTTATCATTTTTACATGATACACATAGGTGAAAAAACTTATCTAAGTGATACCATGTCATAATTATTATATGTGTAATGAATTTTTTAAATAATCATAGATTAACAACAAAGACCAAAATAAAATAAAATATAATATCATAAAATGAATTACTAAACCCTCAAGTGAAAGGGTGTTGATGAAAAATGAACTAAATTGTTTATGGAGGAAGTAGTCCATTGTACACATGACTAATAACTCCATTTCTCAATGCATGTGACAAAATGAAGTTGGATGATAAATTATAATCTTAGAAATTATAATTTTTCACCATTTAGAATATTAATTTATCAAATATATCATTGTTACCATCCCTTAAATGAGGTGATAAAAAATATCCACGTCATTTCATTGTGCAGGTTATCCACACATACACATGATATATATAATTTTGGTTTTATGATTTAATGAAAAGCATTTAATAATGGTGTTTCAACCAATATAATAACATTTAATTATATTATTATTATTTTTTTCATTATATAATGGTTGATATAAGATGTTTGGAAGAGGAAAATTAAGAACAAATGACCAAGGAGTAAGAAATTGTTTTGCTCAAAACATGAGATTTTGATTGGAAATTTCCTTGAAAATGGAGGACATAGGCTATATAGTTAAGTCTAGTGGCTTATAAACATGATAGAGGATTATATAAGGATAGAAACTATAGAGTTTAATGGTAAAAAACTATTGTATTGGTTCATCATGAATTTATGGACGTTATCCCTTTTATATGTAATGAAAAGTGATATTTTATGAATAGAAAATAATTTTTATTAGTGGCATGATTATATTCATGGATAAATTCCTATAAAATTGAGAAATATTTGGTTTTTCGGTGATATATGGGTTTCCAATCCTCAAAACATTATTCTAATTGTTAGTTTCTACCTATAAACAATTCATAAATTGGAACTTTAGAAACTAATTGAGTTTATTTCTTTACATGGATCTTATCTTGTTTAATTTTATAGAAAATCAAGGCACAAATCATATAAAATAAAATAATAAATTTCAATTCATAATCTATTTCATAGGTTCAGTTAAAAAAATAATAATTGAAAACACATTTTCATTCATTTAAACTCTTTATCATTTTCAAATAGACATATTCTTTGTTTCAACTCATCCTTAAAAAATTTGAATTTATTTTCAAATTTTAGATGATAAAAAAATCACATCTGGGGACAATTATTTTTAATGAAACTTTTTAGTAAATTTTAATAGCATGAGTTCATGAAAGAGGGAATTATTTTAATATAATAAAAATTTATCTTAAATAATCGTTTACTTTCATAAGAAATCAGGTTTACTCTACAAAGTATTTAATAAATCACTTTATAAGAAATGGAAAATTTATAATCATAATCTTTGGGGTTACATAAAAAATTATAATCCTTGAATTTTTATTTCTAAAAATCATTCCTTTTAACTCTAAATTTTCATAATATTTTTTTTAAAAGAAAAGATCATTAAATTTCCTTTTGAAATCAAACATTTACCTTGAAAAGTCATTAACATGAATAGAAAAGTCATGTCAGTTCCTTGGGACATCATCTTAATATAACCATTAAAATTGAAATAACCAATACATTCAAATTAACTCATAATTCTACAGGGAAAATAATCACTACCTAATGTAATGAAGAGCTATATGGGGCTTACCCATAATAATGAGCTATATCAGGATCACTCGTCATCATGAGCTATATCAGGGTCACTCATCATCTTGAGCTATACCAGACAAAAACATCATCATAAAAAAAAGGACCATATCTTGTATGAAAATTTTAATCATGCCCCTTTTCATCATAAATCTCTTGAAAATCACTTTTGAACCCATATGTAAAACAATTTTCGACATCAAAATACCCTTTTATTTTAATTTTTTTTCAAAACTAAAATACCCTAATCAAAAGGATAGTGAGTTTTTATTTAAATAGAACATAAAATCTTATAATGTATTCTTAATATAAAATAATTTTGGGGGCACTGAGAAATTTCGTTGATGCCTTCAATGCTAAAATATAAAATTCCTTTTTTTTATTTTGTATTGAAAATTAAAACATTTTATATACAATATGTTAAAAAATTTATTTTCCAAGCCTTGGAAATAAAGTAAAAGGTGAAATAAAAATTACTTTATAAATCATAAATTTCAATATATATATATATATATACATCCGTAAAATAATTTTAAGAATATTTACATGGAGGAAAAAAATTTATAAAAATTGTTCTTTAAAATCATTCAGAATGAATTTTTAAGGTAAAGTGTCCCTTACCACAAGTTTGAATCCTCTCACATGTCATTTTTCAACATAAATAATAAATATATGTTAACTATTCACTTTATTATTAACCTTTTTAATGTTCATTATTCCATTATTTCGTTTATTACAATGTTATGTCTAATTACTTAATCAATTAATTTTACTTTATTAGTTTTGATGATATTCAGATTATATGTCTGAAATATATTTTTTAAGTTGAATATTGTCAAATAATTCATTGTAACATATTATTTTGAACAATAATAATGAAATAATTATAATTTTTATACATAAATCTGAATTTTAAAACTATTCATTAATGATTGTTATGAAAAATGAACTACATTACAATCAAGGAGATGTTAGACTGTACATATACATGAGTGACATTTTCATTTTTAAATGAAAATGATTGAAAGAATGTGAGTATTATTTTATTTATATACAATTATTATTATATAAAAATATCAAATTATTTATATTAATACACTTATATATCGTATTTGTGTGTCGTGGTTATTAGAAGAGAATCACATCACTTCGTGGAGGTGGTAACCACACACACACATGAAAAAAATTATAAATTTTCAAAGGATGTAAAGGTAATAAAATAAGGGATATATTTTATTTATGTAATTATAATTTTACCTTTAATATCATATTTATACTTCAAATTCATCATTATAACTAACCATGATAGAATATGGTGGAAAATGAATTACATCGGTTCACGAGGAGGAAATCATTCATTAAAAGGAATCATTGTTTCATTTCCTATTTGATGGAAGAAGGATATAAATATAGGTTATTATAATAGAAGAAAAAATCTAAGTATATGTAAAATTATAGGGTTATTATTTCAATATAATTGAAGTAGATTTGACGGAGGTAGAATATGAGATAAAACTAAAACATTTGGTTAGAAACTATTCCTCTTGTTAGAAAAAGTTCATCTACTTTAAAACTTATGTCTTATATGGTTGGTATTCTGCAAAAAATAATACCTATAGAAGTTATTTTTATAGGGACTAACAGATCCAAATGGATCTTGAATTGTGTAGAAGTGAGGAAAGGGGGTCACTTTTATTAATGAGGGTAGGGGAATTCATTGAATTTTTAAAGTGATAAATTAATATAAATTAATTTTCATATTCACGTGGAAAAAAAATATAATTTTAATATGGTATGAGAATTGGTCTAATTAATATCATATCAAAAAACATATACATTCTTAGATTATGTTTTTACACTTATCTCTTTGTTTTAACCACAATTAATCCTTTTGTCAATTATGATGATATAAATGGTTTTTTACTCCTTGGGGTTCAAGAAAGATACTATAAAAGTAACAATGGCTAAAAACTGGACCATATTTTATACTGTAATCCATATATCATTAAATCCTTCAAATATTTATTTTTTACAAATTTTAAATCATTAAATAAATAATTCTTTATTATAAAATATTATTTATTTCATTTATTTGGAAATGTAAGAAATATAATAATATAACATATTCATAACACTTGTCAAATGGTCCCAAACAAACATTAATTATAGGATAAGTAAGATATGTTCTTAATATTTTTTCCCAATTTATTTTATAGTGGTTTTAGTGTCATTTTATACTTTATCATTCGGTTTGACCGCTTGGTTAACCAATTTTAACAGGAATTGTGGTAATGACCTTTTCAAATTTAAAGGGTTATAAAATTAAATATAAATTTAATATTAGATCATAAATTGAAAATTAATGATATTTTTGATCAGATATCATAATAATTATTTTATTTCATGTTTTTTTTTATTTTTAAATAATTTTATAAAATATTATTTGACAAAAAAATATAATTATTTTCATTTGAAGAACTATTCCGATAATCTTCCCTTGAAAAATATTTGACCAAAATTGAATTTCAATGTAAAATATTTACATATCCATAATATTTTACATATATATATCTATAAAATTCACGGTTCACCATAAATATACCAAAAAATATTAATTTTTGATTTTATAAAATTATTTACATTATTTGTACATTGTTGGAATAAGAACTTGTATTTGTTGCATAAGAATTTAATGTCATTATTTCATCAGTAAAAATTAATTTATAGATAATATAATAATTCATGAATAAATATAATATTTTGTTCCCTTTCAAAAAAATATTATAGATTTTAAATGCATGAAAGTGACATTTCTAACTTTATGTTAAACATAAATATTATAAATGAAAAAATAAAATATAAATGGAAAGAAGAAGTAATATATATGAAATTTGGATGATTTTTTTATGTTAAAGAATTATAAAATTAAATTTTCTTATGTGTTATAAATAATTTTAATTACTATCACAATATTTCTAACCCGAATCGACCCATTTTACCTATGTTGTGGTAATAAAAATATAATATGGTTTTTATTCATAATGACAAAAAAATATTTTGAAATTATTACATAATATTAATTATTGGTATTCTTCATATGAAATCCATTATATAAAATTCATTAAATATAGGTTGAATAATTTAATTTAAAATTAATCCCGAAAAATGTGGAGAAAAGTGATTTAAAAAAAATACCTTTTTAGTATTAAAATGGTTTTATATCAAATTCATTTATAAAATTCACTCCAAGTAAAATAATTTAATTTTTATAATGAAAATTAAATAATATTTATTTTTTAAAAAATCAAGAATTTTATTTTATTATGGAAATAGTGGAAAAGAAATTACAATTTCCAATAAAAATTAGTATTTTTAAATATTCATTGAAAAATAAATATTTTCCTAAAACTACTAAAAATGTATCCTAAGATAATTTTTTAATGATGAATTACAAAATGATATGCTATTTTTCCAAATAAGAATTATAATAGTTCTAGAAAATAATAATAATATTTATTTATATAAAGAATTTTTTTATGATATCATATTTTTCAATTGTAAAATGACTTTACCAAAACATTGTGTGATGATTTCCGAATAATTAATCAATAATATTTTATTGAGTACTGTCTTTATATATATTTCATATTTTTTTATCCCTTTACATTCCTTCCTATTTAATGTTTTATATATAACCACATCATTTAACTAATATTTCACGAGATCAACATGTAGAGAGGGAAGAAAGGAGCTATCAGAGCGTGGAGATTCTTACGATCCATAAATCCACTATAGTTGAGATCTATCGGGGGATCCCTTGATACATAGTGGGAATTCACTTCACCTCCCTGAAGGGACTTGGATAATGTGGTGGCTGCGGATGTGGATTTGGATCGCACGCTTAGGGCCAAGGGGGTCTCGCTCTTGGATGCCCTGAAGGGTGTCCCCTGCTTTGTGGATGCTCTTCAACCAC
This sequence comes from Viscum album, assembly GCA_963277665.1. Lineage (NCBI taxonomy): Eukaryota > Viridiplantae > Streptophyta > Magnoliopsida > Santalales > Viscaceae > Viscum > Viscum album. The sequence goes on along the minus strand of OY728122.1, from coordinate 1,890,427,581 downwards.
AATCATGTTTGAAATCTAAACCAGTTGATAGTGTATTTTCAGTCCTTGCTGATCAAGATGAGGTCAAGAAATGGATTGAGACTTGTATGTTTTCTACTTTAGGTCGCATCACCCTCGTCAAGGGAGATAAACCATGGACTAACTCTGATCTTAAGGTGACTATTTTTCAATCTTGGGGGGTAAGTGATTCAAAATTAATCCCAATTAGAAGGAGTTTTTTTTCACATTGTTTTCAATAGTAGGGATGAACATCAAAAGGCATTGAACAAGGGTCGATATCTATTAATACCGACATCTTCAAACTAGCTGAATGGGACATAAATTTCAACCCATTCACTCAACTCCAAATGATAGCCCAAATTTGGATATGCTTTCATGGTCTTAATTGGTTTTATTATTCTATGAAAATCCTTGGTGACCTCTATTATTATGGGGGGAGTCCTTTGAAGATGGATTAACACACCGTTGATGGGGATCATGGGTTCTTTTCTAGAGATCTGGTAGAGGTAAACATGTACTCCAAATTACATGACATGGTTAATTTCATTGATAATGATCAGAAGTTTGAAATCGGAATTAAGTATGAGTAGAATCCCCCATTTTGTGAATAATGTAAAATAGTAGGTCATGTGGTTTCTAATTATATAAATATTCAAAAGTAGCCGTGGTCTGTTAGAGACACTACTACTAACAAGGTGAATCAATGGAAGGTGTTTGGTAAGAAGAGAAAGGCCAATGTTCCTTCACCTAAAAGGGGGAACACTCTGGCAAGGATCAAGAGGTATCTTTCCCTCTTCCTGCTATTCTTTCTAGTGGCATACCCTAGAGACCAATTTCTAATGAAGTTGAGGTTGATGATTCAGAGATAGACATGGAAGTTATTAATCTGGTTTGCAGTTCTCTTGTTTTTAAAGTTACTTCTGTGGAGGATGAGTTCAAAGGTTGAAAAAAATGGTATTTTTGTTCGTCCAGTTTCCCCTTTGGAGGCCAGTGTTTAAAGGGAAGGAAATGAAAAATATCTGGATTCCCAAGTGGATGCGGTCATGAAAAAATCTGAATGTCCCACAAGGAATAAATGGTGTGACATGGTTGAGGTGGAGGAAGCTTTAGAGGCTAGAAGTGCCCCCATATTCCGTGGAGGTGAATGGACATTCCTTTGAAGAAATGAATCTTGCCTCTACTTTGGGTATTGCTGAAAGTTCGGCTCATAAAATTCATACCACAAGTCTCACCAAGCTCTCTGATGGTTCCAAAAACTCTTTTTGGGAAGAACAAGGCAAAGAAGAAAAATATGAAGGGAAATTTCAACTATAAATCTAGTTCAAAATGAATGTCATTTTTTGGAATTGTCCAGGTCTTGCTAATTCCACTACTATTAATGATCTACATAGGAACATTCAAATTCACAAGCCTTATTTACATGGAATTTTTGAACCCAAATCCTCTATCTTGGGGTTTTTCAGGTCTTAACAAGTATGGTTTTATTTTGGTCACTACCAATGTATCAGATGATTAGGATAATAGATTATGGGTTCTTGCGCACACTTCTATTGGAAGAGTTGATATAATTTTTATCAGTGAGAAGGTGATCTATTTTTCATTGCAATGGGATTATAATTAGTTTGTTGGATCTATTATTTATACAAGATATTGATATCATGACCGAAGAAGGTTGTGCCATAAACTGGTAAAATTAAGAGGCATCTCTTCCCCTTGGTTTTTTATTGGTGATTTCAATACAATTCTTTGTTCTAGTAAAAAATGGGCCACATACACTCCCAAATTTTTCTTATGGAATTCAAGGAATGTGTTGATGACAATGATCTTAATGAAGTTAGTTTTGTTGGTTCCAAGAACACCTAGTACAAAATATCTCAAAACAACATGAATTCTAGTAAGTTTGATGGGGCTTTTGTGAACATCACTACTTTGGATAAATGTGACAAAATTTACATCATTACCCTCCCTAAATTTTCTTCGGGCCACTAACGATTCGGGATTGTTTTAAGGGAAGGGATCCCTGAATGCCCCTCCCTTTTCATTTCAAAAATGATTGGGGAACTCAATGTGATTGTAGTAAGCTGATTGGAAGATCATGGAACTTCTTACAAGGTGCTGATTTTCTGTTTAAGATAAGAATGATTAAGTGAAAATTAAAAGGTTGGAGAATAGAGACTTATAATGAGCTACAAAAGGAGATTCTTTTGCTTGAAACCTTCCTTCAATAGCTCCAAGATGAGGCCTTAGAAGTGGACTTCAATATGGATTTCTCTATGGAAGGTGTTCTTATTTCCAAGTTGAACTCTCTTATTTATATTAATTAAAATGTTCTTAAAGAGACTTTTAAAATTATGTGGATCCAAGAGGGTGATCAGAATACAAAAATTTTTAACTATCTTCATAGAATTAGAAAGGCTTGTCGACCCTTTTCCTTTCTGAAAGTTGATGACTAGATATTGGACAATAAGGATTATATTGCAGATTATATTATTGAGTATTTCACTAGGATTTTTAATGGACCTTCTTTGGGGGGAACTCTGATATATGGTATCATTCCTCCATTGGTCACTGGTTTTGTAAATATCTCCCCCATTCCCTCCCATTGGAATTTGAGATTAATAATGTTGTTTTCATCCTTAATGCCTCTAGTGCTCCAAGCCCGTATGGCATTAATAATTTATTTTACTAGAAATATTGGGATGTCAACAAAGGTGATGTTTTCAAGTTGGTATCCTCTTTATTTTCCACAGGGAACTCACTTAGGGTCTCAATTCATAGTTCATCACTCTTATTCCTAAAGTTGATAATGCTTGTGAGATTCATCTTTTTAGGCCAATTTCCATGGTTAACACAAGTTACAAGGTCATAAGAAATATTATTTCTAACAAGATCTCAAGTATCACTATAAGGATTTCTTCTTAGAACCAATTTAGATTCATCAAAGGAAGATCTATCCAAGAATGTAAATTCTTGGCCTCAGAGTGTCTTAATCTGCTCTTAAATCCGGCAAGAAGAGGTAGAATTTCCAACAATATTGACATAAAAAATAATTTAACATTATGGATTGGCCATTTATATCTAAGGTTCGTGGAGAATTTGGTTTCAGGGAAACTTTTATTATATGTATTCCCTCCATTTTTGGTTCATCCCATTTCTCAGTTATTATCAACAGTTCAAAGATGGGATACTTTGCTTACTCCATGAGCGTTCGATAGGGGGATCCTATCTCAACTCTTTTTTTCTATATTATGGAAGATTATATTAGTAGGCTCATCACTTCCATGGTTTCTCAGGGTCATCTTAAGCTGATCCAAGCATCCATGTCCCTAGTTTCCCCCTCTCCTCTTTTGTACCCTGATGATATCATAATTCTCCTACAGGGGTAAAGAAGAATGTTCGTGTATTGAAGAAAATATTGCAGCATTATGAAAGTGTGTCTCGGTAGTGTATCAGTTGGGAAAAATATTCCATTCACTTTCGGAAGATGTTCTATATTTCCTGGAAGCACTGGATTCTTTCAGAGCTGGGAATTTGGGAAGGATATTTTCCATTCAACTATTTAGGTGTTCCTTTGTTCTAGGGAACCCTAGAGCTTCTTTATTATCTGAAATTGTGGAAAGGGCCAACATAGAACACTCAACATGGAAAGGGAAGAGTCTCTCTATGGTTGGGAGAATTAGTCTGTTAAAATATGTTATCATATATTTGTTGGTTTACTCTTTTATGGTCTATAAATGTCCAAGGGGACTTCTCAAACACCTTAACACATCCATAAAGAATTTTATTTGGAGTGGTAACTTCTAAGAGAAGAAGTTGGTCATTTTTCGCTGGAAGGCCTGTTGCAGACCTTTTCACTCTGGTGGCGTGGTTATAAAGAATATTTCTCTTTTTAATGAATCACTTCAAACCTGCCTAACCTAGATTATCAGTCGTAGTAATTCAGATTCTATGGGTTTCCTTAAATATTTATTTTCTGACAATTTGAGGTTGGGTAGAAATGCTTTCACTATCTCCTCTCTCTGGCCACCAGTTAGATCATCATTTCATAAGGTTATGACCAATTCTAGATGGATTGTGAACAGCGACACCAGACTTAAGTTCTATCTTGATAAATGGACAAGTGAGATTCTTGCTGATGGTTTTCAGCCTACTGCATTGGGTTCAAGTGATGAGTTTTTGATCAAGGATTTTCAGTTGATCCACTAACTACATTTCCAGATGTACTTTAGGATCTGATTGACCACTACAATTTTTTCTGCTGCTATGATTTTCTATCTTAGGAGCCGGTTAGAAATGGTGTTTTGACTAGAAAATTATACTATACTAATTTTTCCAAGGGTCTTAATGATGAGTATAAATGGATATCTATATTTAATAAGCCTAGGATTAGGCCTTCATGCCTTCTGAGTATATAGAAGATTTTTTATAACAGATTTCCTACTGATGAGGTTCTACAAATGTTTGGTTTGCAGATTTGTTCCAGGTGTGGTATGTGCCACGAGCATCATGAATATGCAAAGAATATTTTCCTCACTTGTGCTATGGTCTCAGCCATATGGAGGGAGGTTTTGGGTGATTTTTATTGGGATGGGCATAGATTTTATGGATTTATGGCCCTCCTCCGCTACTGTTCAGTTATCTAGCTATCAGCATAGGTTAGGGCTCTCCTCTATGTGACTGTTGCTGAAGTGCTACATGAAATCAGGAGGAATCAAAATGCTACTTTTTGCACTGGAAGGGATGCTACATGAAGCTTTTCACGATGCAGATTTTTGCTGCTATATGGGATTTTTACAATGTCTTTTTTGGGTGAATGTTACAACAACATTCATGAATTTATGATTCTGAAAAATCTGGGTGTTCTTGGAAATTTCTGACCTACTCTAGGTACTCTTGAGGTGTTCTGGTTCCCTCCCTTCCCTCTTTGGATTACAGTTATGACAAATGGCACTTCTAAAGGGAATCCAAGACCTTCTGGTGGTGGTGCAGTCATTAGGTCCCTTGATGACTCTGTTAAAGGATGTTTCAATGGCTCCTATGGAGTGACAAGTTCTATTGAGGAATATATGCTTGGGATCATACACACTGACTCATTTTTGAAAATTATGTGTTGGAATAATATCTGATTGGAATGTGACTCTTCTACTATTGTGAAGGCCATTAGAAATGGTGAAATTTATATCTCTTGGTGGCTTGTAGAAAAGTGAATGCAATGAATGGAGAATCTTTCACCTCTCAACATCATCATCATGCATGTTTATGGAGAGGTGAATATGGTTGTGGATGTTCATGTGAGTATTGGGGTTGGTGAACCCATTACCTAGTTTGATAACCTTCCTGAAACCCTAATCCCACTTTATGAGGCTGATTTTAATAATATCTATCGTTTTCTTCTCCAGTAATATTCTTAAATTTTATAAATAACTACCTTAGCCTTTTGGTTGAGGGGCCTTTTCAAATACAATTGACTAATATTGTTTCAATTTTTGTATAATCATTGTGTGGAATGTTCTTTATGCACTATCTAATATAGTGTTCTTTTAAGATATAAGGATATTACATTCTCCCCATAATTAATAAATTAAATCTCTTCAATTTTAACATGGGATAAATAATTAAGGGTTTAATATTTGAAAATTCTTTTTTTTGAAATCCCGCATTTTAAAAAAAGATAATAAAACATCCTACTAAAAAGGGAGAAAGGTAAATACTAAGGTCATCTCAAATAACACATAACTTTGTTTCCAAATCAAAGAGAATTTGTGGGAAGTGGAAATATTGACATGGGGGGAAATTAATGTAACATCATATTATATTATCTTACTTATTCCCTGACCCTTGTTTTTTCCTTTTGGTTATATATTGTTTAGGGGTGCTTAAGGTGAAATTGGGGATATTTGGTGGTTTTTTGGGTAGTGCGTGGTTGTTGTGAAAAATTTCAAAACAATTCACCCCAAGTGAAAATTGTATAATCTTGGATAGTGAGGCTTTTCACAATTAGTTCATGATTTGATAAACCATTCACCCACATAGGAGAAATAGTGTTCCTTGGACCATGATTCTAGATAGGGTGCACAGTTAAGTCAGATGCTTTTCCTAATAATGAATCCCTCTCAAAGAAACATGCATAAAAGTTTATTTCTTCCATTTTTTTAAAAAATATTGAACCCCCCGATTATATCATCGGTCAACCTACACTCGACCCTGATCAATTTCCTAATTTTGGAGTCTCTCAAGAAGTAAGTTTTTCTCAATAACCCCTTATCCCCGAGTATCGAAGAATGGTTGGTCACATTTAATCTCTTATGGGTAAGTGAGTCTTCCCTCAAGAGTTTTATTATGATATCTAATTATCTCCTCCCCATAAGGTATTAGATCATTTTTATGGATCTAAAAACATTATATGGGATATTGATTCTACGTAGTATTTATTGATCTTAGATTCCTCTATTCTTCATTGGTGAATCCTATTGTCATTATCTATTATTGATCTTCGATTAAATATAGGTGGTTCTACAATCTCTTCCCCGACATTTTTAATTATTAATGTCTAGATTAAATTTAAAAGAGTTTTTAAATTTATTTAAAAACATGGAATTGTGATGATATCATTCTTGATTTGAAATAGAAATTTAAATTGAAGAAAATACAAATTTTTAATGGAATTGAATTTTTTTTGGATTTATTTGAAATGATGTATTGATTTTGCAAATAGTTTTGATGGAATTTTTTTATGTTGAATATGAAAAAAATTAGTTAATTTAAAGATGTTTCAAATTCAAATGAAATGATAAAGAACAATTATTTGGTTTTAAAAAAAGAAAGGAATGTCATAAATTGAAATTGGGGTATTTTATTTAAATTTTTTTGAAATGAATAATTTCCAAATTCATTGGTTTTTTAAGAACATGTTAACCCGGGTCGTTAGTGATAACTGGGAAAATTAAACTAGGTCCTTAACTCCCTATCAATGGATTAATGATGAAAACAGTTACTAAAAAAACTGTTGTCTGGAAACATGTAATTTGTTCCACTATTGGGGTGTACACTGACTTTGATGGGTTCCCCTTTTGGGGGGTATTTGTGCGTGGAAACTTGACAAGAGTTGTGATCACAATAAAGTGTGTGACGATTCTATTAACTGATAAACTTACTTACAATGAGGCTTTTGTACATGGGTATTTCTTTGATATGATTTCTTTGACTTTATTATACATGAATTGGAATTTTTGAGCTAGTTTATTCATACTAGGTGATTTATATAAATTATTTTATATAAAATTGATATTTAATCATGGGTGACGGTTGTTTAATATATCTGCCATCAGTTTGAAATGAAAGCATGATTTTTAATATGAAAATGATATAAAATTTCTGGTTTTTTAAATTATTAGAGTATCTAGTTTATGGTTTATCTAATTTAATATGGAATAATTAGTGATACCCTTTTAGTATTTATGGATTAGACACTACATTTGGATTTGGAATTTGTAGATTTTCTTATTCAAGGTCTGAGAAAAGGGAAAATTCTTCTTGAAGGAGGTGGATGTTCTTTATCAGTTAGGATCAGAGTGATGGAGGTGAGTAGTGACGTTATATTTACTTATTTCATGGTATGTTTGAGTTTCCTTTTTGTTATATATCAAAATTATTGATGATTTACTGCTTTGTGTTGTTATATATATTTGTTTTATGTTACTTTATCCCATTGGTGTGTTGAGCATACTTACTTGTATATTTTATCGTATGGTACTTTATTAAAAATTATTTTCATATTTTATATTGGAATTCCATTCAGGTGATGTTTAAAATGAATTGGGTATAAGGTTACCATAGAATCAGGGCTAGTTCATGACAAAGTTGTATTATAGGTGCTTGTTTAGAATCTTTCCTCGACATCCGTATGTATTATTGGATGTCATGTTGGGGTTTAAAAAGAATATATGAGTGATTTCTTGGGTAGATCACATAGTAAGAATACTTAAGTAACCATTGGTAGTTTGGGAATGGTGTGTTGAGGAATAATTTATTCTAATTTTAGTCTTTTAATACATGTTATCATGATAGGTTCAAATCCAAATATTGATATATTATCTCATGGGATTGATATTCACATTTCTCTTTTTTATGTTGTTGATCTGAGTAATATTCTTAGGTGTTCATTGTTGATTGCAACATCATGACTCTTAGAAGACATGCAAATAGGACCTAGCATGAAGTTGATGGTAAAACACAATGATCAAATTATCCCATGGTCTATAATCATATTTAGATTATTGTATATGTTGTTCATGCTCCGGGATAGACACCTACACCCATTCCTATCCATAATTTAGTTTTGGAACCATAGTGGTACAAATCATAGAATCATGTTTAAGGGATTATTTTCTAGAATCCGCCAGCATTCCAAGGCTCAAGTGATACTCAAGAGGCTGGAGATTTGTTGGTAATGATAGAGATATTGTTATATTTCATGGAAACTCTTGATTCGATTAAAGTGAAATGTTCCACCTTTTTTATAGAGGGACCCATCAGGATATAGGGGTACTCTAAAGATACGATGAATAAGTATGAGGGGCTAGAGAGGAATATTTTTAGAGTTATTTTCACTAACACATTCTATCATGAATCTATGGAGACATCTAATGAAATTGAGTTTTCCAAACTTGAACATGACTATAGAACTATGACTGATAATGTCAACCACTTTTCTGATCTTGAAACATTTTCAGATGATATTGTATTGAATGTGCAGATAAATAATCAATGGTTTTACATAGTTTTTCAACAGGATTCTCAGTGTTATGAATTCTTACTGAAGTTCACTTCAAATTTTGATGTACTGGATATGGAATTTAGGGTTAAGCTTCATCTGACTAGTAATTCCAAATTTTCATGAGTTCCCTTTTCTCCCAGTGGATGTTATATGAGTTTAATTAAAGGAAAGGGGAATTGTGATGATTATCATGGTGGTTCTCCATATTAGTCATCCTATAGACCTACTTCAGTACCTCACATAGGCCCTTGGACTTGTTTCAAGTGTGGAACGGTTGGGTATTCAAGACATGATTATAATAACCTGCCAAAGATCTGTAGTTATTAGGGTTTCTCAGGAGACCTAAAAAAATCAGTCATTCCCTTTTTTTCTATATATTGGAAAAGGATCATACTAACTAAAAAGAACTACAATGAAAGCATGTTCCCAAATATCTATGGGGTTATTTCCATATACATCAAGAATGATGTTATTCAAGCAGGGGAAGAGTATCCACATGAATCTAATCCAAGTCCATTGACTGTGAGAGGTACCATATAAATAGCTTCATCTTTAGTTACTTATCTATATGATACAATTTTATCTCACTCATTTATATCAACTCATATTGTGAACATGAAAAATATTCCCATATAGGTTTTGTCTTATGTGATTGATATTACTATTCCCCTCAAAACGAAGAGAGAGAATTATCTCTGTTGTCCTTATATCTTATCTTTATCATATATTGATCATAGATTTGAATTTATGATTATAAATATGAAACCTCATGATTTCATAATTAGGATGTATTAGATCATTATTTATAGGGCCATAATTGATAACTATCTTCGACGGGTCTCCCTTATCATGCCTGATGGGGTGTGATTTGTCTTTCAGGGTGAAGGGGACCTGAGGTCGAGTAGAACTAGACCTTATCATAGTATTTCTGGGAATGTAATATAACTATTCTCTTCTGATCAAGAGTTTGAATATCATAGTGATGATATTCCTCAAGCTATCATAGGGTTTCTATATGGTTTTCCTTATGATTTATTTTGGTTTCCAATTGTAAGAGGGGATGAATTTTCTATTGATTTGGTTCTTTTTACTAAACCATTGTATATTAATTCTTACGACATGGGACCAGCATAAATGAAATAATTTATTACTTAGTTGGATTATCTTTTAGAGAAAGGATTTATTCGACTAGTGTGTCACCTTGGGTGGTGCATATTCTCTTTGTGAAGAATGTTGATGAAAATGTTATCATTTGTGTTGATTACCAGAAACAAAGTAAATTTATGGAAAAGAAAATATATCCATTTCCCTAGATTGAGGACCTATTTGACTATTTCAAATGGGCTAAGTGGTTATCAAAGACTGATATTTTATCCGGTGATCAATAGTTGGGAATAAAAGAATATGACATGTAGAGAACTGCCTTCATAGTAGGTATGACCATTATGAGTATCTTCTCATGAATTTTTTTAAAAACATTGTTCTTATAGTATTTATTTATTTGATGAATAGGATACTCCACAAGTGTATTTATATGTTTGTTGTGGTATTTTTGGATGATATCCTTGTTTACACTTAGTATGTGAAGGATCATTTGCATCTTTTGTGAGTTATTCTGTAATTGATGATAAATCACTAAAATTATTCCAAGTTATAAAAATTCGATTTATATATATGAGGAGTGACGTTATTTAGATACTTGGTCAATGAACATGGTATCTTAGATGATCCAAAAAAGGTGAAATATGGTATGATAAGGTTGAAACCACATAACATTTTTTATATTCGGATCTTCTTGGTATTAGTGGGTCATTAAAAGCAATTTATAAATTATTTCTTGAAGTTTTATTCTCTGATGTCCAATATCACATGGAAGGGGTGAATTTTCCTTAGAATGTAAAATTTTTAGAGTTCTTTTCTTGAGACAAAAAATCTTTTGGATTCTACACTGGTGTTGACTCTTCTAGAGGCCGGGCCTGGCTATGTGGTCTTCTGTGATACAACATGATTGGGTTTGGGATGTGTTGTTATGAAAGGTGATAAAAATGTATCCTATGGTACTCGACATATTAGGCCACAAGAGAATAATTATTGACCCATGAAATCAAAATACTCATCATGATGCACATGATTAATATTTCAAAAGATTTCCTTTTTAGAGAACAATTTACCTATATTCTGACCACAAAATCCTATCTTATATCTTCTCTAAAATGATTTTCTATTTTATAAGAGGAATTTGGATGAGTACCTACAGTGTTTTGATTTTGATATTTCCAATACCCAGGGAAAATGGAATTTCATTTCACGATAATTGATCAGGAACCATCAGACCAAAGCCATGAAAAAATCAATAAAGCAGCAGAAATGGGTGGCTATTTCTGCCCCGTTTCATTTAGGAGTATATGATGAAACGAATGAGGTTTTTGGAAAACTTTTCCATGTAAATACACTTTTATCAAAGTGATTATTTAGGAACAAAATCTTGATGATGAATTCCATAACATTAGGAACTCTCTTTATAGCGGTGAGACCATTGTTGAGTCGTCGTTCTCTATAGATGTTATCCTATGTTTCCAAAACTAGTATGTTATAACCTTTAACCTAGGAAAATATATAATGGGGAGTTCCATAATTCCTATTGTGATGTGAAATGGGAATCATATATATAATCTTGGACATGAGGTGATTATTATGGTGGCTAGGTATGAGATGAGACATTGTTGCTTCTGTTACTCATTATTATAAATTCCAACATGTCATGGATGAGCACTAGAGAACTTTAGGTTTTCTTTATCCTGTACCAATGATGACTTGGAAGTGATATGAAATTTTTATGGGCTTTGTGGTTGGGTTTCCACACACCCATATAAAGAATAATTTGATATGGGTTGGGATAGATTGGATGAACAAATCCGCTCACATTATACCAAGTTGTTATACAAACAGAGTTTATGAGTCGGTAAGTCTGTACATGAAAGATATTTTCTATTTTAAAAGACATATATCTACTATATTAATTGATATATTTTCCAATTTTATCTCTCATTTTTGGTGAGGTCTTCAAGAGGCGATGGGATATCATGTTTTTTTATGTACAACATACCATCCATAGATGGATGGGAACATAGGGAGGGATAGAAAAATTATTTAGGACTTGATTTTTGCATACATCCTCAATTTTTTTGGAGAACAGGAGAAAAATTTGGGAGTTATTTATTTCTCTTATAAAAACTATTAATATTTCATGATCAGAATTTATTTTTTAGGGCCTTATATGATAGACCTTGTAAAACTCAATTGCATTGGTTGGAGATCATATAATTTTACTTGGTAGGAAATTATTTAGTCCAAGATACAATGATAAATATTAATTTTATTTTTCTGAGGGTGTTGAAATCACACAACAGGTATAAATCATATGATGATCAATGTTTTTGATAGTTGGATTTTTCAGTTTGCGATTTGGTGTTCTAGAGAGTTTCACCCTGGTTGTGTCACTGATTCCATGGGAGATAGGAAAATCTTGCTCCAATTTATATGGGACCTTTTTAGGATGTTGATTATGTATGTAAAGTGTCTTAAAATTTAGTACTTACACCATAGTTGATGATGATATGTAATGAGTTTCATGTATCTTAACTTCAAAAATAACTTTATTATTTGTCCCATGTTTTGAGCTAGAGTGATCTTGAAGTTGAGTATGACATGTCTGTGACCAAGCATACATTAAGGATTTTTCATTATGAGATGAAGGTACTTCGTGGGAGGATGATACCTATGGCCCATGTGCTATGGAATCATGATTTTTATTCTCAATGAGACTTGTGAGCATGAGATACTGATGAGTGTGGTGTGGCCTCATCTATTTTAAATGAAATATTTTTAACATGATTCCTAGGGAAAAATATTTTAAATTATTTGAGGTTGTAACATCCTGATACTTTAATTCATGTATTCATTGACCCTTTTATATTTCTGATTTGGTAGGATATTTTTAATGGGTACTTTGTGTGAAATTTTTAGAATTTGTATGTCTTTTGGGATTTTCATAGTTGGTATACTATTTTACCAACCCTTTTGCCCCTAGTGAAAACTTAATAACCATGGAAAATGGAGGTATTCACAGATGGTTTATGTTTTTACAAACAATGTTCCCACATAGTAGAAACAATGATCCTTGGAGAGAAAGTTGAGAGGGGGAACACGGTTGGGGCGTAGGGTTTGTCTAACCATACGACCCAGTCATGGAAAACATGTGAAAGGGTTTATTTTATTCCAAAGAAATTATTTTAAAATTATGAACACTATGTTTAACTTTATTACAACCCCCACTTGACCCTAATCTATTTCATTGTCTTTTGATTCTCCTAATTAGTGGGTTTTCCCCACAAAGAACTTTTTTTGGAGGACCGAATCATGGTTGATCATTTTTAATCTCTTTTGGGTAGGTAAACATTATCTCATGAGTTTCCCTCTGGTATATCATTCTCTCTTACATATTAGGTATTATATCATCATTTTTAAGGATGTAAAATACATTTAGTGGAATCTTGATTCGAGGGTTGATTAAATGATCTCTAACACCTTCATTCTATACTGGTGAATCCCATTGTGGCCGTCAATTCTTGATATTTGATTAGAACTATGTGGTTATATAATCATTTTTCTTACAATTAAAATAGCTAATTTTTATATAAAATTATAAAAAAGTTTTAATTTATTAAAAAATATAGAATTGTGATGATTTTATTTTTAATTTGAAATAAGTTTGGAAATTGATGAAAAATCCCAATTTCAATGGATTTGAAATTGTGGGGTGGATGTATAAGAAATGATAAATTGTTTTTGTAAAAATGATTTGATGTTGATATTGGGAAAAATTATCGAATCGAAGGATGATTGGAAATTATACAAAATTAAAAAACTGATGATTTGGTTTTGAGAAGAGAATGGAATATTGTAAATTGAAATTGGTAAATTATGTTTTAAAACGATTTGAAAGGATTGATTGCTGATTTGATTGATTTTTAAAGAACAGTTTAGTCTGGGTTATCAGTGGTAAGTTAGAAAAGAATTCTAGGACCTCAAATACCACGAAATGGATTAAAAAACTATTAATAAATAAATGTGGTCGGACTTCCTATAATGGTTCCCCCTATTGGGATGTGTAATACAGTTGATGGGTTATTATTAAACTTGACTATTAAATTTATTTAATTCATTACCACCACTAAAAATGTTCTCTAAAATAAAATATACTGATCAAGAAGAAATTAAGTCAATATTTGGATGTAAATGATAAAATGTGTGTAAATTTTTACATTTACACATCAAAACCTACTACACAAATAAGGCCCCAGCCTTAAACCTTACTTAATCTGGAGTTATTATAAGATTACACATTGAGGATCTTTTCAGGTTTAGAGTTTTAGAGAATTAGATCATGAAACTTGCATTACATTCCACATTTAAACAAAGTGGTTACATAAAAGACAGTATTCATTCTTCCCATCAACAGAAACATATTTAAAATAAAACATGGATTCTTTCTTGACACATCCTTGACACTATCATCACACCATGTACCTTTCCCTTGACCTGTGAAAAACATTTCAAAAACTTGGGATGAGCATAAAAAGCTCAGTAAGGGTTATAAAAATATGGAAAGGAAACATGAGTTCATATATACATAAGAATGAAATCATACTTTACCCATAATACATAGGCACTTTAACATACCTCATCAAATCATGAATAAATCATAGAAATCATAAGACATAAAAGGTAAATTGAGGCATTCATAACATTATTTCGTAGGGAGTAACCCTCTTGGTTACGTTTGGAATATCCACCACAGTATATTCCCTAAATCTCTTCGGAGAAACCTTAACATTTCACTCCTTCGCATTACCCAATGCATTGGAGAGCTATATCGGGCTCACCCGCCCTTAGTTTATCACGGAACCACCCGTTTTCATAAAAATGCCCAAGAACCATAACATAAACGTATCACATAAAACATGCATAAAGGAAAAATAACATTTCCACATTTCAATCACAATATAACATTTTAGGATATTGAAATAATGAATCCATTCAAAAAGAAACCATTTCCAAAACCATTTAAAACATTTAATAAAGAGATTTTTGAATCAAAGTGTCCCATACCACTTTGAAGCTTTTAACATTTTAAACCATTAATATCCATATAGATAAATCCATAAAAACATTTTGAAAACATGGATATTAATGAGAAATATTTATAACTATAAATCATTAAAACATTTAAAATGATATTTCAGTTAAAGGGTTTTTAACAAAATGAGGGACACTTGTATACAATAATTGAGGAATAACATTTAATCATAACTTTATAATATCATGAGAATAAATGGATTCATGATATAATATTCCAAAGGATAGTATATACACCATATAAGAGTGAATTGGTGCATAACAACAATGAAGTCTCAATAGAAATGTAAAATGAGATGAAATCCATTATATAAAAGGTATCCTTAAATTAAGGATAAATCAATCTCATAATTATGTGTGACAAATATAAATACACCCAATATAAGTGGATATTAAGTGTAACTGAATCAGTGGTTATTCACACATATTCATAGAATGAAATATTCAAGCAGTACAAGTTTATCCCAAAGAATCAAAATTGGGTTAAGAAGTTTCCTTGCAAAAATTTGACAGCCTAACGGCGCCACTACAAAATTCAGAAAATGAGTTGATGAGAGGTAAAAAGAGTATCTCATCACTTGGACATAAAATTTACATCAATAAGGATATATAATAACATATCCCAACATTACAATATGTAAATTAAAAGACCCAACAAAAGAAGTCTTTTAAAAAGAGGAGGGTGAAAGGTTCCCTTACCGACTTGGGTATCTTTCGAAACATACACCCCATGAAAGAAGGAAAATACAACATTGATGTAAATACTCATAAACGAAAGTATATTACACAAAGAGTAGAATAATAGGCAGTACATATACCACTAAAAGGAAATGGTGGCAAATGTAGCATAAATCTCACGGGAATAAAAGCGAGATGAAAAATCCCTTACGAAAACTCGGCAGCCTAACGGCGCCACTCAAAACTTCCAAAATGGATTGATGAGAGAGAATAGGGTCTCTCATCACATGAACATAAAAATTACAGTAAGATTAATATAAAATAACATCCCAGTAACAAGAAATATTATCTTTAAAAGGAATGGCATAGAAGAGTGTACTTAAAAAGAGAGGAGTAGGATCCCTTACCTCAAGTCCAACTTGTCTTGTTCGTTTCTTTATATTCCTGAATAATAAACATTGGTCAATTAATAATTGACTAAGTAACTCCTTTAGAGATTATTATTCAGTTAATATAACATATTATAATGTTATAGTAATTGTTTAATAATGTTAGTTCATATCAGACGTTTTTGTCGATGTTTGGTACATGAGTCAAAAATGAACTTGTTTGAAAAAAGATTGCCCATGTAGTTATAAGTAAATAATTTCCAGAATAGTATTAATGACTAAAATATCATATATATCCAGTAAATATTCATTTTATACTATTCCATATCATTTGGAGATAAAAAACAAAAAGCACCGTTCATGGAGATGGTAGGTCGTACGTACGCATGAACGCTACTTTCATTTTTTGTCATATTAATGGAATTAAAAAAAATGAGAGAGATATATATATGTTATAATTATAGAATGATATCCATAATTTTTATGTAATATATTACATATATAACCATTATATATATGTACTTATAATATTACATAACATTTTGAGATAAGAAATGAAATGTACCGTTCATGGAGACGGTAAGCCGTACGTACGCATGAACGCTACTTCCATTTCTATTTCATATTTAATGGAATTAAAACATAATGATACATAATAGTATTTTAATTACTGTATGGTATCATATCTAATATCATTAGATATATCCTTTATACATACCACATATGGTATTAACGAATCAAATCACTTTGAGGGGGTGGTAGTCCGCACTTCCTTAAATAAAGATATCACGTTTACCCATAATGGAAACCATAAAGGTATGCCATAAATTAAAAATACAGAAGATTAAGTAAAACATAAACATATTAGATATCATATATAAATATATTTTCATCTTAATTGCCACCTTTGAAGGTGTTAGAAGAATGTTGAACAATCATCGTTTCGGGAGGCAGAAATTCGCCATCCACAGAAACAATATGTTCTTTAACCATTAGATGTAGGTGAGTGTATGTTTAGCTCTAATACATCTTATAACAACATACTAGTATATTGAAGATACTAAATTTGTTACAAAATAAATTAATAAAAATAGTTTAGGGGGTCGGAGAAGCAAAATAAAACAAAAGGACACAAGTGAAGACATTACCTTAAAATCGGGTAACTCCCTTTGGTTTGGGATCAAATGCTTCCTTGGGAAGACTTCTGCCCAAAGTGAGGATTCAAAGATTAAGAGAGGGAAGTGGAGAGACAAATTGGGCAGGGGTTGTCCGATCCAAAGGCTTTTGGGTGTGAGTAAGGAGGTAGAGGTGGGGGACTTTTATAAGAGGAGAGGAGGGGCACTCTTGTATTGTTACAAAATGTTACTTTATTTTCAAAAGCGTTTCGGATTTTAGAGGTCCCAAATTGATGTATTTCGAGGATAAGGTGATAAGGGTTAGAAATAAACTCATCCAATAGGTTTTGGACATGTTTAGGTCTTAGATATTACATTATCTTTCCATTTTATTTAAATCGTTAAATAATGAGGCCATCATTGCATCATCATTATGTCATAAATAATTTAATTTATATAATGTATAAAAATTATAAAAAAAATACTATGATGTAGGCAATCTTTTTATCTTTATAATTACTATTTATAGTAAAAAATATGACTTTTATAACCCCATGTAAAAATTGTTTTAGTAAAACATATCATGTTTGTGTCATTTTTACTTTAACATTAAATAAAAAGATATTTATGTCATTTTCCAACCAAAGTGGCTCCATGGGGTCACCAAGTTGACCCATGGATTGTATTGGTCGGAAATGACACATACAATGATGGTAGGACATGATTCTAGGTCATTTCATTTTATTAAAACATTATTCTTATCATAACCTACACTAATTACCTCTAATCGCGATTAAAAACATAATAAGTTACTATTCACCAAAAAATTATTTTTATCCCATTGAACCACATTTTACTTCTTAATGAAAACCATGTATGTCGGATTTTTGAAATTGAAAACACAAATATGGAAAAATTTTATTTAAACGGAAAAATAAGTTTTTATAAGTACAACTTAGTGGTTTCACTATTCATCAAAAATTGAAGTTTTTCAGAAAAATCCCAAAAATTTACCCTAAGCTATATTTTATATTCCGAATTCAAAAATGAAGTCTATTTTACAAAATTCAAAATGTATAAGTCACATTAATTAATTTAATAATTAATTCCCGCTGTCAGAGCAAATAGCGTGTTTTTATGAAACAATAAGTATCAAAAGATTGACACTAGTTTAAGTCTGATTTCAAAGTGAAATTAATTCCAAAGATAACTATTGGATTTAATGGTAAAAATATATTCTAATTTCACTTTTAAACCAATTAAAAAGATAATATAATCATATAAATAAATTATATTAAAATAGGTTTTGATTTAAAATACAACATTTGACACTATTCATTAAAAAATGAACTTTATCAGAAAGATACCAAAACATTACACAAAGTAAATTTTGAAGTCCCGATTCTTAAGAAGAGTTTTATTTGGTGCAATAGAATGTATAATAATGAACAAAACTATATTTAATGATGGTTCTCCATCAAAAGTTGATAAGTGATCCTTTAGTGAAAACTAGGGCATATACGCCTAAAATTGAATTCTTTTCGTATTTTAAGACTTTATCTTTTATTGGATAAATGTAAAAACATTTAAAAACATATATAATCATATTTTAGTTATTTATATCCATTCACGCCAATACAATGGATACATGTTAACTACCATTTAAAATAATGTTATTTTATTATTAAAGTGCAATGTAAGATTCCCAAGAAACTCATGGTTGTGTATTGGGTATGCCATCGAGCATAGAATCCCCTTTAAAGTAATATTAATATTTTATTCACAAATATGGATAAATATAAAGATGTCATATTCTTTATTTACCTGGGGTGTTACATCTTTCCCCCTTTTGGGAATTGCGTCCTCGCAATTTTAAAATTGGGCTTGGAAACATCCTTGAAAGTCCCACATCGGAACAGGAGTTGGTAAAACAATCACTTTAAAATAAAGGAAGATAAGTACAAGGGTCACCCGAGTTAACCCATACTAGGATTCCATGTATAAAAACATGGACATGGAGGAGAAAACATAGGGTCATGTTCTGATGGAGAGTGATAGAAAACATGTTTAGGAGAAAGTTAACCACAAGAAAATCACAAACATGTGATGGGTTAAACAGTATTCGATTCCCCATTAGGAAAAGTTAATAGACAACATTTTTGTTTTAAGTTACTTTTTATTGAGGAATTTATTCATAAGGAAATATAATCACTTATCATGTTGACTTTAAAATTTTATTAGATTCCTTACACAAAATCATATTTTCTCTAAAAGACTAGTATTTATGAAGACTTGTTCACATTAAGAGTACTATAATCAACTTATAGAGAATCACCTAATCAAAAAAAAGAGAACTATATACTTCCCATGTCTGTAGACTTTAACCAAAACCAAAACCCAAAAGTTTTGTACAAGATCAGATAATCCATAAAAGGATAACCCTTTATAAAAAGAAAATCTATTCTTAATCTCCAAAATTTGTCAAACAAAACCCAAATTTCAACGAGGACCATTCGATAAACAATTTGTCCATAAAATTCATCAAAGTAAACCAAACTAAGATTGAAACCCTAATATTTGAAGGATTTAGTCACATAGTCTTCCAAGTTAAATCGTATCATTTATCTCCAAACAACATCAGTTGCTCTTAATGTCTCGTATTGAAAAGTAATTAACCTAATCACATATACTCCATGATAGGTTAATAAATTTTCATAGATAACCCAAAAAAAACTTACACTTAATTAATAAAATAATCTAACTAAAAAAGAATCAGTCAAACTAACCAGGGACTTCACGTAGTCCAGTGGTAGGCGATAAATATCAGTCGCACTTTGGTTGTGGGTTTGATTCCCGTAGATTTGTCCGACGCGACGGGTTGTCACACGGTCTGCGTGTTGTCCTTTTTCCAAAACTATATAATTCTCCAAACATTTCCCAAAACGAGATAAAATCTTCAAAAATGATCATAACATATTTTAACCTCAATTTTACCTCATTCCTTTCATTTTCCATCATATCATAGAGTAACCCATAATTACCTAAAAAGTAAGGATCATATAAACCCTAATGGTTACCTTTATAATTATTACCTGAACTTCCACGTCGATGGGTCATCTCGTACATGATGCATTAAAGATCATACCAAGGATCAAGTGGTTGATCATGACTCCTAGATATTTGGTTTAGAACAACCACGAGTTTCCTCATTGAATCCCCCATTTAATCTAGTATCTTAATCACAGAACCACCACAGTTTCCTTCAAACCTGTTGTCTCTTTGGTGCCTGCTAGATCCATCCATTTACTAAAACCAAAAAGGTCAGTGTGAGTATATCAACATAACCATCATGTACAAATGAGTAATATAAACACTAAGATATACTTACTCATTCACTTTATCTAAAAACTATGATAGTTTCTAAAATACTAGCCAATATGGTAATGTCACTTATGCTTAAAAAATACCCTAACCTATAAAGTTATCTAAACCGTCCTTTGATACCAACTATAAGGCCCCATCCATAAACCTTACTTAATCTTGAGTTATTACAAGATTACACATTGAGGATCTTTTCAGGTTTAGAGTTTTAGAGAATTAGATCATGAAACATTCATTACATTCCACATTTAAACAAAGTGGTTACATAAAAGAAAGTATTAATTCTTCCCATCAACGGAAACATATTTAAAATAAAACATGGATTCTTTATTGACACATCCTTGACACTATCATCACACCATGTACCTTTCCCTTGACCTGTGAAAAAATTTTCAAAAACATGGGATGAGCATAAAAAGCTCAGTAAGGGTTATAAAAATATGGAAAGGAAACATGAGTTCATATATACATAATAATGAAATCATACTTTACCCCTAAAACATAGGCACTTTAACATACCTCTTCAAATCATGAATAAATCATAGAAATCATAAGACATAAAAGGTAACTTGAGGCATTCATAAAATTATTACGTAGGGAGTAACCCTATTGGTTACGTTTGGAATACCCCCTGCAGTATATTCCCTAAATCGCTTCGGAGAAACCTTAACATTTCACTCCTTCGCGTTACCCAATGCATTGGAGAGCTATATCGGGCTCACCCACCCTTAGTTTATCACGGAACCACCCGTTTTCATAACAATGCCCAAGAACCATAACATAAACGTATCACATAAAACATGCATAGAGAAAACATAAAATTCCTACATTTCAATCACAATATAACATTTTAGGATATTGAAATAATGAATCCATTCAAAAAGAAACCATTTCCAAAACCATTTAAAACATTTAATAAAGAGATTTTTGAATCAAAGTGTCCCATACCACTTTGAAGTTTTTAACATTTTAAACCATTAATATCCATATAAATAAATCCATAAAACCATTTTGAAAACATGGATATTAATGAGAAATATTTATAAGTATAAATCATTAAAACATTTAAAACGATATTTCAGTTAAAGGGTTTTTAACAAAATGAGAGACACTTGAATACAATAATTGAGGAATAACATTTAATCATAACTTTATAATATCATGAGAATAAATGGATTCATGATATAATATTCCAAAGGATATTATATACACCATATAAGAGTGAATTGGTGCATAAAAACAATGAAGTCTCAATAGAAATGTAAAATGAGATGAAATCCCTTATAAAAAGGCATCCTTAAATTAAGGATAAATCAATATCATAATTATGTGTGAAAAATATAAATACACCCAATATAATTGGATATTAAGTGTAAAAAAATCATATGGTATTCACACATATTCATAGAACTACATATTCAAGGAGTAAAAGTTTATCCCAAAGAATCAAAATTGGGTTAAGAAGTTTCCTTGCAAAAATTTGACAGCCTAACGGCGCCACTACAAAATTCAGAAAATGAGTTGATGAGAGGTAAAAAGGGTATATCATCACTTGGACATAAAATTTACATCAATAAGGATATATAAGAACATATACCAACATTACAATATGTAAATTAAAAGACCCAACAAAAGAAGTATTTTAAAAAGAGGAGGGTGAAAGGTTCCCTTACCGATATGGGTATCTTTCGAAACATACACCCCATGAAAGAAGGACAATACAACATTGATGTAAATACTCATAAACGAAATTATATTATAAAAAGAGTAGAATAATATTCAGTACATATACCACTCAAAGGTAATGGTGGAAAATGTAGCATACATCTCACGGGAATAAAAGTGAGATGAAAAATCCATTACGAAAACTCGGCAGCCTAACGACGCCACTCAAAACTTCCAAAATGGATTGATGAGAGAGAATAGGGTCTCTCATCACATGAAAATAAAAATTACAGTAAGATTAAGATAAAATAACACCCCAATAACAAGAAATATGATCTTTAAAAGGAATGACATAGAAGAGTGTACTTAAAAAGAAAGAGAGGAGTAGGATCCCTTACCTCAAGTCCAACTTGTCTTGTTCGTTTCTTTATATTCCTGAATAATAAACATTGGTCAATTACTAATTGCCTTAGTACCTCCTTTAGATATTATTATTCAGTTCATATCACATATTATAATGTTAAAATAATTGTTTAATAATGTTAGTTAATATCAGACGTTTTTGCCGATGTTTGGTACATGAGTCAAAAATGAACTTGTCTGAAAAACGATTTCCCATGTAGTTATAAGTATATAATTTCCAGAATAGTATTAATGATTAAAATATCATATATATCCATTAAATATTCATTTTATACTATCCCATATCATTTTGAGATAAAAAACGAAAAGCACCGTTCATGGAGACGGTAGGCCGTACGTACGCATGAACGCTACTTTCATTTTTTTGTCATATTAATTGAATTAAAACAAAATGAGAGAGATATATATATTTTATAATTCCAGAATGATATCCATAATTTAGATGTAATATATTACATATATATCAATTATATATATGTACTTATAATATTACATAACATTTTGAGATAAGAAATTAAATGTACCGTTCAAGGAGACGGTAAGCCGTACGTACTCATGAACGCTACTTCCATTTCTATTTCATATTTAATGGAATTAAAACATAATGACACATAATTTTATTTTAATTATAGTATGGTATCATATATAATATCATTAAGATATCCTTTATACGTACCACATATGGTATTAACGAATCAAATCACTTTGAGGGGGCGGTAGTCCGCAATTCCTTAAATGAAGATATCGCGTTTACCCAAAATGGAAACCATAAAGCTACGCCATAAATGAAAAATACAGAAGATTAAGTAAAAAATAAACATATTAGATATCATATATAAATATATTGTCATGTTAATGTCCACCTTTGAAGGTGTTAGAAGAATGTTGAACAATCATCGTTTCGGGAGGCAGAAATTCGCCATCCACAGAAACAGTATGTTTTTTAACCATTAGATGTTGGTTTGTGTAAGTGTAGCGCGAATCCTTCTTATAACAACATCCTATTATATTGAAGATACTGTATTTGTTACAAAATAAATGAATAAAAGGAGTTTAGGGGGTTGGAGAAGCAAAATAAAACAAAAGGACACAAGTGAAGACATTACCTTAAAATCGGGTAACTCCCTTTGGTTTGAGCTCAAAGGCTTACTTGGGAAGACTTCTGCCCAAAGTGAGGCTTCAAGGAGTAATAGAGGGAAGTGGAGAGACAAAATGGGAAGGGTTTGGCCGAGCCAAAAGCTTTTGGAGTATGGGTAAGGAGGTTGAGTTGGGGGCCTTTTATAAGAGGAGAGGACGGGCACTCTTGTAAAGTTACAAAATGTTACTTTATTTTCAAACGATTTTCCGGATTTTAGAGGTCCCAAATTGATGTATTTTGAGGATAAGGTGATAAGGGATATAACTCCACTCATCCAATAGGTTTTGGACATGTGTAGGGCTTAGATATTACATTATCTTTCCATTTTCTTTAAATCGTTAAATAATGAGGTCATCGCTGCATCATCATGATGTCATAAATAATTTAATTTATATAATGTATAAAAATTATAAAACAAATACTATGATGTATGAAATCTTTTTATCTTTCCAATAAATATTTATAGTCAAAAATATTACTTGTATAACCCCATGTAAATATTTTTTAGTAAAACGTCTCATATTTGTGTCATTTCTACTTTAACATTAAATAAAAAGATATTTATGTCATTTTCCAACCAAAGTGGCTCCATGGGGTCCCCAAGTTGACACATGGATTTTCCTGGTCTCCCATGACACATAAAATGAGGTTATAACATGTTTCTTGGTCGTTTCAGTTTATTAAAATATTATTGTTATCATAAACTACACTAATTACCTCTAATCGCGATTAAAAACTTAATAAGTTACTATTCACCAAAAAATTATTTTTATCCAATTGAAACACATTTTACTTCTTAATGACAACCATGTATGTTGTATTTTTGAAATTAAAAACACAAAGATAGAAAAATTTCATTTAAATGGAAAAATAAGTTTTTATAAGTACCACTTAGTGGTTTCACTATTCATCAAAAATTGAAGTTTTTCAGAAAAATCCCAAAAATTTACCCTAAGCTATATTTGATATTTCGAATTCAAAAATGATGTCTATTTTACAAAATTGAAAACATATAAGTCACATTAATTAATTTAATAATTAATTCCCGCCATCAGAGCGAATAACGTGTTTTTATAAAACAATAAGTATCAAAAGATTGACACTAGTTTAAGTCTGATTTCAAAGTGAAATTAATTCTAACGACCACTATTGGATTTAATGGTAAATATATATTCTAATTTCACTTTAAAACAAATTCAAAATATAATATAATAATATAAATAAAATAGATTAAAAAGAGGTTTTGAATTAAAATACAACATTTTACACTATTCATTAAAAAAATGAACTTTATCGGAAAGATACCAAAAATTTACACAAAGTAAATTTTGATGTCCCAATTATTAAGAAGAGTTTTATTTGGTCTAATATAATGTATAAGAGTGAACAAAACTATATTTAATGACGGTTCTCCATCAAAAGGAGATAAGTGAACCTTTAGTGAAAACTAGGGCATATACGCCTAAAATTGAATTCTTTCCATTTTTTAAGCCTTTATCTTTTATTGGATAAATGTAAAAACATTTAAAAACATATATAATCATATTTTAGTTATTTCTATTCATTCCTTACAATACAACGGCTACATGTTAACTACCATTTAAAATAATATTATTTTATTATTAGAGTGCAATGTAAGATTCCCAAGAAACTCGTAGTTGCGTATTGGGTACGCCATAGAGCATAGCATCCACTTTAAAGTAATATTAATATTTTATTCAAAAATATGGATAAATATAAAGATGACATATTCTTTATTTACCTGGGGTGTTACAACACAACCTTTTATAGAGGTGTTGTAGAGGTACTGGCATGAGAAATGAGTTTCATGTTAATTTATTTTGGCTCTTTGGAAATAAAAATTAGAAGAATTAGTTATACATTCAAGTTATAAGGTTCCATATATTTTTTCTATGAAAAAGTCACATTTAAATTATTATACACACAACTCTATAAAGCCATACACATATACCTATGATTTTCATGTTCTCACAACATTAATGATCTCACACACCGAGCATTTGATAAAACCACATTGTGTTGTGCTATATTTATTTTAAATATAGATAAATAAAAAATGTTTGAAGTTAATAAAATATAAAGAAGAAATACTCGTAAGGTATATGAAAGTATATTACTACAGGATCAAATGGAAAAGGGCATGTGTAGTGAGTTAATACCATTGAATTTTATATTTTAGATGAATTAATTATGGAAATAATCTAGTTGAGAGTATTCTATGAAATTCATATATAAAGAAAATATGTTTAAGTATATTTAAATAATTTGAAGTAATATGAGTTCCACAGAGGGTATATATTGATAAATGTTATAACTCAGTGAAGAAAACATGAAATCTCATTGTGATGATTCATCCCAGTGTTCACATTATGTTTAATTATATTTGGATAAATTTAGTGGTACTAAACTAAGGGAGAATAATTAAAGTGAAATATTCTATGAAATAATTTCACACTACATTATATATTGGAACTATACACATATTTATTAGGTTTGATATTAAATTATTCCAAAACTGTTATTAGTTTAAAAAAACTCTTGAAGAGGGTATGATAAGACATGTAAATGGTTCTGAAATTATTAGTTTATGGTTGGAATTTGGCTAAGCACACAATTAATATGGGTCATTTAACCTTACAATGATATTTTTAATATAGATATGGATACGGGATGCGACCCACATAATTTTTAACAGCTATTAGACATTTTTTAGGGGTTACCTAGAATTTTATTAAGTGCCATCAAGATTTCAAAGAAGTCATATGTGGGTCATTATTATTTAATCAGGCTCATCAATAATATCTATTAGGTTAGTCATGTCCAAGTGTAAGATTTGGATATATTTTCATAAGATTCATCTAAATTCATAAGGATCACCACTAACGATGATGGTGAAAATATGTAAAATCCCTTACAATTATTGAGTAACATAATAAAAACTTACGCATAAGTAAAAATTCCCAAGTGAAATTGTAAGAGTCATTCTATTTTCAAGTGAAAGTAGAAATGCATAAAATATATGAGGTTACATGAGATAAATAAGATATTAAACATATATAATATTTTTTCTATGGCACTATGAGAAATTAGAAAATTAATGTATCTTATACAAGATATGTAATAAATTTTGAAAAATATGTAGGATATTTTATGGAATTGAAAAATGGAATAGTGGAACATGTTAAAATATTCAGTATTAAATAATATGTTAGAATATCATAATTATAATTAATAACATATAATTCTTAATATAGTTCTAATAGTTAAAAATATTCTGAGATTTATTGATATTAAAAAGGGATTATTATAAGGCGATCATAATGATTAAACATCCTGATTTTTTGATGTGTTAGTTTTGATTCATGTTAATATTAATGGAAGAATCATTGTAGAATAAGTATATATTGGAATTAGATGAAAGTTGATTATTTACATATGAAATATAGTGACACGTAGAAGTACATGATATGGTAAAAAAATTATCTGAGTGATTCCTACCACAATTGATGGTACAAGGACCGCAACTGGATTAATGATTGTCTTAATGATATTGTAATGTTTTAAATGCATGTGGATTTAAATAAATAAAAAATATTGTTAATTTAAATGATATTTTGGACTAGAAATAAAGGAGTATTTTAGGTTTAAAAAGTATGAAAATAAAATTTCCATATTTCTATGAATATATAATTGAAAAAAAGAGATAATAACAAAATAATATCAGTGCCCTTATTATTTGAAATATTTGGTAAGTTGACGGTACAGAATCAAACACTAAGTATATCATATTGATTTTTTATGTTTAAGGAAAAAATAATATCCAATGATGGATTTATAAAAAATATATCACATTGAATATAAATGACAATAGAATAGAGACAAAACATTAAACCATCTAATGGTCATCTTCTCATTTGATGAACAACAAGACCATCCCTATGAAAATTTTATAACATATAGTTTAATGTGTTTTGAGGAATACATGAGATTACAAAATTTTGAGGAAGGAGATATATTAAATTAGTGTTTTATAAAGAGACTCAAGTTATATTGTAGTTCCACTAAATAATTAGATGTCTATTTTTTTTATTCTTTAATGAAATGTCTAGTTTTTTATAGATCATGAAATTCTTGTTGGTTCTTGAACCATAACTGATTGGGGCTAGGATAATGATCCAAGGATATACCTATGAATATGGTATTTGTTGATAAACTTATTATTGAATTTTTTATGTGAGATATGTAACACAAAAAAATATGCATGTATTCCTACTTCAATGTGGATAAAATCATTAACAAATGGTGATTTTCCTTATTATGCATTACTGATTATACTAAAAACATGAGAGAAAATGATAACATAGAGATTGTGATATCCATTCATTACATAGATGAATATATAAGAGAGGATGAAATATTTAATTGGACAATAGTTCACCCAAAGTTTTTCATCCCACCCTCATTATATAGAGAACATCTTGAATAATAGTAATAATTAGCATGAGTTCATAATTTACACCTCTAATAAGTTTTTAAAAAATCTCGATATTTTATTTTTTTAAGTTTCTATTTATGGATTCACGATGGTGTGCATACCTTGAGGGGAAACTTATAAAATCCTCAGAGGAGATTCTTAGGAGAATTGGGAACCTTGGGAGGACTATATAGAGGGAAATAAAGAGTCATTTAGTTATCAATTTTTTTTGTGAAGAGTAATGGGAGTTTGTGTGGGTTTAAATTGAAATAGTGGGTATAATTCTTTATTAATTTTCAATCATAGATTTTGGACTCTATATGATAATGTAATCAAAACCACAAATCTACCAATATTTATTACCATGGATTATGAAATATTTTCTTGAGAATAATAAGTTTATGAAGAAAATAATGATAAATAGTAAAATAATTTCCTTAGAGGTGTGGAGCTGATTTATTTTTATAAAGAATTAATATTCAAATATTAAAATTTTATATAGGTTTTGAAAGTTTCTATTAAGATTTAAAAAATTAATCAAATAAATAAAAAAAACACATTATTTGAAAGGGGAAAATGATTATGGGTTTGGATACATTATATAGAATATATTATATCACTCTTGATTCGTTATAATGTCATAATATATACCATTTATTTTTCCATATAAAATTTTTACTTAAAAATCCAAATATCTCAGAAAATTATAATAAATTCACTATTTTATGAATTCAAAAAATTTATTTAAATATAATATTTATTTAATAATAATAATTATACTAATATTAGATTCAAAACATTTAAATCAAAAATACATTTTTATTAAAAAATATTAGTTTTTTGGCTAATAAAAATTATATGATGCTTATAATAATTACATTTTTCTACTTGAAATTAATTTATAATTTATATTTAACAAATTTTATTTAATAATATTATTTAATTAAAGTATGATTTATTTCAAAAAATATTAAATTCATCAAGTTGTGTGTCATTTTTTGAAACTATAAATTTCCCAAAAATATAATTTTTGTGTAATCATATTAAAATATAATTTATATCAAACTCATTATTTAAGAATTTTAAAATGTATAACAAAAATAAAATAAATATAATAATTTATAATAAAAATAAAATATAAAAATTCACATTGTTAGGGCCTAGATACATAGCCTTTTATTACACCGTGAATTCCCTATAGGTAAGGTGTGTAATGATGAGATTTTAATGGGGTGGTTCGGTGAACATGGTTTGGGGAATGATCTCGACGTGCTTTCACTTATATCATAAATAGTTTCAATAATTATTAATTTGATGAGTCTTATCATGGGTTTGGTCAAGGAAAAACACCAATGATGATATGTTCACTAGAAACTCTGATAAATAGGCTTGATAGGGCATGATCCTACCGGCCAAGGACATTACTTCTTCTACTTGTGAAAATTGGAAATTATAATAACACTCATTATAACAATTTTAATAGTAAATGTACAAAGGATATACTATTAATTGTTTTGATTATTATTATTCTTCTTAATGAAACATAATATAACTATTCAAAATAACCAAATTAGTGCATGTGTTTTATATAACTAGATTACCTGATAAAGAATTTATTCATTCAAGAAAACAATTTCATTTACAAATGTTTGGTTTATTTCATTCTTCCCACTTTATAAATTTCACTCATGAAATTTTTATTTGAGACACTAAAATATTTGAGGGCACTTCTCTTTCATCGCCTCTTTCGGTTCCCTTTTTCCTTCCTTGCACATAAGCTTTTTCCGCAACGCTTTTACAAGGTGAGTTTTCTTTTTTCATATAAATATTTCTTTACAGTCTAAGATCTTCACAAGATAATAGTCATATATAATATCATTCTTCAATGGTTCCAACTATGGATTCAATAAAATTATGGGATCTAGTATGTACTTCCTCAGGAGTTATACATGGAATACATCATGTACATGAGATAGGTTTTGTGGGACTGATAGTCAATAGGCCATCACACTGATGTGATCAACGATGTCAAAGGGTATAATGAATCTATGGCTAATATATAATTTATTAACGACCTTTTGAGTTTATTCAATGATGATATATGAATGAACACATTATTATTGGCAAAAAACTCTAGTTCTCCTTGGAAATTTTCGACGTAGATTTTCTATCTACATTGTGTGGATTCCATACAACTTCAAATGGTTTGAAAATTCTCTCTAATCTATTGGATAAGAACATGTACTATTATCTTACTCTCTCAAATATTGTCTATGTATATTGGAGTCCGACACCTCTTCCCATACATAGCCTCATATTGTTCACTTTGGATTCTATAATAGAAACAATTGTTATATAAGATATCCAATAGGGTAATTTGATGATAAGAAGTGTCGATTCTTAGTTCTATATCCAACTCTTGTTTAAGGATTCTCCTGAACCAGGAAGAATGCCTCATATATTGATCAAATGCAATAATGAGTTCAAATCCATATATTTTAAACACTTTCCTTATATATATCATGGAATGTTATTCAAGAGTGATGTACTTCTTGATAAAAATTAAATGTGCTTAATTTTTAGGGAGATCGACTACCATATAAAGGAATTATTGCAATTACATGTCCTATTGTGTCTTATGGAAAAAATACATAGTAATGTTTTACCATTTCCAAATTAGTATAGGAAATGATTTCATTTTACCCTTAGACTTATATCATCATGCATTAATTTGATTGTATAATAAGAATTAGGATACAAACTACTCAATCTACCTCTTCATGTTATCGAAATATAAGTTTTTCTTTATTCCATTACACATCATAGTTCTTCATTGAAGAATATAGAACGATGTGGTTTGTGCATCATCCAGATGTTCCCACATCAAATCTAGTTTTGATACAACACATATCTGGTTTCAAAACCTTATATATATATCTTTAGAAATTTTGAACTTCAAAATATTTTGTACATTTTCCTTTAGAAACTCATCATATTTTTAGGAATCCTTTGTCATCTCAAGAATGGAAGGTTGAGAATTATTTTATTAATTTATGATGAATACCATTTTATTATTCCCTTTTATATCCTTTTATTGTGCAATAAGAATGAATCCCTTTCAATCCTCATCATGGATATGGTTTCTAGATCCTCTCTATTCAGAGAATGTACCACTTTTTCTGATTTAATAGGATGGTAATGGATTGAAAAATCATAATCCTTTATCATCTATAACCACATTCATTGGTGCATATTAAGCTGCATTTGTGTGAATATATAGTTTATACTTTTATGATATGTATATATCTCACAATTCTATCCATAGAGAAAATGTTACCAAATATTTATCCCAAATATCACTACTACCAATTATAGATAATTCATTGGGTAGTTATTCGCATGGATATTTCAATATATGGAGTTATATGGTATCAATTATTCAAATTTCATGGGTACACAACTGAATCCATTTTTAGACGTATCACTATAAATCACAAATTATTCCCCACATGTGGGTAATGTGAGTACTGGTGCAGTGATTACAATATTATCCATATCATTACATATTTCTTCACTTTCATCAGTCTAGACAAATTTGACTCCCTTCTAAGTAATCTTGGTTAGTGGGTTTGAAAATCATGATAATATTCTTACAAATCGATGATGGTAACTAGCTAATATAAGGAAACTAGAGATTTCCATTAGAAATGTTGGTCAGGTGAATACATCAATTTACTTTTTTGAAGGATCCAAAAATATCCCATTATTGGAGATATAATTCCCCAAGAAAGTTACTTGCCCTAACAAAACTCATATTTACTAAAATTTTCAAATAACATTTTTTGATACAAGGTCTTTAGTATAGTATTTTCATTCCCATCATCTTCCTCCCTAATTTTGGTGTAAACAAGAGTTTCATCAATAATGACTATGACAAATTTGTTGATTTAACCACCATATAATATATTCATGAAGTCTATAGTAATTTATGGATAATTAGTGAGTCCAAATGGAATCACATTAAACTCATAGGGATCATAAGATATATGAAAAGAAGACTTGGGGATACCCTTCAACTTCTCCTTTAATTGATAATATCTATATTGAATAACCAACATAGATATTTATTGATCTCCATGTATCTTATCGAAATATTAGTCAATCTGTGGAAGGGGATACATGTTCATTATCATGATATTTTTGATCTCATGATAATCAATATAGTGGCCTATTGGTCTGTCATTATTCTTGAGAATGACGACCGATGTACCCCATATTGAAGCACTTGGCTATATAAACCCTTTACCTAGATTCTCCATTAATTTTTTATTCATATATTTAATTAATATAATGTTCATTATCTATGAAAACATGGATATTGTATAAGCTACAAGTATCATCTCAATTGATAATTCTACCTCACATCGAGGATAAATAATATGAAATTATTGGTTAAAGACATGAGAAAATTCACTTAAAATGGGAATTTCATCAAGGATGACGTAACGACTTTAATTTCCTCCATTTTTTGTAATATTTTATTGATTATTTTTGGATCTAAGAGAAAAGACCATGTGTTATTCTAAGGACCTAGGTTCCAGGAATTTATTTTTCATTTTTTATAAATATATCAAATATCATACTTACATAGTTTTCTTGAAAACTGTAATATGTCTTAAAAAGAGGCTCATATCAGCAATTTGAGGCCACCACTGAGTTCAGAGTGTGAGTTTTTCTCTTCCCATGATATAACCTTGGAGCGCATTAGACGTTTGGGTTTGGTATGGTCATGGGTGGACATTTAAATGAATGAAAGTATTAAATTAGTTTATTACATTAAAATTCCATGATCAAATAATTTTCTTATATAAATGATGCTTTGAAGAATTGTCATGGTTAGATGTATATGTAGGATCGAAATATGATATAGATTCTCAATATAATAGAGTGGGTTGAATTGTATACATTAAAAATATTTTTGAAACCTTTAAATTGGTTAAAACATTCTATTGTTTGATAAAGTTAAATAAGGTAAATTCACAAGACCTCTTAGTTATACTAACTTTCTATATTCTGGAAATATGGTTCCGGAAATGAAACTTAAGAAATGTTTACAAGGACAAAGGTTATACCTAAAAGCATATAGAATCTTACTAATCAGAGTACACAAGTACAAGAATGTTTATGATATTTATACTTTCCTTATTAATCAAAATGCATTGGAAAAAATACTTGAAACAGTACAAGTAACAAGTATGAAATATTTTAACCCAAAGAGTTGGGTATCCAAAATCCTTGGATAGAGGTCCCTGGATATATACTTTCAGGAAAGTTTGTCTTACCCATACCGGGGTAATCCCTCGATATGAATATTAGATTTTGTCTTGCTATCCCCGCAAGCACTTGATCTTCAAGGTAGTCGACACCTATGTATTATTTATCAAGGAAGTCCTCAAAATTTAAGTTATTCAGCACCTCTTCCTTCCAATCCCTAGAAGCCCTTGATTGTACACAACAAGAATCGGAGTAGCACAAAGCAATTTGAACAAGATGTTTAGTACGCACAAAGCATGATGTTATCTCTCTCTAGAAATCACTTCAGCAGCAAGTAATCTCCAGATTGATAAACATATTCAGTAGTAAGTAGTGAGCACATTCAAATGAGCTCCTATTTATAGGCACATTTCAAATGGTCGTCTCCCTCCTCCAACAACCATCTTTTTCCATGAATTTTGGAGGGACCTATACACATTTAACTCAAACAAAGTTTGGTTAAAAATTTAGTGCACAACATCATTTTATAACTATAACAAGGGTAAGTAAAATATGGTTGCTCAACCAAATCCATTTTTCAGAGTCTAATAAAAAATAATGTTCTAAGTCTAAGTGGAAAAAATTCAGAGTCTATATTAGATGGATATTTTGATTCTGATTTTCATGTAATTTAGAGTCTGAATTCTAAGGATTTCGGTGTCTGAATTCTAAGGAATTCGGAGCCTGAATTCTATGGAATTCAGAACTTGAATTCTAATAAATTCTATGTCTAAATTATAAGTAATTCAGAACATGAATTATAAGGAATTTGGAGTCATAATTATAAGGAATGAGGAGTCTGAATTTTGAGGAATTCAGAGTCTGATTTTCAGAGAATTCAGAACCTCAATTCTAGTGAATTTGGATTCTGAATTTCAAGGAATTCAGATTCTGAATTTCAATGAATTCAGATTCTGAATTTCATATAATCAAGATTCTGAATTTCAGAGAATTCAGAGTCCAAATTTCAGAGAATTCAAAACCTAAATTTCAGTGAATTCATATTCTGAATTTCAGATAATTTGGATTCTAAATTTTATAGATTTCATATTATAAATTTCAGAGAATTCAGATTTTGAATTTCAGAGAATTCGGAGTCTATATTTCATAGAAATCAGATTCTAAATTTCAATGAATTATGATTATGAATTTCAGAGAATTCAGAGTCTGAATTTCAGAGAATTCAGAATCTGAATTCAGATCCTGAAAACAGAATATGCAATATCTAAGTACTTATAGAATTCTGAGTTTTTAGATTTGAAACTGAATTTTTCACTTAAGAATAAAAAGGGTTAGATTTAGAGAGACTAAAATATGAACAATGAAAAACTGGTAAAGATAAATTTTCATGGGTAAGGAAAATTTTACTTAATAAGAAAAATCTTAGGGGAAATGAAATTTTCCTTAAGATAGTGTGTTTTTTAGTTTAAAAACATGAACGAATGGAAAAGTCATAAGGAAACCTTATTGACTCCACAATCTCCCCCATTTTGGAAAGCACAAACATCCTTACGAAATAGAATATAATGACTTAAAAATTTTATGGTCTTGTATATAAAAAATTATCTCCCTTTACTTATGGGTCAATGTGAATACGAATAACTCCGCCATAGGCTTTGGAAACACTAAGGATCATAATTTAAATTTCTTGAATGAGATTTTTCATTTTCTTGCATATGAAAATCTTCCTGATGAAAAATACCCCTCAGATGAACTCACCCTTACTTAGAAAAATTTTTTCTTTAGAAATTATTCTTTTTTTTTACATTCCTTTATCCCATTTTCTGATTTTCAAAAAGAAATACGAGGAATAGAAAAAAAATATGGTACCTAAAATATTAGTACTGAACACCCAAAAAATATGAAGAGAAACTAAAAATCTATTTTCTTCGAAAGAATTTAAACAAGGAAAGAAATACTACAAAATATCCGATTTGGAAAAGATTATCCTTCCTTCTCCTTCGACATCATCTTTTTCACTGTGGTTTTTAACTTCTTGAGCTCGTTGTGATCCTCTTCTGCACGCTTGATCAACTGATCCTGATCTAATGTTTTCTACTATAAGGCTTTAATTTTCTCTTCCTGAGCCTTAAGAGATTATTCTTGGTCCTTCAGAACTTCCTCTTTCTTAGCAATCTTCTCTTCAATCTCAATTCTGAGATCCCTTTCCATCTTCCAACTCTGAGAAACTGAATACAATTTCCAATTCAAATCATTCACTTCTTACTTCTGAGTAGTTTCTTCAAGAGATAACTTTTCTGAAAATGAATTAGTAAGATCTTTGATCTTCACATCTTCAATGTAAAAAGAATCCTTGAAACTATCTTTAAATTAATCAAATATTTTCATTTCTTATATTGTCTTACTTGACCAGCATGTCATCTTCGTGCAAGAGATTTTATGATCCTTGTTACCAATGAGAAAGGTCTTGAAGTCTGCCTCAAGACTAACACATTTATCAATAACCATGAATACTAAATCAGATATTTGATTTAACATATGCTGAAGCATATGAAATCTTCAGTCAATACTAGGGAATATTGGAATAGTCCCAGCCAGCTTCTTCAAAGACTAAACAACAATGTCATGTCCAAGAGAAGTTGATTCTAAATCCAAGACTTTGGTTTGTGAAGATTCTTTTTCAATCTCATCAGCTTGATTTTTTGATGAATCACATACTTATTTCTTCCTTAACATAGATTTTCTAGGTGTATCGACAACCTCTTGTTTTCCCTAATCATCATTCGAAATTATTTCTCCTTAATTAAATGATTCAGATTCACTATCTAATAGATGAACAATTTTATCTTCAATATCTTCTTCCTTCTCACCTCCTTCCTCAACATCCCCTAGGTGAATGAAATCATGATTGCTACATTAATTTTCAGAAAAGTTATTCACTTCTTCCTCACCCTTACCATATCTTCTTGGGGTAGCATTTTTCAAAGACCTAGCTTCAGATGTTCGGATTGATAATTTATCAGGACTCCCCTTCTCATGATAGTCTTATACTTGCATTATTATATCTTCGGTATCACCAATCCCTTCTTATTCATATTCATCCAATTATTCTTCTTATTATATTTCTTCTTCTTGATTTCATTCTTCAATCACCAATTTCTTTCCCAGAGTCACTGGTAATGGTTGTATATCAAAAAGAATTCCGGTACTAGAATTTTTTTTGATGCTTTCTCAGTATCTTTGAGAAGTGATTGAACTGTCTCACCTTCTGACATCTTATTCTTTTCATTTTTCTCTTTTTTTCCTTCTCAATCTATTCAGCAGCCTTTATCTTCTAGGGTTTTTCCCCAGTAGGATCCAAACCAAAATAAGGCACCCCTGCTTTCCTATTCTTCTTTTCCTCTCTCCATTTAGCAGCCACTTCATCAGTATACATTTTTTTCTTCTTAGGTTTTGGGGGGGTATATTGAGCTTCCTTCTCCACATGTGTTTTTTATTTTCATTCTGTTTCCTTCACCTTCCTCTTCCTTCCACCCTTTTTAGAGGTTTCTTCCACTTCTGGATTTTTTGATAGAGCTTCAACTTCTGCTTCGGACAAATCATGAAATTCTCCAGATTGATTATTAAAGAAAATATTCATCCTCCTTAGAGTATCATCACTCAAAATCATCACCTTACAATTTCTCAGCTTAGAACTATAAGGAATCTCTAAATACTGAAGACAAAGAACAATAATTTTTGAAAGAATGGTCGGATACATGATAATATGATACTTCTGATTTCCATTCATTATATTCTCAATATTATCCAAGATATTCATAACCAGGTTTATCTTTCTTAGATTCACCAGTAAATCAAGAACATACATATCGATTTTCTTCAGAGTATCCTTGTCCCAGTTACTCAGAATTAGAATACCTTGAACCCATAGCTAAAGAATCCGAATATTTGTGGAGAGAAGAAATTGTTTTGGATTAATTACCTCTGAAAGACAAAGACAAGCTAGATCCTTTTTCTTTACAAAAGATCCTATTACATCAGGTATCTTGTGTGAGAAAAACTCTACTTGTCCTTCATAAGGAATTCCTATCAGATTTGATGCCATGTTATAAGAAAGATAGTATGTCTTTCCATATCTCTTGAAAGAAAATTTATCTCTTCCTCTTTCATTGTAAAAAATAACTGTCTCAAAGAATTCAACCAGTAATTTCAGATACACCAGATCATGTGATCTTGGTTTTGATATACATACAATCTCCAAACTGTTCAGCTTAATATTCTTAGAAATAGTGGAATCATACTTGGAATAAAACTTCGGATCAACTAACATCACTCAGTAGATCTGCCACTTGGAGATTTCTTTAACATATGATAATTCTTTAGGAGAATAGGCTTCAGCGGACACTCATATGTAAGGAAAAATTAAATATCTAGAATGAATTTAAAAATTGAGGTAGAGCTTTATCACGCGAAGGGGTGGAGTTCGATTTGGGATGACTATTAGGGGTCCTTTATATAGGCCATTGAAGTGACGGTTCAGCTTCCCCGATTGATCGAATGGTTGAATGCTTCTTAATGAGATCTGATGGTTGAGATGGTAGTCAATGAAATATTTTGATTGATTCCGATATTTTGAGTTTTTTAAGAAAAACATTCGGATTTAAGGTAAAGTGAATCCAAAAATTTTAAAAACAAAAAAATAATAATTCCAACAAGTAAAATATGTTTATGAAAACAAAGAAAAAGAAAACATAACATTCAGATTGCTAGGAAAGTTATTCTTAATGAGGAAAAATTATTTTTTTAATAACTTTATATTCCAAAAAATTTGATTATGAAAAAATTAATTATGAAAATTTTAACTGTGAAATTTTTTCCAAACAATAAAATGTACTCCCCCTATGAAAAAGATTTTGTTACTGTAAGGAGATAAGTTTCAACAAGAATATAATATGGAATATTACCTTACGGTTATCATTCAAACCTCTTTTTTATGTATTCAAATCTATTGGATGGTAATGATTTTGTGAAAATATCAGCATGTTGATATTGCGTTCCAATAAATTGATGAATGATATCTCCTTTTTGAGTGTGATCCATAAGGAAGTGATGTTTAATATCTATGTTTTTTGCATGAGAGTGATGTTTAGGATTTTTACATAAGGATATGGAACTAGTATTATCACAAAAAAAATTTGTTTTGGTAAAACATATACCATAGACTATGAGTGTGTGCCGCATCAACAATACTTGAGCACAACATCTTCCAGCTACTACATATTCAGCTTTAGTAGAAGAAAGTTCTACTGACTGTTTCTTTTTACATGACCTAGAAAATAATGAATCACCTAAGTAATGACATTCTCCAGATGTACTTTTCCTATCCATTCTACATCCACCAAATTCCGTATCCGAATTTTTTTTAAAATAATATCATTTCCAGAATTATAAAAGAGTCCTGGATCCATGGTTCCATTTAACTAGCGGAATTTTTTTTTCACAGCCATTAAATGAGATTCCATAGGATTGGATTGATATCATTCCAATAATCCAACTGAAAATATTATGTCTCGATGACTAGATTTCAAGTAACGTAGACTTCCTATCATAACTCAAAAAGATGATTTATCTACTGGTTTCCCAGCATCATCAATATCAAGTGAATTTGAAGTACCAATGGGAGTACTTATACTCTTAGTGTTGTCATATCCATAATTTTTTAGAAGATCTTTAATATTACTATGTTGGGATATATATATTCCTTCCTGTTTTTGAGAAATTTGAAAACCAAGGTAAAATGTCAACTCACCCATAATACTCATTTTGAACTCAGATTTCATTAGTTCTGCAAAGGAATCGGTTAAATATTACTGAGTTGAACCAAATATAATGTTATTAACATAAATTTCAACAAAAAAAATATTTTTCTTATCTTTCTTTATAAAACGGGTTGAATCATCATTTCCCTTAACATAATTTTTTTGAAGAAAAAATCCTATAAGTCTATCATACCAGGCTCTTGGGGATTTTTTAAGTCCATATAAAACTTTGGTATGTTGAAAAACATGTTTAGGATGTTTTGTATCCTCAAAACCAGGAGGTTGTCCAACAAAAACATCCTCTTGAACATAAACATTATGGAAAGCGCATTTAACATCCATTTGAAAAAGTTATATATTAAATAATGATGCAACGACAATAAAAATATGAATAGTTTCAAGTATAGGTATTGGAGAATAGGTTTATTTATAGAAAATTCCTTCCTGTTTAATATATACTTTAGAAACCAATCTATATTTATTTCTTACTATGATTCCATTTTATCCAATCATCATCAACTAAATATTCATTAGTGCTTTTTGGTTTTAATTGGGAAAGGAATGCTAGATGTTCTACTTCATTTATTAAGGAACTTCTATTCCTTACTGGTTGATTTACATCACCAATGATACTATCACTAGGAAGATTCTTAAGAAACAACTGATTTGGGTTTTGTAAAACTTATTCATCAATATATGGTAGAAAATATTCTGGGGTAAAATCTTCAGAAATATTTTCTTGGACATTTTCCCTATCAGAAGGATTTTATATCAATGGTCGATAATCAGTTTTTGAAAACACATCCGAGGATGTAGGTTGATCTTCTTTAAAAACAAAAGGATTTGTTTCAACGAATTTAACATGTAAAATTTCATCAACAGTACAAGCCTTTTCATTGAAATATTTATAATCCTTAGAAGTTGTGGAGTGGCCTAATAAAATTCCTTCTTCAGATTTTGGTGTGAATTTGTGTAGATTGTCTTTAGTATTCAGAATGAATACCTTTCTATGAAAAACCTTGGAGTAGGAAAGTCTTGGTTTTCTACAATTCCATAACTCATTAAGAGTTTTATTAACAAATGTTTTAATCAAAACATGATTTATATTATAGCAAGCAGTACTTATATCTTCTTTCCAAAACAATTTGGCTACCAAATATTCAAACAACCTGGTTCTTGTTATCTGTTGAATAATTCTATTTATTCTCTCAACAACACCATTTTGTTGAGGTGTTCTTGGTGCTGAGAAGTTATGAGTAATGCATTTTCTACTACAAAAAGTTTCAAAAATAGAATTTTGAAATTCTCTTCCATGATCACTATGGATAGTAATCAATGGAAGGTTTTTCTCATTTAAACTTGGGCTCTAAAACATTAGAAATAAGAAAAAGCATGATATTTCTTTTCTAGAAAATAGACACATATAAATCTATTGTAATCATCAACTAAGACAAATATATAATATTTTCCTCAAATTCTTCCAGTTTGTGTTGAAAAAAAAGATCCATATGCACCAACTGTAATGTATCTGTGGTTGATACTTCACCAATTGATTTAAAACATTATTGATGTTTCTTTCCATATTGACAAGGATCACAAAATTTTGAATAATCAAATCTATGCTTTGGTAGATCCTTAACTAGTCTTTTCTTAGAGACTTTCATAGGTTCATAAAGTTAGAGTGTCATAACCTTCTATTAAATAACCAAGGCTGATCTTCCATTACACGGACACAAGGTATATCTTGGCTTCTAAGGTCTTCTATGGTTAGTGTGTATACATTCTCTTTCCTATTGGCAGAAAAAATAAAATCTTCCTTGGAATTATGTAATAAACACTTTTTATTCCCAAAATTCACAAGGTAACCTTCATCACATAATTGACTTATGCTAATAAGGTTGTGCTTAAGACCCTTAACACATAGAAAATTTTAAATCAATGTTTTTACAAGAAGAATAATGTTACCTATACCATTAATTTCTCCATGAGAATTATCTCCAGAAGTTACTTTTCCTCCTTTTGTCTTGATAATATTTTCAAAGATGTTTTTGTTACCAGTCATGTTATGGGAACATCCACTATCCATGTACCATGTATTGCTGTTGGTACTTTCTTTACTTTCCTGAAAACAAGAGTGTTAGACTTTCGGAACACAATCTTTCTTGGATCCAGAAACTTTAGAATGAAAAATTTTAGGAATCCACATTTTCTTTAAAAAACAATATTTATGAAACCCTAAAGACTGAGTTTTGTTTGAGGACCATTTTTTAGAACAATACCCACCACACTAACAATTAATGAAGAATGGACCACTTTGAGGTACAAAATAATTGTTACTAAAAATCTGTTTTGAATCTGCATTCACAAAACCTAAAATCCAAATTCAAAAGGATGAAGTACTTCCAAGATAAATACTGAAAGGTATAACATTTTTATAGGCTCTCAAAAGCATAGATCTCTTTAAATCCAATGAGACGCAAGCATATCGTTTTAAGAAGCTCGATGATGGTAAATTTTCTATTGAGGCTGATCCAGACGCTCTTCAACAGAGGTCGCTTATTTGTAAGTTC
Organism: Viscum album; assembly: GCA_963277665.1. Classification (NCBI taxonomy): domain Eukaryota; kingdom Viridiplantae; phylum Streptophyta; class Magnoliopsida; order Santalales; family Viscaceae; genus Viscum; species Viscum album. The sequence goes on along the minus strand of OY728122.1, from coordinate 1,890,385,660 downwards.
TCTATCATGGCTCGTATCTCTTATCTTAAGGTAGTCAAACCCTATTCTAACAAAGATCATAAAGCATGAATCGCTCAGGTATGGGGTTTTTCTCATTTTTAACTCATCCCTCTCGGTAAAGGTTATTTTCACCTCTTACTTAAATCAAAAGATGATCTTGATAGGGTCTGGAAATTAGGAAATCTTCAACTCATGCAAGGTACTCTTCGAATTTCTGAATGGGACCATGCTTTCAACCTGTATGACACGAGGAATACTTCAGTTCAAATTTGGGTTCGTTTACATGGTCTAAATTGTTATTTCTGGAATTTTCATATTCTCAATGATATTGCCCCATTTATCGGTACACCTCTGAAGATTTATCAATGGATTCTCAATGTCGATCTCGCTCTGTATGCCCATGTGATGGTAGAAGTCGACATGGATGAAAAATTACTAGAGGTCATCATGTTCAATGCCAATGATTATTGATTTGCAGTCCTCATTTACTGTGAGAGGATGCCCCCTATTGTGAACTTTAAAAATTTTTTTGACACTCTCTGTTGAAATGTCGTGTTGTCGAAATCCATGTTTCTTAGCATTCAAATGTTGGGTGGAACAAAGTGATGAAGAAGAAAACAGGTAATGCTTCGACCCCTGTTATCCCTGAGCCTCTGAAAGAAGAAGGCTGTTGTCTGGGTGAAGAAAACCACATACCTGGGTGAACGCTCTTGGGTAACATGGGCTGAACATGTGGAAGTAGAGGAAATGGATGATCTTAATCAAAATATACCGGATGACATAGAGCATCTGGTTCTGGACACTTGTGAAAATGAAACTAACCTCCTTGCGGGGATGTGTGTTGTTCCTACCTCTAAATTACAGTCCTCACTTTTCCCTGATCTAGATAATTCTCACAAATCCAGTTACAAGGATGAGGTCCAGGTTGAAATTTGTGACACCACTCGGCCCCCTCAGCAGGTCATTGCAATTGGTTCTTCTTCTCTGGAACTAGATCGAGCTAATAGTTTCCCCTAGTGCAGACAGATGCTCTCCAAGCCAATCAAACTAAGACTGGTATTTATAGTATGACTTCCTCCAATTTTCTTGTTTCAATGTTTGAAAAAGGCATAGTAGTGAGCACTCCTATTCACCCTGTATGATCTTCCACAAACCTAGCCTCTCAGAATGATAACTTAGATCCACAAAACATGCTTGTTATGACTCTTGTGGCTTTTTGGAAAATAGACAAACATGTGAACCTTGTGTTGCCTATTGTTACCCAGACCATGAATTTAAATGATGTATCACATGATGGTCATATGATCACCCCGGTTTCTATTAAATCACCTTCTTACATTAAATATTTGGAAGTCTCATGTGCTATTAATATCTTGTATGCCTCTCCTATGAGAAAATATATAATGAAGATGCCTTCACCCTCCTCCTCATAACATAGAAGATCCAAGATGAACAAGGGCTCGAATACTTCCAAAATGAAAAAGAGGAGCTTGGGCTCCAAAAACAGGTTTTAAATGGATATGGTTTTTTGGAATTATCAGGGTTTAGCTAACTCTGACACCCTTTTGGTTCTAAAAATAATTACTATGACTCTTAAACCAAAAATTTTAGCTCTAGCTGAACCAAAAACTAACTTCACTAAGAAATTTTTGCATCTCTCTACTACTGGTTATAATTTTCATGGTGCTTCCTCGAATGGTAATAGTGTTGAATATCTTTGGATATTTTATCACACCTCTATGAAAGACGTTAAAATTATCAATCGTTATGATCATATGTTATCCTATGATTTTATCTATGATAACATGAATTTATTTTTCACCATAGTTTATGATAAAAATTGATACCAAGATCTCAGGCCTCTTTAGAATGACCTATCTTCTTTTTCTAACTCCATTCATGATCTTTGGATACTGTTGGGTGACTTTAATGCCATTATTTCCCACAGTGAGGAACTTGGACCTTCTCATTCTCCCATTTCATTAAGAGTATTTAGAGCCTCGATTGAAGAGTGTAATCTAGTTGGAATAAATCTTACAGGAGCTAAATAAACCTAGCATCACATGCATTATAATCGGGTTGTTGCTAGGAAACTTAATAGGGCTCTAGTGAATGTCCCAGCTCTTGATTTGTGGCACACTATCTCTAGCTTCACCTTTCCTAAACTATGCTCCGTTCAACATCCTATTATTATTTCCCTTTACTCAAAAATAACAAAACCTAGTATCCCCTTAAAATTCAACAATTCTTGGTCTAATGGCTTGGACTGCTCTCATCTCATCCAAAGTTGTTGGGATTCTATGAATCATCATTCTGATGCATTTTCCTGTATTACCAAGCTCAAGCACCTCAAACAGTGCCTCAAGTGTTGGTGTAGTGACAAATACAAACAATTTGACCATGAAATTTCCAAACATGAGAATGATCTCAATAAAATTAAAAATAACTCCTCAAACGTTGATTTTTCCTCTAATACCCAAAACAAAATAAACATCTCTATTAAGATCAACTCCCTTTTAGTGATCAAGGACATAATTCAAAAACAAGTTTTCAAAAGAAAATGGTTAACATATGGGAATAGAAACACTAATTTTTACAATTCTCTTCCGAGGATTAGGATAGTCAACCACCCGGTATCTTTCCCTAAAAATAATGACAATATCTACTCCTCTGAGGCTGCCATTTCTAATCAAGTGGTCACTTATTTTGACAACATTTTTAATTTTCCTCATATCAATAAGAATATTTTCCCTAGTATCATCCCAACCTTGGTCAATGAGGATGAAAATGTCTTCCTCTGGAGTACCCCAAGGATTATGAAATAAAAGCAACAGTCTTTAGTCTTAATCTTGACAGTGCTCCTTGTCCCGATGGTTTCAATAATTGATTCTTTCGACACCACTAAGAGGTTGTTCAAGAAGATTTTTTCAAACTTGTCAAATATTTTTTTTAATACAGGTATTCTTCCTTATGGTCTCAATTCCCAATTCCCCACCTTAATTCCTAAAGTGTCCAATGCCTCAGAAATCCACTTATTTAGACCTATTTCTCTCATCAATTCTATTTATAAAATCATTACCAAGATCCTCATCCATAGAATTTATTCTATGTGTACAAAAATCATTTCTTAGAACCAATTTGGATTCATCAAAGGTAGATCCATTCAATATTGTATCTTCCTTGCTTGATAATGTACTAATTCTCTGAATAATGTCCCCAAGGGGGGAAATATTTCCATGAATCTAGATGTTAGGAAAGCCTCTATTACCATCGATTGGTCCTTCATTCTCAATTTTCTCTTAGATTTTGGTTTCAATGATATCTTCATCAATAGTATTCACTATCTTTTCAAATCTTCCTCGATATATATTCTTGTCAATGGCTCCCCCAAGGGACATTTTAAATGCACAAATGGTGTTCGACAAGGTGATCATCTCTCTACCATCCTCTTTTCAGTGCAAATGACTACATTAGTAGACTAATCACCTCTCTAGTTCATCAAAATAAAATCAAATCTATTCAGGAAGATAAAAATCTAAATGTTCCATCCCATCTTCTTTATGCCGATGATATAATCCTATTCCTAAATGGGAGTGAAATAAATATTCAAAGCCTTACAAACACTTTATCCAACTATGAGGAGGACTCTGGTCAATCCATCTGTTGGAGTAAATATTTTATCTTCTTTGGGAAATCATTCCCCCTATCTAGGTAAAGTCACATCATAGAAAATCTAGGAATAAAATAAGGTTCCCTTCTTTTTATCTTTTTGGATGTACCCATTTTTTGGGGTAGGCCTAAATCTATTTATTTCAACACTATTTTTGCTCAGGTGATTAATCAAATCTCCTCCTAGAATGGGAAATTCTTGTCCATGGATGGAACGATTTACCTTATGAAATTGACAATTATCTCTAAAATGGTGTACTCTCTAAAGATCTATAATTGGTCTCTTGGTCTTCTCAAGAGAATAAATACTTATATAATTTTTTTTTCTAGATCGGAAGCATCATTGAATTGAAACTTGTTACAATTATCGGGTCAATCTTCTACAAACCTTTTGAGAAGGGTGGCCTTTGTATAAAAAATCTCAAACTTTTCAATGAATCCCTACAAGACAAACTCACCTGGAGGCTGATCAATAACAAATCTGACTCCATTTCCTTCCATAGAAATAAATTTTTTGAGAGGCTCAAAAAAGGGAATTTGAACTATGTCCACTCTTCTCTTTGGTCTTATATTAAAAACTCATTTTCCAAAATCATGGAAAACTCTAGATGGTTTGTTAGCTTAGACTCCACCATTTGATTTTGGATGGACAAATGTACTGGCGTTCCCCTTGTTTCCTTTGTTTCTCTTAATACCTCTCTAGACAGTATTAACTGCTCCATAAAATAAGTGATGAAATGCAGATATTCGGAGCTCCCTAACTCTATCATGTAGGTTGTTGATAGTTACCCTTTCCTTAATGATGATTATTTTCATGTTTGGGAACCTATTCACAATGGTAATCTTGACCCCAAACGTTTTTACAATCATTTTTTTTGGGACTCTAAATATAAATTTTCCAAGTTGAAGTTGTTTCAAAAGCCATCAATTAAACCATCAAGACTTAATCTCCTTTGGTGTATTGTGAACAACCGTATCCCCACTGAGATTTGTCTCCACACATTTGGCATCAATATCTATCCTAAATGTCATCTTTTTCATCAACATAGTGAGGATCTCAATCATATCTTTTTGTCATGTGCTACTGCCTCTACAATTTGGAATTTTATTACTGACATTTTTTATTGCAGATGGATTTTTTCTACAAATATCCTCCCACAGCTAAAATGATGTGTGGAGCTTGACTCTTCGTATAAAATCAAGAACCTCTTCCTATCTATAGTTTTGGATCTCCTAAATGTTATCTGGTATGATTAAAATGACACTATTTATAATAATTACCCGCCCAATCTCATTATAGGTCGGACGAGAATTCTAATTTCCATTTGAGATGATTCCATGATCTAGAAAGCTTATTGTGACAACTCAGTTGGGGACTTTGTAATACTGTGACGTCTTAGGATTGATGGAATTTACCCTCAGCCTAAATGATTTCTTGAGGTGTTCTAGCAAGCCCCGCTTCTAGGATGGACCAAGATCAACGTGGATTGAGCCTACAAAGGAAATCTGGGGCATTCAGGTTGCAGAGCTATCTTTAGAGAATTTCAAGGACATTTAAATGGTTGTTTCTATGGTTTTTGTTGTGTCACCTCCTCACTTGAAGATGATATGTTGGCTCTTATCCATGTCATTCACATTGTTAAACAAAAATCCTAGAACAACATTTTGATTGAAAGTGACTCCACCACTATTGTTCAGACAACATGGTATGGGGTGGTTCTTCTTTCCTATCCTCGTTCAGCGAGTTGGAGAAACTACCTTAACTCACTTCAGGATCTCAGATACATTTCTAACCATGCCTACCATGAAGCGAATATGGTGGCTAATGGTCTTCCTAACAAGAGAATCAACTAGGCCATTATGTGGACCGATGAGTTTCTGGTGGACCTTTTCTCTTTTTATGAATAGGATTGTAATAAAATTTCCTCTTTCAGACTCTTTTAATCTCCTTGCATGCTTTTAATGAATTTTTTCTTGTTCTTTGACTAGGAAATTTCTTTAAAAAATTTAAATACGGTTTTGAAAGAAAATAACCAAATCCAGAATTATTTCTTGGAGGTTGAATTTGGGAAAAAATCCTATCAAAGTTTTCCTTGCCTAAGGTATAGTTTTACAACCACTACCTCAAGGAAAATATTTCTGACTTCATCCTAATAACTACGTTTTTATTCTAAAAAATGTTAGTTCTAGCACTAGAGTATGTATCGAAATAATTTATCATAGAAATTACTTTATCTTGATCCTTAGAATGTATATCATTCTCAGAATTAAATTCCTCAAGGGTTTATGAAATAATTTCAAAATAAAAAATATTCTTATCAAGATCTTTAGAAAGATATGATATTTCCCTTATAAGAATAGAAATCATAGAATTTTCCTTATCAATCTTTTTCTTGACTTTAGAATTTTCATTCTCAATGATCTTATCAAACCTAGAAACTTCTCCATAAGTAGCTAAAGTATTATCTTCATCAGAAGAAGTTTCTTCATCTGAGGATTCATAATATTTTCCATCACTATAATTATCTTTCCAGGATACATTGGTTATTGATATTTCATTGTGTACCTTATCCATTAAACAATGATTTTCAATAGGTATCACGGTTAATAGACCAAGATTATTCTATCCAGAAGATTCATATTCTGAGGATCCTTCAGAAGAGTCATCACTACTAACACTCCAGGTGTCACTGGATTTCAAAACATTCATACATTTATCCTTGTAGTACTTATTTATATTCCTCTTAGAATGCTTTTCCTTCCAATTTTTTCTCATAAACATAGGACAATCTAGCCTTATATGCCCTTCTCTTTTGCATTCATAACAAGTAACATCAGGGTCATTATTATCCTTTCTTTCTTGATTTTTGTATATATATTGAAAGTCATTCTTCCCAACTATCTTGTTCATCCTTCGAGTAAGATTAGCTAGTTCATTCTCAGAATGTTCCCTTTAACTTGATTCGGATTGGATAATAGTCCTTTTGGATTTGGATCTTGTAACTCTCTCAGGATTCTTGGATTTCTTATGTTTTGAAGCAGTTGTAAAAGCAACACTTCCATTCCCATTCTTCTTCTTATTTAGAACAACACCTCTTTTCATTCTAGTTTCATGTTGAAGAAGAGTTCCAAATATCTCCTCAAGAGTAATCTATGAGACTTTCTTATTCTCATCACTATCTGTTCTCTTTGATCTCCCCTTATTAGGTATGATATCTATAATCTTGTCCACAAGTGCCTCATTATCTAAACCATTTTCACCAATATATTTTAGACTATTAACAATGGTCATAAATATCTATTGTACCTTACAAACTAGTTCTCCATAAGGAAATATAAAACCAAGATATTCATCTCTGAGCATAACTCTTCTAGTTTCGATAACATTGGATGTTTTGATGTCAGTTACTTCAAGATTCTTCCAAATAAAATTTATAGCTTCACAATAATAAATCTATATATATATATATATATTCATAGTCATGGAACACAAAAAAGTAATGCGTACATTTTAGTTTAGTTGATATTATTACATTTCTTGATTAGTAAAAGTTTTGAATTCCATATCATGAATCTTGTAATCTCCAGTAAGAATTATGAAGTTGTCCAGTCTAGTGTTAATGAAAAAAGTATTCATATATATCTCCAATATTCATAAACATTCCCCTCAATTATAAGTGGTCTAATAGGATTAAGATCGTCAATTGAACGAACATTCATTCCTACCATCTTAAGAAAATATCATTCCACAGAAACTTTTTAATAGTAATGTTTTTAAACAAGGATAAAAATATCCTAAGAAAGGAAAATATAGAACAATAAAAACATGAGCAAAAAAATGTATATGTGAATTTAATTATTACAGAGACCTCCTCTGGTACCAATTGTAGGATCGAAATATGATGTAGATGCTCAGTAAACAAGAGGGGGTGAATTGTATACTTTAAAAATTCATTTGGATCCTTTAAAGATGGTTAATGATTTTTATTGTTTAATGAAGTTAAACAAGGTAAATTCACAAGACCTCTTAGTTCTACTAAATTGATAGATTTCAGAAATATGGTTCCAAAAATGAAACTTAAGAAAAGTATACAAGGACAAAGATTCTACCTTAAAGCGTATATAATCTCACTAATCAGAGTACACAGTAAAAGAAATTATAAGATAGTTATACTTTCCTTATTAATCAAAATGCAGTGGAAAACGAACTTTAAACAATACAAGTAACACATATGAAATCTTTTAACCCAAAGAGTAGGGTATCCAACAGCCTTGGATAAAGGTACCTTGATTTATACTTTCAAGAAATTCTATCTTACCCACACCTGGGTAAGCCCTCGATAAGAATATCAGAGTCTGTCTTACTATCCCCACATGCCCTCAAACTATAAGTTAGTCGGCACCTATGTCTTCATTTCCCCATAAGCCCTCTATTCTACACAATAATAATCAGAGTCATATGAAGCAATCGAAACAAGATGTTCAGTATGCACAATTCATGAGGGTCTCTCTCGCTAGAATTCACTTCAGGATCATGTAATCTCTAGATTTATCAATGTGTTTAGTAGTAAGTAGTGATATCATTAAAATGATCTCCTATTTATAGTAACATTTCCAAGGATCTCCCCCCTCCAACGGTCATATTTTTCATTGAATTTTGGAGGAACCTATAGATATTTCACTCAAAAAATGTTTGGTCAGAAATAGAATGCATGACATCGTTTTAAAACTATCACAAGGGTAAGGAAAATATGTTTTCTCAAAAAAATCCATTTTTCAGAGTCTACAGAAAAATAAAGTTCAGAGTCTATGTGGAAAACATTCGGATTCTATATTACATGGTTATTCGGATTTTGTTTTTCAAGGAATTCAGAGTCTAAATTATGAGGAATTCGGTTTCTGAATTCTAAGGAATTCAAATCCAGATTTCGATGGAATTCATAACCATATTTCTAAGGAATTTTAATTTTAAATTCTATGGAATTTGTAAATGAAATTCTAATGAATTTTGGGTCTAAATTATACTGAATTGGGAACCTGAATTTCAGTGAATTTAGATTTTGAATTCCAGATAATTCTAATTCTAAATTTTATAGAACTTGGATTCTGAATTTTAGAGAATTCAGATTCTGAATTTTAGATAATTCAGTGTCTGAATTTCAGATAATTTGGAACCTTAATTTCAGTGAATTCAGATTCCGAATTTTAGAGAATTCAGATTTTTAATTTTAGATAATTCAGATTCTGAATATTAGAGAATTTGGATTATTAATTTTATAGAATTTGAAGTCTTAATTACAGAGAATTTGGATTTTGAATTTCATAGAATTCAGATTTCAAATTTTAGATAATTTAGTGTCTGAATTTTAGAGTGTTCAGAATCTAAATTCGGATCATGAAAACAGAATATTCTATATCTAAGTAATTATTGAATTCTGAGGTTTTAGATGGGGAACTGAATTTTTCACTTAAGAATAAAAAGATATGGATTTAGAGAGACTAAAATATGAACAATGAAAAATAGGTAAGGATAAATTTCCTTGGGGAAGACAAATTTTCCTTATTAAGAAAAATCTTAGGGAGAATGAAATTTTCCTTAAGATAGGGTGTTATTGATTTTCAAAACATGAAGAAATGTTAATTCATAAGGAAACTTTATTGACTCCGCAATATAACCATAAAAATTGACATGAATCATTGGACAGTGTTTGATGAGATTCAGTTTATGAGTGATGACTAGATCATTAGTCCTCGATCGGTATGAAATAGAACTCAAGGATCTCCCCAAAGATGATGAAAAATAATCATTTTTCACTAGATATTAATTAAAATTTATGTAGGAATTTTTTTGTGGATTTTGACCCATTTATTTATTCCAATGATTAAATTGAATCAACTAACTAATAGATTTATTCATGGATTGATCATGTCACTTGTATGGGTTTATCTGGATGGATTATTTGGGGGAGTTGTTTTTTATCTTGGATATTTTTCACCATTATAATTGAAATGAATCGAGGAAAACAAAAAACCTATTTTAGTTTTTTTCCCAATTTTCTATATTTATTGATTTTTCCCATAATTCATCATGAATTCATCACCTGTGATTCATTTGACCAAGGGTTTGGCCAAAATTTCATGAAATCAAACATTATGATCCCATTTTGTGGTAAATGGGTTGATATTGGAGTTATGATATCTGTATGATGTGGGGATTGTTCATTTATGGTAAAAGAATTTTATTGGTTTGGATTTGTAGTCACCAGTTTCCGTTTTGACATATTATGGTGGAATAGTTCTATGAAGGAGTTATCCATATTTTTTTGGATGTTCATGAATCAAATCTTAGGCAGTGAATGATCTTTTTTGTCTCTAAATAAGTGTTTCACAATGAGAGGGATAGAAGAGGTGTCCATAAAACATGTGAAAATTCAACAAGTTCTCTAAATTTTCATTTTACATGGCGTGTATTATGATATTACATGCTGTATGGAACCCCCTAGTGCCATGTTATGGTCTCTATAAAATGATAAATATCACATCGCATGTGATGCTTACCTGGTGGCTGGTTGTGTATAATGTAATGTACCAGGGAATAAGAATGGACAGATTTACAAGGACATAGACATGGCTAGGAGTACACAAGCTTATACATGGTGTGTGTTTCGGAATAGATGTGGACACATGTAAGGGCCATGATACACAGTCCAACCCCAAGCCGAAGGGACACACTGTGTATATAATGTACACTCCAGGTTCTCGTTCAAACATGGATTAGATCCCTTGTCCACTTTATCTAAAAAAATATTCATTAGAGTATTTTCACTTGATTCACTTTCTAAGTGTAAAGTATGGAATCATGTCCTATATATAGAATGATGATCCCTATATAGGGACTTGAGTCTTGGATAGAGTTTTCAGAATGAATCTATGTGGCTTAGAGTGAGATCCTCGATCATCATATTTTCCTTAGGTGGATTTCATGGTATCACCATGACCAAAACTATACGGTCATTCATCCTCTACTAAGTGATTTGTTCCATATTGAATTATTGGTTTGCCCCTTGTATTTGGGTGTGATACTAATATTTGTATCATTCTCTTAAAACATCCAATGCACAATTCTTATGGCGTGACCTGATGATAATGATAACTTATATGGAAACCATCTATACTATGTGTCTCGGGGATTGTGTTCTCCTTGAAAAAATCTTTATGGTACCTTCATGTTGTTATCCTTTTCTGGAAATACAGTTGTGACATTACCTTGGAACAATGCATATATGTTTCCTATATATAGATATTTTTCTTATATATGTTATAGAAATATACCTATGATGGGTTGAATATTATTCTTGGTGTTATATTGTTTATGATATCAGGGTTTCATATTGGGTATTTTTATTCTCTCCCCTGAATGGGATTTTCTTGCATATGTTATGTCTTATGAAAACGATTCACCTTTGGATAGAGTCTTATAGGGACTCGGACCTGGACGAGCATAGTGAGTTGGTAAATCGTAGAGTATTCTTGTAAGTACCTTGATTGTAGTCCCCTTATGTATTTTCAAGTTGGACTTATTTTCAGTTTCCTTTTGGAGATTTTGCCCTTTTTCGTTCCAGTACTTTTCTCACTCTTTGTTGGTGTTATTTTTTATTATAAATCCATTGTTATCATATTTTTTCCATCAATTCGTTGTGTGGTCATTGATATGTGTCCATTCATACAAGAACATTATTCTAAGGCCTCTCATGTGATGGATATTCCTAATCAGCATTGGTCTCCACACCCATGATTATTGGAGGTGGGCTTGGGGTAGTCATGGGATGGTCCCCATTGGTACGATTCATGATAGAGTGATATCAAAAGATTTGGTTCTACCATAGGACTGGAGTCTATGAGATTATTTTGGGGAAACAATATTATGTTTTTCATGTTCATCTTTTTGGATAGGGGGTCCAATATTGGTGTGGAGGATGACATATCCATACACCAAGAGTATGATAAAATTCCTTTTGACTTGGTAAACATAGGAATTGGTTTCAGGGAAAACATTGATGCATGCATCATATAGGATTGGGTGGTGGTTTCCATGTATATCATTAGTCATCACTCCAAATATACTCTTCTAATATGGTATATATTATCTATTTGAGGATTCCTCCATGATGTATTAAATATAACATTCTATATCAGGACCAAGATGTAGATCCCATCATCGATGTGGCTTCTGTATGGGGACCTTTTCAGGAGCTGTTCCCCCTACTGGGTCACTAGACACATCACCACCAATTGAACAGCATATGGTACCAATAATACCAGCATATGAGGTGCATAGGTTGAGTGAACTTTATGTGTTTCTGTGACATTGAACAATTAGGTTCTAAGGTGATACAAAACCACAAGCGACCGAGAACAAGCTTCGGGTAGTGACAAATGTTTTCTATCTTTTCAGGACCCATGAAGATTAGATGTTGGTCTCGACATTCTGTATTCTCCATGGATCAGTAGGATGATGGTGGGGATTTGGTGAAAAATTCATATTATGAGGTGAATCATTAATGGTTAGATTTAGTGATCCTTTTTTCAGATTCATATTTTCTCTAGATACATTAAGTAATTTTATCATCCAGTAGCTTCTATAGATTCATTAGTGTTGTATGAATGTGAATGAGTATTTATCAAGGTTTAATAAACTATCTTGTTGGTTAATAGATATGGTGCATGATCATTTATTTTAGGCTCAGATATTTGAGTGAGGAATATTTATAGATATATAATCCTATATAATGACTCTATGAATTCATACAAATTATGGGGTTTTAGAGCATTAATTTGTGGTTGGGAGTTTCTTCGTTGATTAGATATAGATAGTTGTTGAAAATAGTGGGTGCACAAGAGTAGATACATCAGTAGTAAGGAGAAAAAATCAGACTCATGGACCTAAATATGTGATACATTTCAGGATAATATCATTGGAAAAAGGTTATATGGTTTATGGCTCAGGGGCTGGTTCTATTCATCATAGGGAGTGGTGGTGTTACTCCTTAGATGGTAGGGGAAATCTCATGCGAGATTGTCTGAACTAATGTACAATTGCTCGAGGGATAGTGTATGAGTCATCTAAGAGGAGGTAGTTATAGGAACAATTTGGTCCAATTGGTGGAAAATGTCGAAGAAGAGCTAATAAATAGCTGGAGGTGGAAGAATATATGATTTTTTTACCACCACCGTAGGCAGTTTTCTGTATGCTTTGGGGGATAGAGGACATGGGAGAGGGTATCTACAGGTAGTTGAGGCTTATGTGACAGAGGCTATAGTGATGATATGAGGTATGATTGGTGTATTTTCTACCTTAACTTCAGTAATAATTAATATAGGTGTGAGTCACCCATTTATTTCTACTTATCTGGTTTAATATATAGAGGTTCCAATTGAGCCCTTGGCTCACAAAGTTCACTTGGATACTCCCATATGAGGTAACTCAGTGATCAAACACTTCTTCTTATTGTTTTGACAAACTCTTAGAGGTGTGATTTTTGTTTGGGATCTATTTATAGTAGTGATTAGAACTTGTAATTCCATATTTGGTATGAGTTGGCTATCTAATTTTTTGGCCCCAATATATAGGTTTCAGTGGAGGATGTGGTGTGGCCACAGTTATGGGGTGAGGTTTTTCTTTATGGTTGAAGAGGAAATCTAGGTAGTACAAGATGGAGTCAGGCATTGGATAGTGTATCTGATTACTCCTTGGTGGGATATGATTACCATTGGTGTAGAGGATCATAGGAGTTGTCAGTTCCCTGTAGTGTAAGAAGAGTGTGAGGAAATATTACCTGAGGATTTTTTAGGATTACCTTCATAGAGTGATATGATTTTTTATTTATATAAACCTCATGAAGACCCCAATATCTGTTTGATCATATCTGATGATTCCCACAGACCTGGTTGTGTTGAGGTTTCAGTTGGAGGATTTAATGAGGAAGGGGTTTTTCTGACCCAGTGTTTCACCATGGGCTTCTCCAGAGTTGTTTTCCAAGAAGGTGGATTGGAATTTTAGGTTATACGTGGACTACCATCACTACAACTAGGTGACTATAAAGAAATTGTATCAACTATTGAGGATTAATGGACTCTTTGATTAGTTGAGATGGACATAATGGTTCCCAAAGATTGACCTCATATCAAGTTATCAACAGTTGAGTGTACTGGAAGAGGATATATTAAAGATGACATTCTGATGTCACTATATTCATTATGGGTAATTGGTGATTCCCTTTAGAATGAAAAAGACCCCTACAGTATTCATATGACTCATGAACTAGATATTTCATCCTTTCTTAGTCTGGTTCATGGTAGTATTCATTGATGATATTATAGTCTACATGGTGTGTGGGGAGGAGCACATGAGATCCCTTGGGGATGGCTATAGATATAATCCGAGAGCACTAGATTTATGGGAATATCTTGAATATCTAGTTTTGGATTCATGAGATCCACTTTTTTGGACATGTTATCTTAGTAGATAGTGTAGTAGTAGACTGAGTGAAGGTCGAGGTAGTGTTAACTTGGTACACACCCAAGATCACGATAGAGGTGTAGAGATTCCTTAGGCTGGAAGGATACTTTTGAAGATTAGAACATGATTTATCTAGGATGAAATCAATCCTGAAGTATTTTAACTAAAAGGGTAATCTTTTTGTGTAGATAGAGGGGTTCCAGTAGGCTTTCCAGGATTTATGGTAGAGATTTAAATGTCCTCCCATCTAGAGATTTATAAATGAGGGTGTCAATTATGTTGTGTTCGGCAATGTGTTAGGAACCTATCTTGGTTGTGTAATTATGAATAAGTAAAGAATTTTTTACAATGGTTCACATAAGTTAGGGACACATGATGATAATTAGATGAACCATGATCATTATTAAACAGTGGAAGTATTCACACAGATTATGTGGTGAATCTATTTGACAGGTGAGTGGTTTATCATCTATTATAACTAGTTTGAATTACATATTATATGTGAAGTATATTACTTTGAGGGAGAGGTAATGTCTAAGGTTCCTCCAGGATTATGAAATTGAGATTGTATATACTCATGGGATGGGTAATGTGGTTTAAGATTCTATACATATGAGGAATTTTTCGTATTTGTTAGGAATGGAAGCTGAGTAGTTGGCTTCATTACAACTATCCTTTGTGGATGTGGATGGAGAATATTTCCTCCCATTTATGGTTGTTACCCATCATATTTTATTGCCAGTTTTTGAGTACTATCTTGAGGATGATGACTATGAGAACATGAATACTCAGATATCCATTGGACATGCTCCAAATATATTTTATAAAGTTGGTTAGCATGTCTTTATTTTCCAAGGATGGAAAATGTTACCACTTGTTCTGAGAAATAAGGTTATAAGGGTGTTTCAAACATCACCCATAGCAGTGTATAGATGTGCAGGAAAGATGTTCTAGGACCATCAGTGGGAGTTTTGGTGGTCAGGGATGAATAGAGTCATATTTTTGGTCTCTTAATACATTAATTATCATTAATTGAAGGCTAGAAACCATGTTCCACCCTGTTTAGCTCATCCCCTTGATGTGAAAAAGTAAAATTGGGATGGGGTAACAATATTCTTTTTGAGGGGGTTTCAACATATTTCTAGAGGAAATGATTCCATCTCGGTGGTCATCGACTAACAAACCATGTCGACCCACATTCTATATATATTCTAGAGTAGTGTAATGTAGAGAGAGTAAGAAAACTCTAGGTATACGATAGTGTCTTAGTCAATCGATTTTCCTTAAAAATTATTTCAGAATGTGTTTATTTCTTCAAAAATTGTTTGTGGAAGGGATTTCACAAGTCCTTGGGATATGTTACATATGTTCATCACTTCTCATCCCAAGGCTGAGGGCTAGACTAAGTAGACCTTTCAGGTACCAGAGAAAATGATTTGGGATTTCATGTAAGACATTAACCATATTTGGGAATATCACCAGCCGTTGGTGTCATTTTCATACAAAAATAACTAACATTACACTATTAGTATTTAACCATTTGTGGTCTTCAATAGGTGACCCGGTAGGCCACCACTATAATGGACCAAACTAGGAGACTCATTAGTTATGGGCCTATAGTGTGTGTGATCCACTATAGGGGTGGTGTAAATAATCTAGTAGTGTATGAGGTCTACACATATTTTTCAGTAGACATGCAGACTGACGATATAGGCCTTTGGAGTTCAAGGATGGAGAACAATTGTTCATATGGGTTTCACCTTTATGTTATAACATATATTTTTCTAGAGAGATATGATATCTCTAAGATTCATCATCCTTTTCCAAATACTTTGTAGAGTTGGCGAGGTGGATTTTTGATTATCTCTACCACCATAGTAAGACCGGGTACACGAAGCCTTCCATGTGTTGTTGTTGAGGTGGTACATGCATGATATGTCACATGTTATCGAATAGAGAATGATATACATCAAGGATGGATCTACCTCTACTGATTACCTAATGTAGATAAAGGATTAGTATGATAGGATACTTTTTGTGCAATAAATTCCATTAGTGGGTGTTTGATGTTAAAGTGATTCTTTAGGAAAGACCATGGGAGCAAGATACTAAGATGTGTTCTCAATGTCCACATAACATTGGGTAGATTTTGTTCCGGGATTTTTGAGATGCAAATCCTCATGGTGGGGAGAATATAACGAATCCCATTTTCCCATGTACAAATTTATAATATTTTAAAGATTATTTTTGGATCTAGGGATGGAGATGTCATTAGATTTTGAGGCTCAGTGTGCCCAAAATCAATATTTGAGATATATTAAATATATTAAATATCATGCATACAGAGCTTTCATAAAAATGTATAATAAATATTAAATTGAGTGTCAATTTGGAAATTAGAGGCCTCCATTGAGTTTAGAGTTGGGGATTTCCCTAGGTGTGAACTAA
This sequence comes from Viscum album, assembly GCA_963277665.1. Lineage (NCBI taxonomy): Eukaryota > Viridiplantae > Streptophyta > Magnoliopsida > Santalales > Viscaceae > Viscum > Viscum album. Next base: position 1,890,369,024 of record OY728122.1, on the reverse strand, counting down.
CCCTAGAGGGTATCCAAAATTTATGTTCGATATAGTCATGATGGGAAATTTAAACAACTTAATTAATTAATTTTTATAATTAAATATCCATGACCTAATAAATTTCCTACATTAACAATTCTATGGATATTTTTCAGGTTTAACTTCATAAACATGAAAATTGAGAGGAGTGTTTGAAGAGCGTTGGAGGAGCATCCATTGGGGAGCGATGACTGGATCATGGATCATCAATCGATGTGAAATAGAAGCTGGGGATCTTACCCATGATGATGACACAAAATAGTTATCTTCCAATGATTGATCCAAATTATGGTAGGAATTTTGTTTTTTGTTGTTGTGTGTTTAACCCAATTTTTTTATACCTATGATGAATGTGGATCAATAAACCTATACATTGATTCCTCGATCGATTGTGTTATGGGTGTGGGTTTATCCTAGAGGATTATTGAGAATAATATTTTAATTTAACTTGGATCTTTGGTCATTGTTCAAATGGATATGTTTTGAAGCCACCCTAAACACAATCGAGGTTATTCCCCATTTTCATTTTTCTTAGTTTTCTCTAAATTTTATTCATGAATTCATCATTGGTGTTTCATTTTACTAGTTTCTCAACTAGAATCCTGAGAAATAAATCATTCCATACCCTTTTATTAGGGAAATGGTTTGAAATTGAAAATCTGTTCTTGGTATGGCATGGGGATCATGAGACAAAGATAAAAACATTATATTATTTTAGATCATTGGATTGGTTGTAGTTTTAATGTGAGATGATGGAATGGTTTGATGTTAGATTTTTCCTAATCATTTTGGATGGATGGAAATTGATTCCCAGGTGTGTTCATGATCATTTTTTTTCTATTTACGTATTTTCCGACAAGGGGGAAAAAATTGGTGGAATATTCAAATGAAACCTGAATTTCATGGGGTTCTATAAGTTTTTGGGTGAAGTACTATGTATTCTAATTTTAGACATCATGTGGTACCCCCCTAGTATGCCACAATGGTTCCCTAAAGAAGATAATTATCACATTGTGTGTTACCTTGGTCACATGGTGTGTGAACCTTACCTAGTAGCTCATCATGTTCCTAGGATTGTACATTGGCATGGGCATAATTATCCAAACATGGACATGACCATCCAGACATGGAAATGTCAAGAGGTACATAGGCTCAAACACATTTTTTACATATCCCCGAACAAAGACATGGGAATGATCCATGATGCATAATTGGGACCTAGCACTAAAGGGACACATCATGTAATTCCAGTACTTGGAGTGTACTCCTTCAAAAAAGTCTTATATATTTTTTCCTCTTTACTGTGGAAAAATTTATTTATGTTGTGTTCTCTTGATCCATTCTCTATTGGTATAGTATGAAATCACATCTTAAACATAAGATGGTGATCCCTTCAGAGAGACTATAGTCTTGGATAGAGTTGTTGGAATCCTTCCACGAGACAAGGAGTGAGTGTAACGACCCAATGTTATTAATGGAACTTCCCTTATTATAAATATTCCATAAAATCACATAATAATAAACTAATAAGTGATAAGTGACCATTAAACATAAGTTTTTCACTTCTATTTTTTGAATTTTGAAAATCTGACATACACGGTTGTGTTCAAGATGTTTTTTGGAGTCTGATAAGAAAAACATAAGTTTTTTGGTGAATATTAACCTATCCTAAGGAATAGTAACATACCCTTATAAATAGTGATATACCCTAATGAATAGTAAATTCACTTATGGTGGTATAAAAATAATATTCTTGTTGGAAGTACGATATACCTATATTTTCGAATGAGTTGATGAATGTTTTAAAACTGGTTTTGATAATAAATTATTATTTTAATTAAATAAAAAAATAATCATATTAAGAATTTTTTTTTTGAAAAATGGAATTCATTTTTGTATTCTACATGTCGAATAATGGTTTGGGTGAATTTTTGAGATTTTTATGAAATGCTTGAATTTTTTATGAATTGTAGAATCCGATAATTCGCAAAAAATGATAATTAGTAGATTAATTGAGTCATCAATGATGTTATGATGATGTAATCCCACTGGGTTCGAATTCACATGACCCATTTACTATTCTTGTTCATTTAATACTTACTATTCCTTGTCTTGGGAAGAAATAATAAATTAATAATTATAATATCTTGAAATCCCTCCTCTCCTCCACTATAAACCCCTGCTTCACTCCCTCTTCTCTCAACTCCTCTGAAGCTCCAATCCTTGTCTAAATTCTGCCCAAATCTCTCCCCAATGTATTCACCCACGTCCAAAATCTCTCAGCCTCCTCAAAATACCAAAACCTCTCCCCTTAAGTGGTTCTCAAAGGAGGAAGTCACCAGAGGTAAAATCCTCTTTCCAAATTTCTCCTTTTCATGAAGTTCCTTTCTTTTTTATTTTCCTTCCTCACCTCCCTTCACCATAATATTATCATAAATATAGTAACATACATGTAATTGAATTTATTCATGATATTGGTATATTTCAATATCTTCTCCCTTTCCGCACCCTTTTATTTGAAAGAAATGAAGGCACCGTTTGAGATGTGCTAATTTAGAACATTCAAGGACAACAATTTATCAATTACTATTATTATCTTTAATTATGGCCATGAACCCATTTGTGTTATGGTTGAACCAAATTATTATATATGTAATATATCATATTTTTGTTTCTGTAGTCTTTTGGTACAAGTGTAATTAAGTTATAATGAAAAACACATTATTTGAAATCAAATCCACTGATTAATGAAAATAGTTATCTCTAAGGTTATATATGTAATAATTAAAAATAACTCTAATTAAACTAATTTAAAATAAAACAATGTTATATACTGGATATGAAATAAATAATTTAACTTCAATTATGGACAACCAATTTCATCTTTCTTATAATCTAAACTTGAATATAAGTGAACCGATCTTTTAAAGCCAAGTAATCAAACGAGCCCGATCAATGAAATTGAACATTATAACTAATCAAAAAGGATTTGAATTAACTAAAAAGGGTTATAATAAATCAGTTAAATATATAAGAGGTTCTGGATTTAGGAATTAATAATCATAATTTTTTTATTCAGGTCATTAATAACAAGTGGAGAACAACACCGAATTTGAGGTAAGGGATCCTCCCCTTTTCACTCTTAATCCAGATTGTTCTCTATGATATATCTTTTTGTGTAATACCAAGTGATGGGGTACATTTATACACATTCCCCATAATGTCCTATTTTTTATAAGTGATGATAAACCCCTTTTCTCTCTCATAAAACCCTATTAGCTACACCCGACACCATGTCAGCAAAATCGTAACGAATTCTACTCGAATCTTATTTGTTCTTCGGGTTTCCTTATCATTCTTTCAAAGTTATCATATCTTATATATCTATGTGTGTATTATAAATTCTGGTTATTTGTAAAAGATTATTATATCAAGACCCTTTCATAACATTCTTTTGGGGATATACATGATTTTGAAAGATTCCCTCCTTAGAACTTTCAGATAAGCCAACCTGTTTGAAGGGGACTTCCCAAATTTTTACCCAAATTTCAAGTGCACTCTATCCTATGTTTAAAAAAAATTATTTATAAAATCAGTATTTTTATTATTAAAACCTTCTTGGTTAAATTCTGGTTCTATATAAAAAAATTTCCTCTTTTCTATTTGTAAAGCTCTTGAGTGTTTTCCTTAAAACCGAACAAAAATGTTTTAATACTAATGTTTCTAAAATACATTTTTTATATGTTGTCACTTATATTTGACACAAATTACCATGTTATATGACTATTTTACCCTATTAATGTCCATGTATGTTCTAATCCCTTCTTTTCATGGACACTTTCGTGATACGCCCATTGGATATGTTTTATGTCATGATTGTGGTACCCAATTCTTTCCATGGGAAACCTTATGTTTATGTATGGTTGATTATATATGATTATTTATGTGGCAATATTATTTATGTGGAAAGAATATTCATGAATATGTTGAGATGGGTGTGCCCAGATAGCACTCCAATTTATTGGTAAAGGATAAGTTTCATGAGATGCGATGTGAAACGGGATTGGCAGTTATCCTTGACCCGTACTGAAATGGGAAACGGGATTGGCGGTTAGCCTTGACCCATCCTAGAGATATTATTTATGATTCCTCCACATTTATATGATTCAATGTTTATATGATCCCATTCTTATATTAAAAAATTTCATAAGTTTCATTCTTGGGATATCATTATGTCATGCCCCTTAAATCATGTGCTTGAGATGTATCCTTATGTTCATTCCCTTACTAGGATTTTTTATCTCATCCCTTTGTTCATTTGTTCCCTGGGGTACCCTATGCAGATGTTAGAGCACAGAGGATGTTATATTCCCTTTATGGAGATTAAATAAAGAAGTGTTTTTTAGCCCTATGTCTTATGTTATATGTACCTTGTCTTCCAAGACACTAGACTTAACGATCCTTGGCTTGTACTCTGATGATTGATTATGCTTAAAATAATGAAATGTTATATGTAAAAGGCTCGGGTCTCTATAGTGAGATCTTCTATAATCATATTTTCCATACGAGTAGTTTTTTATATCATCATGAAAAACAGTATGCTGGAGTTGATCCTATATTTAGTGGGTTATACTAGGTTGAGTTGTTGGTATACCCCAGGGCATTGGGTGTGATCCTCATCTGTGTATCGTTATCTTAAAAAATAAAATGTGTAATTATTATAGAAATAGCTGATGATAATGGCATGTTGGATTGATTCTATATTTACAATTTGAATCATGGAGTGTGTCCACTTAGAGGAGATCTTTGTGGAACCTTTAATAAGGAATCCTGTTCCAAAATTACCGTTGTGACTTTTCCTTGAGATAGTATGTATTTATTTAGTATATCTATACATTCTTTTTATATGTGATATAAAAAAATATCTGAATAAGATGAATATTATTATTGATTCTATATCAATATTGGTTTTATAGTGTCCTGCTCTGTATTTTTATACTCACCCCTCCATGGGTTTTCCTAGACATATCAGGTCTTATACATACGATCAACCTTTTGACAAGGTCTTAGATACACCACGACCAGGTGGAGTACAGAGAGTCTGTAGACCGAGGTGTTTTCATGTGGTTACCATGATAGTAGTCCCCTTATATATTTTAAGGTTGGACATGTTTTCAGATTTATTATGGTGGGGTTGAATTTGGACCTCTATATTTCTAGTACATGTTTTCATACTCTGATGGTTGGATTTTAGATATATGCATGAATGATTATCGTTTGATTTTAATTTCAGAATTATATGGCTATGAAGATGTGTGTGTGAGTGTGTGTGTGTGTGTGTAATTTAAAATAGGATAAGTCCTCCCATGTGAATGATATTACAACCTGGTGTCGGTCGCCTTCCCCTAGAATATTTGAGGCATGATTGGGGTAGCAAGGGCATGGGCCCCATTGGGACGGGTCATGAAAGATGATGTTTTCTTTAGTCTCAATAATTTGGCCTTGATATTATTTATCATAAATAAAAAATATCCATTATTTAGATATTGGTACTGAAGAATATTCATCCTCATCCTTTCACTTATAAAGAATCAAAGGACTATTTATTGTACAGAGGGAGATTTCTACCTCTTGAAAATTTATATAAGATCAATAAAAGGAATGCCAATCTATGTCTAGAATAGAATTAAATTACTTTCAAGGGAGTATCATGATGCTTTATAGGAAATTCATCCCCCAGATTTTTATAGGTCATGATTTATATAATTGGGATGCAATAAACTAAGGCATTTTCAAGTTTCATTGATTACATATCTCCTATATTTTATGGTGTTGTTTGAATTATCATACCTCTTAGTTATTGGGATTCCCCTTAGTACCTTTGATGTTATATTACTTCCCTTTATCTCTAGGACATGGAGTTTATTTTCACCGGGTATCACTAATGTCGCATTGCATAGGGAATTTATTCTGATAGTCTCCATATTCCACGAAGTTGAATCACTAGAATACAAGATGATAATTGATAAGAACATTATTTTATTCCACCATTTTGGTGGGTTTCTAACATCAGTAATCTCTAACTAGGTGTCCTTCTTTCATACTTGTAAATGATTTCCATATCCCCTTTAATAAATTCATGGATGATTCTTCCCAAACTTTTGAAACACAAAATGATGAAATTTTTTACCTGCATGATATTTTTCCATCGCTCTTACAAAATTAAAATATAATATATTCTTCCCATATCCAATACCAGGATACCGTTTATATTTTCCAATATACATTTTTTACATTGAGGGAATATCATTGAATTTCCCTAATACTACCAATGTCTCGAATATCCAGTTCTTTCTATAGATTCACCTTTATCCCACTAAACTAGTGGTAAAAATTACTAATAATGGAAATAATAAAGCCATATAAATATCAATAAAGTCTTGTGATGTTTTTATCCTATTCACCAACATATTCATCATCGTTTTTATTGTGGATAAAGAAACCCCTATCAATTTTATGTCATATATTTCAAGGGAAATATCTTTTAAAAACCTTTTCTAGAATTCCTTCCACTTCATTACTTCAATTTCTCCTCAAACTTCTTATTTTGGTCCAATTCCACTATTTATTATATTCTCCCTCTATATAATAAAAAACAAGAACCAATATATCTTTATCACAGGATTAAAGGATGGGTAATAATTTTCTAATGGAGATAGTCCATTTTTGTGTGATTAAGATTTAAAAAGAGACATTGAAAGTTAGATACCATTATCATATAAAGGTATCAATTGAAATGTGGTATTTCTGTGGGGGATTTGGGTGTTCATACTATTTCATGACTCTGTTAAAAACCAAATTCAATTGATAGAGTATTATCACTAATTCCATGATTTATTCTCCCATTAGGTTGGGCATCTCATTTGGGATGTCCCAATATTTCCCCTCACATTGGTTATCGAATCAGTTCCTTATATTTCTATCAATTTACTAGAAATAAATTTGAAATTATGGGGGAAAATTTCATTAACTATTATAACATAAATGGGAAACCGTGTACATTAAAGGGATAACTCATAAATGACATATTTTAATTAATCTATGAATTTATATGTTTCAATATATGTTATACATGATCTGTTTCATAACAAAAACTTTAATGGGAATTTTTCTTCACTTAATAACAGTTCATAAGAAAATTTTTAATTTAGAAAATAATATCAATAGGAGTGTCAAATGGGATGTCTATTTGGGCCTAAATTTGTGTAGTAATTTATGATCGAGTCCAGTTCAATGTACTCATTTTGGAGTTACTACCCCTCGGTACCTCAGTTCTAGGGATACAACCACTATTAGTATCTAGATAGAGATGCATTTTCTTAGAAACTGATTTTTCAATAATTTAATAAAGTTTTCTGTTTATTTTATATATTTATAATTATCCCTACAGATTTTAATATTTTGTTCTAATCATAATCCCAACAATAAGTAGAATTTCCTCTAATATTATCTATGAAAACCATTATCATTAATATACTTTATTTAATGATTTTTTACATAAAGTTACACATTATAAAAACCAAAAAGATCATGAATCCTAGTGTCTATTGGAAATTAGGTTCATAGTATAACAAATTTCAATATAAATACAGTTAAATTATAGAAAACATCATTAACATGCTCCTAAAACTGCATTATTATTTTTACAACTAAACATGATAACCCGAGGACATACATAAGAAAGGGGTGAGCTATAAATCCAAAAAAGGGAGTAATGAATTCATAAAATGAGTAAATTTTTTTCATGCGAGAATATATTTATATCAAGATAACATAAGTGTGGTGAAAATAATGATCTTGAAAAATGTGTTATTATATAACATGATAGTATAAAAGCCACATTGGAATGCGGAAACAATATAAAACATGACATCATAAACATAAGTCCACGAAAACATACAAGCTATCATAATAGAGTGTTATTATGATAAATTAAAATTCACCATACCTAGAATCTATTGAAAAAATATTACCAAATTCTTAGAGGGCTATATGAATTCGGGACCACCTGACACTTTCATATCATGTCCATGCATAAGTGTACCACATAGATCATACAAAATAAGGATCTAATTCATAAATGTTAAGAACACGATTATGTTTTATGTGTTTTATATATTCCCCATAAATATAGGATACGTACAACAAGGTGAATATTCTTGATTTTAGATGGAAATGGCTATTCACTATACAAATGTTTGGCATGAAAAATCACAGGATAATTTTAGAAGTATAACGAGTGTACATAAAGGTTTATATAATGGGTGAAAGATATATAAAATGGTATATTATTACATGGTAATCATAATTAAAGTAATATATATATATATATATATAATCCTATCCTAACATGAAATATTGGAAATAAAAAGGCTGGACATGAATGTGGTTTTTGAATAAAGACTAGAAGGAGATGATCCATTACATTGAGAGGCCCCTTCAAAAGGATTTAGAGGAGATTCATAAGATATTTGGCCACCTTGGTAGGAGTATTGAGGGGAAATTTTTAGAAATTTCACGACAATAGGTTTTTTAGTGAATACAAATCTATATTTGGATGGGTTTTTATAAATAGATGGGAACTCTTTATTAATTTTCAAATGTAGGTTTTGAACTCTGTATGATAAAGTAATCCAAACTACTAACCTTCAGATTGTTTTTCCCTACTTTCTACCAAATGTTATTAGTTTTCATTATTTTACAATGATGATAACCTAAAACCTTAAAATAATTCTCCTAGTCATGTAGAAGTGATTCGTGTTTATAATGAGTTGATTTTAAAACCCCTAAAATATAATATAGCTTTTTGAGAATTCATTATGGGTTTATAAAAGTAATTAAATAAATTAAAAAATACATTATTTTAAATGGATAATATAATTTTGGTCACCGATATCTTTTATAGAATATATTTCATCATTATAGTTCATTATGATATCATAATACATACTTTTTATTTATAGAGTAATGAATTTTTACCCAAAAATTGGACTAAATCTAAAAATTACGAGAAAATCAAAATTAGATACTTTTATGGTGATGATATCAAAAAAATTATTGAGTAAAAATAATTCAATAAATATGAGTATTTAAACTTTTTAAAAAATAAAATTATAGGTTAAAACTAATATATTGATGATGGCTTCATCAGAGTGTATGCTTCCTATCATCGACTTGGTGCCTCATCCTCATACTATTTCTTCAAAGGAGATCTTGGAGTAAAACAAGGGTTTGGCACTTTCATATGGAGATAAAGCTAGAATGCTGTGTTCATAGGTGGTGCTACTAGAAAATAGGGTGGGGAGGATTATTATGGACCTCAATCCTTTTAAGAGGAATTGACAGGGGTGAGGGATGTTCAAGAGGGATTATCCAACATTACTCTAATGGTAGTGTCCCCCTAATGTGAAAATCATGTTGACGGGTTCCTTAATGTAGACATTTCAATGGATAAAATGAGGGCGTTGGAGGGGTATCAAAATAGACCCTGGTGGATAAATTTAGTGATGAAAAATATCAACTGGAATACCTCATAAAATTTGATACAAAGTGGGGTCTTCCATAGAATACTGCGATGTCTATTTTATATAGTTAACATTTATGTATCTGTATGTTCTGTAGAGACGATTTAATTATGTCATGGAGTAGAGAGGAGGACTATTGTGGTTCCCAGATCTTTTGTTTGTCCCATTTTTCTTTGGATACTCATCATGGGAGGGTGTCTAGTATATGGAGGTTTAGTACAGGTTCTCAGGGTATCCTATTCCTCTTCAAAATATAGGGTTGTGGAAGACAGTGGGCAATGCACTGGGGACCTTCTTGTGTGTGATTTATGACAGACAATTAATACAGTTGATGACCTCCCCAAGGAACTATGTGGAACTAGTTTTGATGAAAGAACTTCTATATCACATTTGTTGGATAATATGACATGGTTTATAGTTGGATGGTGCCAACCTCTACTGTAGAAATGGAGGCTTTGAAAAATTCAAGATTGGATGCTTCATGTTTGTGGATCCGGAGGCTTGGGCGACATTTTCCACAACCAACTGGAGACTTTTTTTCTCTTTGTTTTTATTCATTTGGTTTGTTGGGTGTTTTATCCATATAGATAGGCAGCATTTTTATGTGTTATAATAGAAATAATTCCATTGAGAAGAAATAATACCAGATTTTGTTCTTAGTTTTTTCAGTTGAAATCACCTCAAGTGATCTACATGTGCACGATTGAGTTTACCACTGCAATATATCCTTCTTATGCCTCTACAAAATATCCTCCATCAGTGATATCAGAGGTACAATATATATATATATATAATTGAGAAATGAAGAAGATATATTCTGATTAAGAAAAAGTACATCAATCATGATTTCATCTCCAACGTCTATTATATACCTGACATGAAGATCAAAATCTTGAGTGTCGGTCATTTGGGGGAAAATTACTTTCACAAAATCCGTAAAAAATGGCTATTTCGGATGAAATAGGTTGGTTGATCACAAATGTACCGATGGTGAAGAACCGAAAGTTTCCACTTATGATCCAACCTAACGTTCCACCGTGTTTGACAATGGTACATAATCATAAAGACTAGCTATGAAATCTCCGCTTTGGGTATTTAAACTTTTAACGTTTAAGATTATTAGGAAGAAAGAAGATAGTGAATGGGATTCATATCATTTGACCCCCAAATCAAAAATTTGAAAGTTCTATTCTAAGAGAACAACATAGAAACAAATTTGCAATAAAAAATAACTAGAAAGATATAGCCCCACTAGAGAAAGTTCAAATTGACATGATCGGTCCATTGAATACAAAATCAGATGCAAAAAGAGGTATTCTTTGACATTCATTGATGATTATAGTAAGAAAACGTTGTTATATTTCCTCAAAATGACGTCAGATGTGTTTGGAACTGTCAAAGAATTTACATTGTTGGTTGAAAATCAAATAAAGAATCACATACAAACATTGCGATCCGATCGAGGTGGGGAGTACACCACCGATGTTTTTCATGAGCACCTCAAGTAGCTTTGAATTCAACATTAGATAACATCAGCTTACACACCCCTACTCAATGGTGTATACAAGAGGAATGTTTTCACCATTATAAATATGGCGAGAAGCATGTTGAAAGATAAAGGAGTGCATATGACATTCTGGGATGAAGCAGATTTATGTGTTCTATATCTACTCAATAGATTCCCAACAAAATAACTCTAATAAAAGATGCCACATGAATCCTGGAGTACTCAAAATCCATGTGTGATTCATCTTAGATTTTTTGGTTCCATTTCCAATGACATGATTTTGGAGGCAAAATGAACAAGCTCGAGGAAAAAGGAGTGAAGTGGGACCTTATGGGATACAGAGATCGAGCAATGGGATATCGGTTGTATAATCACATCACCATGAAGATTATATTAAACAGAAATTTTTTCTTTGATAAAAAGGAGACATGGAAGTGGAATCAAGTTGATGATTCTAGAGATCTATGAATCACTCTAGAAGATGACGAAATAGTTGAATAAGTACCACTGGAGTAACGAAGAATTGAAGAACCACTGACACCATCATCACATACTCCAACATCTGAACACATTAAACAATAACTCTCTCATATATGCCCTCAAAACATTCATATACATGTAGATATATATGATATAATTGAACCAACAGAGGTGTACATAAATTTTTATTATCTCTCGGTGATTTACAATCTAGTTAGATTCAGGGAAGCTAAAACTGGTGACATGTGGGATAAAGTGATAAATGAGGAAATTCAATCCATCGACACCATCGAAGGCTATAAAAAAATGAATTCTTTGACTTTGGTGAAGTCATTGCACCAGTTGGTCAGCCACCTGGACATAATGAAAAATAATGGGTTGTAAGGAAAAAAAGTTTATGTTGGGATATTCGATAATAAAACTCAGTTTTTCATTGGATGATGCCAACCACTACAACAACAATAGAGGCTAGAAAAATTCAAGATTGGCTGCTTCATATGTGTGGATCTAGAGGCTTGGGTGACATTTACCGCAATCAATTGAAGAATTTTTCTTTTTTTTTCTTCATTTGGTTCGATGGGTGTTGAATCCCTATAAATAGAGAGTATTTTATCCATTTTAATATACTAATTCCATTTGAAGAAATAAATACTATGTTTTTACTACTATGTTTGTATTGTTGATATCATCACCAATGATCCAATGGAAATGATCCTCTATCAACATTCTTATCAGGGGTGGGGAGTGATCTTCTTGGTGGAAAAGTGGTAACTATCAGGCACATCCAAGGTGTTGTACTTAATGTTTTCAGAAGGGACAGTTGATGGAATTCTATGGGTAGAGTTAGTCTCCCAGTTTTTTTGGGTGGTGTGGCTTATTGAATGAGTTTGAGGGTGGAAGTGTCTCCATCTGGTTCTTCAAATATAGAGTCTTCAGTCAGTGGTGTGGAAGATGGTGTAGTGGATACATGATTTTTGGATTTATGACATGGTGGTCCACTAGAGTTGGGTGCTCCAACCTCAAAGATGGAGACTCAGGGTGGTAAGGGAGGTAATAAAAAGGCTCTGATACTTTTAAATTCTAATGGCACAATCCATACACCTATATCGATATCTATTTTTGAAAAGGAGGTGTTAGCAGCAGTGTAAGTTTTGTCTCTGAATCATTGGTGTTCATCATTGTCTTATGTCCCAGTAATCACTAGATCTCTAACACCGATTATCAACTCATTATATTTTTTTAGTATTTCACTCCCTTATTTGGTATGATCGAACACTGATTGTCTGGAATCTATTCCTCCAAGCACCAGGAAGAAGATGGTGATTAGAATGTCAGGTTGTGAGAGTATTAAGGCATTATCCGTGTCTATTTTAGATGCCTCAGTTGATGAGTCAATTTTTGATGTTCATCGTTTGCCACCTCTCTAACCAAGGTTAAGGGTTTCAGATGGAATTTTCTCGAAGCCACATTTATGGGAGTGATAATATGATATGGTGTTCTTGCCTAACTAGTTTGTAGTGTTGGAGAGATCAAGAGTTGATGAGGAAGACCTGCAGGTGTTAGGGTTCAGTGTGGAAGATAATAGGAAGGCTTGGTCAACCCCAGTGAGCTACAGACTAGTAACTCACTATCATTCTAAAGAATCATTTTCCTTAAACTCAGAGATTAAAATTTGTCCTACTTTAGGCTAAAAAGCATCCAATTACATTAATAAATGATTTAATTATGTTTTTAGATCATAATGGGATTGGGTGTGTGGGAAAAAAGTACTTATATCTTGAATGAATCAATCCCATTACATGTATCTATACTTAAAGTAATTGAACTAACAGAACATGTTGATCATATTAATACCTTTTGAAAACATATTGGATATTATGATTCCTTACATGAATGTATATACAATAAATATATATTATTTTTTTTTCGAAGTGAGGCACTAAGGTGGAATGGGTGGAATCCCCAACACAATATATAAATTCTAAATTGAATGTGGGGATTAGGAGTTCATTGCAACCTTTATATGTGAATGACATGATGATAATGTCATGAAAGGGATTTGGAAGTCCCTAAGATATTTTTAATCTGCGAACCTTTTGTGGTTTATTGAAGGTAAATTCCACATTATTGCATATTCTTAGGTGATAAATGGGTGAATGGATTACTCTAGTATTAATATAAATAAATTTAAATATTTTATGGATTCCAGTGGGTTGATAGATATGGGATTCATGGGTATTCACTTACACAAGTGTAATAATTGGAGGGGTTGTTGGAACATGTGGATTATAATTTTTTATTTTCATGGAAATATACAATTAATTGACTCCTTTCCATAGACGTCGATCTTCCATCTTCCTAGATCTTTATCAGACCACTATCCTTTGGTCATTAATTTTAAGATTATGCATAGAGTTTTAGGGCACTTTATTTATTCTCTTAGTTAGCCGAGAGTGTTTGGTTTTATGAAAAAGTGTGTCATTCCTAGTTCCAATAGACTAATGGGATTCAATGTGATGGTATATCATTGGGGCTCATGTAGATAAGAAATGATCTATAGGAATGGAATAGGGTAGGACCAATAGTAACAACTCCCTAAAGGCAATTCAAGAGGATATTGATATATTGGAACTAAGGCTAAAACAGGATTGAGGGGATAACATTATTACTGCACTAAATGATAAGAAAGGTATGTTGACTATTAAAATTCATTAAATTGAATGAGTTTACAAGGAAAAATCAATGGAAACATGGCACAATGAGGGTGGTAGAAACACTACATACTTTTATGCCTAAATAAAGGAGAGGTTTTTGTTAAGGGAAAATTATATTAAGTTACCATATGGATCCTATAAAAATGATTATGAGGTTGTAAGAAATTTGGATTTGGATCATTTATGACCCTGATGGAAGAACCCAATAACTATAATTATCAATGACTGGGAACAGAAAATGGTGATGACAAGTTTCGATAGTGTATTCCTAGACTGATAGAAGAGAAGGAAAATGATAATATGGAATTATTGATTAATGAGGAGGAGATTAAAAAATCTAAGTTTAGTATGAATGAGAAAGGTTCCCCTTGACTATATGGGTTCCCTTGATCTTTTTTTGTGCATGATTGGGATATCATTAGGGTACAGGTTTGGGATGTAGTGTTGGATTTATTTAAAAAGAGGGTACTCCCAAGGAAAGCATGTGCCTCCAGAGTGGTTCTAGTTCCTAAATTAAATAAACCTATGCCAATTTACCAATACCAAAAAAATTTATAGTGGGATTTTGTATATAAAATTTTGTGTAGCATTGTGGATAGATGACTCAAATGTATTTCCCCATGAATTTTCTCTGATGAGCTGCACATTTTCATAAAGGGGAGAGGAATCCTGGGTGTGGTGTGGATTTCTAAAGATACGGTAGAGGATATCAATAAAGAAACTATGGGATCAAAAATCATTATTATTGTATACATGGAAAAGTTCTATGATATACTTTGGTGGGACGACATTATGTAGGTTGTGTGGATGTTGGGATTTAGATAATGGGTTTTCTACTTATTTTTTTAATTCATTTCTTCTATGTGAATGTCCATTTATTTTATAGGGAGGAATTTTGGATTATTTAAAATGAAATGTGGTTTGATGTAGGGAGTTCCACATTCCACTAACCTATTAATAATGGATCTAGATGAAATTTTGATGAATATGATGCATTGTTTTGTGGAGGGGTCTATTAGCCCGTATAATATTAATGAATGGGATAACATCCTTTTATATTTTATTTTTGGTGATGAAATTATATTTTCATTAATTTATGGAAGTTATCTATCTATAGATTGATGATAATAATGGATGAATTTAGTAAAAAAAGTGTACATAGGATGAGAATAGGGAAAATATGTGTCAGTATTTCTAACAAGTGTTCAACTCATCGATCTAAGGAAATCCAAAAAAAGATTGTCATGCAAGTGATACAACTTCCTTTGATATACTTTGGTGATACATTTTCAAATGGAAAAATCAATAAGAGTATGTCTGAATAGATTCTGAACAAAATTAATGGGCATATATATAAATGTAAGTATTTTTTCTTCTCATTTAGATATAAAATTATACAGATAAATAGTGTGTTTTCCTCTATAGAGATGCATGTACCATCAATTATCAAGGATCCCAAAGGTAACATTGATCTCCCAAAAAAATATTATCCTAGTTTATATGGGATGCCAATGATCCTAGAAGGTTCCATTGGGTGAGTTGGAAGATATTGGAATGACTAGTTGAAGAAGGGGGAATCAACCTATGTGATATTTCTAAATCCATGGTTGAAATGAAATCCAAATTGGATACAGAAGTTATTGAAGGAAATAATTTTTGGGAGAAGTTCACGAGGTATTGATATGAAGAATGTTGGAATTAGTGGGATGTTGGTGGGAGAAAACTGTCGAAGATGGAAAGGACCATGATTGATCTTCTGTAGGTGTTATAGGATAAGGTGTGGTTGGCGGTGGGGAATTATGAGATCAGATATTGGAAAGAAAAATGGAGTGTAAATACTCTGTTCTTCCCTGGTTTCACCACTTTAGATATTTATTTCAATGAAGGATTTGGTTACCCAAATTTTATTCATGAAACACTGGACTATCATTAGAAATAAAATCATTGATAATATCTCACTGGTTAACTAATGTAACATATGTCTCCTATCAATTTCAACATTTTAGTGCTTAAATGGAAGATAATTGAATTATTTTATGTGTTAGGACCAAAAAGGGGCCTATATACCCTAAGGGTGGGGGTGAATCACTGTATTAATATTCTTTCTGAAAATTATCCATATCCCATTGGATCATGACCTCTTTATTATAAGTGTATCTTTGTTTTCACTTATGTGTTATGTTGATCTTATTCTTCCCTACTATATCTGATGGTGATGATACTTTGAATGTAATGAAAGAAAGTAAACAAATAGGAACACAAATTTTCACTTGGTTCACCCTCATAGGGCTAAGTCCATGGAGCATACACCAAAGATGTGATGATTTACCAAATCTACTGAAAGTTCATAGCTATTTACAGAGTTTAGAGCGGACTCACTGTCCCTCCAGGTTTACAACCAATCACAATATAAAATCTCCCTGATACCTCAACAGAAGAGCGCTCACTACATCTTCAGAAGATCCACTCATAGTTTATAACCTTGTAGGTCTTGATAATTGAATTAATACCTACATCCTCAATGGTATGTAGATGCACTATTGAAGTTATACTTTCATCCAAAAATGAATACCACTTTACCACAAAATCGAATTGGGAAACCACAAATTTTACGTGCAACCCTATCTACACCTTGGGAATAATTACCTTACCTTGTAGACATGAATGCAACCCCAACTCCACTTTTTTCACTACCTCAATAATTTTGTGCACCCTTCATTTTATGTGCAATGTTAACTTTTATGCGTAACATCAATTTTTACCCGCAACTCCAATTTTTTTGTGCAACTCCCTTTGCATATTTTTTTTGCACACATAAAAGCATAGATATTATCTAAGTCATCAGCTACAATAAATGAAATGGGTAACCACATATTTATAGGCAAACAGTACCACTACACGAAAAACCATCCCGGAGCTTGTAATCCTCTTCGAGTGTGAAAAACACATCTTCTGTGCAATGCTATATTTCACACACTGCTCCAATATTTCGCACACCTCATGCCATAATCATTTCTAGATATTTTAATCTCGAAACACCTCTTGTGTGAAAAATTATGTCCCTCTATTATACACACCACTCAAATCTTCCACACAATTTCATATTCTGTAATTTTTGTACCACCTCTAAATCATCTATTCCTCTGTCAAGGTTCTTCAGTCCGTCATGGATGGTAAACTACATCTCTTGAACTAGAAAACTCACCATGTAGACCCCCTTTTACAAAAAATTGAACATAATGATCTTTATTTTCAACAATAACAACCTGGAGGGTCGCTTTGTCAACAAACATAACCAGCCCAAAAATGCTTCAATGATGCCTTAATGGATTTTTTTCTAATAATATCCTTTTTGGGATTGTTGAAAAATCTTCCCTAAATTATTCAATACACTTTAATACCTCACTGAAGCTTCTTCCATCATCAACCATCATTCGCCTCTTGTGATTCAGATAGTGACCAATGATTCACTCACCACATACTCTAAGGCCACATGAACAAAGCTCGGCATGAGAAATAAGAGTAGTTTGAAATGTTCATCAATGAATCACATAATTTTTTTTGACACCAATCATTGATACCATACTGATACCAATAAACTTCTTTCATCACTAATCTCAGCTGTCCTGATATATAATCTTTGATTATTCACATCAAGCATCATCGGATTTAAAACTCATACTACCCATATCATGTTTCTATCCCCTACCTCTTTGCTCTACCTATGAGCTTCTCCCCGTTTCTTTGACTAAGACATTTTCTCCCTTCATTTTCCTCATTTTATCCCCATTTAGGAGTCACTCTTTCTCCCCCTTTTTCAAGGAACCTAAAGGTCACTCCTTTGTGGCCTAAAACTGAGTAGAGAACATAGATCGGTGCATTAGGAAAAAATAAACCATACATAAGGGAGACCTAGGAATACCCCATCCACACATTTTCAAGTGGAGGAGTCGACTGAACTCCCAGATCCAGTCAATGCATCTCAGACAATTCTTTAGGTAAGTCCATTGTCAGAATTTCCAAAACCTATAGATCGGTAGGCATATACTCCAAATTCACAAGCGCTTTCTCCACTTTATCCTTGATAAATTTATATTTTATCTCAATATTCCTGGTCATCAAATGATGTATGGGATTTTTTTATATTAATTATAGAACATTAGTTATCGCACTGAATTGCAATCGGAGACTACACGGTCATGCCCATGTCATGAAGTGGCTGCTTCATCCAAAATAACTGTGTGCATGCTTCTGTGGATACAATATAATCAGCTTTCTTGTGCTCAAATAATTGTAATTTTGTTTCTTTCTCAACCAATAAATACAAAATACGCCATGTTAAAAATCACCTCCTGACATTGATTTCCTGTCATTTGCGGAACCATCTCAATCGACATCTGTATACCCCTAATAACATTGGCTGATATTTGTGATTTTTCATCAAGATGAAATCCATAATTCCCTTAATATCCTGATGTATTTGTTTCTCTGATGTCAAGTTGATTTATTTTGGATTTACTTGATACCATGCTGTTTTTCATGCGGAAAAGACAATATCTGATCGTGTCACTGTTAAGGAAAACATGCTTCCAATGACCTGCCTGTATTCGTTGAATTAAAAACTATCCCTTTATCATCTCACAAACTATGTTCTCATTGTCATGAATGAGAGAATCATTTTATTTCCCAATACACAATTCTTCTTCCAGAACCGCATTAAAAAAATGTAGATATGACATCCATCGAGAACACTATGAACTTCTATTTCAATATAATGGCCAAATACAATTTGATTGTTTCCAGACCTATAATTGGTTAAAAAAGTAACATCGACATTAATATCCTCTATCTAGGAGTAGCTTTTTCACTCTAGTCTTGAATTTTTTCGAATTATTGCACCATAATCATTTATCTTGTATAGAAATACATATTTTATCTCGATGAAATGATTACCTGTGGGCCACGAAACAATCTGCAGTGTCAGATTCTTCTTAATTTGTTCAGGCTCTTCATTCACCACCTGAACTCAATTATCATCTCCAACTACTTCAAGAAAACAATTAAGTTGTTCTTATGATAAGTATGATAGTTTTTGTTGACTCTTCATCATTTTTCACTTTTACCTCCCCTGAGTCTCTTACCTCCTCATTAATTTCCTCAGGAAACTATTCTCTATGTTTTTTATCATTCTATCCATTATCTTAAATTGTGACATAATTACTATCAACTTCTTTTCTGAGCTACTTGTTGAGAAAATTTTGATCTTATATCTCAACTTCTTGGTATCCTGAAAACATTCAGGTGATACCATATTGTAAGAAATAAATTGATCATCATGAAATACATGATTGTTGTTGTTTCTTCTCTAGTCGGTCTTCCTAATGTCAGATAGCACAATAATTCAGCCTTTCGGTGCCCATGATATCTTGAATCTGATTAAAAGATAGGATGATCCCCTTTGATGTACAACTCGTCCTATTGTTGGGTCCACTATTTAGACCCACAAACATTCATTTTCTCCTGCAACATTTAATTACATGTGAATGTAGGTTTGAGAAATTTCTCCAACTCAATTATATCAATTAGATATTCATTAGGAAAATTCACCACTTAGGAATGATCCATCAATAAGACCTCTATTCATATTGAGTTTTAACTGAGTTTAGTAAACATGTGAAAAATCTAATAAAAACTCACAATCCATTACACCCAATTACTTACTTTCTCCTTCAACTATGATAAGTGAATTGAATAAGTATACATTCTGAAGTATATCACATCACCACTTTGCATCTCTTGATGACACATACCCTTAAATCGTATCTCCCCATGAACCTAAAACACAGGAACATCATTTAATATAATTTAAACACATAAATAGAGGGGATCTTCTGGAATTATCAAGGAGATGATTGTGGTTGAACCTAATGGGTGAACCATTTTATTCTTTCCTTAAAAGCATTACTATATTTCCTTGCATGCCCCAACTATTTTACCAAATTCTATTGTTCTAGCCATATGACTAGGCATTCATTACCCACATTCTGAGTCTTCTTCTGATATACAGATTCTGGGTTCTTATCCTTTTTTTATAAATTGGTGGTTAATTTCATTATTATAAATTTCTTTCTTTGATGCTCCACCAGTATGCCATTTTTAAAAATTCTTTTTATGAGTATGAATCTCTGAAGAGATCATCTGCTCTTTATTTTTCCTCCATTGACGAGCTCTTTCAGTTTCCTTCACATCTCATTGTGTGGCATGACATGAAAATTTTCCAAGATATTCTTTAGTAATATTTCATTTATCTGTTGTTCGAGTTGTGCCACATTTTATTTTTTGGGGTAGATTATTCCATTAACTTTACATTCTTCTTAATTGAACTGGAGGCATCTCCTCCCTTTTGATTGGATTGTCCACATCCATTTCATGGGATGTTTTTTATTATAATAGATGTGGCGATTGATACAACTTTTTTGAGCACCTTGTGATTCCCCTAGGACTATAATCATATTTTTATTCTTACCATGTTGACTTCAAGTATAGGATTTTCCATTATATACTTTCTGTGCTGGGGATCTCCCTCTATGTTCCATTTCATTCCCTGATTTCATCTTGCTACACTATCTTGCAATATTCCCTTGATTAGAACAAATAAAAAATATTCTATCAAAGACATAGCTTATCTCATTAATTTTTAGTTGAGATGTTGATGTATCTTGAGTTCTTATTCTGCGATTGACATTCTATGCTTCTTGACACATAATAATGGTGTGCCATATTCTTCCACAATAAAATCACTTCATGGAAACCATTATATGAGATATTCTTCTTTCATATTTCCCATGACGCTTCTTCGTATTCTCAGATTTAGAAAAATTTCTATCATCACAACATGAGATGTTTTCATGAGTCTCTAAACGGAATCTTGATGTATGACCATGAATCCTACAAAAATAGAAAACAACATCATTTCTTCTTGTAAAAGATTTTTTAGCCTCTCTTTTGAAATTGTATGACTTTTTCTATTTCTAGAAAAATTCACAGATCTCTTCCAATTATGCATCGGTGGAGATTAATCAAATCCAAGGCTAGTTTTTCCCAAGTTATATGGCCTTTGTGATGAGAATATATGATCTTTTTTTTCTTCCGAAATAGCATATTTTCCATTCATTTAATCATAACCTACCGAAGGATAATAAAACAGTAAGTGCAAGGCATCCTTAATTTTAGGCTTTCCTTTGGCAATGGATTTCTCCACTAATTTATTTATTGATTCTAGATCATCTTCTAAATTTGGAATCTTCATATCCCTTGATTCAAGTTGACTATTAATTTCTCTCTTGAGATTCTTCCCTCTACTGATAACATCTTCCAATTCACATGTGAGCTTATCAAACATGTCACTTTTCTGCTTTATTCTAAATTATTATTGTGTATTAAAATTATAAAAACATGAATTCTCTTATTCTAGCCCTTGATTCTTTTGAACCATTTTAGAAAATTGTGTATCAAGATCATCATTTATGCCTTTTAGATTATGAACTTTATCTGACTTCTAATTCTCTTCATTTTCATCATATTTTTCTTTTAGTGTCTTTCTAGACATATTTTGTAGTTCTTCGCCTTGAGAATCATTTTTCTTCTTCAGATTAGTAGCCACATCAATGAGCGTTTGATATAAACCTCTTAGCTTGTTGACCTCAATTTTCAGTTCAGGGATCCGAATATCTTTAGATTTAATCCCTAAATCCAATTTCTTTGTTTCATGAAAAACTTACACTTTTTTTCCTCCTTGGAGTTTCTTCATTATTAGTAGTACAAAAAACACTTGGAAGATCTGGTTCTGCACTCATTCCTTCTACATCACTGAATGAGTATGTATTTTCCCTGTATGATTTATCCAAATCATTATTTTTTTCACTACTTGATTCCTTCAATTGAATCACACTCTTCCCATAGACACTTCCGTTATGAGTAATACCTCTAGAATTATGAGTCTTTATTGATGTTATTCACTTTGACATGTCACAACAAGATAATATATGATTGAATCATTAACTTCAATAATAAACTAAACCAAGTCAGGGAAAAACTGATAAAATAAACATTCCCTTTGATACCAATTGTTAGGGCCAAAAGGGGTATAGATACCTTGAGAGTGGGGTGAATCTAGGTTTTGATATTCTTTCTAAAAATTTTCCTTGCACCAATGGATATGGACCTCTTTGTTAAAATTGTCACTTTTTTCACTTGTGTGTAATTTTTTTCTTACTCTTTCCTTCTTTATCTGATGATGATGATATAATGAATGTAATGTAGGAAAGTAAACACACATGAAAATAGATTTTAACTTGGTTACCCTAACTAGGCTACATCCAAGGAACATACACAGACGATATGACAATGTACCAAATCCATTTAAATCATTCTGCTATTTACAAAGTTCAGAGTGAACTCACAATCCCTCCTGGTTTACAACCATTCACAATATGAAATCTCACTACTCTATCAACTGAATTGTTCTCACTGATTCTTCAAAAGATCCAGTCATAGCTTACTGACCTATATTTCTTTACAATTGAATTAATACCTATATCCCCAACTGTATGTATATGATCTATTGAAGTTATACTTTCAGCCACAGATGTATACCACATTACCACTGAATCAAACTCGGCAGCCTCAAATTTTATGTGCATCCCTTACTATGACTTTCATGTAATTACATTACCTTTCAGGAAAATATCACTTTTTTTCATGCAATACCAACTCCAATTCTATGCAACCTTCATGTTTTGACCAATGTTAACTTTTACACACATAATTAATTTTTACATGTAACTCCAATTTTTTCGTGAATCTCCCTTTGCATATTTTTTTATGCTCTCAAATAACATATATTCAGTAAGACTTGAGATGAATTTAATGAGTGGTGTCAGATCATATTTATAGGAAAACATGACCCCTATGTGAAAAATCCCTCATTGAGTGCATAATCCTCTTTAGCACGAAAAACACATATTCCACGCAATGCCGTATTTCTGGCACTGCTCTAATATTTCGTGCACCTCCTGTCTTTGCCAATTTTCAATATTTTTATCTTGAAACACCTCTTTCTTTGTCAAAAATCAAACAAAACCATCCCAAAAATTATTTAATGATACCTTGAAATATTTTTACCTAATAGAATGCATGTAAGAAGTGTCAGTGACGAATGGGAAACTACTCTCTAGTGAAAGTGGATACTGATGAAAAAAAATTTCTTATATAAAATTTGTGGAATTTTTTGCTACCGAAGGAGGATAATATTCATATGAAAGAAATTTATTTTAGCCTCACAATGCTCGTGCGACACCTCACCGAGTCACAAATCAATATGAAACATATTTTTTTGGAGGGATAAGGAAAAGTGTTTATGGATCTTGATTAGAAACTACACGGGCATGATAAGAGGTTGGGATTCTATGGTGAATTTTATAAAACCATGTTTCAAAGGATTAATTTTAACTATGAGGAATCAAAGGTGGGGATCATGAGTTTTTTATTTTCAATTGGATTATTTGGGAAGTAGGTAAGAAATTGAGGGATGGTAGATCTTACTCCCAAGTATTTAGCCAGGTTTGGATCGGATTGATGGTGGCTAACTTGGGTAGTATTTATCCCTCTTGGTATGACTCCTATTATCTATATAAGCTATCCCAATAGCAGTTTTATCTACATAGGGAAGTCCAATAAATAATCAGGGGGAATTGGGTATGTTGGGATCCTCCCTCAACTAGTTTAAATATTAATATCGATGTATCATGTGTATCAGGGTCCCTGATAGGTGGAGGGCTTTTCAGGGTTGGTATAGAATCTACTATTCTTGGTTTTAGTTCCTTTTATGGTGTAGGAAGTTCTATTAGAGATATGGTAAGGTCCATTCTCAATGTCATCTTAATGTTAGTATTATACAACATAAGGCTCAAAGATGTTGAAACCAACTCCAAAGTTCTTTTTGGGTTGCTATAAGGAAGAAATAATCCTATATGGGGGCTGGTCTACATCATTAAAAATGAAATGAAGAAGATGGAACATGATTTCAAGGTTTATAATACATGGAGATAAGGCAATTTTTTGGTTTACTCCTTATCGAGTAATGAAATACATGGTGAGGATAAAACTTTATATATTAATTCGGGCTCCCTTAAAAGGTAATGAAATCCTATTGTTAGGGTTTATACCATTGTCCTCTACCATTTTTAGCTTCCACGAATGTTGTCAGATTATATTTTTATACTATAATTACAATACAACTTTTAGTCGTAATTTTATATAAAAATATTGATTTTTTACACTAACATTTTTATGACACTTAAAAAAATTATATTTCACTTTATAAATATTATATTATAATTTAAATTTAATAAAAATTATTTAATAAAAATTATTTTTTAAAATAATAATTCATTTAAAAAATTTTAAATTCATGAAAAAATGTTACTAGATGGAAACTATATATTTTACAAAAATATAATAAGTGTTTCATCATATCAAAATATAATTTTTGTCAAGCTAATTATTTTACTATTATAAATTTCATATTAAAAGGGAGAAATTTAATTATTTTATTATTAAAAATAATATTTAAAATTCATACTATTTGGGTCTAGACACATAGACCTTTATTACATTAGTGCATTCACTCTATCATGGTGTGTGATGGTGAAGTTATCATGGGGTGGTTCGACGAACTATTTCAGACCATGTTCTGGATGGGATTGAAATTATCTATTAAATGGATTCATTAATGCTTTATATAGGGAATGTTGGATTATTCCTCTTTAATTTAAAAGAGGTGTGATTCTATATCACTCAGAATCTCAGATAAGCGTGGTTCATAAGGTATGATCCTACTATTTGAGGATGCTGCTTCTTCCATCTATCTCATTTTGAACTTTATCATAACCCTTAATGTAGTAATCTTAATGGTCACGATGAAAAGAATATATTATCAAATTTAATGATTATTAATGGTATTTGACGTTTAAGAGATAATAACTATCAAAATATTGAAAATTAATTCATTTTTTCCATATCTAGATTTCATGATAATGTATTTATTCAATCAAAAAAAGAATTTTCATTTATAAATGTTTTGGTCATTAATGATAGATTTATGAATCTAGAAGAAAATAATTCCAAATTTTGAAAAATTGGATCTATATAATTCTAATTAAGGATGAATTTATTGAATTTATTAACTTAAAAGTTCATGTATCATAATAAATATAAAATTTCCAAATTCATGTTGTGAATACACTGTTATAAGTAATGTAAAAAAGGATAAAATTTCTTAACTATATATTTATTGAGAATATTAAAATGTATTAATATCTTGGAAACTATGTTGATAAGATCAAAATGGTTTGTGAATATAGAATAAAATATATGGAACATGAAAAAATTTCTTAAATATGAAATATCAAGAATTGGAAGCCAGATTGCTATATCAATAAAATATTCTAGGTGAGTCTTCATAAACTATTAAGAGAAATTTTACCCCTATGTATTTATCATAATAGTATATTTGTAATGGAATTAATCTATATTTCACAACTAGGATCCTATATTATTTTTTTATAAAACCTTGTTAGTCTCAAATCAAAAGGTACCATCAATCTCAAAAAATATGGTCTTTACTAATTCATATTTCTAATATTTTTCATGATCAAAAATAAAATCTAAATCGAGATGGGTGGTGAAATGTAATGAGGAAACGACAACTAAATCTATGATGAATGTTTTTATGGATTTATAACCTAATGAAATACCAATAAGAGAGTAGGATATCTTAAAAATAGTAAGCATTTAGTTCTTGAAAATTATAACTCATGAAAAGAGAAAATGATTTATTAGAAATTTATGGATTTGTGAAAAGTTTTAGCAGAAGTATTTTTTCCATGATATAAAAACCTATTGAAGATAAAAAATGATATAATTTATGTGGATAAAGGATAGTTTACTACTAAGTCCTTAAAATATGAATGGAAATTAATTTATTTTAAACATATATGAAAGTATAGAAAATTTATTTGGAATATATAATAGAGGGTTTCATAGTGATGATATATTCATATTAATAAAAACTAGGCATTATCTAGAAGAAATTTCAATGGAAATACCATTGTATAAATGCTTTTAGTGAATAATAGTGAGTATTAATTGTGTTAATTATAAAAGTAATCTAAAAAAACAAAACAAACTGATGAACACCATGAAGGGTGGAAAACTAAGGAGAGAAATAAAGTTATTATTTGGAAAAATAGGGAACACTATATATCAATGAATGTAAGACAAACCTATTTGTATTAATAGAATAATGTAAAAGAATAACTGAAAATCAGTCCAAGAGATAAAATTGTTGTTTCTGTTAAACGTATTCTTGAGAAGATATATATAAGTTCTCAGATTGTGGAACACAAAACTAAATTTTGTATTATTATTTGTATTGATCAATAAGAAGTGGAATGAGAAATAGATAAGGGATAATAGAATGTAATTAGTATAATTAATTTAGTAATTCCACATGTTGAAACCAAATTTCATGATATATTGTTAGAGGAAATTTGTTGAAGTCTAAAGAAAGTTGGAAATATGTCAAATAATAGTTTAATAGTTCTTCCTACCGAAGAATAAATACTAAATAAAATAAATAATGTAATAGGAAATATATATCCCTTGATGGATCCTATAAAAAATATTTTTTCACACAAATATGTTTTAAAATGAATAAATGAAACTTTGCTACCTGTATAGTCACATGTCATTAGATTTAAAAATAAAATCTCAATGAGTTATCTCAATCATAGAACTCAAAATAAATAAATACCTTTTTTGAAAAGAAAATATTAACCATGATTCATTCATTAAGTATTGACGGTTTTTTGGTATATTTCCCTGCCCATTGTATTTCATTTTTTATGATTTTGATCTATGTAATTGAAGTGGATATGAGTTTAAGGGAGATAATTGAAAACCTCATAAATCTATAATAACTATTTTATATTTTAATGTAGTAACTTGTTGGTTAATTGTTATACATTTGGTCTCTTTTGGCTTATAATATTAGAATATCAACATTAATGAAGATGCTGTTGGAGTTTCCCCTTGAGAGGGAGTTATTTTGATTTTAGGATGTTACTAGAATTATTTAATTTATGTAAATATGTAAAAATGCATGAAATAAATCATTGAAATGTTTTTTTTTATTTTCTCGCATCCTTATATTTGATGAATAATTTTTTTTTATTAATGAGGATAAATTTATTTAATCCCTGATAGGAAAATGGAAAGAACATACAAGGATATTAACTAATGATAAAACCAGTCATGATTTATTGATTTTAATCAGTGTGTTAATATTAGTGAATTATTTTTCAGTTCTAATTCTCAAATAATATTTTTATTAACTGGTATCAATTGATTTTTCCTTAAAATATTTAAACAACCAATGAGAAGTTCCATATGGGTTGAAATAGTATTTTATATCTATTCAATTTATTGTCAAGAATATTTTAAACGAATTTATTAAAAAGTGAAGTAGTTGGTACTATATTGAGTATCAACCCAAATGTAGATAAGAAGATTCCATAATAAAGGGAAATGGAATTGTTTCCCCTGAATTAATTATTGAAAAAATTCATTTGAGTGACCTTCAATCTTTATATTTGTTGATCTAGTTTACATGTTAAATATAAGTGTTGAAGTTTGAGAATTCCGTTTTATAATGGTATGAATGTAAATGTTTAGAAATTGTGTTGGATACAAAAATGTGTGTGCTATAAATCTTGAAAATTCTATAGGGAAATTGGCTACCACACACCCAATGTTTTTTTGAGGAATCTACTTGAGTTATGGTGACCCATACCTGTGTTACAATGATTTAAGGATACTAAAAACAACGATACATTACAATTTTAAGATAATATTAGATTCTAATAATGATAATGGAATGTTGAGACTTGAATATATATTCAAATAATCTATCTTGAGTACTTACAAAGTACAATGTTCTATAGATATGAGATATAAACATTTGGATTTTATTTAATAATATCAATTATTAATAATAGTAGTTGTGTGGTGTTTTTAATATATTGAGATGGAATAGAGTTTCATTGATGTTTTCTTGAAGTCATGCAAATAAATTATAGAATTTTTAATGAAATATGTAAAAATGAAAAGGGACTGACATAAGGGGGTCCACAAATAGTGATTCAAAAAAGTGGATCCAATAAAAAAATATGTTGATCTATGTAAAGGGATCCACACTAGATCGTCACATAAAGGGGTCAAACAGCATGTATAGAGATTAAATTAAGGGGTTTGGCTAGAGGAAATGGGATCCATGAAAAGTATGGTGATTTAAATAAGTTTTATAGCCGACGGAAGAGGATCTATGTCGATGGGATGGGAGTACACATATGATTATTTTTCATAATATACTAAATGAAAAACTATAATTTTTTTGGAAATTAAATTCTAAAGAGGAAATAAAATATTATGATGATACATATATTATTTTATGATTAAAGTATTAAAAAACCAAAAATGGTTCGAGATTCAATATAGAGATTTATAGGTTTTTGATATTCTGGTCTAGAGAAGTATATAGATGTAAGAGGATGTTTGAGAGACATTTTCAATGTAAAAATAGTGTTACTAGAATTTAAATTCAAAAGGAAAAAATGATTAAGGACTATATAAGAGTTTTCATTTCATGTTAAAAACCATAGAATTCTCATTAATGTCATGATTCGTGTTTGTTTTGATAAAGAGTTATTTAGAATAATTTCTTGGAATTTACTATAGATTAAAATGAGAGATTCGAAATTCCATAAAATCAATGAATTAAAATATATTAATGAATGTGTTATGATAAATTAATATAATGATAAAAATATTTTAATTCAGGTTTTATGAGAATATGAGTGTGATGGTATGTGTAGAGACTAATGATTAAGTCTATAATGGGTTTTCTTTAAATAGTAATACTATGAAGGGGAAATGAAAATATGCAGGTTTGCTGCTATATATTTATACAGCTTTTAAGAATGATTTTATTATGGATTATGTGGTTATATTTTTAGACATTATAATTTTAATCCCAATGGAGAATAAATGATAATTTTATTCATATGAATTAACACTAGGATCATAAAACAAAGAACAATTTTTAGACTTGTATAGGGATAAGTGGTTTGTGTTAAATATTTTCAGAATTGTTCATTATATATCACGAGATCCAAAATTTGTGTCGTTATTCGAATAACATTTCACAGAAAATAGAAAATTATTCATTTATTGAATATTTGAACATTAAAAATGAAATTATTGTTTAATTATAAAAAATGATGAATTTAGAAAATTGAGAAAGAAAGGCTCCAAGAAATATGAAGGAACTATTGTTTTTTATCATGAAGTAGTGGTTTTAGTTGTGAGGTCCTGAACCTGGCTACCACATAAGACTTTATTTGGTCATGATTGGCCACATGACTTCTAGTGCTTTTCCCGGTATGCCAAAAGCTACAAACTAGCAGCGAGGGTGTGAAGGTAATACAATAGGGAGACTAAAACCTCATGTTAGAGTAACACAATAGATACGGTAAATAAAAAATGTAACATAAGAATGATATAAATAGAAATATGAAATAAATAGGTGAAACATAATAATCACCTAAATAAACAAGCAGTGGAGAAAATAGATAACTGAATAACGGAATAACAAAACCAAAATATCCAATTAAATTTTATGATATATTGATGCGTGTAATGATGATAATACAGAAAGGAAAACACAAATACAAGTATTCTATACAATAGTAAAAAACAAAAAAAATAAAAAATAGCTCCATGAGAATCTCAATCCTTAGCCTAACCCTATTATCCTATGCTCTAGCTATGTAAAAAAGACAACAACCTACATAAGGGCCTTTACCCTTACCAGTACGTGGAGCAACATAGTCTTCTCAAGTGCCCAAGGTGGCCCAAGTAGGGTGTGAGATAAAAATCTCACTTGGACACCACTAATGGTTTCTACAGGTAATTCGATTAGGTTCTCATATGCAAATAGTTTTCATGTAATTACAAGGATGAAAAAATAATGAATAATCAAATAAACTCATGCTCATGTTACAAAGGACACCTTCGGGGTGTACCTTATTCATCCCATGGATGGTACATCTGATCATGTTACAATATATATACATAGTATCTTTGTATATATATATATATACACATGTGTTTGTTTGGAAGGACCAAGAAATGACCCACTATCATCTAAATCTTGGGGAATCTCTAACGTTCTAACCCCTAACCCAACTCCAAGATCTCTCACAATCTCATGGAATGAACATACTAGCAGGGCTAGGATGTAACCCACTATCATCCCTCGCCAGGGGAGCTCTCATGATCCATCCACTAGATATAACTTGGAAGGTCACATAGTCTCCCCTCCTAAGGGCTCTCATGATCCCTTATCTCCCCAACCTATACGGTATAATGATTCATTATATATATAATACATGAGGGATTAACCTCTCACGCATTTCATTGGATTTCATAAGCATCTTTAGATTTAATAAGATGATCATTAGGAATTACCAATTATGCATTTTCATCAATCCTTTCATAATGAAACAATGGAAAGATTAAATATATCACATGACACATGAAACAAAACCTCTCATGTGTTCCATTAACCATATTCAAGTAATTCAAGGCATTCTATATGGAATTTATCAATTACACAAAGAATGAAAAATTTCATGGGTTCACCATCCATCAATCAAGTTCATTTACCACAAAAAATCCATTTTATATTATTCATTTCGTTATAAAACAAGTGAAAAAGGGAATGGTTGTTCCATCCCTTGAAACCACTCCACTTTAAGACAAATCATTTAGAAATTTGTTTACATCTTCCCATAGTAAACCTATACAAGACAAACCATCCAGTTTTCCTAATCATGGAAAATTTCATTAAAATTTATAAGGTTCAAGAGTAAGTCCATGTAACATCCCAGTTCCTCATTTGTGCAATTCAAAATCAAAATGATCCAAACACCTTTCAGGATCCTTATAATAAATCAGTTACACATGATTGAAAGGTTATTTCATTTATAATTAAAGATATAAGATGAATTGGGGTCCATGCATTTTGATCTATTTGTCAAAAACCAGAGATTGCAAAGTGGAACAATAATGGGTGTCCATTAAGAGTATATGTGATGTCTAAATCCCTAACAAAGAACTAATTCGCCTATATCAAGGTACTAAGGTAATTTACACATGAAGAAAACATTACAATATTAAATATTGACAAATTTTTACATATGGAATGATGGAATAAATATGAACTGACAAAAAATAAAATAAAAAACTACGTGACCACCTACCTTAGCGTCATGGGTGAAGCCTTGCTTGATATCACCCTCATATTTGAAACAAGTTGGAATATATTTAAGTTATAGTCCAACTCCGGTAATATTATGAGAATGATTCTGAATCTAAATGGCACTATTTATGGTGAGATTTACCAACGGAAGAATTGTATGTGAGGTTTGACTTACCTTGTAATAGACAATACTTCTAAAGGATCAATGATTAGTCACATGAAGGAGGAATAGTTGAAGATTGAAGGACAAGGAGGTTTTGAGCTCAATGTGTGGAAGAACCCACTGCACACCTGCTAGAGGTAAGGGAAAGAGTAAATAAGAGTTTAATAATTAAGAGGGAGAAAATAGTAATTTTACCACAAAAATTGGGGGTCCCATGGTTTATGTGCATGGTTTGAAAAAAGTGTGCATACCATGAATCATGGATCCATCCAAAAATATGTAATTGGTTAAATGATCATGTATTGAGGCATTCATGGTTATAGACTAACCATGTGGACTTTCATGTGCCCCTATTTTTAGTTTTATGGTTTATACAAACCATGGGGCTTGGATGGCACGATTTCCACTAATTGTGAGACCCAGCCTGTAGCCCACTTTTACAGAACTCAGGGCATCAACAAATCCCCAAACTCTCCTCAAACCTTCATGACTTGAATAAGACTCAAAATTATATCCATTCAAGTTATTGAAAAGGAAAAACTAATGATCCATACCATCGTTGGAATTTAGGGTTTTTTACAACTACCCCTACTTATAGAAAATCATCCCAAAGTGGGCATTATTAGCATGAAGTAGTAGTGTGGGAAAAGAGTTACATTTTTGGGATTATATATTAGCTTTCCATTCCTAGGTCTCATCCGGCACCTGGCCATGCAACTATAGCACCCATACAAGAGGAATGAACATGCATCACAATATATTCATGCTCCAATATAACTACACTAGATACTCCTTCAAAGAAGAATCCATATTTAGATCAACCTAAATAGGATGAAAGACATGTGACAGGTGATGATAGTATTGAGAAATCTGAGATATATGTATGAAATCATGCTTAGACCAGTATCTCTGATGAAAATCTAACTGATAAGCTACATGTCTAATCCATTTTATGACATTGAAGGGTCAAAAGAGTGTCAGTGATAGCTTACCTTTCTTCAGAATACATATATTACTCATGATAGGTGTGACTAGTAAGAAAACCTAGTCTCTGACCTCGAATTGAAGAGGTCTCTGACATCTATTAGCATAAGACTTATTTTTTTGACTGAGCTTCCATAATTTGCATTCTGATCATCTATGTTTTCTTTGTAGTCTTCTGTACAAGATTTGGCCCTAGCACAACAACTTATGAAGCATCTAGATAACATAAAGGAGAGAAATAAGGCCTACCATATAAGTCTTCATTGGAAACCATCCCAATTGTGTATTATAGATTATTTTAAAAAGAAAAATAAATTAGAGGTATTTGTTTCTCCCAAAGAAACACTAAAGTCAAGGAAAAAATCTTGATGAATTTCATCTAGAACATGAATTGTATGCTCTTTCTATCAATAATTATGTGGGTGATTGTACAAGAATTGATGTACCTACATACCCAAGGCCTTATACAACCCCTTCCAGAACTATGATGTGAAATGGGAATCCCTATTAGAAATGATAGAATAAGGAGATCCATGAAGACATACCACCTCATTGAGTTATAGTCATGCTAGATCATCTATCATGAAGGATTATTTTATAGGTAAGAAGTGTAAAAACCTTTTCAGGTGATCAATGACAACCCACACTACAACATTTCCCAGATGGGATCTAGGTAGATCAACCACAATGTCCGTTGAAACATCATCCCATTTCCACTTAATATGGGACAACAGATGAAGAAACCCTACTGAACACTGATTTTATGGATTCACCTACCGACAGGTGGATCATCGATTGATAAAATAGAATATATCACATTAAGTTGTGGTCACTAGTTTTGGCATTATAGATCTTGATATATTTTGTGGAAACCGGGGTGAACTGCTTATTCTATGTCATGGATATCCCATAATAGCTCCACTCCGATGACTATTAAGACCCATACATGCACAAAGAAAAGTACATTATCTTCCCTATAGACTATCCAACCAATATATGTTTCTTCATCAAAGACACTTTCACATAGGAAAAGGCCTTCAGGATCAAATAATTGTCTTTACATTACTCATTCCATGAGAGTAGATGTCACTGTAAAGGAATAGAGGATAGTCTGACCATGGACCCCTTGAACCTCAATACACAACTCAAAGAATAAGTCCATTAGATTCCATTCATTAATGGATTCTAGAACTTCCTGATTATGAGTCTTCCATCTTAAAGCATCAGATAACAACTTCTATTTTCCTGGTGTGTAGGTAAGTTTAAAATCAAATTGTTACCGGTACTTGGACCACTTAAACGTCATGAGATTCAGATCTCATGGAGGGAAGACGTACATGAGGATTTTTTTGGTACGTGAATACTATAAAACACTCTCCAATAAGAGAGTTTCTACAACAGTGTGAGGCATGAACAACAAAAGTGTGATATTGGTCATGAATTCGGTAATTCTGCTCATGAGGACTCAAATTATGAGAACCATACACACTGACTTGCTCATCCAACAGCAGAATAGTTATAATCTTGAAACATGTTGTGTCATTATAGAATGTATAGGTCCTTCCTAGATCCATAAGAATTAGGATTGACAATGAATTCAGACTAACCATTAACCCCTAAAATGAATGATTTAAAAGATTTAAAACATTTTATTTTCAGACCCTTCTTTTTCAAGCCCGTATGAAGTGCATTAAGGCATGATAAATCATAGAATAAGCATCTATAGTAACCAAAAATCCCTAATAAACTCTGAATATAAAATATTTTCTTATGATTCTCCTAAGAATCCACATATCTCACTTTATCTGGGTCAACTAATATTCTTTAGTCTAAGATTATATGACGTAAGAAGTGGGCTTTGTTGATCCAGAAGTGACATTTACTGAGCTTATCATAGATAAAATGCTCTCTTGGTGCATTAAGTGTGTTTTAAAGATGGATTTCATGGTTGTTTCTATAGGATGAATACACTAATTTATCATCAATTAATACTACTACAATTTAGTCGAGATATGAGTGAAAAAAATGATCGATAAGAATAATGAAGACAGTAGGTGTGTTTTTGAGTTTGAATGGAATAACCGAGAAATTTTAGAGACCATACACCCTCCTAAAAGCAATTTGAGGTATATATTATTTCCTTACATTCCCATGATAATATCCCAAAATCATATCTATATTTTAAAAAAACCTTCTCTCCTTAGATCAGATCAAATAGGTTTTATATTCTAGGTAGAGGATATTATTTCTTAATAGTAAGAAGATTAAACATACGGTATTCCACGCAAGGAATAAGTGTACCATCTGACTTCTTAGAAAAGAGGATTGGTGAACACCAAGGAGAAGTGATGGCGTGTATAGAGCCTTTCACCACCAGATCCTTTGACCGATTTTAAAGGTGCAGAAGCTCCTTATGTTCCATCTTATCAGGAGGAATGGTCACTAGTGTTTCTCCTAGCACAAGAAAAATACTAAACTCTACACCCCACATCATAAGGAGATCAAGACAGTAATTATAAAAATAATCTATGAAACTCTCCATTACATGGGGAAATAAAGTGGGTTGTAACCCATATTCATCAATTTAAATATTGGGAACCTATGTTGTAACACTACCCATCCTCTATTTCTCGGGACATTATCACTCACACTGACATCCCATTCTACCTTATGCACGTGCGTAATGACCTGTAGTGATGTAACTGAAACCCTATGATGATAATAGTCAATTAAATAACTATAGGGAAATACCTATTTAATCCCATTGAATACATAAAATCTTGTTATGTCAAGGATGTACATGATCCACACCCAAAGGTATCCACCTATATCATGGGTGAAATTCTGACAATGGTGAATGCTCTCTGAATGGATACCTGATGGTGCAACTAGAATAATAATTCTATTATATTAATCGATGTCGAGGACCAATAAATCAATTGTTTTCTTAGATATAATTGATTGATACACACTCGTATCAAATAGAACTGACACTAAAGTTGATGTAATTAGAATAGTACCTTGTACTATAGATGGTCTAGTGCTTAACTCCTACAGTGTGGGATGAACTACATGTAACTAGCTTGTACTATGAACCAGATTCATTTCCTCAGTAGCCTGAGTAGGACCACTCTACTAGAACTAAGAATTACAATCCTGATTTTCTCTTCCTCAACCTCCACCTCATCCTTATCAACTTGTGGTATTACAACTACCAGACTATTGTGACCATAATTATCCTTCTTCTTCCTGAGGAGTAGCTGAAGATCCCTGGTCTCTAAGTATTGTAGGTAAAGTCCTATATAAATTATGGAGATGACCCATATTACCACAACCTCTACTATCAAATGGTTCATGCAATAAATTTATTCGGATGTTCCCTAACATTCCAAACTGATGATAGACAAGAGAGCTACCCGTAAGAGGAGCATGACCACTTCTACCACCATGATATTCCTCAAAGCATCACTTTCACCCAGAAGAAGATCTATTTGAATCCCTTAGGGATGAACCTCCCTAGCTCTCACAGTCATCTTTCTTCATGTTCTTTTCTATAATAAGTTCATAGTTGAATATTTTAGTAATGGTCATCAGACTGAATATGTTGACCTACTACCGGATGGCATAACACATCATATCCTCAAATCTCCTAAAAGTCCTCTGATCATCAATATTATGATAGTGATAGAACCATTTCATCTCTATGAAACATGAAGATTATTCCATAATTGATAAAGTCCCCATCTATAAATTAAGGAATCCACAATCTCTATCACCCCTTAGAGTCAAAATAATGAAGTAGTCATAAAAGACAATCTAGTTTTTGCCCAAACCGTCTCCCTATACTGATATTCATGTGTGATGAAATCACTCCACCTCATTGCTTATTATTAATTAATATTTTTAGATTGATTAACCCTCCCCCTTTAGGTTTCTATAAGTTATCAAATATAGAAAAGAGAGCCTTGATCCAAGACTCCGCAGCATGTGGTCAACCATCCCCAAATAAGGTTTGGGAAAGCTGTTGTTATAACTCTTGAGTCAATAATGACATACTTGGGGCAGGTCACACTTTTCCATTCATGTTATAGAAAACACACATGAAACCCTCTCAAAACTAGGTGTCGGTTCCCATCTTAGGAATAGGAAGATGAGCTACTGGTGGCTCAATAGGTGGAATGACCGCCAGCTCAAGGCCCACCACCTTAGGAACATGATCATCGATGCCTTCATGGTTTATGAATCGAGGGTATTGTGGTGAAATAATTCCAAAATTTCATATGAACATCTCATAACGGATTCAAACTATTTTAAATATTGCATTTAAGAAACTAGGAAAGCTACAAAATATTTCCTATGTATAGACCACACCACTTTGGAAACATAGAAAGCCTGATTTAGATAGTAGAATAGACCAAAACATTCCATAAGAATGATAAATTCCTACTACCCACTACAAAGGCCAGGATTGGGTTAAGATTCTACATTTGAAATGTGTAAAAGGAGATATTCCTAGTTTAACAGTCATTTCCCATTTGAAAAAAAAATTCTCACCATAAACATTTAAAACAATTGAATTGGTTAAATCCAATGATATTCCATATTCTAGTCCATAAGGGAACATATATCTTGTAAACCAAAATATGGAACTCTCTTGGATTTCATTCTTATTTAATTTTTACTTGTTTATGTATTCATGTTGTTTTTAAATTGTTGAGCTAGATGTAATGCAATTTTCTAATCCATAGGGGCCCATACACCTTATGAATCAAAATGTGGTACCAACTAACCTCACACCATAACATGATCCAAAACCATAAAATGTATTAGCACAATTATATATAGATATATATATATATATATATCATTTCATAATAAGTATTCAATAGGAATTGATTACTGAAAATTAAAATTGATATAAAAAAATGATTGACATATTCATATTATGTCTATTGTGATTGATGATCCAATGTAGATACAACA
This sequence comes from Viscum album, assembly GCA_963277665.1. Taxonomy (NCBI): domain Eukaryota; kingdom Viridiplantae; phylum Streptophyta; class Magnoliopsida; order Santalales; family Viscaceae; genus Viscum; species Viscum album. The sequence goes on along the minus strand of OY728122.1, from coordinate 1,890,331,148 downwards.
TTTATTCAGGTCACTGTACTAAAAACATAATTCCAAATATATAAATATCTATAACATTTCAAGTTATGTGTATCACCCAATGGTGAAATTGTATCAACCGTAATAGTCTAAAAATAGAACATCAATGACATTTCAGGCAACATGGTCCTTATCTCGTAAATGGGTTCACAAATCCCAAGAACAGATTGTAATCAAGTCCAAAGAATTCCCAATCTCCTTTCTATTATCAAAAAATAGTATGTCAAGAATGGAAGTCCCATGATACCAATTTGTGACATCCCAGACTTGGAAGCCACTTAACAAGTGTCCTGGGCCTGGATGGCCCCATGACCTATGGCCTGTCTCCTTATATGCGAGAGGCTTCTGACTAGTAGTGATGGTGTGAAGAATACATATCAGGTATACTAAAAAATCAAGACAGTGTAATGAAATGGATACATTAAATAAAAAGAGTAACAGAAGCATGATATAAATAGATAGATGTAATAAACAGATGAAACATAACAATCAACTAAATAAAAAAGTATAAGAAGAAACAGATAACCGAATAACAAAATAAAAAAACCAAAATCATCGATCATAGTGATTGATACAATGATTGATTGAATGTAGATAATATTGAACGTAATTAATATATAAAATCAAGCTATAAAATATTAAAAAAGGTACAAAAGAACAAAACAAATACACGAGCATATCGAGCCTAAGACCAATCCTCTTCTCCTAAGCTCTAGCTAAGTAGAACAAGTCATCAACAGGTAGAAGGGCCTTTACCATTACATGTACCTACAAAAATAGAGTATTATCTAGTTCTAATAGTGGCTTGAGTAGGGTGATAGATAAAATTCCTAGTAATCCATCACCAACATTGTCTACAAGTTATCCGAGTAGGTGCTCGTAAGTAAACATTGTACAGGTAATAATTGGAAAGCGGAAAAATACTGAATAATCAAATAACCTCCTGCTTAGGTTCATAAGGGTCCCCTGGCGGGTTTACCAGCTTCATCCCATTTCTAGTATGTTTGATCACGTAACTTTATGTATTTATAGAATCATTATATATATATATATATATATATATATATTTGTTTTGTGAAGGACCGGGATGTGACCCACTATCATCCAATTTCAGGGGAAGCTCTCATGCCCTATCCCCTAACCCAACTCCAAGAGCTCTCGTGGTATCTTAGCATGCACTTACTGGTAGGTCCTAGATGTAACCCACTGTCATCAATATGTAGGGAAGATCTCAATGTCTATCCCCTAGCTCCATCTGGGAAGTTCACATGGTCTCCCCTCCCAAGGGCTCTCACAGTCCCCTAGACCCAAAGCTTTATGGAATAATTATTCATCATATATATAATATATGGGGCATTAAAATCTAAAACATTTTCTTATATTTCGTAATAATTTTAACATTTAATAAGATGATCATAATTCATTACCTCCTCTATCATGTCATTAATCCATTCAAAATAAAACCAAGTCTTGGTTAAATATTTTACCTGAAATATGGGGCAAAACCCCCATGTGTTACATTTACAATATTCAATTCATTCATGTAATCCTATTGGGAATTTCTCAATTTACACAAATCCTGAATAAATGTATCAGTTCACCATCCAGTAATCATGTTAATTTACGACATTGAAATCTAGTTCATATGATACCTTTCATTGTGAAACAAGAGAAAAAGGGAAAGGCCATGGTGACCCATGTAACCATTACATTTGAATCCAAATCACTTAGAAGGTTTTATCCATCTTTTCCAATCAAAACTATACAATCCAAACCATCCAATATTCCAAATTATGGAAAATTCCATTTAAATCTATAGGGTTCATGATTACAGACATGTAAGAACCCAATTTCTCATTTGTGAAATTCCATATCAAATGGAGCCAAACAACTTTTAGGCCCCTTAGAATACATTAGTTACACATGAGTTAATGTCTTTTTCATTTAAAATTGAATCTAAAAGCTTAATTGGGTGTAATTAATTTTGATCTATTTGGATAAAATGATCGATTATAATCTGGCACACCTAAGGGTTTCCATTTAGATTATGTGTGATATCTAAACCCTTGTGAAAGAACTTGTTCACCTATATCAAGAAACTATAGTCATTTTGACATGATGGAACCATCACAATATAAAGTATCATTAATGTTTGGAATATGACATGATGAAATAAATATGAAATGACCAATACTCAACTAAAATACTATGTGACCACCTACCTTAGTGTTGTGGATGAACCCACAAATGATATCGACCTCATATTTAAAACAGGATGGAGGAGATCTGTGTTTCAGTCCAACACAATTTAAAAAAGCAGAATGATCTTACATCAAAATAGAATCGTAGTTGGTGAGATTTACTAATGAATGAAGGGTTAATGGGGCTAGCCTTGCCTTGGGATATCCAATGCTTTTGAAATATTTAAGATCAGACACAAGACATAGGAGTAGTCAAATAATGAAGGAAAAGGAGGGGTTGAGATCAATGTGAGGAAGAATCCATTGCACAACTGCTGGAGGTAAGGGAAAGATGAAATAATGTTTAAATAATTAAGTGGGGAAAATAGTCATTTTACCTAAAAAAATTGTGGCCGCATGGTTTAGGCACATGGATTGAAACCATGTGCATTCCATTTGGTAGGGATCTTTTCAACATATAAATCAGTTTCATGACCATGTGTTTAGGCCCACATGGTTTTAAAAAAACAATGTTGACTTGAAGGTTCCCTTATCAACAACCTCATGGTTTTCAATAATCGTGTGGCCTAGCCACTAGCCCACTTTTCTGGAACTATGGGCTTTGTATATTCCCCAGACACCGATCTGACATTCATGACTAGATTATGAATCATAATTAGGGACATATATGGTATTAAAAATGAAAAACTAATGATATATACCTTTTTTAAAAATGCATTTTATTACAACCCCTACTTATAGTAACACCTTCCCAAGTTGACCATATGAGGTTGAATAGGTACTTTAAGTAAATAGTTTTTGAAATTGAAATTTTATATCACCTTCCCATTCCCTGGTATTTTCCGGTACGAGGCCATGCTACCATAGCTCCTGTAAAAGAGGAACAAACCTGCCTCAAATTGTCTTCAGAATCTAGTTAACAAAACAAACCAAATAATCCTAGATGGAACCATCCAAATCCATCTCAACCTCATCATGTTGTAATACATGTGACGGTTATTGATAGTATTCATGAAGCACATATACATGAAATAAAACTGGAATATATTTATATCTTTGAAGAAGATCGAAATGATTCACCCTAGGTCTGATCCATTACACATCCTTAAAGGGTACAAAGAATCTCATTGACAGCTCACCCTGCTTTAAATTATGGCTTTTCCACGACTTGTGTGGGAATTGTAAGAAAAAAAGTCTCTCTCCTTAAACTCAATAGTTTTCTAGTGTTTTTTGTCATAATACTGTTGTCAGGACTGAGCTATCATCACATGCTTCCCTATCAGCTAGACCTGTTCATTAGTCTCTTATATAAGACATGGTCCAATCAAAACTACTTCCCCTACCTCTAACCAAAATTCATTTGAGAAAAAGGATTTCTATATCATTATTTTTTAATGATCCATATCAACAGTATCATATAAGATGTTGTATAAGAAAATTCAATGAGAGATCTATGTTTCTCAGAAAAACATCCAATGTCATGGACACATGCTCGATGCATTTCCTCTGAAGCCTATATTGTACAATATGTCTTTCGATCATCATTTGAGTGATAGGTAATGAAATAACATACCAATGTACCTGAGGCCTATTACAAAACCTTCTAGAACTGTGATGTGAAACAAGAATCTCTATCAGAAATGATAGAATGAGGAGTTCCATGAAGATATACCACCACATAGACACACATTCATCCTTTCTCATCTGTCATGAAGGTTTCTCTCATAGGTATGAAGTGTGTGAACTTCTCTATATGATCAAATAAAACCCACACTACATCTTTTCCACAAGTTGATCTGGGTAGACTACTCATGAAGTCTGTCAAAAAATAATCCCATTTCATTTCAGGAATGGAAAATAGCTGAAGAATCCGTTCAGGATGCTGATGTTCCACCATCACCTGCAAGTATGTGGAACATCGAGTGATAAATCTAGCTATCTCAAATTTCATGCTAGGCCACTAATATTGAAATTGTAGATTTTGATATTTTTTTGTGACATTGAGGTCAACCACACATGTTAAGGTATGTAAATCCCATATCAGATCCTCTATGATGTATATAGGGATCCATACATTCCCACATAATAATAGTGTATCATCCCTATCGAATGTCCAACCAAAAGATATATCATTATATGAGACACTTTCCCATAAGAAAATTCCTTGAGGATCAAGTATATGTCTATAACTTACTCATTCCAAGAGAGTACGTTTCACTACAAAGGATGATAGGATAGCTTGGCCAAGGTCCTCCTCAATATCAATGTGCATCTTCGATTATAAGGCAATAAGAATCCATTTATCAATGGATTCCTAAACCAATTTTGTCTAATTATTTCATATAAGATCATTATATACTAAATTTAATTTTCCTAGCATGTTATAAAGTTTTAAATCAAACGATTGCAGGTACTCTACCCACCCACACTGCCTAAGCTTCAGATCCCACTAAATAATGATTCACGTAAGGCTTTTGTGGTCTATGAATAGAAAAAAAACTCTCTACCAGAAGATAGTGTCTCCAACAACATAAGGAATGAACAATAGAAACGAGCTTTAGGTTGTGTACATGGTAATTCCAGTCCTGATTCCCCAACTGATGAGAACCATATGCGAGGACTCAGTTTTCTTGCATTAAAACAGCTCCAAGCCTGATACCTACTGTGTCACAGTAAACTGTATAGATCCTGCCCAGCTCTGGAAGAATCATGATCAGTGCCAAAGTAAGTCATTCCATCAACTCCTGAAAGGATACTTCACAATCATCAGAAAATATGAATTTCACACCTTTCATTTTCATGACTGTAAGTGGTGCTGAAAGGCCTGAAAAATCCTACATGAAGTATATGTAGTAACTGGAACGTCCCAAGAAACTCTGAATATAAAATATATTCTTAGGCTTCTCCCAAAAAAACAACACTCACTTTCTCGGGGTCAAATGAAATTTTTTACTCCATGATTACATTCCCTAGATAGTGTACTTTTTCAAATCCATAAGTGAAATTTGATGAGCTTAGCATTGAGCTGACACTATCTCAGTGTATTCAACATGATCTCAAAATGGATTGAATGGTTGTTTCTAGAGCGCGAATACAATAAGATATCATTAATGAAGAATACCACAAATGAATCAAGATATTGATCTAAAACCTAATTCATAAGTTCCTTAAACACTTTAGGTGAATTCACGAGTCGAAAAAACATATGTTGGTGCTCGTAGAAACCATACATGCTCCTGAAATCTATATGAGGTATGTCATAGGTCTTAAAACACACCTGATGATATCCTAAACCCAGATCGATTGTTGAGAACACCCTCTCTCATTAGAGCTGATCAAAGTGGTCATCTATTATTAGTAGTAGATATCACTTATTTTTAGTAATATAAATCAACTATCATTAGTCCACATAGAGCCTAAGGGTACTATCTATCATCATGGAAAAGGGGACTGGTGAACCCCAAGAAGAAGTGTTGGGAAATATAAAGCCTTTTGGCTCTAGATGCCCAACTGATTCTTGATCTATAGAAGATCCATAGGATCAACCCTATAAATAGTAATGGTAACGAATGCTACTCCTAGAATAATATCAATAGTAAACTCTACCTCCCACACAAGAGGTTGACAAGAGAAGTCATCAGAAAAAAGTGTCTAAATTGCTCCACTACAGTGGGAATGATAATGGGTTGTAACCCTTATTCATGAATGCAATGACTGATGGCCTATGATGTACACTAGCCATCCTTTACTACTCGAGTGTTGTTCATGTAGCACTGATATCCCATTCTACCTTATGCATGTGCATAAATCCCTCTAGTTTTGTTACTATCACTATATAATGATAACAATCAATGCATGATTTTTGTGGAACTTACCAGTCTATCCCAATTATTACATCTCATCCTGTCATGTAAAGGAAATACAGGTTCTATACAAAACGTTAACCGTCTATATCGAGGGTGATGTTCTAACAGTAGTGAATGTCCTTTGAGAAAATACCTAATGATGTATTTAGAATCATAACACTGAGATAGTACTCAATGTCGAGGACCAACCTCTATGTGATTTCCTCCTATAAAAATGAGTGAGATGCACCAGTATCAATCAAATTAGACACTAAAGTGGAGTTAACTAGAGTGGTACCTCATACAATAAATGGTATATTTCTCTACTACTACAGTGTAGGATAAACTTTATGTAACTAACTTATACCATATCCCTAAGTCACTTCGTGACTTCCCTGAGTAGGAATGATCACCTAATTTTGAGAATCATAAGCTTCGTGGCCTCTACCTCGACCACCACATCAGCCTGGCCGACTGGTGGTATTCCATCTACCTAACTTTCATGATCCTACTAATCTTTCTCATACCCAAGGAGTAGGTGTAGATCCCAAATCCCTAGGTACTAGAGGGATAGTCCTATAGAAAAAAATAATATAAACCATCCTTCCATAGCCATTTTATACAACATTTTCCCACATACACTACCTTATGTCGTTCCTTGATGTTCCACACAAGTGACAAAAAATATATACTCATGAAAGAATCATGAAAAATGTTTCCATCAGGATGGTACTTAAATCATCTATTTTTTCACTGCAGAACATCCACTAGAAGCTCTAGGTTTCAAACTACCCAAGATTTCATTGTCAAACTCCCTCATATTATTTTATTAAATTTTGGCCGAGTTGAAGATTTTAGTAATGGTTCTCATCCTGATAATGTTGACCAATGAGAAGATGGAATAACCCAACCCATCATTGAATAACCTAGTATTCATCCAATCATCAATGTTTAGAGAGTGATAGAACCACTATAGCTTAGTGAAACACGATAACTATTCCATATTGGACATAGTCTACTACTGCAGATTTAGGAATTCTCTAGATCGATCATCCCTTAGAGTTTGAGGAAACATTTAGTTATAGACGAAGGACTGGAAGTATTTCCAAACCATATCTCTATTCCAATTTTCATGGGTGATGAAATCACCCCACCTCTTAGCTGAGTCTCAAAGAATATAAGCATCTATCTTAACGTTCCTCTCTGGAGAAATCTCTTTGTTCTTGATTATGAAAAATATAGAATCAACCCAGGACTCTACAACATTTGGTCCACTATCCCCTAAGAAGGTGGGAGGGTGTTGCTTCTAAAACTCATGAGACAAATCATCCATACATGGGGTAGGTCACACTCCACATTGAATGTTCCAAAACATATGTTGAAAAACCTCTCACAAGTAGGCATCAACACCCATATCAGGAACTCGAATAGAAGCTACATATGGATCAATAAAAGGAATGATTGGTGACTCAAGGGCCACCAACTAAGAAACATTATTTTCATTGTCTTTAGGGAACAATGATCAAGGAAATAATGGAGGAATAATGTTACATTTATAAACAATCATCATATAAAGGTTTAAAACCATTCAGAAGAACACATTTATGAAATTAAAATATGTAAAAAAGCCTTCCAATGAACAGAACATACCTCTCTTCCTACATAGAAAGCTAGGTCTAGATGGAAGAACATACCATAACATTCCATATGAAGGAGAAACACCTACTACCCAATACTAAGGTTTGGTTTGGGTTAAGATTATTTGTTATACATGTGAAAAATGACTATTTTAAGGTTAAAAATTCAGTTCCCATTTGAAAACGTTTCTCACCATAAAAATTTCAAACATTTGAATTGGATAAATCTAATGATATGCCATTTTCAGGCCCATAATATCCCATACACCTTATAAAATAAAATATGGAACTCAAGGGGTTTTCATTCTCCATTAAATTTCACTTTTTCATGTATTTAAACTATTTTTAAATGGTTGAGCTGGATGGAATTCCATTTTCATATCCATAAAGTCCCATACTTTTTATGAATCAAAACGTGTCACCCAATAACCTAACACCCTAAAACGATCCAAAACCTACCGAATGTGTTAGAAAATTTATATATATATATATATATCAATTCACAATGAAAATTTAATAATAATTTCTCACATAAAATTAAACCTGACATGAAAAAATGCATATCCTATTCATTCTATGCCTATCACGATGCATGATCCAATGCATATCCCTCATTTCATTGAGCCAATTTACTGAAATCGTAATTCCAATAACATCAAATCAATAACTTCCCAACGTATGTGTATCACCCAATGGTGAAATTGTATCAATAGTAATAGTCCAAAAACAGAATATCAATGAAATTTTAGGAAACATGGATCTTACCCCATATATGGGTTCTTGACGCCCAAGAATGACTTATAAAAATGTCCAAACCATTACCAATAAACATTATATTGTTTCCAAAATTTAATTCATGAAAGTAACTCCTATGATACCACTTTGTGACATCCTAGACCCAAATTCCACTTATCCCATTCCATGAGCCCTGTTGGCGACATGACCTATGGTGCGTCTTCCAATATGCCAGAGGCTACCTACTAGTAGTGAGGGTGTGATCGTATTATAGAAAGGAGGCTAAAAACTCATGTTAGAGTAACACATTAGATAGTGTAAATAATAAAATTAGCAGAAGGATGATAAAAGTATACATATGTAATAATCATATGAAATATAACATCAAACTAAATAAACAAGAAGCCAAAGAAATATATAACTAATTAAATGAATAACATAACCAAAATCCTCAATGGAATTGTTTGATACAATTATTCTGGGAATGATAATAATATAAAAAGGGCAGTATAGATACAGGAATTCTATAAAATATTATAAGAGGAAGAAAAAAATGGATCTATGAGCATATCAACCCATGGATCAATTCTCTGCTCCTAATCTCTAACTAAGTAGAACATGTGAATAACTTGTAGAAGGGCCTTTACCGTTACCAGTAACTACAACAAAATTTTCTTCTTGGGTGCCAAAGGTCTATCAAGTAAGTCATGAGATAAAAATTTCAATAGTCCACCACTAAAGATGTCTATTTACAATCTGAGTAGGTTCTCATATGTAAAGAGTGTGTTGGTCATAACATGGAAGCAAAACAATACAGAATAATCAAATAACCTTCTGTTCAAGTTCCTAAAAAAACTTAGTGGGTCTACCTTCTTTATCCTATGGATGATAAGTCTGATGATGTGTATTTATATATACCTAGAATCATTATATATATAAATATATATATATATATATATTTGTGTGTGTGTGTGTTGGGAAGGACTGAGACACGAACCAATGTATTCCAATTCTAGGGGTAGATATCATGATCTAACATAAAACCCAATACAATGAGATTTCATGGTATCGTATCATGAATATACTGGTAGGACCGAGACATAACCCACTATAATCCAACACTAGGGGATCTGTCAGAGTCTATCCCCTATCTCTATTTGGGAATCTCACACGTTATCCCCTCCCAAGGGATCTCATGATCCCTTGTCTCACAAGCATATATGACATAATGATTCATAATATATATAATATATGATGTATTAACTTCTCAAGAATTTAATTTTATTTAATAACCCTGATCACATATATTAAGATGATCATAAGTCATTAACTCTTATGCCATGTCATCAATTTTTTCACAATGAAACTGAGTCATGATTAAATATATCACAAGACACATGAGAAAAACCTCTCATGTGTTCTTCTAACCATATTAAAATAATTCAAGGCATCCCATTTGGAATTTACCAGTTTAAACAAAGCATGGACAAAGGAATGGGTTCACCATACATTAATAATGTTCATTAAAACTAATGCAATCCAATTCATATGATTCCTTTATTTTAAAACAATAGAAAAATGGAAAGGAAATTCCATCCCCTGAAACCATACAATTTTAAATGAATTCATTTAGAAGGTTTCAACCACCTTACCCTATATAACCTATATAATACCAACCATCCAATATTCTTAAACATGTAAAATACCATTAAAATATTTATGGGTCAAGAGTAAGTCCATGTAACAACCCAATTTCTCATTTTAGAAATTCCAAGTGAAAAGAAGCCAAACACCTTTGAGGAACCTTATAATACATCAATTACAAATGAGTCCAAGTAAATATAATTTAAACGTAAAACAAGAAGATCAATTGGGTTCCATGATTTTGGATCCATTTGGATAAAATGACCAATTAAAAAGTGGCAAACATAAGGGTGTCCACATAGATTTTTTGTTATGTCTAAACCACTAAGATATAACCATTTCACCTATATCAAGGAACTGGGGTCATTTAGACATGAAGGAACCAACATAATATAGAATATAAAAAAATTACGGCTTATAGAATGATGACATAAATATGAAACAACAAAAACTAAAAAGGAAAATTACAAGAAAACCTACCTTTGGGATGTGGACGAAGACTCACTTGATATCGACCTTAGATTGGAAACATGTTGGAATGTATTATATTTTCAGTCCAACAAACTAAAAATAGAGTCAATGAAAATACATCTAAATATAAATATATATCGCGTGATTTACTAAATAAATAAGGGTGTGTGAGGTTAGCCTCACCATGGGCTATCCAATGCTTCTAATAGATCGACGATCGGACACCAGACATAGGATCCATATAAGGTCGAATATTGATTAAGATTTAAGTTCAAAATGAGAAAGAACCCACTAAACAACCATTAGAGTTATGGGAAATACAAAATAATGGTTTAATAATTAGGCATGAAAAACAGTCATTTTAGCCCCCCCCCCCAAAGTTGTGGCCTCATGGGTTATGCACACATATTGAATACCTTGTGAAAACTATGTTGTAAGTATTTTACCAACATATAAAATAATAATCATATCCATGAACCTTGTCCCAAATAGTTTTAGGAAAACCAGGTATAATTTTGGGTTCCCATATTTGTAGGCACACGATTTAGACAAACCATGCATCCGGGGTTAAATGGTTTCCACTAACCTTGCAGCCCAACCTCTAGCCCACATTTCTAGAACTCTGGGATCCTCAGAAGCCCCAAAAACTCCTCATATATTCACTACATGATTAAGACTCATAATTAGTTCCATTCAAGTTAGTAAAAATGAAAAACATATAATAAGTACCTTCCTTAAGAAGGATGGTCGTTACATGAGTTGGTTAGAGAAAGTAAAAGAACACTATTGGAAAAAAAATTATTGAGTTTGTGATTTATCGACATGCCATCTAGGTATTTAAGTAGTAGAAGAATAATTATGGGGAGTATATATTTTTATCACATAATCATTCCCTTATACACATCATGTTGTTGAATTTTGAGAAAAATAATAAGGAGAAAAAGTTAGCAATGTTTGATGAGAATTTTTCTTACGAAGTATCTATTATACATTATGTTTTTTAAAATAGTGAGTTGAATGAATGAGAGCAAACATTTATAATTTATTTGAAGAAATTTCAAAAAATGGATATTGAGTTTAATCATTTATTCATGAATATAATAAGGTAGTTTATGTATTTATTATTGAATAATAAGATCTATTTTTTGATGTAGTGATATATTTGATAGATTTAGGATCTACTATAATGAGAGGGAAGGAAGTTATTATCAACTCATATGATTATAGTATAAATAACTTTTGGGATGAAGAATAAATTTCAATATGTAATATTTTGAGTGGTCACCTATATAATATTGTTAATTTATTTTTTGGATGATACCTTTATGTCCAATTGTACTTTGATGAAAATATTTGTAGTTCAAAATTTTTCAATTTAAAAAACCACATCACTGAACGGAGTTGGTTTCCCACATTGAGGTTGAACCTTGTAAAAGTTATTATGTCATAATTTCTTTCTTTCCTATATTACATGTAGTGTATTTCAATATGGTAAACTATGAAGATATTCTATCTTCCTAACAGACAACACTGCTTCAAATATCAAATGGGGTTAAATAATAAATGGGTTAATTAAAATGTAATAAAATTTCAAAAACAATTAATTCACCCCCTCCCTGGTTTCTACAACTGTCCAATGGAACTTATAATTTTCTTTAAATAATAGGTTCTCCTTTATAAGATCATAATTTTTCTTCCCATCTATTTTTATTAGTTTACATAAAGTGTAGATATGAAATTAACAAGCCTCTATTAGAAGAATTTGTTTCTATCCCAATATGTGTTGATGTATTAGTTTTTGGTATAAAATTCTGAAATAGGAAAATAGATTTTACAAAAATATAATGAAAAAAATAAAATTAAAAAGGTGATCCACCATTAGATAATGGTATTCATACTATTTAATTCTCTTCAAATAATACTATTGGTTTTTATTCCACTAATAATGAAATTAAAAATTCAGAAGAGGTTGATTTCAATGGGTTAATTAGTGAATTTAATTTTAAAATTAAATATCATTTATAGAAATTTTAACTTGGTATTTTTAAATATATAATTTAATATGTAAACCGAAAATTAAATGAAAAGGCACAGAATTTAAGAGATATTGATGAAATTAAAGAAGCATTAGTAACAAATATTAGCAGTTGTAACATCCTTTTAAGTCTTGATAAAGATAAACAATACTATTTCTTACATTTAAATAAATATGTTTCATTATTTCATGAATATTTGAAAGTATTTCTTTGTGAGAAATATGTGTTTAATAATTTTGTTATGGATGTGATCCATTCATTTAAAAATAACCAAAAAGTGACAATTGATTTCAACACTTCTCAACTAGAAATTATGAAATTTGGGGTGAAAGAGCATGACCTTCTATTTATAGAATAAGGTAATGTGTATGATGATCATATCAGAAAGATGAAGAAATATTGGGTTGATATAATAAACACAATTTTACAAAATAAGTACTTAGTTTGACTAAGGTTCCATGAAATGAAACTAAATATGAAAAATATAGAATAGGTATACCTAGAACATCCCCGAATATTAGAAAGGAAGTTATTCCACACTAAAAATTGACTAGTGTATTGATTTAGATAAATGAAAAATCTGTATAAAAAATATCTTGAGATTGATTGAAAATGAATAAACCTTGAGATCAGTGAAAAACATAACCCACTATCTAGCTAAATATATTATTGATAAATCTATTTTGACTAGTAAAAAAAATTTCAAATCAAAATCTATTAAAATTTAGAAGTATATAAATTCCAATAAACTCACAAATGTTTCAAGGGTACAATTATAGATGTCCAAGAAAAGAATAAATGTATTTTGAAATAAATATATCTAGGTTTCAATGTAAAAATATAAGTGTTCTCAATCAATACATATAAAATTAAGGAGAAAGGAAAAGAGGGTAATAGGCCACAATTGGTGTTGTTAAGTGTATGGACACATTCACATTGATTCTTATAAGAATATTTCAATTTATGGAAATAAAATAAGGCCTGATTAAAGGGGGGGGGGGGAAATAAATCCGAAAGAAAACTAGATGAACAAAATTTGTTTTCACAGAGAACGTATAATTTTTAATTGAAGAATAGATTTCAAACTCTAGTGAACTCATTTGACTTATTCCATAGAGGTGGACCCTAAATTGAAGAGTGTTGGTCTTTACTAGATAAGAAAACAATATTTTTGATGAAAATAGATGTCTTTAACAAATATAGATGATGGTGAAAAAGAAATGTGAATATTCATTAAGGATAAAAAAATATGGTCGAATCATGTTCTCCTGCGAAGACTATGAAGTAATATGCCATTGTTTTCAAACCCATGGAGAGTATAATATAATATTGTCAAAAGAAAGGTCAAATAATGGTCCATAAAAAATTTATATGAATCTCAATATCCAATGGAAAGATCTGAAAACTATAAGGGAATACATCTAATATACAGATAGTAAGTTTGGATTGGGGTTTTAAAACTATAGATAAAGAACATGTGGATCCACCCAAGATAGGTATCTTAGAGGCCAATAATGATATGTATAGAAGGTGATAGTGGGATGGAAATATGGAATTCAAATGAATGATTATTGTTCTTATTCGAATGAAAAACAAAAGGAAAAAACCTATGACCCATGGTATCAAGGTTGAAACTACAAGGAAGGAGTTCCAACATATGAAGAAATCCGACCATGTGATAAAATAATACATAACTATAACGAACAAACTTGGGTATCCATATGAATAGATTCATTAACTGGATCTCAAAAAACATAATTATTTTCCTCAATTCCTTTGGGATAACGAAAAACATCAAGGGTATCAAAAACTACCATTGGTGATGGTTTCATTCAATAAAGGAAAATATAAACATCCAAGTATGCCATGATCTATAAAAACCAGATGTCCCAACCTAAAGAAACCTGCACATCGAATGAAGACTAAATAACCGTAAACATGATTGTGTATGGTGTGTGATGAAGCTATTAAGATATCTAAATGCGTGTATTTTATTTATTTTATAAAGGAAACCAATTTTTCAAGTTTTAAAATGAGTCGTGGTAGTGTGGGTTAAATTTTCATTTCAAAACATATGAGTAAAACATGTATAAAGCACGAACTTATAAAAAAATTCCCTTTTGTAAAACCCTTTCACAAAATAAAATTTCTTTTACTAATACAATAATACATTCAATGGAAACCAAAACCTTAAGCTGTCACTTTTGAAAAAAACCCTCATTTGGTTTCAAATATTTAAAAATTTTCCTACATTTGAAAAATAACATGAACACCATTCCACCTTTATATATAAAAGATTTTACACAACCAAATCCAAGGTATGTAAGGTTAAATGAGAAAAAACTAATAAAAACCAACCAAATAAGGTTACAAATAACATCAATAAAAGGATGTAATTAAAATTACATCATCAATCATAATTCACAATGGGATCAATGCATTAATAAATTCAATAAAATAAAAGAAACACAGTTTACAACATGTATAGAAAAGTCACAACATATGGAAAATATCTGGATTCAACACTACAGGTACATACATGACATCCCAAGACATAACCAATGGTGGACCTAAATGACTGGAACAAAATCAGCCAAACATCTTTCATCTGAATCTCTCTCAAATATCCTCATCGGTGACATCCCACTGGATATAATGTGACTCTAAACTAGGGGTGTATATCTAGTGTGTAATTTCAAATAGTCGTATCAGCATCCCATTACTTCCCACCTAGTAACCATGGTCTCCTCTTGGAATAATAAATAGAGGTGGGATACGAAAAAACCTTTTCATCACATGAAAATAACAAAGACCCAGATAATAAAACCAGAACAATATCCTTCCCACCTATAACCTTCCTTTTAATGAGACCCGACCCAAAAAACACCATTAATCACATTAAAAATTCTTTCACATAGATTAAATAAAAATCATCAGTAATATAAGGGTTTCAAGAAGGGAACAACCACATCACTTCATAAAGAACCAATAGAGAATTAAATTTTCATATATAACAAATAACATTTTAAATTCCTTTTCTTAAATATTTGGAATATACATAAAGTTTCAAAGGGATTTGTAGTCATAAAAAATCACAACCAATAATCCCATGGTATCTCCATTTCATTTTATAAAACCACACCACTTTAAAAAAAAATTAAAACCATTTGAACACATTATGGGTACCCATTACAAAAGACAAATTTTGATTACATTACAACAAAAAATTAAAATAAAAAAATAGAATGAAAATTTTAAATTTATGAATCCTAAATAATGTATAAATTACCCATTTTCAAAAAATCCCCATTTAAATTAATAATTCAACCCATTTTGGAAATGATTTTTTTAGAAAAAAAATAGATAACTAAACCAAGATAACCTAAAACATCATTATATATGTTAGGCATGAATTTAAAATAAAAATAATCAATTTAAATTTTATATAAAATAATATGACATCGAAAAACCTACCTTATGTCATGGAAAATTGTTTCTTTCAATGAAATCCACCAGAAAGGGACTCCTGCGATTTCTCACAACCATTTCAAAACAAAAGACCAAAAACTAAAAACCATAAACAATAAAAAAATAAAAAAATGACCATTGGGTTAAGAGGAATCAGATTAAATGATAAAAATAAGTGGAAGAGAGGAATGGGACTAAAACATCTTAAACTGGGTGATGAACTACCAAAGAAATACTCAAAAGAAACCTTGAAGAGTTTAAAGGGAGAGGATAAACCCTTAGAGAGGCACCATAAATGAGAGGGTAAAATGGGGGAGGCATGGGTTGAAAGCCAGCAATTAATAAGATTCATAAATTGAAAAAATACCCCAAATTTGACATGTTATATTGTTCACTAACAATGTTTTTAAAATTTTGCATCTACCACTTCCCAAATCCTATAGACCTTATATGATTATCTCACACTATTTACATTAAAGTGAAATTTCCATGAGTTCTACTCAGCACCTCTACATAGTGTCCCAACTAGGTAAATTAACCACGAACCTTATAAAAAATTATAAAATACATAAAAAATAACATAGGAAACACCTAACCCAAGAGAAAAACTAACATATTACTACATAGAAAGTGACACACCAAGGTGTCACAAACACCACACCATGACATGTTTCCCCCTAGATTGTCTATTGAAACGTAGAGAAAGTGGAAAACAAAAATAACAAAAAATGAAGAAATGTGATAACCACTCCGATCATCCTATGTGGAATGGAGATCACCAGGATATTCATCCCTTCTCTTAGGAGCATCCTTGATTTTAATCTAGGTCATTGGAAAAAACTAAAATAGCAACTATGGAGTGAATGATTCTATAAAAACCAAATTTCATCATATCACAACAAAAGGAATCCCTGAGTATTACACCAAAATAATGGGAAATATACACGAAGTCCTGTAATTGGTCTCCCACCATCTATAATTTCTTAATAATGGTGAAACATTTAAATAAGATTACCCAAAAAGGGAGGTCATCTCCCAAGAAACACAATTCACTAACCAAGAAAACCTTATCAAAACACCTCAAAAAAAAATCCTCATAAACCACCAAAATGTCAGTAGAACTAAATATGATCCCATTTAAAAAAAAATAAGTGAATAGATATAGAACATTGGTCTCGCAACCATTTAGAGTTAATCTAAAATGGTTGTTCGACCAAGAACATTCTCCAAAAAAAAGAGAACAACCATTAGAAAAATATTTTCCAAAATCTCCCCAGGGAATACAAGAAGATCCACCCAAAATAGGTAACTAAACTGAGGCCATACAAAGAACACTAGAGCAGAAATTCTGAATAAATCACAAATTAGATCACAAAATCTCAAGGCAACTGATTTACCCAGAAATTAAAAAATAGAAAACACGACTCATTTAGAAATTTTGAGGATCTAATCTAAGGGTCAAAAATCATATATGAGGATGTTCATATATAATTTACTATGACACTATATAATGGTAATTCTGATGGATACATATATAATTATGGCATCCACAACCCAAATAGAAACAAAACTATACCTAATGTATCCAGGAATGTACCATAGGTCATTCCAATGTCCAGAAATCTAAAAATAAATCACCAATAGTCAATGAAAAATTAATGAGGAGTAAAAATATATATGCATATAAAAATTGGTTCAAACAACCTTTTATCCATTATAAACAAGGGAACAAGATAGAAAAAAAATGGGATAAGAACTAATCCAAAAAGAAATAATTATAAAATAGGATGCTTCAAGAAAATATGTATTTATCCACACTGAAATGGAGGAAACAACACATATTGTGGACTAGAAACAATGTAGGGCCATGATTTATTCTTACAATACCTTAAAAAACAATGAATGTGACCAATATGGTCACACAAATAGCAGGAATTTGGTTCCATTGGATAAAAATATCAAATGTTGTTGGACTTTTCACTATGGAAATAAAAAACAATATTTATCATTACTAAAATAGGACTGGTAGGTTGTGAGGAAATGTTTTAATATCCATCAACATCATGTTCCCCTTATCACCCTTCAAAATATACCTACAAGCTCTAACTTTATATGAATAGTCTCCCCACATAGGTTTACTTGCTAAGATTTCATCAATGAATATAGCCTTGTAAAAAACTTCCTCAATGGTAGCCATGGAAAAATGAATAATTGAAAATATAGTTTTGGAAGAAGGTATCTTGAAAAGAGACTAATATTATTTTCATTATTAGTCAGCAACCCAATAGTGAAAGGGACAAAGCCATAAAATCTTTCAATAATGTTTCACTGACAAATTATCATGGAGGATACCCGAAAACATCATCACCTTCTCAATTCTAGCATCTTTAGGATAGAGCCACTAAATGAAGGAAGCCATGAAATATCCCTATGAGAGATCTCTAAATGGTTGGGCATGAAAATTAACCCTCCACCACTCCAAGACCAAACATTAGAACAAAGGAATAATTCACCGCACCCTATAGGTATTAAGAGTTCATTGTAAGTCAAAAATATCTTCAAAATTTTCTAGCCACTCAACCACCTCATGGGATCCCTGTTAAAAAAATAATGGTGGTTATTCATTCTAAAATTCACATGAATAGTCCACGATTTGAGAAGAACATGGAACTTTTACTCTAGTAAGAATCTGGGAAGACATAGAGTTTGGAATAAAATCTCCTTGATCACAAGGGAACCTACCCATGAAATTATGAATTTCTTTTTTACTTCACATGTGTCTCATTATAAACATTATAATAAATATACCCAATCAGAACACCTTTAATATATATCAACATAAGGAGAAAAAATTAAAGAATCCCCAATAATACCAAATCACCTAAATATTATTCTAAATAGAAGAAAATTTAATATAACCCAAGAATGATCAATGTCCCCATTCAAAATCATTGGAAACATTTCATTACACTAACCCAAATCATTTTTAAATGGTAAAAACCCAAAAATAACTTTTATAATTATTCAAAAAATTTCATAAAACACCCCAACTTATCTAAAACACTTCAAGCATTCCATTTTTGAGGAACCTAAGAAACCATAATAAAACAAACAAACCGACAAAAAATTTATAGATATCCAAAAGTTTTTTACCCAAGAAACTATTGAAATTAAAATAATGTTTTCAATGAAAAGATTCCAAAATAAAAAAAAATTGGTTTTAAACATCTTCCAAAATATGAAATTTTTTAATTAAATATCCATAAAAAATCAACCGAACAAAAGAAATGAAACCCAAAAAATGTAGGGAAAATGAAAAAATATCATAATATTATTTACTATGAATTTTTTGGATGAATAGTGTATGAGACTATGTTCCAATCATGTGATTTCCACATGATGTTTTCTAGAGTGGGTTACATTGGTTTAATATGATTTGATAGACTGTGCACCCCATGATTACTTCTACATTGACCCACAACTGAGGATTTTTCCAAAGAGGCATCTTAAGACATTCCCCGAACTCCAAATACTAGCAATAAAAATATAAATAAATAGAAAATGAATTACTGAAACGCTAAAAATGAATGAGAAGTTCCAACCACCAATGGAAGCGTGAGATCTATCACACAAAATTGCAGATCAAGCACTTTCGTAGACCTACCACCAATTTCCTTACAGACCTACCTCCTTTGAACCACTGACCCAAAAACCAAATTATGGTTAGCCAAAAAAACATATGGCCCTTTCAATTACATAAATAATTTGATACCATTTTGTAATGAACCTACCTAATCATCCATATAAACCTATATCGGATCCATCCCGCCACATATCCTAGGGGAATCTTAGATCCCCTTGGGTTTATGGCAAGCATGAAAGGTATCAAGCATAACCATTTGGGATGGATTCACCATCCATAAGTCAATATAAACATCCGAACAGTTCTCAAACATAAAGAATGAAGTATTCATGAAAAGGATAACTCAATATATAACCAAACAATATAGAGTTATAACAGTACAATAGAAGTAAAAAAATAGATGACCAATGAGGAAAAAAACAAAATGGATCCAACTGGGTTAATAAAACAGATTATTTGTTCACTATATCTATGTGACTCACAAGTCACCATCATGATCTTGAAAAGCACCCACTTCCCCAGGAAGATGACATCAATCCAAACTTGAAGGCACTATCTAAATAAACATACATTAGAAATGAAGATGACATTCCCACCTACATGAGTATGTTGGTTGTGAACCATAGCCAACAAAATACCACTAAGTGTATATTTTAATTCATTTAAAAAAGAAAAAAATTATACTATTCAGAAAATGTGGCAAGGTAATGTGGGTTTGGTTTTTATTTTAAAACATAAGACGAAAACAATTATGAATCACACATTACCTAAAAAGTGTATCATTTTTAAAACACTTTAAAAAGGATAGATCTATTCCCAAAACAATAACACATTGAATGGAAACAAAAAAATTAAATTTAAATTATCTCACAATTGAAAACAATGCTACACATGGTTTAAAATATTTCAATAGTTCAAAATAAAGAAAAAATCCTTCCAAATCATTCCAAATTTTTCTATAAAATATTCTAAACACCTAAGTCAATTGTAATAATTTAAAAAATGGAAGAAATAAAAAAAATCAACCATAAAATGTTATAAATAAAATCATTAAAAGGATGGAGGAGAACTAATCAAATTTAACACAAAACCACAAAGGTATGAAAACATTAATAAATTAAGTCTAATAAAACAAACCAATATTCAATTATATATTAAAAAAAATAAAATACATATGTTGAGGTGACAGAATATGTACTAATGATACAACAAAAGTCCTAACCAAAGGTGGACTAAAAATTCCATCATTAACACCACCCCACATTCATCATATGAATCACTCTCAACGTGTCTCATCAGTGACACACTAGCTAGAGTGTGACTCTAAACATTAGGTGACTAGATAGTAACCTCAATCAGCTTAATTCACAAAAAATCCCAAATAATAAGTAGATGTGGTCCATGAAAAAACTATGTCATCATACGATAATAAAAAAATCCAGATGGGATAACACCAAAATCTTCTGATTCCGACATATGACCTTGATTTTAATGAACCTAACCCATGTGAAAATCCGGAATAAATTCAAAAATAGTCATCACCTAGATAAAAAAACATAATCAATAAACAAGGGATCTCAGTAAGGGAATAAGCACATCACATCATAAATTTCCATCCAAGACATCACTTTTCATATATAACAATGAAATTTGGAATTCCATTTTTAGAATAATTTGAATGTACACATAATACAAAATTGAATCTCATAATCAAAAAAAATCCTATCCAGAAATCCATGGGAAACCCCATTTTATTTTGAGAAAACCACATAACATATTTTAAAGTAGGAAACATTTTGAAAACAATAAGGGGAATACAATAAAAAACATCACTTGGATTAAAACCAAAAACCACATTAATTTCATAATGAAAGCCCTAATTTTCATTTAATAAAAAATCATTATTGTATAATATACACATTTAAAAAAAGAATTAATTAACACTGGAATTTAACCCATTATACAAAAAAAACAAATAGATTTTAATAAAAACATTAACCAAAAACCTAGATTACCCACAAAATCATTACATAGGTTATAAATTAATTTAAATCAACAATAATCAATAAAAATATTAAATAAAATCATATGAAATAGAAAACACCTACCTCAATTGGTGGAACATTATTGCCACTGATGAAATCCACTATAAAGGCACTCCTACTATAGATAGCAACCATTTCAAAACAAAAACCTCAAAACCCAATAAATGTTACTAATAAATACTTCTAATCAATAATTCATGGGTAAGAGGAGTTGGATAATAAAAGATAAATAGTATTAAGAGGGTATAGGGGATCACACCTCTTGAACCGAGTGAAGAACCACTGAAGAAACATTTAAAATCCACCAAGGGGATATTGAATGTAGATAATAACTCATTGGATAAGTTATAATTATTAGAGGATCAAATGGGGTGGTGTATATGGGAATTTCATACATTAAAAGAGTTCAAAACACCAAATACCGTAACCTAGGAAGGCTACATGGTTATCTCACATGTTTTACAAAATGTACATAGACTATGTTTTGACTAATTTATAAAACCTCGTACCTCACTCCGTTATCTCACATAATTTCTTTAACAATGCACAGACCATGTTCTCCCATCTTCCCCTCTGTATTGTGGGTATGGTTTCCCCCAAATGTTATCCAAATCATTCCCCTTAAACATGTGTCCTTTTAAAATCCTCCAAAACATAATAAAGAAAATAAAATCGGGACACCCTAGATAAAAGGTAAAATAGACACTAGATTAATACAAATAAAGGTAAACCCCATGGGGTAATGTTGACCATATAATAAAATTAGTTGTAAATGGCTAGATCACTACATTATGTCTAGATCACTACATTATGTTGCATAAAGACTCATTCTATCAAGGAATATTGTTTCTAGAGGGAAAAAATATATTCTTCATGAGTAGAAATAAATTTTTAAAAATTGATAGGGGGTAAATCATAAAGAGATCCTGACATTTTAGAGCTTCATGTAAAGGATATTTTGGGTTAAGATTCAACTCTCTTCCAAGTTCCTCACATTGAATTAATTATTAAAATCCAAAATATTCCCATATTGTGATTTGTTTGTATCATGGAAGATGAATTTAAAGGAAAGCATGAAATAAATCCATCCATTATGGAAATTGACAACTGATTTTCATCTCACAATGTAATTAGTCTAAAAAAAGTGACAAAATTCTCAGACTTTTTCTGAAGAATGAAATTGTTATGTTGAATCTATGAAAGATTTCCATGAGTAAGATCCATTAAAATGAGTCAATACATTAAATAATAACCATATTATACTTAATCTATGATTTTTTACACCATTAAATCAAAATAAAGTATAAAGTATGGTTTTCAATTAAAATTATAGTTTTATTTTTATTTAGAAAGTTTCTTTTGGGTGTGTTATTATAAAAAAATTGGGTAAAAAATAGACATAACATGTGTTTATAACCTATGATTGAGCATTCCAAATAATTCCTTAAAAATATTTGGATATGATCAAATAAGTAGGTTTTAAAATTGGTGTCAAATTTTTGTTTGAATATTGAAAAACATTTTGTCAAAATTGACCACTATTGTTTTATAAAGTAGGATAACCCATGTAGACATAGTGTTTTTTAGTTTATTGAACATTTCTAAGAGCAACTATGGTGTTACCATTCTCTTATGGAATGAACAAGTAATTGTTAATGTGAATGAACAAAATGGTGTAATATCTTTCAAAATTTTATAAGTGTTACTTGGTGATGAGAATTCCCTCTCTTGTAACCTAGAGTGTTAAAATGGTGGAGAATAACATACCACTATTTTCCATTATTATCTATTTGAAGGAGAAAAATTATATTTATTATTTGATTAAATTTTGGATTAATAACAAATCTATAGATGGTATTTAGGTTCCATGTGGGTTGATGATGTAATTACTATTAATTATGTCTTTTTCAATATTTTTCTCAATGTAATTCTGAAAAGGTTGATTCATGGGAGATAGATTGTGTTTTTCACCCAAAGTAATTGAATATTAAACCATAATAAATTGAAAAGGGAGTGTTTACCTAGAATAGTTTTCTATAAAGATTCATGTAGGAAGACCTAAAACAGGACATTTATTGAGCCACCCATCAAGTAAAAGAAAAATAGTTTAGTGTCTGAAGTTTTTCCTAAAATTTTATGAATGTATGATCTGTGAATAAATGTAATATGTTAAATTGCATGTGTTAGAAATTTGTTATAATCTATATGAAAAATGGTTATAATAGGCTAATTGTTTTTGGAAGAAGTTGGATGAGTTGAGGAGAATGAATATTTATGTTAAAAAGCTTAAGGATACTAAAAAATGTAAGATATTAAACATTTATGTTGAATTTAGATATTAAGAATGTGTCTTGGACATTAATGCTTGGATATATGATAAAATACAATATGTTCAATATTTAAATGATAAAAAATTCATTATAAATAGGCTATAACCATTTGAAATTATTTTAATTATTATTTGAATTAGTTTGAGTAGTTATGAGGTGTTTTTATGTGGTCTATATGCCCATGTTTTTTGTTGAAGTAATCTTGAATCCACAAAAAAACTCATTAATTCTAAATGAAACATGGAAAACACCAATGTACCCCCATTAGGGTTTCCACAAATTGTGATTCACATAACGGGATCTGATAACATGATATTTGGATCATCATAAGGGGGACAATGTTGGAGAATCACATAAGTTGATCAAACGCCAAGTATATAGACGAACATTAGGGTATTAACTCCATGTAAGGGGATGTATGTCACTTATGAAGAATCATGTAATAGTTATTGGTAAAGTAATTGGATCTATATCGATGAAAGGGGATCCACATAGGGGCATTTATCCTCACATACTGTATGTAAAATACAAATATTTCTAGAACTAAAATTATGAATAAGAAATAAAATTGTATGATTAAATTTTTATAAAAATTAAAAATATCAAAAACTGTGTGTGATTCATGTGAGTTTTTATGAGAATATGGTCTTTATATTTGGGGAGAAATATCAAAGTAATTAAATATTTTATGTACTATTTGTATTCAAAAAATAGAGAATCCAGAATTTATACTCTGAATGAAAAAATGAATTAGAATAATGACTGATCTGTTATACAATGTTAAAAATATCATGAATATTAATCAATAAATGATTGAATCTTGAGATGATAAAGAGGAACTTATATGTATGGTTGATAGTTTACCTTCATCTAAAATGAGAGATTCCTGATTCGATAAAATCTAGAAATAAAAATAGTTGATGAAATTGTTTTTATTATGTAATTTAAATATGAAATATTGTTTTTTATTCAGGAAACATAATAAGATGAGTGTAATAAGTTGATACTAATGCTTACATACTCAAGATGAGGTCTATTATATTAATTTTTTGATGTCACAAATCATAAAGGGAATGATCCATTCTACCAATTGTGTTGATTTATTTTTATATAGAACTAAATAATGATTTTATTGTGGATACAGTGGTTATGTTTTGTAGTTGAAAAAATGAAATCCTTATAGAGAATAAATGAATATTCCATTCACCTAAGATAAAATTAGGAGAATGAAATGGAATGGTATTTTTTAAACCATGGTATAGAGATTCAGTCCACATGAAATATATTTATATGTGTGTATAAAATATTTTTTGGAACCAATAGTGGTTGTTTTATTACAATGAAAATAATTGGGGAAATAAAAAGTTTCCACATTTTTCAATTTTTAGACATTGAAAATAAAAGGATAATTTAATTTATCTCAATCAGAATGTGATAATATCCAGAAAGAAATAATAATGAGAATAAGTAGGTTTATCTCTTTTTGAGCATGTGGTAGTGGTGTGAGTGTGTGGGAGGATGTAATAGAACTCATGAAGAATAATAAAATGTCATTGAGCTAGTGATGTAGAAAAAAATCATCAATGTATCAATGTAGTAGTATAAGAAGATGACAATGAATGATAAGGATGATTCCTAAAAAATACCTTTCTAGAATCAATGTTATATAAGCATGAGAAGAAGAAGATTGATAAGACATGATTCAAGTCCAATGGGTATGATATCTATATAGTATCAATTGGTTATGGAGTTCATTGGAAGATATGGCTGAGTGTGCTCATCATAAAATTTATGAAAAAGAATAGAAGCTGTGTATAATAAAAGAGATTAAGTAGCATGGTTCTTTCTTGAAGATAAGAAGGTGTTCAAAGAATATGCGATTGAGTAGGAATATATATTTCTTGGATATACTATTTTTTTTTGAAATATTGACTATTTAATTCAAAGAAGATAAATTATTCTAGGAAAAACTAGTGTAGTTCCTATGTAATGTGTAGTATCATAGAACACCCTGAGAGGGGAAGGGTGAATCAAGGTTTCAAAACTTCCTTCTAAAGAATAAAAATTTGTTCCCACATTGGTAGGAACCAATTAAACCTTTTTGTTGGAATCGTGCAGTAATTAAACACTCACATGAAGTGAGAAAACACAACAGTTTTGTATGGTTCACTACAATGTGCTAGTCTAAGGATTATTTGATGACTGTGAAATAGTAATAACTAAATAAACTATGCTTCACCACTTATTTATAATATAGAATTCCAGACACAATCACCCTTTTCCAAGAACACCACCTTTATATAAATTTTAAGCATAGAACAATATCTTCCTTGTAACACTTCCATTTACCCCTAGATCACTTCAATGGGAATAATCTTGCTCAATCTGAAATCAAGAAGGAAAATTAAATAAATTTTTCATTTAAGTATATTTCATTGATTATCATGAGACACTAGTTTCACCATAGTCTTGAAATGATTCACTTTAATGAACTTATTAAACAAACCATATTTTCAAAATCCTATATGATATAAAACTCAAGAATCTATATGCAACACCTATTCTTACACACAGCTTATTTATTTTTCATTCAAGATTAATTTCACCAAAATTCTATCTTTTTCACAATTGGACCATGAATTTCACTTTGTCTTGATAGAAATAAGGAACAATTTGTGTGTAATTTTTACTGTATGTGACTCTTTTGTGTGAGACTCATTAGTGCGGTAGAGACACTAGATCTTCATAGGAAAAGTTACCCTGAATGAGGGTGTGGGTGGCCACCTATTTATAGAAACGGATGCATATATTTGTATGTTCCATTCACACCATCAACCAAATTCACAATATGAAGAAGCTACTTGATTTATATTACATTCAAATGTATAATTATGTGAATGGTCACCAGTGTAAGATGATGCACTTGGTTTTAGGATGGTCCTAGACTAGCCTGTTGTAGTTTTATAATAATATTAATTAGGGATAATCCATGAGTAGGTAAAAGTCAAATCATAGTAAGGAGAAATTTTCTCAGAATGATGTTAGACCTTATAGCATAAAATTTTTCACACTTTACTTATTTCATTTATTACGTGAATTCTATAAGAATATGATAAAATAAACAAATGCATTACTATATTAACTTGAAATAAGAGATTAAATATCAAAGGGGGATGAATACAATAAGGGTTCTTTGTAATTTAGAAAATATTTAGCATTAACTAATCCCCCCAATATTAGGTATCACTAAAAGTCCCTTTTCACTTCCTAATTGGTAATAATATCTATTTGTTTCATATATTTTTGTATAATATTGTAAGTTTATAATGAGTAGCATTGTATTTTAGAGTAAACCTTCATGCTTTCTACATTGATAAAAGATCTATTATACTAATAGATAAATAAATAATTGTGAATTTAACTAAGTAAATTTATACCATCCTCTATAAAGTTCTTTGAATTTATTTTTTATAAGGGGGAGAGAGATAAAAATAAATAATATATATTGAAATTCATATTCTATATTGGGCATTGATAAAATAAAAATATAGGGGGATTGTTGAACCAACTTTGTATTGTGTTGTATTTTTTTCAATAAAGATTGAGGTTGGACGTATGATTTCCATATGAGTTCAAGAAACGTTTCTAATAGAGATGATAAAAGTAGTATGATTCTATTTTTCCTGGAAAATGATATGTTATGTGAATCCATTGTGTTTTATATTAGTGATCCATTCATAGGGAAAATATGTTATTTGAAAATCTATTTGATATTTATTTTATAAATAAAATCCATATTATAGCATTTGAATAATTTGAAGTTATTGGAGTTCCCTAGATTTTATAGATTGATAAAAATTACCATTATTGGAAAATATGGAAAAATATTGTGATGTTCCATCCCTACGTTTATATGGCTTGGAAATCAACTTAGATGAAGTTGGTAGAATTTAGACAAGGTAATGGAATAATATTGGAATAATATATGGATTATTTATTTGCTATATTATACATTGGAACTATACCACTACTGATTAAGGCTGAATTGATGTTATTCCAAATTAATTTCATGTTTATTATAATGGTAGAATATGGTTTGAATCACATTGAAAATGGTTGTGGAATACCTTGAATTCAACTATAATTAGTCTACGTGCACATTTTTTAGTGTCATTTACCCTTATGGGGAGACTTTTGATTAAAATAAAAAAATGAAAAGATACAACTGAATTTCACCAAGGTCATTTCAAGTTCATTAATATTCAGTTTGAATTATATAAGGGTCATAGAAATTTCAAAAAAATCATCATTGGTCCACCTTTATTTTACAAAGGTCATCACTATGAAGCGTAAGTATAATCTTGCCCAAATGAAATATCCAATTTCAATTTTTAAGAGTCATATTCATTTGTAAGGATCACAACTAATAATGATGATGAAAATATTTAAAATCCCTAGGAGTCATATAGGCGTGTAGGAAAAACATACTCTCACATTAAAGTGATCAAGTGAAATTGTTAGAGTCATTGTTTTTTCTTGTTAACATGTAAATGAGGTAAGGGAATGATGTTACTTGAGATGCATAATATATTTAACATTTTACAAAAAATGATTTCTATAGAACAAAAATAAAATGGAAAAGTAAACACACATAAGCCAGTTATGTAATAAATTTGGAGGAATACACGTCATCTTCTCTTGAAGTGGAAGAATAAAAAATTGAAATGGGAAAGATCATCCACACTATATCTGTAATCTTAATATCTTACTAATATTATATAAGTTTTAATTATTAATGGAGTTCAAGTTGTCAGTTATATTATAATATTTTTGGACTTTGAAATGGGATGCTTTTTTATTGATATTAATGATTAAACATTAGTATTATTTGATTTATTACCTATGATTCAAGAAAATATTAAAGGAAGAATCTATTTGGATGGAATTTATATTGAAATGAGTTTGCAAATGAAGAGTCACATCATGAGAAGTGTTCCATCCCAAAGTATTTGATGAAGTTGAAAAATTATGGGAGATATTTGTGGTGAAATTGAACGTTCCATGAACATAATAATATTCCAAAATCTCTTCATGTATTTAAAATGTTTTAAAAACAAGAATGTTTTTAGGAGGTTTAATGAAACTTGGGAATGTGAGAATATTTGTGGATATCATGTGGAATTTATATTCTATGTCATCAAGTGGATTTACTAAAATGATATTTTTGATTAATTTTAATTTTATTGAAGTATGAAAATAATGAATAATTAAAGGTAAAATAAATTAAAAAAATAATGGGTATAATGTTTTTTGAATATATAAGTGCAAAAAAATAAAATAATAATGGGAGATCAATGCTGTTATTATTCGAAATATTTTGGAAATAGAAGGTATAAACTCTAAGAATATTAAAATCCTGTAAATTCTTTATGTTTATGATTAGAGAAGACCCATAATTTATATGAAAGAACATTATGAACATTGAAGAATAATTATAAGAAGAGAGGAGAAATTCTATCATGCACACATCTAGAAATTATATATCAATAAAAAGAACAATAAATATAGACCTATAATATCCTTAATCTATTTTAGTGTACGGGTAATAGAGTGGAAAATATTTTATGATATAATTGTTCACCAACACTAACTCACCCCTAAATGAATAGATAAAATCATGAGTAATCCTAATAGTATACCATATTCATAAAATGGTCTCCAATAAGTATCCTATAATTATCTATATCTGATAGTTTAGTGAGATGGAAGAGTGATTTTTTCCCTGAAAATCTATAGATCATGAGTTTCACACATCCACTCACACAAACCCCTTAGTGAAACTCAAAACATAAATACATCTATATTAGACACATAAATCAGATAGAAAAGGATAATTTTGGACATGTTCCTTATGTAGGTTACTAATATGGGACTTGAAATGAGTTCTATATATGAATAAGTTTTAATTTCATACTAAAACACCAGGAAAAAAATATCTAATGATCAAGGGACTCTTGTAGTATATAAAATATTATTGGACCTCAAAAAAGGATCACCTTAGAATGAATCCAACCTAAAATTGTAATCCTATTGAATTAAAGAAACCCTAACTCTCACACAACATGATTATAATCTTTAGGTAACATGTAAATAAATGGTGATATTAAAGGGTTCCACATTTACAATCCAAAATAATAATTCAATGGTGTGAAACCTTTTAACATTTGTAAAATTACACTTTACAATGATATAGTGACCCTAAATGAGATCACTAATTCCCTTTTCCGTCACCTATGAACAAAGGTGAATTTTGGGTTTCCTTTGGCAAGGGTATCTACCTCCCTCACATTCATCTATGAGACCAGAAACTCTTATATTATTTTTCCTAAACCGATCATATATTATATTTTTAAATCATTTAATAGGTTACTAACCACCACTTTTTAATTGATCAATAAATCATTTTGAGACATTTCTATATATATCCAAATTTTCTTACATCGTCTTAATGCTCTTTCATATCATGGAAGAAATATTGAATATTATAGAAAGTCTATTGAATTGGGTACTTTTCTTGGAATAATCCAAACACATTTATTTTATTATAACATTTTAATCTCAAGGATTCTTCAGTGTAAGTATTAAACCAATTTTTCCAGTGTCAATATCATACATGTCTTGTATTCCTTCTTTTAATAGTTCTCTATATATAAATATACATTCTAAGGGTTTACTTACTGGAATATGTACTCCCACCTGTGATTCGTTATAGGATTTATACCTTCTAGGATTCTTTGTTAGTGTAAAATCCAGTACATTTGGAAAACAAACATCTAGTATTTCTTAATCAAGGACTTCCCACACGTAACTCTAAAATTTTTACCTTCAATAGTCATTGTTTTCATAGTGATTTTAGTTATATGAAGTTAAAATATACGATAGGGGTCATAATTATAAGGCTTTAAACTATTTTATAATGGTTTTAAAAGTATAACCTTGAACTAATTTATAGTGGTCCTAATTGTATGATTATACTCTAGAGGAAATTAAACCTCACCACATGACATAAAAATGTGCGACACATACTACTCATATAAAATTAATTAATATGTTTTTCTCACTTTCTGAACTATTAATTGAAAGAGTTATTTTTAAAGGATGTATGCCACACCATGTCCTATGAATATAAAATATGATATCATACTATGTGGGTTTTTTTCCTCAATAGCTGAAATACAGAAAGCAAAATGTGGGCCCAATTCCAAAACCATGTAACTATTTTCCCCTTCGTTACTAAATAATACTTCATGGAAAGAAATAAAATAGTAAAAAATTATTAGGTTTTTTGGGGAACTTTAAACCTCAGTGTAATCCTTATTCAAAATTCCTAGATAGGAAAAAACTCTATTGAAATCCTCAATTATTCCTTGTGGACCATAAATCCCAACACAAACACCTTCCCAAATGATACTAAAATCCAATGTAATAATTATATATTCTTAGGGGAAATTAATACCTATGGAAATATAGATCCCTTTCTTGGATAGAACAAAACTGCATTATAGTCCCTGAAACTTTTGTGGGGACCTTAAACCATAGCTTACTCTTAACTATAGCATAATACTTAATTGTACCTCGGGGCCCAAAAATCATTATGTTGACCCAATTACCCTTCCTGGGTGAAGATAAAATCTGGAATAATCCTTATGTATTCCATAGGGACCTTAATCCCTAGTTTGCACAAAATATTTCTTACCATATAGAAATAAAAAGTAGTAATATTTTTATGTATTATGAGGGTACTTTAAATTCCAATGTAAATCCAATTTTCCTTCCAAGATTATACAAAACTACGACATAATCCTTAAGTCTCCCTATAGTAAATTAAACACCATCCAAATCCTAATTAGACATAATATATATAATTAAACTCCAGTGTAAACCTAATGTATTCTTAGCATAGATTAAATTCAAGAGAAAGCCCAATTCACATTCCTTGATGACACTAAACTCTAACATAATAATTCTGTCTTCCTATGGACTTTTCCAAGTATATACATAACTTTACATCCAAGATTCTAGAAATCTCCAACATAATATCTATTTTGTCAAAGGTTACCATAAACCAAAGCATAAACCTAATTTACCATCATATATAACATTACATGTGAGTGTAGTCTATAAGTATTCTTGGGGGACCATCAACCCCATCTTAAACCAATTTCATATATGTGGATATCACTAAAATCTTTAATAATCATTATTTTTTCCCTGGGGAACTTAAAACCCTAATATAACCAAATATTATTTTTTGATGATACTAAACTTCAATATGAACCTTATGCTTTCATAGGGGATCATAAACACTAGAGTAAACCTAATAAACCTTTGGAGATTGTAATAATAATTAGTGTAACTTACAAACTCTCTTGTGATTTTACAATAATAAAATCTGCATTGGCACAATGAGTGAATATTATAAACCCTTTCCTTATATGTCATCTATCATTAAATCATTGACTAACCCTCTTGACACATTATTCAATGCTATTAAATGTCATATTTTCTTCCTAAGTGACATAAAAATATATCATATTCCAAAAAAATATCATAATAAGAATGATATGCCTAATAAAATAAACACATGATGATATAGTTGAATGTGTTATCCATTAAAATGATCAAAATTAACCAATCCCTTTCATCATAGTTATTTTTCCCATTGTAGTGTTAAGAAATATAAAACAATTTGTTATTGTTATTAGGTAGGATTTCAAGAACATGAAATAAATCCACGACGGTCCCAAAAAAGTAAATAAACTTTTTTTATGGTATGAGGATACCTCCCATCCTCTATGTTATAGTATATACACCCCAATATGCCCAGTGATTTTAACTTCCTTCCACATACAAATGATAAGGTTGATAAAAATAGATGAGGGGTGGAAACACCTTTAAAATTATGTACTTGATATCAACAACATCAACAATAAATTATATTTACTAACCATTTATATCTATATTAAAATAAGACTAAATGGGGTTCTTATTTTTGATGACCCACTAAATCAAAAACTTCTTACATGGATAGACACTATAATGCTAAAACTCCAAAAATGCATGGGGGTAATTTAATGGTTTTTAATGAATTTATGACTCATAGATACCACGAAACCATCCTTTATTTATATTACACTATGTATACAATAAATTCCTCACCACTCTGATATCAACACTCATTATGACCAAACCTTCAACTAAACCCTGATATGGTCAATGTGTTGGTGTAGGGATTTATATAGGATAGAGTAATCACGAAATATATTGTATTTGAGGAGGAATGTGTGGGGATGTTCTTCCCATGATAAGGTAAATTCATAGAACCAATGGAAATAAGGTTAACAACTTCATAACATTTAACCATTTTAGGAAGCTATCTACTAAACATGATGAAATGTACATTCATTATATTGAGAAGGAAAATCAGTAAATTACCGAAATATAAGAATAAAAAAATAGATTCTTATAAGGATCTCTCCCACTGTAAACATTATTTTCTCTGTCATATAATAACATTTAATACGACATTGGTAATTTATGAACCCGATGTCGAATCCCTTAACAATTAATGCTATTTACTAACCATTTATATCTACCTGTGATGCTGATATAATGTGGATATTTTTTTTTATGATCCACAAAATCCAAAAAAATTTATATGATGAAATATGCCTTCATTATGTCAATATGGAAAATGAAGACACTATATACCACTCATTAGAAACTAAAGAGTTTTTTATAAGTATCCATCCAATTGGAAACATCATTGTCTTCATAAATGAACAACAGAAACTACCCCATTTTTCATTTATGTAACAACTGGGCCCTACCAAAAACACAAACACCCTGCCTTAACCTGGTCATCAGGTCCTAGCCTACCATGCACCGCTTGTGGCCCCATAGACACTTGGATCTTTTCCCATATCCCACCTAGGTGCCCTAATGGATCATCAAACTCAAAAATGTACCCTCGGACAATACCTATTCATTCAGTTCTCTTTTTCCTCACCCACACATTCTAATAAATGTCCTAGGAGGTCACCCATCCGGATCACTAATCCAAGAAAATCATGTTTAACTGTGGAGTCCTAAAAAATCCTGGATCCTGATATAAATGATAAACTTGTTGAAAGGAGTCCTAAAATTTACATTTTGTCACTATAAGAATTTGGGGTGTTACATTAACCACCCCAATTTACTGCACTAGATCCTTATAGAGTACCCTACATATCAAGTTAGGAAGTGCCACCACTCATCTGGTTGGGCTCCTCCTCCGATACCAATGTAAGAACTGAGACCCACTCACATCACAAGAAACACACCCTAACATGGACATCAATTCATGGCCCACAATTCCCAAAAATTTCCCCGCATACATTGGTTCCCCTACCTAGGGCCTGCCAACATTCTAGAATAGATCATCTGACTAAATATTTTACCCATAGACCAACACTTGTACTTTTATTGGAAATTTTCCTCACTCACACACACCCTTAGAAACCTCCCAGGAGTTCACCATTACATTTCAATAATCCAAGAAAATAATGATTATCTAAGGAGTTTTAATTAGGTAGGATCCTAGAATAAAGGTGAAAGTTGTGGACATGAGTCGTATCATTTATCTTTTTAAAATATTGAAATTACGGGGTGTAAAATTATAAAATATAGTGAACTTGACCAGGATACTCTCTCAAACTGGTACCCAACGTGAATTATCACATACCCAAAGTGAATTTTTGATCCCCAAGAAATATCAACTTGAACCTATCATCAAAGAACAAAAAAAGTTAATTATTTCTCACAAAATGAACTAATAAAATGGAATATATATGCAACATTGATAAAAAACTGAATAGATAAACGTATTCCAAAAGAAAAAGAAGAAAATGGAAATGATACAACTCAAAATCAATTAAAATATCCAAAAGTAGAAGCCAAACATCACAGATAAACTAAATTAATAAATTGACTACTCTATATGATATAGTGGGTGAAATAACCCCATCTCAAGACTAGCTACCCGAACACAATTGATAAGACCCACATTTCCAAACTATGACACCCTCATTTCCATTGCACTGAAATACAAACATTGTTCTACACAAAGCTAAAGTGGTGTATAGAGTGTGAGCTCAATGAGCTCAGTAGGATCCCATCTGACTGTTCCATATCAAGTCTTGGTACCATAATCTAAAAAATGATTAAATTCAAAAAAAAATATAGATAAATAGTTTCATAGATTTTATGAAAAAAATAAAGAAAAAAATTTATTTTACCACTTCCTGTACATTTACAATATAATAGTGGAAACAAAATTTAAAACAATTAGATATAGATCAAAGTAGAAAAATCAAATCGAGGCTTAGACCAGATATTATGTCAAATTTATGGAAGTATAGAAAAAAATAGTACAAGAAAAAAATTGAATGTAACATCACTTGAATGATCACTATAAGAAAGGATAGGTAAGACACTATTACCCTCAACATGTAAAAGTGTGCACATCATGTCCCTAGATATATGGATTGAATATAGAGAGTAAAGGAACACCCTAGAAAGTGAACCCCAAACTGTTTCTACCTAGTATATAGAACAATAGGAATATGGAGAAACGAAAGGCCTAATAATTAAATCCCACAATAGTATCAATAGATGTGTCCAATTAAAACACCTTACACCTAAGTACCTAAGTCCTCCCATGTGCTCTATTTTCCAATCCATGAATCAAAACCATGATTTGAAATCGATTTTAAAAATACACTTCATAATTCAATGAAAATAAAATTTCTTAAAAAAATTTGGGGAAACCAACCTTTTATGAAAAAACCCATTTCCACACAGACAATTGAATCTGTATATCATGCCACATCATTTACAAAAAAAAATTTATAAAATCATAGAAATACAGTTATTCCAAAATTGGATGGAGATGGAACCACCTACCTAAACATTGAGTCACACACACCTTCAATGTGATCCACAAACACAAAAGAATGAAAATTCAATTATGGAAGCCCAATAATCTATCTTCAAATCATATAATTGATTCAACAAGAAAAATAGTTAGCAAAGAGGATATATCACAACATACCTCAAAGAAACTGTCATGTCACACCAGACTAGAAAAATGTTCATCCTCTAGAGGAAGATAGGAAATTAGATCTAGAATAGAACAATAATATCATAATCACAAATCAATAAGATCCAATAATGAACCAGAATAGTGGTACCGTGATCAATAGTATTGAATAAGTTGAATTAATACTCACTGTGAGAAACACACTGCAACTACAACAAAGATCAATCATAAAATATAGTGACCTGGAAGGAGCATAGGTCTCCAAAACTACATGAGAGAGTTCTTAGGTTTAGGGGGAAGAGACCTCTAGATGAATGAATAATATATATTCCATTCAATTCCCTAAAATACAAATGTTTGAGAACTTCATGACATGTAAACCATTTTCACATCATGTAATTCAAGAAAAACGGACATTCTGAAAAAACCCAATGCCTATAGTAAAAATATTGATTTTACCATTACAAATTATGTAATATTTTCATGTTATGTAAACTTCTCATGCCCTATACTGGTTCACTACATCTTCTTGACACCCATTATGTAAAATCTCGTGTTTATTTGAACCGGGTTAAAATACGAATGTTTTAGATTTTTTTTTCTTCAGTCTATCAACGGGTCGTTCTTTCAACCGAGCTCTGGAAGATTATTCTGAGTGTTGAAAGACCTAAAGAAGTTTTTTTTGGACTTGTGTAATTACTTTATAACTTTTTCAAGTGTCCCGATGTGTCTCGGGAACACTAATTTTGGAAAAGACAACTTTCATGGATCTTCATGGGCAAAGCACAGTTGCGTTCTAACCCGTTCCCTTTACCTTGGTTGAAAAATTATTTAATTTAATTAAATAATATTATATGAGAGTATGTAATTAATTAAAATATGGGTTTAATTATAATAATAATAATTAAGTTCTTATTATTGTGGTTGTGGTTGTTTAATTAATTGAAAAATAATTAATTAAATGATGGTTGAATAAATTAGTGTGGCTTTTGGGTTCATTGAGGAATCATTTTAAATAAATGAAGAGTTTTAGAATTTTTAATTTGGGACCATTTATTGTCAAATAGAGGAATGTTCTTATAATAATAATGTTATTATTATTATGGTGTCATAATCTATTTAGCTTCTTTGAGATTTTAATTCCACGTTAAAGGAGTGTATCATTTATGAGTCTTTAAGGTGGATTTTGAGCTTTTCAAAGACACGTTTAATTAAATGAGGGGTTTCAGATTTAATGAATCATTGATATTAAATAGAGGTGTTGGGTATATCAAAGGTTTAAAAAATAATAATAATGGGATTGTTGTGATTTTAGTTTTATGAATGTAATAATAATAATTATTATGGAAATTAATTAGGGGTTATGAGTTGGAGTTTTTTTACTATTAATGATGTTACAATAAATTGGGAGTTTTAGTCATAATAAATGAAGATTAATGAAAATAATAATAATGACATGATGATGCTGATTTTTTTATTCATATTGATATGGTTATATTTAATATTATTATTATTAACTTATTTTGGTTGATTAATAATTATTAATAATAATAATAAAATATTTTGGGGGTTTGGGTTTTAAAGAAATGAATGTTTTAATAATAATAATATAAGGATATTATTATTATTTATATTATTTTAATTAATTAAATTCAAGGAAAATATAATTTAATTAATCGTGGGAGATTAATTATTTTATTTATTATTAGTCAAATAGATTTTAATTTAATGAGGAATCATTTTTTTAAATTGATATTTTGGGTTAAAAAGATTGTAATTAAATGAGGTGTTTTAATTAATTGATCATAATAATAATATAATGGTGTTTATTATTATTACTACTATTTTTATTAAACCAATTAGAGTCCTAGGTATTTTTTTATTTTTTATTTAGATGTTTAAGAAGAGGGGTGGGAGAACCCCTTTCTTTCCCCCTCCCTTTCATGCTGAAGTGCGCACAGGGTATCGCACCCCATGACGTGACCCGGTTTTCCCCCTCCTTCAAGCTCCTTCATTGGCACAAGATCCTTCCTATGGTGCAACTAAGAGGCACGCGACCCACTAGACAGCATGCGGTAGCAGCCCGCGACCCCTTCCCAGGAAAAATCACTGCAGCGTGTGACCCCCTTCCAGGTTCTTCTATGCACAACATTTTTTCCCTAACATCGTTCTTCATTTTGTCCCAATTCTAAGTGGTAAGATCTACCCTCAGGGTCACCTTCATCACTTTGGTGATTTGATTTAATATCGACATCCGTTATGGTACTGGCTCATTTTAGGGTTTTGGGATAATATCCTTTTTTTGTATTCTTCCTTCGATAGGGTATGCGGGTGGTGTATTGAGAATCATTAGTCCGTATTCCAAAAACTACCACCAAGGGAGAAGTGGTTTGGGCTGATTCATCTCATCAATGTCATTTCATAGGTAAGAATTAATACCGTTGGTTGGTTTTTCATCATCAATTTTGGAGTCCAACATTTATTTGAATCCCAGGTTTATAAATGTAGGGGCATAGGCCTTGCTGCACTGGTTTTGGGTTTTCTGTTTTTTTGGAGACTCGTTGTTTATGTAGTAGGGCGTACACAGTTGTATAAATACATATACATATAAATACATATACATATATATACATATATATATATATTAGTTTTGTTCATGTTACCATGTGTTAATTACAATTGATTGCCATCGTTTACGTAAAGTTGTTGCGTATTAAAATGATACCACCCTGAGGAAGGGTCCCAAATCCTTAACAATTTATTTAAGAATTACATCTTCTATAAATAAACTGAGAATGTGAGTTTCCTTGATTATGCTATGTCGATGCATGCCACTTTTGATGTTATTAATTAATCCTTCCCACTTGAGATTAATGAGGCCTTGAACATGTGTTGATTTTAAGAAAGTTTTTCTAATATGGTGAAAGTGATATGATTAAAAAGTTAAATGATTTGCATGGTCAGAATGGGTAATATGTTAATTAATTGTTGAATTAATTATCAAGTCCTGAGTTGTAATAAAATTTTTTATTTTACTAATTATTGAGAATATGGAATATTTGATGTGTTCAGAATATATATTGGAAGCTGGTAATAATTAATGGATGGATTAATTATTACATGGTAAATGGTAATGGTTAACTAATTGATGATTGGTTAAATATATAAGCTTTAATTAATTAAATCATTTTTGAATTATTTAATTTGCATGAATTAAATTAAGATTGTGAATTGATTGTTTGTTAAGACTGTTGGCCAAGGGCATCGTTTGATTCATATTATTTTTTCAATGCCTTAAGTTGTCTTGGGTAGATTTGTTAAAAAATATGATATGCTGTGTGGCATGGTTGCTAAATATCTTGACTTTGTTCATCATTTTTTGAGATGATTATAACATGCACGTAAATTTTTAAAGTCCTGAACGAATCACTAATTGAGTAGATTGGTTCAAACATGTTAAATAATTTAGATAATTAAATGATGAATTAATTATTTAGTTGGCTTGGTAAGAATAATTAATTGTGAATTAATTATATATTATTGAGAGGTAGAATGTTTAATTAATTTTTGACTTATTTGATCGGCTAGTTATGTTGTTAATTAGTTGTTGGTTTAATTAATGGTTTGGATTAATTAATTTATGAAATAATTAATGGAACATTGTGGGTGTTAGATATGGAATTCAACACCAATGATAAATATATATATATATTATTGATAAACGGGTTGTGAGACAGGGATTTATGCTCCAAATACTCACGAAGTGCTAGACATGGGATTCTATACCCAACTTGCATGAAAATATTCTTTTATGGGTTATGGACTGATGCTCAAAATACCCATGGGTTGTGAGAGAAGGGCTGACGCTCCAAATACTCATAAGAGTGCTAGAAATGATGTTCTACACCCATTAATTGACATTGGATTATTGTTCCAATTTGTGTTACATGAAATGAATTAATGGTTAATGAAAACTGTTGTGACTTAATGATTTGTGAATTGAATATGGTAAAGTGTTCAGAATTATTAATGAATTGGGTGAATCACTATTAGTGGAAAGACCCAGGAGTGAATCAATATTTTAGTGGATGGGCTCAGATATAGTATATGAAAGATTAAATTGAATATCTTATGACGCTTTATCAATGCCAATGCATAATCATGGATTTGGTATTAACTTTGATTACTTAAATGCTATTTGGAGACATATGTGGTGAGTGACTTATACAGGGAATGTCGGTCTCAGTCCGGATCACAAGAATTTTGTAGTTTAATGAGGTTTGAATAATTGATAAATGAAAATGATTATGTTGTGACTGTTGTGTAAGCATGAAAAATGTATAATACTGGATCAGAGACCAGTTGAGAGCTGAAGCAGGAACTTGGGTATATAGTTATATTGTACTACTTACCTTAATTATGCATTCTTGAACTATTTAAATTATTTATTGAATGTCAGGATTTGGGGTAGACACCTGTGGTCCTGGCCTACTGAGATTTATATCTCACACCCTACTCGGGCCGCCATTTCACTGTGGTACCTGAGTAGATTCTATTTTGTTATAGGATTGTCTTTTTTATATTTACATGGAAGATAGGTGCAAAGGACCGAGCGGAATATTGGGATGTTCGTGGAGACTTCCCTCGGGGTGTGAAGTCATTGTTTGTTTTTTTTAATGGAATGTTCAGAATGTTGTTTCGTTCACTGTTTTCCATTTTGTATCATTAGCATGTCATGCATGAATCTGCTATATAATTCATGTTGTCCATTTATTTGTACAAGATTTATAAAATCTACCGTCTACTGTTTTATCCTTTATTAGACTGCGTCCACTATTTATTAACATTGTTTGTTATTTACATTCCTATATCATTGTGAAACTCTGATAAGTGGTTATAGTCTCCCCACTGACTATCGTCAGACCCTCACTACTAGTCGATAGCCTCTCGTATATGGGGAGACACGCTTGAGGTCATGTGGCGACCGGTCCGGCCACCAGTTAGGTGGTGAGCCGGGCTGGGACTTTACAACGTGGTATCATAGGTTTTGGTTTTCTTTCTTTTCCTTTGTCTTACTATTTTGGGGTTGGTAGACAGGAGACTAGGAATGTGTCGGTGCTTAGGTTAATAGCCATTCATGGGACTAATCACCTCATGTATGGGTAATGAATGAGTGGCCAGGGATGGGAATTGATGTTTGTACTATTATAGGTTATAGTTGATATGATTTCACCTTGAGGGACTGGTGAATTTTCAACTGTTTATTGACATTGATAATTTTAAAAAATAAAATTCTTGGGCTGATATGGCAAGGATGTTTCGTACATACATCATCTTAGTCACTTAGTGATTCAAAGGTCATTCATATAACATTCCATGTAGTTTCATGTGTAGTATGCCTTCTAATTTCGATTGTGTTCCTTGGGTGCAATGCCATGTTTTGATCTGCTTTAGCATGCCTCTCTAGATAGCATGTTTCTGTAATATATTTAACATGATTGAGTGATTATATTCGATACTGCTTCAGTTAATAGCATGTTTTGTTTTTGTGTCATGCTACTGTATTATATCATGTTGTTGTGTTACTCCTTATGCTAACATGTTAAATATTTTTTTTCGATATGTGAAAGGGGTGCTAAAGATAAAATGTTAAATAAATGTAGATTGTGATAAATGGGAGCCAAATTATAGTGATAAGGTGTATGGGATCCTTATCAATTTGTAGATTTCCACCCACATAACTAAATCAGATAACCATAGTATGTTTTGAAATTGATTATAAATGTAAAACTATTGAGTTTTGATTGTAATGAACTATTGTTGGGTGGCTTTTTGAAGAACCCAGATTGAATAAATGAGACCTTTGGAGGTCACCTTTTTAGTAAATGGAATTTAGATGGTAAATTTCCTATTTATATTTGAATAACATTGGTTGATGATTAAAGAGGATGTTTGTGATTGCATGCCTATTTTTTTCCCGTAGGTTTTTTTTTTGAAAACCATGTGACTTGTTAGTGAAATTGTACTGGTGTGTATGCTGAAATTCATTCAAATGTTAAAAGGTTTATATGAATTAATTAAAATTCCTATAAGAAAAATCGGGTTTTGAATATTTTGTTTTTTTTTGTTTGACCAAGAGATATGGTTGATGTTAATGATCGTAAGGGGATAACCCATGGTAGGTAATACCCATAGAATGTTTTAGGCTATTAAAGTAAGTTCGTCTCACTACTTGATAGGACTTCTTGGTACTCTAGTGTTATGGAACTTTGATAGATTTATGTTACGGCTTTTATGATCAATGTTTGATGTGGTGATTGTGGTTCGAGGAACATCACTTTATTGTGTTAATGTGTTCTAAAAAAATGCTTGTGAGTGGCTAATATTTTCCTAAGATGTCATGGAAAATCCTAAGGTGGGTATTGTCGCTTTGTTTTCGATAAATGTGTTGGCAGGTGATGTCGAGCTTTTAGAATAGAGTTGTCCAGAAATGGTTTGGCTGATCTTCTTAATGACCACAATTTTCTCTCAGTGTGCACTTTTGAATACGATGAGCATGTCCCCTATCTTGACCTTATCATGGAGACACTAAGATATTGTTGGTATTACGCCGCACCATAGTTTAAATGTCATTTGGATTGATTTGTAGTTGTTATCTGGGTTGTACGTCAGATGCATTGATTCTTTGGGCTACTTTTCTTTTTGTGTTGGGGAATAGTTTTTTTAAAATATCCTTGTGAAGAATTGACTTAGAAATTTCACCAATGGTCTGATAAGGACTTATTTTTACATATAGATGGTTTTTGATAGTTTTAATGGAAAATTTTTAGATAAAATGGAGAAATGGGGGTTTTGGTCCATGACGTCTTTTGAGTGATGCATGTGAAACCTATTCTATTGTTTGATCAATATTCAACCGTTTTTGTTGACAAGGTCCTTCTAATGACCTAAGATATAAGAACTGTTTCAATGTTTAAGCTATAAACTGAGCGTTGGCTCTAGTTTTAAAGGCTTATCCATTAGGCTAGGGAAGGGTTAAAGGTGTGTTTGGCATTGGGAACACAACACGTCACTTATAAAAAGATTAAATTACTTTGATAAGTCAGTTGTTTTAGTATTTGTTCCTGATAGCTTCTCAGGGATCAGAGGTTTTTAAGGTGGGTATATTGTAAAATCCCATGTTTATTTGAACCGGGTTAAAATATGAATGTTTTCGAATTTCAATTTTTTTCAGTTTATGAATGGGTCATTCTTTCAACCGAGCTCTAGAATTTTATTCCGAGTGTTGGAACACCTAAAGGTGTTATTTTTGGACTTGCATAATTACCCAATAATTTTTGCAGGTGTCCTGATGAGTGTCGGGATCACAGATTTTGAAAAATACCACTTTAATGGATCTGCATGGGAAACACATGGTTGCGTTCTAAGCCGTTCAGTTTACCCTGTTTAACAAATTATTTAATTTAATTAAATAATATTATATGAAAGTTTGTAATTAATTAAAATATGGTTTTAATTATAATACTAATGAAGTTATTATTATTATTGTGGTTGTTTAATCAAATGAAAAAGAATTAATTAAATGATGGTTGAATAAATTAGTGTGGATTTTGGGTTCATTGAAGAATCGTTTTAAATAAATGAAGAGTTTTAGAATTATTAATTATGGGCCATTTATTGTTAAATGGAGTAATGTGATTATAATAATAATGTTATTATTATTATGGTGTCATAATTTATTTATATTCTTAGATATTTTATTTGCATGTTAAAGGAGTGTATCATTTATTAGTTTTTAAGGTGGATTTTGAGTTTCTCAAAGAAGCGTTTAATTAAATGAGGGGTTTCATATTTAATGAATCATTATTAATAAATAGAGGTGTTGGGTATATTAAAGGATTCAAAAATAATAATAATGAGATTTTTATTATTTTAGTTTTAGGAATGTAATAATAATTATTATTATGGAAATTAATTAGGGGTTATGAGTTGGAGCTTATTTAACATTAATGATGTTACAATAAATTGGGAGTTATAGTCTTAATAAATGAAGGTTAATGGAAATAATAATAATGACATCATGATGCTGATTTTTATTATTCATATTGATATGGTTATATTTATTACTATTATTATTATTAACTTATTTTGGTTGATTAATAATTAGTAATAATAATAATAATAAATTTTGGGGGTTTGGGTTTTAATGAAATGAATGTTTTAAAAATAATAATATAATGATATTATTATTATTTATATTATGTTAATTAATTAAATTCGGGGAAAAGAAAATTTAAATAATTG
Source organism: Viscum album (assembly GCA_963277665.1). Taxonomy (NCBI): domain Eukaryota; kingdom Viridiplantae; phylum Streptophyta; class Magnoliopsida; order Santalales; family Viscaceae; genus Viscum; species Viscum album. Next base: position 1,890,286,632 of record OY728122.1, on the reverse strand, counting down.
TGCGAGATTAATTATTTGATTTATTTTTAGTCAAACATATTTTAATTTAATGAGGAAGAATTTTTTTTAAAATTGATATTTTGGGTTAAAAAGAACTTAATTAAATGGGGTGTTTTAATTAATTGATCATAATAATATTATAATGGTTTTTATTAATATTATTACAATTTTTATTATACCTATTAGAGTGTTAGGTGTTTTTTTATTTTTTATTTAGATGATTAAGATGAGGGGAGGCGCAACCCCTTTATTTCCCCTCACTTTCACACTGAAGCATGCACAGGGCAGCGCACCCCATGACGTGACCCGCTTTTCCACCCCTCCTTCAAGTTCCCTCATCAGCAGGAGCTCCTTCCTGCGGTGCGACCAAGAGGTGCGCGACCCCCTGGACAGCCTGCGACAGCAACGCACAACCCCTTCCCAGGAAAAATCACTGCAGGTTGTCACGCCCTTCCATGTTATTCTTTTCACATCATTTTTCTCCCTACCACCATTCTTCGTTTTAGACTAATTCTAAGTGGTAAGATCTCCCCCCATGGTCTTCTTCATCGCTTTGGTGAATTTATTTAATATCGGCATCCATTATGGTTCCGACTGATTTTAGGGTTTTGGGATAATATCCTTTTTTATATTCTTCATTTGATAGGGTATGCGGGTTGTGTAACGGGACTCATTAGTCTGCGTTACAACAACCGCTGCCAAGGGCGAGGCGATTTGGGTCAATTCAGCACATCAATGTCTTTTAAGAGTAAAGAATTTACACTGTTGTTTGGTTTTTCATCATCAATTTCAGAGTCCAATAATTTATTTGAGTCACCGGTATATAAATGTAGGGTCGTAGGCCTTACTGCACTGGTTTTGGGTTTCCCGTTATTGTTTTGGTGATTCGTTGTTTATGTTTCAGGGCGCGCACAAGTGTATAAATATATATACATATATATACATATGTACATATATATATATATATATATATATGTGTGTGTAAAAGTTGTGTGCATGTGACTGCATGGTAATTGCAATTGATTACCACTGTTTAAGTCAAGCAGTTGCGTATTAAAATGATGCCCCCCTCGAGGTGGTGTAAGACCCCGGTTCTTACTTTTGTGGTACGAGTTTCTTCTTTTCTATTTTCCTTTAGTATTTTTGAGAAAATATGGAAAATGTGGGAAAATACCAAACATTGGAAGTACACGTTGTGTACTTTCCCACACACCATGTACTATTGGCCGTGTGCGATGAGTACACGGGGCGTGTGGCCATGTCGGCGATGAAGGGTGTAGGAACTGCCTACACGCCGTGTAATGGTCCCTTACATGTTGTGTAGTCAGTCGGAAGATGAATAGTAAGGCGGTGTCTAGCTGTGCAACCGAACACGCCATGTACTCAAGGAGACACGTTGTGAAGTCATGTCGGCTGATGAACAGTGCCACGCTGGCAGGATACTTCTAGAGGAACAGTTTAAAAACCGGAAGTATACGCTGTGTATTTGGAAATACACGTTGTGTACTTTGTTTTTTTCACTTAAATGGGTAGTATCCTCCCCTGTTCACAGGGAAGGATTAGAATGAGAAGAGGGATCGGGAGAGGAAGGCCAGAGCTTTAATCGTTCTTTACAATTATTCATCTAATGGAAGTTATTTTCGTTTAAAAGAGAATTATTTTACCTCAGATCTACCTTGTTCTAGGACAATTCGTGGAACGTCGTTCGAGTATACTAATTAGGGGCGCATAAGGTAGGTGGATTGGTGTTTATTTTCCAACTGTCGTGCATTTTTATGTGTTTTTAAGCTACAAACCCATATTTGGGGTGTTGTGTGGCTGATGTTGTGGCTATTTTTAATTCCTAGAATTGAATATGTAATTGAATGTGATATAAAAATGTTGTTTCAGATCGCTGCTTTGATCCAAGACCACCCCAAGGGTGTGTTCCTCTATTTAGCCATTTGGCCAGGATACCTGAGGGTATGCCTTGTTTATATTAGGCCTTTAAAATAATTATTGTAGAATTTCCTTAAGATTAATTTCCTGTATATTTATGGTTACATGTTGGGAATGGTCTGGTTACCTGCTTAGCCTGAGGACAGTGATGTTATTAGCCTTTGGGCACAACACTATTTGGCCTGTTGGCAACTTCTTCCGTGCCTGTGGGCAGTTGATTTTGTGCCTATGGGCGACTCTTCTTATGCCTCTGGGAAATATCCATATGCATGTGGGAAGATTCTTATGTTGGATTCTCTTTACCCAAGGGTAGGAGTTTATGTGTCTGAGTACATTGGCTATTTACATAGAATATTCACTGTGGTGATATTTTAAATTAAATGATTAAATGGATATTAAAATTTTAATATAACTCGCTAAGTTAGTTACTTTCTATATTGCTTATTTTATTGCATTTTATTACTGCACACTATTTTTGTATGTTTAATCTATATTCCGATGCGCTACACTTGGACAAATGAGGTTATAGTTTCCCCACTCTTAGACCTGGGCCCTTGCTGCTAGTCGGCATCCTCTAGCGTTTGGGGAAATGCGCATGAGGTCATGTAGCGAACCAGGTTCGGGGCACCATTGAGTGGAACCCGGAACCAGGACGTTACAAAGTTGTATCAGAGGAGTTCTTTTCTTTGACTTACTATTTGGAACCTTTGTCAGGGATAGGACGCGAATAGTAGTTCTTAATAAGATGTGCCCGGGCATAGCTAACCCGTTTACCGGGAAAATCCAATTTACCTCGTGTTTCACGTTTCTGATTTTTCAATTTACAGTTGATTTGATTTCACCATTGGGTGACGCACTTGTGATTGTGCTGGTTATATTTTATATGTGGGTTCTATTTAGTTCCATCCTGATTAGATGAAGGTATTTCATCTCATGCATCATTTAGGTACATGCTAGAAATCACATGCCATGCATAGTTCCATGCCATGTAGGTGCATTAGAAATTGCATGTTATTGTGATAGTTATTGTGCTAGTAAAGCATGCTATTGTGATAGCTTCTTGATAAATACCTACTATGTGATAGGGTATTTTTGTATGAGCCTGTTTATAGAATGGACTCCAAACTTTGGTTTTTGGGGATTACGGTCCCTCATTGACCAGAATTTGGTGGATCATTGGGTGTTTTCTGTATTTCATAACACATATAAGATGTCAAACATTGATTTGTGGTGAGTATGGGCCCTCACGGATAGGAATTTTACACTTAGGTGTTGTTTTTCAGTGTTTTCTGGGTTTCAGAGAAGTTTCTGAGGTATACTGTCCGGAAAACCCAATATACACACCGTGTGGTACCTTAGACACGCCGTGTCTAGCCTTCATTTTGGGAAGAAAAATAAACTTTTTTAGTACACACCGTGTACCCTGAGTACACGCCGTGTAGTCTCTTCCCGTGTCACAGACCATGTGGTCAGGGACACGGGGAAGGGAACAGCCTGGGGAGAACACTCCATGTACCAGATGTACACGCCATGTAGTGTTGACCCGGAGTCCGCCTGTGTAACTAACAAACATGGTCGGAGTAGACCTTAAGACATACATGCAGTGTCCACTATGGAAAATGCCATGTAGTCTGACCTGGGGACCCGTCCGTGTAACTAACAACACAGGTCTGGGAAATCCCTTCATATACACACCGTGTGTATGTAAAACACGCCGTGTAGGTTGAGCTGTGTATCCGGCCGTGTAACTAACAAATTGGGTCGGCGGAGCTCATCTAGTACACACCGTGTACCTGTGGGACACACCATGTAGTCTTTTTCAAAGATAGACCATGTGGAGTTAGCCATGTGGCTGGGAAACAGGGTGGTGTTCATGCCATGTGTGGGTGTAAACATTCCGTGTAGTATCAAGCTGAGTAGTCGACCGTGTCACAAGTGACATAGGCAGTTGGAAATAACACCATACATGCCGTGTAGATGATATACACGCCGTGTATTTTTGTTCAAATGGGAGACGTGTGGCTTAGCCATTTAGAAGGACCCAGGTAGGGGAAGAGAAGTCAAGTACATGTCGTGTAGTCATTATACACACTGTGTAGTCCTGTTTTGAAAAAATGTAATGCCTTCTTCCTCCTGTACCCTTTTGGGTTTCTTCGTTTTGGTCTTTAATAATCTTGAATCTATGGCGTGTTTTTGACCTTGTAATTTCATTCCACCTAGATGGACGCCTGTTGTTCTCAAGGAGACCGGCTATGAGTATACTCCAAAGATGGTGGGCCATGGGCTACTAGTTGATCCTCCAGCAGAGCCAGATGCAGCACCGACTGTTATACCGGACACAGGCGCAGACGCACAGATCTGTGAAGGCTTTATGTGGTTCATGCTGACCTTTCAGGGAGCACCATATGCTGCCAAATCTATGGCTGAGCTGACACGTATCTTCCAGCAGGAGCATCAGCCTACATTTTTAGGGGATGGCAGACCGCAGGCTGTGGAGTCTCGGCTATGATCAATTCAGACTATTTTCGAGCATCTTGAGATGCCTCTAGGGTGGAGGGTCAAGCTCACGACATACATGCTACGCGATACCTCCAAGAGGTGGTGGGATGTTACCACCCAGTCATAACATCATAGAGACAAGGCGTGGGAAGATTTTCAGGCAGTATTCTATGAATTCTTATTTCCAGAGACGCTAAGGGAATATAGAGCTCGAGAGTTCATGAATCTGCAGCAGTTCGCTATGTCGGTGATGGACTATTCTGCTCATTTCACAGATCTTCAGCACTTTGCAACCGTGCTGGTGGGCGATGAGACGTTGAGGGCCAGGCGCTTTATGGATGGTCTCCGATATGACATCTTAGTGCTGGTGAATGTTTTCAGGTTGCCTTTAGTACATGCCATTGTGAATCAGGCGCTGATTATAGAGAGGAACCTGCGGGAAGCTATTGGTGTGGGCCAGGGCGGTTCAGCACCAGTTACTGATACTATTTCTGCTGGAAAGAGGAAGAGACAGATGGACTTCTCTCAGGGTGGCAGTACCAGTCAGAATAATTCTATAGGTGGCAAGGTCATGTGCTACCATTGTGGTAGAGAGGGGAACAAGAGGCCACAATGTCAATGAGACCCAGTGGAGTGCCATGCTTGCGGCGGGATGGGTCATCTATAGCACTTTTGCAGGGTGTTTCCATCAGTGGCTAGTGAGAGGGGTTCTGTGAAGACTCTTTGAGGGGGAGCAGGACCAGCAGCTTCTTACCAGTCAGGGAACTGGAATACGTCAGGGTGTGCAGGTAGAGATGGTGGTCGTGGCCGCGGTAGCTAGAAACCAGGATCTCAGAGGTAGCAGGGCGGGATAGCTCAGGGTAGTCAGGTTGTGTGCAGGGCCGTGGCACTGGGCAGACATATGCAGTGCAACAGAACTCGCAGTAGTAGGATCTCGTACCTTCTACAATAAGAGGTACAATTCTAGTAGCTTCTGTTTTATCTTTAGTACTTTTCGATACGGGTGCTACACATAGTTTTATATCTGTTCCCATTGTGGAGACCCTTGGGCCTTGTGTTTCAACTTATTCTGGTATCATGACGCTAGACACTCCGCTGGGGACTAGTATGGCTGGTGTGTGTTAATGCAAGGAGTTCCCCTTCAGGTTGGTGGGTGTCACTTCCTTTGATACCTCTATGTCTTAGAGGTGACAGATTATGACGTCATTCTGGAGATGGACTGGTTGGTTCCCTTTCAAGCCTTTGTAGACTTCTATCATCGCAGGGTGAGTTTCACGTCACTAGAGGGCGGAGAGTCTCTATAAATGGGTAAATGGGATGTTCAGGCGAGTCATGCTAGACTAGAGCATCGTGGGAGAGGAGGAGTCACAGCCCAGATTGTGAGTGTATATCTGGACGACCAGGGGACTTGTCAAAAGGATTTGCCTCCAGTGGTTGATCGTTTCATGGATGTCTTCCCGGATGACTTTTCTGGTCTACCTCTGGAGCGAGAGGTGTATTTCTCTATTGATATTATTCCAGGAGCATCAACAGTGTCCATTCCTCCTTATAGGATGGCTACGCCTGAGTTACAGGAGTTCAAGATGCAGTTAGAGGAGTTACATGAAAAGGGTTTTATCCGACCAAGTACTTCTCCCTGGGGTTCTGTGGTCCTTTTTGCATAGAAGGTGGACGGTACCCTCAGACTCTTTGTGGATTATCGAAAGTTAAACCAATTGAACTTTAATAACCGATATCCCTTGCCAAGGATTGATGATCTTTTTGATCAACTTCGTGGAGAACGAGTGTTCTCGAAGATTGAATTGAGAACAAGATATCATAAGTTGCGCGTTAGACTATCTGATATACCTATCATAGCTTTCAAAAGTAGGTATGGTCTATATGAGTATATGTTTATGCCATTCGGACTCACGAATACACCAGCAGTTTTCATGGATCTGATGAATCGTGTGTTCCATCTGTATCTGGATTCTTTCGCTGTTGTATTTGTGGACGATATCTTGTTTTACTCTCACACTCGACACGGCCATGCCACCCATCTTGAGATCGTGTTGAGTAAATTGAGAGAGCATCAACTATATGCTAAGCTCTCAAAGTGCCACTTTTGGATGGACCAGATTCACTTCATGGGTCATATCATCTCAGAGGAAAGAGTTTCAGTAGACCCAGAGAAGGTGAGAGCACTAGTTTCCTGGGAACAGCCTACGAAAGCATTTGATAAACAGAGTTTCTTAGGGCTGACTGGTTACTACATACATTTCATCCAGGACTTCTCCCTCTTAGCAGTGCCATTGACCGGTTTGACTAAGAAGGGTGTGAAGTTCGTTTGGACAGAATCTTGTGAGACAGCCTTTCAGGATCTGAAAGGAAGGTTGACATCGTCACCAATCCTGATACTCCCAGAGTAGGGGAAGAGATATACAGTTTACTGTGACGCATCAGGTATTGGTCTAGGAGCTGTGTTGATGCAGGGTGATAGAGTTGTTGTGTACGTGTCTCGGCAGTTGAGGCCACATGAGAGGAATTACCCGACGCATGATCTCGAGATGGCTGCAGTTGTGCATGCGTTGCTCTATTGGAGACATTATCTGCTGGGAGAACGTTTTGTGGGTTTCACCAAAGAAAAAATTCTCAAGTATATCTTTACTCATCGTGACGTGAATCTGAGAGAGAGAAGGTGGGTCGCATACCTTCAGTACTTTGATTTTGATCTTTCCTAAACTCTTGGTAATAGTAATGCAGTAGTTGATGCACTGAGCAGGAAGACTCAGATACAGGCAGTGCAGGAGGCCAGTGGTGAGTGGCAGCTCATGGATTTGTTCTCTAAGATGCATTTGGATGTGCATGAAAGTTGGGGGCAGACTTATCTTTCCTCTATATTTCTGACTTCTTCCCTCCAGGATAGAGTGAAGATTAGAAAACTATCTGAATCAGAAGTCCTGGTTCTATGGGAGTCAGTGGCAAGTGAGGACCCTCCTCCTGGTAGGACGATAGGCGATGAAGAGATTCTGCATTTCCATGGTCGAGTGTGGGTTCCAGGGGATATACACGAGGAGTTGATGTGGAAGTTTCATGCTTTAGCTTGGGCAGTTCATCCAGGGGTTACTAAGATGTACCGTGACTTGAGACGTCAGTACTGGTGGCCGGGTATGAAGAGTGATGTAGCTGGTTTTGTTATGAGGGGTTCCACCTGTCAGCAGGTGAAGGCGGAGCATTAGAGACTAGTTGGACTGTTACAGCAGTTACCCATTCTGGAGTGGAAATGGGATGATATCGCGATGCACTTCATGACTGGTTTCCCGAGGTCACCTCGAGGCAATGATGTTGTGTGGGTTGTTATGGACATACTCATGAAGGTAGCTCACTTTTTGCCGATCAAGGAGACCTTCGGTGTTGAAGAGCTTGGAAGGATGTATATCCGTGAGATCTTACGTCTTCATGGGGTCCCTCATTCTATCGTTTCAGTTAGGGACGCCCATTTTACGTCTCATTACTGGTAGAGTTTTCAGAGGGAACTGGGTACACAGGAGATTCTGAGCACAACTTACCACCCTCAGACCGATGGCCAGTCAGAGCATACGATACTTGTGCTTGAGGACACGCTGCGTGCATGCATCCTAGACTTTGTGGGATCTTGGGAGAAGCATATACCCCTAGTCTAGTTTTCCTATAACAAAAGTTTTCAGGGAACTATTGAGATTTCACCATACGTGGCTTTATATGGTAGGTCATGTTGATCACCCATGTGCTAGTTATAGGAAGGTGAGGCAACTTTACTGGGACCACGTCTCGTGCATGAGAATTCTGAGCAGGTCCAGTTCATTCAGAAGTGGATGGTTATCATGCAGTCTCATTAGAAATCTTATGCTGATCTCCGTAGATGACCTTTGGAGTTCGTGGTCATGGATTAGATTTTCTTGCATGATTCACCAAGGTTGGGACACAGAAGGATCATGAGACATGGTAAACTTTCACTGAGGTATGTGTGGCCATTTGAGATTCTGGAGAGAGTCGGGCCGGTTGCCTATCAGCTGCAGTTACCACAGAGGTACCAAGCCATGCACGACGTCTTCCATGTATCTTAGTTGCACTGTTATCATTCAGGACCGTCTCACATCCTTCATCCTGAGGAGGTTAAGCTTTAGTTAGATGCGTCCTTTGAGGAGAATCTGATTCGTATCGTTGACAGGAGCACAAAGGTTCTCTGAGGCCAGTCAGTTCCTCTCGTATGGTGCTATGATAGCATGACCATGTGCAGGACGAAACATGGGAGCAGGATACATGCTCAGTCGCCGGATTTGTTCACGAAATTATCTTCACAACCCTTAGAAGGGAAATTCGGGGACGAATTGCTTTACGGGGGGATGTTTGTCAGAACCCGGTTCTTACTTTTTAGGTACGGGTTTCTTCTTTTCTCTTTTTTTTAGAGTTTTTGAGAAAATATGGACATTGGGGAAAAATACCAAACTTTTTAAGTACACACCGTGTACTTTTCCACACGACATGTACTATTGGCTGTGTGGGATGAGTACACGGGGCGTGTGGCCATGTTGGCGATGAATGGTGTATGAACTACCTACACACCGTGTAGTAGTCCCTTACAGATTGTGTAGTCAGTCGGTAGGTGAATAGTAAGCCGGTGGCCAACTGTGGGACCGAACACACCGTGTACTCAAGGAGACACGCCGTGTAGTCATGTCGGCCGATAAACATTGCCACGTTGGCAGGAAACCACCAGAGGAATAGTTAAAAAATTGGAAGTACACGCAGTGTATTTGGAAATACACGCTGTGTACTTTGTTTTATTCACTTTAAATGGGCAGTAGCCTCCCCTGTTCACAGGGAAGGCTTTGAATGGTAAGACGGATTGGGAGAGGAAGGCCACAGCTTTGGAGATCCTTTGAGTACACATAAGGAATCTGTTTCCACCTCGGACGATCTCGTTGGAACCGCATGGGTAATCCCTCCAATCTTCTTTAATTTTTCTTTCCAATTTTTCCTCTAATGGAAGTTATTTTCCTTTAAGATAGAATTATTTTACCTCATATCTACCTCGTCCTTGGATGATTTGTGGAATGTCTTTTCAGTATATTGATCAGGGGCTTATAAGGTAGGTGGCTTGGTGTTTATTTTCTAACTGTCGTGCGTTTTTATGTATTTTTGAGCTGAGAACCCATATTTGGTGTGTCGTGTGGCTGAGGCTGTGGCTATTTTAAATACCTATAATTGTATAGGTAATTGAATGTGATATAAAAATGATGTTTGGGATCATTGCATGGATCCAAGACCACCCCGGGGTGCGTTCCTCTATTTAGCCATTTGGCCAGGATACCCGAGGGTATTCCTTGTTTATATTATGCCTTTAAAATAATGATTGTAGAATTTCCTTGAGAGGAATTGCTGGTATATTTCAGGTTACAGGTTGCGCATGGCTCCGTTACCTTTTTAGCCTGATGGAAGTGATGTGATTAGCCTGTGGGCACTGCACTATTTATCTTGTGGGCAACTTCTTTCGTGCCTCTGGGCAGTTGATTCTGTGCATGTGGGAGAAACTTCTTACGCATGTGGGAAATATCCATGGGCCTGTGGGTAGATTATTGTGTTTTATTCTCTTTACCCGTGGGTAGGAGTTTACGTGTCTGAGGAAATTGGCTATTTACTTAGAATATTCACTATGGTGATATTTTAAATTAAATGATTAAATGGATATTAAAATGGAAATATAACTGGTTAAGTTACTTAATATTAGTACTGCTTACTTTGTTGCATTTTATTACTACACACTGTTGTTGTATGATTAAACTATATTCCACTGCGCTACACTTTGAAAAATGAGGGCATAGTTTCCCCACTATCAGACCTGGGTCCTCGCTGCTAGTCGGCAGCCTCTAGCGTTTGGGGAAATGCACTTGAGGCCATGTGGCGAACCGGGTCTGGGGCACCGTTGAGTGGCACCCAGAACCGGGATGTTACAAAGTGGTATCAAAGGAGTTCTTTTCTTTGACTTACTATTTGCAGCCTTAGTCAGGGATAAGACTAGAACGGTAGTTGGTAATAAGATGTTCCTGGGCATAGCTAACCCGTGTATAGGGAAAAGCCAATTTACCTCGTGTTGCAATTTTCTGATTTTTCAATTTACAGTTGATTTCATTTCACCGTTGGGTGACGCACTTGTGATTGTGCTGGTTATATTTTTTCTGTGGGTTCTATTTAGTTGCTACTCGATGAGATGAGGGTATTCCATTTCATCCATCATTTATCCACATTCTAGAAATCACCTTCCACGCATAGTTCCATGTCATGTAGGTGTATTATAAATTGCATTTTGTTGTTATAGTTATTGTGCTAGTAAAGAATGATGTTGTGATAGCTGCTTGATAAATACATACTATGTGATAGGGTATTTTTGTATGAGCCTGTTTATAGAACGGACACCAAACTTTGGTTTTTGGGGAGTATGAGTCCTCATTGACTGGAATTTGGTGGATGATTGGGTGTTTTCCGTATTTCAAAACACAGATAAGATGTCAAACTTTTATTTGTGGGGAGTATGGGCCCTCACAGATCATAATTTGACACTTAGGAGTTGTTTTTCAGTGTTTTCTGGGTTCCCGAGATGTTTCTGAGGCATACTCTTTGGAAAACCCATTATACACGCCATGTGGTACCTTAGAAATTCCGTGTATATCCTTATGTTAGGGAATAAAAATAAACTTTTTTAGTACGCGCCATGTCCCCTAAGTACACGCCGTGTAGTCTCTTCTCGTGTCACAGACCGTGTGGGCAGGGACATGGGGAAGGGACGATCTTGGGGCAAAAACGCCATGTACCGGATGTACATGTCGTGTAGTGTTGACCCAGAGTCCGCCAGTGTAACTAAAAAACACGGACTGAGGATACCTTAAGACATACACGCCATGTACACTATGGAACACACCATGTAGTCTGACCTGGGGACCCAACCATGTAACTAACAACACAGGTCGGGGAAATCTCTTCGTGTACACGCTGTGTATATATAGAACACGCCATGTAGGTTGAGCCGTGTATCCAACCGTGTAACTAACAACACGGGTCGGCAGAGCTCGTCTAGTACATGCTGTGTACCTGTGGGACACACCATGTAGTCTTGTCTGAAGACAGACTATGTGGAGTTAGTCTTGTGGCTGGAAAATGGGGTGGTTTCCATGCGGTGTGCTAGTGTAAACACGCTTTGTATTATCAAGATGAGTAGTCGGTCGTGTCACAAGTTACACGGGCAGTTTGAAATAACACCATACACGCCGTGTAGATGATATACATGCCGTGTAGTTTTGTTCAAATGGGAGCCATGTGGCATAGATGTGTAGAAGGACCTGGGTAGGGGAAGAGATGTCATGTACATGCCGTGTAGTCTATATACACACTGTGTAGTCCTGTTTTAAAAAACTTGAATTCCTTCTTCCTCATGTTCCCTTTTGGGTTTCTCCATTTCGATCTTTAATAATATTGAATCTAAGGCGTGTTTTTGACCTTGTAGTGTCATGCCACCTAGACGACCACACGTTGTTTTCTAGGAGAGTGGAAACGAGTATACTACAGAGATGGTGGGCCATGGGCTACTAGTTGATCCTCCAGGAGAGCCAGATGCGACATGAGCTGTTATACCAGACACAGGTGTGGACGCGCAGTTCCGTGAAGGCTTTATGCGGTTCATGCAAACCTTTCAGGGAGCACCGCAGGCTGCAACATCTATGGTCAAGCTAACATGTATCTTCCAACAGCTGCATCCACCTACATATTTAGGGGATGGTGGACCACAGGCTTCAGAGTCTAGGCAAGGATCTATGTAGACTATTTTTGAGGATCTTGAGATGCCTCCAGGGAGGATGGTCAAGCTTGCGACATACATGCTGCGTGATTCTTCCAAGAGGTGGTGGGATGTTACCACCTAGTCAGAACATCACAACAACAATGCATGGGAAGCTTTTTAGGAAGTCTTTTATGATTTCTTCTTCCAAGAGACACTAAGGATAGATAGAGCTTGAGAGTTCATGAATCTGCAGCAGGGTGCTGTGTCGGTGATGTACTATTCTACTCGTTTCATCGAGCTTCAGTGCTTTGCACCCGTGCTGGTGGGTGATGAGACGTTGATGTCCATGCGCTTTGAGGAAGGTCTCTGATATGACATCTAAGCGCTGGTGAATGTTTTTAGGTTGCCTTCAGTACATACCATTGTGAATCAGGCACTGATTACAGAGAAGAACCTTCGAGAAGCTAGTGGTGTGGGACAAGGTGGTTTATCACCAGTTACTGGTACTATTTCTACTGTAAAGATGAAGATATAGATAAACTTCTCTTAGGGTGGTAGTACCAGTCAGAAGAATGATTTTGGTGGCCAGGTCATGTGCTACCAGTGAGGTAGAGAGGGGCACAAGAGGCCATAGTGTCCACGAGACCCAGTGGAGTGCCGAGCTTGCGGCATGATCGGTCATCTGCAGTGATTTTGTAGGGAGTTTCCACCAGTGGCTAGTAAGAGGTGTTCTGTGCAGACTCCACGAGCGGGAGAAGAACCAGCATCTTTTTACTAGTCAGCGAACTGGAATATGTCAGGGCGTGCAGGTATAGACGGTGGTTGTGGCCATGGTATACTGACACTAGGATCTCAAAGGAAGCAGGGTGGGACAGCTCAGGGTAGTCAGGCTATGTCGCAGGGCCGCGGCATTGGGCAGACATATGCAGTGCAACAGACCCAATAGGAGCAGGATCCTGGACCATATATAGTCAGAGGTACTATTCTAGTAGCTTCTATTTTGTCTTCAGTACTTTTCGATACGGGTTCTACACATAGTATTATACATGTTCCGGTTTTGGAGAGCCTTGGGCTCTGTGTTTTTACTTATTCTGGTATCATGACGCTAGACACTCCATTGGGGACTAGGACGGCTGATGTGCGTCAGGTCAAGGAGTGCCCCCTTGAGGTTGGTGGGTGTCACTTCCTTTGGGGCCTCTATGTCATAGAGATGAAAACTTATGATGTCATTATTGGGATGGACTGGTTGGTTCCCTTTCGAGCCTTTGTAGACTGCTATCGTCGCAGGGTGAGTTTCACATCATCAGAGGGCAGAGAGTTTCTATACAAGGGGGAATGGGATATTCAGGTGAGTCGAGCTAGACCAAAGCATCGTGGGCGAGGTGGAGTCACAACCCATATTGCGAGTTTATATCTGAATGACTAGGGGACTTGTCAGAAGGATTTCCCTTCAGTGGTTGATCGTTTCAAGGATGTCTTCCCGGATGACTTTTCAGGTCTACCACCAGAGCGATAGGTGGATTTCTCTATTGATCTTGTTCAAGGAGCATCACCAGTGTCCATTCCTCCTTATAGGATGGCTATGCCTGAGTTTCAGAAGCTCAAGAGGCAGTTATAGGAGTTACAAGAAATGGTTTTATCCGACTCAGTACTTCTCCCTGGGGTTCTCTGGTCCTTTTTGTGAAGAAGAAGGATGGTACCCTCAGACTCTGTGTGGATTTTCGGAAGCTAAACCAATTGACGGTTAAGAACCGATATCCCTTGCTGAGGATTGATGATCTTTTAGATCAACTTCATGGATCACGAGTGTTCTCGAAGATTGACATGAGATCAGGATATCATCAGCTATGCATTAGACCATCTGATATACCTCTCACAGCTTTCAGGAGCAGGTATGGTCTATACGAGTATACGGTTATGCCATTCGGACTCACGAACGCGCTAGTAGTTTTCATGGCTCTAATGAATCATGTGTTCCATTCGTATTTGGATTCTTTCATGGTTTTATTCGTGGATGATATCTTGGTGTACTCTCACACTCAACATGACCATGCCACCCATATTGAGATTGTATTGAGTACATTGAGATAAAATCAGCTATATTCTATGCCTTCAAAGTGCCACTTTTGGATTGACCAGATTCACTTCCTAGGTCATATCATCTTAGAGGCAGGAGATTTAGTAGACTCAGAGAAGGTGAGAGCAGTAGTTTCCTGGGAGAAGCCTAAAAATGTGTTTGAAATACAGAGTTTCTTAGGGCTGGCTTGTTACTATAGATGTTTCATCCAGGACTTCTCCTGCATAGTAGCGCCGTTGATGGGTTTGACTAAGAAGGGTGTGAAGTTCGTTTGGACAGAAGCTTGTGAGACAGCCTTTCAGGATCTAAAAGGAAGGTTGAAATCAGTACCAATCCTGGTACTCATAGAGTAGGGGAAGAGCTATACAGTTTACTGTAAGGCATCAGGTATTGGTCTAGGATCTATGTTTATGTAGGGTGATAGAGTTGGCGTGTACGAGTTTCGGCAGTTGAGGCCACATGAGAGGAATTACCCGACACATGATCTCGAGTTTGCTGCAGTTTTGCATGTGTTGCGTTGTTGGATACATTATCTGTGGGAGAATGTTTTGTGGTTTTTACCAACCACAAAAGTCTCAAGTATATCTTTACTCAGCGTGACTTGAATCTGAGACAATGAAGGTGGGTTGAAAACCATCAGTCCTTCGATTTTGAGATTTCCAATACACCTAGTAATGGTAATGTAGTAGCTAATGCACTGAGCAGGGAGACTCAGATACAGGCAGTGTAGGAGGCCAGTGGTGAGTGGTATCTCATGGATTTATTCTCTGAGATGCCTTTAGAGGTGCATGATAGTCAGGGGAAGACTTATCTTTCCTATATAACTGTGATTTCTACCCTCCTGGATAGAGTGAGGATGAGACAACTATCTGAATTAGAATGCCAAGTTCTATGGGATTCTGTGGCAAGTGAGGACCCTCCTCCTGGTTGGACGATAGGAAATGATGATATTTTTCATTTCCATGGACGATTGTGGGTTCCAGGGGATATACACGAGGAGTTGATGTGGGATTTTCATGCTTCATCTTGGGCAGTTCATCCCGTGGTTACCAAGATGTACCGAGACTTGAGATGTCAGTACTGGTGGCCGGGTATGAAGAGTGATGTAGCTGGTTTGGTTACGAGGTGTTCCACCTATCAGCAGGTGAAGGTGGAGCATTAGAGACCTGTTGGATTGTTACAGAAGTTACCCATTCCGGAGTGGAAATGGGATGATTTCATGATGGACTTCGTGACCGGTTTTTCGAGGTCACCTTGAGGCAATGATGTCGTGTGGGTTGTTGTGGACAGACTCATGAAGGTAGCTCACTTTTTCCAGATTAGAGAGACCTTCGTTGTTGATTAGCTCAGAAGGTTGTATATCCGAGAGATCGTACATCTTCATGGGGTCCATCGTTCTATCATTTTAGATAGGGACACCCGTTTTACGTCTTGTTTCTGGAAGAGTTTTCAGAGGGCACTGGGTACACTGGTGCTTCTGAGCACAGCTTACCACCCTCAAACCGATGTCCAATCAAAGCGTACAATACCGGTTCTTGAGGACATGATGCGTGAATACATCCTAGACTTTGGGGGCTCCTGGGAGAATCATATAACCCTTGTCGAGTTTTCCTATAACAATAGTTTCCAGGAAACTATTGAGATTGAACCATACGAGGATTTATATGGTATGTCGTTCTGATCACCATTGTGCTGATTAGAGGCAGGTGAGGCAGCTTTACTGGGGCCCCGTCTCGTGTAGGAGGCTTCTGAGCAAGTCCAGATGATTCAGAAGCAGATGGATACCCCGCAGTCTCATCAGAAATCTTATGCAAATTGCCGTAGACGACCTTTGGAGTTAGTGGTCAGAGATTAGGTTTTATTGCATGTTTTTCCAAGGTTGGGATACATACAGATTAGGAGACAGGGTAAAATTTCACCGAGGTATGTGGGGCCATTTGAGATTCTGGAGGGAGTCAGCCCGGTTTCTTATCGGCTCTAGTTACCATAGAGGTATCGAGCCACACATGACATCTTCCATGTATCTCGGTTACGTCGTTATCATTCAGACCCATCTCACATCTTTCAACCGGAGCAGGTTGATATTGAGTTAGATGCGTCCTTTGAGGAGCATCTAATTCGTATCGTTGACAGGAGCATGAAGGTTCTTCGAGGCTGGTCAGTTCCTCTCGTACAGGTTCTATGGAAGGATGGCCGAGTGTAGGATGAAACCTGGGAGCGGGAGACTGACATACATGCTCATTAGCCGTAGTTTTTTTACAGATTTATCTTCTCCACCCTTGTATGGGAAATTGAAGGAAAAATTTCTTTAAGGGGGGATGTTTGTAAGAACCTGGTTTTTACTTTTGAGGTATGAGTTTCTTATTTTCTCTTTTCCTTAAGTGTTTTTGAGAAAATATGGAAAATGGGGAAAAATCCCAAACTTTGGAAGTACATGCCATGTACTTTTCCACAAACTCTGTGCTATTGTCCATGTGGTATGAGTACATGATGCGTGTGGCCATTTTGGCGATGAATGGTGTAGGAACCGCCTACATGACGTGTAGTGGTCCCTTACACGCCGTGTAGTCAGTCGGCAAGAAAATAGTAAGGCGGTGGCCAGCTGTGAGACCGAACACACCGTCTAGTCAAGGAGACACGCCGTGTAGTCATGTCAGATGATGAACAGTAGAACACTGGTGAGAAACTACCAGAGGAACAGTTAAAAAATGGGAAGTACACGCCATGTATTTGGAAATACACACCGTGTAGTTTGTTTGTTTTTTCTCTTAAAATGGGAAGTATCCTCCCCTGTTCACAGGGAAGGCTTAGAACGGGAAGAGGGATTGAGAGAGGAAGGTCGAAGCTTTGGAGATCCACCGAGTACACGTCAGGAATCCATTTCCGCTTCGGACGATCTCGTTGGAACCGCACGGGTAATCCCTCCACTCTTCTTTAATCGTTCTTGCCAATTATTCCTATAATGGAAGTTATTTGCGTTTAAATGAGAATTATTTTACCTCAGATCTACCTCGTTCTTGGAAGATTCATTAAACGTCATTTGAGTATACTGATCAGGGGAATATAAGGTAGGTGGCTTGGTGTTTATTTTCCAACGGTTGTGCGTTTTTAGGTGTTTTTTAGCTACGAACCCATATTTGGGGAGTCGTGTGGCGGAGGCCGTCACTATATTAAATAACTAGAATTGTATAGGTAATTGAATGTGATATAAAATGCTGTTTGGGATCGCTTCATGGATCCAGGACCACCACGGGGGTGCGTTTATCTGTTTATCCATTTGGCCAGGATACCTGAGGGTATGCCTTGTTTATATTATGCCTTTAAAATAATGAGTGTAGAATTTCCTTGAGAAGAATTGCTTTTATATTTCTGGTTAAATGTTTGGCATGGCCTGGTTACTGATTTAGCCTGAGGCCAGTGATGTGATTAGCCTGTGGGCACTGCACTATTTAGCATGTGGGCAACTTCTTTCGTGCCTGTGGGCAGTTGATTTTGTGCCTATGGGCGACACTTCTTACGCCTGTGGGCAATATCTGTATGCCTGTGGGAAGATTCTTGTGTTTGATTCTCTTTACCTGAGGGTAAAAGTTTACGTGATTGAGGACATTGGCTATTTACATAGAATATTCATTGTGGTGATATTTTAAATTAAATGATTAAATGGATATTAAAATGGCAATATAACTGGTTATGTTTGTTACTTTCAGTACTGCTTAATTTATTGCATTTTATTACTACACACGGTTGTTGTATGTTTAAAATATATTTCGTTGCACTACACTTTGACAAATGAAGGCATAGTTTCCCCACTATCAGACCTGGGCCCTCACTGCTAGTCGGCAGCCTCTAGAATTTGTGGAAATGCACTTGACGTCATGTGGCGAACCGGTTTCGGGGCACTGTTGAGTGGCACCCAGAACCGGGACATTATAAGTAGGGTCCCAAATCCTTAACAATTTATTTAAGAATTATAGATTCTTTAAATAAATTGAGAATGTATGTTTCCTTGATTATGATATGTCTATGCATGACACTTTTGATGTTATTAAATAATCCCGCCCACATGAGATAAATAAGGACATGAACATGTGTTGATTTTAAGAATATTTGTCTAATTTGGTTAAAGTGCTATGATTAAAATGTTAAATGATTTGTATGGGAATAATGGATAATATGTTTATTAATTGAAGAATTAATTATCAAGTTCTAAGTTGTAATAAAATTGTGTATTTTACTGATTATGGAAAATATTGAATATTTGACGTGTTCAGAATATATATTGGAAACTAGTAATAATTAATTGATGGATTAATTATTACATTTTAAATGTTAATGGTTAACTATTTGATGACTGGTTAAATAGAGAATAGTTAATTAATTAATTGTGGAATTAATTAATTTGCATGAATTAAATTAAGATTGTGAATTGATTTTTTGTTATGACTATTGGCCAAGGGTATCTTTTGATGCATATTATTTTTTTCAATGCCTTAATTTTTCCGGAATAGAGTTGTTAAAAAGATATGATATTTTGTTTGAGATGGTTGCTAAATATCTTGACTTTGTTAATCATTTTTTAATCTGATTATAACATGCATGTAAATTGTTAATGTCCAGGACGAATCATTAATTGATTGGATGGGTTTAGACATGTTTAAGAATTTATATATTTAAATGTTGAGTTAATTATTTTTTTGTCTTGCTAAGAATAATTAATTTTTAATTAATTATTTACTATTGAGAGGTTTAATTGTTTAGTAATTTTTGACTTATTTGATGGGCGGGTTATGTTGTTAATTAGTTGTTGGATTAATTAACAGATTGGATTAATTAATTAATGAATTAATTAATGGATGGTTGTGGTGGTTAGACATGGAGTTCTACACCAATGATAAATATATATATTTATTTATTATTGATAACCGGGTTGTGAGAGACGGACTGATGCTCCAAATAATCACGGGGTTCTAGACATGGCGTTCTAGACCCAGCTTGCAAGAAAATATTCTTTTATGGGCCAAGGACTGATGCTCCAAATACCCATGGGTTGTGAGACAAGGACTAACGCTCCAAATACTCACAAGGGAGCTAGAAATGATGTTCTAAACCCATTAATTAACATTTTAATGTGGGTCCAATTGGTCGTACATGAAATGAATTGATGGTTAATGAATACTATTGTTAAATTAATGATTTGTGAATTGAATATGAGAAAGGGTTCAAAATTTTTAATGAATTAGGGGAATCACTGTTAGTGGACGAACCCAGGAGTGAATCACTATTTTAGTGGATGAGCTCAGATATAGTATATGAAAGATTAAATTGAATATCTTATGGCACATTATTCATGCCAAAGCACAAGCCTAGATTTGGTCTTAACATTGATTAATTAAATGTTCTTTAGAGACATATGTGGTGAGTGACTTATACAGGGAATGTCGGGTTTAGTTCGGATCACGAGAATTATGTAGTTTAATGAGGATTAAATAAATGGTAAATGAAAATGATTGTGTAGTGACTATTTTGTAAGCATGAAAAATGTATAATACAGGTTTAGACACCAGCTAAGAGCTGAAGCAGGTACTTGGGTATATACTTATATTGTACTGCTTACCTAAATAATGAATTCGTGCACTGGTTAAATTATTTATTGAAATGTCAGGATTTGGGGTAGAAACTGGTGGTCCTGACCTACTGGGATTTATATCTCACACCCTAATCAGGCCGCCATTGCACTAGGGTACCTGAGTAGATTCTATTCAGTCACAGTATTCTGTTTTTTTCATTTACTTGGAAGATAGGAGCAAAGGACAGAGCAGAATCTTGGGATGCTCGAGGAGACTGCCCTTGGGGCTTGGAGTCATTGTTTATTTATTTTTGTAATGGAATGTTCTGAATTCGGTTTTGTTCATTATTTTCCATTTTTTATAATTAGAATGTCATGCATGAATCTACTATATAATTGATGTTATCCATTTGTTTGTACAAGATTTATAAAATCTACCTTCTGCTGCTTTATCATTTATTAGACTGCTTCCGTTATTTATTGACATAGTTTGTTATTTACTTTTCTGTACCATTGTGCAACTATTATAAGAGGGTATAGTCTCCCCAATGACTATCCTTAGACCCTCACTGATAGTCGGAAGCCTCTCATGTACGGGGAGATGCATTTGAGGTCATGTGGTGACCAGTCCGGCCACCATTTTAGTGGTGAGTCGGGCCAGGACATTTCACATTACACAAGGTTATTATTTTACATGTCCTAAAATTGTATTTCACAGTGTAAAAATTTACATGAAATATGTGTTTTTAATTCTATTAAACCAATTTATGACATCTTCTTGAAAACCAATACATAACCTGTAAAATTTACATGGTGTGAATTTATCCTACATATAATAAAATTTTATATTTTCCAAAAAAAACCAAAACAACACTGGCATTCTACGAACTCAGGGAGAATCATGTAAATACATAAACATTTTATACTAAGACTCCATTAATTCAAAAAAACATACATTCATGAACATTATTTCATTCCCCTCCCATAGAAAATTCACTATATCCTTGAAAGTCCCAAATGTACCCAAATAAATAGGTAAATGATAATAGATAAGGTAAATACCTTAATGTAGGTAATTGAAAGTTACAAACACTCCACCAGAAGACATTATATCTATTGTAAGTCTTGTGTAAGAATGATTTTGAAATAAGTTGGGAGGCAATTTCTCCCTCATCAACGACTCATACTCCAAAGTCTCATGATAATCTGATCTGTATATCTATTATCTTAGTTAAATACTACTAAATTCCCACACAATACTTTTACCATAGATTCAATGATATCAATTTGTTGCTCAATAGCAGAAATGTCTAGCTCAAATTTGATCTCTTCCTAACAAAAAATGTGGGAGGGATTAGGATGGTATTTCGTGAGATGTGATATGTTGAAAACAACATAAATTAACATAAACCAAAAGTGAAATGAAAAACAATAAGTAACATTCCCAATACATTCAGTGACCTCAAATGGTAAACCATATCATGGAGACAACTTTACCTTCTTTCTATGCTGATTGTGACCCAACCATGGTGAAAATTTCAAGCAAAATCAGTCACTTGTGGGAGAATACAATGGATGACACCATTGATCAACATATGATTTCTTTCAACCCTAATCATTGACAAGATGACAATGTATATATGGAATCCTCACCGAAGGCTCCTAAACAATAGTTGGTCCCACTAAAGTGGCTTCACCCACCTATTCCAATTAAATAGGTGACATACACGGGAGGTCGTAGAAATAAATGAATGGATCCATCATGATTGTATAATTATAAAAAAATTTATAGGAAAAATCTTCCAGTGCAATATGTTTATCCCATGATCCAAAAAAATAAAAGATGAAGACATGAATCATATCGTCCAGAATCCGAATTGCCAGGTCTTTCTAAACATCTATCAGTGGATAGTAAGTTTTACTCAACCTGACCTGAGTCCCCATAGCCTCTTGGAGACTTCTCCAAAACCTAGAAGTAATCCAAGGGTACCTGTCTGAAATAGTCGTAGAATGAAATATATATAACCTCTAGATATCCTGAACATATAGCTTACCCATACCTTCATATTTAGTTGTGTATCTTATATGAATTAAATGAACCAAAATTTTAAAACGATCAAACACCACCCAGATAAAATAATTCCTCTGGGTAGTTTACAGTAATCTATCAAAACAATCCATGGACACCTCACCTAATTCATATAACTACACCCGAAGAGGATATAACAAAACATTGTGTTTCAGATTCTTTGCCTTTATCTTTTGGTTGGTGTAATAGTGGGATACATAATCTACAATTTTGTGCTTTAAACCTAGAAAATAGAATCACCATGTCATGTCATAATAAATCTTTGTTGTGACTAGATGAATATACCAAGAATAACCATGAAAATAAAAACAACTCGACATTATCACTGATATATGACAATAATCCACTCCCAAAAAAATATAATACCTTCTAAAGATACAAACCAACCAGGCAAGATCTCCCCACCATAATAGGTTTCTCAAAATTCCAATGAACTTTTCACTATTCTACTGACCATATAGAATGTACTCAATGAGAAGATAGGAAAATTGGATAATGGTCAGAACCTTACCCAAAATGTAATCCTATGTATCTGAGTGAAACTGAGTAATGATACCAATAAGTTCCACTACTTCTTCGATTCTAGAACAACCTACGATGGTACATTCATAATAATAGATTATGCAAGCACGTTAACCTTCCTCGAGGTGTAGGTGATGTTGATGTCAAATGTGTGAATGTGTACCAACCATCATCGCTTTCTATGATTCATGTACTTATGAGAAACAATATAGCTTTAACTCTTATGGTTAGAAAAGACCATGACAATTTATTCTAAAATACAGTGTCTCTAATATTTATGTGCATGTATAGCTCTAAAGGGTTCCAAAACAAGTGTGGTGAAAATATTATAAATATGTTCAATCTAAAAAGAGTCTTAATACACGACATGATCATACTAAATTATCAAGAGACTTAAAAAAAATACAAGAAGCACCAGGAAAAACCACATACCACTTACTAGGCTCAAGTAGGATAAAAATATGATTCAATATTACAAGTAATTTAATATTCCCAAAAGAAGATTCAATTTTTATATCCTAAAATATTTTTACCTGTTTCCTGCTAATAGAATTCTATTATGACACCGACATTGAGAAATAATTGCAGAAACATCAATAATATATAGAAATACATGGTATAATTTGAATTTCAAAGAATTTTCAGGGATCTTCCCACAAAAAAATAACACTATCCTTCTCAAGATTAACTAATAATGTAATGCCTCAAAAATATAATGTAAGAAAATTGTATTTGACAGTCTGTATGACAGGAAAAACCAAATGAAAAAGAGAATATAATATCCCAGGACTTTATAATATATTTAATATTTTAAATAAATTCAATATAATTTATGTCTTTCAATGCATGTGATACGGAGTTAGAGTGTGACATAAACAAAAATGAGTTTCTTTGATGGATTTAATTACACATAAGATTGAGTTTTACTGAATACCAATAGATTATATTATTTTTTAAGATAATAATATATAATCTACACATTATGAATAATATTAAATAACTTCTGAAAATATTATGTTTAGACAACTGATTCATTGGTTATAAATTAATCATAAATGAATATAAGATCCAATTGAAAATAATGGGAATATTTTAATGGAAACTATTTTTGTGGTGAAAAACCCATTTTATCCCAATAAACTAAATTAATTATAATTATTTATTCATTTAAATGTCATATTTTTAATATATATTCATCATAATGTCTTTTATATTCATCCAATATATTTTATAACCATAATATAAGAACAAACCCAATATTACGCATAAAAACCAATATTTTTATTAAGGTATTTTACCAGCTTTTAATGGAGAACCTATTTTAACATCAATTTTTGGAACTTTTATAGATTATATATTTCGAAATAAGAATCATATTTTAATGAGTATGAAAATATTTATGTTAGGGTTAATTTTTGAAATTTTTCTATGAACATTCATTTTTTAATGAATAATGAAAATTACTGAATATTACTTCGAAATTTCATTTCTATGAAATTTATTAATAATTGTATATTAAATTTTAAAATGGTATTAAAGTTTAATAATATCACATTTTTATAAAATTAATCAAAATTTGGTTTTTGGAATAAAATGTAATGTTTAATTGGGTATAAAAACTTGGCAAAATTTTGGAAAATTTTACATTAAAACCCCACATTGTCATTCATTCTTTGGGATAAAATTTAAAATTAATTCTTGAAATTATTAAATTGGAACTGGAAAAATGGATTGAATATTTTTAATCATCATAATTTATTATTTAAAATAATATTAACATAGTTTTTGGCCAAAACTATTAGTAAAAGTAATAAAAACTAATTGCAATTATTAAGGAAAAATAAAGCTTAAAAAAGAATAAATGATTAACTTAAGGGACCTAATTGTCATGACCCATCCCCCGAGGCTCGTGTCCTGACGTCACCCATGTCTTCTTCCTGAAGGCCAGGGGTTGCCGACTAGCACCGAAGTCAGAAACCAGCACGTAGGAGGCATTTTCTAGAGTACTTTTATGGATGCATACACAACCATGTCTCAATAATAGAATGGTAAACATGCATGCAACTAAACCACAACTGTGTAAAAGTACAGAATGTAGGCCAAATGGACCCGAATAAAAACCCAAAAAAAAAAACTGAAAACAATAAAGTAAAAAGAAACTATAAAAGTCTTTCATTGAAACACCACCTGATGGTCAAGTGTAGAGTAGCTACTGGAAGCCAAATAAGTATTCCTTGAATGACTGGACTCACTGTGCACCACCAAGTCCAAGTCCACCAAGTCATCTGTCAAAGAGTTGGTCGTCTGCACCAGGCACAACACATGTGGGAGATGACCGTGTAGTGATCAGTAAGAAAATACTCAGTAGGGACCACAAAACACAAAGTGATGACCTCAATGAAAAAAATAGAAAACCAAGAAACAAGAAAGATCACACAAGGTCTAATATAGAGTAGTAATGTAAGACCATCAATCATATCATCGAACATCTTGGGCTACTATAGAACTCCTCAATGAGTATGGTGGGTCTACCAGGTCACACAGAGAAACTTCCCATTAACCTTGTACTGTTGTGGTACTCATCCCTAACGAATATTGTGGGTATGATGAGTCACAAAGAGCCTCTCCCAACCATGGAATTTTGGGTCACACAAAGCCATTTCCCACCTTATAAATATAGAGATACTCCTCAAGTCAAGTACCATCGGTCTTTTGGGTCACACTGAGCCTCTCCCCACCTTTGGACAACTGGGTCACACAGAGATTCTTCCAACTAGGTCATCGTAGCTGATCCACACAACATCACAGTTTAGTGTCATTCAGGACATAAGGGTTGTATAGTTTAACGTCATGGAAGACAGGGGTGAACTGCCGTGAAGTGGTCAGGACCATTGGATGTTGGGCTTGAACTTCATGGAGGCTTCCTACGTACCTTTCCTCGGCTAGGGTCAACATCAACATAGTTCAATAGGGGTGTGGTTAGCCTACATAAAGGGTCAGAACCAATGGATGTGATGGGATTGAACCTCTTGGAGGATTCCTATGTACCTTGCCTTAGAAAGGATCAAAGGCCACGTAGTTCGGGTTGACGTGTGGTGACTGATCTGAAGGGGGGGGGGGGGGCGGGTAGGAACCAATGGATGGTGGGCTTGGACCTCAGGTAAGCTTCCTACATACCTTGCCTTAGCACGGAACAAAGACCACATAGTTCATGATGGTTGTAACCGACTTGAAAATGGTCGAGACCAATCGGTGTTGGGCATGGACCTCAGGGTGGGTTTCTACCTACCTTTCCATAGAAATTATCAAAGTCCACGTAGTTTAGGAGGGAGTGGGATCTAACATGAAGTGGGGTCAGAACCAATGGATGATGGGATTGGACCTTAGGGAGGATTCCTACGTAACATTCCATATCAAGGATCAAAGACCATATAGTTCAGGATGGTTTTTTTTGGTGAACCGATGTGAATATGGTCAAGACAATAGACGGCGGGCTTGAACCTCGGGGAGCCTTCCTACGTACCTTGTCTTAGGAAGGATCAAAATCCAAATTTTTAATGATGGTTGGAATTGATGTGAAGATGGTCGGGACCAATAGGTGTAGGGCTTGGACCTCATGGATGCCTCTTACGTAACATGCCTTGGAAAGGATCAAAGTACACAGAGTTACGGAGGGCTGTGTGTGGAATTCACTCTAAGGTGGCCCAAGGAGGATGTCATGTTCATTGCTTAATCTAAGCACATGTGATTCATGCTCGGTGTGAGAACCAAGAGGCAGCGAAGGCCTGACGACATGTCATGAAAGGTGAGTCCGTGGGAAGTGGAGTGGGGCTTAAACATGGTTAGCAGCCCAAAAAGGGAATAGGGACCTACGTGTGGTCCATAGCCCAAGAAGATTTTCATTGGGACTTAATCCCAGATGGAGGACTGGTGGCGACAAATCCCACAGGGAGAGGGATTTGGCACCGATGAAAGAAGGGATCTGGTTCCCACCCCCCCCCCCCCCTCTCTGGCCCTTGGTACTAAGGAAGAGAGGTGGTGCAGGGATGCTACCTCCTCCACGAAAAGCTATGGGGATTACACGAAGGTGGCTTCCCTATCTTTGCGGAAAAACGCCTCTCAAATAATAAGGATCTCATTCCCTATGATGAATGATTTCACTCTGGTTGAGGCCAGTTGGCATGCAGAATGTCCAAGGTGGGGAACCCCTCATACGGCGCATGGGGAGAGGTCATAGTTTAGAGTAATGTGCTGAGGAAGTTGAAAATTGGCAGTTTAACGTCCTGCACCTAGGGTGAATGTGGGTTCACTCCTTACCCCTTGGGATATACATAAATGATACCTCCCACCCCTTGGGGAAGGGAAGTCATCAACAATGCCGTGGTGAGGGGGTGTTATGGTGTGATCCCTTGAGGGGTCCACATTTGTGTGGATATGCAAAGAATCAATACCTGTTAGCATGCCTATGCAAAGAATCATGCGGTGAAGCAACAAAATGGGAAGCACCACCCAAGGGACTTTGAAGTCACTTTCTGAAAACCTAGAAGGTCAAACGGGAAAATGGGTTGCGGAGCAAAGGGGATCATATGTAGAACCCTCATGAGGCATTGGTGCTTCATGTAGTGGAGGGTCGTCGCGAAGGGGTATGCTTCATGAAGTGAAGTACCCAAGCCTAGGCGTAGGTTATAAGTGCTATTAGAAAGTTCTTTGCAAAGTGGAATGTCCCTCAAAGAGTAGCATTTTTCAAATCAAGGGTGCCTTGTGATGCATTGCATTGTGATGCAATGTGATTCCGGAAGCACAGTGACCCTACCATAGCATATGGGTCATGTGTTCATGGAGGGTGATTTTCAAATCATAAGTGCTCTGTGAAGACCAGAGTCCCCATGGGGATCCCATTCCTTCGAGAAGGCCCATGTGCTACCTGAAGGGCATCCCTCCTTGATTATGGGCCAAATTCAAGCATAGGGGAGGCACTTCGCAATGAAAAAGTACCATGTGAAGATCATGGTTTGCAGAGAAGAAATTTCTTTGGTGATTAGTGAGCTATAAAGGTGAATGTTACGATGATTCTTCATTTGGTCTTGAGGGGAGCCTGACATTTATAGGAAAGAGGCGCCACTAAGCAGAGCACGCTCGGCGCTAAGAAGAAGCTTGTGCCATTGCGGTTATGCAAATGTCAAATGGGATCACGGAGCATCCTGACTCCTTGCTTCGCGCTAGGTTTGCAAACTTCAAATGGGTTTGCAGGGTATCCCACCTCCTTGCTCTTCGGTAGGTTTGCAGACATCAAATGTGTGCATGGGTCATCACTCCTCCTTGCTCCGTGGTGGGTTTGCGAAGGTCAAATGGGTTCGTGGGTCATCCCATCTCCTGGCTCTATGGTGGGTTCTGAAAGGGGAGCTTTTCATTGGCCGTGGGGCTATGGGGGCTCCGCGAATTGGCTTCGCAAGACATACCCTAATCTTTTCCTTCAGTTATTATTTTTCACAAATTTTGGTCCCATCAAATTCCCCCCTCAGACTGGGAGCTGAGGAGAATGTCAGGGTCAAAGTATGAGGTTCAATTGACAAATTATCTTGTTAATCGTGAATAGGCCTCACGAAGGCGACTCATGAAGGAGGCTCGCGAAGTGGTAAAGTGATTGGAAGGCTGAGCGTTCCATGAATCTTTCCACGGTTAGAACTTCTGTGAAGCATCGTGGGTCATCGCCTATAAATAGGGGAGTTGAACTCTCTTTTGTCCTTTTTATTCTCTATGATTTTTGATTTCAGTGCTCTTGATTTGTTAAGCTCTGCGTTCTCTGTGATTTCCCTCTTTGAATCGAGCCTTCTACTTCACAGCACAAAACGGGTCTTTGACTTTGTGAAAGTGAACTCCCCAACTTGCTTCTAATGGTCGGGGCTTGGCTCTATGAAAAAATCTTCATGAACGACATCAACGATCAAGCTCCATGAAAGAACTTCATGAACCAGAACCAAAAAACACCCAAACTCAAAAATTGAATGGCTCATCGAAAGGCTGCAAGGGGGTCCTTGTGGATGTGGCATGGAGGGAGTAGATGGAAAGTATCCTGGGTCTAGGGGAGTTGGTACAGAGCCACTTTGACCATGATTCATTGGTGAAGCTGCTTTCAAAAATCTTTAAGGAATTATCAACTATGTAAGGGGTTTCCTTTATATGGCTTTGTTCTGAGTAATGACATCATCAACCTTGAATAATGTATAAAGGAGCCAGATTACTGGTTTAGGAGAACACTAGGCCAGCGCTCGTGGTTCACGGTGGCTTTTGGCCATGCCTGGGAGGACTTCATGCCTGTAAATGATGACTACCTATAAAATCAAATGAACAATGTTGCAGAAGGAATTACAGCCAGAGAAATCCCCCCTCTGTACGAGAAAATCAGGAAGGAATCCCTAAAGAACCCAGGAAAGGGATGGTCTGATGAGTGGGATCTATGCCAGGGTTGCAACTTCATAGATGATTGGGCCGGGGCCTATATGGTAGGTGCCTCGTGTGAAGTGTTTGGGGTAGAGATGAGAAAAGTTGGTCTGTATGAGGTGTCTTGGGACTCCCAATTCCATAACTATTAGCCGAAGCAGCTGATGCCAGAGTTGTTGAGCAGATGGTCATTGAGGACCAATACATTCCATTTTCACTATAGAGAGGTCAATATTAGCTTATGGGACCTGCATTAGATCTCAAGGGTCCCAATACTGATGTAGATTTATGATGATTTAATTCCCGTTAAGTGTGCATGGGAGGATCCAGAGAAAATTCCACTGCTGGCGATGGCATTGATGAACCTAGTGCCTAGAGAGGATAAGCAGTCAGTGAGGGACGTCCACTTCAGATGGTGGTTCAAGCAGTTCCTGAACTTTTTGGAAGATAAGAAGATTCTGGTGAGGCCTAAAACTAACCCGAAAGGGGATAAATGAAGAAATAAGGACTCGTACTGGTGGCTCTTGGTGGATATCTAGTGGAAGATGTGGCGATTCAGCGTTAGTACTGAGCAGAAACTAGTAGTCAGGTTGGCCGCATTCATTGTAGCATTGATCAGCGGTTTGATGCTATTGGTGAAGGATACAAAGATGGGTGTGTGACCAAGAACATTTATCCTGGAAACCATGTTGGTGACAGGAGGACGGGTCATCCTCAGGATCCCCATGCTTGCCTAGCTATATAAGATGTTGTGGAAAATTAGTGAGGGGAAGAGGCCACCGATGATATGCTGGCCATTCCACCTCTTATATGGGAGGATAATGGAACCCGTTAGGGGGGGGGGGGTCTATGAATATCCAAACCCCATATCAACTCTAGAATCGAAATTCCTACCATCCATCCTAAACACCGCAGGGGGATTTCCAGCCAAGCTGACCGTGCTGGCGGTACTGAACTATATCTGGAAGGTAGAGGAATTCAACATTCATTTGTTCCAGCTGCCAACGAGTGCTTTCATTGATGATGGAAAAGGATTGGATGATCATTAATACTATATCCTTGCCAATAGAGGTGGATTACAGGGGGGAAATAGTGGACCGTGAGCTTCTTTGTGAGCCGTACACCCCACATGGATTCACCAAGAAATTTTGGTGTATGCTGTGACTGATCCCACAGGTTTATTTAGGGGTGTTCCATGAAGAACATTTGTGTGTGGTGAGGCAGATGTGGCTCATTTTCACTTGGTAATATGGAAAGATACGGAACCACCTG
This sequence comes from Viscum album, assembly GCA_963277665.1. Lineage (NCBI taxonomy): Eukaryota > Viridiplantae > Streptophyta > Magnoliopsida > Santalales > Viscaceae > Viscum > Viscum album. The sequence goes on along the minus strand of OY728122.1, from coordinate 1,890,256,436 downwards.
CCTCCCCCTACTACCATCTTCGGGTTGGTGAAGGAGTACGCCAAAAGCTGGGAGGTGGCTTACCCGGGGAAATGCTGAGGTAGGAAACCATTCATGTCTGTGATGGTCTGTCTCCACAACCTCGAGGATAGGGCTAGAAGGGGGAAAGCACATCCTTCCGTGGAGAGGCTGCTGTGGCAGTGAGGCCTGCAATGGTTGAGGGGGAGGCAGTGGTAGTGGATCCACTAATGGCAGCAGACCCAGTGGTCGCAGAAGAAAAGATTTATCCAAAGGGGAGGCCACTGAGTGGATTCTACAGAATATCCACTCAGGCTCCAAGGAATCGGTTGTGCCACATAGACATGCCGATAATACTGTCTTCTTGGAGGCTTAGGACATCTATGGTGTCAAATGTCAATTCCTTGGCCCATTCAAGATGTGGCAACACTTGAACCATCTTAGGATGTATTTTCAAAGAATCGGCCTTGTTAGGGTTGACTGTGCAGTATCCCAGATGGAGGTGGAGTAATACCTTACTAAGTTAGTGGACTTCATGCACTCCCAAGGTGTTCCACATCCAATGACAGACTGGGTGAAGGTGTTTTTGGATCGAACAACTCCGTCGCAGTTGTCAGCTGTTGATTTGAGGGAATGGTTCCCTCAGCTGAACGAATTTGACGAATCCTCCTAGGGGGAGGAGGCCGGTAGAGGGATACCTCTGGAGGAGGAAAAATTTGGCGATTAAGGCTCAAATTTTGAAGAATTTTCAGAGGACCTTATGGTAATATCCAAAGTCACTTCCTTGAGATCCGCTTCCAGGCTACTTTGGACCCCTCACCAATGTTTAAATTGTGTTGGAGAGCCTCATTAACAGAACCTGTTCTCATCCCTCAGTGGAGGCAGATGCGGGGCCTTTGGGATCCACGACCACGAATTTGGTGATTACAGCGTATAGCAGGGCCAGGATACCCAAGTTGGATCCTCTTGAATTTTCATACCTTCCAACAATATACGGAGGGCCACGCCTCAGGGTCCCCACGACTACAACCCAGGAAAGCGACTGAGAATTCTATCTCTATATGTCTCCTCTACAAACTCATGACTGCCACCCATTGACCAGGATAACTGACATCCATGCCTTTTGGGTATGTACAGTTATTCAAATGGCATGGGTTTCCTTGGTGACGTTGTTTGGTATTCTTGGCAGCACTTTTCCCAGGGGAATGACGGTGGTTGTAGAGGTGAATATCCATACCGACTAATCTGTGGTGCTCCTGATCACTAGTGGGACAGTTGGCAGGGATGTGCTGGAGATTATTGAAGTGGGATCCAATGATGAAGATCTATCAGATAGAATGGGTCCTACCATACATAATCAGACACCAGATGTGGACCGTATTGATGAGTTCTTGGGGGAGTTCCCTGTGCACGAGACTTCCAACCCCGCATAATGGGATGAAATGACCTCTGATGAAGAGGATAACATGATAGTCCATTGTCGATCGTGGAAGATGATCAAGGGTTTCATCGATGACACCTCTCAAGAAAAATGGAAAGACTAGATGGAGAGACTTCGTTCATGACTGCACGAACTGTGTGATGGGGGAGTGGATGCCCAACATCCCCACATGCTTGTCCGAGATCTAATGGTGGAGAAGATTTGAGAGTATGATCATCGCGTTGGTGTGGGTTGGGAGAGGAGAAAATAGGTGAACATAAAGAGGCTCCATGATGCTGAAAATGAGATTCAATGGTTGTAGGTCTAGGAATATGAACACTCTTCTCTACTCAATGCGTAGTAAGAGATTATATAACGGCTGAAGGCCCAAATAGAAAAGGCTGAAGAGCGGATGAAACAACCCTATGCGAAGATGGATATTGTATGGAGTGATGAGGAGCGGGCCCAAGATGCGACTGATAAACTCTTCCCCATTGCTGCCAAGGAGGTGAATGAGATGAACATGCGGCAACGGATCCTGGACGCCCTGAACCAGATGGTGGTAGATCTGCAAAGCTCTACTGATGTGGTCAACTCATTCATGGGAGGGGTCTATCCACATGTACTATGACGTATGCAAATTTTGAACTGATTATTTATGCTAGATTCATGCATGAGTTATGTTATTCATTTTTGGTCTATTAAATTTTATTTATATTCATGGATCATCCAGTGATTAGTCCATAAGATCACATGGGTTGGGCCCGAGGTGAGAAACAAGGGATGACCACCTTTCCGTTCCATCTAAATATAAGTGCAAACTAAACTCTGGGAATATGGGGTTTTAATAACCAATCTGGATTTCCGTGAAGAAGGGGAGAGGCTTTATTAGAGGACAAGGACCTCAAAACAATCGATGCGCCTTCTTCCCAATGTGATCTAGTGCACGATTGGGGTAATTCCATGGGTCTTGGAATTAATACAAACACAGGGGAATGTAATTTTTGAATCATGATACCCAAAATTCAGAACACTATTGGGGGGGGTGTGGCAGTAAAGGATAACTGTTGAACATGTTTGAAACACAGTTCCCCTATTGTGTTAGCCCGAAATGGAAATAAAAAATGACGGCCGAACGTTGACCATTTTCAAAACATAGGGATTCACTCAAAATGCTAACCATTAATCTTCTAGAATGTTTTCCCATGATAGTAGGTGAGCCATAGGCCCAACTTCCATACTATTAGGGGGTTCCTTTATATGTGAAAATGGATTAGGATTTAATAAAGGGAACACAATGCATGGAGGGAGACTGACGAGTTGTTTGAATGGGGTACAACACTCTTGAAATTATGCCACCATGGTGAAGACACATTAGGTTGGAACATAGGTCTAATCAAGGATCATACCTACTTCTGAACAAGGCCTCTATGGCAAGGACCCGGAATGACATTTAGTTTTACATCATACCAATGGGGATGATAAAAATGTAGTTTAACGTTGTACGGTGAGGACAATAGACATAGTTTTAAGGTCATACTTCTTGGACCAAGGTTAAACATTTAATGTCTCGGTACATGGACTATAGGCTCCCATTTTAAGGTCATAGAGACTATACCGTGATCGGGGTTGAGGGGCCAGGAGGGTTAATCACCCTGGGGCTGGGCCCGATGCAGAATGCCTGGGCATCGCTACGTATCCCATAAGGATGAGAATCATTCTAAAAAAATTCTTGAAGCACGACGTGGTCAGAGACCAATGTGGATAGTGGAAATCCTTTATTGAGAGGGATATGATGCATCACATAGTTCTTATGAGGCACCATAAACTTGTTCAGGGCAGAGCTGTAGTTTAATGTCATGAGTCTAGGACATGTGGACTCGTGCTGTTTAATATCATATGATAGGATGGGGAATGAAAGAGAAGATCCCAAGAAGGGAGTATGTGTTGTGGTATCTATAAAACCTACGTGAAAAAGGACATAAGGAGTTTGCACCACACCATGTATCCCAAGAGGATGTTCTTTAGGTCAAGGGAACATGACGTGTTGTCTGGGCATTCCTACGTATCCCATGAGGATGGGAATAAAGCCAGATGTAGCTCTGAGGGTGCAGTTTTATGTCATGTGGGACGACAAAAGGTATGTGTGGCATGCGGTGCCAATACCCATCCTACCAAAACTACTAAGCCCACATGAGTCGTGCTTACTGTGGGAAACAAGGAGCAGAGATGGGATATTCCAAGCATAGAAAGGCACTTGTTAGGGGTGATGGGATGCTAGGTGAATGACATCCCAATGATGCTGACCCACCTATATAACACAATAAAGTTGCGCGAAGGAGTAAAGATGAGAATGTTGGAATTCCACTTGAACATAAGGAAGTGGAGATATGTGAATCATGATCCTTGAGATCTGGACTACAATGATGGTGCCGTGATGATAGGGGATAACTATTGAGCATATTCGAGACACAGTATCCATTTTTCATTAGCATGGAATGCAGAAAGAAAAACGACGGTCAACTACTGACCCTATTCAAAAGACGGGACCTGTCACAAATGTCATCAGAGGTCCTTGGGGATGTTGGACCAATACGGTAGGTAATCCAATGTAGCTTGATACCTGGACGAAAAGGGGGTCCCTTCAAACATGTAATAGGATTAGGATTCAAATGACGAGCTAACAAAGGTTGGACATAGAATGAGGGAATTCCATTGAGATAATTTCACACTTCAGGAACATCCACAACGAATCTGAGTAAGACAAAAAGATGTATCAGATAGAGGGATTCACGTACCCCTCCAAGGACAAGCGTCCTGCGGTTGTTAGCTTCCATCTTAATGATCATAGGATGGTCCATTAAGGGGGGGGTGATTTAATGCACTATGCATAGCCTGGGGAAGTGGCTAAAGATGACACATAGTTCCCTTATGAAGATCTTATTTTATAGTCATTGAACACCAATTAGATTGGGAAACAACATGGGAGGCACATGCCATGGATATTAAAAAAATCGACATGAATGAGAACTCATGAAGTACTCGACACACCATATGTTCCCAAAAGGGGTTCTGGCCTAGGGGCTGAAAGAGAGGGTACATGAATTAGATTCCTGATGCTAGACCTAGAGACAATATGTCTAGGCATTCCTATGTATCCCATAAGGATGGGAATGAAGCCACACGTAGTTCTGAAAGATGTTGTGAAATTTATCATCTTGCGGGAAGGATGTAGAGTGGTCTTAGTTTATGGTTATAGAGCTCAGGCCATAGATGGTAGGGAATGCATGAGAAACTTAGTGAGGTAACTACTAAACCCAATGTGAATGAGGACTTGGATTCCATATCACCATGTGTTCCTTGGGGAGGTTTTTAGTAAAGAGACTAGAGTTGAAAGTTAGGTTGGGCCTGAGGAAAAGTGCACGGGCATCCCTACATATCCCATGAGAATGATAATTAAACCATTCATAGTTCTGAAGGTGGCATGGTAAGGTACCAATTCTAGAGATAATAAGGGTGTGCAGGTCTGGCCCTTGCATCGGAAGAATCAGCATTTGATAGATGTTATTTGTTCTTTAGGATGATAGAATGTGTTTTTTTATAAAGTGACTAACCTAGGATAGAAAGTATAGGCATCACCATAATAATCATGATTTGTGAAGACGTTGAAAAATTCTATGGTGCGTGACCGATACAAAGCATGATGTCCCCTCAAGTGAGGAAACCACGATGCAGTGTATTTTTTGTCATGCATCCAGGATGATAATGTCACAGTTTAGGGTCATGTGATAAGACCAGCCATGCATTTTAATGTCATGCAGTATAGACACATCAGTTTAAAGTCCTGTGGGACTATGCATCATAGTTTAAAGTCAATTGGATCAGACAGATACAAAAAAATTAGGTTTATAAGGTAATGTGCACAATGTGATAAAGTATACCCGATGTGAATGAGGAAATAATCCCATATCACACCGTGCATGATTCCAAAAAAAAAAATTGGTCCGAGTGGGCCGAAAAAGGTTAGAGAATATGGGGAAAGTGAGAATAGATCTTAGTTGAGATGGACCCAAATACGAGATGTATGTGAAAACCTAGGTATCCCTTGAAGATGGGAATCTAACCATACATAGTTCTAGAAAGTTAAATTTAACATCGTTCATGAAAACATACAGTTTAACATCATGTATGATGAGATACAGTTTAATGTCATGTTGTATAGGACGTAGGAGGGACTAGCTCCTTGAAGGGGTGTATATGATGCGGCAATTGTAAACCTGACGTGAACGGAGGCATCAACCCTCACACGCCACATCACGTAGTCCTATAAGAGCTAGGGACTTAAAGGAAGAACATGAGAGATAAATTTGAGGAACTCAAGATAGTCCCAAATATAAGAAGTCTAGCTGTTCCTACATATCCCATGAGGATGGGAATCAAGCTATACGTAGTTCTGAATTAGAGCTTGGACTATGGGGAAGCGAAACTCTACCAAGTAGACGCATATATCATTCCAATTCCTAATACCATGTGAGTTATACTCGGTGTGGTAAACAGGTGTTGAAGAGGTTTTTTAAATAATTGGAATACACGCCAAAAGGAAGTCGGTGCAGAGCTTCGAATGATGCCTTACCGTGGTTTGTTCCTCCAAAATGTGCAAATGCGCACTGAGGGATAGTGTTTGGAGTGTCGAAATTCAACTTGGACAAGATGGGGTGGAAAATTATGTGAGTCATGTGAAAATCATTAAAGGATTTAAGCGGTTTGGGGGACGATGGAGGATAACCATTTACCGTGTTCGAAACACATCATCCATATCATGTGTCCTGAAATGGGAACAACAAATGAGCGTTGACTGCTGACCAAATTCACAACGTGGGAATTGTATCAATTTTTTGTCAGAAACCCTCAAGGATGTTGGCCCGTAATGTTAGGAGATCAATTTGGCCTAACATCCATGCCATTTGGAAGTCCCTTCCGATGTGAAAGATAATAGAATCCCAAATGAAGGGAAACACGAAGCCTAAAAAATAGGTGAATGAATGTCCAGGTTGAATCTGACACTCCAGGCTCTAGAACAGAGTACTCATGGGTACATTTTAGAATCACCGAAGAGGGTCGAAGGAAAGAGAGTTATGTGGCATGGTTGTTATTAACCCTATGTGAATGGGGAAATAATCCCACACCACACTATATATGCCTCTCCTAGAAGAAAGAAGGCCAATGGGCCAAGATGGTTGAGAGGTCGCTAAGAGATGGGGTTGGAACCGAAAAATATATGTTCACACATTCATACGTGTCCCATTAGTATGGGAATAAAGACATATGTAGTTTTGATTAGGATGCTATGCAGTTTATCATCGTGCAGCAAAGTCGCAAATAGGGGAAAGATATCCCATCAAGGGACGTGTAGGACACGACGAGTAACCCGACGTGAACAAGGAAATAATCCCATACCACACCATAAAATCCTAAGTGAGAACTTGGGATAGGGGCTTGATAAGGCCGAGGGACCTGAGGCTGGGCCACAGATAGAATTTCACAGTCAGATTTCAGTTTAACGTCTTGTAGTGAGCAAAATGGTGATCTTAGTTTAAGGTCATAGAGCTCAGACCTTAGATACCATGTTTAATATCATATGGATGGGACATATAGGGTGAATCATTTTTCCTATGGAGGATCACAAAGAGAAAACAATGATTGTAGGACAATTGTTTACCAGTTTGCAACACAGTATACACCCTTGTGTGACCGGTGTTCGAGGAAAACAATTAAGTGTCGACTGTTGACCATATTCGAAACATGGGACTTGTATTGATTTTTTGTTTGAAACCCCCAATTTCGTTAGCCTGTAATGGTAGGAGTGACCTTGGGCTGAGAATCTAGGCCATTTAGGGGTCCTTTTGGATATAAAATGTGATGCAAACTGAAATGATGGAGCTTGGGAAGCATTGTAGGGCCGGTGCTCACAGGGAAGACGATAAATGAAGGGAGGGATGTCTCAATGGGATCTGTGTGGAATGGAACAATAGACTAATGTGAATAAGGACATGAGTCCATACCACACCATACAATCCCAAATGAGAACTCGGGCCAGGGGACTAAAGGGGTCAAAGGACTTGAGGCTGGTCATCCCGGTTAACTGTAGCCATATGACCTCTCATATGGGAATTGCCTCATCATAGCTACTAAGCCCACATAAGAAATGCTCAGTGTGGGATACAAGGACTAGGAATAGGCTCTCCTTATCACATAAGTGTCTGATAGTTATAATTACACTCCTTCTTGAGGCCGACTGAGGTTTGGATGAATGGCGGGGCAGAATGAACCACTACACAACATGTTTGGGACATACGAGATGGTGACAACGAAAAAGGATAACTATTGACCAGTATAGAAACAAACAATCCATATTGTGTGACCTGAAATGGGAACTAAAAATGAGAATCGACCACTGACCATATTCACAATGTGAGATTTGTATCAATTTGTCATTCTAAACCCTCAAGTACGTTGGCCTGTGATGGTAGGAGAGCCCATGAGCTGAGCATCCATGCCATTTGGGGGTCCCTTCAGATGTGAAAGATAATGAAAGACCAGATGTTAGAGTGTGTGGAACATAAATGTGCATGTAATAATTATAGTCAAGATGGAAAATAGAAGTGGTGGGGATCTTCATGGAGGAGGGATACATGGTATGGTCATGGTGAACTCGACATGGATGAGGAAAAAATCCTGTACCACACCATGTGCTTCGACCCAATGGGAGGTCCCAAATTTTGGGTCTAGGACTATAGATTAAATATATAGGACGTCCTATGTATCCCATTAGGACGGGAATAAAGCCATACATAGTTCTGAAAGTTCCGTCCAGTTTAAAGTCATGCGTTAAGGACGTGGGAAAAGAGAAAAACGCGGGATGGAACATGGTGCAATCATCATAATCCTAACAATAGTGGGTCCAAAAAAGCCTATATGACACCATATGGGATCCTCTAAGAGAACTATACCCAGTGGGATAGTCAATGAGGATGTTGGGGCTGGACTCTGGATGAGGCGTTCGAGCGTTCCTACGTATCCGATGAGGATGTGAATCCAACCATACATAGATCATGAGATGTAGTTTAATGTCATGTAGGAAGATACATGATTTATTGTAATACGGCACATTTCATAGTTTAATATCATGTAGGACTAGACAATTTAAGGTCATGTAGGACCCTATTACAGTTTAGGGTTGTGCAGGACCATTACGCAGTTTGGGGTCGTGCAGGACCGTATAGTTTAAGGTCATGTAGGACCGTAGGGACTCAAGAAAAGTATTTCATGGAGAACTTGTCATTGGTGGGAGGATTTATATGCTCACCATCCATGGTTAGTATTGAATATGTTCCATTGGAGTAAACCTTGTGAATGATGTAAGGTCTTTCCAATTTGGGCTCCAATATGGGTGGTTTCCTGCCAGGTATCATTGGTGCCCTCAGGGACAATACCAAATCACCTTGCAAGAAAGAGAGGAGGTGAACTTTCTTGTTGAAATATCTAGTTATCTTGTTCTGATGACTTTATAGATTGTACAGGGCATATAGCCTATTCTTGCCGAGAACATCCTACTCAGCCAGACAGATCTAAGCTACTTTATCGGGTGCTTGCTGATCACAGACAGCTATGCACAGTGAGGGAAATTGAATCTCAATGGGTAGGATAACCTCTGTTCCATACACCAGGGAATATAGGGTCACCTGGGTGGAATTATGAGTACTCGTCCAATAATCCCAGAGGGCATTGGGGAGCTTGTCCGGTCAACTCTTCTTATTTTGACTAACAATTTTTTGCAAAATGTTAGAGAGGGTTTTGTTAAATTCCTTGATCTTTTCATTTTCATGAGAATGATAGTGGGAGGTATGGTTAGAACGGATGTTGTACATAGCGTACAATATTTTTAGCTCAGCTGCTTAGAAGTTCTTGTTGTTATTGGTGAGGATGGCGTGAGGGACTCGAAATCGATATATGAGGTTGGAGCTCACAAAGTCAATAATGGAATGATCCTTCACCTCTTTGAGTGGAACTGACTCTTCCCACTTGGTGAAGAAATCTATAGCCGTTAGGATGAATCTACACTAGTGGGCTATTGCTACTGGATATTGTCCCACGACCTCGAGTCCCCATACCACAAATGGACAAAAGTACTTGGTGGAGTGGAGAGGTTCTGGCGGCTGATGTATGATGTTATCATGAATCCGTAATTCATAGTACCTTTTGGAAAACTTGATGCAGTCGTGGATCATGGAGGAAAAAATACCCCAGTCTCTAGATCTGGTGAGATAGCTTCAGCCTAATCTGATGATCCCTGTAGGAACCGGCCTGAACCGCTTACATGACATGGGAAATCTCAGCTCCTTGAATGAAAAAGTGGAGGACACCACTAAAACCTCATTTGTAGAGGATCTTCTCATGACCAGGGCCTTCCTAGAGGGTAAACTGTAATGCAAGATATCATATTCTCTCATGCTCGGACCGATCTACTAGGAGATTACCATTTTGGATGTACTCAACAAGGGAGGTTCTCCAGTCAATGTCACATCAATCACTACATCCAGGGGTCCTGGGGGTCCTGACGTAGAGGCACCGGTTGTAAGGTGGATTACTTGCAGGCTGTCATCTTCACCTGGAATGACAGGATCAATGACTCTTCAGTGTGCCATGTGGATAATCAAGTCATCCTATTTGGGCTCTACATGTGATGCATCTAGGCTTTCAAGGGCATTGGCTCAACCATTCTGAGATCGAGGGACATGGGTAACTTATTTCTGAGATGGGAATTGGGCTATTAGTTGGAGAGTGTGTTCCAATAATGGCATCAGCTCTGGATTTTTGGTGACATAGTCACCATTGATCTGCTTGATGATCATTTCAGAGTCCCATTTCACATGAAAATGGGGAAAGCCTATCTTGAGGTCCAGCTCAAGGCCAGTAATGAGAGCCTAATACTCTGCCTCATTGTTGGTGTAGCCTTCTGACAGCAGGAATGATTATGGCAGAATAGCTTGTGTCGGGGTAATAAAGACTATACCAGACCTACTCTATTAATCCTGGGGTCATTGAGCCTTCTGCCTGTGGGGATCCAGGAAGCACCATCTGTGTGCATTTACCAATAGGAGATAGCTTGGTCTACCAAGATGATTGTCTCATCAGGAAAATCAATGTCCAGGGACTGGTCTATAGGATTTGAATGGGAAACCAAGAAGTCTTCCAATGCTTTCCCCTTAATAGCCTTATGAGGGAAAAACCTAATGCTGAATTGCTATAGAATCATTTCCCGCTGAGCTAGATGACCTATCAACAAGGGGTTGTTCAGTATGCACATCATTGGATCTACTCGGGACACCAGCTGTACCCCGTGGTGCTTCATGTGATGTCGCAACTTCTATAGTGCAAATACAAGTGCAAGCTAGCTCTTCTCCATAGTGGAGTATCTCGTCTCCGTATCGAGGAGCATGTGACTGTGGTAGTAGAGGCTATTCTCCGTTCCCACATTATCTTCTAGGTGAGAAGGGTGCTGATAGATCGCTTCAGGGCAATCAGTTAAAAGACCAATGGATTTCTAGAGATAGGTGGCATTAATACTAGAGGCTGGAGCAGATAATACTTGATTTACTCTGTAACACCCCAAGCTTCCACTGTACGTTTCCCTTCGAATAATGCAATAGCGTGTGTTGTACGCAACCTCGAGCTCTAACACACACCACAACTAATTAAACTAGCCGTTGTGAATAGTAATACCTACTTTTTGAAATTTTATAAATTTTATTTATCAAAATGGACTTCATTTTTGGATTCGGAATATTGAAATTAGCCTATGGTGAATTTTTGGTATTTTTCAGAGAACTTCTATATTTTTATGAATAGTGAAAAATACTTAAAAACAACTTTTTTAATCAAAATAATTTATAGTGATAAATTATAATATTTAGTGGTTTTAAAGTATAATTAGAATATATTTTTACCATTTTATCCAATGGTGGTCATTATAATTAATTTAACATTGAAATTGGACATAAACAATTGCCAAACTTTTGATATAAATTGTTTCTTAAAAACACGCTATTTGTTGTAACAGCGGAAATTAATTATAAAATTAATTAATACAACTTATATGTTTGGAATTTTGTAAAATAGGCATTATTTTTGAATTCGGAATATCAATTATAGCTTAGGGTGAATTTTGGCCTTATTCTGAAAAACTTCAATTTTTGATGAATAGTGAAACCACTAAGTGGTTGTTAAAAACTGATTTTTCGTTAAAATGAAATATTACCACTTCTGTGTTTTGATTTTCAAAAATCTGACATACATTGTTGTCATTTAGAAGTAAAATGTGGTTCAATGAGAATAAAATAATTTTTTTGGTGAATAGTAACTTTTAAGTTCTTAATCGCGATTAGAGGTAATTAGTGAAGTTTAAGGTACAAATAATGTTTTAATAATATGAGATGAGCATGAAACTTGTCCTACTCCTATTGGATGAGTCATGGCCGACCAAGACAACCCATGGGTCAACTTGGGGACCCCATGGAGCCACTTTAGTTGGAAAATGACATTAATATATATTTATTTAATGTTAAAATTAAATTGACACAAACATGAGTTCTTTTACTAAAACAGTTTTTAAGTGGGGTTACACAAGTCCAAATTTTGACTATAAATATTCATTAGAAATACAAAAAGATTTCCTACATCATAGTACTTTTTTTATAATTTTTAGAAATTAAATAAATTAAATTATTTATGACATCATTATGATGCAGCGATGACCTCATTATTTAACGATTTAAATAAAATGAGAAGATAATGAAAAATCCAAGGCTTACACTTGTCCAAAGCCTATTGGATGAGGATATTTAGAAACCTTATCACCTTATCCTCGAATTATATAAGTGTGGGACCTTTGGAATCCGAAAATCATTGTGAAATAATGTAACATTTCAATCTTTCCAAAAGTGCCCCTCCTCTCCTCTTATAAAATCCCCCACCTCTACCACCTTATTCACACTTCCAAGCCTTTTGGTTCGGCCAAATCCTTCCCAAATACTCTCCCAACTTATCTCCCTTCATCCTAGAAGCTTTACTTTATTCATAAAGCCATCCTAAGAAGTCCTTTTGATCAAATCAAAAGGAAGAACCCGAAGAAGAGGTAACATTTTCATCACCCTCTTTCAAGTTTCTTTCTTCTTCCACTCCCTATTTGTTTATTATTTCAATTCTAAAATTATAACTCCAGTATCTTCTATATACTGTGATGTTATTATAAATATGGAACAACCATATTCAGTATTCTACCCATCATTTGAGTGACATGTCACCATACGTGCGTACGTACGGCTTACCGTCTCCACGTCGTGGTGTAATTGTTATTCAATATATTATTATTTAGATGGGTATAATAATGATATGTAATTCATGTAAATAATAAATATAACATAATAATGATTCTGTATATATGATATACTATCCAATTATATATTATTTTAATATCAAAATAATGATATTGTCGCTCGTGCGTACGTACGGACTACCGTCTCCACGAACGCGATGAGATTCATTCTCCGTCATATCCATTCAAGTATAATTATCATTTGATGATTTAAAAATAATGTTTAAGGACATGATATCATTTTGGATATGAATAAGATACAACCTATCCATGAAAAACACGACTTACATAACAAAACATATAAAAGAAAACGAGTAAGTTAACACCCGAAACAACGATAAATCTAAGATATTGTTAACAAAGCAATGTTAAAAGATCATATATGATATCATATGAATGTATATGATTCTTGTATAATTTAATAACAATTATTTCACCATTATACAGGAGGTTAACCTACCCCAACCATGGAAAAGTACAAGGTAAGGGTTTACTTCACAACCTCTTCATTATCCAAGGTTGTTTATACATAATTATCTACTGGGACCTCGTTATCATCCACATCCATGTTTCTTCAAAATGTATTTCAAAAAATTTTTATTATTTACAAGAATATGGGTTAAAGTCATTTATACCCTTTTTGACTTTTTATAAGAGGAATTTTTCCGCCGTTATAAAATCTTCAAAGCTTTCCTTACAAGCTTATAAGAATATTTTCAAGAAAATGTTTTGTTTTATATGGCTCTTAAATGATTTCAAAAATAGAAAGAGATATTTCTCTAAAAAGTGTTTTGATTTCATCTATGTCAACATCCATTGATGGATTTTACGCTTATTTGAAGTTGATTTATTATAATACAAAACTTCTATATTGTATTGAAGGTTTTGTGATATGTTTGACTGTGGATGTGCTATTTTATACCATTCATAGTTTATGGTGAAATTATTGACATTTTGTATGCTAGTTTTAATACGAATGTTTATGTTATGTTTAAACCTTTTCATATGGGAATGCATTGGACCTAATATGTGACGGGTGGAGCCCGCTATAGCTCCTCGATGCATCGGTAGGTCTCATGAGACAAACTAGTGTCTTGGCACAAGGCCTTGACAAAATCTTATTTGTGGTCTTGGCACGAGGCCTTGGCTACGTGGTTATGATAGTCTGGCATTATGCATTCCAACATTATGAAAGTGGTTAGTGATTTTTCATATGATTATTCGATTAGTAGAATATCCATGTGAATGAGTATATGGCATTATTTCATTTTACTTTTGCCATATTATGTTGATGTTCAAGTTTAAAAGGCTTTTGTTTTAGTTATACATTGCCTTAAATGATTATGTTTTCTTATAAAAGCTTCCGCAATATTGTTATCCTTACTGAGCATCTGAGCTCACCCCTTTCAATGTTTTAATATTTTCCAGGATGTGAAGAAGTGTGTTATGACTGAATTGCAAGAATAGTCAGTGAGGATATGAGTGTAGACTATGAAGACCATGTTATTGTAGTTTGTTTAATTTTTGATGTAATGAAAGAATTATGAATGTATCTAGTGTTTCCAAGGCTAATAAACTAATCGGTCTTTCGAGACATGATCTTTTGTGATCATGCCAGTGTTACGAAGTAATGCACCGACTCTGGGTAGCTGTGGTCGGGGCGTTACAGTTGGTATCAAAGGAAGTTTAGTACAAACCTTGGAAGCTAGATTTAGATAAACTCTGATTAGAGCACATAGACCTAAGATGAACTTTGAGGATTAGTATAGAAGAACTTCCTAGAATTTTGGTATTGTAGAGATTTTGTGAGTTTTCCGAGCAATACATCCCTGTCTGGATACGAGCAGGTAGAGGCGGCTCTGGCACAGATGTTCCTAGGGCTAAAACCCGAAAACACCGCTTTGAGCTAGACTCGAACGGGAACTGGTGCACGACAACGGGCCTTGCTGCACTCTTGGTTACGACACTCCCGGGGGATATTCTTAGGATAACTCTCATTTTCTTTACAAATCATTATGAAGGGTTTACGAGTATATACTTCCTCAAAGAAAACATTTTTATGATTATGGATTATATCCATAAATAGTTCAATTTATGTTAAGTGTTTTATAAGTATGGGATTATGTATTTTGATTCATAAACTAATCTAGTTTATGCCATTGTTTAGAAATGGCGCCTAGTGGAAGAAATGGAAACCGTATCAATGCACGCACTCCATGTAGGGATTTCCCTCCTGCTCAAGATAATTATAGTGGGGCCGGTGATGCAACTGGTGCCGATCAGCTAATCACCATACTGAGAAAACTTACTCAGGTTATGAATAATAACCTTACCCGTATGGAGCACCCATATCCACAGCGTGGAGGATCAATGTTAGATCGATTCATGAGGCAACAACCACCAAAGTTCAATGGGAGTACAAATCCCTTAGTAGCCGAGAAATGGATAAATTCCCTAGTGAAAATATTTCAGGCTTTGGGGAGCAGTGAAAGGGAAAAAGTTATCATGGCAGTTTACCGCCTCACTGGAGATGCCGATCAATGGTGGTCACTAATTCAAAACACAAAGGAAGATGATGAATTAACAAACATGGAATGGCAGGAGTTCAAAGAGCTGTTCTTAGAAAAATACTTTCCTCGAGACCATCGAGCGGATATGGAAAGGCAATTTCTGAGTCTGAGGTAGAAGGAGGATGAGAATGTCGCAAAGTATGAGGCTAACTTTACAAGGTTATCAAGGTATGCTGCAGATTACATACGTAACCCAAGAAGTAAGACTGATCGTTTCTTTGATGGGTTGAAACCATTTCTCCGTCGAGCTTTAGTATCACAAACCTCCTCTTCATACGATAGTATTGTCTCGTGCGCTATTAAGACGGAAAAGGAATTCTCTATGTCTTATGACTTTAAAGCAAAGCAAGAGAAGAAGAGACCTGCTGATCAATCTGGGAATGGAAATAAAGGGAAGAAGGGAAAAGTTGAATATCCATCTTGTGGAAAATGCGGGAAGAAACATCCTGGTACTTGCTTGAAGGGAATGGGAGTCTGTTACAAGTGTGGTGAAAAAGGCCACCAAGCTCATGATTGCAAGGGGAAGAAGGAAGCTACCAACATTCGGTGCTACAATTGCAGAGAGATGGGGCATTATGCAAATGAATGTCCTAAGCGTCAGGAGAACTTACCTCAGAAAAGGCCAAGGGATCAAGGCCAGGCTTATGCTATCATTACTGCTGAGGTAGAAGCTCTGAAAGACGTGGTGGCAGGTAATTTAATGGTTTCCTCAAGTTTAGCAAATGCATTATTTGATTCTGGATCATCGCATTGCTTCATATCTTCCCAGTTTGCTAAGAAAATTAGATATTTCCAATTTGATTTAACAAGGGAGTTGTCGGTCAAAACCCCTAAGGGAAGTATTGTTGCAACAAAGTTTTGTCGATTAGTTCCCATTAGAGCACCTAAATGTTCTTTACCTGCTGATCTCATCGTCATACCCATGATTGAATTTGATATAATCCTCGGTATGGATTGGCTTTCGGACCATGATGCAAAAATTTATTGTAAGAGGAAAGAGGTTACGATTCGTGATGATGATGATAAGGAACACCTTATCTTTAGAGCCGAATCGTCGCCACATAGTTCTTATCTAGATCCACCCCCAGTAGCTCAACTAAATTCAATTATTGGGGAGTAAGAGAAGGAAATTACTGAGGATGAGGAAAGGAATATTCAAATAGAGGATGTACCTATTGTGAGAGAATATGTTGATGTGTTTCCGGAAGATTTACCTGGACATCCTCCAGAACGAGAAGTTGAGTTTTCCATTGATTTAATTCCTGGATCAAGGCCCATATCGAAGACCCCTTATAGAATGGCCACTGTGGAATTAGTTGAACTAAAGAAACAACTAGAGGAATTGAGTAATAAGGGATTTATTCGCCCTAGTGTTTCTCCTTGGGGAGCCCCTGTTCTTTTTGTTAAGAAGAAAGATGGATCTATGAGGTTGTGCATTGATTATAGGGAGATCAATGCTATAACAATAAAGAATAAGTATCCCCTACCTCGCATTGATGATTTGTTTGACCAACTGCATGGAGCTCAATACTTTTCAAAGATTGACCTTCGGTCTGGATACCATCAGTTGTGTGTGAAGAAGGAAGACGTTCCAAAGACAGCATTTCGAACAAGGTACGGGCATTACGAGTTTACAGTAATGCCTTTTGGATTGACTAATGCACCCTCTGTTTTCATGGATCTAATGAATAGAGTTTTCAAGGAATATCTTGATGACTTTGTAGTGGTATTTATTGATGATATCTTGGTATACTCCAAAAGCCACGAAGATCATGAAAATCACTTACGCATTATCCTGAAGACACTTAGAAGACATGAATTATATGGGAAATTTAGCAAGTGTGAATTTTGGCTTCATGAGATTTCTTTTCTTGGCCATATTTTCTCTAAGGATGGAATTTCCATTGATCCTTCTAAAACCAAGGCAATCCAAGAATGGCCAGCACCGACAAGTATAACTGAGGTACGCAGTTTTATTGGTTTAGCAGGTTATTATCGACGTTTCGTCCAGAATTTTTCCAGATTGGCTAACCCATTGACAAAGCTCACACGTAAAGGGATTAAATTTGTCTAGACAAAAGAGTGTAAAGAATGTTTTGAAGAACTAAAGAGAAGATTAGTCAATGCCCCTGTATTGACTCTACTATCGGGGAATGATGGGTTTGTTATTTATAGTGATGCATCGAAGAAAGGACTCGGTTGTGTCTTTATGCAGAATGATAAGGTCATTGCCTATGCATCACGACAGCTAAAAATTCATGAGCAAAACTATCCTACTCATGATCTTGAGTTAGCAGCTATGATCTTTGCTTTAAATATATGGAGACATTACCTCTATGGTGAAAAATGTGAGATTTATACTGATCACAAGAGTTTGAAGTATATTTTCACACAAAAAGAACTCAACATGAGGCAAAGGTGATGGCTTGAACTACTCAAGGATTATGATTGCACGATACATTACCACCCGGGGAAGGAAAACAAGGTAGCAGATGCTTTGAGTAGAAAAGACCATGGAGTTTTGAATGTGATGAGAATTGAAAGAGATCCAATTTTCTTGGATCTAGTGAAGATGGACATGGGAATAACTAGGGAAGGTGAAACATCAATTCTTTTTCAGATGGTTGCCAAACCATCATTACTAGAAAGGATTAAGAGTTCTCAGACCAATGATGAAGAATTTCAGAAGAAGATTAAAGGTGTGAATGATGGAAGATTGAGGGACTTTGTGTATAAGGATGGAATTTTGAAATTCGGGAAGAGACTTTGTGTTCCCGATATACCTGATCTAAAAAGGGAATTGCTGGATGATGCTCATAGTTCCAACTTCTCTATACACCATGGGAGCACCAAAATGTATAGAGATTTGAAGGAACATTTTTGGTGGGACAATATGAAGAGGGAGATTGCTGATTTTGTGTCGAGGTGTATGGTTTGTCAACAAGTGAAAGCTGGAAGGCAACATCCTGGTGGAGTATTGCAACCTATTCCCATACCTGAGTGGGAATGGGATAATATTACGATGGACATTGTCATGGGACTACCAAAGACTCCTAGAAGGAATGATGCAATATGGGTCATTGTTGATCGACTTACTAAGTCAGCACATGTTCTGGCTATACGGGAGGATCTACCACTTGAACATCTAGCAAGACTATATATTAATGAAGTTGTAAGACTTCATGGAGTACCCCTATCGATTGTTTCTGATCGTGATCCTCGTTTTACTTGAAGATTCTGGAAAAGTCTTCAAAAGGCCTTGGATACTGAACTTCGTTTGAGCACTGCCTATCACCCTCAAATAGATGGACAATCAGAACGGACTATTCAAACCTTAGAAGACATGTTGAGATAATGCTCTCTTGACTTTCTGGGTATGTGGGATCAATATTTATCACTGGTAGAATTTTCCTATAACAATAGCTTCCATTCAAGCATTCAGATGGCACCTTATGAAGCGTTATACGGAAAGAGATGTCGTACACCAACCTGTTGGGATGACGTTGGTGATAGAAAACTTGTGGGACCAGAACTGGTGGAAGAAACAATGGAAAAGGTGAAGGTAATCCAAAACCACATCAAATCAGCTCAAAGTAGGCAGAAGAGCTATGCCGATAACAGAAGAAAGGTTTTGGAATTTTATGTGGGAGATTATGTTTTCCTAAAGGTATCTCCATGGAAGGGAGTTATACGTTTTGGTAAGAAGGGTAAGTTGAGTCCCAGATACATCAGACCTTTCGAAATTCTAGATCGTATTGGGGCTGTAGCTTATCGTTTGGCGATGCCGCCAAATCTCTCCAAAGTTCACGATGTTTTCCACGTATCTCTATTGAGGAAATACATGCCTGACCCAACTCATGTACTCACCTATGAGGAATTAGAACTGGAACCCGATCTTTCCTATTGTGAAGAGCCCGTCAGGATTCTTGATGTGAGGGAGCAGGTGCTGAGAAACCGGACGACTCGTCTGGTGAAGGTTTTGTGGAGAAATCATAAAATGGAAGAGGCAACGTGGGAACCTGAGGAATTTATGATGAAAAACCACCCGAGTCTTTTTATGCAGTAATACCCTAGAAATTGCGAGGACGCAATTATTTTAAGGAGGGGAGAATGTAACACCCCAATCTTCCACTGTACGTTTCCCTTCGAATAATGCAATAGCGTGTGTTGTACGCAACCTCGAGCTCTAACACACACCACAACTAATTAAACTAGCCGTTGTGAATAGTAATACCTACTTTTTGAAATTTTATAAATTTTATTTATCAAAATGGACTTCATTTTTGGATTCGGAATATTGAAATTAGCCTATGGTGAATTTTTGGTATTTTTCTGAGAACTAAATTTTTATGAATAGTGAAAAATACTTAAAAACAACTTTTTTAATCAAAATAATTTATAGTGATAAATTATAATATTTAGTGGTTTCAAAGTATAATTAGAATATATTTTTACCATTTTATCCAATGGTGGTCATTAGAATTAATTTAACATTGAAATTGGACATAAACAATTGCCAAACTTTTGATATAAATTGTTTCTTAAAAACTCGCTATTTGTTGTAACAGCGGGAATTAATTATAAAATTAATTAATACAACTTATAGTTTTGGAATTTTGTAAAATAGACATTATTTTTGAATTCAGAATATCAATTATATCTTAGGGTGAAATTTTGGCCTTATTCTGAAAAACTTCAATTTTTGATGAATAGTGAAACCACTAAGTGGTTGTTAAAAACTGATTTTTCGTTAAAATGAAATATTACCACTTCTGTGTTTTGATTTTCAAAAATCTGACATACATGGTTTTCATTAATAAGTAAAATGTGGTTCAATGAGAATAAAATAATTTTTTTGGTGAATAGTAACTTTTAAGTTCTTAATCGCGATTAGAGGTAATTAGTGAAGTTTAAGGTACAAATAATGTTTTAATAATATGAGATGAGCATGACACTTGTCCTACTCCTATTGGATGATTCATGGCCGGCCAAGACAACCCATGTGTCAACTTGGGGACCCCATGGAGCCACTTTAGTTGGAAAATGACATTAATATATATTTATTTAATGTTAAAATTAAATTGACACAAACATGAGTTCTTTTACTAAAACAGTTTTTAAGTGGGGTTACACAAGTCCAAATTTTGACTATAAATATTAATTAGCAATCCAAAAAGATTTCCTACATCATAGTATTTTTTTTATAATTTTTAGACATTAAATAAATTAAATTATTTATGACATCATTATGATGCAGCGATGACCTCATTATTTAACGATTCAAATAAAATGAGAAGATAATGAAAAATCCAAGGCCTACACTTGTCCAAAGCCTATTGGATGAGGATATTTAGAAACCTTATCACCTTAGCCTCGAATTATATAAGTGTGGGACCTTTGGAATCCGAAAAGCATTGTGAAATAATGTAACATTTCAATCTTTCCAAAAGTGCCCCTCCTCTCCTCTTATAAAAGGCCCCCACCTCTACCACCTTATTCACACTTTCAAGCCTTTTGGTTCGGCCAACCCCTGCCCAAATACTCTCCCAACTTCTCTCCCTTCATCCTAGAAGCTTTACTTTATTCAGAAAGCCATCCTATGGAGTCCTTTTGATCAAATCAAAAGGAAGAACCTGAAGAAGAGGTAACATTTTCATCACCCTCTTTCAAGTTTCTTTCTTCTTACACTCACTCTTTGTTTATTATTTCAATTCTAAAATTATAACTCCAGTATCTTATATATACTGTGATGTTATTATAAATATGGAACAACCATATTCAGTATTCTACCCATCATTTGAGTGACATGTCACCATACGTGCGTACGTACGGCTTACCGTCTCCACGTCGTGGTGTAATTGTTATTCAATATATTATTATTTAGATGGTTATAATAATGATATGTAATTCATGTAAATAATAAATATAACATAATAATTATTCTTTATATATGATATACTATCCAATTATATATTATTTTAATATCAAAATAATGATATTGTCGCTCGTGCGTACGTACGGACTACCGTCTCCACGAACGCGATGAGATTCATTCTCCGTCGTATCCATTCAAGTATAATTATCATTTGATGATTTAAAAATAATGTTTAAGGACATGATATAATTCTGGATACGAATAAGATACAACCTATCCATGAAAAACACGACTTACGTAACAAAACATATAAAAGAAAATGAGTAAGTTAACACCCGAAACAACGATAAATCTAAGATATTGTTAACAAAGCAATGTTAAAAGATCATATATGATATCATATGAATGTATATGATTCTTGTATAATTTAATAACAATTATTACACCATTATACAGGAGGTTAACCAACCCCAACCAAGGAAAATTACAAGGTAAGGGTTTACTTCACAACCTCTTCATTATCCAAGGTTGTTTATACATAATTATCTACTGGGACCTCGTTATCATCCACATCCATGTTTCTTCAAAATGTATTTCAAAACATTTTTATTATTTACAAGAATATGGGTTAAATTCATTTATACCCTTTTTTACTTTTTATAAGAGGAATCTTTCCGCCGTTATAAAATCTTCAAAGCTTTCCTTACAAGCTTATAAGAATATTTTCAAGAAAATGTTTTGTTTTATATGGCTCTTAAATGATTTCAAAAATAAAAAGATATATTTCTCTAAAAAGTGTTTTGATTTCATCTATGTCAACATCCTTTGATGGATTTTACGCTTATTTGAAGTTGATTTATTATAATACAAAACTTCTATATTGTATTGAAGGTTTTGTGATATGTTTGACTGTGGATGTGCTATTTTATACCATTCATAGTTTATGGTGAAATTGTTGACATTTTTTATGCTAGTTTTAATACGAATTTTTATGTTATGTTTAAACATTTTCATATGGGAATGCATTGGACTTAATATGTGACGGGTGGAGCCCGCTATAGCTCCTCGATGCATCGGTAGGTCTCATGAGACAAACTAGTGTCTTGGCACAAGGCCTTGACAAAATCTTATTTGTGGTCTTGGAACGAGGCCTTGGCTACGTGGTTATGATAGTCTGGCATTATGCATTCCAACATTATGAAAGTGGTTAGTGATTTTGCATATTATTATTCGATTAGTAGAATATCCATGTGAATGAGTATATGGAATTATTTAATTTTACTTTTTCCATATTATGTTGATGTTCAAGTTTAAAAGGCTTTTGTTTTAGTTATACATTGCCTTAAATGATTATGTTTTCTTATAAAATCTTCCGCAATATTGTTATCCTTACTGAGCATCTGAGCTCACCCCTTTCAATGTTTTAATATTTTCCAGGATGTGAAGAAGTGTATTATGACTGACTTGCAAGAATAGTCAGTGAGGATATGAGTGTGGACTATGAAGACCATGTTATTGTAGTTTGTTTAATTTTTGATGTAATGAAAGAATTATGAATGTATCTAGTGTTTCCAAGGCTACTAAACTAATCGGTCTTTCGAGACTTGATCTTTTGTGATCATGCCAATGTTACGAAGTAATGCACCGACTCTGGGTAGCTGGGGTCGGGGCGTTACATACTCAAAATAAGTCTGATACTCTTCATCCCACTCATAGACGACACGTTTCTTCATGAGCCGAGAAAAGGGATTACACTTGCCGGCCAAATTCAGGATGAATCAGCATACGTAGACTAAGTGGCCTTGGAAGCCTTGATTCTCCCAAATGTTACTCAAAGAAGACATCTGGAAGATGGCCTTGATCATCTATAGGTCAATCTAAATGCCCCTGTATCTGATAACAATTCCGATAAACTTTCCAGAGGTGACCCCGAAGTGACACGTCAATGGTTTCATCTCTAAGAGATGAAAACGGAGGAAGCCAAAAAAAAATTCAAATTCTTTGAGATGGTCCGGACCCTGGCAGGATTTGACCACCAAGTCATCTACGTAACCTTCCTCTAACATTTCGAGGATCGACTTAAATATGCGACGCATAGCCCACTAATAAGTGTCACCCACATTCTTTAAACTGAAAGGCATGACTTTGTAACTGAATGTTCCTTGTGGTCCCCAGAAGGTTTTAGACTCCTCATCCTTAGGGGCCATTCAGTTCTTGTTATACATGGAGTACCCATCCTTGAAGGAGAGGGATTGGAAGCCAGGTGTAGCATCAATCAACAATTCTGTCACACGAAGGAGAAAATCATCCTTCAGATAGTGACAGTTGAGCCCCTGAAAGTCGATGCATACTCTAATTAGTTTGTTCTTCTTTATTACTAGACCAATATTGGCCAACTAATTGGGGGTACTGGACCTCCTTAATGAAATTGGATATGATGTTCTTATCAACTTCCGGCTCAACCATGGCACCGTGAGAAGGGTATATCTTCCTTGGAGGCTGCTTGAACCTGCGATGATTTGACGGGAGACCAAGGAGGTGTATGGGTACCTGAGGATATAGTCTTGGAATATCCTAATTACTCCTATAAAATACATCATAGTTTTATTTAAGTATTTCTATGTACTTTTGTTTCCCCTCGAGGGGCATGGCCTCACTGATTAATGTGGGTTTCGGGTCTGCCTCGCTACCGAGGTTCACCTGTACCAACTCATAAACCATGGCTAAGATTTCCTCTTCAAATGCAGGGGAGAATCCTCTAAATCCTTTTCTTCACTTATGGAGGGGGAATCATCAGCATGTGGAGCATCCTCTGAGTCTGAAGCTCCTAATTGGAGGCATATACCAGCCTTAGCGGTAGCAGACACTACATCGCGGAACTTCTGGGCTACCACAACCATAACAATGAAGGCTGTTGATCCAATCCCATCATGTCTTTAGCCAATGGGGACACACATGATGATATCGAAGAAATAGTATCAGTTCAGCTTGTGCTGGTTAATTCTGGCCTGAAAAAATAATCATGTAAGATGTATTGTCTTTTCCTTGGGGTGGACTTCCTGATACCTTATGAGAGTAGGAGGATCTGGGATCACCTAATCCTGGTTTGTGTAGGAGTTAAAGGTAAACATCCAGTGTCTCTTAGACTTTGTAATTTCATCACCCTCTTTCCAGAACCAATGAATCATTGTCCCATTTCTAGAGATGTATCTTCCAATCGATGGGCTAGAAAGATGTATGCATCGTCAAGATCTGTGCACGGGTCAGTCGCAATGAT
This sequence comes from Viscum album, assembly GCA_963277665.1. Classification (NCBI taxonomy): domain Eukaryota; kingdom Viridiplantae; phylum Streptophyta; class Magnoliopsida; order Santalales; family Viscaceae; genus Viscum; species Viscum album. The sequence goes on along the minus strand of OY728122.1, from coordinate 1,890,231,863 downwards.
AGCATGATTTACCTCATTAGTCTAAATCTGCATGTCCATGCTATTTTAGTAGTCTTCATCTAGATTGCAGGATTCAAAAGAGGAAATAGGGGATGTGTCACCATGAATCACACCTACTTGACCATTAAGTGAGTACTTAAGGCACTAGAGATATGATGAAGGAACTACCACATGAAAGTGGAGCCACACCCAACCCATCAACATATTATAGGTGGTGTACTGGGAGAAAAACATAAACTTTTTGATGGTAATAAGACCACTGAACAGGGTCTTCAAATAGATCTTGTCGATAGGTGTCTGGTACGTCCTATTATGAATTTGGATTCTTAGGTCAGAGGGACTCAGATAATCCCCAAACAATACTAGTTTTCGTAGTGTTTTCGTCGAGATTAGATTGATTCTAGAGCCTTTATAGACAAGACCATGACGAACCTCGACGCCATTAAACTGGCTAGTGATGTAAAATGGGAAAATGTCCCCTTGTATGGGATATCCTTCATCTTCTACATAGAATGAGTTGATGGCTTGCCATTCTTCATTCTCATCCACATCAGCATGAAAGGATTCTGTGGTTTCCACCTCCTTCTCAAACTTGAGGGGGCTTCTAAAACCCTCAGTGAGGGCCTCATGCATATCTAATGATAAGAAAAGGGCCTCCAGGATAGTGATCATTGCTGAGATTGTGGATAGATTTTTGAGAACATCATACTTCCTTTCCAGGTGGTAAATTCTGCACACTAGAGGTCTCTCTATGATAGGAGGTATGACGGGCCATATTGGCTGGGCCGGCGAATGACTAGTGTTAGGAATATCCCACTTCTCACTAGTTGAAGCATGTGGAGTGAATACCCGATGAGGGCCAAAAAACTAAGACCAGCCTGTTGCAATGCGTGGTTGGTCACGACACGGTCGAGGTGGGTTTTCCTGATCCAACAACACAAATGGTATTGAAGGCAGACCTGATGTCACTAGATGAGAAGGTCGTGTAGACTGAGCTCTATGCTCGTCCTGTTGCCTGGTTTTGGTCATGTGCATAGTTTGGTTGGACGTACTGACCGAGGCACTCCGACGAACCATATTGTGGCGGCTCTATAGACACTAATAACAGTTGGAGACATTGGGAGGATCTTCCTGGAGCTCCCCATTGTCAGGAATCATGTTGGGATTTACCAGCTCTATAGTATAAACCGAGTAATACCCCTGACCATCACATAAAGAGTTGTCCACTACCGGTTGGATTCTGGGAGGGATCTCTATCTATGAAGGCATGAAGTCACTGATAGTACGAGATGACGATGGCTCTGGATGATTCACGCATGAACAGATACCACCATGGGAACAATTGACTATATTATGAGCCATAAAATCATCATACTTATGGTACCCACAGTTAGAAACCCGATGGAACTCATCTTCGATATCGATGCTGTTGTCTTTCGCCATGAAGATGCATGCCACCTGTGCCAGAGGTGGGCCCAATCAAACTATGTTGTTATCCACCTGGTCTTGAAACCAGTTCTAAAACAAGTAGCACTATTTGAGAGTGTGCCCCAAGATCTGGTGGTAAGGGAAATAATTTAGGAGATCAGTGAGGTTGGCCTCTTTTTCCCTCCTGCACTCAGGAAAATGTAGAATCCCATACTCTAGGGAACTTTGGAAATAACCCGGGACTTGTGCCTTGATGAATGATTAGGTCTAGTTCCTCCTATTCAAGAATGGGGCCCTCAGAGCCTAACCCTGATGAGGGGATGGAGGAGCCTGTTGAGGTGGTATAACATGGTTATCTCAACTAATCGGTGGAGGCACATTGCATGGGGGTACCTGCTGATTTTGATGTGGGCGTTGTTGGGATGGAGGCTACTCCTGAGGTGGAGGGCCTATGTGGGGATGTAGAGGGGTTCCACTGGTAACAACTCTAGTTTTTTGGGGTCTTCTATTTGAGCCACTACGGTGGGCTTGACCTTGGTGGCCCTTCTCGCGGGGATTGCAGGAGGCAACAGACGTTCCTTCTTAGCTTGCTGAAAGGCTTCCTCTAGGCACTGGGCCTCAATAGAGATGTCTCAAAATCCCCTAGGGTAGTTCTGGGTGATCAGAGAGGGTACCGGTTCCATCTTGATATTCCATATGTACATCATCAGAAATTTCTCTTGAGTCAGCGACATGTCAAGAGAGTAAGCGATTCCATTCCACCGAGCGATAATGTTGGAAACGAGCTCATCAAGCCTATGCTTGCACTTAAAGAAGTCTGTGATACCCATCTTCCGAGTGGTGGTATTGAAATGGTATAGGAATTTCCAAGGGATGTCCTCCCATCTGAATAACGACCTGATGGGGAGATGGCTGTACTAGACGAACGCTGACCCTTCAAATGTCTGTACGAAACACTGGTGTTTGGCGGCTTCCTGTAGTTCTGGAGATCCCATCATGGGGCCACACCATGAGATAAAGTGGGCCAGGTGCTGTGGTGGGTCCCCTATTCCTTTGAAGGGGGAAAAGGTGGTATTCCCAAAACCTGAGGGTACTGGCATATCATCCACCCATGATGTTTATGGATTTCCTTCTTGTTGGATTTCCACCTCTCGGGTATCTAAATCTTCGAGGCGGGTGATGAGTTCCGCCATTGGATCATATGGGTAAGGATTACTATCTTGATTGTGATCCCTAACCACTAGTACTTTGTTGGGTTCTTCAACATGATAAACAGTCCCAACAACTCACAGAGAAATTGGGGAATCCAAGATGGGTCCTGAGAATTTTCACGCTGTTCTGGAGGGTTTGTTGACACATCTCGCGCCCTCTTTCCATAAGTTCTATCCCCAACCCTGTCTTCCTGGGTTGGATGGTTAGGGTCACCTGGATTTAGTTTACCATGGGGATTTTGTGCCTATACTTATGGCCCTGGCTAAGGATCACCATAGACTGGTTGTCACTCTATACTTCCTTCATCAAAGAGTTCGTCGACCACCTTCCTCTATTCAGTGAGTTGCTGATGAAACATAGATTTTTTGGGGTCATCTTCCACCTTCTACACTTATCCTGATGGGTCAAAGGGTTTGTTGGATTCAAGGATTTTCTTTCCATTGTTGGGATTCTGGCTAAGGACTAGTGCATCGGTGGGCATGAGCAAACCCAGATGATTTCTCTGCTTGTGAGTGACCCTTCCCAATGAATCTAGTAGCAGTGGAACTCCATCAGGAGGTAAGTCCCCATCAAGGAGATCCAGCTCATTCTCTCCATCTAATACATTATCCATGTTAACTGAGACCCTTCCTGGAGGCATATCCTCTATGTCACCTAGAAAATAGGGCTAGCACCGGATGGAACTAAAATGGAGGGCTGCCTACTACCCCCAAACACATATTTTCACATGGAGAGAAACCTATTTGATTATCCTGCAGACCACCTTAAATCTCTAGATGCATCATTGATTGAGGGTCTTATGGCGGCTAGGTTTCTTACAACACTCGGCCATGTGGAGTGTGGCCAAATCGACCAAACAGTATTGTTGGAGGATATCTTCAAAGTGTGCCTGACTCATGGGGTAGTTCACTCATTAGTGACGATGGAAGAATTGAGTCACCTAGATGGTCTAGAGAAATCACCCAACTTCCTCCTAGTTGAGTGCTTCTGGTGCACTAAAATTTGGTGTCACAACTGGCCATAACATCTCAGGGAAATGGTCCGCTGCGTGGATATCCCACAATCTCCTTGGTCCAGATTCCGGGTCTGGCTTTTCATTGACCAACTCATCTAATGATGCTGCCTAGGGAACTAGTTGTGGTACTAATGCAGACCACTAAAATGGAAGGCAGGCTGGTAGAGAATGTAGTGAGCAATCTGACAAACCACCATATCTTGAGCTATCCTCCAAAGAGTGTAGTGACTTGGACACCACATCGATGTAAGACAGGATGACGACTATAGTCTCTGGTGTAGGGACTACGACTGTTGGCGATGGGTTATGCTATTTCATTTCGACCATTGGTCCCCAAAATATCTATTTGTGATCTCTTGTCGAGTAATAAAGTGATTCTGGTGATGATGGTGGTGATTTCACAGTTGTAATGTATGGGGTTGCCAAATTTTCGTCCTCCTAGATATATATACGTATGGAGGAAGGAATCCAATATACCTCACATTTTGTAAGTTTGAGGATGATATGCCTTATTCCAACCCCGAACCATTACATGGAGGATCAAGGTGAGGTTCCCATCCCTGGGTCGTAATCCGCCACCGAATCTAAGAAGAAGACTGGTTTGCTCTCAGTATAAATCTTCTATGAAATATTTTTATGGTGGCGATGACCCTCCCTCCTTCCCAAAGAGGGTTCTTTGGGATAGGGTAGATTTGTAACATGAGGAGGCCCTTTGGCCATAATGATTCTGGGGCCGGGTGGACTTCCTCCTGAGTGATCTGGTGTGCCATGATAACCTAGACATTTATCAAAGGGAACACAGGGAGGAAGACCATGTCCATTGGCTTATGTGTGTAGGGGAACTCCATGGGAAATGTTGGAGTAGGTCGGACCACTGTTGGGGCTGATAAGTGCACGGGTAGGACTTCCATGTTTTCTTCCCCTAGCAGCATCATTGGGGGGATGGTCCTTGTACTGGTCAACCCAAACACAGGTCATACCACTTTGATGGGTGATGGTGAAGCGAAGCTAAATTTCACTACACTGATTTCTGAGGCAAAGAGGACCTTCACCAGCTACTTCAAGGACATGGGGAAACACCCTATATTAGTGATTCATCATATGCAAAACATCTCCATATCGGTGGTCCTTTGTATGAGAAATGATCCCATAACTAATGTAATGAGCATGGGAGAGGCTTTCATACTGAGTGTGAATTTCATGGGGAGGACCCTCGTTTGGATTGACGGTAGCATGGGTAGAACCTCCATACCGTGCTTGGAAGTAGGAAGGAACCGTGTTCTCCATTGTGGTGGTGTGAGGAGGACCTCCGTACTGGATGTCGCCGCCGTGGTTCGGCCCACTGCAGGTGCCTCCTATGTTGGCAGCTGAGAGAGTTAATCCTTCCTACCCATGGGGTAGTTGGGGCCTCGATCCAGTCCGAGTATATAAGTGCCCCTTCACAGTGTGAACAAAAGGATGATAATACTCATCGACAGTGGCCAGGACCACAGTAGTTGCTGACGTCGACCACCCTTGGCGGGCGTTCTCCTCAGCCTGCGCCGGATGCTGGTGTCAAGTTATCTAGACCATGGTCGGTGGTGCAGGTACATAGCTTACCTACTCTTCAGCCTGTGGGACTGGGTGGTGGCACTGGTGCGGCCTAGTGGGGGTCCTCCATGGGGGTCCCTAGAATGGGATACCAGATGGGATGGCCCTGAAATCCCCTACCTCATCAGCTTAGGGGAGGGAGTCATTGAGACTTTTTAGGGAGAGGCTACCTAAATGGTTGTATGTTGGGGAGGGGAGTAGTGGCTCCCAATGCGGACCTCGGGGGTGGTGCTAGCGACGAGGCAAAGACACCTCTAAATCCAGGTGGGCCATATCCTGAGTCGGGATACCCCCCCTCCTCATATCAGAATATGAACTCACTTAACACCCTACTTTGTACGAGTTCAGAAGGAGAGATAGAGAGTGAGAACCAATAAGTTGTGGGTGCATAAGCCATCGCATAAGCGGTTGAGCCATGCAGGATTGCCACATTAGAATTTCCCCTGCCCCAACTTCGGTGGGTAGGGGTGATCAGGTTCCTAGTGCAACAGTTTGGTTCCTGAAAAGCAAAGAGATTAATATATTATTGCTGAAATAAATAAATTGGCATCCAGTATCCCAACACCATTCCATCTCCCACGGCTGGTAATAATGATCCAAGCTGACAACGTTGCAGACTAGGATGTCCAATGTTTTGATTGTCCCCACTTCTAGTGAGTTTCACGCCAGACCCACTATTTTCATGGTGGGACCCAACGTCGAATATCTGGATCCAGTGGAACACTAATCCATTAATGTCTTGAACACTACTAATATCCACATTTATGGTAATAACTTCACTTTGGGTTCACCATTTCTATTTCTTACAGTTTTGCTGAGGCGCACACAACCGTTTTTGGAGGACGCGCAACTACTTCCCTACATTTCCTCTTTCCAAGGGCGGGTGACATACTTCGCTTATTCAAAGAAGTTTACTCCTTGATCAAAATTTTATGATGATATATTGGTTCTTTCATTAGTGGATACCTCCTTGGAACTCATTACCTATTCCGGGTCTCCCTTATAGACTGATATGTTGTTCATGAAACTCTTCCAACTGACATTTCTTCATGGAAACTGGTTAATAAACTACTTCTTTCAGGATATTCCAAGGGGTTCGGTTAGGGAAGCAACCTTCAGTCGGAGGAGTAGTCATGTTGGGAATCACTAGTGTGTCTGGATTCCAGAACACTAGCATGTCTAGGTTTCATCCCATTATTTTATGGCTTATCAAGGTCATGGAGTCCGGAGGCATCCCACATCAAATATGGGGAATTATATGCCATAGGTATGTATCTACGAGTTTCCTTACCATTACATGTTTAACACACAGTATGCCGCGAGTTTAACGTCAAGCGGAGATGGATCTGACTAATCAGAACACTGACTAGAGTGGTTCATATTGGTGTGACCCCTGGAGGATACACTGATGCTAGGAGGTGAATTGACATGATCTCACTAGGATCTGGTGGCCCTTTTAAGAATTATGATGGATGATGGAGAGTTGACTGAAGTGGAGGGAGAATGAGATGAAACCAACGTAAAGACGATAGAGATGTTGGTCTTGAGCCATGAATAGACTACCTACGTATCCTCATGGCAGGGAATCAATGTCTGCGTAGTTCGGTGAGACTATGGGACACCTGAGGAGGCAACCCATGAGAATGGAAACATGAATTGGATCTGGATGAAATAGAACCTACCTGTTTGGTCTTGACCATCCCAAAACACATAGGATCAAGAGAGAGATCAGGATGAGACATGAGTGATTCGATTGAACCTTAGGGAGACTTCCTACATATTCCCATGGTATGGAATCAAAGTCTGCGTAGTTCAGCGAGACGATGGGACACCAAAGGAGGAAACCCATGATAACGGAAGCATGGACGGAATCTGGAGGAAATAGAACATCCAGGTTGGTTCATGACCTTCCCGAAACCTAGAAGATCGAGGGAGAGATCAGTATGAGACATGAGTGATGCGCTTAAACCTCAAGGAGGCTTTCTATGTATCCCTGTGGTATAGAATATAAGTCCACATTGCTTATCTGACGATGGCTTACCATTGATTGGGGAATTCAATGGCTTACCGCCTAATGAGGCTAACAACAACTTACCTCTGGATGGGTTTGACAATGGATTACTGCATGATAGGGCATTAACACCAGCTTACTGCTTGATAGGGGATAGTTTAGTGTCTTGAAGGAAAAAATGGGTGTACATTTTAACATCATGGAGGATGGAGGTGAACGGAAATGAAGTTATCGAGACCAATGGGTGTTGGTCTTGAACCTCAGGGAGACTTCCTACATACCTTTCCTTAGAAATGATCAAATTCCACATAGGTCATGAGGGTTGTCGTCAGCCAAGATGAAGTGGGTCGGAACCAATGGAGGTGTTGGGATTAAACCTCAGGGAGGCTTCCAACGCAACATAACTTGGAAAGGATCAAAGAACACGTTGTTCAAAATGAGGTGTGGTGTCCGACGTGAAGGGGGGGTGGGAATTAATGGATGGTGGTCTTGGATCTCAGGGAATATTCCTACGTACCTTGCCCTAGTAAGTAAGAAAGACCACATTGTTCAGGATGGTTGGAACCGACGTGAAAATGGTCGACACCAACAGGTGTTGGACTTGGACCTCAGAGAGGATTCCTAAGTACCTTTCCTTGGAAAGGATCAAAGTCCAAATAGTTCAGGAGGGAGTGGGAATGGATGTGAAGGGGTGTTGGAACCAATGGATGATGGGATTTGATCTCAGGGGGGATTCCTACATACCATGACTTATCAAGGAGCAATGACCACATAGTTTAGGATGGTTGTCTTTGGTGAACCAATGTGATGATGGTCGGGACCAACGGATGGTGGGCTTGAACCTTAGGGAGGCTTCCTACATACCTTGCCTTGGAAAGGATTAGAATACACATTTTTTGGGGTGGATGGAATCGATATGAAGATGGTCGGGACCAATAGGTGTTGGGCATGGACCTCAGGGAGGATTCCTACATAAATTCTCTTGGAAACGATCAATGTTCACATAGTTCCGGAGGGTTTTGTGGGGCTTACAATCTAAGGCGGCCTAGGGAGGATGTCCTGGTTGATTCATACTCTATTCCCATGTGATTCATTCTCAAAGTGAAAAACCAGAGGCAAAAAATACTAGACGATCACATCTTGAGAGGTGTGTCCAAGGGAAGTGAGTGGGGCTTATACGTGGTTAGCGGCCCAAAAAGTAAATAGGGACTTATGCATGGTTCGTAGCCTGGGAAGATGGATATTTGGACTTAATCTATGATGGAGGCCTGGGGGTGACAAGCCCAAAGGGAGAGGGATTTGGAACCGAAGAAAGGAGGGTTCTAGGGACCATCTCCCTCTCTATCCCTTGGCACAATGGAAGAGAGGAGGAGCAAGGATCCTACCACCTACAAGAAAAACTAGTGGGCTTACACCAAGGTGGTTGTGCTATCCCTACTGACAAATTCCTCTCCAGTAAAGAGGATCTCATTCCCTATGAGGAATGATTTCACTCCCATGAAGGAAAGTGGGTGTGAAGAATGTAAAATGTGAGGAACCCCAAATACGGCGCACAGGGTGTGGTCACAGTTTAATGTCATGTGCTAAGGATGATGGCGCTTGGTAGTTTGACATCATCCGGCTCAGATGAATGCGGGTTCACTCAGCACCCCTTAGGAATTACATAACTAATACCTCCCGCCCATTGGGGAATGTAAGGAAACAACAATTCCTGGGAGAGGGGGTGTTATGGAGTGATCCCTTTAGGGGTCCATGTTAGTGTGGCTATGCGAAGAAGAAATAGCCATTAGAGTGCCTATGTGAAGAAGCATGAGGAATAGTAATGAAATGGGAAGCACTACCCAAGGAGATTTGAAGTTACTTCATGAAAACCTAGAAGGATGCAAGGGAAAAATAATTAAGTATCAAAGGGGCTCATAGGTAGAATACTTGTGAGGTGATGGTGCTTAATATAGTGGGGGGGGGGTCTTCACAAAGGGGTATGATTTGAGAAGTGAAGTGGCCTATCCTAGGCAGAGGGTATAGGTTTATTTGGAACGTGATCATTGAAGTGGAACAACCCTAGTGGAGTAGAACTTCATGAAGAAAGGGTACCTTGTGAAGTATTGAATTGTAAAGTAATGCGCTTCCCGAAGCATAGTGACCCTGCCTTAGCATGTGGGTCACATGTGCATGGAGGGTGCTTTGCGATCAATAAGTGCCCCACGAAGACCCAAGTACCCTTGGGGTTCCCTTTCCTTCAAAAGGAATGTGGGCTTCATGAAGGGAAAACCTCCATGAAGAGGGGCCGAATTCAAGAAAAGAGGGATGCACTTCGTGATTAAAAATTTCAATGAGAAGCTCATGGTTCGCAAAGCAGAAATTACATTGCGATTTGAGAGAGAAAAGGAGAAAGGTTGGATGATCCATTATTTGGGATTAAGGGAAGCCGGTATTTATAGGCAAGAGGCTCCGTGAAGTAGATCTTTATCGATGCGAAGATGAAGCTTGATCCCCAGTGGACTCGCAAACGTCAAATGGGTTCATGGAGCATGCTACATCCTTGATTCGTGGTGGGTTTGTGAATGTCAAATAGGTTCGCGGGGCATCCCGCCTCCTTGCTTCACTGTGGGTTCATGAATGTCAAATGGGTTCACCGGGCATCCCACCTCATAGCTCTGCGGTGGGTTCATGAAGGTCAAATGGGTTTGCAGGGAATCCCACCTCCTTGCTCCATGGGGGGTTCATGAAGGGGATATTTTCACCATTCGTGGGGCTACAGGGGCTCTGCGAACAGGCTTCACGAGGTAGTCCCTAATGCATTTCGTTTTTTCTTGTTCTTACCAAATTTTGGTGCCAACAGTTATCTCACACTTATATCTTTATAACTATAATCCTTTTTGACATATCTTACTTAATACCCTTCTTCATGACCTAGAGAAAAGAAACATATGAAAAGGTGAGATGAAATTATAATTAAGGTTAAACAAGGGAAATATCAATCATGTCATAATCATATGACATAAGAACATAACATTTGGAAGTATTATCCTATATATAAAAGATTATGATATCATGTAATGGGATAAAAGTTCATAGTAATTAAAGGAAAAATACCAAAACTAGTTATAACATAAGACAAGTATTTTTGTGTAATACACATAATCATAGAAAATAATTTCATATTAGTCAAGGATAACTACCAAGACTATCATAGAGGAAAAATTCCATCACTAATCTGGGATTACTTGACCTTCTTGTCCAATATTATTGAACTATATTTAATTTTTTTTCCAATCATTTCTACTTCATGAGATATAAATATTTACCCAATGAATTTGAAGGAGACAGAGGTCCCACCCATGTCATAATGAAATCATTCTTATGTGTTCCATAAAAACATATACCATTCATCATTGAATAACCCAAGTAACAAAAATGGGTTAATTAAACATTATTCCACCATAATATATATAAAATATGTGGATTTAGTAAAAAAAATTAAATCCTAAACATAATAAAATCAAAGTAATAATAGATAAATAAACAAAACCATATTTAAATGATTTCACCCTAGATAGAAAATAATTTTGATAAAATACCTGAAAATAATTCTTGAGGAAAATATACTTTCTTCTTCAAAGGTATTTTACATTCTCTAAATTCCATTCAATTTTAAAAGAAAAGAATTTATTTGGAGAAAACATGAAATTTTGTAAAGGATGATTCGTATAAATAAGGAGTTATGAAGATTTAAACATCCAATCATTCCATATAAATTGAAAAAACAATCTCATCATACTTTTTTCCAAAAAAGACAAAAGGTTCCTCATATCGAATAAAGACAAATGATTATTTTCATACCGTTTAATAAAAATTCACCAAAGAGTAAAATTAACATTAAATAATGGTAGAAGAATAGAAATAATATTACATACATAGGAAATATGAATGTGGGTGCTAAATATATCCCAGTAAATACTTACGTATAAAAAATATTATATAATAACAAGATTGAAAAATTATCCCTTACCTTAGGTCTAATATCTTTTGTATGTATCCAAACCTATTGTATAATTATTTAAATAATTTCATATACTTATTACCTATTCATAGTAATTTTTATGATATCATATATGATTATAATATCATTTGTTTTTATTTAAATTTCATTATCACTAGTTATTCAGTTTTTAACTGGTTTAGGTTCTTACATAGTTTTTGTCAGATAAGTTCGTGTTCTAATTCATAGGTTATATTTATATCATTTACATTATGATCTTAGTACAATATATATAATATTTATTCATTATATTCATGTATATAATCATTGTATAATGATGACCATGTATAATAATTACATCACTTCGTGAATATGGTAGGCTATATGTGCACACTAGCGACGATATCATTTTCACAATTGTTGAATGATTTTGAAGTGGATAGTTTATAATATTTCATAATCAATACAATGTTTTAATAATTATATATAGTTATTATTTACATTATTATACCCATACAACTATGTTGGTGGTGAAAAATGGATTACACCCCGACATAGAGACGATAAGTCGTACCTACGGATGCATGGTGATTTTGTTTTTCGTAGGATGGATAGAAGGTGGAATATGGTTGTTTAATAATATAATGACTTATCAGTATATTATTTATACATATGTTATTAATTTACATTGAAACAAATAATGAATATTATGTATAACAAGAAAGAAGTTGGAAATAAATGGTAGAAGAGATTACCTCTTCCTCGACGCGATTCATCTAAATCTTTTCTTAGAGTACTATAGTATTTTTTTGAAGATGAAAAGAACCTCTAGAATTTAAATGGGGAAGTTCATAATTAAATATTATAGGGTATGGATGTGGTTGAGGGCTCAATGTAATGTGAATTGGTGAGGGATTATGTGCCCTTTTATAATTGAGGTGAGGGACAGTTTTTGAAACTCCATAAATAATAATTTATAATAAAATCAAACCCTACCCAAAAACATAAAAATTATACCAATTTGAAATATGATATATGATAGAGTTTTAATATCAACAAACAATAATTTTTTTACTGTTATATCTTTCATGTTAAACCTTATCTTTTTAATTAACACTTAGTTATTCTATTTAATTTTTAACTAGGTTAAAAATAATTCAATATTAAAAGGGTGCACTATTTACATATTTGAGGTAAAATAGACCATAAACAAATAAATTAGATCATTTTATACCATATTATAATTATTTTATATTTTAAAAAATTCTTACTGATTTTTAAATAATTTAATAAAACCTTATTTTGATAAATAATGAATAGTATCAATTTTGAAAATATTATATTCATTAATTTATGAAAATATTATTATAAAATGATAACTTGAAAATAATAATTTTATTATATTCATAGGAGGTGAATTTCATCTATAAAATATATTAGACATGTTATTTATCCCAAATTATATTTACTTTTATATGTTTAATAATATTTATTTGATATTTGTATTAATAAAATAATTACTACAACAATTTTGTGTGATTATGTAATATTCTTATTTGTTGAATAAAAATTAAAACTATAATAATATGATTAATATAATGTCCTCAATATAATAATAACACTTTTAGTCAAATTTATCTTTTGGAAAATCCAATATTTAAAATGTTATACTTATTAAATTATGAAGGTGACCACTTTAACATCACTTTAATGTATATAATATAAGTGTCATAATCCCTTCTATAAGGCTCCCAAAGGGTCCATAACTCGACCCTTGTATGATCATTGTCGAGATATACTTGAACAATAATATTTGTTTCATGTTTTTTGATCTTTTAATGGGTATTACTCTTTTAATAAAAACAATATTATTCATTTTTCATTAATTAAATAATTTCTCCATTATTAATGTATATGCTATTAAAGTAATTATTTTTTTACAAAAAATTAAAACTAAGTCACCATGATAATGGGAAAAATTTTATCTTTAAAATTAGTATTTATAATCAAAATTAAATTTAGCATAACTGTACATTAAAAAGTATTCAGTTATAAATATTTGATTGAGACATATTTAACTTTTCGTTAAATAAAATAAAATAAATGTACTAATATCATCCAATTTGATTAAAATTTATTCCATTTTGACCCAAGTACGGTTTATACTGAAAAAATCTCATCCATTGATATTTATATGATTTTTACTGTAATTTTTTAAGACTATTTTTATAATTAATTCCCTAGATTACTCTTTTGCCATATTAATAAAAATTAATGATGTTACTATTCATAATGCACAAAAGTAAAAAAAATCTATTTAAATACTTGGGACCTACTGATTCCAAATAATTTTTTCATTTATAAAAATTTAAAACATATAATTTGTAGTAATTAATTTAAAATTAATCCCATTGTCGGAATGATAGAACGTGTTTTAAATGCTAAAACATTGAAAACAATTGAAGTGTTTTACATATGAATTCTATATAAAATTAATTCTAATGACTTAAATTATATTTAATCATAAAAATCTGTTAAATTTATAAATTAAAACCATTAAATATTATATTCGAACAATAAAAATTATTTTGATGAAAAATGTTATTTTCACAAAAAAGTTAGTGTATTTTTTACTATTCATAAAAACCTGAAAGTTATCAAAAAAATATAAGAAATTCATCAAAAATAAATTTTTATATCATAATTCAAAGGAACATGTTTATGTTGTAATATAAAAACTATTAATGTTCAAAAATCTTGATTTAAAGGGGGTTCTCTATTCAAAAGCTTAAAATTACAATTTTAATAAAATATAGGTTTTTATACATCCAATAGGTTTTATTCATACCCTATGACTAAAATATCAATTGGATGAATATCTAAAATAATTTATTAAGTATATAAAATTTATATATCACTAATTTCATTATGAATAGTAATTTTATCAAAATTAAAAATATTTAATTGATTTATATTTTATATAAATAGTTGATACCCAAAGAATTCACAATGCATTTTCATAAGTTAGTTATACTCATTCCTGATAACATAAAAACAAGGATATAATGGTAATTTTATAATAAGTGTTTCTCAAAATTCATTTAATCTATCAATTGTGTGCCATGTAAGCTACTGAATAATTAAAATTATTTCAATAAAATATTTCATAAAAACATATTGGTGTTATAGATGTAAACTTAATTGATTAATTATTTGTATAAAACATGGTAATAAGTGAAATAAAATTTATTATAAAGATTTAAATGGTCCTAAATAAATTATATAATAAAAATAATTCCATTATTTAGGAATATAAATACACACGAGGTCTGTCAGATGCAAGGTAAGGGATTTCAGAGCAATTTAAATTCAAGTGAGTCTTATTTGTTGTTATGCACCTAGTTTCATTTATATAGTGTATATACAGTAATTTACATGATACATCATGAATATCCTTACTCTAAATATATTATAACTTTCATCTAATTTAATTCCATCATAAGACTTATGATTTAAAATGTTTTAATGTTGTATAAGGCTCTTTGGAATGTTTAATAACTATTTTCCTCAAGATTAATATTAATGATCATTCAATTGTATTTACATCCAAAGAAATTATATGACCATTTTTCAATAAACCCTTTTATTTTATTATCCTCTGGCAAGTCATGACCTTTTCTAGTATTAGTACCATATTTTTACAATTTGGTACTCAAAATGTTTTAGAATGCATTTTATGAAAACCTGACATCATTTTACTCTTTATTCAGAGAACCCTTTTTCTTCTAAAAACCATTTTTTATTAAAATGTTTCATTTTTTTAATATTTTCCAAATTATTTAGTAAATTATTTTTTACCCATTTTGTCTTTTACCATTTTTTTCAGAGAAATATTCTATTCAGTTTCCGAACAATGCATTTTTCGAACCTTTTACCATGAAAAATGAATTTTCTTTTAACCCATATAGAAATGTAAAAACTTACCCACATTAATTTCATAGAATATTCCATTAAATTTTTAAAAAAATGCATTTTTAAAGATTTATTTTGAAAAGAAATTTTCAAATAAAAATTAATTAAATTTTTTTTGAAAACAAAATGATATTTTACTCATGAATGTTTTAATATATCTCTTAACTCATAAAAACCCCTTAATTTTAATACACACGGGTTATGTTTATTTGATACCATAATTAAAATTCCTTTGGATAGATTTTTATTTATTTTTACCCAGATTGTATCAAAATTGATTTACCCAATTCCTTTGGTAGTCCCATTGAAATATTAAGTTTAATATGATCATTGAACATTGAATTTTCCTTGGCTATCCACATCATTTATCAATGATATTTTAATTTCCTAAACTCTGGACCATTTTTTATATAGAGTTTACATTGAATTTAATTTTATTTTTTGGGTAAATATTGAAACATATTTTTCCTTTATTAAATACAGGTATTTGATAAGGCTAATAATTTATTCGATACGGGGAATGAATTGTAAAAGTATGACACCTTTTAGGGACTGTTTAAAGTAATCATTACAAGTTGGGGATCAGTTAATCAAATCCCCTCGATGCATAATTAGTATAATGAGATTAAATTTGTAGGTGATAAACCCATTGAGTATGTTCCTATTTAGATTAGATGGGTTTTTACATGATATACTAAACTATCTTGTGAAAGGTGATGATGGTACTGGTTCTATATACCTAGGAAAAATAGTGTCCCATAATTAATCATTTCCCTCATTTAGATTAAATTATTATTCATCCATGATATCTTACAATGGAATATCTATAGATACATTTAATTTTTTTACATCATTTATTTAATGTCATGTGTTTTAGTTTCATTCATTACCATATTAATTTTCCTTATCTAGTTATTTGAATGTAATTTTCTTCCATTTATTTAACTTTCCCCTCGATTATTCTAATTGATTAATTATTTATTCTTCTATACTTTACCCTGAATGACCATTTGAGATCACCCTTATTATCTTTCCTTTCCCCAGGAATCCAAGAAGAGTTTTGTGAGAGATTTGTAGGGATATACTAGATGGAATAAAGTTATCTTCTATTTTATTTAGTAAAAAGTATGTTTTAATTAGTGTATTAATTTTTAATACAAGACACATAAATTTAGATGGTTTTCCAAAACTACAAAAATCTCAGTCCTTTGAGATTTCATTCCTTTTAATCATGTCAATATAATTGATAGACGACATTGGATCTAGGACTTCTGGGGCTAGGTTTCTATGCTTAGTAGTATTGAATGTTTATTAGAATCCTTGAAAACTAGATTTAGAAAAAAATTTATTAGATAAATTATCCCTAAGTTATAATTTTAGGATAAGTATAGAAAAATACCCTAGAATTTTGATAAAGTAGAGATTATGTCGATTTTCCTAGCAATGTATCCTTGTTTGGATACAATATGAGGATTTGGTTCAAGGACATATGTAACTAGGGGTAAAAAATATAACATGGTGTGTTGGGCTTGAATCAGCATAACTTGGAGAATTATATCAATCCCACATGAACTTCTATACTCATAGATAAGTATACAGATCATGAAATCCCGGGAAATGAACACTCCCGAGTGATAAATTTGTATCTTATAACTCATAAGAAAAGTCCATAAATGAACGTGATTGAATGACACTAAATATAATTCACGTAGAAAAGGATATTAATTAATTAATTGATTCATTTACTATTATTATCTATATCATTAATGTCATGTGCAGAACTCATTTGAACATAAGTTAAGGATTTTCTCATCTCAGTTCATTTTTTCTGAGTTATTTATTTATTCATCAGTATTTATTATGTATGATTTATTTATACTACCCATTGATGTATAATTTAATTAAATTATTTTTACTAATGGTATTCAATTAATCATATGATGATTATTAATTTAGGGGCATACGATTTGATTGGTTTCAAACCGGTATGGGGTTCCACCCCAACAAACATTTATCTATCAGGTTATTCCTTCACTATTCTTAACCAAATGTAATGTTTAATTATTTGTTTTACATATTACATATTCTGTTATTATGTTCCAAAATATTAAATTCATATCATTTCATCTTTCATTCATGGGGATTATATTTTTTTAAAACAGTTCCCTTCTTAATACTACCCGATAAAAAACCCCAACTCGAGGGAACATCTCGAATTATTACCCATTATTTAGTGTGATATAAAATATGTTTTAACCCATTATTATTTTTAAAAAATAATAAATTTTATCATTAAAAACTACCTTTTTTCATTTCTGGTTTCATGAAAAATAGGCATGCCTTTTCACTTTGAAATCTCTTTAATATTTTCCTTAATCCTAAAAAAATGTTTTATTTCTAAATTTAATTTAACAAAAATTACATGTTTTTACTTTAGTGGGAAAAATTTATGCCTAAAATATAAATTCAATATATTTACCTTTTCTTTTCTGGGATATACAAGTTTACAATCTGATTTTATGACAAAAACAAATTTTTTTCTAAAAGAACTCTTCATTCTAAACTAAAATGGTTTTTCTTGACTAACTTTTAATTCTTTGAGATTTATAACTTATTTACCACTGATTACATTATTTTAGTGTATGTAACGGCATTTTATATTTCAAATAATGAGTCTTATTATTTTTATGATATTATTTTTAATTAATAATTAGATGTTTCAAAGTGGTAGGAGACACTTCAGAATGTTTAATGATCATTTTCCTCAAGTATCTATCAATTATTTAATTAGTGTTTTTTCATCTATGAATATGATTAAGATATTTCAATGTGGTATGGAAAAATTTATCTAATGATATCTTTTATTACACATATGAGGAATGAATTGGATTTAGCATGTGACAGGTGGGTCCAATTATAGCCCTTCGATGCATTAGTAGGTCTCCTGATACAAAACAGAATTGGGTTTTGGATAAGACCTTACCCTAATATTTTTAGAAGTCTTGGTTGTGGCCTCGAAAATAGGTTTATGATGTTCGGAATTTTCATTCCCTAATTATGATATTAGTAATAGATAAGTCATGTGATTATTCAACTAGAATAATATCAATGGTGAAGATTCATGTGATTATTTATTTGGTAGTATTAATAGTGTCTTTATTCATTCCATATTTTGATGAAGATTATTTTTTAGTAGAATGGGTTATTTAATTTTGATTATTTTTCATCATATCTTATACTGCATCACATACCCTTACAGTGCATATGATCACACCCCCTTCTTATGTTTCCTTTCCCCATGTTATGAAGAAGAAAACATTGAATAATTATTCAAGGATGTCGTTTCTTTCATATTGTATCATGATATATTTTATTTTACAAATGTATTATAGGTATCATGATTGCAATATAGTGTTACAAGACAGGTAAACTCATCGGTCCTTCTAGATTCGATTCCTTGTAATTGTGCCAAAGTATTAAAATAGTCCACCAGCTCTAGGTTTCTGGGGTAGGGGCACTAGAGTTGTTATTAGAGGACTTTTAGTAGAAAACATGGAATCTAGATTTAGAAAATGAAGATTAGTGAACAAAACCTTTAGGTATACTTTGAGAAAAAATATACAAGAACATCCTAGAATTTTGGTAAGGAAGATATTATAGGGATCATCCTAGTAAATACATCCCTATTTGGATACTACAAGTGGACATGGTTTTGGTACAAATGTAACTAGGTGTAACAACTCTAAAAAGGTGATTCATGTTGTACCTAGGATAACCTGGTACATGGAAATAATCCTTGTTTCACACATGGTTTGATAATCCAATGGGATATTCTTAGGAAAATTCACTTTTAATTTACCCACCATTATGAAGGACTTATTCCCCCAAAGTAACGAAAGTATATGGTTCCTGGATTTAGGATGCATAAATTTATGCTATATTCTATACAATTTTTATAGTTATAGATACTTCATAATTTAATGAGATAATATAGTATATGTAATTTATTAGAAATTTTACTTGAAAAAAGTATTGCGAACTACACAAATGCACGTGATGAAAAGAGTAAGAATAATCATATATCTTCTGGTCTTAAGTTATAATTTTAAATTAATATAGTCTCCCAAGTATCCT
The DNA here is from genome assembly GCA_963277665.1 of Viscum album. Classification (NCBI taxonomy): domain Eukaryota; kingdom Viridiplantae; phylum Streptophyta; class Magnoliopsida; order Santalales; family Viscaceae; genus Viscum; species Viscum album. The sequence goes on along the minus strand of OY728122.1, from coordinate 1,890,212,519 downwards.
CATAATATTAGTAAATAGTATCATGTGTTTACAAGATATGTAAATAATTATCTGATCCCTATGGATTTGAAGGGATGAAAATGAATAAGAGGATGGTAGTGAAAAATATGGATAAAGGGAAGAAGGGAAAGAGGTGTTTTCAAACATTTGGTCACTTCAGAAATAATCACATTGGTAAATTCATGAATGGAATGTGATTTTTTATGTGTGGAGAAAAAGGAAACCACGTTTGTGGCTTGAAGGATAAGAAAAAGGTTTTCAATGTACATTGCTTGAACTACAAGGAGATGTGACACTATGCAAATCATTGCCCAAGCATTAAAGGAATATACCCCAAATGATATTAATAGATAATGATCAAGTTATGATACTACTATAGATGATGTGGGATGACTAATATTACTAAACAACAATAATTTCAATTAAATATTTTATCAACAATGTACTGATTATAATAATTATGGAATATATAAGGATTGTACTGCAATACTTTTTCATTAAGTATTTAAGACCTTAAGTTAAATGGTACCAAGAAAATATATTTAGTTGAAATTTAAATTTTAGTGAATATAAATGATTTAGTGAAATACATCACTAAATATATTCTTTATGTTGAGATAATTATGAATAAATGATTTATTTGGATAATTGTTGACTACTATAGAGCATATTAATGACTTTTCGACATGTAATCCATACTATCACTGATAGAGTTTAAAACACTTTGGGATATAATAAATATATCCAATAACATTTTTATTTATTATGTAATATGGGTGGGTTCAGGTTTTCTCTTATTTTTAGGGTAATTTTAGTTATTACTATATTTTAAGAGCATACATGATGAAGTTATTCACAAGTCATAATTTCGAAAATTTAGAGATGCTTCATGTTGATTAAAGAAAAACAAGCTAGTTAATGCATTGAGCAGGATGGATCATGGATTTACAAAAAAAAATTGGATTACCAAGGACCATTTTTTACATGGATCTAGGAATGATGGATATGAGAATTATCAAGGAAGGGTGTTATTAGATTTTGGAAGAAAGGGAAACTGAGGACCAAGTACATTGGTCCTTTTGAAATTATGGAGAGAATTGGAGCTGTGGATTATCATTTAGAAATGCCTCATAGATTTTCAATGGTATAAAATGTGTTCCACATCTCTTTTTTAATGTAGTACAAGATTAGCCCCACACATATAATCACTAATATTAGAATTGAATTGTAACCTAAGATATCTTATAGTGAAGAGATTATTCGGATTATGGACCCTAAAGAATAGGTGTTGAGGAATCAGATGACTCAGTTGGTAATGGTACATTGGAAAAATCATAAAATTGAGGAGGTAATGAAGGATACTAAAGAACATATGATGGAGAACTACCCAAATATTTTTTATGAGGTAAAATTTTGTAATTGCGAGGAAGACTTTTTTAAGGGGGAAAGTATGTAACACCACAAGAACTTAGAAATTAATTTAATACAGAATGCATGAAACATAGAGTCCCTAAAAAATAACACTTTGTTATAACATAACTAATAAGCATAATTTTTTCGCATCCAGGATTTGAATTTCGAAAAACCGACATACTTTGTTGTGTTGACTAAGATATTTAGAGTCTGATAGGATGAACTTAATTTTTAGTGAATAATATTTTGACCATTATGAAATGTAATATACCCCTATGAATACTAATTTTCCCCTATGAATATTAATATTACTATTATGAATAGTAACATCACTCATGAAAGTACAAAAAAATGATCACCTTACAAATGAAATAAAATATTTAAAAAATTAATAATTAATTGTTGTTGTTTCTGTGAGTAATAAATATTTAATTAAAATTATAAAAATCTTAAATTAATTTAAAAGAAAATTATTTTTATAAAATTTATTTCTAAATAAATATTTTACTGTCCTATAAATTTAGGATAATTTAATAAGAGTTTAGTTAATTTTCTTGGTTCTATAAAAATAGTTTTAATTTTAAAGGATATATTTTTAGAGTAAATGGTTATTTTAATTAAAAATTTAATTTCTCAAAATTAAAAAAATATTTTGATAAAATGGAGTCTATTTTTGAGTTTTACACATCCAAAAATGTTCATGGTGAATTTTTGTAATTTTTCTAAATTATGTGAATTTTAAGTGAACAAGAAAATACGATAATTATGACAAAATGCTAAACACATGATTAATTAAGTCATAGGTAATGCATGGATGATGTAAGAACACTTTTTTCTAACTCTCATTCACTTATTACTATTTTTTCCCACAATAATCAACTCTATTTCATATCTTGAAAAAAATAAATAAATAAAGAATAAGATATTCAAAAATCACCCATCTCCTCCACTATAAATCCCACCCAACACTCCCTCTTCACTTCAATCATATAATCCTTCAATCTTCTCAATTTTCTTATGAAATAATCTTCCATGGTCTCTCCCCACGTCCAAGTTCTCTTGGTCTTTTCAAAATAGCAAAAACCCTTCCCTTAATGAGGTACTCAAGGGGGACATTTCAATAGGTAAACCCTCACCCTTTTTTCATTTAATTTCATTTTCAATTTGTTTTATATTCTTATATTCTACTCAAAACTCTGTCAAACTTATTCGGATAAATCTAGTATCACCTATATACTATAATTATATAATATTATTTTAATATTCTTTATAAATATCCATGCTCTCTCTCTCTCTCTGTTATTTTTAAAACGAAATCATTGTCTGGGAGGTGCTGATTTACAACGTACATGGACAAAGAACCTTCGTTCATCAATTTCTCCTTCATATCTGGTCATGAAATCATTTTTATAGTTTAAAAAGACAATAATATATTTATTATAACCTACTTAAATTTTTGTAACTAGTATATATACATAATATTAATTAACATGACAAAACTAGTTCGTAATAATCTAAATACCGACAAAATAATCTAAATAATTACCACTAATGTCTTATCAATTGTTTCATCATCATACCATGTAAAAAATGATATATATACCCAATTAAACTTATTTATTTTCATTACTAATTTATAAATTCAATTCTAGATAATTATATCCATCGCACATACACTTCAATACTCATATACAAGTATACCGATCGTGAAAACCATAGAAACGAACACTCCCATGTGATAAATTTGTATCTTATAACTCATAAAAAAGGACATAAATAACCATAATTAAATGATACTGATTCTAATATATATATATATAATTTTCTTAATTAATTTATTAATACATTTAATATAATTATAAATGACATTATAGTCAAGTGCAGAACTCTTTTGGACATAGGGTAAGGGTTTTCCCATCTCACTTCCATTTTTATGATAAATTCCTTATTCATCAAAATTTCTTATGTATTTTGTATTTATAATTCCGATTTATGTATCATATCATGAATATTTTTATTTTCATTTTATTCAATTTATCATTTTATTATTATTATTATTTAGGAATATGATACAATTTATTAAAAAGAGGTAAGGGGTTCCACCAGAACCTTCTTTTTTCCATCGGGTTATTCCTTCAAAATTCAATCCAAAATGTTATGATAATTTATTTTTTGTTTACAAATTAAATGTTATTTTATTAGGTTCCAAAATCATATATTCAGATAATTTCATAATTCATTTTTGGGGAATTGATTTTTTAAAATAGTTCCCTTCTTAAATCTTCTTGAAAAACAAACCCGATTCAAGGAAACTTCTTTCATTCTTACCCATTTTCAAGTGAAATATATATTCTGTTTTAATCTATAATTTTATTAAAATCATAGATTTTAACATGAAAGACTATCTTTTTTGTGAATTATTATTTTATGAAAATAAACATGCCCTTCAACTTTAAAATCTCATTTATATTTTTCGTAAACTGCATCAAAATGTTTTATTTCTAAAGCTTCATTAAAAACATTTTTTCATGATTTCACTTAACTGGGACAACATTTGTGCCTAAAATATAATTTAAATGTATTACCATTTATTTTCAGGGATATAAATGGTTAAAATTTTATTTTATGATAAATAGAAATGGTTTTCAAAAAGACATCTTCTATCCAAAATAAAAGAGGTTTTCTTGTCTCACATTTAATTCTATGAGAATTATGACAGGGTTACCACTTATTAAATTAATGTGATGTGTGTAATTATCTTTTATATACCAAATAATGGTCCATATTATTATTTTGATATTTTATGGAATTATGAATTAAATATTTCAATGTGGTACGAGACACTTTGAAGTGTCAAATGATCATTTTTGTCAAGAGTTTATCAATGATTTAATTAGAGTATTTTCATATATGATTAGGATTAAAATATTTCGAAGTGGTATGTGAAACTTTGATCTAAAGATATATTGTATTATACATATCAGAAATGAATTAGACTTATAAAGTGATGGTTGGGGCCTGCTACAGCCCTTTGATGAATTAGTAGGTCACATGAGACAAAAAAGATTTGGGTTTTGGAAGATTTCTTACCCTTGTATTTTTAGAAGTCCTGGATAAGGCCTTGATGATAGGTTTAGGATATATGAAATACAAATTCCCCCTTAATGATATTAATAATAGATAAATCTTGTGACTATTCAGCTATTATAATATCCAGGGTGACGTTTCATGTGATTATTTATATGGAATTATTCATTTAGTTTTCATTCCTGCCATATTACTCTCAAGATTTGGTTTTAGTGGCATTATTTATTCACATTGACTTATTTTTTATGATATAATATACTACATAACATAGAGTTACTGTGAATATGATCTCACCCCTTTATTAGGATTAATTTCCCAAGTTATGAAGTAGAAAACATTGAATAAGATTTCGAGGATGTAGTTTATTTCATATTGTATCACATTCTATTTTCTTTTCCCAAAGTACCATGGTTATCACTAATTTATTATGGTATTCCCAAACTGTAAAATTGATCGTCATTTCAGGATTTTATTCCTTGAAATCATGACTATTTATTAAAATAATACACCATCTCCAGGCTTCTAGGGTCGGGGAATTACATATAAAATTTAATATTGAATAACAGTATTAAATACAACTTATTCTTATATGATTTTCTATAGAATGTGGTGTATGTGTGTAATGTAGTACTTGATAATCCCAAAACTAAAGTTACTAATGTGTCTTCAACCCTTATTTAAGATGAATAAGAATTATAAATATTTAAAAATAATATTTCTTTAATGTTTGATGAGTGGAACTCCCAAAATTTATTTATCCATGACCACACTATAAGAAAAAGAATAAGATTGAAAATCATAACCCTAATTCCCTATACGATTTGAACATTAATATATTTTTTATAAACTCTATTTGAAATATAATTTATCAATGCTAACATGCTCGAAAAATAGAATGGTGAAGACTAAAAAATACCTAAATTATTCAAAACTCTCATGATGTTTACCCCTCTTACAATATGGGGTGAGAAAAATCCCTTCCAAATAGAACCATCCTATAATGAAGAATCTAAGCATTCAACTATAAATATACACTGAAAAATATGTTGGATTAATAATGAGGACTAGGTGTTTTATTATAATTAATTTAACAAAAACTATTGTAGTTGTGTCCAAAGAATAAATAGATATACTCAATGATGATCTTGGAATCAAGGTTTTAACCTAGATGAAATAATTTATACCATTGTAATAATAAGGAATAATATTTAAAAATAGAAATAAGAAAATTAATCTATTCTATAACTATATAGTTGTTTTCCATCCCCAATATGAATGGTAAACTATCATACCAAGAGACCATACTAAGGTCAAAACTGAAATTCAATTGGATGTGATCATGATATCCTCTAACCAAAAAAATCAATGTTTAAGTATCTCTTATCAGGAATCCCCTTTTAATAAAAAAATATTCAATTCCTCAAACTCATCAACTCAGACCAAGAATAATAACTAGTACTATGTGCCATAACTATGATATAGTAAGGAATATCTCTTCCATTCCTATTCAAATCTAAATGTTCAATTCTCTTTTCTCATAAAAAATATCATTAAATCCCTCATTGATGATATGAGGAACCTAAAAATGTGTAATACTGAAGTGGACACTATCTATTCAAATAAATTTAAATAATCATAGAATATTATATGGTAATTTCTTCTGTATATGGAGACATAGAAGAAATGATACAATGGAACATCAGGAACCTTAATGTATTTTTATCACTCAATGTAAGGATCATATATTTATTAATTTAGGAGAATGGATCTTAGATAAATTTAATTCTATAATGGAACCTCCATCATCATGAATTTAATATAATAATATTGATGCATTAGAAAAAATACTCCAAACCACAACCATTGAATGTTTTTAATGCTTGATTCCAAAAATGGGTTTATTTGGAAAAGAGAATCTCAATAGCGCTATCAATGAGCCCCACTAAAATTAGGTACTGACAACAAAAATTAAAAAACATAACTTGTAATAAATGTATTTAAATCATTAAATAATTAAATTTATTGATTTAATATCGTTTAGACCATAATCATATTCCTTTGGAAATGAAAACTTCATTAAAAGGCAAAAATTTGATGTCACTATTGTTTGTGGTTGGTTCACTGAAGGGGGGGGGGGGACTGAATCACTATACAATATTACATTTTTTTGTGTCTAGAGGCTTTCTTAGTATTTTTTTACTTTTTAGCAATCGATAAAATTATTTGAGTAAATTTAATGTGATGTATATGAGTGCATTTTTGTGTATCCACCCTTGAATGTGAAGTTATTTCCATGGGAACCAATGGAACGAATAAATAAAAATTTCCTTAAAATATATAACTGAATTTATTCCTCGATCCAATAACATCAGAAGATTATTGATCTATTTTTTATATCAAATACATGTTCCAAAGCTTTTTGGAGAACTTATAATACCATTCAGTTATGATTTTACATTTTAGAAAAAGATGAACACTACACCTGAATTGGGTAGCTTCGTAATTTATTTGGTTCATTATTCATGAAGTATAATGTTGGGTAGAGTTGAATAAAGATGTATTTAGATTAACTAAATAGGAGATTCATTTGTTGTTTTACATTATTTTTCTAGCATACTCGATTATTGAGTGTTATATATGTTGTAAAACCCTCAAACTTTGATGAATGGATATTAGAATTATTTTATTTATAAATACATTCATTAAAAGGTATTATATGATGATTTGGAGAGGTTTGAGGATCCCAATATAAATGTGAAATATCTATTAATTCATCTATAAATTCTTTTTTATATTCTTTGAAAACATGGATATGTCCAAAAAAAACTTTACTTATATGATATTATTAATTGAATAGGAGCATAAGAGTTTAGATGATTAAAGAACTACTTTTATGTGATGATAAGGCTTTGAGTTTAATCATAAGAATCTATCTAATTCTATTATTATTTTTTATTATTTTACATCATAGTTTTTCTTACCCACCTATCATATGATTCTTGGGTCTCCTTAAATTTCACTGGTGATTAATTTTATGAGTTTATCCACATAAGAATTATCGATCATATCATATAACTATTTCAACACATTTTATGACTTCAAAAATTATATAACCCTGAGATGAAGTGGAATTATATCAATGAAAAGAGTTTATGTATACTAAATATGTACATAATACATATTCTACTAAGGTTAAATCCATCAAAATAATCCTTTCCTGATGTAACAATTATATGTTCCCCGCATATGAAATTAATTTTTGGGAAAATTTCTAATTTCTCATTCAAGAATAATTATAGTGTATAGATTTATTATATTAGTAAGAATAATATTGATTGAGATGACTCAATAGATGATACATCATGGTATAAACATAAAATAGACCTAAAATTTTATCTGAGGTAAGAAATAAAACAAATAAGAGCTTGTCTTCATCCATGAAAACAGATGAAAATTTTATTATGAAAAAATCAGCTTTACAAACATTTGTTAATTCTAATAAAATAAAAATTTAAATATTCTTGGATAATTCATTCTAGATCATAATATCCAGAAAATTTTAAATTTTTTAATTTGAGAATAAGAATCTAACATTTGATCAAAATAAAATGATAATTATAGATTAGATGATCACATGTAACATAATGGTGTTGAATGTGAATACATCACATTATCATGAATAATGAAGAAACATTTACATTGCATAATGATCTATTCAACAAAGAATATATTCTTATGATTTGAGCCATACTAATTTTAAATTATGTGTAACAAATGGGGAAGTCCAAGAATTTTCCAAATCTAAAATGTGAGAAGCGCTCCATATTTTTTAAATCTGGAAAAATAAAAATCAACTAACGTATTGTGATTTTAAATAAGTAGATTTATCTATTTATGTATTGTGATCAATTTTATGCATTGTGATTTTTTCAAATAATATTTTCTTTGATAATTTTTCATTCCACTCCATTGGTTGTAGAGTTGGTTTTCTAACCTTGTATATGAGTGTTGTGGAAATCAGCGAAATTAAAATATTTTAAATTTTTCTAATATTTTATAAATTATATATGAATTTATTGACACACTTTGTAGAATAAATATTTAAATAGACTATTTTATTTATATTTTATCTCCATGGTTGATTCTATGATGATGGATTTTTCCTAGGAGTGGTATAACCTTTTGTTGGGAACCATGGCTGGGCTCGTGCCCCTTCTTTTCGCTTTTTTTCATTTTTATTTCCTACTTTTTTTCCCTTAACTCATTTTATTTTATCATTTGATGATTCCCACCTATGGGTGATCCTTTGCTGATAGAGGGAGATGGAGATAAGAGAGGGAGAGGGAGAAGAGGTGGTGCCACTATGATGCTCGAGTCATGCCGGATTGTCATTTAGTGGTTGTGGGTCACATATAAGTCCAAAGTGATGTTTATTTACAAATAAGGGTAATATGGTTTTAAATTTTATGAAAAAATACACTTAGTGTAGCTATTTTATGTATTAATGGCTTAAATTGGTTGTTGGGGATGCATAGGGGGTCGATCTGTGATTTTTGGGGAAGAATTAGGCATTCCATTAAAACTTATGGGATTTCTATTTGGGAGAACCCATGTGCACATTGGGAGGTTTAGAGAAAGCACATGGTGTGTTCTTCTTATTCATGGATGATAGAGTTTTGCGCACTACTTCCCATATACTTGGGGTACGTTACATTAATTCAGCTTATGGGTCATGGTCGCGTACTCTTCTAGACATCTCTTATGGAGGAACTTTCCTCTCTGAAATTACATATCCAATGCCCATTATGGGTGCATGTCATGTAGGTATACATTCCCATTTGGTGTACATGGCTAGGTACATGGGTGGGTACCCCATATGTGGGTCACATGTTGTGTAGAGGTGGTACAAGCTGTATGACCAAGAATTTTACCTGTCGTGTGTCATAGAGGTTCAGAGACAGGTTTAAATGTTAGGATACATGATTCATACATATCTCACACACTATACAATTCCATAAAGCACATTATGATTATACACAACATGGACTCAGAGTAACTCTGTGGGTATATTCATTGTACCAGAAGTTCACACTGTGTATACTACATACCATTGTCCCTTTCCTTGTTTTCTCCCTAATGTTAGATTTGGTCTTTTTTTGTCCATTTGATGAAATTTTCTACATAGATCATGATGGTGTAATCCTTTTGGCATTTAAATGACATCTTGATTTATTTTTTGAATGTGATATTTCTAGAATATTTTTTTCTTATGGTTTGGGTTTGGATTCCTCCAGTGGATTGTTTCTGAGCTGCAAGACCTATTTGAGGGTTATGTTATTATTAGTTATATTTAGATTTTAAGGTAGGATTGTTATGATCGAGGTTCTTCCGTAAAAATATTGGAATACAAGATTTATTAGTGTCTCTGATGAGATCTTGGTTGTTCCTTGCATTTGGGAACCAATTTCTCAATGTTAGAGTAGACGTGGGTTTGATTTTCTTCTGAGGGTCAAAGCTATTGGTTCCTTTCAAATGGGTTGAAATCATGGTATGGGAAATAATTTCATCCTTCATTGTACTATTGGGATGAGTTTGAGTGATCCTCAGTGATACCATGTTAGGAATGTTTCTATTTGTGTGATGAATATTTTCCATATTATGATATCGAGGATTCCGAAGTGGAATTGTATTTACTTGGATTCCCTTTTGAGAGAGTTTTTACACATGGGTGGTTAGTTTTCTTAGAAGTATGACTGAGATCTTTCTTATAGGGGTATTCCTTAAGTATTGGATTTTTTCAAGGATCCCTTATGCAGGGTTTCATATTTTGAGGTGGTCATGATGACCATTTTGAATTCCCTTGTGTGATGGCTTATTATTTTGGATTCCCATTGATAGTGATGTTTATAGAGGTTCAGTTGGAGACCATTTCATGCTATTTGGATACTTTTCATTGGGATTTTTCCTTTATTTTAGATGATCTAGAGGAAATATTTAGATGGTGGATTTATATTTTTATTGCCTTTAATATAGTCAGGGTTGTTTTGGTAGGGTGGGTTTGATATATTAGGGGTAGTAGAGGATTCCCTAGTCATATTTTTTATTTATGTTGTGTCTTTGGAGATTTTTTGAGTCTTGAGTTTTGGTTTTTATCCAAGGTGGGTTGTTGAAGGTTTGTGGTGGATATTTTGTTGAATACATAGAACCAAGGCGATGAAATAGGTCTCATACATTGTTTGATGAGATTGTATCAACAATTAATGATTATATTTTTGGATGCTGGGGTCAAGGATATAGTATCTCAAGTTTGGTTAGCCTTTGGAAGCAGCAGTTGATGTAGACTTTGCTGAAGACATCAGTAATTAGTAGGATACCATTGATATATCTTAAATCAGGCAATGGAATTGATTCTTGATTTGGTTCTCTTTGTATATGGCTGGTTTTTTAAAAGGGAGTTGGGATCCAATAGATGATCGAGATTAGTATAAACTTCATTTAATTGAATATTACCATTAACTACTATAGCTACATGCTTGTGAGCTGATTAGGAACACATGTATTGGATTTTCTATGTCTTTGATTCTATTGGGACCCTTGGTCCATAGATACTTTTCACTTTTGTTTTTTATAGATCCACCCTTATTCGGTCCATATATGGTACCCAATGTTTTCTATAGGACCTTAGGTTCTATACTTTTGTTGAACTAGATGATTCTATTTCTTGATCAGATCTTGAAATTAGAGGCCTAGATCCCATTAAATGAATATTTTTCATTTGGAAGAATATGTATATGCACTGGGGTCTGACATTAATTCATTTTTTGTTGAGGAATCGTGGATATCTGATTTATTTCTAGGGGAAATTTCAGTTTTATTGTGGTGGGATTACCCAAACACTGTAAATCCTTTGGCATGGACCGAGTGGGGATAGTTTCACCTCAGGTGTCTTGCTAAAACCTGTGGTTGGATATTATTATTGGGGTTTTCTAACATTGATTTTTGGTAGTAGTTTCTCTTATACAATATCTAATTAATTTATTTCTTGGCACATAATAAGACATTTTCAACCACCTGTTATGATGGGAAATTTATAGGCTCACCATTGGGGGTGGCATATTGAGACTCATTTCCCAACCATATTACATTCACATAAGTGTTCATACAGGAATGATAACTACATAAAGTTTTTAATAAAGGTTGAATGATGGACCAAACCAAGTATTAGTGTTTCTAGATTGAGTGGGTCTACTCACGTGCAGTCTTAGGATCAGGTCAGTTTTGCTTGAGCATTCAAAGACTAGTTAGGATTCTTGGCTCACTGGTTATAGTAGATCTTGATATATTTCATTTTCAATTTGTTTATTTTTTGTATGTGGTTATCCCTTTAAATAACGTATTTTTTATGATTTTCATTCAAGAGAGCCTATATGACTGTATGCTACATCTCATTACATATAGCCTTCTTATATTTTAGTTATTTATTTTGTGTACTCTAATGTTCATTCTTATGTATGTGTTTTTATTTTTTCCACCACGATTTCACTATTAAAAAATGGAATAGTCTTCCCATAACACCCTTTAGAAACCTACTACTAGTTGGAAGTATATGGAATTTGGGGAGGCATTCTTGAGGCCTTTTGGTGGGCCAGATCATGTGACATGCTATCTCAAGCTAGGATGGGTCGTTACAGAATGGAATCAATGCTTTTGGTTTTATGATTTTGGGATCTTTTAGATAAGTGGTCTAGTAATGTGTCAGAGATTATAATTGGTTTTTTATCAGTGTCACAAATTCATTTTTCACTAGTAATTTCTTATCCCTAGAGAATGGGATATTTTTTCTTTGTATTCCTTTTGATTATTTCCATATTTAAACTAACTTGATGCACATGGGTTCAAAGAATTATGGTTTATTATAGTTTTTTAATCTCATCACATGGGAAAGAAGCTAGTTTCCATATGTTATTATAAAGACAAAGGATTCATATGATATCATACTTGTTTCTGTTGTTTTATATTTTCTTCTAATCATATGGTGAGAAGTTTTCTAGTGGTTGTGATTTAGTCCCTTCCTAGAGGTATGCATGGAGACCCTCTTAGGTCGTTAATGGGATATGAGTGTATTTTTGTTGGATTAATGAGGAAATTGGTGATTGTGGTATCATTGAATTGGTTTCAAGTATTGTTTAGGTCGTGGTTCCCCTGAATACCTCAGTCTATGTTCCATGGGAGGGGGCTATTTGTACCATGTGTTGTTAGTCGGGTCTTATATTGGGGGATCCGGTCCCACTATAAATGAAACTTTGGTTGGCAGGGTTGTTATTCCTTGATGGGATCATTGACATCTACCATCACTAAGATGTTTTTTGGGATGAGGATAGTAGATTTTTTAGAAATGGAGCACTGGGAGTGATCGATATTTCATTGATGACTTGAGAGGGAAGGTTTGGTTAGACCCCTAGCTATAGTCATTTTTTCACTTTTGGTAACATGTTGAGGGAATGTTTGGGATCCTGTGATTTTGGACCAATACTAAAGTGGATGGTGGTAATGTACTTAATCTTTGAATGAGGGAGATGCCTCTATGTTCAATAGGAGTGTCACATGTGATCCATTTTATTGGCTCTGACCTATATGAAAATCATGGTTATTGATTGTAGGAAAGATGGACTAGATTCATTAGGAAATTTCCTAAATTAGTGTGGTTCCTATTTCACTTTTGAGTGTGATTTAAGGAAATCCATGAGGTGTGGAGTCCACTATAGGCTCTTAGAGGTTATGATCCTTATCTCAGTGTATTTTTGTGTATGGAGGTTGTTGGTTATTGTGATTGTGATTTGGTGTTTGTGGTTTGACCACATATATCCATTTAGTTTAGTTATGGGTGTATCATGGCCCATGTATCTTTTCTTTTGGAAAATGGGTTGACAATATGGATTCACCTATCGTGGGTAGGATCTAATAAGTCATGGTTGATCATCTCCCATATTTGGAGGGAGTTGTGGGAAATATAAGAATATTTTTGGAAAATTGAGATTGGATTGTTTGTTCATGTTGGGGGGGGGGGGGAGAATGAATATTTGTTGTTCACAAAAGATTCTCTAGGACTAGAAATATTTATAGTGGGGGATTTTGTGATGAATCGGGTCAGAACAGGTAATACAATTCATGGAAAATTTTGTACTTTTTGTTAATTATAGTGTTCAGTGGAAAATGGTAATTTATTATAAAAATTTTATTGTAGAATTATTTTGATAACTCCATTTGTCCCAAAATAGGGTGTTTACCCTACTCCTCTAGTTTGGTGGAAACTTGAGACATTCAATTTTTCTCCGAATATTCAATATTTAATGAGTTAAATATTTATTTTTTAGCATGTGTTCATTTAGTTATATATTTAAAACATTACATTGTATTTAGATTTAATGTATGCAGTTGTTTTTTTAATGGGTCATTTTTCCTAGTTGTGGCATAACTATGAATCATACATCAAGGTTGGGCCTATGCCCCTTTTCCCTTTTTTTCATTTTCTACTTCATTTTTTATTTCTATTTTTTATCATTTTATTTTACTCTTTCCCCATTTTCATATCATGAATACAAATCCCTCATTTTTTAGTCACACAATCATGGGAGTTCATAGGAGAGGAGAGAAGGAGAGGGAGAAGAGGAGGTCCCTCTATGGAGCTCGGGTCGCACCAGATTATCGTGATACGGTTGTGGTTCACAGATTAGCCCAAAGCATTATTGGATTTTCCATGAAAGTAGGTCCATTTGATGTTTTATTTTAAATATATATATTGTATCCATTTTTTTTTGATTCCTTAAATGTATTTTTGGGGGAACCTAGTGGTTGATCGTCAGTTTTTGGGGAAGAATCTTTTACTCAGAAATATTGGAGGGGTTTCCATTCAAGAAAACCCATATAAATGACAAGTGGTTTAGATAACACATTCCAAGTGTTATTACCATTTAGCTAACATATATTTGGTGGGACTACACCCAGTTTAATAGGTTCACATTTGATGAAATGGGATTATTGGGTGTGGATGAGTACTCATCTAGACACCTCGTGCGTGGGTACTTAGTCTTGCAGAAGTATAAAACCAATGCCCATGTGGGTTTCAAAAAAAGTATTCATACACACCAAATTTTGGGACATGACCATGTATGTGGTTGGGTAACCTCAGTTGGGTCACTTGAAGTGTAAATGTGGTACACACAGTGTACTCAAGTGTTTTACAAGTTGAGTGGAGTTGAGGTACATGATCCAGTTCAAATGTTTAGATACAGGTAATGTATGTGGATTACATTATGAATACTCTGAGAAAGTACATGACAAGTGTCCAGGGGAATATGGGAAAGAGTTCATATGTGGGTACACATTGTGTTACTGATTTTCACTATATGTAATTTTCCATCCATGGACCATTTTTCTTGTCTTTCACCCTGGAGTCAGATTTGGACTTGTTAGTAGTCAATTTTGGGAATTTAACCATGTGGATGATGATGGATGGATCCTTATAGTTTTTAGAGTCCATCTGAAATATTATTTGAACAATGATAATTATGGAGGATGTTTTTTCGTTTTTCGGATTTAGAATGATCCAGTGGTTTGGTTGTGACATGTGTGGTATGAGTGAGTGTTGTGATCTTGCAAGTTGGATTTGGATTATGGATGCCAAAAAGTTTTAGTTGAAGTTATTTTACCATTAAACCGAATGGTTGGATCAAGTAGTATATTTGAGGAGATATTAGTTGGAACCTATTTATTAGGACTAGATTCTAAATGAAAGATCAGTAGAGGTTTAGATATTATATTTGAGGATCAGAGATTTTGTAGCATTGGGACATGTTTGACATCATGGGTTGGAAGTTAATGTCATGTGTCACTGTTCTATTGAGATGAGTTTAAGGGAAAATTGAGTACACCTTAATAGTAATGTTTTAGATTAATTTATCATTAGTTTTCATATTTTAATATTGACAATTCCCAAGTGTAATAGTGTTTCCCTAGATTTTATTGTGGGTGATTTGGTACCGGTGTGTGGTTTGTTTTCCAGGATGTCCGAATAAGGTTTTCTTTCACGTGATTTTCCATGATGTCTATCTTGTGGTGAGGAGACCCTATATGGGGCTTACTTCATTTAAATGATCATGAGGACCATTACGATTTTAATTTTTAGTGGGATTGTTCTTTTGGATTCAGTTTGGGTGTGTTTTTGATTGAATATCTGTTAGAGTTCACTAAGGGATATGTTGGGTCATCCCACACTATCTGTTTCCCTTTATTTTAGATGAGATAGAGAAAGACTTCATAAGGGTACGAACTCCTATTGTGGCCTTTGGTCCAGTTGGAAATGTTTTTACGGGATGACCTAAGTGATTGGGTGTAGTATGGGTTTCCCTTGTTGAACATGAAATTATGATACAACCTCCTGGGTTGTGTAAGCTCTAAGTTTTGGTTTCTCTATTAGGGTGCTAGTAGAGAGCGATTCATAGGTATTATATTCGTTACTTTGATATTGGGAGATGTAAGAGGCATTATTCTTCATTGGATGAGAGTTTATTAGATCTACTAGTTATGCTATTTGGGAGATGGGGTCAATATTGGATCATCCAGTGTTTTTTTCATTTCTCCTTCATTTTTTGGAAACTTATTATTTGTGATTTTTTATAAGGATTATACCCTAGGACATCATGGATTGGTCATTATCCTTGATTTTTTATCTAATTTTTATTTGTGGTTAGATGAGAATAGAGAGATAATGGATGATATGGATCATTGAAACACCAATCTAGTTGAGTGTTATCCTTGACTTGGGTGGATTTTGGATAATGATGTGCCGATGCACTCAAATAGTTGGTTTTATATGTCATGGATATCATCCCAGTATAGGGTTCCTGGATGTTGTGTTCTCCTAGTTTTTTTGAGAGCCATCCTTTTTGGGTCTATAGCCGGTGCTCAATTCAATCCATAGAATATTTGGAACTAAAAGGTTCTCTAGTTATGTCAACCTTGATGTTTTTGTTTCTAATTCAGACCATGTAACTTGAGTCCTATATATTATTATATGTTAATTGATTATGTGTATTCATATAGTTATAACATTTTATACAATATTCATTCATATTTAATTTAAAAATCTTTGATCTCTTGTGTAGTTCTAGAGGACGTGCCAGTATTCATGTGGCTGGGTGATCTATGCCATGTAAATCCTCTAGAAAGGGATGTATCATGGGTTGTTTTACCTCATAGGTTAAGATAGATCCTACGGTTATATATTTTCCACATTTCCTTTTCCCCATTATCTACAGTTTTTTCTTTAATTCCATGTTCTATTAGTTTTCATCTAGTGTAGGAATATCATGTGTTCATTCATTTTTATGTTAGAATATCTATAGGTTCACCATTTGAGGTGGTCTACTGTGATTTATTTCTCACTACATGTACATACAATCCATTTTCCATGAATACCTAATGTATTGTTTTATATTATAGAACATGTCATACGATGGACAAGGTTGAGACCTTGTGTTGCTTGATTGAGTGGATCAACTCATGTGGTGTCTTAGGATAAGGCTGGTGTAGCTAAAGCATCATGGAGACAAGGTATGAGGTTATTCCCGGTGTCGGTAGTATATCCAAATGCATTTTTTTTTGTAATTTTTTGTCCTACTGGTTGACTATATATTGTATTCTTTTTATTCTTATGAGTCTTTATGTCAATATTATACATTTAATTTATTATAGAATGATTCTATTTTAGTAATTTATTATGAATAATGTCATTTTCATCCATGTTTATGATTTTAGTTATTTATTTCAAGCTATTATTTCACACTAAAAAGAGTGTATACTCTCCACCCACCACCTTTTAGACAATCCCCATTTGTTAGATGCTTTTGGTGTTCCTGGAGGTGAGCTCAAGGCCTTGTGACTGGCCAGATCAGGTGAAATGCCCATAAACCTAGGCTGGTTCATTAAACAATTTCACATTAATACTTTTTATTCAAGATTAAATAGATGATTATAGAGATGAGATTCTAGTTCTATGTACATATTCGAGGAATGATGCTTTATTATTATTTTTTGGAATCTCTCATGCGACGTATATGTGTTCCATCCCACAGTGGATATGAATTCCTATATTTTTATATAGAATGAATAAATCCATAAGAAATTCAGTGGTCATATTTTTATGAATATGAATTAAAATATAAAGATTATTTATGTAATATATTATTTTTTAATTTTTCAAATTTGAGGTGAATTAAAGTGGGTATTTATGGTGTTTCATTAGGAATGAAAAGTTAGAGTGCCTTGAATGTTAGGTGAACATAGTGGGTAATCTACCATTCTAATTTTCAACTATAATTGTAAATGTTTCAAGAATTACTATTAAAGGTTATTAGAAATGAGAGGATTCATTTATTGTACCCATGCATGCACATGAGAAGATGAGAATAGTTAGGAGGAGAATATAGAAGAATAGGAAGATGCATCTAATTTTTGTGTTTGTTAAGAACTAAGTATCCAATGAGAATTAGTTTTCTTGAAGAAGAACAAGAAATAGAAAATCCTTACATACATTTAATAGGAATAATAATAAGAGTGAACCAAGCCTATAAAACATTGTTTTCCTTAAAGAATGTGAAAAAATAGGTCAATAGATTAAGTGTCTCAGAAGTCAAAGATGAGGTTCTGTTCCTATGATTATTTATATACCAAATATTAAATATTTAAGATAAGAAAGAATAGAATATGAAAGAATGGCATAAAGTTTTTTTCTAGATATTTCATGTTGATCCTTTTAGTTTCAAATAACCATAGTGAGTTGGAAGCAATATATTCTATAAAGAGCTAGATGATGAATAGTTTCAAAATCTAAGTTGCATGTCTTGTGTTTGAATACAGGATGGTTGTGAAACTTTCTAATGTGAGGAATCAAATATGATATTATTGGGGTAAATTAAGAAAGTGTGTAAAAAAGATTACATCTAGAGGAGTAAGATTGAGAGGAACATATGGGATTCGACTATAATGAATGCATTGAAGAAATCCATGTAAACATATATAATATAGTGTAATATCACATTCATAATATTGTGACCACACATGTGTAATGTGTGCACTTTTATTTCAAGATGATACCTAGAAATCCCCACTTATATATTGAATAATTTAGATTATTGGATATTTCATGACATAGACATGACAAGAATAGAAATGATTAGGATTCAGGGGGGTGACCCTTGTGAAAACACTATAGTCTCTCAAAATAAGAAGAAATGTTTCATCCTTAATCCACCTTATTGGTGATATTTTTTGTTTTCAATTAGGTAGGGAGTATCATTTATCACTGAATGATTGTCTACAAATAATATATAGTTATTGAACACTTATTCATGATTTATAATAAGTGTGAACCTATTTCTATCTCAAAAATGTAAAAATGAGTGGCGCTCACATAGAAACAAAGTGTATATATTTTTTTTTCTATTCTTGTTATTCTACACATCTTTTTTTACACAAACTTCCATTACAAAAATATCATTCTACAATTTATTCTCTTCTATTTAGAAAATTCCCATATTTCAAATTATTTGAAATAGTTAGTGCCAATTTTTTAGTTCAAATTTAATTTAATGTTATTTCTAAAATTCAACTCTTCCATTAACTTATCATTAACTTGTCCCACATATTCTTGATAATTTATATCATTCAAGAACTCTTAGTTATTTTTTAATTGAAAATGGG
Organism: Viscum album; assembly: GCA_963277665.1. NCBI lineage: Eukaryota > Viridiplantae > Streptophyta > Magnoliopsida > Santalales > Viscaceae > Viscum > Viscum album. Next base: position 1,890,193,259 of record OY728122.1, on the reverse strand, counting down.
ACTTTTGAGATAGAGTTTGAGTATCCCATGAAGAATAATAATATCCAGGTTGTAAAATATTCTCAAAATATTGAATTATTCAGAAATTATGTAATTCCCATCTACACCATGGTGTTTTTCATGTCATATTAGATCAACCACATCGAGCTTATTTGGAAGCACTTTTAAAAATCCTTGTGCCTTGAAATAGTTTCCTTTCATAATCTAAGAAATTAATTTTCCTCTATGACCAAGGCATATACTAAAACATTTGACTCCACATATTGAACCTCATATAACATCCAAGAATCAAAAAACCAGTTTTACTTCTTTTGGTATAAGCCTTATGAGAATTTCAAGGAATTATAAAAAATGACACCATAGCTTGACCATGAATTGGTTGATGTGTTTTTGATAACCAGATAACCACTCAACTTTTTAACATATCCTTTCATCATCCTATCTATTTTTATCTTCCTCCAATTTAATTTTATGATAAAAAATGATTTTCTATTGATTAATCATATTCAAGAAACCATCATTTTTACATTCAAATTACTAATATATGAGCCTCCATATCTTTGATAATGGAATGTTTGAGAATCACTATTTATAAAAAATATAATTATCATTTTAATCACTTTCTAAAAATATCATTTTTAAGATGATATCCCTATTTTACATTCCATGGAAGATACTTTACTACACCATTATGTAGTCATGTATTCATATAATATCCAAAATCCCACGCTGCTAGATCCAGTGCTAAAAACATAATATTTACATTTCTAGATATGATGTTGATTAACATGAAAAAATGTTAACAATACAAATCTTTAAACGCAATTATTGGATTACATATATAACATATGAACTTTGTGGTATAGATTTTTTGAAAATTATGATGAACTCTTACTTATAAGTATATAAGAACCCATATATTTAAGTGAGAATATATTTTTTAAGACACACTTTCTTCATTAAAAAAAACTCCTATATCTAGTGGTATTATATAATTAATGTTTATAGATATTATTAAGACCTATGGAAGACATTTAAAAATGAAAAATGATCACAAGAAATCTCAAGGAGATTCGTATAAAAATAGAAAATAAACTCATTGTCCCATTTTAAAATGATGAAATCATATATTAATTATTTCCTTTAACATAATACAAATTGAGATAAAATAATTACAAACATAAAGATGAAATCACCTTTATGACCATGATTTTTTCACAAATAATATTATAGAAAAAAAATTGAAAAATCATAATCATGGGGGTTTAATAATAAAACATGAAAACTATTAAAATTATTAACATAAAAAAAATACATTTTTACCATTCGAGGAAATAATCATTCAATTAAAAAAAGAACATTATTTTACATTGTGAAATCAAAATATTTCCCTGAGAACTCAATATAAATCATAGAAAAGTCATGTATGTTCCTTGGGAAATAATCTTACTCAACACTTATAAGTAACCTTACAAATATAATAACCCACATTTTCATTTAAAAAATAATTATCTGGAGAAAAAAATTGTTACCAAATGTATTGGATAAAATTTCATGCTCACATACCTTTATAAACACTGTGAAAATAACATACATTAAATACAAAAAATCATTCATTTTCATCATTAATGTCACAAAAATATAAATTTAAACAATGATGAAAATAAATTTCAGATATTGATATATCTATTTCTATTAAAAACAATTTTAAAAATAATAATACCCAAAAAATGGATGGTAATTATTCTTCAAAGTAATCAAGAAATATAACAAAGGACTCCATACATCAAATAATGGTTTTGGTAGTGCGAAAATTCTTCGATGTCATATAATTTAAAATAGAATTTTCTTTTTTATTTTTTTTAATGGATATCAAAACATATCATATAAAAAATAAAAAAATTTAAAAATTTAAAAAAATTTAAATAATGAAAAAAGTTAGATTGAATACCCTTTATAATTTATTTATCTCAATATAACATCATCCATTGATGAATATTATAAAAAGATTAATATTGAAAACATTTATTATTTGGTTTTAAGGTAATGTGTCTTTTACCTTGAATCTAAATTTACATGTACATTATTTACCTTCCTAAATGATAAAAATATTATAGTTATTTAAATAATTAATTAGATTTTCCTATTTTTTATTCCTTGTATTTCAATTATATCCATGTTATTCTTAAATAAATAAATTATTATGTTCACATTGGACATTTTGGGATCATTCAGATTATAAGTTAGAAATTGACAAGTTTGGTTAAATATCATAAATTGGGTAATTGTTCAATAAAATAAATAATACGAATAATTAAATAAATATCATATTTTTATTTAGAATACATTTTATTTACCATCCATGAAAAGTGTTCATGAAAAATTCATCACACCACTTTGTGGAGACGGTAGTCTACACATTCGTACGAATGAAATTATTATTTTTCAATGGATGAAATAGAAAGAGAATTTATGATATTTCTTAATTATATAATTATTTTTATTTTAGGAATATTTATATATAAAATAAAAAAAACAATTAACGACGATGATGAAAAATGAAATACATCACTTCATGGATGTGGTAGTCGACACATATAAATAGACAATGTTTTCATTCCCTATAGAACTGATATGGAGTTGAATACAGTTTTGAAATAAATCAAAAATAATATAATTATTTGGAATATTATTATTTTTGCTTTATTTTAAAGGTTATGATATAATTTAGTGATATATAATCAGTATTAAAATGAAAACAAATGGTTGAGATATTTACATCCTCTTTGCGAAACCACCTTTGTATCTCCCTGAAAGAACCTTAGGGGTGGCCTTTTAAGAAGATTAATACATCTATAATGTTTCTATGTAAGTTAATTGGAGATTTCTATTGGTTTTTTCATGATAATTTGTAAAATTTGGTGCGAATAATATAAGAGAGGTGGTTTCCTTTTATAATTAATAAAAGGAAACAATTGGAACTAATTAAAATATTGGTATATAAATTTTTTTCATGTGAATGTTTAACCAATTGGAATAAAATATAGATCTAAGTTAGGGTAAATTTAAATAATTTGATTCAATAAATTTTGGATAGGTTTGTGTGTAATTTTAAGCATTATCTTTGTGTTTAAACCCGTCTTTAACGAATTTTAACATGAACCATGGCCACATGTTTTTGAATAATAACAATTTTGAATTTACAAAAAAGATAAAATTGCAAAAAATTTGATTAATTTCTAAAACTTTAATTCATATACAATTCCATATGTACTTGAACATGATTGTTATTATTTTTAAATCATTTAATAATGTATTATTCAACATAAAATAACCTTAAAACAATTTTAAGGAAAATTTACATTTTTCCAATTAAAAGATATCAATATTGGTTTAGAATATGAATATAAACACTTTAGATGTCTGTTTAATATTATTATTAACCATATAATTCATTGGAAACCATAAATAATCCCAAAAATATTACTTATGAATTTTTTTTAAAATAATTTCCTTTGAATTTCCTACTACTTTTACAAACACTGTGTCAAGGTTGTTTAATCATTTAAATTAACTTTCCCTCACTAAAAATTAAATATAAATTACAATCATAAAATATAATTAATTATATTCTAATTAAATTTTTATATTCATTAAATATATATATATATATACACTCAAAAATATATTCCCTGAAACCTTATTTAATATGTTATTTTTCCTTTTTTGTGCCTTGTGGAGGCAATGTACAATCATTTGTAATAGTTTATTGTTATATAAGAGCCAAAATCAAAAATACAAGCCCGTATCTTCAATTAAACATCACATTAAATAATAAATTCTCTAAAATACGACATCTTTATCAAATATTATCTTTAGAACAAATAATTTCACATTTCTATTATTGCACAAGCACTACGCCGACAAAGATAGTGATAATAATATTTTCCCTGAAATAATAATTTAATATATATGATTATATTTATTTTTTGTATAATATTTCTAATATATTTTCATACATTATTAATTTCATAATATTAAAAAAATAATTACATCTTTACAGAATCATTAGTGAAATCACATTTTTTAAAAATAGTAAATTTATTACACTTCAAAAAATATATATCATATTTTGAAAGAAATAAAAAATTTATCATATTATATATTTATTTTGATAAATAAAAATATAAAGTCCATTAAATTAAATTAAATTACACTAAGATAAATTTATGATAAATTTTATTCATAGAGGTTCATGCTCTTTTATTTTTGGGTATATCTAATTTATTTTATCCTATCAAACACATTTTTGGGCATTAATGGAAATGAGAGATTGTTCTGAAGTTATTATGGAAGATTTAAAGAATATAGAATGACAATATAGTCTCATTTGATATATGGTACTACACCACAAGATTGTTGGTGGTGGAACACTTAGCCCTATAGAGAAACTAGGTTCACCGGTGACCCGATTGTCACCCAATAGCTGGTCTTGTTATGATTAAATCATATAAAATCATGAGGTAAAAAACTCAATTGTATTAGTTAAATAAAATAATTTATTCATTGTCATTATCATTATATTTTTGTTAGTTATTATGCCGAATGTTCAAGGTTTTTTCTAGTTCATCATTTTCTCTCATTCTTGCTCAAATATGAGGATGATACAATATGAGTTGTCATCCATTGGTATTAATTTTGCGGTTGAAATAAATTTCCCTAACAATATTTACATTTATAAAATTCATGGTTCTTCTACATGCTGGTACTTATAGGCATAGATATTAAAATTTTATCCTTTAAATTTTCACCTTAATACTAGACATCATGTAATAAGGGCCTCCAAAAAACATTGGTGGTGGAAAACCACAACCCAAACCACCCCATTCTATGTGTTTATCCTAACTCCGAAGAAAAATATACCTCAAGGGTAACCCATACAACCATAATGGTGTGTTTTTATTTTCATTAATAAAACTATAATTTTAATTTATGTAACCAAACCACCCCTTGGGGTGCATTTTTCTTATCAATTAAATGTGGGAATTCTTAATATAGGGCATGGGGTATGTCTTGGGTAATATAATAATTTTTATGCAAGATAGGGTGTCTTGGGAAAATTTTAGATCTTGAACACCATTTTTTATGTTATTATAAGATGGATGCACTAATTATATTATGAAATGATGTGGCTATCTTAGGGATAACCAGGGATATCACATCCATGTTTTTTATTTATGTTTTATAAAATATTAACCTGAATACATGACTTGGAACATATGGTTTATTACTATGGATTCATTCGTTACTAATAATGGAACATGGTCATATCGTTAAAGGTGTGGAATTCCTTAATCATTAATTTTATTCCCTATTGGGAATGCCTTAAGAAAAAAAAATCTATATTCCATATTCATTAATGAAAATGTAAATGGGTAAACCCACCTTGGATCTAGTTAGTGTATCATTCCCATCAATTTAAAAATAGTAATAACTGATTCATCTAGAACTCAAAAAAATTGAAATACTCAAGATGATTTCACAGGATTGTATTGATGTCCTTAAATAAGGAATTATTTTTTCTAGACCATTCACCTTCAATCGAGACCTACTTATAAATGAAAGGATATATTTACTAAGTTCTATTTGAATATATTTAGAGTGTATTACATTTGGTATCTCCCATTGATTCCACTAAAAACCCAAGATCTAAATATCACATATGGTTAATAAAAGTTATCTATAATAGAAAAATAAATAATTTTAGGGGTCTTCTATGGATTTGAAATGGGTGTAATGTGATATAATTAATGGACCAATTATGCTTATTCCTTGTAATTATTTATTCTTGGATTCCTTGGATACAATACTTGGATCCACTAACCAATTAATAGGTTATATGATCAAAGAAAATTCTCATAAAATGGAGAAGGAAGGGTTGGTCGAGTATACCACAAGGATTCCATAATCAATAAAGGATTTCGTAGATTATTTATTTAAATTATTATATATTCAAACAATTAATTTGTATATTCATATGATGGATTTGAATTTGACACCATTGGTGGTGTCTTACTGGGTTATAATCACACCATATTAAGCCAACAGTGTGGTTCTTAAGCAATTTTAGTGGATTTAGAAATGAACAATGGGAAGCAACCTATTTTGGATGATTAATTTATGTCTTAGGTTAGGAAATTGTGTCCAAAAAACTGAGATGGGACTCATTATTCTCACAGGGCTTAGAATTTTTTATTCGTTTCTTCATTAATTTATATTTTTTGTATGAATACTCCCACAAAATTTTTATGTTGTATTTCTCATCCCCCATAACATCATCTATTTAAAGTGATTCATTACAGAAACATTTATATTTTACTTATTACCTAGTTGGATTGTGCTGTCTTTATTTATTTATCACTAGGATATAGATTTTATCTTCTGAGTAAAATACCACCATATACCATAACTTCTAGTTAGAACCCTATGGTATAAAAGGAGGTGGTATTATGACCTTTTCACCAATTTGATCTGTTATATATTGGTTAATAGGTCTAGGGACGTCCTAATGTGGTATAGAGATGGTTTTCTTCCTTTGTCTTATTTTTGTGTGTGTTGGTGTATAGGATAAAATGATGTTTCAAAACATGGTAGTAATATTATTCCTTGGAATAGATAACACATGTGAAAGGTAATAGATATGTTTCTAGGGATGCTATATTTTTTCTGGAATTATATTATTAGAGTTGTACTATTTTCAACATTGGGTGATGCACATATTACATGTTGTCACGTTTTGTAGGATTTCCACCCTCAGTATATTAATGAAAGGGAGAATTATCTAATTCTTAATCATATCCATGTAGGTAATTATATTACATTCTTATTTCATTCCATGATTATTATTTCTTATAATTCATGTTTCCTACTTTATATGCATTATTTTCTACGACTGTTATTTCTAACATTAATGGAAAAACATTGCTTATTTAATGTTAAAACATCCACAAAAATAGTGTTTTCCTACATAGCATGGAGGTGGAATTTTATATAATAAAACACCGTATAATTAAATATTTTAAAAATTAGATACCTAATCCAAGAATTTTATTAGGTTGTTGTTAAATAGAATTCCAATTAAAACTTATACTGTGTATACATCAATATATTGGTAATGGAAACCCGTACAACTGAACCATTACATGAAAAAATGATATATTTAAACTTGTGATATTGAATAAGAATTTTTTATGGATAAATTGTTTTACCATTACAACTCAATGTGTGGTTACCACTATAAATTAAGATTGAAAACCTGTAAAACTGACCACTATGGTAAATAATTTATAAAATTACATATAACCATTGACCTAGTAATAGATAGTTGATATTTTTATAAGATCCTAAATTAAATCATTTTATGAATTTATGGTATCTAATATTGTGAGGCCTCGATCTAGTTGTTTATTTCTATATCTAGTATGACATCTATTCTTGTTTTTTATTAGGTGTTTCCTTGGATTTTTAGTTAAATTCCTCTATGACAATGTTTTGTAAATTTATATGAAGGTGGTGATGACCCTGATCCTAATGTAGCAGGACCTGGAAGATGAGTGGTAGAACCTCCCATTATACAACCTATTATTCCTAGATTTGGAAATGATTCTGAGCTTAAAGAGGGTTTCATAATCCTTGAACGAACTATGTAGGAAGATCCATGGAATGCAGTAAACATGTATTAGTTGACTATGGATTTATAGTAGCAGAATCCATAAACATTTATGGTTGAAGGTGGTCCCCCAAATATGATGTCCTAATTATTGGCAATTTATACCATTTTTGATAATCTAGATATGCCTCTAAATATGAAGGTGAATTGAGCCTCCCATATTCTTAAGGGAATAATCTAGATATGGTGGTGAGTAATTTATAGGGACTATTTTACTTAGGTCATTTAATAGATAAGTATCAAGACTAGATTTTTCAAATACATTTTTCTTAGTGAAACTATGGGTTGATCAGGATTGGGAATTCGTGCATATGGAGAAGGGTAGTATGTCAATCATGGATTACTCATATCAAATCATTGAGCTCTGTTGATTCTCACACAATATTTTGGGTGATGAGCTCTATGGGCCAAGGCATTTTGAGGATGGAATCAGGTATGTCACTTGATCTCAAGAGAACATATTTAAAAAGGATACTATCTATAAGATAATGTAGAAGGATATGATCACCAAGATAAATTTCAAGAAGATGAAAGTATGTCTCAAAATGTTTCATAAGATAGTCCTAGATGTGTTCAATCCAGTGGAAGGAAAAATCATAATGTGACCTCATGCCATAGTAGTAGAGGCTTGGGTGTGCAAACTAGATGTTTTATGGTATTTTATCTCTGTTATAGATTGGTTCATAAGAAACCTTAATGTTATAGAGACTTAGAAGAGTATTGAGAATGTTGAAAAATGTAAAATATTCATAGATTCTTCAGAACCATTACACTGGTGCCTAGTGAGATAGGATATGTACCAGTTTATTGTTCGGTAGAATTATATGGGGTTACACATCAAGTATGAATCCTGTTTACTACTAGTCATTCATGCCAGGTATGTGTGGAAGGTGGAGTAATATAGACATATGATGTACCCCTAAGTTAGAGTAGGTCAACTTACGGAGTTAAGTTTGTTTCTCAGGGTCACAGATCTGGCCAGTTAAATACAGCATAGCCTACACCTATCGATTAGAGTGTTAGACCCTCTATAGCAAGTTTATAATATTGGTGTCCAAGAATTTAGTTTTTCCCTTGTTTGAAAAGGTCACATTACAATTAGTTATATCTATTTCTTTGATGGGGAGACTCCATTTATAGATTGACTACCTATATGGGGTGATGTCCCATGACATACCATTTGGAATCTGGTTAGAGGGAAATCTCTACTACGAAGAGTGTCCCCTCAAGATAAGAAGATATCGATTTATATGGGAACTTTTTCTTCTTGAGATATATCATTTTAATTAATTAATAGGATGGATTGGATGCCTCATGTTAATGATCATATAATCTATTATTACTAAAAGGGTTTTTTTCTCATCACTATAAGGGAGAGGATCTATTTATAAGGGAGTATATGATGACTTTGAGGGTCTTGTTGGACCTGAATATCATGGGTTTGATAGATTGTTATCCCAAATTTTTATCTATTTACGAGATTATCAAGGAATATGGTATGCTATATTTACTCTATTTGTGGACCGTTTCAAGTATATCTTCCCTGATGAATATTTAGGCTATCTAATCAGAGATAGGTATACATTACTCCTGAACTTATGTTAGGATAAGAATATGTACTCATTACCCTATATAGGATGGAGCCTACTGAGCTCTAGGAACTCATGTAAGAGTTTGAGGGCCTAGAATCTTTAGGGTTTGTTCAACAACAAACTTCTCATTGGGGATCACTGATACTTTTCCCTAATAAAGTCAATAATAATTTGTATTTTTGTATGGATTACTAGTCATTGATGAAAATTTCAGGTAATAACCTATACCCACATCCTTATATATATGATATCTACGACCATCGTTGGGGAGATAGGGTCTTCTTTATGATTGATTTGAGATTGGTCTATCATAGTGTGAGAGTTAGGCCCTCATACATGTAGTATATAGCATTCCAAAGCAGATGTAGCTTATATGAGTATTTGGTAATGTCATTTTATCAGATGAATACAATTTCTATCATTATGGCCTTAATGAATTAGGTCTTCCACCCAAATCATGATGCCTTCATGGTCATTTTTCATTATTATATCTTGTTATAATCTGGGTCATGGGACGATCATGTGTGACATCTATAGTTAATTTTGACCACTCTATGGGATAATTGAGTTGATTGAAAACTCTTGACTCTTGAAGTGAATATTTGCAAATGAAAAAAGTTAACATCTTAGTTCAAATAATATCATAAGAATGGGTATTATTGGATCAATAGATGGTGATAGGAATTGTTTTTGGGGATTAACCCAGGAATATTTTTGATATTCAGTGGTTTCTGGGATTTTCCATTTAATACTAACAATTAATTTAGAACATTTCTTTCTTTCTAGTTATACATATAGGACTGAACAAAGCTTTTTTAATGTTTATAAGGTTTGAAGCTTGTGAGAAGGATTTTAAGTAGATTATATGAAGATTATACTCAACAAGGATCCAGAATGTTTAATATCCTTATAGTGGGTACATAGATTGATATGTCACATCAAGAATTAGTATGTGAGCTATGTTAATTCAAGGCGAGCGAATTATGGTGCATGATTCTTGTTAGTTGAGGCCTCATTAGTTAAAATACCTATGGAATGACCTTAAAATAACAGTATATTATCATTTTCTATGTTGTTGTAGACATTACCACTAGGGGAGTTTTTTATGGTATATATGACATGAATAGGCCCAAAGGACATTGTCTTTATTTGATTTCTAGATAACCTCATTTTTAAATAGCTTTAGAGGGAACCCTTATATTTCTCAAAATCATAGTGTCATAAGGCCATATATAGTCTATTTCCCCAGTATTAGATATGCCTAAAATATGACTCATAGTTCCATATATCAAAAAACCATACTAAAACAACTTCATTCCATGTCTCATTCATTAATTGTTGTAGCTTATAATCCAAATTTGTTTCTCAGGGATAACTATCACAACCTACCCTAACTATTATTTGAACTTGTTCTAGAGTGATACGCCATGAATGAACCTCCATGTCCAATATATCATCATTATGTTCTTCCATTGCAACTTCACCTCTCCACCAATTTAGTAATTCTACAGCATGAAGTCCTTATCTAATCATTTTTTTCCATAATTTAAATGGAAAAAAGATTAAAAACATTGAATGAATGCCTAGGGAATATGAATAGTAATTCTACTATAGTTAGTTGTTATATTATTAAACTAAAATACCTATACCACTAAAGTACAATAATACTATTACTACTACAGAACTATGAAATTCCTTCTCCACCCAGGTTTTCTACAGTCTGATGGGTGTAGTCTGATGGGTTTATCTTACTACTCTACCAATAAACAATATATTAAAATATATGAATGGTTAACATTCATCTTCTAAATGGGAGATAAAATAATCCCATAGTGAACCACATATATTCTAGGGAAGTTTAGTATTATTCTGAATTATTTGAGCTAAAATACTTAGGCATAATCGTTTCTGGATTCTAATAGTGAATGGAAGTTGAAGGATTTATTTATTTAAATTTATATTGATGTTACAGAGTGTTTGGGGAAAGCTATTCTAATGGATTTTTCACTATTAACATCAATTTTGAAACAAATAAAGAGGAGGTAGATTTTTGATCAGGAAGTCTTTTTTATAGAAACTCTTTATAATGGGGAGGAGTCATCTGGTTGATTTATTGACGATGGGACGATTTTAAATATCCATGGGAATTTATGTGTCCCTAAAAACTTTTATAGAACGTGTTTTCAAAATATCATGCTTCAAATTGTGTAGTTCATTTAGGATTGGGAAAGATGTATCATGATTGAAGCCACTAATAATGGTCTCCAAGGATGAGAAAAGAAATATTGGGAATCTTATCATAGCATTACACCTATCAGTATGTGAAATAAAAATACTAAAGGAATATTGGCATGTTTTAGAGATTACCCATCCCTGAATGGAAGTGTGATGATAGAACCATGAAATTCACGATGGGGTTACTAAATTCATCCTGAGGTAATGATGTCATATGAGTGATTTTGGACTAACATATTATGGTTTCCCTATTCTTTTTTATCTATAATACATTCTAAAAAAAGGTCATTGGATATTATATGGATGAGAGATGGTTAAACTTCATGGTATTACACATATCATTGTATTATATAGGGAATATATATTAAAATATTTATTTTGGTTGGGGTTATAAAATTATCATAGTTCACAGATTCTCCTAGTCAGTCCATATGACTGCCAAACTAATGGTTAGTCTGAATAGAATATACATGTACTAGAGGACATGATTTGTGGATGCATCCTAGATTTTGGAGGCTCAGGGGAGAAACACTTTTATTTGGTTTAGTTTTCCAATAACAATATATTCAATGAGAAAATTCATATGGTTCCACATGAGGATGTATATGGTATGTCATTTTGTTTACCTCTATACTTGTTCAATATAGTGGATGTAGTGATTCTAGGAATACGTTTTATAAAGGAGACATAAAAAAATGAAATAGATTAAGAAGCATATAAAGATGAATTATTCTATGTAGAATTCATATGCTTATTGTAATTTCCAGAATCTTGAGATTGATGGGGTTGATCATTCCTTCTTAATTTTCCTTCCAAGAGTAGTTATTCAATAGTTTTATAGGTTTAGAAATTTTTATAATTGATTTTTTGGTCCATTAGAGTGTCTGGAGGGGGTAGGGTTGACAGGTTTTCAATTATCCCTTCCTCTATGGTACAGTTCTACCCAAGATATCATCCATATAACTTAGCTCCATCATATTTATCCCATGCCATATCATTTTTTGATCATGTAGAAGTTGGTTTGGAGGTTTATTATTTATTTGGGGAGTATCTAGTTTATATAATCATTCGTAGAATGACTAATCTTGGAGGAAGATCAGTTCCTTTGGTTCAGGTGTTATGGAATAGTAGTCATATTCAAGAGTATATATTGGAACATGAGTCTGAGGTACATATTAAATGAAAAAAATTATACAATGATGTATCTACAGAACACTAATATGTAATACATGGTTGGAAGTTATCTTAATGAGGAGAGGGTTTAAGGTACCTGTTTAATGGAAAGGTAGAAAATATAATATATTTAGGTAAAAATCATTTATTTTATATGTTTAAAAAATTTCTTGAATGTTTTAGGTAATGAGGGAATCTTGTAGAGGGATCCAGGATGGACTAAGGACTGAAATTTTTTTATGCATCCCCATCGACAAGCAAGTGGTCATTTAGTAGCTAGACTATGGCCTACTAGATGATTTTTAGAAATGATTATTGTGGTTCTTTTACAAATTTGGACCCTTTGTTAACCCCAAAACTCCTAATTTATCATATATTCACTTTTTTAAAAGTAAAGGGGAGTTCCCCAATCCTCTTACACTCTTATTTTGAGTCATATCTCTTATCCTGGGTGATTATACTTATGATTAAATCATTGAAAAAATTGAGGTAAATATTTTCCCCCTCTTCCCTCATTTCACCAATTTCTTAAATTTCCCCATTGATAACTCCATGAAAGCGAATATGCACAATTTCCATGGTTTAAATCCAGTTTATCATTTTCTATAATTCCATCCAATATATATGAACGAAACCATAGGGGGAGTATATTAGTGTCCCTAAGGTGGTGGTAAACATTATTTACCTAAAATTCATTCGATTTAAGAAATGTTCCATTATGATACACACTAGTATATAGTACCATGGAACCTTGAATTTTTATTCATTTATTTTTTTCACATTAATCACAATCTAGACATACTGTGGGCCTCCCAAACTCCATTTGTGGTTTCAAACATATACCAAAACATCCCCTTTAATGTGTATTTGGACACACACCCATTACAACCATACCTAAAGTTAAAAAAACACAATCATTCTGGTGTATTAGTCATGTAATTTGAAAAATCCCAACTTATCTTTTTTGTAACCAATAAACCCCTTTAAGAGTATTTGGCATGTCAATTAAATTTGGAAATTTTTTCATGCTCCCTTGGGCATGTATTGGGTAAATTAAATGTAATTAATCTAATTAATGTGCATTGGATAAAATATATAGCCAAAAAACCATTATTTCAATGTAATTTGATGAGGAAGGGACTTATTAAATCTTAAAAGGATGTGGGTATCTCATATAACACCTTGCAAGACACCTCTAATGTTTTCATTTGTTTCTAAAAAATACGGACATGTATACTTGACATGTAACTTATGACTTATTACCATGGATTCTTTGGTTAAATATTTTTGATCACTGTTAAATATTTAAATATGAGGAATGACTTAAGAAATCCTTGGATTCACTCTCTTGTATTCCTTGAGAAAAATACTAGGATTACAAAACAATTTTATGATTTGAATTCTTATGGTAAATCTAAAATATATCTAATCAATGTTTTACTGTCATTAATTCCATGGATAGTAATCACATATTCATCTAGTACTCTGAAAAAATGTAACACCTAGGATGATTTCTTATATTTAGATTAATTTCCCAAGACAAAAATGCCTCTGGTCATATTCTTGTATTCCAATCATGACCGAACATAAAATTAAAGGATAAAATACATTTCATTTGGTATTAAACTCTTAGGAGTAAAATTACAATGGTTAATCCCCAAGATTTCAGTGAAATCCAAGGAGAAAAAAATTATCAATTGATCGTCGTATGTGGGATAAAAAACTAAAAAAATAATACATTCTATATTATATGGATTTAAAATTTGAATGTTGGGTAGGAATTATTAGACCAATTTTATGTATTCATTACAAATTTTTATTATTGTATTCCTTGGATATAGGCCACATGTCCCTTAACCAATAAAAAAATCAAAAGATAAAATACATCTAGATTTGGTTGAAGCATGTAAGGTTAGTTCGGAATCCCACAAGGAGTCACCAAACTACAATCTTTTTCATACGTTAATAATTTAAATTATTATATCTTTACACCATTACATTTTATATTCACTCACTAGATTTTCATAAAACACCATTTTTGGTGGCCTCTTAAGATTTACTCACACTAAATTTTAGATGTCACATGACACCTAATAATTTTTTGAGGATGTAGGAAAGGAAAAAAGGGAGGAAGATTTTTACAATTACCTGATTTCTATATTTTATTGTAAGAATAAGATATTAAGATCACGTTGGGGATTAGGATGCATATGGGGCATTACATGTTTGGTCTTTTTTTCTTTTTCACTTCAAAGTACTTATTTATGACTATTTCCAGGACATTTTTGACTTAAAATATTCAGAACCATAACATAATCATTATATAGTTATTCATTATTAACTTAGTAATATTTTATATATTATTTGGATTGATTGATTTTTATTTATTTTCAATATATTTTAATATGATAAAGAGATTATATTATCACCACCTTTTGACCATACAACGTCACTACTAGTTTTCGGCCTCTGGTGTATGCGGAGGTTTACTTGAGGAATTGTGGCCCACTAGAATGGTTACTAGTCGGTGAAATGGGGCAAGATGATAAAATTTATGGAAGAAAATTTAAAATAAATTTTTAAAATGATAAAAAAAATAGGCTTTTATAAAAATGTGTTTTGATGACCAAAAATGAACTTATTAAAAAATCAAGAATAATACAGATTCCAAAATAATCAATTAAATTATATATAATTAATGGATAATTATGATAATTTATTAAAAAATTTAAATGATATTAGGATATTTAATTTTCTTGATCTTATGAAAATAATCATCATTTTTACCAAACAACAATATTTTTCACTATTAATTGATGAATTATTCCTTTTCGAAAAATACCAAAACGTCACCAAAGATAATTCAAATATGCTAATTTAAAAAATTATATAATTTTAATATGATTTTTCTAATAGTGATAGAAAAAATAACATATTTATTCAAAAAAAGAAATTATGATAATTTTGAAAGAAAACATATTTTTTATGAAAAAAATGAATTAAAATAATTGAGTGCTTATTTCTTATAAATTAATAAATATATTTTAAATAATTAGGAACCAAATAGATATATTTCATAATTCAGTTATTGATATTCATTCCAATCAATTTATTAGATATGTTATAATATTCACATTTAAATGATAATATATTTATAGTATATCATAATTCCCATTAATCTTTGAGTTTTGTGTTAAGAAAGCTATAGATATTCCTATAAATTTAAACTATTTTTTGGGGTGTTACAATTATTCCAAAAATAAGTGATAGCTAATTTTTTTCTTCTAAAGAAATATTATTTGAATTCATATACTGGTAGAACAATGTTTGTATATTTTACAATAACTTAGTGTTGATTCCAAAATATAAAAAAACTTGAAACACCACTCTTTAACATCAAACTCCTCCCATGAAACTTCAATCTCCACAAAACATATAAAAAACATCAACACAGTTGAAAAAAATGTAAAACTTGAGTTTGATCATGATTTATAAATTTTAAAAATATTTAACCATATCCAATTCATTTCTTCTCAATAATTTAATCCTAAAAAAAAATTCAACATTATGAAATTATTTAATAACTGTATATCTTAGTCAAATCATCATAGTTCATACAAAAGTTCCGAAGTCCATAACAACTACAAATCTCAAAATATTCCTAATTATGATCATTTATTATTATAAAAATAATATAATACAGGAACACCATAAAGAAAAATAATACATATTCACTGATGTGATAATTCCCTATATAGGGAAAATGAACCAATTAAACTTTTTTCTAAACGAAAATAAAAAATATATTAATTTTGAATTGATTCCACCAAAATTTGATCTTGGTGGATATCTATCAACTCGATCATGGTGACCACCAAATGACTACTACCTTAACTGATTCTTTCATTGAGTTCTACTAGATTATGGGAACATGTGAATTTACTCTTAAATAGACTTATGGATAAAACATTACATAAAATTTGATAATCAACATGTTTATCTTAAAAACATCAATAAACTTACCCATATGCATCTTATTTATTTTATGCATCATCATCCAGATTCAGTCACCACTGCTTTACTTTTGTAATTTATGTTATTTTTTGATATCTTGCATCCATTTTGGTATGATGTTCTAACAACTAATCTTTTTTAAAGATCTTATATTTTTAATAAAACATGTTCTCATATAGTGAATCATAATAATATTCAACCCGATAATTATTTTACTTGATTAATCACAAAATCATCCAAGCTAGAAGCACCATATTCCATAATTTTACTTATATAGTTCTTCTAGTTAATTTTAAATTGATTCTGAGGTCTCGTGACCTTTATGTTATACAACCCACTTTGATGAAAAATATCCACAAATTATACTGATATAAAATTAATAAACATATTATATTGATTTTAATTCCTTTGAACAATCCATATTTCCATCACACCATCTTATATGAAATTCCAGATGAAGTTGTACTTTAGTTGAATGTGATTTGTATGAGAGAAAAATAATGGGTTCTTGGCAATGTGAATTGAAATTTTGATAAAAATTTGATTTTTTTTTCATATTTGGATCTCCACAAGTAGACATTTGAATGAAAAAAATCATTTTAAACTTCTGTAATTACAACACATTTATCTTTTATGGTTGATTGTCGAACTATCGATTCTAACATGGACACCCAACTCAAGGAATTGCCTCTATTTATAAACAAATATCCCATTTTTCTGTTTCACCAGTCTTTATCTCTACTAAATAAAGTATTTATAAATATATTTAAATGATAATATGTTCTAAAATAATATACAATATATATTTTTAATGCCACATACCAGATTAACAAGTTAACATGATCACAATTCTCTTTTCCTATATTTTTCATAAACCTACCAACCATTTTATACTCTTTATCAATATCATGTTTCTTACAATAATTGGAGTTTATTATACTTCCCATATTGATTTATATAAATAATTTTTAATATATTTGAATTCATCACCCTTTTTTGTCTTCTCCGAGGAAATGATTGATGGTTTTAGAATGAGGAGTTCTTATATGAATCAACTAAGAATATCCAAGAATAATGTTCATAATTATTACATCATAATATGTTAACCTTCATTAATATCATAATTAATCACACCGAAGAACCTATAGGTTTAGTGTATCTGGATATAAGTTACATAAACTTCTAAATTAATAGTAAGTGTTAAAAATCCCTCAGAAAATTATCCACACATGATATTCTTCCAAATATAGTTCACATAATACTCTTCTACATTAGGTAGGGACGGGAAACATAATAAAACAGAGTGTTTTGATTCTTGATAAGATCAATAAGAGGTGATATATCTATAAAATGAAAAGTGTACATAAGACAAACATATTGGAATGTTAAAAATTAAGGTACATAAATAAATCATAAGGAAACCCCACCATAAAAAATATGGATAATAAATCATGAATAATAAGATACGTATTTTGGCATAGCATATGAAATGCATAATATAAAAATGTAAACATGAATCAATAATCATGATCGATGAAATATAACAAAAGAATGTGTCAAAACATGGAATAAATATAAGCAAAGAAAATAATTTGTTATGTTGAGGCCCACTTTCTAGGACTTTATCATATAGTAGACAGAGTCTCATAACATACTAGATTTTGTTTACTCCTCATTTCTAGAAACATCGTTGATTATTAACATTACACTTTCCCTTAAATTTCATCTGAAGAGATATAAATATTTTCCCTACACATTTGAGGGATACATAATTTTGGTCCCACCCATAATATATTGATAATCCATACATTTATGTGCCATATAAATTAAATTCATAATTAAATTAAAGCTTAATATAGTAGTGGAAATAAATTTTTTTCTATAAGATTTATCTCAATAAATAATTATGAACCACAAGTGAGAATAAAATATACTATTACATTTAAACATATCCCCAATGAATCATTATAAACATTATGGGATATTAAAATCGGAGGGATATACCTTATGACAACAGACGACAACTTCTTAGTAAATAAAAAGAAAAAAACTCTACATTTTAATAAAATAAAAAATTTATAAAACAATTATTTTAATAACATTTTTATGTCAAATAAAAAATTACGTTAATGAATCATTAAAAAAAGGGAAACAAGATTTGTAATGAAACCATTAGAAAATTTTGGGAGAATGTGACAATGTATAAAGTGTTGAGAAATATTTCATTAAAAAATTTCCATATATAAATAAATTAAATAGGTAAAGTAATTAATAAATTATATATATAGGTATATTCTAATAAATTAATGAATATTAAAACAATGTACAATACTGAAAAATATTCCGAAGAAAACTGAATTGATAAGTTCAGTTCCACTTACAAACATCAATTATTTTAAAATATGTAAATAGGGTGAAGAAATTATAATAATAATTATTAAAAAAAATATAATCAACGAAAAATAATAGATTCGTAGTTTTTGAAAAATATTAGAAATTTTTTTCACTAAATTAAAATTTATTCCTAAATAATCTCATTTCCAAAGTGTGATTAGAAAATAAACACTTTCCTTTACTCTATAATTAAATTAATGAAATTTAATGTCATGTATAATAATCATAACCATCTCAATATCTTATTGTAAGACCTTATTTATTTCTATTAATATTTATAATATTCAATTATAGTAAGTTATTTCATATAAATTATTTAGTTATTGTTTATTTTCATCATTGGATGATTGTAATTTTTACTTTTTAAAGAAATATTCATAATGGTAATGTCGATCCTCATTATATGATAATATATTAATCATTACTAGATTAGTAAATTTAGTTGAATAATTTATTTTTCATATATTTATACATTCCCATGTTCATTTTATGGAAGGAATTTGTATAGTTCATGAGGATGGAGTCCAGGATGAGCATGATTTATGTAATTTACTTGGAAAACATGTCACACTATAATGCCCATTTATTTTTGTGTCACCCTCCAAATTTTTTTCATAACATTATTTAATCAATAATATCAAATATTATGAATTTTGAATTATTTATTCTCATTTATGTTTATAAGAATGAATATAGTATAGATTTATTCATGTATGTGGTTGAACTGACCTATACAAGAAAACACTATACTAAGGAATTTGTACGAGTATATAGATATATTATAATGAAAATAATTTAAATTTATGTTATTTATTTTTATATAACACCATTAACATTTTGGATAAGATTTTGATAGAGGTTTGATGAAAAGGTTTCTGATGAAAATGGTGAAGAATAAGATATATTGATGGATTCACTACTTCTCAAAATGGGTTCTATTTGAATAAAGGATTTAGACATATTTATTAGTACAATTTTCTATCAAATGTTTTACAATGATTTAGGAGATAGAATTTGGGAAGGTATTAATGAGTTAATCGACAGAAAATCCTTGGATAAAGTGGGTAGTTGGGAGGTCATTCAATATGTGAGTTTTTGAGTGGAATTTATGAAAATATACATTCCCTAATGTGTAAGGAATATCAATTTACAAGAGAAGTGTTACAATAATGAATAGTCAATTAGGGTAGGTATATATTCCCATTATAAAAAAATTTATATCAATTTTTTTGGATACTTTTTTACTTTTTCCCAAATTCTTGACCCTTTTATATCTTTTTTCACCTTACAATGGAAACCCAATTTTTATGTTCGTAACTTATTATTTTCCCAAAAATAAAATTAACATTATTGATTAATTTCAATAAAATTAAAACAAAAAATAAATCATTTTTTATCATAAATATATAATTGTTTTTAAAACTAATTTTTATTAATAAATTAAAAATAGATTAAAAATATTTTTAAAAAAACAATATCTTAATTAAAAAGCAACATTATTCTTATTCATAAAGAATTAATAATAATTAAAATGCTATTAATTTTTTTGAATATATAAATAAATATTTCAGTAATATTTTTAATATAAATATGATAAATTTATCTTTTAAATAAAATTATATGATATATAAGAAAAACACATTTTAAATTAAAATTTATCCTTTGAACCTCTATTATTAGATTCAAATTCCTTATAAATCCATTTTCAGTAGGCCTTATTTACATATTTTATCAATTGTTCCTTGAATAATGTGAATAAATTATTTTTAAATGGTTAATTAAAATTTATACATTTAATTTAAAATATCTTATATACAAAAAAAATCTATAAAATAATATATATTTTTTTAACATGATTTTGATACATTTTTGTTTTATTCAAAAGTTATTTATTTCAAATACATGCCAAATATTTTGCGTGTAACATATTTTTTTATTCAAACTATAAAATACTCAATATACAAATTGGATTCATGTATACCTGATGTCCCAATATATATGGGCCCTATATCCAGGGACCATATATCCAACGATCATATATCCCAAAACCATATAAATTATGACTATTTTACATTCTCATATATAACTAGACATGAACCTTTAAAATTCATTCATCTTATTCATTTAATTCTATCTAAAAATGATTATTATATTTTTAATGTTTTACATTCATTTAATAGTTATAATTAATGGTATTATCTTTAAGGAAAAACAATAGAGTAATGTTTACATGTTCAGGTTCCCTTTTTTAACTATGATTTTATTTATATTTTAATTTTCATAATACTGTTTCATATTGAATTCTCAAAATGTATTAATTTTTATCATATATGTTTTTATCTAAATAAAATAACACACATTTCATCTTAGTTTGGTGTTTCATGTGAACGAAGATAATGAAAACAATAAATGTATAAAATGTAGGATTTATACTAAACCCCCACATGAAATTAATTTCTCACTATAAATTTCATTACTCATATGAATACAGAATGTGTTAATTCTATTTCATTATATCATCAGGTTCCAACATCACATCTTTAAAATTATAATTTCTCATGAGAATATGGACCAGGTGAGAGGTCTTGTTACATAGTACATTATCATTAGTTTCAAATATCCATAACATGTTTCCTCATTAAATAAATCATGCCCCAGTTATACAAATTCTGATTTTGTTGCATTTGATGGATTGGGTATGTACATCCTTAAAAGTGATACATCAAACATTTCGTGGACTTGTGAGGGTTTGGTAGAAGTTTATGGTGATAAGTTACTATTATCACATGATCAAACACTTTTAATGGGACAATTTTTCAAGGGTTAAACCTTCCTTTATTCCAAAATCTCATAAACTTCTCAAATATTGATAGATAAAAAATAATTTGTCTTCAACATCAAACTCCAAATCTTACTAATGATTATTATAAAATATCCTCAATAAACTTAATGATGGATTTAAAAGACATTGTACGGTTTGAAAATTATTTGAAATATTTTTGGAATGATCTAGTACGAACATAATTAACTCTCTAACTTTATCAAAATAATATGGAGTTTTATGCCTCTTAATATAAAAAACCTCATGTGTCATGATTTGAATGATATAATCAGAACTATTTTTTATGATAACTATAACATCGGAATATATTTATCCCAAACTCCTTTTTAATCAAATTAAATTGATCTTAATATGTCTTATAGAGTTCAAAAGTTCCATTCATATTAACCATCATTATGAGAACTATAAGTGATAATAAAGCTCAATTATGTATTCAATTCTTGTTGAAGACTTACCTTGAACTACAAGGTAAACCTCATAACTCGATATGATACAATGGAAAGTGGTAGTATAAGAAACTGTATCTCTTTATTTATTTATATCTTAGAAAGTTGATAGAGAAATGAATCTTCTTGAATATAAATGAAATGTGTTGACTTGATAAGATGATCAACTACAACCTAAATGGAATTAAGTTCTTTATAGGTCTTAAGAATACCTAAAATGCAATCCATGGTGATTTCAATCCATTTCTATTTACTTAGGGGTAATGGTTACATGACCCCCTTAGACATATAATGATTATTATTTACTAATTATTACTCTATTCATCAATATATATACTTTGTTTTCATTCTATCCATGTTGTACAACTAGAAATTATTCTTGAGATAATTATATATATATTTGATTATAAGATCGAATAAGAATAATAGACATTATGAATTATCTAAAATATCCATCTTCAATTATATTATTTAAGGGACACATGTTCATTTATCACATAATATAATTCTATAATTTTCTAGGCTAATACGAGAATATTCCATAACCCCTTTTGTAGGTCCATATCCACCTTACATGCCTCGTAGACCATCAAATGTATATACAGTTGAAAATTTACTTAGGAAAGAGAGGGTTTATCCCATTATCTTATGATTTCAAGGTGCATCCTATGAATATAAATGAGTATTAGGTCTCCTTAAATCCAAATGAAGGGTAATGTAGAATGATCCTTTATTCATATAGAATCATCCACCTTGTTTTCCTTCCCAAGATGGTAATTTATTAAGATGTTATAACACTTTTTCTACTCCATCCAAATCCTTTGGAATAAGTTAAACTCTTTTATTTTAAATATATAATTTAATCACCTATTATAAATATATATATATATATAACATTATGAAACATAAAGACAAATAATCTAAATTATTAAACAAAATATTACCAATTTTAGATATAAATCGTAAATTTTCAAATTTTTATCATGTAAATTTAATTGACATGGGGAATGAGCTACCGTGTGGTTATTTTTTATAAGTACACATTTGAGACCCTTTGTTTATGCATTACTATATATCCTGGAAGAATTATCCATTATAAGGGTGTTTATATAAAAGTATAGTATAAATCCTTAAATTAAGATACATGGAATATTTTTTTAAAATTCAACTATCAAGGAGTCCTTCAATCTCTTTAGAGTTAACAGGGATAATGGATTTGAAAATTTGGATAAAATTATCACAATTCATTGGGAGTATCTGGCCAATTAATGAAAAATATAGGTCATTGTTATTGTTTTTTCTAGGTTATTCTTAAATCACCTCTATATTGGAAGGATTCATAGATATAAGCTACCATATGATTACATGATATAAGAATTATCATATCTATATCCATAATTAATTCTTTCTAAAGTCACTATAATTATTTTCCATTATTAATGACTTCAACACAATCTTAAAATTATCCTCATGATATTATTTGAATTTTTAATATATGATAATATCAGCTATAAATAAAACCAAAAATTAGTCGAGTAAATCTCAAAATAGTCTATTCACCGGATCTTTTAAAATGGAGGGGGGAATTTGTATTCCAAAAATTAATCATTATGAATTCATTGTTTCTATATCTTATATGGAAGGCTTTCTTGTGTATATACTTTATTTTAAGCTTTGCAAGATAATATCTTGAATGAATATCTGTCTTAAAAAAGTATTAATCCCCACATAATTTATCAAATAATTCATCAAAATAAGGGAGAGGGTAGTTGTTCTTGATTACGATCTTGTTATGTCAACTAAAATTTGGGTTGAGACATAGTAATACATACTTATTTTTAATAGATGATTGGTGGACTACATGATGAGACACATGGGAGTATGAATTTATTTTCCAAAATATCCTAGAGTTCTCTTATCAACGCATATAATTGAATAAAGTACAATTTATATGGAGACTTTGATATTGGATTAATGATATTTATGAGTTACATTTAATACCTAAACTCATCATCTTTTGAAATTCCTTGAAAGTCATTTATAAATAAATTTAAATAATCTCTTGTAATAGTAATATCATAAATATTTTGTTTATTCTTAACTAATTTAGCTAAATACCTTTCATAATTCGACTATAAGAAATAAATTAGGGAAAAATTAGCTGTTGAGTTCATCAAGATCATTGGACCAATAAATGATCATGGTTTGGTTTGGGATATAACTTGTAATTTCCAACCAAGTGTTTTTTTGTGAGTTCGTCTGATCTTTGTCAAAAAGCATATCAAATTTTACTAAATGGGATGTAATAAGATTTATAGGAAGCACATTCCCATAAACATATAGTAGTGATAAGTAATAGGTTGTGGAAAAAAATCACCACACCACAAAATATTTCTCACATATAACTAAATATATAATCATTGGGGAGGGAGGTTGATTCTATTAGAAAAAATTATATATATAAATTAGCATATAAAACCAGAATTAATTATGAAATTTATAGATATAAGTGCTTGGTGAGTCCACCTTTCACCACTTAATTTTCATGACTTACATAAGTACTTAGGATTATATAGGAATCCCCTTTCTGTCTAGGTTTTGGATGTTATGGAAATTAATTTTCATCATTAAGCCTTAGATTAGTTCACTCACTGGATTTTTCATACCCATTTTAATTAAATAATTAGAGTGTGAGTGTTGTATTAGGTTGATCTTCCTCTACTTCTATTTATTTTTTTAGACTCTTCATATATCTTTAATTTTCATGTGTTTGATTTTATTCTCTTCACTACTATATAATAAGGATATAACTACGGATTTTAACCATGGATATAGACTCTAAATACGTGTCTATTAGTAATAGCCACAATTTAAAAGCTCTGGCTGGTATTATTATGGCTATAGGGAAAATAAAATAGCCACAAATTCGAACCGTGGAAATAACCATATTTCCGTAGTTTTGAACTATGGAGATAGGGTTATTTCCATGGTTTTCACAAGTGGAAATAGAGATATTTCCAAAATTTGAAACATTAGACGTAGTTTCTCCAATGTATAATTATATCCACGGTACATACTATAGAAATAGGTCCATTTACACAATTAACATCCTTCTTTATAATTACTTTATTCCATAAAAAAACTCCATGATGTCTCCCCATATCCTCCCCAGTAGATTCCACAAAAAAATACAAGTTCTCTGATAAGTGGACCCAAAACAGTCTTATAGAATATAATTAAACAATGACACGACTAGATAAAACCAAAATAAATGAACAGTCACCAATTTCACTTTGTCTACATGTGAAAAAAACACTCACAATAATATGTAAATATGGTTGGGAAATAAAAAAATAGAAAATAATTAATAAAACTAATAAATGAACACAACAATTTACTATGTTTAGCCAAATTGAAAAATGTTCATGGGATATGTGAATCAAGGTTTTCTTATACAAGTAGACAAGATAAAATTATAAGTATAGAATAGAGAATACCAAAAACCATGCATTAAACTTAACCTATTATAATATGAAATTTTATGTGTAGTGATAAGTACTAAATACGATGATCTTCGAACAAAGTCACCAACATCGTGAGGAGATGAAGCGGATAACCATTGATGTTCCGGCTTGTAATCCATAAGATTGTTATTTCCTCTATCACACCTTCAATTCTATAGGTTCAATCCCACATTAACTGGCACCTCAAAATCTATCCAAGGGATAGTAGGATGTGACTCATGGTGGGTGAAGATGGGTATATAATAACAGAAGTGGGTCCAAGGGAAAACCACTCAAGGTTAGAAGAAATAGAAAGTGTAGGATTTAAATTTATCAATGGGTAAGACTAAAACTAGGTAGTGATTTATATTACCCGCATCATAGGATAAATAAAAAATCCAAAAAATTTATTTTCTCCACTGAAATATATTCAAAAATTATTTGAAAAATTGGTTGTCACAATGAAGTAAAAAACCTATCAAAATCAGGTGCATGCTTTGAGAGATAAATAAAATATTATTTACTCATAAGAAATATTTAAAATGAGAATTAAATATTAATTTAATAAGGTTTTTTCTGGAACTCATTATCTATTGTTTTAGTGAACATTTAGAAATATAAGATGAAATATTCTATTGAGAAAGGACAAGTACTGGATGTTTCATTTATTGTGAATTCACATACCAAAAAACGAATATGTTTGGATTAAATTAAATCAAAATAAAAAATCATTCTAAATATGATCTACCTCTAGAGATGAGTTATAGAAGTTAACTAATTCATATAGTGTTCCTTGGGAATAAATACCTAACAAAATTAAATATAATAAGGGATGAATGGTTACTGGAAATGCTTATTTTTGTTTAGACAAGGCATATGATAAGGTTTTGATAGATTATACACATTTGAAGTTATCCAAGGGAAATAATAAGAAGTTTTGTTCTTGTAATCTATTATAATATCATATTTCTAGATCCATTTTACTATATATTACTATTACAAGTGAAGAGACATCACAATCACCCATGTAAAGAAATATGTATTTAATTAAAAAGGGGAAAGAGACTATGATGGAAGAACAAATAACCATCATCATTCTCTTTCAATCATTGAGAAATTATTGAGGCTACTAAGAAAGATAATAAATTTATTTTACTAGAATTAAATAAATTATAAGTTCATTCAATTGATATTATTTAATAAGAAGTTCCCTCAGTTATGGAAGATAATGTTAAAAAGGAAGGAGTTAAGAAATTTGTGGAGAATGTTTTTTATAGTAATAGACAATATTTTTGAAAAATAAAATTTCAATTGGTTTTATGTTCAATAATATATTTTTTTCTTCCTACACAATAATTGAGTTATTTAAAAGGAGAAAGTTCATTAGAAGAAGAATCTAAATTGAGTTCTTCTCCATCATCAACCAATTCATATTTTGATAAATTAAATAAGAAATCATTATAATGAGATGAACATAATGTATCAGATGTCTAATTTTTTTTATTAATTAATCAATTTTTCTATAATAAAATAGAAAAGGATAGGATTTTTAAAGATTAAATAGTAGTAAAACTATGAGGAGATGAGGATCAATAAAAAACAATATTTCATCAAAATCTCATGTTAGACTAGTGAAAATAGAAATTAATGGTGCTATAAGACAAATTGGTAGGTTATATTGGATAATTTTCCATTTGATCACTTATATATATCCATTAAAAATGGGAAATTATCCTTACATGGAATGGAATACATATATATAAAAATTCCCAAGTGTCAAATTTTCCCATGACCTTTATATTCAAAATATGAATTAAGATAATAAATCCAAATATTTCATAAGAATGCAGATAAATTCAAAATTCACATAAATTACACATATTATGTGAATAAAGAGGGTTAAAATTAATGAATTATACTTTAAAAATTTGAAAAAGTGAAGTTAAATCACCACCACAGACCTTTGTATTGTGCTCTTATGCAATTCTCAACGTTCAACATAAAAAACACATTCAATAGTCAAAATTTACACTTTCTAAAAAATGTTCAGTATCATGAAATACAATTTTTCAACCTATCAAAATAATTATCCATAAGAAGTTCCTATTTTAGAAAATTAAATTGTGAATCATGTTCTAAATTGAATAAATTGACATTATGAAAAAATGTGGAAATTAATGGCTTCATCAAACATGTACACTCTAAACATTTCCATAAAATAGTGATTGTACTTCACTCAAACGGGAATATTTTCATGAAATAGAAAGTTTGAAAGAAGTTCTTCAAAATTAAAACTTCAAGAAGATCGTAAAAAATTAATTTTATTCAAATATAGAATATTTTAAATCTCTTTGAATCAGTTTAAAAAATTGTAAAATTTTCCAAGGTTCATACATGACATAGATTGTAATTCACTAAATTATATTTCATATATTCTATAACCCTATGAAACCAGGAGTTGTTTGTTATTAAAAATATCAAATAGAATGTTATCATGGGTTACTCTCACAAAGAAACATAGTTCATTTCAGTGACCCAACTGAGGAATCTCATTCAGAACATTCTCATGTTGTCTATAATGTATAAACATTGGGTAGATAAAATAAATATCATTTATTTTAATTATATGACATGATGTTCCATGGTAATACATGCATTATTTGTCTACAAGTCCAATGGAGAATCCTTAGGGGCTATGTGTGTGATACTATGATAATTTACGATGTTTTGATGGGATTAAAAATAAATAAAGGCCTAGTCATATAGGTAACTAGGATGGAACGAATTTTATTTAAGGGTTATAATACATGGGTGTTTCATATGTTTTTATAACATACTATTATTTTGGTGAATGTCTAAAGTTTGTGGTTGTATAGAAACATGAACTGTTGAGTGTGAAATTTATATAATATGAAATGCTCAGTCCATGGGTTATTATGGTGGGATTTGGATTAACATATGTGGTAAGTGGTGTTATGTAACCAATGCATAATTTAAGTATGGTGGTAAAATTGTTAAATTAGGAGTGAGGTGCACGTGAATGGTTTTATAGTTGACTTACACTTTTAATTTAACGGGAATTGTGATTTTATCATGGTTCATAGAAGAGTTATAATTCCTAAATAATGTGGAAAATTAAACCTAATACTGTGATTTGTGTTGTTTTTTTTGATGTTATAATTATTAGGATTCTTATCCTAGTGGTATTGATAAATTTTCAATATCAGAGGAGACCAATGGAATGGATGAAATACCTAAAATTATTCTAGACATAGGTCTTTATGTTGTTAATAGGTGTTCCTATTTGATGTTAGATATATAAAAGTAGATTTTAGTTCCATAGCATGACCAATATGATATTAGTCCCTAAGAGGTGTTCCTAAGGATTAAATGAGTATGGAATAGGAGGATAGATGCACTTGTGATGAATTAAATCATTGAGAGTGACATGTTATGGATCTAAAACCATAAAGGGTTATGGTTTTTTGGTGCTTGATTGGGAAAGACTAGGTTACTTATGGAATATAGAATTTCCATAGATATGATTTTTGGCTAGTGAGATTCATATTGGGCCAGTGTGTTCTATATGTGGAAGTTGCTAGATATGGGATAATGGTTGGGTGGCGCAACCAAATTTGTTTCCAAAAAATAGGCTTGTACTCTGACTATGTCTTTCACATATTAATGCTTATATATTGAATAGATGTAATTCATTTTATTTGATGCTCATATAAATATTAACAAAAACTAAAATCACAGAAAAAAATATCGGAATCCAAAATCCAAATATTATCATATGTTTAAAAATTAAAATAGAATTTTGCACATATATTAACACTAGTGGATTGTTATCTTCTGTTTTGAAGGTATCTCATTGGGGTTGGTGAGTTAGTATCTTGAGGATTCCATAATAATTTCATGGATTATGGTAGGTGTGAAACTTTTAACTGATATCCCTTGAAGTGAAACATGAATAACTAATTAAAAACTGAATAAATAAAACACCCCTAACTAAACTGAAATGTAAAGTGAAAGAAATATTTTTGAATTAGTTTATAATGTATAAGTAAATTATTGATGAATTAAATTATATTGCATAACATTAGTGAAAATTTTCACTCTTGCAATAATATCATTATTCTTACGCTTGTTAATTAAAGCAATTCATCCTCAATCATACACTGAAATCCAGAAAAAGAAGCATACAAAATAAAATAAGACTATTTTAAATGCAATAAAGTGAGTATTTTGAAATTTAGGCCAACATAGGGTTAAAAATATAATGTTGACATAGATACTATTCATCTAGCTCCACCTTCCCCCATCTTTAAAATAGAAAAAAACCAGAAAAAAACATATAATGATTTCATAAATGTCCTTGGAAAAAATATTCCATCAATAAACCTCCAATAGTTTTATAGTTCTATAAATTTACTCAAATAGAATTTAAATGAATTCTTCTAGGAAGATAAACAAGTAAAAATACATAAACACCACAAACCAACAAACATCATTTTATAAAAGTTTCATAATGGATGGGTTCATTAACCTCAGATATTTAAATAGATCATTTTTTTAAAATTTTAGCCTTCTGGTCAACATTAATATTTTTTAGTTTCAGACAAAAGAATAATAAATTTCAATAAAAATAAAAAATATCACTAAGTTTCATATTATATATAGAAATCAATAACATATATTGAACACAAAATTGAAAATACTAACTAGTTTAGAGAAAAAATAGGCAGATAAATTAATTTAAGGTGTTTGATATATGAAAGTAAACAAAATAATTGATTAATTAATTAATAAAATATGAAAAAATTAAACTGAAATAAAAGTAATAATTAATCATAGGATTGTAGAACAAAAATTTGTATGATCCAATACAATCAAATGGATAAAGGATGAACACTAAATATGAGTGGGAGGAGTAAGCTTCATAGACAGGGTAGCGATCGGTTGGAATGGTCCCCACTACTGGAAGGTCACAGTTGCAGCACCTGTGCAGGATCCACTCATAGATGTAATGGGAGAAATAGTTCATAACAAAAACATTTAATATATTCATTGTATAAAAAGATAAAAAAAGAGTATAACAAATTTATTAACACATACTGTCAGAGGCACATCAGAGGTGGTAGGGAGGATACCTCTGAATAGAGTATGTGGGGAAGTTCTTTTTATACATCAGAGGAGGATAAAAATCAATATAATAATAATAACTAAATTTAACTACTAAATAACCATACAGACACCATAATACAATTATTCAACATACATATAAAAAAACACTCCAAAATATAAAGGGATCGATTAACAAAGTGATATTACCAATGTTTATTTATTTATTATTAAAATCTAGAATTTTGGATAGGATTTAAATACTAAAGTTTACGGCATGTTGATGAATTTCCAATTTATTTTTGGGTTATGTTAAATATGTTCCCTAATTAAGAGTGAATGCTAAACAAAAAAATTATTAGAAAGGGGTAAAATCTATTTTTTTATTCCAATTTTTTTTATGTTTTTAATGAATATGGATGATGTTTATAAATTTATATATAATCCATATGTACAACCCCAGAAAACAAAAAAGAGGGTAACACCTATTTTATTACTTATAGGAAAAATTATTTTAATGATTATCTGCTCTTTATTTCAAAAGCCAATATTACTCACATATAGTTAGGGTTTATTAATTTATTGTTCCTTTCCATGAAAAAAGTTATACTTTTCTTCTCAAAATAAAATTATATTACACTTCTATGGGTTAGTGAGTATGAAGATTGTTGTATAAATTATTGAACATCACTTGGATAAAGGTTGAAGGAAGATAAATATGAGATTGGTTTATATCTAGAATTGACATGATAGTGATGGTCATTGAAGCACTATAAATCAGGTTATTAAATATTAAAAAAATACTTTGTATGTATGATTGAAGGAGGTTTAGAAATATCCATTTTATTTATAATGTTATTTAAACTCTTTTTGTTATTTTTATGTACCTAGATATTCATAGAGAATGGTTAAAGAGGTTATGACATAAATGTATAATGTCTTGATTTTTACATCGGATAAATTAACTCATGCTATGATATATTAGTTTTTGTACATCATACGTAGGGTTATAAGATTTTTAAAATATGAGATTTCTGAAGAAATTGTTTTTGAGGATAATTATATCTAGTGATATATGAAGTCATATTAATTGTTTCATATATCATAATTGATATTGGATCACGAAGTTTTAATTTTATAAGTTCAATATGATTCATTATGTAGACCTCACAATATTTTATATAGTGCCTCAACTTTATTACATTGTAGATTAATTCATATAAAGTCTTTTAGAAATCAAAATATATGGTCTCAATATCAAACACTATCCTAAATAGATATTAGAGACTATTATACATACCTACGTCATTATTATTTTAAAAAATGGAATTCAGTGATCACTCTTTGGTTTCTATATATAAAGTGATCGACTTACATTATGTGGTTTCCATTAGTACCTGTGAGATCGGGATTTATTATTTAAGACAATTAAATTCCATTCAATAATATATATCCCATGGAAAGGTGGATCCATTATTTATCATAGTTTTTAAGGGTATTAAATTACTTAAGAGGTTAGCTAAACATAATATGTTGTAGGTTTGGTGTCCCAAATTCCCTCTCACCTCATTGAGTTATTGTGTGGGATTCCAATAAAATACTGCCTTAGTATATTAATTGTTGACATTAATTTCATGATGATACACCATAAACCGGAGGAAGTTTATAGAAGTTTTCCTAATAACACATTTTAATGGATTCATTTATATGTTTTTATAGTGTTATGTTAAAAACTATTTCAACTTCACCAAGATGATAACATTGACATTAAGAAAAAACCACCAAATCAACAACAAAATATTCTATTATTTTTCATTGGAATGGCTTCATGATATGGTGTGTGACACATTGAAGTATAGAATCCATGTTCATTAAGAAAAAAAGGAATGATTTGAGTGCATTATATGGAGCCACAAACAATTTTTAACAATTTAATGTCATATCCATCTTTCATTATTAAATTTATTTAGGGTAACTCATTTCTTATCCTGAGTGATATTATTATTATTTTGGAATCGATAGAAGTAGTTTGTCTATTAATGGATGATTTGGTTTTATAGAACATTGAGGATAAAAATGAATAATACATTTGAATTAAAATATATCAAAATTTAATGTAATATCCACATATAGCTGGTTAATGGATCAACATCATCATGAATTTAAAAAGTCCATAAAAATATCATTCAAAATATAATATGTGATGGAACAAGCTTCTATGATGTTTAATTTATAATCCATTCCTATACTTGAGATATAATCCATGAAAACTTATTTTCTATTAATGGTTGAATAATCCATAAACCGTTATGTTCCAAGATAACCAATAATAAATGTATTTTAAAAAACCATAATACATTTCATTAATGAGAGACACATTTGACTAATTCACAAAATGAAAATTATACTATAATGAACATTTTATTTTCTCAATCCAGCTATCATCAACTAAAAAAGTATTACCTAAAATGATTGTTTCATTAACCATGAAAATTTTGGGTAGTGTTGATACTAATAGAATGATTAAAAAATAAAAGAAAAGAGAAATTGATAATAAAAGGTCTTAACTAACTAAACTCACAGACAATAACTGAATGGAAACTAAATATGTTTGTTATGTAGTTGTGATGGGATTCAGTAAAAGTGTATCTGAAGAATTTAAGATACATTACGCTCATAAATAAGAATATATATATATATATATATATATATTAGAGTTTAAAAAATATTAATAAATATTAATTATCCTTAAAATTAAAATTACGAAAACTATTAAGGGATTATATAAATATAATGAAGTAAATCAAGATTAACGAAAAGTGGATGAGAGGTATCTCTATTTGAAACTATATTTTTTTTTTCATACTCACAATAAATCAGGGGTTGTTTATTCTAATTCTTACTTATTCCATGCTGATGTTCTATCACCTATGAATGGAAGTGGAGGTGATAATTTATTTAAAGATGGGTGCCGAGTTTACCTTCAAATTATCCTTATAGAATTGGTTTTCTATTTTAAAATTATGATAGTTGAATATATGTACATGATATTATATAATATTTTTTCTTCTATTAATCATTGTACCAAAAAATTAAAATTCAATTGTTCATTTGTAGACTGAGCTATGCTGTAATGTTGACTTTTTCAGTCAGATACAATAAAAAATACTAGAATTCCATCTCTAAATGAATTTATGGACAAGAATAATAAGGAATTTTTAATCGTTTTACTTAACTAAATTGGTTTAAATAATATTCTATATCATCACATATATATTGTGATTCAATTGACTAATATTTTAAGAGATACAATTTCATCCTTATTAATGGTAAAACATTTTAGCAGATTTAGAGTCTATATTTGTTATTTTTAACCATGGTTTTTTATAATTTTTTTCATATGATAAAAGAAATGAGTAAAATATATTCTTATTCTAGATATCAAAATATCATTTCAAGCAATGTAAGGTTAAATATTTTATGAATGAAATAGTGAGGTGTGATCTAATCTGTTGAAAACCACTTTACATTGAGGGCAACAGAATGACATGACTTTTATATAATTCATGTATCAAATTTTTGAAGTATATATAATTAAAATGAAATAATTTGGAATATAGTCAAGTATAGAGAAAAAAACGTTAATCAGATATTTCAATTTAATTTTTTAATGTATTCCTTGATATAAAACATATTAAAATTTCATATAAAACATATACAGTTTTCTTGTACTAAGTATAAAAATATGAAATCCCCAAATATAAAGTAGGAACTAGGAATAAGAATATAAGTTTTCTATAAAATGAAAAATGAAATAGTTGTTTATGGTAAAAATGTAAACTCACTTACAGTAAGTAGACTAATGTTTTTTAGAATTTGTTTGAATGAAATTAAATTAGTTATAATGTTTCTAATTTGAAAAAATAGTATATATGATGTAATAAAATGTGAGGTAGAGATGAATATCCTTGGTGTCTTCCTCGGGATTCCAATTTTTTGGATTACTAATTATAAATCCACCAATGAGAGAGGTGGAATACAATACATTTTTTAATTCAATCAATGTGATATTATAATTGTGCTTACCTTCTAGAATGGATGAATCACAATACTAGGGATACAGTTCAGTTGACCAGAAGGGGTCATCCCTCTAATTACGAGTCACATGAGGGAGGGTTCATTGATGTGGAAGGGGTGATAGAAAGTGTGTTATAGAAATAGTAGAAGAAGGGAGGGAGGTTCAATGGGAAGGACGCTTGGGAGGAGATGGGTCATCACATAGGAATGAAGGTTGGAGACGTTGAAACACTCTGAGTAATTTATGGGGTGCCATTTCAAAAGGTGTAGAAACGGAAGGGGTGTTATTGGATGGCTGGGAGGTGAGAGTAGGGAGTAGGCAGGGTTCCTTTGATAGATTTATAGAGGGTAGGGTTTTAATGTCACAAGACAAGGGACTGATAGAGTGGGTATAGTTATGTTGGTTGAGCTGATTTCACAAGAAATGGGACCCAATTGGGTTCTTCACAATAGAAGGAGGAATGAAATTTTGATTCGATCATGTAAAGGATGGAAAGATCTATCACAAAGAGTGGAATCATAGACCATGAATAAATATGTAAATGATAGGGGAATCGATCATGAACTGGCTGGATGATATCTGTAAAGGATGAGAAGATTTAAGGGGGTTCTTGATCATGAAGTGGAAGGTGATGGGGTGATAAAATGCATAAGGGTTGTGGGGTTAGTGACTCAATTGAGGTATATGGACATGTATATTTTTATTATTATGGAATTATATATCTTATTTCTAGGGTTTTAATAAAAAATGGAAATAGTTGTGTGACTATAGACCAAATTTTTTTGTATTGATTTCAAAATAGAAGAACTTAACCATTATAGTTAGGTAGTTTCCCATATGCTTATTCCCATATATTTGGAATAAAAAAATATTAATCTTCATTCCTCCACAGGTTTTATCAGTAGAGTTTCCATGAAACACTATTTTTATATTCTTTCCCAAAAACCATGATAATAATATGGGTCTAAAATTTTTATTTATTCCTTAATGTCACGTTAATTATTTTCATTATATCTATTGAAATCACTTTTAGCTAAACATTTTTAGAGACTTAGTTTTATTCCAAAAAATAAATGTTTGATTTTTTTTTCAAGTTCAATGATAAAAATAAAGGTGAGTCACATGGTTTTCTTTATTGGTACCGATGGACTCATTCACCCTTTGTTTTATTTTTGATCTTTATCCTTCCACTTTATTAAAAAGTGTTTGGTGAAAAAATAAAATGAATGATATGTTCTTAAAATCCTCCCTTTCCAAAGATTCAATTGCATCTTTTACCACATATTCTTGATTAGGGTCCATCATTAATCATCCTCACCATCCAAATAATAGATAGCTAATTTATCATTTTCATGCTCTAAACACTAGATTAAATAGTATATATTTTATATTAGTGTTATTCCACATGAATGAATCATTATATTATTTTTCCTTGCTTGAAATTCATTATATATTGATGTGGTTTTTGTTATTATTCACGGATTTAGAAATTCAGGTGAGTATCTAAAGTAGATTTTTAACACCGTGCCCTTACCATTAGATTTATCTATAGGAAAATAATTTTATTTTCAATGATAATAATTTTTTGAATGATTTCCTCGAGTTCCATCCATTTATTAAAACCAAAAAATTAGTGTGTGAATTATACATTAATAAAAAACATAGAAATAAAATGATAAGTAAAACCAATCCTAATATGTTTTAAAGGATAAAACCATTATTTAAACTAATGAAATTATGATTCATTCTACATCCCTTTTGGATAAAAAAAGATTTTTTAATTTACATCCACTTATTCTTCACAACATAATCCCTAAAATTATCTAAACACCACTCTAATACCGACTAAGATGACATAGGATTACTATAAATAAATAATACTACCTTTTATATAAATATTCATTAAATATAACTATATACAACACTACAAAACATATTAGTTTAGTGAATTTATAGATTAAAAATATAGAAATCATATTTAACAGTATGTCTACAATATTTACTAAAAATTCCCAAAACAATATATCAATTTGGAAATTCTAAAAATAACACTCAACTTCATTTTATTTCTAATAGAATCATAAGAAATGGGTGATCTCGGATGCTTTGTATGGGTAATCATAAGAGTTATCAACTAAAGATCATAAGTGATTATAAGATGAACATGTTATAATAAGAACAAAATCATAGTACATGATTATATTACAAGGAAACCACACCATATAAAATAATTATTATAAAACATGAATCATAATATATGTATATTTTCAAAATATTTTTAATAAGTAATAAGATTTTTTTATCAAAATTTTATAATAATTATCATTGAATCCTAATGTTTTATATTATAGTAACATGATTCAAATACTTTCACTAATTAAAAAATATAGATCGTGGAAAACATAATTCAATGGGAATTTTGAAGTGAGATTAAAATATTCTTCATTAAAAAGTGGTAGATTTTTTGAGAATTTAAAGGATATTGTAAACTTTTTCTATAAAACATTTTTAAAATACATTATGAATATGTGTTTGAAAACTGATCTATTTTCTAATTACTTTATGAGAATTATTCTTATATCAACAATTTTCTTTAATGTCATACATGCTGAAATTTTTTACATGAAAGTGGAATAGGAATGTTAATAAATATACACATTAAAACAAAATAAGAAATTAAGGAATTTCTGTAAATTATTTAGATGAGTATAAATTAAATTTTCTCTCACTGATGGGTGAAAGTCTGACCATTTTCCTCTATTAATTTATTTTCTTTCTAGAAATTAGTGATTTCTATTTTTCAAGGCTTTATATGTATAGGATATAGAGAGGTATTCATAAAATATCTAGAACAAGTAACCAATGACTAATTCAAAGATAAAGTTATTTATATCACATCAATATCATGATTTGGTACAAAATTTAATGCTTGTGGTTATATGTTTCATTTTACCAATAATATCATCGCACACATTAACCAGTAATAGATACTTTTTCAAATATATTTGTAGAAAATATTTAGACCATGTTATGTTTCTAACTAATTAAAAGGATACTACTATCATATTATTTTAATTGAATATATTTTTTCTACCGTCAATCATTAATATAATTATTCAATTTATGGTTAACTTGGTTAGATATATTTGACTATTTGATCATGTACATTAAATATTGATATACACCATTGAGTGGTTTATCATTAAATTGACAGGTTAGGGAAAAAATATGACCTGGACATTAAGTTTTATTATAGAGAGATATATTTGATAGGAAGTAACTGAATCATGAACTGACTTCTTGTAGTCATGGATAATATTAGTATCAATATATCATCAATCTGAGTGCCTTATGGTTGAAATAATTTCTAGAAGATATGTTATCACAATTAGAGTTATAGATCAGAAGTAGCCTGATTTTTATGTTTTAAATAATATTATGTATGTTGTTATATATGTTGAAACTCATTATGAAAATACTAGGAAAATGAATCCATCAAGGGCTCAATGTTATAAATTAAATACCCATAATCAAAACTTATTAACATTTTTTTAAATCATATTTTTTAGGAGTAACATGAAAATATTATTTCAATTATAAAATGAATCTGATGGATATCTAAAGGAACAAATGTATTTTTAATATATTTCAGTGGTTATGAAACTCATTTTTATACATTTTATGAAAAGGAATATTATGAACATTGTATGATGAAAAATAGCAGAGTTACTCTTATTGAGGAAAATTAAATAGATATAAATTTAGAAATATTTCATATTTATGCAATAATAAATAATATTGGATTTGGATTTCATGACATTCCAATTTCCAATTTTTTGATTAAAATGAGTTGATAACATTATTTTTATTAATTTACATGAATTGGTATTCCTAGAAGTCAATTTCAATAAAGAAGTATATGAGGAATAATAATAAATAATAGAATCCATGAAAATATAGTTATTATATGTGCCAAATTATTGTAACAAACGGTGTTCAATTTTTATATAATAAGCTTAAAAAGAATAGGATCAAATTGAAATTCTATTTAGGATGTCTATTTCTATGGGATGTTGTAATAAATGTTTGGTCGTCCCAATGTAGATTGTGGCTTATGTGTTAGAGGGGACCATAAGGATGGGATTTGGATACTCAATAGAGGGGTAAAATTCTTTTAAAATATAAACAAGAATAGTTACAATGAAATACTCAAACATATCTATTTATTTTTTATATATTTGATGTCTTCCACATAATATTATTTTATTACTATAGTATTTACATAATATATATTATGTGTTTAACTACTTGTGTTGATAATGAATTCTTTTCATTATAATTCTAATAATATATGGGAATCAAATATAAGAGATATTTAAATTGGTGAAATTTAATATATTTTAAAATTATAGGATAAATGTAGTTGGATAGTCTTATGGGAAATCATTAAGGATTTTTGTATGGGTCATAAATTTTTTGTTTTATGGAATGAAGATTGTCAATAAATTGACTTCAAAAATTCCATTTTAACTATTAAGATTAGGTTCTATACTCAAATTCATATTGTGATTGATATAGATATAAGAAAAAATGTTATTCGTTAATTAAAAAATTTAATTTGGAATGAAATTTGGGTTAAATTATGATATAATTTTTCTATTTTTTATTAAAATAAAATAATGAAACAATGATTAATTCTTTATTATCCCTTTAAATGTAAATTTATTTTAGAACACATTTAGATAAAATTCATATTAATGGTCACTATAATGGATCACATAGAATTCTATATACATCTTAAAAAAATTATCTTATGTATGTTGAGGGGAAATTAAAATCCCACAAACCAATTATATACATCACATCATAAACCATGAAACCTGTGATGATTTCAATATCCATCATGAGAAGGAAGAATCATGTTTTATTTTAAATAGTATAACACTATTTAAAATTACATGTATTAATAACATGATTAATAATTATAATTTCATGAAATAGAAAATTCATGCAGAAAATAAAAATATACATCAAATATAAGGAACCACTACCATAAAGCAATGATGAAGGATTATTTTACATAATAAAAAACATATTTATTTTAAATAAATAGTAAGAGAATAATGTGTTATTAAACAAAAACATAATTACATTCTTTTCTTTATATATAGAATGAGTAATCATAATGTTTGTGGACATACATCCCCTAAAATGTTTTACAAAAAGAGGATCATGAATATAGAAATTAGAAAATAAAAGGTGACAAGAAAGAGAATGTATCAGAATAACATGTCAGTATGAAGTAATTAATTTTTTTTCTACATTAATAGGACAAAATAATGACTATATATTTTACTATATTTCTTATCATCATTATATATAATAATAATCATCCACTATACCTAATGAACAACTAATTTTAATGGAATAAATAAAGATAAAATTATATATCCATGTTAAATATCTAAGTTTTAGAGGATCCCCTAAACAAAAAATTGAGAAAGAAAATATATGTGGTTTATAAATGGTAAAATGAACCTAAAGGAATATATAGAATCTAAAATTCTATTGGGAAGGGTATTAGGAAAGAAAAATATATTTTAAGGGATAAATGATATGAGTAAAAGCATGGTAAACCATAATATTAATTGCAACACCCTTTAATTTTAAAGGCTATTCATTCCTCTTAAAGGACTACATAACCAAAGGAAATAGTTTTTTTGTCATAACAAATTAGGTTAAATGTGAATCAAAAAATAGATAATAAATTCCTTGGATTAACATTTTATATAGTGCAATTAATTTTTTTTACTATCTATCATCAATATCTAATCATCTTGTAGTTATTGGTAGAGTATATACTATCCATGGGGATATTTCATAAAATAAAACATAAAAAATATCACATGTTTGAAGGGACTGATGTGGCACCTAAGCTAAATACTGAGTTACCACCCCCTTAATGATCTTCTTATACAAACTATCAAACATTATACTTGAAAATTTATATCATTTATATTTTTTCAAATCATGATACACAATGATAATGTTGTATTTCCTTTAAAATTTATTATAAATAATAACCCATTTACAATAAATAAATAAAGGTTTGAACAAATGTATGTTGTAATAGAAGGATATATGGAAGTGTAAAAAGAGTCTTGAGTCGAGATAATCAAAAGGATCACCTAAAGATCAAAATAACATTTTGATATTAGATTTACCAAAAACTTTATAGTTCCATATCTATTAAAATTATTAGTATATATACAATATTCCATGAAAAAATAGGGAATATTGTTAATTTTATTAAAAAATTAATTGGTAGTTTATTACTTACATTATTGTTCTTTAAAATGTAAATGAGGTTTTCAAGTGTGGAAGGAGAGGATCATTGGTTGTGAGTGTGTTCAAGAGGTAAATTTTTATCATAGGTTTATCCAATAATTGATCTACCAAGTTTATGAGAGTTTAATACTATCCAAATTTTCTAAATAAAATATATATATATATATATATAAGCAATGTAATGGGTAGTCCATGTAAGGAAAATTTTGGATTAATTAGTCCTTATATCACTTATATTTAAAATAAATCAATAGAGAAAGATAAGAATTTACTAAGGGTTCCCCAAGTTGATGTCTTTTCTTAAAATGAAATAACACATGGAAGGCTATTCTCAATACCTATAATTTTATTATAAAACTCTAACCTCTAATAATATAACATATATTTTAATTTTTCTTATTATACACTCCGTTTATTTGATAAGTCATTGGATGATCATTTCCTTTATTTTGGATACTCCAAATATATATTTTCTAGATCCAAGGAATGAATATCTTATAAATTTACCCCACATAGTA
Organism: Viscum album; assembly: GCA_963277665.1. Lineage (NCBI taxonomy): Eukaryota > Viridiplantae > Streptophyta > Magnoliopsida > Santalales > Viscaceae > Viscum > Viscum album. The sequence goes on along the minus strand of OY728122.1, from coordinate 1,890,151,263 downwards.
TTACTTATGAATTCCTAATACAATACGTTCATATTTTTACAAATAATCTTCAATTTTTTTGATATTATTTTTAACATAAATTTTATGGATAAGGAGATGTTTATTTATCATCAAAACTATGATATAAATATGGTTGACGCACATTAGAAGCCAATTGATTTATAAAACTTGATAATCATCCACGTATATATGTATATAGATATATTTATATTTCAATATCCAAACATATATAAAAAATTATTCATTTTCCCAATGTTTTAGAAATTTCTATAGCAATTTAATAAAAATTAATATGTTTTTTTAATTTTTAAATATTTGAAATATATACTATTATATCCAAAATCATGAATACATTAAGAGTTATTTTTTAATGAAATTAAAATAACATTTAATGTATTTATTAACATTTAATTTAGTTATATTTTTCATGCAATACATGGAAATTTGATTTTCCAAGTTTTCAAAATATTAATTATATTTTTTTTATGAATTAGTGGTAGATTAAATAGTCTTATAATGTTTTTCATGAATAGATGATTTCCTATCACATTTGATTTTTTTAATTCCATATAGATCATGAAGACATGATTTATCAAATGTTTATTTAGTTAATTTTCTTATAATATTAATGTATCATAATGAATTTATATTTTTAAAATAATAAAAATTGTTTTCCAACCACTACATAGTACATTGAAAAAATATTATAAATGAATTCTCATATAGAAAAGTATAGTGTTTTTTCATGTATGAAAAAAATATTCTTTAAGGTAATGGTATATTTTATATTAAATAAACTATCAATATTAAGAACATACTATGGGTGAATTCATTATTCATATATATTATTAAGAATTTTATTATTTTTTCCTCTTGTATTCTACTCAACTTATAGTGAATTTTTCATCACCCATGATGTATTTGAATGACCCTAGGAAATTGTTAAATTAAGAGTGCATGTATTCTTGTAGGGAACTTCTAATCTATTTTATAGGACCCCATGTAACCATATGGTTAATGAGTGAAGAAGTATGACAGTAACCTTCCTAACAAATTCAATTAATTTAATTTCCCGCAAATTGAGGACAAACCTCCGTATCCAGAATTTTTCAATCCAACGATCATTAATATATCATGAAAATACAAATATTTAACTTAATATATGCTCCCCATTATATAATTTCACTTAAGTGGACATTATAAATTTAACAACTAATGTCATAGAAGTAATTTATAATAACTCCAAGATTTCTTGAAATAAATACCAAATATCCAAATAGGTTCCCATTATTTAATTCCATAATTAAAAAAATAGATAAAATCTTCATAAATGAAAAAAATATATGGAAATATGATAAATCCATTCCTCTACATAAAAATGATTTATTCTCAAAATTAATTTACCATAAAAAATTATCCAAATATCATTTTAAGTACAAAATATATCTATGAAAATTTATGCTTTAAGATTAATCACTACAAATTTAACCCCCCTGAAAATGTTTATTGACATCTATAATAACATGGTTTTAATAAAACTTCATAATTAATTTAATAAAATTTTAATCCCATCTTCTTGTTAATATACTTTTTATAATATTACTTATGTTAAAATTCATTTCATCAAATAAATATAAGACACATAAATTACAATTGTGTAATTACTGTATTATCATCATATGTGATTAGTTATGGTTAAGTGGGATAAATTTTGGAACTATCATTAAATGATATTTTTTTTTACACCATATATTAGAGTGGGACTCATTTGGGATAAATATATTCTCTTGTTTGGGTTTGATGAAAATATTGGGTACCCAGTGGAACCTAGAATGAGAAATGACAGTTTAATCATAGTAACTAGAGTAGTTGCAAAAAATACTCAATGATCCTTCTCAAAAATGGTAATCCTTGTGGTGGGGAGTTTTATGACTCATTTTATTGGGCATTAGTAAAATTGAGAAAACATCTTATCATAGTTGAGTGAAATCGATGAGAGTTCAATTTTTTTGTGTTCATTAGTGGAAAGTCAGAATAGATTTTTTTGGATGTTTAAATGATGAGTTTTGTGATATAATGTTGGGTACAAAATTTATGGTATTGAAAATTATAATATTTTTAGGACATAATAATTTAGTTGGTGATAGAAAAACCCGGTCAAATTATCTTCATAGTTTTGGGAAATGATATATGATTCAGCCACTACTATAATTTCCCCCTATGGGAAATAATATTATCAAGATTTTGTAAAATGTGATAATAAAATATACCACTATTTTTATAAGAAAACAATTAATTTAAAGAAGTATATAGTAATGGTTTTCGAAAAACTTTTACTATAGGGGTTCCTATACCCCCATGGTAAAATCATCCCCCATGGGAATGACATGAGAATGGTGTGGGATCCCCTATAACTATGGTTAAATCCAGACTATTGATATAGGTACCCCAATAGACATGGAAATTCATGACCCTATATAAGGGTGATAAAGTGTTCAAATTTGGTTGTGTTTTTTCTCTTCCTGTTTCCATAGTCATGTGATCATGGATATATGCTACACTGGTGGATACACCGTAAAATTTAATTATTATTTTATTCAAAATAACTATATTTAAATATAGTTACAATCTATAAAAATTGTGACTATATATCGATTGGTGGAAGTAGTCTAACCTATATTAATAAACTATGAAAATACATTATAGTCATATTAACTTGAAATATTGAAATATTTTTGAACCCTAGATATAGAATTAATCTTGTATTAATTTTTGAAATATTGGAATTAACTTAATTTCAATCTAAAAAATGTATTTCTAATACGATTTAAATTGTATTTTTTCATTTAAAAGTTGTATTTAGTTCAAAAAATGATTCACATACTAAAATGTGATTAATCACATTCAAATGTTTTCAGAAAATGATCCATTTTTTAAGAGTAAGTTGTATGTTAATATGACACACATTTCATCTAGTATAACTAAAAGATCATGTTTCATTTTAAAAGTAATATTGTAGAACAAAACATATACCTCATACTCAAAACCCAGAAGACACTGTTGTATTTTTTTTATACATTAATAAAATGATAAGTGTGTGATTTTAATTTTGTAGTGATTAACCTCAAATAATTGCAACAAATGAGTTTCCAATATGACTGATAGTTAACATTTTAATTTATATGTTACAATTTATTTTAAACTTCCTCTTGTATACTCAAAACCAAAAAAAACATTATTTTATTGAACATTTATGAAAATTATCCATGATTAATATCTAATATGTAGGAATTAAATCCACATCAATTAGGTACATTATGTGGCTAGAATAACTTAAATTTCATGTTATCATTTAAAAACAATATTTTAGTTCAAAACACTAATCACGTACATAAAAAAATCGAGAAAACTCGTATGTCTTGGTACATTATTTAAATCATTCACCCTTAATTTTTGATATGTAGGAATTCTTATTGATCTTGTACACAGTATAGTCAGTACGACTGAAAGTGAATGTTTCTATTTAAAAGTGACATTACATTTCAAAACATGCAACACATACTCGAATCTATGAAAAAAACTCATATTTTCTTAATACATTATCAAATTGATCTGTATTTCATTTATAACATTATGAATTAATTTCATGTGAATCTACACATAGAGTGGAAGGTGTAACATAAATGGAATGTTTTCATTTGAATATGACATTTTAGTTCAATGTTGGCATCACATAATATAAAATAATAAAACAAAATTATAATTTCTCAACAATTTAGGACAATTATACCTGATTCATTTTTGACTCATCGAAATTAACTTCACATAAATAAGATACATTGTGTAGATGGTATGATTAAAAGGTTCTGTTTTCATTTAACAGTCTTTTTTAGTTTAGTATATGCTTCACATATAAGAAATTAATAAAAAACTGGTATTGTATTGATAAATTATGTTAATGATATGTGATTAATTTTTTATAATTATGAATTTACTAGACCTAAATATGATGTACTGTAGGGATGATATGACTAAAAGTGCATATTTTCATTTTAATGTGACATTTTGAGTTCAAAACATATATCACATACTCGGAATAAGAAAAATAACTCAAATTTTATTGATAGTTTAGGAAAATTATATGTGATTCATTGGTGACATGTAGAAATTAACCATATGACAATCCTAATATGGTGGTGCCTATATGATAGAAAATGAATGTGTTAACTGAAAAGTTATTTTTAGATCAAAAAAACACCACATACATACAAACAAGATATCATACTTCAATTTTCCTAATAATTTTTAAAATTAACAGTGTCGAATTTGTAATCTCAATAAATTTACCAAATTTCAAAAAACACATATTATGGCCAGTATGACTGAATGTTGTTATTTTTTTTGAAAACTGACATTTTAGTGAAAAATACACACTATATTCTTAAAACTAAAAAAAACACAATGGTTGTTTTTATACAATAGAAAAAATATCTACAATTCATTTTTTAAATCATTGAATAACAAAAAGTCAACTCAAACAATAGAATGGATAACATGGATGAAGGTGCATGTTTTTATTTAAATATGAAATTTTAGTTAAAAAAATATATCACAAAGTAAAATATAAATACAAAAACTCATATTTTTATTAGTAATTTAATGAATATATCTATGATTCATTTTGGATGTGTAGAAATTAACCTTATGAAAAAACAACACATGGTGTGGTTGATATGACTAAAAAAACATGTTTTGGTTCAAAAGTGACATTATTTCAAAATTTGTGTCACATATCTAATTCATGTAAACATGTATTATTATCATGATAATTTAGAAAAAAGTGGATTATTCATTCTGGCATAATATGAAATTATTGCATATCATTTCGATTGAAATTAATCCTTTATTAAATAATAATTCATCAGAAATGTGTTTTTTATTTTTTATGTACTATTAAGAAAATAATTTTTTTCTGTACAAGGAAACACATATTTATTACGATGTTCTTTTAATCTTTGGAAATGGTTTACTATGAGAGTTTTATTTATTATTTATTATTTTTTTTCATCGTAAGTGAATTTTATATTAATGTAAATATATTTTTCTGAAATTATTTTATTTTAATACTTGAGTTTATATAAGATATGAAATATAAATATAATATCTATTATATTAATAAATATTTATAATTAATTTTTTTTTATTTTTTATCATCTATTTCAATGTTTTTTATATAACTGATAACACTCTACAGTAAATGATAATGCATTTTTCCTGTGTTAAGTGTAACACTGATAAATTTCCTTCTTATTAATACAAACTTTACCACTAATATAAAAGATATTTGTTTGTTATAAAAAATGAATTGATAAAATATCCTTGATATTTTCAGTGCTATGAAAAAAATTATCTATAATAAATAAATTTATAGTTCTTTTATTGGAATTTCTGTAGTAGTTCTTGGTGGAATAATGGATAATTATGGTTAGTCCATTGAAGTTGATGCCTTTATTGGTGTATGTCTCATATCAGGCTGGGATTGAACATGTAATCCTTTAAAGGAATTATTATTTTTTTTACCACTCCAAATTTCTTGTCCAAAACTCTTATTGGTATTATCTTACTTATATTATTTATCCTCTATGGATAGAGTTATTTCCAAAGTGTTTCCTTCTCAATGTATTCCCCTCACACATTCATCCTTCTTTTTTAAAGACTACTTTTAAAATATATAAATTTTGTGATCCTTTATTTATTGGTCTCATAACTCTAATATTAAAAAAATCTATAATTTCTTAATCTTAGGTCTCCTAAGTTAACCTCCAACCCACCAACTCTCTCAAGGATCCTTTGTTTCTATATATCATGGAATCATAAAAACAAAAAAAAATGATAATATTATTAGTAATATAAAGTTAAAATAAATTAGAGAGTGATTTTTTTATGTAATTATACTATATGATATTGGTCTCAGTTACATGAATTTGAAATTCATGATAGTGGTCAAACATATATTACATTAAAACACAAGACATAGTTCCTTGACACTTGGCCTTAACTATTTTCGCATTCCATAATCATATAGTGTTAAACCAAAAAACATTCATTCTTCCTAAGCATAATATCATAGGAACTATTTTTAAAGTATGAGTGTCAAAAATTGTCATAAGGATTAAAAAAATGACAAATAAGTCTTAGATTTTTATCCCCCATATAGAATATATCAGAAGCATGTTTTAACGTAATCCAAAAACCCGTAGAATATTTCACCACATTTTTACCTGATTATAATATTATATGAAATTAATATGTAAAATAATCATTATGTATTTATTGGGGACCTTAAAGTCCAATATAAACCAAATTTAACATTTTTTATGAACTTAAACCTTTCTTTAATCCTTGATTACTCCAAAAGTACCCTAAATTTCATTTTAAATACATATTTTCATATTTAATGATAATTAACTCTTGTTTAATCAATAAGAAATTCCAAGGGCTCTTAAACATCATTATATAAACAATTATCTTTCCTAGGTTTCACTAAACTATTTTAACATCCTTAAAACTTTATTGGGGTACGCAAAACATATAGCAAACACATATTCTGTTCCTCGATGGAACAAAACTCTAGTGTAATCCTCAACTCTTCTAAGGGTTATTTAAACATCTGTGAAAACTCAATACATATTAATTTGTTATAATAAACATTATAATAATATTTAATTATTCATGTAGGACCTTAAACCCTATTATAAATGTAATTTACCTTCCTAGATTCCTCTAAACTCTAGTGTAATCCATAAGACTTAATAGGGAACCATAAAAATTTTAGGTAAAACTAATTCAATTTTCTAGGATAAACCAAATTATACCATAATCCTAAAGGCATTATAGGGGAAATAAAACCAAAAATAAAACATAATTATCCTTCATATATGGAACTAATATCTATTATAACACTAAAGTATTAATGGGGGACTATAAACACTAGAATTGACCCAATTCACCTTTATAGATGATATTTAACTCCAATTTAATCCTTCAGTATTATTGGAGGAATTTATATCTCAGTTTAACCCAAATAAGCTTTCTTTATGTCATAAAATTCTAAAATTGACCATTAAATATTATTTTTGGAAAATGAACCCCAATGAAAAACTCATTTTTCAATTATGTTTCAAATTAATCTTAATAATAATCCTTAATTATTCCTCGGGGCCATTAACTCTAAAATTAACCAAATTCACCTTCTTGGACAGAACCGAACTCCGATATATTCATTAGGTATTCTTGGGGATCTTAAAACACAGAATTCAAAAACGTTCTTCTTATATAGTAGTAAAATATAGTGTAATACATACATTTTTAGAGGGGACCTTAAACCACATAATAAACCTAATTCGCCTTTGTAAAAAACACTATAGTTCAGTGAAACATTCATACAATCTAGTGATAGTCAATTGATCCAATATACATGTGTACAATGTGTGAATATAAAAAACTAATTCATTACTTCCCATATATTATTCTATTATGGAATAACCCTTGTTACACATAACTTTATGTTATACACTCAAGAATCCCTTCATATATAGATTTTAACTACAATGATTTTATATACATTCATCCTCTAGAAGTAAATATGAGACTCCCCATAGCTTGAGTGTAGGATGATATAATTTAATGATGAGTGATTTAAAATAAATCAGAGATTTTAAATCCCTTTCATCATAAGTGTTCACTCCTCTAAGGTTTAATTCAATGTAAACAGTCATTATAGTATTATTGAGAAGGATTTCATGAACAAGAATTAATTCTATGGGAGTTTCCTAGATTCAAAAATAATGTCTTGTTTGGGAAGATAAAATGTTCAATCCTCTCAGTATTTACATGTTCACCAATTATGGCCAATTATTATTACATCCTTCTTTAATAATATCAAATAGTTGATGTAAATAATCAAAGTATGAAAATATGTTAAAAACAACATGTGATGTTAAAATTCATATTAAAGTAGTATTAAGCCCATTATTTTATGATGAATACTTGTTTCAGATATTTAAAAACAATAAGTAGAATAAATAAAAAAACATCAAGTAGAGGAGTTAAATATTACATTTATCTTTAGAAATACACCAAAGTATGGTGAAGTATTCATGAAATGGGATTTTTATTAGAACCAAGATTCCCTAGTGTGGATAAAATATTTTTGTGAGTGATTTTGGTAAATATTTATCAAATTTATAAATTATTAATATGAGAACTAGATGAAGGTGTGAGGTATTTTTAAGTGAAAGAGAGTGGTGTTTTAAAATAAAAAATAAAAAAAATGTTTTTTCTCATAAATAAATATAGTACGTATATAATTTAATTGAAAAACATATATTTTCATTTCTTCTAGGCCCTTTCAAAATTGAGTGTAATCATTAGAATAATTTATTCATATTAATGAAATATAAAAGTTATTTATTTGAATAAAATATAATTAATGCTATGGAAATAAATTTATATATATTTAAATTCAATTTATTATTCTAAAATATGTTATTTAACTAAATAAATTTTTTATGTCATTAAAAATAATTAATAAATCATTGAGTAATTTTTTAAATCATAATGAAGCCACAAAACTTATGTTTTAAAGAAAACATTATTATTACTATTTATCCCAAAATTAATTTTTTTTTAAATAATGAAAAAAACACTTAGATAATTATCATGACATGATCGAAAAATTAAAATACTTTTTTAATAATAAATTTTTTATTTTTCAAATTCCAACATTTAAATTTTAACTTAAAAAGAATATTTTTGACCAATTATGTTGAAATATATTTTATTAAAAATATACATTTATAATTCCAATGTGTTTCGTAAAATTAATTTAATTTTACAGTAATTTAATTTTTACACATGAATATTTTTTATATTAATATATACTTATAATGATGCTCTATCATTCATTTTATTATTCTAAATTTTATGTTACAATTCTAACAGTCATGCTACACCATCGATGGTCTAATTGCTAATGGATAATTTACCAACATAAAAAAATAATGTTCCCATTTCACATATTATATTTAAATATATCATAATTACTTCATTATTCCTTCACATAGTTACCTATGAAATTTTGAAAAATATGAATTTTATTTTTAATGTATTATTTTTATAATATAGAGTTGTCTGGAGCTCAGTTCCATCTTGGAGTCCATGACCTATTGTACTTTATAATATTAGTAATGTTAGTTTATTTTATTTATTGTCCCACTATAATTTTACTGATTTTATGAAATATATTTACCCTTAGTTAGTGATTGTATTTAATGAAAGAAAAAATGTTTTTAGATGGTTTATAGGATAAAATACTTTAGTATATTATGGAAAAAAAAATAAATATAAGAGTTTTGGTACAAAAAACATCATAAAAAACATAGGATATTAAAGACTTAATAACTTTAGAAATTTCATCATTGAAATTTTGATTCAAACACTTTAACTAAAATAATGGGAGATATTTTGATTAATTGTTTCCTTAGGTTCCTATGTTCCTTCTTAATATATAATATTCTATTATACTGCTTTTAAGAAATTGGATGTGTCTAGTTTTAGTGAAATTTATCTTGAAGGTCTTATATTTTCACTAAATTATCCTCAAAATATAAATCAAAATTGATGTGACCCTGATATGAAATGTATATATTTTATATTATTTGTTGTACTTATAAATTACAACTCATTAATAAAACACACTTTCAAAACCAAAATATTTAGCTTGATTGGAGATTGGATACATAAAAATATTATATTACAACATAAAGAACATTTCATCCACTTGTTTCCGCACACATGATTATATTATAGACATATCATACATAATACACTTCATTATTTTCAATGGAAATATGAAAGATATGGAAATAGTGATCTCAAATGATAAGTATGGGAAAAACTTTCAACGAGTCATAGAATATTTATCGTTAAATCATAAATATATGAGAGGAAATGAACATGATATAAATAATAGATTAATGGAATAAGATCTTAGAATCATAGTATGTGACAATGCTGGATAATAATAAAATCATAGATTAAGACATCTGAATTTGGATCTATAAAAGGACTATTAAGAAGGAATGACATGTTCCATGGTCTATGAATATGAAATCACAAGAATAAACATGATAAATTATGATATATATATATATATATGTCTAAATAATTTCTCACAGAAATAATATTTGAAAATAATAATATTTGTAATGAATAATGAAAGGCCTATTAGGAGTGATATAAAATACTATTTATATTTTCCAAATGCAACATAGTGGTAGGCTGGTTCCATTTATCTTCATGATATTTTATTTTCAATCACCCACTAACCCGATCAGTTATTATATTTTTTCTATTTTATATATTTTATAAATGTATGGGAATCATGTGTGATGACCCAACTCCAAATCCAATCAACCAGTTCCCTGGTATTTTATAGCACAATAGCTCAAACAAGACTCCCCATATTCTAAGGCCTACAAAATAGTTTCGAGGGACTATTTAAATCATGGGGGGTGACTATGTCCTCAAATATACGTATAATTACATTGGAAATAAATAGAAATAGATAAAATCCAGGTAAATTTCATTTAATGGGAAAGTGATAATAAATAATACAACATCATACTCAATAATAAATGATTATCCCAAACAATCCAAATCTCCAATGGGTCAGCAATACACAAGTAGAATAAAAGAGATAAAATAAACCCAAGTCTGACATTCCATCCCCCAATAAGGCCCGGTTTTCCCCATTCCCATCATCCACATCAAACCTTTATATGCAATGAAGAAACTATAACATCCTAGCCATGGATCCACCAAACTATTTCATTGAACTGACTTTATATGTGACCTCATGTGCCCCTCTTCATATGCCAAAGGCTGTTGACTGGTAGTGAGCATCTAAAAAGGAATGTGGGGGAGACAATCCACAATTTATCACATTATAACTAGAATATAAATAATAAAAAACGTTATATCAACCAGTATAGGAAGTAAATGAATATATAGAGAGGGCCAACAATAACCAAGGTGAAGCATGATATAATAATGATATGTATATTCTATATTCTAGATAGTCATACATGAAACATCCCAAATGAGAAAAAAAGAAAATCCCAAAAAATACCTTGAGTCCAAGCCTGATCTGGACTTCTAATGTTTGAACTTATCTTCCCAAACATAAACTAAAATCAACGTTCTTATCATGAAACTGTTCCTGAGAAACAAGAAGCATCTACATGGGTACCCATTTATGATGGAATCTTGAGCAGGCTTTATGTAAAACATAGTATCTCACCCCCATCAATATCTAAATCACTAAACTTTCTAAAAAATATTTCATGTATAATAAAAGTTAAAAAACAACCATGAAAATAAATGAATCATGTTCCATAATGAACATTTATTAATTAGACATTTGGACTCTATAGTTCTATCATATCACCCAACTAACCTAAAGAATTTTTACTATGTAATAATTCTAAATCATAAATGATATATGTTATATATTCTAAATAATAATAGGTAATTTATTAATTATATCAAATCTTGGTTCCAAAGAGAGTAGAACCAATTAATAATACATTACCACGTGATCTTAGTGCCCAAATCACCATTTTATAATCCTAAGAAAAAATAAATAAATCATTGTCAATCATATTAAATTTTGGATGCTGAATTCCATGTTTATCCATCCAAAAAAGGATAATGAGTCTTGTGTCTACTATCCTTATACATGTGTTTGGTGCATGATAATAAACATTTTCTATTTCAATGATATATAATTCCATTTATATCATCCCCAACCCAATACATCATGATTCTCTATGAATGTAATAATATTCAAAACCTCTTTCACGCACTATGACAACATGGTTTCACCTTTTTTATCACGTTTATTATTTTACAAGGCCACAACATTATTTTGTAATAAAACATTTCTGGATAGAACTGGACCTCTTTTCACTTGTAATAAAATACTAAAACACAAATTTCATTTAAAAAAACATAGTGTGACCCTATAAAACATGTTTCATCCTATTTAAAATCCAATCAAGTCATAATACCTGATTTACATTGAAACCATCAAATGATCCATTAAGGCATTTTTACCAATGGTGAAGTCACATAATCATCAAATCAACAAATAATGTCTATTTTAAAACCACATTAAAATCAACTTTAGATAAAAACCTCAGTTTAAAACATTATCCACATTAAAACCTCATTTTAACTCATTTAAAACCACACCTAGATAAAAATCCAAATCACACCATTTAAACCATTTAAAGAAGCTTCCTTGGAATTTAAAAAAATCATTGCATACAAAACATTCCAAATTCAACCTCTCAAAAAACAATAAATTATTATTCCCCTTTATACCAAAAAACAAATTTACCATTGTACCATAAAAAATAAATTAAAACCCATTTACTCTAATTAATTCTCTATATCAAGAGTCAAAATTTCATTACCCCACTCTCAATGGTTTGGTATACCAAATGGGTAACCCTTGGTTCAGTCTCAAGTCATCAAAAGATACAACAAGAGATATAAAGGGTCTCAGATATCAACTTAAGGCCCAATTTAATTTTATTTTTTAGTGAATAATATACACAACAATGAATCAAATTGAAAAATCAATTTACACATGAATAATATCTAGAATGTGGTAAAAGATAGGGGTTCTCCTACCTCATCCTTATAGAAAACCACTCATCCTATGATGACCGTTCATTCAAACTAAAATTGTCTCAAAAAAAAGATCCAACTAGAAATAGTTTTTATAAGATTTGGAAGAATAGAAACAACCATGAAAATTATATTCTAGAAAAATAATAAAACCAAGTCAAAGTCAAAACCATGGCTTCAAATCACAACCAATGCCCTCCAAACACAATTCAAATAAAATAGAACCACCCCTGAGAGGTCAATGTGTGAATGGTTCACACCCTACCATGATTGATGAAGAATGAAATTGATACTATGGGGAGAAATATTTAAGATCAAGAGTGAAAAATCATAAATTCACTATTTTTAAAGAGTTTCATAATTCTGAAGCACGATTTGAAATATCATGCACTAACCATGAAGTATCCTCTATTTAAGGGTATACTGAGCCACATAGATTCTTTAATCACCCACATTGAATTCAAACCATCAAGAAATATAGAATTCCCCTTTATCTAAAGAGACATCCAAAGGCATGGCCACTTCGTCCACCTCTCATTGTTTTTCTATATAGCCCCATCATGCTTTAGGGAACATGGACATGGTTAACGCTTAGTAATAATCATGCACCAACCATTTACCATGCACTGCAAGTTCCATTTTCCTCTACATCATGTCCCACACCCCCAATAAACTCTTAACATCTTCAATACTCCTAGGAAGAACGTCAATTACCATTTAAAATGAGTTTAACCAAAATGAAGACAAGATGTTCCTCATTGATATTTTTTGATCATATAACTAACTTTCAATAATAATTTTCCTCCTCAACAATTCAAATCTAAAAACCCAGCACACATAAAAGGAAAAAAATCTATCTCAAGGAACTCAAGTGACTAGAAGATAATATAACATCCATCATAAAAACCAAACAACCAAGATGTATCTTTCCCAATCCCATACAACTAAACATCAATCATTTCATCACATGATCAACCACATGAGAGATGGTTCTCAGCACAATAAGGTTCAACTTACCACCACAAAACATTTATTCTTGGTGCCTCCACCATCTGAAAACACCAAATGAAACATGAACTCATACTCCCACATTGCGCCCGACATGGTTCCCATTTACTATGAACAAACACCCTTGAAAATATCAATCATCATCCACACTCATTCATTTCATTGAAAACCAAGTTGAAAGAAAAATACCTAATGTTCATGAAAAAATAGAGAACTAGATGGTTTGATCAGAAAATATCAATTTCATTTCCGGAGGTACACTAATATTTTCTAGTTAAAACCCATATTTGATTTTCTACTTACCAAATACATTACATAAATTAACCCAAATAATAATCTCCCCCAAAATCTAGTCCTGGAAATGTCTAGATCCAATAATATTAAATTTTTCGTCATTTGTGTTCATGATATCTTAATTCAAAAAGGCATTCCAAAACCACCAAAACATTCTCACCATAGTCCATACCAGTATTTCAGTGTGACTATACATTCAATACTTTTAATTCACCAAAAATGTCATCATGCTCGATAGAAACCACCAGAACACATCTGTTGTAATTACTTAAAATTAATTTTAAAGCCACTTTTATCCTTAATCAAACTCTTGGGTAAATTATCACCACATACATTTTCCCATTATCATTTTTTATTGTTTGTTAATATAAACCCCATTAGTTTCTAAATGGAATACCATTTCCACATTGACAATCCATTACCAATTCCACATTTTGATGACCCATCCAGCATGAGCTTCCTACTCATGTGACTGACCCATCAATCCCCACTATAAGGTAGTTTTCACTATTTTATGTCTCATGAAACATAATCAACTAGGTCCTTCCCTAAAAATATCAAATAAAATAGAAGTTAACATTGTTTTATATCTATAACCTATGTGGATAAAGAAAAAATTCAACTAGAACCCCTCCATATCTTTTGAGAACAACACCCATGAAACTTCTCTGCATCTAGTCCATACTTGGTTCATTACCCATATAATATTGATGTTGATCTTCCCACTAAAGAAGCTCAAAAAATCATCTCCATTAGAACAACCTCTAGATTAGTCGTTCCTCAACTAGAAAACTCATTCAGATATCTTTGCATGGAGATGATTCTATCATATTGTTCTAATAAATATGTCAAGATATTGAGAATGCTTTTATCTAAACAAGGAGTGAAAAAAGATATTATCATCGAAATAAAAAAAATCCATATCTATTACTGATTCAATATCTAGTGTTAGGGAGATGTTAAACCCCGATCAAAGGTAATGAGCTACCCTACTCCAAAGTGTCTCATCCTTACCAAGTCACCACGAATAAAGAGGAAATTTCCAACCAAAACTACCTAATATATCATATTTATATTCCAATTATCCATTCAATATCATTCTTTGTGGTAATACCACCACCACACCTCTTGAGTTCATAAAATAGAACCTCTATTTTTCTCAATATAAATGAAAAAAAACCATCATACCAATCCAAAACCAAACAGTCATGTGTATAAATAGTGTACATCATATGGATTTCTCTAAAAATGATAGCCTCATTCTCATTATCCACCTGTACATGCATCCCATATGAAATTTCACATGTGCATCACATGCCTACCACCTTGGCCTCACCAAAACCCTAGGTTTGATTATTTCTTATGGAAATTCCCTAAATACATTCCCAATATTCCATGAGCCATAGATCCCCTATTCTATGATCAAATTCAAAGAAATCCATGCCTGATGGATTGTTATGCTTATTAATCTCATTTAATCCTCATCCTAACTATTGTATGACCTAGACATTCTCACATGTCAATTATATCCATAGGACCACCATCCACCCCATGAGTCATTCCAATATTAGAATTACCATTTATGATCTATCTTCTCATAATATTCCGGACCAAGGTTAACACCAACCATGCAATCAAATATTATAAAAACAAAAAGGTGAAGAATTTTAATGATATAATCCTTTCCATACTTGCCTAAATTCCAACCACACGAACCATGGTGCATCCCTTATAAAGGAAACCTGGTCAAGAGCATTATTTTTTCATAAATATGATGGAATTTTCCATGCATTGAGTGTACCTTTAAATAATCTTCCCTTGATTCACATTCCAAATAACCTGAAACACAAAACCACTCTCACTAATGGAAACCCTCAATTTTTAAGGCCTTCGACCCAGGTCCATAACCCAAGTTTCATTCCCAAAGTCACTGGCTCTCCCAAGATGCTATATAAAAAAACCTCATACAATTCTTGATTATGGGTTTCACTCCTACTTCTATTTAGAATCACATAATATATTACACACCAAAACAAAAAAACCTACTATAGGTCCCTCACCCATAGTAATACAAATTCTACTAGCAACACCACAAAAAAAGACATAAATTTCAAGTTACAATGTATAAAACTCATGATAATAACCCATGGCCAAGTATATCAAAAATAGGACACTCTTAAAGCCCCAACTACCCATATATATGGTCAGATAATAAAACCTAGGAGACCCATTTTCATTGCCCCAAAATGTTCTATCATTTCTCATTTCTTTATAACTAAACATTATGAAGTTATTTTAAAACCCAAGGATTTATATTTCAAACCGATTTAATAACCAAAATTTTCCAAATTCGTAGAATAATTCAACGTCATGATTCATGGTTTTGGACAAATATAATTTCATTAAAAATTTATAATGGGTAGAAAACTTAAAAGTTTGTCTAGTGACCATGGTTTAACCAAAATTTTTAAATTATAAGTCATTTAAACATTAATATTACGTATATGTCACTTGAGGAGTTGGAGAAATAGATTGAAACCAAAACATTATATACAAACCATATAAATGGATGTGGAAATGTTCAATATCAACCCCTTTATGTCAATTAAAATCATAGGGAAATATGAATGACTATTAGACATAGACCACAAATAGAAAATTCCACTACCATCATATTGAATCCAAGTTAACAGCCAATCATAGAAAATATGTATAAAATCTACCAGTCCTATGTGGTGATCATGACGTGTGGATTTAAACCCTCCATTTATATACCATAAATAAGATAAAAACATCATAAATTAGTAAACATATATCATATTTTACCACTTGAGAAGGAATACTAGTCAATGGTAAAAAATAAAAACAAAAGCATCAATATCAAACCCCTATAAATTGTTTTCCACATGTGTGGAGATGGATCCAAATAGGAATGAGATAATTACCAAGCTTCCACAAGATCATAACATCCTATCGAACATACAAGATTATAGTAGAAAAATAAATCCCTCTATTATATATCTTTTTATTATCCTTTCTTGAGATCCACTATATTGGTGTTGTGATATGTTTAGTTACATGACCTCAAGTGCATGTCCCTATATGCCTTATATCTTGCAGTGATGGTCTAACAAAGAGATTTGGGATAATATACCCTCTTTATTAGAGTAAAACCATTAAAAATAATTATAAATGGATATATAATATGTAATTCAATAAAATGGAACGACATATAGAATGTGATAATGATAACCCAAGTGAAACATTATATAAAAATATGATGTGTAGTATACATGTTACATTATCTTATAACAAAAAAATACAACATAGAAATACTAAAATTAACTTCAAAATGATAATTACTTCCAAAAAGGTCCTGACATCCCACGTTCCTACCTATCTTTGTAAAAAAACCAAAACCCATGCCCATATCCTGTAGTGTTATCTGAAAAATGTCACATATGCTCAGGTAACCAAGTGCCATGGTGGCATGTCCAAGTTATTTATAAAATTTCGCAGTCCACCCCCAATGGTGTCTAAAGTAATTACCCATTTAGAAAAATTATTCAAAGGAAAAGGAAATGAATAAATAATAAAATAAAATAATAATGATTTATAGTAAATATTTTTAACTAGCCATTTGCACTATTGGGATTTATCATGTCACCCAACTAACCGGACCTACTTTGGTCATGTTGAAAATCATCATAATAAATAAAAGGGATTAGACATTATAAATAAAAAGATAACATTTGTTAATTATTTCAATTATTTAATCCATATAGTTTTGAAACAAATACCAATACAAATATCACATGATCTTAGTTCATGGATCACCATGCTGACACCATTGAAAAAAATAAAGGAATTACATATCCATCATACAGAATTCAAGATATTTAATGCCATGGAGATCCATCCTAAAAAGGATAAGGAACACTATGTCGAATATCCATACCCATGGGTTTGGGGAACCATGTATAACATTTTCGATTTATGAGATATGAGATACCATCTCCATCGTCCCCAAACTATTCCATCATGGTCATCTATGCAAGGTTAAATAAAATTAAATTTTTAACACATTAATACAATAAGCGTGAACATTTTTACCACATTGACTATTTAACAAGGCCATAATGGCTTTTAGCACCAAAAAATTTCATTGTTAAATTGGAATCATTTTGGAATGGAATAAAACACTAAAACCAAATACGGATTTTAAATGTCTCAAATCATCCATTTAAAATATAGGCACAACTCTTTAAAATCCTAACAAGGCCCGAGACAATGATTTCCATTAAAACTAACAAAAGTGGAATTATGGAATTTTCACACACGGGGAAACCACACACTCATCAAATCAATCATTTAAATATATCTAAAAACTCTATTAAAATCACATTCAGGTTAATATCTCATTTTAATAGTTTATCAAATTTTAAACACCATTTCCAATATTTCAAAACCAAAACTAGATAAATATAAAATGAACACCATTTAAATTATTTAAAAGATCGTCATTGTAATTTCACAAAATCTAAGAATAAAAATCATTTCAAATTAATCCTCTCAACATATCATAATAAATATTCACAATTATACCAAATATATATTTAACATTGTTAAATTACAAAAATAAAATTACAACCTATTTACTCTTATGTATTCTCTATCTCATAATTTTAAAATTCATTAAACCACTCTCAAAAAGATTATTATACCCCCCGAGTAGCCCTCAGATTGATATGAAATCATCAACGGACCCAACATGGTCTATGAAGGGCCTCAGAGATCATCTTATGGACTAATTTACTTTTATTAGTCAATAAAATAGAATATAAAAAGGAATAGTGTTAGGAAAACTACATTCACATGAATAATATAAAGAATATGGGAAAAATATATTAGACCACCTACCTCATACTCATAAAAAACTAATCCAAGAACCAAGGTACATTACTCAAACTAAAATAACCTAAATAACATCATTGAAGAACATTGTTGAAATAGGGTTTAATGTCTTCAGAAAAAGTGAAATAAGAAAGAAAATATTTTTACATAAATTAGAATAAAATAGTGTTGAAAACATACTCATAGATTAAAAGAAAAACCAATGACAATCCAAATTCCTATAAATCAAGTAGAACCATACATGGATGTTTTAACCAGAAATGATTCTCACCATAGGCTGGTGTAAGAATAATGATGGATAAAATTATGGGAGATAGATTTAATCTTGAGAGGAAAAATGGGATATTATCCATTTTAAAAGAAACATGTGGTCTGGGAACATAGTTTTGAAAATTTATGTGTTGGCTAAGTGATCTCTTCTGTCTAATAGGAAACTGAGATGCATAGTTTCTCTTTCCTCCCGCACATTTTGTAAAACTGTGTTGACACTATGCATTCCCCTATATACAAAGGTGCCTCTTTCTATATATGCTCATAGTAAGAAATTCATGGTTTTGAAAAATTTTCCCACTCCTCATGTGGGATGCATAGTCATGGTTAATAGTTAGTACTAATGTTACACTAACATTGCACCATGAACTATAATCACCATTACCCCATATTTCTTGTCCCAAACCCCTATGAAACATTTGATACCTTTGCTATCCTTATGAATAACCAAATTAACCATTTAAAAATGATTTTTACATAAATTAAAATGAAATTTTCGTGATTAAAGTATAGAGATCATACAAAAACCATCATCTCATGCCTTGAACCTATCCCTATGAAAAAATAACAATGTCTTCTCGAGTACTCAATTGAATAAAAACTTGATAAGGTTGTGAGTATAACATAGTAGGACATGACCAGTGGTGTCCCTAAAATAACCATTTTTATAAGTTCATTCTTAAATGATATTAATTAAAATTTTAATAATACTAAAATAATTAATATAATAAAATGATGTTCATCGATGCTCAGGGTTCATTATAATATCATAGGTAGGTAGTACAATTTTCTATCACTAGGTCTGTGACCATGATTAACCATAATTTCATTATCCTATTCCAAGGTGTCCATAGTAATGTATTGATGAATGTTATAACTAGAACTATATTGATAAAATTTATGAGGTCCTGCTAGAATTCTATAAAATCAATCATCTCATGGAATTTATATGTTTTTCATGGAATTCCCAATGGAATTTTATCTCCCATACTAGAATTTCCCATCACTAGTAATCACTTGAAATCTGGATGCTCATCCTTGAATTCTAGTGGAATAAATGTGACCATCCTAGAATTCCCAATCATTAAGTATCACACATTTTTATGAACTCCTCAAAGCCTCAATGATTTAATATCAATGTCAGTGAATTTGAGTTCTCATCCTTATATTCCCAACAATTGATGACTCAAATTGAATTCATATACTCATAACAACATGATTTACTGGCACAATTCATATTTAATCCAAGGGGATCACCCTAACACAATCATTCATCAAATATTTCTTTAAAAATATTTATTAGTTAAACATTCATTTCATTTAATTCTCATTAGGGGCCGTCACATTACCATAATCATCACTTATTAGGATCTTCATCCATTTTTATAATCATGTTTTTTATTTATTTTACGAAAACCAACCATTTAAAAAAATGTCCCAACCATGAATCCCTTTAGGTTTTATAAATTATAGGATTAAAATTCAATTTAAGAAAGTGATTTACCATTTTACTTAACCAACAACCATACCTATTACTATTAATAAAACCCAAGCCATTTGGTTCCTCCATTTATTACATATGGAAATTATTACATTATGAATTACATTAATTTTTTTCATTTCAAGGGTCAATCTTTTATCAATTATTAATGTGTTTCCTATTTCATTTATTAACCATCAATTTATGTCCATTTTCTTCTTAATTAATTTAAATCCTGAGTAGGAATTTAAATTCATCAAGATGTTAGAAGATTATCTATCCCACTGAATAAGCCACTGGGAAATAACATTCATGAATGATCAAGACTTGTTAAATGGGACATCTAATTATGTTATACTCTTTATAAAACATATTAAATTAAATTGGATCAAATGCCAATGATTCCTACTTGACCACACTATACACACACCTGAAAAAAATCAAAAAAATATTTGTTAAATTAATGGGTCCACCAACCTTATCCTCTTAGGAACCTTCTCATCTTAAATTGGCCTTTAATTCAATCTAAAATGGATGGTATTGAGAATCTAGGAAAAATCTTTGAAAATAAGTGAATAACCCACAGAAAATGAAAAAATAAAAGCAGGTGATATAGGAGTGTTAAAAAACAATTGTATTTACAAAACAAATGACAGTGATGAAAATGGTCCAATATTGGTGGATAATATCAATTTAAAAGGAAGTGGGGGAAAGGGCCCCACATGGAAATAAATATTCCCAATATAGCATATTCCATGTTATGAAGATAGTGTGTGTGAGGGGACTAAGTGAACATTTTGTCCCTCCTAATTAAAATGAATAAGGTGCTTCATGGTTGCACTATTCTATGATCCATAAATAGCCAATGAGTCAAGGTAGACTATCTTCTTATGGGAGGAGACAAGGGTATGTCGGTGGAATATATCTAGCTAGCTGATGAAGAAACACCCTCTTGGATGTATTATAAAACCACATATCATGCTACCAAATCTTATCGAAGACCTCAAAAACCGCTATAACAAATAATTCATGGTGTAACATGGGTCATTTTAGGGTTTCCAACGCTTGGGATTCTACTATAATTTCTGGTTTAAAACCCATAGAGTTTATCATTTTGAAAATAAAACTCTTACTAAAAACTGAAAACCCACATGGAACCAAGGCCTTTTAAACTCCCCAACATAAATATTCTCATTCGCAATATGTCTTAATGGTAGAAAATATACCCCTAGTGAACTAATTCAGTCACCCATTCACAAGAGAATTTTGTTGAACCATTCCAATCACCCAAGCACCTCTAAAAAATGTTTCAACTCAAGCTGATCAAATCGACAAAATCAGATCCAACATCCATTTCTAACACAATAAATGGATATGGAACTTATTAATACCATATATCTGGGAAACATTAATGGTGTTGTTGTTCAGTCACTTTCTAGACATATAGTACTCTTCACCATAATCTTTTTCCTACAACTACCAACTTTTAATTCTTAGTACCTTTTACCTCATAATTTCTTACTAAAATAGAACCCTGATGTTCCAATGATGAAAATTTCATGGTTTCAATCTCTTCACACCAAACATACATGAAAATTTCTAAAAAAGGTTGGTAACCATAAGTGTTACCAAAAACAAATCAATGATGGATACATAACCACAATCCAAAATGAAACTAGAGGAGAAACTTCTTTTCATTTAATTCCCAATTTAATTCTAAAAATGCATGTTCCATCTCCAAAATGTCTTTTAATATATGTTTAAAACCCATAAAACCACTTATATATGAAATTGAATGTCGAACTATCCTTCGAAAACTAATCCAGAAATCCTTACAACTAACTATCACTATGTTACAAATTTTCCATATTTTGTTACTTTCACACCTAGAGGCATCTTATAATCATTAGAACACACTCACTAGATCCTATACCTAACTCTCAGTGTGGATCCATTGATATATTCAAAGAATTTCACACAAAAAATCATTCCCCATGACACCGGCCAATGTACCACAATTCCATGAATCATTGGATCACTATAACACAATTTCGATAATTAATCCAATGATCGTCCTTAATTGGACTTCACATATAATTATATATTTTTATTGCTTATAGAGACTAGATAAATATCTCATTGGTTCATCATAATAGTCACAATTACACTACTATCATCCCACAGTTCTCTCCACACAACTGTGATTGTTCCATCATAAGGGTATTATGCACATGATTAATACGTGGCTCCCTACCCTAGGAGTGTCATTATCATTAAATAATTTGATAAAATCACAACCTCCACATCCCATGATGTATTTATCCTTGAACTCAAAATTTCTTGTATCTATCCCAGTCTCACTTGTGATAAAAAATAAATTATAATCCATCAGCCATTCCTGGCTTTCGAGAATGATTTGTGAGAGATTCAGTGATATGCATCACATAATGAGGGAATCACACTCCAATGGTTCATGGTACACCCAATAAATTTGATTAACTTATACCACTACATAATAAAGTAATCAATAACACTAGTTGAAAATAATTATTTCTTATCGTCCAAGCTATAATCAATTCATTCATCAACCTCTAACTCCTTCATCTAGTTCAAACCCAAGAATTCATTCGATCAGACTATAATTCATCCTTGATTACAAATCTCATAGTAGGGACATGTCATCTAATCAAAAGTAAAGGGACTCCCCTCCTTCAAGCTTCACACACACTCCTAGCCACCTCTCTCCAAGAGGATTCCATCAATTGAGACTCTCCGTGACACCACAAATCTCTTTCAAGTAGTCATGAGTTAGATTTCATGGAGTCACTACCACCACCAACCAACTCCCACTTGTCTAAGACTCAATAAATCCTCATCGTAACTAGAGGCGGCCCATGTTGGTGATCCTTATTCAAATATACCTAATGAAAATATAGTGAATACTATCTTCATATCACAAAATAAGTAACAGGTTCTTACTTTTACGACACCTAATTTGATGACCCAAATGATCTCTCCAATCACATTCATGTTCCCACTACCTCATACCCATCAAAACCCCAAGTCACACACTACCCTATGAAAATTTTCTATGCTCAACTCTAGATCATATGAGTCATGTATTACTGGTTCTACATTTAAGTTCCAAACAAATCATTTATCCTTAACACCTAGATCATCAGTCTCATCAAGATATAAGTATCATTGTTTCACGAATCCAACCATCTTGAAATCATTATTTAGTCATGTTGAACCACATGAACACTAATAAACATATTATACCTTCAAAAACAATAATCATATACCCAGGATTTTTCATCCATTGATATATCTTCCAAGGTTCAACACTGTTTACCTAACTAAAACCTTGTTAAAAATACTAGTTCATTCATATAAATGATTCTGGACCATTTGAACTATATTTAAAACTAAAACCATTCAGTCAAACTAATTTTAAAAAGAGAAATTCTATTCTATAACAATTCCATAAAAGATCCTAGATAACACTCATTTTTCTTATATTTCATAAATGAATAATTTAACCATATATTACAGATCTAAGATACTTGAATCCCTGAGGTAACCCCTGACATGGTCACCATCTATTCCCAAAATATCACCCTATGACTGAAACCTGAGTCATATACCAACATCACTCTACTCTCACACATAACACATTATATCATGTATCATAAATTCCACTATTCATGAGTGGAAGTCCTACCCTATTCCAAAATGCATAGAACTAAACATGAAAAATATAAATACATACTCTAGTTACCACACCCATAGATTCACACCCACTATAATGAAACTATGAGGAAAGATACCAATTCATGGTTCTGACAAAACCTTCAATGATCACAACCTATTGGGTTACATAACTCCCCATAAAATGAAAGAACTTTGGTCCTCACGCTCACTACCCATTTAAAGGAACAACAAGAAACATCCTATTATTAGGTATATCACATACCATCATGGTCTCACAAACCCTATTCCAAGGTCTAATCACTCGAGCTCTCTCACATAGCATACCACCCATACAATGGCTACTGTCACAACACTGTGGATACTGGTCACCAAGGTCGATAAGTGGTCTCATTATCTATTATTTCACTTTATCTCATATTTATAATTTTAAAACACTAGGATTTATATTTTAAAACTTTTCAATAGACATTATTTTAAAATTATTAATCATTATTAATTATTATATTCCGTTGTTTGGTTATACATATTAACACTCAAAATTTATAAAAAACCCTATAAAAGTTTCTTAATTATAGTTTATTTAAGCAAAAAACTATATTTAAAATCTCATTTATATCTTAATATTAACCAGATGTCACATTAGGATTTAGACATATAGAAATTTTCCATATAATAATATGTGAATCTTATAAATGTTTTCCAACATTTACCACCCTGTCAAATTATATAAAACCACATGATGACATAAAGGACTAGGAAAAGGAAGTTGTATGCAGTAAATAAAAAGTATCATAGTCAAATCCCAAGAACTATCAATCACACGGAGAATACATATGAAATATAAATCAAATTTTCCTAGTGTGATACACGAACACATTCCCTCTCTCTAGACATACTAATAGAGTCAACATATATACCATATATAATGTAAATCACACCCAAGTGTTACTCACGGTGGAAATCAATCTACTGTAAAAGTGAAAAGTAAGAAAAATGTCTCCCACCAATAGAAACATGTATTTTACCTTATATTTAGGGATATAAACACACATGAATGAAATTATTACCATTCTTTGACAACATGAAAGTATCCAAACTACCATTCTATAAAAAGTTAAACAAAATAAAATGAATAGTTTTAATACCACTTTGTGACACCGTAACCTAGAATCCACTCGACCGGTGTACCAGTCCAGTGTGCCAAAAGAGCTTAGGTGTGACACTCTACATGAACAATTCTATTTACTATTAGTGATTTCCTATATAAACACAATTTGAATATTATGAAAACATATCATATTATAAAAAAATTGGATATATAATGAAATTGATGTCATGTTGGTTAGAATCACAGAAGGATAATGTTTCAACAAATAATAAAACATAATATAAAATATCAAATTGATATTCTTTATATACTATAACCTTGGTGGGTGTGTCACTCACAAGTATAAAAAGAAAATTAAAATAGGGGTAATAGCCCATCACCAAGCTAGTGTCATGTATTTCCCTATTACACCATCCATCTCAAATATAAATAGGCGAAGTATCCACCATAGGGACCTATCTAAAACCTTTCTACAAGTTACATATGTTGGTATAATTAGATACTCAAGTACCATGGTAGACTAAGTAGGGTTTTAGTATAACTCAGTTAGCCATAAAAATGAGGTCTGTTAAATAAGCTATATAATAAGTAATTCAAGAAGAAGTAATACGAATAAAGATTTATTGTCTTATAAGAAAATTAATATAAATAAAAATGAACCAAGGATTCACTAGGCTCATAATGACACCTGAGATTAGTTTTATCATTTTTGATACAATGGTCAATGACCATGATCGACCACATTCATTGGATAATTTCATGATGTATTTTAGAATGTATTAATGACCGTTTCAGCCATTAATATATTTGTAGAATCAAGGAGGTCATGTACGGATTCCCTTGAGTTAATAATCACTTGGAATATTGATGCTCATCTCGAAATTCCCAATATAATTCAATTTTTTATCCATACATTCCCATTCATGAATCATAACTCATAATCTAGGAACGTCTCTTAGAATTATTGTGAAATATGAGTGATCATTACATTATTCTAAATCATCAAGTATCAAAAATTTATAAGCACTTCCCTTGAATCCATGAGTCAATATCTATCCCATTAAATCTGAGTGATCAACCAAAATTTCCCAATCATTGATGAATCGAATGGAATTTAGATACCCATCTCAATATTCTTAAGTATAACAGGTCGCATGTGACCTAGGATCTCATACCGTCCTTCAAAATATTTAAAAATCACATTATACTTTTTGTTAACTAAACATTAATTTCATTTAATTCTAATAAGTCTAAAGGAAATTTTTTTTACCAAAATAAAAATCTCACTTTTTGGGGTCCACATGTAATTAAAAAATCATGATTTATTATTTATTTTACCAAAAAAAATTTTAAAAAAATATTCCTACCCAGAAATCCTCATAGAATTTATAAGTCATAGGGTGAAAATTCACATTAATAAAATGATTTACTCTTTCTATTAACCAATAAATATGCCTATTAACTTAATAAAAAAAACATCCAACATGTAATTCCTACTTTCATTTCATATGGGTAAAATTACATTTCCTAATATGCTTGGTCTGATTCATTTCATGGGTTAACTCATTTTCAATTATTAATGGTTATAAAATTACTTTTCAAAACCATCACATAACGTCAATAGTACTCATAAATCATTTAATGTGTCATCATAATTGCAAATACATCAATTAATTACATGTTTACCTCTACCACTAAAAAACGAACACTGAACTACCCTTCTTTAGGGTCTATGATTTGTAAAATGGGACATTAAACTAAGGGAAACTAAATTTAAAAAACAACAAATTAAATTGGATAAAATATCCATGATGTTTGTTAGAATGAAACCTACATGCACTGAAAAAAACTGAGAACTATAGTTATGTTAAAATGAAAACTAAATTTGGACACATGGTATCCAAGTCATCTAATATTGGCATTCAGTTCGAGCAAAAACGAGAGATGTGGAGATACCAAACAAACACCCTAAATTATGGAATAACTATAATAAATGAAGAATCATATTCTTATGGTGAGTGAAATTAAAAATAAAATATATAGGAGTGTTAGAAACACTTAGGGATTTCTAGCACATCGAATGATGTGAAAAATAGACCATGATGAAGAAGAACCCCTATGGTAAGGGAACTTGAGGAGAGGGC
Source organism: Viscum album (assembly GCA_963277665.1). Lineage (NCBI taxonomy): Eukaryota > Viridiplantae > Streptophyta > Magnoliopsida > Santalales > Viscaceae > Viscum > Viscum album. The sequence continues at coordinate 1,890,123,575 of OY728122.1, read as the reverse complement.
TCCCATGTGGCCAGAAAAGAACCCAAAACTAGTTATTTCAGAGTTAACAAGAAATGGGAAAGGGGAAAAATTTAACATTTTACAATATCTTAATAAAATAATGAAATAGAAACCCAATAATGATTAATAGGACCACTAAATGGATGACGATTCTAGGTAGGATACATGCCTACAAAAAGTGCCACTAGCTATCTAATGCCACTACAGCCTCTTGGCGTCATATCATGCCCACCTTCCAAACTTCTTAAATATCACTAATACTTACCTAACCCATATAAAACATCATTCTAATTAAAAATTTTGCATTTTGAGGGGTTAAAACCCTCATAATTCCACTTTGATGCCTTATTTAGAAAATGAACCATCCATAATTTCAAAATTCAAACTCTTACTGAATAATGGTGAACCTACATAGAAACGAAGCCATAGAAAATGGGGGTGAAGATTTTTAATGAATACCTGGAAAAAATAATAAATAATAAATTAGGGTTGTAAAGAAATGTATTAAATCCTTAAGGGGCTGACAAGAAATAATTCATTATAAATATACATAAATATATCAGAAAAAATTATTCCTGTTCACTTGAGTGACTCAATATCATTCACCACCGAGCCCTGGTTTTGAAACAATTTGGATGTGAAACACACTAATTTCATGAATATTTAGTCACATTTTCTTCCTTAGTCCAATAGTTTTTTATAGAAGATCAATCAATTTTTTGATATCCTATCAACATCACTTATTTAGGAAAAAACAATTAAATATTCCCACTTCACCTGAACAATGATTTGTAAACCACTATCTGTTAAACTTCTCACCTCCATCATATGATGGAGAATACAATTAAGGGAATATTTGAAATAATATTATTGGTTACAAGAATAATAGGGTACAATATAAATGGTTTTATAATCACATATTACTTGTGTAATAGAAATATATTATTACTTAAAAATGAGATAGTTAAAAGAAAATTAATCATTTCAAAACATGAGAAAATATATTAATTTATTCCCTCAATAGATAAATATTGAGGTCAGTTATCCATTAATTAGGTAAAGGAATTATGGTGGAGAAAATAATGGAAATATAAATAGGGAGAGATTATATTTCATTTAAACTATGAAAAATATGGGTTACAGAGAATGTAAAATAAAAAAATATAGAATTATAATATAAAATATCATATCATCTGAACCTATGGTTAAACCAACTTGTCCAAACTCCCTTATTTTTTTGACTATATTTTTTTCCAAAAATATGGATTTTATTTTAAAATTCTCATCAATATTCATATAGATCTCATCATAGTAAAACTAAATTCATTAATCTTAAAATATAATATAATTATTATAGATCATGTTTTAAAAATCCTTTTCAGACTTTATAATGGGGCGTGAAACTGTTGTGAAATTTTCTATATGGAAAAAACATGAATATTATTCTATATATATAAAGAAAAAAATTCTATCTTAACCAATAGACATAATTTTGTTCCATTATTATTGTTTTCATTTTTCTATGAATTTTTTTTTCAATAATTCTGTTTTCCTCTACATGTATTGCCATTTCAATCTTTAGCATCCTTCATTTTGAGCTGTATTGTGGATTGTGACCTTGAAAGATCATCGTATAGGTAGCTATGAACTATTAATTCGATTCAATATTGGTCCATTAGCTTCGCTGTGGTAATGGTCAATATAATATGACATTCAATATAATTTTGATATATCTAAGAATATGGGTATTGATGGGATTCGACACAAAATAAGTCCTTTCAAATTTGTAATGTTGAACCAAATCATTCAATTTTGTTATATTCCTCATGTTTTATTGATGAATATGACCCATACATCACTCATCCCACATCAACTATATAGTTGGAATGTCATTCTATTAGATATATGGATATTACAGAGGGTTTTATTACCCCTTCATAGTATTGACCTCTACATCACCCCCACCTACTGCTTCCTCTCTACAATGCCACTATTCTCCTTACGTTAACACCACCCCACAATAGCTTTGATCATATTCTACTACTCAGTTGCGCACCATGGTTAAGCCAGACCTGATTCCTTAGGGTGGTTATACAGGATCTCACGGTGCGTTCACTGGTTAGGGAAATTTTTTTAACTTCATTTATCAAAATCCATGTTGTGACTCTTATGATGATCAAAAATATAAGTACCCAATAGCTTCATAAGTCTAAATGATGTACTTTTATGAAGTATTCAATGGAAAAAATACTCTTTATATGCAAAACATAGACTATTACAATGTCCTTAATGAATTTGGAATAATTCAGAATATATAGTCTAATTATGTCCAAAATCATAATACATACAAAAGTAAAGTTACTTTTTCAAAGTATACAATTTATATTATGAACTTATAAAATTACTCATCTAATGTGAATATTTTTTCTTATAAGTTTTAAGTAAATTAATCTAAAAAATATAACCATATCCTATAAATATTCATATATTCCTAAAGATATTCCTTAACATTTAAAATTTAAAGAATAAAAAATAAATGAACGGGTTTTCAAAATAATTCAAAAACTGAATAAAACCAATTAATAATCATTAATTAAACCATGTTTCAAATTAAACATAATTTATTTATCTATGTAAAATATATGATATTTACCATTAAAATGTAAAATTTATGGTACTCAAATCATTAGAATATCATGTGAAATATATGGAAATATTATACTAATAAATTACCTCAAAAATACTTATTTCACACTAAGGAAATGACATATACATAAGTTAATTCAAATTTATTAGGATATTAATGTGAACAAATTTTAATTCAATCATCCAATGGATAAAAAATTCCATTCAATCTCTTATTAATTCTCATGTGATTTTTTTACATACCACCTAAAAAATGGAATTATCATCCTATATGAATTTTAAAATGGATATTTTTTCATTATTAAGAGAATGCATGATTTAATTAATCATTATGAATTCCAATGATCTCCACATCTTATATTCATAAAATTATTTCTATCATGAGGAATTTACCTTGGTTTTTTTACAGCTGAATGGTTGGTATGTTTTAAATTTTATAATCTTAGTAAAATAATTGGTATGTCCCATTATAAATATATTGACAAATTAATGAATTTTTTTTAAAAAAAATAGTGTTTTTATAACTCACTGTTGAAAAATTTGACCTCGAAACACATTGAAAAATTATTGGGAACTATAAAATAAAACATATTTCATCATCAAAACAATTTTATACCATATTTACTCCTTTTTCAGTAGCATTACTTGACCAAATTTATAACTACAATTTTCTGAAGTGTAATATTTTTTATGGAAATAGAGGTATGTTATGGTCTTAAAAAATGTTGGACTCATATACCATCTATTAATGACATTTTTATATCCTTTTATTTTATTATCATGTATTTTCTTTACATACAACATCATCGATATGACTCCTTACCTATGTATCACCTTCATCAGATTTCATCCATCTTCCTCCCCCATAGGTGAGTTAAATGTTAATAATGGAATTACTTGTAGATTAGATGAGAATGTGATAAATGGATTATAATATTTATATATAAAAAGGTATTTTAGGGATAACGAGTAATCAATTAAAATGTCTTATTTAAGGTAAGGCTTAAAAATAGAAGTTCAATGTAAAAAACTGAATAGAAAAATAGTATCAACATCATATTTAACACACTAAATGTTATATAATAGATTTTAAAAATATAAAACTACTAGAAATCTATCTTAAAAAAGAATTCAAATAATAAAGTAAAATGAAAATTTAAAGAAGATGTCAGAAATATTTTAAAACCAATTCTGTTGGGAAATTAAATATTGGATAAACCAAGTGAAAATGAGTTTTAAATATGATAATAAGTAAATAAATGAAATGAAAATAATTTTTTTGGTTTTTTTTGAAATGCATTAATTTTAGGTGAGTAAAAATTATATTTTTATTAATACAGTATTGTTTTTATCATTATCAATATATAATTATAACCAAAAACTATTATAAATAATTTTCCACTTCCAATAATGTATTTAAAGACTAAAATTATTTATTTTAAAATACTAAGTTTAATTTATTATAATGAAGTTAAAATTTTTGAAACTGAAATAATATTTTATTATATTAAAAAATGTGTTTTCATATTTTAATTTTAATTATTATGTGTCATGGTATGAATCCATTTTTACATTCTTTTGAATCAAAATTTTTTATTGTTAATAAGAAAATAATTAATTTCATTAAAATCAGTATCATTGATAATTTCATCGTAAACATAATTTATATGCTTAATAACAAGCGTTTTCCCTATAAATGAGTTTTTACAGATTAGTGCAGTAGTATTAAAGTACTTTTTATCATGATTAGAAATTTTATTCTATATATTTTTTTTATATTTTAAATAATAATTTTAATATTAGATACTAAGGGACATCATAATTTTTGTTTTAAAAATCTGTAACAGAGGTGAAGACTTTGGTAACCACAATAATGAAAATTCAGGGAAAAACAGTAACCAATTGTAATAGACATAAACATGACAAAATAATTTCTTAAAATATGGGTTTTATGTTTTTTCCAATAAAAAATATATGAAATATATTATTTTCCACTTTGAATTACACTTTGAAGGCGAAACATATGTTTCTTTTATATTAAGTTTTTATATTTAATAAAATGTCATTCCCCTCAGTTATAAAAAGGGGATTTCACCTCCCCTTCAAGGCCACTCTAAAATTAGACTTCCTCTTGAACCTATACAATTTTTATTTCCCATAGATCACTCTCCCATGTGTTATTTCCCCTTTATCTCAGGAATACCCCTAAGTTGCCTATTTCTAGGAGTTCATCTTAGAGGAGGTTCAAAATCTCTATGTGAGTACTAATCACTCGATAACCTCTTTTATTCTATAAATTCAATTTTGAATCTAATTTTATATTTATAATATAATTAAATTATTATTTTAATGTATGTTTTTATTATTTTTATGTAATGTTCATTATCCACCTTTCCCCTTTTCCCCTTGAAAAAAGAAAACATCATTCATGGGTACTCGTGGACTATCACCTCTATTTAGAGATGTGTTTCATTTTTATTCACCTCCATACTTGGAAAGCCCAAAAGGATTATTTAATGAATAATTTTTTTATTTATAACATTTCTATTCTTCAAAAAAGATAAATTGCTTCCAACCCATCCCATATAGATGAAAAATAAAAGCATCAACTATATTTATTTGCTGAAAGGCACCTTCAAGAATAACTATATATTATTTTATATTTATTTTGTATTTTATTATTAATATAACCCTATTAAAAAATATTAATTGTTTTAATAATATATAAGTAATATTATTATGCCTCTATAATAAAGATATTTTTTAAAAATAATAACAATAATAACATAACTTGTCCATCAATTTTAGAATGTTTTTTGATTAGTTTAACCATGTTCAGGAATAAAGCTATAAATCTCTATCATTGATGAATATAGAAACATAAATATAAGTATTACTATACATTAATGAGAAAATAATGTTTTTATGGTATGAAAATGTTATATTAACATGTACCTTATTAGTAATATCACCATTCATTTGTTAAAATAAATTAATATTTGGTCGTCAATAATTCCATTTTCTTGAAATGAAACAAAAACACTCACAAAATTAAATTAGAACATTATAAATAATAAGAATTTATTTATTCATGAACAATTAATAATATATGTATTTTTAACTATTATTTGTGGAATTATGATTGACATCGATATTACAAGTGTACACAAAATAATTAATATTCTTAACACCTAATAGAAACCAATTTTATATTTGACTAATATATTGGTTATAAATGATTTAAATAGTTGTATATAAATGGAAATATTTTTGAATAAGTCTATGATCTCTTTCACTTAATTATTTTTATACATAGTACTTTTTATCTTTTTTAAAAACATATTTATAAATGTTATGGGTTTTCACCTAAATTTACACTCATTATGGCATGTTTTAATGTTGTTTGCAAAATATTATTTTATATGGTGTGAATACAACTCTATTGGGTTTTATTATTATGAGTAATTTTATATAAAATATATTTACATATCTTTTTATGAATTCATTATTTTATTCCTTTTGACTCAATTGTTAAAGATTTATAAGGGTGTATATTAACTCAGTAACCTTTCATTGAGTTATAATGTTTCTTCATGAACATCATTTTTATATGTTTTGGGAAATCTTCCAAAATATTTTATTATTCTATATTTAATCATTTTTCTATGGGGATTTAAATTTCTATCACATAATACAATTTTGAAATTTGTCACACTTCCTGAATAATGATGTCTATACGCATCTCCCCATCTCATTTTCACTGTTTTGATATATGCATCCTACTCACCACTTATTTTTCTATTTGTGGTGAATATATCTCCCGTGGATGTATTTTGACATTATTATCATTCAATTCAAACTATTTCAAATTTTATTTCATGTTCTACCTTTCACGGGGTTTCGTTTTAGAATATAGAAAATTTTTAATTCTTTTTTTCTTGACTCAATTACTTGCCTTTAGAAATATTAATTCCTCTTTAATTGTAACATTACAAGATATATTCTTATATACTATGTTGGAATTATAATTAATTTTTTCATTCTTATATAGTAAATTACATTTAGGGATTTATTCATGTATAACATTTAATGATATTAGGAATAATAACCATTCTTTGCAAAGGAGATATTTTTCATACATATTCATATTCTATCATCGTGATAATATAAAACCTTAATTTGAATAGAAATTATTTTTTATTCACGCTGGTATTCAAAAATATATATTCCTATATTCATGATGATGATTTTTCAATTTTTTATTACTTACTTTTTCCATAAATTTCTTTCAAAGTGTTGAATAGTTTTTCTTCACTTTCAAAGTGTATATTTTATATTTGATTCTACATTTATCTATAATAGATGAATATATTTATTTTGTTTTTTATACAACTATACATGGAGATTAAAATTTTTTTTCAAAACTATTTCTATAGATATGTGGGAAAGTACACCAGTTCAAGGAAAAAGATTAGTAAACATAGTATGAAATCAAAAAACTAGTAAAGGAGATACCAAGATTATTGTGACCTCTTACCATATATAACCCCAATATTAAGGTATATACCTTTAAATCAATATTTTCCTTACGTAGGTATTCAATATTATTGGACATATCTTCCAATGTGTTGATTCATTCTTCCACATATATATTCCTTTTATTGAATCCATGTGTGAAAATTTGATCATGTTTGTTGATCAATGTGATTTACCCTTATTTACCCTAATTCAAACCATTACCTTTAATTTTATGTTCACATAGTTCTCCATATTAATTATCTATAAATCATCTTATGATATTTCTCCATTAATATAAATAATGAGATCTAGGTAATTTTATTTTTCCAATAAACCTTCCTTGATGCATCACCCAAACCTTTCTTCCTGGGGTCACCACTATTGGACATTTACATTCCCCATTAAAGATATAAACTCTTATTATGTTCCTTTTCATGATCCATGGGATCAAAATACATCCCTTTGGTCCTTTAGGTAGATCATTTTCCATCATCTTAGGCAACTGAAAGTAATCCTTTTTTCTTTATCTTTCATCCCCTTAACATCAATATAGTCCTCCACATAAGAGTTCCCCATCCACCCATTCTTCCTACTGAGAATGTGAATTACTCTACCTCACATCACCTCCAAACATTCAACTAAGAGTTTACTAGAGATATCATTTTCCTATTTGGACTCAGAGAAACCTTTGCTGGTAGTGGGGTTCTCCTCTAGTAAATATGTTTTTGTGACAAATTTTGATGGTAGTGTATCCCCCTCTTCATGAATCATACACTCAACCTATAGACCTCCGAAGTGGTTGCGAAGGTTGATAAATGAGGGAGACCTTATAGGGATCAAACTACTAGTTTCCTTCACACATCCCTCAATCGCCGACATGACCTTCAACTTATTTTCATGGACCATGAATCCCCATGTACCCCTCCCTGGGTAGCTAAACTCCTCTTTATTGTTATATCCATTTTTAATCTATGTTTCATCTTCAAAGGTTAAAGGATTTGAAACATTCATATTGTGTTTCAATGAAACTAATGCTCACGTCCCTTTAAGTTTCCATTATCAATAATTATTTCTCAGTATTTCTTTTAAAAGGATTTCCAAGAAAAAACTTGAAAATAATTTTTGAAAATTCACAAAAAACTACTAATTTTGATGAAAATATTATAATATCCATTTTTAAGATTTATATTCAATTTTACCATTTACATAAAATATATCTAGATTCTATAAAATTATTATTAATGAATTTACCACTAAATTATAATATAAAATTTTATTTTCGGGTGATTTAATTTTAGTATCAACCAATCTATATCTTAGTTTTTTTGAATATAATATTAATAAGAAATTTTATAAAACCAATTTTCTTTCAAAGGGTTCTTTATGATATGATGAATGATTGACCTAAAGTGGCACACAAATGTAAAAATTATTGAAAGGTGGGTCCTTTATTTCCCTCTAAATTATTGGTTAAAATTTTATATCTTTTGAGATATATATACACTGGTGAAATTAACTTCTCCCAAAACCATCGATTCTAGTTAGTGACTCGTAATGGTGATGTTCACATTACTTATGTTCGGGCTATAGTTCATTATTATTCTATTATTACATGAAATGATATATTTTATTATCAGAGGATTTTTATTATACCCCATGGATATTTTATATTAACTTGTGATCTTATTCCACGGATTATGTATTTAATTTTTAAATATACATTTATAAATTTCCATTCTACATGCTATTTTTAATTGTATAACTTATGAGATGTTTTGAATGAAGTTTAATGTGTATTAGTTATAGATAAATGTTCAGAAGTCTTGTAAAATAAGTTATATTTTTCTTATAATTATTAAAGGGACAAAACATTTTGGTTCTATATTTTTGAAAATAATTCTTAGATGTAAGGTTTATGTTATGGAAATGATATAACATATTGATAATTTTTTAGTTTATATCACATTTTATTAGAGATTATGTTTAATGTTTTTGTTTTTATAAACTTATTATAGAGTGTAGTTATATGGGGGATCACTTTTTATCAGAGATGTATTTAATTATTTTTCCGTATTATTTTAGTAATTTCTTAGTGTTAGGATGATAAAACCATTGTGATAACCATAGATATAATTCAATTTATAGGATAAAAACATGAATTTTTTTTATTGTTCTGATTGTGTGGTTTTCTAGAAAATAAATTATGTCTGTAGATACTACAAGATGATACAACATCTGGAATAGATATAAATAGAGGTAATAAGAATGAATTGGTTGGTTGAGTATTAACTTTATATTAAAATTCTTAATGAATAGGAGGAAAAAATTCATTCTTGGTTTGAAACGCTCAGGGATAGACCTTTGTTGATCATATTTTCACTATGATTTAATATAGAGGATTTATTATGTTGGGAAATTAGTTTATCCCAATCTAAAGAAAACATGGATTAAACTGATTATGATTTAGGTTTTACTAAAAAATGAACATATTTGCTTCAAATAAGGACAAATTAGAGGATGATTTTTTCATATTTTTTATGACAATTATCTTATAATGTGAATAATTCATGAATCATATTGACCCATTTTAATTCCATTAATTATTGAAGAAATGTGGGATAGAGATAATAGTGGGTTACATTTATGATGAAATGATTATACTATTGAGAAAAAATATTTGATAAGATTTGGAGTCATAAATCATTTGGTTATTCCTAATCATCTATAGTGAATTATGATTATAACATTGATCTTCATTGAGTTTCTGAAGACAACAAAGAAGCGAAGGATTAATCTAATAGAAACTGAAGTTATTATTACAATGAAGAAACGAATATCCAATTTTTTATATGTCAAAATTATTATTATAGGGACCAAGGATAATGTATGTACAGAATTGAAATATATTTTACTTTAGGTAATGGTATTTATGAAGAATCTATTCTCCAATGAAAAATAAAGAGTTTTATAGAGGAAAATAAATATCATCCTAACATACCACTAATAGATTAATTTTTTAAATGTGAGTAACTCAAGAACTATAAATTTCAATAACCATATATAATAACTAACAATGATGAAAGAATCATCAACTTCCAAGGAAAGGGGAATAAAAAATAAGGTATGTTTTCACTATTATCGAGGTGGATAATAAGAATAAGGTTATATGAAGTAAACAAATCCTCCAATCCATAATTTTTGTTGTCTTGTTAGAGTTTTATTATGAGAAATATAGTATATTTAGGTAGTTTTATATGAACAATAAATAACCGCAAAGAATATTTTATTATCAAAGAAAAATTATTATTTAATTACTATAATATCCTATGTCGAATTTAATGGTAATTTTAATTTTTAAAATTCTATTATCCATCCTTTATTTTAATTTAATGTGTTTATTATAAATCAACTAGTTCTCCATAAATATAGGGAAAATTAGTTATTAGAATATGGAAATAACATTTCAAGTCAATTTTTGACATTGTATCAATGAATGTATGATTATTGACACACTTAGATGAAAAATAATATAATATGGGTCTTGATACTGAAAGATAATAATGTCTTAGCCCAAATGGTTTGAGAAATTTGTTGTGGGATAATCATTTTTTGGAGGGGAACACATATTTCTTCAGTAAAAAATTATATTTTTAATCATTTTAATTTTAAGTTATCCATGACTATTTGATTTGTTAAGCGGTAATTACAATTATGACGAACAAATTTATTTATGGAGGGATAATTTAATGGCCTAGAATTTTAGAATTAATTTACATTTAAATTAATATTATTTTTAATAACAAGATCTACTCAGAACGTTTATGAAAAATGAAAACATTATATTTGAAAATAAAATTATTAAATGTTTCCTCTATAATATATGTATTAAATTAGCTTGTATAAATAAAAGTATCCATGCTATGAAAAATATATTGAAAAGTTAATTGATGACATCTTGGAGTATGAGTCTTTATAATGAGTCTCACTTGTTTTATCTTAGAAAGTGGGTGGATCACCAAGATTTCACTAAAAAAAGCCCAATTTAAATTCTAATAATTACAATATGATAGAAATCACATGTGATAGATTATTAATCATGTGGGAGTTTCGATGAGATCCATTCAAGTTGACTTCCTCCTAGGACTTCAAGTAGAGAAATTATTATTCTTAAAACTTAGATTATGATCTTGAGATGTTATATCTGTATAAATTAAGTTCATATAAATATTTTATTAGCAATATAAAAATTTATTTTTATATAAATGTATATTATTAGATTGAAATTTTGACTTTTAAAGACAAATATAGTTCATTTTAATATTAATTCATTAATTAAACTCAATAAATGTTGATAAATAGATAATAAGATCAGTTTATGATAAAAATTTATTTTACCAAAAATTATATATTTTTGTGATTTACATTATTAAACTAAATATTTTATTGGTAAAATATATTATTTATAAGAAATATATACTAACACCAAGTTAATTAATAATTGAAATGTAATAAGTATAATAACATTTGTCATTTTTTAAAATAATTTTCTTATGAAAATAATTCAGAATATTTTCTTATTTAAAAGTTGAATTCTCAATTTTTCGAAATGAAATCTGGCCAAAATAAAATTTTTCTTTTCAAAGAAAATATTTTTTTATGATGGTTGTTTTTTATTTTTCTTAAAATATTAATTTTACTATGAATTTAACTAGGTATATTTTTTATTTATACCATACTCTTTTTAACCTTTTCATTAACTAAGGATGAAATTAAACTATTATAAAACATTTTCCATTATCAATAATTTATTTGAGTGTTGAAATTATTTATTTTAAAATACTATGTTTAATTTATGAAACCCATATTCAATGTTTTGAAACATAAGAAATGTTTTATTCTAAAAAATCATTCCATCATTTTCTTCTAATTATGATTTCATAAGGTAGTATTATTTTATTGAATCATTTTATAAGAAAAATAATTCTTATTGGGTTAATTATAAAACACAAAATCTAATTAAAATCATAAACATTAATAATTTCATAATAGAAAAAATTTAGACTAAAAATAAAACATTTCTAAAAAAAATTTATTTCTACTAATTGCTATAATATTAATATTAATTTTTATACCCCTTAAATTATTTTCAAAAAAGGTTTACATATTTGAATTAATAATATCAAAATTAGTTAATATTGTAATTTTCATTTTTACACATAAAAATAACTTACCGAGGTTAAAATTTTAGTTACCACAGTTGAGGTAGATTATGGAAAAAAGTATTTAACCAAGTGAAAAGTTATAAAACATAAAAAAAAATTTGCCTAATTTATTTTATAATTTTATTTAATAAAATTTATATACTCCCTATTGGTTCTAATTTTGATTCCACTTTCTATGTGAATAATTTGTTCCTTTTATATTAAGAGTTTATATTTACTAAACATAAATTCAATTCAATTATTAAAAGGCTTTAGATGTTTCTTTAAAATCCATAATAAATTTTTTCCCTTTTAAATATGACATTTTATATATCTCATATATATCCCTCCTTGAAGTTTTTATTCCCCTTGATCATAGTGAAATCCCCAAATCCTCAATTTATAAATGGTACTCAAAGAGTATGTTCAAACACTTGATGTGAGTACTAATAATCCTCATACGTCTATTATTTTCAATATATATATATATATATATATTTAATATTACATTCCAATGTCTATAAAACTAATCAATATTTTTTATAATGGATGTTATTATGTGGGGGAAATAATAACTTCCACCTTTCCCATTTATAAAATGAAAACTATTTACATCCGTATTTGCAGACTACTCCTTATATAAAGAAACGTGTTTCGTTTTAGCTCACCATCATACATGAATAGTTAAGGAGTGTATTTATTGATTTATAATTATATTTATAATATTTATAATATTCTAAAAATACAAACCACTACCTAGATTTATATTATTTATAAATATGAAAACATCATTTATATGAACGTGTGGACTACTACCTCCATGAACTAACATATTTTATTTTAAATTTTTTTATTTTTTATATAATTATATTAAAATATTATTAATAAATATAGATAATATAAATTATATAAATATGATTCTAAAAAAAATAATTATTCCAAAAAAGTAACTTTCCTATACATACCCTTCCATCGATTATAGGAAGTTATTATCTGTGTCAGTTTAGCCACCTACATCATCAATGATATGAGTATCTACAGTGGGTTACTATATAAAGTTTACTATCCATAATATTATATATTATTGTGAAAATAATTTTTGATTTAGGGTTCCAGAATTGTTATATTAATATTCATCTTATAATTAATTCCATTGTTTTATTGTTAAAAAATATAGAAATAAACTGGTCCCCAATTCAATTTTCATGAACCAAAACAAAAAATCCCTTGAAATTAAATTTTAAAAATAATAATAATTTTAAAAAATATATTCTAGAACCCATAATAATTAAGGAATTTTCAAATTTTAGTAAATTAATGATTTTTGACTACATCATTAAACATGTCCATAAAAAATATAAAATTATTATCTCATAATAGAAAGAATAATTTATAATTTATTAATATATTTATTATCAATTATTAAATTGGTAGTATATAGAAATATATATATATGAACAATATTTATAAATAAATAGTTATGATACTTTTTTTTATATAATATGATATAGCATGTTCACTTAAGTTGGAATATGATGTAAGAGATTGCATTTAAATTTCCATTTGTTAGAGCGTGTTTTCATGTTATGCACCCAATCTTATTTTATATGGTTTACATTATACTCCATTTTATTTTATTATTATTTTAAATGTTTCTTTAATTGGATTGACAATCCTTTTTAATTAACTATTATTCTAATCCATATAGTCAAATTGTTACCAAATTCATAAGGGTGCTTCTTTACTCAATACATATTCATTGAGTTAAATTGTTTCCTCTTGAAAATTAATTTTATAGAATGATTAAATCATTAAATAAATAATATTCTATTCTATTTAATTAATCTTTAATGTAGATTTATATTTATATCACTTAAGCCTCATTTCAAATGTTTCTTACTTCATGAATTGGGATATTCATAAGGGCATCCCCATCTCAATTTATCTGCTTTGGTATATGATTTATATTCATACATAATTTTTCTTTTGTGTTGTACATATGTACCATGAATTAATAATGATTTAATTATTATTTATTACATGATATTTATAAATCAATTTCATACTACACCATTCTTGGGATTTCAATTCAAAAGATGACAATGATGTAAGGGGTATTTATTCACTCAACTTCTATTCTTAAGTCAGAATTATTTCACATTGACTATGGATTTACAATATAGTTTCTTTTATTTTATGAAGATTTTAGAATTCCATTATTGATTCTATTCTAGGTTATTATATTTGTATATTTATTACTTTATAATATTTAATGATTTTAAGAGTGAAATCCATCCTTTTGAAATGTGATCTTTTTTTTTGAAATACATATTCTCTCTTTATGGTAATATTCTACTATATTTTTTTGAAACCAAAATATGATTTGTTTTTTATGTTCATAAAGACTATATTTTTCTCCTTTTAAAAGAAATAATTATCACTCTTTTTAAAATTTATATTCATAATAAATATATTTTATATTATTGAAATGGTTTTCTTCCCTTCCTTAAAAATAAAATTTATCTTCCACTCTTCACTTGTTAATATTATATTTATTTATTTTCAAGGATTCATAATTATTATTTTCTAAAAATAATATTTGAAAATTTATTTTCAAGCACCTTTTTGAAAATTATTTTTCAAAATGTTTTATGAGTATTTGTTTTATAAAAATGCAAAAAAATAAATTTTTAATATTTAGTTTCCACTTTCTATTTTAAATACAAGAGAAATAACTCCTATAGAGTTATGTTTGTTGAATCACCTTGTAGAGTACCAAATGAAATATTATTTTTAGGTGATTTATTTTTTGGGTCAACCCCTATATCTATTTATTTTATTTTATACGATATCAATGTAAAAGGAATTATATACCATTTTCATTACATGGGTTCTTTGTAACATGATTAACACATGATTAGAGGTGGCACACATATTTATGGATGATTGATGGGTGGGGTCCAATATGGACCTTCATTGAATTAATTAAAATTATATATCTCATGAGATACGTATACCTAGGTGAAACTATGTTTCCCTTCAAATAGTGGTTTTTAGTGAAAGAACCAAAAAGGTGGTCTTCCTCATGTTTTTTGCTTATGACGTAGTTCCTTATTATTTTATGTTTTCATTGTAAGACCCATGTTCATGTATTATGATAATTATTATTCCAAATGAAACATTTATATTATTATACATTCTTATTTTATAGTAAAAGTTTATTTATTTGATGTTAAATTTTATTTTATCATGACTATGAACAATACATTTTTTTCATGTTATTTGTAATAATTTATTTCCCCATTCTCAAGTTTTATCAAATTTTTATGATCTATCACTTTATGGAATGTGGTTTTTTTTACTGAGCATTTGAGATCACAGCTTTCTTATTTTTCTATTACCCTAGTTATAAAGATGATTATAACTTATGGGATGTCTATAAGGGATTCAATAGTGGACTAGTTATTAATAAATGGTCACAAGTATTGTAAAATTATTTTTTATATCTATATAGTCCTTATAGAAATTAAACCTTTGTATTTAGGGTTTATGAAATAATTTTTCAGATGTAATGTTTATCTTTTTTAATTGATGTAAAATAAATACATAGTTGTTTTGAGTTATCTCATTTGGTTTAACATCCTATGTTGAAATTATATGATTTTATAAATAGGTTTGGGTGTAAATGTATGGGGTTCCTCTCTTGGTATATTAGTAAGTTTAGTTATCTTTTAGGATTTTATAAGTTATTTTTTATTATACGGACTAGATAACATTATTGAGAACCCATGGGATAAGTCTATGAGTACAAGAACATACTGATATTTTGAAAATCTAAGGATTGTATTGTTTTCCTAAAAAGGAAATTACTTTTTGGTTACTACAAGATGATACAAAATCTGGAACAACATTAAATATGGTTAACAAACCTAAAATTATATGTTTAGTAATAAAATTTTCTCCACCTTGTGCATGGAAAAGAGGCCCAATGAAATGCATGCTATAACACTCCCTAGGGATATTCTTTTGTTGATCAAGTTCTCTTTATGATCTATTGAAAAGGATTTTTTGTTCTATGAAATTATTTTAAGCCGATATAAAAAACCCAGAATGAATTTTGATTCATTTAGGATTAATTTAATTGAAACATTATGGTTATGAAGAGTAATAAATTGTGTGTTTGAGGTTTTCATGAGATTGTTTATGATAATTATCATTTGATTTAAATTTTTTATCACTCATATTAAATAATTCTGTTTTTTTTAATGACTGTATAAGGAATAAATAGAGATAACAATTTGTTCCACTTTTGATGAAATGATTGTCTCAATGAGAAAACTAGTGGGATAGTAACTAGAGTGATAAATCTTATGTTTATGCAAAATCAACTATCAAGAATTATGATTCACAACTTAAATGTAAATGATCTTATAAAAAAATAATGATAAGTGAAAAATATCATAGATTTTCATGTAATGAAAAGGGTGAATGAAATATGATTGAATTCCCAACATGTAAAAAAAATGGGAAGAGGTACTCATCAGACTATATCAATGGGAAGAGGCGCTCATGCTTTCCCAAAAGATTGTAGTTTGTTCTGGGAGGAAACTATGGGAAAAAATCATTGTATAAAATGTGGCACATCCCACTAGAATCCAAAAGCGGATGGAACACCATCCTGGGTGCCACAAAATGTAATTTTTCAATTTACATTGATACCAAGACTCCAAAATCATTTTATGTATGATGATATATCAATAAAAATGTGATGAAATAATACTGAGATAAAGAAGACTAATGAAGAGTTGGTTCACCCTATAGATGGATTTTCATGGCAGAGATTTGATGCTTGATATCTGAATTTTGCAGCCGACATGAAAAATGTGAGTCTGGGTCTTTCATGTGAAAGTATTAATCTGTTTGGGATGACTCTTACTTCTCACACCACATAGTCAGTTTTTATATAAATTTATTACCTTCCCCCCATGGTTGTGTATAAAAAATGTTTCACTTTCAGGAGTATACTCATATATATCCCTTCTCATCCCAGTAATAATATAGATGTACACATGCAACCTTTAATAAACCAACTGAATCTTCTTTGGGATATCGGTGTTCACACATATAATGCAAGTTCGAAAGGCACATTTCAGATGTTTGTTGCGCTTTTGTGGATGATCAATGATTTTATTTATTATGTAATTATGTATGGATGGAGCATGAGGGGGAAACTACCATGTCCTGTTTTTATGAAGAAGTCACGATCTAGAAGACTAAAACATTGCTTTAGTTTCTGTTTTATGGGATATTGACTATTCTTGCCAATGAACAATCTATATAGAAATAATCATCGAAGATATGAAATTACTATGGATACCGATGATCCACCTCAGCATATTTATAGAATTTTTGTGGTTAATTAAATTAAATATTTTAGTTTTTCATTTAGGAAGGGTCAAATGAAATCTAGAAAGAGAACGGATGTTTCCACTGAAACCTCTTACAATTGTAAGAAGAGAAGTATCTTCTTTGATTTTCCTTTTGGGTCAACCTATTTTTTATTCAATTACATAGACGTAATGAACATTGAAAAAAAAATATTTGAAATGTCTATTTTGATTTTTCTAAATGTTAAGGGAAGGAAAAAAGATTATTTACGGTCTCGGTGTGACTTGGTCGATTGCGGCATCATACCCGAAGTGTATCATATACATATCAATGAAAATAAATGGCTAGTTTAAAGTGATACTTATGAGATGACACATAAAAAAATCAATTAATGGAAGTAATAGAGACTATTAATGTTCTACATTGATATTAAAGCAACATATCTAAATGCTTTAACAGAAGAGAGTTGAAGCTAAAATATTTGAAGACTCAGGATTATCAGTCCTTCTGCATGAGTTGATTCCAATAGCAATCCATCAAATTTTGTCCAATAATGTAAGGGTAGTTATTATTTAGTTGTTCCATTTTATTAGTGATTTGTTTCCTATAAATTTTTTCAAGTTTTCATTCAAAAAATGTTGGCAAATTCCCCATTAATTTTTTGTGAGTTTTAGAAAATATTTCCATCATCGTTTTTTCAAATGCATGTTGCATATGACTGTCCATATTCCTACTAAAATACTTATCAGATGACCTATTTATTTTTATTGTATGTATCCAATAGAAATAAATATATACATATTAAAGTGTTATGTCTGAAATAGGAATCATCCTGAAGGTTCTATCATGAATGGTTACATGGATTAAAAATGTATGGATTTCTGCTCTATGTATTTGTCTGATCATTCTATGAAAATGAAGAGACCAATGATAATGGAAGATGAATAGTATGAGAAAACTTAACCTAGTTTTCTATCACTTCCTCAAACATGAGGAATTCCTACAACATATACATTGATGACATTAAGAGATTTTCCTTTTGGTATTAATACCATGTTTCGTGACTATAAATCAATTGTTATCAATGGGTACCGATTTATTATCACTAAACGAGAAAAGAACATGATAAAAAAACATGATGTTGTTATGGTTACTGCCACAGTAGACAATTATTCCAGTGCATTAGATAATAGATAGTGATTTGAAAATGTAGGTTATTATGGAGTCATTGAAAAAATAATAACATTGGATTATTATTCTCATGATCTTGTCAAGATGATAAAATTATAGTGGTTTGATTCGATGACAAGGCATGACACATTTATTGATGATTATGGATTTTGAGTAATTAATATGACTCACACTATTGTTGTGATGGACCATATGTATTGGCATCAATGGAGAAACATGTTTTTTTTTTGTCAAAGACCATCTTCAACCAGAATTTGGTGTCATTATTGAAGTAATTCAAAGAAATAGTGATGGTTATGATGTAATTGAAACCATCCCTATTTCCATTTGAAATGGTCCATTTATTACTTTTGATGACTCCAATAGCTCAATTTTTTGAGTTGACTGTGAACCTAAAGTTGTGGTGGGAAATATATAAAATCATCCATCCATGTTCTAAATTCTTATGGTTTAGCTCAACATGGTTTGTTAAGGTTAGTACTATTCAAAATTAATTTAATATTGATTAAAAATATGATATATCCAACTGGACCGTTATTTAAATTTTCAATGTTTATGGTTGCAATTTAGTTTAAATTACCTTTTCTAATTGGAAATTGAACTGTATTCAAACCTACAAAATCAACATTTCTAACGTGGTGACCATTTCAATGCATTGTTGACCATGTAAAAATTAGCCTAACTCTAAGACTTAACTTTAACATTTCACAAGATAATGAACATGATGGTTTGTATTCTTATTTAAAACATCTATAAAAACCTGCATCATCTACCTGGGATATTGAAATTAAATTTTTCTATAATTTTGACAAGTGTTTTACCTCTTATTAAAATGATGGTTCGTATTCTTAGTAAATAACTATCCTACAAAAAGTTAAATTTCATTATTACATCTTCTACGATTTATAAAATTCATTATATATCTATTCAAGCTCACCTAAAATAATGGATTATAAAATTATATAATAATCCCCCTATTCCCTCTCATTTTTTTTGTATTACACATTAGTTATCTTCTTATAATTACATCCATATTTGTATTAAAATGTAGGAAATGCAACCAAGTGAAGAGTGGTGACAGAAAAAGATAATGGGAAACAATCGTCGCATGGTTGAGAGGGTAATTCCACTGCTTATGCATGTAATGTTTATTTTATTCCAAATAAATATATATTAAAATAATACATAATGTCAAGTGATTACTTTTTATTTAAAAAATTTTGCAGCATCCACCTATTAGGTGAAATTTATTTGTTGAGAAGTCTTGTAGTGGTTCCAGTACTTAGGGTGTTCGTACGAGGGGGGCAGGTGGTTCAAGAACTAGGAAATCTGGTCAGCAAACCCAATTAGACCCTGTCCTTCCCAATGAAATAACATATGTCCCACATTCAGATCCTAGTGTGTCTTTAGGTACACATGAGATATTTTTGCCTCCCATGTTTTCACCGCCATTTACATACGAGTCTCCTCACCTGTCTTTACCATATATGATGATGATTCCTACTCCCCATCTAGCATTCATCCATCTATATGCGCAGTCTTCTTTTCTCCTACTTCCATCTCTCTGAGATTATATATTCCATCTTCGACTCCTGATATGCCTGATTTTGTCCATGTAGAGCATACATTCAGACCCACTCCACCTGCACAGGGTGTTCATTCAGTTTTTTGTGGATCCAACAGCACCCATCGATTAAACATCCATATGTATATTTATAGAACACTAAAAAATTTATATAGAATTATTTATTTTCATTATAACATGAAATGATAAAATATTTGTTTTTCTTTCATAATAGAAACATATAATTATAGGATGTGGGGGTGGGGGTGTACACACATGCGTACAGTGTGGAGCTGTCGCATGTGGTTGATGGTGGACTAAAATGAAGACAATCAAATTATTTAAAAATAGGGCTGAAATGTCAGAGTTTTTTTGGAGACGCTTGTGAAATAATCTAACATCAATCCTATCAGCCCACTCTCATAGAGACGGTTTCTAAATGAGGTTAAGGATAATTCTTGGGAAGAGATATGGGTAAACAAATCTATTGTATATAATTAAATATTTTTTTTTATTTTTATGAATTAATATTTTGGTCTCAACTTCTGATTAATTTCCGCGATGGTGATGGTGCACAGCCTGTACGTATAAATAAATTTGGTGAGATTTGGTGAGCTTATAGGAATGATTTATATATTGGCTGACATCCTGTAGTAGGCACATAGTTATAGGCGGTCCCTTTCACTGATGATTGTCTGATAGAATAGTGTCAAAAGATGATTATTTATTGGAAGACTACCCGGTTTAATGTATTAATCACATTTGAGTTATTTAAATGAATAAATTCATGTATTTCATTAATACTATATTTTGTATTATTTAATTTTATTTAGGAATTATCCAGAGGAAATAAAAGAATTTATGCTATAAAATACCTCCACATATCGGGAAACACTATGATGTCAGATCATGAGAGGAAGCAGTTATGAAAGTTGACTATAATTTTTCTTTACAATATGTAAATTCTATTGTTTCCTCCATAATTTATTTGATTGATATATTTGTTACATAATTTTTTAATGAAATTAAATTTTGGTAACCTATTTTTTAATTATGGTTTCCTATATTCAATGTTAGTGTAGAAGAAAAAATTGAATATTGAAGGATGGGTGTGTCGAGGAAAACTATTTTGATCTAGTCGATGAAAGAAAGATGGATGTGTGGTTAATGAAATCACACAGTAGTAGATTATAAGTTTTATTTTGTGGATTTAAAATTCTAATATCTATTCTGTAACTTAATAATATATTAATATTTTTAACCGACTACTTTAGAGGTCCTTGATGCCCAAAAAGCAGAAATATTTTGTCCAAACGATCACTTACATGAGGTGTTCAGAGATGAATATCCTAGAAGAGTATGCTGCTGACCTGGGAAGAGTACAGTCCCGACATGGTATTGTCCCTCCTCAGGTATTAGTTTTAGTGCCACCAAGTTCCAGGGGCAGAAGCTGCACAAGCTAGAAAAAGGTCCATAGAGATGGCATAACAGTTTGATAGGGAAGAGAATGCATTATGAAACTGATGGATGTTTTACATCAACAATTCCACAAGGGAATAATAGAGCTTGTGATGAATATATGTCACTAATGTGTTCTATATATGGTGAAATTCGTGTAATTTCTATGGGTGGTAAAGATGATGGCGAGGAGGAGTCGGAGGCGTAGGGGAGGAGGCTAAAGAGGGGGCTGAGGCCGAGGAGGAGGGAGAGGAGGATTCCGAGGTAGAGGATGAGGGAGAGGAGGAGGCTGAGGAAAAGTATGAGGGCATGGAGGAGGGCGTTTAGGAGGGTATGGAGGATGATGGTGATGAAGATGACAATGGGGGGTGATGCAGATGATGAAAGTGATTTTAGTGATGGTGATGTGGGACAGATTGATCTGGTATATTTTTTACTAATATTACTGACATTTGATGTTTGATGATTTGTTGTCCCAAAATATATGTGTGATTAAGTAGGTAAAATTATCTTTATTTCTTTGTCTATAAATAATAAAACCTGACATGATGATTTTCTGTGACTAATTCACCCCTCCTCTGGACACCCGCCACTCCCCTAGACACCCCACCACCTTGGATATACCCCCACACCTCATGGACAAACCCCAAACCCTAGACACCCCACCCCATTTACACCCCTACCCCCTTGGACAACCAACCTAACCCCAATTGACAGCCATCCCCCTAGACACCCCCATCCCCTGGACACCCCTACCCATGTGGACAACCCTCCCCACCAACCCCTTTGTACAGCCCCCAACCCACTGGACAGCCCCACCCTGCTAGACACCACCCAACCCCCTGGACACCCCAACCCCCTGGATAGACCAAAACCCCCTAGACACCCACACCCCCCGGACATCCCCCACCCCCTGGACACCCCCACCATAGATAGCCACACCCTTGGAAACCACCCACATCCTGAACACCCCCAAGCCCCTTAGATAGCCACCAACACCTTGGACAACCCCCAACCCCTTGGACACCCCCTACACCCTTGGTCACCCCCTTGACACCACCCCACCATCGGACACCCCCCAACCCCATGGACACCCACACCACATGGACTAACCCCACCCATTGGATAGCCACCCGAGTCCCTGGACACCCACACCCCCTGGACACCGCCACCCCCTTGGATAGCCTCCAACCCCCCGAATACCATCCCACCTTCCGGGCACCCCCTACAACCTTGGACACCCCCATCCTCTGGAATCCCCCCCCTGAACACCACCCCACCACCTGGACACCCCCCAGACACCCCCACCCCTAGGGACAACCACCCACACCCCTAGACACCCCCAACACCCTAGACACTGCCTACCCCTGGAATAGCCCCAAACCCCCAAGTCGGCCTCCACACCCTGAACACCACCCCAGCCGCTGGACAGCCCGCACCCCTGGACACCCCCATCCCCCCAATCACCCCACCCCCTAGACACCCCTAACCCCTTGGACAGCCCCCATCCCCCTATACACCCCCTAGTCACCCCCACCCATAGACAACCCTAGCCCATGGACAGCCCCCACCCCGAGAAAGCCCCCCCACCCCACCCCAAACCCTAGACACCCCCACCCACGGGACAACCCTTACCCCCTTGGACATCTCCCAACATTGTGGACATCCCTCACCGCTTGTAAACAACCCATCCCTAGACACCCCCAACACCTTTGGACATCCCCAACCCCCTGGATAGCCCTCGCCCCCCTTGGACACCACCCCACCACCTGAACCCTCCACCCCCTAGGAACCCATAACCCCCATGGATATCACCACCAACCCCCTAGATAGCCCCCACCCCTTGGACAACCCACCACCTTGACAACCCCTAACCACCTGGATTGATGATTTTACATTATTGGATATATGTGTGACTGATTCACCCCTCCCCTGGACACCCCCACCCCATGGACAACCCCCACCCCGAGACATCCCCCACTCCCTAGAAACCCCCACCCCTAGACACCCACCCCCTTAGAGAGCACCCCCAACCCCTTGGGAACCCCACCACCATGGACAGCCCCCCCCCCCACTCCCTGGACACCCCTCTTTGAACACCCTCTTTATTCCACTCCTACCTAAAAAATGGGTGAGTCTAAACCTAAAATGAATATTCTTCCCATGGTAAAATAACTATTTATGTGCACAATGTAGAGTGAGTGACTCTAAGTGTCATGGGGAAATACTTATACCCCCACCCACTTTGATGAAATTTTCATGTGTTTTGTTTATGGAGATGATTGTTTTCAGAGTGTTCTGGTTTTGAGTGTTGTATTTTGTTGGGATTATTGGTGTTATTCTCAATTATATATAGTGTACCAAAATTTCATAGGTTTTATTCTCATTTTTTACTATTTTGTTCATATTTGTCTTCATTGGTGTTATTTTTAATTATGTATATAGTATTGCAACTATATGTAATTTCACAAGTCATTATGTATTGGTTTGTTATTGGAGGTAAGTAATTCTGATTTATGAATAGGTTTGTTAATTATATGTTTTTATAGAGTTAATTTTGAATTATGAAATTGTAGGGGAGGATGGTAGTGATTCTAGAGCTACAACAAATCTATTCCAATAGTTTTAAAATTTTTGGTAATGATGTGAATATCCAATATATACCAGCGGTTTTATCAAATTATTTGTAAAAGTCTATACCAACAGTTTACAAACCGTTGGTATAGACTTGTTAAATAAATTTTTTCCAACAATATCTCTAAACCATTGGTACTAGTATTTAACAACAGTACATAAAACCATTATTATATATATAAACTGTTTTTTTTGTGATGGTGTAAAATCGTTGCTGTAATGTTATACCAACGGTTATAGAAAACGGTTGGTATAATGTGCTGTAAGATGACATATACCAATGGTGTATAAATAACCATTGGGATATTTCTATTCCCATGGCTTAATTTCCTATTGTTTTTAAAACCATTGGTTTATATTATACCAATGATTATCCAACCTATATAAATGATTTGAAATGCTTGGTATATCATCAATTTTCAGTAGTGAGACGACAAACCATACATATGTATGAGTAATATTTCCATTTTTCATTGATCATTATAAAAATAAGTTAATTATTATTTTAAATTTACAAAATGATAATAATATTAATAAAATCATAATAAGAATTTTAATATACTTAAATATGTCACACAATTGAGGTGGTGAATAAACACGAATCGCATCGCTTCATGGATATGGTAGTTTCAGGTACAGACGAATGGCGTTATCACTTTTATAAGCATGGATGGTAGAAACATAATTGAAATATTATTATATTACAATGATAAATATTTAACTAATATCATATAAAAGTATTGATTCCATCCTTATAACATTTTTGGATATATGGTAATGAAAAACGAACTATTTTGGTTCGCGAGGTAGTAGTCCACCATACACATGAATGAAATGTTCATTTCCAATTGGATTTAATTGGAGATTATTTTCGGTGATTATTTTAACATAATAAAATACTTTTATATTTAGGATAATATATTTATTAGTTCATCTTATAGGAATAAGATTTAAAGGAAGTGCAAAAAAATAAAAAAAATAAAACACTTAAAAACGATGTATCTTTTTCAGTTGATCACCTTTGAAGAACATATTAACACCTCTATGGAGGGGTTTATGTCTAAAAGAAGGCATCAATAATGTGTGGAGGGATTATAAGAATATTTTTGGGTAGATATTTACTAATAAAATAGGCTTTAGAAGTGTGATTATTCGAGAAGAGTGTGTACTTTTGCATATGTGAAGGGAGGGGCACCCTTGGAAACTCTTAAATATTAAATTAATATAAATTAAATTTTGGTACAAAATAGCCTCAAAATATTTTTTTCTTCAACGATAAAATTATTTGGGTCTAATAATAATCATCCAATTAAAATTATACAAATTTTGAATATTTCTTAATTCATAAATATTATGTTTAACCCTTATTTTTCCCTTTTTGTTCATAGCGTGATATTATGTTTTTTACTATTCATGGGTTATTGTAAAATCCACAACATTTCCAAAGAACCCCAAAATTTCCATTTATGAAATATGTAGACTGATACTAATTTTTTGGCTGAATATTATATTTCTATGAATTCACTATCATTAATTAAATATTTTATATTTTAGAATAGTAATAGTGTAAAATTTGACACTATTTATTGGTTGACGTTTAAAGAATTTCATTACAAGAAGATAATTTTGAACCATCTATATTAAATCATTAAAAAAAGATCAAAATTATACAAAAAAAGTAGTGGATGACATAAAGTTTCTCAAATAATATTTATTTTAATATTTATAATATCATTTATTCGATTATTCAAATAATGAAGAAATTATTACATCATCTTTGTGTCACCATTAAATTTAATGATTTATTTCCTAAAAATTATAATTAAATTAAAATTATATAGGTGATATTTTAATCTTTTTAAATATAATTTATAGTCAATGAAATCATTTTTATAGACCCATATTGATATTTTTTTAATTATGAGAGACATGATTATGAAATCTTGGTATTTATTTTAATGAAAAGGTTTATAAGTATCATAATCATTCCAAGTGGCTTCAAGTGGACCTAAAATCGACCCAAGTATGCTCATGGTTGGGATATAGTCATTAAATTAAATTATCTCAAATGTTATTGTAGTTTTATATTATTATAATATTATTTCTACATTTAACAACCCAATTTACTTTTAACAATAGTAATTAAATTAATTACTATATTTACTGTTCATAATGCCCAAAAAATAAAAAAGACCTATTTATATAATTTGGAAATTATGATTCAAAATATTTAATCAATTCTTCCAAATTAAAATCATATGATTTTTAGTAATTAATTTAAAATTAATCCCTATCATCAAAATGAAAAAAACAGGTTCTTTTAAAGTAAAACGCATTAAAAGATTGACATGCATTAATATCTAATTTCAAAGTGAAATTACTTCCAAAGAACAAAATAGGATTAAATAATAAAAAATTTATTTAATTATACTTTAAAACCATTTAAAAGTATAGTCTTTCTAAATAATTAATATAGATAAAGAGAATTTTTTGAATTAAAATGATGTATTTTTTCACTATTCTTTAAAAAATGAATTTTATCAAAAAAATAAAAAAAATTCAAAAAAAGTTAATTTTTATTTTAAAAATATAAATAAGAAGTTTATTTTCTCAAATAATAATTATGAAGGTGACAAATAATAGATTTGAAAAGGGTTCTCCGTTAAAAGAGAGAAAATACCATTTAAAAATATTAGAGTATTTTATGCTAAAAATTGGATTTATTCTCATTTTTAGCCTGTAAAATTTATTATAATAAAGTAATAAAACGTAATAAACATGTATTGACATAATATAATTAGTTCTGTTCATTTTTTCTGATACAATGACCATAAGATAAATATAATTTAAAATAATAATATAAATAATGTATTATTTTTTTCTATTTATTAATCTTGTGTTCAATAAAAGATTTCAGAGAAATACATTATTGCGTATCGAGTATGCCATAAGGAATATCATTCATGTTAACATGAAATTAATTTATAATTCATTAATATTAATAAATATGAAAAAGTATTAATTTATAATTACATTGGATGTTACATCCTTCCCCTATTTTGGTAATTGCATCCTCACACTTGTAAATTGGGGCATCGTAACTACGATTTCACTTTTAATAATTACTTCATTGAAATGCCACATTAGAAAAAGTGACAAAAAATCTTATACTTTAAAATAAAAAAAAAGTAAAAAAGTTCACCCGAGATAACAGATACAAGGATTCCATTTAGGAAAACAGGGATATGAGAGAAAAACAAACCATCATTTTCTGATGGATAGTGATAAAAAACATGATCAGGAGAATCATAAGAATAAAAAAACAACAAAATTATATGTGGTTAAATGGCCTTTCATTTACTGGTATAAAAAACAAACATATAATGTTTTTTTATGATCCTTTTCATAGATATGAAAAATAATTTTACTACTTATAATAAGAACAGAAAGAAATATACTTACATGATAAGAAGATTTTCATCTTTTAGTCAAATTCCTACACAATGTATTATTTTTCCCCAAATGATAATTATTTAAGATTAATTTTTTTCATCTCTTGAATCACTAGAATAAACATATATATAATCACATTATCCAAAAATGATTAACTCTCTATTCATCATGTCTTGATCCATTTACCAAAACCAAATAGTTTGGATAAAAATAATATAATTACCTAAATATAATAATTTTTAAAAGAAGAATGACTCATTTTAATCTACAGAATTCAAAATTAAGACCCTAATTCCAACAAATACATTGATCAAATAACATTACTTAATATTCCTCAATTAATACAAACAATGATTAAAACCCATAATTCAGAAGGATTTGATCACATAGTCTTCTAGGAAAATGTTTAACATCAATGTAAAAATAACATCAAGTACTATTGAAGTTTCATAACAAATATTAATCACCCAAATAACATATTCTCCAAGTTAGTTTACCTTTTACATAAATTACTTGAATCAGCCTAACTCCAAAATAAAAACATCGATTCTATAAAAACATTTTTCAACAATTACCCCTCAAATAAAATCCCATAGAATTATATATTCCTAAGGATGATAGAGTTCCCAAAACAATTAACGTCTTCCAAAATAACATTTATCATACAATCTCCAAATCAAATTCCAATACCAATGATATCCTTTTGATAAAATATTGGTTCCAAAAATCAATTTATTATTATTACATTAAACAGTTTAACTAAAAAATGAAGTCATACATACCAGGTACATCATGTTGGACAGTGGTGGGTGATGTACCCTTATCACACATTGTTTTTGGGTTCGATCCTTGTAGTCTTTCCATAAACGATAGGTTGTCTCCCATCCTGCAGGTTTCCCTTTTCTCCAAAACTATATCATTCATTCCAAATACTCCAAATATGAGATAAAATCCTCAAAATAACAAAAAAAAGTTTTTAACACTTAAGTTTATCTTATACCTATCATTTTCATTCCAACTCATAACAACCTCAACATCATAATTCATGTATTCATATATATATTAACATATTTTTTCACTTCCAATGATTTAATTAGACTATTCACGAAATAAATAAAATCATACCTTGATCATGGAATCCACCTAGATTCATCGTATCATAGTTCACATAGATCGATGTTCTATGCATTATAATAATGGTTGAGAGATTATTCAAAGTCACTTGATTCATTTTTCAAAATATACAATGCTAAACTTTGGTCGTATGGGTGTTAATAGAAAAATAGTTTTTGAAAATAATCATGTTTGACAAATAATTTTAAAACATATTATAAAACATTATTTTTATAAACCATTCGGACTGAGTTTGAGTTGAAACATTCAATCAATGGTCATTTTAAAATACTATAAGTATGTCTTGAAAGAATATATTTTAAAAGAAAAAATAAAAAGGTAGTGAAAGGGTCTCCTACTTCAGTATCTCTTTGAAAATCCTAATATTCTTTATAATGTTAGGATAAGGTAAAATATCTATAAATTCCTTGATAATATTTACCTTTTATGTAAATATGATAATATTGAGAAATTAATATTTTATATAAAAAACACATGACCCATTATGGTATCAAGGTATTGTTTAGGTGTTTGATATCTCAATAAAATACTTGAAGTTGAGTTGTATGTTAGAAAATGTATCAGAATCTTTTAGACATGTCTTTTGAAACAATTGTTACAGTCAATTCATCAGGAAGAAATTGGAATGTTTTTTTAGATCATCATCATTTCATTTTTAACTATATTTCCTTGATCTAATAAAGTAATATAATATGTATTTAACAAAATTAATAGATATAGAATGTTACCATATGTTTAACCATAACTCATAATCTCTAAATTTGTCTAAACCAACCTCAGATACCGACTATAAGGCCCCATCCTAAAAAATTACATAATCTTGAGATAAGTAAAACAATTTGTCCAAATTTCACATTGTACATCATTTAATGTTTAGAGATATAGTGAAATAGTACATAAATCATACATAACAAAATCATATAAATACAAAGTGGACACTTCCAATTATATCAATTTCTTCCATAAAATAGAAACTTATAAAATGAACTGTGGCTTTTTTAGGATTAATCATCATAACATTCCCCGAATCCCATCCTTGGCTATATTATCTCATAAATCATATGAAAAAAGATTTCAAAAAAATTGGATGATCATAAAATTTTAAGTAAGTGAAATAAGGTTAT
The DNA here is from genome assembly GCA_963277665.1 of Viscum album. NCBI lineage: Eukaryota > Viridiplantae > Streptophyta > Magnoliopsida > Santalales > Viscaceae > Viscum > Viscum album. The sequence continues at coordinate 1,890,093,264 of OY728122.1, read as the reverse complement.
AACATAAAACATTAGTTCATTAATACATATAATCCCATGAAATCATACATTTCACCCATAAAACATAAGCTCTTTAACATACCTCATGAGTTCATAATATTCATGAAATACTTCATAGAAATCATAAATCATAAATATAACTTGTGGAATCCATATCATACTCACATTTTAGCCTTTAAAACAGCATAGGGTGTAACCTTCAATGGTTCATTTGGAATAGAAATCCTAGTATGTTCCCTAAATATCATAATAGAAACCTTATCAGTTATCTTTGTATCATCATCCAGTGCATTAGAGATCTATTATGGGATCAACCACCCACGTTTTATCATTGAACCACCCATATACATAAGTAATTCCAAAGAATCAAATCATAATAAAAACACATTAATTAGCATAAGGGAAAAATAGTATTTCCATATTATAATCACAAGATATCATTTAAATATATTGACATAATAAATTCCTTCTCAAAACAGTTTTCAATACCCAAATACATTAATATGAAATATGGTATTTATTTTCTTTTTAAAAATATTACGGTTTATAGAGGAAGCCAAATATCAAATAATGATCACGGTGGGGGAAAAGTTGTTGAGATCTTGTACTTTAAAAATGCATTCCATTTCTCATTGAGTAAAACACTTCGTTGAAAAAATAATTTTCAAAAAAATTTCATGAAATTAAAATAAAAATTACTTTATTATACACAATATAAAATAATGTGGGTTATATTATAAAAATATGCCTCAATAGAAGTAGATTGAGAAAAAACCCTATATGATGAGTCCGACTCCTCACATAAAATATTTATATTCTGAAATAATTAATATATATTAATTTATACATTCTTGAGAATATTTTTTATGTTTATTATTTCTTTTATATAACTTATTACAATGTTATATAAATTATATAATTATTTAAGTTCATATCAAATGTTTTGTCGATATTTGGTACTTGAGTCGAAAATGGAAAAGGTATTGAGGTTAGTAGTCCATGTTGTCATAATTCCATAATATATTGGAAGAAATTCAGGGCATAATAATCACTTTTATAAATCAATTATACTTTTTAAATAAAAACATTAATTTACGGAATGAAAAATGGACAATTTTATAACCATAGAGATGGTAGGCCATACGTACTATGAGTTATGTTTCCATTTTTAAATGATCATTTTGTAAATAAGGTGATTTTTATTTTACCTTTACATAGTTATAATAATATTATTAATATCATAATAATAATTTAAAAATACTTATATATATCATACAAGTGTTGTGGTGAATAAAAACCATTCACATCGCTTTGTGGAGGTGACAATTCACCTGTACGCACAAAAATAGTAATCGTTTTTATGTGAATAGAATGTAAGAAAATAATTGAAATATTATTAATTAAAAATGATAAATGTTTCTTTAATACCATATATAAAAATTTACTCCATTATCATAACCATTCTTGATATACTGTAATGAAAAACTAACTATATCAGTTCGTGAAGCGGTAGTCCGCCGTACACATGAACGAAATGTTCATTTCCCATTTTATGAAATTAAAGATGAATTTACGTGATATTATAAACATAATAAAATAAAATTATATTGAGGATACTGGAGTTTTTATTTCATTTTATAAGAATATGATTTATAAGATGTTGAAGAAGAAATAAAATAGAAACAATTAAAAAACATCACCTCTTTCTCAATTCATCACCTTTAAAGAACACCTTAACACCTATAAGAAATATTTTACGACTAAAATAAGTCCTTAAAATTTTTTTAAGGGATAATATGAATACCTTTGAGTATATATTGTCCAACAAACACTTCTTTGGAAGTGTGAGTAATTGAGAAGAGTGGGTACTTTTTTATAGGAGATGGTGGGGCACTTTGATAACACAAAAAATATTAAATTATTATAAATTAAATTTTGGTTCCAAATAGTCCAAAATAATTTATTTATAAGATAATACGGTGTTGGGTTGAATCCATGTCATGAAATTAAAATTATATTTTTTTTAAATATTTTATATTTCTTATATTTCTTTTTAACCCTTATTTTAATCTTTTTAATATTACCGTGATATTATGTTATTTAAACTTTGTGGGGTAATGTAATTTATAGAACATGTAAAAAGACCCAAAAAGTACCATTTATGAAATATTCATAATTATCATAACCATTTTACAAAACTATATATTTTTAACAATTTAACATCATTTAAAAAAATAAATTTTATAATGTAAATAGTGTTAATTTTGACACAATTTATTAGTTGACTTTTATGAAAATATCATAACATGAAGATGAGTCCGAACCAAATACATTAAAACATAAAAAACATTTAAAAATTATCCATAAAGATCTTGGATACAATAAATTATGTCTGATAATATTTGTTGTAATATTTATAATATAATTTATTTGATTCATTCATTAATTAAGAAATTACTACATCATCTATGTGTCCCCATTTACTTTAATTTTTTATTTACTAAAAATTATAAATAAATTACTAGTATGTGGGTAACATTTATATATTTATAATTAATATTTATAGTAAAATAGAACACTTTTATAGCACTATATTGATATTTTTTTATTTATGAGCTACATGATTATGACATCTTAGTCATTATATAAAATAAAATGTTTATAAGTTTCATTATCACATCCAAGTGGCTCTAGGTGGTCCTAAAATCAGCTAAGGTATGATCTTGACTTGGATACACTTCGAAAATTAGTGTAGGACAAGTGGTAGGGTTATTTTACATTATTATAATATCATTTTTACCTTTAATTACCCGATTTACCTTTAACTGTGATAATTAAAATAGTTACTAATATTACTATTCACAATGTCCAAAAAATAAAAATAACCTATTAAAATAATTTTTACCCTATAATTCTAAATATGGAATTCATATTTGAAACTTCAAAAAAAATAAATTATGGTAATTAATTTAAAATTATTCCCCACTGTCAAAATGATAAAACATGGTTATTAAGTAAAATCCATCAAAAGGTTGACATGCGTTCATATTTAATTTCAAAGGGAAATTAAATCCAAAGAAAAAAATATTAAATTATAAAAACATTCTTTAATTATTCTTTAAAACAAATTAAAATTATAATATACCTACAATATTAAATTAGACGATAAGGTAGTTTTGAATTAAAATACAGTAATTTTCACCATTCAGTAAAAAATGAAATTTGTCAAACAAATACAAAAAATTAAACCAATGTAAATTTTGATGTTCCTATTTTAAGGAAGAAGTTTATTTTAAAAAAATATAACACATAAAATTCAAAATAATATATTTAAAAAGGGTTCACCATCAAAGAGTGCTAAAACTACCTTTTATAAATATTAGAGAATTTTATGCTTAAAATTGAATTTATATTTCTTTTAATCCATTAATTTTTTTTTAAGAAACTAAAAATATTGAATAAAAATCTGCAAAAATATTATAGTTAGTTCTTTTCATTCCTCCCGATAAAATTACTAAGCGATAACTACCATTTAAAAATAATAATATTAACAATGCATTATTTTTCTGTATATCTTCACCTTGTGTGAAAAATAATATTTAAGAGAAACCCATTGATTCCTATCAAGTGGTCTATTAGATCTATAATCCCCATTAAGGTACATTATTATGTAATTCATAAATTTTAAAAAATATTAAAAAGCATTATTTTATAATTACCTGGGATGTTACATAAATACTGGTACCGTTATAGGAGAAAATAATGATTGTTTTGTGGTCCTAAAATATTAATATTAATATTTAACTTATAATTAACACCACCCTTTAATCATTGAAAAATTATCGAAACAAGAATTTCACTGATTTGATTTACACAAACCCAAAAAAACCTCATGCAATTAAATTGAATCCTTAAAAATTTTTATAAAACACATATTTTAATATATTTAATAATATAAGAATGATGAACATTTTTGATTGAATGATGATCACCATTGACATTTCAAGTGAGCACAAAATAATAAAATAACGAATAACCAATTTTAAATATATGATATAATTAACTAATATATTAGTAATAAATGATTAAAAATGATTTATATAAAATGAAATATAAATTAATAAGGTTAAAAAAATTATTATCATTGTTATGTTTTTATAAATTCCGTTAGATCATGTTCGAATAAGAATGAATACAAGGGAAGGGTTTCCATCTCAATTTCCATTCATTGAGGAATGCCTTCATATTATTCCCAAAATGTTTCTTTATGTGGTTTATATACTATCCCATTTTATATTATTATTATTTATTTTTCTTTAATTTCATTTACAAGCCATTTTAATTATTCCATTCTACCAATCCTTTTGACTCAATTGTTTCAGAATTTGTATGTTTGTTTCGTCATTCATTACCTTTTCATTGAGATATAATGATACTACTTTAACATAATTTTTCTATTTTGGGTAAATTATTTCCAAACATATTATTATCTTTTATTTAAAATTTTTATGGTGATTAAAAATTATATCACATAAAAAATCATTCCATAGTTTGGTATTACATGAATTATGACGTCATTAAGGGTTTCCCCATCCAAATTTTTCTTCTTCATGATATGCTACATATTAACCAATTTATGTATTTATTATGTCAAAACTATAGATAGATTTATTTAGATAAAATTATAATTCAATTCAAGGGGTTTAAAAACCATTTCTAGGCTTACCATTCATGGTTTTTTATAAGAAATATGTCAATGTTGTAAAAGGGATTTTTTGACTCAACTTCTCCTCCTAAGTCATAATTTTTCCTCTTTAATTGAGGATTTAAATATTTGTTTCTTCTATAGTATCATGATATTATAGTGAATTTCCTACTTATTTTTTGTGTAATTACATCAATGGATTTATTCCTTATTAATATTTAATGATGTTATAAATAATATACATCCTTTATAAATGAACTATTTTTATCTATATCTGTATTCACCTTTTTTAATGACATCCTTGCTTATTTTTAAATCAATGTATGTTATATTTTTGGTGATATTAAAATATATTTTTTATCCCTTCCAAAATGAAGATTTATCACCATTTTTATGATACAGGGTTTCAAAAATTGTATTTTAAAATATTGAGAAGGTTTTATTCCCCTTCCTGAATGCAATTTTTTTAACCACACTATATTTACTAACATTAGATATATTTATTTTCAATGTTTCATTATTTGGAATTCATTGTAAATAATGTTTGAAAGTGTTTTTTCAAGAACATTATTTATTTTTTTGACAATTTACTCATAATTATTACTTATTATGAAAATGTTATGGCATTCCAAGTGTTGGTATCAATTTTCCTATCTATCTCCAAAATATCAAGGTCATATGGAGTTATGTTTCACCAATCACCCCTGAATTACCTCATAAAATGTTTATTTTTTTGTGTTTTGATTTTGGTATCAGTTAATCAATATCTTTATATTGTTTTATATAATACTAATTTGAATAAATATTATGCTCATTTTCATTCCATGGGTTATTTATGATATGATTAATGATTTATTTCATGTGGAAAAAATATGTATCGATGACTGATGAGTGTGGTCCAATATCACCCATTAACTCATGTTAAAATAAATTATTTAACTCGTGAGGTATATATATGTTAGGGATATTATGATTTCCAACCAACTATATGTTTGAGTTAGTAAGTCACAAAGGTAATGTTCTCTATACATATGTTTATAGAATATTTCTTTTTAATGTTTGGAATCCCTGATAGGACTCATGTTCATTTAATATTCTTATTATTATGCTCCAAGAATCATTTATATTACCTCACACTCTTATCCATGGTGGCACTTGCCCAGTTGATAGGGATTACACACCCTGAGTTCAACTGTGGTTTCACATTTGGTTTACTTACTTTTGTTGTGTTCCAGCAAGGCTGAGCACATTGTTGTTGCATACACTTTTAGAAGCACAGTGATAGGTTGCTTGTCGGGGTGCCCTACTGAGATTATTTCAAACCCCTGAACATGCACCTCCGTGTATGTGTAGACCTTATGTCTTCTTTTTAGGTTGAGAATGAGTTTCATGGTGGATAGGGCTGAGGCCCAGTGTTACATGATTGAGAAGAGCTGCTCGAGTGGTTCTACTGATCGAGCTACTGCAGTTCGATATTGTCTGGAGATCGGGAACGTGGATTGGCTCGGAGTTAGTAGTAGAGCCATGTACTTTTACTTTCAGTTTCTTTATACTTGTATCTATATGGTCAGAATAGTGGGTGACCAGTGTTGTATTGTATTGCATAGCTGTTCGAGATTTTACAACATTTTACTATTACAGCTTGTTCTATTTCAGTTGTTTACTGCTTCCTCCCTCTGTTTAATTTCCTTTTGTATGATACTTAGTTATTTCCGCAGTTTTCTTACTCTGGTATGAGGGCATAGTCTCCCCACTATCACACCCTAGTCCATCGCTGCTAGTCGGCTGCCTCTGGCGTACGAGGAGGCACACATGAGGCGTTGTGGCGAACCGGCTCGGAGCACCAGTTTAGTGGCTTCCGGGTTGGGTCGTTACATAGTGGTATCAGAAGATTTTTCTTTCCTGGTTATTACTATATGGGATAGGGTATACATGAGTATTAGGAATGTTTCGGAACCATTGATGGATATCGGGATAGTGCGTCGTGAACACTTGTTCCGGTAAGAAGTCCTGGTTGCTAGGGTTTGGGATTGACGATCTGATTTTGTGATGTAACAGTTGTAGATTATTTTCACCTTGATCGACTCACATGTTGTGTGCTGTTTTGATTTAATATGTATCTCTGGCTCTTGGCCATTGGTAAGATTTCAGGGATAGATTTTTACTCATGGATCGCAAAGGCAAGAGAACTCTCATGCATCATACTAGGCACATAGGATTCACATCATATAGGCCTTTTAGTGTGTTCTTTTACTGAAGACTAAGACCTTTGGGTATTCTTAAACATACTTTTACACTAATTGAAGGTTATGTGGATCTACGTTGAGGCGTTGTTGTGAGGATGATGGCTCCATCCTTGTGCACAGGTGGTGCAGTGACCCCAGTTGGTCGATGTGGCACGTGATGCCTTCCTATTTAACCCCTTTATTGGGTGTTGTTTCTCGGGTCTTTGGTTATCTTGTCGGATCTTTGAGAACGATGTTGATACATACCATGTATTTTATTGTGATCATGAACTCCTTGTGGTATTCTCATATACGAATTCCCAATGGGTGTTAGTTCAGTTTCTCTTCTGCTTGGGTTGTGAACTCCAGGGAGTAGTTCCTTCTTAGGATGCTCGGAGAGGATCAGTGACCTTGTAGGATGTGTTACAGTTTTGAATTTCTTTGGTTCTTGTGATCTTTACTGTCTTCTGAGTGGTTTTGGATATTTTGGCCTAGGTGGTTAGACCTTGTGACCCAGTTGTGAGGCTTTTTCAGTATAGATAGGTGGAAGACCTAGATACCCTTGGTTTTGACTCAACCCTTTGTAGGTCGATGACTTTTACGTTCTAGGGGAACCTGCGTGGAAATGGTTGACCCATGCTTGAATCCTGGTCAGGTTTTGGCAGGATGTTATTGTGGCTCGGAGGGAGCTAGACACGCCTTCGGTGAAATCTTAGTGTACCCCTGTAAGAGACGATCATGCACTATCTTTATACATCTTGAGTATGCTGAGAGAGATTCGACTCTACATCGAGATCCTTTTTCCTTTCTAAATGATCTTCCCTGTTGAGGGTGAAACCTGTTCTGGTTATGTTCTTGAAGTAGTGTAGGGAAATCCACATGGTGGGGAGTGCACCATTGGACCTTTTGAGGGTGGATTTACTTGTTTAGGTTAAAATTAGTGTTTTCCTGTGGGATTTTGATCTCGTAGTTTCGTTTTATGATGAAGACATGAGTGTTCCTATTTTGGGGAGTACCAGTTTGGTTGTAGTTGAATATCTTCTGTGTAGAAGGTGGTTGTTAACGCTAAGGCTGGTCGTTGGACTGTCTAGGTATCTTGGTTGTGCAGATGCTCGGGTTGGGGGCATGGCTGCTAGTCCTGCTGCTGGTCTTCTTTTTTTGGGCTTCTCGGGGACGAGAAGGTTTATGGTGGGGAGTTTGTAAGAACCCATGTTTTTTCAGATAGTCGTTTTGATCATAAATTTGAATTTTTGCTATTGGATGATCGTGAGGGGTAAAATGGTCATTTTTTCATATGATATGATCTTAGATAATTTTTCTGACAGCTCCGCTGGTCCCGGAATAGGGAGTTTACCCTAGGATAAGAGTTTGGAGGAAATCTGAGCTGTTTGAATTTTGGCGGAATAGTTAATATTTAATAGTATTAAATTAAATATTAAATTATTCATGTAGGTTCGTTTTGAAATAACTATTAAATGGATCATTGTATTGAGATTTTTTCGGCACCATTGAGTCCGTAATGGGGAGTTTAGCCTAGGGAAGGCATAAAAACATGTCGGGCGCTGGGGCCGGCCCGGTCCCCTTTTTCTTCCTTTTCTTTTCTTCTTCCCTTTTCTTTTCCTCTCTCTTATTTTCTCCTCCTCCTTGCGAACGTCTCCAACAATTATCCTCCTTGGATGTGACCTATGGGATAATTTGGAGATCGAGAAAACGGGAGAGAAGGATGGCGAGAGTGGTACTGATTCGAACCTCTCGACGTGCTGAGTCGGCATACGCCAACCGTGAGCCGTGAAATCAACCGAAGCTTCGGCGGTTTCTGCCCAAAGGTATGGCTGTTTTTGTTTTCACCATAGATCCCTGTTAAACATGTTGTTTTAAGTATTTTTTGCCTTATATTTCTTTCTTGTATGCCCATGGGGCTTGATCAATTGTTTCGGGGGTGAAAACGGGAAAATCGGGTGTTTTTAGGGTTTTCCCGTCGGAAGACCCAGTATACACGGCATGTATTCCAGAGGTACACACTGTGTGTTCTTCATGTTCGGGGAAGAAGAATTTTTCTTAAGTACATTCCATTTACTTTGAGTACACGCCGTGTAGTTGGTGGCCTTGTGGCTGGCCGTGTGGAGTAGAACATCTTTTTGGGGGATTTTAAGGACTACACGTCGTGTACTTTAAGTACACGCCATGTAGTGGTACATGGGCATGTGTTCGGGTGAAAACGGACACGGAGTAACTTTTTGTGAATAGTATATGCCGTGTACAGTAATTTACATGCCGTGTACTATTACACAGGCATGCCTTGTGCTCTGGCCATGTACTCTGGCCATGTACTCTTGCCATGTAGTGCTTCATTTTAGTAATTTGGAGATATCTTGGGCTCTGGAAGTTAGAATTGGGAGTGTGAGTAGTTGATTCTGAGCGTTTTTCCACATAGATCAAAATGGTGGAATCCATTTGACTTTTATAGGGTATATAGAAGTGGTTTTTGGGGTTTATATCTAAATGGAGGGGTTTTTCCTCCACTTATCAAGTTCAGTTGCCACCAGAGAGTGAGACTTGGGGTGGATGATTGGTTGGGTGTTCGGACCCACATAGTTGAGAAATTTAATAGGAGATGAGCTATGAGCTATCTCACATAACCCATTCTTTATATAATGTTACCCTTGTGAGACGATCCTTTCTAGCCTATGAGGCTTTGAGACCATGTACTTCTAAGGATCCCCTGAGGGATGCCTTTGCTTGTGTGCTGACCTTGGGAGTCCCTTGTAGGATATCTATCTCATTATTCCTTTGAAAGGAACCATGTTACGGGATGCCTATGTTGTCCTTCCTTTGAGGATCCCATGCCGGATTCCTCCCTTAATCTTTTCTACGGATCCCGCGTAGGATGCCTTTACTCGGGTTTACCTAAAGGATCCCGAGTATGATGCCTCCTCCATGTTTGACCTGAGGGACCCAGTGGGTGCACGTTGTTTGATCAACCCTGAGATGTTATGTCGGGTTTGGGTAGAGATGGTGATCGGGTATCACCTAGAACCCATGCCAAACTGGTAATCCCTTTGGGCTTTGGATGTTTGTTGGGTTGGGGATTCGGGCCACCCACATACATTGTTTATATCTGACTTGGGTTGCTGATGTTGTATTGTTTACCAGAGGTGCTTCCTGGTTGGTGGCTGCTGAGCCTAACGTGATGTGTATTTCCTGTTTGTTCGGATGCCTAATTTTCCTTGTGTGCCTGAGTAGGTGGTTTGTTTCCTTACATTGAATGTCTTTGAGTTTTGTGCAGAAGTGTCGGATACCCATGCATCAGGTATCTCGGTTTAGGGTTTTGATCCTGATTTATTATCTTCCTTAGATTTAATGTATGCTTGTGGCTGTTAGATGAATAATTATTTCTTTATTATAATATTGAGGATCACACCATGGGTGTTTCCCTTGTTTTGGTTGTTTATCGCCGTTTGGCTTAGGTTTCCTATGAGGCAAACCTTGTTGCATTGATTGCATTCCTTCATTTAGTTGATTGCATGTATTTACTATTGTTTATATGCTATTGAGGCATTGTAGATATTATCCAAGTAGTTTGTTGAACTTACTTTGGGCTACTGACAGTCGATTACGCACGACTGGACGGCTGAGGGCTATGTGAACCTGGTGTAGTTCACTAAAGAGGGAATTGACGATTAAGGGCTTCCCTAGAGAGTCTGTTATAAATTAGTATCGTTCACAAGACCTACGGGAATTGGAATTTGTGCTTCCCAAGAGTGTCCATAGTTTTGGCACGTATCGAGACCACAAGAGGAATTAAACGTAAGTGCTTCCTCATAGAGTCTGTAGCTATCGTTGCAAGACTACATGGGAATTGACGGTGAGAGCTTCCCAAAGTGTCTGTGCCTGTGCATGTTTACTTGAATATAGGGTTCTGCTAGTTTGAGTGACCCATAGAGTCTATGCTTTAGCTAAACCAGATGGGTGAGACTGTGTGTGCTGCCCAGAGGGTTGCTTGTGTTGCTAGGTAGGACCAGAGGGGATAGGCTGTGAGTACTTCCCAGAGGGTTACCTGTTGTGTTATCTTCTTTATTGGGTTTGTTCGGTTGAACCAGAGGGGATAGGCTGTGAGTAAGTCCCATAGGGTTACTTGTTTTGTTATCTTGTTCAGAGACATATTTCCAGCATTGGCCGAAGCAGATACATTTCGTTGGGATTATAGACCCATAGATTGACTTAATGATACACGGCTTGAGTGGCACGACGTCTAGCTCAATGCCCTTGCACAGGATGTCCAGGAGATCGGGCTTATGGTCCCAAGGATCGACTACTGATTTTGTTTCTTGTTATTTGAATCACTTCATCATGAATATTCATATTTATGTATATGTGTATAGGTATGGGACTATACATGTGTACATATATAGATATGGACATCCATGGTGGAACTTGCCCAGTTGACAGGGATTACACACCCTGAGTTCAACTGTGGTTGCACATTTGGTTTACTTACTTTTATTGTGTTCCAGCTATGCTGAGCACATTGTTGTTGCATACACTTTTAACAGCACAGTGATAGGTTTCCTGTCGGGGTGCCCTACTGAGATTATTTCTCACCCCTGCACGTGCACCTTGTTGTACGTGTAGACCTTATGTCTGCTTTTCAGGTTGAGCACGAGTAGCATGGTGGACAAGGATGAGGCCCAATGTTACATGATCGAGTGGAGCTGCTCGAGTGGTTCTACTTATCGGGCTACTGAAGTTCAATATTGTCTGGATATCGGGTACGTGGATTGGCTCAGAGTTAGTAGAATATACCTGTACTTTTAATTTTAGTTTCTTTGTACCTGTATCTATATGGTCGGCCTAGTGGGTGACCAGTGTTGTATTGTATTTCATAGTTGTTCGGGCTTTTATAGCATTTTACTATTACAGCTTGTTCTATTTCAGTTGTTTACTTCTTCTGCACTTTGTTTACATTCCGTTGTGTATTATACTAAGTTATTTCCACTGTTTTCTTACTCTGGTATGAGGGAATAGTCTCCCCACTATCACACCCTAGACCCTCGTTGCTAGTTTGCAGCCTCTGGAGTACAGGGAGGTGTGCTTGAGGCCTTTTGGTGAACTGGCTCAGAGCTCCAGTTTAGTGGCTTCTGGGTTGGGTCGTTATAGTATATTTTTCAAATTTTTATGAGATAACCTAATGTTTGTGTAATAATTAAATACCATATTAATTTACTTTGTGTATAATGAAATAATAATAACCTAAAAGTGCTGTAATAAATAATATAATGTTTATACACAACCACACATATGGTTGAACGTTAAAATAATTCAATTTATGTTTATATGATTAATTTTATAAGTCCATTATGAATCCTCAAAAACAATTAATATATTTTAAGGATTTAAAATAATTTATTTTCAAGTATAACTCACCTCCATATAAGAAAGGGATTTTTTTTTAAAATTTTAGACCCTAGGATTGCAAAATAATGATATACACTTCCATTTTGAAGAAACCATGTGAAAAAACCTTGTGAAGGATTGTGTTTTTGGTTATATTATTATAAAGAGTCCAAACCCAATGTTTGAGAAATATTAAAGAAATCACCACATATTTTCTCTATAAATCCATCCAATATCCTATTACTCTTCACTAAAAATTATTCTATCACATATTTAATATTACCTCCCCTCTATGGTGTCCCCCCAAGGTTCCCCCATGCTCCCAAGAATCTCCTCCTTGTCATTTTGTGTCACTCACTCTGGAAAGGGATCCTTGCCTTCTTTTTTACTAAAGTTTATTTATTATATTTTACATTAAATATCCAATTTTTAATTCTTGGATATGAATTTCCATGTCCTTATTACAAACCACCTTCTGTCCGAATGATAAGAGACCCCTGTATCTCCTAAAAAACTCATATTATATATTTTTAAGGGACCTCGTTATGTAGTCTATTTTTCACTACGATTTTTCATACCAAAACAAATATATAGGAAATAACATAATAATATGTTATCAAGGGTATTGAAATTTATACCAATATAATTATTCGACTTTGGACTTACATGTATTTACTTGAAATTCTTTGATGATGGAATAAATTTTTATTATGAATGAATCTAGGTTTTATGATCCATGTGGGACACGTAAGTATGAGAATGAAATTAAAGTGATGTGGGAAACCAAAATTATATACCACTCCAATACATTGGGTAATTATTAGTATCATAAGATGTAATTTTGGTATAGGCAATAAACCTGATTACTTTATGGTACTTTTTTCCATTATGATGTATTAGCACATATCCTGGACAAATGTTTATGATGCTGTGTTTTAAGGTGATTCCAAATATCCCATATTGCCTTTATGATTTTCATGGTATATGATGTCACGTTGTTTGTCTATATTATTAGCACTCCGTCATGCATATTGTCTAACATATATTAATTTCATCACGGTATTGATTTTTTATTTCATTATTGGAATTTATAGTTCACCCCTTTCTTATGCATATCCCAGGGTTATCCCATGTAGTTTTAAATATGAGAATGTTAAGTAAATTTTATATAAGGATAATTTATTTCCAGAATTAAGTTTTTATTTCTGGTTCTTAATTCACAAATACACTATAATTCTCAATCATATATGTTTTATATAGTGTAATATTATATAATAACTCAACTATTAATGTGTAATAATGTGAAGGGTTGTAAGATTATCTATCTGAATGGATGATATGAATAAGATTTAAAAAATTGATAGAATATGATTTTAAACATGTAATTAAATTGAATTATTTGGATATCAATTACTAAAAGTTAATGTAATAACTAATTTTTAATAAAGAAATTACTTTTCTAAGAAAACTATTTTTATCAAAACATCCATAATTTTGGCTTAATAATTTAAATAACCATATTTTATTAATGTTTGTAAAAACATTTATATATTATATGTTCAATCTATTTTTATGATACTCATACCATATATTTTATTTGTATATGGTAAGAAAAAATCAAAATTTATGAATAAAAAGATGTATTTTTCAAAAACATAATTTTTCATCCTTTTAATAGTGAACCAATTTTAAATCTATGACTTGAACATTTGATATTTTTTATTTTAAAAAATAAAATTCATTTTGGAAATTGAAAATTTTAAATTTTCTTTGATTGAATTTTTGGTATTTTTTATGATGTTTTATTTTTTATTAATAGTGGAATATACTGAATTTTAATACAAAAGTTCTTTTTAATATAATTCTTTATATAGTAAAATTAGGTTTTAATTTGGTTTTAATGTATAATTTGATAAATTATAAAGAAGTTATTCCATCTAAGCTCGTTGGAACCAAGTTTACAATGAAATTGGAGATAAAATATTTTATAATTTTGGACTCTTCACTTTAAAAACATGAACCGTTGTCCCATTTGTGGGGTTAATTTTTAAATTATTTTCATCCACTTCTGTTGTTGAAATTTATAAAAATGGGGTCTATATTTTAAATCATAATATAATATAATATATAATAAGTTTAACTTAGTTTTTGACCAAAAATATTAGTGGAAGTTATTAAAATTAATTACAATGATTAAGAGAAAAATTAGCCTAACCAAGGACTAAGACCTAAACAGAAGGCCTAAACGACCTTGAAAATTTTCTAAAATACATTTTATATTCATATTATTATAATATCCTCGATTTTATTAAATTTTATTGATTATGGTATCCACATTTTATGGGAATAATGTGGCTAGAATTCCCTTTTTAAAAAATTACATGAATACCCCTCCTCCTCCACTATTAAAAGGCACTCACACCTCCCACATATTCATAGATCTCAAGACCTTTGGATAGCCAAAAATCAGATCAAATAATCTCAAAATATCCATCCATTCATCGTACAATCCTACCTTTTTTCACAAATCCATCCATGGAATCCATTTGGTGCACACCAAAATGAGTTACCCAATGAAGAGTTGACATCCTTCCACATGCTCTATTGATTTATTTTCATTCTCCACCACCTCGGTTATTATTATTAAAGGATTTTATAATAAAAGAATAAGAAATATATACTAAGGGGTTCTTATTCCAAGGGTCTCACCTTCACATAAACACAATTGTATCTAATGGGTAACGAACTTATTGTTCTTGTGAAGGATGAACTACCACATCACGAAACGATGTTGTTTGTTATTCCTTTACCACCTTTCATGGGTGGTAATTATTATGGTAACCCTTTTAATATGATATATATATATATATTATATTTATTTTGTTTGTATTATTATTTAATTATTTTATAAAACATTCTTTCATGTTATTCTTTTTGGGAAAATAGGATAACTTCATTTCTGGATGTAGGGACAACCACCTCCTCAAAGTCATGTGATTCATTCACATTTCACATGGAATGTATAAAGGATGGGATAATTAAACTTATATGATATATATGAAATTATAATTATACTATAATTATATTATATATATATATATATATTTCATTTACTTTATTTCATTCAATACGACAATAAATTAGAAACAATGTTCATGCATAGATACGACCTACCGTCTCTATGAATAGTGTACCCAATTTAATATTTATATATTTTATAGATTATTATAAATACATATATAATGAATATATATTATATTTATTTAATTTTTTACATTCAGGAAACATGTATATTAGTATATAACTAAGATGATCAAGAATAATAGGCCAAAACCTATATGGAAAAAGAGGATATTTCCCAAAACGTTACATTATCATGGAGTTGTTAATAAATAAGTAATACAAAGTCATAATAAAAAAATATACGCTATTATATATAATAATATCTTTCTGTGTAATATTTATAATAAACTTATATTTACTATACATGGGGTTTGAAAGTGTATGAAGTTTTTCAAGACTTAATGAAAGTTTTTTCTCGTCTCAGTTTTATTTCTATGAGACTTATGAGTAATTCAATACTCACTTATATTGTGTTTTGAATATAAAAAATAATAATTTTCTCTATTATTATTATAATTAAATTTTTGATTATTTCCATATCCATTTTATTATATTACTTTTTTGGGGGTTAATGGCTCAAAAGATACCAAATCAATATTGAAATTTTTGTCTCAGTTTTCCTTCTGTGATATAAAACCCATGTTATAAACCTATATTTTTCTATGAGGTGTATATACTACCATTTTTATGGTTATATCTTTAATATTATTATATTCATGATATTATACTCTTTATTTAATGTTATTATCTCATGGGTATTATGATTTAAATTTTACAAAGAGGTAAGAGTTTATTGCAATAGTGTCATCATTTATGGAGATTTTTTATTTTCATTATTCATTTACTAATGAAATATTTTGATCCATATCTCAATAAATCTCAGGTAATTTATTCTCCTCTGGTTATTCATTTCGTATACAAGTAATTTTATCATTTCCAACTCTTTTTTACTATTAATATTTAATAAATCTTTTTTATGAAAATTCGACATAATATTCATTTTATGTTAGAAATTTGTGTCCTTATAAAACCATGTTTTATATTGATATTTTAAGAAATGTTTTAACATGATCCAACAATGTATTAAGGAAATTTATATATATGTTTTAAGTTTTTACAAAAATGTTTTAAAATTAATATTCATTTCTTTTCCTGATCAAGGAACTTTGCAAATTTTTTTATGTTGCGAATGGACTGATCGACATGTATAGACTTAACCTACATCAAGAAAATAATTTCCTTAATGCTTAATTATCAATTATAAAAGGTTATTTTTAATGAAAATTTTCCAAAATATTAATGAAAATATGTTTATTATAAATTTTCGTTCAAGGGAAAATGGGTTTTAAAAATTATTTATGTGTTTGAAAATTGTTTTATATATTTTCAATGCATCCTTTATTTGTTATCAAAAGGTTATTTTAAACTAAATGGATTTAAAAAATTTCAACAACTGTTTTATAAATTTTCAATATATTTATAAATAAAATGTTTTTAAAAAATATGTTAATTCTTATTTTTATGTTTTCATTGTTATTATCAAGGAAAACTGTCTAAACAAAATTTTATGTTTTAAAAATATATTTTTTAAGTGTGAAGGAAATTTTTCTTGATAAATATTTTAAAATATTTTTGATGATTCCTTTCTAATTTTTCAAAGTGGTATGAAGGAAAATGATTTTGAAAATTATATATGATTTAAAAAGTGATTTTTTATGAAAATATATTTTCTAAGTGATCATTGAAAACATATCTCTATCTAAGATGACATATTTTGTTCTATTTTATGATTTACTATGGATATGACCTAATGATTTGATTAAAATTATTTGTTTAAATTCTCTATGGTATGATGGTCACATATTTAGGAAACCCATTTCTCTTCAATGGGTTATTCCATGATAAATAATCATGAAACCCATTTCCTTTCAGAGGTTATTCTATGATGGAATGATTATAAAACCTATATATTTTTTAGGGGTGCTGATATGATTAAATTTTTATAATACAATTTTCATTTTGTGGGTTATGAAATGTTTTTTATGAAACTCGTCTCTATTTATGGGTAAATAAAAGATAAATGTTTTATAGAACACATATGTACTATTTCATTATGATTTAGGAGGTAAATATATCTCCATTAAATGATTTGGGTGAAGATTAATGTCTCATGATATTAATATGGGAAGGATGTTGGAAGGGTTGATCCACAATGGTAAACAAGTGTGTCTTGATCCATTATGGGAAACATGTGTGTCTTAATCCATAATGTGAGACTGGGACATCCTGATCCACTATGGGAAATTGGTACATCCTAATCCACTATGGGAAAGATGTGAGTTCTGATCCCCTATAGGAAATAGGTGTTTCTTGATCAACTATTTATAGGTTCTTGGTAGTTTATCTTGACAAATTAAATGTTTTTACTTATGTATGATTTTGCTACACTTTTATGGCATGATGTTCTTGTTCATGACTAATCTATCTAGATTTATTACCCTTATGATTCATCCCTAATTAACTCCCTTTAATTATTCCATGATTATTGAATATTGTTCTCGATATATAGGGAATTATATTCAAATGTTATTCTCGTGTTCTCATAACCTTATTCACAGTTTATGCTTATATATCTCATTTTTTCACCCTTACTGGCCATATGATCTCACCCCTTTATCATGTTTTCTTTCCCAATGTTGTAATGAATTGTTTTTAGTATAACTACAAAAGGGGAAGATTTTTTTTGAATACATTAAAGATCCTTCACCAAGAATAATATTTTTCCTTGTTTCCAAATACACTAATCTATTAGGGTCATAAGGATTATAATTTTTTAACCTTATAAATATTCATCTAAAATTATACAATATCCAAGTAAATTAAGTCTCGGTTACTATGGTCAGTATCCAATGAAAGGTTTAGTCAAACTATGGAAGCTTTTAAGGGAAACAATAGTGATATCCCTTGGGATATTTATAAGGATATGTCAAGGGATTCCTCTAAGTATAATACTAAGGTGATATAGATTAATTTATTAGGTGTTATTATTTACACATCATATAAGTAATTTTTTATGATTATGTGGTTTTATTCTATAATTGTTGATGCTCACACTAGGATTACTAGTTTTAGTCAATTACTAGAACCCATTTGAACTGTTTCAAATATGAATGCAATTAAAAATGTTATCGATGTCCTCCTGAGAAATTAATGATATGGGATCATGAGTTAAATTTTGCTTTGATATTTTCCAACAAATTTCCCAATATATGAGTCATTTTTACCTTCTAACTGAGAAAAGAAGAAAAAACAATATGTTGATTCCTCGATGAGTCGATTTCTAAAATAATTTAATAGCTCCAATGATCCACTAGTAGCTAATAAATGGATTAGTTCCACTAAAATGATATTTTACATTATTTAGTTCTTTGATCCTGAAAAATTTATTTTGGATACTTAACATTTTGTAGGAGAATAAGATAAGTGGTGGAATCTTTTTTGGAACACGATGGATAAATAAGAAATTAAGTCTATGTAATGGGAAGTATTTTTAAGGATATTTTTTAGTATGTACATCCCTCAAATTATATTAATTAATATGGAGAATTAATTCATTGACTTAATGAAAAATTACGATGAATCTATGGGTACTTATGAAGATAATTTTATAACACATTTGTGGTATGATTATATTTTGATAATCAACCCTGAAAGAAAAGTTGATCGATTCTTTGGTTTCATGAAACTGTGTCATCGATAGACCACGAATATAAGATACATTTGTAGTTATAAAGAATTCATAAAATGAACTCTATTGTTTTAAATCAAAATTAGATATTCCCACCATTCCTCAGGTTTTTATAAGAAAATGATTGTCATGTCTAATAAAAAAATACAATGGTGGAATGAAATTCTAGACATCTATGTGTTAACAATGATGGAATTTTCATCAGGGGAACTATTTTAATGGAACATGGAGGTTATTTAAATGTAGAAAAGTAGGTCATAATGTCTATGAATGTCGAAATATAATTAATGGGATGGTTAATGTAATATAAGAGAAGAGAAATCCAACTAATTCGCCACACACACTCTAGTGTTTCAACTGCAAGGATTTTAGGAATTATGTGAATAAATTCCCTAATCCAAGAAAAGATAAGGACGATAATCTAAAAACATCATAAGGAAAAGGAAAAAGGTAAATCCAATGCAATAAAAACGAATTAAGTTAATCCGGATTGCTATGGCACGCTTATACCTCCCCTTATTTTGTAAGTTCATGTTTGTTTTTCTATGAACAATCCCTAAGAAAATATTATTGTTCATGATTTTGTGATGTTTCATTTGATTATATCCCTCTACATGGATTTTGTAATTTAATATTCTATTGGTTTAATTATGAACCCTTGTTTCCAATTAAAATGTGTTTGTTATTTGATAAGATCTTATTTAAGGAATAAAGTGGGAATTATATTATGTAATGGTTATAAGAGTACACATTTATGGAATGGTTTTAGTTGAACATATGATGAGATTTTAGATATTAATGTATTATCTTTCAATATGGGGATTTATTCATATTTTATTACTTTTTATAACCTTTTTTGTGATAAATACATACAGAACAACAAATCATTCTATGTATGGATCTCATGATCTATTAATGCTTCTAGAATGAAAAATTCAACTTAATGTAATGGAATAATATATTAAGTGGATGTTTATTAAGGTATAAAAAATGTAATGGTTGTATTGAAATCATGTAATTATAACTTTTAATTAAAATTGTTCAATAAGAGTTAAAATTCTCTTGAAATAAAATTTTATCATTTTATCACCATTTTTTATGATATCAATGAACATTTTCCAGCCTCATTGGGTTATTGATTTTTTTATTTTTAACATTATCTTAACCATTTTCTCTATCACTATCCATCAAAATTTTATAGTTGTATTTATCTTCCAGGTCCATGTTTCCACTTTCCAATTTTGTTATCATATGTGGAAACCTTGTCATTAATTACTTTAGGAAATAACAATGTTTCTAACATTCCTTTTTTTAAAGATATAAATAGTTTTAATTTTACGATGAGTGTTTCTATAAAGTAAAATTAAATTATTTAAATGATGATAACATAGATGAATTTTGAGGAGGAAATTCATTTTAATGAGGGTATAATATAACATTCCATGATTTTGTGAAATTACTTTTTTCAAATTAAATTAATCTTTTTGATATTTTTCATTTCCAGCAATGCTAAATATTGGTTTTCTATATATAAATGAATTATTTTTTCTTTTATTGAATGAGAAACCAATTTAGTACATAGGTACACACAAAACTGTATTTTTCTTATATTAAAAACAATAAAAAGTCCCTCTAATAGCATTCATTAAACAAAAGTCCGAGATTTACCAAAATATAATTTACTATTTATTTAATTATAATAATATAATCATCGCTACAACAAAGAAGTTGGAATGGAAGTTAAAAAAATTATTAAAAAAATTGTAGAGAGACGATTTACGCATTTATATAAAATGAGTCCTCTGGTTATTAATTAGTATAAGTGAATTTAGGAACCATTTGAAAATAAGAAAATTACTTTTCTAAGATAAATTTTAGTTAATATACATAAAAAATTCATTCTCAATAAATTATGAACCCCATAGTGATTTATATTGTAAATAATATTTATATATTATATTTTCAATAATATTTCAGACACTCATCTTGTATATTTTATGGGTACAAGATAATAATAAATCTAAACTTATGAATAAAAAGGCATATTTTTCTAAATGTTAATTTTACCACCTTTTATTGGATAACATAATTTAATTATAGATTTTGACACTTATAATTTCTATTAGATAAAATAACCATAATTTTATAAATAATAATATAAAAAATTAAAATAGGTTAATTTTTTTTTATTTTTCAATGCAGTTTTATTTTTTGATCAACACTGAAGAACACTGAATTTTAATTCAAAAATGATTTTTCATATAATTTATTTTTATAGTGATTTTTTTGGTTTTAATGTATAATTAGATAAAAATATACATAAATTATTCATATTTAGGAAATGTTAACCAACTCCATAATGAAATTGGATATACAAACAATTCAATCTTTTTGACCTTTTCATTCTAATAATCTGTTTTATCATCCCATTTGTGGGATTAATTTTTAAGTTAAAATTTGTGACTTCATTGATTATAATTTGTAAAAATTGGTTCTATATTATGAATTATAATAATATATAATTTCTATTGATATCAAATTATTTTTTGACCAAAAATATCAGTGAAAGTGAATAAAATTAATTACAATGATTAAGAGAAAAATTTACTCCAAAATAGACTAAACACGAATCTTATGACCCAAAATGAGATAGAAAAATCCAAAAAATCAATTTTATGATCATAATTTATACCTATTGTCATATATATATATATACAATTCTTACTATTATTGGTTCCAGTTGACATGGTAAAAATGTTGGAAAAATTTACGCTTCACAAATTTAGAAGATTGACACTCATCCCACACTATAAAAAGGAAGTCAACTCTCCCACTTATTTCCACATATATAGACCATTGTATTGCCCAAAATATTATAAAATATTATCCTAACAAAACTCCATTCATCCTTGAATCCTTCCATTGGGAATAAATCCATCCAAGGAATCCCATTGGTGAAAACCAAAGGTACTTACCCAAAGAAGAGGTGACATCCTTCATCAAGCTACTTAGTTTTATTTTCATTCACCATAAACCCAATTATTATTATTTCACAATTATATAATAATATTGTTGGCGCCAAAATGGGAGAATAAGATGATGAAACAGAAATTCTCCAGGGGATTCCTTGCGAAGACCATTCGCGGAGCCCCAATCGCACCGCGCCCGCCATGGAGCAAGGAGGCGGGATGCTCCAAAAATGTATTTTAAATTCATGAGGCCACCGCGGAGCAAGGAGGCTGTAATAATTCGCGACCACATTTTATGTTTGTGAGACCACCAAAATGAAAGGAGGTGGTAACGCTCGACAAGCTCCCTTGATGTTCACGAGCCCGCCACGGAGTAAGCTCCATCTTCACGTCGAGCGAGCTCTACTTCGCAACGCCTCTCCCTTATAAATACCAGCCTCCCTCCAAGTCCAAAACACGGATGATCCAACCTTTCAACTTCCTAACTCCCAAATCATGAAGCACCTTCTGCTCTGAGAACCATGAGTTATGCGAGGTATATCTGCTCTGTGAAGTTCCTCCCCTTTGAATTGCTTTAACCCCCTCTTTTGAAAGGGATTCATTTCACGGAACCTAAGGTCCTCTACGAAGAAAGGGATCGCCAAGGTCACCCCGGTCATCGCAGAGCATTTTTGCTTTGTTAAACACCCTTCCTGTACACGTAATCCACATTCTAAGGTGGGGTCACTATAGTTCGCGAATCAAATAGCTTCATGATAACATGCTTCGTGAGGCACCTTTTCTTTATAAGGCAGTTCTCTGCGAATACCTATCCACTTCGCGAAGCACCTTTTATACGCACCTCTTCCCTATGCTTAGGCTGAGGCACCCCACTTCGTGAAGCATACCCCTTTTCAAGTACCCTCCTCCATGAGGAGAATCAGAGTTTCACAAGGACCGTTCATATAAACCCCTATGCATTCCAATTCCTTTTCCCCTGTGACCCTCCAGGTTAGCACGATTGGATTTCAAAGCCCTTGGACGATACTGCCCGTTGTGTTTCTTCGACTAATGCTTCTTTTCATAGGCATGCTAGTTGATATTTCTTTTTTTCATATCCACCATAACATGGACCCCCCAATGGTTCTCTCCATAACACCCCTTTTCCATAGAGTTTCTTGCCCATTATCTTCACCAAGGAGAAGAGGGTACCCAATATGTAAGTCCTAGGGGTGTGGAGAAAATCCACTTCATTCGAGCTGCAGGACATTAAACTGCCAAGAACCATCATCCTTAGTACTTGTTGTTAAGCTGTGGAATCACCCTATGTCTCACACACAGGGTTCCCCCACCTTGGATATTATCCACACCCAATGGTCTCCACAAGGACGTGATCTTCCCTCACAGGGGATGATATCCTCCTTATCAGAGTAGCATTTGTCCATGGGGAAAGGGCGCCCATCTCGGTATAATCCCCTAGCTTTCATCCCGGAGGCAGCATCCCTTCTCATCCTTTCATCTTCGGTCACAAGGACCCAAGGGGAATGGACACCAGACCCCTCGTTTCTTTGGTACCAAATCCCTCTCCGGCTGGGCTTTGTCTCCACTGGGCCTCCATCCCGGAGTAAGTCCCAACCTCTTTCGGGCCGCTTGCTACGTTTAATCCACACATCACCTCCCACATATCCACCTTTCATGACGTGATTGTCAGGTGTCTGCTACCTCATGTTTCTCACACTGAGCATGACTCATGTGGGATTATAGTGAGCACCGACCATGACATCTTCCCCGAGAAGCCTAGAGTGTTAGCCCCACACCAACTTGAACTATGAGGTCTTTGATCCTTGATAAGGCATGGTATGTAGGAATCCTCCATGAGGTTCAATCCCACCACCCATGGGACACCAGGTCCTCCATCAAGTCGGTTCAGCGACCCACCTGAACAACAAGGTCTTCGATCCTTTTCAAGGCAAGGTACGTAGGAAGCCTCTCTGAGGATCAAGCCCAACAGCCATTGGTTCTGACCCCCTTCACATCATTTCACAAACACTTCAGGAAGCCTATAGTATAAGCCCTATGCCAGCCTGAACAATGTGGTCTTTGATCCTTGCTAAGGCAGGGTACATAGGAAGCCACCCTAAGGTTCAAGCCCAACATTCGGTCGTTATTACCCCATTCATGTTGGTGCACCAAGCCCCCAACACCTGAACTACGTGGTCTTTGATCCTTATTAAGGAATGGTACGTAGGAAGTCTCCAAGAGGTTCAAGTCCACCATCCATTTGTCATCCCGACCCCCTTCACGTCAGTTCACCAACACATTGGGCTTCCTCAGAGCGTGAGCCCCCAATACCACCATCTAAACTAAGAGCTATTTTATCCTTGACAAGGCAAGGTACATAGGAAGCCTCCCTAAGGATCAAGCACAAAATTTGGTCTCTCAAACCATCTTCACGTCGGTTCACCCCAATCCCACATGACCTTAAACTGTGAACCTCTTTCAGCAGCATGACGTTGACACTCCATTCAGTGGTAAGCCATTGTCAACCTCTTTCAGCGGTAAGTCGTTGTCACTCCATTCAGTGGTAAGTCGTTTCCAATCTCCTTCAGCATCAGTCCATTGTCATTCCATTCAGTGGTAATCCGTTGGGACCCCAATCAGAGGTAATATATCGTCATATGAACTACATAGACTTTGATTCACTGCCATGGGGATGCGTAGGAATCCTTTTCGAGGATCAAGCCCAAACCTATCGTCATCCTCATGGTAGTTCCATCCCATTCACCGTCCACATCATTTAACTGATCAATCATCCGTCCTGATTCTTACCCAGGCTACCACATCCCAGGGGAATCTTGCCACCTCATACCCCATTCCCCTCAATAGTAACTGAGAGGTCAACCACACATTGGCCCCAACATCAGTGTTCCCTCTGGGGGTTGCACTCATCTGATAAACTCTAATCAGTGTTCTGATATGTATGATCTGTCTCTTCTGGATGTTAAACCTGCGGCATACCCTATTCTAAACATGGGAAGATGAGGGAAACCTCATATACATGCCCGTGGAATATGATTCCCTGCGATCGATGTGGGATTCCTCGGGATTATGCACCCTCGAAAAGCCCTATAATAAAGGACAAAAGGTAGATGCACTTGTGTCCTGGTACGAAGACACACAAGTGTTGCCCAACGTGAATACTCCCCTAATTGAAGGTTGCTACCCTGACCGGACCCCTTGGAATGTACCGACAGAAGCAGTGTAATTAATTAGTATCCATGAATATATGGCGCATGGATAAGTTTCACGAGCGACATCTTAATTCTATAAGGGAGACCCAGACTAGGTGACGAGTTCTGGGGAGGAATCCACGAAAAGAAGAACCGACCTCACATCATCCCATTTCAATCAAGGAGAAAACATCCCTGAATATGAAACAGATGTCGCCAACCTTTGGTAAGCGGGAATACAGGGCAACAACTACTCGTTCTCCAAAAACAGATGTGTGCGCGCCCTAGTGAAAGTGTTGAAAATAGAAATGGTGAAGCTGACATGAAATTATTCTCCTCTATATGGTGATTAGTAGTGCTTGAGGCATCAGTGGATTGACATGTCACCAGATCCAGTTATCCAGCACCAAGTCATGCCAAGAAAATGGCGTGCCTCACATGAAACTCACAAGAAGTTGGGGAAGTAGAACGTTGGATATCCCATTCTGTGATGTTTTCAGCATGTATCCCTCTTACCATCCATGGAAGATAGGATGGAGCTGGTTCATTGTTCATCAATTCCTTTTTCTTTCAGCACTAACGAGTTAATCTCCCTGCTCTCAGGAATCATTTTTTTTTGCTTTAGGGACACGATCACCACCTACCCATCGACATAGGGCCAGGGGTAGTGCCAACATGTCCATTTCATGTGGATTCACCTCTTCCACGATGACCTCTAAATATACTACCATGGGGTGCCCACGCCCCCTCTCCTCTTCCGAGGTCATTCAATAGAGGGTAATCAACGACCTCGTGCACCGCTACGAGGAGGAGGGAATAATCCCAACCTATTAAATGGACCGCCTGGATCTGGAGGGGTCTGTACCTCGTCGCCAACACCGTCCATGAGGGCCATGCAGGGAGCCATTTCTCCCCACCCCGACGTACAACCGTTTCGAGAGCTTGTCCTCAAAGCGCTTTGATGACTCCAAACATTACGTTGACAAGGTAGGTGAAGTTTGGCCCAGCCTGGTCAAATTACACTTCTAGGGGCTCCCAGTGAGGTCTCCCACCTGACCATGCGAATGCCACCACCCGGTCTTACTGGAAGAGGAGCATGTAAGCTACATACCTGCACCACCATCCCCGATTCGTCCAACCCGACGCCAGTGTCAGGTGCAAGCTGAGGAGGATTCCCACCAAGGAGCGTCAACGTATACGGCTACTGTGGCCCGAGCCACCGCCGACTCATATCAACAATTCCCTACAGACACTGTGCAGGGGAACTTATACACCCAACTAATATCGATTCCCCAACCGCCCCGCCGGCAGACTGGGTCGACACTGTTGGTCACTGACACAAGCAGTGGCCACCGCGAACCAACCTGCAGCGATGTCACCCAATAGAGAGGTCCTCCCCATTCCACTCCCATGGAAATCACAGGCCTTCCCCACTTCGATGCTCGGCATAGAGGTATGCCCTAGGCCACCCCCAATCTAAAGGAGGGGCTTACCCGCAGTAGTGATACTCGGCATGGAAGCCTCTCCTGTTCCCATTACACTGAGTATGGAATCATTCCTCCTGCCCCTGACCGCCGATGTAGGGACATTTCCCATCTGGTCACTCTTAAACGTGGAGATCCTCCCCATGTTCTCTCAATAGCTGGTGAAGGTCCTCCTCACCTCGGCAACAAGAGGTGTGAAGGCCAGCCTTGCGCCACCTACACCCAGCACGGGGGGTCTTGCACGTGTTCAGCTAGACCAATACAAGGACCCCCACGTACTTAGGTCTCCTGGGAAAACAAGAGTGGAGGCCCACCCCATGCTTCTTCTAGTTTTAGTGGATGTATTTACTACTCCGGTGCTACCCATGGAGGTCCTCCCTATGTCCCCTTGGACATTTATCCTGGTGCTCCTTGCACCCTAGCTTTTTCAGGTGGATACCCTCTCCGCCCCAGCACCAGTGTGGCCGAAGGACCCCGTGTCAGAAATATGCCATATCCCGAGGAGCCACCCAGGGGCTGGAAGGCAGGTCATTGCCACCATAAGACAAATTCTGGGAAGGGCGAGACGGAGATCAGACTAGTCCACTTCTCAGACTTTGAGGTGGAGTATGTCTTAGCATGAGAACCCCCCTCTCGCTCATCTGAGTCAACGGTTGAAGCAGGGACAAGCCACATCAGCATGGTGCTCCCAGAATGTGAGGTCCATCGGATTCCAACCTCTCCCCACATATATATCCATGAGGATGAAAATCTGGTGACCTTGCAAGTTACGGTCATACAATCACCACCATCGTCACCAAAAGAGCTCTCTACCTCCAAAAGAGATCATAGAGAGCTATTCTGGGGACCAATGGCAGACAAGTTGCATCGTGATCTATCACCAATATCCCTAGACCCTGAGCTAGGAACTGAGACTATCAGCACGTCCTATCATGACGTAGCGGCTAGGTCTCTACACTCTTCGGAAGATAGCTCGAGATTCGGCGGCCAGACATCCCGTTCACCATACTCTCCACCAGCAAGCCTATCGTCCCAACGATCTGCCTTAGTAGAGCTTCCAGTTCCTCAGCCACCCAAAATTGATGAGTGGGGCCATAAAGGGCGAGACTCTAAATCTGATATGAGGAGTTTATTGAACATCTTCATAGTGGACCACTTCCCTGAGATGTTTTGGCACATGGAAGCACCGAATTTCTGCATACCAGAATCCCTCTCCCCGAAGGAAGTTGAGTGTTTCTGCCACACCCTTAGGGCGATTCATTTTAGTCTTCATCATCAGTGATTGTTTTATCCCAGGATCCAAGCGCATTTCAAAGACATCAGTGAGAAATGTTGTCTAGTCGATTTGGCTGCACTCCTTGTTGCCTAGTACCCCATGTCACCATGTCACTGTGAGTCCCTCCAGTAACAATTCATTCGAAGTATCAAGTTACTCCACAAAATTATCAAGGAGGATACCCCCCACGTGCAAATCTATGTTTGGGGGAAGTATTCTTCCCTCCTCTTCCATCCCATCCGGCGGAAACCCGACTTGATAGGGGACATTGAAGACATTCCCACGAGAAGGGTCATGGTCAACATGGCCAACATAATGGGCGAGGAGGGAGATCTGGAGATTCTCGATGGAGACATACCCCATGAGGGTGTTCCACCACTTTTTGACCCATTGGGTAGGAATACTCATCAGTAGAGGAACCTACTTGGTATCCTTGTTCCCACTGAGGCATTGGTACTCAGCAAGAATTCTGGTAAGGGTAAAGAGCACATCGAAGCTGCCAAGAACACTGACCCATCTACCTTAGTGAAGAAGATGGAGGAAGACCCTAAGAAGGCCACATTGCTCCAACAAGTTGATGAGTAGAAGAAGTTGGTCAACAAACTCCTGGCTGAACGTGATGCAGAGTGACGGCCCGACTACGGAAATCGTAGGCCAGTACTATAGGTGCAGGAACAACTTCCACTCGGCAAGCCGACCTAAGGAAACCCTGATCATGTTGCTCCCACGGATAGGGCTGAAGCCAGAGATCAGGGAAAGAGGGTGTGATATGTCTTTCCAAACCCTCCAGAACAATGTGTCAATCCTAGGAACCCAGCGCGAGTTCCCCCAGCTGCCTTGCAGGTCGCCCTGCCAGGCGCTCCACGAGCTGCTCAGCCTGTCTACCATGATGAAGAACATGCCATTGCGCTTGTAGTTAGGGATCCCCGTCAAGATAGGGACCCACACCAAGATAATCCAATGTAGGCACTCGTTTCCCACCTGGAGGAGTTAGAAACACGACAGGTGGAAATCTCACTTGATGGTAAGCCCTACCCAGCATGGGTGGATGATATGATGGCACCTCTCGGTTTTGGGAATCCCACTTACTCCCCCTTTAACAGGACGGGGGACCCGCCATAGTACCTAGCCAACATCAACTCAAGGTTTGGACCCATGTTAGCGACTCTAGCACAGCAGGAGGCTACCAAGCTCTACTATTTTGTTCAGACATTGGAGGGGCCGACATTCATCTGGTACAGCCATCTCCCTGTCAGATCTGTAACCAGCTGGGAGGACCATTGTAGGAAACTCCACTACCAGTTACGTTCCACCATGCAGAAAACAAGTATCTCCATCATTTTAAAGTGCAAAAAATCCCTTATGAGCGTGTAGAGGAATTTATTGCCAGGTGGAAAGAGCTCACATACTCTCTTGACAAGCCATTTACTCAGAACAGGTTACTGATGATGTGCGTAGGGAATGTGAAGATGAAACTGGTTCCTTCTCTGATCACCCAGTACTACCCTGGTGGATTCTGAGACTTCTCCAACAAGGCCCAACACCTGGAGGAAGCCCTACAACATGCCAGCTAGGCACGCTAGTTTCCCCTGTAATTCCAATAAGGAGGGCTGCCAGAGCCGACCCCACCGCGGTGGCCCAAACACAATCACCATGGAAACTATAATTACTACTAGTGGCACCAGCCCTGCAGCCTCACAGAGGCCATCCACCATAGACACTACCACCATCTCAGTAGAGTTTGCCTCAGAATCGACAGATGCCCATGCATAATGTGCCGCCACAGCCCAGGCGGGACAATCAGGGTGTACCCCTTGACAGGCTCCTCTAGCTCCTCGCAAGGGTTATACTCCAAGGGCCCACTTCCCGTACAGGAGAAATAGGACATACTCGTTCAATGAGAATCATGTCCCTGGTTACATCTGTAGCGACGTACAGTAGGGGATTATACGATCTCCTTAGTGCAGTAGGCCGGAAGAGGTGAATCCCACTGATCTCCCCAAATACTTCCCCTATCATCATATTATGGGGAACACCCTCAAGTAGTTCTATGTGTTCAAATACTGGCATCAATATCAGGTCGGCATCGACATAGTTAGGCTGGGTCTGGAACTGCCACAAGTGGCATGCATCATCGTAATTCCAGACAACAGCATTGACAGCGAGGGTGAGTGACGGCAGGTTTCTACCCATGAGTCGTAGAAGTATGAAGACTATATGGCTCATAAAATGGTTACTCGTGCCCATGGTATCATTCATGAATTTCTGAATCAACCGGAGCCTTCAGAAGCTACAGACGCTACTTCCGGATCGTCAACTCAGTTGGAATATTCCCAGAAGATCAAGCATTGATGACGTAAGGGAAATCAATGAGCCACACCGATTCCACTGTCATCCCATACTCTCAGTGACTTCATGCCTCCAGAGATGGGGATTCCTCCCAGAATCCACCCAGTTGTTGATGAATCTTCATGTGATAGTCAATGGAATGCTTCAATTAATACCTTGGAGTTGGTAAACCCCTATATGACTCCTGAATACAGTGAGTGTATGGCGGACCTCCACAACGTCCCCAACAGATTCAAATGTCAGTGAAGTCTTAGACACATGGGTTGTCAGGGCGCATCAGTAGGCACGTCTATCCAGGATGTGCATGCCTATGAGACTAGAAAGAAGGCCCAATGAAGAGCTCAGCATGCACATCCTCTTCATCCAGTGTTGTAGGGCCCGCCTCCACCACCGTTTATACTACTGGTTCAGGCAGAGCTACCTCGACCATGCCATGACCAACCTCACCCAACTATAGGTCGATGTCAGTCATCTGGTCCTCATCTAGTAGCTACTATCTTGGCTTCAACTAGTGAACAGTGGGACATGCCCATCACAAGCCAGCCGTCGGTCCTGCTATCGGGGCCTTCCATGGCTCCTATTGCATAGCGGCCTCCTGTAAGTAGAAGTTCGCGCCTGGTGCAGAAATATGATGTCCTAAAGAACTTTTCCAGCATCCCAGTGAGACTTTCCTTCCTCGAGCCCCTTCTCCTATCGTCAGATATGTGTGAGGATCTCGCTGAGGCTTTAAGAATCCCCCTCCAGTTTGAGATGGAGGTAGCGACTGCAGAAGCTTTTCATGCGAAAGCGGTCAAGAACAATGAATGCCAGGCCATCATTTCATTCTATGGAGAGGATGATGGCTCTACCATACAGGGACACATCAACCAACTCTACATCACCAGCAAATTTAGCGACATGGAGGTTCACCACTGTATTATTGACACCGGCTCTTGGATTGATCTTATCCCGAAGCGGACACTGCGGAAGATAGGGTTATCTAAAGATGACCTGACTCCATCCGATTTTCAGATCCAAGGATATGACAGGACTGAGCAGACCCCGGTCAGCATGATCCATCTGATGACTTAGTTCAGTAGCGTTGTTTCAATCATTGAGTTTATGGTTGTCTCCCAGGACACCGCAGACAATGCTATTATGGGTAGAACATCTCTCCACTTACATTCAGTGGTCCCCTCGTCGTATCACTAGTGCCTCTAGTACTACCTTAATGGTCGAGTAGGTGTACTCCAGGGTTATCCATCTCCTTTCACCTCTTGTGAATCCCACTACCTGGATACCGACTATTACAAGATCAAGGGAAAACAGATTCAGGTGAGTGAGGCTGAGCCCTCCACGGTCGCAAAGAACCCCTGGGTAGGTCTGGATGACACCGACTTCTTCCCAATTCATTGATCAGAGGTCAAAACACCCAACATGGGGCAATTTTTTGTTTATTATGGTACAACAGTCAAGCATATTCCCAAGTCCAAGCGATTGCGGAAAATCACCTTGTAATACTGCACAAACCAGGATCAGGTGATCCCAGAGCCTCTTCCCCTATACGGTATTGGGATGTCCGCCCCATAGAAACGGAAGTACGTCATACATGTCTATTTCTCTAGGCTGGGATTAACCGGATCAAGACAACATGACACTAGTACTTTGATATCTTTATTAGTGTCCCCTTGGGCCAAATACCAGATGTGATTGGATCGACTGCCTTCATTTCTATGGTTTCAGTAGCACATGAATCTCCCAATATGCTGTCTTCTGCTATCCAGTGTAGTACCAACCTCCTGTCATGTTCTTCCGACCTAGATGAAGATTCTACCACTTGGAATACCTCCTCCACAAGAAAAGAAGAGGATCTATAATATGCGCACCCTACTTTTGTAGAAGGAATCTCTGCCACAATCGATGAAATGGTATAGGTGAACCTTGGTATTGAGGTAGATCCGAGACCACATTGATCAGTGCCGCTATGTCTCTCAATGAGCAGCAGTGGTACATAGATTTATTGATGTAGAATTGTGATGTATTCACCTAGAGTGACAACTAGATTCCAGTAGTACATCCTCAGGTAGTTGTCCACCACCTCTGTCTCCCTACAAATAATTGTGGGTTCAAGCAGCCTCCCAGAAAGATGCACCCTTCTCACGATGCCATGGTCGAGGTCGAAGTTGACCAGTTCATCAGAGCCAACTTCATCAAGGAGGTCCAGCACACCAAGTGGCTAGACGAAATTGTTCCTGTTAGGAAGGAGAATGGATAGGTCAGAGTCTGCATCGACTTCCAAGATCTCAACCATCATTGTTCGAAGGATGACATTCCCCATTCGGTGACAGAATTGTTGATCGACTCTATGGCTGGGTTCCAAGCCCTCTTCTTCATGGTTGATTACTTCAAATACTACCAGATCCAAATGTCTTCCAAGTATGAGGAGTCTAAAACTTTCCCGGTTCCACAAAGTACGTTTTGATACTAGGTCATGCCATTCATCCTCAATAATGCAGGCGCCACCTATCAGCGGGCCATGCACCGCATATTCAAGCCAATCCTTGGGGCATTGGTGGAATGAAATGTGGATGATCTGGTGGGAAAATCTTTCCAGTACCAGGACCATCTTAAGGACCTTGAGAATGTGTTTGGATTCCCCCATTACTGCCACCTGAAGATGAACCCATTGAAGTGTGCCATCAGGGCCACCTATGGGAAATTTCTTGGATTTATTGTCAGGTATCGGGGCATCGAGATCGACCAAGAGAAGATCAAGGCCATCAGTCAGATACCTCCCCCGAGGAATATTCAGGAGTTTCGAGGTTTCCAATGATACTTAGAATATATACGCTGATTCATTGCAAATCAAGCCTGCAAGTGCAGTCCCTTTTCCCGACTCATGAAGAAAGGATCCTCTTACGAGTGGGACGAAGAGTGCCAGACCACATTTGAGGAATTCATGAAGTATATTCTCCACAATCTGATACTGATACGAAAAATCTATGTAAAACCATTGATCATGTACATGAATTCCTTGGAATGATCTCTCGGTGCCCTCCTCGCCCATAAGAACAATTGAGGTAATTAAAAACAGCCTCTACTACCACTGTCCAATGCTACTAGGTACGGAAACCAGATACTCCCCCATCGAAATAAGATTCCTTCTGCTAGTATTCACAGTACAAAAATTGTGACATTACTTGAAACCCCATGATGGAAATATTGCGTCTCGGGTAGAACCATTGAATTATATTCAGAACCACCCCATGTTGACCGGTCGTCTAGAACGGTGGGCAGTAATCCTACAGAAGCTCGACATCAGGTTTGTACCTCAAGAGGATGTCAAGGGACAAGCATTGTAAGAAATTCTAGTTGCCCATCCAACCCCTGCAGACCATACCTTGGACCTGGATTTTCCTGACGAGGCAATCCTCTTGGTAGATCATGCCATCCCATGTTGGAAGATGAACTCTGATGGTGCTTTTCGGATCCCCACTGGAAAGAGACTCAATGATCCCAGAATTAACATAGAGGGCCTGGGTATTGTCTTCCTTAACTCGGCACAAGCCATTCTTCCGTACTCATTCCTGTTGTCTAAAGACTACACCAACAATAAGGCAGAGTATCAGGCTCCTATCTCTGGCCTTGAGTTGGCCCTCGAGATCGATGTGCCCAATTTTCATGTGAAAGCAGATTCTGAACTAGTCATCAAGAAAATCAATGGTGACTACATCGTTAGAAATCCAGAGCCCGTACCATTATTGGAGCCCACCCTCCAGGTAAGGACCCAGTTTACAACTCGGCCGGAAGTTACCCATGTCCCTTGATCTCATAACGGTCGAGATGATGCCCTGTCTGGACTGGCTGCATCACTTGTAGAACCTAAGTAGGATGATATGACTATACACGTAGCACATCAGAGATTCATTACTCCCATCACCCCATATGACGATGTTGTCCTATGAGTAAGACATCTTAGCACCTAAGACTTCATATCAGGACCCCCCCAAGTTCCTAAAATAAAGTGGTTGAAGCAACCCCCCCCCCCCCCCCGACTGGAGAGCCCCCTTTGTCGAGTATCTCCAAAATGGTTACCCCCGGATGATCGGCCTGAGCATGAGAAAATCTAACGCCGTGCACTGAATTTTATCCTCCAGAGTGGTCCTAGTCTTGAACATATCCACTACAATAGCAGGATCGATGGTTTTCTCCTCCGTTTCATCCAAGGAGTCGAGATTTATCAGGTCATGCGGGAGGTTCATGCCAATTCCTGTGGGGCTCCCTAGACTGGGATGAAGTTATCCCATGAGATCTGGCGATTGGGGTACTTATGGCCCTCCATGATCCATGACTACATTGAGTTCGCCAAGAGATGTCACGCTTTCCAAATTAATTCTAACTTCATTCATCGTCCGTCGAAACCTCTCCACTCCACCAAGTACTCTTGGACGTTTGTGGTATTGGGACTCAATGTTGTGGGACCATTTCCACCAGCGACAGCTCGCCAGTGCAGGTTCATCCTGACCACCACGGTTTTCTTTTCCAAGTGGGCAGAAGCAGTTCTACTCAAGGAGGTTAAGGCCCATTCTATCATTGACTTCGTGAGCTCCAAGGTCATCTACAAGCTTGGACTTCCTCATGCTATCCTCACTGATAACAGCACCAACTTCCGACCAGCTGAGCTGAAGAAATTGTACACCAAGTAAAACATCCGTTCAAACCATATATCCCACTACCATGACCAAGAAAATGTATAGATCAAGGATTTCAACAAAACCCTCTCTAAGATTTTTCAGAAAATGGTGGGTCAGAATAAGAAGAGTTGGGTGGAAAAGTTTCCAAAAGCCTTCGGGCTTATCAGATGACAACTTGTAATTCCATCTAGGTGACCCCATATTCCCTGGTTTATAGAGCTGAGTTCGTCCTTCCCATCGAGATCCAACTTACATCATTATGCACAACGGTCTATGACCAGAAGGCACCAGATAATGTAGTCAAAATTCATCAGGTTGAATTGGAAGCAGTTGTCGAGAATATTCTTCTTTCCCTGCAAAATCTGGAAAGGCATCAGAATAAGATAGCTAGATCCTTCAACAAGAAGGTTCGCCTCCACTCTTTCTTGCAAGTCGACATGGTATTGGACCTCTGGACACCATTGATCCCAGGCAGGTAACCACCCATATTGGAGCCCACATGGAGAGGACCTTACATAATTCACAGGGTTTACCCCAATGGAGAATACACCCTAGTGACTATGGATGGTGAGCATATAACTCCTCCCACCAATGCCATGTTTCTCAAGTTATACTTTTCCTAAGCCAACTGGTTCAACATGACCTTAAATTATCCAGTCCTACATGACTTTAAACTCTGCGTCATCCTGCATGAACTTAAACTGCATCTTCATAACTACGTGTGGATTGATTCCCATCCTCATGGGATACTTAGGAACACTCAAGTGTATCGTCTTGATCCCAACCCCTAAACTCTTCTATTTGACTATTCCTATTTGGTACAGTTCTCGCGGAGGATCCTTGCATGATATGGTGTAGGTTTCCGTAGTCCCACTCATGCTAGGATTATAACGGCCACACCATGTGCCCGCTCCCCATTCTTCTGTCCTCCCATGTCCTCCCCACATGACGTTATAATGCATGGCCTTCAAGATCTACCTACAGTTTGATTCCCATCCTTATGGGATATGTAGGAACACCCAGACATTTCATATTTTGGCCCAACACAAACACCAGAACATCCCCTCAGGTCAAGACATATGGTGTGGTGCAGGTTCTTACCTCCGTACATGTCAAGCACATCTCGATTCCTCCATACGTCCCATTCCCCAAATTTTTCCACCTCTTTCACCGCCCTACTTGATTTTAAAATGTATGGGTACAGCTATGCTTCGCCCACTCTTGTGATTGGGACTCCGTCATCCTTCCCATCAATAAGGGCCCCCGAACGGCAGGGATGCTAGGCCCAAGGGTTCTCAGACTGCTCCGGGGCCAACACCCTCAAGGATGTTGAGATACAAATTGATACGAGTCCTGAGTTGTAAATATGGTTAGCAGTCAATGCTCATTTTTTGTTCCCATTAGTGTTCACTATAAGGATGATGTGTTTTGAACGTAGTCAAAAGCTATACTTTGTCATTAGTTCCACCCCAAGATGTCCCAAACATCAAGTGTAGTGGTTCATTCTTCCCCATTGTATATCGAATCGACAAACTCTCCTCGAGCGATGTTAGCTATTTGACCCCCATATGATGGGGAATGCTGAGTTTGGATCCTTGTTTCCAACACCGAGAACTACTCACATGGGATTAGGAGTTGTGAGGAGGCGGTAACCGCACAAGAGGTTGAATGGATACCATTGGCCGGGACGCCCAGCCACAGGACCTTTGGACTTTTTGGGCCCCCGACCAAAGTTCCTATTTAGGGTTGTATGGTGTGGTATGGGATTATGTCCTCATTCACATCGGGTTATTCACATTGCAATATACCTCCCTTGTTTGGGGTATCATACACCTCACATTATCTTCACTACAAGACGTTAACCTGCTACTTGACTGGGCCTTCCCATCTGAGCCGCAGCCTTAGGCCCTTTGGCCTTTTCAGGCACCGACCCAAGTTTCTATTTTGGGTTGTATGGTGTGGTATGTGATTATGTCCTCATTCACATCAGGTTACTTACAGTGTTATACACCCCCTCGTTAGGGTATCTAACCCCTAGTGTGATTCCTGAACTACGTATGGATTGATTCCCATCCTCATGGGATATGTAGGACTTCCTGAGTAACTGGTCTTCATGTAAAGCCCCATTTGGGCCCCTTGTCCCACATTCCCCCAGAGAGAGAAATATATGGTGTGGTATGGGATTATGTTCTCAATCACGCCAGGTGTTGTAACAACCATGCCATTTACCACCTCCTCCTGAATGTTTTCTATCCCCTTGTGCTATCCTAGTCTTTTAAAATCATCTGATCTCAAGATGATCCCCCTCGGACCTCTTCGGTGATTCACCAATGTGCCTAAGGGTACTCTTGTTTAGTACCTGTAATGTCAGACTCTACCCGGACATGATTTCACCCAATTTTTTGGCTTCATGTTCTCCCTCATTAGGGATTCGATCACCTTTCACATCAAATGAGACCCCCAAATAGCATGGATACATGGCCCAAGGGCCCTCCCACCATTACAGGACAACGTCCTCATGGGTTTCGAGAAAAAAATTGATACGAGTCCTGCATTGTGAATTTGATCAGCGGTCAATGCTCCTTTGTTTTTCCCTATTTTAGGCTAACATGATTTGGATGCTATGTTTCGAACACGGTCAACAGTTATCCTCCATCGTCAATCCAACCCCATTAAGACTAAAATGTCGGTTACATGATCCACATCCTTCTCCACCTAATAATGTCCAAGTAGAACTTCGAAATTCTTGGTACTATTCCTTAGTGCGCATCCGCACTTTAGGAGGAAAAAGCTGCAATAAGTCAATCATTCAGGATTCCACTTATTTCCATTAAGCATATATTTAACGTATTGAAAATACCTTATCCACCCTTGTTTGCTACACTGAGTTTGAATCACCTAGGCTTAGGGATTGGGTTAAAGTTCTCCTTTACTTGGGATAGTCCTCCTTATCCATGGACCATGTTCTAAGACCTTAAACTAAGATCTTTTCATATTGCCACTTCATAGAACTACATACAGCTTGATTCCCATCCTTATGGGAAATGTAGGACTACCTGAATGTCTATTCTTCAGGCCATGCCCCATCTCTCAGAAATCTCCCTTTCACATTTTCCCCTTGGCCTACCCTTTCCCGGGGAGGGGATTATATGGTGTGTTATGGGACTATGTCCTCATTCACTTCATGTTTGTAATGACCATGCCACGTACCTCTCCCTCCTGGGAGTTCTTTATCCCTGTATTCTATACCCATACCTTAAAATTGGTTACTCCCAAGTAGAGAACCCTCCTTGACCATCGTCGGCGATGCCCCAATCAGCTTAAAATTACTCTAGTTCAGCGTTTGGAGTGTCATATTCTACGTGGACATGCTTTCACCCATTTCTCAGGATTCATGTCCCCCTTTATTTGGTCTTCTATAATCTTCCACACCTGAAGGGGCCCCCAAATGGAATGGATTCAAGGCTTAAGGGCTCTTCTACCATCACGAGCCAACACCCTTGAGGGTTTTAGACAACAAATCGATACAAGTCCCACATTGTGAATATGGTCAGTGGCCAATTCTCATTTTTTTCCCTCATTACAGGCTAACGTGATATAGATGCTGTGTTTCAAACACGGTCAACAATCATCCTTCATTGTCATGCCAGTCCTTTAAACCTTGAATGTTGATTACATGATTCATATCATTGTCCACCCCATCATGTCCAATTGGAATTTTAACAGTCCTGACACTATCCCTCAGTGCACATTTGAACGTTAGGAGGAAAAAGCCTCGGTAAAGGCATCATTCGAGGCCCCGCACTGACTTCCCTTCTCCATGGTCCGAACTCTAAGACCATAAACTAAGATCTATTTTAGAACTATATGTGGATTGATTCCCATCCTCATGGGATACGTAGGAGCACCCATACGTATCGTTTTCGGGTCCATCTCAATTGTGAGCTAGTTTCTCCTGCCCCTTACCCTCTTACCTCTATTTGTTCCCCTTGGCCATAGGTTTCTTTCAAGGAATCGCATACAGTGTGGTATGGGATTATTCCAACATCCTTGTCGGGTATGTTTTATTGCACTATGCACATTCCCCCTTTAGTCTTGTCTCTACTACATTTGTGCCACCTGATGCTAAAATGCATGCCTGGTCCCATCATCTGACCCTAAACTGTGACGTTATCATCCTGGCTGCATGACAACGGCACTGCATCGTGACTTCCTCACTCAAGGGATCACCATGTTTGGTATCGGTCACATTCCATACCCTTTGTCAATGCCATCATATGGCTTGATTCTTTTGGCGACGCTGTGAATTCCTATAATAGGCATGTCACTTCACAAAAAAACCATTCACCTTAAAGGGAAAACCAGATACATCAAATACCTATTCTTTTGGTTCAAGGGCCACACCCGCACACCCCTTTTATCCCTGGAACTAGTACCTTACCATGAAACCCATTAGAACTATATACAACTTGATTCTAATTCTAATGAGATACGTAGAAATGCCAGAGCACTTCCCCATAGTCCCAGCCTAACATTGGTGTTTGTTCCCCTGACCAAAAAACTTCCCCAAGGAACACATGGTAACCTAGACTCTGAGTCCTCATTCACATCAGGTTTTATGATTACCCCAGTATGTGTATCATGTTTTTCTGACCATCCATGGTCTGAGCTCTATGACCATAAACTAAGGCCACTCTATATCTTTTTCTCAAGACGTTAAATTGCATGACATCTTCTAGAACTACGTATGTATTGATTCCCAACCTCATAGGATACATAGATACACCCAGGCATTCCACCTTGGGTCCATCCCCAGGAATCATAAATCCTATTCCTATTAATTTATGACTCCCTTGCCAAAGAGGTCTTGTCTAAAAGAAGTAATGATCTATGATCAAACCAATGCACACTTCTAATGTGCTTCCACCACGGTGGCATAATTTTGAGGATTGGATTTTGTTCGAACAAACCATCACTCCCCATTCCACGCTTTTCATGCCCCTTATCCTGACCCTCTTCCTCTTTCATGTCTAAGGGAACCCCCTAATGGTATATATGCTCATCCAATGGCCCACCTGTTGTCCTGGACCTATGTTCCGAAAGACTAATGGATGAAATTTTGAGTCAGGCCCCATGTTTCGAATGTGGTTAGCGGTCGACCCTCATTTTCTATCCCCATTACAGGCTAAAACTTTAAGGATACTGTGTTTTGAATGGGTCAACAGTTATTATTTATTTCCATGAAACCCCCATAGTGTTCCGAGTCTTGGGTATGGTGATTCAGACCTTCCATTCCCATC
The DNA here is from genome assembly GCA_963277665.1 of Viscum album. Taxonomy (NCBI): domain Eukaryota; kingdom Viridiplantae; phylum Streptophyta; class Magnoliopsida; order Santalales; family Viscaceae; genus Viscum; species Viscum album. Next base: position 1,890,052,809 of record OY728122.1, on the reverse strand, counting down.
TGTTCGGATTGATTCTAGCGCCCTTGGCATTACCCCATTTGTGCACAAGAGCACACTAGGAAAATAGTAATTTGGCTATTCTGGGAGCTTCGTTCTCCAGTTGGGTCTCTCACATTTCCTTCCAGAAATCTGTACTAGCTTTTCAAACCTTGGATGATCGAATCTGGGTTTGAAGTCCAACATTTGGATGGAGGTGATAAAGTGGTCATCCATTGTTTCTCACATCGGGCCCGACCCATGTGATCTTAGGGAAAGATCGCTGGATGCTCCATGAATATCATGAGAATTCAATAAACCAATGTAAACAGCAGTACTCATACATGCTATGGCATCAAATAATCAAAGCATGAAAGTACGTTTTATGTTTAGTAATCCTATACAGTTCCCAAGGGATGTTTCTCCCAATGGACGAGTTAACCTCACCAAAAGAGCATAGTCACTCCGCCACCCTCTGGCTGGTGGTGTCCAGGAGTTACTATCACCTTTTCAGCTCCTGATCCTCCTCGGTAGTGATGGGGCACAATTCATCAGCTATAATCTGGTCCCACTCAATGTCAGTATGAATGACATTCATCTCATTACAGGCTTGCATCAACACCTATTCGGCCTCAGCCAACTAGGGTTTCAGCCGTGAGATGACCTTTTACTGCACGCCAAGGGAAGCAGAATGCTCATCCACCCAAGCATGTGAAGATTTAAACTCATCTTCAGCCTTCTACAGCCTCTTGATGTTTACCCATTTCATCCACTTCCATCCAAAACTGAGGCCAAGATCATACTCCCGAATCTTTTCCACCATATGATCTTGGATGATCATGTGGGGACATTGGGCATCCACTCCCCAACTCACAGTTTGAATGGTTGCGAGTGAATTTTATCCATCTCATCCAAATGTAGTGCTTGTGGGTGTCATCAATGAAGCAGTTGATCAGCTTCCATGATTGGCAATAGACTTTCTTGATATCCTCTTCGTCAGAGGTCGTCTCGTCCTAGTCGGCATGATTGGAAGGCTCATACGCAGGGAATGCCCCAAGGAACTCTTCAGCAGGGTCAACATCTGGAGTTTGATCGGGCATGGTGGGACCTGGACTATCTGATCGATCTTCATCATCTGATCCTACCTCTATGATCTCAGGTTCAGCCCCACTGATGGTCCCACTAGTGATCAGTAGCGCCACCACTTTGTCATTTTGGTGCTCCGCATCCACGATCATCGACATTCCCCTAGGAAGGATGCCGTAACAAGCCCCAACCAACATCTCCAAGGCGACCCACACCATCTGAAGAACTGTACGCTCCCAAGAAGGACATGGAAATCAATAAACATGGTTAGGGGATGACAGTCATAAAATTGGTAGAGTGGATGTTGAGAGATCGAATTCTTCGTCTTGTTTTGGGATGATTTTGTTGGGACCCCAAAGCGTGGCACCCTGTATATGGTCGGAAGGTCTGAAAACTCCAGTGGGGTCACCTCAAGTGCCTTAGCCACACTGGACGAAACAATATATGTGACGGCAGGCATAGATCCTGAAGGTCCCGCATCTGTATCCACTGAGGGATGAGAATGCGTTCTGTATATAAGACCCTCCTACATGGTTCAGATGTTAACAAGGAGTCCAGAATGACAAAAAAGAAACTCTCAAAGAAGGGGGTTTCAGATTTTTTAACTCAAGGGACTCTGTAAAATCATCAAGATATGAGTCTTGATCCCCCAAATTTCCCTCCTCCAATGGGATCCATCTTCCGGCCTCATCTCCCCAAGAGGACTCTGCTGATTCTTCTGGAAGAGTGAAGTGATCTCTCAAATCAGCGGTTGACAACTGCAGGGGAGTTTTGCAGTCAAGAAACACCTTGAAACGGTCCATCATTGGATGAGGGGTACCATAGGAATGGACAATGTTATCCAGCTCTACCAGGTACTGCTATTCTTCCGCCTGGGGAACTGCAAAGATGACGGGGATAGGGCCTATCCCCAGTAAATCTATCCCAAGATAGTTCAGGTGCTGCCACAACTCTGTGGGGCCGAATAATTTCTTGTTGACTTCCCAGATATCCCCACCCTCTGGGAAGACATCATCCCCTAGATTTTCGATATGTTGCAACCGCTTCCCCAGAGCCTGGGTGGGTATACTATGGAATCCTCTTGACAGCCACCCCTCTGGATGGATCTGTTCTTATGGAACCACCGGGTCTAATACCACTGCAGGATATATGGATAATGCCTCACCCTCAGCTGGTGCATCCCTCACTGCCACAGTAGCCTTTCCACTATCGGATGTCCTTAATACCTTCCGTCCCTTACCCTGAGGTCGAGGAGGTTCACCATCACTGACCCATAACGGTTGGTTTCTCTATTATCTCCCCTAGATAAGTCGCGCCCCAGCTTTTGGCATACTCCTTCACCAGCCCAAAGACGGCGGTAGGCAGAGGTAGTTTGTTCTGCATCTTTCCGTCTTCCTATGTGAACATGATTCTGCATCTTTCCGTCTTCCTGTGTGAACATGAGCCACATCTTCCTCATCACACATGGGTGTTTCTCATGGTGCACCTCTAAATAGACCCGCGGGGTCAGTCGCCGCATGCAACAGAAATACCTTGCAAACCGGTGTGTGGTGTAGACTCACAGAGGGGCTCATGAACCACCCTTTCCACCAATACTCCACCTCGAAATGCCAAGAGATATGCCCGAGTCTCTTCTGTTCCATGGCCAACATCAGTGAATATCCCCGTCGGCAAAAGAAACGGGTGAAAATTGAAATCTACCACCTTCCACTGGATGTTCCATATAAACGGTGTGGTCAACATGGGCAGAAATCTCCCCACAACAATCAGGATCAATGGGTGGAATTTCAATCCCAGAGGAGAGATGGGGTTCATGTATTCATAAACCCCACTAATATGTGCCGCTATCCACCAATAATGGTGGTTGAATGACCCACATACCATCTGTGGCCTCTTCCCCTCCACAATATACCACATCATCTTATATAGTTTGGTGACCATTGGGATTCCTAGTTTGACCTACCCTTCTGTCGCCAACATGGACGCCATTATAAATGTTCTTGGGCGTACTCCCAAGTTGGTATCACTCACCGGCATGATCCAACCATAGATAAGAGCCGTGATAAATGTCGCCAGCCTGAATATTGGCTACTGCTCAGTGCTAATGAGAAACCCCCCTGTCTTCCACTGGCTAGCCTCCAAAAGCAGCCAGCATAAGTTCTCCTTGCCCCATTGAGCCCCGTTCGGGAAAGTCTGAGGGTTTTCCGGAAACTATCAGTCTACTGGGAAATTCAGGAACTACTTGAACCACTACTTAATGTGTACATCTCTCACTTCTTCTTTGTCCTCTCCCGGCACTAGCTCCATCAATTTCATTTGTAGCCTCGACATCTTCTTTAGATCCTTCCACGGGCTCATGATAGGGAGGTATTCATCGTACATATCCCCCAGTATCGGTACCCCCGAAATCTGGTGGACATCCCCCAAGCTATTACCAACCTCCCCATGGTGTAAATAGAAGGTATTGATCCTCAATGACCACCTACTAAATAGCACCAAAATTATCTTTTTTAGTTGATAGATGTGGAATTGGGAGGCCCAAGCCACCTCGTACAAAACGACTCTCCTCATCTTGACCCCAAACTCCTCACACGAGGTGCCTACCCAGTAGGACCAATCCTAATCATCTGTAAAGTTTCCACCCTAGCACAGGTCCCACTCATCAGACCAACCCTTCTTCAGGTTCATCAATGTTGCCTTCAGTATCATGTGGTATAGAGGACGATACGTTTCCGGTTGCAATGCCTTCCCGTCGACGTTATTCAGGTGGTTGTATAGGCAGTCAACAACGACAGGTGTGAAGTCTTCTTGGGCATGGTCGTTAGCCACCCTGCACTGTTGGCGCTAGCACGATGTACTCTTGAACCAGTAAGCTGGTTCGTCCCTACTTTTTTCAGGGATGAAGACTTCATCCCTCAGCACGAATCCATACAAAGGTAGCCTCTTACGTAGTGGGTAGTTCTTCTGGCTCTCTGACAGCAGCTCCAAAAACGAATCTTGGTCAGTGTGTCTCCAGACTAACTCTCCTAGACCCAGACTATTCTCCATCTAATCCCTTCGGGCTGCATCCGCAAGAACATCCTCGGCTGCTTCTTGATGATCCATTCAGTTTTAGAACTTGGACGATTTTTGAGTTGGTTCACGAAGATCGTTTGCAGAGAGCGTTCATGAATCCTTGTCATGGAGTCCTTCCTAGGCCTTCAGGTGCAAGATCACGAAGCACTGTTGTGGAATCCAAAACTCGCTGTGCACCACAAAGTGAAAACATGATTCTTGGAGAGCAAATGTGGAGTATGTGGAGCTTCGCGAATTGAGATCACAAAAAGACAATTTTGTGTAGAGGGGAATGAAAAAATAGAGTTCATATCCCCTTTATATAGGTGACGACCTTTGGAGCTTCGGGGTTCATACATTTCACGTCGATCTTCGCGACGCGCTTGGCCTGCACATCACCTATCCACCTCGTGATCCCTCTTCATGATACAGCTTAGCGAATGACTTAGGATTTTGGGGATTGACCCTCAGACCTCGACCCTCGATTTCTAGAAGGCTCCAAGTCTGAGGGAGGGAATTTTTTGGCACCAAAATGGGAGAAGAAGATGAAAAAAAGGAAAGCCTCAAGGGTATTCCTTGTGAATACCATTCACGGAGACCTAATCGCACCGTGCCCACCACGGAGCATGGAGGCAGGCCGCTCGGCAAACAGATTTTACATTTACGAGGCCATCGCGGAGCAAGGAGGTGGTGATGCTCTGCAACCACAGTTGACGTTCGTGAACCCGCCGCAGATCAAGGAGGTGGTGACACTCCGTGAGTTCCCTTGACGTTTGTGATCCCACTGTGAATCAAGGCGGCGGTAATTCTCCATGACCACATTTGACGTTCGTGAGCCCACCGCGGAGCAAGATCCTTCTTCGCACCGAGAAAGCTCTGTTTCGCAGTGCCTCTCCATTATAAATTCCGGCCTCACCCAAAGTCCAAAAGGTGGATGATCCGACCATTCAACTTCCCAGATCCCGAATAGCGGAGCGCCTTCTACTCTGCAAACCAAGTGCTATGAGAGGTACTTATCCTCGGTGAAGTGCCTCCCCTTTTCCTTTCTTTGACTCCCTATTTTAGGAAGGATGCCTTTCGCGGAACCTAAGGGACTCCTCAAAGGAAGGGGATCCCCAAGGGGACCCGGGTCATCGTGGAGCATTTATGATTCACGAAACACCCTTCCTATACATGTGATCCACATTCTAAGGCCAAGTCACTATACTTTGTGAAGCACATTACTTCACGATACCTTGCTTCGCGAGGCACATTTTCTCCACAAGGAAGTGATCCGCTAATACCTTTCCACTTGGAAAAGCACCTCATATACATACCTCTACTCTATTCTTAGGATGAGGTTCCCCACATCGCGAATAACAGCCCTTCATAACTACCATCCGCCATGCAGAGCAGCAGAGTTTCACAAGACCCCTTCTTATGAACCCCCATGCTTTCCAATTCCTTTTATCGTGCGACCCTCCAGGTTTGCACGATGTGATTTAAAATTCCCTTGGACGATACTACCCTTTGAGTTGCTTCACCTCATGCTTCTTCACATAGGCACACTAACGGTTATTGCTTCTTTTCATAGCCACACTAATGTAGACCCCCCAATGGTTTACTCCATAACACACCCTATCCAGGGAGTTTCCTACCCATTCTCTTCAACAAGGAGCAGAGGGTACCGGTTATATATGTCCTAGGGGTGTAAAGAAAACCCACCTCATCCGAGATGGAGGACGTTAAACTACCAAGCACCGTCGTCCTCAGCACATGACGTTAAACTATGACCTTTCCCCATGCCTCACACGTGGGGTGCCCCCACCTTGTACATTCTCTGTTCCCACTGGTCTCCATAAGGATGAGATCCTCCCTCACAGGGGATGTTATTCTCCTTATTGTAGTGGCATTTTTCCAAGGGGATAGTGCGACCATCTCGGTGTAAGCCCCCTATCTTTCTTGAAGGAGGCAACATCCCTGCTCCACCTTTATTCTTCGTTCTCAAGGACCAGGGGTGGAATGGACACCATACCCCTCCTTTCTTCGATACAAAATCCCTCTCTCGATGGGATTTGGTGCCACCAGGCCTCCGTCCCAGGGTAAGTCCCAACCTCTTCGGGCTACTAACTACATGTAAACCCCACTACACCTCCGACAGATGCACTTATCACGACGTGATCATCAGGTCTCTGCTACCTATTGTTTCTCATTCCGAGCATGACTCACTTGGAATTAGAGTGAGCACCGACCATGACATCTTCCCCAAGCATCCTAGAGTGTAATCCCCACACCAACCTAAACTAAATAGTATTTGATCCTTTCTATAGTAGGTTACGTAGGAAGCCTCCACGAGGTTCAAGCCCACCACCCATGGGACCCTAGGTCCACCTTAATGTTGGTTCACCAACCCACCTGAACTACGAGGTCTTTGATCCTTACCAAGGCAACATACTTAGGAAGCCACCCTGAGGTTCATTCCCAACATCCATTTGTTCTGACCCCCTTCACATCGTTTCACCAACACTCAGAATAGCCTAGAGTGTATGCCCCATGCCATCCTGAACTACGTGGTCTTTGATCCATGCTAAGCAGGGTATGTAGGAATCCTCCCTGATGTTCAAGACCAACATTAGGTCCCACCGTCCCCATTCACCTCGGTGCACCAAGCCCCCACCACCTGAACTATGTGGTCTTTGATCTTTGATAAGTCAAGCTATATAGGAAGCCTCCAAGAGGATCAATCCCACATTCCATTGGTCATCCTGACTCCCTTCATGTCAGTTCATCAAAACCATGGGCCACATCAGAGCATAAGCCCCAAATTCCACCATCTAAACTAAGAGGTCTTTGATCATTTAAAATGAATGGTATATAGGAAGCCTCCCTGAGGTTCAAGACAAAAATTCAGTCGCCCCAACCATCTTTACATCAGTTCTCCCTCATCCTGAATGACATTAAACTGTGAACCTTTTTCAGCGGCCAACCTTTGTCACTCCATTCAGCAGTACTCCATTGTCAGCCTATTTCAGCAATAAGCCGTTGTCACTCCATTCAACGGTAATCCTTTTCCAGTCTCTTTTAGTGGTAATCCGTTTTCACTCTATTCAATGGTATGCTGTTGGAACCCCAACTGGTAGTAAGCCATCATCAGATGAACTATGTAGACTTTGATTCCCTGCCATGGGGATACGTAGGAAGTCTCTTCGAGGCTCAAGCACCAAACTATCATCATCCTCATAGCTGTTCCATCCCATTCACCATCCACATCATTCAACCACTCCATAATCTATCCTAATTCTTACACAGGCCACCAAATAATGGTGGTATCATGTCTCCCCATACCCCATTCCACTCAATAGTAACTGAGATGTCAACCATGCATTGGCCCCAACATCAGTGTTCCCTCCTGGGGTCGCACTCATCTGATCCAATCAAATCAGAGTTCTAATTAGTCCGATACATCTCCACTGGATGTTAAACTAGCAGAATACCCTATGTTAAACATTGGAAGCTGAGGAAAACCATATATACATGCCCATGAAATATGATACCCCGTGATCGATGTGGGATTCCCTGGCATTCTAATCCCTCGAGAAGATCTATAATAAGAGACAGAAGATAGACGCATCGTGTCCCAGCGCCCGGACACACCAGTGATGCCCAATGTGACTACTCCCGTGACTGCAGGTTTCTTCCCTGACCAGACCCCTTGGAATATCCCGATAGAAGAAATGTAATTAACTCTTGTCCATAATGATATGGCGCTAGGAAGAGTTTCACAAACAATGTCTTAAGTCTATAAGGTAGACCCAGACTAGGTGATTAGTTCTAAGGAGGAATCCACAGAAGGAAGAACTGACCTCCCATCATCCAATTTTGATCAAGAAGAAAACATCCACAAATAAGTGATGGATGCCGCCCGCCTTTGGAAAGAAAGAATGTGAGGAAATAGCTTCGCGTCCTCCACAAACATATGTGAGCGCTCCCCAGTGAAAGCATCAGAAACAAATACCATTTTAATAAATATTATTATGATTTTTTATTATAAGGTTTTTAACAAAAATTACACACTCGTCAATATAAAAGGTAACATACTTACCATTTTTGTGTCGGATGAACTATTTCCTTACGAAATGACATTATTAATATTTATTTACGACCTCTCATATAAGAAATTATGACAGAAACTATATTTCTATATGATATATGTGACAATTATTATTTATTTATTATCTTTTATTGTTATATAAATCATACCTTCATGCTTTCTATTTTGTGTAAATTTGATTAATTTGTTTGCGGACATGTGGAGTGACTCTTCAAGGTGATGTGATTCATTCACACTAAAATGGAATAAAATAAGGATGAGATTAGTGAATTATTATATATATGTGAAATAATAATGATATAACAATGATTAGTTATATATAATTTTATTTTATTTACTTTCATCCTTTCAATATGATAATAAATATGAAACAAGATTCATACTTTTGTGTATCCTACCATCTATTGGAATGGTGTATCCCATTTCAAATTTCAATATTTTATCAAATTTTAAAAAAAAATTATATAATGAATATATTTGATATTTTTATCATGTTTTATATTCTGGAAGTTATTCAATACTTATCAAAGTAATATGATCAAGAATAAAAATCCAAAACATATATGAAAAATAAAGCTGATATTACCTAAAACATAACATTAACATAGAGTAGTTAATAAAAAAGTAATAAAAATACATAAACAAATAATATATTATATTATATATAATATTATCGTTTTTTGGTAGATATAAAAATGCTAATACTTATTATACATGATCTTTGAATGTTTACGAATAATGTAACAACTTAAGGTAAGGGGTTTCTCATCTCACTATTATTTCGATTAGAATTTTTCCTTATTAAAAAATAATTCTTTTTTGTGGTGTATATAATACCAATGAATTTATTACTTTATTTTTATACAAAAAAATATGTTTATATACATATTTAGTTTATTTTATTTCTGTAATGGGGGTAACGGTTCGAATAATATGAAATCGGTAAAGTAATTTTTTTCAGAATTTTCCTTCCTTGAGAAAAATGACAAGTTATAAACCTATATTTCTCAATGAGGTGTATATACTAACATTTGAAATTTTATATAAAAAATATTATAATTGGAAAAAAATATAATCCTCATGTATTGTTATTATCTTATGGATATTATGGGGTTTATTTTCCTAAGTGGTAAGATTTTATTTCAACAATATCAATGTTAATTTGGATCATTTATGAGTATGATTATATAAATGAAATATTATGTTCAAAATGTCAAGAACTCTCATGAAATTTATTATCCTATATTTACTCATGTTATATCTATATATTGGTAAATTTTTTAACTATTTTTCACTTAATATAATTAAGAAAATAAGTTTACAAAAATCCAACAACATTTTTCCTTTCGGTTGAAAATTTATATTCTTACAAAACCATGTTCTCAATAAATACTTTCTAATGTGTTTTAATATTATCCTAACATGTCTAAAGGAAATTTTTATCCAAAATTTAACTTTTTATTAATGACTTTTAAAATGAATCTTCTTATAATTATAGAATCATGTCGCTTCTCAATTATTCTTACGATCTAAAAAGAATGTTCGGCATGTAATGAATTACCCAACATCATAACCATAATTTTTTTTGATATGTACTGGGTAAGTTTGAGAGGATATTTTTAATGAAAATATTTTCTTATTTTTGTATAAATTTTTCTATTTTGAAATGTTTTTTAATGAAAAAGGATTTTTAAAAAAAGTTTGTTGAAAATGTGTTAAATTATTTTTAAATCATCCTTTATATATTATCAATGGGTTGTTTTCAATGATGTTTTTTTAACAAAATTCAAATAATATTTTAAATATTTTCAATGTATTTTTGAAATGACGTTTTAAAAAAACGTCAGGATTCTTTATATGTTTTCAAGGTTATTTTCAAGGAAATTGGATTTCAAAATATTTTATATTTTTAAAAGGGTTTTTCAAATAATAGAGGATATTTTAGTTAAGAAATATTTTAAATTATTTTTCAGGAATCCTTTATATATTTTGAAATTGGTTTCAATAATAATGATTTTGAAAATGTTATATATTTTGAAAGGTTATTTCAAAGAAACTTTTTGTTCCATGTGATTCTTTAAAATCATAATCCTTCCACAATGACATACTTGGTTATAGTTAATATAATACTCAGAGTATGACCCATGTATATTGTTCATATCATTTCACTTAAAAGTTTATTTTTTGATGGAATGATGTTTATGAAACTCATTTCCCTTAAATATGTTATAACCTGATAAATGCTTATGAAACCCTCTTCCTTCCACAAGTTATTCTATGATGAAATTATTATTAAACCAATCTATTTCATTAGGTTATGATATGATTAATTTTTTTGATACCTATTTCGTTTAATGGGTTTTGATATGATGTTTGTTAAATCTATCTCTTTTTATGGGTTATGATAAGATAAATTTTTTATGGGACACATATGTATTATTTTATTATGATATGGGTGGGACCTATATATCACTCCAATGCATTGGGTAAAGATTTATATCTCTGTAGATAATTATGGGAGGAATGTTCAATGGGATTGATCCATAATGAGAAACATGATTGGATTACTCCACTATGGGAAATAGGTGTGTTCTGATCAATAATGGGAATAGGAGGGTCCTGATCAAATTTGGTAAATAGGTGTGTCATGAACCACTATTGGAGATAGGTGTGTCATAATCCACTATGTTTATGGTATATATAGTTAAACATAACACATGAAATGTTTTTATATATTTATAATTGTTTCAGAATTATTTGACCAGTGATTATGTGTCATGATTGACCTATGATGATTTATCACCGTTAAGATCCATGTCTTCTGAACATTCAATCATTATACCATGATTCATGTATATGATATTTGATATATATGGTATCATCTTCAAATGTTATTATAATACTCTCATACCCTTATTCTCATTTTAAGGTTATGTATATCTTTTTTACCATTACTATTCATATGAGGTCACTACTTTCTTATGATTCGTTTCCCCAGTTCATGAAGAAATGTTTTATGTAGATGTACAATGGGGGATGATCATTGTGGTAAACTTATATATCTTTCACCACTATATAATATTTTTTCCATGTTTCCAAAGAATCTAAACCCTTATGGTCCTTTGGAATTTACTTTGGTAACTTGTATAACATTCATCTAAAATGATATAATATACTTTTATGATATGTATAGGTATCTATAGAACATGATTTTTTATTCGATATTACATTCCTTTTTATCATTACTTTGAGATACCCATTGTCATTTCATGATAATTTTAATATGATATTTTTTCAATCCTTATTTTTTCTCACACGATTGTAATCTAACCCTTGATGATATTTTATTTTTTTTTCTCATATAGAGGACTTTTGCTAACCCTTTTCTTATATTTTCATTCTATCGGTTATAAATATGATTATAACTAATAAGAAATCTTTAATGGTGTATAGAATGTATCTATTATTTATAAATGTTAAAAAAGTATTGTAAAATATGTTTGAATATATAGATAGTCCTCCAAGTCATTAATCCATTAGGTTTCGGGTTTCAAAACTTTTTATTGAGATGTAATGTTTAATATTTGAAAGAGATGTAAAGTAAATATATGTTTCATTGGCTCATTTTACTTTTTATAAAAGATTATTTGTGAATTATTTTTTTATCACCAAAACATGAAATGAACGTCTTGGGGATCTTACCAAAGGATATAGTATTATAGGTCCATCCCCAGAGAAATAATTTATATCTCTCTTAGTGGGTATTGGAAGAATAATGGTTCCTACTCCATTACTTCGACAAAAACTTATATGGATTCATCAACACCATAAAAGGTTTACAGATGATTCACTATATTAAAAATATTAAGATATGGTATTGGTGAAATCATTGAGTTGATTGAAATGAAAATAATAAGATTTAATATTATTATCTCCCCGTGTAATTGGAAAAATTACAATTCCATTTATTCTGGAATATCAATTATGAACTCCTATTTTACACCCTTAAATATCTATTCAATAAGTGTGAAGATCATGATGTGTTCCACATATGGTGAATTATATCCTTTATCTCCGTTCCCTAGATAAAACCATGAGTTGGTTGAATATAAAATATCTAATTTTTTTTCTTAATCAATTAAATTTCATTGATCATAAAATAAAATAAACTAATAAAATGATTATATATTTGAGTAGGCTCATCGTAAATATCCCCTTATGTGGTAAGTGACTCTTGGAGTTGACATTTCAAGGATTGATATAGGTTTTCAATCTCTTAAAATATCTCTTCAATCTCAACTAAATCAGTAGTTACTTATTTCAAATACACACAATGTTTCAATGGGTATGATTCCATTTCATCATAAATACAATGATCATTTTTAGATTTACCTTCCAAAAAATGACACCAATTTGAATAAAAAACTATTAAAATCCTACATACATTCCAATAAGATGTTTTTATTAATAAATATCCTCTATTCATGTATTATAATGTTAAAATAATAAATATTCAAGAAATTCTATCTTATACATCTCATGTTTCTCAATAGATAAAGAGAGGGGAGAGATCGCTACATCCATTGTTTTTGGTTTTTTCTTTAGATGACGATCTTTGCATACAAGTAGGTATTTGGTTTGAAATTTAAATTGGTTCCTTCTCTCCTACGTATGTATTTTAAAACATCTTATAACTAAACATATCATTCATTAGAAAAATTTTATTCTTCTTATATTGCATGAGGGTATTCATCCCATGTATAAAAATTGGAACTGGAATACAACATATATAATGATTTTTTTTATTTATTTATTTTTCAATTTTTTATAAAAAAAAGTAGAATTAATAATTTTTTTATAAATGATAATGAGTTAAAGAATTGTTTTTATCCTTTTCAACATTTCTAATTTTTGACCAATAATTAATCAGGTGATACAAAATATTGTTTATATTATTATATAAAACATAGAGGATGACCATAGTTTTATCTAAGGATTATATTTTATATAAAATAATTGAGTAACCTAATTTTTTAATTTATTTTTATTGTTTTATACTTTTATTGAAAACTATTAAATTATGTGGTTGAGATTTGTAATGTAAGAATGAAAATAATGTACAATGTAAATATTAAATTATGGTTAGAAATATAATTAATGAATCATTAAAGGATTAAAAATGAATGTATTATCATTGTTATATATAATTATATTACATAACCTAGATTTTCTCCATTTATTCACATAATATCATTCACCAATTGACCCTAAATGCACCTCTATATGATGGATTAAATATAGGGATATTGAATGTGAAATCACACTTTATTCAATACACTAGTGTTGGTTACCAAATATCAATTGAGAGTTTGAATTCCTAGAAATATCACCTAACAAAGTTTAACCAAGCGAATTTCCCCACATCACATGGAAATGTATTTCTACAAAAATCTCTACTATACAACCCACATTCATTATATGAAAGATAAAAATGTGAAGGGAAGAATTGAATGAACCAAAAAAGGGAGTATAATAATTTATTATAGGGGAATGAGAAATATCATCATATTCAAATATTTTTGTTTCACTAAAATTCAACATATAATTAGAATAAATAAATAATAAAAAAGAAATTCAAAACTAAAGAATACAACACTGGTTTATTTTCATTCAAACCAACAACATGGTTATTTCACTAGGATTGGAGTAAAAGAATTATAGTATAGAGAATAAAAGAGAGTGTGTGTGAGAGAAATATAGATATATAAAATTATATTAAAACTAAACAAAATTAATATTTTTGTGATACAAAATTTATTATAATTAATAATATAAAATATAGAAGTAGTATAAACCATTAAAGTAACCTTAATGTTTCAACGTCATTATTTATATGACTTATTTTCCCCAAAGTTGGGGTTTATTTTTCAAATCACCCAAAATCATATATGGATATCTATATTATTAAAATTTGATTTATGAATTTTGGTTTTCATGGTGTCGTACTAGTTATGTATAAACTGACCCCTGGTATTTTCAAAAAAAAAATTCCATTTTTAAATAGAGGATGGGGGATGTAACAGTGATCTTAGTGGAAGTTTTGTCAGTGAAAGGAGACCATAGTGGTACCCGACGTGACATATACATGTTGAATTAGTGTTCATGAGATTTTTATTGGGGAGTCATCATGTTTTTTTTACATTCTTATCTTGGTTTACTTTGGGAAATTTGATCATATTATTTACCCATTGTTTCAATGTTGTTACACTTTTTCATAAAATGTGGATGACTAGTTTGAATCACATTCATTTTACATATTCCAGTTGGTATTTTTATTTAACCACCATTATTGTATCATATGAGGATATATGTGACTGTGTAAATGTAATTAAGGATAATGTCACTGATATTTTTTGATAGTCTTACTCAATGATAGTTACCTAATTCTATCATATTAGAGGTAGGATTGTGGTGGGGAAGTCATATTACATTTAATCTTGATGGGGCCTCAGTTCATCAGGTCTATTTAGAGTAGTATCCAAGAACATTTACCTTAGGTATGGAGTTCAGATTTATATATATTGTGAGGTTGGTTCTGGAATATAGGGAACCACTGTCTATGGATCTAGATTTTTTTAAAGAAAGTGAATATAGTGTTAGTGTGTTGACTATAATATCCATTAACAAGTAATATGATAACCTTATTTTTTGACATAATGATCTGGGTTAGATGTTATAGGTAATAAGTAATAGGAACTAGCATCATGTAGAAGTGTCATTTTTTTCTTTATTCTTCAGTGATCTTCTTATATGTGTTTTAACAATCATGTTTTATCTTATCAAATATTGGATTCCCCTAGATAAAAAACCAACTAGGATCTTCAATAAATATTATGAAATACCCATTCCAGTGATAATTCCTCCCATCATCGACCATATCTATGATGAGGCTTACATTGAAGGACCGTGTATATATATATGTAACTTTCATTCATATAGGTAAATGGTCATCCACCTTCAATAATTTTTTTTTGGAAAATCCACCTACTGAGAAATATATAATTCTGGTGGGTCAGGATGATGATTCAATTATTCAATGCCTACATCATGAGTTTTTATAAAAGAGAAAATCCAGGTTCTAGGGTGAGCCTGATACTTATGTAGTGGAAGAATAGTTTCAGGTTGTGTCTAAGGTTTTTCACATAGTCCAAAATCCAACTGATCATATAGTGATTGTAGAAAAAAAATTCTTAGTGGTTTAGGGAGTTGTTGTTTGGATTTGATAACTTACACTAATGGGGAGAAAACTCTCAAATGTTTATAGTTTATGAGTCCCTTTTAAGAAGAGTATTCAATGATAATCCTAAAGAATTTATTCATTTAAGAGTTATTAATTCTAAAAATATTTAGCATGACTCTCTTACAATACGTGTAATGTTTCAATGACCTCATGAATTACTTAATTAATATTATTTGTGTTGGATTGCTTAAAAAATATAATTTTTTAGGGAGATCTATTTTGAAATATTTTATTTAGTGTTTTACAGTCGATTGTTGGAATATCATTAGCTATTGGATATTATATATGAGAAGAATGTTCAACTAAAACTGACTGATGGTAGGAGTAAGGGTCACAATATTTATGGAATATAATTACACAGTCCAAGTCCCTATGATTAATAATGTAAATGATCTTACTTTACCAACACTAGGGTGTTCAACACCGATCGTGGAAGAGGTCACATAACACATGGATTTCTTGTAGAATGTTAAATAGAGTGAAATTAGTGTGACATGGTTGGAGGTCCACAATGTCATAGGCATTGATGTTTTCCCAGACCTCCTTGATATGTGTGGGGTGGTAGTCAGGGAATAAGATACAAATAAAAGATAGAGGTTTACTATGAAGATGAGTTATATGTGGATGTCTCTTGAAATTTTCATCAAAAACAACCAATCCCAGGAATTATACACTAGAATTATTTATCTAACTGTCAGGGCTAGGTTTAGATGTAGATAAAGGGAGCTACGACTTTGTTCTTCTCAACAATGTTTGAGGAATTATTTTTCTTTATCTATAGAAGAACCCAAACTCATAGACCTATAGATATCAATTATCTTGCTAATTTATCCTTATTTATAGTGTTATAAATACCAGTGGAGATCATATACCATCATATATGATCAAGTAATCTTTCTATAAATGGCCACATGCTCACCCACATATTCCAATGATATGAGATTTCATTTAGTAGTGGTGTGTTTTAGAGGGACCTCATAGTTGATAGGATGAATCCCTCTTCTTCAATCCAATGTGTTTACTATCCATTATTTTTATCTTCATAAATATACTTTTATTATTGATTAGTGGTGTGTGTATAGTGGACGATTCAAGGTTTTCATTTTTTGGAGACTAGGACCATTGGTCAATATTGGTGGGCCCTATGCATAATATGTTATTTTTGATTAATCATATGTTAGAGAGTTTGTAATTGTTCATGATAGAGTCTTGAGATGATTAACTTATTGCAATCATAGAGGATTATACATACCTCTTTCCCGAGGATGTTCTAGTATTTCCCCATCATTAGAATATCAACTTATTCATTGATTTTCACCCTAGGTCCACTCTCAAATATCTTATACCTTAATAGATAAACCAAAATAATATAATGGTACTTAAGATGATTTTTCAAGATGATTAAACCAATGAAAGACATTTATTATAATTACAAAAATTTGGATGAATATTTAATACATATCCTAATAATTCACACCCAAGAACCCAAAGGATTAATTTCTTTGAAAATTAGATATATAGTAACTTTTTTACACATCCATTCCTCATAATTTACCAAAACAACCATTAAAATATAGTACCTTTCTATAAATAACATACTTAACACCCATTTTCATTACATGGGAGAATAAAAAACTATGATGTGGTGAGTTTTGATTTTGAAAATGATTAAACATAAAATATAACAATCAGATAACATAAGTGGGAAAAAGATGAACATAAGGGTAGGGGAACATAATTAAGGTATATGATCTTGAAATATGAAAATCATAGAAAAAATTTCATAGATCATAAATCATGGGTTATTGAAATAGGTTCTGGCATACCATATTACAAGAATCATAATAGTATTGAAACATCAACCAATCATGTGTCCTCAGAGCATAACATATCCATAATATATAAAATTAGTGTGTGGAACATACATAAGCATAGAAAATAACCTTCTTTTTAAATTCAAACTTCAAATACAATCCTAAAATATATAATATAATTCCACACATGATTGATTTTACTCCCCATTTATTTTAATTGATGGTTGACGAAGTCCCTTACTAGATTGGGTTCACTCCCCAACACCTTACATGTTATCTCGTGATGTGTAATTCTATACCCAATGAATTTTAGGTACATAAGAGAACTGCCCATAACATTAAAATAATATATATATATATATATATATATATAATTCCAAATCAACATATTAGTATTCATTATCCCAACATAGCTTAATTGACACATGGGAAAGAATGGAGTGTTTGGAAAATTTCTCTAAAACATTATCTTAAATCATCATGTTAAATAACGTTGATAGTATCACTAAAAAATATAGTAATTTATTAATTACAATAACTAATGGATGATACATTTATGGGAAATACTTTTATTAAATAATTTAAAATATTAATTCAATTAAAATTATATATATTTTTTCATTATGGTAAATTTTAAAAATATATAAATAAAATAAAAAAATATTACAATGTTATTTTACTGGAAAACCCATTAAAAAATATTAAAAATTTATAATAATTAATGATGGTTATGAATTCGGAAAAATTATTTCATGTGGAAACTGTAAAAAAACATTGCACAGTTCTCCAAAGAATATATAAAATGACCTCTATAGAAAATATTGAAAATATTCAGTTTAAAACCACTATAGAGGATATAAAATATTTTAATAAATGTCTTTGAAAATTCATTAAAATTAAAAGAAAAATGTTTTTTAATCAATATAAATAACATAGATATTAAATAAACATAGTCGGGTAAAATACTTATAAACATTTCAACAATAGTTTAAAATAAAACCCCTTATAGATTTGTTAACCTTTAAATCAAAATCTCCTGAAAGAAAAAACCATATATTGATTTTTAAATATTGAAAATTTTCATTAAAGGTTTCATAAAATATATTAATGGGTAGTTTATACACCACAAAAATTAAATAAGGTGGTAAAAATAGAACAAATCCCAATGAATGGAATTTGATATGTGAAAAACCATTACATCAATATTTTTCCAAATCAATCAAAGTTAAACTCTTATGTAATAACATTATTTTAATTATATAACTATATTAGAACAATTTGTATGATCTTCTTATTATATACTAGTAAATTATAATTTCTTATTAATTATTAATTAATAATTCTTTCACAAAATCAGAATTTTTGTGTTATCAATTCCATTTTCCATTTATGTTTTAATTCCGAGGTTCTGAAATTTTCACATTTGAAATGGTTCAATTATATATAGAATATTCATGGAGGTTTATAGTGTTTTTTTAATATAGTTCTGGAGACTCTTTGTACTTTAATATAAATTATCATGATTTTTCTTTAGAAAATACAAAAAAACAATTTTTCGAAATGTAAATTCCAAAAAAATGATTTTATAAAAAAAAGTTTTTAAATATTCTTGAATCTTTTATCCAAGATAAATTAATTATGTTTACACAGTATTTCACTTATATTAAATTTTATAATCATTCTTGACATAAAAATTATAACAACATTCATGTAGGTGGTAAAACTAACCTATAAAAGGTCATGCTATAACATTTGAATGATTGATAATATTTGATTTCATCATGATAATATGAAATTTACAAAATATAAATAATTTAAAAAATATATATATTTTACGAGGTATGTTTACTAGGATTTATATGAATATAATAGAGAAGAAATTTAATGAGAATATATCTCTTACATTATGCCTCAATTCATTTTTTGTATTTTCAATGGAACTTTTGGTTTTGTGGGAACCTTACAAAAATACCATAGTTGAACATACCCACTATAATAATAAATTTCACATTTAAAATTTAAAATTTCATCATTTAGAATTAAAAAAATAAAAAAGATCCATCATCACAACCTCTATCCAAAAACCTCAGCATGTTGCGCACCCTAAAACAAAAACAAAACCATCATCACCACATGTTCACTAATGAGAACCATCCACCAGAATCAATAATTTCCATAAAAGATACACCATGATAGAAAATGAAGACAGAAAACTACAAAAATTAGATCCACTGTTACAATGAAGGTCCTGTCCGTCAGGGACTCAAATTTAGAGATAATTACATAAAGAGAAACACATACTAGGACACTATCGATCACGTAAACTATACTTCCCAAAAAAATATTAAAACATCCACTCAAGTTATGATTATAAATGTGTGTTGTGATACTTATTCTATATTAGAGTAAAAGCATCATTAGCGAGCCTGAATCAACACTGTGAGTTGTATAGTATTCCATCTGAACCACCATCAATTGAAGAAATCCTGAAAAAAGTGATAATTATTATAGAATAATAACTAATAAAATATATAAAATCAGAAAATATTAAAAACTGATATCCCCCGAACATAACATCAATAGTAAGAACACCAAATGTAACTACAAAGCAACGAAGTGAATGAAATAAAAAAACCAAAGAGTGAATGCATGAATCCATACCACCATCAACATCCGAAACATCCCTAAAAACAATTTCTCATGATCAAATATGGTGTCTTTCTGTATAGGTAAGTCTATAGTAGTAAATGTGTAGTTATTAAGAGTATAATAAAGGGAAAATGGATGTTCTCATTGAGAGACACCACTGAATCCCAAATCCCCGATGTTCCATTGAGTTCAACCAATGTTGGGTTTGTTCAAAATGGTTTTGGAGACAAGATATATAGTCTTATAGTTCAATGATTATGAAGAATAAAAATACACCAGAATATCTAGGAAAAGATCTCTTACATTGAGTAATTGAATCTTTTCTTAATGGACCTCATTGAAATGAGAGTTTTAGGATAGCTTTTTGGAACTAGAGTTTCCAAAAAATGCAATTTTATTTTCATAGAGACAACATGGGTAAGGATTAGTGATAAATTATATGGGACGGTTTAGTTTTACATTAAAATAGGGGGTTCATTTAATATTTAATAGGAGTGACACATTTGTAAATACTCTGAACTCTTACATAAAATTAATGTTATTCTAAATGAAAAAGTGAAAAAATATCCAAAATTATGAGATAATATAGGAGATTCTAGAATATATTCATAAAATAAATTATATATTTTTTTGGATTTTCCCCTAAATCACTTAGTTTAAACTCTTTTATGCATTTAAACAATTAGTGAGGTAACTAGAATTTACCAAATTAACTTATGTTAGGGGAAAATGAATTGTAAATTATTAGTTGATTTTAATATGATGCTTCTAAATATGAAAAAACAAAAAAATGAAATTTATACATATTACAAAATTATATTTTAATATATGGGAGAAAATCACAAAAAAAATTGTTTAAGAAAAAATACCCCCTAAAGAATAAAGTTTCATTTTACACCAATATCAGGTATAATGTTGATTCCCATGAAATTTATAGGATTATGGATAAATATAGAATACTATTATGATATTAAAATAAAAAATACTTAATAGATTATTGTGAATACTTAATTTAATGAAATGGAACAAAATATTTAACAAAATAACAAAATTTAACGTAGGTTTCAAAAATTTAATCATTGGTATAAAAATTAAAAAATATTTATAAAGGCTTAATTTTAAACCACATATCAATTTATATTCATGAAAAAGGTTTGATATATTTTGTATCCATTATTTTATTATTATGATTTCATAAAATGTAAGGTATTTTTAGAAATGGTATTTTCACTATTCACCTAAAATAAAACATTTCATAAATATCCGTAAAATTTAACTTTCGAAATTTTTTTACATGATGAATTAAAAAATTAAATTGATTTTTCCATATAAAAATTCTATATTTTGAGAATTTAACATTTAGAGAGAAACATTCTGTTTAATGAAATCTAGTTTTATAAAAATTGACATTTTCAATAATTTATATGTTCTCAACCTTCGTTCATAACTACTAAAAATGTGTGAAATTTGTTTTTTAAAAAATTAATACTCATATTGAAATAATTTCTACCTTGAATTTTAATGATGAATATTTTGGTTCACTTTATTTTGGAGTTTCATGAGATAAAAGATAATCTACAACGTATTTATTGGAAGGTAAACACAAACTATAATCTCAAGGACTGGTTCAATACCTTTTGTATAATGGATTTAGTAGAGCAACTCTATTCCATTGGGAAGCTTCATTTTTGTTTTTAATGATGACATATGAGATATTGGGGATTTTTATTGAATACAACTTCCTAAATCAGATGATAATCAAGAATTAATACCATTTTCAAATAATTGATGACCTCTTGGATTGGAAAATAAGGAGTGGAGGGGTTGTCAAATAGTGTCCTTATGTTAAACAATCACAAAAATAAGGTACACAAGGAGGATATAATGTAGATTGAATTTTGATATTGTGATGGGAATTATGAATTTATAGTCATTCCATTTGATATGAAAAATACCTCGTCTTTGATCATTGTCTTCATGAACCTGATATTTCATCCCTTTTTAGAATATTTGTAGATATCAATATTGATGAAATATTTATCTAATAAATATAAATATAGAACCATAGGTTTTTTTAGTGCCAACTCTAGGGGTACTTGTTTCTAAGTAAGATATATATGTATATATTTTAGATTCAAGAGGTCTATATCATGGGAAACATCATCTCAGAGGGTGTAGTAGTAGTGGACCCCATATGTATTCAGGTTTTTCCTTCTTAGGAACCTTTAAGGCGATTTTTTAGGTTATTACATGTTGGGATTTGTTGGATACATCAATATATTCTTAAAAAACATCTATAGGATAGAGTCTCCCAGGAATTCCCTTACCTAAAAGGGGAACCCTTCATTTTTTGACTGAGTCCAATGTTTTCTTCGAGTATATTAAGTGGGCGTTGATGGTTGATCAATTTTTTGAGGTTTCTAGAGAAATGTGTTGAGTATTTTGTGTTTTGAAAATCCTTAATAGCTGGACTTGGTTATGTACCAATTTAGCATTATAAGTAGAATGGTTTAGGTTACATTAATTAGGGACCTCAGTAGAAGAACTACATGTCCCAAAATATTGATCGCACCTCAGTAGGGTTAAACATAATGAATTATAGATATGGTAAGTGGTTCATAATATAATCATACCACAGTCTGATGTAAATATTAAACTAGAGAAATCATAACATGTGGAAGAGGAATTCATTGGAGTTCCTACTGAACCATGACCTTGAAATTTCCAATACTCATGGTAATTTTAACATGGTCGATGATTATTTTAATATGAAACCCTTACCTAATCTGGTATAAGTGTTGTTTGAGATGTAGGACTTGTTTTTTTATCCATCTTAGAGGAGGAAAACGGGTATCATCATTAATCAATGATGGTGACAACTTTACTTATTCAGCATGTGAGTGAAGGCTAGTTGTGATTTATCAACTCTAATGTCTTATATTACTTGATATCCTCAGGAGACAAATCGGATATAATTTCCATAGGTGGGGATAATTTTCCCATCTTTCACAGGTGCATAGTGGTTCAAGCAGTGATGTGTTAGAATGAGAGTATATAGTACCATATCTCCCACATATGATTTTTTAAAGGTTTGATGAAGATATAATGAGAGATCAATTTTCATTATTGGTATCCATTTATGAAGTTGAGAGTTTCAGAATTTATTTCATGATGTCTTATCAATCAAAATGAGAATATGGGGAAACCACTACTAGTATGTTTGGACGAAACCATTCAGGTTCATGAGTTTAAAAGGTATGGGATATTGGTGGATTCCTAATAGGACATTCATTATTGGTGATAGGTCACAATTGTATTTTGTTCATCATTTATTGATAGACCAATTCCGACCACATCCTTATAATTCAGAAGTTGTGTTCATTGGAATGATTATGGAGGATGCACATGGATGAGGCCATCCAATTTATTGGGGTATATTCATTAATTGTATCTCATTGTCATTTTCAATTCACATTATGATAGTGTAAGATCCTGAAGGATGCATTTTAGAATATGTTAGGGTGTTTATTTCATTACACTAACAAATAGAAGACTAGGATGAGCATACCATTCATGTTATTGAGGACATTTCTGAAACTTATATACATGAATTTGTTCATAGTTTGGATGATATAATACCGTAAAAGAGGAATCATATTATAAAATTCCACTCCTCTATTTTTCATAGAAATATTAATGGAACTATTTTAGAGACACTAAAATTTATTGATATATTTGACATATATTGGAGATTTATCCCAGAAGGGGTCAGAGTTGGAACGATTGATGATTGATAAAGTGAATGTTATCTAGTATTCTTTGAAGATATCTATAGCTATCACATGTCCATTGTGGAATGATGATTAAGTCCTTTTGATTTATATGTGGGAGATAATGTGTTCTTAAAGGCCTTTCCATGATGTGGTTGCACCATTGAACTATCCAAAAAAATTATTATTCATTTCATTTCCCTCTTATTCATAAAAAATCCATTACCAATGATCAGTGGTTGGACCATTGAATTGTCCACCAAATTTTTTTATTCATTGAATTTCTCTCCCCTTCTTCTCTTAAATTTCTCCACTAGAATTTTCTACATATGGCAGTTTGATTAAATTTAAAAATCATGATAAATAATGATTAGTGGGGTTGGGATCACCTTTTAATTATGTATTAAAAGAGATAGAAGTGTGGATATAAATCAATGGGTAGCGGTGGGAATCATGATTTATGATGGTGAGATTCCATAAATTGTAGCGGTGATTATAGTTTTTGGGATTGGTTAACATGAATATTTTAATGAATTTCCTATCATGGATAGTCCAATAGAATCTGATACATGATAGTGTCAACAGTTGGTGGTGTGAGAGGGGCACTATTGGATGGGGTGATTTGTTTCTTGACCAGAGGAAAATCCGAGATAGTGACCGACTTTTTTAAACTAAAAATTTAGTTTGAACTTGAATACATGATCACACAATGTGTAATAATGAACCAAATATCTTATATAACATTAGAACTATGATATTGGATTTCTAAGTAATTTTAATTTTACACTTAATTTACATTCAATTCACACATTATTGGGGAATATTTCACCAAAAAAAACATGTACATGGGGTGCACATCTAGCTATTTGATTTAGGCTCAAAATCCATTTGAGTCATTACACATGCTGTGTACATTGGAATACTAACATGAGTTTTGGTGGTATATTATGAGTATTCTTATATCTCCCATATATAATATGTATTTTCCTACATGTCGTTTCAATTGAACAAAAGAAAAAACTTATATGAAATTACATGAAAAAAAATTCTACTAAATAACCACACATTAGGTACCATAATTTTACTTGATATTCCATTTTAAACCTTATATATATTTTTTATATTCTTACCTAAGGATTATATTTTCCCATTCAATTAGTATATATTAATAACATTTTCTCATAAAATTCAATGGTATATCCCACAGTGACCTTAAATGTGAGAAGTGATGTGATTCAGGTTATTTAATTACATTAGATTTATACGGATAATAATTGTGATGTATCAATATTATAAAAGTGGAAATGAAATTAGGAACTCCCATGGTGGCATGTTGATAATTGGACATGAGTCCCTTACATTTTTCCACAAGTTCAACAATCCTTCCACTTACATGGGCCATAGGTCCTCCAGATAGACCATGGGGTTGGTACTCCCATGGAACTGAAAAGGTCCATGCCCCACCACCTGGCTGATAGAGTTATAAACTATCCAACTAAAAAAGGTCACATGTACTCTATACATTCTATTTGGTATTGTATCATCTAACATGATTTACTATAGGAGGTGTGGGACCTCCACCGGTGTTGGTATATCACATAACTAACTCATTCAATTATTGTGTTGTGGGTCCCCCACAATAGTTTCTAAGAGAAGAATTGGGTTTAAAACATGGGTAGTAAAAACTATTTTGTTTCTTTTTTTGAATTATTATTTTATTGATATGTTATTCAATGTGATTTTTCCTCAATGTCTCCTACTCTTAGTCTTTAAAACATATTTTATTTTTCTCTTTCCTTTTTGGTTGTCAAAATATTAATATTTATTTTTTCTTTTGGGATTTTCAGGGAATAATACTAGTTTTATATATAATAAAATTGATAAGGTATTTTTTACCATATGATTGATGCTATATACAATTAACACTATGATAAATAGTAATTTTTGTAGACAAGGTATCAGTGAAGATGTAGCATAGTGGTACCCAAAGGTGAAAAATGAAGGTAGTGTTCATATTGAGAAGAAGTACATATATGACCTATACTATTTTTTCATGGACTAGGTATATTTAATTTATGAAATTGGGGACTTGTTATGCCCCATTATTTTAATGTCATTGCACTTCTTCAATTGTCTTAAATGACAAGTTTGTGTTTCTTTTATTTTATATATATAGATGGAATTATTAATAGGCTACATTATTGTATCATATGAGGTGACATATGATCATGTGCAAGTGTTATATGATAAGACCTACAATATTTTATTAAATTCCATCTTGGTGCTTTTTACTATCCCCTTGCTTATTTTAAATGGTATTGGGGTGGCACACTCAGTTCACATTCATCCCTATCAAGATCCTAGTGGATTGAGTTGTATGAATTTTAGTAATTTATTTATAAATCTATTTTAATCCCCTTTATATAGTTCATATAAATTATAAATATACTGGATATTTTTTAGAGTCCCATAATTAGTTCAAGGAAATTATGGAAATTGTTAATAAAGAAAGGGCAAAATATTTCCCATTTTATTGATTATTGAATCAATAAAATAATTCCATTTATAATTGAATATATGTTTTTATACCACCTAAAAAACTTAATAACATATTAAATTTATAACCAAGACCATATATTATTGTTATTTATGTTTTTTTAATCATTAATGATGAAATATTTTTCATAACATCCACAAAGTTTCATAACCGACACATTCAAAAGTCATGTTATAACAAATTAATGAGTTCGATTATGTAGTTTTATTTTTTAAATTTATATTTTAAATGATATATTGATTAAAATTACTTCTTATAGTGTTTTTAAATAATATTCATAAAATTTTCTTGGAATAAAAGAAATAAAATTTTAATGAAAAATGTAATACTTGAGTTCAAGAATCGTATATTTTCTTAATGAACTCCATTGAAATGACATATTTGGGGTTATTCTTGTCCCCAGATAATCCATAAAATGATATAGGAATATTTATGTGGTAAATTAAGAAAATAATTGAGATGAGAACTAAGGATAAGTAAGGATTGATTTAGACAAAATGGGTGAGTATTTATATGTGTAATGACATGAATATTTGGAATAAAGAAATGAGTATTCTATTTCTATTTTATCACAAGTTATCCACTACTCCCCAAAGTGCACCACTATATACCATAATGATTCACTCTGTTTTATAGTTAAGAAAATATTAAAAAAGTACAAACTTATTTTAATATAGGAATTATTACAGATATTAATTTTTACATTTATGATATCTAAACATATTTCCATGTTTAATCATATTTTACTATTTTTAGAATAATTATAAAAAACACCTTAAAATGTTTTGAAATATTGATTCCAAATAAGAAATGCTATTTTATTGAATTAATTACCTAAATGTGATAAAATTAAAAATATAATAAAAATTCATAAGGAAAAAAAATCATTTTTGGAGTAATATATTTTTAAACAATAAATTACACTATTATTATTTCTAGAAAACCATTCCATGAATTTTATAAAAATTATTACATAAATATAAAAAATTTACATTTCATTAAATCCATTTCTTAAATATGGTATATTTAATAAAAATAAATATAATAATAAAATATACTCAATAATTCTAAAAATACATTTTTTAAAAATAAAAGACCAAATTAATAATTACATTTGGATAAAATTATAAATTTTATTTATAAAACTCTCATGACGATTGCATAATCCATTTGTTTCAAATAAGATATGTAGTAGTCATGGGGGTGGATTCAACTAGTTTTGATCTAATAGTGATATCTATATTATTAATATTTTCTTGTAGATTATTTCTCACAACAAAAAAAATATTGAAGAAAAAATTGGTCTTCTTTAACCAAAACTATATGCATTCTACCTAATTTATAATCATAGAAACATTAATTAAATAAGGAATACATCAACTTCCCGATGACATAAATTTTCTATTTTGGAATAAAATTCATAATATAAAATAGAAAATGTATACATTCCATATCAAGTAGTATATTTTAATATTAAATAATATTGGTTACATTATTTTAGTATTCAATTCTCTAGAAAATAACCCTAAAATAATGTAGAGAATTAATAAATTTAACGTATTTATTATTCAAATGACTGTATATTTTTTATACAAATATATTAGCAACTACTATATGATATTGACCTTATGTTCTTATATGTTACTTTACACACTTCATCATAATATTTAAGCATATTTCATTTCTCAACATGTGTACCATATATCAAATGGTTTTCATTTTGTATGTAATTTTCCTTGATGGAATGATTATCATGGGTGACCATCATGATGAAAAATATTAATTTTTTTTCTTTTATTTGTATTTTGTTGTATTTACATTTAGGTTTTCTAAAAATTTGTCAATTAAATTCCTTAAAATATTTTTAAATTTATATTTCTACCTTAATAGAATGAAAAAGTATTCATTTTATCTCGATGTTGCATGTAACATGAATTTATCTAACATCTGAAACTTATTTAAATAGAAGTTATGGCTAAATGATGAGGTTCTATAATAATAAAACATCATCAAATCTTGATTCAATATTTTATTTAGATATAATATGCTCTTTGTTTTGAAGACATATGAAGACAAAATCATGTTCCTGGTACAATTATTGTGGAACTTGTAGTTTATAATTTATAACACCAACATGATCATGAATTTTAAATGGACAATTATACATTAGTATTTCCTTTTTGTCTTTCCAAAATGAATATCTCTCATATATTGATATATTCTTAGTAATAAATTAAGCACATCTTCCAAATTAATTTCCATGTGATGATTTCCCATATAACTATTTTGTCAACTATGTGCTTCACTAATGTATTATTGAATAAATTCGACTTTAATTGAAATTTCTTCTACTATATTTGTTAATTTAATATTTATTTTTCTATCATTATCTTACAGCATTATAAAACAATATTTCTTCCTATAGAGGTCTTAATATGAGGCTATATGAATACTTGAGCTATAGTTTTAAATATATAAGAACTCAATCATTTTAACATGTTGACCCAAACAAATTTGGAATTATATTTAATAGGATCACACCATATCCTCTAATAAATGAATTGTACATAAAGATTAAACATATATTTTAGGTAAATATATCACACAAAATGTAAATTAAATGCCCATTATACTTGGAGACTCCTCCAGATCATTCTGGAAAACCACAAATCTTAATAAGATACAATTAATAATGATGTTTTATATATTATCTGACTAAATTTAATATATATAAATTCAATTTAATCAAATAAAAAGTCTTATAAAATGCTGATAATGTGAGAAATATTTTTTAATTCATTCCACTAAAATCAATATGGATTTTTTTTCCATTATATGTATATATAATATTAATGAATAAATCAATAGTTAATGTCTTTAATTTTCATTTATTGTATATTTAATTGTTTTATTATCCACATCGACTTTTTTTATTCCTCGTCATCACAGTAGCATACCAAGAACTTTTTTATATATTTACCATTATCCGTATTCATATTATATCAATTTAAGTTATCTTATTGATCTATGTATGTCACTTTTTCATCTATGGTGGATAAAGAAAAATAAGATATATGAAACATATATTGGATTCTTTTTTATTTAAAATATTGATGGTACGAATAAAATTTTTCCCTATCATCACAATTAAATATTTATATATGTTAAATTACAATATTTTTTATATATTAAATAAACCATATTTTGGATATCTATATCATCCATTTGTTTCACCGTAATCATATCGAGGATAGATGGTTATGAAATCATTCAAGAAAGATACAATTTTTTCCTATCATTTATGATTTCCCTATGTATTAATTTTCTATAATATACCATTGGATCCATTTTAATCCACAATATTGTAATTGTTTCATGGAATTTTCTACTTTGGGATCAATCAATTTGTTAACTTTTTTATGTTGAATTTAGCAGTCATAGTATTTGATTAACACTAACAAACTTCATTGGTGTATTTGATCTATTTTATTGAAAATATAAACTTTAATCTCTCACGATATGTATATATGTAATAATAAAACCATATAGATACGTCCTAAAATAATGAATACAACGATTATTGTTTCTGACTCCAAGTCATGTGTTGGTTACTTTTTGATAAATTTTATAATCTCTTAAGATAAAGGCTATAAATTTTACTTTTTTCATAAAAAGACAGCCTAAGAAATTATTTGAATCATTTATATATATTAAAAACTAGTCGTCAATTGAGGGTAATGTGAGTAACGGTGTAATGACTAACCTATTCTTCAATTCCATGAAACATTTTTCAAATAATTCAATGAGGAAAAAAATTTCTCCTTGTAGATTTAATTTTCACTGATAATTTATATTATCATTTATCTTATTATTTTTATAATTTTCTATCATGTAATTTTTAAATCGTTTACATTTAAATATTATTTTCATATTTCATAATTTATATTTAAATTGATGTCTGTGATTTTGTAATGTTTTAAAGTTTAAATGATATTATTTAAAAAATTCGATTTTTTTGGGAAAATGTTATAATTTGAAATATATTATTAATTTTTTGATATTATTATTATTATTTATATATATGTATATATATATATATATAATTTTTTAAGTATATATATTTATTTATATATATGTATATTTCAATAATTAATCGTTATTTTTAAAAATAGTATGTATATTTCCGACAATATATGTTTTAAAAAAGCATAAATATTTCATATCATATTTTTTATAAAAATTTATTAATACATATATATATACACATTATATCAATTCATATCTATTTATAGTGTATGTATATACACTATTAAACTTCTTCATATACACATGCCTCACAAAACAAAAGCTACAACACTTCTGCATTTTCACACATCTCCAACACCTAGTTTCAACTTCGCATGGCTTATAGAAAACAATCCCCTCAAACCTGGTAAAATGTGATCAAATACATGGTTGTATAATCTTTATATATACCCATTGGAAGATGATGCCACCATCTGCTTGATTTGAAATTCTCATTACAAAGATCTCTATGCACCACATTTCCCTCTCATACAAGGTGCTCAAATATTGGTCTCTCTTAATCTCATGAAGTATATGTGTGACTTTAGTGTAGTAAGTTACCCTCACTTCCCCACTAGAATTCATGGAATCTTGTTATGTCTTTATAACCTTAGAATCTCTATCACTATTAGGATGATAATCATCAATGCCTTATCTTCTAGTTAAGAATGACAATATCAACTTCACTACATCAGGTACCATCTTCAGCCATCACCTTCCTTAGTAGAGAAAAATTGAATCATTAACAAGTACACATCTTCCTTGATGTGTACCTACTAAGGTATACATATGAAGTGACTTTTTGTAAAATGGATAACCTACTTGGGAAAGCACAAAGAGTTACTATACAGAGATTTAAAGTTTTCATGAAGAGGTTCATAGTAACTATGATTGTATTTCTACCTACATTGGATACCATCCAAATTACATTGAGTAGGAGATACCTAGATACCATGAATTTCAAATTGAACCTATATTTCATTATTTATTACTTACCATGAACACTCCCCAACTGACCACAACAACTAAAAACCTATTATGAATGTATTTTATGTCAAAGAACAAGTGACCGTGAGATATTTGTACTTAACGCATCCAATTTTATTATTTCATTAAATATAATTTCTTAATTTCATAAAATATCTTTTTAACTGAATGGAATATTAATTTTTTATTGACCACAATGGAATATTAAAATTACTATTCTTTAATTAATTTCTCCACTGACCACAAAAATTTATTTTTAAATACACTGTATTGTCATTGTACCAACCAAAATATTAAAATAATAGCATAATTAGAATACCAATAGTGCATCCATGGTCATTATACTAACTCATGACATATGTTGGGTACGATAGGTAAATATTTCTTCATATTATTTTTAAATTCATATTTTTTATTTGTCTTGTATTTAAAGCTATTTTTAAAATTTTTATTACTAAAATATTTTTAACATTTATTTTAAATAATCTATTGATTTGAAAATTTTTATATATGTTAACGACTATATTAAAATTATTTAATGGGGAAAATAATTCTGATATTATTATCATAATATTATTTTTCATAAAATTTATCTTATTTTATATTTTATGAATCATTCAAATTATCATATCGGAACCAGATTGTTTAAAATTATTTTTGGAGTTAATTACTCATAATTAGTCATCATAATGGGAATCAATGACTATAATAAAATAAAAATCGAAAATTTTATTAAATAAATATTGAAAATTATGTTTTATATAATGAAAGAGCTATAAAATTAATAATTCCACATTCCCTTTATATGAAATAGTTTGTCAACTGAAAAGACATTTGCATTATTGTGATCATGAACAAATTCATTTTTTCATCATCAACTATTGAAGTGAATGGATTTATTGAGATTCATCATTATTAAATATTATTTTATAATCTTCACATAAAACAATTTTTTTTGAATTTTTTATAGTAAATTATATTTATTTGTTAGCTTTTTTTTCACACAAAACTTGGTTAATCTTGTGTTAAACATTAAATTGAGATTTTAAAAAATAGTCTATATATTTTTAATATTATTCAAAAATTAAAATTGTAAACTACCAGTTAAACATAGTGATATTAATAGTAATAAATGTTTTTTAAATATTATGTCTAAAGGTTATATATAAATGAAAAGTATTGATAAAAAAGCACTTAGTTAGTCATTACTGTATTTATATGATTTGAAAATATTATTTTCTCAAAAAATTTATTTTTATTTCTTCTAGTGAACAATATTAAATTTTTCTGAAACATAATAAAATTAATTTTATAAAATAAACATCATAAACAATTATTATATTTAAATTAACTTAGGGTGAATTTTTTAAAATTGTATGAAATGATTAATTTTTGATAAAAAAGGAAATCTATTGAATTTTAATTAAAAATTATATTTTTTGTTCAGATTATTTAGAAACTATAATTAAATATTAATTTGGTTTTTATTTAATATTAGTTCAAATATATATATATTAGTCCAATTTAATTTTTTTTAATAATTCTCATATTGAATTTGGATATAAAATCCTTATAAACTTTTGAGCATTAAATTTTTAAAAACCTTCTTTCTCATCGTGTGTATGGGATTAATTTCAAATTTAATTTTTATAATATTATTAATTGAATTTGGAACCATGGTTCCATATTTTTTATCTAAATTATTTATATTTTCTAATAATTTCAACTTAATTTTGGACAAAATAAATGGTGAATGTAGTAACAAATTAATTTCTACGATTAAGGTAAAAATGGGTTCACTATGCTGGGTGTTAAACTAAAATGATAATGGTTTAAATAACTTAAGAAAATGTATATAATATATTTAATGAACTTTTTTCAACCATATTTTTTATAATTGTTTTGAATAGTCCATTTTTATCTTTGTGTATCCATAAAAATGTTGGTACACATTTCTCTTTTCAAAACATT
Organism: Viscum album; assembly: GCA_963277665.1. NCBI lineage: Eukaryota > Viridiplantae > Streptophyta > Magnoliopsida > Santalales > Viscaceae > Viscum > Viscum album. The sequence continues at coordinate 1,890,019,490 of OY728122.1, read as the reverse complement.
ACAAGTGTACCTCTCACTTTAGTAATAAAATGCCACCCTGTCCTATCTTTATCACACCTAAATACCCTCATCGTTTTGCCAATAAATACCCAAATACTTTACTAAAGTCTCACCACACATCCTATACACATTAAGTTATATATAAAGACAATATAGGGAGGATTTTTTGGGATTCCTAATGATGTTACTTGAAGAATTGGTATTGTTATTCAATGCGTGTTTTAATTATATTTCTTCCTCAACGTCATTAATTATTTACAAAATCACGATGTTATGATAAAAATATTATCATTTATATAATAATATTTTTTATGTAAATGAAATTACCAACAACCATCTCCATTTCCATAAATTGTGTTTTGAAACCATCATTCCGGTATACAACGGACTATTGCCTCACTGATCGATGTCATTCATTTTTCCTTTTCCACTTATCATGATTGGGTATTATTATGGATATAAATTATATATATGGTATTTATAACATAATTATATACTTTTATTAATTATATAACATATAAATTTTGAAATTTCTATCCCGTAGGGGATTAGATAATTTTGTTCATGTGTACGAAAAACTACCGCCTTACGAAGAGATGTGATTTGTTCTCAGTATTACATTACATGGAAAATAATAATTATAAATTCAAGGAATATATGTGATATAAATGATATTATTATGATATCAATGAAATAATTATAACTCTAAATTTAAAATTTATCATTTTATTTCTTACATGTTTAATCACTGAAAGATCATAATGTTGTTCATATACATGTGGACTACAACCTTAATGAAGTAATTTCAATCTCAATTTTCATCACCACACCACATGGATGATATATATTAATATATTTAAAAAAATAATATGTTAATTTTCTATTATTATCATCATTTACGGATAAAATATTAGTAACATCATTTTTATAGTGATCATTAAAAAATGGAAACATTACTAATTATTATGTACGAACTTCTTTATCCACAATCATAACATACTTCATTTACTGATACCATTTTTCAATAAAGGTCACAAAATAATAATATAATTATAAATATGATAATTATTTAATTATTATTATTCTGGTGAGGATATAACCATGATTAAAGTAAGATCACCGAAAAATAAAAATCAAAACATATACGTTAAAGGGGCTATTTCCTAAAACATGGGTTTAACAAGGAATTGTTAATTAAAAAGTAATAAATAATCATAATTTAAGCCTATATGAATTAATATATATATATATATATTCATTTTTATATAATATATTCATAGTAAAATTATATTTTTTATACATATTGTTCAAACATGTACAAAAGAAGTGTATATTTAAGGTAAGGGATTTCTAGTTTCTATTTTAGTTTTTAGAGATAAAGGAAAATTCACCACTGATTTATTTTTTGTTGTGTATATACTAAAAATTTGAAATTTCATATAAAAAATACCATCATTTTGATGATGTTTATTGTTTTGTTTTATTTTATTATTTAGTTTGGTTTAAGATCCAAAATATTAAAAAAGTAGTAATGGATTTTCATCTATATTTTTACTTATGTTAGACACATTCTAGATTCCCCATTTATTTATTTTAGTAAAACCCTAGAATACCTTGACTAGGGAGGTGTGAATCAGGATGTTAAATTATTATTTTAAAGAGACCAATCTTGTTCCCATTTTGGTAGGAACATTCAAAAGCTGTAAAATGAAATTGTGCAATTATTAATCATCCATATACAAAGATACAACACAATAGTTTTTCATTTTTCACTACTTAGGTCTAGTATATAGAGAATTGGGTGATAGTGTGTTAGTTTTCTCTGAATCGAATATGCATAACTAGTTATTATGAAGCAGTAAATATCAGACATGGTCAATATATTTTTAGAATAGTGCCATTACAGAATGTTTAGGGGTAGAAAACTGTCTCCCTCTGAACACATCAATTGACTCCCCCTATATCACATCCATGGTTGAAGTATTACTCGGTTTATACACCAAATTCCACCGAAGTAGATTATGAATTTAAGTCTTTTTCTATGATTAGTATGAGACTCTTCCCTCACCTTAGTCCTGATTTGATTTAATTGAATTCATTGTACTTTTAAAGAAGATGTTTCAAAAATACTATTCTTGAATATCCCAATATTTGAATAACCCCATCTTGATTAAGTGATATATCACCATTTTTGAATCCACATAGTTTCTCAATGCTACCTAACATCACGAATCTCCCAGAATTCACAGAATTCTATGTAATTTCTAAACTACCAGTCTTCATGAAAGTTCCTATATAGAATTTCCTTAGTGTTAGTTAGGTTAATGCTTATGATTGAAAATGGTTCTTGATTTATGATTCCTATAGCCTTCATGAATTCATGGTGATCCACCCTTTTATCAAATTATCATCAAATAAAATGATATGTGTAGATTACTATTTATAGAAAATGTATCTTTGCAAATATTTCAATTTCACCTCGACCATTTCATGTTGAAAAGTCATTCATGTTCACAAATATCATTTTCATCATAAATCCTTAATGAAATTAATTCACCTGTAGATCTTCTCATAGTACTATATATTATAATCATCACATCACGACTGATTAATTGTTTCAAATCATACTTCATGAAAATTATTATCATCAAAACAGTGTAGTTTTTCATGAATCTACACATATTATCAAACCTCTACATCTTCATTAAAACCATTCCTTCACCATATATATGATGACTCATTACTGGAAAAAACTTGTAACGAATCATATTATTTCCTCTTAATTTTTAGATATAAAAATATGGTGCACATAGGGAAATAGTTCCACTTTCATCACTGAGGATTCTTTCACTGTAACATCAATTACCTTGAAAACTGACCGATCAATCCACTGGGGATTAACATAAAAATTAGAATCCATTTCCTGGTGTGACAATTCTTGGTTTCAAAAATCCCCCACATTATGTTTTCTGAAAATATTCAAATAAATTATATCAATCACCATAATCAAAAAATCCTAAGAAATGTGAAAAACTCATTCCTCACTCTTTTCATATGTAAGAAAATTTTAGTGTAGAAAACAAGAGTGGTACAAAGAAATTTTATTCCTCGTGAAACAACAGAAAAAACCACATATCCTACAAAAAATCATTATATTTCATTATAAACCATTTGCAATAAAACCAAAGAACCTATATTTGGACCTTAGTATGAAAAAAAGAAATCCACCTCTATTGTGTCTCCCTAATAGACCTATATTGCATAAAAACATTAAAATGGTTAATTCGTATGGGGATAGGTAAAAACATGACATCTTCATAAAATGGGAGGTGGATGAACACCGAGGTTTAACTGATTTTTCATGACAATTGGTACCCCCAAAGGCATATACATGATTTCAGGAACATGTTAATTAGTTAGCAAATGCACTATTTTAAACACATATAGTTCAAGTTTTTTTTTATAATGATATATCAAATTTCAATAGGATTGGTGTGAGAGTTTTGAACTTGATTTTTTAAAAAATCAATTGGGATCTTGTTTTCATAGTATATCACCATATACTATTTATCGCATCACCAATATTAGTAAATTTTCACTTTATCTATACCAGCTAAGTTCATGCATTTTTTATTTATAAATACAATACATTATCTATAAGAATAGAAGTTCTTTCCTATTTCTTTCTCATCCCGCTGACAAATTTGTTTCCTATGAAGAATTAACTAGCACTATTGGAATTTAAATCCATTGAATCTCCATCCCAATAACCATTAGAAAATGTTGATGAATGTTTATCAATTCATTCAATAAATTATATTAAAAAATTGAGAGTACATTGAATATACCTAATGATTCTTTTAAGGAATTCCAAATGATATTCTTTCAGATTACTCTGGAAGAAAGCATCTATACATAATGAAAAGAATATATCTGTTACTATTTTTGTCAAGTATAATAATATTCCATTGATCCCCCTATATAGGTTGGGATCGACAGATATACCATGCTCATGTAATCCATGTTTTCTACCAATATCAATCAAAGTTGGCATTAGTTTGGAGTCAGGCATGTGGAATTTCATCAAAATATATCTTGAATACATTTCCCGAGAAATGAAGGTGTAATCCTTATTTTGAATCCCTTGAATCCCTAAAATGTTTTTGGGTTCACTAATCCTGGACATTTGAAATTTAAATTTCATGTGATTAAGAAATTCTTACAGTAATCCCTATCTATATCTGCCAAAAATATTATCATACACATTAACACCCAACATAAATTGATCTTTTTGAGAATTCATCACATAGTGATTATGGATAAAACATCCTATTTTAAATTCTACCTTCTTCAGATATTCATCCTTTCCAAAATACCAGACCAATGGTTCCAAAATTGGACTATAGAGAGGATTATTTAATCTACAAACCATTGTTTCATAATTTCCAATAATAAACACCATGGGATGTTGTTAGGACCAATAAGGGCCTATATACACTGAGAGGGGGGGGTGAATTAGGGTATGTATATTCTTTTTCAAAATTCGTCCTACCCCACTGGATCTTGACCTCTTTGTTACAAGGGTCACTTTGTTTGCATTTGTGTGTTTGTTATGATCACTTAATTTTTTCTTTATCTGATGATGATGATTTAAATGCAATGCAGGAAAATAAGTAGGCAGACGTAGAGATTTTTACTTGGTTCACCCTCACTGGGCTACATCCAAGGAGCATACACCGACAAGTTTCCGATCATACCAAATTCCATTAATCTTCATTGGATGTGGATACAATGTTCAGGCTAGATCACTTCTAAGCCCAGGCTCACTGCCTTTACAAGTTTAGGGTCAGCTCACTACTTTCCCAAGGGTCACTCCCTGTTTCTCTCTCTCTAGCTCACTAATGGTGGAGAGGATCACCTTCTTTCTCTTCCTTTGCTCACTGCTCTTGGAAGGAATCCACTCACAGTTTATAGACCTGTAGGTCTCTTCATTTTCATGAAGGAATGCATCTTCCTCTATAAGTAGATGATCTTTTGAAGACTAATTTTCACCCGTAGATGAATCTCTCTTTGCACCGAAGGTATCGGTCAAACTTCCAGCTTCCACGCAGCTCGACAAACACTGCTGGAAATAAGCCTTACTTGGCGCGCAAGTCAATCTCAGCGCACAAGTCACAACGGGCACGCAAGTCCTCCCCAGACAGTTGTACGAATCAAGCTTCCTCAACTCCAAACTTGTGCGACACACTTACTTTTATGCCCAAACCAACATTGGAGTGCAATTGCCGACCGACGCACAACTTCTCACACTGGCGCACAACTTCAACCACTAGCGCGCAACTTCACCTACGCGTCCACACACAACTTGCATGACCACCACACATGCGCTACGGGAGCTCTAATTTCTCAAAGTGTTGAACTCCGATCTAGAATGAAGAGGGGTGGTCCAGTATTTCTAGGCAAATTGACCACCCTGCGCGATGGCGCGCAAGTCACCTGTGCGACCCAGTCTCGGCACGCAAGTCTTCTGTCCTTTTAGACACTTGCACGACCAACTCCCAAAGTTGCATGAACCTGTTTCCTTATCCATATTTTGATCTTTTGATCTTGAAAAACATATGGCGCTCAAGTTTTTTATACTCCAAGTCATCGGCGCGCAAGCCCCTTTTCCAAAAACACATTTCTTCATTTGTCGATTTTTAGGCCCAAAATTTTGGAAAACACTGGAAAATGGCGTCACCTTGTGTCTGTTCTTTTATACCACCTCTAGATCATCCATTCTTTTTGTCGACGTTCTTGAATCAAACATGGATCGTTGACCTCAGCTCTTGAACTCGACATTCCATCATGAAATCCTCTTTGTCAACAAATTTTTATGTCATTTCTTTACTTTGTCAACAATCACCACTCAGATGTCCACTTTGTTAACAAACAAAATCACCTCAAAAATTCTTCAATGATGCCTTGAGGGATTTTCACCCAACAATGAACCCCTTTGGGTTTGTTGAAAACTCATCCATAAAAATATACATCGTTGATTCTTCAGCCACCATTCGCCTTTTGCGATTCTGATAGCGATCAAGGATTTACTCAACACATACTCTAAGCCCACATGAGCAATGCTCGGCGTGAGAAACAATAGTAAATGAAAATTTCATCAATGAGTCACTTTATCTCTGACTCCCACTTTTGACACCAAACTAATACCAATTTGTACTATACTGATACCAATTATTGAGGGACTTTTTGGAAGACTAATGTTTGGTTTGGAAACATTCTTACCACTCTCTAACACAACTCCTCCTCTTTTATCACGATCCTCAGCTATCGTGATATCTATCCTTTGATCGATCAATTCAAGCATCATCGGATTTTGTATGCTCCCCCTTTCTTCTCACAGCATCAACACCTCTTTAGCCTTATTTCCTATGTTGTCCAAACTAAGATCTGGCTAGGAACGTTCAACTAGCCTCAACTCCCCCTATCTGGCTGCTCCATTTGTCAGCTTCTCCCCATATCATTCATGATTTATCAAATCTCCACATTTTCTCCCCCTTGAAAAATCACTATTTTCTCCCCCTTTGTCAAGGAACCCAATTCTCACTCCTTTACAGTCTGTAACAGAGTAGAGAACACATATCAGCAAATTAGGGAAAAACACATCATACCTCGGGGAGAGGGGGGTATGTTTCACAACCACAGTATTTTAAGTGCGGGAAATCGACTGAACTCTTAGAGCCAGTCGATGCCTCTCAAAAGCTTCCTTGGATAAGGCCTTGATCAGAATGTCTGCAACCTGTATCTTTGTGGGCACATACTCCAACTTTAAAAGTACTTGTTCCACCTTCTCCTTGATGAAATGATACTAAATCACAATGTGCTTTGTCCTTGAATGATGGACGATATTTTTTATAAGATTTATAGCACTTGAGTTGTCGCACTGGATTCCGATCGGAGACTTCACTTCAACTCCCATATCATCAAGCTGCTGCTTCATCCAAAATATATGTGTGCATGCTTGAGTGGCCGCAATATATTCAGCTTCTGCAGTGCTCAACGAAATACAATCCTGCTTCATGCTTAACCAAGAAATACATAGTACACCATGATAGAATGCACCTCCTGACGTTGATTTTCTATCATCTGCTGATCTGGACCAGTCTGCATCAGTATATCCAAATAACTCTGTCTGAAATTTGTCAGTATATGTCAATCCAAAATCCACTGTGCCCTCGATATACCGATGTATTCTTTTCACTGCAGGTATGCGAATTTCCTTGGGATTACTTTGATATCTCACTGCTTGGCAAGTGGCAAAAATAATATCAGGCCTTGTAGCAGTTAAGTACAAAAGACTTCCAATAATTTTCCTGTATTCGGTGATATTAACTTCCTTGCCATCCTCATCTTTTGATAATTTCATCTAGGTAGCAACCGGAGTCTTCATCTCCTTGGAATTCTCCATTCCAAACTTTATCAGGACCTCCTTGGAATATTTAGATTGGAGAAATGAATTTTCCATTCCTTCCTTGTGTCACCTATAGACCAAGGAAAACGTTAGCTCTCCAATCATTGATATTTCAAACTCATTTTTCATGAATATGGAAAACAGTCTGCACTAAGCCTCATCTGATCTGCCAAAAATTATGTCATCGACATACACTAGCACCATCATCCTTGATTACTATCATTGCTGAAATATAGGTTGTAATCAACTCCTCCATGATGGAAACCAAGCTTCTTCAAGTACTGATCAAGCCTTGAGTACCATGCCCTCGGTGCTTGTTTCAGCCCATACAATGCCTTCTTCAGCATGTAAACTTTGTTCTCATCCTCATGAATGAGAAAACCATCTGGATGCTCAATATACACCTCATCTTCCAGAGCACCATTCAAGAATGCAGATTTGACATCCATCTGGAACACTTTGAACTTTCTTTGCACTGTTATGGCCAAAAATAATCTGATTTTTTCCAGCCTTGCAACCGGTGCAAATGTCCCATCAGCATCTATTCCCTCAATCAGGGAGTATCCCTTGCACACTAGTCGTGCTTCATTCCGAATCACAGTTCCATCTTCATTCATCTTATTGCGATAAACCCATTTAGTCCCGATGACATTCTTATCTGCTAGCCTCAAAACAATCTCCCATGTTTGATTCTTCTCAATCTGATCTAGCTCTTCATTCATAGCCTGAACCCAGTTTTCATGTTTAGATACATCAGCAAAGCATTTAGGCTCTACCTAAGATAGGAAAGATATCTGGTGTAGTGACTTCATAATTCTTGTCTGAACTAGAGCTCACTGATCACTGATGATATTCATCCTGTCAATTTCAGCTCGACACTTTGGCTTTTGTGTATATAAGGATTTTACTTCCTTGTACTCACCATCAGTATCTTCATCTGAATCAACTTCATCCACTTCTTCTCTCCCTGATTCTCATACCACTTCCTCACTTTCAACAGAAAACTTTTCACTTTGTCATTGTTTAATAACGCAATTTCCTTCTACTACTTTTCTGATCTTCTTGTTGAACCATTGGTGATACTCTCTCGCAGTATCTTGGTATCCTGAAAACAGTCAGCTGATACCATATTGTTAGAGTAAAATAGATAAGCATGAAATTCTTGATTATTGATGCTTCTCCTACTATATATCTTCCCTCCATAGAAAACACCTGAGCTGAGTCATCTAATTATTTCATTGATAGCTCTTTCATCTGATTTGGATATAGAATGCTCCCCCTGTGTTACACAAAACTTCAATATATTAGTCCTCATGGTATAGACTCATAACCATCCTTCTCCGCATGCACCATTTATTCTAATCTAGCACTCATCATCGATCCATTAACCAAATCTCTAAGCATACTGAGTTGGAAATCGGTGTAGGAAACAAGAGATAAAGGTAATAACACAATTACTTCTCATTGTGCTCTATTTCTCCCTTTCTTCTTCAAGAATGGTACCTGACTTGAATCAATTGAAACTCTAGAGCATATCACATCTCCACATTGCATCTTTAGATTCCACTCCCCCTTGGATCGTATCTCCCTAAAACCTGAAACACATGAATCATCAGTTAATATAATTTGTACACATAAGGAGAGGGGTTGTTTCTTGAATCCTCAAGACGAGTATAGTGGTTGATCCTGATGGGTCAACCCTTTGATTCTTTCTTAGAGTGCATCACATTCCTTTCTTGCTTCCTCCAGCTGCCTGGCCAACTTCAATTACTCTGGCCATATGACTAAGCATTCATTACCTGCATGCTGATTCTTTTTCTGATATGATGATTCTGTAGGCCTGGCCTTTCTCACCATTTGGGGTTCAAACCCACTAGTACACATTTATATCTTTGATGTTCCACCAAAATTCCATTTCCCTTGATTTCTTCTCCGAGCAGGAATATCTCTTCTTGTCACATTCCCTTGCTTCTTACACCATTGCAAGGATATTTTACCTTCCTCTACTTTTTGTTGTGGAACACGACATGAAAATTATTCAATACATTCTTTGTTCATATTTCATTTATCAGATGTCTGAGTCACCACATTCTTTTTCACTAGCGGTGAGTCATCCACTGAACATTCATTCTTCTATATCACACCTGATATAGATATCCCCTTAATCATCCAGTTTTGATCACATTCTCTCCTTGAGAGCTGTTGGGAGTATGACCGAGGAGGTGACTGATACACCTTTCGTTCAGCTCCATGTGATTCCCATGAGGCTCTAAGCCTATTCTTATCCTTACCATGTTGTCTCCCAGTGTAGAATTTATCATTATGCATCACTAGAGTCGATAATCTCTTTTCGAGTTCTCTTCCCCTTCATGTGTTCTTCTTGCTGCAATTTCTTGCCAAATTCCCATAATCTAAACATATAAAACATTTTCCATCAAAGGAATACCTCATTTTGTCGGTTCTATGTCGAGATGCTGATACACCTTGAGTTCTTCATCTGACACGTGGCTCTTGAGATTCATGACACATACTCATGGTGTGTCCCATTCTTCCACAGTAATAGGCCTAAGAGGACAGTTATAAAAAGAAGTGATGATATGTGCTTTTTCTGTGGGATTCATGGCCACACGTCAAGCTTCTATTTAGAGGCTCTGGAATACATCTCAGGCTATGAAAATAGAAACATTACTAAATCTGAGAATAAGAAGAAGCATCATGAGAAATCATAGAGAATAGTATCTCAGAGGAAAGCATCCATTAGATGCTATTACTGTGGAAGAATGGGACACACCATGAGTATCAACATACTGCCTCCACCTATGTTCTTTATTTCATTATCAAGATTTCCACTACTAAAAAGTGATGGTATTCATATAATCACCATAACATGCTCTTTTCTATTGATAATAATTATTATGTTGTCCTCATCCTGTCGAAGCATGCAATTCTTGTGTTTCATGTTAAGCATCATAAACACCTGAACTCGGGGCACTATAATAATCAAACTGAAGATTCACTATTTTATCGAAATTTTTGCATGATCTAGGTGGTTTCATACATTATCTCTTCATGTGACATAAACAACCACATTGGAAACATATCTTTATTCCCTTGGGTCTTGGATGAAGATTTATCGATCCACCCATATAATTAAGATTCATGCACAAACCTTGGAAATTGGTGTCTATCTTCTTCTTTCTCTCAGCATAAGAGTTCCCATAATTTCTTATAAGAATCAACATACTGCCTCCACCTATATGTTCTTTATTTCATTATCGAGATTTCCACTACTAAGGAGTGATGGTATTCATATAACCACCACGACATGCTCTTTTCTGTTGATAATAATTATTATGTTGTCCTCATCCTATCGAAGCGTGCAATTAATGCGATGCATGTTAAGCATCATAGACACCTGAACACGGGGCACTATAATAATAAAACTGAAGATTTACTATCTTATTGCAATTTTTGCATGCTCTAGGTGGTGTCATACATTATCTCTTCATGTGACATAAACAACCACATTGGAAACATATCTTTATTCCCTTGGGCCTTGGATGAAGATTTATCGATCCACCTATATAATTAAGATTCATGCACGCACCATGGAAATTGGTGTCCATCTTCTTCTTTCTCTCAGCATAAGAGTTCCCATAATTTCTTATAAGTATCAACATACTGACTCCACCTATATGTCCTACAATGTCCCATTTAGCCATCGTCTCTCTATTGACCATATTTCTCCACTCCTAGAACTGTTCACGACTCTCTTCTTATCATGCATGGGAGGTGATTCATCGAATCCAATACCAGCTTTTCCGAAACATGCTGGTCTTTGAGCTAAGAAAATATTATATTGTTTCTCCTCAGAAATAGCATATCTTTTCTTCATTTTATCATCACATGTCGAAGGATGATCAAATAGCAAGTGTAATGCATCCTTCATATTTGGAATTCCTTTAGCATTGGATTTCTCCACTTCCTTCTTTACTAATTATAGCTCTTCTTCCAACCTTTGAATCCTCATATCACTTGATTTAAGTTGGGCGTTGAATTCCCTTCTGAGATTCTTTCCACGACTCATCTCATCTGCCAATTCTTGTGTGAGCTTCTCTACTATACCACTTTGCTCCTTTACTTTTAATTTTTCTTGAGAAACAGATTCAGAGATAGATTCATTCTCTTGTTGAAGCCTTTGATTCTTTTGAACTTGTTCAGACAATTGTGTAGCTAGATCATCATTTATGGCTTTGAGATTCTGAATTTCATCTGTGTTCAGATTCATTCCCTTGACATTAGCTTTTGATTTTTCAACCTTTGCCGATCTCTTTCACAGTTCTTCATCTTGAGAATCATTCTTCTCTGTTAGGTCAGTAACCACATCAATAAGCCTTTGGTTTAAGCCTCTTAGCTTGTTGACCTCAATGTCCCATACTTTGATCCGAATATCTTTAGATTTAACTTCTTCATCCAATTTCATTGTCATATTGACATCATCTACTGGTGGCCTTCTTGAAACATCTCCATCATCAGTTGTTTCCGTATAACATTTAATTTTATGTACTTAACTCATTTCTGCATCATTATTGAGTGAATCTATATTTTCCCTATCAGATTAATCCAATCCTTCCTTCAGCAAGCTGTTTGATTCCTTTAGTTGAATCACACATTTTCCATACACACTTCCACACTGAGGAATACAAACTGACTTCTGATTCTTCATTGATGTTTTTCCCTTTGCCATGGGACACCAAGATAAGTGCAGACTGATTCAGCTCACTACTTTCCCAAGGGTAACTCCCTATTTCTCTCTCTCTGGCTCACTACCATTGGAAAGGATCACCTTATTTCTTTTCCTTTGCTCACTGCTCTTGGAAGGAATCCACTCACAGTTTACAGACCTGTAGGTCACTTTATTTTCATGAAGGAATGCATCTTCCTCTATAAGTAGATGCTCTGTTGAAGCATAATTTTCACCTGTAGATGAATCTTTATTTGCACCGAAGGTATCGGTCAAACTTCCAGCTTCCACGCAGCCCGAAAATCACTGCTAGAAATAAACCTTACTTGGCGCGCAAGTCAATCTCGGCGCTCAAGTCACAACAGGCGCGCATGTCCTCCTCATACACTTGTGTGACTCAAGATTCCTCAACTCCAAACTTGCGCGACACACTCCCTTTTATGCCCAAACCAACATTGCCATGCAACTGCCAAACGGTGCCCAACTTCTCACACCAGCGCACAACTTCAACCACTGGCGCACAACTTCACCTGTGTGTCCACACACCACTTGTGCGACCAGCACACCTGCGTGACGGGAGCTCTGATTTCTCAAAGTGTTGATCTCCGGTCTAGAATGAAGATGGGTGGTCCAGTATTTATAGGAAAAATTGACCACCCTACACGACAGCGCGCAAGTCACCTGTGCGACCCAGTGTCGGCGTGCAAGCCTTCTGTCCTTTTAGACACTTGCGCGACTAACTCCCAAACTTGCGCGAACCTGTTTCCTTATCCATATTTTGATCTTATGATCGTGAAAAACATATGGCGCGCAAGTTTCATATACTCCGAGTCCTCGACACGCAATTCCCTTTTCCAAAAACACTTTTCTTCATTTGTCGATTTTCAGGCCCAAAAATTTCGCATACATTGGAAAACGGTGTCACCTTGTATCTTTTCTTTTGTACCGCCTCCATATCATTCAGTCCTTTTGTCGACGTTCTTGAATCAAACATGGATCGTTGATCTCGGCTCTTGAACTCAACTTTCCATCACGAAATCCTCTTTGCCATAAAAATTTTATGTCATTGTTTTGCTTTGTCAACAATCACCACTTAGATGTCCACTTTTTGAACAAACACAATCACCTCAAAAATGCTTCAATGATGCCTTGAGGAATTTTTACCCAACAGATGTTCATTGTTGAAATATTATTCATGAATACCATTTATGAATTCCATTTTGAAATCCATATGATTTACTTTGTACCCTCTTTGAATTTAAAAGGAAATGATAATCCTAATCAACTCTTGTCAATCTACTAGAGGAAATGTTACTCTCCATCAATGCCTTTTATATGTACATAGCCTTTGAATACCTTTATTTCCTTGTTTAGGATCGCATTTCCATGATCATAATTTTTTTAATATCATCATTGTTAACTTCACTTTGTGATTTTATATTCTCTTAACAAGATCCCTAGTCAGGTTCATATCAATATGATTCATTCCAGGATTCATGGCCTTATCCCATGATTTATCCCTTGCTTCTTATTTAAATAAAGTTGGTTCCAAAGTTGATAGGATGCAAAAATTTAATTCATTACTCATTGTATTTGTTTGTGTAGGAGACGAATTATTCCCAATTATGTTGAATATATAAAGATACAGTCTTATATTTCATATGTGAGGTTCTAAAAAAGTTTCTTTTAAAATAGTTTTCTCTTATGATGGTTCGTCTAAATCATTATCATTTTTATATCCCTATATATATTTAAATCCTTCCACTATTTTGGTATTCTAATAATTCCCATGTAAAATTCCTTCTTATTCTTTAATCATATCTATATATGAGAACCCCGAGGTATTTATTCATTTATCCTCAATGATATATAGATAATTTCTTTCCAAAATATTTCTGAGATGATTATTGTACCATTTATAGGATTTAAACATATTTAAATGTCCTTGTAATATTCCATCATTTACAACATTAGCATACATATCTTGATTTATGTCTTTGTTTTGGATGAAACATTTACTTCTAGAAACCTGATGTTACTCTATAGTGGGATTTCATCAACTCCATATATCATATAGTGTCTTGGTCTCTCCTACAAGAATCCATTTATGATTTTTTTATTATTGATAGAGCTAATATATTCCACTTTTTTAGGTGAATTAAAATTATTTAAACCCTCCCAATTTATTAATTTGATCTTATTTTGGTCATATTTGAATTTTTGTTTTTTTTTTGGGATAAAATTTGAAAATTACCTAATTGTGGAACTTTTACATGATTTTAATCATATATTTAATTCGACCACAATAGATAAAATTTCATTCAAATTTTAGTGATTATTTTTTTAAAGGATTATCTAATTTATTTTATCTAACCTTGACTTTTGGAATAAGAGCTGATCCGAACAACTAGAGTCCGAGAAAATTAGTCAATTTTAAAAATTGATGAGGAAGACAAAGTGGAACCCACATTAGGAAATGATGCATCTGTTAATCCATGAACCTAAAATTAAGATGATTATATTTGTAATTAAATTAGGACATAAAGGATCATTTTTACATTAAATACCAAGATTTTATTCACTCATTAAGGATCAAATTAGACACTCAACATTCAATTTATATTTGCAAAAGAATCAACCAGAAATGTATTACTCATTATTTCATCCATAACTCCTAGTGTAAGAATTGAAATAATAATAAATTTTGATGGGATATAGAAAATTGAATTTGGAATGTACTATGTGAAGGTAAAATGAGGTCATTCAAATATATAGTGGATGAAATAGGAGACAAATTTTGGAGGACAGGATCAAGAGGAAGGCATATGCACCCTTTACTTTTCATATATTTTTTTATTTTTATTTTTTTAATTTTCTATTAATTTAAATGTAATTTCAATTTATTTACATTTAAATAAAATTTAATTCATTCATTATTTTTATTTTTGTATCCACAATCTTCACTATTCATTTTCTTCCATTATTCATACTCTTTTCATTTTCTGTTCTCATATTACCACTATGAACTCTTATACTTATGATTATGAGTAAGTGAATTGAGGAATATCTCAGGGGGAAATCAGGTGCATCAACCAAATAACGTGTTTTTATGTTCTTTGAGATAATTTTAAGGATAATTTTTAGTGATTTTAATCCTTACAATGTTTATCAAAAGTTTATCTTTTAAATATGTACCCATTTTCCCTCAATTTATGAGGTGGATGGAGGGTGTTCTTGGACATCGCTATATACAATTTGTATTCATAACAGGGGTATATTTAGGTGTGGAAAAATAAAATTCACTGTGTTTATTAAGAAGATTTTAAAGCTGGTCAGTGACGGTGGTCCTTGAAATTTCCCCCAGGAGAACATTCATTCTTATCTAATTCCATTATATTTAGCATTCAACCATAGTTCAGAATTAAATGTTATTTTCATCTTATTTTTGAATTATATTTATTTTCTTAAAATAAATTACATTCATAAAATAAAAACCAAACAAAAATAATTATTTCTCTGGTGAATATTATTATGTAGGTGAATAAACTGAGAAATCTCCTCAAGAGAGACGACCCAGGTAAGACACCATGCAACATTAGAAAACATTGAAATTTTATTTTTTTCTATTCCCTATGATATATATGAATCAAAATTAGAACCATTTCTATATATCTAATAAGTTGTTTATTTAATATTTCTATTTTTATATTATATGAAAATTTTCATTATTTTTCTTTCAAAAAACAAAAAAATAAGCATTCCATGATGTATCCAATCTTATAATATTCTAAATTTAACAATTACTAATATGTGAAAAAATATGAAACATACAACACTGATATGGCCCTCTAATCAAGGTCTGATTCTATAATGATAATGTTCAAATAGATGAAAAAAAACAAGAGAAATGAATCTCACCTCAGGATTTGATGATCTAGATTGATAATTTCTAGAATCCCATTACAAGATTAAATACAATGATGTAATTTCCACAGGTATTTAATAGTTCACCTAAATACATCCATGATGATGAGGAAAACTCGATGTGGAAAAACCCGACTACCAACCACCACTTGCGACCAACCAACTCCATGAGGCACTTAACACAAAACAAGTTATTTAACCATAACCTTCTCAGGGAGGTGATCTTATTTTAAATTCATTAATTTAAAATATTATTCAATGTGATTTGAGTATCAGTCCTTATAATTCTTAATTTTTATATTTGGCCAATCCTTTATCTACCTAAAAGGAGGATGAAGCAACAACACCTTCACATATTAAGGAACACGTAGAGATTCCTAGTTTTGATGAACATACACCTGAGGAATTCCATGAAGAAGTCCAAGAAGCTAATCCTAAGGAAACTGATATATAGACTGATCAGACTAAAATGGGGAATAATTATTTACTTTTATCATGTTTATATTTTTTCGAACTAAAAATACATTCAAAACCTAATTTTGAAAATATATTTCATGAATCCAAAATTAATCCAACACTGGAAAAGATGTGATTGGACGTGTAGAAAAATGAAGAAAAATAGGTTCCATACTTCATCCTAACCCCTATATTGAAGTGATACCTAGTTGCAAAGTGGTGGATCTGGTGTTCTCTAAATATGGAATTCTCTAAAACCTGAACGGAAAGTTAGATCTTGGAAAAGGAGCATATGGTGGTTTATTTTCTAAGAATCTTTATCCACCATTAGAAATTGGGTAATAGTTGGAACTACCCTCTGGAGGTAGCAAAATTTAAGGCCCCTCTTGGGAGATCATACAAATACTTATACCTCTACATGAATTCTTTGAACATGGATTTCAATTTAATTCTTAGGAGTAGTACAACAACAATCCCAATGACATCTTATCAGTTTGATCATAAATGAAATTATCTTGGTTCATAATTCCTAATTGTTCACTTATGGGTTCATGATGGTAAAACGAAGCCTAGATGGAGATATATGAAAGAGGACTAAGTGTAATGAGAAATTTATTTCAACTTTTATGTTTATATTTAAAATTACCTAAACTGTTTTGCCTAAAAAATGTTTGGGATTTAGTGATGAAATTAAATACCTACATTAGAAATTATTCATTTATAGAATTATCAATGAGACAAGATTTTGTTAGTAATATTTTGATTTTATGTTTTATATTTCAATTATAATGAGATTGAATGAGTAAAATGGAAAATTTAATTATTAATGTGAATCGTGGATATTAAAATGAGACACATGATTAAAGGATATTTATTGATTCTAATAAATAAATTTCCCAATCAATTTTCATGCTTTGAATTTATGAAATTCATAATATTTGATTTTTTATTAATAATCATGCCTTGAGTGATTTTATAATGATTTATTTCTTATTCCTAAGTTAATTCTAGACCAAATTCTTCAAATTTATTCTTGAGCATATTTCTTGAGTGATCTTCGCACATCTCCTTAACCAAAACTTGCATGTGAACTTTCCAAATCTATGACAATGTAAAAACACATTTAAAATGATTGAGCTTTATTTTGATAAACCCCTTATCCTTTAAATAATTTCATCAAACCAATCAATTTGTATCCCATCGAGACCATAAATTTCCTTTATTGGGATGATATATGTTTAATGACATCTGTTTATCCTTTCTTACCCTACTCTTGGTATTTTTAGAAAATTATGAAATTAAAGTGTGGGGATGAAGGATTTCATGGTGGAAGGGATGAAATACATTGTAAGAAATTTTTTTAATGTAATTATTATGGAAAATTAAGGTTTCTAATTCATTAATGATACATCATTGTCTTCACAAATTGAAAACAAAAGAAAAATGAAATAAAGAAATGGGTTTTTAATTAGAATAATAAAAAATCACTATATCTAGAATGTTGATTTTTACTATATGTGGTTAGTTGGTGGATGTGAGATTAAATTTATTAATAAAATTATAAAAAAATAATGAATGTTTAAAAAATGGAAAATTTCTAAAGAAAAAATTCATGATGTTTCACATCATCAATTATGCTTTAATTGATCATAACCATTACTTAGTGTTTTCGGGAAATAAGAGATGATACTTTGAAGAGTATAATTAAATCACACATTGGTTTATGATATTCTGTGGTGTACTTAAGATATAATCCTACTCCTTAAGCCTTAATTTTATATGCATCAAATCCTAACAACCTTAAGCGTTAGAGTCATTTGAATCTTTTTTGAAATTACTCTTGATTTTAGTCCGCTTTTGTATTTAAAAAGTGGTGTAATTTGTTCCTTTAAAAGCCTATTGATAAGGAGAAATCTCTCATGATATGAGTGTAACACTACTTGAATTATATCATGAGTGATGATATAAAATAATCCATTGTGAGGTATATTCGGATTTGATATGATTGATGATAATGAATTGAGGAGCATGAATGAATGAAATGAGAAGCTCTTTCATTTATAGAAGGGGAATATTAAAATTCATGGATATGTTATTTCTTTGAAAAATGATATATTAAATTGAAATTTTATGTGAAATTTTAAAATTTTATTTTACATTGAGAATATGTAGAATTTTTTTTTTATAATTTTAATATTACTAACATTGGTTCCTTATGAATTGAATGTTGAGATTTTATGATTGAGAAAAATCATGGTTTAAGTGTACATGAATTGATAGAAATAAAAATTTAATCATTTTTATATGTTTTTCAATTATATAAAGCCTCCCAATTTATCAATTTGATCATATTTTGTTATGTATTATATTTTTGGTGTGTCTTGGGCTAAATTTCAAAAATTACTTAATTATGGAATTTTAATAGATTTTAATCACAATATTTTTTTGGGAATAAATTTTAAAACATTAATAAAATATGATTGATTCATTTTTATAGGAGTTACCGATTTATTTTCTCAAAAATTGTCTTATGGACCAAGTGCTGATTCGAACAACTGGAGGCTAAAAAAATGGTTCAAGTTGGAATTTTTATTCTGGTGGATAGAGTGGACCCCACCTTTGGAAATGAGTCATATGACTCTTTATACACCTTCAATTATCAACATTATAACTATATTTATAATATGATTCATGTATTATTTTTATTTTAAGTACCATGAATTTATTCACTCATTAATGTACTAATTTTATGCTCAATGTTGAATTTATTTTTGGTGAAGAATTGGCCAGAAAAATACATACATAATAATTAATCCATAAATTCTAATTTTTGATGTCTAATTAATGGTACATTTTCGTGTGACATAGAAAAATGAATTTTGAACATCCTATAAGAAGTGGTCCGGAGGTGATTGAGTGATACAGTAGACGAATCAAGAACATACTTCTAGAGGAATGCTTCTAGAGGATAATATTCGATAAAAATTTCATTTATTATTTTATTTCAAATTTTTATTCTTTTTTTACTATTGTTATCAATTGAATTTAATTTAAATTTATTTTTTTAAATATAATATAATTCATGAATTATTTTTTCCATCTTATTAACCCTTATTTTTCTTCAATTATTATTATTATTCTTTTTTCTTTTTCTTATCTTACCATCATGAACTCATATACACATGATTATGATTGACCGACCCAAGGAATTTCCTAGGGTAGTAATCTAGTGCTCAAACCTGATTCCATGTTTTATATATTATTTTATTTATTTATATGTATAATTTATTATGTGTGTGATCAACACTATGGTTATCTAATGTTTAACTTCTTATTCTAAAAATACTTTCCCTTGATTTTGGAGGTGGAAATATGGTTTTATTTATAATCCATATATCTAGTATTAATTTATAACTAGGGTATATTGAGGTGTTTACAAATATGTTGAAGTGTGTTAACTAAGTATATTTTAATCTCATCAATGAAGGTTCTCTCTAAAATTTATCTTTCGAGAACTTCCATTATTCTCAAATTCCTTTATTTTAATAATTTTATAAAAATTTATAATTGAACGTTAGTTTTATAATAATTTTTAATTTCATTTATTTTAATAAATTAAATTTCATTAATAAATCATAAAAAAAGATAAATTAATTAAATATTATGTCAATTACATTTTGTAGGTGAAAAAATTGAGAAATCCCCTCAAGAGAGACGACCCTGTTTGGCCATTGTGATACATTAGGAATACATAGAAAAATAATTTTACATGCCATATGATAGGCATTATTAAATTGTAAAATAATACTTGAATAACCTATTTCTATTAATGATTTGAAAAATAACTCTCAAACAACATAGTTCAAAAGAAATTATTAACATATCAATTTATGTGTTCGATAAACCAATTTGATTTACTGTTTCTCACTAATTTCACCTCATGATTTATCCAATTTTTTTGTGATAATATTTAATTTCAATGGATGTGTATTATATTTTATTTCCAAATCAGAAAATATTGATTGTGTGAAGAGTTTTATTCTCTTCTCATTGAGGATAACTCTTCATAAAACCAAGAACATTCCATTTATACTATATAAACATCACACACAACATTATAATATAATCACCCATAAAAATAATGAAGTTCCTATCTCCATATGTGCCATCCACCTTTATTGGACCATACAAATCGATTTGGCTGATATAAATCTCATTTGATTTCCTTTTGTTAATCAGCTAATACGATTTCCAAACCATATTTCATCATATATAATAATCAAATATGTTTTCCTGATCACACTTCATACTGAGAATTTAAAAAAATTTCCTTTTATATGTGTTATATAATATATTGATTAGTTTTACCCAAACTCATGTTCCACATGTATTTTTCTTCTTCAATTGTTAAGAAACAATTGATTTCTTTATTTTCAACATGTAATAAATTTCCATTTTTATGTATCCATTCAAGAGATAATTAGCAATATTTCCATAGATTGTGAATAAATTATGATTAAACATATCTACCAGTCTTGGTTTATAGAGTTGACTCACCCTCACGAAATGGTGGCACAAACCATTGAAATAATGAACATATGATTTTACTATGACATAATTTTAAATTTTGGTATTTCTACTACCATTATTCATAAAGGAAACACCATTTCCCAATATCAATATTCCATCAATCAAATTACTATTTTTTAAATAAATATTTATATCCATTCATGTGGGATGATAATTCACTAATAATTTAGGTCATACTAATCATTGTAGAATTTAGAGTAATTTTTGCATTGTTTGTTTTTTCAATATTCTTCTTCTCATTCCATGAGAAACTTGTTTAAGTGGAGGTAAAATTTGTCATCTCTAATCTCATTTCAATATGAATGGGTTAATCATAATTATACAGTTATTCTTTAAGCGGAGAATAACTATTTTCAAGGGTAATTATTCTTGGATGATGGTTATTAACTTATCTCAGAGTTCTATAGTTATTATCTCTACTATTCCTATACCTTAAATGAATAGCTTTTTTTCCATTGTTTAAACAATTCAAAAAATATCCAAAGAGACATTTTATTCTACAAGATGAAGGATATGGTCCCATTCTTTTTTATTGAATTCTAGGATCTTCCCAATTCATAAAGATCCTTTATTTTTAATTGTTAGAAAATGTATCACACAAAAGCCTCAAAATTGATATTTCATAAGGTGAAATACCTTCTCACTTCCATTCCTCCACATTTACCCTTATATTGTAAAGGGATTTTATAATTGGTCCCCTATGGATAATTGATGATTATTTTTAGCACTCTTTTCTAATTAGTTCTAAGGTTTATCTATTAGGATATAAGGCGTCATTTTGACAAGTCTAACTTTCTACTTCCCTTTACTTTGGATCATCCTGCTTATATCGTTTGATGTTTATAATCATAGAAAATTACAATTTTTACTATAAATGGGTATCTTTGAAAAAACATTAAATTATATAATCTTTTAACTCCATGTTTAGATCTTTCCTATAGCTCTTCATATGAAGTCTTTCAAATTGAAATTTATTCTTTTTTTCCATCGATTTTGATTCAATTAACCATAATGTTACAAATTATTCCTAACGCCCCTCCATAATAATTTTGTTTTACTCTAGTATCTATGTCAGGCCATTGATAAATTTTAACCTTTATTCAATATGAAGATTAAATATCAAACCTCTTATAATATTTCATGATTATTTAAACATTCATTTCCCTATAATCCTAGTTGATCAATTTATTTTTCTTATCGACCCATATACTCTTATTAATAATTCAAAAAATCTCTTATCATTATATTTTTACTTCTCAAAATTTCATGCTCATTAAGAATACACTTAATTTACACCTGTTTTTAAAAAAACAATCAATATATTGGCATATATATTTATATATTTTACCTTTTTTACTATAGAAATCATGGACACATTGATAACATTTTCAAAATATGGTTATAAATCATCCAGAAAGTCATTGTAATCTTGTTCCCCTTTGAATTTTAATCTTGTAATATAAATATTATTTATTTATTTGAAGTATACCTTTTCAGGGAACCACTTATAAGGATCTTAAATGTTTTTTTATTCTTTTTTAATACCATCAAATTTACTTGAGCATCAAGCAACATTGTGCCTTACAATGCCACACTGAAATCAAGACAACACAATCTTTCCTTCAAACCTCTATTTTACTCTCTTTTGATTCTTAGAAAAAAGATAAAGAAGTCCATTATCCACATCAACATCATCATCAATATCCTTAGATATTTCAAGTTTTTAACATGGATTTAAATTCAAATTCTTTTCTTTCTTGAATTATTTCATTTTTATGATTGAATATATTTTTATAATCCATCCAATTACATTCTAGCTTATCATGGAAAAGAATAGAAATATCTATTTATAATAGGGATAACACTTTTGGATTGCACATTTATGGTTTCCTTCATATGATTTTCATCAAAATGTAATTATTTTGAATTTTTTTCCCAAGTCCTCAAATGTATCCAAGAAGATCAATAACATGATTAAAGAAAAAATATTTATTTTCATCTGAATTCATATTCAAATCATTTAACTTATTGTGGAATACATAATGTTTTCCCTCCTTCATGTTTTTTATTTACTTTTGGTATATATTTTTTTCTTCCACATGGACTTTGTTTTAGTTTAATGAATCAACTATGAGTAGATTTTATCAGATATAGTGGTGGTATTAATGTTTTTTCAAAAGTTTAATTTATTTATATCTTCAGTCTAAAACCCATTTTCCACAAAAACCATTTTTTGTAAAAATTTCATTAACATTATTCAAATGCCTAATTAAGAAAACTTTACCCATATTTTAATGTTTTACAATTTTTTTTTGAAGAAATACTAATTTTATTTTCCAAACATTACCAGTTTTAAATTTAAATAATATTAGAAAGGAATATTAGTTTTAATGTGTATGACATGTTCAGAGCTTCTACCATGATGACATGAAAATGTATCAAATATTCCTTTATATGTTTAAAGATTTTATTACAAGAAAATCATTTTCAAAATTTATACATTTTTAATTTTTTTTCAAAATTTTAAATGATTACTTTACACAAGGAAATTTTTAAATGATATTTAATGCTTACATTATATGTTTTGATGGTTATTTTCAATGAAAAGGTTTTGTAAAATTATATATGTTTTAAAAAGTGGGTTTCTTATAAGATATGATATTTTCCTCAAGAAATGTTTTAAACTATTTTTAAATCTTCCACTACAAAATTCAATAAATTTTTTAAGGAATTTTTTTTCCAAAATATTTTATGAATTTTTTGTTTTTAAAAGTTATTTTTAAAAAAAGTTATTTCCCTCAAGAAACATTCTATATGATTTCTAATTAAATTGTTTTTTTTCATCTATGTTGGCATATGTTGATATTAATTATAATTTATTGTGGATATGATCCATGTATACCATTCATACTACTAATCTAAATGGTTTTTTTATTCGAAAAAATATTTTTATACTAAAAAATATTTTTATGAATGTAGTTTCTCTTTGATGGGTTATACAATGATAACATGATTTTGGATCTAGCCTCTTTTCATGGGTTATTTTGGGAAGAAATGATGAATTTATTATGATACCTGTCACTTTTCCACAAGTTAGGATGTAGAGAAATATTTTTGTAACCAATTCACATTCATGTTTTATTATATGATTATTATTTTTCTATGGCCCATATACATATTATTTTCATTATGTTATTGGTGGGAAAAATATCCCCCTCCAATTCATTGAGTAAATAATTAAATCTATGATATTAAAAAAGGCTAAAATGAGGAATTTACCCAATTCAAGTATGTGACTTTATCCATTATGATGTTATTTGGAGTAAACACTGACTACTATAATGGTTTAGGGGAGTGAACACATTCCACTATGATAACCTTAGTACTGATCCTTTAATACTATGAAAATAATTTTCCATTCTTTTTTGAATCCCATAAATATATGTCTTATTCCAATGTTATGCTCTCATTTGTAATTTTATTTGATTTCATTCTGAGTGATGTATTATAAATTTCCAGTCTTTCTGTTAGGACTCTTGATTATGATATTTGATATATAGGTTGTGGGTTTTAACTATTATTCTCTTGTTATCATACCTTTATATTCATGTTATGCTTACATAACTCCCTTTTAAACCCTTATAGAGAGCATGAGATCTCTCATTTTTTGTTTTCTTTTCCCAAGTTCGGAAGAAAGGTTTTAATTACGGTATTTTTTTGAAGAGTAAATTAAGGAATGATCATTAAGAGATATGTTGATGAAATTTAACAAAGTTAAGAGATTTTGTTCCATGTCATCAAAGACACTGAACTATTATTGTCCTCAAATGCATGGTTGTGTAACATATTGAATATTGAAATAAAAATATCAAATATCTGCATATAAAATTCATTAGTCATTATAGTTGGTATGAAAAGGATGTTTTAGTTTAACTTTGGAAAATAGGATAATGAAAAATTAACAAGATCAATTGGGATATTTTCAGTTATATATTTAGTTATACCTCTATGGATAATTCTATGGAAGAGTCATGGTATAGGAAAATTCCCTGTAATTTTGGTAAAGGATAAAACAAGTGATTTAAAATAAATTAATTACCCAATTGGACACTATAAGTGGGTGTGGAATTGGAAACAATTTACATTGGGGAAATAACTCTAATAATGGAATATTTATCTAGACTTGAGAATCACCTGGTTGACAATAATGAGCCTTGATACAATCTTTTTTGGACACTCCTGGGTTATTTTCTTTGGAAATTTATAAAATATTTACTATCCATCATGATGGATTTAAATATATAATGATTATGAATTTTGACGGATAGAACAAATGTGTCATTGAATAAAATGAGGTTTTATGATTTAAACATCCTATAATTTAATTTTCATAAATATGCAGTTTTTCATAATGATTAGTTTTTCGAAAAAACTAATTTTGTTATAGTAAATAGACTGAACCAAAAAGAATCCTGTTAACAATGAATTTGATGAAAAATTGGGTGACTATGAGCAACCAAATTTGGAGATTACTAATGAGAATGTTGTTGTGATTAAGTATGATGAGCTTTACCAACAAATGATTAACAATGTGAACATTGGATATATTCCCAGTACATTGAATAATAGAGACATGTTCATTTATAAAATGTCATATGGTAATTAACATAAATGATATAATAGTCATAGTTGTACATGCCAAGAAGGTGGGAAGAAGAACATATAGGAATATCTAAAATGGAGGGAAAGATGTTGTCTATGTGGAAAATAATGTCATGAAGTAACAAATTATTTAGTATTTCAATGTATTATGTGTGGAGAACATGGAAATTATCCAATTAAATGCCTTAAACTAAGAAATAACTTCTATACTACGGAAGGAACTATTTTATACCAGTAAATATAATTAATATATTTATATATTTTTATTGAATATTTATGTTATTGAATTATTTTACCAATGGAATTATGATAATAAGAATCATGATACATATATGTATTTTATTATTTTTGTAAGCATGTATGTCTTCGTGTAAGACTAAATTAAGAGTTATGAATTTTATCCTAGATTTTGGAGATTACGGTTTACCATAATTTTAATGACATTGCAACCCATTTTGATATTTTATTTATTGGTTGTTTATTAAGAATAATGATATTTTGAAAGACAGTTATGGAAACCAAACCCTTTGGTTTTGAGAAGGAATTCCATTATATGGGAATATGATTAATGGTGTGGGTAAAATTTATTGGTTATCTATTCCATGATGCTTAGTTAATGAAGTGTTTTTGAAATTTCAAAATGTTTATACTAATATAGTTATGTAAGAATAATAACTTGCAAGTTATGTGACAACCAGTTGCATATATAAATTCCTTGGGGAATCAACCTATAACTGATGGGTGATAATGGTATATCACGTACCACTGGCCTACAAGAATGTCGATTGTTAATGAAAATTATAAATACATATATGTTTTATTATGTATGTTGATGTTTAGGATATCCGTATGTCTTGTTTGTGAGAAAATGTTATAAAAGGAACCTAAAATCATTATACACACCATGAATGAAATGGGAAAACATAACTCTGGGATTTTTCCTTTGAATCCCCAAAAAATGATACATGGGTTATAGTTTATCTCTATATGAATTGAACACTCTTTATTAGTTAATATTTTTATTTGAAAAATCTTTATAGGATACACAATGATGATGTGTTCAGGATTTTTTTTGAAAAAAATATTCAATTGTAACTAATAAGTATCCAAGGATTACATCAAAGTGTAGGAAATGTATTCAGAATGAATGTAATTGACAGTAGAGATTTTTCACTACATATAATGCTTAGTCAAATGGTCATTGTATGAGAATAATTTATTCCCTAGAGGATATGTTATGATATTATTATATGGATTTAAAATTTTGTCAGGGTAAACAAATTCATTATATTGAGCTTCTATAAAATGATATATTTATCCTAAGAATTAATATGGATACTTATAAAGCCCTTTATAAAAAAAGTTCATAACTCTATCCTACTGAAATAAAGATACACAATGAAATCAACTAGGGCCAGATAATGTTGAGGAGATAGTATTGAAGGGTAAAGAATTCATCAATATATAAGGAAAACATAGCATTGAAAAAAAATATTTTGTGCATCACTACTAGTGTGATCTAGAATTCGATGTTGGTGACAAGGTGTTTCAATGAATATCCCCATAGAATAAGTTTTGAGATTTTGGAAGAAAGGGAAATTAATCTCATGGAATATTGGTTCCTCTGAAATTTTTTATTGTATCGGGATATAATACTATCAGTTGGATCATCCATGAAAACCTATCTCAAGAACATGATGTGTTCTATATATCTATCATGAGGAAGTACATACCAGACCCTTCACATGTTCTGAACTCATTTTTTATACTGCTGGAGCATAATCATTCTTAGGAGAAATAACTATTTGAGATTCCCGATCATGAAAAGAATGTTTTATGAAACATGTCCAAGCACCTTGTCATTTTTTTGTGGCAAACCCACAAATTTGAGGAAGCTTTTTCAGAACTGAAGAAAATGTTGAAATAAAAGTATCCTCATTTTTCTATATCACAATGAATAATTTTGAGGGTGAAGTTCATTTTAGGGAGGTAAAATGTTAAACACTTAGTTTTTATGAATTATTTTTTAAAAAAAATTAAATTTATCTGATATTTGTTTTTATACACAACACTAGGTTTAGGTTGTGTAACACTTGACACAATGATTTAACAAAACCATGATATATTCTTAATATTATTTAAATGTTACCTTTAAAAATTAGAAGTTTAACATATAAATATTAATACTAATAAATTATTTTAAAATGTTAAGTAAAACCGTTTTATATAACAAAAATATATTATTATGAATGTACTTAATTTCTCAACATGGTCATTATATGTTTCACAAATACTAATTTATCAAGAAAAATTATTTTTATGTGTTTTTATGAAAAATGATAAAATTTATTTTTGACAGTTTTAAAAAATGTATTTTATAAAAGGAAATTATTTTTTTAACAATCATATAAAAATTTACTTAGGGAGACATTTTTAAGTGTTCTCTAATAAGATTTATTTGTTGTGGAATAATGAAAAAGAATTAATTTTAATTGAAATAAATATTTATTATAAATTTTTAGAAAGGTAAATTTAATTATAATTTGGTTTAATTGAAAAATTAGATCAATAATATATTTATTAATCCAATTCAATTCATTAGAATCGTTTTCATATAGAATTTTGATATAAAAACTAATTGATCTTTTACAACATTTTTTCATTGAAAACCGGATTTCCCATTGAATCTACAGGATTTATTTTAAATTATTATTCTCAAATTAAATGAAATTAATTTGGAAAAAATAGATTCTTTATTTTTAACAATCATAATTTATATTATCTAATAAGGTTAACTTATTTTTTTTCAAAATGAAAAGTTAAAATAGAAGACAAGAATTACTAAAATTAAAGTAAAATTGGGTTTATCAAGGGTTTCTATAATAATATATATATTATATTTTTTAGACATATTTATACCCGATATTGTATATGTTGATATAATACTTTATTTTTGAGACTTATGGCCTGATAAAAATGTGGTAACACTTTTTTTTGTTTAAAAAATTACAACGGTGCCACTCACCTCACTTTTAAAAGGTCACCCCTCCCCTCTATTATTCACACCTTAAAACACTTTTGATAAAAAAATACCTACCCATAAAAAATAACAAAAATTATAATCTCATATAATAGTCCTTATTTTAGGCATAATTCCATTGAAATAGGGATATTGGTTCAAACATATAGAGTTTACCCAAAGAAGGTGTAATGTCTTTCAACAAGGATTTTTAATTTATTTTTTCCTCCAAATATTTAAATTACTGTTAAACCACCATGATAAGAAATAATAATTATCATAAATATAATTGTATGTTGTTATGTTAATTCAATTACCTATAATAATATCTACTTCCATCAAATGGGTTATGAAATATTTTTTTAAGTACGGTGGACTACCACCTCACGGGATGATGTCATTCATTTTTCAATTACCACATCCCATAGTTGGGTATGATGATTTATATAACTAATACATAATAATTTAATAACCTAATTATACAGATTTATTTGTTATACAATATATAATTTTTTAAATTTCCATTATGTAGGGGATAAAATAACATCGTTCTTATGTACGGTAGACTACCACTCCATGAAATGATGTGACTCGTTTTCCTTAATGATATACATGGAAAATAATAATATTATAAATTTAGTTAATATAAATGATATAAATGAAATAATTATTATAATAATTATATATTTATCATTCATAAATGATGATATTTCATTTTTTATTATCATTTTACTCAATAAAAGATGATTACATCATTCGTGTACATGTGGACCACTACCATCACGAGGCGATATGACTTCATATTTTCACTCCCAGACCACAATGCTTATATTTATAATTATATTTAAATAAATAATAAGTTATTTATGTTATTATAATTATTATTTAGTGATAAAATATTTCTTGCATAATTTCCATAATGATCATTGAAAAATAAAAACATTACTCATGCATATATACGACCGACCGTCTCCATGACTGCAACATAATTAATTTCTCAAAAACAACATTCAAAATTGGTATTAAATGTATAATTTAATTATAAATATGATAATTATTTAATGATTAATTTTGTTTATATTTTGTAAATATTATCATTGTAAATGGGAAAAAGTATAATTCAAATCATATATGAAAAAACAAAGTAGTAATTACCTAAAATTTGATTTTAACAATGAGTTTCATATAAATATGTAATAAATTCCCATATGTAAATCATATATTATAATATATATATATATATATATATATTCTAAAATATATTTATAATAAACTTATATTTAATATACATGATATTTTACCATGTTTGAAGGAAATCAACACATAAGGTAACAAATTTCTAGTCCCCCTTTTATTTATGGGAGGTGGATTCAAATTCATCACTTCCTTATTATGTTTGGTGTGTTTACTACAACCATTAAATGTTATATCATTAATATCATATTTTTCATGATATATAATTTATTATTTTATGTAATATTTATTAGGACTTTTGATCAAAAAAATTACTAATGTAGTACGAGATTTTTGTCTACGTTTTTACTTCTGGGAGAAACATGACATATTCAACAACTATTTATTATTTATTTTTTATATAATTCCCAAGAATTTATTTTATGATTATTATCCTGAATATTATTGGTTTTTAGATATATATTTGGTTATATCTCATTCATGGGGCCTATAATTAGAATTTACCAAATTGGTAGCCGTTTCATATTACAATATCAACATTATAGGGATTTTTTATTATTATGCATCCAATGAAGAAATCGTGTGGTTTATCACCCAATAAACTCATAATATTTCTTACACATTTGTTATGACATGATAATAGATGTTTTCCCTTCATTTTACTCTCTTTATATAATCATTTGTTAAGGATTGTTTTTATGAAAAATTAACTTTATTTCTATCTTCTACTGAAAACCATACTTTCAATGAAAACCATGTTCTAAAAAAATTACATTATTAAAATGATTTAATAAAGTTGTTTTTACCCATTTTTACCATTTAATTTTTTTAATTCGTTATTTATGTTTTTTTAAATAAATTGTCATTTTTATTTTACAAAAAATATGAATGGAATCATTATTTTGGAATTTATGGCATGTATGGAATTTTCTACCATCCATACCTAATTTTTTTTTCATGTGGCCTTCATAAGATTCAATGTTATTTTCAAAGAAATAGTTATTCAATTTTTTTCTAAGAAATATTTTTCCATGTGGAAATGGTATTTTCTTTAAAAAATTACTTGAATGATTTTTAAATATTCATTTATATATTTTAAGGTCATTTTCATTAAAAATAATATGCAAAATGTTTTCTATAATAAAACGTATTTTAAAAGTGGTATGGATATTTTCCTCAATAAATATTTAAACAATTGTAATCTTCCTTTTTATGATTCTATATAAATTTTCAATAAATTCATTTCTATATTACTTTATGAATTTTTCGTTTGGAAAAGTGATTTTCAAAGAAAATATATTTTCCATACGAAATGGTCCAAGTGATTTTTATATCAAAACAATTTTCCATAAATGATGAAATAATTTTAATTTTCTTATTCTTTATTGGGGATATTATTTAAGGAAACCATTTTAATTTTTTTTAATGTTTTATGTTTACAATGAAACATTTTTATGAAACCTGTTTCTCTTACATGGGTTATACAATAATAAAATTCTTATGAAGAACAATTGTTTTCACGGGTTATGATTTGACGAAATGATGAAATATTTATCAAACCAGTCTATTTTCCACAGGTTATCAAATGAATTTTTTTAGGAAACCTATTTAATTTTATTGGTAATAAAATGATGAATGATTTATGTGGAACACATACATATGATTTTCATTACTTGACATGTGGGAACTATATCTACCTCAAATTCATTTGGTAAAGATTGACATCTCATGAAATAAGGAGGACTGGAATTGGGAGTGACCCCAATTCAGTGGGGGACTTTGTTGTCTATGATGGTATTTAGTGTGAATCTTGATGACTATGATGATTTGGGTAGTGAACTAGTTGCACCGTGAAAGCATTGTAATTTACCGTTAGCATGTATGGAAATTTTTTTATATTCTTGTTTTTATTCAAAATATATATTTCTATTCCTAATGTTATATTCTCATTTTTTATTCTTTGTGATATTCTTATGATTCATGTTTCATAAAATTACAACCATTATTTCAGGACTCATGATTATGATCTTTGATATGTAGGCTATGGTTTAAAAATTTTATTATCATTTTTCTTACCCTCATGTTCATATTTGGAAAACATATATCCCCTATTTACACTTTCTATAAACCATATCTCACACTTTCTTTTGTTTCCTTTCTAAAGGTCTTAATGAATTTTTAAGGTTTGGTATACATTTAAATAGTACTAAAGCATAAGATCCTTATTGTAGATGTGGATGTTGTCCCACCAAATTATAATATTATGTACCTTGTATCTAAAGATAATACACTATTATAATTCATAGGAAATTTTTTGTGTTCTTTAATGATTGTTAATACAAAAGATAAAATATATACATATGAAAAGCCTAGTTTGTTATACTATTTTTCTATGTTCTTTGTATTGTTTCATCATTTTATTTCTAATTTATATTTTTTTTACTCTATATTTAGGTTAATATTTTCGCATTTAAATGTTTTCATATGGTTTATTCCTCAAATATAATTTTTTTGGGTTGTGAATCTTATAAAATGTCTGGGGAATTTTTACTTCTTAAAAATTTAGGGGTTATACCTCTAGGTGTAAAAAATGTATGTTGGTTTATATTTTCCATCTCAATCACTGTAAAAAGGGAGGAGCTTGTAAATATCAGACTCCTAGATGATTAGAGTAAATTAATGAGTATATTATGATCTTGTTGATATGAAATAATATAAAAACATCATGTATAATTTGTTTCTTCTTACATTTCTTTATTAAAAATATTAAACACTCTAATAATCATATAAAATTGATTGAATTTTAAAAGGACTATTCAACTAATCTAGTAAGTCCTTCCATATACTAGGACGTAACAATTTGTATTATAGTTTTGTTTCTTTTAAGTAATTTTAATAACAATTTCATTATACTTATTGAACTATCCATTATCTTGGACTAAATAGTTTATGAATAGATCCTCTACATTTATTATGAAATGTTCTGAATTTTAGATGCTAAATCAAATTAAACCACATCATTTTAACGGAAGAGACTATGTTTACTCTCAGGATCATATGGAGTCATTTATAAAAAAAATATAGGACATTAATTCAATATTATCATGTCAAAACATTATAGACTACTAAAAGTAGATTTAGAAACCATAACTGGTAATAATGCTACAAAATGTGGTCTATATTACAAAATTCTGAATTATATATTTTATTCTTCAATAAGGAATCGTTATATCTGTAATTATTCATGTAATAATTCTTCTGTAATTTTTAGGACATTCAAAATCATTGGTCTAGGAAAAATGAATTTGTAGAGAACCAAGCTAGGGATTCATAGAGATGAGTTCTAAGAATTCATATCGACTAATCAAGGAAACATCTGTGAGATGTATGATACATTAAAACAATTACATCATTATTTTACTTCAAGAGACCATGAAAAATTATTTCCTAAATAAAATAATACATCAATCTATACAAACAATGTAGCACTCAGAGATGGATTCATTTGAAGATGGTAAGGATTTCACTGAGTATTTAATGGATGATTTCATAGGATAACATATAAAATAACATATGGAAATTAATACTGATAATGATGATGATAATGAAAAAAGGAATGGTATATCATTTAAATATAATATAATTATTGTCACGACCCGTCCTCGGGGCCGGTGCCTTGACTACCCCAAGCCTGCCTTCTATAGGCCATGGGCTGGCGACGAGAACCAAAGGCGTAAATCCAGATAATTGGGAATGCATTTCCTTTATAAAACATAAGCACATCCGACCAAAGTATAAGCGTAAGTAAAACACTAAGTACAAAAGAAAGTGCTGAAAAGTGTATGGTCAAGAATACAAACCCAACTAAAAAGTACAGCTAAAACCGAATGCAAGAACAACAGAAAAGACAAACAGCTGGAAGATAGAAGCAGCTCCTGGGTCATCCACCTCAGATCATACCTGAAGGGTAGGTACATATATCCTCCTCAACAATCTCTCCCGCCAACCTCCTCTGAGTACTGTCTCATCATGGGTACTGACTCATCGTGAGGTCCACCTCCGGGTACCGTCCAGTCCTCGTACACTCGATATCTGTCAGCGTTGTCCGTCGTCTGCATCTAACACAACATGGTGCGGGCATAGCCCATGCAGGGTTGAGTATAACGATAGTCAGTAGGGACCCTGAGACCCTCAAGGTCACACTAAATCCCACATGGATAACCACAAAGAAGGATCCCAAGAGATAACTCTTAGGTATAATCGCATACTTATACGTAAGTTATCAAATAACCCATCTCAATCATGAGGTATCACACAGATATGAAATCAATGGATAACCACTACTTAGGTATATTCCCATACATATACCTAAGTTATCAATTAACCGATATAAACCATGAGAAAAACACAGAGGTCATTTACTCACCTCAAACCAGGATTTTATTCCTTATGTCGAAACCACGACTGCTGGAGAACTCCTACTCTATCGAGTACAGTGGTCCTGTCACGACTCCGAGGTGCTACTCTCTATCCTTGACTGCTGAGGTACTCCTCCTGTCGAGTACCATGTGACCTCACCCAAACACATTAGTGCTCCACGCCAGGGGTCTTCCTCCCAAACACAGTAGCGGTTCCCCTAATAGTATACAGAGGTACTCCTCCTGTCGAGTACCGTAGGTCTGCTGCCAACTACCTGGTGCTCTATCTGCCGTGGGTCTTCTTCCAAATACCGGGCACTCCATCCACTGGGGTAGTTGACTCACTCCAAGTCAAATCGATCAAGCAGTCATCAGGTCAAAAGCTACTAGGTCTCCGCACTCCGTACGCTCGTCTCCGGGAGGATCCGCTCCACGAGCTACTGGTCGATACTCAAAGTATCACAAATTCACACAAAAAGTATCACAAAAGACTGCCTCGTCACAAGGGTCTCCACGCAATAGACGGCGCGTCAATCGGATGCTCGGTCTGTGAGTTATTAGCCTTTTCGTCACGGGGGCCCGCTTGGTTCCGTGTACAAACCAACCCGACCGTATCACAACTATACCCCAAACTCTCATAGGGTATACTCAAAGGGACCATTTCCCAACGATATTATAAACGTCGCTGATGATTCGTCAAACAGACGTCCTGTCTGAATGTTATCGGCGTTTTCGTTCCAGGGGCCCGGTTGGTATCAAAGCTAAAACCAACCCGACCATACGCCAACTGTGTCCAAACCTTAGGTGAAGTATGCCAAAAGATCTGTCTCATCAAAAGGAATCCAACATAGTCGATTAGACATCAATCAGTCATCCGATCCTTAAGTTATGAGCATTTCCACTTCAAGGGACCTGTTGGTCTCATGTCTGAACAATCCCCGTCATACCCTAACTTCATCGAAAGCTTGAGTGTAATATAAAAAACCGACTATCCCAATCCAATGATTTAGATGAAACTAACGGTGCGTCGATCGGAGGTCCCTAGCTCAAGATATGATCGTTTAACAGAAAAGAGTCCGAAAATAGGAGGTTTGTTCCCGGTCCGACCCAACCCAATACCCCCTAGGTCGGCCCGAACCATGTAGACCCAACCTGGGTCTGGGTCTGGCCCGGTTGGGCGTGGCCCGGCCCGGCCCGACGCTGGCGGCCCGGCCCGGTGCGGGCGGCCCGGCTCGGCGGGCGTGGCCCGGCTCCTAAGTCGGCCGCAGCTCGGCACTGGCCGAGCGGGACGCAAGGGGCGCGACCCCCTTTTTCTGGAAACGTCGAACCCAGTGGGGTCTTCCCTAGCAGCAGGTCGGGGGGGGGGGGGGCGTTACACCCCCTAGTTTTTTGGGTAATGGGCGACCATTATGGCCGGCCGGTTTGTGAGGCGCCGTGGGACCCATAGTGGGTCCCGCCTCCGGGAGTCGCCGGTGACCGGCCAGCCCTGCTGGTCCGCCGCGGCCTTAGGCCACGGCATGTCTCACTGGCGGGGTGCGATTGCACCACGCCCCTCCGCCGTTGCCCGCTCTTGGTTGCGGCCGTCTTCGGCCTCACTGGAGCGGCGTGACAGCGCCACGCACCCCCACCGCGGCCCGCTACGGTCGCGGTCATCTTCGTCTCCGTGCGGTGCCACAACACCGCGCCACCTTCACCACGACCATGTATGGTCACGATTCCCTGCTGATCACCGTACGGTGCAACGGCATAGTTTGCCTCCACTTCCAACTTCAACGAAGATCAACAAAGAAGAGGGGAGGAGAATCGTCCATGTTCGTGCAGTCCGATATCCTCCCGCTACGACGATAACATGCGGCCAATTCCTTAAGCATCGAAGAACACTGATAAAGTCTTGAACAAGAGAATAAACCCCTACCTCAACTAATGATAACTAATGTTGGCATCACAGAAGATGTCATCGCGAGGTGAGGTTTTGTAGACGTCGACATAGATCTTCCGAGGAGGAATCGGTGTCTCCTCTTTTTTCACGGAGAGAATAAAATTAGGCGAGGCTTTATAGGAAAGTTCCCCTCATCGTTGTCTCCTCCCTTATCACGGAGGATGGAGAGGATGGAGAAACTCAGGATGTTGAGTCGATGTTCTTCGTCGGAGAGTTGGCGTTCTTCAACAAAGGAGATGAACCGTTCTTCTTCGGAGGAAGAAGTTCTTCAAAACTCTAGAGCTCTCCCTCCAAATGACTTTCCCAACACAAGTGCCAACCAAATTAAAAAAATCTTCCACATTATTTTAATTTAACATTCCAAGACATTCATATTTTAAATATAAAATCCTCTTAATTAATTAAATGTAGAGTTGTTTAATTAATTAAGAGGTAGGTTGGAAAATTTAAAAAGGAAGTGGAAGAGTTATATAAATAAAGGGGGGAATTAACAAGTTTAAAGGGGGAAGTTTATGAGAGTTAAAAGCGAGTTATGGGAATGTGAAAGGTTAGGGCTACTGTGGGCCCCACCTCACATTTATCCTCACATGGGTAGTTAGGTGCTTGACGGCCCCACCCCAACTCCCCCATTTAGGATAAAGCCACCTTAGTTTTAAAAATAATATTGTTTCAGAATTTTATTCATTCCTCATTTAATCCACACTTTTTAACTTCTCCACCCGTGCAAACACAACTGTAGTAAAGGTCCCCTTAAGAAATTACTGGCGTTGCAAGTTCATCGGTGCCCTTAGAATTAAATTCTGAGCACCGGTTCAAATGTTAGAAAAAAAACCGCTCATTCGTTCATTGAACGTGCCTGAGATAGACTTTAAAAATTATTCCGGGCACACCAGTCCTTGGAATCAGGTGCTGTCAGAAACTGTGTAATCGTAAAATTCCAAAGAAATTAAGAAAACATTTTCCTTGAAATTTTCGGGTCTTTACAATACTCTCACCTCAGGGATTTATGTCTCTGTAATGATTAAACCCACACTATAGAAAACAAAAGTGGTACCGAACACACATTTGAGCCTTGCTCTCCAATGTTCTCTCCTGGAGGTTCCTGTGCTACCAACGAAAGCACACCAAAGAAATCGACCGTCCCTATAGGACCCACTCCTGTCGATCCTCAAACTCTACTGGAACCCTGTGAAAGTCTCCCCGTCATCGATGTATAGCTCTTCGTGGTCGATGATGTGTGATGGGTCGTGCACGTATCACCACAGCTGAGATACATTGAAGACGTCTTGCACCCGGTGCAACTGAGGTGGAAGGGACAAACGGTAAGCCACCTCGCCTACCCCTTTTGAGGACATGTAAAGGCCCAATGTTCCTCGGAGATTACTTGCCTCTTCGGACAAATATCCATATACCTCATCAAGGCGAGACCCATAAGAAAACATGGTCTCCACCCTCAAACTCTAGTGGTCTCATCTCTTAACATCATATAACTTCTATCTTCTCTGTCCAGTCATCATCCGTTCCGGGATGATCTTCACCTTCTTCATCGTAGCCTGAACCATCTCTGGTTTTACAAGTGTTTACTCCTATACTATCTATAAAGGATATTTGAAACGTGGCCAGCTGCTGTCTCACCACTCCTAACAGCTGAATGCCCGCTCTCTTAGTTAGATCATCTGCTACAACGTTCCCATTCCCAGGAGTATAAACTATCTCAAAGTAATAGTCCTAGATGAACTTAAGCCATCGTTTCTATATTAGGTTTAGGTGCTTCTATGAGAAGACACACCTGAGGCTATTGAATTTAGAGTAAACTTTAAACCGTTGCTCAACGGTCAATGGTGAGAGTAACCAATTGTAAGAACTCAGGTACACCCTTCTTCCCTTATGTCCCACAAGAGCTACTAAGATTTGTCCTTTGCCGATAAGAGAAATAATCTATCATCCACTGGATGAACCACATTATTTTCCTAATACAGTCAATCCTAACATGAATGATTCATTAATTCCATGGACAATGTTGTAAGGCCTCGACGCTACTACCAAGAGATCCAACCGTCACTCTCGCCTCCAAGGTTTGAGTCACACTGTCGGCATTAGTGCATGGTTTCTGGGTCTCCTCTAGTAGAAATATCAAAAGTGAGGGTCAAGTCAAATGTTTTTTACCGGAACCTCTTAGTATATACCATACAAAAAGGACATGAAAGTAAACGTCTCCAAGAAAAGTTTCTTTTATTAATGCAGCTCAAATCACAAAGACATATAACATCCACAACATCAACAACGAAAAAATGGAAACTTGAAGCACAAAGATCAAAGACCTCCAAGCCTAGATCTAGTCCTGCTCCTGTCTGCTTGCGTTCGGAGCTCCATAGTCATATGCTTCAACTACCTGAAGTTGTGCTCTCCTATATCCTCCAGTTTCTTGCGGTCGGGGTGGACCTCTTGGTGGTGGTGGTGGCAACTCCTCAATGCATTGTACACCACCGGCTATATGGCATGCTCCTTGGCCTCGACCTAGTTGGTTCCTCTACTACCAGCTGCTTTTCTGCTGGACAGGTCGGGCAGTCTCAGGCCAGGTCACCCTACCTTCCGCATACATAGCACTTCATACTCCTCATATGGCTGGCTCTGTTTTGTTTTCCTCGCACAACCGAAACTAAAACCCGAGGTCATCCACATGTTGGTCTGGTCCTCCTGGACTAATGCATCATATATATTCTTCCTACAGATGACTCGACTATTGACTAAAAAACCTATGGAAAGGGAAGCGGCTCCTATGCATGCTCAGAGTGTAGAGTCGCTGGTATAAACTCCACCTTGAAGAAAGTCTCGAAATCTCCCCAGGTGAAGGTAATCTCATAACAAAACTAGAACATGTGGCTCCACCACCTCTCAGCTGCTCTCTGGAAGAGGCCAACAGCTAGGTACACCATTAGGTATGTGGGTTTCCCATCTGTGTGGAAAGCTCATGCAACAAACTCCAGCCAGTGTCCAACCGTTGGAAAATCTGACTCACCTGGAAACGTCGGAGGCCACTACCGTTGAATCTCGTGCATCGTGATCAAGCAGCGTGCACTCTCTACTGGTGTCTCAATAGGTATAGGGCCTTGTACTGAGGCCTCACTACTCGGTGAGCTATCATTGCGCTCTCCACTCGGTACCTGCGCTGTCTGACAAGGTGAAGACATCTTGAAAGAAACAGACGCGACACGGTAAAAAGACTAAACCTAGTGAGATGACCTTGTTTGAACTGACTTAAAAAGGAACATTTTTAAACACACACGAAATCATTGTTTTCATGCACTGAGTCAAAAATCAGAAGTCAGGGTCCTGGTGTATGGATACGTCGGCCGCCCACACCAACACTGGACTCCCTGAACTGAAAACCACACTTAGTACCATTAACATTATTGCTTCACAGAAAGAAAAATATCAGAGTCCTAAGTTATGCGGTAGAACCGACTCCTTTGATACCAGTTTGTCAGGACCCGTCCATGAGTCCCATATCGTGACTACCCCATGCTCGCCTTCCATAGGCCAGGGGCTGACAACTAGAACCAAAGACGTAAATCCAGATTACTGGGAAGGCATTTCCTTTATAAAACATAAACACATCCAAACAGAGTACAAGATAAAGGAAAACAATAAGTACACAAGAATGTGCTGAAAAGTGAATGGGCCAGAATACAAACCCAACTGAAAAGTACAGCTACAATTGAATGAAAGTACAACAGAAAAGACAAACATCTGGAAGATAGAAGTAGCTCATTGGTCGTCCACCTCGGATCCTACCTGAAGGGTAGGTACAGATGGCCTCCTCAACCCTCTCTCCCGCCATCCTCCTCTGAGTGCCGTCTCATCGTGAAGTCCACCTCCGGGTATTGACTCATCGTGAGGTCTACCTCTGGGTACCGTCCAGTCCTCGTACACTCGGTCTCTGTCAGTGCTGTCCGTCGTGTGTATCCATCACAACAAGGTGCGGGCATAGCCTGTGCAGGGGTGTGTATAACGATACTCTGTAGGGACCCCAAGACCCTAAAGTTCACACTAAATCCAACATGGATAACCACAAAGAAGGGTCCCAATATATAACCCTAACATAGGTATATGCCCATACTTATACCTATGTTATCAAGTAACCCATCTCAAACATGAGGTATCACACAGATATGAAATCAACGGATAACCACTACTTAGGTATATGCCCATACATATACCTATGTTTTCAAGTAACTCGTCTCAACCATGAGGAAAACACAATGGTCATTAACTCGGATTAAACCAGGATTTTATTCATGATGTCAAAACCATGGGTGCTGGAGAACTCCTCCTTTGTCGAGTACAGTGGTCCTGTCATGACTCTGAGGTTCTACTCTATATCCTTAGACTGCTGAGGTACTCATCCTGTTGGGTACCTCGGTTCCTCAACCAAACATAGTAGTGCTCCCTACCAGGGGTATGCCGCCCAAACAC
Source organism: Viscum album (assembly GCA_963277665.1). NCBI lineage: Eukaryota > Viridiplantae > Streptophyta > Magnoliopsida > Santalales > Viscaceae > Viscum > Viscum album. The sequence goes on along the minus strand of OY728122.1, from coordinate 1,889,978,600 downwards.
AGTAGTGGTTCCCCTAATAGCCTATAAAAGTACTCCTCCTGTCGAGTACCATGGGTCTGCTGCTAACTTCCAGGTGCTCCATCCGCCGTGGGCCTACCGAAAAATACCGGGCGCTCCGTCCACTGGGCAAGTCGACTCACTCCAAGTCGAATCGGTCAAGAATTCGTCAGGTCCACACCTACTAGGTCTCCGCACTTCGTACGCTCGTCTCAGGGAGGATCCACTCCACGATCTACTGGTCGATAAACCATGTATCAAAAAGTCCCAAAAATAAGTATCATAAAGTACCGCCTCGTAACAGGGGTCTCAACGCAACAAATGGCGCGTCAATCAGACGTCTGGTCTGTGAGTTATTAGCATTTTCATCCCGGGGGCTCGGTTGGTTCTGTATACAAACCAACCCGACCGTATCTCAACTGTACCCCGAACTCTCATATGGTATACTCAAATGGACCATTTCTCAATGAGATTACCAACACCTCTGACGATTCACCAAACGGACTTCTAGTCTGCAAGTTACCGGATTTTCCGTTCCAAGGGCCCGATTGATTTTTAAGCTAAAACCAACCCGACTGAACTCCAACTGCGTCCAAAACTCAAGTGAAGTATTCCAAAATATATTTATCATCAAAATTAATCCAACATAGTCAACGACACATCAATCAGACATCCGATCCTTACGTTATGAGTGTTTCCGCTCCGAGGGCCCGATTGGTTTCGTGTTCAAACCAACCTAGTTGTACCCAAACTTCACCGAAAGCTTGAGTGTAATATACCTAAACGACCGCCTCGATCCAAGAATTTCTACGAAATAGATGGTTCATCGATTGGAGGTCTTTAGCTCAACGTATGACCATTTAAATGAATATAGTCTGAAAATTGGGGGCTTGGGCCCGGTCTGACCCGTCCCAATACCCCCTGGGTCGGCCCGAACTGTCTTGTCCCAAACTAGATCCAGGTCTGGTCCAGTTGGGCATGGCCCGGCCCGGCGCTGACGGCCTGGCCCGGTGCTGGAGGCCCAGCCCGGCGCAGGGGGCCCAGCTCGGAACTCGACCGCGACTCGGCGCTGGCCTAGCGGGACACAAAGGGAGTGACCCCCTTTTTCTGGAAACGGCGGACCCAGTGGGGTCCGCCCTAGAAGCAGGTTGGGGAGAGGGGGGGGGTTACTCCCCCTGGGTTTTCCGGGTAATGGCCGGCCATTACGGTCAGCAGGTTTGTGAGGTGTCGCAGGACCTAGTGGGGTCCCGCCTCCTGGAGTCGCCGGCGGCCGGCTCGGCGGGCCGCCACTGCTAGTCCGCTGTGACCTTAGGTCGTGCCTTGTCTCACCGATGTGGCATGACAACGCCTCACCCCTCCGTCACAGCCTGCTCATGGCCGCATCCTTCTTCGGCCTCACCGGCACGATGCGACGGCGCTGCGCACCACCACTGTGGCCCCATCCGGTCGTGGTCCTCTTCGTCTCCGCGCAGTGCAACGAAACCGCGCCGCCTTCACCGCTAACTTGCATGGATGTGGTACCCTTCCGATCACCATACGGTTCAACGGCACCATGCGCCTCCTCTTTCAACTTCAACGAAGATCAACAAAGAAGAGGGGAGGAGAATCGGCCGTGTTCCTGTGGTCCGATCTCCACCCGTTACGACGATATCATGTGGCCAATTCCTAAAGCTACGAAGAACGATGATAATGTCTTGAACAAGAGAATAAACCCCTACCTCAACTAATGATAATTCACTTCAGTGTCGCGGAAGACAGCATCACGGGGTGAGGTGTAGACATCGACGGAGAGCATCCTAGGAGGAAGCGGCGTTTCCAATTTTTGTCACAGAGAGAAGACAATTAGGCGAGATGTCATTGGCGAGTTTCCCATGTCGGTGTCTCCTCCTTTATCATGGAGGAAGAAGAGGATGGAGAAACCCGGGTCGTCGAGTTGATGTTCTTTATCGGAGAGTTAGCGTTCTTCAACAAAGGAGATGAACCATTCTTCGTCGGAGGAAGAAGTTATTCAAAACTCTAGAGCTCTCTCTCCAAAAGATTTTCCCAACACAAGTTCCAACCCTATTAAAATAACCTTACACCTTATTTTAATTTAACATTCCAAGCCATTTAAATTTTTAAAATCAAATCATCTTAATTAATTAAATGTATAGTTGTTAAATTAATTAAGAGGTAGGTTGGAAAATTTAAAAAGGAAGTGGAAGAGTTACATAATTAAAGGAGGGAGTTAACCATTTTAAAGGGGGATGTTTATGAGAGTTTAATGTGAGCTAAGGGAATGTGAATGGTTAGGGATCATGTGGTACCCACCTAACATTTATCCTCACATGGGTTGTTAGGTTCTTGAGGGTCCCAACCCAACTCCCCCATGTAGGATAAAACCACCTTAGTTATAAAAATAAAATTGTTTCAAAATTTTATTCATTACTCATTTAATCCACAATTTTTAAATTCTCCACCCATGCAAAGGAAACTGCGGTAAAGGTCCCCTTAATAAATTAATGGCATTTTGAGTTCACAGGTGCCCTCAGATTTCAATTCTGAGCACCAGTTCAAAAGTTAGAAAAAACCGGCTCGTTCGTTCACCGAACGTACCTGAGCTAAATTTTAGAAAACTATTCCCGGCACACTGGGCCTCAGAATCAGGTACCATCAGAAACTACGTACTCGTAAAATTCTAAAGAAATTAAGAAAATATTTTCATTGAAATTTCCGGGTCTTTACAATTATTATTGATAATTTATCTTATTTGAAGTTATTGAAATGTTAGATTTATGAAATAGAAAATTTCAATAATGGAGTATACAAGTACATGAATGTAAAGAGATGATTGAAGAACCGTCATGGAAGAGATCATCAAAAGGATGGAAGAAAGGGATAAAAAATGTAAATTAATAAGTATGAAATTTCCAAATAATTATTCAATGAGTGTAAGAAAAGGATATTTTAAAATAGAGATTCCTAAATTGAATAATTAAAAAATATGATAAAAAATACAAGAAGGTACTAAAATGATCATATCATGATTTATGGAGCTGTATAGTGGAGTCTGACATCAGTTGTGATGGTTATAAAAATAAAAACGATTCATAAAATATTTTATTGATAAAAAAAGAAGAGAATGAGAAACATCTAAATCTTATTACAATTCTAGTACTGAGTTAGATATTGAAATAGATGTTATCAAATTAAATAAAATTAATGAAAATTATCAAAGTTATATTTTGAGACTGGATGACCTATATAAAGAACTCCAAAGGGAAAATAATAAGTTTATAGAAGGTAAAACTATTATAGAGTCTGATCTAATTAAGTTGAAATATGATAATGAATGAATGAAATATTTCAGGTCAAAAACTATATGAGTAAAAGGATGGGGATTTGAATTTGTTTGTAATATTTAGATAAAATTGAATAGTAATGTAAAAATATTAGACATGAAATTAAAAAATTATATGTATATGATCATGAAAAATTGTGAACATATATATTGAACTATATTTTATTAAAAAAATAAAATGAAAATATTACACGAAAAATCATTTAACCTTATGAAAAATAGTATATTTTGTTTCAAGAAAATTAATATTTTGACAAGATGATGGATTTGAGTAAACATGAAAATGGTAAGACTAAATTTTCATATAATAAACATATTATTAATATGTAAATAAATAATTTTGTTAAAAGAAATAATGGAAATGTTTCACCTATTAAATTATATAGTTGTATTATGATTGGTCATTATTAAAATGAATGATCATTAATATTTACTCAACCACTAGGACAAACCAAAAATTTAATTCCTAATAATATATCCTCAAGATTACCCTATAATAATTGTCTTAAAATTTTATGGGTTCCTATGAGGTTCGTTAGAAATCCTTTTGTACCCTTAATAGATAGGGTATGAAAACACATATCAAATAAATATATTTTACTATAAAATTTCCTAATGAGTTTTAATGTAACATGGTACATGTATAGAGGGTGATCTAGGTACATGACTAGTGGCAGCACTAACATTTCATCTTTTAATTTTTATGATGGAGGTACTCTCACTTTCGGTAAAAAATAATAAGGTATTATCAATGGATTTGGAGATGTAGGTATATTAAAAGAAGTTATAATTTCAAAAGAATTATATATATAGTGATTAAAATTCAATTTAATAAGAATATCCAAACTTGTCGTTATGGTATGAATGTAATGTTTAAAGATAATAAATAAATTATTTTTAAATATAATCCTATTTTATTTTATGCCAATATAATATAAAATATAAACTCTATTGATATTTAAAAAAAACAAAAAAAATTAATGTTCTTAAATGTTGTATAAAAAGATCACATTCATTGGCACCGAAGGTTTTGATGTGTTCATCTTCAAAAAATGTACATGATAGAAAAGAATGAACAAGTTCTAAAATTTCATAAATATAATGAATGTAATTCATTTATATATGATTATTTTGTGAATGTTAAACCGCAAAAAGAGACTTCACTAATATAGATACTACTTTTAAATGCACTGGAAAATGCTTTTAATAGTGCTAGAGAAGTGTTGTTAATCTCAGCGAAGATAAGGGGGTCCACTTTAATAGTACTAAAAGGTGATAATAAAGTGTTTCTATAACATCATTTCTCTTTATTTAAAACTTTAAATTAATTTGTTTCATAAAATATTCACTTGATAGAAGATATAAGATCTAGAGGTATAGTGTCTTTGGGTATTATAAACATTATATATCAACTTAAAACATTAAATACACATCTTTATTTAAATCATATTTTAGATGACCTCAAAGATTCCTCTGTAACTATCATTGCAAGGGATAACCCGAGAACATGCATAAGAAAAGGGTGAGATATAAAGTCCATTAAGGGAGTAAACATGACATAACATGAATAATATAGTACATGTTAGGAAATAGAAATATAAATGAAGCATACGAAAAAAATGAACTTAAAGGAATTATGTAGCATGATTATCATAACATGGAAATGTGGCATCAACAATTAACAAGATATTAGCATGATCCAAGGATAATTTCCCATAGAGTATGAGTAAACCCTCATTTAATATGAGTTTTAATGATAAAAACCTCACTACACTTGACTTATCATGACACTATTATTTACCCAATGCATTGGAGCGCTATCCGGGAACACTATTCTTAAACATTTCATTTCATGTATAAGTGTGCCACATGGATCACATAACAAGGATTCATTATAAATCATTATTTATTCCACAGTAAAGGAATGTCGAATTCATACATGAATCTCTATAATTAATAAGTAAATGTGCATAACGGTGAATACCCTTTATAGAGAATTGGGTATGGTATTCACTACCTGATGACTATGACTTGGAAAAACATGGTGCAATTTCAGCTTCATAACGGCATGACACAAGAATTCATAAAAATGGTTGATGAGAGTGAAAAGGGTGTCTCATCATATTTACATGAAATGGAATTTAAGGATGTCAAATAGATACATGTACCAATACATGTAATTAAATTTAGATTAATAATACAAAAGAGTTTGTTGAATGTAAATGTGAAGGGACAAATTACTTACAGAATTTCGACATGGTAAGGGGTGTACATGGGAGGCATTAATTATAGTGAAAGATATCTCACATAATACATAAATAAAAATTGAATTATAGGGGAGGTGTAAAATCATACCCTGACATTTTTAATTGATATTAATAGGGCATAACAATATAAATAATTTTTTACAAAAATGCAAATGGAAGAAAACCCTTACCTGGAATAGTGATCCCAAGGAATGGGAGTGGCTTGAGACAGGCTTCTTGGGAGATTGGGGAACCTTGGGGGGATTCTAGAGAGAGGGGGATAGGTGTCGGTAGAGCTCTAAATGCATTGAGTGAAGTGGATGTTGGAGCTTGGGTGAGTTTATATAAGAAAAGGGAGGGCATTCATTATTATTTAGGTTTTGGAAAATACACATTATACTAATCAAAACCACAATCCAAACCATGGTTTTCTCTAAATGGGAGTGGAAAACCTTATTTTTTAAGGAATATGGACTAAAATCATAAAATATTAGGATTGCTTATGTGGAGTTGAGTCACACTCTCAAGGAAAACTATTTAAATGGATAAAATAATTTATACGACTTTGAGGGTCCACTAATGATTTGTAAAATAAATCAAAGAAAACCTAAAATCACAATATTTTAATGTTAAAACATAGATTGGAAAAAACACATTTATATTATTTTATTATATAACTATTGGGTTATTATGATTCCATAAAATACAATATATAACTAAACATTATTTAATTTTTCCCCCAAAAATCGAATGCCTCAGAAAATTATTAAAAAATCAGAATTGGACAGTTTAAACTTCCCTATTTTAAAAATTATATTAATTCTATCTAAATAATTTTTGAAATATGTGAATTTGTTTCATTTAATCTAAACACCGTCATTTATCAAAAATTAATGGGTTTTGAAAAAAAATATATTCAAAACTTAATAAAAATTACAATTGTATTCCTAAAATTTTTGCGATCATTTATATTTAATAAAAATTAATAAAGTAATAATATTTTATTAATTTATTATTAAATTAAAAAATCTATTAATTCATCAGAATAGATTTTTTAATTTAATATTACCTAAAAGTAATATTTGTTCTTTAAAATCTAATTACAATGTAATAATAATAAAATGAATTTATATTATTTATTCAGTAAAATAATAATACAAATAATCATAGTTCTTGGGACTTGTTACATAATCCCTAATAAATCTATCCTAATATTTAAGGGAAAGGTATGCGATGGCGATAGTCTCTTGGGGTGTCTCAAATTACATCACTGAGGTGGTAATCTCTATCAATTTCTACTTCTCTCGTAGGTGGTTTCGTTCGAGCTTAACATGTTTAATCTAATATTGGTATTGGTTATGTGTGAATCCCAATGATTCCACCTCCTTTTCGATCTATAACAATTGGGCTTCGTACCGATCAATTCTACTGGATGATTCCATCGCTTCCTTTGTCGAAGTAAATTAGATTTATTAAAGCCCTATATTTATACTAATCAGTTGATCACTATTCAATGACTATAATAGCAATAATAACAATTCTTAATGGTATTTTGAAATCAAAAAACATAAAATGAAAGATGTTCATATATTTTATATAACCATTTTACATAATAATACATTAAATTAGTTCAAGATAAATTTTCATTAATAAAATTTTGGGTCATTAGAATCTTCCCACCTTATGAAATCATTCCCTAAAAATTTCCTTTTCCCACATTAAAATAGATGTGGGTAACTCTACTCTAACACTTCCTCTTATTCCCTTGTTTCTTCCACAAACTTGTGGTTTCACTATAACACCTTGTTGAGGGGAATTGTCTTATTTCATATAAATTTTTTCCCTATGATCTTAGATCTTCACCGACTTATCATCAATGGAGTGTTCATTCAACAATGGTACCACATATAGATTCAGTACATGTGATGGTTCAGGTATGTACTTCCTCAAGAGTGATTTATAGAATACATCATGTATATTTGATTGGTTCGGTGGGAGTTCTAGTCTATAATCCACTGCTCCAATGCGATCAAGGATATTAAAAGTTCTGATGCACCTTGGAATAATCGTTCCCTTATTCCCAAATCACATAACTCTTTTCCATAGTGATATTCATAGGAATAAAATTTCTCCCTCATCAGACTATATGTCTCGTCGAAGATTATCAACATATATCTTTTGTGAACTCTAATAAGCATTAATGTACTGCTCGATGATCTTAACCTTCTTCACCATTTCTTTGACTATTTCTGGACTTAGGAATTTAATCTCCCTAATTTCATCCCAACATATCGCTGTTTTTCACCTCTTCCCTTAATGGACTTCATAAGGAGCCATTTCGATGCTGGAGTGGAAATTTCTATTTTAAAAGAACCCACCTAGTGGAAGATGTTGATCCCATACTCCTTTTAATTCCATTGAGAATGATCTCAACATGTACTCAAGTGTTTGAATAGTCCATTCAGATTTCCATCATTTTGAGGATGATATGACGTACTAAAGTTCAGCTCTATATTCAGAGCTTGTTGAAGACTCTTCTAGAATGTAGAGGTGAATCTCATATCTCAATCAGATACATTAGATAGTGGTACTCCATGAAGCCTTTCCAAATCCTTGATATATACTCGTTCTAGTTTATCCAATGAGAAATACTCTTGAATTTCAATGAATTGTGAAGTCTTTGTAAGCTAATCCATAACAACCCAGATAACATTATTTCATTTGGATATCTTTGGATGTCTAGTGACAAAGTCCATGGTGATTTTTTCTTATTTCCATGTTGGTATGGGTAATGGTTTCATCATACACTTATGCTTATGCCTATCAGTGTTCACTTTCTGACATACTAGACACTTTGAGGTATACTCACCAGTCTCATTATTCATGTTATCTCACTAGTACTGCTCTTTGAGATCTTGATACATCATTATGTTTCCTGGGTTAATGGAGAAATTTGAACAATGTGCATCATATAAAAGTTATTTCTTTATATTTGGATTTTATGGAACACATACTCTTGTAACAAATATCCCAATTAATTCTTCATTATCATTGAACTCTAAATATTTCCCTTTTCTGATAGTTTCCACTTTGTTCTGAATTCTTATATTATCCTTTGATCATCCTTTAATCTTTCCAAAAGAGGGGGTTGTACATACATTTGGGAAATGATTTATGATGTTACCTTATTTATGAGTTCCATAACCATCTCCAATAAATCTAGGAATATTGGATCCTTTTCAATTCTCATCAATTATAGAATTACTAGGTCATTTCTACTTAGAGCATCTTCCACCTTGTTTTCCTTCCCAGGGTGGTAATGGATTGTGCAGTCATAGTCATTGATCGGCTCTAACCATATTCATTGGCATATATTCATCTCTTTTGGTGTGATTATATAATTGAGGCTTTTTTGGTCTATATATATTTTACACCTCTCCCCAAAGAGGTAATGCCACCAAATTTTTAAAAGTGATGATCAGTACATCTAACTCCAGATCATGTGTTTGATTGTTTTACTCATGAATATAAAAATTCCTTGAAGTATATGCAATGAATTTTTAATTTTTCATCAACACACAGACCAAGCACTTCTTCTAAGCATCACTAAATACAACAAAAAGTTCTCCCCTTGTGGGTAATGTGAGCACATGCATAGTGATAAGCCTCCTTTTCAACTCCTTGAAGCTCTCTTTGAATTCATTATTCCAAGAAAACATTCAACCCTTCTGAGTTAGCTTGGTAAAAGGGATGGAAAATAATGAGAAATTTCTAACAAATCGTTGATAACATCCATCTAACCCTGAAAACCTATGGATATCTATTACTGATGTTTTCCTCAACCATACCTCTATTGAAGCTATCTTGGGGTGATCCACAGATATCCCATTGCATGAGACGATATGACCCAAGAACGAGACATACTTAACCAAAACTCACACTTATTGTACTTTGCATATATCTTATCATTTCACAAGGTCTCTTGTAAATTGATTATAAGCTCCTCATACTCCCCATAGTTTTTGGAGTGTACTAGAATATAATCTTTGAGAACTACAATAAATTTGTCATCGTAATCTCTAAAGACTCTATTAATCAATTCTATGAAAATTTATAGATCATTAGTGGGACTGAATGGAATTACTATTAATTCACATTTCACTTATCTTACACGAAAAGCATTCTTAGGAATATCCTATTTCTTTACTCTTACATGGTAATATCATGAACACAAATCCACCTTGGTTAGTATTGTGCTCCACAAAGAAGATAGAACAAATCTTCAATTTGGGGAAGAGGATACTAGTTCTTTTTCATGATTTTTTTGTGATCACGATAATTAATGCAAAGGTGCATTGACCCATAGGTCTTCCTGATGAAGAGGACTGGTGCACCCCATGGTGAAGCACTTGGTTGTATAAACCCTTTATCTAGATTCTATTATAGTTGTTTCTTCATCTCATCAAGATCCACAAAAACCATTCTATATGGTGTCTTGGATGTTGGTAATGACCCCAGTATAGGACCAATTGAGAATTCAACATATCTTATAGGAGGAAGACCAGAAAATTCCTTGGGAAACACTTCATAAAATTCCCTCACAATAGTCATGTCTTTAAGGATGGTTTGTTCATTAGACTAAATTATATGAGAACGATATGCATGCTTAAAGGGTAGTAATATCCACGCTTGAGATGATGGTGCTAAAGAAGATCCATCAACCTCCTCACACTTATATAGAATAAGGGTTCGATTCTCCATATAGTGATTGATTCTTCTCTCATGACAATTTATGTTGGCTCTCTATTGGGAAATCCATTCCATGCTAGGAATTGAAAATAATTCCACCAAAGGGAGTATTATGAGGTTCTTATGAATTTTATTACACAAATTCTATGAGGGGAGGAGTTATTTTCATGAGATGAAATGATTTCTCCATTTTCCGTCTTCACCTACATCATTACTTCCTTAACTTGTGGTGGTTTTGTGATTGTTCCAATAACATTCAAAATATAAAATAATGCGTAAAACCTGAATAAAATCTTATGTTCACTGTTCTTGAATGAATATCTAGAATACCTATCACCACTTTGTGGTCAGGGTTCACCTCAGTAGCAATGATGGAAAAATATTTCCCTTTTTGTCTTGGAGTTTTTTGGTTGCCTTAAAAAACCCTTGTATTTGGACACTAGTCTATTAAGTTCCTTGGTTCTTTGTAGTTGAAGAAATGGACAATGTGTTGAGGGTCGAACAGAGAATTACTCACTTATTTCGCAGCAGTAGGTTTTTCATGTCTGTAGTTAATGGTTAGATGCCCTTCTCTTCCACACCGAAATAATTTCCTCATTTCTTTCAGGAAATTTATGTGGTGCTTCATTCTTCACCTTTTGAAAATGGGGTGATTTATTTTCTCAGAAAATTGGATTTATCCATCAAACTACCAGAATTAAATTCCACCTTATGATTTTTATCCCCATGATACCATTGCGATTCTCTAATATCCATTTAGACCGTGAGGGTACATCATACCATTTCCTCATAGCTCTCAAAGTCATGGATCAATAGGGTTTCTATAAGACAGGTTTTACCCCACCAATTAATTAGTCATCCTTGAACTCAGGGGCAACGACAAAGCCTGATTCATATCATGTAGAATTTATGTGAAGTCTTCCTCATACACTCTGATGGATTATTCAATTTTTTTTTGAGTTCAAGGTAGTACCTTTCCGTCTTCAGTCAGACGGTGCGAGGAAAATATTTATCGAAAAAACATTCTCTGGAAATCCTTCCATTGTAGTGCCTTGATCTCCTCCCCAGTGTTTGTATTTTTGTTCAATGTCCACAATTGATCAGCTCCACCCTTCATAACATAAGTATCAATAAGTACCTTCACTTGATCATAACATTAAATTATGGAGCTGATCATCTCAATGGAGTTGATCCTTTGTTTGGAAATTGATATATCTGATGATCCATTAAAAGTAGTAGGCCTTTGTCTCATGAAGCTCTTGATTGTGACTTGTTATTTATTAGGGAGGGGGTTGAATTTTCTTATTGACCCATTCTTATATTCTAAACATTAGTTAATTGAGAGTGTATCATGAAAATGTTCGGGATTCCCGCTCCCATCGGATTGGGAATCTCATTAGTATCGTCCTCACTTTGATATTCACATCGATTGTTAGGCTGAACCCTCATATTAAATGGTATTGGATGGAATAAAAGGAATGTTATGGGTAAAAAATAAATGGTAGTCCAAAGAAAAAAATATATGACTTATAAATTAATTTTTTTTTCTTGAACTTATGAATTTATAGGCTTAAGACTATGTTATCCATGATCTAATTCCCAATATATATTCTTAGGGGAATTTTTCCCCTTAATATTGGTTTGTAATAATCTTATGAATTTAACAAGGAATATCCCCTAAGTGTTTCATAACCATGAGTGCATAAAGTGCCATTTTTAGGCACTAGTTTCCATTTGAGTCTAGCTGAAAGACGTGTTTTCTAGTTTTACCCCAAGATACATCTATGCCATAGCTGCCTCTACCTACTCGTATCTAGATAGTAATGTATTTTATTGATAAACAACTTACTCAAAATTCACCAAAATTTCGGGTTTTTTTATTATACTTAGTCTTATCCCTAAGGAATTCACTAGGGTTTTCTAATCCTAATCCCCAAAATAACGAAACCTACCACATAATACAAACTATAACAACACTGCTCTATATTTAACATGTACACATAATTTATTTCATAAACTATTCACTTGATAAATCATAGAAGGTAAAGAGGTCTAGTGTATTTGGGATTAGGAACATAACATGACAACATAGTACATTAAATATACATATTTTTTGAAAACATATTTTACATGACCACACACATTCTTTTGTACATAGCATTTCATGGGATAACATGGGGACATGCATAAAAAAGGGTGGGCTATAAACCTAGTAAGGGAGTAAAAAGAAATACATAAAGAATATAGTATATGTTTGTAAATAGTCAATTCAATGGAGAATAAGAGAAACATGAATATAAAGGCTTGATATAGCATTATTATCATAACATGGAAATGTGGCATCAACATTTAACATGATATTATAATGAGACATGGCTCATTGCACATGGTGTGTAAGTAAAACCTCATTGCACATTAATTATAATGATTAAATCCTAATTTTACAGTAATTAGAATGAGTAAACCCTCATTTCACTTGAAGTATAATGGTACTAATCTTAACCTAATTAATTGGAGCACTATCAAGGCACACCCTTCTTAAACATTTCATTTCATGCATAAGTGTGCCAAATGGATCATAAAACAAAGAATCAGTTAAAATAATCATTTATTCTATGATAAATTAATGTGTAGTTCATACATGAAACTCTATAATCAATACTTAAATGTGCATAAAGGTGAATACCCTTGATAGTGAAATGGGAATGGTATTCAATACTGGATGACATTTTCTGAAAAAAGCACTGTGCAATTTCGACAGCTTAACAATATGACTTATGAATTCATTAAAATGGTTGATGAGAGGTAAAGGGGTGTATAATCATATTTACATGATATATATAGTAAGGGTTAATATAGATACATGTCCCAAAATATATAATGGAATTTAGATTCATAATACAAATGATTTTCTTGAATGTAATGTGAAGATAGAAATTTCTTACGTAATTTTCACATGGTAACAGGTGTACATGGGAGGTATTAATGAAATGTAAAGAGGTATCACATCGTTAAAAAATAAGGAGATAATTATAGTTAAGGTGAAAAATCATACCCCAACGTTTTTAATATAAATTAAAAGGGATTAACAACCTAGAAAAATAAGGAAAAAATGAGTAAGGAAGAAATCCCTTACTTGGAAGAGTGAACCCAAGGCATAAGAGAGGCTTAAGAGAGGAATAATTGGAGATTGGGGCACATTGTGAGGTTTTTAGAGAGACGACGACATAGGTTGATCGAGATCCAAATGATTTTGGTCAAGAGTAAGTGGGAGATTTGGTGGGATTATATAGGAAAAGGGAGAGAAATATTTATTATTTAGGTTTTTGACACCACACATTAAACTAATGAAAACAACAAATCATCCCATGGGTTTTGCCCATGGTTTTTGAAAAACGAATGGGGAAAATATTATTTTATATGGCCAATGGCCTAGATTATTAAAATATAAGTATTTCTTATGTGGAGGTGAGTCACACTCTCAATGAAGACATTTTAAAATATTAAAATATTTTATTAGCCTTGGAGTGTCAACTAAATATTTGTAAAAAAATAAAAAAAACTAAAATCAAGTTATTTTAATGTTAAAACATATATTGTCCAAAACACCCATTTATAAGATTTTATTAAATCAATATTTGGTCATTATAATGTCATGAAACACATTATATAATTAAATGGTATTATATTTTTACCCAAAAAATCAATTGTCTCAGAAAATAATGAAAGATTCACTATTGGATAATTTTGACAGTATGATTCCAAAAATTATATTCATTTTATCTATATAAATTTCAAAATATATGAATTTTTTCTTTTAAAATAAAAACCAAAATTTATTAAAAAATCCAGGATTTTGAGAAAAACAACTTCAAATCCTTAATAAAAATCCCAGTTGTATTCAAAAAATTTATACGATCATTTATATTTAATAAAACATAATTTATCAATAATATTTTCTTTAAATATTTTTTAATTAAAAAATCCATTAATTCATAAAAATAGATTTATTAATTGAATATTTACTATATGTAATATTTTTTCATTAAATATTATTTAGAAAGTAAAAATTACTAAATTAATGTGTATTCATTACTTTATAAAGTAATAATACCCATAATCATAGTTCTATGGTTGTGTTACATAACCCCTTGTAAAACCCACATAAGACCGTAGTGTAAGGTGTGTAATGGTGACATATTCTTGGGGTGGCTTGGATAACATCCCTCATGTGGTAATCTCTATAAACATTCCCTTATCTTGTAGGAGGTTCTGTTCAAGCTTATCTTTTTGAATCTAGGATTTATCATGGTCAAGAGCAAAGCCTAGTGACACCACCTACTTTCTGAGCTCCAACAAATGGTCTTCATTCAGAGAAATTCTACTATATTAGGCAATCACTTCCTTTTTCTGAGAAAATTGGATTTGTAAAATCTGTATATTTATACTAATCAGTTGATCAATCTTCAACCACTATACTAGAAACTGTAACAATACATAATGGTATTTTGAACTCAAAAAGCATAAAACCAAAGAAGTGCATATTTTTTATATAACCATTTTACATGATATGACCTTAAAATATATTAAGAGGACTTTTCATTACCAAAACGTTTGGGTCATTATAATCTTCCCCCCATAAGAAATATCAACCTTGAAATTTACTTTCCCACACTAAAACAGATGTGCGTAACTATTCTTCATCACTTCCTCTGATTCCCATGTTTCTTCCACGAACTTGTGGTTTCACCACAAAACCTTGAAGAAGTGAATTGTCTTATTTCTTAGAAATGTTTCCCTATGATCTAAGATCTTCACCTGCTTCTCTTAATAGGATAGGTCATTATCCAATGGTTCCACTAATGGATTTAGAACATGTTATGGGTCAAGTATGTACTTCCTCAAGAGTGATACATGGAATACATCATGTACTTGATATAGGTTCGGAGGGAGTTTGCGTAGATAGGCCACTTCTCTAATTCTATAAAGGATATCAAAAGGGTAGATTTTCCTTAGAATATGCTATCCCTTTTCCCAGAATCTCATAACTATCTTCCATGGTGATATGTGGAGGAATACCATGTCTCTAACACTAAACTCTAGGTCTCATAAAAAATTATCAACATAGCTCTTTTTATACTCTATGTTGATTTAATGTTCTGCTGGATAGTCATATCCTTCTCCAGCATTTCATCAACTATTTCGGGACCTAGTTTTTTTTCTCCACAAAAACAACCCTACATGTCGGTGTTATACACCTCTTCCCATAAATGGATTCATAAGGATCCATTTGTATTCTAGAGTGGAAAATATTATTGTAAGATAACTCAACTAGAGGATATGTTGATATGATCCTTTTTTAAGTCCATTTATCATGCTCTTAGAATTTACTCATGTTTTTTGAATGTCCACTCAGATTGGCCATCAGTTTGAGGATGATAAGCTGTACTGAAGTTCATCTCTGTATTTGGAGCATGTTAAAGACTCTTCCAAAACATATAGGTGAAACTTATATATCAATCAGATAAAATAGTTAGTGTTACTCCATGAAGTCTTACCACTACTATGATATATATCTATGGTAGTTGATCAAATGATAAATCATCTTGAATTGCAATGAAGTGTGAAGTATTTTTGTGATGATCTACAAAAACCATGATAGAATTGTTTCCTTTGGTTGTCTTCAGAAGTTCGGTGACAAATTCCATGGTGATGATTTCCCATTTCCATGTTGGTGTGGGTAATGGTTTCATCATCCCCTTATAATTCTTTTTCTTAGGATTCATTTTCTTTCATACTAGGAACTTGGATGTATACTCACTGATCTCATTTTTTATGTTATCCCACTAATAATGATCTTGCAGATATTGATACATCTTTTTGTTTCCTGAGTGAATGGAGAAATTTGAAATTTTTACATCATTTGAATGTTATTTCATTAACAATGGATTTGATGGAACACATATTCTTGACCCAAATCTCATAATTCCTTCTTCGTTAATATTTAACACCGAGGATTTCTGTTTTCATATTTTTTCCACATTCATCCAAATTCCCACATCTTCCTTTTGAACATCCTATAACTTTTCCAAAGGATACGACTGAGCAATAATTTATGAAAGGATTGATGATGGTCCCTTCATTATGATTCACATGTCCATCTTCATCAAATATAAGAAGATTGGATCCTTTTCAATTGACATCAATGATATAATTGTTGGGTCATTTATACTTAGAGAATCTTCCACCATGTTCATTTTGACGTGGTGCAATTGGATTGGGATATCCTAGTCTTTTATCATCTCAAACCATATTCATTTGTGCATATTCAACTCTTTCTATGTGAATATATACATGAGGGTTTTATGGTCCGTTTATATTTTACACTTCTCTACAAAGAGTAAATTATGCCAATTTTTTAATGCAATGAACACTACAGCCAACTCTAGATCATGTATTGGATTGTTTTACATAGTAAATTTCAATTTCCTTGAAGCATTGTAAATTTGTTTATCATTTTTAATCAATACAGAGCACAATTCCTTCTTTGAAGCATCAGTAAATACCACAAAAGGATCTCTACTTATGGGTAATGTGAGCACAAATGCAGTGATAAACCTCCTTTTCAACTTCTTGAAGCTCTCTTCACATTCATTACTCTAAGAAAACTTTACTCACTTCCGAGTTATCATGGTAAGAGTGTACCAAAATTGTGAGAAATTTCTCATAAATCGGTGATAATATCCAGCTAACCCCATGAAACTACTAATATCAAGAATTGATGTTGGCCTCATCCATCCCTCTATTATAGCTGTCTTGGAGGGATCCACTTATATCCCATAGTTTGTGATGATATGGGACAATAATTAGACCTCCATAAACCAAATATCATACTTTTTGTACTTTTCTTAGAGTTTCTTCTTTTTTATGGTCTCTAGAATTGTGCTTTGATACTCCTCATGTTCCTACTTAGATTTGGATTATATTAGAATAACATATATTAGGCCTACCAAATATTTTTTGTGGTAATATCTAAACACTCTTTTCACTATGTCCATGAATATTTCAGGTAATTAGTGAGTCTGAAGGGCATTATAATTAATTCATAGTGCCCATATCTTTTATGAAAATAAGTCTTAGGGATATCTCCTTTATTTACACTTACATGGTCATTTTCCGACTTCAAATGCACCTTGGATAAGTATTGTGCCCCATGTAACTGATCCAATACGTATCAATTTGGGGAATATGAAACTTGTTCATTATTGTGATTTTTTGAGCTCATGATAATCAATGAAAAGGTGCATTGACCTATCCTTCTTCTAGACAAGGAGGATTGGTTCACCTATTGTCATGCACTTGGGCGTATAAAACCTTTAACTAGATTCTTTGGTAGTTGTTTATTTAGCTCCTCAAGCTCAAAAATAGCCATTCAATACCAATTATTGGATATTGGAAATTCCACAGGTATAGGATCAATTGATAATTCAACATCTCTTCTTTGAGGAAGACTAGACAATTCCTTTTGAAACACTCAACTAATTACCTCACAATAGGCATGTCTTCAAGGATGGTTTAATCCTTAGTCTCAATCATATGATAATTATGTTTGTTCTCATAGGAAAGTAATATCAACTCTTTAGATGATGGTGAAAAAGAAGATTCATCCTCCTCCTTGCACTTGTACAGAATCGGGGGAAATTATCAATATGGAGTGTGATTTCTCTCTCATAGAAATTTATATTGGATCTATATAGGTAAAGCCAATACAATCCAAGAATTACATCAAGTTTCACCAAAGAGAGTATGACTAGGATCATTGGGAATTTCAATACACAAATAGTGATTGGGGAGGAGTTAGATTCATGGGTTGCAATGATTTCCCCATTTTTCATTATGACCGACATCTTTACATCCTTAAATTGTGGTGTTGTTGGGATTGATCCACTAAATGTTCAGGGTATAATAGAATTCATAGAAGTAGAATCCAAAAGTATATTTGCTATTATTGAATGAATAAATAGAGTACATGTCACCACTTTAGTGTCAGAGTTCACTTCAGCAGCAGTGATGGAAAAAGATCACCCTTACTGCCTTGGAAGTTTTTGGTTTCCTCCGAAAACCCTTGGACTAGGAAATTGGTATGTAAAGTTCCCCAGTTTTTTGAATTTTATGAAATGAACAATGCGTTGAGGGTCGAATGGAGCATTCCTCTCCTCTGTTGCAATAGTGGTTTTTCCTTTTCGATTGTCAATGGCTAGGTTCCCTTATTTTCCACACCTAAAGAATTTTATTATCCCCTTCAGGAAATTTCTGGGGTGTTTCTTTCCGCACCTTTGGTATGTCGGGTGATAGATTTTCATAGCACCATTGGATTTATCCATCAGCCTGCCAGAATGAAATTCCACCATACACTTCCTATCCCTGTGATACCCCTGATATTCTATGATCTCACTTTCATCCATGATGGAGCATCAGACAATTTCCTCCTTGCTCTCAATGTAATGGATAGCTAGGGCTTTCCATAGGATAGGTTTTATCCCACCAATGAAACAACCAACCATGCATTTGGGGGTAACAACAAATATAAAGGAATATCGTGCCATCCTTGTGATGTTTTCCATGTATACTCTGATGGATTACTCGTATTTTTTCTTGAGGGAAAGGAAGTCTCTTTCCCTCTTAAGTCAGAGGGTGCGAGGAAAAGTTTTATCAAAAAACATTTTCTAAAAATCCTTTCTTTCCAGCACCTTGATATCCTCATCAGGATACTTATTTTTTATCAATGTCCACCAATGATTAGCTTCACCCTCCATATGATAAAAAACCATATGTACCTTCTCTTCTTCAGAATATTAAAGGATGGAGAATATCTTCTCAATGGAGTTGATCCATTTTTCTACAATTCAGGGATCCGATGATCCATTAAAAGTAGGCGGCCTTTGTCTCATGAAGCTCTCGATTGTGATTTGTTCTTTCTTGGGGGGGGTTTAATGTACCTCTTTACCCATCTTTCTATTGAAAATGTGAATTAACAAAGAGAGTATCATGACTATTTTTGCGATTATCACTCCTATTGGATTTAGAATCCCATTACAACATTCATCACATTAAACATCACATTGGTTATTATCCGGAGTCCTCCTATTACCAGCCATTTGGATGGAATAAAAGGAATTTTTGGGGTAACACTTAAAGGTTGGTACAAATAATAAAATGGATGACTTATACTTTACATATTTTTCCTCAACTATGAATTTATAGGCTTCAATCTAAGTAATCAATGATCTAATTCCTAAAATATATTCTTAGGGAAATTTTTTTATTCACTTAATAATGATTCGTAATAAGAATATGAATTTACCAAAGAATATCACCCGAGAGTGTCATAACCAAGAGTGTAGTAATGACCAATTTTTTGCACCAGTTTTCATTTGAGTCTATCACTGAGCAGTGTTTTCGTGTTTTACCCCAAGATACATCTGTGACCAGGCCACCTCTACCAGCTCGTATCCAGACATATATGTATTTTTTTTGATAAGCCACTTACTTAATACTCATCAAAATTTATTGATTTTTGTTATAATTATTCTTTTCCCAAAGTCTTTCACCAGTGATTTCTAATCTTAATCCAAAAAATAACTAAACCCATCCTTTCATAGAACTAGAACAACCCTGCTATATATTTCACCCATAAACATAATTTATTAAATAAAAAATTCACTAGATACAAAATAGAAGATAATGAGGTCTAGTGTATTTGACTATTATGAACATTGCATAAAAACTTAAAACCTGAAATACACATCTTCACTGAAAACATCTTTTACAAGACCATGCACATTCGTTCGTACTTTTTCATTGCATGGGATAACCTCAGGACATGCATAGGAAAAGGGTGAGTGATAATTCCTAGTAAGGGACATAAAAAGGAATAACATGAAGAATACAATAAATATAAGGCAATTGTCCTATCAATGGAGCATAATATAAAAATGTACATAAAGGCATGATATATCATGATTATCATAACATGGAAATGTGGCATCGTTATTTAACAAGATATTAGCATTAGACAAGGCTCATTACACAAGGATATTGAGTAAACCCTCATTGAACATTAATTAGCATGATTAAATCCTCATTTCACTTGAAGTATCATGATACCAATATTTACCCATTGCATTGGAGCTCTATCAGGTGGAAGCCTTCTTAAACATTTCATTTCATGCATAAGTGTGCCACATGGATAATATAACATGGATTCATTAAACATCATCATTTATTACAAGATAATGGACTGTGGAATTAATACATGATACTCTATAAAGAATAAGTAAAATTTCCTAAAGGTGAATACCCTTGATAGATAAATGGGCATGGTATTCACTACATGATTACTTTGGCTTAGAAAAATGTGGTGCACTTTCGGCAACATAACATTTGGAAATAAGAATTCATCAAAATGGTTGATGAGATAGAAAGGGGTGTCTCATCATATTTACAAGAAATTATTATTAAGGGGTCATATAGATATATGTACCAACATATGAAATAGAATTTATATTCATAATACAAATTATTTTCATGAATTTAATTGTGAACAGAGAAATTCTTTATGTAATTTCACATGGTAACAGGTGTACATGGGATGAATTAATGAGAGATAAAGAGGTAACCCATCATTGAATCATAAATATGGGAGTATAGGAAAGGTGATAAATCATACCCTGATGTTTTTAATTGAAAATAAAATGACACAACAACATAAATAAATTTGCACAAAAATTACAAAGGAAGAAATCCCTAACATGGAAGTGTGATTCAAAGGCTTGGAAGAGGCTTGAGAGAGGCTTATTGGGAGCTTGGGGAGCCTTGGGATGATTCTAGAGAGAAGTGGGAAGGGGTTGGTCATGCTCCAAATGCGTTGAGTGAAGAGGAAGTGAGATCTTGGGTGGGTTTATATATGAAGAGGGAAAAAATTCTTTATTATCTAGGTTTTGGACACCACATGTAAAATTAATAAAAACCACAAACCATCCCAACATTTTATCCCAGGTTTTTTTCCAAGGGGGAGTGGAAAATATTATTTTATAAGTCCAATGGCCTATCATATTAATATATTAGGCTTTCGTATGTGGATTTCAGTCACACTCTCAAGCAAAACATTTAAATAGTTTAAAATATTTAATATACATTGGAGGGTCCACAAAAGCTTTTTTAAATAAATCAAAAAAACCTAAAATCATATTATATTAATTGTAAAACAAATATTTCTAAAAACCCATTTATAGTATGTTATTACATAACTATTGGGTTATTATGATGTCATAAAACACATTATATAATTAAACGTTATTAAATTTTTACCCAAACAATCGACTTTCTTAGAAAATTAGGAAAAATTCACCTTTTGATAATTTCGACGTCCTGATTTAAAAAATAATATTCATTTTATCTAAATAAATTTTTAAATATGTGAATTTTTTACATTTAAAATAAAAACTGACATTTATCCAAAATTAATGGGTTTTGAAATAAAAAATTTCCATCCTTAATAAAAATCACAATTGTATTCATAAAAATTATAAGAAAATTTATATTTAATAATAAATTAATTTACTAATAATATTTTATTAAAATATTATTTAATTCAAAAATCAATTATTTCATTAAAATATATTTCATAATTGAATATTAATTAAAAGTAATATCTGTGCTTTAAAAACTATTTACATGGTAACAATAATAAAATAAATGTATATTCCTTATTCTATACAAAAATATTACACACAATCATAGTGAAAAGGTCTTGTAACAGAACGCCTTATAATAACCACATAAGACTGAAGGGTAAGACGTTTGATGGAGAAGGACTCTTGGGGTGCCTCACTTAACATCACTCTGGTGGTAATCTCTATCAACCTCCACTTCCCCCATAGGTGGTTCCGTTCTAGCTTAACGTGTTGAATCTTGGATTGGAATTGGTCAAGAGTGAACCCTAGCGATTCCACCTTCATTCCAAGTTCTGAAAAACGAGCTATGTAAGGTGAAATTATACTAGATGAGGACATCACATCCTTTATTTGAGTAAATTGGAATTGTAAAAGCCCATTATTTATACTAATCAGTTGATCATTGTTAAACAACTATATTGGAAATGGTAAATATTCTAAACCGTATTTTAAAATTGAAATACATATTACCAAAGTATTGAATATGTTTTATATAACCATTTTACATAATAAGAAATTAAATTGGATCAAGAAAATTTTTCCTTGATAAACTTTTGGGTCATTACAGGGTCATTTATCTGCACTAAAAAAATTTCTGATAAATACCCCCTTTATCAATGCTATTTTATTAGGGATAAAGGACACTTTTTATTAGCACTATTATCAGCACTAATAAATGAACTATTTATCTGCAATTTAATTATAACTAATAAAGGGTTCCTTTATTAGTTCTCAAAATAGCACTTGTAAAGTGGCCTTTTTCAATGTTCAAAATTGCAATGATAAAGGGGATGATTATCAATTCTCTAAATAGAACTGATAAAGGAATAACTACTTTTTATGTGCTTTTTTATATAACAGTAATCCCACCAGCACCTGTATTGTAAACACACACACAACCTGCACAGCACACACAAGAACAAAACAACACACACAAGAACAATGAATTTCACACATGGTTTTGGAAAATAATTCTATATACATTCCAAAAAAAAGTGTTATATAATTATATTTAAAATTATCAAAAAAAAATTAAAAACAATAATGTTACTTCTATTGAAATATGTGAGCCCCCCTAATTCATGTCCTCCTATGGTATTAGTTTCTGAACAAATAATCCAAACTCTGGAAAAAGGGTAACCTATATAAGAAAACAAATATTATGTTAGTAATACTATAAAGGAATATATAAAAAATTATATTAAAAAATATTATTTTTTTAAAAAAGAGATGAATTTGGAGTTATACAAGTCACACTATGCATTTTATTGAGGTGGGGATGATTCCTACACATTTCAAATGAGTTATAGATCATTATACTAAAAAATAATAACAATCCAAAGGGGTTTTATTGGTTTTGAGTACGTCATTTATTTTTTTAATTATATTATTATCAAATTTAAATAACATATTTGGATTTTTACTGGTCACATCATTCATTGTATTGAGGTGTGGTTGATTCAAACACGTTACATATGACTTATGGATCATTTTTCTAATGTATCAAATCAATCTTAATGGGTTTTCTTGGTTTTCTATATGAAAATTTTATTTTTTCACTAATATATAATTTCATACTAGAAACACCCATTTTTGAGTTGTAATTGTCTAATAATGATTTAGTTTGAGGTGATACTGCTTTATTCATGTCACAAAGTACATACAAATCGCACACCAACATTATGAATACAATCGGAAGGTGTTTTCTTGGTTTTCAGTGAGTGGTAGTTTTTCATCTAAAAAGTCAATTTTGAACTGATAACGAACAGTTTTGGTCATACTAGTCACACCGTGCATCAGATTGAAGAGTGGATGATTCCTGAACAACAGAAATTCTTAATGGATCATTTTCTTAAGGAATAAAAACAATCTAAATGCATTTTATCAGTTTTTGTTACGTCACTTGTTGTTTTTTACTTAAATTAATGTCAATTTTAAATAAAAATAATTTTTCATTTATACCTATCACATCGTTCATTGGATTTTAGTGCTGTTGATTCCTAAAAATCAAAAATGACTCATGGATCATTTCTATATGGTATAAAAACAATCAAAATGTGTTTGCTTTGTGTTCAGTATGTCAGTTGTGTTTTTTTACTGAAATATCATTTCAAACCAAAAAAACAATTTTTGATTCATATCGGCCACATCGTGAATTAATATTATGTGATAATACATCATACACATCAAATAGATCGTAATAATCACTTTTATAAATTATGAATGCAGTCAAAAAGAGTTTTCTTTGTTTTTAGTGATTGACACGTTTTGAGCTAAAATATAGATTTAAAACTGATAATAGGCACTTTTAGTCATACTTATCATATGGTGCATCATATTTAGGTGTGGTTTATTCCTACACATCGCAAATGAATCATTGATCATTTTCATAAATTATAGAATTAGTCTAAATTCTTTTTCTCATTTTTCAGTATGCCTTTTGTTCTTTTTACTTAAATTACTGTGAATTTTAAAAAAAACAAATTTGTATTTATAACAGTCACTTCGTGAATTGTATTGAGGTGGTATTGATTCCTACACAAAATAAATGAATCATGGATAATTTTAATAAATTATCAAAATAAAATGAATGATTTTTCATGCTTTTCAGTATTCCAGTTGGGGTTTTTAGTAAAATTAATGTCAATTTGAAATAAAAAGACACACATAGAGTCATATTGGTCACACCGTGCATCGGATTGAGGTGAAATTGATTTATACACATAAAAAATCACTTATAGATCATTTTCCTAAAGAATCAAAAAAATCTGAATGCATTTCCTCTTTTTTTTAGTATGTTAGTTCTATTTTTTCTCTAAAATATCATTTCCAAATTGAAACATGAATTTTCAGTCATAATGGTCACATCGTGTGTCAGTTTGACATGATACTACTATATACACATCATAATGAACATTGGTATTGTTTTCTTAAATTATATAGACAATCAGAGTGAGTTGTATTATATTTTAGTGAGTGAAATTATTTGAATTAAATATAAATTTTAAACTGAAAACGCACACTTTTAGTCATATCATTCAGACCATTATTCAGATTGAGGTTTGTTTGATTCATACATGGCCCAAAGGACTAATGGATCACTTTCCTAATTTATCAAAACAATATGAATGAATTTTATCAGTTTTCAGTATGTAATTGTGTTTTTTTTCAAAATTTATAGTTAATTTGAAATAAAAATACATAATCAAATTCATGACATTCACACCAATCATCGTATTTAGGTGTGGTTGATTCCTTCACATAAAAAATGAAATATGGATAATTTTCATAAAGTATCAAATCTATCCTAATGTGTTTTGTCAGTTTTTAGTTTTTCACATGTTTTTAATAAAAATACCATCAATTTAAAATGAAAACATACACTTCAATCCACACCATTATGATCATAATTTTATTTGTGTACATTATTCTATCAAGTATGCTACCCATTCATTTTTAAAATGTATATGTATCATTTTTTTGTATTGAATTATTTTTGACAATCATGGTAGTTCTGAAAAATTATAAATACACAAAGGATTAATAAATATTTTATTTGAAAAAGTAATTATTTTCATAAATACCTCCTTAGGGATTTATATTTGTTCATGTAATACGTTGTCTTTCCAAAATTCATAAAAATAATAACAATAGTCATTATCATTTTTTTGTTTAAGACATTTTATAAATGTTGATAAAAATAATTAATTTTTTTATGTGTTTGGATAGTGAAATATTAAAATTTATACCCTGAGTTGTATCCAGTCATACTAATTGTTATGTTTCTTGTCTTTTTACCCTTTCATAATTCCATGATGTAGACGATATCCACACACCTCCGTATCATAACAGAATCCTCCTTAAAATGTAATATAAATTTTATAACAAAATGTTTAGTTCTAAAATCTCGGATGTAGTGTATTAGAAATTGACAAATTCCATCTTGTCTGGTCAGTTTGTTGGATATCCATGCATCAAATCCCTAAAATAAATATTTGGAGTATCCATATTGATCATAGTGAGAATATAATTATACCTAAGAACACAAAAATAATATGTAATTATTGAAATTAAAATATATTTGATATGATTATATTTTATAGTTTTACCCCTTCATTGTTTGTATTATGAAGAGTCTGTCATCTATAATTTCCGTTGTTAAATGATTTGAGCAGGCCTTCAATTATTTCACCCTCTTTCTAGGATTATATTTTTGTTTGTTCTGTAGAGGTTACAATAGGACTAATTAGTCAAAATTTTTGTTCATGGGTCAATCCCTCCAATTGTTTTTCATGTATACACCTATGAAAAATATGACATGCACTTAGTCTTAATTATCATAGTATATCAGCTTTTGGAAAATCAAATCATGAAACCATACCTCAAGTATACATTTAGAACTATGACACCTAGACAATAATAATGTAGGATTTCACTTACATTGTCAACAATAATGAATTATGGATCTTTCCCACCAAACATATTTTCTTCAAAAAGAATTGTGTGAGTTCCAATATTTTTCAAATTCATATTCACATGAGCCTATAATTAAAATAAATACAGATATTTAACTTGAAGGTTTAAGGTGATTTTGGTAGATTTTTCTGATCACTAGGTAGATCATTGAGGTGTTTTTGCGCTGTTCATTAATTTCACCACATCTCATTGTCCATCTATAATAACATTCATCGGTTTAGATCACTTTTCATTAAATATTAAATGATTATCTAGAAAAATTAATTGGGAATGATTACCTCTTTATCGATATGTTTTTTCAGGCTGTGATGGCCTTGAAACGAGTGTTCCAAGAGCTTGTTCACCATGTGAATATTTTCAACATCAATTGGAATAGGTAGCTTGATGCTAAGATCATGGGATACGTTAATCAACACTTTTCTAAGACCTGTTGGATGTGGTATGTTGTGTAGCAAGAAATTATTGATATTGAACACTGTATCCCTCACTAAAAGGTGATGGATGGGTGATGATAGATATAAATCATAGACATTTCCCCATTTACTATATCAATATTGGAAAGCTATCAATGTCTATCTTATTAAAAATTCAGAAAAAAATTATTATAACATTGATTACCTCAGCTAGGTTGGGATTTTAAATGGAATGGATTGCCTCAATGCTAGTGGCGGTTTGGCGGGATCTTCATTCACTAATTGTTCTTGAGTTGTTTCTTATCTTTGCCATCATATTTTCCATGAAATCTATATTAAATTTCATATGTTCTTCAAGGATAGATATTATTTATCTCATAATTTTTATTTATTAAAATTGATACTCTTATTTTTTCTCAAAAAATGTTCATGGTGTCACCCTAAAACCCTCACCTTTGGAACGACCATACTTTTATAGCTACGTCAAGGCCACTGAAAGTATGTATGCATCCAGTTTGGATGATTCTGATTCCTATGACTATGTCAAATAGATAATATAGGATGATAAGTTATCATTTTTATGTAATATCAATTTAAGGAAAATCAAATATTTATTATGACGTACATACACAAGTTTCCCACACTTTTTTGTGTGTTTTCATCTATTAGTATCCCATATTTGTTTTCTCTCTCCTAATTCCATATCACATAGCATGGGATGTAAGTGACTTTGGATTTAGATTCATCAATATAAATATATTAAGGGGAAAATTCTTATGGTGTTGTTATATGTCACATAAAAGTATTGATTTTGATTAGTTCCTATGCTTAGGAATTTCATTGTGGTTTCAGAAATATGGGTCAACGTCAAACTATTATAAAAAACGTAAATGTGGGCCTTCTCCTGATCAGCAATACTGATTTTGACAACATCCAATCCAGAAATTCCTTCTCCTTATGGCACCTAGTGGGATGAGATTCTGCTACGCCAATGATTTTCACACCGAATAGTTATTCAGTACCGAATTCAATGGCTTCCTGAACAATATATTTCTACGTAATATATCCCTGAAGCCGAATATGATTTTTGACATACTCATTAAATATAATCATATATCGTTCAATGGGGTACATCCATATATATTGTACAGGTCCACATTGTGGAATCTATGTCACAAATTGAACCATCAAATGAACCATCATATCAAAGAATGTTGGTGGGAAGAACATTTCCAATTCACAAAATATGATGACAATTTCTCTTTCCATACTCGGAAATTTTATTGGGTCTATAAATTTGATTAATATAGAATTGAATAAATGTCATGACCCGTCCTCGGGGCCCGTGTCGTGACTACCCCAAACCCGCCTTCCATAGGCCAGGGGCTGGCGACTAGCACCAAGGCGTAAATCCCAAAAAAAGGGAAGACATTGCCTTTGAAAAGTAAACAAGAACCACAGAGTAAGCAAGCGGAAAAGTAAACACTAAGAAAAAGCTGTAACAAGATGTGCTGAAAGTAAAAGGGGCCGGAAATACAAGCCCAACTATAAAGTACAACTGAAAGGAAAAACAGCAACTGAAAAGTAAACGCCGCAGCGTCGATCCGTCCTCTAGAACTCCCACCTGAAGCGTGGGTACAGATAGCCTCCACAGCTCCTCGGTCCAGCCGTCCGCTCCGAGTGCGTCCCGCCCAGTGGTCCACCTCCAGGTACTGTCCTGCTCCGCATGCCTCCACCACGATCAGTGTTGTCCGTCGTCTGCAACCAACACAACGAAGTGCGGGCATAGCCCATGCAGGGGTGAGTATAAGCTACTCAGTAGGGACCCCGAGGCCCCCGAAGGTCTCCCGAAATCCACAATGGAAAGATACAATAATGAAGTAACATCTGACACGGCTTAGGTATATTCCCATACATATACCTAAGTCATCAATTCCCGTTCTGCTCCAACGTCCGAGCCCAAGCACAACCCAGTCCACACAGGAAAGAAAACGTATACCCACACAGGATAGCACAACACAATCCACCTAGGAGAGTAAACAGTAAATCCACACAGGATAGCTCAACACAATCCACAAAGGAGAGTAACACAAGATTCAGCTCACACAGGTATAATTCTTCGGATGACGATAATGATGATCATTGATCCATCTAAGTTGTCGGACCCACAAAGGATCGATAGGTAACTAACCCCCGCAATGACCCACACAGGATCAGGCCCACACAGGACCTGTAGGCGCTGGCTCACACAGAACCGCTGAGCGCTGACCCACAGAGGATCGGACCCACACAAGATCGGGCCCACACATGACTGGGCCCACACAGGACCTGTAGCACTAATCCACGTAGGATCGCTGAGTACAGTAGTCGTCGCAGTTTACTAAGAATCTCTGCACAGTCGTCGTCGCAGTCCACTGAGGATCTCTGCACGGTCGTCGTCGGAGTCCACAGAGGATCTCTGCACAGTCATCGCTGTCCACTGAGGATCTCTGCACAGTCGTCACTGTCGAAGAAGCAGTCGCAGCCAGCACTCGGGCTCTCGCACACAGCAAGCTTGTTCGGGAAGGTCCGCTCCACGAGCCGAGAGGCTGATACATCAATTGACACAAAGTCCGAAGTTGATGTATTCAAAAGTTCTGTATCGACAACAGGAACTCAACGTCGCAGACGGCGCGTTAATCGGACGCCAGGTCTGAGAGTTATTGGCTTTTTCGTCCCAGGGGCCCGGTTCGTTTTTAAGGCAAAACCATCCCGACCGTACTCCACCTGCATCCAAACCTCGGGAAGAGTGAGCCAAAAGATCCGTCTCACTTACAGGAATCCACCAAAGCTGACGGCACGTCAATCGGACGTCTGTAGTTCAAGATATGAGCGTTTCCGCTCCGAGGGTTCGGATGGTTTCGTGTACGAACCAACCCGGCCTAACTCAAAGTATTCCGAAACCTTGAGTGTGATATATCGAAACGACCGTCTTGATCCAAGGATCGCGTTGCCACTAACGGAGCATCGTTTGGAGGCCCGTAGCTCATGTTACGAGCATTTGACCGAAAACAGTCCGAAGACGGGGGGTCCGGGCCCGGGACGAGCCGGCCCGACACCCCCTCCCCTTGGGTCGGCCGAACCGGGTCGACCCGGTCCGACCCGTCCAGGGCCGGTCTGGCTCGGCTCGGCCGAGCGGCCGACGCGGGGGGAGCCGCCGCCCCGCGTGACACCCCCGCGGCACCCGCGGGGTGTCGGCCAGACAGCCGGACGCGGCTGAAGCTGCGTCCCGAGTGATGCGGGGGGGGGGGGGGGGGGGGGACCGCCGCCCCCGCGTGACACCCCCGCGACACCCGCGGGGTGTCTCCCTAGCGACCGGATGCGGCTTCATCCGCGTCCCGCGCGCTCCGGACCCGCCCGGCCGCGAGTCCGCGAGAGCCACCGCCGTGCCGGCGACCCGTGCCGCCGTGCCGTGGACCCGCGCCACCACTGGCTTCCGCGGGCCACCCGAGTCGCTCCGGTGGCCCGTTTTCCTTCCAGTCTGCGTCGTTGCTCCTCCAGGGTCCCGTTCTTCACTGCGGGATCATCAAAATTCCGTTGCGGCACGTTCCGTCGTCGCCTGTTAAATCCGCACAACAACGAAGAACGACAGAGGTTTGTCGGGCCGTGTTCGTTTGGCCCGCACCCTCCGCGTTAGATATAAACAATGGGAGAACTTTTATTCCACACAGGAAACAACAATTTTAATAAATTAAAATTGTTCACGAATCTGGTTCTTTAACTATTTAAAGAAACATTTACGGGAATATAAAAAAAAGGGTAATTCCAAAAAAATAATTCCCTACCTCGTAGTCATCATCGACGGGTCCTTCACGGAATTGCTCGTCGCGGAAGAAGGGGATCGTTGCATCGTCGAGGAAGGGCGTCGCGTCGTCGCGGAATCCGGCGTTGAGTCGGCGAACTCAACGGACCAAGAAACAACAGATTTAATTTAATTATATAAAATTAAATCCGTGTTTTGTTAAAAGAAACACAAGGGAGATTTAAGAGAATCTCGAAGTCCCTTACCTCAAACAGCTGATTGAAGATTCGTTGCGGAGGAAGAGACGTCGCAGTAGAAGGTTGCAGGAAGGGAACGTCGGCATCGTGGAATACGGCGTCGCGTCGTCGACTTCTGCAGGTTTGGCATTCTTCGTCGGAGGCCGGCGTTCTTCGCGTTCTTCGCGTTCATCGCATTCTTCGCGAGGGAGGATGAAGGCTCAAGAGCTCTGACAAACCTCTCAACGAGTAATCTTCCAAAAGACTTGTTGGTCTTATTTTATTATTACGCCAACAAACGAAAAAGGGAAGTAATGACCCATCAATTCGTTGAATTAATTCAACAAAAGAAACCGCCCATTTAATTCACGAAATAAACCGCCCAATTAAATGGTCTGTTAAGAAAATAAGAAAACGCATCAGTTGACTTTTTTAATGATGGGTTTTCGCGGGTGCGTTACTTAGAGGAACGAAACGGCGGGGCTCCTGCGGGCCCCACCTCACAAATATCTTACCAAGGGGGTAGGATATTTCTGGATAGCATCCTATCTGATTCAACTTAGTTTAAGCCACTTTTATGTGGCTTCAAGTGGCTTTCATGTGGCTTAAGTGAAATAAAATAAATTTGTCGAACAAATTATTTTATTTCTAAACTTTAAGCCCAAAAATTAAAAACCACACCCGAGAAAACACAACTCCGGAAGAGGTGTTTCTAAGAAAATATCGGCACTGCGATTTCATCGGTGCCCTCAGAATTCGATTCCGGGCACTGGTTTAAAGATAGAAAAACCCGCTCGCCTGTTCACTGAACGTACCCGAGCCAAACTTCGGAAAATTATTCCGGGCACACCGGGCCTCAGAATCAGGTGCCGTCAGAAACTGCGCTCTTGTAAAATTCCAAAGAAAATTAAGAAAAAAAATTACTTGAAATTTACGGGTCTTTACATTACTCCCACCTCATGTCTTTACGTCCCTGTAAAGATACATCAAAAACTAGGGAAACAAATGTGGCTACTGAGCACGCATCTGAGCCTCCCGCTCCCAAGTGCTCTCCTGGAGGTTCTCATGCTGCCATCTGATGCGCACAAGAGGAATCGATCTCCCACGTAGGAACCTCTCCTGTCGATCCTCTATCTCCACTGGGACCTCCGCAAAAGTCACCCCATCATCCACGTCTAGCTCCCCATAGTCAATGACGTGCGTCGGGTCGTGCACGTATCTCCTCAACTGAGATACGTGGAAGACATCGTGCACCCGGTGCAATTGAGGTGGTAGAGCCAGGCGATAAGCCACCTCGCCAATCCTTCTGACGACTTGGAATGGTCCAATGAAGCATGGAGACAACTTGCCGCCTCGGCCAAATCTCCGCAAACCACGTCGAGGTGAGACCCGCAAGAAGACGTGGTCGCCATCCTCGAACTCTAGTGGCCTCTGCCTCCTTTCAGCATATGACTGCTGCCGGCTCTGAGCTGTCATCATCCGCTCATGGATGACCTGGACCTTCTCTGTCATGGCCCGGACAATCTCTGGTCTCACAAGTGCTGAATCTCCAGGGTCTGTCCAGGACAAAGGATATCTGCAAGGTCTGCCGTACAACGCCTCGTATGGTGACATCCCGATGGTGGAGTGGTAGTTGTTGTTGTACGCGAAGTCCACCAAGGGTAGGTGGTCCTCCCAGCTACGACCAAAGTTGAGGACACATGCACGGAGCATGTCCTTGAGAGTCTGAATGGTCCTCTCCGTCTGACCATCTGTCTAAGGGTGAAAGGTGGTGCTCAGACGTAGCCGCGTCCCAAATGCCTACTGCAACACTTCCCAAAGCCGGGAAGTAAAACGAGCATCCCGATCGGAGATGATAGTCGATGGCACACCGTGAAGCCGTACAATCTCATGAATGTAGAGACGCCCCAATATCTCCACGGATCCCTGCTCTCGGATGGGTAAGAAGTGTGCCGACTTGGTGAGTCGGCCAACAATCACCAAATAGAGTCGTGACCTCTGGAAGTGCATGGAAGTCCTGTCACGAAGTCCATAGATATACTGTCCCACTTCCACTCTGGGACCTCCAAGGGTTGTACCAAGCCTGCTGGTACCTGATGCTCTGCCTTCACCTGCTGGAAGGTGAGGCACCGTGAAACGAACTCTGCCACAGTCTTCTTCATGCCCGGCCACCAGTGCTGTCGTCTGAGGTCCTGGTACATTTTCTCCACTCCTGGATGTACCTCAAAGGGAGAAGTGTGAAACTCTCTCAGCAACTCCTCTCGTAAAGCGATTGGTACCAAGGTAAGTCCTATGAAAAGGACGCCGTGCTCCGCTCCAAGGGAGAAACCATCAGGTGCCTGTCCTGAGGATATCTGTGCATGCCGTGTCTCACAGTCAGCGTCCCCACGCTATGCCTCTCTGACCCACTACAGAAGTAGAGGAGAGACTGTGAGAAACTGAAGGAAGGCTGCTCCATCGCTATCCACAAAGGATATCTGCAAAGCGGCTAGCTGCTCTGTCACCTCCTCAAGTAGCTGGATGCTCGTCCTCCTACTGAGGGCATCGACTACCACGTTCCCCATCCTAGGAGTATAGACTATCTCAAAGTCATAGTCCGGGAGGAACTCGAGCCATCGCCGCTGTCTCATTTTCAGGTCTTTCTGAGAGAAGATGTACCTGATACTCTGGTGGTCAGAAAAGCCTGTAAAGCGCTCGCCCATCAGATAGTACCGCCATGTCTTCAGGGCAAAGACCACTACTTCTAACTCCAGGTCATGGGTAGCATAGTTCTATTGATGCGGCCTCAACTGATGTGATCCATAGGCAATCACGGCCCGCTCCTGCATCAGGAAACACCCGAGTCCGGTCCCTGATGCATCGCAGTAGACTACGTCTCCAACTCCCTCCTCAGGCAACCTCAAGATAGGTGCGCTGGTCAATCTCTGTCTCATCTCCTGAAAGCTCTGCTGACATCTGTCTGACCACACAAAGGGTTTCTCCTTCTTCGTCAAAGCTGAGAGTGGCGCTGCAACTCTAGAGAAGTCCGGAACAAATATCCGATAGTATTCAGCTAGACCCAAGAAACTACGCACCTCCATCACGCTCCTGGGTGGCTCCCAAGCTAGCACTGCCTCGATCTTCGCGGGATCCACAGCAACTCCCGCCTCAGAAATGACGTGCCCCAAGAAGTGGACCTCACGTGACCAGAACTGGCACTTCGAGAGTTTTCCATAAAGCTGGTGCTCTCGGAGTGTGTCTAGTACAACCCGCAAGTGGTAGGCGTGCTCCTCCTCCGTGGTCGAGTACACCAAAATGTCGTCGATGAAGACCACGACAAATCGATCGAGGTATGGCTGGAAGATCCTATTCATGAGGCTCATGAACACTGCTGGAGCATTGGTTATGCCGAAAGGCATAACCAAGAACTCATAGTGGCCATACCGACACCTGAAGGCCGTCTTCTGCACGTACTCCTCTCGAACTCTGAGCTGATGATAGCCTGATCTGAGGTCTATCTTCAAGAACCACCTTTCTCCCTTTAGCTGATCGAAGAGTTCATCAATCCTCAGTATCAGATACTTGTTCCTCAATGTCACCTGGTTTAGGAGACGATAATCGACACACAGTGGCAAGCTCCCGTCCGCCTTCTTGGCGAACAATATCGGGGAAGCCCAGGGTGAAACACTGGGTCAGATGAACCCTTTTCCCTGCAAGTCGTCCAACTGTACCCGTAGCTCTCGAAGCTCAGCAGGGGCCATCCGATACACTAAAGTGGATATCGGGGCTGTCCCGGGGTACAGGTCAATATAAAAGTCTACCTCTCTGTGAGGAGGTAGCCCTGGAACGTCGTCGGGGAAGACGTCCGCATACTGATCCACCACTGCAGGAAAACTAGGACTCCGCATGTCAACTGCTCCAAGGATGAGGCTAGCCAACTGATGAGTGATGGGCTGCCCTCTCCTCTGCGGGAGTCCATCCTGTGCAGCAAAGGCTCCCTTCTCACCGGTGAAGGTGAACCTGCTCCCGTCGGTGCGCACACATTGCACCTTGCGCCTAAAACAGTCAATCTGAGCATGGACTATAGATAACCAATCCATGCCCAAGATGACATCGTAAGGCCTCGAGGCCACTACAAGAAGATCCCACCCGAAACTCTCGCCTCCTAGAGTAAGCTCACACTGCCGGCACCAGTGCATAATCGTCGTGTCTGCTCCCGTAGGAGTCTCTAGCCGTAAGGATCGAGCCAAAGGCTCTGTCGGAATCTCCGAGCTCCGAACAAGGGCAACGGCTATGAAAGAGTGACTCGTTCATGTGTCTATAAGAACTGCAGAAAGAGTGGAATAGACACAGATCGTACCTCGAATCATATCTGGCGCGCCGTGGTCGTAGGCCTCCACTGCCTGGAGCTATGTCTGTCTCTGCTCGCCTGCTCCCTGTGGTCGGGGCGGACCTCCTGGTGGTGGTGGGGGTAGAGCCTCAAAGTGTCTCCCACCACCAGCTGCTCGGCCATCTCCTCTGCCTCGTCCGCCTCCTCCCTGCGGACCGCCACGGTTGAACCTCTGCCTCTACCTGGGTGGTCCCTCCACCGTCTGCTGCCCCTCGGTACGACGGGTCAGGAAGTCATGAGCCATGTGGCCCTGCCCGCTGCACTCGTAGCACTGCCTGCCTCTCGGAAGATTGGCTCCGTGCTGTGTGCCCCGCACTGCTGAGCCAGTGTCCCGAGGTCATCTTCCGGAAGGTCTGGTCTGCCTGGAACCCTGAGTCATCAGTCGGCTACCTGCTGCCGAAGACTCCTCCACCTGCCGCCCTATGATAGTTCTCGCTATAGTCTCAGCCAGAAAGCTCTCGATCAGAAGGGATCGCTCCAGCACACCTGCCTGGGTCGGGATGCTGAGGGAGATCAGCGATGCCCTGAACTCGTGTCTCAATCCCTACTCGAAGGTACGAGCCCGGAAGAAGGGGTCACGTACCATGTCGGTCGAGTAGTGAGAAAGATCGGTGAACCTCGCCGCGTACTGGGCGACCGTCAAGCTGCCCTGCCGCAGCTGAAGAAGCTTTTGAATGCGCACTGCACAGAGGGTGGCCAGGACGAACTCTGAGCGGAAGAGGATCTCGAAGTCCGTCCAGAGAAGAGATGCCTCATCGTGCACCTGGAGCATCAATCTCCACCATCGTCCTGATGCTGCGTGCAGTTGGCTCGCCGCGAGGATCACCATGAGGTCTGCTGGTGTCCTCACTAGCCTGAAAACTCGGACGACCACCTCCAGCCAATCCTCGGCTACCTGGGGGTATGTCTTCCCACGAAACCTGGGTGGTCGCTGGTGCTGGAACTCGTGCAGAGCTCTGAGGCGTCGTGCATCGTCAGCGGTCGGCGCTGGAAGCATCGGGGGTTCGGCGGGTAAAGGTACCGCCGGTGCCTCTGCTGTCAATGGGCCCTGTACCAAGGCCTCGTCACTCGGCGGGCTGTCGTCGCGCTCTACCCTCGGAACCCTAGATGGCTGCTATCGTCGGGCCATCCTGAAAAGGAAACAAGTGCGCCATGGTCAGAACAGTATACCTGGTGAGCTGACACAAGTAATCACAATGAAAACTTGAAACACACATGCAATTAATGTTTTCGTGCATTAAGTCAGAAATCAGAAGTCAGGGTCCTGGTGTACAGATATGTCGGCCGCCGCACCAACACTGGACTCCTTAGACTGATAACCACACTCAATATGCTAAACACTATTGCTTCACATAGAAGAAAGATCAGAGTCTATGGTAGAACCGACCAGCTCTGATACCAATTTGTCACGACCCGTCCTCGAGGCCCGTGTCGTGACTACCCCAAGCCCGCCTTCCATAGGCCAGGGGCTGGCGACTAGAACCAAGGCGTAAATCCCAACAAAAGGGAAGACATTGCCTTTGAAAACTAAACAAGAACCACAGTGTAAGCAAGCGAAAAAGTAAACACTAAGAAAAAACTGTAACAAGCTGTGCTGAAAGTAAAAGGGGCTGGAAATACAAGCCCAACTGTAAAGTACAACTAAAAGGAAAAACAACAACTGAAAAGTAAAAGATGCAGCGTTGAGCCGTACTCTGGAAGTCCCACATGAAGGGTGGGTACATATAGCCTCCACAGCTCCTCGGTCTAGCCGTCCGCTCCGAGTGCGTCCCGCCCAGTGGTCCACCTCCAGGTACCGTCCAGCTCTGCACACCTCCACCACGATCAGTGTTTTCCGTCGTCTGCAACCAACACAACGAAGTGCAGGCATAGCCCATGCAGGGGTGAGTATAAGCTACTCAGTAGGGACACCGAGACCCCCGAAGGTCTCCCGAAATCCACAAAGGAAAGATACAATCACGAAGTAACATCTGACACGGCTTAGGTATATGCTCATACATATACCTATGTAATCAATTCCCATTCGCCTCCAACGTCCGAGCCCAAGCACAACCCAGTCCACACAGGAAAGCAAAAGTATACCCACACAGGATAGCACAACACAATCCACGAAGGAGAGTAAATAGTAAATCCACACAGGATAGCTCAACACAATCCACAAAGGAGACTAAACAGTAAATCCACATAGGATAGATCAACGCAATCCATAAAGGAGAGTAACACAAGATTCAGCTCACACAGGTATACATCTTCGGATGACGATAAAGATGATCACTGATCCATCTAAGTCGTCGGACCCACAAAGGATCGATAGGTAACTAACCCCCGTAATGACCCACACAGGATTGGGCCCACACAGGACCCGTAGGCGCTGGCTCACACAGAACCGCTGAGCGCTGACCCACACAGGATCGGACCCACACAGGATCGGGCACACACAGGACCGGGCCACACATGACCTGTAGCACTGATCCACGTAGGATTGCTGAGTGCAGTAGTCGCCGCAGTCCACTGAGGATCTCTGCACTGTCGTCGCCGTAGTCCACTGAGGATCTCTGCACGGTCGTCGTCAGAGTCCACGGAAAATCTCTGCACAGTCGTCGCTGTCCACTGAGGATCTCTGCATAGTCGTCGTTGTCGAAGAAGCAGTCGCAGCCAGCACTAGGGTTCCTACACACAGCAAGATCGTTCGGGAGGGTCCGCTCCACGAGCCGAGAGGCTGATACATCAACTGACACAAAGTCCGAAGTTGATGTATCCAAAAGTTCCGTATCGACAACAGGAACTCAACGTCGCAGACGGCGCGTCAATCGGACGCTCGTTCTGAGAGTTATTGGCTTTCTCGTCCGAGGGGCCCGATTGGTTTTTAAGGAAAAACCAACCCGACCGTACTCCACCTGCATCCAAACCTCGGGCGGAGTGAGCAAAATGATCCGTCTCACTTAGAGGAATCCACCAAAGCTAACGGGACGTCAATCGGACGTCCGTAGCTCAAGATATGAGCGTTTCCACTCCGAGGGCCCGGTTGGTTTCGTGTACAAACCAACCCGGCCGAACTCAAAGAATTCCGAAACCTTGAGTGCGATATACCGAAATGACCTTCTTGATCCAAGGATCGCGTTGCATCTGAAGACGCATCATTTGGAGGCCTGTAGCTCATGTTACGGGCATTTGACCAAAAACAGTCCGAAGACGGGGGGTCCGGGCCCGGGCCGAGCCGGCCCGACCCCCCCCCCCCCCCCCTTGGGTCAGCCGAACCGGGCGACCCGGTCCGGCCCGGCCAAGGCCGGTCTGGCTCGGCTCGGCCGAGCGGCCGACGCGGGTGGAGCCGCCGCCCCGTGTGACACCCCCGCGGCACCCGCGGGGTGTCGGCCAGACAGTCGGACGCGGCTGAAGACGCGTCCCGAGTGATGCGTGGGGAAGGGGGGGGGGAGCCACCGCCCCCGCGTGACACCCCCAGGACACTCGCGGGGTGTCTCCTTAGCGACCAAACGCGGCTTCAGCCGCTTCCCGCGTGCGTCGGACCCGCCGCCGCGGCTGGTGTCGCGGCGGTCTCGTCCGGCTGCGTGCCGGGCGCCCCCTTGCCGGTGACCCGCACCGCCGCCGGCTTCCGCAGGCCGCCGGAGTCGCTCCGGTGGCTCGTTTTCCTTCCCGTCTGCGCCGTTGCTCCTCCTGGGTCCCGTTCTTCACTACGGGATAATCAAACTTCCGTTGCGGCACGTTCTGTCGTCACTCGTCAAATCCGCACAACAACGAAGAACGACGGAGGTTTTTCGGGCCGTGTTCGTTTGGCCCGTACACTCCGCGTTAGATATAAACAACGGGAGAACTATTATTCCACACAGGAAACAACAATTTTAATAAATTAAAATTGTTCACAAATCCGGTTCTTTAACTTTTTAAAAAATCATTTACGGGAATATAAAAAAAAGGGTAATTCCAAAAAAATAATTCCCTACCTCGTAGTCGTCGTCGACGGGTCCTTCGCGGAATTGCTCGTCGCGGAAGAAGGGGATCGTCGCATCATCGCGGAAGGGCGTCGCGTCGTCGCGGAATCCGCCGTTGAGTCGGCGAACTCAACGGACCAAGAAACAACAGATTTAATTTAATTTTATAAAATTAAATCCGTGTTTTGTTAAAAGAAACACAAGGGAGATTTAAGAGAATCCCGAAGTCCCTTACCTCAAACAGCTGATTGAAGATTCGTTGCGGAGGAAGAGATGTCGCAGTAGAACGTTGCAGGAAGGGAACGTCGGCATCGCGGAATACGGCGTCGCATCTTCGACTTCCGTGGGTTCGGCGTTCTTCGTCGAAGGCTGGCGTTCTTCACGTTCTTCGCGTTCTTCGTGTTCTTAGCGAGGGAGGATGAAGGCTCAAGAGCTCTGACAAACCTCTCAATGAGTAATCCTCCAAAAGACTTGTTTGTCTTATTTTATTATTACGCCAAAAAACGAAAAAGGTAAGTAATGACCCATCAATTCATTGGATTAATTCAACGAAAGAAACCTCCCATTTAATTTATGAAATAAATCGCCCAATTAAATGGTCTGTTAAGAAAATAAGAAAACGCGTCAATTGACTTTTATAATGACGGGTTTTCGCGGGTGCGATACATAGCGGAAAGAAACGGCGGGGCTCGTGCGGGCCCTACCTCACAAATATACTACCAAGGGGGTAGGATATTTCTAGATAGCATCCTATCTGCTTCAACTCAGTTTAAGCCGCTTTTAAGTGGCTTCAAGTGGCTTCCAAGTTTCTTAAGTGAAATAAAATAAAGTTGTCGAACAAATTATTTTATTTCTAAACTTTAAGCCCAAAAATTAAAAACCACACCCGAGCAAACAGAACTCCGGAAGGGGAATTTCTAAGCAAATACTGGCACTGCGATTTCATCGGTGCCCTCAGAATTCGATTCCGGGCACCGGTTCAAAAGTTAGAAAAACCCGGTCATCCATTCACTGAACGTACCCGAGCCAAACTTCGGAAAATGATTCCGGGCACACCGAGCCTCGGAATCATGTGCCGTCAGAAACTACACTCTTGTAAAATTCCAAAGAAAATTAAGAAAAAAATTTCCTTGAAATTTACGTGTCATTACAATAAATAACTTATCTTTATTAATGTATAATGGAAATTCATAGGAAATATGAAATATAATGCTATAGGAATTATATCTTGCATTAAAATGTGGAATTCGTGTGATTTCAGACCCTTTAACTTTAAATTAGTCATTTACTTGATGTTCCTGATATTAAATGAATACCCATATAGAACCATTATTCCATTAAAGAAGTTGAAAAACTGATAGTTATCCTTTCTAGAAAGAGTGTAAGTTTCTAGAGGATGAATAGTTAATTTTCACCCTCACTAACGCCAAATCTTCTCGTATTCCCGAGTCAACCACGTAAAACCAAGCCCTAATTCCATCCTTTATTTTTCCAGCTGCATTTAACAACCTGTTGATGACATGACCACATACATTTTTTTAAAATCTATAACATCATGATTTTGTCTAATATACAAATAATTACAGTATGGTAATTCAAAAAAATTGATCACTTCATCAAACTTATTTTCATTAGGTTTTTCAAAAACAGTTTACTAGAAGCAGTTTCCACATATTTTACATTCTCAAAGATTCGATCACCTATTAGTGGAGATGTTTTTTTATGTTCTTCATATCTTTTATCAAATGATTTCATCTAATAATGGTACTTATGTTTTTGTGGTAGAATTATACGACGTACTAGAAACACATTTTTCAAAGAATGTTTCAACCTAATTGATGGTGTAATTTGTTCGCATAAGGGAGAAACATGATTTCCATTATTTCTATATCCTTATATATTTCTATAAGTAGGAAAGTAATTTATCATCCCATAAAACATTTATCTCAAAGTGATATCTTTATTTCTATAAGCATCATACAATGTAACACCTGAATCCAACAATAATTATAAATCCTCAATCAATGGATCAAAATAATGATCAATATCATTACCGAGTGGTTTCGGTCCTGATATAAGCATTGATAACATGATGTGTTTTAATTTCAAGAGTAACCAAGATGTCAAATTATAACCTACCAACATAACCGGCTATTTACTATGAGTTTTACTTTGAAAACCTAATAGATTATCTCCATTTGAAGATAACACAAAACGATGGTTTCTCGGTTCATTTCCAATATCTGGAAACTCATGATTGGTTCTCTT
Organism: Viscum album; assembly: GCA_963277665.1. Taxonomy (NCBI): domain Eukaryota; kingdom Viridiplantae; phylum Streptophyta; class Magnoliopsida; order Santalales; family Viscaceae; genus Viscum; species Viscum album. Next base: position 1,889,937,043 of record OY728122.1, on the reverse strand, counting down.
CCACTGAGGAGAGTCTGTTGGGTGACAACATTTCCCATAATTTTTATTCTCTTGGTGTCCCCCATCATTTTCCCTATAATCTCCTTACTTAAATATTGGTGCCTAAACTTTGTAATGATTGGAAAGTATCATGAAACTTTAATAGGACCAGATTCATATTTTTTGTATCGAGAATCACCACACTTTGGGAATTCTCTATGTGATTTTTGGTCCTTGTGAAATAGTATACAATTATTCGTGTAGGCATGTATTCATTCAATTATAATGCCCATTGAACATAACAATCATTTGGTATTGTATGTTCGGATTGGGAGCTCATTATCTTATGGGATCTTGCCATTAAATTAATCAAGTAATTATATAGAACTGGTGTCATTCCATCTGTTGCATGATTTCAAATTATACATCTTTAGTACTGCTGAAAATTCTGTATATTTAGGGAAACCACCACACAATGGAATCTTCTAATAACTCTTTAACTACTCAAAAAATTTCAGGCAATCACGAAGTTCATCTTCAACTGTCCTTGTCATTTCCTCAATAAGATATTCATCATCATTCATATCTATAATAACATACTCAATACAATCTTCTTAATTTTTCACACTTGTAATCATACTAGATGATCCATTAAACACACTGTAATCCTATCCACTAGCTAAATTCACTTTTTCCTGGGGTTTATTCCAACATTTATAAAATTTTTCTATTTTGTGATAGATCAACTGTTCATCTAACTCCTCTGGACTAACTTTTATTGAATAACAATAGTCTTAACACAAAAATGGATTTTATAATGGTCATATACATTATCTTTTTTAAACACGATGAACTCTATCACTCCAACATCATACTCTTTTTTCAAATGATTGGCATCCATCCATTGTTTATTTATATCCATCCTATTTCATTCGGTGATTTTAGAATTTATCAAAATAAAAACACAAAATATTATTATAATTTAATGGTTATCTTAATTCTATAAAAATATATACATAAAATATTATGAAAAAACTACTGTTCAAATCTACATTGAAAACTATTTAAAAAATTACACATGAAATCCCATTAAAAAACTAACCATTTAAAAAAATTCCTCGCTAAAATAACACAACCTTTTTAAAATAAATCAATTAGTTCCAAAAAATCATACACAAAACCACAATTATTTTTTAATGAATTCAATACAACTTCATGAACTATCAAATTTATCATTTAAAATGATCGAAATCTTGTTAAAAAATATTTCAATACAGTTTAATCAATTTAAAAGATGCACTTATCAATTTTCACAAAGACATTTATCCCAATAGAGACAATATATAAAATATACATATAGAACACCTCTATTCATCCCAAATAATTCAGTGGTGTTTGATTCCATCACATTATTACAATGATAGGTCTAATAAAAATAATTTACCTAAGCATTTGATATTATGCTCCCCATGATTGGATAAATCTTATCCATACATCCATTGTCTAGTTTTATCAATTATCCTTCATCACAACAGCAAAGTCCCAATGTATATGTTTTATAGTGAGTGACCATAGTCACAACCAGGAAACACTCATGTTCCATTTTACTAAAAAAATGCATTATCCCAATGATCCTTGGATCACACCAAATCAAATGGTTGTATACTCTATGAACAATGTATATGTCTCTCACCAGAATAAATAATGGTTCCTTATTTTATAATACTCCTAATAAAATCTATAAGAATGAACCCATTGCATAATAAAAAATTTCTCATCTATCATTCCTTTCTCACAAAGAATTTCCTGTTGCATCACATTACTAGATGAAACTATGTGGCTTTCCGGATCCTTTAATGTACACCATGTCTCAATTAAAAAAAAGAAAATAACTACAATACCAAACAATTAGATGGTATGATTTTACATTTTATATTTCCTAAAATATTCATAAAGTTTTTATAAATGACATTAAAATGATTATTCATTATAAAATTCTTAACTAAACACGTATAAGTATCCTCTAGAATCAATGTGAAGATAGTATAAGAATATGTCTCAATAAAATTACTACCTCTCCAAAAATCCTCCAACAGTTTAAAAAATCAAGTCCCAAAATAGTCTAGAACCTTTTAAAGAGAATTTCGTGAAGAAAGTATATGTTTGGTACCATTCACCTAAATTTCACGACCACTTCAGAACATTTAATATCAATATTTAATAACTCATTCATAAATTTGTTTAAAGCTATAATAAAATAAAAATGTATACATTTAGATATAAAATTATGCTACGTAGAAAATATTAATTCATAATCACTTCAATAATATAATTTCCATTTTTAGGGGATTCACCACAAAGAGATTATAGCTGGAAGGATTCATTACATGTGTTGTTATGGTTATTTAACTAGGGCATCTAAAGAAATTTTTCATGTAGCTTTCGATAGTTAGGGCCAAAAAAAGATATTTTTCCCTTTTACCTCAATTTATCCCATAATAAAAATTTTAATTTATTCCCCTATGAAGTAGGTTTTTTATCCAATCAACATAAATTTCATGTGGTGGGATTATTATATTTATTTCATGAATTTATCCGTTGTTGTTCAAATTCCCCTGGGGGAGGTATTTTCAGAACAATGAAGTTACTAGAACCAGAAGGTAGAGATCTGATATAGTGACTTAGCTGTAGCTTTACTTCTATGTTATGGTATATCAGGTTTAGATATTTTTTTCAATTCATGTTTGTTATGGAATTTATTCCACAATTTTCATGTTTTAGGGGTTTAATTTAAGTTTTGGTGGTTTAACATTAGGATTGATGATTGGTACCAAATCCATCTAGTGGTATCATCTATTTTTATTGTTTTACAATCAGTTACCAAAAAGTGGTAATAATTCTTATACATAACATATGGTGACTATTAAATCAAGACCCAATAAAAAATCTAGTTTTCAAGACTACTTGTTTCTTCTAGTGAAGCAGTTTTTTAAGAATTACTGTAATTGAATTGGTAGAAAAGTGGTGGTGCCATTGAAATGGGTAATAATTAGATTGATATTAAATGGAGAAGGAATATGAATTTTTCATAAAATGGCCTATCTAATCTTGGATACTTCAATAGTTACTATGATTTTTAATTAGTTATATGTGAGGTGTTCAGTAGAATGGGAGATGAAAGTATTAGAAAAAAATAAAAAGGCATGTATTAGATAATATGGATCTGAGAGGAAAGAACAATATGCCTCAATGATATTGAACATTAAATGTGGATATGTAGTAGTGGGAGGGATCAAGGAGTATGATTAGTCAAGGTTTTGGAGAAACCATGGTCCTCTGTGAGAATGTATCAATTCCAAGAAAGTAAATCATTTTGATCCATATTAAGGGAGGGCAAATTGATTCCTAGTAAATGTGGGGATGTAATCCCATACTAGGGAGAGTGTATAAATGTCTAGAAAGTACATGTCCTAGGTCCCATCGAAGATACTAGGGTTTTCATGATAAATGAAATGTAGGCAATCAAAATCAATTATGAAGCCAACCACATAAAATATTAATGACATATAAAATCTATACATCTCACCTCTAAACACCATTAAATGACAGAACCACTTTATACACATATATAAAACATTTCAAAATAAAATCAACCCACATTATATTACCATAAAAATCAAAATATAATACAGAGAAAATGTTCTGAAATTAACAATTCTTTTTTTTAATTTATAACTTGGCCTTTAATAATTCATTGATAACCAAAACAAGAATTTTTAAAAAAAAAAAAATCAAAACAATCCTTAAATATGTCACCCAGGTTGAATACATTAAACCCTTCTTTTGGAGATCAAACACTATTAAAAACATAATGAACAACTCCTTTAAATAATAAATAAATTAAATCCCAACTTAAATATATCTAACCTACATAAAAGTGTGTCAAAATATAATATAATATATCATTACATATTATTTAATAAAATTAATATAAAAGATTCATAAAATGTTAAAAAAAGAACAAAAAAGTTAAATAATAATTAAATCCCCTTGAAAAAGTTACATCTAACTAGGAAATAATGTAGAATTATTTATTTATTACTTAAAGAAAATGTTTTAAGGTCATTTGGTGGCTTGAACAACGTTTTAAAAATATAAGTGCATGAAAAGAGCCTATAATGAATTTACAAAAACACTTAGAATGAATTAGAAAGTGGTTTTTTACAATATATGGATAAATTAACTATGGAAAAACTCATTTAAGGTATCTTAAAGCTCACATTAATAAGGAATCATTATTTCATCATCCAAACTAGCATAATCTAATATACATTAGTTGATAAGAATCATTTGAGGAAGTTAAGAGAGTGTTTGTATTGTGGATATCTTTTTCTAAATGCCAGAAACGATTGAAAGACATTAAAAAAGATTATAAAAAGGTATTAGTGAAAACGATATGAGAAACCTATCAACATGATCATTACAATATATTCACCCTTTGAATAACCTTTCACTTGTTCACACACAAACACCCACATTCAGGGTATATGATCATGATTCACTAGAGGAAACCCAATTTATTTTCAAAAACAAACGAACATGTAATTACTTTTTTATGCAAACATGGACCACCAATGACCATGATTTTTAGTAGGGAATTAGCTGGTATATTTCAAAACATCACCACAAAACGAAGACAAAGATGATAGAACACATCATAAAGGTGTTATTCAACGTTGTACAGAGGTGCATTCGCAGTGGAGGAGAGGTGTGTAGTAGAGGATAGGTGCCTAAAAAACGAGAGTCACATAGTAGAAGAGAGGCACACAACAAAGTTGTGTCGTACGATGGGGGTACAACACATGGAAGAGGCAGGGCACATGGTGGATGAGAGGTGCACGATGGTCTAGTTTTTCCACGATAGAAGTGTGGTCCATGGAAGTCTGATTCACGGTGGAGGAGAGTCGCACAACAGAGGTGTGGTTAACGGTTGAGGACACTCGGCGATAGAGGAGGAGGAGGAGGAGGAGGATAAGGCTATGCGGTAGCGATTGCCTTCCGCCATATCTTCAGGGGTGTGAAGAAAGAGGAGAAATTTATGGGTTTTTAGAGAACTCGGTGATCCTTTTTTCAGTGCTATCTTAAACGCACTAATAAAGGTATGTTTTATGAGTATTAAAATAAAAAATGTTGATAAAACATGTTGTTATCATTGCGAAAAAATTGATGAAAAAGATATATTGATAATAGTTTATTTCTATTATTATATATATTTATAAAATTATATAAACGATAAATTTATATTTAAATCTAAAAAATTACAATTTAAATAGCTATAATATTATAAGAAATATATTTATTATAATTAAAATCTTATAAATATATATAATAAATATAATAATTATATATATTTATAAGATTATAGTACTATTTAATTATATTTATTTTTATTTTATAATTATTTATATGAATATATATTCAATTATAATTAAAATTATAAAATAATATTTATTTATTTATTAAAATAAATATAAAATTATAACAAATTAATTTTTCTAATATTAATAATTTGACTAATATTAATATTTAATATAATTATTATATCTTTGTAATTATTTAAATAAACAAGTATATATTTTTAATTATAAATATAATTTTTTATTTATTTCTAAATATTTCTAAATATTTATTTAATTATATATAAACAATTATATAAAAATAATAAATATATTTTTTTCTTAGTTAATAATTATTTAAATAAATAAATTTTTATTTATATTTATAACTAATAAATACAAATTTATTTATTTTTCGTTTAAAAATATAATAAATAAAATTTTTAAAGTTTTAATTATATATATATAATTATAATATTATAATATATATATATATATATATATTTATAATTTTATAAATATTTATAATTAATATATATATTATAACGGTTAAATTATTTAAATATATCTACATTTATTTAGAATTACATTTATAACTAATTTTATTTATTTGTAAATATTTGTGTCTCAATATAAAATTTATATATTTATTATAATTTTTTAATTAATTAAATATATATATATATTTATTTATGAATTATAATTATAAATATTTGTATTCATTTATAAATATTTTTATAGATTTATAAATAGATTTATTTAATTATATATTTATAACTTTATAAGTAGTGTAATAAATATATTTATTATAATTTTATAATTATATATATATATAAATATATTTATAATTATAACAATAAATAAATATATTTATAAATATTTGTGTATATATATATATTTATTTATTTATAAAATTATAATATATGTATTTATTTAAATTTTATAATTATTTAAATATATATATAGTAATAATTATAATTACTAATAAATATATTTAAAATCTATTTATATATACTTAAAATTTATAATTATAAATATTATAAATATATTTATTCATTAAATATATTTATTATAATTTTATAAGTATTGATTTCATAATATAATATACATATATGGGCAACATGAATTAATCCTATACACCTAGTAAAATATGCCTAATAAAAAAAGTCATTAATGGAAAACGTGAATAATAATAAGAGTGTAATGTAAAAATGAACATCCATGATGATACAAAACTTATATCCATGCATGATCAACATATTAATTGACCAAATTGATTAGAAACACTCATATTTCGAATTATAATCTTATAGTTTTTAACATATATATATATATATATTTGAAATATAAATATATTTATATTAATTATTAATAGGTGTTTTTTATTTAATATATACAAATAAAAATTATTTTTGAATAAAAAAATAATAATTGTATATAAATTATTATTAAAAACATTTATCAGTGCTAATACCAGCACTCATAATATCCCCCCATTATTAGTGATTTCTTCTTAGCATTGATAAAATGGCATGCTTCCCTTGCCCCGTTTTGTGGTAGTGCTTTAGGATATGTCAATATGGTTAGCACTATTAGATGCTTATTACTACTTCATCCTGACTTATTTGGATCTGTGAGAACATCTAGTTTAGGTATTAAGTGAAATGTTTTTTTAATTTTAGTTGATTTTAGCAAATTCTCATTGACCATTTTCATTCCCAGAAAAGTGAAACCTCGAATGAGTTTAATGCATTCTATAAACAAATTCAAAATCTAAATGTAGCTTTAATGACACCAATTATTGGTGAAAATGGAAGAGTATTTCTTACCATAGAATTTTAGAAATTTTGGGAAGATAATGGATATTTCCATATATTTTCCACCCCTAGAACACCATAACCAAATAGTGTTGTAGAGAGGGAAAATATAACTACTCAAGAAATTGAAAGGAAAATGCTTAATGAGTTCAACATGCCAAAATATTCTCAGGATGATTCAGTTAACACAGTTTGTGGAATATTAAATAGATTTTATATTATAATCTCATGAAATAAAAAACCATATGAACTATTTAATGAAAAGATACATGAGATTTATTACTCTAATTTATTTTTCTATAGAGATTTTGTTCTAAATATTAAATATTATATGGGGAATTTTGATGCTAAAAGTGATTTTTTTGCAATATTAAAATAATAGAAATGTTTATAATGTATATAAGAGTAGATCTATGTCAAAGAATTAATAACCCATTCTGGTATTTTAATTTTCAAAATATCCACTTTGAGGATAAGAGGTAACCACATAGGTCACACAGGATACCGAATTACACGTTTCGACCAAATTTGAATTTCAAAAAGGGAAACCCAACAAGTGGAGGCCTCGGGAAATGGGCAACACGTGAGGGTGGAGTCATGTCACCTGCATGTGCCATCATCGCCTAATATCTTCCATCATTGAACCATCATCGTCCCCAACACCCTCCATCACAACTGGAGTTGGTGACCGGGGAAAACAAAACCATAGAACCATTCAAACTAATTGAAAAGTAAAAAAATCACCACTGAAAATATCGCCACCCATCAACACCATCATTACTGCCGTCCAAACACCACTCTATAGAGGCTGTCGAAGCAAATAAAACCCACATAAATGAACAGTTATCAACCAGAAATAGAACCATCACCAAAAAAGAATCATAACCTTTAAATGATAACAGAAATCTGAAAACCAAACCTGATCCAAAGTTGACATTTCCATCACCAATGAAAAATCCTTCAGACCTCCGCACAAGAAGCATCCGCATCAAAGATTAAGAAGACAAATACAGCTCGGATCGAGGCCTGGTCTCGCCTCCTGGAACACCATGTCTGACCGAGCACACATCCCAAATCCTCCTTGAAACCATCACAATAGTATGACCCAGAGATTGGCGAAGGCACATGAAGCCAGAGTAGCGATGAATCAGACATGTTCTCGATAGAGAATAATCCTCACCAGAACTTCCAACTCGAACCCTTGAAGCCACGATAAAGAAGTGGCTGGACACAAGCCAGAGATCTGGGAAACCCATGGGCCTCGACCCGCACATCCCAAACCTTCCAAATAAAGACCGGTGCACCAGGCCAGTGTGGGGTCGGAAATTCTGCCAAATAGGAGGGTAGATCAGGGAAGGGCCGATGCAGGCTACACCGCCGACCAAGGTCTCTAAAGGGATGAAACGAGAGAGAAGGAGAGAGGAAATAAAAACAAGGAATAAGGAAGGTAAGGGAGAATGGGGAAGGAAAAAAGAAGAAGGGGGAAGTGGGGGGAGAAGATGCTAGATACGGCGCATACCTGCCCCCAAAAATCAACCAAAGAAACCCTAGTGGGAGAGGGGAGGGAGACGATGCCTCTTAGAGGATTGTTCTAAACAATTAATATATATATGTAATGATCATTGAATATAATAAAAACAATATTGAATAATCTATTGATTTTGTTGAATAATTTGAAGTGTTCAATTTTGATGAAGATAGACATAAAAATGATAATGCATTAGTTGAGGTGGAGCATATGAATTTTCGATATTATCCTATGAATTGGAAAACACAAAAAGATTATTCTTTAGAAAATAAAATTGGAAATGTTGAATCTAGAATAAGAACTAGAAAATATATTTTTAATAGTCATGCTAATTCATACATTATTATTTATTTTTTGAAATTGTTTGTTAAATTTGGATACAACATCATATATACTCTTACATGAGTACTGCTATCGATGCAACTGTTTATTTTTAAGTCTTTATTTTTAGTAATTATACAAGGTTTTCGATCTTATGTTTTTGAATGTGTGTTAATCATTGTTTTACGGTTTTCATATATTTGTAAAAAATACATAATTTTAGGGGGGATTTATCCCTCAAATTATATACAAATATATATATAAAAATTTAATAATACAAAAACTTTATTTAACAAATTTCTTTATAGTTTTTTATATAAATTTCCAAATGGGGTAGAAAAAAGGGATTTTTAAGAGACAATGATTAATTTTGTTATTGAAACATACAAAATTGGTTAGATGGTTTATAATAGTAATTTATATTATCATTTATTTTATTTATTTGCTAAATTATAATACCCTAATTTAAAAATAATTTAAATTTAAATTTTATTTTAATTATTTATTTTTTAGTTATATTTAAATTGTTGTATTTGAATGGTTTAAAAGAATATAAATCATAAAATGTTACTATTTTAAAAATGATTTTATTTGAGATAATATTTTTCTTAAAAAACAAATATTACATATTATATTTATTTGATCTCTAAATATGTATAAATATAGATATGTACACAAACATAATATATCAATACATTTATATATCAATAGTGAATTAATATAAATATTTCATCTTATTTAGAAATTCCATCAATTCACACCACTAGAAGAGTAACTTTTTATTCTCTACTACATGTCTCTGTATCTTGCTTTCACATCACATGTATCTTGTAAAACACTCCTTTACATCATAATTCATCTAAATAAAATCTATGGATGTACCAACCTCATCTACACCTAGAAGATCAATGAAAGAACCCTAAGCATGATTTACACTTCTTGATTCTGACAACTCAATGCACTGAAACTCCCTTATCATGCATAGGAATTTAAGAACCAGATCACCTCTCTCCGTATAGTATAAGTGTGACTTTAGTGAAACAAGTTAGCTTCACTTAATCACTCAAATTCAGGGAATCCTACTCAATCATCACTGCATCAACATCTATATAACTATTTTCTTGATGAACATCATTTCCTCTAATTATATATCTTAATGACAACATAAAATCACTACATAACTCACTATTTTCACCCATCTCCTTTATCAGTGGGAACACCTTGTATAAATGACTGCTTCACTTCACCCATTTAGTGTACCTACCGTGGTATAAAAATGAAGTTACCATGCATAGAAAGGTGATCCTTTCATGGAAAATGTGAAGAGTTACTATGTAGAGATATGAAGATGACATGAAATGGTTTAGAGTTATCATGAGTTTATTTCCTCCAATCTTGGTTTTCATCAAACATACCATGAGTGGGAGAGACAAACCTTCCATGCGTTTTAATATGAACCTTATATGTGTAATTTTTTTACTTAACGTGAATATTTTCAAACTAGCCCAAAATCCATTGAACCTGATAGTTAGGTATTTTATGTCCCACCACAAGTTACCAATAGGTATTTGAACATTTGGAATGTATTTTTTTAATTAAATGAAATATTTTTTTACCACATGAAATATTAATTTTAAATTGAAAATAATTAATTTTATAATTACAATGGAAGAATTTATTTTTCAACTAATCATAATTTTTTTAAAATACATCGTACAATCTGTATACTTACTGCATTATCAAAATTGTGACACAACTATTATACAGAACATGGATGCATAATCACTATATCACTTTTCTTATTCAGTTAAAATTCATATTCTTCATTAGGTTTCTCTTTAGCATTATTTTAAAAAAATTAATTATTTTCATATTTTATAAATTAATTTGAAATGTAATTTTTCTATGAAAATAGTTAAGTATTATAATGAATACGTAAAAATGTTTTAATGGAGGAAATATAATGGAAATTTTTATAGATATAATAATATTCCAATTAATTTTCCTATTATATGTTTTACTAACTTCCAAAATTATAAATTCACTATTATATAACTGATATGTTTTTTATTTTTTTTATTTTTTTGAAAAATTGTCCACTATCTTAATGATATTTTCCCATTTCCTTCTAGTCTAGTCCTCAAAGGAATGAAAGAGTGGGATGAACCTATATGTATGATCTCATTTATTCAGAATATTTGTAAGACACAGATATATATATATATATATATATTATTCTATTATTAACTAATATGACACTCCATTATCCATGGAGTTCATAAATCACAATTAGCCCATGCAATGTGAATTAGTGAATGTGATAAAATAAACTTTTCAATGTTTATTCATGAATGAATGAAAATGATGATTTCTATAATCATAGATACTAAAGAATATAACATTTCTATTATATTTTTTAAGTATAGATTCTCAATTATTACTAATATTCCATTTCATCAATCAAGAAAGGAATAAAGGTTTACATTATCCACTACTAAAGTGTTGAAATTTCATAAGTTGTATCATCATTCAGGAATTTGTACACTTATTATATTATAATTTTTTAATAAAGTATTTCTTATTTATAGTTATTGTACTATATATTTAGTTTAATATTTTCCAATTAAAAAGTTATCTTACATGTTATTCTGTGCATTTAAATGGATGGTTGGGTTGTGACTCCCTAAAAAATTCTGATGGTTTTTGACTCCTTAAAATGTGAGGAACTAGTAAATACTGGTCTCTTAACTATGTAGATGTGATTGATGTATATAATAATATATTGATGACCCTAAAAACTATAAAAAACATCAAGTGTTATTTATTTCTTCTTCCACTATTGAATTAACACTATTTGACACTCATATAATCATATTTGATTGATTAATTTTTATAAGTTATATTCACCCCCTCTAGTCATTCATATCATATACTAGGACCTATTATATTAAACATGGTTATTTGGTTTGAATATCGTGATAAATTCTTTAAAAACTATCATTAATGCCATAATAGTTTGAGGAAAACATGATTCTCCTTCAAAAACATTGTTTTGGTTCTTTCTTCCAACAACTTTGTTTATGAAGGATCCATAAATATCCCATTTTATTTTTATATTCCTTAAGAATGCTTATTTCTCTCTCCACATGCAAATTTTTTTTTTCATAGAACAAAAAATAATTTTTACAATTTATTTTAAACAATACTGTATTACTAGTGGTATTCTTCCTTTTGTTAAATATATATGGCCATATAATCTACAAATACTACTAAATTTTTTAACCTTTGAATGATGAAAGTAGGACATTACAATATTATCATTTTAACCTTTGAATGATGATATATTGATCATATATAAACCTTAAAAAATATTTATCCTCTCAATGATGATCGATAAAGTAATCATTCTCAAGGAAGAAATAATTTTTTATCATAATATTTTAATCTCATGAAAATCAAGGTCGTGTTGTACTGGTTGATACTACTAATTAGAAATGTTCAACAGTGTTCCACATGGTGATACAATAGGGAATATAAAACCTTTAACCTAAATATTTTATGTTTCCAATTATATAATTATACTTTAATAGAGGATGTTTTATAGGGACTCTTAGATATGTTCTGAGGTCTATATTAGAAAGAAGACTACATACTCTTCTAAGAATTTTGCAGTATATTCCATCCAAATCAATATGACTTTAAGTGTGATCCTATTATTTTTCTCATCCATTTGATCTAGATGTCCTTGATTATAAAGAAGATAATAATCATATCTACAAAAGAGTTTCCAAAGGAGATATATAATTCTTCTCATATTTTTATAGAATAATAGGATGGTTTGAGATATGTAATCTGATTTACCTTAATTATTAATTGATATTGCCTCCATATATGGTCAATAATTGCATGCTCTATGTTGAAATGAATTTTACTAAAAGAATATAACTATTTAATATTATATACTTCTCACAAATGTCAATTAGTGATGAGTTATATACTTGTGATGTAACGATTTTAGAATATAATAATTTCACTAATGAATCATTCTCTATGTCTTGAGGTCTAGATCTGTTCCAACTATTGACCTAAAATTAATTCAATGAAAAGTAAATACTGATGAACATATCTTACATAGAACACTGGAACCTAGAAAATATATCAACAATGTAATTAATATATTTATGAACAATTAATTATTCAAAGGATCCATTGAAATAGGGTATTAATGGTCACATAAATGAGTCAATAAAAACTAATTCTATCTTTATTGATGTAATTAAAAATATATGATTCATTTGATTATTCATATCATGATCCAATTTCATTTTCATAACCATATTATTCTTGTCATTTATTCCCACCATAGTTGGAATCTCATTCGAGAAAAAATTACAATTCCCATCACTTTTTTGATATAATTAATACTATTTATAGAGATATAAAAAGTTAAAGAGAATATATTGTCAAGAATACAATGATTAATTAACTTATAAAAGGTAAATTATGCACTCATATGGAATAATTTGTGAATCACTGAAATAACAATGAATATGACTTCTTCGTTTTTTATCTACACTCTCGATTGTGAACTTTTTACTATATTTACTATAATATTCCTGATAAATAATTATATCAATCATAGATATTATAATTAATGAATATTAACTCCTGAACATACTATTACATATTTTTTCAAATAGAAACCAAATCATAAAACACACACCCATAATCAAAAATTCTTTTTTCTTTGGGAGATTTGTAATATAATAATACATTTCAATTAAAATATGTAATAAATTACTTTCATTTTTATAATAATATCTAATATCAAATTATAATATTATCACATCATTGGATATTCCATGCAGTTACATAAAATTTTGGGATACTAAAAATTCCAATTTAGAGATAATCAAAATAAACAATTTAATGAAATAAATCGTATATGCCAACAAAAATAACATGGAATCCTAAAATAAAAGGATAATATATCATCACATAGATTCATTAAATAATTTAAATTATATCAAAAAAAAATTTATTCATGATATTTATTAGAATACGACTGAGGTTTAAAACCTAACATTGTAAACATTAATTAAGGATTAACGCTATGAAAACGAAACATAATGTTCAAGGCTGACCTCCCCTAGATCATATATATTATCTATGATATATAAGAAATAAAAAATCAATTATAGGTATTTATATCTATAATAATGTCCATAGAATTATAATATTTTATCAATATGCGATCTTTAAAGAAAATTACACTATACATCGATCATAAACAAAGAAGAATCCATTAATTAGGAAATGTTTTACATAATAACATCACATAGTATAACCAGATATTAAATAATATAGGATGCAGTTTGAAATCTAAATTGAAAAATATTATTGATATACTACTGTATAAAATTTCATATATCATAAATATTTGTCTTCAAAGGAATGAAATAACATAATAATGAAGATTATGATAAGTTTTTGAAATAATCGAATTATATATATTTTTTGAAATGAATAAATATATTCAAAAGTAGATATAGGTATATAATAAACAAAAACCCAAATGCATTCTAGTATTTAAAATGGGTAAATAATATTTCATAAACTATATATAATTAATGAAACATGATAGGATTCATACATGAAGAGAAAGGTGGAATGGTGGTGTTTCCATTATATACATCAATTTGTTTCTCATAAATAAATTAATAAGATGTTAGTATAAATAATTATCAACTAATAAATGAATAATTGATTTTTTTTATTATTTATGAATACATAAAATAGATAATAATTAGGGAATATGAAAAAATTTAACACATAACCAGAAACAAAAATAAAATTAATGAATGGAAATTGTCTCCTTAACTCGAGTCCCAATTGTCTTTTATTTTTTTCCAATATCTTAAATTAAAAAATTAAATATATTTATTTCATATTATATAATTTTTTTAATTTTTAATTTATTCATTTTTATATATTTATTATCATCTAGAGTTCATTTATTTAATTTTTTTTGATACATTGATTTTTTTTGATTCATCAATAGTTAAAAATACACCTTAGTATAATATTAATAATTTAAAATGGTGATTCTATAGTATTATTAGATGTTATAAAAGTGTAATGTTTGTGGTTAATTTTTTATGTAATATTAATGTTCTATAATTCAATATGTACTTTGAAATATTTTAAAATCTATAAAATCCTATGAGAAAGACATCTCAAAAGTTGTTGGTGAACACTTCTGCGTGTTGTACACAGATGATGGGGATGATTACACTTCAAAGATAGTTTAAAATATCACCCCATGCATTGATGATCAAATTCATTATAGGATGGTATCACCACTAGATAAAGGAGAGGTTAAGAAGGACCTCTTTTCTGTCAATATGGAAAGTGCTACCAGACATGATGGTTTCTCAAATAAATTATATATGTTTTAGTGGTATATTTTACAAGATGACATGATCAATGCAGTAAGGGAATTAATCACTCAATATTACATCTCACATGGAATGATTTCCAACAACATTACTTTAACATCCAAGAAAAATATTTCAGTGGATATCAAATATTTTAGGCCGGGTTTCCTTGGGAATATTATCCCCAAAGTAGTTAGTAAAATCCTTATACTCATGATGGGGGTTATCATCCAAGAGCACATCACCACAAATCAATATGGATTTTTCCCTAGCTGGTGCATACATTATTTCTTGTTCAAAGCATT
This sequence comes from Viscum album, assembly GCA_963277665.1. Lineage (NCBI taxonomy): Eukaryota > Viridiplantae > Streptophyta > Magnoliopsida > Santalales > Viscaceae > Viscum > Viscum album. Next base: position 1,889,921,260 of record OY728122.1, on the reverse strand, counting down.
AGAAAGTGGGATCATAACGAGGAAGAAAAAAAAGTAAAGGAACTTTTCCTTCCATTTTGATATCTCAATGTCCTTTGATACCCATAAATGGAATTTTTTGCTCAATGTTCATAGGATACATGGAATTTATGATGCCTTCTTAAATATGATTAATGTTAGTATCTCATTATCAAGGCTATCCAATCTCATAAATGAGTCCCAAAGTGTCTTTTTTCAGTGTTCATGGGGAGTACGGAAATGTGATCCACTCACAAGCCTCCTATTTTCCACTGTGGAAGATTATTTGAGTAGATTCTCTAATTATATTAAACTTTTTAGCATATATAAGAAAATCTGAGATGGAAGATCTGAACCTATTCCTTATAACCTCCTTTAAGTGGATGACATTATCTTCTTTCGTCAGGCCTCTCTAAGGACCATCTATTCAATTCATGCCATTTTCATCAACTATGAAAAAGTATCAGGGTAGGAAATATAATGGAGAAAATATTTTATTGTGTTTGGTGATGGCCTCATGGCGAGCAGGAATTGTACAAGGCCTTGGAGTGAGGAATGGGTATCAACCGTTCACATACCTGGGTGTCCCAATTATTTGGGTCAGAGTCAAAAGATACTTCCTTAGAGGAATCAACATTTGCATTGTTACCCAGCTTTGAAGATTGAAATGGTAATCAATTTCACAAGCTAAGAGGGTGTGCCTTATGAACTCAATTATCGCCTCTAAATTTGACTTCTCTTTCTCTTTATAAAGATGTCCAAGATTTATCCTCATAGAGCTGTGAGGTTTGATTTTGAATTTCATTTGGACCGGTTCAATTCTAGAAAGGAAAAAACAACAGTTTCATGGAGGGAATTAATTAAGCACATTGCAATGGGGGGGGGGGGCATAGCATTAATGATATGATAATTTTAAATGATGGTCTCATTGGAAAATTCAGAAAGAATCTATGGACCCCAAATAAACCCTCCTGTATCTTTTTAGATAGCAGGTTCAAGAGGAAGTTTTTTGATGATTATAATTGAAATCTTGGGTCTTCGGTGTGGAAATCTCTTAATTACCCCTTCAATGAGATTATTTGTAACACCAAATGGATGGTCTATATACAATCAGACTTGAACTATTGTAATACGTTATGGTTGGATAGCCTAGTAAAGGGTCATATAACTATTCCTACTGAATGATTACAAATGACAATCAGTGAGCTCATGGAAACTCCAGAAGTGGTTGATTTTGCCCCCATACTAGTTAAACATGAAATTCAGCATCATGAATTCATAGATATTTACACTTTGATCTTGAGATCATGTACTAGTTGACGACTTAATGACAATGATTACTAATGGATGGAGAGTTTAAGACCCAACAAGGAACCCACATGGAAGTCCAAGTTTAAAGAAAATTTTATCTAGATTTCATGGTACATTATCCTATGGGGAAACTCTAACAAATGACTAATACTGCATGATCTACTGAAGAAAGACAGGAATTAAATTTTCTTGACCTGCCTTCTTTACTTTAAGGCATAAGAGAATCTATAGCACCTATTCATTGGCTATGATGATGCATAGAGACTATGAAAATATTCATGCTGGAGCATTGTAATGAATCTGGGAGCAGGTTGACAGCTCCTCTACTTTCTTGACTTTATTTCCCATTTGGAACAGAGTCTGTAGGTTCACCTGCTCATGCTTGTAGAAACTTCATCTGTGATTATACAGATTTGGAGGCCTAAAAGTTAATTCACTTTCATGGTTCATAATAAAAAATTTCACACTAGAAATCTTGACATGCACTAGGAGGTGCATGTTGCTGCCCAGGTGCAAACTGGGCCATGAATAACACTGTAAATGAATTGATTTTGATTCGATTTTTTAGAGTTTCAGGTCATCCCATGCATCCTCTAGTTCTGAAATATATGGGATGGATCCAACCGATTGTCTCTTGTGTTAATTTCAGATTATATGGAATGGACTTTGGCACGCTCGAACCTTGAGGGTGCATTGTTATCTTCCGAACCCACCCAGGATTTGTCAAGGGCTTCTTCTACCACTACAGTGGAGTTGGGAATGCTTACAATTCGGAAATGTTGGTGATGATTCATTCCATATATCATGTTGTTTATTATCAATGGACTAACCTATGGATTGAATTAGACTCTAAGTCCACAATTATGACTCTTATGACTCATAATCGGAATGGTCCACGGGTTCTCCTGCAGCATTGGATTGAAGGAATCATTTGATCTAATCTGATTAATCTTCAAATTTCACATATGTATAGAGAGGATAATCAAGTGGAGGATTCCCTATCCAAAAGATCAATAATGGGGTAGGCACAATGTGGCTGTTCAGAGCTCCTAATTAATATGCATCCCTAATTAATGTTGAATTTCTTGGATTAGCTCACTGTCCCCCCTATAAAATCACATGGAGGACTTGGTTACCAACATCATTTTAATTGGATGAATTAACTAAATTTATAATCTATTGGCTGTTTCTAAAGAAGCTCCTTCTACAGCTATCTGGATAGCTTTAAAGGATATCATATTTGGTGCCAAGGCTCATTTCAGTCATGCTGGTGCATTACTGATATATTGTAATAGATATGCTACTACTCCCACACAAACAGGCTCCATGGACAACACCTACTCGGACTTCCACTAACATCAAATTCTAGGAACTACATGTTGGATAAATAATCAACTCATGGTCTAGAACATATGCTAGATCCTGCCTCTTGGTTTCTGTATAAAATCAAATGTTTATAGAGTCGCATTGGGATCGATGGGATGCTTCGGTTGTAGTGGTCTCCTTCGTGCATACCGGGGGATCACCCAAGGTTGTCTTCAATATTTCATTGGAATAGGAATTGATTATATTTCTGAACTATGGTCAATTATTGGTCATTCATAACCCCTAATTTTTGTACTTCTTGAGTGGATGATAACAAGATGGGAGTGTCCCACTCTCAACTATGTATTTCCCTTTTCTATTTGTCAAATTGTAATCTTATTTTTCATTATTAAATTTTTTGGTCAATAAAACCACACATAGACTTTCTTGGTATATTAAATATTGTTTAGAAATTATAATTATTTTCAAGCAAATTTTTTTGACATACATGAAATGAATTAATTATTCATTATTAACATTGCCCATATAAGAGGTTAATATTGTCCATGATCTAAGGATTATTATCTAGAATAATAAAACTCATTTAACTCAATATATAATGATAATTTTTTTTATTAAACTACTATATTAGCCATTATTTTATTCGTAAATTATTATTTTTATCATATTTAATAATGGTAATTAGAATAAATATGATATAAAAATGAAAATAGTTTTGAATGGAAATATTTTATTCCACTTGGACACTACATATTAGGAGTGTGACTTAAGAATTTATGGAATGGTATTTTGATTAAAACAAACCATTACAAATTTATCTAGAATATATTTTAAAGCACTTTTGGAAAAAAAATTCACTAAGAAGTTTATGTTTTGTAGATAAATGGGTTAAATATAATTAAATTTATTGGTAAATGAGTTAGGTGTTTTTTATTAAAATATTTAATAATATATTATATTTTTCAAAGAATTTGAATAGTTTTAATTCATATATTTTATATTGGTATTTTATTCGAAATTAATATTTAATGAATTATAGACCCTTAAAAACATAATTTTTTCATTAGAATAATTTATTCAATGTAAAGAAAAAAATAATTTTTTTATTAAAATAATTTTTTTCCCGAAGTTGAAAATAGTCTTGAAAATTAATTTTGTTAAATCTGAAGAAAATATTTTATTCATTCAAAATATATTATGATATGAAAATGATTTTTAAAATTTTTGTGTCATTTTTAAATCATATGAATGTAATAAAACTTGTCTTATAAGAAAAAAAATTATATTTTTAAATTCAAGATAAACTTTATCTTTTTAAGAAATATACTAAAAAATTAATCATAGAAAATTTAAATGGAAATATTTAAAAATGAAATCCAATGAATTAAAATAAATTTACATAATTATAAATTATTTTAGTTAAGTTTTATCATAAAAAATATAGGGTTTCTTAGGGCTCGATGGGGCTATTACTTATGATGGTCTACTAATATTTAGAATTTATATTTTCCCTACAATCCATTACCCTAAAAGTATGGTTACTTTAATGTATAGTGTCAAACCCCAAAAAACATAGAATGATAGTAATGACCTCTAATATAATTTTTAGGCCTTTAAAATATTGTGACATTTTTACTAAATATACAAATATAAATAAATTAATTAAAAATAAACCAAACGTAACTATATATAATCTATGTCAAGATGTATGATGAGATGGGATATAAATTCCATTGGTTATTTTTCATTATTAAATCTATTCATCTTTTCTCATGAATTTTATATAATTAATAATCACTACATATATTGGGGTAACTATTTATAATTTTTATTAAAGACTAGAATTACCTAGGCCAACCAATCTCTCTCTCAAAGTATTAAATTATCAAACTACATGAAATAAAGTTAATCTTAGATGTAGGAGGTCGGGAAACGTTGGATCTTTCTCCCACTCCAATATATTAAAATGATTTTTATCCCCTAACCACAATCTCTCTCACTAGGAGATTAGGGGATCTGATAATATTTAATATAAATGTAAGAGAAATTAATAAGAAGAAATATAAAGTGAAGAAAATGATAATGCACTTGATATAAACATCCTTTAGTTCGAAAAACCCATATTTTCTAAATATAGCCACTCATGTTCAATTTTTTATCAATAAATAATGATCTAATAATCATAAAATAGGTATGAGAATAATAAACTAGTAGAGCCATATAGAATAAAAAAGGATTCTTACATAAATAATTATTGAAAATCAAGATAAAAAATCGATGATTACACAATAAATGATGAAATAAAGAATAAAAACCATTTTTTCTGCATCGCTAGTGCATGTAGAGGGACACCCTATCCCCAACATCCATGTATCTAATCCATATATTGATGCATGTTCTTCTTTTTATTCTCTATATGAAAATTCATTAATTTTTTTAAAAAATTCATGTCACAAATACCCATGAATATATCATTTTATGGATCCTAAATGATATGTGCATCATAAAATAAAATAAAAAAATAGGATCCTTTGTGGTGTAGAAAAAATCCCATTATCATAAATTCCTCCATATAAAGTCATGCACTACCTTCATATGAAATATGGGATGTAATAACTCTGAACCAATCATCCAATTCCTTTGTGTATTCATGAGTCCCATATGATCCTTAAGGGAGATCATTGGTGTTCATAAATTTATAAAACTTATTCTTCTATATTAAGTGTTACTATGAAATATAAGTGTGCATGGTTCAATCCTATCTTGGTTTTTGGTATTTTTGGGATGGTTTATTGATGTTGGGTACCCGACAAGGTGTGAAAATGTCATGTTGGACATTTGACAACACACCATAGTGTGATTTGTCTTTGTTTTTCACCTATACAAATGAAGAAACTAAATTAGAAAAGAGGGACTTCCCATGGCATTGGACGTGTCAGTATGAGAGGGAGCGGTGAGGCTGAGTGTGTGAGCGAGTGATGAAAAGGAGATTAAGGGTATATATATCATGGTATTGTACATTGTGGGTCAAGATATTGATAGATTTTATCCTACACCATAATGGAGGTTGTGGTGGAAGTATGTTGTGGTTGATAATTCCACATTAGGGAAAAGTGCATTCACTTATGATTCAACAGCAATTTCTCCATAAATGTGAAAATGTATGTTCCTTTTCCTTTATTATATAGGAGTAGACATTGATTTTTGGATGATAGTAATATGATTGTTTTCAGCATTCATGTGGGTAATATATTCATCAATATAAGTTTCTATTTGATTTTCTTTTTTGTCCGTGTCAATGTCTATCATATATTGTGTAAGGCTAATTTTCTCCAGGAAAATGAAAAAGGCTTAATTACCATTGGACTCAAAAGGTTAGAACCAATTTTTTTAGTTCCATGAGCGCATATTTTTATTCTAATGTGTAGGTAGATTGATTCCTACATAGGAGTATCCCATGTCGAGCTATGTAAGGGTAATTTGAATTTCTCTTCACACATGTCATCCTTTTAACCAAAGGGTATCACTTTAAATCGAGATCTAAAATGTTTTCATGCCAGTTATGATATTTAATGATTAAAAATTAAAATATTAATGAATTAGATTTTTTTTAAATAAATATGAAAATATTAAATTAAATATTTGAATTCCTAATTTATAGGGTGATAAATTGGATCACGTGAGTATAATTAAAATTAAACCCAAATTGATGTGAATAAAATTGGATATATGGTATGAGAGATATTGAAATATCATACAGAGAAATTATGGTTCATTTTTTATCTAGAAAATATATTTGTTTCCATCAATAAAGACTTATTTACCATTTATTTAAGTTAAGAAAAACAAAACTTCAATATAATAAAACTATTTTCTTTTTTAGATCAATTTGCTCCTATTTCTCATGTTCTGAACTGAATTTCATTCACTCCCTTTTCTATTTTCACTATAGAGAATTTTGAATATTATTTCACAAGTAGTCGATTCAGATCATTCTTCTATATTTTGGTGTTATTTGCGAGTTTATCAATATTTTTTCCTCGATAATTAGAATGAACCAATTTATGTAATATAAAGTAAATATAAATAAAGGATAATGAAATGGGAAGTGTTTTGAGTGATATTTTTTTTTCTATGTTATTTTCCTATATACACACTCTTTCTATTCTTATAAAATAAGTTGTGATGATGAACAATTAATTTTTTTAGTAAAAGCGTAAAAACATTTAGGGAGATTAAAAGATATATGACACATGATATTTTATAGATAGATAATCTATATTAATTAGAATATATCTGATTCATGTTTGTTCATAGACATGAGTTCAACATTATGGATTGGAACTCATTTCCAATGAATGCTTTTTTATTTCCATTCTAAAATTTAACTAGATATTCATACAGAATATTGGGGTGTTTTAAAAAAATACTCACTACATGTAATTAAATTATAGTTAAAGATCATCATAAGATGGGATAAATGAATTATCGTGACATGAATGATGTTGATGTTGGACCATGTAATATATATGCCTATAAATATTTGAATTTCTTATATTTTTGTGGTTTTTTAGATAAATGATGTTAAAGTGTTATATCTAACTAGTAGTGTGGAAAATGGTGGAATAATGAAATGGTTGGATGTTAATTAAAATTTAGTAAGACGATATGGGCTTGAGTTCTATAGTGGAGGCAAGTAATTATTGTGCAGTAATTGAATTCATATTCTATTTATTAATTAATGGGATGGACTATAACGTAATCACACAAGAGGAATGGTAAGTGTTTTGTAAAAAAAGGTGATTTAAATATAAAAACATGTGAATAGTTTTTGGTAATGAGATAATATGTAAACAGTTGTATCATTGAATATATCAATGTGATTTATAGACTATATGTGGGTTTTTTTAGTGAATATCATATATTAGAACAAGTGGTTATAGGAAGCATAAAACAATGTTTTTATTATTGATTGTAGAAAGAGATGATGATGTATCGATGTGAAACTGTTAGTCTAAATTTGTGTGAGAGTATGCTCCCACACACACACACACACATTACTTGTGATTTTGTAGCACACCCACATGATTAAAGTATTTTATACATACTATAAATGTTTTTTTTCTATATTTTTCAACCAACATAAAGGTTGGCCAGAGTTAATGGCTGAATACCCCGCTTCCCCAATCTCTCTTTAGTATTAGGGATGTTGTGATAGAAAAACGTTGGTATGTTAACACATGGTGTAGTAGTGGATTGTGGTGTATAAAATGAGGTCATGATTATTGTATAATGGTTATGTGGTGTGTTCTATAAAGAGTAATTTAATGTCATGAGGTTGGATTCCTTTGTAAGAAACCAATATTTTAGGTCCTTTAAAATATATTCTGTGTTAGATAACTTCAGTTACACACAACACCAAACATAAATGAACCAAAAAATATTTTATCATGGTTGTTAATAATATTATGTTAAAATGCATTTTATATATAATCATTAATCGTAAAAATAAATTTTTAAAAAATGGAATTTTAGAAATTATATACACTAATACTCAAAAAACATTTCCAACATAAGGAAATTGTATTTTATAAAAAGTTTCTAATACATGAGATAATAATTCTTATAAATCATTATAAAGAAAATTTCTTTTTTATTCGTTAAATTTTTATCATTAAAAATGTTAATTTTCATGTTAATGGAAAAAATTATACATTTAATTATTTTAATGACAATGAAAAATTTTCACTAATAACATATATAAATTTATTTTAATGATAATACATATACGTTTTTTTCACATGAATATTAATAATTCAACACTAATTTAATGGAAAATAAATAATTAACAAAAATTGAGAATTATTAATGGTGAAATCAACTTTTTTTTAACAAAAACCGACATTCCAATATGTAATCTGTTTTAATTTAACTCTTTATTTTTTTAAATTAGTGTAATTTAATTTCATTAAATTTCAAATAATTTTTTTTTAGAAAATAAAAAAATTTAATATGGGTAAAAGTTTATATTTTAAATGATATTAAATTAATTTTTAAATACTAGTTACTGTAGTAAAACATAACTAGGCTGAAATGTTATATGTAAAATATAAAATGCTTAAATATAACTTAACATATTTAAAGTTAATATATATATAGATTTTAGTCATTATTTTTTTCGACAACCTCTATTTATCCACATTTGAGTCATTGAACTAAGAATAGTTTCCAGGCATTTTTGAAAAATGATGATTATTTCCAAAGGTTATATTTTATTATCTTAGAAAAGGATACCACTTCCACCATTTAATAGTTACACATCTAATTAATAAATAAATACTCCTTTAAAATAAACCTTTCTAAACCCTTATAACCAGATTCCACATCCTAAATTCCCATTTTGTTATAACTTATCCCAATCTGTTAAATCCTAATGAGTATTCTATATAGAGATCAAGTATCCAATGTTAGTATAATTTCATTTTTAAGTTATTATTCTTAATATTTCCCTTCCAAATATCTTACTCCCATAATAATATGATTAATTAAGTGTCATTTGTTTACTTACATTTTTAAATATTTTTGGAACCACTGAAATTTTATAATTTTGATCCACTTAGAAAAACAAAGTAATGTCAATTGCATGTGTGCAGGGATTACCACCTCCACAAATATTTTTTTGTAATGTATCTTGAATTTCATAATTTATACAATAAAAAATAAATTTTTTACCCAACATAGGAAAAATTAAATTAATTTCTTTAGTCACCCGTTATGATGAAATTATGTCAAAATAATCTCCTCTTTATCTATATCCACTCATCATGTTAATGTGTGCTCACATTTGGGTTGGTTTAACCATCTACATGAATGATTCTATAAAACTATATAATTGATGAATCTGGGATGATAAAAACAAATATTAATATATTATAATAATTAAATAATTATTTTTATATGGTTTTGGTATTGTTATATGAAAACTTTGACTTATTATTAATGAATCATCTTCATTTTCAAAAATCATTGAAATAATCCAACATCGATTCTATTTTCACACAACATGACTAAAACATTTATTGAATGTCATAAGGTAATTTAAAAATAAATATAAGTTAAAATTTTATTATCTTAAAAGATATATTTATTATTAACATAGTATCAAACAATGCTTAACTGATTCATTACTATATATGATGCGTAAACAATACTAATTATTGTCACCCGAAAGTTGAAATAAGATATTAGTAACTAATATACAAAAAATAAATTATTATAAATGATTGATATTGAAGGTATCATATATATATATATGAGGTTATTAATTATATAATAATTTTAGGTATGGTTTTTATATGAGTTTATATTATCATAAACTATAAAAAGAAACACAATAAGTGCTTTTATAAAAATATCGTCTCTTTATGACATGTTTTGAATTGTGAAACTAATTTATTTAATGTGTTTTATAATCTACCTATTAGAGATATAATATCATAAATTATTTTTTAATAATGTTATTTTATGTTCACTTAAAATCCCTCCTTTCAAGTGGTTTTATTAAATATGTTTTTTAAGAGAAATGGGGTTCTCTATAAAATAATTTGAATCCACTATGAGAGGTTTTTCTCACACACTGTGTTTTATGTTAAATGGTGTAAATACCAAACCATTTTAATTTTTTATAATTATTTTAAAAAAATTAATGATATTCAATTTAATATTTAAATTTATACCTGTCATGGATTTTGTTATTCATGTGTTACAAATGGGGTAAGGGGTTTTCAGGAATAAAATCATTTCTTTATGTCATAATCACTCTTATTGTTCTATAACCATTAGTTGTTTATCTTATATAACCTATGATGATTTAATTTTGTATTTATACATAAATTTGTAATTATGTAAATAACTTCCATTTATATAATATTACGTGATGATATATCATCTCAAATAATAGCTTGATGTTGGATTGAATAACCCACATTTTGTCCTACTAATACTTTCCTCTATGTCCATAGTTTACATCCCATTCATGTTTAAATTTTTTTTGGGAAACTTATCTGGATTATTTTCTATGATTGTTATATTTACCCTTAACAATTATAAATGGGATAAAATAGTACTCCATATACGATGTGTCTTTTTAAACAAATGTTCTTTAAAATATTTTCCACCCCACACATCTTTTGATATTTTTTATTAATTTTCAAAGGATACGTTTTTATGATTAATTTTGAATGGTAATTTTTTTAAAATGTTTTCAATTCTGTTTTTTAAAATAAATTTTTCATGTTACTTGTGAATTTATCACTTTAAAATTTTGTTGAAAAGTTTCAGTTTTAATATTTTACAGAGGAATTAATCATTTCTCAGACATTAAAATTTTATTTGAAAAATCTATATACATTTCCAAGGTTTTAAAAATAAATCCATTTTATACTAGATTAAATAATATCAATTCTAAAATTATTTCAATATATCTTGTATTTTTTCCATACAAAAATATTTTTCGAAATATCCTTTAAAGTATATTTTATCTAATTCATTATAAATAGAAATATTTTACCTCTTTTTGAGGATGTTTTTTCAAATTTAACCATCCACCATATTTCTATGATTGATTTATGCAATGTCTTTCCCTTTTAGAGGAATGATTCATCACTACATTTTTTGTAATGTCTAGATCCCTATAGCTGAGAGACAGTGCATTACTTTATTACATTCTCATGATAACACGGAATGAAATCCCAAATTACCGATCGGTTTAGTTGTATTTAAAAAATATATATTTACATGGAACATATTTTACACTAGAAAAGGAATCAAAATATAATAAAATACAATATCTAATGAACTACATCCATGAAAACGCAATAAATGATCTATTATTCGTAACCCGTAATGGAAATCCAATGAAAGGGGTGATTAAAAAAGACCAGTAAGGGTAAAATATATCAGAATCATGAATCAATATAAATTTAATCCTTATCAATTAGAAATAATCAGTATTGAATAGTGAATATTTAAAAAACACACAAGAATAATAAAAAGCGATTGAAAATACATCCATTGATTTTTTTTATAGTGAAAACCTCATTGAATGAAGTAATTAAATACTAAATAAATATAATTCTTATTATTTGGACCTCATGTATCTGGAACATGAACCATTATACCATCGAGATAGTTTATATCTGTGGGTAGATTCCCATCTTATTATTTCAAACAAACTCGAAAGGTTTATTGGAATCTTATTTGTATCATGACACATTTTGAAGCATCGAGGGGCTATAGTGGTCCCACCAATCACTGTCAGCACAAAGAATTATTTACAAAAATATTAATACAAGAATAATATGCCTTTTAAATGTAAATATTGAGTAGAGGATCCTAATTCATTAATATTTCTGTAGATGGAGTAGCATTAAAATTAAACACCATATGTGAAATTGTATAAGGCATATGGAAATAATCATATCCACGATAATAGAAAATTGATATTTAATACAATTATAATTTCAAATGAGAAATTATATCAAATGGGTAGAATATAAAACTCATATAAATACTAGGTTCTTATCATCTATTAAGTCTCCATGAAATGGAAATTAAGACATAGTCTGTTAACACATTGTAATCAATTGAATTATATGACCAAAAATTAATTATCAGAAAATGAATCCCAAAATAAAATGAATATAAAAAGAATCATGATATTATATATCAAACGGTTGTACACATACACCACATATTTGAAATAAGTGGGATCAACTAAAATCACATGGAATCAAAAGTGCGATGAGAAACCCCTTTCCATATGTCTGAATGTATTTTTTTTGATTGATCAAAATGACCTGAATAATACAATTTAGATTAATTAATTTATAATTCTAGAACCTAATATATATTTATTTTATTTATTATAACCTTATTATATAAAATAATGGAATTTTTTATGGGTTTAAGAGGATCTATTCTATTTTTTTAGAAGTATTATCTTCATTGGTTTTCATGACCAGTTTACTTTTATTCATGAATTGAATTTCATTTGAAATCTGGTTAAACAAAAAAAATTTTAAATATATATTATTTGTGGTATTAAATAGAGATAACTAATATTATAATTATTTTGGTTATATACAATGAGGATTAATCAATAGACAAAACATAATGATAAATTCTTGGATTAACATGGCAGTTTTGTTCAAAATGAAATAGTTTTGTATAATTTATTTATATTATGAGTTTTTAAGTATTACAGAACATTTAATAATATAAAATAAATATATCCTGATATAGTTCAACCAATATAAATTTTTCATGACCAGTTTTGATGATATAAATGAAAAATTTAAAACCAATCATTCTGGAATGTGACAATTAACAATTCGTGGACAATGTTCTTATTTATAGAATAAAAGAAGGTAAAAGAAGATATGATGATTGTATATTCCATTATCATAAAAACATTATAGTACATATTATGTATTATAGTTTTCATGAAAAATTTGATAATATGTAGGGATAAGGTATACGTGAGAATTTATTTAAAAGAGAAGAAGAAGAAATCATTCCACTTGAATATTTCTCTATTGAAACCAACTTAAGGATCTTGAAAGAGGTGTTTTTGTGAGACTATAAGAACAATAATGTTTTAAGTGATATTTAGGATGAAATTTGGCAGAGGAGGACTGAACCAGAATGATAATGGTTATGAAATTTGTGAAGGAAGGAACCTTGTATTATAAGTGAGGTGAGGGGTAACTTAGGAATCACAAAAATTATTAAAATATAATAAATATATTATTGGGTTTAAGACTCCCAAAATTCCTAAAACTAAAGGGGGGTTTCATTTTAAAAGTAATTTCATCATTTTATGTCTTGTTCAATAATTTTGGGATGTTTAGATAATTTAATAAAATATTTTTTTCATGTAAAACAATTTTTTCAACATAAAAACAATTCATAACTATGACCTTGAACTCCTAAATAAAGTTTAAAAATCTAATGAAATTCTATATTATATCATAGAAATGTCATATTGATATAGGGAATTTGTGAATTACCTTGAAAATATAAAATTATATTTATTTTTATATTTTGAGTATCATTTATTTGATTTATTCATTATTTAAATTTATACTGCTTCATCATTGGGGAATCAATTATGGTATTTATTTTTTCAAAAAATTTAAAAAAATCTATAAGAAATATAATTTTATTATATTTCCAAAGACTATTCTTTTTCGAATAAATCAAATAGGAAATCTCATATAACAATATTCTTAAATTTAAAAATATAATGTGACAACTTGATTTCCTTTTGAAATAAATTATTATAAAGGCATTAAAGGGAATTATGTGGGTTCAAAATGTCCCAAATTTGAGTAAAAACAAGATAAATGTCTAAAATGGATAATATAAAAAAATTTATCCAAAATATGGGTCATTTAAAAATTATTATAATTTTAATTTAAAGTAAGTTTATTTATTTATCTCATTCTTGCACAAGAGTTGCATCGGATTTTCATAAGCATTAATGCTATTTTTCTCATATAAAAAAATTAAAAATAAAATACCATCCGAAATAAAAATTATTTTGGTTCAAAATTAAATTATTCATTCATTCATTATGTTTATTCACTCTTATACATAGCAATAAATCTTCTTAAATTTGTTATTTTGTCTTTTCTTGTCGTACACAAGCATTGTAGAGATATTTGGATAAAAATCATTATATATAAAACTAAAATTTGAAATTAAAAATAAAAGAGATAAATAATATATATTAATTAATAAATTTTCCATGAAAATAATTTTTTAGCACTAAATTATTATATATAAATTGACGGTTTTGACTTTGTAAGCGCTGCGCTGGTACTGCATTGACATTGACAATGATTTTTATACTTAACATGAAAGTATTATAATTTTGACGTTCAAAATTAATTCTGTAAAATTTTAAACTTTTAATATAATTATTTAGTTATTACATACTTTAAAAAAACTTTATTTCATTTTTATTTCATTATGATGTTAGAAAAAATGTTGTAGTTTATAAAAACATTATTTTTTACGATTCATCAAAATTTTAATTACTTCCAAAAAATCAAAAAAATCTATCCAACCTATTTTTTGATGTATAGGACACAAAAAAGATCTCCATTTTATGAAAAATAACTTTATAAACATAAGAAAGTAATATTTTAATTAAAATAATCATTTACTTGAAAATTACTAATTTTAATATTATAATTATTTTTATGAAACTTTGGAAAATTAACCAGGGTATCATAAAATTATCTTATAATAATAGGAATGAAATATTTATTCATGAATACATTTTGTGAAAATTAATTATCTTTTAAATTAATCTATTAATTATAAAATTGTAATTCATTATTTATTTCTTATAAAATACCAACACTTATTTATTAATTTTAAAAATATTCACTCTCATTTATAAGGTGCCTAAATTCATTTTATACTTACATGGGTGAGGTTGATATTCATAAGGGTGCATTACTATTCTTAAAAATCATGCTACTATTCATAAGGGCACATTACAATTCATAATGTTCACGTTACTATTTGTAAGGGTACATTACTATTCATATGGTTCAAGATACTATTGAAAAGGGTACATTACAATTCATAAGGGTCAAGTTACAATTCACAAGGGTACATTACTATTCACCAAAAATTAATTCGATCCAATATGATTGTAAATTTCATATTGAATGAAACCATGTATGTCTGTTTTTCAAAATTCAAATAATAGATTTGGCAAAATTTTGTTTAATTGATTGGTTATAACTATCACCTATAACAAAGTGTTATTTTGAAGAGAATCAGTGTTGTATGTATTGTATGTTATCTAGTGAATTGAAATTATTCATACCATAAAATATAGGCATGTTAAATTTTTCTTTCAAAATCATCCGGTATTTATGATCCTAACTTCTCACCAGTTCTCTTCATATGTGAATACCCTAATTTTTCATTCATTTCATTGAATGGTGTTCACCTAGATTTCATACATCTATTTATTTGGGTAAATTATTAACATAACCATATATGCTTTTTAAAAAATTTCATATGACTTATTATCTTGATTGAACAGAATTTACGTTGAAAGGTACATGATGTAATTTGTTTCCAATTAATTTTTCATGGGTTTATCATTTCATGATTATTGATGGAATTATTAATAATTTCATATTTGAATCCATATGAAACCCATTTTCCATAAATGTATTATATATGATGTATTTAATGAAACAGATTTTCTTTCCATGTGTTCAATATTCTATATATGCGAATGATCAATACTTAGAATGTTTTATCCAACCCATTTTTTGTCCATGGGCTCTTAATGATATGAAAAGTGATTGATTTCAAGTAGCAATCATAAGGATGGATGATTATGGGAGGGTTCCTATATCACTATCTAATGTATTGGTGTAATGTTTATATCTCATGATATATGTTTTTATAGAAACCATTTTAGATTATGTTAATAATGGGAACTTATCATGTGTCTCATGAATGTTATATTCCATGAACTAATTTGTGTTCTATATTTGAAAAATTATCATAGTT
Organism: Viscum album; assembly: GCA_963277665.1. Lineage (NCBI taxonomy): Eukaryota > Viridiplantae > Streptophyta > Magnoliopsida > Santalales > Viscaceae > Viscum > Viscum album. The sequence goes on along the minus strand of OY728122.1, from coordinate 1,889,905,021 downwards.
TTATACTAATTCTCTTGACCATGTTAAGTTATCCTATTGAATTTTTATCTAACTTTTCTCAACCCATTTGATTCATGAACTATGTTATTCCATTATATATTCCTTGATTTATGGTCTACAATTTTTTTAGTTTGAATATTCCTTTTTTTCTTGATTACACTAATACACTCATCATGTGTTCACTAGTGATATTCAATTGTTATATCTTTTTTTATATCAATAATAAATAAGAGCACACACCTTACTTAGGATTCCATTTACCTAGGTTTTGATGATAATAAATTTAGGTATGGTCTATAATAGTTCCTTATGTAAGGAATTTATGGGAGATGTTTAAGACATATTATAGACTAAGAATTTTTTCTCAATGTGGAAAAAAATCCATTAATTAAATGGGAACATGTTTTCATTGCTAGTGTTTCATAATAATTCTATAAAAAACGTAACTTGAATGTTTTTTTAAATGTATTTTATTGAAATATTTTCATTTTCTGATTTATCACATAAAATTGGTTCTAGGATTTCATAGTTTGTATCAGATTAGGGTGTATATAACATTAAATATTAGGATTTTATTGATTGATGATGATTTACGAGTTAGAACGTTCATGGATTTTTGACATATTATGGTTGATCATAATTTCAAATGAAAAGAAATCTCTTTAGGTTTGTTTATATAATACCGGATATTTAGGGATTCAGGTAAGATAAATTTTGTGAAACCCCAATGGTAGGTATATATATATAGGATGACATCCCAATGTATAGTTGAATTATTTATTTCATTTTTCATGAATAATCTACATCCTAGTGTTGATATTGGAATGGGGATACAGTCTCCCACAAGGTACAAACTGGAGTTAATAATCTGTATGTGGTGATATTGCATATTTACCCAACAATAACCAGGTTCCAAAAAAATATTCCCAAATACATAGAAATATAGAAACTCATATGGGATTTATTTTGGTAAATTACAATCTATTTTGAATCCATTATCATGTATTTATTTCTAATTTAGATTAAAAAAAGATGTTATGTATTATGAGAGATCATAACCTAAACTAGTCTTGGTTGAAACAAGAGAGTTATAGTATTAAACAAGTACATCATAGTTTAAATGAAAATACCCTAGTATTAAATTAATGTTTCATTGGAGAATACATTTTATGACTGATCATTTTTATACATATTCTCTGATTCTTTAGGATAGTATCATTAAACATTTGGTTTTAATAATATTTTGAAATAAGATCATTTAAAAAAATCTAAAAATGTATGTATCCAAAAAACAATATGAATTATAAAAAAATAATTGAGCACACCTATATAGACAAATCATATAATATTTTAATTTTGATTGAAAAGTTTATTTTTTTGTCCTACCTAAGGAAATTAAGATGAAATCCTTATAAAAATTATATCTTGATGATGTAAAATATTTAAATTAGTGAATTGATATGGATTGGTGTCATTTTTATATATTCTAACATTTATTCAATATTTTATGAATATATATGAATAATTAATTGGAGGTATTTAATTAATGGTTTTGAATTATATATTAAATGGAATCAAGAACCAAGAGAAATGATTTTATAGAAATGGTATATTTTTGGAAAAAAATATTAAAGAATAAATCATTAAGGGATGGGTTAGTTTTAGGTTTTCTATATGTTTGATATAGAGATAATAAAGGGGTGGGTGAGTTTGGAAATCTTTTATGTAGTGTTGTTATCGTTGGGGTTGAGAAAAATTCAAGATATTTTTTTGGAGTTAATCACATAATTGTGATTGTGGTTTGTATTCAATAGTGTGTTATTTGATGATCTGGTGGAGAATAACATGATAGGATTCAATAGATAAATAATTTTTTAAATAATTTGTGATTTTACTTGGGATTTTTGACTTTGAGACTTAGTTATATTTGGAATTTTTTGATATGATGAATATAAGATTAGGGTATTAAAAATTAATTTATTTAGAAATGATAATTATGTTCCTATGGCTTGATATAGTATGGAATATCACATATTAGTTTTATAACCAAGATAATTAATTTTTCAAGAATACACTCACCTACTTTAATCTACTATTAATAATTAAAATTGGGATGAAATAATTAATTTAAGGGGGTAGAATATAAAAACCCAGGATATAAGGTCCTTTAATATATATTCTTTATTCCATAACATGTGTTACATAAAACACTCATTGTAACAATTACACAAATTTTTGGATGAATAATATTAATAAAACCATGATAAAACCATTATAATAGTAATTTTATAAAAAATTATTACATTTAGAGGGTAAATGATTAATATTGTTTAAGGTTGAAATGAGTTATTTTAAATAAAGTCATATTTTGTGTCTCTATTTATATGAATAATTTAAAAAAAATTTATTTATATTTTATTGAATAAAATTCATTTTTGAATTCCTTTTATGAAAATTATCTTCGGATAAATTTTTGATTTTTTACAAAAAATTAAAAAAAATTAGACGAATAGCTAAAAATACTTATTTTTAAAATACTGACAACATTATATGAATTATATGTTTTGAAAAATAAAATATATAAAAAATAAATTTCTATAAAAAGATATAAATAATTTAAAAATCTAATTTTGAATATATATAACCTAGGAAATCCATTTCTAATAATCAAGTAATATTTTATGAAAACTATTTCTCATCTGTTTCCATAAATAAATTTATGCATTGGAGAATTCAATTTTTTAATTATTTTAATATCTAATATATCTTATTTAGAAAATAATAATAATAATAATAATATAACTATAGTAAATAAATTCGATAATTTTATTTTATACATAAACACTATAATTTGAATAGACATTTTAAAAAAAATGTGTTTTAACGGTTTTTATGCGGTAACATCAAAAATAATTCCCAACTTTTAGAAAGATAATTTTGATAAAATGGATATTATAAATGGATATCATAATTTTCATATTATTTAATAAGGTATATTTTATTTTGGGAAATAAAAAATTGATTACCACAATTAATACTAATTACATTGTAAATGGTGAAAAGGTTACTTTTAATTATTTTAATAACGAACTGTATTTTTTATTTAATACATTATATTAATATAATATAAATGATGACACTAAAAATATATTTTAATTCTTATATTACTATATTAACTATAATTTAATGATAATTCAATAGTAAATAAGATTAAATAATCATAATGATGAAAACAACCTTTGTCTACAAAAATAGTATATATATATATATATATATATAATTTTTTTAATTTTAAAGTTAATTATCACCCATTTAGAAATTTATCTTCATCAAATTGATATTGTGTTTTGGTTCATCACATAAAAATGAGGCGATAATTTTAACATTTTATATTTAATAATATATAAAATTAATCTGTCAAAAAGTAGTTACCATAGTTAATGTTAATTTGGGAAGAATGTTAAATATAATAATAAAAAACTAATATCACTATTAAATTACCTAAAAAAGAATTTATGATAGGTTTTTAGAAAATATTTTTCAACAAATAGTATTTTTTCACTTTTAATCCAATGATCTATGAATAGTTTCATGACATTATTGAACAATTATGAGTGTTTCCAAAAGATTCATTTTTCTTTAATTTTAAAAATATACAACTTCCACAATATAAAAGTTACACTTAAACAACAAATTAATTCTGAAAATCAGTAATTTTTTACTACAAATTAATAAAATATCAATTCATAAAGATCCTCATTAGACTATTTTATCTTTATACCTTCAATTCCAAGAGTATTTAAATGAAAGGACATGTGTCCACCAGAAGTATGACCTCTTTCTTATGTTTTTTTCTTAATATTACACTTATAAATTTCATATAACAAAAAAAAATATTTTGATGTTGATATCATTATTGTATTTATATGTTTCCATATTAATTATACTACCCTTATTTATACATTTAAATCAACTTATAAAAACAATGGAACACTAATCACATGTGTGTGGGGACTACCACCACCACAAAGAAACGTTTTTTACCTTTAATATATATTTTAATTATTTACCAAAATATCATTAAATGATTTTTCAACATAAAAAAATGAATAAATGAAATATCTTTATTCTTAAATTATAATGTCATTATGATGAAAGTAACACCTCTTTAACAGCACTGACCCAATGGGTTAAATGGTGTTTAAGTTTGATTCACCATAAACACCTACATTAACGATGCAATAAAAACAAACTTTAATGAATACAAGAACAGAAATACTAGTAATATTATAATATAATAATAAAATTAATATTTTTATATGGTTCTGGTAATATTATAGTTTTTATCTAACTTATTATTAAAGTATCATCTTTAATAGCTAAAATAACTGGAATAGGTTAACATCGATTCCATTCTAGCATAATTTAACTAATATAATTAAGGAATTATATAAGATATATTTAAATAAATATAATATATATATATCACATTCACATAAATGATATATTAATAATTAAATTTTATCAACGAATGGGTAATAATAACAACATTATAAAACAAACTGAAATGTTGAATGTAATTAACATACAATGGTTGAAATAAGCCATAACTAACCAATTTACACATAATAAATAATTATAAATGAGATATATAAATGATGAAATATATTAATAAGGTTATTAAATATATTTTTATGGTGCCTAATTTTTTAATAGTTTTCTAGAATGTCATCAACTAAGAAAGAAAACATGTTATGAGTTTTCCATATCATATTCCCCTCTTTGAGACATATTATATACTATACAACTAATTTATTTTATGCGGTGTATTTAATATTAATTTTAGTTATACTATCATGAATGATGTTTTAATAACGTTATTTTGATATCAATTATAAAACCTATATTTCATGGACTTTGGATAAAATTGTAATCAAGTTTTAAGGGGTTCTTTGTCTCAAATTTCAACCCCTTGAGACATTTTATGTTATAAAGAATGTTTTTTGAATTGTTTAAATTATTTTTTTATCATTTGTATCTTTTATTAAATGAAAATAAATTTTATTTTAAATTTTATACATCACTTGGGGTTTGGATTCAATAGTTAAAAAGATTATAAGGTGATTTTGTGACTCAAATTTTTTCATTGTTTAATAACTACTCCTCTTTGTTTAAGGACATTCAAGCACTATCATAAATTAACTATGATGATATAATGATATATTGAAAAATTATTTTAATTTAATTTTACTTATTTTTATTTTTATCATTTTCCTTAATGAAATTCCTTCTCTAATAGAATTTTAACATTAGAAAGAAGAGCACTCACTCGTTCTAACTGATCATTTCTTCCATGTCTATATTTTATTTCTTGATGATATTTTACGCCTTTTTCAAGGACGATAATTTGAATTTGTTTATTATTGTAATAAATATCATTTCCCACCATAAAATGGAAAACATGATACTCTTTTGAAAATATGGGTTTTCCAAAAATGGTTTTTCAAAAACTTTTCTATTATATATATCTTTTGATAATCATTATTTTTTTAAAAGGTGAGATTTATTGAAATTTATTGTAAAATTTGAAATGTTTTCAAATGCTTTAAATTTACCATTTTTGAAATTTTTTTGAAATGTACATTATAACTTAATAATTTTATGAATGTATTGAAAATGATCTCTTTTAACATTTTGTATAGGAAGAAATATTTCCTCTACATTCATTATATTATTTTATTCCTTATCTATATGTTTCCTTGACATATATATGATTATTATTTTCCTCTAAAATAAAAATATACAACTTTTAAAATTACATTAAAATATCAAGGATATTTCTTATTTCTATTAGTATTTTTCTAAAACACATTAAAACCATTTTTCATCTAATCCATTCCCCATTTACAGTTTTATTATTGATTGGGGATTTCTATTCAAATAAAATCATCCAACAACATTCTATGGATAAATTAATTAATTCCATTCTCTTTTGGAGGATTTATCCATCATTTTTTTGTCTTCCCTAATAATCTACTATATATGATCTAGAATTTTCACCTATTTCCTTTCCTTTGTAAATGTGCTATTTTTGATTCATATGACTAAATAATGTTCACCAAGGTATCATAAATTGATTCATTTAGCTAAATTATTCACTTAACCATATACTCTTTATCTATATTGTGAAAATATGATAAGATTTAATATATTGATAAAATATTATTGTCATATGAAGTTACATGATATCATTGAATACCCATTTTTTAGTGGTTTATCATCTTATAATTATTAATGGAATTTTTAATTGTTTAATTTTGTAAATCTATATGAAAACCATTTACATTACATATGTAAATTATTATGGGTATAATGAACACAAATAATTTTCTATGGTTTCTTTATTCTTTATATGTGAATTATAAATAGTTGAAATATTATTTGAAAACCACTTTATTTCTATGGGTCCTTTATGATTTGATAGGTGACTAATTTAACATAGAACTCATACATATGTATGATGAATGGGGGATTCCAATATCTACAAAAAATAAATTGTTTTGAAATTTACTTCTCATGAGTTAGGTATTCTCTTGTACCTTTTTAGTTTCTCATATTCATCGGAAATGATGGTGTCCCTTATGAAACCCATATTCCTTATACTATTGTAAAATCTATATTTGAATGATTTTTCACTATATTATACATATTATATTGATCATTCTATGTGACCATGGATCAGGTTTATTAACTCAAATTTCTATACTCCTTTTATTCTTGTAATAAATTATTCCATTTTATACATCTTGATTTGATATCTGTGAATTTTTTGGGTTTGAATATTCTTATTTATCTTGATTATAAATATATACTAATCTTATGATAAAATATCATATTGGATTTTTGTTACTTATGTTTATCCTTATTGCACATATGATATCATCCCTTTCATATGAATCAATTTACTAGGTAATAAAGATAAAAAAATTATGTAATATATATAATAGTTTCTTATATAGATTATTTTTTGGAGATCTTGAAGTCCCATTATTGATCAAACTGTTTCTCCCATAGTGGAAATTTGTCCATTAGTTAAAAGGACATGATTTTTTTATTTAAAGTTTTTTTTTCATAATTTATTAAATTTATAAACCTAAAAATTCATGAGAATTATTTGAAATTAAATATTTTCATTAATTCATTTGTTACTAAATGGTTAGTTATGGGTTGTAATATACTTCATATTCACTATACCATAATACTCTAGTTTTTAAGTGATTGATGTGGATGTGATGTGGTATATATATTTACCCGAATCTAACATTATACGTTGGACCTTGCAAGCATTTGGGATAGTAGTTAGGCTACATTATTTTTATTAGGTTGGATGGTATAAGGCATAACATGTTTTATATTAAGTTGTGAGATAAAAAAACTAGTTGGAATGTTTTTTTGGGGTACCTATGATTATATTATTATAATAATATCATATTATATTTTAATGAGATATAAGTTGAGGGATCCTTGGGGAGGATAGTAGTAGGTAATAGAATTAATAGATGTGTGCTATCTCTCCTCTTTCTTCAACAGAGAATTAATATTCTTTTCTCAAAATTTCAAGGGAGGTCTTGAGGAGGATCCTACCCAGTAAAATTTTATAACCACCCTATAGAAATAAGAAACACTATAAATTGTTTTTGAGTTATTTATTGATTGAAAAAACAAAAATCACATTGGTTGGAGAGTTACCATTCGATTTGTTTCTTAGGATTTGTTTTGGATATCATTTTGGAGTTTTATTTTGTAGGATATGATACACATAATTTTATTATAGTGTATGAGAACTTTTTAAATTATATTGTATTTGGAAAATTATGTTTATATCCTTATATCTTTCATTAAAATATATTATAAGGATAATACCTCTAATATTGTTTTGATAATATAAAAACTTATTTATAACATGAGGCCTATTGGAGGTGGAATTTAGGTGTCACTATTTTCCCTCATTACCGACCTAGTAGGGGTAACTTTAGTGGGGGTTGTGATAGAGTGATATAAATGTTGGTTTATGAGGGATATGGGGATATTATTGTTGGTAAATATTAGGATTTCATGTATTGTTTGGAAAACAATATCAACTGATCTTGGTGAGTGATATAAACTAGGGATACCTAATTGGATATGGGATTTTAGTGCCCCCTATAGTTTGATATAAGAAATACATGTCTTATAAATGATGAAGTGTGGTGTTTCTTATTTTAAGGTAATATCCTAGGAAATTTACATGCATGATATTTATTTTCACTTGTTTTTAAGGTGTGTACATGGAAGTTAAATAATCTAAGTTAAATGAATTTTAATGAATTACATACTTTTGATATTATTTATTAATTTTATATTTGTAATTTTTGTCTTATATTTAAGTATATAAACTATGAGAAAAAATTATATTATTATGATGAAATATTTCATTAAATGTAATAAAGCCTTGTAGCTAATTATGATCTAACTAAAGTGGACAATTTCATGATGCAATGGAATTATTCCACTAATTTTATTCTTTTTGAAGTTCTATTGGGGTTTATTTTTATAATTTAACAGTTGATGTGTCTTTTAATGGGATGTGATTTTTAATTTTTTTTCCAACATTATTTAAATTCAATTTATCATTTATTCACAATTATAGAGATTCTTCCTTTTAATAATTTTTAATGACTTTAAAATTTCTTCTGTAACTGATTGAAGTTGTTTTTTAGCTTCTTGTTTAAAATGAAATTTAAGATCACATGTTAAAAAAATATGAAGGAGGGTATAAATATTATGTGTCAATAATGTTTTTTATGAAAAAATTTTCTATAACATAATTTCAAAGAATAGATTACATTATCTAAAACAATGTATTTCTTTTATGCATTCTCAAGCATATAAAAATAATTAATAATATAATGGTGCAATAATTATTGTTTTAGGTTTTATTAAAAACAAAAAAATATTTTTTATTATGTTTAATATTATTAATTTAGTCCATATAATTATGTTGTAATTTATTTTTAATTTAATTAATTAGCTTTAGTTAAAGATATGATTTCTTAAAACACATTAAATGATACACTATTTAGTTTAACTTATGTGATATTCCTTTAGTTTTTTTTATTTAAGCCTAAAATAATTAATTAATGAATATGGGATCAATATTTGAAAATTTTAAATTAATATAAGTAACATGTTAATATCATTTCATGAAAAATGATAAATATATTATCTTTGTAAGAAATATTTTTTTCATAAATGATTCATCATTCAAGAATACTCATCAAGATTTATTAATTATTATGATTACTATTTTTGGATGAAATATTTTAGCCATGATGTTATAGATTATAATATGTGTAATGTATTAGATCCCTTTTCATGTTGTATAAGTAATTTGAGGATTTATTAAAAATATGTTTTCTTAAAAACATTTCATGTTTCCTTTGAATAATGTTGTCCGAATTAATTAACTAAACTAAAAATCTTTCATTTATAAATGGGGATAATATAAATCGATGAAATATCAAAAGAACGCTATGTCTATAAAATGGAAGAGGGAGTTAGAGGATGAGTTAATTCTTCACATTAAGTAGTAGAATGTGCCAATTATTCAAAGAATAACGTTGTGTAAAAAGTTTGAGGAACTAATGAAATAAGTATGGTTTTTCTTTGATATGACAAGTAACCCTAACACCTTTGGGTTTTCCCTAACTGTGGGTATGATCCTTAAGATATCCCATATATGGTGGAATGAATATCATGGCCTGACATGCGGTGTCTCTAGTGATGAATTCTTTCTTATTTAAGGAGGATTTCATCAACCAAAAAATATCTCACACTAATAATGTTTGGGGAGACACATCTTGAAATGGATCATAAATCCATTGAAGGGAGGGGTCTATGAGGATTCTCAATGATTATATGAAACCCTAAGATTTTGTTTATTTTTGTTCTTATAATTTTTCATTATGTGCGATGAACTGATTTAGTTATGGTGTGATGGGGCAAAGATGGTCCCATTACACTTTAATTCAACAATTTTTTCTGGGTTTTATTAAATTGGGTTATGTCCATAAGAGTAAACTGGTTTTCCCGTTATTTATTGTAATTGGATATTCTTTTAATAACCTCAATTTATTTTTATATTGATTTGTTTCAAGATATTTATGATTGATGAATGAATTTTAGTTTTTCAATTATTTTCATGTTCAATATTATGATTCTATGAATTGATATCCTATTTTGGTTATAGAGATATCACTTTTTAGAGGATTTGGATGTCACATAATATCACCGACTTGTATTTCATGGTTGTTGAACTTTTTCAGGTTATAGAAAGATCTCTATGGAGGGTCCCATAGGTTTTTTGTTCCAACCTTCTATCTACTTTCATATTTTGTTTTGTTTTTTCTAAAGTGTGAAATATTTTTATAGGTGTGTAATGTAACTTCGTATACCCTACTAGAATATTCATTTGTGTGTTAAATAAGTATAAGAAGTGTTATTTGTTATTTGAAATGTGTTTGGAATGTTATTGAATAGTTCTATATTTATTAAGGGTCTCCACAATATAGAAATGGGTCCAAGGATTTCAGGGTTGGAACAATAGTTATGGGTGCACCATATGGAGTGAAACAAGAAATATGGTCATATCGCCGGCCAATACTAAGTGTTTCATTCATTTGAAATAGGAAATTTAAAATAGGAAGTGGTAATTCAAAAGTAATTGGTTATATTGGTGTGTGAGGGTTTGGTGTGGCTACATATGAGAGCGAGGTATAAAAAAGATATCATGAGGTATTACACTATGTTTTTTGTCTAAGTGGGTAAAAATCAAAATAAATTTATCCCAATTCTATGGTGGAGGTATTTGTGTTGGTTAAGTGCGCTTATTAAAACCAAACGAGTATAATTTAGAGTCACGTGAGGCCCATTAGCTATTTCTCCTTACTCATGTGAAGGTAAATATTGCATCCTCTACCTAGAAAGGGTAGTCTTTGAGTCTTTCCTAAAGGTAAACTGTTTTTTCAACTCTCATGTAGGAAATATATTCATTCACATAATGATATTTTTTATTTTTATCCGATCTGCATGATGGTCCTCCATATCTTTAATAAGGGTGATTTTGACCAGGCATATGGGTATTGACACTTTTTCATTGGAAACAAAATGTTATAACATATTTTTCTAGTTTCTTGGGGGTTCATTCCCAATCCATCATATATGTAGATTTATTCTTTCATGTGTTTATCCCAAAATAATTAATGTAATGGAAATTATAATCTACCATTAATAAAAGTTATCTTCTCACAAAAGGGTTACTTTTAATCTTGTTTTTAGTTTCATATTCCTACCTCTAATATAAACGTTTTTAATTATAAAATTTCATGAAATAAAGAATTAAGAATAATGGTTTTAAAAATATTTCAAACATTTAAATTAAATAATTTGGATCTTAATATATGAGTGATTAATTTCAATAATGTGAGGAAAATTAAGATCAATCTGAATTTTATTTGAAACAATATGGACTGGTGGGTAGAGTATTATAAATATTTCCCAAAGACATAATAAAGTCTATTACTTATTTTAAAAATTGATTCATTTACCTCATTTTAATAATATTGATCTTAAATTCATGATTGGATGATCAAAAAATTTCCAATCAGTATCTACTAGTCTTTTAAGATCAATTCAATCCCATTCCTCATGTTTTAAGATAATTATTCCTTCTCAAACTTCTCAGTTTTACTGTATAAAATTATTATGATTCAAGAAAAAATGGATTCAATAACTAATAATGTATTTTCGATTAAATATTAATTTTATCATTCTTATTTTAATTTGTAAATTAACATAAACCAACTTATGGAAGATATAGTAAATCAGAGTTAAAACTATGAAAAATTATTTACTGTTCATATGATCATTTTATGTTTTTTCACTACATTCTTGTGTTTTCACTATTGTTATTCTTATAAAAAAATTATAAATATTAAAAATTGATAAATATGGGTGTATATGATATTGAAAATTTGTAGGGTAAAAGTGATATATGAAACATGATATTGTTTTGATGGGTATGAATTCGTAATTTGAAGTGAATTTTAGCTTGTTTGGTCCTTGATATGAGTTAATATTTATGGTTGTGATCATATTTCCACTGAATTCATTCTCATTATTATTTTATAATGTTTTAAATAATTCATATGAAATATTTGTTTTTTGAATTCTCCAATTATTTTAAATAATTAAATGATAATAAATTTTGGTAATTAAATGTTATATTTTATTAATTGTGACTTGAAATATGTTTATGTTATCCCATGTAATATAGATGCCTCATAATATTATTATTTCTTATTTCTATGTCGTTATGACTTTTAAAATTGATGTGAAGGTGTTATAAATTCCTTATAATGTGGAATGAGTTTATAATAAATAAACTATAAGCTGTTAATTAAAATATTGTTAGGTTATATGGATAAGAATTGAAAATGGTGGAATTGAAATTATTTTGAAATAATTTAATTAATGTTCTAAATGTTGATGAATGTTGTGTACCGTAATAATGTTACAATTGGGGGATTTTTAGAGCGGGTAGTCAATAAGTTTCAGATACAAATGGATTATTTAATGATTATTGTTTGTTATTGTGATTATCTAGAAAATATTTGAACCAATTAATATAATCATGTGTTTTTTGGTCTCTCTCTGTGAATTTTATTTTGAGTCTCATTTTGTGGGGTAATATTTTGGTTGGATTTTATAGTAATTCTATTAAGGTTTTGATAGAAGATAGTTATGACAACGTATTTTTGTAAAACATTTAGTTTGGAACAGTTTGAATGTACCTGGGTCTGTATATATATATATATATATATTATTTTCCTTGGGATTTCTATAAACCCCTCTAGATGTGAATATTTTATATCAATGCTATGTGTTTTTTCCAAGGTGTTATCCCAAAAAGTTAGTTTACAGATGTGGAATATATGACCACCCTCTCATCTGACTCTCCCATTAGTAATAGATGGATTGTGATGGCCTAAGGATTGTATGATCCTAAAAGGTGAGGGACTGGTATGTGATGTGACTGATGGGGTGGTGATAATGTCATGATTGTGATGTAGTGGGGGGTTTCAAGGCATTAGAATGGAATGAGGTTGATTTCATTCCTGATTCATATACCCCACTACTCTTTTTCTTATGTGATTTATGTGGTTGGGATATGGTATTTAGTTTTCACTTATTCTGACATGATATTTTGTACCTAGTGATCATTGGGGTATGTAGGGTTATGAATCATTCCATGTTACGTAAGAAGGAATGGAAGAGAACAACATTTCACATTGGATTTTGAGAGTGTAAAACTAGTAGAGAATTGGTTGTAGGGTGATTATGATTATAGTCTTGTCTAATTATCATATTATACTTGGATGTGATATATGGAGAGTTGGAATTGGTGAGTATTGGATGGGTAGTTTTCCTAAATGTTCATGCTAGTAATTTGCTTTATATAATGGAGAATTAATATTCTTTTCACACATTTGAGAAAACGATCAGAAGGAAGATCCTACTAAATATAAAAATTAGGTTTAATATACATAAATCTATTATATTTTCATATTTTTAGGAGAACATTGGTGGCCAAGGTGGATGATACTACCATTATGTGGAGTTATTTCATTGGAGTTGTTGATTTGGAGTGCTTTGGAATTTTATTTAGATTTTTTATTATTCAGGAAATGTATTATTGTATTAAATTTTATAAAATATTGGTTTCTTTATATGATATGTTTTTGGATGGTGTTTATTCCCTTATAGCTTTTTCTTAATTTATATCATGAGGTTTATTCCTCTATTTGTCTATTTAATGGACTTAATGTCTATCACAAACCTGTGGCCTTTTGGAGGTGGGATTCGAGGTCACTCTTCCTCTTTAATATCATCCTTGGAGGGGTTCCCATATAGGGGTCATGAAATACTTCCATCAAATATTATGGTTTTTATATATGAGATATATTGGATTTAAGCACATTTATGGTTTCATGGGTGGGTAGTGAAGAAAAATTATTTGATAATGATATAGGAAATAGGTTATAGAGACTAGTTTGGACATGGTATTTTAGGGAAACCTGTAGTGCAATAAAAGGACTCTGAGTTTATTGAATATTCAAATGATATGAAACTACCAGAAGGGTAGAGATCTCAGAAAAATACACACAACATGTCTGTATGTAGTTTTGTTTGAATAGGTGACCATGAGATTTAAATGATACTAGTTATATTAATTTTAATAAATTAAATTCTATCAATCATAAGGATTTTTTTAGTAATGTATATTTTGGATTCAAGAATATGAATAGTGGGGGTACTAATACTATTATTATGCATTACTTCTTATGAATTTAAAATTCCAATGGGTGATCCACAACCACCCAAATAAAATAATTGCAAGATATGATTGATATATTAAAATGATTGTTTTCTTCCAAACGATATTTTATTATTTATATTGATAACATACTCATTAAAAGGAGTTAGTATGTGAATTAATGTTAACTATATTTTTCATGATATGATTTAAATCCAAAATTTGTGTAGTTTTACAATAATACTTTTTTCCAATATATGTTGTGATGATTTTAAAAAAATATTTCATAACATTATAATGTGTTTTAGTTTGCATTTATTTTTAAAATAAATTTAATGATATTTTATCAAGATAATTATGAGGGATGATTTAAATTTGATGTATCTAAAATTTTTTGGTTGCTGAAATAGTGTCAATTACCTTGTCTGATGGAAGAAATTAAATGATCTAAAATTGAGGATTGTCTTTAGGTCATCCAAATAATTTTTATTTCAATTTAAATTATTAAGGATCATAAATAATTATGATATTTTTTATTTTTTATTAAAATTTTATTATTGATTATGTTTAAAGTGTGTAGTTTTTTCCTTATAAATATAAATTATTTATTTTGTTTTTAATAAATAATTTAATGATAGTTAAAAATATTCATTTTATCAACTCTTTAACTGAAATAATATTTAGTTTAGATTTACTAATTTAACATTATATTATTAATGAAAGGATAAATACATGATAAATAATCTACATTTGGATCATTTTAAAAAATATTATAATTAACACATGTGACATGTTAATTTGTTATCAAGATAAAAATTTAAAATAATATATATTTTATGAATAATATTTTAATTAAATCATCTTGATTCAATTTTTATAATGATGATTAATTATTAAATTATTTGAATGTTTTAAGAAGAAATATTTTTAGACAAATATTTTAGAATATAATATTTCTTATCATTAAGTATTAACTCACTTTTAATGATTATTTGGTTATTTGGGGATTTATTGAAAACATTTTTTTTAAATAAGTTTCTAATTTCATTTTAATAATGGTGTGTGCATTTATTATTTAATCTGTCACTATTCATTATATGATTACGGTGATGATATGTAAATGAAGCCTCAACAAGACATTTATTATAAAATTAAGGATGGGAGTTGTTGGAAATTTTTTTTTTCATCTTTAAGTAACAAAAGGTACGTATGTTCCATGATATAACATTATGTACCAAAGTTGGGGAATATTATGAAGGGGATGATTCCACCTTTTTGTTGAAAAGGTCTGCAGACCATATTTTGGTTTCATAAGAGGTGGGTATACTCTATGGGATTGAACATACATAGTAGAAGGACAATCACAGTTCAATAGAGGTATTCTCTATGGATGAAATTCTTGTCTTCATAAAGGATGAGTTTATCCACCAGGAGAGGGATCATTCTGAGACAGATGGGGGAGGCTCATAAATTTGTGGCTCTTGTAAAAAGTTGAGGAAGGGGACCAGGTGGGCCCTCTACTATGGGGTGAAACCCTGGTCATGGGATCTACCTAGTTCTAGGAAATTACTCTTATGGAGAGTTTATCTGATTTTTATGTGATACGATTATTCACATATGGTCATAGTTGCCTATAATAAACAAGGATTATTATTTTAAAGGAGTAGTTTAATATTTTCAAGAGTGATTAGACTTTCCCCTAGGAATTTATTACTGGATACTTATTTTCCTTAAATGATCTTGACGTTTTTCAACTAAAATGTTTTTCTATGTTTTTACAATTGAAGGATGAATTTATTTTGTTTCATGTGTCATTATGATAAAGGATTTAATTCCATAGATCATGTTCATATTTGGGAAATTGTGTTCCCAATGTTTGACTGGTATCTCGAATGACTATTTTGGGGATGATGACGTTACAGATTATTAGTGTCCTAGCCTTCTTTGGTGGTGAACATGTTCATTTATAGAGAGGACTCTTAGATGTGCTATATGGAGGGGTTATTCAGACCATCTATCATATATAAATTTTTGGATACATGTTTATTCTTAAAGTAGAGAATAGTTTGATAGATATTTTTTGTAATGCATATTATTGTACTAGCATGTATAATTGTGCTTTCCAGAGACCTGAATGTTAGATGAGGGAATTTGGATGTGAAATGGAAATTATTGAAGAGTTATGGATATCATAAATATCATCATAGCACAATAGTGGGCATGATAATTGATTTTGTCTATGTTTGGGATTTTTTGTTGGTTGAGTGGTCCTTTTGAGGCCATGAGGAGTGAAATGTCTCGGGCGATAATTCAATTAAAAACCACCAAATATTTCAACTTGGTTTTTAACCCATGTGAAATGGGTTAATGGAACCGAGAATTTGGAAATTCCCAATACATTATGTTGGATGGAATGAAATGGGTAGTGTGTATTAACATGCATGCGAGGGATAACAAAAATTAGGGGTCTCAATTTTTTGTTCTTCAGTGTAGAGGATCAAATCAATGAGGTATTTCCCCCTACTTCATGGTAGAGACTGTGGTGATAGTCGTGTGTGTCTTGTAAAACTATCTAAGGGTAATATGGAGTATTATAAATGTCATATTTTGTTTCTCAATTCATGTGCAATGGTGAGTCCCTTCACCTCTATCATTTTAGGGTAGTTTTTTAGTCTTTCATGATGCTATAGTTAGGTTAATTTAACTTGGGTGTGGTTAATCTATTTATTTAGGTAAGGTAATTTTTTAATTTTTTTCTTTACATGAAGGTCCTTTAAATCATTTTTAAAGTTTATTTCTACCAAGTAAAATGTAAGATCACTTTTTTATTTCGTCGAAAAAGGGTTAAAACAATTTTTCCAATTATTCATATGGGTAGTCTGTATCTTTGTTTTAGGTAGATTTAGGATTTTATAGAGGCACTAAAAACTGATATGTATAAGTTTATTTCATGTATAGTCATACTAATAATTTTTTTTTTCACATAAGGGTATCACTTTAAATCCATTATTTTCTTGTTTTCTTCAAATCTAAATTTGCTTATATTTTTAAATGAAAATAAATTGAAATAATGGTTTAAAATAATATGGTTTTAAATATTCAATGAAGGATTTGAAATAAATATATTACATAATAAATCATAAGAGATAATATTGGGTATTGTGTGGCTAATTAACATAAAATTTAAATTGATCTAAAAGAAAATGAAAATAAGGTTTTAGGATTATGAAAAAATTACATAGAGATATTTTAGTTCTTTATTTTTCAAAAAACTAGATTCCTTTCCCTCCTTAAAATATTCTTTAACTTCTATTGATGTATATGTGTTGAAAACGTCACCATTAATGATATTTTTTCCTTTTATTACCAGTGATATCTTATTCCATATATTCTAGGAAAATTATTCTTCTATGAATTTTCTGTTAATTACTGAATTGTGATGATCCCTACACTGGTACGTAATTCATGACCTATATTGTCATTTTTTGATCATGTTTTTATTTTCACCATTTAATTAACATGTTCTTACTTAAGGAAGACAATTTGAACTGGAATGATGAATAATGTAATTTTAAGTGTTGTGAATGTGATTTATTTTTATATCTATATTATATTACTATATTATCAATGGTGTAATTCTTATAAGATAAATTTCATAATAAAATAATATAAATATTTTCATAAAATAGATAGATAATTTATTAAAATAAACTATTGTATGAAATATGATATTTCTTATTTCATTAACCCATCTTAATTTCAAGAAAAACATTGTGTATTGGGTCATTAAGGTGAAACCCTCTTTGTAATTGTGTATTGATTTACATTAAATACATATATTTTATTAGATTTAAATGTTTTTAACTATTTGTATTAAATATTTTAGTGATTTAATTGAAGACTCACTTTTCATAAGTAAATAATAATTTAAACTAGTAATTAAAGGAGCTAATTGAATAATCTAAGCTTGAATGATATTGATTTGTTTAATGTAAAATATAAACCGAGATATATGTTTATTTCTTATATTTATGTAGTTTTGGTTGTGTTTCAAGGTGTTAAAGTGTTATAAATTCAGGGTAATGAATAATATGGTTGTAATACAAAATTATTGGACTATTATATAATTTTTAAGGTGATATGTGAACGAAATGAATAACGATAGTTAGAAATGAATTAGAAAAAAATGATGTTAAGTACTAATTAGTAATGATCAGGGTGGGAATTAATGTAATCAATTGTGGTATATTTTTAGAGTAGCTTTTATTAAATATTATATTTTAATATATTAATTAATAAATGGTGGTTATTAATGTGATAATTTGTAAAACGAACAAATCTATGAATGAAAGAAAGAGAACATTGGACTATTTAGGGTTGTTTATTTGTGATTTTAATTTAGTGGTGGTAGTATGTGGTTATATTATTATGGTGTTGATGATAAATTGATATTAATATGTATTTATGTGAAAACACTTTGTTTTAATTGGGTGGGAGTATGTTTATATATATATATATATTATTTTCATTATTCATTATAATATTACCACACTAGATTCTACTGTTTTTCATCAATTGAATTTTTTTTAGTTTAACGTATTTCCCTAATATGTTGATTAGTGAGATATAGTCACCGATTACCCTTTTTCCCTATGCTAGATTTTGTAGTGGAAATGTTTTTATGTATCAAGTTTGGTATGATAATGCAATGTGTGGTAGTAGTATGCAGTTTATCTAATGAAGGGTTGATGATGGTTTGATATTTATATGTTGGGGGTTATGAAAGATAGTTTTTGAGAAGAAAGTGGATTTTATTTATGCTCTTTATACCAATTTTTTTGAGGAGGTGGTTTTATTTGTGATGTGGTAGGATGGTTTCTTATATTTCAACTAGAGATGTTTGACCTTGTGAGAGTTGGGGTAGATAGGGTTGTGCCCGACCCACATTAGGCAAGAAGGGAGTGGAGTAAAAGATGTCTGAAATTGGGGTATGATAGTTGAAAACTAGTGTGTAAGGTGTTGTGGGGTTCTGATGATTCTTATGATATTATTTAATTATATATAGATGTGATACTTGGTTAGTGAGACTTGTTGTTGTAGGGAATGAGTAGTAGACCTAATCGATGTATGCAAGTTCTTCTCATTTCATACTAGACCATTAAAAGGATTTTATCACATTTTCATGAGAGGTAATGGGGATGATACTATTGAGTATACATTTCATAATCACCCAAAGTAAATGTAAACTATTTTTTAGGTCTTGAAGAAGGATTTAGTGACTAAAAAAGACAATACATGTAATATCATAGGTTTTTATGATATATCTCTTTTAACATAATTTTCTTTTGATAGATTGATTTGTAATCAAAGATATGTTTGAATGGTCCAATTCAGTCTATTGAAATATTATTATGTAAGATTTATATTATTTTTTAAATCACTATATTTTATTTTATCCAAGGTTTATTTTTTTAGTAATGTTCTGAAAATGTTAATTTCTAGATGAATAGTTAAAATACCCTTTTTTGAAGAAAATTTCATATTATTTTATATTAATAAATGGTTCTATTTTTATTTTTTTTAGATTTATAATTTAAATATTGTATTTTATTAAAAATAATTTACTTTAAAAGTTTTTAATCAATGTTATACTTGCTCATTGTATAAAAATACATTCGCACTTCAAGTGAGAATTTTCAGAAAACTCTTTTGCATCACGATTTGAGTTATTTTTTTAAACAAATTTATTCAAAATATAAAGACTTCATTTATTAAAATATATTGCATATTTTGAATGAGGATATTAAAATTTGGAAAATATATCTCTTTTATTTATGTTATTATGAATAATAATCCAAATAAAATTTACCAGCTCGATATACAGTAAATCCGGTAAATATGGTTCAAAATTAATTTGATAAGGAATCAAAAATATATTAAAAACATACTTTTATTTAATTTTATAAGAATATATCGTCCTTAATTATCCCAAATTATGAAACATGACATTATCTATGAATTTTTATTTTATTTTGACTTTTATAAAATTTATGTAATTGATAAACAAAAAAATATAATTCGGTTTCTTTTAAAATATAAAATAAATTGTGATGGGGATTTAAAACATCCTATGTTTAGTTATAATAAATAATTTTAAATACTAATTAATTTTTATCATGATATTTAATTTTTATTTTTTATAAAAGAAATTATTACAATAAATTATTTCACAATAATGACACAGTATTTATTCAATTAATAGAAGAATAAAATAAATGATGTTATAAATAATAAAATTAATATAAATTTAGTGATTTATTGTGAAAATAATTTTCAGTTAAATATAACATATTATTACTGATATAATGGTTTAAATTAGAATCCATTTTCTTCCATGTTGTTCTGGAAGTCAAATTAAATAAATTGTTTTAAAAATGACTTTAATGATAATTTCTAATAAATAATATAATATTAAATTATTTTAAATTAGTAAAATACATATTTCATTCCATGATAATGTTATATGGTTTAAATCATTTTATAGAGTCCATTTATTGATCATTTATAATTTTATAGTTGGATTCATGACACTTATTTCATAGAAAACATCAATATTGTTCAAATTCACAAAATATTTAACTCATGATTAAAACTAAAATATAAGGTTGAAAACATAATTAAATGTTTTAAATAAAATATTATGAGATTATTTTGACACATTATCATCTTTCATAATAATTCTAACAATTTCAGCCATTTCTATATGAAATAAAATATATTAATTAAAACTTTATGAAATACAATGAATGCCCCTCCCCTCACTTATAAATTGAAACCCCTTATCTCATTTATTTAAACAAAAAAGAGAAAGATAAATAAACCAGAACCTATTAATTTTTCTTTTAAACTTCATTTTTCATGTTATAGAGGTTATTATATTCCCACAGGACTTAATCTAAGTCACTTAATAACTTATTTAAAGGATGTATACTAATGAAGAGGTAATTAAATTTACCGACTATTTCAGGTTTATTTCGTCTAATACATCCACTAATTATGTTTTAACCATCATAAAATAATAAATATAGAATAATAAATATATCAAAATTATATTTTTTTCTTTATTGAATAACCATATTACTTCTCCGTTCCAACCTTCTTAAATAGAAAACCTCACATGTGCGTAAGTAAAAATTATCATCTCAACGTAACAGTGTAATTAATTTATTGTCACCATATTAATTAGATGGTTACAAATAATGAAGTGATTATTATATATGAAATTAATTAATTAATTATTTTTATAAAATTATAATGTCATATTTACCTTCTTACCTTCCAATTCGTTGAAAAAATATAATAGTGCTAATGCATCGGTGTGGACTTCCACCTCCATAATGTGACGTGATTAATTTTTTATTTTCATTTTATATGGATGGTAATAAATTTATATTTCAAGTATATATAAGATATATATTATATAAATTGAACTTTTAATGGTGAATTATTATTCACCTTTTTCTTCATCCATCAAAATGTGAAAACAATGTTCAAGCATACATAGGGACTACCATCTCCATTAATGGTGTAATTTGTTTTTCATTATCTATTTAATAGGGATTAATATAAATATAAATATATTTAATTTTTATGAAATATATATCAAGAAAATCATTCTAGATATTTTTGAATCATGAGTAAGATTCCAGGGCAAAAAATATCGAATCAAAATATATATGAAAAATGATGTTGTTAACACCAAAAATAATGATAATAATAAAAAATTCTTTATATTTCCATTTTTTTGATTATTTACTTTTTAGAAATGTAATAACATCTATGATTAATTCTTACTTGAAATATATGGACTTTCTAAGGGTTTTCATCTCAATTTTGACTCTATTTAGACATATATGTTGGTATGCACATATTATTTTATGTATATACTATCCCAATTATGAATTTAACATGAATATATATTTATTTGTGATGATTAAAGTATCAATTAAACTATAAACTTTCATGGGATAAAATTTTAATTGTTTATAATGTTTTATGGATATATATTAAAATATAATTCTTATTCTGTAATTTCTTATATTTTAATTCCAGAAATATTATAATTTATACTTCATAAGATCCAATTAGTTTTTTAACCTCTAGTTTTTTATGGATATACATTTATTTCTTCCTATATATCATATATTAATGTATTTAATAATGGATTTATAATTAAAAAATAGGTCATATTACAATTTTCGATTGGTTATATTTTTTTTCCACCTCTATATTTTGTCAAAATATTTTATAGAATTCCTTTTTTCTCAATGTAAACATCATGATATCCTAAATAAATTAAAAATATTTAAGGGAATATATCTATTGTTTTCCCAAAGGTTAATTTTTATCATTCTTTGAAAAATGATAAAATTAATGTTTTTAACGTATATATATTTAAAAAATGTTCCCACCGCTCTATAAGTTTAATGATATTTATCTTCTTTTACTAGTTTTCACTGAATTTATAAATATATCCATCTTATAATAAATTATTTGAAATTATCCTCTTTTATTTTATTTTATTCTTTTAAAGGATTTAGTTTACTACAAAATATACTTTCCTTCTAAATTAATATTCATCTCTCATCTCTTTATTTATTTCGTGTTAATTAAAGTTCTCTTAAAATGGTTACTTTCTTGTGATAATATTTCCTCAGAAATTAAAACAATCCTATATATAAATTTTCATCATATCAGGGATATGATTATTTCATGAACTGTATAAAATTTCAACATATAGTTCTTATATTTATTTTATATATGTGGGAAATAATTATATTCTATAGCCATTATCTAATACATACATTGTATGATGAGAAATATGATTTACAAATTACATATATCATTTAATATATGATAAAGTCATTCGATATTGAATGATGGATGGGGCTTGGAATTATAGAGCCACTCGATGCCTCCATAAGTCTCATGAGACAAATCAATTGGACAAAATAATTCTTTTTTGTTTATTCATACCAATAATTTAAAATATAATGGATGAAGGATTTAGCAACAAAGATATATTGATGATTGAAATAGTGACATATAATATTAATCATTTTCTTAATTTAGAACCGTGTAACTATTAACCATATTATCACTTCATCGATACTATAGATGATCATATTATTTTTATCATGTTTTCTATTATACGGAATGTTTTTTAGATAATTATATTTTTATATTGAGTATTCCTTATATATTCTTGATTATTTCTGTTGTGTGTAACCCTTTATGAGAATCTAAGATCATCCTTCAATTATATTCATTTCTTTAAGATAATAAGAAGGAATCATTGAATGATTTTAACAATGAACAATTATTACTTTCACTTTATATATATATTTTTTCAATGTTAAATGGGAAGATTCATTTTATTTTGTTTTTCTGGACTACTAAATCAATTTGTCCTCTATTATTATATCCATTATAACTCATAATAATGTGAAAAATTAGACACTTGATTTAGGTTACTGGATTTGGGGTTGTTTTAGTATATGATTGGGGTGGAATATTATCATTGGAGCTACAATTTAGGAGTTATTTGGATTTTATTTTATTGTTTTATTTTGTATGAAAAGACAACAATTGTTGTATTCTATTGTGTGGGATCTTGATTTTTTATGATATTGTATTTCTTATTTTTTCCCTATTTATATATATTAATTAACATATATTATAAAGATAAATCCAAAAAAAATTGTTCTCTCCATTCTAGTCACTAACAAGGGTCATATTGGAGGGGGGATTCAATGGTAACTGATTGTCTTTACAACAGTCTCATCAGGTGTACCGGTGGAAGAGGATTATGATTTGACTGCCTTCAATGGTGTAACTCCCAACTAGTATCAAAATCACAATTATTTACTTCTTCCTCGAATGAATGCATACATGAGACCAACTAAACTTCAGAATTGCCTCATTATTATCACACAAAATTATCTTGATTTATTTGGTGGTTCTCATACATTTTTATGTGTAAAATATATGCCCTTAAGACTTGTAGTGGTGTCCATAAAACTTCCTAGTGACCTAGTGTGATGGTGGGATGATGGAGGTATGAAGATCACATAAAGGTTCTTCTACATAAGAAGAGGGTAAAATGAGTACCGTTGTACAACACCACTTTATTATGTGATGAATATTTTCCTAGAAATATCATCCCATACATAACATATTGGTTTTTATTTATCATTAAAACACGACATTGTAACTTACTTACAACATAGTCTTTCCATGATTCCACCCATCCTCAAGATTCCCATCATGTTTTTTGAGCCGTACCCACACAACTCATCCCCATGCCACGTTTCCTCTATTCATATATATAAACTAGCCATGTGCCAACACGAACATGGCCAATGTATTCTAATTTCCTCTCATACCTATTGGACAATGATGTCGTTTCCATTGATCACGATCAAATACAATAATGTATATACAAAGATTTATATCTAGTTGATGGTTAGTCAGATGTTGGCCTATTTTTTTCTTTTATAATTTAAGATATTTTAATATTCTTCCATCACTCCAAGACTTTGAATTTATTATATTTTTGGGATATTCTTCTTCTTTTCACCAAAAAAATAATAAATTTGTGGTAAATCTAAATTATGAATCTTTTTATGCCATAATCATATTTAATAAAATTAATTAGAAGAAAAGGAAATTTAAAACAATATAGTGTCTTTGGAATTCATATAGTTATATATATATATATGTTGGACTCATGAAACTCTCCCACAGTTAATTTTATCCACATCCTTAAGAAAAACATTAAAAATCATACATACAATGGGGTAAATGGTCACCAAAGTAAAAATTTATATTAAAATGTTCAAATAATTATTTTATAATTTTAGATTTCAAAAGAATAATACTTATCCAAAATATAGTGCCATAATATTTCTTCATTTTAAATTTTACATTCGAAACAATTTTCACCTTTCAGTCACATTATTCTATTGCTTGTTAATATTCATATGAATTATGATTTACCTCAGTTTAATACATATAAATCACCACTCAAGAGCATATTTAATGGATTTATGTTAAATCTCATGAATTTAAATTCTATAAAAAGGTCTAAAAATTTTATACATAACCAAAAATAAATCAAGAATAAAAAATCATGTGGAATTTTAATTAACATCTAAATGCCTTTGAGGGTAATAGTGGGTGGATAATGACATGAAAATTAAAATTCAGAATCCTAAATGGATGGAATAATATATAAATCACCAATGCATGATATTAAATAAAATACTGAATGATAACTTCTCATCCTTTAACACATCTTAAAAAGATAAATATTCACACTTCTTTATCCACATTCTAGGTAAGGTACACATTAAAAAAATGCATTATTGTAAAAATAATTTTCTATTTACTACAAAATTTTCCTCCATATATTTTATTATTGAATATGTATAAGGGTATATTCCAGCACCCTTGTCTGTAAAACTAACTAGAACCTTAATCACCACCATCAATATCATAATTTAATTAATTCAACTCGTTTTTACAAGAATGTGGAGTCCATTACTCCATATTGGGAAATCTTATGTATCCCACATGCCGAATTTTTCTCTTCTATTTCAATTTAATTTTTATTATCATTGGAATTTATTATTTCCAAAAGTGTACAGGATTAAATAAATTATAATTAAAATTTTAAGGAACTATTTCTGCAATAACTAAAAAGAATCAAACCAAAGTCTTCATTTCCATAGAAAAACTTAATTATCTTGATGAAAATAATTTATTCCCGTTTTAATGATCAACAGAATTATCATAAAATTATTCCCAATGAAATAATGGTTACAAGGATATATTGGATTCTAACATGGATTCCAATTAATTTATTCTTTGGTATATATGGGTTTTGCAAAGGACTGAACAAATGGTTGGTATCAAGGTCACGTGAGATAAAATATAGTAAATATATTGCCTCAATCATTTAATAGAATATCAAAATCCTCATTTTATATATGAAAAACAAGAAATTTATGGTTGTGGAACACATTACAAGTTCTCTCATTAAATAGTGTAAGTGAAAGAATATGTCCAATATGGAATGGAACCTTCTTGGTAATGTGAATTAAAAAGTTTATAGTACTATCATGAAATGTAAAAAAATTAACAATTATTTTTTAAAATGAAATAATCTATGATTAAAAGTTAATAATTTAAATAATATCTGAAGTAACATTAATTTTTTTCAATATTTGGCTAAAACCTAACTTTTACAATTTTCAACTAATATATTTTCATTTATTATGATGATATATTATTATTTTAAAACATATAAAAATATATAATCTAATTAATGATTCTTACATGGATAAAAAATAAGGGGAAAATATAAATGGGAGTTGGGAATCAAAGGATTCCTCCATGACACAAAAACTAAACACTAGCATCCACCATTAAACCAAGATGAGAGTGGTGAATACAAATTTATCAAATTATGAACATCATTAAAAAATTGGAACCAAATAAGTTCTATAATGATATTATACCCGATTAATAAAAGTTTCTATTCATTAATTATTGGAATTAGTTGATTGATATTGATATTCTTATCATATTATTTCTTCATATTTCTTTCCAATTGGATCCTTTCGTTCTTATTCCCATCACACATCCATTATATTTTCACAAAAAAAATAGATTATGTAGTAAATGTGTAGAATCCCATCATCAAGAATTTATAATATATAATATTCAATATCAATCACAAGGAATAATCATAAATTAAAACTAAAATTTAAAATTAAATTTAGGGTAAAAAAATTAAAGAAAAAATTAAGGTTTTCTCTTGAATGTTATTTATATTATTTCGTAATGATGGACCCTTACCTCAGTTGTAATATAATTGGAGAATACAATAATTTTACCCAAACTAATTATTAAAAAGACTTTACATTATGTTTTTATAGTGTATAATCTGTAATTATTTTTCATTTTAAATTATTAACACCTCTATGTGTTGGACTCCAAGTGGTGGATAATTTTTTCTTATAAATAATAATTCAATATTAAAAATAAAATTATAATACCCTTCTTCCACAATTAAATATTCATTTTTATTAATTAATATTTTAATTAATTTTTGAATTTATGAAACTTTTTTCTCTTTTACAGGTCCTATAGGTCCTCACTTTCCTTAATACCAACACATGTACAAAAATATTCATCTTCACTCATATTCCAGGATCATTTTGCATTGATATTTTTAGTGCGTGAAAGGATGTCTGTATCTACACCTTCATTTTCATCCTTTATATAATCTTTAAATTATAAAATTAACCTTTTAAGTTGTATAGTGTTATCTATGAACCTTAATATAACACTTATTCTTCTATTTATGTTTATAATGTTGAAGAGGATATAGTATTTTCACAATAATCATTTCTTTCATAGGTTAGATGTTTCAGTTACTCAAAAATTTCATCATACATTTGGAACCCTTCTTTCGATACTTCAACTCACTTTATATCTACATGAAATTTGAGTGGAATGGGAATTTTATAATTGATTACCTCTAGTTCATTGTTGGAGGGTCTTCCTCTCCATTCCATTTGGTAAAATCATTTATTTCTTGCTCCTCCACCACCACTACCCTTGGAACATTTTTAAATATATTTTTACTTAATACCATAATACTTAATCATCTCATCCATCATTTCATTGCTGATATTCATCATTTTATTGTAGAATTAATCTTTTTAGTTAAATATGTATTCCCAATATTCATAATATTCTATAATTATTTTGAGTTCCATAATTACAAACTCATTATAATACTTCTTCTCTAATATAAAAATGTGTACTTATGGATGCACCTCTTCAAGTACCAGAAGTTTTTCTTCCCTCTTTGGTGTTGGTAATACTATTAATTGAATATTTAATGAAGTCTCATGATTTCATCCTATTTAGTTTTGGGTCTTCTCGTATCCTCAGACTATATCCTTACCCCTCCAAAATTTATTCTATAATGGAAATCATATTTTGTCCATCTTCTTCTTGCATGTGTATGAGTGATGATTTTTCAAATTCCTCTACATCATATGTATCAACATAATTAATGTACATTTCCTCTAAATTGAATTTTTTATACAGAGGATTTATTTCATTCATCAAAAAGGAAAATATATTTTCAAAAATTTATTTGACATTCATACATGTATTTTTGATTCATTGAATCATGACTTCATGATATTTCAGTTTCATTTCATGCTCATTGATTTTATCTACACTAATTATATTTTATTTTAAGTGTGTGTTTCTCGAATTCATATTAAGTCTTCTATTACAACCCATTAATTTTTATAACTCATATAATCTATATTATCTCATAAATTTTCCTTAAAATTGGTACTCATATACATGATGTGTAGTAGGTTTTTTCGAATTAGGTTTTATGAAATTATCATAACCATCAGGTTTAGAATCATCCCATCCATCTCTGTGTTGTGTTCCCCATTTCTATTTTTGTGATGTCCATGAAATATAATCTTATTGATAACCTATATATCTAAATGGTGTTGAAGTACACTATTATATTGTGTAATATATTTGAAAACACCAACATATAACCAATTTTTGAAAATGAAAAATAAAAATTAAAACATAAACAAAGGGAAAAAACCCAAAATAGAATTATGAATCAAAATTATGGTGGGAAAATTCTTAAAGTAATAATCTAATTCATTAATCGTGATTAAATTTCTTCATTCCCCATAAGTGTAAGAATAAATATTGAAATCCCAAATTTTGTTATTACTTATAATAACCTATGAATGATTATAATAATCAATTTCCATACAATAAATTAAAAAAACTCATAGTTAGGTGACTGTATGGTTTCAAACTCATAGATAATATTGAATCCTAGAGATGGTTTTTAAACCTATTTTATGTCTCATAATAGTTTTACATAATTATGTAATATAATAATCTAACTAAATTAACTACAAGTCAACTAAGCACGACTATACCTGAAATAGTTCAAGAATAAAGAAGAGAGGGGAAAAGAATTTTTGTTATATGTTTTCTTAATTTAAATCCTTATAATTTTCTCATAAATTTCATCAGATTAACAACATCAAGATTTCATGGGGTAACATTATCCATCACTTAGTATAAAATTGAACTATACATACTTTTTTATCTCTATATGAATATAATATAAGACAAACCAAAGTACATTAAACTAAATATCAAAAGTGAGATGAAGGATAAATTATGCTCTTGTACCCTAGTCCCGTCTATTCCACTAGGTTTCATCCCTTAATCACCATCACTCATAGTATGCAATTAAGGGATGTGATAAATTTTAAAATCAATAAAATAAAAATTAATAACAAATTTTTTTGATAAAATAAAATCATAATGAACATGAAACATGCATCCAGTTACATTATAAGCACCATATTATATCAAATTAGAAAATCTGGATCGATTAATCATTAACCATGAAAAAACAAAAAAAAAAGAAGGGATTGAAGAATAAAATATCTTATAAAACTTAAAGGTAAAATTATTTTTTTGAAAAATAACATATAAATTCAATGATTATAAAATGAAAATGTAAAAAACCTAAATCATTAGTAGTTATGGGGGACCTTGTCACAATAGTTCTACAAAGTCCAATAATTTGAACCCTCCAATTGATGATTGTTTTCATATTTATTATATAAGGGAAAATTTATCCAAAATTATAATAAAATTATTCAAAATTATTTACATAGATGATTATTTTATTATATGAGTATCATTAAATAATATCAAATGACTGGGATATTTTTTGGCATAGCCTAAAGCACCGTGATGTATCTTCTATTATATCAATGTAAAATGTACCTTCCTATAGTCTTGAAGAGCCTAAGATAGTGAAACTCCATACTCAAATATATATCAAAATAAACACGTATAAAATATTGTTTTGAAACCCATTAAATATAAAAATTATAATCTTTATCTACCAAAACAATCTATCATTGCATTAAATGTTTCCTCCATTAAAGAATTAAATATAATGTAAAATAATACCTTAAATGTAGGATCCTATAGAAAAATTCTTAGCCATGATCATATCATTATCCCTTGAATCATAAGATACCCCTACAATGTATTAATGCATAGAACGATGTAAAAAATGATTTCTTTTTTTATACTATAGCATATGAGTAATGATATAGAAGAAACTCATTTATATTAAAATTATCCAAAAGATATGGCACGTCCAGTAACCTATACTGCAACTATAAGCACCAAACCATTATATTCCCATGATGATATCAACCACTCAACCTGCACACATAATCCTGTGGAACAATACAAATGGCCTAAGTAAAGGAATATTAATGAAAACCATATTTGTTATTTCTTCATAGTGTATCTACAAACTCCCTTTAATACGGACTTATATTATAGCATCAAAATCACATATCAAATGAATCAAAATGATGAAACAATGAGAAACTTGTTTTAGAATTAGTTACACTTCACTTTTCTGATGAAAAAACACCGGAATACATTATCTCCCCCTTCTAACTTTAGACTCTATATTATTCTCCTCTTTCTTAATAGTAATGAATTATTGACACCTTATCAACTTTACACTTACTTCCATGATGGTATTATGAGCTTCCATGAAATTATATAGTGGTTATATGGAATTTATAAGTTTCCCTAAGATTACCTTGATCTTGTTAGAGGTGACTATAGCTATTCAAAGTGACGTGGTGTGATGGCGGGATGATGAAGATGCAACAGAGTGGAAGGGTTATTTTGTGCAAGTGGTGGAAAATGCGAGTAACATAGGATGATTTTTATTCAGTATGTGATGATCAATTATATATAAATATCAACCCACTTCAAATATCTTCGTGGTCACGAATTTTTAAAATGCCACAATGAGGCATGAAAAATTAAAATTTCTGTAATTCTATGACCATATTCTATAACTTCCCTCCACATGTGTGGGTATGAACCCTAGAAACACCTCCCTACACAAAACATAGTCTATATTCTCTATCTCTTTAATACATGAATCAACCCACTCATTACCTATTCATGTTTTCCCTCTAATAAGTACTATGCTAATTCGTTCTTCCCAATGGGTGGCTTGTTGGAGTTATGTCTTGTTGATGTGTGAAATGTTTATTATTTTTTCATCCCTATTCAATGTAAGTATTTAAAAAATATATAATTAAATTAATGGTATTGTAAAAATAAAAACAAATTTTTTTAAAAAAATATAAACTTATAATAATTTTTAGATAAATCATTATAGAATGGTATTATATTACAATACATAATTATTTAATAATGGAAAATGTTTCTTATTGGGTTACCCTATTCGTTATTTTATAATGTTGTTGGAAATATATGGATATAAATATGTGGTGACTAGAAGATTGATTAGCACCCCTCATGATAATAGAAGGAGATGGAAAGTGTTCGGGAGCTCCCATAATCGTTGTGTAGTGACGATTAGGGTTTATTGCTTCAACTTAATTGATTTTGCAACCAAGGGAATGTGATTTTTTTGTTCAAGGGAGATTTTATTTGTAGAAGAATAAATTTTCTTGTTTGAGATATATAACAAATATGAATAGAGGTAACCTTGAGGTCAACCTAAGTGAGGTTAGATTCACATTCAATATTTCTCTCTATTCAAGGGTTCGATTGTCGGTATTTATTGGAAGGGTTCTGTTTGAAATGTTAAAGTTCATATGGTCATGATCTACGAGAGGATAAAAATTGTGGCACCCTCAATCAGATCTCATCTAATACTATATAGAGGATCTTAACAATGGAATATTTATTACCTTACCTTGATATTGTCAGATATATTGGGCTTCACCTCCTAGAAGTGTGTCCCCTTAGGGAAGGGATTATTCCACTTTCTCTTCCCATATAATGTAACCAAGATGTATGCATGGTGTTGTGGTTCAATTTATTTCAATCTTGGATCATTGTACATTTTGATAATGGGACCGAAAGTTTAATCCTATAGAAATCTGTAACACTTCATTTCAAAGATGGGTTAAAGTATTTGGTTTAAACTAGATTCTTTGGAATCATAGGATACAATATCAAATTTCTTTGTCAATTGGGGTTTTGATAAAAATGGATAAGCAAAATAAAGTTGATATAAATGTATATAATGCACGATTCATAGTGGACATTTATTTATGTGCTATTTTGATA
Source organism: Viscum album (assembly GCA_963277665.1). Classification (NCBI taxonomy): domain Eukaryota; kingdom Viridiplantae; phylum Streptophyta; class Magnoliopsida; order Santalales; family Viscaceae; genus Viscum; species Viscum album. The sequence continues at coordinate 1,889,872,326 of OY728122.1, read as the reverse complement.
GACAAGGTTTACCTTTCTACTGATGAGGAATAACTAGAACTGAAAATTGAATTTGACAACCTCCCTCAATTCGACCCAGAATGTAATGTCATTGGATATGATAAATCAAACTATATAAGATCTATAATTTACAAATTTTTTCCAATATAAGGTTTTGAAAAAAATTCATAATTTAAGAAGAATAAGGCCATGAAATTTGGTTCCTCTAATAATTATAACTCCTTGAACTCACAGGCACAAGAGATAATTGATGAGCTAGGGAAGAACATGATCCTAGGGAATATTTTTATATATGTTACAACACCTATGAGCCTGAGCAGGTAAGAAAGCTCTTATGGGTTGACATTGTTGAGAGGGGTCCGATTGATCTCCCACCACTACCAGATATGCTGAAACATTCAATATCAAATGACATTGAGGTTATTAATACTAGAGTGGATATTGAAGGTTCTTCTATAGAGACCAGATCCTTTTATTTTACATTCATCTCTTTAGATGTTTTGGAAGCTAATCCCCCTTCCATGTTGAAGGCCATCTCAGTAAAACACCTCCTACAATCTAGGATGGAAAGAAAGCACTATCTCCCTCTAATGAAGTGGATGTTGCAAATTTTGGAGATCATGTGGCCCCCATACCCAATTTTATATGAAATGCACCTGATATTAACTAAACTATCAATCATGTGGAGGTGAATCTTGTTATTTCTAATAAAGGGAAACCTGGTAATAGTCAGATAACAAGTGTGGAGCGTAAAGTAAGTGCCATTAATCCTTTCAGAATTAGAGCTGTCAGGGAGAAAAATCCAATTGTGCTTATGAAAGAACAAATTGGTTTGGAAGACACTCCGAATCCACACACAGTTGTTCACATGGGAGAAAAGGCTAGCATGGTCTCCACTCCCATGGAACTATCTAATTATCTGTAGGCAGAATAGATCACACCATTGGAGAAATCAAATCACCATAGTAGAGAAGATGATGAGTTGGTTGACTCTTGGTAGAAAGCTAGATCTTTGAAGCATGGAAGGCATGCTAAAAGTAAATGGAGAGGATATTAAAGGACATAACCCATGGAAGGGAGAGAATAAGTGATACCTGATGTCTCAGATTCGGATGAAACAGACATTGAAACTCTCATTTAGAAAGAATTGTATATGGAAGCTCTTAACTGTATGGGACATGGACGCAGTTGAGGTCAGGGAATGAATTGGGGATCTTTGCGGGATAAAGAATGAAGAATAATTGATAATATTAACAAAAATATTGGGACTTTGTGATGGGGTCTTTGATGAACAATTTTTACGTTTTCTACTATCTTTGTTTCTCATTGTTTTTTTGATTTAATAATAAGGGGATTTCCCCCCAATTTTTTTAGAAAATTCAAACAACAAGGTTACCATTCTAAAATTAATATTTCCAATGACTAATTTATCCACTTATAATTGTTATATTAAAATATTAATTACCATATATTTATGTTTCCTTGGATAATTGGATGTGTTGGTGTAATGACATGATATTTTTGACACTTTAATGTAATATTTTATTCAATAACATGTGTCACATGAAACACCAAAACAATCTCACACCTAACTAAAACAAACTTTTTTATATTAAAACTACCTGAATGATATAGTAATTAGAAGCTAAAAATATAATAATCAATTGACATATTTAAATATTATTATTATTTTTTCCATTAATATTGTAAAAATGATTCATTTTAAAAAACGATTAAAAAATTGTTATAGTGTACCTTCAATAATTAAATGGAAATTAGTTAAATATTTTTTTAATGTGAAATATATTGAAATATAATGTAATATTTCGAAATTCAATTATTTAAAAATATATATGATATATGATTATATACAAAAAAATATTATAAATATATTTTTAATACAAGAAGGTTTTTCATCCTATATTTCATTTTCATTTCAAGGAAAAGTTTTTAATTTTTTAAATTTTATTTTTAAAAAATAAACATCATTTTTGTATTAATCATGTTAATATTATCCTTGGAATAACTTTTGGGAATTTTTGAAAAGAAATAAAAATTTTATGATTGTTGAAAAAATAAATATTTTGTAATTACCCTCACTTTTTTGAAATTATAATAATACAAGAATAACATAATATTTTTATACAATTTATATATAAAATATATATTTTAAAAATACAACAAATCACCTAAAAATATTATTAATAATTAATTAATCTATTTTGTAACATTTTGGAAACTCAAGTGATATTTTCCAATATATCCTATTTTTTTATATGAAAATTTATTTTTCATAAAATATATAAATTGAATATATATAAAATCCATATTCTATATTAATATTATAATATTTTTTATAATTTAAATTAGTTTTTGGGCATAAATGTATGATTTCTATGATTAAATTTAATTACCCGAATAATAATAAAACATTTTGGCAAAGAAATATTTTATAAATATTGTGTAATATCTATCTATTGAAATGTATAAATAACATATTAATAAATAAATTGAAAATATTTTTTGACTTATATATTAACATAATATCACACATTCTATTGGTAATCATTAATGAATAATATTTTCAACAATTAATTTTTAAAACTCTATTTTTTCTCGAGAACATTTTTCCAAAATACTAAATGTAATAATTTAAAAGTTAATTTTATCTTATTCATAATGTGAATTATATTATGTTGGAATTATAATTATGTACATGACACCAAATATTATTTTTTATTCTTACTTTATATTTATATTCAAAATAAACTAAATGATTAAAAACTAGTTACCAATGTAAAAACCAAAATTATAAAATGAAAAAATTATATGGTAGATGGTAGGAATAATGTTTAAAACATGTTGAAGATGAGTGAAAAATGATTTAAACATTATCTCTCCCATAAAACCATTAGTTATCACCTTTGGAACCACTTACCTTTGAATAGTGTCATTCCATTATTGAAAAATTATGGGTTCTCGCAAAAGATTCATTTTCTTCACTTAATAAATGGGATCATTTACTCCCTCTCAAAGTTACACATACCCATATAAATTAAATTGAATCCCAAAAAAAAAAATCAATTAAAAGTTTATTTCATGAAAAAAATCCCTTAGTAACCATAATTGAGTCTAACCCACCATTTCTATGGAGACATTCTTGACAATGTTCAACGTATCAAAGAGAGTATTATTTAATCATTATGATAGTATTATTAAATTTTTTTCTCCCAAACATTCCCCATAAACTGTAATATAATAAAAAATATTTAGTTATTATAAGTAAATGTTCTTATATTAATGTAATATAAATTATTTATTCATTTCCATCCACTAAGAAAAGAAAAATAATGTTAATCATGTGTGTGTTTGAGCTTCCAAAACCACAGAGACATTATCCATTTTTCAACACTCAATGCCATAACTGTTTATAAGGATATAATTAGAGAATAATTTATCATTCATAATAATATTATTATTAATTAGGGATAAATTATAACCGCCTTTAATTCCCTAACATTCCTTGGGAAATGAAAATTTTAACCATGCATTATTTGGACTACATCCTCTACGAAATAACATTTTTTCATTATTAATAATGATTTAATTCTATTATGAAAACCACTTAAAATATAATTCAAACCCATATAAAAATATAAATAATATTATAATTCTCATATTATAAAAATATTTTGTCAAAAATATAATTTCATAGCCATTCGCATATATTAAATTAATGTATGTTTGTATTCAAGTCAGTCTACCCAAATTCATGAATAATGATATAACAAACATATTGGATGACTATTGGAAAATAAATAATGAAATCAATATAAATACATAAGGGAAAATTTTAATTTCCCATGTTCTTTTAATTTTATAATAATTATTTTGAAAATTATTAAAATAATGTCTTTGATATCTAAAATTACCAAAATAAGCCAATACCAATTAATTTTTCCTAGAAAATATCTAAAACATTATTGGATTGAAAAAATATATTAATAAATCAATATTAATTATCTATTATAGTGCATGAAATGATCTATAATTTTTGAAATTGGTGTCAATGAATGGGTATAAACATTGAAATTATAAAACATGTACGAAATCCTTAAAGTTACAACCACCATATGGTAAAAAAATAAGTTAGGATTTACTAATATATTAAAAATAAATAATTATAATTAAAAATTAAAATTCTAATATATATTAATAAGATTATAAAATTTATTATGTTTATCTTTATATTTTTATAGGATTTTATAGTGAATTCAACTAAGTATGAAAATAGGGAATCTGGGAAAGGTTTTCATTATCCAATTTTAAAATCCATGAGACATATGTATAAAGTTGAGAACCATAATTTCAATGATATGGTGTAACCAGTAACCCATTTACATTACTTATAATTAATATCATTAATTTCATGATATTTTAAAACTGATTTCATGGAGACCCACTTATGTTATTTTTTTCTAATATTATAGTCACTGTAAGGATTTTTTTTAACTCAACTCAATTCATTTTGATTATATGATTATTCATGAAATCCTTTCCCAATTTTTTTTTATTAAATTTAAATATTATTGATAATGTAATTGTATCTTCCACTATGGTGGAAAATTATACTTTTAATTAAAATATTTTACATCGATAAATTTTATTTCATTAAAATTTAATCATTGCGGAGGATAATTATTGTCATCTTTAATTATTGTTTCCCATCAATACAAATACTTTACTTTCTTTTCAATGTTATCCTTTATAATTGGAAGCTAAATTATGTTTTATCATATTTTAACTTCATATATCACTTCCTATCTTTACAAAATGAAAATTCTTTCTCTCTTTTTGATTTTCATTTTCAAAAATGGTAATTTTAATGCAATAAAAAGAAAAAAAAAATTATCTTTGAATGGACATTTTTTATGTATATATATTTATTTAAATATTTAAAAATTAATATTCAATCGAACTGACTCTATTTGAATATTATTGAATAGAAAATCATTATATTGTTATCTATATGGTTTATTATTTAAAAAATAATATCATTTAGTGTTTATGTGTAAAAAATTAATTATTTTACCTTTATCATTGTATACGTATCATTCTCTCTAAAATTTAATTTTTTCTAGAAATAATTATTTGAAAAATTGTTTTATAAAATATTTATTTAAGAATGATTTCAGAAGATCAAGGATATATAATATTTTAAAATTAATTTTTCAGTAACTCTTAAAAATTATTTTTATCTTTGTTATTATCCTTTAGAATATCTCATTCTTGATTGATTATACTCTTGAAATGATATAATCCCCCTTAATTCTCATAATTTCATAGAAAATGATCCTTTCCATGAGAGGGGAGATCCATTATTACCTTTTTATTTATTAATCATGCACTATAAAAATGTATAACATATATTCAAATTACATCCCTTTGTGAATACCATGTTTTCAATTTCCTTGATTTTAGGGTGATGACCTAGATTCTATAAAATTATTGATAGGGGAAATTAATGCATAAATCATATTCACATAATATATACAATATAAATACCATATATTTCATTTAATGGTATCTACCTAATTTTAATTTTAATATGATTGGATTTCAATTTATGTTCCATTGATTTATCATGTTTATCGATGGAATTATGAATCTTTTCATTATATGATTTCATTTAAATGGAATATTAAACTCATTTTAATTTAATTTCCTTTCTATGATATGATGATAACTCATTTATTATATAATGAATATGCAATGAGTATGATGGGTGGGGGGTTATATCTCCCTCCAATACATGGTTTTAACATTAGAAATAGTAGATATTTAGTCATTCACATTATTAGTTTCTTGAGATAGGGGTGGGAATGCTCAATTTACACAAAATTTTAGGCATGAATAAAATGAGTTTTTCCAAATAGCTACAGGAATGATTAGTTTTTGACATGAATTTCATAGGATTATGGTTCACTAGTGAAAAAAGAAAAGATTTAACATTGAATTTTTTATCAATTTATGAGGTTATTTTTTATTTGAAACCATTAAATATGACCTAAAAAATAATTTTTTTGACAAAAGTTTTTGAAATCTTACATGGAAAACATGATCGGTTTGGTTTTCTTCATTAGATTATTATAACAACCGATGCTGAAAAGAAGACTATTTTTTGATGATTCTACATCAGTTTTTATAAAAACTCATGCCAGAAGTTAAATTATTTTTAGAAATATTTAAATATTACATCCCCATTATAATAAGAATATCTGTAATAAAACAAATATTATGTATTATACAATAAAAATAAATCATAGACTAAAAGTATATAAAAACAAAAAAACTTGTATCTAGTTAATCAAAAAATTATCTATGTATTTGAATTATAAAGTAGAACTAAAATAAATATAACTGTAAATTACCATATGATCATTGTTTTTTATTGTTGAATAATTCGTTTGATATCAATATATTCAAACAGAAATTATAAATAAATAATTTGTCTTTTGAACATATTTTATTTGGAAAATATAATATTAATCAGAAACATAAGAATATACATACATTAAATCCAAATTATATTAAAGATATTATTCACAAATTATGATCAAGGATGGTTAATATTTTCTTGTGTGTACGAATCAATGTCATTGAAGACAATCAATGAAATTGAATGATATAATATTTTTAAAAAATAATACTATGATAGAAAATAAAAAATAATTAATATGTTTAACTTTATCATAATTAGTCATTACCCTAGTTGATATTGTCTCATAAATGAATTATAGAACATTATAACCAAATTCAATTTATCTTTATTGATGATGATGCCATAGTTAAAAAAAATTAACTTGATAATAAAAAAAATACAAATATATATATATATATATATATATATATATATCCAAAAATTAAAGTCATTTCTAATATAAAAAAATAATTTCATGTTCTTTTACAGAGTTGATTGCATTTTTCTTCTGTATTGACATGCGATCTCTATTTTTTTTTTCATGCGTTGAATTTTAATATATATAAACTAATAATAAATGTATAAATAGTGATAATTAAACATAATGTGAATATAGAAAAGAAAAAAACTAACTTCTCTAACTTGGTGGAAAATTGTCTATGAACACCTCCTAATTAATAAAAAAAATATAATGTGTTTTCACATGGGCAGTATATGCCTAACATCTAATTCCCTCGATGATAAAACAACTTCAAATTTAATGAAATTATAATGATCATTAGTTCATAATTTTGTTTCTTCTATTACCCATCCTGAAATGGTATAAAGCAATACCCAATATATATCATAGATAAACTATCAGATATATATGCTAGTCATTTTTTAGTCGACACATATTTCACATCCATTGAATTTTATTCTAGATCTATAAAACCATAAATTCATCTGTTCTTGTTTTGAACAAGTATCATGTGTAGATACCAAAGTAAAAAAGGACCCATACAATCACCAACATTGGTAATCTCTATGATTGGTAATGGTATTAGAGATGTAAGATCAACAATATCATGTATTGATAATCTAACATTACCCATATTAATAGGCTCATAATGTAAAGAATCCACAAAAAAATGTATGACTCCAAATGCTAAAATATATACATCAAGATCTCCTTCATAAAAATAATTGTATAAGGTTGGGTCTAATTGTGGAGGTGGAAGATAGGAGTAGGTAGGTGGGGAAGGATAGCTGGGCTGGGAATTTTGGGAGAGCTGTAATGGATTTTCAAACTTCAACCATCTTGTCACTTTTCTAACATATCTTACTACATAGTTTCTTAAATTCGTTTTCCCATGGATTGATTCATATATATCATCTAATATATTAATGATTCGATTTCTGGTTCTTTTGATTTTTTACATTGATGACCAAAAGCATTTCGAATATTAACACCCTCCTCACATCCTCTAATACGACTGGGGTGTTTTGGATTTCATAATTTAGTGGCTAGGATGTCTATCCTACCCCCAGGGATAAAATATTATGTGTTGATATCTCTTGAAGTTAATCCTGAAAAGAAAAATGATAGTGGTATATTATTTTTGTTAATTTATAAATTACAAAAAATCATTAAAAATTATAATTATTTACATAAAATTATTTCAGTTACATCTGTAGCATTCTTTGTAAGATACTCTTCATTTTTTATTCTTATATTTATCATCTATTTATTATTATGATTGGGTACATATGAAGTACTATTTAAGGCTTCATTAGAACCCCTAGTAGAGAGAGATCTTAGTGAAACAATCCTTTCATAAATCATCTATTTCCTTAATAAATGATACCATCCATGTGATAATGTATGGGGGTAAACATTCTTTAACTAGATGTATTTAAGGGATTTCCAAGTTGAATTTTATATAAAAAGTAATCTAAAATTAATTTTGTACATATATAATAAATTTTAAAAAAATATATATAATTATCACACCTGAAATGTTTCATCATGCTATGTGGAAGAAAATTTCTTCCATGTATCTACATCTAAAAAAGGATACTTGAGGCATGGGATCTCATTTTATTTCTTTCGAAACACATTATTTTTTTATCTACATCATTTTGAAATCCATCCATCCAAATACCGCTAAAGTAAGATATATTTTCTTAACAACTTTTGTTTCCAAAAAGATAAATGTTATTTTTAGTTTCACAACATATATAATAGTCATTTAAAATATATCATATTTGAAAAATGAGATAAAATAAATCAATTGAGATATTTTATCATCAAGGCATCAAAAATAGAATCTATCACCATCTTGTTGATAGGCTTGCAATGAGGATTTAAAATTATAATCATGAAATGGTTATGCATACTGATAAAGATGATAAAACTAGGTTTAATGTTTATTAGTTTCAATATTATTAACATTAAAAACGAATATGTAATCCCTCCAATACTCGAGAAAGTGACAGTTTTTTTAAATGTGTAATGCCACATTTACCATGTCAAGAATTCAATTTCCATATACTAAAAGCATCAGAATCCACCGTTGAAGTATCACATGTAGTCAATCAATTATATATTGTGTAAATTAAATATTTTCAGAAATTAATTAATTATATTACTTGATATTTAATAATATGAAAAATGAAAAATACAGATATTGATGTTCCTCTATCTATGTATGTGTATCTATCTTTGTAATAAGAAAGTGTAATTAAATTTTTTGTACCTAAATATTATTAAACAAGTCAGTAATTAGTAAATGGTAAATCAGAAACACGTATTTAGAAAAAGTGGAAGGCATGTGTAAATTTTTCAAAAAATAATGATTTTATTACTCTTATGAATATAAATATGCACGTTGAACTAATAAATATAAACATTACTTCTAAAAAGATATAACCATTTAAAAATTTAAATATCGATGTTCTAAAAGGTTTTATTATATACATAAATTAAATAAATATATAATAATATACGTTGGGTATGTCAATTAAAAATTTTTTAACCATAACCATGGAATATCAATATTTAACAGAAAAAATAAAATAAAAAATAAAATATTAATAATTAAATATACAGTAATTATTAAATAAAACGGATTTTACACGTTTAAATTTCAAAAATGTAATATAATGTAAATAATTACCCTAGTAATTAGGATACTAATTTATTTCTTTCCTATATCTATTCACCATGATCATTTCATTTTTCATGCACTATGTCTTTTTTATTGTAATTGTTAACCAAAAATTGTGTAATTGATGAAGTATAATCATATAAATCAGTAACATCATCGCCATCCTTATTATATAAATGGAATATTTTCCCTCTCAAAACAATGTCCCACTAGTTATTTGATGGATCTATGGCATAAAATATTTTCGTTTCATGTGCTGCCACGATAGTTAGTTCCTTATTGCAACTAAATATTTTCTAGTCAACTATTTTATCCCCATATTCCTCATTTTTGAGACTATAATTACTTGAAATAAAATAAACATAAACCAATGACTTGAAATTTAAGACAATAAATTTATAATAAGCCTTTGAGAACTATATAATATAGAATTGATGTAGAAATTGAGTTTTTATCTTTTCCACTCAATAAGTGTTGTACTTTAGCAATGACCATTACAACGCTACTTTGAATGGTACTGTTGTAATCCACTTTATTTGTGTCAAATATGTACCCATTAATATTTAAACTAGACCATTTGATCCTGTAAATAGATGGTCCTCTACCCGCCATTTCAATGTTTCATATGTAGATATATCTATGATGAATTTCCATTTATGCCAGGGAAAAAGTCTTTTTATGATCAATAATTAGACACTTGTGATTTCTTTTTAGATATCGTGACATTAATTGATCAATATGAGATGATATATATGATTGAATCTTCTTTATTTTGTTCACAATATATAAATTTACCTCCATAACATTATCACATGGAATAATTATTTCCTTTATGCCTTGAATCCATCTACCATAACTATCAACTATCATATGTCTAGATACAGGGAGACCAATATGTTCATCTTCATATAAATACTCAGTACAATACACAATCTCCTCTTCTAATATATATTTTTGAACAATAGAGGCCTTTGTTCAATATTTATTTCAAACCTATCCCTTAACAAATTTATATATCTTTTGAAAGGATAAATAAATAATTAGTAAATAGGCCCACATATTCTTATCTAACAGAACAAATGAATCACCAGAAGGACCATTATATCAACAAACATATGTTGGAAATTAATTTCAGGTGGACAATGAATAAGAGCTAATTCATTCTCAAATACATATAAAAAATTTGGATCAATGTGTTTATAAAAAATGGATTTGATAAAATTAGATAACCTGATGATATTCTTTATGATAGATGTTAATAATATACCACGCTGTATGAATGGAAGAATTTGATTCCTTAATAAATGAAAATAATGAGATTTTATACCTAGTAATTTTAAATTTTTAAATGAAATAAAATTACTCACATATGAAGAATAGCCTATGGGTATTTTATTACCATGAAGGCACAAAATGAAATTCATCTTCCCAATCATCCTTATCATTTAACAAACTAGAGGTAAATATGTTTGCTTTCCTTTCGTAGTTGGTTCTATCTTCAAAAATATTCCCATTGATATCAAGTCCAATCGAACATGAAATATATATTTTGTATTTTCTTTTATATCTGGAAAAGTTCAATTGAAACTATCACATATTTTTTTCCCAACATGTATAAAATCAATGTTTTTTTTAAAAAATCTCAGGTAATTTAGTTCAAAAAATAGAGACTATTTCTTCCATAAATTTTTTTTGATGACCTAAAATCTATTTTCCAATGGCATAATCAATATTTTTCACCCTTACTTAATATTATTCAACTGAACAACGTTTAGGGGAAGGTTGTATTCTTACAAACTATTGAGTTATTTATTAAATCTATGATAAGGATGACCAGTTCACAAAAATATGTAATGTCCCATGTAAAATATCATTGTTCTATTCTACAGTTGATAATATAAAGTTTCGTCTTCACAAATTGGACATGATTTATGTCCCTTTACTCTTTATCTAGATAAATTCCCACATTAAGTAAATTGGTTTATAGTGAACATTATCCTTGCATGCATAAAAAATACTCTTTCTTGTATGCATTCAAAACATTAACACTTTTCTGACATAACATTGTCAAATCATCTATAAATTGTGACAGATACACATCAAGATCATTTACCAGATGTTTTAGGCCAAAAAATAATCAAGATTATAATAACATATTTTTCATCAGACATAGATGTGGGGAAAAGTTTTAATATACCAAAAAACTAGCCATGAACTATATTGGATACTTAGGCTCTGATATGGATTAATTCCATGAGTACATAATCCCTTTTTAAGATTTCTATCTTCACTTCAAAAATCATTAAATTATTTCTCAAATATCTTATTTTGTGGTGAATCAATAGGGTTTCATATATTACTATCATAGATTTACTCATATGAATTAAATGTAAACTTTATTGTGTTAATATAATTTGAAAATACATGCTTTAAAAGAGGAATTATGGGAAGATACCAAATTTCTTTTAAAGGAGTTTTGATTCTGGTACCTAAGAATGAATCAAATTTTAATTATCATAATTGTATGCAATAATTATAGAATGATGTCATCAGAAAGTAAAAAATAGATTTTTTAATGGGGATAAATGTCAGTACCTAAGAACGAATTTGAGTTGGTAATTTCATCCATCTTATAAATTGATGTCCCAAATGTAGGATAAATTAATAAATATTTGTATTATTTTCTATACAACACACAATAATTGGTGCTTGAATGTATCTTTTCATAGCCCAATCCCATTGGGAATACTATTTTCTACACCTCATGATTGGAATCTGAAAGCCTATTTCCTTTAAGTTGATTCTCTTTTAAAATCCCAAGTATGTTGTAGAAACTTTTATCACTCCACCCATTTCATGCTTTCAGGAAAAATAATCTCAAAATATCTACAAACAATATATTTTTACTATAACTTGGGAATAATGGTATTTTATAATCTATATAAAATTATTAAAAGGTTTCTTTTCTTCGATGGATTCAACACATAAATCATGTATTAATTCATCAATACAAGCCTCTTCCACATTATGAATATTTTCATCAATAATGGATATTGAATTTCATTTTATTTCAGCATACCAGATCCAATGTGTATAATTATGGGTAAAACTATAGAAAATGAGATGCTCCATTATTTCTCTAGAGTTTATCTTTATCATATTCAAACAATCCAAACATGGAAATAAAATAAAATATATGTTTTAAAAAATTCATTTAGAAAATTCCATGAATTCATCAACTACTTTTTCAAATTCACTAGTGGTCTTAATAAATTTATTCAATTGTGATCCATTCAGTACATGCGATCATAATATTATTACTGAATATATTAAAACATATAAAAATTAAATTTTTTATACAAAAAAATAAAATTTAATCCTAAAAACATATAATAAAAAATATTGGTAGTCATACATGAAATATTAATGATTATTAGGAATGAAATAAAAACTATTCTACCCAAGGTATTTAATTTTCATGATATGTCATGATGATCCAAAAGTAGATGATTTTTTTAGAATGAAAAATTAATTATTAAAAATAAAAAAACTAATTTCAACAGATATATATACCCATATATAAATATAAATATATATATATATATATATACGTATAAAAAATATAAACATATATATATATGTATAAACAAATAAAATTTAAACCCAAAAAAATTAATCAATAATATTTCTTATTTAGTGAGTGATATCAACAACTGTTTAGAATTAAATAAAAAATAAATTACTCAAGGTATTTATTATATTAAAATAAATAATTATAAACAATTATTGATTTCTATACTAAATGGAAAAATATATTTTTATAAAGTTTAGGTATATATATTTAAAACAACTATCAAACAACACTACATCCATTGAACCTTGGTTCATTAAAATAGAAATCTATATTCCTTTTAGTTATAACCAAGAATAAAATATTTTGATAATACCATCAAATATATAATTTATATAATTAAACAAACATAATAAAAAATATATAATTAAAAATTAGATTCATACAATCAATTGAATGGCTGAAAAAAATTTAGTACTAAGAGATAGTGAATTTTTTATTATTTTTTTTAGAAACCAATTAGAAATTTTGGAATTTACACTACCAAATAGATCTTAAATATAGTTAACTTCTATGTAATTCATTAGAAGAATGAATAATAAAAAACTACTATATTTTTTAAAAAAAAAACATGAAAAAAGAATAATTAAATCCCTTTAATAATAGTGCCGCTATACTATAATAGGGTTACTGAATATAAAATATGTTGATAATATCCCATGAATTCTTTGGTATGAAAAACACTTAACTGAACAATTATAACATTCGAAAAACAATGAACAAGAAAAAAAGATCAACAAAAAACATATAATCTAAGATCGAATCGATCGAAAAAACTTACGGAGAAGAAATAAATACGTGGATCATAAAAGGAAAAATGATTGATTGTCAAGAATCAGGAAAATATGATTCAAATATAACAATATCCACCAAAATACGCATCGCAAGGGTGTCAGTCACCATAGTGAGTGTTGTAGGTCAAGAGGAAAACTGAACCACAATATAGGTAATAAGTAGTCTTTATTTGGGTTCTTTTTAAAAATGGATTTAATGTCGGATTTTACATAAATTGATAATAAAAAATTGAATAATTTTTCCGTGTTTGTTTTTCATAAAACAAACACTTAAATTCTGAGTCGATCTATTTTTAGTGTCTATTTTTAATAAAACTATCATGAGAAACAACATTTTTGGCATCAGCCTGTTGAAAAAATAATTCCAAATAACGGGTTTGAATGTCAGTTTTTAATATCCGACACTGAAACTGTAAGTATATATATTTTGGAATCAGTTTTTGTAATAATGGATTCCCTAATATGAATTTTTAACCATTATAGAATTGGTTATGTATAATCTAAATTATAAATGTGATGTTAAAGTTACATTTTCTACTATTGGTTGTACTATATCTCCACGTAGATTTGTATGTTATTCCACCATTCTATGTTTCTTTTTTTCAAGCTATTCCATATTCCCTAATTGTTCCCCTTTTTAATGATATTCTTGACTATTTTATTATCCCATTCCATATACCCTAATTTATGTTTCATTATTTGTTGGATACAACATTTTTTTATATACAGATTATATGCATATAGTCATTTCATACTCACCTATGATATTTTACTGTTACCTCTTATGTAACTACCAAGTTATATATAAATTATATTCCTATTTTAATGAATAAATTTCTTTGTATGTAGGTTATTTATAGCCAACACATTCACTAAAGTTGTTATATTAGACTATTAAAAAACATATCTTATTATAATTAAAATAAAATTTATTTTTTTAACTATAGATAATATAGTCATTCTACAATGACCATTTGGATTATTTTATATAACGTTTTATAATAACATATAATTAACTCTGATGTATGTAAGGATTTCCTTGTCCATTAGGATCGATCCTTATGAAGACTATTTTTTGATCTTCCAAGTGAGATGATATCACTAGGATTTTCCCTTGACAAAACCCAATTTGAGATTCCAAGAATGAAACTTAGTATAAACTATTTTCAGAAAATGGTCAATATTATTAAGATCACTAACCAATACTTATTCATCAAACCACCCAAATAAAGTATCACAAATAAACACATTACACTCTCGGGATACACTGATGTAATAAAGTGATATGTTTCTTGACCCTACAAGTATCAAATTTTTATTTTATGATTTATTATTTTTATTTCAATTGTTCTCATTTTTACTTTATGTATATAAATGACTGTATAATGAATTTTATAAAAGTTTACATTGATACAAAGAAATTAAAATTGGGCTGTTGTGAAGTATATATAGTTTCAATTAGAATACTCTTTCTAATAAATCATTGTTTAAAGAATAAGATTTTTATGAAATATATTTGATAGATAACATTTATTTATATATAAATAATAAATTCAAATTAATATTATCCCATGTAATATTTATAATTTTGAGAAAATTGTCAGTATCAGAAAAACAATTATTTTCTAGCAATGATAGATTTTTTAAAATGTAAAATTTCATATTTAAAAATTATCTTGGTTAAAAAAATGATTATTTTTATAATAATCGTGTTTAAATTATCTGATGGGGAATTTTTCATAATTTTCTAAGAGAGCCTAATTTTTTGGTAAAAGATTCAATACAATATAAATATTTAATATTTAATGTGACATCATTGTAGCCTAAAATTATGTAATTAAAACTATAAAGGGAACCCATTTCCAGAAAAAAAATATTTTCCTGTAAAAAATATGTTTTATTTTAAATTTTTAACTTTTGATACCTATAAGGAATCATTCAAATTCAATATTATATTTTATGTTTTAAAAAAATATATATTTAGGAACATGAATCACATCCACATCATTACTGTAATTATTTTAGGGATTAAAATTATAACCATAATAAAAAATTTAAATCTAATCCCATTTAGTGGAAATAATGAAAAAACTAATGGGATGTTTTGGGTTTTAATTATTTTATCAAGTTGTGTACAAAACCGATGTTTAGAAATTAATAAAAAAACCCATATATTTATCTATAAATACCCACCCAATAACCCACTATTCTTCAATATAAGCCCATTGAAAATAAATTCATACTCTCTCTACAAAACAAAATCTAAATTATGGTGTTCATAATCATTAATAAATATCATATAATGCTTTTATAAACACCCATCCAAGGTATGGAAATTAAGCCTCTTCCTTTTTAATCATGAACTTTCATTATAATAATCCTTTTTATTTGTTATTGATCATGTTTTAATGATTTATTGAACATTAAATTTCATACAATATGATACCCAATAAATGAGATACCACCATTTTATCAAATTAAACCCTTCCATGTCACTTTATATACACCTCTTTTTCTATACAAATTATCGCATGATTTTCTTTTCCAAACACTGGTGTTGTGAATACCCATCCACATTTGTAATCAAGGTTATTCACCTAAATGTATCTATACTTCATTGATTTAGGACGTTCATTTATATGACCCACATATGTTTGTGGTGTGTTTTAAATTTAATAAAAACATTCTTATGTTGTATGATCTATGTAGCATGTGACGACCCGGACTCAGATGCAACATAATAGGTGCCCTGAGATTAGTGGGCCACATGGCCTCAAGCACATCGTCCTGAACACAAGAGTCTGCTGACATGTATATTGGGCCTATGGTGTGTCCATATGAAGAATACTCCCTCATTAGCAGAGTGTAGCATAGGGGAAGAAATATAATGTAATAGAAAACAACAGAAGAAATTTAATGGACGACCAGAAGAAAACTAATACAATATGTAAATGAGATCTACCATAACTGTATCAACTAAACAATGATAATGTAATGACATATTAATAGAAAACTGAAATGCATGGATATAGGAAAATATTAATAACATGTTCCACAATGTAAAGGGAAAAATTACTACTCCAAGCATCCCAATATCCAACTCGGTCATCCACTATCAAGCTCTATCCTATCAGCACACCATCAAGTGTCATAAGCTGTATTATTTCTATTGTCCACACCTACAATAATATATTCTACTATGGGTATCAAATGGATCATGAAGAGGGTGTGAGATTAATTTCAGTGGGTCACCACCAATGGTATATAAACCATCAGGCTCGTGTAATGGAATATAGAAATATATATGCATGCATATATAAAATAAATCAAGAATTAAAAAATAACTAAATACCCAAATACCAGATTCATCCCATGTATGGTGTCAGAATAGGTAACTAGTTTATTTTATTATTTAATTATAATTACATGTTAATAGGACATGTGAGGCATATCCAACACTGCAATCACCTCGTGATTGTATATGTAGTTAATATCCCAAGACGTAACAAGGCAACCAAAAAATGATATACAATGAGGGATTTACAAGGTAAAAACCATGGTAATGTAAACTCATAGAAAACTAACTCAGTAGTTTTTGAGTCTAGATAAGTGGAAAGAGTGAAATCCAAGGAGAGTAATCCAATGAATTCCACAATATGGTTCCTACTAAGTTCAAGGAGTTCATCCAACTTAAAATGGGGCTAAGAAAGGACTGGGTCCAGGTAGTGTTTCCAAGGAACCAACATGTCAAAACTGGATCCAAGGAGTGTGTCTGAAGTACCCTTCAATAATGAAAGGGATCTAATTGTAGTATATTGGACATCATGTAATAGGAAATAATCAGAATCTATATAGGTATCAATGTAACCAAACCACATCCTTGAATTGGAATGGGCTTACTGATCCCCAAGGTATTCTTTTCTAAGAATCTAAGGTTAGCTCAAGTTAGTCCATTATTATTTGATATTGTAATTATGTATTAATTCATTTGATTCAAGACTTTCCTTCCCATAGTGTGGATAGTTCAGGTAGAGTTGAAAACATTTATTTATTGTTCCAAGCCTTGTATTTCATTTGTCTGGATAGGGAAAGTAGCATTGCAACCATTTAATTAATTGTTAATTTACCATTAAGGCCTATTTAATTATAGAGGTTCACTCTGCTACCTTCCATCCACATGGAAAGGGGTGTTACTGACATGTAACTTTTATTCAATCTCATTTAATATGGCCATGTTATATACATAGTATATATTCCATTCCTCATTCCAAATTTAATAATCATTTTAAGCACTTAACTTAGGCGGTTCAAGTGGTGAGCATACCTGGTACCTGGTATTAAGAAATCCTCATTAAACAACAATCCATTTATTACAGGAAGAAATGCCTTTAGGAAGGTCAATAAATGGCACCCCTGAATAGTGGCTCAAATGTGTCAGAAACCCTAGAAACCCAATTATGGAATAACCTTCGACATGAGGTGGATTGATTTGTGGGTGTAACCACCAACAACCAATAAAATATTTGGGAAGATCCTAACAATATGAATCTAACAAGTATAATCATGGAATGTAAATTTATGAAACAGTCTCCAAAGAAACCAATGGGCCCCACATGAACATTACCGAAACAATGGACGTTAGGGATGAGTTATAGGCCACCCAAATTAGGGTTGTATGATCATTATCTTTTGGTATCACCCATTGATTTGTCTCAGATCGTAGGAGATCTATGAAAAAGTGAAAACACTCACATAGATATAACATGGTCACAAGAGAAAGAGAAAAAGAATAGATAAAGAGTAACTAAGTACTTACTATTGCGCATCCAAAATGATGAATTGAAGCTCAATCAGAAGTCTGATGAAGAAGAAATTGTGATTCATATCATTGATCTTTAAAATACTACAAATTGGGAGAGAAGAAAGTCAATCCTGCATAAACTCGGATTATGGAGGAAGGGGTCATCTTAATACACCATGAAGCGAGTTTTGGACATTTTACAGAGGCTTTTAACATGCACACTATTTGTCTGCATGGTGTGTCAAAACGTGTGCAAACCGTGCGAGATGGTTATGAATGAAAAGTATTCCTCCACACGTTTTGATCAAATCGTGTGCCATCCATGCACAATTACCTATAAAAAAGGGGTGTTCACATTGTTAGACTGCATGTCCTTTCACCAACCATGTGAATTTCCACTATTCAATAAAACATCATATTTATGGTTTGGGAATCCATGTGGAAATATCGCACGGTTTACTCTAAACTATTCATAGAGTCTATTTTCTCCTAAAAGAAGGTTTCCGGGCTCCGAACAAGCCCCAGACACCATCATAACCATTACTAACTCATTAGGCATCCTTATTTGGTCTAAAGTAAATATTTTGACTAAAACTTTAATGGATTTATACCTGAATGAAAAATCAGGTTCTTACATAGCACACAAATTCATGTACATAATATGAATGTGACAAGTGGGTGAAAAATTACATATCCCTCTAATGCATTAGGAAATGTTATTATTTGATGATATATCATGTATGGTGTGTTAGTGGTAACCTAATAATAGTATGTGTTGATTCCACAATAGTTATCCTTGATTATGATTTTTGATGGCATGTTTTATGTTGTTTCCACATTTCTATATTACCATGATATTATCATCTTATGTCATTATTTGATTCTCATGTATATGATTATCACACATCTATATCACAATTAAATGTCTCTTAACTCGCGTGTATTAAATTTATATTTCTATTATTTTATTATTCCCTTACTGGGTTTTATAGCTCCCCATTTCGTATGTTTTTCCCGAAACTAACTCGAGCTATTTTAGAGGATCCATGAAATTTTAAGGGCTTTTTGTGGAATTTTTAAACAATATTTTTTAATACCTATTTTAATATATGTTGATATATATGTAACTAACTAACTAAACTAGTCCAAGCATTATTATTTGATTATGTTATGTGTATCATATTGTATTAGATCATGAAATAATGTACATAATAGTTATGGGTTGTCAAAATTTGTATTAGAGCGAGGTCTGGTTATATTTGTTGTGTTAGTATTGGAAATCTATAGTGAAACCCATATGTAAAGGACTAATCATAAAATAATTCTAAAAAATGTTCAAAATTGTTGATCAAGTGGTTTCCACATAAAAAAATCCATGTTGGGGTGCTATAAGTGGATTTGGATCTAGAAGACTTATTCCAGGGGCGGTAATCCCAAAAATATAGGATTAGGTATTAAATCAATTTTCACCTAGTGCATGATAAATAATCCCTACTTCACATATAGAATGAAACTCATGAAGATATTATGTGGCAAATTTACAATATCATTTGGAATGATTATGAATAGAACAAAAATTACTATTAAATTTAATCATAGAAAATATACAATGGATAAACAATATTGAAGAATATAAATTCATAGGTTTGGTGTATATTCAATTTATGAGTTATATGTTCAATATTCAAAATTTACCTTTTATGTGTCTAATAATTTGAAAATTATCATTGTTCTTTATCACTTTATTTTGGATAATGGAAAGAAATTTGTGGAACCAAATCAATAACAAATGACATAAAAATAATTATTCAATTCACAATGTTTTCAAATATAAAAATTAATTAGGGATCCCCCACATCCTCCTATGAAAGATCAAGTTTCAATTGGTTCTTTTATTCATAAACCACCTCAGACATTTAGTGGTTCTTCTGATCCCTAATAGCAGAACAACAGATAAATACAAATGAATAAATTCTCTATATCCATTTATTCTCTATGTAATATATGTTAATTATGTTTTTTATCCTATGGAGGTAGAATATGAACAATGGAGTATATTAAAATATAATACAATGCACTTGGAAGATAAATAAGATATTAAGTTGAACGAATTAAAAAAATTGCCTTTCAATAAATACATTTCTCTCAATCTATAATTTTAAAACGGAGATGGGTTACCAAGGATTATGAAAAAGTGTGACAAATACATCAAGTTATATATGGGAAACATGAAAATACATGTGTAATATAAATATAGCTCTATCAATGAACCTGAATGTGATTTTTACAACTTCTATAGCTGGATAAAATATAATATGTGAAAAGATCTTTTGATTTGAGGATTTGGTAGCTTTGATGAAATTTCATGATGTTTCAGAAAAGTCAAAATTGATATCAATGAGTCTAAAGGGTATCATTAATATAGAGATAGGTAGTAGAGAATAATTTTAATTCTAGGTGAACCATAAATAAATCTTAGGGTGGGAATAAATCCCATCATACTATATGTAAAAAGTGAAAGAAGATGAATCCTAGAACTTCCCTGAATGAGATAAATTAATGCTTCAAGTGTGTGAAGGATGGTCACCTATATAGTGCATTTCAATGGAATAAATCCACTGATGTGATGGAATATTGGAATGTTATTGTCAATCATAAAATTATTATCCAATTTAAAAACTTTAAGGAGAACAAAAACCATGTTATCCAATGTAATAATCCAATGGTTGCCCATGATAACCATGGACAACAAACGTCATATCCTATATCTAAAGGATGATAATATGTTATCTCAACATCGATGTTGGATACCGAAAATGATGTTTGGAACTGTATGCTAGTTATTAATTCATGAATATAGAACATATTTTTTTCTCCTATCGATATATTCCTTCATATCATGCATGTCTTGTAGAACTATAAAAAACCCTCAAAAATGAAATTTTATTTATCATTATAAATAAAAAATGTTACATTTTTTTAATTCTAATTATATAACTTATCCTTTATCAATTTTTGTAGGTCAAATTTCATATAAAACATTAAAATACTCTCTTTAGAATAATTTGATATTATTTTAGGCATGGATTGACTTTCCTTATATAGAGAGAGCATAAATTTCTGGATAAATGAAATCACCCTTATTATCTTGAATCTCCCTCTGATTATACACAACTGTAACTAGGAGGACGGTTCTAATTTGTATCCAACATATTAAGAATGGATAATATTAACTTTTTATAATTATTATCTAGTTTAAATAATTTACACTAAGGAAACTATAATCCTTCATTTCATTCCCACCGTAAGGGGATATGTTAATGTCTTTCCTAAAGATTTTTGTGGTATTTATATTAAATGATATTTTACGTTATAAATAAAACTATTTCATTGATATTTGTAATATATAAGAATCTATATATAATGGAAGTTGTTGAATTTGTTTAATTTAAGGAAAAATAATTGTAAAATCTTGATGAAGGGTTTGTTTTCCCATGGGCTTCACTATGGGTTGTACCAGCCCATTTCATCAAGAATTAGGACACATCATTGTGCCATTAAATTAATAATATTGAGATTAACAAGAACATGATTAAAAAAATTTACCCTCATCTAGATATTTAATATTTTCTTGATTAGGTAATAAAATCATAGTACCTATCTAATTAATATCATTGGTTATGAAATTGTCAAATTAAGGTGAATAAGGAGGGAATCCCCAAGAAATCCTTTGGAAAAAGGTATGGGAACGATGATTTTATAGTGATTCCACGTGGACTCACTAAAGCTCCAACTATCTATCACATCTTAACGAGAATGTATTTTTTTTATTACATTGGAATTTTTTTGTTGTCTTTAATAATGATAGTTCATTAAACTAACAAAATAAATGAGGAACATGATGAGAATTTAAATGTTTCATTAAATTTGTTATGAAATTTTTTTTTTTGTGAAATTTACCATAAATATGAGCCTTTTAAGGGTAATGTAACATTCAAAGAGCATGTTATAGATGATAAAGTGTTATCAAAATATCCTTTAATGATATAAGTAGTGGATTTATGTCCAAAAATAAAATCTATTATAGATACCATATGTTTCCTCATATTA
Organism: Viscum album; assembly: GCA_963277665.1. NCBI lineage: Eukaryota > Viridiplantae > Streptophyta > Magnoliopsida > Santalales > Viscaceae > Viscum > Viscum album. Next base: position 1,889,849,360 of record OY728122.1, on the reverse strand, counting down.
GCATAGAATTATCAATAATATTTTATTAAATTATCATAATTTTAAATTCCACTACACATGTTAAAATATAAGGGTGTATAGGTTATCTAGACTAATGACCATGAGGAGAAATTTAAAGAGTAAATGAAGAAGATAATCATTACACCAATTAGCACACTACTCACTAGTGGGTAATTAATTTTGATATAAAATGAGGAAACTGAAATGGAAATGGGTTTTGTATTCATGGAAAATGATAAGGTGATAACATATTTGTCCAAATAATTAATGATACATGAGATGAATTTACTGACCCAATATATAGATGTGTTTCATTTATATTTCCTTTTAATATTATGTGACATTATATCTATGTGGTAATGTATGACTTATATATGTTTCAGATAATCCAATATTATATATTTATAAAAGATTTATCAATATAGACTAATAAAGGTTGTTATATATGATCAAGGATGATGAATATTCAATCCATTTCCATCCTATAAAGGAATATATTATAGTGGATTCTTTTAGTATAAAGGATCCAACAAACCTATCCATGATGAGGATTATAAGGGACATAATCATCTTAGAAATGTAAAAAATTGGAATGGTATTCATAAAAGTAACTCCATCCAACATTTATCACATAAAAACATAATATTAAATTCTTGAGTTGATCAAAGAGTATTTAAAATAATTATGGGTGGCATATAATGGTTGAAAATATACAATAGATAAACATTTCTAATGTTGGGATTATAATATTTTGAACCTGGATATATTTCCCATCATACCCAAAATTTAAGAGGTAAATTTTGTGTGAAGAATATATCTCATCCTTCTTTATTCATCAAGGAATCCATAATATTCATGGAGATCTTAAGAAAGATATCTCATGGGATGAAATGAAGAGATAAAATATATAATTAGTGTCTTAATTCTTGGTAACAAAACAAGTCATGGATAAATGATATAAATATTAGGGCATGATGTATCCATTTCCCATACTATAATGGAAATGGTAAAATATAACCATTGATTTTATCATAGGAATCCCCAATCCATATAAATTAAATAATGAAATTTGGTTTGTATTTGATCACCATAATATATCTGGACATTTATATGATAATAAATAAGATTTACCTCTTAACCAACCCTTTTCGATATATAAAATCGATGTGGTAAGACTTAATGGATTACCACTCTCCATTATATATGACCATGATCTTAGGTTTACCTAGTGTTTATAAGGAAATATTTTATTGTCATAGGCTATAGAGTTGAGTTTCAATACATCTTATCATCCTTAGAAGGATGTACAGTATAAAAGAACCAGTAAAACTAGAAAGGATATGATGAAGTTATATTCATTATATTTCCCTGGATAATGGGATCAATGATTTCTCCTTGAGGGGTTTTTATATAATAAAATTTTCATTATAGAACTCACATGGCACATTATGAGACTCTTTATAAGAAGATGTATCAAAATCCAACTTGATGGGATGAATTTCGATAGAATATGATGATGGTTCCTTATATTTTACAAGATATTATAGAGAAGGATTAAAATAATTATCATTGTATGAAATTAACAAAAAGTTTATAGAAATGTTTTACATTTAATCATCAACATGACCGAGAATTTTAGGGCAGAGAAATTGTTTCATTATATATCCCATAGAAGAATGTAATGAGGTGTGACATGAAGTTAAAGATTAGTCCCAATGTTCATCGACACCTTTTAGATCCTTGATCACATAGAATCTATGTCATATAGTCTTGCACCCCACATATTATATCTCAGGTACCTGATGTGTTACATGTATTTTTTTCTTATAAAAGGTTATACAAATACCTCCCTCATAATGAATCTAGAGTTGGTACCTTTGTATAATGATATTCCATACAAGGATTAGTCAGTGAATATCATTTATTTGATAAAAACTCTCAATAAAATAAGACAACCTACCTAGTTAATGTACTATGGAAGAACCAAAATATTGAGGAGGAAGCATGGGAACTAGAAGAGGTGGTGAAACATATGCACTCTCAAATTTTTTAGTGTATGAAATTAAAATTTTGGAGTGAAAATTTTGAGGGGGGGATTTAATAAACAAAAAGATTAAAAATTAAATTCATTTTTAATGAAAAAATTCCTTATTATTTAATGTTGTTATCAAAAACACAAATATTACATTGTTTATTTTGGACGGTTACAAAATATATCCCATCATACCTAAAATATTATTTAGTATCATAACCATTGATAATATACTAATTATTTAGGGATTATTAATATTAAAATATATTTAGGGTGCTAAAAATATCTAACTCACACAAAAGGAATAAATGATTGACTCATCTAGTTTGATTATATACTATGAAGCCCATTTTTCAAAGCTTCCAAGGGATATAGGATCATTAAGATTTTACTTGACCAAGACCAAGTTGATATTCAACCACTGAAACCTGATTGAAAATTCTAATTGGATAAGTTCAAAAATAATGAGATCAGTACCCAAACCATTATTTTTGAAACACTCCAACAATATACCAACATCAGACACCATACCCTTAGGTTGTATAATGATTTATTAAGGCGTTCTGTTTCTAGAATCTAGTAGTATTAATTTTTATATTTTTAATAAGGATTATATTTATTTATTTCCATTTTTTATTAATATATAGAAAATATTATATAACAAGTTTAATAAAATTAGTTCTGGATACTAATAAACCAAAACTGTATTTTTGGGGAATAAATATATAGTCTCAATTAAAACACTATTTTTGATAAATCCATTTTTTTTGAAATAATCTTTATTTCTCATGGGATATTTTTATTAAATAATATAAAATTTCTTATATAAAATAATATAATTTAATGAAAATAAATAAAATTTTTAAATGGTTTAGAAGGATTATAGTATAGTAAAAATTAGAATTTACAATAAAAAATATTTTTTATTTAAAAGTTTTTATTTTATTATATTGAAAATAAATTTGGTATAATTAATATTATTTTTAATGTTTAGAAATTGGAATTATCTAATAGTAAGTATTCAATAATTTTTTCAGATAACCAAATTTTTGGGTCAAAAATTAAAAACGGTATATATTAAAACATGATTATATCTCAAAAGTGATTTAATAATTACTATAAATAGATTACATAACCAAAAAATAATTTACTCTAAAATATGGGATGTTTTATGGTTTTGATTATTTTATCACATAGATTCCAAAACCTATGTTTAGAAATTCATAAAGAATTCCACTATCTATTATTACAAATACCTAAATAAACTCTAATTCATGAATAATAAAAACACATTGAGAACTAAAATACTCTATTTATCACTTACTAAATCCTCCCCATTAAGTTCCAAATCTCATAGGAACAATCATACATGATTTTATAAGCACCCTCTCAACGAAATATATTGTCTCATCCTCCTTTTTAATAAAGTAATTTATTTTTACTAAGCCTTTTTATTTCAAATTGTTAATGTTTTAATTTGTTTCTAAAAATCCATTTCCTATCCATATGATTCCAAAGTAATGATACACCACATTTAATTCTAATTAAACCCTTATATTTTTTTTAAAAGATGATGCCTTGACCCAAACAAACAAAGAAAAATATTTATTAAAACAATGTTTACGAATGTCTTAGGAACATGATCATATTACATTATTTTTTATGAAAGGGAATAACAGGAGCGGGGAGGTCTTCCCACTAGGTTATGTCTTTATTAACTCCCATGTTTTTCAAGCTATATGGATCCTTGTTTTCTTCCTGATAAACATTTGTTATGATGTAGTTTAGATCAGTGAGTGAACAGTTGTTGTTGAAATTTTCTCTTGCTTTTACATAATAAAGTCTAATGTTATGAATAAACATCCCCATTTCCCCTTAATCGTATTCAAATAGATTTTCACATCCTTTATTTATTGGTTAATTCATTATATATAACACATATTCCTAAATTATGGTAATAAAATTGTTGAAAGGAATTCTTTTAATGTGTGATCTATGTGGAGTACAAATTCTTGTACGAAATATGAATTTGATGGGTGTACCTCGTATTATATATCCCTCCCATGAATTGGGTAAAGTGTTAATCTCTTGAAAAACCATTTATAGTGCATGTAAGGTTGTTATAAACACAATATGTTATTAAATAGTAGTGATTAGAATTGACATATGATTATTATGACATATTTTTTACTGTTGTTGCATTCCTATGATTCTTTGATACAACCATCTAATTTTATGATTCGATGATTTTATTTTTGATTATCACCGATTAAGGTCATTGTAATATACCTCTTAAATAATATGTATTAAATATATAACTTAATTCATTGTTTATTCCCTTACTTGAATTTGTAGTTCACCCTATTATTATGTAGGGCATTAGGTTATCCCATGCAGTTTTAGAAAATCAATTAATCCTCAAAGAAAAGTTATATAATATTTAAATAATACTTTTTTACCAATGTTTCATGTTTCGGTCATATAAATATAAATAACCATAGGAAATTTATCTCTTGACTATTTTTTATTATGTGATGTGTATCTTAATTTAATATATAAATAAATAAAGTGTTTGATAGATGCAAGGTTTCATAGAATTTGTTTATTGTTAATGAAAATTTTAGATCGACCATTACTTATGTTTCCATTTATATATGATATGAATAAAATTAATATATATGACATGTCTAGATTATTTTAGTGTGTGGATAATTTTTGGGGGTTGTAATAGACTTTTATGGATTAAGAAGTTTCTTTTATAGTTCGAAAAAATGTCAATTATTTGAAAAATACATGGTTTTTATTTTTTTCTGAATTACCTAAAACTCTAAACAGAATAGACCATGAGAATGTATATAATTAATATTTTTTTCAAAGTAATGTAATTTATATTTTAATGTCTCTATATCATTATAAGTTTTTATAGGGAATTTTTTTCATCATAATCAATTGATAATTCTCAAGAAGTATATCAATGATGATGGAATCTCATTGACAAATCTTGCATATTTAATTTATAATAAATTTAAATAATAATGAAATTTCCAAAATTAATCTTCCTTCATCACCACAATTTTTTATTCATTGTGACGATGAATCTAAGAAAATATTCATCTAGATGAATCAATAGGATCCACATAAATAATTGAATAGAGTTATTTATTTCCCATATGCTAGAGTTGAAATATCATGTTTATTAAATCATTTTCCATTAATCATAATAAATATTATGTGATCTATTCAAATTTATTACAAGAGAGGAAGGGATAATGTATATATATTTCTTAATAGAGTTCTAGATTGTGTCTCTTTTGTGTTAACAAAACCTCAAATGGGAAATGATATGATTTTTGTAATAAATACTTAGGGTTAAAAAATGATCATTTCACTATAACTCTTGTAATTATATTTATTCAATGTTATTCCCCTATAAAAAATATTATTATTATTAATATTATAACCCAAGAAGTTTATTTTTATTTATATATGATTTATTTAATAAAATCATACTTTTTAAATTGATATTAGATAATATTTTATTGAACCAAAATGTTAGTTCGCTATTTTTTTGGATTTTTAGTCAATATAAGATGGATACATAATTGTGAGATTCCTTAGAAAAATTGAATTTCCTCAGAACAAAGACATTTTTTGCAACACATAACTAATTGACATTCAACATTATTAACTCTCTGTTGTGTCATGTGTTTATATGATAAATGTTTCCTTCATAGTTTATTATTAGGAAACATAATAGGTGATGGCTGGAAGTATTTTTATTGCACACGAGATTTTGGGATTCCCACTCCATAGTATTTGACTATGCCATAATATGAATTTATTTCTTTAATCTACACTAAAAAATCGTGTTTTGTTAAGGAGGGAATTTATTTTATATATTAGTGGGTTTCAAATAGTTTTTTAGTAAGAGGAACTTTAATCATGGATGTATATTATGATGAAACTAGTTGGGTGAAAGTATTTTATATTTTTCAACGAAATTTACTATAGTAAAAATGAGTTTTGATGGTTTTGGTTGATCATGAAGCTCATTTTTAGAATTCATGGTCTATAATAAAAACATATAGGTGTATGAGAATAACAATTGGAAACCAACTGGCTACTCTATTGAATATGGAGTCATTCCACAAATCTTAAAATATTTGTTATTCTAACAATGATGCTATAATGGACTTATCTAGTGATATTTGGAGTAATTTTAAATTTAGAAAAAAATTATATTAAAAAAGTTGAGATTAAATTGAAAATATTAAAATGACTTACATTAATATTGAGGATGTTGGATAGAAATTATAGTTTAAATTACCAATTTATCCTTTAAATAATTCTATACAAGAATAATTATACTTTCAATAAGGTGATTTGACTTGTAATAGAATAGATATATTTTTCTAAAATATCTAGAAGATTAGGATTTTCAAAGAGTAGTATGTTAATTTAAATTGTGGTTTAAAATAATAACATGATTCATATATCCTTGATGACATGGAATTAAATAATTAGAGTATCATGGATGAAAATGCATAATGATTACTGTAACATATCATTATCTAAAATCAATACAAGAATAACCAATGTGTACAATATTTATATATCCCTAATTAAAAAGTATCCCTTTTAAGAGGGTAAGAGGTTATATACCTTGGATGTGCAATGATATTTTCCTAAAAAAAATTCACAAACAATTGATGTAGTGGATAATCCATATATAAACACATTTTTAATATTTACAATGTTGGAAAGCATTTTTTATCGAAACAATAAAATTATTATGATAATTTTGTTTATATTTTATAACAAACAAATATATATAATTGTAATCTTGTTTTCTTTTCCAATGTGAATACAATAACCAATTTGATCTCATAAGTAAAGGATGTTATTCCACTATAATTTAGCCCACCACTTAGGGTGTATACTGGGATGAGGGTAGAATAAGTTGTCTTAGAGACACAATTTTCATGTTGAATCTATTAATAGAAAGATACTTTTAGGGAATATATTTTTAATTTTAGAGATAATACATTATATGATGGATGTAGTTATCATATATGAAAAAATATGAAGAGATATCATCTATATACTCTTTATTTTGATGTATATTGTAATGAAGTGCTTTTCATATAAGTATTTGATCCAACATGAATGATAATAATGGAATAAGACAATGAATTTATAAATGATGATTCCAAGTCTCATTATTGTTTTTAGGATCACTTTCTAAAAATATACAATTTATGGTGATGGATTTCACAAAAACAAAATTTATTTGGGATAAACATGCTAAAATCATGGATCGAGACACCAATGTAATGAATAAAAAGTTAAAAATAATAATAAATGGTTTTGATGATCTATATATGTGACAAAATGAAGAAATATTAGGTTTCATTGACCATAATATTGATATCAATTATGACCTCCAATGTAAAATCCAAAATAATTTTCTCTTGAGGAAATGAATCCCGGTGAGTTATCATTTGAAGAATTGCATAGAAAAAATGTCTGATTATGAAAGGATGTTTATTCCATAAATATATTTATAGTATCCATCAACTGATATGTCTTTCAATTTTATTTATTATTAATAATTTTAGGATTTTAAAAATTTATATTAGGTATGTGATGATTTAATATATCTCATTGAAAAGATATTTAAAAGTGAAAAAATGATTTTATGGAAAGACACCATTAACTTAATTCTATTATGGGAAGTTTGGACACACACACACACACATATATATATATATATTTATAATGAATATTTATGAAGTGGTTTATTACAATTATTTTAAATGAAAATAGAAAAATATTTTCCATCTAGATTAACATATATTCTAAAAATTCTTATCGAAACAATTATCAGTGGAGAGTGATTTTAAGAATGGATAAAGAGGACGCTAGGGAAGATCTATTAGATGGTATTAGAATTAATTTACATAATATATTTATAATTATATTATGGTATGAATAGAAAACTCAAAAATGATATTGAATAATATGGTCCATAACCTAAAGTGGTTGATATCCCAGTGGAGTTTTATTGATCCCATGGAGGTATTGATTTAAAAATAATGAAAAAAAGAATATTGGTTGTTTTATAGAGGGCCCCAATAACTATATTTATGAACTTGAAGAAGATTTTAAAATTCCTGTGTAATATGTATGAAATTTTAAGTATATTCTTTTGATATATGAAGAATAGTTTAATTACATATTGACCTTTGAAGAACAATCTTACCTCATTGATGATATTAAACATTATATTTAGGAGATTATTAAGTAAATTCAATTTCTGGATGAATAAATTTCCTCTTCGAGATAGAATATTGAACCCAAAAATAAATAATTATAATACAATGAAAAAAAGTTATTTTGTAATTTTTTTAAATGAACTTGTAAATGACATAACAGTTTGAGATATATGAAAAATTCAATAAATGTTGAGTGTGAAACTGAGGAATAGAATAGGAAAATTATTTATTGGTTTAGTTGTTAGAGATAAATTAAAATTTCTATACGAATAATGATGATAAGAAACCCGTTTTAGAGAAAAAATGAATACAAGACAACTTTTCAATAATAAATTGATAATCCATAATATAGAGATATGTGGTGATGAAATAAAAATAATAATTTTTCACGTTTTGATATATTAGTTTTGTAGATTTTCTTTCTATAAAATTTCCTAATTCAGTTAGGGATACTCAATTCAATGGCTCATGTTTAGAGGTCACAATTCGTAAGAAGTGATTCTACATCAAAGGAAAATTTGTAAAATAATCAATGAATGGTTAGAGATTAAATTGGAATTTATATCAAATTGATAGAAATAGAAACTAATTCTTATTAATATTGGATGCAGAAAATATATTATGGAATCATAGGATATGAAATTTCACTCAACCATGTATGGAGAATTTTTCTGAAATCATTGTATTTTAATATATTCAAATATTGTAGATATATTAGATAAAAAATGATTCATGCATTTGAGGAGACATGATTTGGAATACATATCCTCATAAGAAAGAGAGATCACTGGGTTCTTTAATAATATTACAACTAATGTTTTTGGTTTGATTTCCAATTAAATAACCTGTGTTGTGAGTTATTTTATTTTATTTTTAATTTTTTATACTAGTATATGGAGTTCTACATTCATACATTAAAAAAATATTTTTATGTAGTGATTAAATTTGGTTTTAAGAATAATATAATAATAAATCAGACAAACTATGAAATTATAAGATCATATAATGGAAAGAAATACACATATTATGAGGTTTAAAATTATATATAAAAATGGTATAAATATCAGAATGTATTTATTGAGAACCCCTTATGAGAATAGACTTATGGAATGAATAATATGTATGATCTCAACATGGAATTTTTTCTGATAGATATTGATATCTCATGTAACTACTAGAAATAATATTTTTTAGTGGGATTAAAAACATAAAATATAGAATTACTAAATTTGGAATACATAAGACACTATTCAAACTATTATATTGAATTAAACCTTCTTTAAATCAAGTCAAAGGATTTGGATGAAAATTTTATATCTATAATAAATAAAATAATCATGTGATATTTGGTGATGTAGAAGATAATGGTATTTTCATTAGTTACATATAAGTTATAAGGCCTACAAATGTTAAAAAAAAGGATCAAAAAAATTATTGATGGAAATTATGTAATGGTTTCTACGAATGAAACCGAATTATGCTTGGGAGTGTATGATTCAAAATAATTATTTGAATAATGTGAAGAAACATATATATATTAGGGAATAAATCATGATGTCAAAGTTGAAAAAGATTATGAGATTGAATATATGGAAGAAATAAGTTAATATAAGAGTTAACCATTGAATATTTCATGAAATATATTGATTGAAGTTGATCTGAGAAATATAATTGGAGATAAAGATTCTAAGAAAAACAAGATGGTATAAAAGAGTACTATATACCAATTTATTATATGAGATTGATCCTAATTAATTTTATAAATTCCAAAAAGGGGAATCTTAGGATATGGCCCTAAAATAATAATTTTATTGAATTCATAAAATTCACCCTAGAATGATTGTGGAAATACCTAAAAATCATATTTTGATAAGGTATAAAATGGGTCTTCAACAATATGTTGTCTGAAAATGGAATGGATATCAAAAATAAGTAAAGATCGATTTATAAAGGATATGATCATGAAAAATGATTTTATATTGAAGATAAAATGATCTTGGGGTGATGATTTAGTCCATTATTCTATGCTTATTCGTAAATATCCAAGGAAATTTCATTGTGTTTTAGAAGGATATTAAGAAAACACTTCTATATAGAGTTTTACGTGATGAGAAAAATATCAAAAAACTAGTTGTAATTGTTAATGTAAATGATTTTTGTAAATTGTGTAGGTTGATCACATATTTAAATGGGATAAAGAAAGAATTTACTTCTATGTATACAATGAAATATAATTTTCTAAGGTATTTGGAGGTCAATAGAGGTGGTATTAATCATAACCTCTATATTAATTTTTAAGTGGTTTATTACATTATATAGTTAGATGATTATGATATCATAATTATAGATAGTATAGAAAATTATATTGATAAATTTAAAACATTGATGAGTTTGAAGAATGAAATTTCAATAATTGGTGATTGAAAATACTTTATAGGGTTTTATGTTTATTAGGGATAAGTAAAAACATTCATTTCCATGATGAAGTGTGAAAAGGAAGTCTTTATGAAATTCATAATGGATTAGTGAAATACTATTTCAACTCTAAATATATATGAAATAATATTGGGTACAAATGGTGAAAATGTGTTGGAATACCCAACAAAATTCTATAAGAGTTTTTGGTTGGTTACCCAAATTAATTATAAGTAGGTAAAATATATTATATACTACTTGTTTCCAGGATGATTTTAGAGTCTTCCTAAGAAGGAAATTCTTACCAAAGAGGTGAGATTATTGAGATATTTTCATGGAACATTTCATAATTATTTTTTAAATATAGTGAGAACATTTAATTAATATCATAAAAATATTATAATTTGGATGGTGAATTAATTTACTGAAAATACAAAAGTTGTGGTTTTTTCTACATTAATAATAATTTTATTGGTCGAATAAAAAATAAAAAAGGATGTGTTTTATAAATCATAATGATTGTATACTAGGTTTATGTCACAAAATATTATATAAATATTACTTGGATGAAGAATTAGTTAGAATTAATTATTAAAATAGATTAAGATAAAATTAAGATTAAATGTGATAATGGAAGTTCTATTGAGTTACTTAAAATTTTATTTCAACACTCTAATACAAACCCCCTTAAAATCATTGCCATTTTGAGAAGAAAAAAGAGGATTATAATATCAATAGGTTGTAATTGATTATATATCACGATAAAGTGTCTGATATCTCCCAAAATATATTAATAACTAATGTATTTGAAAGGCGTAGGTTGAAACTTGGATTTTAAGAAATTTCCTTGAACTATGAATGTTCAATGTTAACCCTCTCCCAATTTTATCTAGTTCTTTATTTGGTATTTGTTTTTTACTAACGTTTTATATGTTTTATTGGGTTTCAAATATAGGGGAATATAATATTCAAGGGGGTCAATAAAGTGAAGATATTTTTGAAAATTTCATTAACCACATTTCATTACATGGTACTTTCACTTGATTCATACACTAATATTTGTCTCACGTATGATAAGAGATATTAAGAAATAATATTAGATTGATTTTTATTAAATGATAAATTTAAGAAACTATTTTATTTTCTTATCATGGAGGAGTGGAAAAAAGTGGGGGAGTATTGTTTTATAAAGAATCATGATTTGAATCAGAAAAAATACAATGATATAGAATTTTTCACCCCAATGATATGTATGTGGTTTATAGATTTTTTTTTTCAATATATATTGGTTTTGTGAATGTGGTATTCTAGAGAAAATGGTGTTTCTATGATACAATGATATGTCCCCTGTGGTATAAATGTGTATCACACCATAGTTTGATCTTATCAATGTGTAAATTGTTTATTTTAAGGTTTCTATCTACACCATGGAGGATAAGGCTACACCATTGGTTCTAGATATGAGAATTTTAGTTGCATTAGAGTATTATTAATTCCTAAACGACAACCATTGAGTTCATCATATAGGGAAATTATTTCTTTTATCCAATTTCAAAAACAATGATTCCTTTTTGAAGGTCAATATTTTTTTGATCAAAGTATTTCAAGGATTTTTTCATCTATTGGGAGGTTCACAATTAAGGTCTCATATGGCACAACCATTCTACGTAATGGATTATTTATAAAGCAAGAAAAAATTATATAGATCAAATGATATTTTATGGTCTCATATAATCATGAATCCTCATGGGTTAAAAAAAGTTCTACACCACATTTCTTCTTATATTTTTAAAATAACTTCTAGAAACTATGTTGTTTCACCACATAACATGGTTTTAAGCCACAAATTTTGAAATCTGGGTAGTTTTAATATCAATGCTAACCTGGATTTCTCTATAGATTATGGTAGTTATTAAAAAACCATAAAAACATTGACATTAAATTTAAAAAATTGAAAATAAATAAAAAAATATCAAAAGAATGACATTAAAGAAGAATATGTTGTCAATTTATATATTTTTAGTTTTAAATTTGAAATTCAAAATACTTGTTCTAAAAATAATTATGTTGTTCAATAGATTGATTTCACATAGAAAATAATATATGGATTTTTTTATAAAGTATATATAATTATAGGATTGTGATCAATATGGAAGTATATTGAAATTATAGTTAAAATAAAAAATATGTTGTTTATATGTGTCGACCATATTTATAACACTCTTGATGTTTTATGTGGGGAATATAAAGCTATGTCATGGACCAGGGATGTGTAGTGTCATATTACTAAATTTTTTATCACATAAAATTGATGTAGGAGTTACCAAAAATATGAAAAAATTGTTTATATGTTCTCATTAGAGTATATATTTAGAGGTAAAAAAAGTAAAATCATCACCCTCATGATCCTTATATTTCCATAATTGATTTTGATGAATAATGATATTTATGATATCTTTTCCACTATGAAGAAAATATATAATTTTATCTAATTAATAAATAATTTTATATCACTCCAATACACCCTTTGGGTGTATAGAGAGACTATAGTAGAACAAATATATCATTTTTAATAGATCATTAAATTCAATCATTATATATTCCCACAAAATATTATATTCACTAAACATGGAAATAAATATATTATTCCATATTCTATATATTTAATAAAAAATTATTTTACACTTCATTAAATTCATGAATATGTAAAAATATATTAATTAATTATGGAATTGTTAAATAAGTGATAAAATTCAGATCAAATATTATAAAATTCAATATCTTTTGATTCAGTTTCAATGATCAACCTTAACTAAAGTAAACAATATTACAAAAATTTGGGAATAAATCTATTCCTAAAATTTAATTAAATATAACTTAATGATATTCTAGATATAATTAGTGTGTAACCCTCGATGTCGCATTCTCTATTAGAAATAAAATAACTATCTAAATTCCCAAATTAGTGTCAGGCATTACATCATGAGACCCACTGTGAATAAAGATGATATAGAATCTACAATAACCATCCCATGAATATTGTTTTGTAATATATTCCCTTTGTTCAGGAAATATATCATCAAGTGGGATCAATACATATGTTATCAGCACATATGTTAAATTTATAATTCATTTACATTTTGAAATGAACTTTTATTTCAAAAACTGTGGCCAAGGATTTATAAGAAAAACATTGATTTCAATCAAAAGTTACAGGGATATATTCTTATAAAAATATGAGAAAGAAAATAATATCTTTAAAATTTAATTAATTACATATCACTTATGAAAAACATTACTTATTCTAACCCACCATGAGTGTATATACTAACACTCGATATTTAATTATTATTAGTATGCCAATATTTCTAATGAAAAAATAACATAATAAAAATAAACTTATTCATTTTTTTTGGAAAAATAAATTAAAAAATATTATAAATATAATTTTATTAATTTGATATGTTATTGAATTTTCCATATCAAAATTATCTAAGGTTGATTTTTTTTGTATTTTTCATAAATAGTTAAATTTTTTGATTTTTAGAAAATATTATTAATTTATTTTTATGAACTATTTTTGGAATTTTTTTAGAAATAGTTCGTTCAAGTATGTGGTTTGATGTGAAATTGAGAATAGACGAAGTGGTTTGAGTTAAATTGGATATAAAGATAAAAATCATATTTCACTCATCATTTAAAGGGGCCCATGGTTTGGCCATATAGTTTGGTCAAACAATGTGTTATATGTGCATCCCCATTCCTAAATGGAACCATGAATTTGTGCTTGAAGAATTATTTGGTCAAACTATTCACAACCCATGCACCCCTATTTAGTCCCTCTATAATACCCTGCATAGCTGTAAAACCTCCATTGGATTGCTAAACTAATCTATAAAACATTCTTAAAACATTAATCAATTAAATTATAAGAAAAAAAATAGATATATATGAAAATTATATAAATACATACCTCTTTATGAAAATTGGGATCCTACATCATCAATAAAAAAGAGTAGGTATTCCCCCAATGATAAAGGTATAAATATTCCATCAGTAGGAGAATGAACTCCACTTATTATAGAGGATTGGGTAATCCTACTACAGGCGTAGGTACACCCCCAATGATTGGGGATTGAATCCACCATTACAAGGATTATATAATCCCTTGATAACAAGATGCAGATTCTCCCCTTGTAGGGTCTATATCTACTTTGACCAATGACCATTTATCTTAATAAGGTATGGGTACTCCGCCAAAAAAATGTTATTAGTGATATCACATTCATTACAGAATTCGATATTTTTAATCTCATGGATAAGGGTATAATCCTTGTAATCAGTTATTTAAAACCATATAGAATACTGGGATAAATCATCCAGGAAGTATTTGTTATTATAAAATTGTATCCAATTATGGGAATCTTGTTTACATGAGACGAATTATATATTTCCCTTGGTTATGCATAAACATCCATTTTGGATGATCATATTCCATGATTTCCATGAGGTTGATAAATGATAATTTCTTTTAGCATTTGTCATACAAGAATTAGGTTTTACATGATATTCCATATTAATATCCTTAACATGATCTTGATACATTGATATGTTTGAGGATGAGTTTTTGGTGGATGAATTTTTTATGATTATTATCCACCTCTAAAAAATATTAAACCAAGCTTCTGAAAGAAAAATCTATAATCCATGATGAAACCTCCCCCTTTTTTCTTATCATTCCCTTCAAAAAAATTTATAGTTTTATTAAATCCTACCATTTTATATAAGGGGAATAAATAGTTTCATATTATAAATAGATAATTGTGAATTTGATATGCACTCAATGGTAGGTTCACTAAAATAAATATTCCCCTTATGGCTATTATTAGTTGACTAGTTGGAGATATTTTGAATTTTGTGTATACCTCAAGGAAGAAAATGATTCTTTAGGTAAAAGTAATGGACTATTAAATTATAATAGGTGTTATCAATGATTCTCGATTCAATAGATAATGTTTATATGAATGTGATAGAATGATCTAATTTCTAATGTGGTAGAATGGGAAACTAATTAGTGAATATATAAATTAATTATTGCTATCCGAGTGGAAAAACAAATGAACAGTGGTTGAGGGGGCTAGTGCATTACCAAATGTTCTCATAAGAAACACTCAATATGCATCATGAATGAATCATCCCTGCCATCTATGATAGTAGATGAAAAAATTAAAGTGATAGAGGTGTATGTGTGTTATCATTCTAAAGGATAAGAGTGAGGTGAAATGGAACGCTTTGTGTTTACCTCACATTATGAGCTGGTAAAATAGTTTTTTTTTTAAAACATGTATAAAAAGGAGATTCAAATGATTAAATGAGATCAATGAATTTATTTCAATCAATTTTTTTAGTTCAGATCATGATGCATCGATGGATTATTTTTGAATTCTTAGGTAGGAAATCATATTTTGGTACTTTGGGTTTCTAAAAAATTGTGGGGAGCCCAATGATCTCATCATAGGGTACCTTGGTTGTCAATAAATTTCAATTTTGATGTTGATGGTTCATGGTTTAATTTTATGAAATGTGAGGGGAGTAACGTGAATATGTGAAAGAAATTAGTTTAAAGGACCTTAACATGGTTTTAAAAATTGGGATTATATGTATATCAAGGAATCAACTGGAAGAATGTAAAATGTGAATGATATTCCATGGTAATGGAGGTCATTGGAAAGTATTTCAAAATGAATTTACCAGAATAAGATAGATTCATTTTCATGTTCTCTAGGTCCACAAAGATCCTTGGGTTCTTGTAAGTAATTGTAGAATGTATAAAGGGATGTAGTCATATCACACGAGGATGAAAAATGAGCTTCTAGGTTTATTAGGATCAGTTGTTTTAGTTTCAGGGATAAAAATATCAAAATTTGAGAGAATGTAGTGACCTAAACATTTAATATTAGATCATTCTTAAGTAACATGGTCTCTAATCCCATAAAGATTAAAATTGAATTTTTAGAAATGAAAGAAGTATAAATTTTTGTTTCTAAGTCTTTCATTAATCTCAGATCATGGTTTACCAGTAGACTAAAGATAAATGAAACTTGATGTTGATTAATTTTTATAGGATTTATTTAATAAATTAATAAATTAATATCACACTAGAAAAGTGATTAAATATTTAAAAAATCATTAATGGAGATAATGATGGGAAATTTTTCAATGTAGTTTTACCCAATGAAATTGTTTTTCCCTTGGTATGGGGTGATTACTGTTCACGTTTGGGGATCTGGGGATAACATGTCCCAATATTATAAATTAGAATACAAGAGATCCTAATTAATGGATTATAAAATATAAATCCTCTAATTGGAGTTATTCATTGAAATCCCTAATTAGACATAGGTATAGGATACTTAATAGACTATATTTTCTAGACAACATAATCTCACAAACATACATGATAAGGCATTGGTATTCTAGTATATCCTAGAAAAGACACTTTATAACGCGTCACTCAGAGAACATTGTTACATCTTAATGTTCAATAATATATCAAGAGGCAAACATAAACTCATAGAAACAATATAAAATGAATTGATACTCCAACATATCAACAGTCAAGATTAACATTAAATAAAAAACCAATGGATGTCTTGTGGTCTAACATGATTATGTCACAAAACAAATGTATCATTCCATCATAACGCACACTATTTTGTCCATAAAAATATCCCTATACTATGAAACATTGATATTTTGGAATTGGAATAATGAAATTGATAAAACCTTCACCCAAACAATTAAACCTCAGGATTGACCCTAACATTACTCTTAACCACAAACATATCCACAATAAGCAACACAATTTCCAATCAAAATATAATGTTTTCTCATGATGAAGAACCACATTATGAAAACATGCCACCATAGTCTCAATCCTGGAATTTAAAAACATAGGAAAGCTAATGTAACCAATTTTGAGTATATGTTAATATGATGTTTCATAAACTTTATAAAATGACTCATAATAACTATGAAAATTCTTGAAGGGAATTAAAACTATTGATGATGAATCTGATCCATGGATGCAGAGGAATATTTTAGGAAATCTATTAAATACAAATTACAGGTTGCTTGAATATAGAAGTTTTAGGGATTAAAAAAGTAAATCCATTCAAAATTTCAATCCCAATCAAGTAAAGGCCCATGTAAACCATCCTTCTGTTGCAGATCCAAGAGGGATGGAGAATCAAGTGATCATAGGGCTAGGTGCTAAAATTCATACAGTATGAATCCCACTACCCCTTAGGGGAATATATATCACATTCCAATTACATGGTAGAGTGACCCATGAGCCCCTCGATGATTACCTAATAGAGATGTATACTTGAGGAGAATGAAGAATGAATTGAGGTACCTTCAATCGAACCATTGTAGATCGAGAGCTTGAGCATGTGATTGAGAATAATATGACCATAATAGATATATATATATCTTGTTTTTAAATCTAGTGGATAAAAACATTAGTCGAGGGATCTATCAAGAGTCTTTATATGAAAATTATCTTTATTCTACCATGATCTGTATTTCTATATTTTAATATGTTTTCTCCATCTATTCATAATTTATTTAATGAAATTGGTTTTAAATTGATTTTATGTCTATATATCTATTGAGATTTTTTATTTTGTG
The DNA here is from genome assembly GCA_963277665.1 of Viscum album. Classification (NCBI taxonomy): domain Eukaryota; kingdom Viridiplantae; phylum Streptophyta; class Magnoliopsida; order Santalales; family Viscaceae; genus Viscum; species Viscum album. Next base: position 1,889,830,946 of record OY728122.1, on the reverse strand, counting down.
ATTTTTCATCACTTTATTAATTCATATTTTTATTTAATCTTCATGGGTACAAGAAAAATGATAATCATTTCGATAGAGTGGTAGCCCACATATGTTTGTTCCAGATACCATGGAGTCATCTATGGTTGACATGTAAATTCAAATTTCTTTTCTTTTAGAGTTTCACAAACCCATGAGAAGTGATCATTCCCTTTAAATTAATAATTTATTTTCTTATATATGAATGAAATTATTACATCGTCTTAGGATTTATTCTTAATTGATTTTGATGATCTTCATGAAAACCTTTCAAATAACCTCTTTTGTTCTCTAAGGATTCAAATATAGAATCGATCTAACAGTGACCCAAATGTTATCCTATGATCATTGATATATTCCAATTGATTTTGGGGTTCCATCATGACAATTCAAATTTCTTACATTATTCATCTATATTTCTACATGGTCCATCGATCATGATGGAGTAATTATTTTTCGTGAGAGGAAGAGAGGTCGAAATAATGAGCGAGAGATGGATATAGAGAGATGTACACTATGTGAAATGATTATAAATTCTATATTTTTAATTAACCATACACAATTTACATAACCATATATTTATATAGATAGGTTTTTTGTAAAAATATTTTTTTAAACAAATGAAAAATATTAATATAATATTAAAAAAACCCCATTCCAAAATAATTATAAAATAATTATTTTTTTGACTGAATATGCATAATAATAAATATTTTTTTACTCTCTTGTAAATTAATATTTATCACATGACATGGTTTTTTTCTGTCTGAACTCCATGTTATTTATTGAATATGAGAATAAATTTTTAGCAATATATTTAATTCATTAATAAATATTTGTGATTGAAAAAACAAGAACATAATCATTCCTCAGTCTTCATAATAATATTTATTACATTAATTAAATTCAAATATAATTTAATCAACATCAATGAAAACACATAGTATGTGGCCCTCTAAGAATATTTTTCATTTTCATTAGATGTTCTTGCATAAAATTTGTTATTACAATCTTGCAACAGGTCAAGGATGTTGGTTATGGGCATTACAGAAGTGTGCAAGGGTAGTGGTATATTAAAATTACATATAATAAATTATTCCAAAAATCAGGAGTGAATATCTTATATGAAATATTTATAATAAATTTATTTGATGTTTAATAAAATATATACATGACATTTGGAAAATCCTACATTAGTGAATTTTGATAATATGAAAAGTCCCTTTTAGATAACCTTCATTTTGTTGTGGGGATCGAAGGATAAAATCCCTCTAGTGATGATCTGCACATGCTCCCATGATATCTAACCAACATCACTCAGTCTCTGCGAGTTATCATTTCGAGTAGAATGTCTTGTGTTGTTTTTCTTTGTCACTTATTCTTCAGTCATGAAGAAAAACCTATAGTACTTCTCATTATTGAGAGGTATAGAGAAGGAGTAATTGAGAGTGAATTATTTATGGGAAACAATTCTCTATTTTCATATTTTTTATTCTTAACATAATTGAAATATCTAACTATTAATAGAGTTGGTATTTAAGAAAAAATATTATTTAATTTTATAATGGCCATAAATAACATTTATTACCTTCAATAAACACCATTCCACAAAAGAATAATTATGTTATTATTATTTTGTGGCGTGCCCCAAATTTCATAATAAATAATTTATATAATGGTCCAGTTCATTAATATTTGTCATCGAACATCATCTTCTTCCAACTGAACTCCTTTAGAATTTATTGAATAATAGAATAAATATTTTATTCATAAGTAAATAATTTATTCACAACCTATAGAATAAATATTATTTAAAATACTACATAAATAAAATAAATATTTTATTCACAATATGGAAACTAAATATTTAATTAATTTATTTGATCAATGTTACTTAACAAAAATTATTCCTCAGACATGAGAATAATATTTATTCAATTAATTTAGCTCAAATTGAATTTAATTAATATCAATGGAAACACAATGTGTCTATTCTTATAAGATTCATTATATTTATCACTAATATGGATTACCAAATTTCAAAGATTACTATCTATAAATGGTTCAAGGAACCCATGAAGAAGAACCTTATACCATAGCATCAAAAACAACATATGGTCAATCGTTGTGTAATATAATCCCTTTTACACAATATCTCTTATTGGAGGTTACACATCAATGTCACCAACCTATATGCTCGATATTTGTTTCTTTGACTATCTAAAATACACATTTCATTCAACCATGTAATATGTATTTTAATAGGATGGTTCTATTCCAATCAATGGGATGGGATATCAGCTTCCATAATGATTGAAGCAAAAAATTATTCCCCGACTTATTCCTATATGACATTTGTAACACTCCCAATGTATCCTTATTTTCCATGAACTATTATCTTCTTATTATATGAAATATATCTATGTAATTGTGTTTTAACATGAATTTATAATAATCTTAAATTCTATGTACCATCACACATACTGATTGATTGAAATATCTGATTACAAAAAAACATACAGAATTCCTACTAACAGTTTTGTTCTCAATATATCTTGTTATGGTGATTACTAAGTGGGAACCTCTTGAGACGAATCCCCATAAGATTATGAGCTCTCTTACCTAACATTTTTTGTACTATGTTTCCCATCATAATTTGTTATCCAATCACATAAAATTATTTGAGAATATCATCCTAGCACATCACGGTTCTCAAAATAGTGGTGAACTGCTATGAAATTATCAATGCAACCGATATTATAGGACATTTTTACATTAGAGACATGAATAATAATAGATATATTCAATGAGATAATTTATTAATATTAAATAAATCAAATATACTTGTAATTAAAGTATAAATAGTAGTTCATAGGACACCAAATCCAATAAACACCCACTTGAACTAGAACCAACTACATAGTAAAATTATTATGCTAGACCGAATATGACTATCATGCTTCAACTAAGTTAATGAATTTGAAAAAGGTACCACCATGTCGATTTCTATAGAAATACTACTCACTGATACGTCACCTCTATAAGAAGAACCCATTATGCTATGAAACTTCTGAGGAATCTTTTTTTTCCATTGATGTGATTGTAACTCTTTTTGCAAGAGCCTCCATTGTAGTTTTTTCACAATACTGTGTGATAATTTATTTACTTATAGTTAAAACATCAAAATCATGGATTAAGTTTCACATCCATACTACTTCTTTACCGACCTAGGAATCCCTAATTTAGTTGTACACTGCTATAGAATCTATAACCATAGCCTTATTTAACCTCTTCCAGCTCATATAACCTCCCCTAAAAATAAATATGTATCCCATTTGGGAATTCATGTCATCTTGATCAGTTTAGAAAATTTCATATGCTTATAATTTAATGACTAGATTCACATCTCATCCATAAAATGGGAACATATCCTTCATTCACCTCAGAAACATAAGGTTATTATGGACTTCCATATAAAGATAGTCACATGGATGCAATTGAATTCTTCCTAATTCACTTAATGTGTATGTGACATCTACCCTAGTACATAACATAACATACATGACCTAACCAATAACTTAGGAATATGGAATCCTTTTTATTTTATTTCATTCCCCATTTTTGTGAGGACATATTTTCCATGAAAGATGAATGTATTGTGAAGCAAGAAACCATAACCTTTTGGATAATTACATTTTTAATCACTTTAGTATCTTTTTAATTTATGTACTTTGAATTATGTTGGGAAACCTCTTGAATCTATCAAAATTGATCTTGATCCCATGAATATATGTTAACTCACCAAAGTACTTCATAGTGAAGCATTTATTCTTCCATTCTTTAATAGACTGTAATACTACTATTTAGTTTCCAATGAGTAATATGTAATCCACATATAATATTAAAAAAATAATTGTACTCCCACTAAATTATTTATAGATACATAACTCAAATACATTCATTCCCTCATCTAAATGAATTTTCTATAACCTAGATTCATTAATTATTCTATTAATGTATCTTTTCAACATACATAACTTTCTAGAATCCTTTTGAGTCACAAATTCTTTAGGATGTTTCGTATACACAACTTCTTAAAGTTTACTATTAAAGATGGAAGTTTTTACATCCAATTTAAAAATCTCATTATCATCAAAACACGTAATGGAATATGGAATTATAAGGGATTCCAGAATTGAAACTAGTGAGAATGTATTTTCATATTTGATCCCTTGAGGTTATTTAAATGATTTTGAAATGTTTCATGCTTTATTTTCTTCTAGGTCTATTTTCTTTTGGAATACCAAGTTGAAACAAATGGGATTTACATCCAGTAGAGGTTTTACCAAAAAACAGACCTGGATATGGTATATGGAATCCATTTGATAATTCATGGCTTCTATACACATAGAATCATTCTTTTTACTTAATATATCCATACATGTTAGATTATAATTATTATTACCTAAAAATGAGTCACCATCCTTGGTGACTACAAGACCCGACCATTTTGGTTAATTTACCTCTCTAGTACTCTTATGTAGTATTTATACCTGAAAAACAATTTATTATTCTATTGGGCCTTGTGGAATTATTTCCAATTCTAACTCTTGAGTATCATATGCATGGACATAATCAATATCTATCTCGCTCCCAATAAATATTTTATAGGTACGATCATACTAAAAAATTACACACATTTATCTACGAGGACCATTTTGTTTAGAGTATTTTATTTGTTGAATCTATTTGTTTCTTTAGGATATCATATAAAGACTCACTTTATGACTTAGACTGAAATTTTGTTACCTAAAAAAGTCTTAATAAATTGTTTACAACCCCACACGTGTAATTAAATGAACATTTTTTCCTTCTATTGCATAATTGGTGTGGTATATTATCTTTTCATTTGTTTGGAACTCAGTTTAGTATGTCTGTTTTAGTTTGTAACATGTATCCCCTAAAGTATAATGGAAGAATCGCTTGAAACATCATTGATATCTCCATGTCTAGCAAGGTGTGGTTCTTCAGTTCACCTACACTATTCTATTGAGGCATATATGGCTGTGTGATTTGATCTATAATCCTAAACTCTCATAAAGAATAAATGATGTATCAATTATTATATTAACCACCATTTTCTGAGTGAATATTCTTAATCTTCTTACCAATTTTTTTCTCAACATCATTCTTGTATACATTGAATTTATCCACAGATTCTATAATATAATTAATTATATAGACATATCCCTATCTATAAAAATAATCTGTAAAAGTTATGAAGTATGAGTGACCATTCCATTTTTTCTATAGAAAAATGTGCAAAAACATTGGTATTAACTAAGTCAATAATATGTATAACCTTTTCATCTTTCCCACTAAATAGTTCTTTGTACAGTTTACTTGTAATCATGCATTACATACACCATGCGGTTTTAGTATAAAAGAATCTAAATATCCTTCTAGATATAATTTTGTTAAGAGATTTTCATTTACATGACCTAGCTATTGATACTAAATTTGGGCATTGTATGATTCATGTAATGTAATTTCATTATCAACTTCCATTACTCATTTTGTGTAACATAACACAGAAAGGATGTTATTTAAATGTTTGTTAAAATAAAATAATTTATATTTGTTAGGGAATAAATATTTATTCATAAATTTGAAAATAAATCCATTTTTGTCATGTATGGACACAAAAATAATGTTTCTGGTAATTGAAGGCACATAATAAAAAACCTTTAACACCAAGATCATTAGGGTTGAAAATGTGACACGGTATTCCCTGATAGATATAACAGTAAGTCTATCTTTGCTGGTTACTCGAAGATTTATCTACCCTCATCCAATATTTTTTCTTATATTTGTTCCTTTATATGAATTCATATGTGAGCACCAAAATATTTATCTAATACAAAATTTGTATTAATATACAAAGTTCACTTGATAACAAATGCACATGAAGCTTCACATTTCTTCTTCTTTGGTTGGGTGTAGTTTTTCTTCTTGTGGAACTTATTGTCACATGTTAAATTGGAAACATCATGTTACCTTGCTTTACATTTGATATTCTTATTCTTGGAAGGGTGTGAGAAATCTTTGGGATTATACATATTCACCTTACGATTCTATTTTTTCACAATAAGGACATACGGGTTTTAAGAAATTATATCAATATCTAGTTTTTCAATTATATTAAGTTGATTTGATAGATATTTCTCAATAGTGATCACATTAATATTCAAAAAAGAAGAAAAATCCTTGAGTCAATGATGCCAAATGTGGTCAGTTCCATGTTCTTTCGGGATGTTAAAACCCTATAACCTCAATGTTATCATTGTACCGAATGAGATTGAATACATAAGTCCTAGCTAGGGAACCCTCTCAGGGAGATCCCTAATAGAGTGCAATGGAAATATCAACGTATTCTTGTATAACTCTCTCCAATTAAATACCACTAATGGGCTCATTGTTTCTATACACATCCATTTTATTACGGTACTTTATTAATTCACTAGTCATCAATAAATGCATCAAACAATGAACATCGAGCACATCACTCAATTTTTTCCATGGATAGATAACTATTCATGACTCGCTTCTTCATAATGATGATCATGACTTGAGTATTATAGCACATAATATTTCTATTAAAGGGGTAGCACAAACAAAATTGTCTAACCCACTCCTGGAAATTACATCCAATTATGATGTTATCTATATTAAATATTTATCATGGGGATAGTTTGGATGAAGAACCTGTGAATTTATTTTACATTTTGAAAGGTAATATTAATATTAATTTTCTTTCTTAAAAATATAAGTGAGATATAATAAATTAATTTATTTAAATATTTTTGAATTCACCCCCTATATTATCAAGTCTCAATATCCCTCACAATTGAACATGGAATGTGTAATTGAATTACCTTTCTAGTGGAAAGTATTACTATTACCTTTAATAATGATCCAAAAATTGGCCATGAAAACCATAATAATATAAATAGGTAGGTGTTATTTCCAACTATAGACTTGTAACTCCTTGATATGTTCATTGGATTACAATATCCTGAAATCCTAAGTTATATTTCATCAACACATTACTCTTAATTTTTATTGAAATGAAATTAGATTTCAAAATAAATACAATTATAGTATTGACATCCCTAAAATCTCGTTATAACTCCCCAATAAAATTAAGTGCCCATGCATTGCCCATATATGACACTTAGTTATATGGTTTTATTCATAATCAAGTAATAGAAGAATTAGTATAGCATAATAATTAATTGAGGGGTTTTTATTTATTATGTTATAATTGTTTTATCCTTTAAACATCTATTTCATATTAGGTGGATGTTACATAATTAATTATCCATATTGGATAAAACATTTTCACATAATTCATTTATTTAATTTTTGTCTTGTCACATTAATTCATGTTAGTATGTGATCTCATCATTGCATCCAAAAATAATAATTCCATAGATAAAAATTCATAATTAATTAAATAAACCATTAATGTTCTTTATATAATGGTTTATTTAATTAGTATACATTAAATAAAAATTTTACCAATGGTAATAGATCCTATTTCCTTTCTTGGAATGAGTTGCATCATTCCACCTATCCACTGGTGTATCACCAAGGTTTACATTATTTTGAATTTTGTGCATGCCATAAGGAAGAAAATAATTCTTTAGGCAACATTCATAGATTATTAAATTATATAAGGTGTTATCAATGATTCTAGTTTCAATAGATTATGTTTGTATGAATGGTCCAGAATCATCTAATTTGTATAGTTGTAGAATGGGAAACTAATTACTGAGTACCTAGATTAATTATTGCTATCGGAGTGGCACATCAAAACAAAAGTGGTTGAGGGGGCTGGTGCATTACCAAGTGTTCTCATTAGGAAAGTTCAATAATCATCATGAATGAATCATCCCATCCATCTATGATAGTATATGAGAAAATTATAGTGATAGAGGTGTATGTGCGATATCCTTCTAAAAGGATAATTGTGAGGTGAAATGGAATGTTTGGTGTTTACCTCACATTATGAGCTGGTAAAATAGTTATTTAAAACATGTATAAAAGTTGATTCATAGGATTGAAGGAGATCAATGAATATATAACCATAATTTTTTTTGTTCAGATCATGATGAATCGATGGATTATTTTAGAATTCTTAGGTAAGAAAACATGTTGTGGTGCTTTGGGTTTCTCAAAAAATTTGGGGAGCATAATGCTCTCAGAATAGGGTACCTTGGTTGTGAATAAATTTCAATGTTGATGTTGATCGTTCATGGTTTAACATTATGATATGTGAGGGGAGTAACATGAATATGATAAAGAAATTAGTTTAAAGGACATTGACATGGTTTTAAAAATTTTGATTATGTGTATATCAAGGAATCAACTTGAAGAATGTAAAATGTGAATGATATTCCATTGTAATTGATGTCATGGGAATGTATTTCAAAATGAATGTTCTCAGAATAGGATAGATTCATTTTCTTTTTATATTAGGCCACAAAGATCCTTGGGTACTTGGAAATGATTTTATAATGTATTAAGGGAGTTAGTCATATGACACGAGGTTGAAAAATGAGCTTAGTGGTTTATTAGGATCAGTTGTTTTAGTTTCAGGGATAAAAATATCAAAAGTGGGGAGAATTTAGTTAACTATAAATTTAATATTAGATCATTATTGAATTATAGGGACTCTAATCCCTTGAAGTTTATATTTGAATTTTTAGAGAAGTAAGTAGTCTCAATTTCTTTTTGAAGTGTTTCATTAATCTCATATTATGGTTTATCTGTAGATTGATGTTCAATTAAATTTGATGTTGAATAATTTTTATAGGATTTATTTTATAAATTTAAAAATTAATATAACACAAGAAAATAGATTAAATATTTAAAACATCATTAATGGAGACAATGTTGGGAAATTTTTCAATGCAGTTTGACCTAATGAAAATATTTTACCCTAGATATGGGGTGATTAGTGTTCAGGTTTTGGGATCTGGGACTAACATATCCCAATATTTTAAATTAGAATTCTAGAGATATTAATAAATGGATTATAAAATATAACTCCTCTAATTGGGGTTATTCATCATAATCCCTATTTAAAAATATGGATAGGAAAATTTAGGGACTATATTCCCTGGACAACATAGTCTCCCAAACACACATGATACGACATTGGTATTCCAGCATATCCTGGAAAAGACACTTTATAATGCGTCACTCAGTGAACATTGTATCATGTTAATGTTCTAAAATATATCAAGAGGTGAACATAGACGTATATAAACACAGTAAAATGAATTGATACTCTAACATAGTCCTAGAGTCAAGCTTAACATTACATAAAAAAGCCAATGCATTTTTTGTGTTCTAATAAGATTACATCACAAAAAAATGTAGCATTCCAACCAAAAATACACTATTAAGTCCATAAAAATATCCCTATACTATGACACATTGATATTTTGGAATTGGAAGAATGAAATTAAAAAAAATTCACCGAAACAATTCAACCTCAGGATTGACTGTAACATTACTCTTAACCACAAACATATCCCCATGAAGCAACAAAATTTCCCATAAAAATATAATGTTTTCTCATGATGAAGTGCCACATTATGTAAAAATGCCACCATAGTGTCTATCCTGGAATTAAAATACATTGGATAGCTAATGTAACCAATGTTGAGTAGATGTTCTATATGCAGTTCAATAAACATTATAAAATGACTCTTGATATCTATGAGAATTATATAAGGGAATTAAAACTATTGATGATGAATAAAAGACATGGATGTGGATGAATATATATGTAAATCTATTAAATCCACATTACACGTGGCTTGAATGTAGAAGTTATAGGGAGTAAAAAAGTAAATCCATTCTAAATTTCTATCCCAATCAAGTAAAGCCCCAAATAAACCATCTTAATGTTGTAGATCCAATAGGGATGTAGAATCAAGAGATAATAGAGTTGAGTGCTAAAATTCATAGAGGAATAAGTCCACTACCCTCTTGGGGGAATACATCACACATTCCTGTTACATGGGAGAGTGACCCACGAGCCCATTGATGATTTCCTAATAGAGATGCTTACTAGAGGAGAATGAATATTTAATTGAGGTATCTTCAATCGAACCATTGTAGATCGAGACCGTGAACATGTGATATAGATTAATATGACCATAATAGATATATATCTCATGTTTTTCAATCTAGTGGATAACAACATTAGTCGAGGAAGATAACAAGATTCATTATATAAAAAATTATATTCTTTCTACCATGATATGTACTTCTATATTTTAATAAGATTTTATCCATATATTCATAATTTATATAGGGAGGTTTGTTTTAAATTTATTTTATGTTTATATATATATATATTATTTTTTTATTTTTTTATTTTTCTTCATCATTTTAATTAATATTTTTATTTAATCATAATGGGTTCAGTGAAAATGGGAATCATTTAGAGAGAGTGGTAGTCCACATATGTTGGTTCCAGATGCATTGGAATCATCTGTGGTGGGTGCGTAAATTAAAATTTCGTTACATTTATAGTTTCCCAATCCTATGAGAAGTGATCATTCCCTTTAAATTAATAATTTATAATCTTATATATGAATGAAATGATTACATTGTCCTATTATTTATTAATAATTGATGTTAGTGATCTTCAATAAAACCTTTCAAATTACCTATTTTGTTCTCCAAGAATTCAAATGTAGAATATATCTAACATTTACCCAAATGTGATCCTCTGATCATCGATAAATTCCAATTTATTTAGGGGTTCCTTCACAACAAATAAAATTTCATGCATTATTCATCTATATTTCTACATGGTCCATTGATCTTGATAGAGTTATTATTTTTCTTGAGAGGAAGAGAGGAGGAAATAAATAGCGAGAGATGGATATAGAGAGATGTCTACTGTGTGAAATGATTATAAATACTATATTTTCAATTAACCATACACAGTTGACATAACCATATATTTATATAGATAGGTTTTTTGTAAAAATATTATTATTATTATACCAAATACAATATTAATATAATATTTTAATAACCCCATTCCAAAAGTATTATAATATTGTTATTTTTTTTGTTTTTTTACCTAATATGCATAATAATAAATATTTTTTTACTAGATAGTAAATTAATATTTATCACATGACAAGGTTTTTTCCTGTCTGAACTACATGTAATTTATTGAATATGAGAATAAATTTTTAAAAAAATATTTAATTCATTAATAAATATTTGTGATTAGAAAAATAAGAACAGAATCATTCCTCTATCTTGAGAATAATATTTATTCCATTAATTAAATTCAAATATAATTTAATCAATATCAATGAAAACTCATAGTGTGTGACCCTCTAAGATTATTTTTCATTTTCATTAGGTGTTCTTGTATAAAATATGTTATTACTATCTTACAGCAGGTCAAGGTTGTTTGTTATGGGCATTACAGAAGTGTGTAGAGGTGTTGATATATCAGAATTACATCTAATATGTTTTTCCAAAAACACAGAGTGAGTATCTTATATGAAATAATTATAATTAATATATTTAATATTTAATAAAATATATATTTGGGATTTGTAAAATTCTTCATTAGTGAATTTTGATAATATGAAAAGTATCTTTTAGATTACCTTGATTTTTTGGGACGATTCAAGGATAGAATCCCTCTAGTGAAGATCCACACATGCTCCCATGATATCTAACCAACATCCCTCAGTCTCTTCGAGCTATCATTTCGAGTTGAATGTCTTCTATTTCTTGTTATTTGTCACTTTTACATTAGTCTTGTCGAAATTCTTATAGTACTTCTCATTCTTGAGAGGCATAAAGAGGGAGTATTTGAGAGAAAATTCTTTATGGGAAACAATTATTTATTATCAAATTTTTTATTCTCAACATAACTGACATATCTAACTGTTTATAGAGTTTGGATTTAAGAAAAAAGAATTTTTTAATATTATAATGGACATAAATAAAACATATTACCTTTAATAAACACCATTACACATAAGAATAATTATGATTTTATTATTTTTTGGTGTGCCCCAACTTGCACAATAAAAAATTTATATAATGGTCATGTTAGTTAATATTTTTCATTGAACATCATCTTGGCCTGATTGATCTCCTCTACAATTTATTGAATAATACAATAAATATTTTATTCATAAGTAAATAATTTATTCACAAACTATAGAAATAATATTATTCAAAATAATACATAAATAAAATAAGTAAATTATTCACAATATTGAAAATAAATATTTATTTCATTTTTTTGATCAATGTAACTTGACTAAAATTATTTCTCAGACATGATAATAATATTTATTCCATTAAATTAGCTCAAATTGAATTTAATCAAGATCAACAGAAACACAATGTGTCTGGAACACTAAGATTCATTCTATTTAGCACTAATAGAGATTGACTAATTTCAAAGAGTAATATCTAGAAGTGGGTCAAGGAACCTAAGATGAAGAACCTTATACCATAGTATTGAAAAAAACATATGATCAATCATTGGGTAATATAATCTCCTTTACACAATATCTCATCTAGGAGGTTACACATCCGTGTCACCAATTTATATACTCGATATTTTTTTCTTTGACCATTTGAAATATACATGTCATTAAACCGTCTCCATGTATTTAACTAGGATGGTTCTATTCTAATAAATGGGTTGAGAGATCAGCTACCATAATGATTGAAGCGAAAAATTCTTCCCCGGATTATTCCTATATAACATTTCACTTATGACACTCCCAATGTATTAATTTATTCCCTGTACTTTTATCTTCATTTTATATGAAATATATCTATGTACTTTTGTTTTAACATGAATTGATAATAATATTAAAGTCTATATACCATTAGGAATGCTCATTGATTGGAATATCCAATAACAAAAAAACATGCATAATTCATATTAACCAGGCTGTTCTCATAATTTATGGTTATGGTGATTACCAAGTGAGAATATCAGGAGAAAAATCCCTATATTATTATGAGTTCTCATACTTGAAATTATTTGTACTATGTTTCCCATAAAATTTTTTTTCCAATTAAAGGAACATTATTTGAGAATATCATCATAACACATAAAGGTTCTTAAGATAGTGGTGAAATGCTATGAAATTATCAATGCAACCAATATTATAGGAAGTTTTTATGTGAGTGTCGTGAGTAATAATAACTATATTGAATGAGATATTTTATTAATATTAAATACATCAAATATACATGTAATTGAAGTATAAATAGTTCTTCCTAGGACACCAACTCCAATAAACACCCACTTGAACAAGAACCAACTACATAGTAACATCAGTCTACTAGAACTCATATGACTATCATGATTCTACTGAGTTATGACTTTGAAAAAGGTAACACCATGTCTATTTCTATCAAAATACTAATCACTGAGACTTCACCTCTATATGAAGAACCCATTATGCTATGAAACTTCAGAGGAATATTTTTTTTTCCATTGATGCAACTGTAAATCTTTTGTAAGAGCCTCCATTGTTGTTTTTTCGCAATAGTGTGTGAAAAGATATTTACTTCTAGATTCAACATCAAAATCAAGGATGAAGTTTCATATCCGTACTACTTCTTTACCAACCTATGAATCCATAATTTAGTTGTAAAAAACTATATAATATATAACCACATCCTTCTTTAACCACTTCCAGCTCACATAACCTCCACTGAAAATAAATATATACACCATTTGGGACTTCATTCCATCTTGATCAGTTTATAAACATATTTATCCATATCATTTGATGACTAGTTTCAAATATCCTCTATAAAATTGGATAATGTGATTCATACACCTCAGATTCATAAGGTTATTTTAGGCTTCCGTATAATGATGGTCACACAGATAAACTTGATTTCTTCCTAATTCACATAAGTTGTATGTGACATCTACCCAAGTACATAACATAATATACATGACATACCCAATCATTGAGTCATATGGAATCCTTGTCATTCTATTTCATTCCCCATGTGTGTGAGGACATGTTTTCCTAGAAAGATGAATGTATTGTGAAGCAAGTTACAACCCCTTTGGGATGATTCCATTTCAAATCACCTTACTATATTTTTAATGTAGGTACATTGAATTAAGTTGGGAAACCTCTTGGATATATGAAAATTGATCATGATACCTTGAATATATGTTAACTCACCGAATTCCTTCATAGTGAAGCATTTATTCTTCAATTGTTTAACAAAATTTAATACTACTATTTATTTTCTAATGAGTAATATGTCATTAACATATACTATTAAAAAAATGACTGCACTCTCACTATATCTTTTATAGGCACACAACTCGAATACATAAATTTCTCATGTAAATGAATTTTCCATAACCTAGATTATTTAATTAATCCGTTAATGTATCTTTTTAACTTACATAACATTTTATAATCCTTTTGAGTTGAAAATTCTTTAGGATGTTTCATATACACATATTTCTAAATGTTCATATTTAGGAAGGTAGTTTTTACATCCATTTTAAAAATCTCATTATCATTGAAACTTGTAATAGAATGTAGAATTGTAATGGATTTCTATATTGAAAGTAGTGAAAATGTATTTTCATAGTCGATCCTGTGAGGTTCTTTAAATGATTTTGAAATCTTTTAGGCTTTATAGATACTATATTTTCCTTCTAGGTCTAGTTTATTTTGGAATACCAATTTGAAACCGATCTGATTTACATCCTCTATAGGTTTTACAAAGAACCAGACTTGGTTATGGTACATGGAATCTATTTAATAATTCATATATTCTTTCCACATGGAAACATTATTTCCACTTCATATATTCTTACATGATATATAATCATTATTGTTAACTGAAAATGATTAACCTTCCATGGTGACTAGAGGACAAGACCATTTGGGTAAATTAACCTCTCTAGTACTCCTACGTAGTAATTATACCACCGAAACAAATTATTATTTTATAGGGATTTTTGGATTTTTTTTCCAGTTCTAACTCTTGAGTATCTTATACCTGGACATCATCGATGTCTATATCTATACCACTATCTATTTTATAGGTATGATCCTCCTCCAAAAATTTCACACATTTATCAATGATGACCATTTTGTTTAGAGGATTTTATATGTTAAATCTATTTGTTTCTTTAGAATATCATATAAAGACTCACTTTATGACTTAGAGTGAAATGTTTTTACCTAAAAAAGTCTTAAAAAATTCGTTACAACCCCACACGTGTAATTAAATGAACATTTGTTTCCTTCTATTGCATAATTGGTGTGTTATATTATCTTTTCATTTATTTGGAACTCATTTTAGTATGTCTATTTTAAATTGTAACATGTATCCCCTAAAGTATAATGGAATAATCGCTTGAAACATCATTGATATCTCCATGTCCAACAAGGTGTGGTTCTTCAGTTCACCTACACTATTCCATTGAGGCATATATGGCTGTGTGATTTAAGCTATAATCCTAAACTCTCATAAATAATCAGTTATGTATTGATTATGATATTCACCACCATTTTCTGAGTGAAGATTATTAATCTTCATACCAATATGTATCTCAATTTCATTCTTGTATACATTGAATTTATCCACAGATTCTAACATATACCTAATTATGTAGACATATCCTTATCTATAAAAATCATCTTTAAAAGTTATGAAGTATGAGTGCCCATCCATTTTTTCTATAGAAAATTGTCTAAAAACATTGGTATTAACTAATTCAATAATATCTATAACCTTTTCATCTTTCCCACTAAATGGTGCTTTGTTAATTTTACTTATAAACATGCATTACATACACCATGCAGTTTTAGTATAAAATAATCTAAATATACTTCTAGATATAATTTTGTTAAGAGATTTTCATTTACATGACCTAGCCCGTGATACTAAATTTGGGCATGGTATGATTCATGTAACGTAATTTCATTTTCCACTTCCATTACTCATTTTGTGTAACATAACACATAAATGATGTTATTTAAATGTTTGATAAAATAAAATAATTTATATTTGTTAGGGAATCAAAATTTTTTCATAAATTTGAAAATAAATCCATTTTTTTCTTGTATGGATACAAAAATAATGTTTCTGGAAATTGAAGGCACATAATAAAAAACACTTTAACACCAAGATCATTCGGGTTGTCAATGTGACGTGGTAGTCCTTGATAGATATAATAGTAAGTCTATCTTTTCTGGTTGCTCGAAGATTTATCTACCCTCATCCAATATTCTTTATTATATTTGTTCCTTTATATGAGTTCATATGTGAGCACCAAAAGATTTATCTAATACCAAATTTTTAGAAATATACAAAGTTTACTTGATAACATATTCACATGAAGCTTCACATTTCTTCTTCTTTGGTTGGGTGTAGTTTTTATTTTAGTGGCCCTTATTTCCACATGTGAAATTGGAAACATCATATTACCATGATTTCAATTTTATATTTTCATTCTTGGAAGGGTGTAAAAATCATTGGGATTAGACATATTCACGTTCCGATTCTATTTTTCCACAATAAGGACATATGGGTTTTTAAAAATCATATCAATATCTAGTTTTTCAATTATATTAGGTTGATTTGATAGATATTTTTCAATGGTGATCACATTAATATTCAATAAAAGATGAAAAATACTTGAGGCAATGATGTCGAATGTGGTCAGTTCCATGTTCTTTCGGGATCTAAAAACCCTATAACCTCAATGTTCTCATTATATCCAAAGATATTTAATACATAAGATGTAGCTAGGGAACCCTCTCGAAGAAATCCCCAATAGGGTGCTATGGAAATCTCAATGTATTCTTGTATAACTCTCTCCAATTAAATTCCACAAATTGTTCTTTGGTCATTTGTCTTGTAAAAATGCATTAAATACACCACCTGGTTTTAGTTCAAAAGAATCTAAATATCCATCTAGATGTTATTTAGTTAACATATTTTCATTTACATTACCTAGCCAGTGATACTAAATTTGGGTGTTGTATGATTCATGTAATGTAATTTCATTATCAACTTCCATTACTCAGTTTGTGTAACATAACACATAAGGGATGTTATTTAAATGTTTGATAAAAAAATTATATTTTTAATAGAATAAACATTTATTCATAAATTTGAAAATAAATCCATTTTTTGTCATGTATGGATACAAAAGTAATGTTTCTTATAATTGGAGGCACATAATTACAAAACATTAAAACCATGATCATTCAGGTTGGCAATGTGACACGGTAGTCCATGATATATATAATAGTAAGTCTATCTATGTTTGTTGCTCAATGTTCTATCTACCCTCATCCAATATTTTTTAATATTTTTGTTCGGTTATTTGAATTCATATGTGAGCCCCAAAAGATTTATATAATTACAAATTTGTAGAAATATACAAATTTCACATGATAAGAAATGCACCTTAATCTTCCAATTTCTTCATCTTTGGTTGGGTGTAGTTTTTCTAACAGTGGCCCTTATTGCCACAAGTGAATTTGGAAACATCACGTTACCTTGACTTCCATTTGATATTCTTATTCTAGGAATGATGTGAAAAATATTTGGGATTAATCCTATTCACCATCCCATTATATTGTTTCACCATAAGGACATATTGGTTTTCAAAAATGATATCAATATCTAATTTTTCAACAATATTAAGATTATTTGACAGATATTTCTCAAGGTTATTCACATTAATATTCAAAAAAAGATGAAAACTCTCTAAGGAAATGATGACGACTGTGGTCAGTTCCATGTTGTTCCGGGATCTTAAACCCATATAACCTCAATGTGCTCATTGTATCCAATAATATTGAATACATGAGTCCTAGCTAGGGATCCCTCTAGAAGAAATCCCTAATAGAGTGCAATGGAAATCTCAAAGTATTCTTGTATAACTCTCTCCTATTAAAGACCACAAATGGGATCATTGTTTCTATACACATCTATTTTATGATGGTACTTCATTAATTCACTAGTCATCAATGAAAGAATCAACCAATGAACATTGAGAACATCACTCAATTTTTTTCATGGATAGATTACTATTCATCACTCGCCACTTTAGTATGATGATCATGCCTTGAAGATTATATCACATAATATTTCTATTAAATGGGTAGCACAAACAAAAGGTGTCTAAACCACTCTTGGAAATTACATCAAATGAAGATGTTATCTTTATGAAATATTTATCATGGGAATAGTATGGATGACGAACCTGTGCATTTTTTTCACAATTTGAAAGATAATTTTAATATTAATTTTATTTCTTAAAAAAATAAGTGAGATATATTAAATTACTTTTTGAAAATATTTATGGATTCTCCCACTATATTATCAAGTCTCAATATCCCTCCCCATTGAACATGGAATATAAAATTGAATTACCATTGTAGTGGAAAGGATTACTATTTACTTTCATAATGATCCAGAAATTGGCCATAAAACCATAATAATATAATAAGGTAGGGGGGCTTTCCAACTATAGACTTGTAACTCCTAGATATGTTGAGTGGATTACAATATCCTGAAATCCTAAGATATATTTCCTCAACACATTACTTTTAATTTTCATGGAAATGAATTTAAATTTCAAAATCAATACAATTATAGTTATGAAATCCAGGAACTCTCATTAGAACTCCCCAATAAAATTATGTTTCCAGGAATTGTCCATGTATGACACTTAATTATATGGTTTGATTTATAATCTAGTAATAGAAGAATTAGTGTAGCATAATATTTACATGAGGGGTTTTAATTTATTATGTGATAATTGTTTTATCCATTACACATCTGGTTAATATTAAGTCGATGTTACATAATTAATTATCCATATTGGATAATACATTTAAACATAATACATTTATTTATTTTTTGTCTTCTCACATTAATTCATTTAAGTATGTGATCTCATCCTAATATCCAAAAATAATAATTGCATGGATAAAAATTCATAATTAATTAAAAAAACACTCATGTGCATTATATAATGGTTTATTTAATGAGTAGACATTAAATCAACATTTGACCAATGGAAATAAATTCTATTTCTTTTCTTGGAATGAGTTGCTTCATTCCTCCTATCCAGCTATGTATCACGTATGTTGACATCATTATGGTTCTATCGTGAACCACATCCATGCCTCATGGTATTCTCATTTAATTTGAAATAGTTATTACTGAAATCTAACTAAGGGGAACCAAATGATTGGTTATAGAGGATTATATAAATATCCTTCTACATGTAGGTACTACATAACAATGGATGGAAGGATGACACATAGAACATCATTTAATTAAATGATTAATAATTAAAAACTCATGAAATAAAATAAATTAAAACCTACAACACATACATAAATCTTGTTCATGCTCATGAATGTTCATATATAAATAAAATTATAGAAAATTGAATGGATAAAATTCATTTCATTTTTCATTCGTTTATTATATAAGAAAAATAATACATTAATTAATTAATTAATTAATTTATTTATTTTTCCATATAAATGATCATCATATTTAATTTGGAGATACCAATCAATTATTTAATTTATGGAAAATAAACCAGAGAACTAATTACAAAATATTTTTGACAATAAATTAATTTATCATCTAACATTCATTATAACCATTATTAAATTCTCCCACACAAAATGGTGTTCTAATTAGTAAAATAAGGCTTTAATGCTACAATTTTCAAATTTAATGTTATTATAATTTTTTATATTAATAGAATACTATACGACATGTGCATCCATCTACAGACCATGTATGTTAGTTTTTGTATATCCAAATAACATGACTGGGGCTTAGGCATGTTAACTCAGCTAGACTACACAGGGTGTACATGCCAGCTACACACCCTATATCTATTTTTTGTTTCACAAGTCAGCCTTATCAATAGTTGATGTGTAATAAAATCATCTAATGTAATAATTTGTTCAGTGAATTTAGATACAATGTGCATGGATATATAGTTTGTGATCTGACCACATGACATGTAACCAGGTTTTAATGGCCAATGATTTGGAACATCTCGATGGCATCTTTAGTCATTATTAATTTTATCCAAAATCATTAAGAAAATGAAACATTGAGAGAGAAATTTTAATATGTTGATGACGTGATAATAAAAAATTTCTTAAATAATAAATAACATGAAATTAAATTCTAGCCACTATTTTGCATAGATAGACAATCAAATAAATAAATATAAATTGACATGTGACCACTCTAAAACCACTTGTTGGGTACTAGTCCAACGAAAGCGTGTGGATGTGGGAGATATTAAAAGATCATTTAATAATCATTTCCCAAAACAAAGAGTGATGATATTACATGTCAATTTTATAATTAATTTATTTAATATTTTAATAAATAAGTACATGGTCATAGAAGCATTCATAATTGGTGAATGTTTATCATCCGTAAACACCCTTTCATATTACCATTGTTACAATGTAAGGATCATAGGATAGAAACCCTCTTGTAGTGATCCACCCATGCTCTCATGGTCACTAAAATCACCCCTCTCCCTACAAGTTAAAGCATTATGAGTCTAAATTTTCGTTTAGATTGTCTGTGATCGCTCATTCATTTGTATTGAATAGTTCTATCTTGTACTTCTCATTCATTAGAGGGAGAGAGATGGAGTTAAAATAGAATTATTTGTGTGCAACAATTTTCTATTCTCAATTTTTCGATACTTTACACAATATATATAGTCATCTATTATTAATGTTAAAATTTATGTTAAAATATTATCTAATTGAATGTAATCCATTAAATAAACTTTATTATATTTAATAAACACCATGACACATAATAATAATTATATGATTATTACTTTTTTGTATGTACAAACTATTTCAGTAACAATTATTTTGTAACAACACAATTAATTAATATCTGTCATAGGGCATGGTAGTAGTCCATTATAAATCCTTGAGAATTTATTAAACAAATGAATAAATATTTTGTTGTCAATCTATTGAATTAATTGTTATTAAAATATTCATTAAGAAATAAATATTTAATTCACAAGGTAGAAAATAAATTTATATTTAATTTATGCGATCAATATAACAAGAGTAAAAATATTACTCATATTTTAGAATATTATTTGTTCCTTTAATTTAAATACAAAATAATTTAATGTATATTAATGGAAACACTTATTTTGTGACCTTATAGGATTATTTGCATTTCAATTAGAAAGGATTGCCTAAATTCTAAGATAACTATCTAGAAATGAGTCAAGGAATATGATAGAAATATATTAATGTCACAGTTTTTAAAACACATATGAACACTCACTGGGTAATATATTCTCTTTGTCACAATATCTGATCATGGTGGTTACACATCCATGTCACCAACCTATATTCTTGATATATCATTCTTTGATTATTTTGAAATAAATGTATTGTTACACCATGGTCATGAAAATTAATGTGATGGTTTTATTACAATAAAATGATTGAGATATCATCTTCCATAAATATGGAAGGTAGAAATCCATCATATACATATTCATTAATAACACATAACATGTGACACAACCAACACATCAAACATCTCCATGAAATTTTATAATCATGATTAATAAAATAATTCTAGGTGCGTAAGTTGTAACATGTGCTAATAATAATCTAAAAAATTAATAACCATTACACATGTCTGTAGATATGAATATGTGATGACACTAAAAAAGGAACAATCCATAATTATAGGTCAGTTCTCATAATCTCCCATCATGAAGATTTCCATCTGTGAAAATTATAAGAATATATCTGATCTACTTATGAGAACTCACACATTATAGTCACATTCCATTTTCCCCATCAAAGAATGATATCTAAACATATTACTGTTTTATAAATATTGTAATTTAACTTCATGGTCCTAATTATATAAGGGAACTAATACGAACTTATCATTGTAACAGAATCCCTCCAAAATTTTTACATTAAATCCTTACAGATAAATTTAGAATATGTAATAATTTGTTTTATTAATATTCAATTAAATAAGTATACTTGTAGTCAATGTATAAATAGTTGGTCATAAGAAACCAACTTCAATAATATCCCACATGGACTAGATAAAACAACCTAAAAATTAAGTACACTAGACCTCACATGAAAACCATGTTTCCACGGATTCAATGGTTTAGTCAAGGGCTCTACCAAATTCACTTCCTGGGACATACTACTCAATTCAAAATCACTATTTTAAGAAAAATTCCCCAAGAGATTATACTTTGGAAGTAATTTCATCATCTAATGATGTGATCATGGATCCTTTGTGAGATCCACCACTATAGTATTATTAATCTAGAGTGTGATAAGATCTTTACTAGAGGTCACCACATTAAACTCTTAATTTATTTTTAATATTCAAAATTCTTCTTTATCTTCCCTATAAGGTGAAATATAATCAAAACCTACAGTTTATTTATTGGAAATAACCTTATTTGAGCTATCCCTACTCACAAGACTTCCATTTTATATAAATTTTTATACTGATTATGATTTCATAACATCTTGATATGTCTTGGAGATAAGAAAATACATATTCTATGATAAAAAGTATCTCATATCCACCATATACTTGGAACATATCTATAATATACCTTAGATAATTAAGGATAATATTGACTTCCATCCAGTGGAGGTCACCTGTGTTAGGATGATTTCTTCTAAATACCCGATATGTGTTGGTAACATCTAGCATAGTAAAAATCATATAATATACGCCTAATCCAATTTCCAACAATGTAAGGAATCTTTTCCATTATTTATCTTTCCTAACGTGTATATGTATATATATTCCTTCAATGTTAAATGACATGTGACATTGGAAGCTGTAGGACCTCGGGACACCCTGAGAGGGGAGGGATGAATAAGGGTGTCAACTTTTTCTCTTAATTTGATGGATCTTGTCCCCACGTTAATAAGAACTTTTAAATCCTATATGATGGATATGATCAGAAATAAAACATTCACATGCAATGAGTTGACACAACACTTTTACTTGGTTCAACACTAAGGGCTACGTCTAAGGATCATATTCCAAAAGGTTTTCGGTGATAACTAATTCCACTATTCTTAAATAGATGTGGATTACAATGGTTAGGGAATAGTCACACTGTCTCAAGCTCACTACCTTTACAAAAGCTCATGGATAGCTCACTGCGCCCCTCGGGTCACTCCCGTTGACTCCCCCTATCACACTGCCTTTGGTGAAGTCTAATTCAGTTGATAGACACGAAGGTCTATTCAATATATAAACAGAGAATTTATTGTCTCCTCTTTAGAGTGATAAAATGCTTTCATCAGAGTCCTAAGTTGATGCACTTTTGTATTTAATATTCTACTTTAGTGCAATAACTGAATGGACTAAATCTCTTTCTTCTCTTTATTTAATTCTAAATACCGACACCTGAGTGTATTGTTATATTTACCTCCTTCTGTGCGTATCTTATTTTAGTTCCCCAAATCGTTATTCTTCTCTTTTCAAATCACAATGAGGGTGTTGAACACCAGTCATCTGTGTGTGGTACTACTTCTCTTCATAAAACCAAATGGTTCACTATTCTTTTGTCTTCGTAATGATGTTTTGAGAGTGCTGAGTACCTATGAAAGGCCTGTGGGACCCCCAAATATTCTGTGCCCCCTTCTCAGTGTCTTGAACATAAAATTTAAAACTTGTGTATAAAAATGCCTTTTTATCATGAGAAAGGCCTTCCGCACCACTCTTATTTTTCGCACAGAACTTCCCTTTTTCAAGGAACACCTTCTTTATCGCGCAACACTTCTTCTTTTCTCCCACCACTCAATAACTCAATTTTTCCCCGCGTTAGAGATTGGGATTTGCCTATGTTTTGAGATACACCTAATGGGAGGGCTTCACCTCGTATTCATAGGCATTTTTGACCCTGCGCGTAAAACCCCTTCCTGCACGTAAAACTATCTCTCAGTTCATTATATTACATGCACCTTCCTTTTATTCTCACGCACCACCTAGGTTTTTCATGAACCTCTTGAATTTTCTATTTTTCATCATTCTGAACCTAAATCCTCTTTTGTACGTAAAATATAAAACCCAAATTTTGAGCACAAACAACTTTTCACACTGAAGTTTGATTTTTCACGAACATGGCGCAAACATCTCTGATTTTTCATGTTCCTCTTCCGTTTTCCAATTTTAAGTATTTCTGATCCAAGACATAGCTTGGGCGAAAAACTCACCCAACTATTTCATGCACAACATTTTTTCACATGAATTGCCATTTTTCCATGCACTACTCTTGATTTTTCGTACATCCCATGCCTTTTCCATTTTTCAATGTTTTTATTCCGAAACACCTCTTGCGTGAAAAACCACGCTCCACTATTTCATGAACCACGCTGTTTTTCACGCACAACTCAAATATTTCACGCACAACCCACCTTTTTCGTGCACCACTTCTTCAATATATGCTTTGGTCGTAACCATCATACTTATTTCTTGTGATTTTACTTCTTCAAAAAATATTTTACTTCAACCATCATTCTCTTATTCATACAAATCTTATGATTCAATTATTCATGTCTGTTATTTCATGGTTCTCATGAAATCATGAAGAATTGAATGGTTTTCATCAAATCCCCATTCCTCTTCAATCATCCCCAGATGGATTATACCTCACAATTCTTCACTGTTGTAAACAATGTGTCACCTTTTATTGACACAATTTCTTTGAATTTATGATCAGTACAACAATCATATGAATTTCCATTCCTCCATTTAATTTCATTACTTCTTGATCTCCTTCATTTTTATCTTCATTGACAACTATTGTAAACAAATACAACCTTATACAAAAAGTGGTCCCAACAGAAACAATCCCCTCTTGGATTTTACCATACCGAACTTCTTCTGTATATTTTCAATATAAATACCCTAACCCAGGCCAATAAGTCTCTTCGATATATCATGATCAGTATAGACATGAATAATATATGTTTCCTCACATTATTCATCAATAGAGAAGCATTTATTCCACCATGCCTTAAAAGACTATAAGAATGATATTTCATTTAAAATAATAAACATTTAATTGATATATACAATTACGAAAACAAATTCAATCCCACTAAATCTATTATATACACACAACCAATATTCATTCATTATGAAACCAATTTTTCTCATGGCTTTTTCAAAATGTATTTCCCATTACCTTGGTGGTTTACTTAATCAATACATAGTTATTTTTTAATTTTCATATTTTTCTAGAATCCTTTGGAATCAAAAAGCCTTTATATTGTGCCATATAGACATCTAACTAATGTTACACATAGGGAAGGATCTTTTGAAAACCATTTACCAAATCATAAAGTCACAGAAAAATTAAATTGATTGTACAATTTGGATGCTTTTCATCCATAAAACTGGCGAAATAGTTTTTTACTATCAATTCCATGATTCTCATGAATACCTTTTATAACCAGTCCCTCTTTATATTTATGGGCTTATCCTACAATGTAAAAAATATTCCTGAATACCAATTTTTGACAAATGGGATTTACATATACATGAGAACCTTATAAAATCCATACATGGTTTTGGTACATAGAATCCATTTTATAATTCATGGATTCATTAAAAAATTTAACATCTATTCCAATTACTAATTTTTTTGGGTTGGGGGATAATTATTATCAACTAATAATGAGTCACCATACTCGGTGACTAGGAAACCATATCATTCAAGTTATCTACCATCACTTTTACTCCTATATAATACTTATGTCGACATTAAATTTTCAACCCCATGGATTTGTTTAATATGTTACTCTTCCAACAAGTAATTATTAGGAGACTGGAATTCAATTAAGTCTCGATCACTCCCACTATCTCTTCTGTAGGTACAATCCTTCTCATGGAATATGGGATTTCTATCAACAACTACTATTTCATATGAATGATTTTATTGGTAGTGTCCCTTTTTTCATGGGGTATTAGGAAAAGATACTCATTGAATGTTGGGGTGCAAGTTTTCTACCTGTGGAGGCATTAAAAAATACCTTACATCCCCAAACATGTATGTTTGACATGAAGAGTTTCATTACATTAAATAATTAGTGTGGAATACAATCAACTACATTAATTCGAACTTGGATTATTGTTTATACTTTATTTTTAATTCACATACCCTAATGGATAACAAAGGACTCATATGAATCTTCATTGATCTCAAAATATCCAACAAGAAATGGTTCCTCTATTCAGTTACCCCATTACATTGTGGTGTATATGGTGTAGTGAGTTGGTATAGAATCCCAAACCCACACAAATAATCACAGTAATATTCATTAAGATATTCTCCATCATAGTCTATGTGTAGTTTCATAATATTCTTACATGTTGGTTCTCAACATCATTCTTATAGTATTTTCTTTTTTCAAAATAATGTGTCTTATACATCATCAAGTAGAAAAATCCATATCAATTAAAATCATTAGAAAATGTTTTGAATCATAAGTACCGACCCTGAACTTTAATAAGAATTGGTCCACTCATGTATGTATGAACTAATTTAATAATATCTCTTTCTATTTAATGTTTTCCACTAATTGGGGATTTTTTAATTTATTATTCTAAAAAAATTAAGATATATACCATTTTTTTAGATTAAAATAATTTAAATACCATTTTTGGTAATTTAGTATTACTCTTTTCATCAATATAATATATGCAATGATTCATAATTTTGGTGTGGTGTGAGTATTGTGTGGTAATTTCATTATCAATTACCATTACATAGATTATGTAATACAACACATAAAGAACATTATTATTGAACTATGGATTTAAAAAATCATACATCTTTATAAAATAAGTAACTTTTATTCAAAAAAAGAATTTAAATCCACATTAATCTTTTCTGGATCCAATAATAATGATTTAGTGATTGATAACACATAATAAGAACCATAAAAATAAAGATCATTCTTGTTGGAATGATGAGGTGGTAATAACTATTATTTATATTATCATGTTTTGGTCAATTGGATTACCACAGTTCTACCTCCCCTCTGTCAATAATTTTGAATCTACTTGGTTTATGTATTTGAATACATGTGTGAGAAACAAAAGTTATATTTAATAACCAATTTTTATAGATAGATGAATTTAATTTGATAATAAAAAAACAAAAACATAATTTTTTTCTTAGAATAGGTGTAGTTTTTCATCTAATGATCCTATTCCCTCATGTGAAACAAATAACATTATATTTCCAATAATTCCCTTTCACATTCATCATTTCTGAATGGTTTTTTGATAATGAATTATCATTGGGGCTATTCTCTTGGCCTTTTTTTTTGTTCAACATAAAGGAATTAAATTCATGATTTGTCTCCATTTATACATGGTGAAGAAGAATAATCGTATCTGGGAGAAACGTCTCAATGTTTTTCATGTAAAAAATAACAATGAAAATATATAATATATATTGTAGTGATATAAAAATGATATCAGTGAGAAATTCATTAGATATTTTAAATCATATAACCAATAAAAAATAATTGTTTCCAAATATATTGACTACATGAGGTCTAGCTGATTCTCCCACTATAATATTTCTCATAAAATTATCCATAAAAATCTCAAATTTTTCATGTCTAGATCTCTCCCAATATAGGCCATGATGATTCTTGATCATGCTTCAAGGATCCTTATTTTCATGAGACATCACAGTTTCACTAGACATAGGAGAAATAATAAAAAAAATTAATGTCATCCTCATTTTTCATATTTTTTTCATATACAAGTAACTCTTTATCACACAACTCCTTTGAGAGAAAATTAATTATTGAGGATTCCAACACGTAAGATATCTGTTCATGGCCCAATATAACCTAAAGGGTTCCTAACCATTCCTGGATGTTACTACCAGTTAGGAGACTATATTTCCCTAATATGGATTGTTGGGTTAGTTTGGATGATTAATAATATATTTTTTATAGAAGGGTGAAATTTTTTGTTATTAGTAACATTCTTGATCACAATTATGTAATAAATAATGAATTTAATTACAACTCCCACTATTTTATCAATTCCCAATATCACTCATTATTACACTCAAAATTTCATGTTCATTGAAATTAAAGTTTCATGGGACCATATTTTCATTCAATATCTTCCAGACATTGTCCTTGAAATCTATAACAAGGTACTTCTGGAATTGGTTCTTCTAGTTATCATCATATAACTATTTCATCTATTGAGTGGTCTCTACAATCTATAAATCATGAAATGGATTTCCTCAAAACATAAATCCATATTATTAATGAAAAAAATATTCCAATTAAATTTATTACATGTTTGGTTAAGTCAACCTAATACCAGCATGATAACTTCATAAAAAAAGAATGTGTCCAGACATTGTCCATTTAAATACTATGTTCTATAGTTGAACTCTAAATCAAGTAATGGAAGGCTTAGTCTAAAATAATTTTATGTTGCGGGTTTCAAAATTAGTATTCATAATTTTTTATTTTTTTATCCTTTATATATCTGGTAAATATTAATTTTATTTTTTTAGTTTATTAACCATGTTTGGAAAAAATCATTTACACCTAATATATTTATTTAAATTCAATATTTTCACAATAATTAATTTAATAATTTGATAGTGGTATTCCACCCATAAAATATATAATCCTATGGATATAAATAGCTAAATTACAAATCAACTTATCATGAGCTTATTAATGGGTGTTTTGTTGAGTGGAAAATAATGTAACCATTTACATATGGGAAAAATCAATATGGTAGTCATGGAATGAGTTTTATCATTCCACATGTACATATGTGTGTCTATATGGTTAGAATCAAAAATGTTCCTTTATGAACCTCCTCCATGTTCTTTTAGATACTCCATTAATTAAAATTATTTATAAATCTCATGTAGGTAATGGGAACCAATGGATTGGTTAATGGGGATTATATATATAACCAAAAACACATATATCCTACAAAATACTAGAGGGAGGGATAAAATAAAGGCCATGAAATTTAATTTTATAACAATTAATTATAAATCCATCAGATAAATTAAATTTAAGCATCAAACAAATATATAGGTATTAAAAAATGTCATGAATGGTCATACATGTAATGAATAAGAAAAACTAAAACTCAATAACATACATTACTTATTATTTCTTAACAATTAATATTATCATGATTGAAATAATTAGTTAATTACCTTCCAACATATTGACCATTTGAATAAACTTGGAGATACCCATCTTAATATCATTCAAGGAAAATAAATACATGATCCAATTATTATAGAATATTATATTAAAATAATTGAAAATTTAAAATAGTTTAAAACACTATCCAATTTTCAAAAAAAAGGTTCCAATCAATAATATATGGGTTTAATGTAAAAAATAACAATTTAATGTAATTCAATTTTTTTATTTAATTAGGAGACCGCATGTCATATATTAATATGTTTCACATTGTGTATCTCAGTTTCCCATCACCCGGGTTATAGATCATGGGATTTAGCATGTATATTGGTTGCAATACATGGCCTGTAATACCATATATACATTGTGTGTTCCCCTTTCCATGTGTTTGTGATATATGCATCAGTCTTAAGTGAGTTCTTGGATGATTATATGACCAATAAAATCTAGCTACACAACATGTGATCTCTACAACGCTTTTCCCTTAAACTCATTTATGGAATAGAAATTTTCATCAAATGCGGTACCACATGACATGAATATGCCTCATGCCATCAATATTGCATGATGTTGGTCTATGTTTCTTGATAATTGGGTCATTGTGTTCTTATGAAATGAGACTTAATTATTTACCTACAACATACTCTATCAATATTTCATGGACTCAATTAATGAAACAGGCTGTAAGTCTCACATGGTTTTGACTACGTATAATGATCATAGTAATTGTCTAAATTTCAACACTATTCATTGTAGACTAAATGACATGTGAAATAGCTACACGTCATGTAATCCTATATCTTTTGTTTCAGGTTGGGATGGTCTTCATTGGGTGAGAAATAAATACACCGCATGTAATTACTAGTGGGTGTGTCAAGTGTCTTGTGACACATCCATGTGAATTGAATTGTGGTTCACACCAAATAGTCTCACTATAATCCATGTATTCCCATACCATGAATCCATAATACATGAAACTTTATGATAGAATCTATAGTCATTATTCATCCTTTTATTAATTATTTAAAAAAATCTATGAATTTTTATTATTAATCTATCTAAAAAATATTAATTAAAATGTAATTAAATAATTAATAATATGAAATGAAATGTTCAAAAATGAATGTAGATATAAAATAAAAATTGAAAAATAGTTTTATATTTATAATGTGATGCCTCTGGTTATACTTATTGGTTCTAGGAACATAATAAATACCATTGGTGGGTGTGTAAATTAAAAAGTTGTTTTAATTTAGATTTTCTTGAAACCTCATTAGAGTATTATTGATGTTAAATTTATAAATAAATTATTTATATTTGAGGTAAATGATTACCTTTTCTTAGGATCCTTTATTTGATAACATTGTTTATCTTACAAAAAAAACTTCTAGATTAGCATCATTGAACTTTAATGATTCAAGTATAGAATCCCACCAGAGGAAATCCACATGTGATCCTTTGATCTACAATAATCACCAATTGAATTTCATGTTCAAGAGCAATGAATCAAATGTATTTTGTTATTTATCTATATCGCTTCTATATCGTTCATGATTTATAGATTTATTCTCAATTTTTAATGGAATAATGAAGGAATTAAATTGAGTGAGATACAAGTCTATTGTTCAAAACAATTATTTATTTTCTATTAGCTAGTAACCATATATAATGGACATAAGAATCTATTTATAGATCAAGGGTTTGGGTTCAAATATAGTTTAATTATATACAATCCCATAAAAAATAATATGATCATTAAAAAATTAATGGCATGAGTTTTAACAATTGAAATAATAAATATTATTTTTTGGGTTTGTAAATTAATATTTTTCAATAATCAAGGTTTTATTCCATTTTAATTAATTGATATTTCCGGAATATATGAGAAAATATTTAATAAAATATTTTATTCATCAAAAAATAATTACTATCGAAGAATAATGAGTAATAATATTTCTTAATAATGTGAATAATACTAATTCCATTAATTAAACTCAAATAATGTTTATTCAAGATCAATAAAATCACACAGTGTGTGACCCTTTTAGATTCATTCCCATTTGGATTAGGAAGGATTTCCTGAAGATCAAGATTACTATGTAGTAATGGTTCAATGAAACCAATGGAATGAACATAATTTCTCAATATCAAAAACCAGTTATGAACAATCACTGTGTAATGTAATCCCTTTGTCTCAATGTCACATCAAGAGGGGTTCAGATACCTATCATTAACCATTGTTCTTAATACTTATAATAATAAAAATAGTAAATAAACACCCCATTAAATAATTACCATGTATATTTATGTGAATATTCTATTATAGTAGAAGTTTTGATATATAATCCTCCACAATGATTAAAGGGGAAACTCCTTCATCAAAATATTCATTAATAAAACATTACTTGTGATGCACCCAATGCATCAAATATTCCAAGGTACTATTATTTTCTTTTTTTATGTAGTATATCTAAGAACATGAGTATTGGAATGTAATAATAATAACAATAATTTCTAATTACTGTATTATAAATATATAGTTAGTAATAGGTAATGTAACCAAATCTTGATGAATTCCTACTTCAGGGTCAGTTCTCATAATATCCCTTCTTGAGGATTACTATGTGAAAAAATCATGAGATGAAATATCATCTATATAAGAAAAATTTCACCTTAAATACACATTTTATGTGTCCCATAATAAAATTTAATCTTACAATATTGTTATATTTAACTATATAATTACAGAACTTCAAGGTACGCTTCACAGTAGAGAACTGTTATGACCTTCCCAATAGGATAGATCCCCAAAGAGATTATTTTATTTCATACATTTAGAACAATGAAAAATATTAAATATGGTGTCTAATTAATACTCAATTATTCCAATATACATGTAATCAAAGGGAAAACAGTTGGTCCCATGACACAAACTCCAACAAGATTTTCAATGTTGTACATGTTCAACTGCCACTGGGTAATGTTATATGGATGGTGAGAGTAAATATTAGAGTTGTAATCATACTAATATAATTATGAATAACACTTTTAATGTCATTGGGGGTATACTATAGGGTGACAAAACCACATGTGATTGAAAACCATGGCATTGGGTGACTAATAAACTAAATATAAACACTAGAATATAAGTCATTTAAAAGAATCAAAAATACATAAAACTAAAAAATCACTAATATTAGTGTTTACAATTAAGAAGCTTCAATATTACCTATATTATAATTAATTAGGCTTGACGATCATCTCTAATATAGGGTATCTTGATTAATATTGGATGTCTCTGATGATAATTACATGAAAAATATTTAATGTAGATAATTAATATTTATTAACTTGTTCTATTATATATTTTTTCCACTATACAGAAGGTGAACAAAATTGGTTTTAAATTCTTTGATATGGTGGTTTTATTTATACTTATCAACCTATCTTCAATGATGACATCAAAAATTATTTTTTTATGTTTTTTATAACACTAAAATGAGAGCACTAGTAACCCAATTTTCCTTGCATTTGACTTATAATTGTTTTTTAAATGTTTTTTCTCAATATAATTCTAGGTAATTAGTGGCTACATTACCAAGGATGGGTTGGTGTTATTACTCCTTTTTGAAAAAACATAAATGTTTTTGAAAATTAGGAAAACAATTATACGGTTTAAATCATTGAAAAAACATATGAACTATAATGCAATATATTTTTATGCACTCATATTGAAAGTATTTCCAATTTAATCCATGACTAATTTGGTGGAACCCAATGGTATTTAACTAATTGGTTATTTTTTGTAAAAAATTAATGAACTAGGTTGTATTTATTATAATAAAATTACTTGTGACATTTTTAGGCACACTAGGAACCCCAATTTATCTGTACTTGATTATGGAAACAGAAATCCCAACTAGTTGTGGAGTAGTAAAAAAAATTGGGTTCCACACAAAACAACAAATCATTGATTAAATCCAAGAAACTAAAACATATTTAATAAGGGGGGATCTCAATTTGAATAAAATGAAACAATAATCCATGTTAATAATTAATAGTGTATTTTTTGGCTCATGGATCATGAAATATTAATCCAACAGATACAAGATATTGTTTTGATCATAAGAGAACAAATGATATGTTGGAAAGAACATATTATGGCTATATTTACAAATAAAATACCATTTTTGGAAATTGGATTCCATAGGGAAAGAAATTGCCACAATAGAAGTGAAAAAATGCTATGTACAATAAGAGGAACATGGGGAGAGTATTTTCCCAAAAGACCACCCTCCCAGTACTCATTTTTTATTTCCCGTAGAATCAAATTATATTATCATTCCATTAAAATTTTGGAATAGGGGAACTCTATGTGTCAATAATATAATTTGGAATTAAGGTTTCATCCAGGGATACTCCTAATCACAAATTAGTTTTTTAATCATTATTATCATTGGATAAACACATATTTATGGTTCCTTTTTATGGAATTAATATCCCCATATAGACGAGGAGTAGTTTTTTTTGAGAGACTAATTTAAGGAATCTAAAATCAAGTTATAAGGGGAGTCTGCCAATTGGAAATTTAGAGAGTTTTAATTATTTTATTTTAATTTAATTCTCCATTACTTTTTAGTTTAATTTTAAAAAAATTAAAAAAAAAATTAAACCACCATATCATTTATATGATCAATGAGCTTCCTTGGAGATGATTATATAGAAGCCCAAACCACTTCCATAGGTGGAGCTTCATCACATCTGTAATGTATATAACTTATTAGTATTTAAAAAATACAATTTATTCTATTAAATACATAATTAATTAATTGGCCACAACACTACGATTAAATTAATACAAATACTACATTATCATGTCTGGGGATTATTGAAAAAATAAGTAACCATTTAACCTCTATACATTAATTGAACTAGGGGAAAATTTCATAAGATAAATATGGTCTCTTAAATTAAGTGAAATATTCAAAAATAATTAGATTAAAAGTGTACAGGTATATTAGAATGATTAAATCTAATGAAATTGAATAATAATTCTTGACTTGGGTAATTTAATTTTTTTTTGAAGTTGATCATTTCAAAATATTATTTAAAATATTCAAAATATTTATGTATATGTATTAATTTCAGTATCTTATAATGGTTGAAAACCCATTTTTTTCTAATATAGAAGCATAATTTCTATAATAAAAGTGTATTGAATTAAATAAAATTTATCCAAGTTCAAAATAAATATGAGATCTAGTAGTACAACATCATTTCTAGGACATAAATATCCAAATAAGTACTGGTGGTGCGGGATATATGAAATTTATTTAGTCCCTATTAACTTGAAACATGTTGTATATGACATTTTTGAAATCTGGCCATCCACTATATCCTTCATTAATTAGTTATTAAAATTTTCTTTGGGTATATATACTATGTGGAATGGTTTATTTATAAAAAAACACAATTCATGCTAAAATAAAACTAGTATATAAAATATTATGAAAATAAAAACATAAAATGTTTTTGTGTGTGTACAAAATCATTGGGGATAATAATTTATGGGAGAGTTTCATTCAAAAATGATTAATTAGAAGCATACTTATCAATAAAATAGTTAAGATTGTATTTTTGTATAAAAATATCTTACAATTACTTTATTTAAATCATTTGAGGAAGGATAGATTAAAATAATTTCATTATATGATTTTAAGAATAGCCACTCAAATTATTATTATTTAAAATAAATGTAATTGTGATCCTTAATAATGTGATAATACAGTATCATTTTCAATAAAATTGAGTTTTTTTATTGAGGAATATCCGGGTTTATGTGTGTTGGAATGTCAATTTTTGAAAATTATGAAAAACATTTCTTATTATTTTATCCTTATTTGATGGAAATTCCTGATAAATTCTTATATTCAAACTGATTTTTTAACTTTTGTGTATCTATTATGATTTTGGGATACAAATAATTTAATGGAGGGTTTGGTTCATTTCAACATTATATTTAAAACACCCAAATTGAATGTTATTCTTATATAATATAATATATTTTAATGAGATTTTTCATCCTATATTATATATAAAATATTTTAATTCATACAATTATAAATTATGTTTTTTTCATTATTCTAATTGATTTTTTTTTAAAAACACATTTATTTATGTATTTGGGTTTGATACTACTCCTTGTAATAAACATAACATGCACTAGAACATGAATAAAATTACCAAAAAATATATAACCCCTCAAACACACATGGGAAGAAAATTAAATTCAAACATATCATCATAGACATTTGATAATTCATCATTGGGATAACACCACTTAGTGCTATATATTTTGAACACGTGAAGAGGTGAACATATCCTTGTGGAAGAGAAATATAAAGTATTGAGACATTAATATTGTAAAAACAATTGAGACTAACATTATTTAACCACATCAATAGAATGATTGTTAGCTCACAACATTATGTCACACAACCAACGTATTGTTAAAATGTAACATAAATTATGGGTTCCCAAAAATTCTCCCCTCTCTATGAAACTTATATTATCCGTAATTTTGAGGTTGAAAATGAATGATCTCCTGCTCGAACAAGGTGACTTCCATCATGACCATAACATTACACCAAATCTCCAAATTATATTCTTGCACCAATGAAACATCTGTTTTTAATCCAATGTTCTATCAAACTAAGAAATTAATTATGACCATATTCGAAAGTATTGTGGAACCATTCCATAAAATACAATTCATAGAAAAAAACCTATGTTGATTAGTAGTTATTCATACTGTACCTAAAACCTTAAAAATGACCTATCCAGTTAGATATTATCACCCTAAAAGAGACACGAATGTTATAGATTATTAATCTAAGCTATAGTAGATTAAGAAACTCCATATTTATTGATGACAATCACTTAAGATGTTCCTTGAATATACATGATATGGGGATCCAAAAGAAAATAGTCTCAAACTGTATAACCAAATCTAGTAAAGGCCCTAATAAACCAACAATGTTTCCACATACCTAGTAGATACAGAAAATAAATACATCAGGGTTACATATGATGAAATTAATAGAATAATATTTCCACTTCTTCATGGAGGACTATCTCACACATTTCAATTATATATTGGAGGGATCCATCAATGGATGGAATTTTTCCTATGGGAGATTCCAATTTGAGTAGACAAAATAATTAACAGATAGAAAAATAATTAGCTATTGAATGATTGAAAATATGATCATGGTATAGGGGATGATTTTTTATACTAGAGATTATAAAGAGAGATCCAATATGGAACAGAACCACATATTTCAAGGGATATTTCCGATGTCTTCACATAACTTATGAGATTTCTCCTCCATTTTTCTCGATTTCTATTTTCTAGTATATTTCTTTTGATATGTTTATCATCTATATGTGGGAGATAATTTTACAACTATTTGCTTTCAACTGAACTACTATGATTATTTTTATATCTTATTTATATCAGTACTATAATTCTTATTTAGCGGTATGTTTTATGGGATCCCTTTTGACCTAAGTAATGTGTAATGAGTGGAAGCTCACATAGTCACTTGTGTATATCTATAATTAATTCTTTGTGGCGTTCTGTTGAATGTTTTTTAAATAATATGGATGATTACACAAAAATAATATTAGGTCAAATAATTTAAATATTAGTTATGGTAATATTGGTAGTGACACCCACACACGTGATTGATAACCATAACAGTGAGTTTTTTAAAAACCCAAGCTACGAACCCAAATCTTTCTGAAAAGGTGGTTGTACAACAACATAGAAAAAAAACGCATTTCTCTCAGTGAGGAGAGTTAATAAACCTTACAACTGCATTAAATATCATAAGGGAGGCATATAGATTTTCTGAAATCAAGTGTCTCTAGGTAATTCATTGTAATTTTTTCTAAAAGGTTCATGAAATATTGGTCGACATAGGTAATTGCGATTGATTTCTCTATTTCTAAATATCTATTTTCAATAATAGTAGCGGTGAACATCATAAATTATTATTTATAGTATAAGATTATTTATTTTCTTTTTCCCCACTTATATTCATACCCCACATTCAACATTATTGTTAATACTTTATTATAATACTCAATAAAGATCAACAGAAAACCATTTAACCCTAAGTTAAACATGAAATTCAATTAAAAACAATATTTTTTTCATAATATAATTAAATACTACACCCACTGAGGAAATATATATGGCTATACGTTCTTATATTCATATGTTTTTGGTATCATTTTGACCCTTTTTCAATTACTTGAAGTTAAATAGCCTATCCTGATAAAATTTCCATGTAGAACACATTATTTTCACCGCTTTTTAGATTTTAAAACTATTTACAATGAGTTTGATTTATATTTATTTTTATATCTTATTAGGGCTGGTATTTTGTTTCAAGCAAGATGATCAAATCTTTTATAGGCTTCAGTAATCACTTATAAACAAAACAATGATAGAAAAATAGTTCTGTACACATGTTTTAGGGTTTTTTACTCACCTAGAAAACCAAGACATGAGTCATAAAAAACATGAATGAGGTCAGTGACATAATTTGATCATTACACCCAAGAAAATGAATGGATTCCCCCCTTATAGTTTAATAGAGGTGGTATTGTTTTATAAAACATAAAATATAATTATTTTCTACTCTATTGGTTTTTATTGAAATTATTTTTTATATGGTATTAAAAACCAATACACGACATGAAGATAATTGAGAGATTTAATTTTTATTCACATGGGAATGTTGTGGAATTAAGATATATTTATCCTTTAATTTAGAGTATTTTTGATGTTATCCTTCAACTAATACCTAGTATTTGTAACCATGAGGATGACAGATGTGTGAATTCATGAATAGGTATTTTCTTATTAATTTTTTTTGTGTGGGAATATTAGTATAATATAATTATAAGATTGAGCTTGAAAAATTCAGTCATCAGAATTTTGGGTTGCATCATGTGGTAAGGTTTGGTGTGCACAGATCAATTTATCAACATGACGAAGCACGACCATTGAAATCCAATATTCTTTTATAGAGATTCAATTTAATAAATTGTCAGAAAACTATGTACATGAAACTCTCTATAATGATGAGTCTATAGTTTTAACCTAGTATGATGTTTACATCAATACTTTCATGTGTGATTAATAGTTACAATTCCATATGGTTGATCACAATGAAAGTGTTATAGAGTTATGAACCAAATAATTAAAATGGATTTCCAATAAAAGGTTTTGGAATCAACCCTAAATTGTGTATTTTTGTAATGTACATTGTATCCATATAATAAATAGTTCATGTGAAATTTATAGGGTCATTCATAGGAATAACGAGTGTTACTCCTTATATAATGCGTTCATATTGGGGTCTTTTTTAGTTGTTTGTGATAATGTTTCATTTTATTACACATGAAAGTGACATTGTATCCTCCCAGTCTGGTAATGCAATTTCATTAAAACATTCTAACAATTAGTGTTTATTTACAACTTTAAATTATTTTCATATATGTAATTTTTTAATAATTGGGAGTTATTTCATAAATTGTGTGCTAGAAATATTTTTTAGTGGTGGGTAGATTTAGGTTACTTCTTACATATGTTGTACTGTATTGATGGGAATTCAAGCTATGAAGGTTTATTTTTACATTATTTTAATCATGCACATGGAAATCCATTTTACAATTATATAATGATGTAGTGGTTTTAAGAAAATCATTAATTATAATTTAACATTTTCTTCCCCAAATTTGTGGTGTAAGATAATTATGGATTAATACTAGAGGTTTATTATTATATTTTCAACTCTATTATATCATATTAGGTAAGGAATAAAATGAAAATAAGTTATAAATTTATAATTTTTATGAATTAGATTTTCAAATCTAGAAAACATTGATTGAAGATTAATAGGCTCAAAATAAATTGGATGTTCCATTATCTAGAGTGAATCTATAGTTAATAG
This sequence comes from Viscum album, assembly GCA_963277665.1. Classification (NCBI taxonomy): domain Eukaryota; kingdom Viridiplantae; phylum Streptophyta; class Magnoliopsida; order Santalales; family Viscaceae; genus Viscum; species Viscum album. Next base: position 1,889,791,519 of record OY728122.1, on the reverse strand, counting down.
AGAAAATAAAAAGGAAATGTTTGGAATGGACAGATTTTTTATTGGTGAGAATTTAGCATGAATGAAATATTACCTTCAAAATAATATAGAATAAAAATATAGTGGATTTAATGGAGGATTTAGATCAAATGTATTGAATGCTATAAAAATTTAATAATATTTTCATGTTTTTATCATTGTTCAGATTATGGTTGTTGGATAGAGGAAATGGAATAGATCTTGTGAATGAGTTCAATGTTATTTTTTGGCAGATCCAACAGTTAAAAAGTAAATTTTTATATTGTTTTTATGGACATTATATTTTCTTAATTACTTGTGATATGGGATGGTGTGTTACTAAAAATAGTAACTCTAGTGAAAAAAATATGGTGATTGATGATATCAAGATTTTTGTCAAGAATGATGAACATCTGTTAATGGAGGATCAAATAGGATCTAACAATTCTCATGATATCAATGGAAGGGGAAGTTAACCCCATTATTAATACCAAATTAAATCAAAAAAATAAATGTTTTGTAAGATAAAATGGAGTAATTTAGTTAGGTATGGTTCTATATACTGGAAATATGGAATGAAAGATCATATCAAGAAGTACTTCAAGATTCATGTGAAGAACACTGTAAAAGAATCAATTATTTTGAGAATCAGTTAATGAAATGTAAGATTAATTTTTTTATTTAATTTATTTCAATAATCTATTGGAATCATTGGTTATTGAATCTAGAGCATCTTATCATCAAAGGGTGACAAATATATAAGGTCAATTATATTACTAGACAGCTTAACTAAGTGAATCTAATGGATTGTAAATATGTAAAATTTGATTTAAAAGGATTGTTCGATATTTAGATGAAGAATGGGTGTTTATGAATTTTAATATCAGTTCCTTACATCCCTGGTCTCTAGAGATATCTAATTTCTATTGGACATATTGATGAAGAAGGTTACGTAACTACCTTTTAAAATTGTTGTCACGACCCGTCCTCGGGGCCCGTACCGTGACTACCCCATGCCCGCCTTCCATAGGCCAGGGGCTGGCGACTAGCACCAAAGGCGTAAATCCCGATAACTAGGAAGGCATTGCCTTTATAAAGTAAACAAAACACCACAGAGTACAAGCGGGTGTAAAACACTAAGTACAAGAGTAGTGCTGAAAAGTAAATGGGCCATAATACAAACCCAAAAGAAAGTGCAACTACAACTGAACAAGTACAAAAAAAAAGACAACAGCTGGAAGGACGGGAGCAGCTCTTGGGTCATCCTCCTCGGATCCTACCTAAAGGGTAGGTACAGATGGCGCAGCTCCTGGATCGTCCACCACAGATCCTACGTGAAGGGTAGGTACAGATGGCGCAGCTCTGGGATCATCCATCACGGATCCTACCTGAAGGGTAGGTACAGATAGCCTCCACAATGTCGTCGCCCATCAACCTGCTCCGGGTGTCTTCTCATTGTGAAGTCCAACTCTGGATACTGACTCGTCGTGTAGTCCACCTCCGGGTACTTACTCGTCGTGTAGTCCACCTCCGGGTACCGTCCAGTCCTCGAACACTCGAACTCTGTCAGCACTGTCGTCATCTGTAACCAACACAACGAGGTGCGGGCATAGCCCGCGCCGGGGTGAGTATATCGATACTCAGTAGGGACCCTGAGACCCTCAAGGTCTCACTAAAACCATCAAGGATAACCACAAAGACGATCTCAACAGATAACCTCTACTTAGGTATTTTCCCATTCATATACCTAAATTATCAAGTAAGCCATCTCAATCATGATGAAACACAAGGGTTATGAAATCAACGGATAACCACTGCCCAGATATATTCCCATACATATACCTAAGTTATCATGTAACCCATCTCAATCATGAGGAAACACAAGGGTTATGAAATCAACAGATTACCACTACCCAGGTATATGTCCATACATATACCTAAGTTATCAAGTAACCCATATCAATCATGGGGAAACACAAAGGTCATAGACTCAACTCAAACCAGGATTTTTATTATCGAAACCGTAACTGCTGAAGAGCTCCGTCTCTAGAGTGTATAGTGGTCCTGTCACGACTCCGAGGTACTACTCACTGACCTAAGACTGCTGAGGTACTCCTCCCATTGAGTACTGTGGGCCTGCTGCTATAACCAAGCGCTTCCCACCATGGGTCTGCCGCTACAACCAAGCGCTCCCACTCACAGCCTCAAGAGGTACTCTTTCTATTGAGTATCGCGGGTCTGCCGCTACAACCAAGCGCTCATCTGCCGTGGGTCTGCCGCTACAACCAAGCGCTCCCTCTCATAGCCACAAGAGGTACTCCTTCTTTTGAGTACCGTTGGTCTGCCTCTACAACCAAGCACTCATCCACCGGGGTCTTCCACTACAACCAAGCGCTCTCCACTGGGCTATCCGAAACACACCAAATCGATCGGTCAAGCAGTCGTCAGGTCTCAGCCGGCTACACGGTCTCCGTACTCCGCACTCTTGTCTCTAGGAGGGTCCGCTCCACGAGCTGCTGTTCAATACCCCAAGTATCACAAAGTTCCATGTAGAAGTATCTCAAAGGACCGCCTCGTCACAGGGGTCTCAACGCAATAGACGGCGTGTCAATCGGACGCCCGATCTGTGAGTTATTAGCCTTTTCATCCTAGGGGCCCTGTTGGTTTCGTGAGCGAACCAACCCGGCCATATCTCAACTGTACCCTGAAATATCATAGGGTATACTCATAGGGACCTTTTCTCAACATGATCACCAACTCCGCAGACGGTTCGTCAAACAGACGTCCGGACTGAAAGATATCAGCTTTTCCATTCCAGGGGCCCAGTTGGATTTCGAGTACAATCCAACCCGACCGCTATCCAACAGCAACCAAAACTCAGGCTAAGTATGCCAAAAGTTCAGTCTCATCAAGAGGAATTCAATGAGATAGACGACGCGTCAATCGGACGCCCGGTCTGTGAGTTATTGGCTTTTTCGTTCCAGGGGCCCGGTTGGTTTCGTGAGCGAACCAACCCGACCGCACTCCGACGACATCCAAACCTCAAGCGGAGTAAGCCAAAAGATCTGTCTCACCTAGAGGAAACCAACAGGGTTGACGACACGTCAATCGGACGTATGAAACTCAATATATGAGCGTTTCCGCTCCGAGGGCCCGGTTGGTTTCGTGTACGAACCAATCCGGACGAAGCCAAAGTAATCCGAAACATTGAGTGTGATATACCGAAACGACCGTCTCGATCCAAGGATCGAATCGCCGCTAACGACGCGTCGTTCGGAGGCCCGTATCTCATGTTACGGGAAATATACCGAAAATTGTCTGAAGATGGGGGGTCTGGGCCCGGACCGACCCGAACCCGGTCCGGTCCGACCCGGTTCAGCGCTTCCCGGCCGGCGGGTCGGCTCGGCCTTTCTCAGCTCGGCCGAGCGAGCGAGTCCGGGGGCGGGGGTGCACTACCCCCGCGTGTGAACACCCCCCCCCCCCCCCCCCGTGGGGGCCGCCTTTGGTCAGCGGACGCGGCATTGCCGCATCCCGTGAGCGCTGGACCCGTGCGGCCGCGGGTTCGCTGGTGCCACCGCCGCCGCGGTGGCTCTGTCTGGCGACACGCCGGGGTGCCCCCCCCAGCCGCCAGCACCGCCGCACCGATGACCCGCGCCGCCGGTGTGTTCCGCGGGCCACCGGAGTTGCTCCGGTGGTCCATTTTCATTTCTGTCTGCGCCGTAGCTCCTCCCGAGTCTCGTACTTTACTACGGAAACAACAAATCACCTCTACGGCATGTTTTGTCATCGACCGCCAATCCGCACATCAACGAAGAACTACGGAGGGTTGTCAGTCCGTGTTTGTTTGGCCCGCACCCTCCACGTTAGGTGATAACAATCGGGAAGAAAAATAATCCACACATTGAAAACAAAACAATATAAAATTTTAATAAATTAAAATTTCTCCTGTTTCAGGTTCTTTGTTTTTATGAGGAAACAACCACGGAAATAAATTCATTTCACAAACAAAACCCCTACCTTAACTTCGTCATCAGACACGAGATCGACCGTCGCGGAAGAAAGGGTCGCCGCGTCGCGGAAGGGCGTCACTATCGTACGGTACTCGGCGTCGCGTCAACGAACTCCGAGGATCGAGAACATACAGATATAATAATTAAATCCATGTTGATGTTATAAACCAAAATGAATTAAAAAGGAGCGCTACCCCCTACCTTGTTATTGTCGATCGAAGGTTTTCGCGGGGTTGGATCGTCGTGGAAGAAGCGTCGCGGAGGGAGAATCGCCAAAGAAGCGTCGTTGATGTCGCGGTACACGGCGTCCCGTCGTTGATCTCCGAGGGTTTGGCGTTCTTCGTCGGAGGTCGGAGCGTTCTTCGTGTTCTTCGTGTTCTTTTTCGAAGAAGAATGCTTTCCTCCCCAATTCTCCCCACGCCACAAGTCCAACTAAATAAAATAAGTTCAATCCTTATTTTATTATTGACCTAAGCTTTTGAAATTCAAAAGATAAGAAATGAACAATTAATTCGTTGAATTAATTGTAACGATTTAACTGCCCAATTAATTGGGGCGTTTCTTAACCAGAAAAATGCCCAGTTGACTTTCATTAATGAGGAGGTCTCGCGGGTGCGTTACTTAGAGGAAGAGAAACGTTGAGGCTCGTGTGGGCCCCACCTCACAAATATCCTACCAAGAGGTTAGGATATTTTGGATTGAACCCTATCCGTTTCAACTCTGCTTAAGTAGCTTTAATTGTCTTTAAGTGACTCTAAGTGAAATAAAATAAAGTTGTCTCACCACTTTATTTTATTTTCTTCACTTAACCCCCAAAAAAAATTAAAAACCACACCTGAGCAAACGCAACTCCAGAAAAGGAGTTTCTAAGAAAATACCGGCACTGCGATTCCATCGGTGCCCTCAGAATTCTATTCCGAGCACCGGTTCAGAAGTTAGAAAAACCCACTCGTTCGTTCACTGAATGTACCCGAGCTAAACTTTGGAAAATGATTCCGGGCACACCGGGCCTCGGAATCAGGTGCCGTCTAAAACTACGTTCTTGTAAAATCCCAAAGAAAATTTTAAAAAAATTCCCTTGAAATTTCTGGATCTTTAAAATTGTTTATGTATGGTTACATGGGGATCCATGAATTCTATAGGAGAATTTATTAAGGGTAATCATTACATAAATATAAATTTTGAAAAAAATAGTGGTATGTATTTTAATTCCAAATGATCCATAATTATTTAATGATAGTTTAAATAACCTTAAAAATAAAATTATGATAGTCTTAAATACTAATAGTATCAAAAACATGATGACAAAAAATAGGAAGATCTGTATTTTGTGGTAGCGAATCATAGAGTATTGTATTTGAATATAGATTGTAAAACTAAAAAGGAATATAATGTTGTAAATTATACAGTCAAATATTCAGGGAACTAGACATATACAATAGAGTTATGGTTTCCATTAATTTATTACATTCAATGTTTAAGCTATAAAAAACTATGGATTTACATATTGAAGATAAAATATAATTTATTTTATATTTTTATTCAATGAACGGATTTTGAGAAAAAGGGGTACGAACAAAAGTTGAAGTGAATCTGATAAAAAAATGGCGAGTGAAACTACCACATCACCATGAAATGTTTTAAAAAGGAGGAAATAATACATGATAATATGGAACCAAAAAAACACAAAAAATATAAATCAGATGAATGAATGAATTTAACATTGATATAGACTACTTCAACCATGAGTTTTCACTCATGAATTTCTAATGTAATTTGGGTAGAGGCACTCAACACAGTTGTCAATATCATCAATATAATTCCAACATCAACAATATGGAAGGATGTTATGAAGGATATTTAGTATGTAAAACAACCAAAAGTTCAACATTTTTTTTGTATTTAGAACATGTACATGTAAATTATAAAGTAAATGATAAATGTGAATAAAATATATAAATTTGTTTATACCTAGGTCCTAGAGATGATATTTGTAGATATTGTTTATGGGATCATGTGGTAATAAAGTCCTTAAAAAGAAGATAAATTTTCTATTGTTAAAAAGTTTTCTGTAAGGACTGGAACATATCATTGAATGAAATTTATGGACCAACTATTGATGTAAATATTGACAAGAATACCGATGGCTCTCCAAAAATCAAGAATTCAGAAATTATTTTATAATGCACCAGAATTATATGAACAATACTATACGTATATGGAATTTAAATTTCAAGGATGTCTAATCCTTGAGTTAGAGAACCATATGTACATGATTTTGAGGTTAGAGAATGGGATGTTCATGTAAGTGAAGAAATATTAGATTTGATTAGTTTTATTTTGTAAGTTCAATTGGGAAGTTTAACCAGAAGTAGAGGAGGTGTTATAAGGTATGGGGTGATATGAATTTTATACTATTAATGATTTTACGGGAACATGAAAATTAAGAGGAACATGGTTCGATTTTTTTTGTATCAAAATGGAAGGACTCAAAAACGAATGAGAATATGGATTCTTTAAAGTTAAATAGAACTTGGGAAATTTTTGAATTTAATAAAGGTATAAAGAAACATGAAAATAATTTGTTATACAAAATTAATGAATAAAATGGTGGTAAAAAAGATACCAAACATGACTATTTTTAAATTATTATCAATAAAATGAAGGATTTTATATCTATGAAATCATATCATGGGTTGTCAAATAATATATCATCTGAGTTGTGGTAATTATAGTGTCACCATAAAATATTTATAGGAATAATATGGGCATTAAGACATCATTCTTTCAAGGTGTGATTGTGGAAGAAATTAACATGAGACTACCAGATTTTGTACTAGAATATCAGGATTGAATTTCATATACAGATTGATGAAAATATATTAAGGTTTCAATTAGTAATCAAAATAGTGAAATCATAAATTCAAATAATTTGTATCTAAAGAAAGATCCAATGAGAGTAATTCTTATCATTTTTGATACTATAAGTAATGAGATGATGATAATTTTATCTTTTTATTATTGTATAAAAATAAAATATGGTTGGTAAAACTAGATGAAAAAAATATTTAAAAATATTAAAATGAAAGGTTTATAAGTTTTAAGTATAATAGTTCTAATAAATCTAAGATAATGATTGTAATGATGATTGAAGATATGTTGATTTGAATATTGGTAGTATTTAAGAAGGATGATATTATTAAAATAATTAAATGGTTTGGATTAACCAAAAAAAAATTAGATCATCTTACTAGAAACATAAAATTTTCCATGGAACATGCACCTATAATGGACAATAATAACAGGATAAAGGAAAATATACCATATTATTTAGATATTAGAAAGTTATTGTATTCAACGATTTGTACTAAAATGGATATTTAATTTTTAAAAGGTATTGTAAGAATATTTATATCTAACCTGCTAATGGAAAATTGAGATGTGTTATGTTGTTCCATTATTATTTTATTGGGAAAAAATATTGAGCTCTTTATTTTGGGGAGGAAAATATGTTTCACGGTTTTTCAACAATTGATTTTACAGATGATTCAGGCAGTTAGAGTAGAACAACAAATTTTTTTATTTAAAGGAAAATAGATCTTACAATGATGTAATGACTATATATTATTGTAACATTAGATACACCTAAAGGTGATTATATGCGGACAAAATAATTCCATAAAGATATTGTTTGATTAATGTAATCTATGATAGAATTGAGGATATGTTAAGAATGATGGATTATTCTCCATGATATCAAAAGTGAAATCCACTTTGATAAAAACGTTGTATTCTATGAAAGAGAAATAAATGGAAAGATAGAGTATCACTTCATCAGAAACAACATGAAGAAGAAAATGTTATATCTTCAATATATCACATGTAGATAAAATCCAACACTCATGTTCGCCAAGGATTTAGGTTAATAAATTATATGGTAGAATTAGGCCTTAGTTGGGCCAGTGTTAATGATGGGATATGGTGTAAAAATAATACTTCAAAAAAAGTAATGAAGAAATTTTTTTGATGGTGTAACCATTAAAATATCCCTGAAACAATTATTTGTGTGGGAGATTGTTTGGATGTGGATTATCATTTCAGAACACTAGATTTTCCGCCTCCCAAAATATGTTCACCAACATTTCATCCAATGGTATGTGATACGGATTTTTTTTATATCAAGGGGTTTTAACCAATAAATCCAATACCATCAATCTGATATTGTCTGGAAGGTTGAAAATGTTATCAAAATGTCTAGATGGTTATTTTTCAATTAAAGAATCTATATGAATATTTGGAAAGAAATTATAGTGAAAAGTGTTTTTATTGGTAAAAAATCTTGATTCTATATGGATGATCTCTATAAATGTGTTATAGAGGTGTGATTGAAAAAACCATATGATGTTTCCTATAAACGGAGTGAGAAATGACCATGAACCGTGTATCTATGCTAATGTTTATGAATCTTGATCTTCAATAGTGCATGTGAAAAATACAAAGTGAATAATTTCATTTATGTGTGTTAATAATTATGTAATAATTCTTATAGTGGTCCTTGTCATTTTTTCCATCATTATTCTTTTATTAGTATAGAAATATGGTAGACATTCCTCAAATTCATGTAGGACAAATAACCTGAATCATGTTCATATTTTGAGTTATGTTAATTTATATGTATTTCAATTTGTTTTTATGTTTCATAGTTATCTACTGAGTTGTTTTCTTGATCGTAATTATGATGTGGGTATGGTGAAATTAATTCCTTCTTTGGGAACACCATGTCTAAGGGAGACAAATATTTGGAGGTTTAATGGGACAACCAAGAGTTTGTGTCAACTAATTTATATTGTAATATATAAAAGGTTTCTAATCGCTAAGGAACGATCAAAATAATAGTCTTGTAGATCCAAATACATTCATGGTTATGTTTTTAAATTGGGAATAAAATATAAATCATGGTAACAAGAAACATTCAACACCCTTTAACTTGATCAAATAATTATACTACATGTCCTATATGGCGGAAAAAAAATTGAGCTAAAAATTTCATAAAGGGTTTCATACAATGGATTATATCATGAGCAGATAAGTAAAAATCAATATGTTAAGGTACATAACTAAAAAAAGAAGTAATTTTACCAATTACATTAGAATTAAATACATTCATGGATAATATCAATGCAGCAATATAATGAATAATAATAATAGAAGTCTCTATGAAGGAAAGATGTAATAGTGGATGTTATGATCTTGAATATCATGATATATATACTGTCAAATCCCTATGTTGAGAATGTTTAAATAATGAGTATGTATACATCAAATATACAATCAATTTGGAAAAATTATTTGTATCCTACGAACTGTCAATGAATCAAGGGAATACATATAAATGGTTTCCAATAATCACTATGTGTCCAACAAATTCCTCATATATTTAATGATTAATTAAATTGATAAACAAAATTAATTATCAATAAATATTTGTATTGATCAAAGAAAATAGAATATTTATAAATACCTTGTCAATTAATTAAATTTACGAGTAAAACAAATATATAAAGAATTAGTATATGTTTTGGGAAATAATTATATCTATGACACATATAAAATGGATATTTATGAGAAATGTATTTCTAATGATCATAATAATGTGACTGTTTCATAAGAATGTTAATGACCAAAAAATAAATAATAAATAAAATATGATAGAAAAAATAGTCATTGGAAGGTTATCTATCAAAAAACCATAATTATGTGATGGGTCAAATGACCTTTGAGAAATGTAAATGAATAGTGTGTTTGTTTTTAGAAACATTTGATCGATTTGAGGAATTAATTTACTTTCTAGAATAAGAACATTGGGAAACTTAATTATATGGTGTATTTCTATTTTATAAGCACAATTTTATCCTCATAATATTCCTAGAATGCGATATACACTACTAAGAATAAACTTAATTATAAAAGATCACAAAAATCATAATGTATATTAGTATCTTAAAACTGAGGTCCAAAAATAATGGAATAATTCCGCATTAAAAAATAATCCATACATAAAAATAATCCCACGAAACATCTCCAAGAAAGTTCTTTAATAACTTATTATCACATCACATAAAACCACATAAGGGTTGTCTAAAACCTTCAATCTATGGTTATCCTTTAGAAAATACTGAGCTCCTAGGAGCTCCCATCACTTTACCAGATGTCTCACCATCAACTATAATAACCAAAAAATATTTTCCAAAACCTTTTGTTTCTTATCATACTAATTTTTTTCCCTGTTTAATTAACATCGGACACCAACTTTCATAATTTCCCAACTCATTATAGCTAAATCATATTATTGTATATTGGCTATATGTTTTCTTTTTATTATAATGTTTAAGACCCTATTCTTTATAGTCACAAGCCTTGTGACCAAACATACCACACCCGTAACACTTTCCAGATCCTGGAATACATTCCCCAAAATGTATTTTACCACACATGGAACAAGTTATGGGAATACCTCCTGAATTATTAGTTTTTTTCTTCTCTATTTCCGGGTACCTTGACCTTTTCTTACTCTTATCATCTCATTGAACATAAGGTTCAAAAAACACCATTTCATCTTTCTCATCACAACGAAACACTTTTTCATAACATTTTAATTATCGGGAGGCCAACTATGTTCATATTCCTGGTTTCAATCTTGAGTAAAATATATTAATGCTAATGTCAATGTCTCGAATAAAATACATATCGTGAATGGAAAATCATGTGAATTTCCATATATATACCGCAACTCAATCACCAGCCATTTTCTTTAATTCCAAGAATTGTTTCACCATTTTTAATCTAGAATCCATTAGAAAATATTTCTAAAAGAAAATATCCTTAAATTCTTCTCATTATGTGGAATCAGGATCATTTTTGTCCCTATTATTCATTAAAAATGAAAATCATCAATCAGATTCACCTTCAAAAAGATAAATGAAAAATTTACCTTTTGGATGTTCCCAACATCCCACAACTTCAAATATCTTATATACTGTATTGATCGATCCTTCAATTACCACTATCATTGGCGATCCATTGAATGATGGGGGATGTAACATCTTAAAATGGCCCATTACTAAAATATTATTCAACGGTTTATTGGGATTATATCACGCATGGATACCACTACCATTTATAGACTCAGTTAACTAATTTATCATTATAACAAACTATTCACTTCAAAATCTCACCACCTCTTGTTGTTTATTTGATGTTTTTGTTTTCCTCTTGATGTCTTCCAATTAGAGCTATCATATTTCCTCTGTGGAAATACATTATAAACAGAAATAGTTAAGATACAGAAACAAGATAATCTTAAAATGAAACATCATATAAACTTAACCATAAAGTAAATCTCTCTAATAGAAATAAACATACACCATCTTAACCTCTAAAGTTATCTAAAATGACTGTTGATACCAACTATAAGGCCTCAACATTAAACATTACATAATCAAGAGTTCACTCAAGAATTCACATTGTAATCATTTTAGGTTTATATCATTAGATAATTAGTAAATATTTATTGCATAACCAAAACATAGAAATAAAAAGTGGACACTTCCAACAGTATCCATTTCTTCCATAACATAATTTAAAAAAAGAAACAAGATTTCTCTTTATGTTTAATCATCATAACTTTCATGTGATTCCATACAATGATCTATTATTCCAAAAAACCTATTAAAACATTTGAAAACATGTTATGAGAACAAAAAGCTCAGTATAGCACATATAAATAAGGAAACAAATTTTATTAGTTAAAACCTAATAACCCATTCAACATTCTTTGAGAGGATTAAAAAAAACATTTTCTCATGAATTACACTCAAACTTTTTGATAAATGAGAAACAATAAATCCAATTAAAATAAATTAAAATCCCTTTAGGAGAGTTGGATTAATATATATATATAGAACCCTTTCAAAAATCTTCCATTTTGAAATACCATATGTTTGGCTTCAAAAGTGGAGATCTATAATGGGGATCACCTTTCGTATGAGCTATATCATGTTCACCCGTGAGCTATAATGGGGATCACCCCTTCGTGTAAGCTATGTATGGATAAACAAGAAGCTATAATTGGGCTCAACCCTTCATATAAGCAATATCGGGCTCACACATTTTATATAATGCTCATGGATCATTTATGAATAAGACATGTTCATCCGAGAACACATTTTTGATAGCCTCTTCTAAATCCATAGGAAAAACATCTCTATATAAACATAAAATTTTCATTTTAGAACTAAATTTCAATATCAAGATTACCAAATAATGGAATAAGGGATTCATTCTCATTTTAAAATAAATTAATTCTTATAGAGGAATCCAAATATCAAATAACTATTATTGATGCGGAGAAGTCATTGTCGATGTATATGTTAAAAAAATTACTTATAATTTTGTAATTAAATATGGTTATGAACTATTATAGTGGCTGTATATACACCTTAATAAATAATAAAGGTGTATATTAATAATAAACACCTCATCAAAAGGAGATTGAGATGATGTCCCTTACCTTGACTTCGTCTAGTTTCAATTTTCGTTAATTTCTGGAATAATTAACATATATTAATTTTGGATTTATTTAGAACGTTTTAATGATTATTATTCATTTAATATCACCTATTACAATGTTATATCAATTAGTTATTTATTTGAGTTTATATCAGACATTTTTTGGTGTTTGGTATTTGAGTAAAAAATGAACTTGTTTTGATTCAAATTATCCATGTGTCCTAAGTCCATTTTCTCCAAAATATTTTTCTTGGTATATATGTCATATCTGACCAATATATATATATATTTAAAATATTCCATAAAATTTGGAGATATGAAAACAAATGCACCGTTCCTGGAGATAGTAGGTCGTACATACGCATGAACGCTCCTTTAATTTCATGTCATATTAACAGAATAATGAAATAAAAGATACATAGGTATATTATAATCTCGGTATAATATCTATGATAAATATGTTACATATTTTCATTAACTCCATATTTTATATTTTCCATGTATGGGATGAACAGTTCATATAACTCTGTGGGGTCGGTAGTCCACACTTTTCAAATGATGTAATCATTTTTACACATTATGGAATGCATATAGATATGTGGTAAATTAAAATTACAGAATAATTGAGAAAACATAAATATAATATCAATCATATATAAATATAGTTCCATCATAATGGACACCATGATATGTGTTAGGATAAAATTGAACAATCATCGTTTCGTGAGGCAGTAGTTCACCGTAAAAAGATACAATATGTTTTATATCTATTAGATGATGGTGTGTGTAATTTTAGGCATAATACATATCATAAAAAATTCTAGTACATTTATGATAAATTTTTTATTATAAAATTGTTTAATAAATATAGTTTTGGGGTTTGGATGAGGATAAAAATGAAAGGAGCTTGGGAAAAGATGTTACTTCTAAATTGGGTAACTCCTTTTGATTTTATCAAAAAGGTTTTCTTGAATTTTATTTTACCCATGGTAAGGCTTCTAAGATGAAGGGAGTTATTATGATAGATTATTATACAATAATTTGTATGATACATTTTGCTTGAGAGGTGTGAGTATGTGGGTAGAGGAGGTGGCCTTTTATAAGAGGGAGAAGGGGTACTTCAGGAATGTATTGAAATATTATTTTATTATAAATTTATTTTAGAATTATAAATATTAAAAATTGATAAATATCTATGATAAGATGATTATATGTATAAATCCTCTCACCTAATAGGTTTTATAGTAGTTTAGTTTACAAAATGGAATTATCTTTTAGCTTTAACCCTTAGTTAAAAACATTAACTCTTACAATGTCTTCTTGTATTTTCATAATATATGGTTACTATAGTTACAATAAAATTCCAAGATAACCAAAAGTGGATCATTAATAAATTTTTTATCATTATATATGTTATTTGGCTGAATATTATAATTTTAGGACTATTATATCATTTAATAAAACAGTATTTGTTTTTAAAACTCATTTCTGTCAATTTTGACACTATTTAGAAATTTATTTTTGTTAAAGTTTTAACAACTTGAATTCATTGAATAAAAAGAATTTAACCATACCTCAAATTCCAATTTCATCCAAAAAAATTCATGGATGGTATGAAAATGTTCCTATAACATTTATTTTAATATTTATAATATAAATTATTTGAATATTTCACTAATAAGGTAATCGTTGTATCATCATTGTGTCATAAATATATATGCTTATTTAGTATCTAAAAAAATAAATAAAATACCATGATTTATTAAATATTTTTCAATTCATAATGACTATATATAGTTTAAAATATTATTTATATAAACTAAATTAAATGTTTTTCATTAGGAGATACATGTTTATGTTACATTTCCCTTTTCATTAAATAAAATATTATAGAGGGTCATTATCACACCCAAGTGGATCCATGGGGTCCCAAATTCAATGAAAATATTCTCATAGTCAAAAATATATCATCCAATAGTATTCAGACACGTTTTAGAGTAGTTTTATATTATTATAATTTCATTTTTTACCCTTATCTACCTGATTTACCCATTAACCACGGTAAATAAAAATAATTACTTAAGATACTATTCATAATGGAAAAAAATAAAAGGTAAATATTTACATAATTTGGACCTTTTCATTCTTGATATAGAATATAATTTTCCAGATTCATAACATAGAATTGGTAGTAATTATTTTAAAAATAATTACGGTGGTCAAAACCTAAAAATGGGGGTTTAAGAAATAAAAACTATCAAAAGATCGACGTGGGCTTAGGTTCCATTTAAATGTGAAATTATTTACAATGACTGTGATTGGATTTAGTGATAAAAACATAATCCAATTAAACTTTAAATCTAATTAAAAAAAATCTAACATTATGAATAAATTAGATAAAAATGATGTTTTGATTTAAAATGCATTATTTTTCACTATTAATAAAAATATTGATTTTATCTGAAAAATACCCTAATTTCAACACAAGAAAATGTTTCTATCATGTATATAATTAAGAAATTTATTTTATCAAATATAAAATATAAATGTGATAAAAACTATTTTAAATAAGGGTTTTCCATCAAAAGGCGCTAAATTGACCTTTAAAAAATATTAGGTTATTTTATGCTTAAAATTAGATTCATTCTCATTTTAAGCCTCTAATATTAATTTGATAAATGAAAAAACATTTAAAAAATATGTGAATAATAATATAGTTAAATATTTTCATTCCCACCAACACAATGGCTAGGCATTATCTACATTTTAAAATAATAATATTATTGTTGTATTAATGTGTGGTATAAATCTGTATTGTGTGAAACGTAAGATTTCAGTGAAACCTGTTGTTGCATTTTGGTTAAGTTATTATTAATA
Organism: Viscum album; assembly: GCA_963277665.1. NCBI lineage: Eukaryota > Viridiplantae > Streptophyta > Magnoliopsida > Santalales > Viscaceae > Viscum > Viscum album. The sequence goes on along the minus strand of OY728122.1, from coordinate 1,889,776,067 downwards.
TTTTACCCTCTGAACTAAACTTAATATAAAAATAATAATAGATATGAAAATTGATTATTATATAAATAGCTGGGATGTTAGAGTTTATCCTTGGGTGATATATCTATATTGACAAGTTAAAGTGATATATCAATGATGAAATTAATTAGTTTACTAATAATGATGTGGTGTGACCATATATATGATTAATGCAGCTAACATGAATGGATGGAGACCTAGGTTAGTGTTCTAATGTTTATGAATTGGGAAGAGGGTTGACTCTTAGGAAATCCTTTTTGTTATCCCATATACTTGTTAATTTTTTAATATTTATAATTTCTTTAATATTGCTATGATTCCACATCATATAAGTTTTTTGGGATAACAAATTTTGGAATCCCATGATTTTTATATTCCACCACACAAATTAGAAGAGTATATAACTCATGGTTCACATATACCATCATAGGTAAACCAAGATTCAGAACATGTTCATCTAATACCCTTTCAGATAGATTATATTAAAGTTAGAGCCACTGAGAGGGATATGAATAATATTGATTGAGATTTCAGGCTCCAAAATCATTATATATTCTAGGGTGATTGTGGTATAAAGGATGATTTTTATATGAAAAAATATATATAAATCATTTTTAAGCTAATCAAGATTTATAATGAAGGATGACTGATTCAAGAAATATATCTACTCCAATGACCCTTGAGGAGATGGTGGATAACCATGAGACAGCATAGGAGATGAAAAGGCCTTACATAGGTGAACATGATGGTTTTTTTATCGATTAATACATTCATATTATGATAAATATGTACTATACATAGGTGTTAATAGAGTTATGACACATTCCATTAGTTTTCTCTTCTTACTCTTTGAAGTTGATGGAGTTACTTAATTTTTATATCATCTTCTTTTGGAACAAGTTTTAGAAAACACTGATGTTCAATATAGACATTATACTAGTATTTATACATTAGTTTTAGTGAATTTACATTAATAAATAATAAATTCTACAATATTGGGTGCTAATATTTGAGAATGGGTTGGAGGAGGATAGGGAGGAATGCTTACTTTTTCTACTTTTCACACCATTTATGGAATATTATCTCACTAAATCAGGTGTATATTCTAGTAGTAGGAAGAAAAGGGTAGAAAATGAGTAGCAGTGTTTAAGATAGTTGGGTCAAAAAAGGAATTCATCAACATCCACTTTTATAAATGATTCTAATATATCTACAACTCATAGAAATTGGTGTACTATACTAGTACTTATAGAAAGCCATATCTGTAGTTACAATATTTTGTAAATGTGATTTATAATTGATGAATTTTCTCATAAGGGATTTAAGAAGTGTATGAATAGATCAAGTAAATATGGGTGTAGAGGGTCTCAATAGAGGATGAAAACATCTCAAATGATTCTGACATAAGGATAGGGTTGTATAGCTATTTTATGAAACGTTTATTTATTGGACTAGGTTCAAAAAAATGATGTAGATGGTCTATATTTCATTATAGGAGTGGTTTTTTATCACGTACACATTATCACATATTTTTTTCTTCCCATTTATTAATTTTTACCCATTGATTCATTGAACATGAAAAATTGATCATGTTATTCTCTAAACTAGTATTTATTGATATAGCCTTTGGAATAAAAGTGAAGAATCATTTATGATTCCCAGAGTGTCTCATATTTATCCTTAGTGATTGAAACAAGTATGAGTTATGGATTATAGACATGAAAACCTTTGATATGATTTTTAATATTCATTGACTAACTAGCTTCAATGGTCATATTGAAAACTATTGGTGGCATTTTCTCATTACATAACACAATGAAGATAAGTTTTTATTAGTGGATAGTGGGAAATTTGAGTACGTAGAGTTGGACCAAACATGATTGAACATGGAATGATTACAACATAGATTGATGATGTGGATCTCATGGAGGATTCAGTGATAGTACCCTTGACTTTCCCTCCACTCATACATCTTTATTTGGATGTGTTTCCAGAGGGCTTTATAGAACATCCCCCTGATAGTGGAGTTGATATTGAGATTTTTATATTGGTTGGAAAACATCCCATTTTGATACCCCCCTCATCCAATGGGTCAATCAAAGATGAAAATGATCATGGAATATCTATAGGACTTGAAGTAGTAGGGTTTTATATGTCCAATTAATTTAACATGGTGTTCTCCCATATTACTCTCTAGGAAGTAAAATGTTAGTCTTCAAATTAGTTTTGATTAGTAGATACTAAACTAGGTGTAAATGTAGAGTAGAAATCAAATTCCCAAGATTGATGAACTTTTTGATCAGTTATAGGGAGATGAATGGTGATTTAATATTGATATCTTGTCTGGCTATCACCACCTATGATTTAGAGAGGGGTAAATTCAACTAAAATCTTTGTTGAGTTAGTATAGGTTTTATGTGCACTAGGTTATGTCATTCGGGGAGAATATTGTTCCTGAAGTGTGCATGGATATCATGAATAGGATATTTCACCCATATCTAGACACTTTCATCATAGTTATTGTTGACAAAATTCTTATCTACTCACTATCACTCTAGAGGCATCAAAGACACCTTGCGATTGGCCATAGTATGCTTAGAGAAAATATGTCTTACACCAAACTATAAAATTATGAATTTGGAATAACGGTGATGATATTATTGTTGCATGTTTTATCGGAGATAATAATATACATAAAGCCAAATAATTTAGGGGAAGTGATGTCTTGGGCCCATCCCTATATTGTATTTTAGAATTGGATCTTTTTAATCCTATGAGATTATTATCGAATTTTTATCCATGATTTTTCCTAACTATTACCACTAATGAATGAATAAATGAGTAACGGAGTGAAATTCTAGTGGATGAACTAAATTGAAGAGGTTTTACATGATCTTAAGAGAAATTAAACAACTGATCTAGTGTTGACACTCCCTGAGCCTGGTACTGGATATGCAGTTTACTACAATGAATTAGGAATTATCCTAGGATTAATACTTTCATAGGGGGGATGTTATTAGTCTATAGGTCTCATCATCTAATACCACAAGAGTTAAAATACCCAACACATGATTTTTATTTTGAATCCATGATTTATGATCTAATATTTTAATGACCTTTTCTCTTTAGTATGATATTTATTATTTACATAGACCATAAGATCCATTATTATATATGGAAAAAGGGACATGAATCTGAGGAAAACATTATGGGATGAGTATTTAAATATTTTTGATTATGATGTGAATTAAAAAATATGGAAATTTATCATATTTTGATATTCTTTTGGTTATATAACACAAGATTAGAAATATTATGGTTTAAAGAACACTGGAAAGCAATGCCGCATTATTTTCTTGTTGGATGACTATATATTAGATACTTTAGAGGAATATGTTTTTATGATTTCTTACCCATTAATGATCAAATCCAAACTTGTGGAAAAGTTAAATATTTATAAAGGGTCAATCCCATATTTTTCTTGAATAAAAAAAAAATTTGATGGAGAAAATCTGATTCATGGGTGTTTACTGAGCAATAACCACATGATAATTGTTAATTAGAGAGTAGTAGTTCATTCTTCAATTACAGATCAATTGATGAGGTATTCCCATACATCAATATTGGATATATATGTCAAGGAGAAATGAAAATATATCATGAATTTAGGTGATATATATGGTTTCCAAGGATGAAGTTGGATATTTTTGGTTTCTTATATTGATGCATTACCTTTAAAAGGGTGAATTACAAGAATCAGTGTCCTTGTGGTTTGCTTCATCATATTATAGTTCCAAGGTGTAATTTAGAGTACATCTGAATGTACTTGTAAGTGGGGTTACCCCAAACACCAATAATTCATGATGCTATCTGGATGATTTTTGACTAATTGATAAATGTTGCATAATTTTGTTTTATATGAAAGACACACTTAGTTGATGATGTTAGGAGAATGAAAATAAGGAGGGGGGATGTATTTATGTGTTTCCTTTTATTGTTAAGGATTGTTATTGGATATCACTTTACTTTGTATCATGGAAAAACTCATATGAAGGATTTTTTTAAAAAATATTCAGATCCATGTTTTCCAAAGAATAGGATCCGTTTCTTCAAAAGAATCATATCCATGTTTTTAATAGAATTTGTCTCCTGATTTATAAATAGTCATATTCACTATGTCCATCATAATGAGGAGTAGATATTATGAAAGAAAAGGTTTTGATAAGACATTCCTTGGGACTGGAATGAGAGAATATCATAATGAGGAATTGATTTCATCAAAATAACTATGAATTCGACATAAAATAAGTGATTGTTTCGATAATGTATCAATGTCTTCTTAATTCAATAAATTTAATTGTGATGATTCTTTGTTGATTCATATGCCATACAAATCATATGTTGACCGAAGTACTTTTCATGCAACATTGATGGATGAAAGGGTGTGTAATATAAATAAGGGGTGTTGTTTTAAAAGGTGGAACTATTTTAGAAGGTGGTGTTGTTTTAAAAGGTGTTTCTATTTTAAAAGGGGTATTCGGTTGAAAAGATGGTTCCAATTGAAGATGTGGTTATGATTTAAGAGGTGGTGTCGATTAATGAGTGAGATATGGTGCTGATTTTTTCCTAGAATGATTCAATTCCTAAATGGTTATATTTAGAAAATATCATACTTAGGTTGAGAAGAAAATAATGTATTTGGAATGAATGGAAAGTTACAATTCTTTACAAACCAATTCAGAAGGGGATAAATCTATTCTTAAATGAATTGAATGTAATGAAGGAATTCATGAAACAAGAACATGGTTTGGAATAATTTTTTTTAGTGGGACAGGAAAAGAGAAAGTGAGAATGAGATCAACAATATAGTCAACCATTTCAGAAGGGTTGTATTACATTGTAGGATTATAAATGGGTCAATATTAGAGGACAACTTGATGTTTTAAATCTCAAGTGGGTCTAAAAATGAAGGGTATTTATGAATAAATTGTCAATTGTGTGATGTACATTCAAGTGGAATATTTTGATTGAAATCGTTTCAGAGAAACATATTCATAAAATCAAAATAGTGTCTATTTCCTCATACATTTGTTTTCAATTGATAGAGATATTTTTGTTGAGGAAATTTGACTATGAAAATTTTACTTGTGTATTGAAATAATAACGATGATTCAAAGGAACGTCTAAAGAATGAGTTGAAATTTTAAGGGGAATTGAGAAGCATTGAGAAGCATTGAGGAAGTCATGATTTATATGAGGTCATAGGGAAATTTTCATTTTTGGTGAATTTAGATGAGCAGGATGGTTTTTTGGATTCCTTTCCGAAAATATTTTGGGTCACCTATAAACGGTATAAAGTACATGGTACATGAAAAATGATGAAGTAATATTCAATGTAGTAGAGATATAATCTCCATGTTTTTAATAAGATAAGGATTTTTTTTTGTTTTATTGTTATCAAAAAGGATTTTACGAACAAGGAATGAAGAGACATTATTGTAGCATTTTATTCATCTGATCATCATACATAGAATCTATTGTAATCAGGTGGTCATCATATTCTTCTTGTCAATTTTATTTTGGGAATCAACATATCAAACTGAATTAATCATCTACAAGATTACCAAATTTTGTTTCTTGGACTAAGGAAGAATCATATTGGGTTTTTTCTTACTTTGGAATTGTAGCGTTGCTGATTCATTTCTATTTTATCAGAAACTTGTACTAGAAGAATTGTTTTGGGAGAATCGTACATAGAGGTATCAGACTAGGAAACTAAAACTCAATTTATTTTAAAATAAATTCTAGGAGGTTGTTACCAATATTATAGGTACGGAATTGAATATTTATATTCAATTGAATACATTTTTTGAATTGAATAAAGAACAGGTAACATGAATTGTTACATAGATGTTGGTCTCCCCTATTTTTTCAAGGAGGGTGACCATACACTTGTGGATTTATTTCAAAGTGCTTCATGAGTGAAAGGATATATCCTAATTGTTGAAATCCAATGATTGATTTATAGTTTATTTTATGGGGTTGGATCATTTCAAACCATAAAAAGGATGTATTTATTCTTATAGAATAATGAACCTTGTAATTATTTGTCTTCCAATGGATGTGTGCTGCATTTGTTTTTAGCATATAATTGAAATCTCTAACAAGAGGTAAATGATGTTTCAATTTAAAAGAAACATAAAATAAAAAGAGTATCAATTATTCTCCCCTCCCCATATCAGTGATACAATCACTCCGATTGATAACTTTCATGTTTTATCATAGTGATTGTTCCCTTTGCTTATTAATTGCTAATGAAGGATTTGAACTGTGTGAATAGTGACCATATTGTAGTCTATGATGGAGATAATTATCATATCTGGAAGGATAGAATGGTATTTTATCTTATGTCTATCCATTATGATGTTCTTTAAGTGGAAATAATTGGGATTCCACCAATTTATGATAATGCGCCACATACATCTATTGAGAAGAAGTATATTTTGAATGAGGTAAGGGTGAAAATGCTATATTGTCATCACTTTTTGAAAGATAGTTCTTAAGATTTAAATTTTATTCCACATCCCATGGTATTTGCGACGAATTAATAACATATATGAAGGGAATAAAAAATTCCCGAAGGAAAAACGTCAATGATGAAGAGAAATGTACATGTTTCCAAAACACTATCTCTGATGTTAGTGAATGTTCTCTTAATTACAAACTTAATAACTTTCCTTAAAAGTCACCCTCAAATGGAAAAGAAAAAAATGATGGGAAAGTTATGTATGTGTTTAATGTGGAGAAATATGAAGTTACAAAACATCCTGAGCATGAATTTTTTTTATTTGGATGATAAAAATATTCAAACACATATGATTATATTAAGACTTAGAATTTTATGAACAATCTGATTGAAAATAAATAGAATGTGACTAAAAACCATACCCATAATTCTGCCCAGCATGGAGATTTTAGATGAAAATACCCATTTTATGGATATTACTGTTATTTTGGAGGATTCATAGATATAGAAAATATGAGTTGGTTTAACTAACAACATTAATCTTATTATACAGGGTATCAAAAGTTGAGGGGGAGTCAATTTCATCAAAAGAATATGTCTCATAATGTTATTGTAACTAAATTTAAAAATAATGATGTGGAGATTAAAATTAGGATCCAACCCATGGAAAAAAAATTTTATAGATGTGATCAACCTAGAAACCTTTGAAAAGGATTTCTTATATTGTTACTTTCTCAATTAGAGATTCTTAATTCTCAAAAGTTGAAGGTGATTAAATAATACAAAGAAGAAAAGTGTGTTGTTTTTGGAACTACATTCAATGACACACAAGTATAATGACATTGTATAGTTGATAGTGGGGATTCAATTCATATGATATGAGACATGAAATTTTTTAGGAATGTGGAAGATTCTGAAGAATGTACCATGACATTTGGAATCTATGAATCATTGAAAATAAAAGGTATTGAATCAGCCATCATTAGAAAAGAAAAAAAATGATATCAAAGAAAACACTATTTTTTTATGGGATGAAAAACAAATTTCTATGTGTTTCAAAATTTTCTAATGTGTTTGAAAATGTTATCTTCAAGAAAGATGAGTTTTCTCTGAAGAGTGACGAAAATGGGAGGATTTTTACAAGAATTCATTGTACAAAAGTTTATTTATTTCAAGACGGTGATACACAAAATATTTGTTACATGATTATGTTAGAAGATAATGAATTGTGGCATAAAATTATGGGACACTTGTGTTAGATAAATATTATATGGTTATCCAAAAGAGATAATTTTTTATGAAATCCTAATTTTCTGAGGAGAAGAGATTATTGTTGTGATATCTTCCAAAAGGTAATGATTATAAGTGATGTGTGTAAGAATGTTGAGATTTGTTCAAAACAACCCTTGGAGGTGGCTCATTTAGATATATGTCATCCAATGATCAAATAATAATCAAATGGGGGATAAGTACTTCATTACTTTCATTAACTATTTTTCTATCATTACTTGTGTTATCTATTTGAAACATCAATCAGATGATTTGAAAATGATTAAATGTTTTAGAAGAAAAGTGGAAAAGGAATGTGAGTATTTAGTGAAGAAGCTAAAAACAGATAATAATGGTGAATATAGAATTATAGAGGTTTAATAACATCTTGAGAAGAATGAAATTCATTATGAGTATAGTTCCCCATACACTCCCTGTGAAAATGGGGTTTCTGAAGGAAATAAAAGAATTTTGGTTGAAATGGGAAGAACCATGTTACTTGAACGTGGTATTTCACATTACATTTTGTAGGCAATCCCCATGTACTATTATTTAAATCGAGAAAAATTGTTTCTACATGCCTCAATTAGATATTAATTCATATGAATTGTTTTATGAAAAAACACAACATTTGAAACATTTGAGGGTTTTTAGCAATCGATGTTTTATAAAGAATAACGGTGAAAGCAATTTAAAATTTCCCCAGAAAGGTGAAGATATAATATTGAATGACTATGCTCCATAAGAAAGAGCATATAGATGCTTCATAAAATAAACAAATAGAATTGAGGATTCAATTAATGTGAAAGAAATTGAAAAGGAAAATGAAAATAAATATTCCCAAGAAGACAGAGAATATGAGAAAGTTGAAAAATAAAATTATAATGAGGATATAGACAATTGTATACCTTCGCAAGAAGAAGAATCAGACATAGGAATATTAGGTGATGATGATTATTCTAAAAAACTCATCCCATGATGAGGAAACAAGTTGATGATCAGAATAAAATTAGTGATGAACAAAAAAATGTTCAATCTTTAAGAACAACAAATGCTATCACACATACTCCACTGTATTGAATAGTGGAACTAAATGATGTGAAATAATCCATTGAGCATCTAGAATGGTTTTAAAATATGAATGAAAAATAGGAACTAGTTTAAAATAACAATACATGAGAATCATACACTAGCCAAATAAAAAAACATCATAGGAACAAAATGGGTTTTCTTGATCATGTTGAAAAAAGGTGATGCTATAAGAAACAAATAATTATTGGTTTCAAAAAGGTTACACATAAACTTTGGGTATTTATTATGGTGAAACCTTTTCTCTAGTGGAGTGTTTTGAAAATATTAGGATCATTCTTTCTATTTATGCACAACGAGGCTAGAAGATATTTAATATTGATATTAAATAAACATTCCCAAAATCTGATATTGAAGAAGAGGTTTATATTGAACAACCCTATGGATTTTTATTTGGAAAATATGAAAGTTATGTGTATAGATTGAAGAAGATATTGTATGGGGTAAAAAAATATTTGTCGGAATGGTATTCCAAATTGGATACTTGCTTAGGGAAGATGAATTTCAAGAAAAGAAGAATGGATAAAAATATATATATTAGAGAAAGTCAAGAGTATACCATCATTGTAATCATTTATATTGACGGTGTCATATTTTTTGGGAATTATGAAAGTCTTTGTGATTGATTTTATGAAGAGATGAATATGTTATTTGAAATATTCATTATGGGAGAAATGAAATATTTTTTTGGGTCATAAATCAACAAAAAACAAATAATACATTTTTCACTCCCAAGAAAAATATGTTGAATAAATTTTCAAGTGGTTCAATATGGTAAACTAAAAACCTTTTTCCACACTGATCATATTGGGGAAAATGTTTAGTAATTATGGATAAAGAAAAGAAGTTGATCAGAAAGAGTCTGGAAATCTAATTACGATCATATTGTATTTGACTACCTGAAGACCTGACATTATTTACGTGGTTACATTATGTGAATGATTTCATATTTCTCCAATAGAATCAAATCTTATCACTCAAAGAAGAATTAATAGATACCTAAAAGGGAATAACAAAATTTTGAATTAGGAATTCGAGCACTTATAGATTTAATTTTTCTGGGTATTGAAATAAATTTTTGGTTATAAATGTTAATGGAATTAGATCAACTTCTGGATGAGTATCTTTATGGGAAAGAATTGTGTTAGTTAGAATTCAGAGAAACAGAATCTAGTAACTCATAGTATATATGAAGATGAGTATTTTACCACCAATCCAGATTCAACTTAAATCATGTGGATGAAAAGTCAATTGGGATATCAACTAGTTGATGTTATGTTACCCCTGCTTTTGGGTTATGTTAATAAAATTACAATCAATATCATCAGCAATCCAGTTCAACAACCTCATTCAAAAAATATCGATATCTCATATCATATCATCTAAGAGAATGTGGATAATAATGAATATAAACTAAAATATGTTTCGACATCAGAACAAGTGGTTCATATTTGAATAAACCTTTACTGAATGAATCATTCTCAAAATGGAGGTTGAACATGGGATTTCAATCTTTATCTTCTCAATATTGAGGTATGTGTTTCTTTCTCCTCGCTCATATTTCATTTAGATTGTTTTTTCATAGGGTAGAATTTTATTATTCCATAAATATATTTCATAAAATGTATAGTTGTGGGTAAAAGGAGAATTCAACATTGTTTTGTGAGTGAAAAATTATAACTATTAGTTGGTGTGTTTGTAGGAAAGAAAATGTTATGTAATCCAAGAATGTTGAAGGATAACTGAAGAAGAAAGGTGATGATATTTTCATAATCATTATTTTTTTACAACATGGATTTTTTTCAATGATTCTTATTTCATACAATGTGTTATCTCATGTATGCATAGAATTTACGATAAGAAATCCATTTCCAGATGATACAAAGTTCAGTGATTTTTGGATACTAGGTTGAAAAAAAAATCTGAAGGGGGTAATGTTAGGACCCAGCTGATAAGGAAGTTGATTGTCCTTATGTGTTGTTTTTTATTGTTAAGGAATGTTTTCGGAAATCATCTCATTTTTTATCTTGTAAAAAATTGTATTGAGTATTTTTTTCAAAATAATCTGATCCTTGTTTTAAAAAAATCTGATCAATGTTTTCAAAATAATTGGACTCTTGGATTATGAACAGTATAATTCACTCTATTGATGGTAATGAGGAGAAGTGTTTCTGAATGAAAATGTTATGATCCAAATTTTATTGGGATTACAATGGGATAAGATCATAATAAAGAAGTTATTTTCATTTAATCCACTCTGAATTTAATATGAAATCAGTGAATGTTTGGATAATGTATTGGAGTTTGATAACTATGATAAATTTATTGGTGAAAATTCTTTTCCAATTTATATTTCAACCAAATAATAAATTAACTAAAGAACATGTGATTGAATCTCAATTGAATAATAGAGGAGTTAAATAAAATGTGTTAATGTTTCAAAATGGGGAACTTTTTTAAAGGGGGATTCTTTTTAAAATGTTGTGTTGGTTTAAAAGGGGGACCAATTCAATAGATGGTGCCAATCCAATAGGGGTTCCGATTGAATATGAGGTTTCTATTGGAGAATAAGAGAAGGTTTTGATTGATTTTAGGAATAATAATTTTTATAAAAGATCATATTTAAGAAATAAAATCCTAGACAATCGTACTCAGAATGATTGTGTCTAGAATGATCGTATTCATAAAGGATCATACCCAGGAATATAAGAAAAGAATGTAGCTAGAATGAATGGAAAGATATGATTATTTCCAACCCATGTTGGATGATTATAATGATATTGTGAGATGAATTTAAAGACTTAAAGGAAGTCATGATACAAGAAGAGTATTTAGAATTATGTTTTTTTTATTTGGTCAAGGGAAGAGAAGAATAAAATGAGATAAAAAATATAGTCAACCATTTCAAAAGGTTGAATTACTTTGTATAATTCCAACTAGGTCCAGAAAATAGGAGAAGATGATGTTTGGAATCTAAATTGAACTTAAAAAGGAAGGATATTGTTGAATGAATTTTAATGTGGGATCTATACATTAAAATGAAATATTTAGAGACAAATCATTTCTAAGAATTTTATTCAGAAAATAAAAATGGTATCCATTTCATCATACATTTTTTTCAGTTGATATAGAGATTTGTATTGAAGAAATAGGATTGAAGAACATCTTACTCATGAATTGAAATCATAATGATGATTAAAATGAATGTATGTATAAAGATATGATGTTTTAAGAAGAATCGAAAATCATAAAGATGTATTGAACATGTCATAATTTATCCGACATTGTAGGGAAAATTTCATTTCGTTTGACTTTAGGTAAGCATGAATGTTTTTCGTTTTCACTTCAATACATGTTTTTGTTCTCCTATAAAATCCAAAAAGTACATAGTACTTGACAGATGAGAAATTATTGTTCACTGCATTAGAGAGAGAAGCTGTATGTTTTTAGTAAGATAAATAAGGGTTCATTTTTGTAGTTATTGAATAGTTTTTTATTTAGTAGATAAATAAGAAAAAAGATTGTAGCATTGTATTTGGTCAATCATCATACTCAGAATTTATCGTAATCAACTGGTCATCAAATTCATCTTCTACACTGTATTTGGATGATCAACATATCTGGATGAATTAATCAGTTTCAGGATTTCCATATTGGGTTTCTCAGACTAAGGAAGAATCGTATCAGGTTTTATTGTACTCTAGAATTGAAGTGGTGCCGATTAATTTCTATTGTATAAGAAAATCATAATAGAAGAATTGTTATGGGAGAATTGTACTTATAGGAAACAGATGTTGAAAATTGGAACCATGAAAATCAGAATCTATTTTCCATAATGTATTTAAGGAGGTTCTTACCCTTCTTATATATAAGGAATTGAATAATTTAATTTCAATGGAATACATTTAATGATTTAAAATAAGCAGTGGTAACATGCATTATTACACAAATGTTGTTTTTTCGAATTTTTTCTAATAAGGTCCACACACAGTTGTGGATTTTTTTCAATGTTATTCATTAGTGAGTGGATATATCCTACTAATTATAATCCACGTATTTATTTCTAGTAGATTTTATGGTATTTTATCATTTCCAAACCATAACAAGGATGAAGCTATTCACATTGAATAGTGACCCTTGTGATTATTTTTGATCTGATAGATGTTTATTGGATTTGTTTTGAATAGATAATTTAAATCTATAACTAGTAGTGAATGTAATTTAAATTTAAAATAAACTTAAAATAAAAGGATTATCATTTATTCACCACATCCCCTTAGGAGTGATACAATTATTCTGATTGGGGACCTTCATGAGGTATCAAAGTGTTGGTTCCCTTTTCTTATTCTTTGCTAATTTAGAATTTGAACTATGTGAATAGTAATGGTATTCTAGTATTTGATAAAAATATTTATCATATATAGAAGGATTTTTTTTGGCCTTATCTTATGTCTATCAGTTATGATGGTCTTGAAGCTATAACAATTGGGCTTCCACCCATTGATGTTAATGATTTACTTACATCTGCTGAAAAGAAGTATCCTGTGAATGAAGGATGGGTGAAGTAATTCTATATTTTCAATACATTATAAAAGATAATACTTATTATGGAATGGTATTTCCACATCCAAAGGTATTTTTGGAAAATTAAAAACATATATAAAGGAAATAAAAAAGTAAATAAATTAAAAAAATCAATTTTGATGAGAAAAGTACATGTTTCCAAAACCATATCTCTTAGGTTGGAGAATGTTCTCATAATGAGAAATCTTAGAGGTTTCAATACAAGTTACCCTCAATGGGTGAGACGAAGAATGTTGGGAAAGATATGTATATTTTCAATATGAACAACTCAGAAGTTATAATACATCGTGAGTTTGAAAATGTTTTATCTAGATCAAGAAATGTTTCAAATACCTCTAATTCAATTAAGGATGAAAAGAAAAAGAATAATATTATTGAAACAAGTAATAAGGTGACGAAAAACGTACTCCTAATACTGGCTAACATGGAGTTTTTAGAGGAAAATACTCATTTTATAGAAATTGATGGTATTTTGGTGGATTCAGACATTTGGAAATTATGTGTCTAGTTAACCAAAAACATTAATATTATTCCATAGGTTATGAATGGAAGATCTTGAGGGGGAGTCAACTCACTCAAAAGAAGATTTTTGAGAAATGTTTTGTAATGAAATATGGAATGAATGAATTAAAGATTTAAAATAGGTTCCAACCTTTTGAAACTATTTGGGAAGGATGTGATCAACCTGGACACCTTGCAAAAGGATGTCTTATATTGTTACCAGATTTGCTAAAGATTCTTAATTATCAGAAGTCGAAGTGGATGAATGAAAATAAAGAATAAAAGGCTCTTTTTGTTGAGACTACTTTCAAATCAACAAAATTTTAATAGCCATGAATACTCAATAATTTTTTTCATCCCATATGAATGGAGATTTGAAATTTTTTAGAAATTTGGAATTTTTAAAAGAAGTTATTGTGACATTTGGAAACGATGAATTCTCAAAAATAAAGAGTGTTGGATCAACCATCATTTGAAAAGAAAACATTTTATCAAATAAAACAGTATATGTTGATTGGATGAAACACAACTTAAAAGTGTTTAACATTTGTGTCGTTGGAGTAAAAAAAGTTACCTTTAGGAAATATGTGTTTTATGTAAAAAGTAGAGATAATGGGATGATTATTACAAGAGGAAAGCATACATAAGGGAATTTGCTTCAGGTTGGTGATACAAAAAACTATTATTACATGAACGCGGTGGAATAGAATAAATTGTGGATAGAAAAACTGTAAAACATGTGTTATAGAAACATGAATATGTTATCCAAAATAGATAGTGTTTTAAGTATTCCTGATTTTTTAGAAGAAGATATTGGTGTTTTTCTATCTTCCAAAAAGGAAATCTTACAAATGATGTGCACAAGAAAGTTGAGATTTATTCAAAGCAATTCAGGGAGCTGATTCATTTAGATATATCAGGTCCAATGATAAAATAATAAACAAATAGAGATAAATACGTCATTACATTCATTTAATATTTTTCTCGCATTTCACGTGTCATGTATATGAAACATTAATAATATGATTTGAAAAATATTCAAAGTTCCAGAAGAAAATAATAAAGGGAATGTGAGTATTCAGTGAAATTATTACAAATAGATAATGGAAGTGAATATAGAATTGAATAGTTTGAAGAATATATTGAGAAGTATGGAATTCAGTATGAGTACTGTTCCCTACACACTCCCCCTAAAAACGGGTTTGTTGAAAGAAATAAATGAATCTTGATTGAAATTGGAAGAATTATGTTACTTGAATATGGACTTTCTAATTACCATTTGGAGGCAAACCATGAGTACTAATATTTATATTTAGAACATTTTTTTATATTGGAATCAATTAGATATGACTCCATATGTATTTTTTATTGAAAAACTCATAGTTTGGAACACATGGGGGTTTTTGGAAGTCCATTTGTTACAAACAAAAAAGTTTGAAACTATGGAAAATTTGAGCAGAAAGGAGAAGATGGAATATTTAATGGCTATACACTCGAAGGAAGAGGATATAGATTCTGTAAAAATGAAATAAAATAGAATTTTTGATTCAGTTAATGTTAAGGTAATTGAAAACGAAAAGAAATATATACATGCGCATGAATATAAGAATGTTGATCCAGATGAAGAAAACAATTTTGATAAAGAAACATTAAAATTTATACCTTCTCAAGAAGAATAATCAGACAAAACTATTTAAATATATTAAGATTATTCTCAAAAACTCATCCCAGGATGAGGAGAGAAGTAGAAGATCAGAATATAATTGGTGATCAACATAAAAAGTTTCAAAATAGGAGAATAACAAATTTTTTCACACATAATTTATTGTATTCAAAAGTGGAACTAAATTTTGTGAAAAAATCTTTTGAGACCCCAAAATGGGTTCACTCAATGAATTATGAATTGGATAAAACTAAAATGAAAAATACATGGGATGTCATAACCAATACACAAAAAACATCATTACCAAAAAATGGATTTTCTAGAACAAGCTAAATGAAGAAGGTGATGTTATAAGAAATAATGATATATTGGTTACCAAAGGTTATTCACAAATTGGGGGTATTGATTTTGATAAAACCCTTAATCTGGTGGAAATTTTTGAAAAACTCATAATCTTTCTTCGTGATTTATGTACAATAAGGCCATAAGATCTTTTAAATAGATGTTAAATACACATTCCTAATTGGTGATCCTGAAGAAGATATTTATATTGGACAACCATGTTTTTTTGTAGTTGGAAATGATTAATGTTTTGTGCAATTATCAAAAAAGGCCTTGTATGGGCTAAAACAAGCCTTGACTACATGCTATTCCAATGTGGATATTTTCATAAGGAAGATGAATTTCATTAAAGGAATATTGGATAACAATATATCAATTCGGGGAATTTAAGAGTATTACTTCAGTGTAATTATTTTTAATGATGATATCATATTTTTGGGGAATAATGAAGGAATTTGTGAAACATTTTATGAAGAGATGATTGAGTTATCTGAAATTTCCATGTTGGGGGATGTGAAATATTTTCTTGGGTTAACAATCATGATAAAGAAACAAGATATTTTTATTTCCCATGAAAATAATGCTGAAAGAATTATCAAGAGGTTCAGCATGGAAAACATAAAACCATTTTCCAAACTGATCATAATGGGAACAAAGATGAGTAAAGATGTATAAGGAACAGATGTTGATAAGAAATTATATTAGAAGCCAATTTGAAGCCTATTGTATTTAACTGCATCCATAACCAACATTGTTTATGCTATTAACTTATATGAAATATTTTAATGATTTAATAGAATCACATGTTATTGGAGGAAAAACAAACCTTAGATATATTAGAGGAACAATAGAATTTTGAATCAGGTACTAAAACTTATAAAGTATTGATTTTTTTGGGTATAAATATGCCTATTTAGTGGGAAATGTTGATAATAGAAGATCCACATCTCGTAGAGTATTCTTTATAGGAAAGAATTGGATTAGTTGTAATTAAAAGAAATAGAATTTATTAACTCTCAGTATGGTTGAAGTTGAGTACATTTTTTCCACTCAAGCTGCTTCACAACTCCTGCTGATGAAAAATCAATTAGAAGATATACTTGTTGAAGTGAAGTGTCCCACACTATTGGATTGTGAAAATCAATGAACAATCAATCTCACCAGGAATAAAATTAAATACCCTCATTCAAAACATATTTATATCAAATATCATTTCATCAATGTGATTTTGGTGAATAATGTAGTGAAATTGTTATATGTTTTGACATGGGAACAAGTTGATCACATTTTTACAAAACGTATACCAATGGAATCATTCTCAAAATTAAGGTTGAACAAGGGTTTCCAACATCTATTTCATCATGGTTATGTTATGTGTTTATATCCCCTCATAAATCTCACCTTTGGATCGTATTGTTAGGGGGAGAGTTGTATTGCTCCATAAATATATTTCATAAAACAGAGAGTTTTGGTAAAGAACTAAATTATACATTGTTTTTTAAGTGAACCATTCTAACAATTTTTTTGGGTTCATTGTAAGAAATAATTTTTCTTGTATTCCATGAATGTTAATGAAGAGTTAAGAAATAAAGATGTATATATTTTCATAATCAATAATTTAGGACAACATCAGTTTGTTTCCAACTATTCTTGTTTTCTAAACTTTGTTATCTCAAATATGAATATAATTAGTGATATGTAAGACATTACATGAGGATAAAATTTTTAGTGATTTATAAAAACTATGTTGATAAAAAAAATCATAAGGGGGACATTTTTAGAACCAATATGATGAGGAATTTTATTGTATTTGTTGTGTTGTCTTTTGTTGTCTTGGAAAGGTTTTGGAAATAAAATCACATGGTATCTTGGAAAAAAAGTATTGAGGGTTGTTTTGAAAATAATCAGATCCCTTTTTTAGAAAGAATCGGATATATGTTTTCAAAAGAATCGAATCCATGTTTTTAAAATAATTGGACTTCAATTTTATAAATAGTTGGATTCACTATATCTATCATAATGAGTATAAGTTTTTTTGAAATAAAAGGTTATGATCGGACATTCCATGGTACATAAACGGGGGATGATCTTAATGAGGAATTGATTGTCATCGAATTCACTCAAAATTGGATATGAAATAAGTGATTGTTTTGATTATGTATCAGAGTCTAAGGGCTATGATAAATTTGATTTTGAAGATGCATTACCAAATTGTATTTTATATAAATCAAATTTTTTATTGAATAACTTATGATGGAAGATTGACGATATAAAGGGGGTGTGAAATAAAATGTGGTTGAATTTTAAAAGATGGTGATTTTTCAAATGGTGGAACTATTTTAAAAGGTATTGTTGTTTTAAAAGGTGGTGTTGATTGACATTTTTGTTGTTGATTAAAGATGTTGGGTTGACTAAAGTGGTGATGTTGAATGAATAGTAAGAGAGGGTTCCATTTTTTTCCCAGAATGATCATATTCAGAAAGGATCATACTTTGGAAACTCGTATCTAGGACTATCATACATAGAATTATTTTATCCAGAATGATCGAATTCATAATAGATCATATACAGGTTGAAAATAAAATAATGTAGCTGGAATGAGTGGAAAGGTATTGTTCTTTTCAGCACATGTTAGTTGATGGAAAATATATTCTCAATTGAATTTAATGTCATGAAGGAATTCATGATACATGAACATAATTTTGAATAATGTTTTGTTTAAGTGGGCCAATAGAAGTGATGGAGAAAATGAGATCGAAAATTTAGTCAACCGTTTCAAAAGGGTTTAATTACTTTTAAGGTTTTTAACTAGGTCAGGAGAAAAGGAAAAACGATGTTTTGAATCTCAAAAAAATAAAAAAAATGATGGAGATTTCTAAATGAATTTTCAAGGGGGGTATGCACATTCAAATGAAATATTTTGATACATTTTTTTCTTAGATTCGTATTCACCAAATTTGAATGTGATCAATTTCCTCATTCATTTGTATTCAATTGACATTGATCATTGTATTGAAAAATCAGATTTGTAAAAAGCATATTCATGTATTGAAATCATACTAACGATTCAAATGAATGTATGAAGAAGGATATGGTGTTTTAAGAAAAATCAAGATACATCGAGAAGCATTGAAAATTTCATAATTTCTCTGAGATGTAGGGGAAATTTATTTTTGGGAGACATTTGGTGATCCACAAAGTTATTGAGATTCCTATCCAAACCTGTTTTTGTTATCCTATAAAAGGTAGAAAGTACATTGCATATGACAGATGATGAATTATTTTTCACCACAACAGTGATAGAAGGTTTATGTTTTTAGAATGTGAAGGAATGTACAATTATAATTTTTTTAAAGGTTTTTATGGAGAAGGGAATTAAATTAAAACATCATAACATTATATTCAGCTGATCAACAGGTTCATAATTTATTGTAATCATCTGGAAATCATATTCAGCTTCTCAATAGTATTAGGATGATCATTATATTAGATTTAATTAATATGCTTCGAGATTTCTGTTTTAGGTTTCCAAGACTATAAAAGAATAATAATGGGTTTTATCATGCTCATGAACTAATGTGGTGGCAATTTATTTCTATTATAAGAAATAATTGTACATGAATAATTATTTTGGGAGAATTGTATTCTGAGGAATCATACTTGGAAATTCCATCCCAGGAAAATTGGACTCATTTTTTCATTATGAAGTCCTGGTGGTTCTTTCCATTTCATTGTGTAGGGAATTAAATAATTTTATTTCAATTGAATAGATTTTATGAATTCAAAACAAGCACATGTAACATGTGTTATTACGAAAATGTATTTTCCCTATTTGTGATATGATGGTGGACACTTACTTGTGGATTTTTTTTCAAAGTGATTCATGCGTTAAATGGAATATCCTACTCATTGTAATCGAAGGATTGATATCTAGTGTATTGTATGAAATTTCATCATTTCAAAACCATACAAAGGATGTAGCTATAATTATTTAATAGTGACCCTTTTAATTATTTGTGTTTCTATGGATGCGTGTTGGATTTATTTTCAGTAGAGAATTGAAATATCTTGCAATAGGTGAAGGTTGTTTAAATTGAAAGGAAACATAAAAGATAAAGACTATCACAAATTCACCCCTCCCACCTTAGTGATATAATCACACTGATTGGGCACATTCATATGAGATGGGAATGATTCAAATTCCTTAAATATAATACTTACATGAATTTAATTCATAATTTTTTTGGTTAGAGACACACAATTTTTATCAATATTTTTGTAGGTCCTTATTATGGCCCTAGGTACTCATCTATTATGGTATAAAATTTGTTATCCCCAGACATAAATATAGTCTCAGTAGACATTAAACATATTAGAGGATCTAATGATAGTTTCAATCCATGAATATGATGGACCTTAGTATAATTACATATACTTGTTTGATTTCACATTTATAAGGTAACAATTCTTTGATTAATATAGAACCTTATTAGAATATATATGATAGGTAGTACCATTAACACCAATTTTTGTTTCAGGTAGGTTAGGTTGTAGTTGTGGAGAGAAACTTGGTTTAGGAGACATCCAAGCGCATGTAGCTAATTTTGAAGATTTTTATTACTTCTGAGAGTAGTTAGTGATCATATTCTATCCATAGTAGGAGACTATTGGTGTTCACTACATGTGATCTTGTCTTCTAGAGAACTAATCTTCAGTTAGTTAACTAGTGTATCGGGATGTAAGGAATGAAAAAACCATATTTTTTTGGTGTCAATTGAGTTTATAGAGAATGTTGGGGAAGTGGAATACCATATGGAGATTCCATTACATTGTCTAAGCTTGCATGTTGTATTCTACATTTCTCGATTTAGGAGGAAGAAACCTGATCGTACCCATGTTATAAATTTCTAGGATATTGATTTTTATTCAGATTCATCATTTGAGGAGTTTCTAATAAGAGTTATAGCCTCGAGTGAAAAAATGCATTGAGGGAATACATTACCACTCATCCTAATTTAGTTGATGCATGGGAATATATAAAATATTACTTAGAAGAATGTTGCTAACATTCAAACTTACTATCCAATGTTTTTCATGTATGAATCCTAGATACACCTCTCATGGAAAATAACATTTTAAAAGGGGGAAATTGTAAAATAATAGAATTTTTGTTTACTACATTACCATATTTCTTCCTCATAATCCTATTAGTTTTGAGTTGATATCATTTTGTAATAATGTTTTGTGTGGAATTATAATGTTTTTTAGGAGATTACATTTTATTTGTGAGATCTTATTAACAAAATATGTGGTGGCCTTATACGTTCCTCATGATCAAGCCAAGCAGTACTCAACTGCACCATAGAATATGTGGTCACACGATCGCTGTATGTTGGAATAAGGAATATGTGTCCTGACCCCTCCCCACAAAGTGTGCCCCTCTTGGACTAGAAATGAGATAAGAGATATTTTGACCCCCAGAGTCCCTCATCCAATAGGTCCCAGGTAAGAGACTAGCATTGAGGGTATAATAAACACACAAATTGGAGGCATTACCCTCTAAGAGAAGACAAAAAAGTGAGTGATAAGACAGACTCCAACCCACTCCAAATCAGAATTAAATATAAAATAATCCCATGTATGTGTATGTAATGACCTGAGAAAAACTACTACAACTAAAAGGGAAAACCAATTATACCAAAAAAAATAAAAACCATAGCAACCATGATTCTAGAACAACTCTTGTAAACCCCATGTTAGTAGTAAACAACATGATATCCTACATTCTTCATGTTACATGAAAATAGTTTGTATAACATAGGCCGAGTATAACTATATACTCAGTTTGTTTCTCCATGAAGACACCCGTGATAATTTAATGGAAGCATGATAAAGTATAGTGACCAATAATTGAAACAAACTGGTCACCAAAACAGATATAAGATCATCCCAGACTCAGTTTGGCTACTCTTTCCAATTATCGCATAAAAGAGTATGTAATATAATAAAGAATATCAAGGGTACCCTTATACAACTTCCCCAGTGGTTTTCCAATTTTCCCCTATGTCTCACATCATAAGCCACATCTCTCCAAAATGGCTTTCCTGAAGACACTTGGGTGGGAACCACTATATGAACCTTGTGCAACCAAAAGGATTGCCCATAGACACCAGGGTGAAACACCAAACCATCATATAAAAACTAACCAGTAAGTTTCTGAAGCCACCATAGCTTGCATAACGTGTATCATATGTTAGGAATTATACCTCTGTCAGTTAAATTCCATAGAGAAAGTAAGTATCAACAAGTAATCACAGCCTATAAACATTACACCTATTGTATTCCATATGAAACTATATCCATAAGATATATGTGTGGACAACCACAGGCCATTACATCTATCTACACCCATATATGGGGAACACTAACCTATGTTCCCAACATCATAAGTAATTACCCAGAGAAGAGAGCGGGGTCAAAGGGGGTAGTCAGACATCCATCCTCCCATATAAATGTTGGAGAACCCCCCCCTCCCCCAAGGATCAAAATCACTATGGTTTCAATCCACGTTGCCTACAAGGTGGTATAGTGTATAAAAACACAAAAAATAAATGATATAATATAACTCATAACCAAAAAATTGGAAAACCCTAGTCCTAGACTCAACTATAGCTAACGTCTCTCAAAAACCCGGCTGCCACTGCTAAGATTAGATATTATATTATAACACAACCATTTAAAGAGCTACATTCTGTTACCTTATAACTTTTTATCAATTAAAATTTACATTAATTAATTATTTAACCATTGTCATTTCACATTAAATTTCATTAGAATCACACCCAAAGTTCCATTCCCTCCATGAATAACCATAACAAGTCCATAGTTCCTTAAAATTGTAACCCTACCATTGTTTCCCAGCTATCTCCAACCCCATGGGTTAACATCATTTATTCAATAAATATTAATAAAATTAACAATTTTACCAAATTATAGGTATTTTATGAAAGAATTAGAAGATACCAACCACAATGGGCTTAACATGGTGAGTAGATGATGTACCCATCATGTCTTTTCCACCTATAGGTGGAGCGCAAGCCCATACATTCTCGAGAATCTAAACATAGAAAAGAAATGTCATACCCCACACGTCTTCGTCTTTTTTGGAAGGATGGTAAAAAAGAACATCCACCTCATCCAGTTTGGAAAGTAAATAAGATAAACAAACAACAAGATTCAATAAGAATCCAACATTCAAATAAAACCTGTTTCATCTTCTATGATGTCCTCCCAAGCACCCACTTGAATAAACTGATGCATCTTTCAAATATAGGGGTCAACTACTACCACATCCACTTGGCATCCTTTCCCCACATACCTCAATAGCCTTATAGGCTCAAATGACATCACAAGTAGTTAGAAACAAAATAAAAATTTGTCCATTTTCCCTAATTTGGTCATTCATCCTTCACCAAGAACTATCACTCACGGCACCAAAGAATAATGATATTTGCCTTTATATGAATGAGGGTATCTCATAACCCTACTAGGTATTATCCTTTTTCAAAAACTGGTTCTTTAATCAATCTTAATTTAAATGATTCACTATTAGTAGCATCCATCTACGGGAAATCTAACTTGGAAGCTATTGTAGCAATCACAAGTTAATTAAACATGCCTACTGCAACAATTTGATTATCATCAAATTACAGAAAAAAACCATATTCATTTACATTCACATTTATCTATGGCCAATTAATTTATTATTAATACCATCTTTACATTTTTTACTAATTTCCATCCAGAATGACAAGCTAAAAAACCAAAGCATAAATGTCACACTATTTAGAAAATCATGAGACAACAACACACGATCGAATCCAATTCTTTAATATGGTTCAAATATTTATTTTATAAATTCGATTATGATCTAGTGCCTAAATAATGCTTACTCTATAGTTGCATGTGAAAATAATGGAGAATCCAAAATTCCACTACCTAAAATTGTTTACAAAATACATTGCATGAGAATGGTACTGCACAATGGATCATTATCTCCCCTCCTGCAATGACTACATCCACTCGTGGATTCCATGGAACAACAACATCATCCTACACCCATGAAAGATCCATTACGAACATGGAGAACACATACCATCACATTACATTGATAAACAATAGGAAACATATCGAGGAAGCGCGAAGAATGTTAGTATAACCTACGTTATCACAGATTGATTGACTCTTCCTGGTTGCACCATTGTACGGGGTGAACATAAGGAGTAGGGAAAACTCAAATGGGAAAAATACATGGATTAAAGTATGATTTCACAACTATTTGGGGATATAAATATCTAGTCATCTCATGCTAAGGAAAAACAAAGAATGGAAAATAAGGTGAATGGTGTCTTAGCCTCGGAATTATATAAACAGAGTAGTTGTTTCGATACATTTTTTTATTTTCCATTAAAATTGGATCACATTAAACCATATGTTATGAACAATTAAAATCCTCCAGTTTTTAGAAAATAAATGATATGATTTATGTCCCTTGAAATGAATAAAAACCCATATAAATATGGCATTCAACTCATTTTATATCAACGAATGCAAGTCAGTGTTTTGGAAACACTTTTCATGACACTTCTTCATAAATTTGGCAAGGTAAAATGAATCAATGTCCTAGAAACACTATTCATAACACAGTTTGGAAAATATGGATAAGAGAAATGACTCACCGTTCAAGAATCACTATTAAGAAAATTGGAAATTGGGAAAAGTGTATGGGATATGTCACCAGGACATCCCAAAACACCTCAAACACTATCTTTCAGAAAAGGAATTGACTAGGGAGGTTTAAAACATTAAGTCAAAAACATAAAAAATATTCTCATCCTTGAAAATCTAAAACCAACCTAGAGAAGAAACCGAAAAATGGGTCTGAAAAATCACCTTTCAAGATACCTTTTATGTCTGTCACCACCAATGGAACTCAACTTCCTCAAAAAGACACATGTGAAACCACATGATAACCAAAACTAGATCCTAAACACTTTCACGGTGTAGATAACTATCAGAAGAGATATCACCACAAAAAGAAATAGAAGAAAGCTATTTAATAACATAAAAATGTCTAAAACTACAAAACAAACATCGTTTCAAGAAAGGACCTAATAATCAAATAACATAGGGTATTGAGTGCCTATTTGTGACTGTTGTTCCCAAGTACTATCCTACACACCACCGTACCACCCAAAGACATGATCCACAGGGATATTTCACTTGCGCAACACCATCTCCTTGTGGTCATTGATCATTATAGGCTAGTCCTTGAAGGTCATATCATCATCAATATTGATATCACCCCAATCGATGAGGTTAGAATTGTAATGGAGATAAAGACGGAGGTGTGACACATGAAAAACAACATGTATTCATATTATCTTTGTGTGATGTTCTACTCGATATACCATGACTCCAACATGAGCGAACACCTCATAAGGTCCAACAAACATGGGAGAGAGCTTACTCCCATGACTAAACCTGCACTGCTCGTGATGGGGAGTCAACTTCAGAAACATGTGGTCCCCATCTTAAAACTCTATGTGTCTCCACTTATGGTCAACATAGGACGTATGATGATCCTACATTGCCTTCATCCTCTGATGAATCAGCTAAACCACATATGTTGTATTTTATACTAGTTCCGGCCTGATAATTGCTGACTCTCCTACCCCAGTCTAGCACAATGGAGAACAGAATGGTCGGCCATACAATGCTTCAAATGACACCATACCAATGGTGAGTGAAAACAATTGTTGTAGGATTACTATAAAAAGGAATGTTTCTTCATCCACGGACCTCCAAAATTAAGAATACAAGAGAAAAACATATCATCAAGAGTCTGGATGGTCCACTCCATCAGATAAATCATTTGCTGATAAAAACCATTGCAAAGGAATAGCTGAGATCAAAAAGAATGCGAGATAACTCTCCATACATTGGAGGTAAAATGAGGATCTTAATCAGAAATGATCAACCTAGGTACCCTGTGTAGTCCCACCACCTCCTTCAAATATTGCCTCAACAAAACTTCCAGTGAGCTCAACTCCTTGATTTCTATAAAGTGGGTAGACTTAATCAATGGAACCACTATAACCCATATAGCATCACAGATTCCCTGATATCGAGGTAAAACACTAATAAAGTCCATTTATATGTCCACCCACTCCCATTTTATAACATCTAATGGATGGATAAAAGAACCAAGTATAGGTTGCTTGACCATCATATTCCGGAAGTCCAGACATTAAGACACAAACTCTACAACTACTTGTTTCAACTCATGCGACTGAAAATGACTCCTCAAGCCTCTGTACATCATTGTCACACGAGGATGTACTGCTATGGGAGAACAACAGAACTCTCTCAGAACTATATCTCATGGTAAAAAAGGAATTTAAAACCACCCCTCAAACAACACTATCTATTGTCCATCCTAAAAGAAACATTCAGGGGATTCTCTGTAAACAACTTGGTCTCTCAAGACCTCCACCTCATGATCCTACAACTAGGAATCTTCCACCTACATCACCAAATATTACTGCACTATCATCTAAAAAATACAACCTCTGTCCCAAAAATCACCCATATCTAAATGTAATGCGGAATGTTCTTCCATCACACTCCAGGAATCAACTGATTCATGCAATGGATCACCACGCAACTTCATACTCATCACATCAGCTTCAAAATTCCCCTTACTAAGTATATATGATATTTTGAAGTCAAAATCCTCTATGAAATCCATCCACTAACACCATCTCAAGATCAAGTCACTTTGGGAGAAATCATAACTCAGGCTTTTATGACCGGTGAAGACCACAAGGCGCTCTATGATGAGGTAAATTTCTCCACAACATCAGGGAACACAAAAAAATTACAAACACAAAATAGCGGGGAATAATTATTCTCATGGGGATGTAACTGTTGGTAACCATAAGAAATGGCTGATCTCTTCAGAATTAGAGCAGAACCTAACCCTATATGTGAAGAATCACAGAAAACACCAAATAAAACTCCTTCTGTTGTAAGAAAAAGAACTCGAGAACTAACCAAATTCTAATTTAGGTACCAGAAAGATTCCTTACACATATTTTCCACATGAATTCCTATTCCGTCTGGGTCAATGATGTCAGAGGAGACATAACCTGAGGGAAATCTGACAAGATCCACTAATAGTAGGCCGCGAGGCCAAGGAAATTTATCACTTCTACCACTATATATTGGGATTCCCAAAACAAAAATGCTTCTCTCTTCAATGGATACATAGATAAACCATACTGGGATACAACATGGCCTATGAAGAGAACATCTCATGCCCAAAACTCACACTTCAAAAACTTCACAAACAGCTAATGTGGACGAAGAACTCCCAAAATTCCACACAGATGCTCTGCGTGATCCCTCTCAGATGTGGAGTAAACAAGGATGTATTCCATGAAAGCAACCATAAACTTATCCAAAAACTCAGGGAACAAAATTTTCATCATCCCCATGAACACAACTAGACCATTAATCACAAAAAAAACATCACAAAGAACTCGTAATTACCATGAAGACAATGGAAAGTAGTTATCATTAAATCCTCATCCTTAAAACACATATGATGATTTAATCCCCACAAATTGATTTTTAAAAACCAACTTTCATTCTTCAATTGATAGAAAAATCATCAATCTATGAGTGGATTACAACGGTTCCCCACTTTCACTTTGTTCATGTGACGATAAATGACACACAAAATCAAATTTACATTATCCTTCTTCACGAACAAAACCAATGCACCCCATAGTGACACACTTTATCAAAACAAAACAACACTAAAAAAGACTATCAATATATATATTGAGCTTTTACAACATAGAAGATTACATCTGTTATGGTGTCATCGATATATGATATGCACTTAGCTATAGCTCGATCTCTTGTGGAGGGGATAATGCTGCAACCTCTTTCAGAAATACATCATGGTACTCTTCAAAGAAACCCGTAAATGAAAATTGTTGAACCTATGATGAATTTAGCATCAACTCATCCGTCAAGGATGATAAAGGATGAACATGCCTCTAACCTATCCTAGGGTTTAGCTCATCAACAAACAGTACTGGCTCTCAATACGAATCAAAGAACACCACATTCCACTGGATTAAATCCATAATATCATACACCAAATACAACTAATCCATGTAATGTATGACATCATATGGTTGTATTCCTAAACATTGGAAATCTCCCCAATAGTGGTGATTCCCTATCACTAGATCATAGTCTTTACATACTTCAAACAAGTCATCCTAACCTCCAACTAACGTAGTCAATACAAAAGGCACTGGTAGCCTCTCTACCTAAAGTACCAAATAAAGGAATTGGGTAGGTGATATGATGGAGTGCATATATCCTAAGTGAAACAAGGCATACAACCATGTATAAAATAAGAAAATAGTACCTCAAATGACATCTTGCTCATATTTCCCTAGAAACTCTAAAGCATGAAGCAAACAATGAACTTCTCCAAGATCTCTATGAACCTAATAATGAACACCACCAGGGTCACACTCTTCTCTCTGAGGATGGGTACTGTACTAGGGATATCCACTACCTACCCCATCTCCTCTCTACTAATCCAAAGATGGTGCAGCCTGCTGCAACTACCTCGGCAAGAACTGCCTTAATAGAGGAACCAAGAGTGAAACACCTAATGCATTTTGACTATTACAAAATGGCCAGGCACCCTATCTAATGATGAAATCGTCCTCTATAAGAATAAATATTGTATAATCCCTTTTAGTAATTTTGAAAATAGCCACCCTAGTAAAAATGTGATTTTGAGGGATGGGACATACCCTCATCCGAATGGAAATAGTTCTTCATTGAAAACATGGAACCCCATATCACAGATCTGAATCATGAGGAATATTAATGACTCCCCACACATGACAATCTAGTTTTGAAAAATTCCCTCTCGATGACCATGACTCTCATAAGAACCTTGATATATATCGTCAGCATACACAGGGTAACCAGTCACTGGATCAATGAAAGAAAATCCTCCTCAAAATACCTCACCCTAGCGTCCTCATCTATAAATAAATTTGAATTGTATTAAGGTTTCTAAAATAGATCCCAAACTCTCACACACTAGAGCTTCCCTACTAAAGGGTAATCATCTCTTGATGACTAGTCACCTACGCGGTTAAAGAATGAATCCTAGCTATGAAATTCTCTCAAAACATCTCCCATGAGACCATATAATCCTCATGATTTACATGTATCAAGGCCCACCACTGTCTCATTTCCCCACACAATATCATCACAACAAATGACACTAAGGGATCCTTCTGAGTATGGATCGAACATAACCTTATATCAACCTTCGAAAAATAGTCTTCAGTGAATGAATTTTAAATGTAGCTCTCATATTTCTGTAGAATCTGGAGGTAAAATACTCGAAGTTTCCTCCTTCAAGTGTCAACACCATAAACCTCTACTCTATAGAAAATTTTAGGCAGAGCCTACCGGACATCTTCTATGCAAACCTGATGAGGACATCGACCAGGAGACATACCTACAAAA
Source organism: Viscum album (assembly GCA_963277665.1). NCBI lineage: Eukaryota > Viridiplantae > Streptophyta > Magnoliopsida > Santalales > Viscaceae > Viscum > Viscum album. The sequence goes on along the minus strand of OY728122.1, from coordinate 1,889,746,440 downwards.
AGAAAACATTTAGAACTCTTAAACATGGATATGTAATAATTTAACATTAATTAATTTTTTTTCATTTATTAATTTTATATTTATCTATCCTATGTTCTACCCATTCAAACATAGGATGATATAAGAATGATGAATTATCTTTTCCTTGGTCTCTACCCTTCATCTAGTCCCACCTCGTTTTGTAGCCACTATAAACAAAATTTTACAGGATTCATATCCTAGGGATCCCTAAATACAAGTGTCTCATATGGTCTCAAGTGTTTAGAGTGCTTGCTAAACATAGAATAAATTGATTCCCTACCTACCCAAGAAACCTTAGAGGTGCCTAACATCGAACTCCATCATATCCATTATCCAGAGATATAATACAACTTTTTCCTGACCCCTCTCCTAAAGTGTACACATCCAAGGCCAAAATTGAGATAAGGGAGATAGTGACACCCCACGTTCCACCTCCAGTAGGCCCTGAGTTGGCAACTAGCTCTGAGGGTCTATTAAAAACACAAATGGGTGGAATTTCCCTCTAATAGAACACATACAAAAGGGAGAGATAAGAAATACACAACCAATCTCCAACATAGAATACATTATAAAATAATCCCAAGCACTTGTTGGTAATGACATGGGAAAATTACTATAACTAAAAATTAAAACTAGAAGTATCATTAGAATGTTAAACTGGAGGAACCACGAAGCTTAAATAGCTCTTCTATACCCCAAGCTAGTAGTAACCAGCAAGATCTCCAACCATCTCCACATGACCTAAAAAATAGTTTTTTTAATATTGGGTGAGTAAAACAATATAATTAGAAGGATCCTCCCTAGATCCTCTAGGGAAAACATATAGGAATCATGATAAAGTACATCGAACAACAAGTGAAACTAACTCATTTTCTATATAGGTATACTTTGTTCCTAGAATCACCATGTCTACTCTCACCATGTATCTCATACAAGATTATATAATAAAATAAATAATTTTAAGTGTACCCAACTACCACTACTCCATTAGATTCCACTTTTACCCAATGTCACATGTCCTAAGACATATCTCTCCAAAAAGGTTGGCTTGAAGACACCTGGGCAAGCTCCTACAACACAAAGGCTTGGCTGAAGACATCTGGGCGATGCACCACACCATCCTCCCAAAAAAAAGTACCCAGGAAGTTTCTGGGAGCCACCACATATTGCATAATGTGTATTCTATGTTGATTATTATACCTACAACCATTATAACCCATAAACCGAGTAAGGATCCTCAATCCATCATTGAGTATAAACAATACACATATAGATTCCATAGGAAACTATATCCAGAATATATGTATGTGAATAACCAAAAGTTATTATAGAGCTCCACACACATATGTGAGGAAAAAACCACCATTCATACCAGCACATGTAACAAACAAGAGAAGAGAGTGGGCCCAAAGGGGGGTGGTTTACTATATATCCTCCCACTGAGATGTTAGGGAAAATAGCCCTAAGGATCAGAATCCCCAGGGTATCAGCCGTCCTAACCTACATGGCGGGTAGAATATAAAAACTCAAAATATATATGATATAATATATCTCACCACATCAATATGGGGGAACCTAGTATTAAACTCAACTATAACTAACGTATCTTAGACTCCTGACTATTTTTACGCAGACAAGATATCCTATTAGCACAAAATCATTTAAATAGATACATTATACTAATTAATCACATTTCATTAGTTTCACATGATGTTAAATAATTTTTTAACGAATATAATTCCACATTACATTTCATTTGTATCCCTCCAAGAGTTTCCATGCCCTCTAGGCATAAACAAACCATGTATATTGATCCTTTATATTGTAACCTCACTATTACATCCCATAAAACTCCTACCCTAAGAGTCAACATAATTTATTCAATCATTATTAATACAATTAACACATTTCAATAATTAAATGTATTATAAAAAAGCATTCTAAGATAACAATCACAAGGGGATCAACAAAGTGTGTGGAAGAACTACCCGTTGAGTCTTTTCTAACTATAGCTAGAGTGAAAGACTATTCATCCTCAAGAAGCTAAACAAATTAATTAAGTGGCATACCCCACGTGTCTTCACCTCTTTTGGGAGGATGGTAAGCAATACCATCTATCATAAGAAGTGGTGAAAGTAAATAAGATAAACCAAAAAATAAGTCAAAAATCTTTTTACATTTACATACAAATTGTTACATCGTTTCTAGCTTCGTCCCCAACACATCGATGCATAAATAAACGCATCTTTCCACTCTAGGGGACAACTAAAAGTACATCAACAATGACTCCATGCCCCATGTACCACAACAACCTTCCATGTTCATATCACGTCCCAAGCACCATGAATCAACAATAAACTAGACTCTTTTCCATAGTCAAGGCATTCATCCATCATCCATAATGAGAACTCACGATTCCAAAGCATATCGATCTTGGAATTTACAAGAAATAGGGTAACTCAGAACCCTACTATAAATTATCCTTTATAAAAAACTGATTCTTTAATCCATCCAGACAAAAAAGATTCAATATTAGTATGTTCCAATATTTGGAAACCTAACCAGAAAGATAAAATAGCTATCACAAATTTATTATACTTGTTTAATGTTTTAAATGGATTATCAACAGATTAAAACAACAACCGAATTTTTTTACAAGGATATTTACCTATGGTCAGTTAATTTAAAATTAATCTAATATTTACATTATTTTACCAATTTCCATCATTAATGACATGCTAAAAAAGAAGATAATAAATGCAAAACTATCTAGAAAACCAATAGGCAACAATATAAAATCGAAACAAATTCATTATTCTTTTTCAAATATTTATTATGTCAACTCCATTGTAATTCAATGGATAACTGATGATAATCTATAGTTGCACCTAAAAATAATATAGAATCAAAAAATACCATATCTCAAATGGTTTCCAATTTTCCTTGCATTTGAATAGGCCAACACAACGATTCATAATCACCTCTCCAGCAAAGACAACATCAACCCTAAGATCCAATGGAAAAACAACATTATCCAAAACACCAAAAATATTCATTTGAAACATTGAGATCACATTACATCACATAGAAATGAGAAACAAGTGGAAACATATATAGGAACCACATATAATTATTATAGATCATATTTTATTGAAGACTGATTGAAACTTCCTGGTTGCACCAAAATAAGGGGTGCACATATGCAGTAGAAAAATCTCCAAGTGGAAACAATCCAAGGATGAATGTTTTATTGCATGAATCATATAGGAAATAATGGACTATGAATCTCATTTTAGAAGAAAAATGAAGGCATAACATGTTGAATGGTGTCTCATCCTTATAAAGATCTAAACACATCAATTCTTTAGATACAATTTAGATTTTCCATTAAAAAAAGATCACATTAAACCACATGGTTTGAAAAATTAAAACCCTCCAGATTATTAAATAATCAATGATATAATCTATTACCCTTGAAATGGCTAAAAAACATTAATATGGAATTCAACTGATTTTACATTAAAAAAAGATGTCAAAACAGAAAAACATGGAACTCAGAAAAAAATCTTGAAATTTGGAAAATGAAAATGACTAGACATTTTGGAAACACTGTTTATGAAATCATTCCTAAAATATAGAAAATTAAAATTACTCACTATTCTGGAAACATTAATCTTAACACAGTTCTGAAAATTTCCAAATGGAAAATGACTCACCATTCTAGAAACACTATTCAAGACACTGTTCCATAAATTTGAAAAGGTAATATGAATGATGATTCTAGAATCACTATTCATGACACTTCTTTATAAATTTTCAAAAGTAAAATGAATCCCCATTCTAGAAACACTATTAAAAAACTAGAAATTTGGAAAATTATAGGGGATAAGTCACCTTGACCTCCCAGAACAACTCAAACACCAGATTTAAGCAATGGAATAGACTATAGAGGTTCAAGCCATTTCACTATTCCATTAAAAAAAGTCACACTGTGACTTTTATGGTGATTCAGGGTTACACTATAACCATTACCATTAAGGGATTGTTCAAGGAGGAATTTTCATAGAGGCTAAGACCATATTATATTGCCTCTTTGTATTTCATATACAAATAGAAGAAAGAAACATCATCAAGCATTGATCTTTGGGAGTTATGACTACAAATGAATATGTTTTGGAATTCATTCAAGGAATCAATTTTGGAATAAAAAAGGGAATTTTTAAGATAAAAATGATGGGTTTATCAAATGTATTGAACCTTTGAAGGCCCCTTAAAATACCTTTTCCACTCTATGTTTTTATATTAACAATGATCCATGAAGAGATACAGGGATGAATCCAAAAAATATACCTCAAACTATACCGAAGTAGTTTGATCAACAGAGCATTTATATGCGACAAAGCTCATCCAATGCTGCAATAGTTTGGGAAATAGCACATTCCTATACCAAAATCATTCTCATGAAACATGGAGGGTATTTGTGTTTATTTCCACACTACAATTCCCTACTATTCACCATGTAGGCTCGCAACCTAAGCCCTAATCATTTTTCTTATGTCTCAGTGTTTATTTACAGGAAACCTTTACACCCCAACAACATTCCTAAACCATGGGGCCTACTACATTTCAAAAAATACTTCATTATCCATTCATAGACTGATTATAAGGGTCATATTGATGCAGACTGATGACAAGTATGAATTGGTTCTAACCATTGGACTTCATGTCCTCACCATAGGAAATGATCCAAGATATATTGGATTGGAACCGGTTTTAGAAGTCCTTTGTGGGTGACCGTGTTTGAGTTGGTGGTAAAACATGGTTTAGGTGATGATGCCTTCAACAGTCCATCAAATTGACTTGGAGAACCATGATGTAGGATGTTCCTTACCATTTCATTCCATGTATATGATGTTGGTGTGATATATTTTTTATACTTCATTAATCCATATTTTTATGAGTTGTATGTGGGTATGTAAATGACCATGTGGATTGATTGATTATGACCATGTGGTTATGTTTGGAAATAGATTTTTTATCTTTGTGTCCCTTATTATTCATTTATATGACAGGTATTTCTTGTGGTGTTATATATCCTATGATATTGTGATTTAGGAACTGAGATGATTAAGTAGAGCCTTAAGGTTACTATTATGTGGTCCAAACATCCTTAAATGTTTTAATGTAATCCCAATAGAATAATGTGAATAATTGTATGGTTGGAAGATAATAGAGTGTCTCTTATGGACTTGGGAAATTTGAGATTAATAGAAAAATGACCTGTGAACGACATGGGGGAACATTCAACATTTCGAATTGAAAAAACCATTTGAATGAGATTATATGGGTTACTATAACTATTGTAATATTTGAATTATCTAAGATCATTACTCCAAAATATCTAAATAAAGAGGGTGAAAGGATCTTGGTGGCCAAGTTTGCACTCGAAGACTCAGAACATGTGGGGCCATATATTTACAAGAACATTTAGTTATGTCATGATGTATAATATTATGAATTATGTTCCCTTATGTTAATGATTCATTTGTCGTGTATTATTGATTATTTCACCATACATGGTAATTTCAAAGTGCTTAATTATTTGATGGATAGAAACCTATAGAAATAAAGTTCCCTATAGTGGATGAATGACTTGAGGAGAATGGAGCTAGTACTAGATTGGGATTGATTCTAGAGGACTTGGTGACCAATTATTTATTTATTTATCTACACTTACTACAATATTTTATCATTACACATTGGTAGACCATTTGTTTGTATGTTTTGTATGAAAGAGTTTCATTTCCATATGCTCAATGATTATTTATTAAATATTTTTTATTTTCTTGTATGTATTATTATCTTCTTCATGACTTGGTAATAATAGTATTGTCTCCTCACTGATATACATAGACCCACATTACTAGTCAGTAGAATCTTGCATATATGGAGGCCCGTATAAGGTCATGTTGAAATCTAGATCAGACCAGGTGGTTTAGGTCGAGGTGTAATAATATATTTTATTTCTTATAGAAAATAGTGTGTTCAATAACTTGTGACAAATGAACAATCAAACCAAAATGAATGATATAACAATATATAACTATTAAAATATTTAAACTATATTTTCAAGTTAAATTAGATCTAACTGATTTTTTGAATATATATATATATATATATATACATGTGTGTGTGTGTGTGTGTGAATAAAAATAAAGTCCATTATCAATTATAAGGCATTGATAAATTTAACTTTTAAACCTAAATAAATAATAATACTGATTTATTCATAAAAAATTAAGCTGTCTAATAATTGATTTTTATAGGTTTATTTATGAAACTAAACACGCAATGTCTAATATATATTTTTTATATGAATAAATTATTAACAATAATATGTTTATTAATTTACATTAAATAATAGTAATAATTCATAATATTTTAAAAATTGTTATTTTCCCATGAAATTACTTATATTTATATTTTTTAGTTTTCATTTAAAATGTAATTTTTTAAAATTTAATAAATTTAATTTGATAAGATAAAATTCAATTTTAAATTCATCATGTCAATATTACTGTAAGAAATTTTTTATTATTTTTAAGAAATAATAACTTTTTAGGGGAATTCGGGAAGCTATAGTTTTCCAAAAATACCGCTTCTATATATTTATCATTATATAAGAATTTCAAAATAGAATTTAAATTTATATAATAGATAAAATATGTATTAATGGAGTAATAATATACATTTTTAAATATCATTTATAATATATACAACCTTCATTTATCATTATATGAGTTTATTAAAATTTTCCAACATTGATTTTTTTGTGTGTTTTTTTATTAAATATTATTTTTTAAAAATTTGATTATTACTTTTTTACAAATCCATAAATTTTTTTTATAACAATAAATTTTTATCATAAAAACAAAAAACATTGATAATTTTATCCTATATATAAATATAAATCATAAAAATACATTTTTGGAAACAATAGGGTTTTAAGTATTTCTTGTAGTATAGATAAATATTTTTCATATATATATAAATTTTACCTGATAAAATGGATTGAATATTTTTATTAATGTTGTAAAAATTATTTAATAAGGTTCATTTTTTTATTTTTTTACTAAAATTAAATGACCTAGGTAAATGTTTTTACCATTATAATAAGAAAAATGGTGGTTGTAAAAATTCTATTACTAAAATACTTGAAAAAAAGTTTAAAACATATTTTAAAATGAATAGTTGGAGGATGATAAAAATTATACCTTCCAAAAAGAAATAATTTCCATATTTAGTTATAATTTTCATGTGACCAATGTGTACTCTTTATATTATGTTTAAATACTTACAAAAAAATATATTTTCTATAGTGACCCAACATTTCATTCAAAAATATTATATAATTTTAAAAATAAAAACAAAATATCGGTATAAACATAGGATCAAAAGGGTTAGAATATTGGTAAATTTATGACTATACAACACTATTTCATAATAAATCATTAAAATTTATTTAAAATCATCTTCTTTATCCTTTTAACTCACATAATATCCTTAGTACATGTAGTCACTTTAGGATATACATCCAAAAAGGGGTGAGTTAAAATCATAGTAAGTGGATAGATAATGAAATGAATCAATATAACATGGGTGATAATAATAATAATCATATTAAAATAGCAATCAGATCATTAGTAAAATCAAGAGAGTAATAATTGGATAATTTCATGGAATGTGGAAATGTATAAAACTAAAACATTCAATCTTAGTAGTCAAATACTCTAAATAGTTCTGAACAAAACTAGCATCATATTCACACAAAACATATTTGAAATATCATAAAATAATCATTTTGAAGAAATATTTAACCGAATTTAAACATTTTTTACATTATCTCAATAAAAACATCACATTACCCATTCATTAGCGTGCTATATAATTCTGAGTTCACTTGTCACATCATAATATTTACATAATCAAGCATGCAACATAAATGGTATTTCAATAAAATAAATGATGTAACCCATATAAAAGAATGGGTCTCATAATTATTTCATCAATAATGAATAAAAATTGGGTTCTTGAATGAAAAGGGAAAAATATATTTGATATAAGATTCATTATTCATAAGAAAATATGAAATAACTCAAGAGGAGTCCAATTGTGTATTGGAAGGAAGAGTTATTTGGGATATTATTTTCTGTTTTTAATAAAATTATATTCGAAAAATATATATCCTAGAAAATAAATGGGAAGTAAAAAATAAATTATATCTATGGAATATTAAAAGAATATCAACATTGAAATTTGTTATGAAATATGAATACCCAATGAAATTGAGTTGGGTTTGAGAATCCCCTTACCTCATATCTGAATTAATTCTTTCCTTTAATATCATAGATAATCAAATTTGATTCATTAAATAAAATTTAAAAATCATATTCTACAAGTATTTAATTTATTATGGTTTTATTATTTTTTTTATGTCAATTTTAATAAGTTATAGATTTAAATTTTGTTGTTCCTAGAGAGTTCATTTTCTTGGATTCCATGATCTGTTTACTTTTATACATGTATAGAAGTTCATGTAAAATTGGAATAATTTTGAAAAAAATTAAATATTAAGTTATCAATTAACTTCAATAAGATTAAATGGACTTATATATAAATTTTTTTATAAGAGGATGATTCATTAGATTAATTTTTAATGAAAATGATTATTTTATTTGGGTGTTTTTTACCACCATCGCGAAATTATAACATTTTATTCAATATCATGCATATATATTGGTTCAAAAACATTATATAACTTATAATATGTATAATAAAATATTCTTTAACCATAATAATGGTTTTATGACCAACCCTGAAGGAGGTAATTGAAAATGAATGTTCATCATCCATAATTGTTGTAAATTTACACATTATAGATGATGTTTTCAATTTTAGAATAAATCAAGAGGGAAGAGATTTGAGGATGGATTATTCCACGAAAATAATATTTATATAGTATATAAAAGATACCAAAGTTATCATTACTCTATTAAATAGGTAGGTAAGTATAGGGTAAGAAATTATATGAAATTGAAAGGAAATAAAAAGGAAATGAAAGAGGATTTTATCTCTTGATCATATTCACCATTAGAACCTCCAAATGAATATTTTATTTTTTATTTTTATTGGAACAAAATGATAATATAGATGGTAAAGTGACTTGGGAAGAGGATTTGGTATAATTTATACAAAATTTAATTAATGCTTCAATTTATAGAGGAGGGGAACAATGTTTTTTTATTATTTTATTCATTAGAATAATAATGCTTCAATTTTGAAAAAGCCCAATCCAAGCATCAACATACTAAGATCGAGCAGAACAACCTACTGGAGAAGTGGAAGTTGAGAGAGATTACCACCCGAGTGATGTTATGTGATCCACCCCAAGAGTATGTCCCCATCACACACCATACCCTTCGGTCTTTTGTGGGTTTTATAAGGTGTTATGTAACAACACATTAGCACTATGATTATGTGCATTATTTAGGTATATAATAAAAAATATACATTCATTTTATTATTGTTACGTTGTAAATAGTTTTTAAAGCACAAATAGTAATTTTAGTTAATATTGAATTAAGTGATTTATTCTGATGAATTAATGGATTGTGGAATTAAATGATATTTTAGTTAAATATTATTAATAAATTACTTTAGATATAATATAAATGATAGTATAATTAATATGAATATGATTGATATTTTCATTAAGGTTTGAAAGCTATTTTTTGTCAAAACCCAAGAATTTTTTATAAATATTTGATTTTATTATAAAAGTAAAAAATTCATATATTTAGAAAATTATTTAGAAAAAATGAATATTATTTTTGGAATCAGGATGTCGAAATTATCGAATGGTGAATTTTTCATAATTTTTGAGATAGTCGAATTTTTGTTTAAAAATTAAATTTTGTTTAAATATATAATATGTTTTATGACATCATAATGATATAATAATGATTTAATAAAATACTATAAATATCATGTTCATCCAATATATGTTTTACTGTTAAAATAATTTCATTTAATTTTTTTTATTTATTTTACAAAGCCTTATTGGACCCTCGAAGCCTTATAAAATATTTTATCTTTTTAAATTGATTTCCATCAGAGTGTGACTCACCTCATCATAATAAAACCTATTATTTTAAAAAGTTCAGCCATTGTCCGTATAAAATATATTTTTCCACTCCCATGTGGAATAAACAATGGGAAAAACCATCGGATGGTTTGTGGTTATGATTAGTTTAATATGTGGTGACCCAAACATAAATAATAAATAATTACCTCTCATTCCCTATATAAACCTACAACTGATCCCACTTCCTCTTCAATCAACGAATTTGGATTTCATCCAAGACTAGACCTCCTCCCTATAGAATCCTCACAATGTTCCCCACGATCTCAATAATCCTATCTCAAGCCCATCACAAGCCTTTGGGATCACACTTCCTAGAAATGGATTCATTCCTTCCCCTTTTAATCCATGTTTCTTAATATTGTTATGCCCTTTTAGTTTCAATTATTAATGTTGGGGAATGATTTATAACCTTCCCATAATGATATATTTATATTTTAATGATGAGAGACCCATTTATCTCTCATTAATTCCTCCCATGTACAACAGTTACCATGTCAAAATTTCATAAGTAATTTCTCTATCCTCATTTTCATTTAAGCAATTATTTTGTATTATGAATCCAAATTCCAATACATATATTGAGTAATGTATCTATACGACCTTCTTACTGACCCTTTAATGTACATATTATCAGAAACCAATTTATTCTTCATAATTTTTTTTTATAAATTCTAATGTCACACTATTATGATTCTGAAATTGCACCACATTTTTCAAGAAAAAGTCATTATGTAGTGAATACCATGCCCATTTATCAATAAAGGGTATTAACCATTATCATAATTTATATAATGATTATTGAGTTTCATGTATGAATTCCACATTCCTTTATCATGGAATAAGTTATGATGAATCCGTGTTTTATGATCCATGTGGCACACTTATGCCTGAAGTGAAATGGTTTAGAGGGGTTCACCTTGATAGTTCTCCAATGCATTGGGAAAAGATTTTTATCATGATATATCATGTTCAATTAGAATTTACTCATGTTAATTCAAGTGAAATCAGGATTGAATCGTTCTAATTCAAGTGAAATGAAGTTTTACTGGCGCTCCATGTGCAATGATCCATGGCGCATGCTAATTATATGTTAAGTGTTGTTGACACATTTCCATGTTATGATAATCTATCTGTATCTTGACTTTATGTTCATGTTTTTTTATTCTAAATTGATATTCCTATTACCTACATTGTATTGTATTCTTCATGATATGCCTTGTTACTCCCTTACTGGGCTTTGTATCTCATCTTTTTAACATGTATTTCCTCAGGTTATTCCATGCAATGTTATGTATGAGTGAATGTCATGGCTATGTAAAAGATTATTTCAATAAATATGTTGTGTGTTTTATATTTTATATTGTTATGTAATTTTCCTAATCCATAAATATACTAGACCTCTCTATCTTTTATGTTGTATCAAGTGAAGAGTTTATGAAATAATTCATTTTTATGTGTGTAACAAAAAGTAGGATTTTTATAAATGAAGCATGTTATTTTCAAAGGGAGGGGATTGTGGAAAGTCAATTAATGTGTTCTCATCATATTCAATATCTAATAGTCTATCAGGAGAGTGATCAATGTGCTAGAAAAAAAATACCCCTTTGGCCTAGATAACATAGTCTTACGGTATTGCGAGAATAGTTATGTAAGGTTAACCTAAGTTCCAGTGATCATAGAGTACTTAAGGAAATTTTTTTGATGGCTGATGTTACCTTCACTATCAGGATGAGTAGTAAAGTATGCTGTAAAAATCCTATGTTAAATTTAATGGATGAGATTAAATAGTATGGATTCCATGGCAGTTTGGGGAACCTAATAATATCATTGATGGAAAATGGTGGCAAAAAATGCCTGAGATGATAAAAGATCCCATTAAAGGGGTAACATAGCATATGATACGATATCAATATGTGCTTGATCATATATTAAAATGAATGTGGAAAACTCACTAAGGTTAAAATTGAATGGATAGTTCATAAGGCCAAATGTGAAATTTCCTTTGGACTCAGACAAATATCCAAGCTCATCTTTTGGGAAATTAAATAGGAACTTGATTGTTAATTCAAACTCCAAAACAAGTTGGTTGGTGTATAGAAAGATCATGGTGGAGTTGACCATGGGAAATTAAATGCTGAACATCTTCAGAAATGCCCAATCCTGTAGGATTTTTTGGGGAAATGAAGTTATTGTAGTAAACTATCAGGTAATCAGAACATAGAACCGATTATTTCCCCCATCTAACTGAATTTCAGATGAGGAAAGAGGGGGTTTGTGGAGCCTGAGTCACACGTTCTCTTGGATCATGACATGATGGAAATTTGGGGAAACCTATAGGTAATAGAGTACACCCAAAGAAGATGTTCAGTTTATTAAAATATGATATAGAAAATTGAATATCCATTATGATAAACCGAAATATTCCATGAAAAAGTATAATTATATAAAAAACTTATTATGGAATTTTTGGGATTTTGAATAAAATCATATTTGTGTGTGTGTGTGTGTCATATATTTGAGGGGAAACAAAGGTGTGGATCCAGAATTAAAAAAAAGAATAAAATGAAAATCTGGCATGTGGGTGGGGAAATCGCTATACACGAACCCTAGATAAAAGAGAAGAAGAAGTAGAAGGAGAAAAAGGAAGTACGAGGAAAGAATAAAGAGTAAAATGATACATAGGACATATATATGGAAGAAGGAAGGATGATTAAAGTATATTGAGCTTAGAGGTGAGGGTAAGACACATGGCATGGGGTATGGGGCGACATGATTATGTTTTGAGAGAGAGAGAAAACATTTGAGGTGTTAGAAATTCTTGGGTCTTGGATGATAAGGATGGTTTTAGCACAAGATTTATCAAACAGTGAGGAAACCATGTAGATGGACACTGGAATAGTCAAAAATTATGAATCATTTCATCTCATGTTTTTTTCAAACCATGCCCAAACTGTGTGTGTTGTGCTTTTTGAAATTGTTTTTGAAAATATCTCCTCTTTTCTTGGTATACACCCTTTTTTACTGAAAACTTTTTCCCTATTTTTTTTATTTTTTTTGAGATTTCAATAGGATATTAATTTTAAGACTAATAAAAATTGAATTATATTTTTACCTCGTTGTATTCATCATAGAACAAAAACACAGAAGAAATAATTATCACAACAACATTCACTCCCTAGAACACCCAAAAAGAATTACTGTTATAATTATTCATCAATAATTTTGGGTTACCTCCAGTTTAGTTCAACGCTTATTGTCTCATGCTCAATATACACGGGCCTCTTGTTGCCTGAATTTTATGTTCGAGACCATTTCCACAATGTCCTTCTAGTGATGATATGGTTTAAGATACGTCCCATTCACCATAAAAAGTTGACTAACTGCTCAAACAACTTCCACCACACCATGGTGGAAGACTTTTATGAATTAAAATGGTCCCGACCACCAGAACATCAAATTACATGGAAACAACTTCATGTGGGAGTTAAACTACAATACCTCATAACTGAGTTGGAATGACTTCTGGGAAATCATGCAGTCATGGAATGATTATGTGTTTTCTTTATATATCATGAAATATTCATATGCCTCATGCTGATTGATATCAATCTCTTCTGATTGAATAGTTTATTCTTTTCAGTGGCCTTTTGATCGTAATAAAAGGCCTTCAGATCCCAATAGGCTTTATGCTTAAGTTCCACCAGATGATGACATGGTTTCCCATAGAATGGATGGAATTGTGACATATAAAGTGGTGTCTTAAATGTGATCATTTATACCAATAAGGCATCATCAATATTGTTGTACAAATAATTTCATGAGGCTCCCTCAGTCTTCTCCAGTATCTCTTTATGTTCATGGTAATATGCCCCTACATGTCCATTGGATTGAGGATGTTTTGGTGACTTCATGTCATACATGACCCCATACATCATAAGAACATTCCTAATAAAATAATTATGAAAATGTGTCCCCATATCACCGATCAGAACTCATGGAATGTCATATATACTAAAAATATTCTTCTTTAAGAAATACACAATGACCTTCACTCTGTTGTTCATTATGGTAGCAACATCCAACCATTTGGATATATAATACACACAAACCCAACTGTATGAATTCCCATAATATGGGGGAAATAGTCTAATGAAGTCAATTCCCCATATGTCAAATACCTCAACATAACAGATGGGGTGTTAAGGTGTTTCTACTCATCACCCCATGTTACTAGTTTTATAACACCTATCACCACGTGCTATGAAGTATCAGGCATCTTTATGAATGGTGGGAAAGAAAAATCTAAATTGTCGAATTTTCACTATCATATAGTCTAGCATATGATTCCCCCCATCCAAGGAGGAATGAAAAAATAGAGGAATCCTTTAAATTATTTTTTAAAGACATAACAATGATTCACTGCATCTCCATATGAGCTGAAGAGCAGCGGGGTTTCCCAGAAATATCTTTTTACTTATAATAGAAATAATTTCTTTCTTTGGAATGTGTGATCAGGATGATCCATTCCCCTAACCAAGTAATTGTTTATGTCCTCATACCATGGGTGATGTGTAAATATAACTGAGAAAAGATGCTCATCCAGAAAGTATTACTTGATATCTATGTCATCCCCTCTTTCCAAATGAGGTAATTCTAGGCGAGAGAGATGATCAACAACTACATTCTCAATTAATTTATTACCATGGATTTCTATGTCAAACTCTTGGAGTAGAATCATCCAACGAATGAGATGTGTTTTGAATCCTTCTTGTTATGAAAATATTTAATTTCATCATGGATAGTAAAAAAAAACTTTTTATTGTAATAAATATGACCAGAACATGTCGAATGAAAAGACCACCACTAATATCTTCTTCTCGGTGGTGGTGTAGTTATTTTGGGATTCATTCAATGGACGTATTTAATTGTAACTCGGTCATATGATTCAATTCATCCACTATCCAAGTAAATCCCCAACAATATAATCACTTACATCACAAATAATTTCAAACTGTTCCTCCCAATCTAGTTCAATAAGGATAGTAGCCTCAAACAATCATTTCTTTAAGAGCTAGAAGGATAAAGTTCTTGTTTCATCAAATTCAAAATGGCATAATTTGAACAAATATTGGTTAGTGGTTGTACAATCTTTGGCATTCATGAATTAAACATCAATAAAAACCATCATGTCCAATAAAACAACGAATATCTTTGAAATAAGTTATAATGGGTTGATGTGATATTACTTCAATATTATTAGGATATAATTAAATTAATTTCATGGAAATATAGTGGCCAAAGATGTTTCCATTTTATTCCATAATGTGTAATTTCTACCAATTAAATACTAGATTGTTGTGCCCACAACATTCAAGGTCTTATTAAAAAAATTTCAAGCATGTATTAAATGGTATTCCATAGACCGTAAAATCATCCAAGAAAAATTCTAGAATCAGATCCACCATGTGATAAAATATTGGCAACATACATCGCTATAAGGTGGCGGTAGCATTTCACATGTCAGAAGACATATATCGATAGGAAAAACTTTTTGTTTGGTCGTGTAAATGTTAATCTCTCTTGATCTTCCTGAGAAATAAAAATCTGGTTAAATCTACAATAAAAATCTAAAAACCAATATAAATCATGCCCTTCCAATTACACTAACATCTGATCCTGGAAAAGAAGTGGGAATTGGTCCTTCTTTTTGGCATCATTATGATTTTGATAATCGACAAACACTCTCCATCTCATAACCATTTTTATTGGGAAGAGTTCATTTTTTTCATTGGAAAACATGGTGATACCCCCTTTTTACGCACCCCATGGAAAGGAATTACCCATGGGATGTCAAAAATATGGTAGATGATTCATGCATCCCTTAGTTTGATCACTTATTTATTTACAACCTCCTTAATAGTAGGGTTAATAATTCAATGCAGTTGTTGAGAGGTCTCATATCCTTCCTTATGTAGAACCTTTGTGTGAAAATGGTTGGACTGAGTAAAATAAGTTCTATGATTGTCCCTCTAATAGAATGTTTTCTTTAATTTAGACCCTATAAAAGTGCATATTCATGATCTTGTGAAAGATATTCATTGACTATAACTGTGATTCTATGTTTATCTCCCTTGTATGCATATTTCATAGAGGATGGGTGTGGATTCAGTTTAGGTTTGGGTCTTTATGAACTAAAGGCACAATCAGTACTACCTCATCCCACTCTAGAATTTTAGCATCACATTGGTTTGTAATTCCTTTTTAGAGAAGATCATTCCTACTTTGTAGAGTGATAAAATTATCCTACTTTCATGGATTCTTCTCAATGTTACCCATATTAGACCATGTTTCCTTGAAGGAAGCTAATAAGTGAGCTAAGCAATATGATTTTCATGGATTTGGATAGAAGCCTAAAAATCTTGAAATCTTTTCATCGCAGTTGTAATTAATTTCTACATCATTTCTTCTTCCAATTATTGGTGTTCTTGAAGAGGTTATTGTGCATCTAATTGTGTTTTTTGGTTTCTTTGTGGTTTCACTAGGTGAGGGTTTTGATACCCTTGCTGTTGGAAGGATCCATTTTGAAATTGATTCCCTTGTTTTCATTTGGGATATGGATTTTTATATTTCTACTACTAGACATAACCAAGTGGCCTACACAGTAATAGATGAGGATTTGTTTTCTATTTTTCCCATTCCATGATTGTGTTATCTTTCCATGATGGGTTTTGGTATTGAGGTTAAATGTTTGGCCTTATGTTCTGAGAAAATAGCTTACTTAACTAGGGGAAGGACCAACACTTGACCCAAGTAATTCACCCATAAAATGGTTTTCACCACATTCACTACATGATTTATGATTCACATCCTGAACATGTGATGTGGTTTTATGATTCAACACATTTATTTTAAATGACATGTTGTCAAGTAGAGAAACAAGCATCATGGTTGCATAAATGTTTAGAATGCCTCTTTTTTGATTTCCCCTCTCATAATTCCGTTGAAAACTATTTTCCAACATATCTTCTATAATGACAAAGAGTTCTTCAGGATATTATCTCTTGACCATTCCTCTAGCCGCTGCATCTACCACTGAATTGGTGTTCATTGTAAGACCTCCATAAAAATTTTGGTTTTGTATCCAGAAAAGAAGGCCATGATGATGGAATTTCCTCAACATTTCCTTGAAGTGATCCCATGACTCATATAGAGACTCTGACTCATTCTACTAGAATTGGTAAATTTCATTATGAAATTTCACCAACTTGGAGGAAGGAAAATATTTGAACAAAAATCCATGGGGTAGTGGACCCCATTTAAGAACGGAATGTTGAAGTAATCCTTCAATCTATTCCTTTAGTTATCCCTTAATGAGAATGGGAACAACAGAATACAGATGGCTTCCTTGGACACTCCATGCTAATTAAATGTATCACACATTTCTATAATATTGGATAAATGAGTTTTGGGATATTCAATTTGTAATCATGAAACAGATAGATTTTTTGGATTAGCTTAATGATGGGTGCATTTATCTAAAAATTGTAGTCTTGCACTGATGGTCTTACAATACCAGTATCCACTCTATTAATAGAATGAAACCCATACTCCATAATATTATGGAATGGAGGTTGTTTTTTTATACACTGGGGGTATAAAATGTTTCTTCTATGGGAAATACCAATGTTAGATTTGAGGTAAGTATGGTTGTGGATCTTGTGGAAGGTATTGTCGCAGCTGTTGTGGTCCAAATCCCATTATAAACTGAACTAGTGGTCATTGTTGTTTCTGCAGAACATACTCCATAAAATTGGATAGTTGATTTTGGTTCTAATAATCCTTAGTACCATGTTTTTGGTTTCCATCAATCACAAACTTATTCCAAACTCTTTGGATGGGAGTTTGTTCTTCCTCCTCCAGTTTTTCCATGGGGGTGTTTTGGTTGTTCTCTCTTATAAGTAACCGATGTCCCCTAGATATAGTTCATTCAATTTCCAAACAGAGGTGAAATATTTCTGATTACTCAGAGCTCATAGAATGCTAGATGCATCCACTGCTATACATATTCTCCTACACAACACCAAACAACACAAAATGTATAATTAGGGAAAACCAAAAACAATTAAAAACAAAAATGAGGTTAAGAAGATGTTTTTTCAGATTTTTTAATTTTTTTTCATTTACTTAATACTAATAAATTTAAAAAACACTATTAAATAATTTATCTGGAAAAGATACCATAATTTGGTGTCGTCCTAGTTGAATTGTTTATTTTGGCATCCCAAATCAAACTACCCATTCTTATAACTAGTATATCGTAAGTATGGGGTAGATCCACAGGGAGAGTTAATGTGTTCTACTTCTTGATTAATGATTAATTATGTGAATGTTGTGAATCTTAACATAAATGTTTTTTATGGTCTGTTTCAAATGATTGAATGATCAATCTCGGCAATCCCAAATTATTTAACTCAAAGAAAATAGAAAAACAGTGTGAAATGATTTTTAGGCATTGATTATAAAAAAGTATTGGGGATGGGGGTGTTTTTGTAGGACATCAAAAATAGTTTTTCCTATTGTATTGTGTAGTTCATAATAACTCAAATATTTGGGTTTTCCAAATAATAGAACCCCCTTGGTCAGGTGAGTTCTATTTGAATCAATAGAGACCAATTCCTTGGTCTGGAAGTTTATTTTTATTAATTTTATTATTGGTAATCCATTATGAGATATTAAGTACACCCAATGATCATAGTTATACTTAGTCATAACATCCGTAAACAACCTTGGATGTTGTTATTGTTCTGATATGGAATTTCTAATGCGATTATACCAGAGGTTTCGATGAAATTACGATAGAAAAATAAACAACACAAACTAAATAAAAATGACGATCAACCAACCCAAATTTTATAATAGCACCAACACAGGGGGGAATTATCTATAATTGGAGTGAATGATGAAAAATAAAATCTCTGTACCTGATGTTTTTGTTACAGTAGAAATAGAAGAGAGAGCCACCAAAGATCAAAAATAAAAACTCAAAAATTGTGTAGACTAAGATCCAAGGTCTTCCTCCACCAAGATGGGTAACCTATAGATGATGAACCCTTTTAAAAAGTGTATCCCCATATTAATTTCTAATCCCCCAATGTCCCAAGGTGGTTAGGGGTCCAAATTTATGGTAAAAGGATGGTTATGAAGGGTAGATATAAAGTATGCAGAGATCTACTGACTCTAGAAAAGTTATAGTGAACGGTTAGGGGAAACTGTGTGCAAACCATATAGATGGTTTTTTTTCACAATGGAGGAAGTTCATGGTTTATTGAGTTGGTCCGCATGGGTTGAAAAACCATGTGGAAACCGTGAAACATGCCTCTATCTCCAAATTTTATGCTCATGTGCGGTTTTCTGGAGAGTCTGCATAGTTTGATAACCTATGCGGAAACCATGGTAGAGGATATGCATTGAATTTAAAAACTCAATCTCGAATTCTTGGTTGGAATACTCAGCCAAGGCGACTTCATTGTAGCATAGACCATAAAAAATGGGTCCAAATGCCTCCAATTTCCATCTAAATTTCCTAATAATGAAATTCCTTCAATTCATTCCTTTCATGACAAAAATACCAATCAATACATAATTAAATTCTAAAAATTAGGATTATCCATCCACACAACCACTTTCAAGAAACATAAATGAGTGGAAATTCCCTATCCGTAGTAGTGCATAAAATATGATATCACTACTACTGAGGTGAATCCCAACACAGATGTGGTGACACATGTTCTTGTTATTCATAGAAAAATAGAAAACATAAAATTTGATTCTAGTTCTACATATTAATTTATATCATATACATTTAGAATAACTATTCAAACACCACATAAAAATACATAGTTCAAGGTATTTATTAAAGTTAAAAATGTCGAAATTATTGGATACAAGTTATATAGTTCCTACCCTGTATATGTTTATGGAGTTAAACAACCAAAAAAATAATTTCATTCATCATTTGGTGGATTTTGATGAAATATTGGACATCTATAATCTATCATTATATAAATCAAACATCAGTTTTCCAGAAAGAGAGATCGGTCTTCATATCCCGAGGAATACTCCAATTATATAAAAGATTTAGGAGGATGATGAAGATACTTCAGAATAATATTCTTAGTGGTGTATATTATTACCTTACAAGTAATCATATATAGATCAAATAATTGAGATGATGGAGGTA
The DNA here is from genome assembly GCA_963277665.1 of Viscum album. NCBI lineage: Eukaryota > Viridiplantae > Streptophyta > Magnoliopsida > Santalales > Viscaceae > Viscum > Viscum album. The sequence goes on along the minus strand of OY728122.1, from coordinate 1,889,725,975 downwards.
TTATTTCTCTAATACACGCCCAATGTGTGGGATTGCACTGATGCGTTCCATGAAGAATTGGACGACCTTTATCCTAACTGATAAGTTGAGCTCTCAATTGAACATATTTTTGGATCTATTCCAATATCAATGAAACTATATATAATGGCCACCATTGAGTTATAGGATATATATAAAAAATTAAAAGATAATATGAACAAGGGTTTTATATGCCTGACTCATTCACCAAGGGATGTGCCAGTCATCTTTGTCAAGGAGAAGGATGGATTGACGTGCTTATGCATTGATTAATTTAGTCTTACTAAACCATGATAAAGAAAAATTATACCCTTCCATGGATATTTTAAATTTTTGATCAACTACAAGTGGCCAGGTATGTCTCTAAGGTGGAGCTTCAGATAGGATATTTCCAATTAAAGGTGAAGAAAGTTGATATTCCCAAGACCACCTTAAGAACAAGGTATGACCACAATCATTTCATAGGGATTCCCTTCATAAAACATTTTTCTACAAAAAAACATGTACTTAATGAATACAGTCTTTATAGATTACCTCTACAATTTTTTGGTAGTCTTTATTGATGATATTTTGATATACTCCAAGAGTAAGGTGGATAACTAAGATCATTTTAATACTATGGTAAAGACCATGTTAAGGGATAATTTATATGAAATGTATAATAAATTTTATTTACATATAAAGGATGTTTCATTCTTGGGGAATGTAATCACTAGAAAAATAATATCAATGTACCCTTCCATGACAAAGGAATTTGAAGAGTGGCTCAGGAAAACATCTGTAATCAAGATATGTAGATTCCTTGGTGTAGCTGGGTATCAAGAAAAATTTTGGAATAAGATAACATGATTTTAAATCAAACAAACCAAGATTAATCAGAAGGTAATGAAGATTACCCAAAAAATTGAATGTGAATAATTCTTTAGAGAGTTGAAATATTGGTTTATCACTACATAAATAATCACTCTACTAATAAGTGGGGAACACATTTTTCTATACAAAAATGATTAAAATAAGGGTTTAGATTGTGTAATAATTGAAAATTATAAATAGATAGGTTACAACATAAGGAAGTATAATGTTAATGAGAAAAACAGTCCCATGCTTGATCTATAATTGGTTGTTGTGGTCTTCACCTTGAATATATGGGGTCATTATATCTATGGGTAGAAGTGTGAGATATTTACTAATAATAAGAGTCTAAAATAACTATTCGTATAGTTGGAGATTAATATGATTTAGTGTAGATGGTTAGTGTTCACCAAGGAATATGACTACTCAATGTACTACCAACCTATTAAAGAAAATTAGGTGGAAAATGCTCTAAGGAGAAATGATCATTCAACTTTTTCAATGATAAGAATTGATAAGGATTAAATCTTCCATGACCTGCAACAGATGGAAATGGGAATCATTAATGTAGGATAATCGTTAATCATTTGTTAAAATATTATTCAACAATACATTAGGTATAAAATTATGGATACTCAAATAAATTATTTTGAAATTAAGAAGAAGGTGGAAGCCATTAGTAAAGGGGATTCCTTGGAGTTTATTATTGATGAGGAATTATTCATAATATTTGGGAGATGAAAATGTGTTTCATCTAATCTAGAGATAAGGAAATAGCTTCTGAATGATGCACATATCCCAAATTTCTCTATTCACCCTTGAAGTGAAAAGATATATTGTGATAACTGAGAGAGCTATTGGTGGGACAATATAATGATTAAGATAACTAAATAGACACCAATGTTCCTAGTATGTTTTAAAGTGATGGATAAAAGGAATAAGTATATGGGAATGATGTAACTATTATCCAATACCAACACAAAAATGGGAAAACATCATTATGGACAATATCATTGGACTTCTAATGGAATCTGGAAGAAATAATTCTATATGGGTCTGCCTAGATCATCTTATAAAGATAGCTGACATTATCAAATTTTGAGAGGAATTATCACTGGTTCAAAAATCATGGATATACATAATAGAAGTTGGGAGGCTACATAGAGTACCACTATCAAATACATCCGATTGAGATCTGAGATTTACATCCATGATTGGGAAAAGACACCAAAATTTTCTAAACAGAATTTTGGCCTTCAGGATGGTTTATCATCCTCAAACAAGTGTCTAATCTAAGAATACTATCTAGAAACTATAAGACGTGTTGAGGGAATGTTCTATGGACATCATGGGAGGATGGGACCAACATATACCTATGTTAGAGTTCTCTTACAACAAGAATTTCCACTCACACATCCAAATTTCTCTATATGAATCCATATAGGTGAACAAATGTATACCATCAAGATGATGTGATGAATTTAGTGAATATAAGCCACTTTGACATGAAATGGTGGATGAGGTTTTAGAAATGGTAAAAAAAATTCATAATAATATCCAGGATTCCCAAAGTGGAAAGAAGTTCTATACAGACAATAATTAATGGAATTGGAATATTTGGTTAGATACGTGCACACTTCCACATTTCTCAATGGAAGAGGTTTGTGAGATTTTGGAAGAAAGGAACACTGGGTACTAGGAACATCATCCCCTTTGAGGTTATCAATCATTTTATAGTTTTGGTCTATAGAGTGACACTTCTATTAACCGTTTATCAAGTACACAATGTATTCCATGTATTCATCATTGTAAAGTGAATACAAGAGAACTACATGTACTGACTTCTGTGGTGGAACGACTAAAGAACAACCTCTCATATGAAGAGAAGATAATTAAGATCATGGGATGTATATATAAATTTATATTTATCAAGATTACACACATAGTCAAAGTAATATGATGGAACGATAAGTATGAAGAGGAGACATTGGAACCTCATGATGAAATGAATGTGAAGTACCCCACCTATTTTAAAAAAGGAATATAAAACATCTTTTCATGGGTGAAATTTCATAAGGGGTGAAGAATGTAACTACCCTAAATTTTTTCAATCGAATTTACCTTATTATAATTATTTTTTATAGTAGAAAACAAATACATCACCTATAAAACCTAAAAAAAATTTTTGTCAATAAAAAATGAAATAATTAGTATTTTTTGATATTAAAAAACCTATACCAATGGAATAATAAGTTGAATATTGGAATAGTAATATTACTATTAGGAAACTTTAACTAGGAAATAGAATAAATACATCACCAATCAATTTATATGTAAAATTTAGGTATCTTGTGAGTGAAAATATAATATAATTATGTCATTAAATAAGTAAATAGATATTTTAAAGATGGAGAATTTTTTATTGGTAGTTTTGTTAAATTTAAATGAATATTTTCAATTATATAATTTTATAATAAATATATTTATTCAAAAGAAAATTTCTTTTCATAAAATATATTCATAAACTAATAATTTTATGTCTTTTGATTATATTATAATTTTATGAGACATTAATTAATTTATCAATGTTTTATAAAATAATTTATAATTTTAAAATAAGTAATTTTAAAATAAATTATGATTTTAATTAAAAATTAAATTTCACAAATATACAAAATTATTTTCATAATATGGATTACATTTTTATATATAAACTATGAAAAATGGTTCGGGTGTTTTTTATGAGATTTATAAAATAAAATGTTTTTTATTTAAAAATGAAATAATACAATTTACTTATTTAACATTATTAGTAAATGAATGAATTTTTGAGTCATGGTTGTGTCATGAATGATGTAAGTGTCTATTATAATTTACTAAAATCCCCTTATTACTATATGTATTCAAAATAATGAACACAATTGGCAATCTTGAGCCAAAATAATAAAAAAAAATACAATAATTTAAAACACCACTCTCCTACTACTATAAATACCACACCTAAAAACCTCTTCTCTTCATGCCTTCTATTTCTGGTATCATTCTTAAATTATACCCATTTCACCCCAAAGAGCTATTACCAAATTTCTGGTATTTCATTTCTCACCAAAAGAACATTTTAATGTGCATTATAGGGGTTTTCAATGAGACGACATTGAAGATGTAAAACCCTGCCTCTTTCTCTATTAATTTCTAATGTCTTATTATCATTCCCTAACCTAACCAATCCTGATTGGAATGATAATTCCATTATAAAATTTATACTAGAAAATTATTATTTTTAATATAATATATATAATCAAATTTCTTATCGTCTATTTTTTTCTAAAAAATAAAACCTCATCTCTGTGATGTCAATTCACTGCCATCGTGGGTGAAGAGTATTATATTTTCATTACAACCTTCTTGTATGGTCAAAAAGCCATGATAATGGTTAAGAATGATTTTAAAATTTATACTATATCCTTTTTATGTTCAATAACTAACATATATATATAATATTAAGTAATAAATAATAACTAGTTCGTGATGGTTGAAAATACTCTAAAATAATATACTAGATTATCATTATTTTTTTATCAAATTAATCATCCTTATATTAAAAAATATATACCAGAAAATTAAAATTTCTGTAAATAAATTAGTACCATCACATTCTAGTTTTTATTTTTTTAATCCATTTGACATGAACTTTAATAATTATACACAACCAAACTGACAATTAAACCATTAAATATACACTCCCAAAATGACCAAATAAAACAATTTACTTTAACAAAATTACCATAAATGAAAACACAAAAAAATAATAAATTCAATATATTTATAAGAGTTTATAACCATTTATTTAATGGATTTAACTTTATTATCCATGATATTGTACAATTTTATAACACATCGATATATACAATATGACACTTTCCCTGAACCTCCACTTTTTTCTTTCATGTTATTCCTTTTGACTCTTTACCCCAATGTTATTATTAATTATTCTTATATAATCCTCCCAAAATCTGTGTTTATTTTCGAATCCTATGTAACTAGATAAATTCATCATTCTTTGATGGGTAAATACTAGAATTATAAGGTTTCCTTCCCAATTCCTCCAAATAAGAAAGCCCAATAAAAGCAAACAACCCTATTTCGTACCCATTTTCCAGTGCAATCAAAAATATACGTTAAGACACAATTATTATATATGTACTATAAACATCTATGATGTATTACATGACTCAATAGTATGATCTTTCACATAAAAGTTATAATTTTCAATTGTTGTGCTCTTATTCTTACCCCCTTATTCAATGGTAATTCTTATTTTATCATTGATATCTCTATTTCTCAACCTTAGTGGGAATCTAAGATCTCGATTTTCTTATCATTAGTTTTACCATGATTTAAATGAAGTTATTAAGTATTATATATTAAAAAGGGTTCCAATTATGAATAAATAAGTGGGAGATGATGTAGATATTTTATGAACCTGTATTTCAATTTTTAATGATATGTAAGAGTTTGTCCCAATTCTATAAAAAACTAAACATAAAATGTTTTTCGTTATGAACTTGATCCAATATTTCCAATTATTTATTATGTTTTGGATGGATGAAATTGGGTCATATATATGGGTATTAAATATTAAAATGTAAAAATTATGTTTTTAACAATGGATATAGTAGTGTTGGATTCAGGACTATTAGCATAAGTATCAGAGGTCAGTTTAAACCAATTTTGATATTTAGATGGGTTCATGTGTAGTAATATAAATATACATGAATACCACAATGGGTTTATAATTTAATAGATTATCATAAGTTCAAATTCTTAGAAATTACTGATTATCTTATAAGTTATCAAATATTTAGGTAACTAGTGATACTTTTGGATAATTTTTTTAGATATATGTAACCCTTATGTATATAAGTTGACAATGTTTATTAGGGGAGGAATGGTATTTAAATTTTTTTGGACATATGATTAAAAGTATGGTTTTCTTTTAGGTTTTATATGATCATTTTTTTGAGATATATATGTGTTATAATAGTTTTCGGAAAAATATAAAATTTATGAGATATCAATTTTGGTTAATTATTTTATTTTTTGTTTTATTTAATAATGTCAATTTTAGAATGTTTAATAAATTTTTCTATATTAAATATATTATATAAAAATTATTTAAGAAAAAGGATAACCCTCATGTCGATTGACAAATCATCATGTTTGGAAATGTTGCAAGGCTTGAACACACAACCGAAGGGAAAAAAGGGTGGATAACATACCAATGGCCTTCATGATTTCCTCGTAAGTATTAAAATGTTTTCCATTATTTTAAAAATCATTTGAATACTTTTTATGTTAATTTTGGTAAAATAGTATTTATTTTATATAGAACAAAGTGATTGGAAATTTATTTCTTGATTACCACTGTTTTGGAATATGTTTACTATTTTAGGAACATTATATGATTTAGGTAAATAAAATATTACTGAATTTTATTTATTTAAAAAAAATTAACAATATTTTGGAAACATATATGATTTTGGATTTGTAGTGATTAAATTTTTTAAAATGAAGTGTTAGAATATCCTAGAAATTATATGTTTAGGGCGTGTATGTTTTTTGAGATAAATATTAAATTTAACAATGATAACTATTTGATAAAATCCTTAATATTTTTAAATTTAAATCTTAGTATATAATACTTTGATGAATATTATGTATAGTTATTTATTAAATTATATAATTTTTAAATTTAGTATTACTATTGAATTTTGGATATTAAATTTGTTTTCCTCAGATGATCGGTTATACTTTTTGGGAATCATATTATCATGTGCTAACCATTTTAGATTTTCTAAACCATAAATACTAGAGGAATAGATTTTTATTATATTTTGGATTATAAAATCTACAATAACTTGATTATATATCATTAGGAATGAATAATATTAATATACAATAATCAACATTTGGGAAGATAGAAGATATTGTTGAGGAAATTTATTAAAGGATGAATTATACTTCTAAAGTTTATTTATAATGACCCATAACTCTATCAAGGAAATTTCCCTTCTAATTTTTTTATAATATTTTTCACATAATATCACTTATATAACAAAATACAGACATCATAAATTAGTAATTAAGAAAATAATAGGTATGTTAAGAATTTAAGAGACATTTATCGAGGAAAATGAAACATGACCATAGGAATAGTAATGTGAACATTAGAAATATTTAATCATAGTAAGGAATAGTAACATCACCCATGAAAGCATAAATAAAATTTACGCTCCTTATAAATGAATGTATTATAAAATTTAATCATTTTATAAGTAAATTAATATTTTAAAAATTATTAAATTAATTTTTGGTATTTTTGTAAGTCAAGAATATTTAATTAAAATTTTATTATGAATAAAATTATTTAAATAAAAATATAATTATATATAATGTATTTATAAAATAATTTTTTTACCTTATTATATGAGTGTAATTTTATGAGATCTTAGTAAATTTGTGTATGTTTAAAAAAATTATTTATCAAATTAAAATCTATATTTTGTTAGTTAATGATATTTTTAATTAAAAATTAAAAATTATAATTTTAGAAAACTATTTATTTAATAAGGGGTCCATTTTTAATTCTAAATGATGAAAAATTATTTGGATCAATTTTTTGAATTTTTTGGAAATTCATGGTTTTTTGGTGAATAGTAAAATACATTAATTTACGGTATAATTACAATATAAGTTAAATACACCATTACATGAGTCAAAAATAATTTTCGAAACATATTATTTTACAAAATTTCATTATTATAATATATTTGATGATAATCCTTTAGCTACTCGTAGTCTTGATCCTAAATAATAAACAAATGAATAAAATATTCAAAAATCACTCATCTCCTCCACTACAAATTATACCCCACACCACAACTTCTCCTAACACTGTCCATGATTTTATTATTTTCATATTTCTTCCCAATACTTTTCCCAATAACCTCCCCCTTGTTTATGAGCTTTTCATCTCATCAAATGAAAAGAACCAATCCTCTAAAGGAGGTTCTCAAGAAAGAGAAATTAAGAGTTAAAACCTCATTCTTTTCTTTAAATTTTTTTTCAAGTTGTTTTATTTTATTATTATATCCTTATCCCACTCATAAAATTATTATATTAATTGAAATAACATACATATTCTATAATTTCATTATTCAAATATAATAATCAATCATCCACCCCCTTCTCCTCCATCATTTATTCTAAAAATGGAAATGTTGTTAATGTGGGGTTGTTTAGTCGCCTTGAAGAATGAAATGTTTTCTTTTTCATTCACCGTCTTTAAATATATTCATGAACCCATATTAATGGTTTAAAAATATTGTAAAATTTATATTAAAACCATTTATATTTCTTGGATGTAACATATTTAAAAAATTCCAAATGATAAAACAAAATGAGGTTGTTGTGATCAACAAACGCTGTAATAATCTAAATTGTTATTACTAAATGTATTATATAATGATTAGACCTCATAAGAAATAGAAAAAATGATATGTATTCACATTAATACTTATTTATTCCCATTAATAACATTTAATTTAAATTATTTATAATTATACCCACTTTAGATGAACACCATTATTTATAAAAAATAAAACAGATAATGAAAATCCAGAAAACGAATGCTCTAGAAAGATGAAATTAAACATTATAACTTATCAATAAGGATATAAAACAAATTAAAATGACTATTATGAATATAATACATATATAAAAGTTTATTAATTTATTAATTTATGTTTCTAATTTTATTATCTTTGACATATGGTCAAGTGCATAACAGGTTCGAATATAAGGTACGTGTTTTCTTCCAGACCCTCAAATTTCATTTGGGTTATGATTTCATCCTCTATAAATCAGTTTAATTTGTTATTATTTTTATGTAATTATTATATATTATAAATATAAATATATATGTTTAAAAATAATATATCAATATTAGTTCATAATTATTTTTTTGGTTAATAAATGTCTTCTAAGGTTCCCTTCTTATTTCTTCTTAATACGCAAGCCTGATTAATGGGAACATCTTGAATTCATACACATTTTCAAGTAACACTAATAATAAATTATAATAAAACACTATTTATATAAAATAAATATTTTTTATGATATAATATATTATTTCATTTCCTATTTTAAACAAATATTTTTCCAAAATAACCCTTCTTTGTAAAGTAAAAAGAGTATTTCTCTGAAGAATTTCATGATAATATATAAGAGTATTTTCATATATTTTCCACACCATTGTCGATTATTATGATTTATTGGGATTATTATTTTATGATATAAGTTACTATATTTTATTTAATGTTATATGGTTAGTTTTATTATGTATGTTATATCATTTAACCATTCACCGTATTACTCTGAAATGTTTGGTATTATGTATACTGATTGGGGAAAGTTGTTAATATTTCATATTTTAGTTTACATTTAAAGGTATATGTTGATTATGTTTCAACCAATTAATATGATGAATGTATTGGATGTGGTTTGTGAGTGGTGGTTCCTTTTATATCCCCTCGATTTATTGGTTGGTCTCATGTGACAAACTGATTTTGGTATGGGAAAATATTTTAATCCATTATGTATGGTGTCTTTGCCAAAGCCTTTATGGTATGTTTATAATTCCATGTATTATGTTTTACCTCATAATGAGATTAGTATTTTATACTACATACGATTATTATACAATTGTAATCTCTCTAGGTTTTTATCATTTTTATGTAATTATTTATATGGTTTTATTTATTCAGCTTTTATTCTAACCATATTATGCTCCAATTTTCATGTTATAAACCCTGCCTTATAACTTATAATTAGCTCCCTATAAATTATTATCCTTACTAAGCATTATAGGTCTGTAATTTTTTTATTTTTATTTTCCAAAGGATTACACAATGAATTTTATGAATGACATGCAATGAAAATCAAGAAGAATAAGAGTGTTTCCAAAGGATTATATAGGGTGTATTTTATTTCATTTTTTGATCTTTAAATCATGTATGTAACTTGTTTTTTAAATCTACTAAACTATCTAGTAATTTGGGATAGAAATTTCATGTAATGATAATGAACTAAGGAAACAACTCTGGGCTACTGGGGTCAAGGTATTTACAATAATTACTTAGATTAAAATTATAAATGAAAAAGGAATACAACAAATCAATGAAATTTATAAATGGACAAAAATTTCAAGCTATAAACTTGAGTTCCATGAATTGATGTTCTTTTCCTCATATATTGTTCATGGTTTTGTTATTATTATCATCATTGAGACCATTCAATTAATTATGATCAATGATCTTGGGATATAACTTTTCTTCTGTTCCCATATCATTACATCGCACTAATTTCCTATCATTAAGAAACGTAGAATTTGTAATCCCATAAGAATTTCATACATCCCTTATTCTATTTCCAATAATATGTATTATTTTCCCTTTTTATGATTTTGATTTCCATAAAGGAATTTTTAAATGAAAAAATGGCTGATTATTGAAGAAATATTTTGAGGATGAAATTTGTCAAAAAGTGTGGGGATAATGTAACACCACAATAGTTTTATGAAATATCTCTACTTAAATAATTTGGGTCCATTGATAGTTTGTGTTTCAATCAATAATCGTTATAAATGAAATAAGGAATATTATTAATTTTTTTTTGGCTATTATAAATTAACCATTAAATTGACGGGTATGATTATTATTAAACAAAATATGAAATTTTTATATAATACATAATTTGTATAAATTAATTTATTAATTCTTATAATATATCCACACAATTCTCGGTAATGTTATTTGATTCACCTGAAATACATTTAAATTAAAAATTATATTTTTGGGAATATATAGAACTCAATTTATGTAATGTAAATACATTTTTTTATGAAAAAAAATATCATTGGTTCAAATCATATTATTTTTCTAAAAAGATTTATTTTTCAGTGAACATAAACAATATTTATTGAAATAAAATCCTCTCAACGAATTGAAATTCCCATTTTATTTTTAAAAACATTAAATATAAAAATAGTTATATTATATTATATTATCAATATCCCAATTATGTTTATTGTAAACAATTTATAAGTTGAAATAGGTATATAATTATTTTTATACTTGAAAATGAATTTTTTCCAAGAACATTTTTAACTTCATTTTTTGGGGATAACAGTAAATGAAATTCTACCACATAACAGATTCGAATTTTAAATAATGGAATCCATATTTGGATTTAATGTTTCAAAATTTATTAAATAGGTCCCTTTCATTTTTTTCAATATGAATAGTAACGTTAGTAATTTTTATCAACTCGGAAAAGGATAAATCAGGTTAATATAAGTTAAAAATATTCTATTAGGCCATAATTAGTCATTCTATTTATTATTGGATGAATGAAATTCGATCCCCAAAAACTAAGGTGTTAAATTTAGTCATTTAAAGGAATATTTTCTATAAAAATCACCTATATATTATTTAAACCAATTGAAGTGAAGAATTTTCACTCTCTTTTATGGATGAAATTTCTCAAACATACTGTTTAACATTTGGTTTTCTTCGTCCAATATTCTGTTTTTAGGATTGATCTACATTCCATGAGGTGTGGCGGTGGTGCGAGTGAGTTTTCACAAAAATGAATCAAGGTTTAGACAAATTTAGATGGTTATTTCTTGTGTATGAAATCCTTGTGACCTAGAATTCCATGTCTAGGATATTTTCATGTTTATCTGACTTGATTATTGGTGAAAAAATTGGTTTTAGTGGTATTTTTAAAGAAAATGAGTTTTAAATGCCATTTTCTTGTGGAATTGGGATATTTTCATAGAAATATTTTATTTGTTCATTTCAAGATTTCTAATAACTAATTAGTTTATTTAATTGAAATTTATTAGCGATAAAAATAATTTTTTGAATGTTTTTCTATTAGGGTTGTTGCTATGATAATTTTCTTTAATGGTGTTTGTGTGTCATATGGAACTTATGTGTCATGTTTGTGTGAAAATGGAGGTTTTATAAAGCTATCATTTTTTGGTTCATATGGAGCCGCCCTATAACTATTTTATTTGCTTAATTGAAAAGGTTTTTGGATTTCATTTAATTTTTGGTGACTTATAAGTGTGCACATGGTGTGCAAAGTGAGGATTTCAAGGAGTTTTGGGTGCAAAATAATGTGAGATATTGAGAAGTTGTTTTTTTTTTAAAAGAAAATGGTTTTGTAGTGTGTTTTAAGTGGTATAAAGTTTGTATAGCTACTATATTGTTTTTATGTGGCCTTTATTGGTGTTTATATATTCAATTATTATGTATGTAGCATGTTGAAATTTTATGAGCACAAAGGGGGAAGCCAGGGTACCTAGGAGGGCCAATATGTACTAGTACAGCTGGTGATCCAGATGGGTTTTGTCCCAGTTTCACTTAGAATTTAGGAAATTGACAACTCTAACTAAAATATATTGATGACAATCAGGGACTGATAGGATATGGGTATGGTCCCTATTTGTTGCTTGGGAATGATAATAGATTTCTTATGGTTACATTACACCCCGGTACGAGGTATATAGCTCCCGAGACTGTTTAGTGCCTAGGGGTTTTCTTGGTTTTGGGGATCAATGGATTTTTTCTATTTACCCTTGTATTAGGGTGTGTTTGGAAAAAAAATTATTAGATAACATGTCTTATTCAAATATTTTAACATTATGAAAAATTTAATTTGAAAACATTTTTCAATTGAATGTTTCATTTCATTGAATTTTTTCGGATTTTCCTTACATAGTAAAAGAACCTAATTATTCAAATTGAATTACATACTATTTGGAATAATTAGGGGGTATCCTATTTTGATTAGGCTCAAACCGAAATCAAACCTCTTGGGTGAATGTAGAATTCATTTTTTTTACACGAGTAAAGGAAAATCCTCGATTGAAGGTGATTTTTATGTTAGTCCCCTCCCATTATGCGGTGTTGGGGAGATGGCTCGGGGGTGACAACCCCTTCACACATGGATTAATTGTGGTTGTTTTTCTTCTATTTTATTTATATTTGGACCTCTTGTAATTTATTTAAAACCAGTTATTTCGACCTGGTTATCCTTGAGGCTTTTTGGAATGAAAATTTTATAACACCCCAATTTTCTACTATATGTTCCCTTTGAATATTCCAATAGCTTGCATTATACGCAACATCGAGATTCTAACACACTACGACCCATAAAAGTAGATGTTATGAATTGTAATACCAACTATTTGAATTTTATAAATTTTATCTTTCAAAATGGACTTCATTTTTGGATTTTTAATATTGAAACTAGCTTAGGTAGACTTTTTGGGACTTTTTTGGTAACTTTCATATTTTTATGAATATTGAAAGATACTAAATTTTAAGTAAAAAACATTTTTTTTAATCAAAAAAATTTATAGTGTTAAATTATAATTTTGAGCGGTTTTAAAGTTTATTTAGATTATATATTTACCATTTAATATAATAATTGTCATTAGATGTAATTTCACATTTAAATAGTTCATGAACTAGTGTCAATCTTTCGATAGTTATTATTTCTTAAAGACACATTTTTTGTTCTGACAACAGGAATTAATTTTAAATTAATGTCTGCCACTTCTGTGTTTTGAATTTGAAAAAAAAGTATTCCATATTTAAAATCAGTATGTCCAAATTGGGTAAATAGGTAACTTTTATTTTTAGACATCTTAAATATTTACTTCAGTAAATATTTTATTTACCATGAGTATAGGGTAAATATAATAAATAAGGATCAAATATAGTATTATATTTATATTAAATTACACTAACATGTGTCCTAATCCTATTGGATGATAAATATCCGACCATGGGAATCCATGGGTCGAATATGGGACCCCATGGAGCCACATGGGTGTGATAATGACATTTTATATTAATTAATCTAAAGTAAAGACAAAAATGATATAAACTAATATTTTCTAGTAAATCAATTCTTAATGGGGATATATAAGTTATCGTTTTGACTATAAATATTCTTTAGAAAGATAAAAATATTCCTAAATCATGGTATTTGTTTATATATTTTGCACATCAAATAAAGTAAATTATTTATGAAACAATATTGATGTAATATTTACCTCATTAATAAATGATTTAAATAAATAAAATTATAAATATTAAAAAATATCCAATACTAGAACAATTATTATTGGATTATTCTATTTTGAACATGAGTCATATAAAATTCTATTATAACGATTATTTGGCCTTTTGAAACCGAAGATGAGATTATAATAAAATAATTTATTCAAATATTCTTAAAGAGCCCCTCCTCTTTCTTATAAAAAGTCCTCACTTCCTACCCATTTCTCACACTTCTCATGCCTTTGGCTCGTTCAACCCCTGCCCAAATATCCTCCCAACATCCCGAAAGTCATTCTAGAGGCCTTACATTAGTCATAAATCCATCCTAAGGATCCCTTTTTATCAAATCCAAAGGAATAACCTGAAGAAGAGGTATTAATTTCACCACCTTCTTTCTTGTTCTTTCCATCTTCCACTTCCTCTTAATTTTTTGTTTCTATTCTAAAATGATAACTACAATATTATATATATATATTGATGTTATTATAAATATGGTACAACCTTATTCCTTATTTTATCCATCATACGAATGACATGTCACCATAGGTGCGTACGTACGGCTTACCGTCTCCACATCGTGGTGGAGTTGCATTTCAAAAACACTATTATTTTGATGGGTATAATAATGATGTATAATTGATGTAAAAATTAAATTCAAATGTTAATTATTTTTTATATATGATATACCATTTATTTATATACGTTTTTAATTAAAAATAATGATATTGTCTCTTGTGTGTACATACGGATTAACATCTCCACGAATGCGATGAGATTCATTTCCCCATTGTAACCATTCAAGAATAATTTCCATCTAGTTATTAAAAATAATTATTAATAAAATAATATATTTAGGTATATTAATCAAATACATCCTATCTATAAAAATACAGCTTTTGTATCAAAACATATAAAGGAAAACAAATCAATGGACACCTGAAACGACGATACTACTGAAATATCATTATCAAAGCAATATTAGATGATCATATATGATATCATATTAATGTATATGGTTATTTTATAATTTAATTAAAATGATTTCACCATTATAATGTAGGTTAACCTACCCTCTACCAAGGAAAAGAACAAGGTTAGGGTTAATTTTACAATCTCTTTAATATCCATGGTTGTTTTATACGTGAGTATCTATATGGACCTCTTTATCATCCACTAATGTGTTTCTTATAAATGTATTTCAAATTTTTTTTATATTTAATTGAAAATGGGTTAAATTAATTTATACCCTTATGTGACATTATATGTTTTTAAAAGGTACCTTTTCCTCATTTTCCAAACAAGTAAAATTATGACCTTTCCCAGAAAATTAAGGTAAAAATGTTTTTTTAACATATATGGAGGGTGCGGCTATTTTATGCTGTTATAACATCGTCGTAGCTTCCCTTATAATATTATAATAATATTTTCAAAATAAATATTTTCTTTTATAATTATGTTAATTTAAATGATTTAAAAAAAAGAGATATTTCTGTCAAATAGTTTGGATTTCATATATGTCAATGTCCTTTGATGGATCTTATACTTGTTTGAATTCGATTCATTATAATACAACTATTCCATATTTTATTGAAGGTTTTTTGATATGTTTGAATTTTGATCAGTTATTTTTATACCATTCATGTTTTATGGTTGAAGTATTGACATTTCTTATGCTAGTTTTAATACGAATGTTTGGGTTATGTTTCAACCTTTTCATATGAGGAATGTATTGGACTTACTATGTGATAGGTGAAGCCCGTTATAGCTCCTCTGTGCATCGGTAGGTCTCATGAGACAATTAGATGCGGAATTGGTCGAATCCTTTCCCAATTTGATATATGGTTTTGGCTGAGGCCTGAATCATTTTTCGATGTCTTGGCCAAGTGCTTGACAAGATGTTTCAGAATTTACCGCATTATACATTCCCACATTATGAAAATAATATTGATGGTTCATGTGGTTATTCGACTAGTATAATACCCATGACTATGTTTTATTATGTAATTATTTACATAGCCCATATTCTTTCTATAAAAGTGTTCATGTCTATTATTTCTAAAATCATGTGTTTTCAATTATTCACCATGCCTAATATTTATATTATCTTCCACTGTATTGCTTAACCTTATAGAGCATTTGAGCTCACCCATTTCTAATGTTTCATTTTCCCAGGATATGATGAAGTTCATTATGAGTGACTTGTATGCAAACTTTAGGAGGCTTAGTTGATTATAATGGAATAAATTAGTGTTGTATTTCTTTTCAAGTTTTAAAGGTGAACTTATGTATGAATCTTTTTTCCAATAATACTAAACTGGTCTGTATTTTAGGACATGATTTCCTTGTGATCATGCCAATATTATATAATAATACACCAACTATGGGTAACTAGGGTTGGGGAATTACAGTTGATATCCAAGGATGCTTAGTACAAACCATGGAAACTAGATTTAGAAAAATGCTAATTAGAGTACATTACCCTAAGATTGACTTTGATGATTAGTACAGAAAAACATCTTAGAATTTTGGTACTGTAGTGATTTTGTGTATTTTCCAATCAATACATCCTTGTCTAGATACGAGTAGGTAGATTCATCTCTGGAACAGATGTACCTAGTCGAAAAACCCAAAAACACCACTTTGTGTGAGACTCTAATGGTAACTAGTGCATGACAACGGGGCTTGCTACACCTTTGGTTAGGAGATTCCCAGGGGATATGCTTGGATAATTCTCATTTTCATTAAAAACCATTATGAATGATTTATGAGTATATAATTCCTCAAAGAAAACATTTTAATGCTTGTGGATTTTATCCATAAACTGTTCAATTTATGTTAAGTGTTTTACAAGTATGAAATTATGTATTTCGATTGATAAACTAATCTAGTTTATGCCATTGTTTAGAAATGGCGCCTAGTGGAGGAAATGGAAACCATAGCGACGCACATAATCCATGTAGGTATTTAACTCTTACTAATGATAATTATAGAGGATATGGAGATGAAAAAGGTGCTAAATAACATATCACCATACTAGGACAACTCACTCTGGTTATGAATAATAACCTTACCCCTATGGAGCTCTCTGATCCACAACTCGGAGGATCAATGTTATATCGCTTCATGATGAAACAACTACCAACATTCAATTGGATTAAAAATCTATCAGTATCTTGGCTATGGATAAATACTTTCGAGAAAATATTTCTTTCATTGGGGAGTAGCGAAAGGAAATAGTTGTCATGGTGGTTTATCACCTCATGGGAGATGTAGATTAATGTATGTCATTGATTCAAAACACAAATGAGGATGGAGAAGTATCATGTATGGAATGGAGGGTGTTTAAAGATATTTTCATAGAAAGATACATTCCTCATGACTATCGAGCTGATATGGAAACACAATTTCTATATCTGAGAAAAAGGAAGATGAGAATGTATTAATGTATGAAGCCAACATTAAAAGGATAACAAGGCATGATGTAGATTATATACATAACCCTAAAAGTAAGATTGAATGTTTCATTGATGGGTTAAAACCATTTTTCTATCGAGAATGAGTATCTCAATCCTATTCAACATACGAAGATATTTTCTCATGTGCTATCAAGACAAAAATAAATTCTCTATGTCTTACGACTTTAAAGAAAAGAAAGCGAAGAAGTGATCTGATGAACACTCTGGGAAAGGAAATAAGGAAATAGGGAAGAAGGGAAGGGTTGAATTTCCACCCTTTTGTAATTGTAGAAGGAAGCACCCTGGTGCCTGTCTAAAAGGAAAATGAGTATTCTACAAATGTGGACAGAAAGGCCATCTTGCAGGTGATTTTAAGGGGAAGAAAGAAGATACCAATGTTCAATGCTACAATTGCAAGGAGATGGGACATTATGCAAATAAATGACGAAAGAATAAAAGAAACTTACCTCAAAAGTCCAAGGGATCATGGCCAATCTTATGAGATCACTACTACTAAGGTTGAAGCTATGAAAGACATGGTTGAAGTTAATTTAATGGTTTCCTCATGTTTAGAAAATGCTTTATTTGATTATGTATCATCGTATTGTTTCATATCTTCCCA
Source organism: Viscum album (assembly GCA_963277665.1). Taxonomy (NCBI): domain Eukaryota; kingdom Viridiplantae; phylum Streptophyta; class Magnoliopsida; order Santalales; family Viscaceae; genus Viscum; species Viscum album. The sequence goes on along the minus strand of OY728122.1, from coordinate 1,889,707,832 downwards.
TCTTTCTATGAAAATTAGATATTTCCAATTTGATTTAACTAGGGAGTTGTTAGTAAAAACTCCTTTGGGAAGTATCATTGCAACAAAATGTTGTGAATTATATCCCATTAGGACAAATAAATGTTCTTTATCTGCTGATCTCATCAACATACCCATGATTGAATTTGACATAATCCTCCGTATGGATTGGATTTCAGACCATGATGAGAAAATTTATTGAAAGAAGAAGGATTTTAAAATTTTCTATGATGATAAAGAGTACCTTATCTTTACAGAGGAAACCTCACAATCTGATTCTTATCAAGATCCACCCTCAGTAGATCTATGAAATTCAATTATTGGGGTGGAATAAAATGAAATAACTATCAGTGAGGAAAGTAATGTTCAAATAGTGGATGTACCTATTGTATAATAATATGTTGATGTTCTTCCAGAGGATTTACCTAGACATCCTCCAGAGCAAGAAGTTGAGTTTTCCATTGATTTAATTCCTGGTTCAAGGCTCATATCAAAGACAACTTATTGAATGGACATTGTTGAATTAGTGGAACTAAAGAAACAAATATATTAATTGATTAATAAGGGATTTATACACCCTAGTGTTTCTCCATGGGGAGCCCCTGTCCTTTTTGTGAAGAAGAACAACGGATCTATGAGGTTTTGGATTGACTACATGGAGATAAGTGCTATAATAATAAATAACTAGTATCCCTTACCTCACATTGATGATTTATTTGACCAACTTCATGGAGATCAATATTGTTCAAATATTGACCTTTGATCTGGATATCATCAATTGTGTGTGAAAAAGTAAGACATTCCAAAGACATAATTTTGATCCAGGTACGAGCATTATGAGTTTATAGTAATGCCTTTTGGGCTGACTAATGAAACCTATGTTTTCATGGATTTAATGAACAGCGTTTTCTAGGAACATCTTGATGAATTTGTAGTGTAAGTTATTGATGATATCTTGTTATACTCCAAAAGCTATAAAGATCATGAAAATCACTTGCACACCATTCTGAGAAACATTAGATGAAATGAATTATATGGGAAGTTTAGCAAGTGTGAATTCTGGCATTATGAGATTTCTTTTCTTGGCCATATTGTCTCTAATTTTGGAATCTATATTGATCCTTATAACATAAGTGAAATCCAAGAATGTCCAGCATCGACGAGTATAACTGAGGTACACATTTTTATTGGTTTATCTGGTTATTAACAACTTTTCATCCAAAATTGGTTCTTAATTGGATGACCCATTAACCATTCACACACATAAAGGGGTTAAATTTGTATGGAAAAAAGATTGTGAATAATTATTTTAAGAACTGATGAGATGATTAGTCAAGATCCAATCTTGACTCTACCATTGGGGAATGATGTGTTTGTTATTTATAGTGACACACTAAAGAAAGGACTTGGTTGTGTCGTAATGTAGAATGATAGAGTTATTTCCTATGCATCAAGACAGCTAAAAATTCATGAGAAAAACTATCCCACTATTGATCTTGAGTTATAAACTATAATATTTTCTCTAAAGACAAGGACAAATTATCTCTATGGTGAAAATTTTGAGTTATATAACAATCACAAGAGTTTGAAGTATATTTTCTCACAGAAATAACTCAACATGATGCAAAAGAGATGGCTTGAACTACTCATGTATTATGATTTCACGATACACTAACACCCGGGGAAGTAAAATAAAGTTGCAGATACTTAGATCAGAAAGGATCATGGAGATTTGAACAAGATGAGAGTTGAAAAGGATCCTATATACATGGATCCAGTAAAGATGGACATGGTAATAACAATTGAAGGTGAAACATCAATACATTTTCAAATAGTTGTAAAACCATCTTTTCTTGATATGATAAAAAGTTCTCATACTGATGATGAGGAATTTCTAAAGAAGATTAAATCTGTGAATGATGAGAGATTGATCGAAATCATATATGAAGATGGATTTTGGAAATTTGGGAAGATAATTTGTGTTCCTAATATACCAGATTTAAAAAGGGAATTGTTGGATGATTCTCATAGCCCCAATTTCGTTATACACCCTTTTTTCACCTAGATGTATTGATATTTTGAGGAACATATTTGGTGGGACAACATGAAAAGAGAGATTGTTGATTATGTGACAAGATGTATGGTTTGTCCACAAGTGATAGCTGGAAGGAAACATCCCGGAGGAGTCATGCTACCATTGCCCATAACTAATTGGAAATGTGATAATATTATTATAGACACTGTTATGGGACTAAAAAAGACTCATAGAAGGAATGATGCTCTATGGGTCATTGTTGATCATCTTACCAAGTCATCACATTTTCTTTCTATAAGGGAATATATACCACTTGACCATTTTGAAAGACTGTATATTAGTGAAGTTTTATGGCTTCAAGGTGTACCCATATTGATTGTTTCTAATCGTGTTCCCAGTTTTACATCAAGATTCTGGAAAATTCTTCAGAAAGCCATGGATACTGAACTACGTTTGAGCACTGCCTACCCCCCTCAAACTGATGGACAATCAGAACTGACTATTCAAACCTTAGAAGACATGTTGAGATCATTATCACATTACTTTCAAGGTATGTGGGATCAATATTTACCTCTCGTAGAATTTTCCTATAATAATAGTTTTCGTTCAAGTATTCAAATGGAACCATACGAAGCGATATACGGAAATAGATGCCGCACACCAACTTGTTGGGATGATGTTGGTGAAATAAATCTCGTAAGCCCAGAACATATTAAGGAAATGATGGAAAAGGTGAAGGTTATCCAAACCCACATCAAAGCAGCTCAAAGTAGGCAGAAGAGCTATGCCAATAACCGATGAAAGGATTTAGATATTATGTTTGGAGATCATGTTTTCTTGAAGGTATCTACATGAAAGGGAGTTATACTATTCGGTAAGAAGGGTAAATTGTGTCCTAGGTAAATTGGACCATTAGATATTGTAGAACATATTGGGGCTGTAACATACCGTTTGAAAATGCCGCCAAGTCTCTCCAAAGTTCACGATGTGTTCCACGTATCACTGTTGAGAAAATAGATGCCTGACCCAACGCATGTACTCATATATGATGAATTAGAACTAGAACCTGATCTTTCTTATTGGGAAGATCCTGTCATGATTCTTGATACCAGAGAACAAGTGTTGAGAAACCAGACAACTCCTATGGTAAAAGTTCTCTAGAGAAACCATAAGATAGAAGAGGCAACGTAGGAACCAAAGAAATTTATGATGATGAACCACCCAAATAATTTTAAGCGGTAGATACTTATAAATTTAGAGGACTAAATTATTTGAATAAGGGGATAATGTAACACCCCAAGCTTCCATGGTATTTTTCCCTTTAAATAATGCAATATCTTGCATTGTACGCAACTTTGTGTTTCTAACACACCATGACCAATCAAAGTAGTCGTTATGAATATTAGTACCCAATTTTTGAAATTTTATAAAATTTATCTTCCATAATGGATTTCATTTTGGATTCAGAATATTGAAATTATCCTAGGTTGAATTTTTTGCACTATTCTGATAACTTTCATATTTCTATGAATAGTGAAAAATATTAAATTTTAATTAAAAACAACTTTTTTAATCAAAATAATTTATAGTGATAAATTTAAATAATGAATGGTTTAAAAGAATATTTAGATTATATTTTTACTATTTAATCTAATTTTGGTCTTTTGATGTAATTTCACATTTAAACTGTTCATAAACAAGTGTCAATACATTGATAGTTATTATTTCTTAAAAACGCGCTTTTTGTTTTGACAGTAGGAATTAATTTTAAATTAATTTCTGCCACTTTTATGTTTTGAATATGGAAAAATGAATTCCATATTTGGAATCATTAGGTCCAAATTCTGTAATTAGGTATCTTTTATTTTTAGACATCTCAAATTTTTTACTTTAGTAAATATTTTATTTACCATGAGTAAAGGGTAAATATAATAAATAAGGGTAAAATATAGTATTATAATAATATTAAATTACCCTAAAATGTGTCCTAATCTTATTGGATGATAAATATCCGACCATGTGTATCCCGGTGTCGAATTTGGGACCCCATGGAGCCACATGGGTGTGATAATGACATTTTTTATTAATTAATTTAATGTAACGACAAAAATGGAATAAACAAATATTTTTTAGTAAATAAATTTTTAAATTGGGATATATAAGTTATCATCTCGACTGTAAATATTATTTGGAAATCAAAAAATATTTCATAAATCATTGTATTTGTTTTATATTTTTTGGACTTCAAATAAATTAAATTATTTATTACACAATAATGATGAAATATTTACCACATTAATAAATGATTTAAATAAATAATATAGTAAATATTAATATAATATCCAAAACCTATCCAATTCTTATTGGATTATTTTATTTTGACCATTAGTATTCTTAAATTTCATTTTAACAATTATTTGACCTTTTGATGCCGAATATGAGATAATAATAAAATAATTGTTTCAAACATTCCGAAAAGCCCCTCCCATCCCTTATAAAAAGCCCTCATTTCCTACCCATTTATCACACTTCTAAAGCCTTTGACTCATACAAAAACATCCCAAATATCCTCCCAATATCCATCACTTTATTCTAGAGGCCTTAATTTATTCATAAATATAACCTAAGATGCCCTTTGGATCAAATCAAAAGGAAGGACCTAAAGAAGAGGTAATAATTTAATCACCCTCTTTCAGGTTCTTTTCTTCTTCCACTTACCCTTTCTTTGTTGTTTCCATTATAAAATTATAATTCCAGTATCATCTATATAATGTGTTGTTATTTTAAATATGGTACAACCATATTCTTTATTCTATCAATCTTATGTATGACAAGTCCCCATATGTGCATACATACGGCTTACCGTCTCCACATCGTGGTGTAGTTGTTATTCAAATACACTATTATTTGGATGGGTATAAAAATGATGTATAATTGATGTAAATAATAAATGTAACATGTTAATTATTCTTTATATATGACATACCATCTATTTACATATGTTTAAAAATCAAAATAATTATATTGTCGCTCATGCGTACGTACGGATTACCGTCTCCACGAACGCGATGAGATTTATTTCCCCATCCTAACCATTCAAGAATATATTCATTTTGATATTATTAATAATGATTTAGAACAAAATATCATTCTTTATATGAATAAAATACATCCTATCCAAAAAAATATGTCTTCTGCATCAATACATATAAAGGAAAACAAATCAGTTAACACCCGAAACGATGATACTACTGAAATATCATTATCAAAGCAATATTAGATGATCTTATATGATATCATATTATTGTATATGGTTCTTGTGTAATTTGATAGCAATTATTTCACCATTATACTAGAGGTAAACCAACCCTCGACCAAGGAAAAGAACATTGTAAGGGTGAATTTCATAATCTATTTTTTATCCGAGGTTGTTTTATATGTTAGTATCTACTGGGACCTCTTTATCATCCACATCCGTGTTTCTTAAAAATGTATTTCAAAAAATTATTAATATTTAATAAAAAATGGGTTAAAGTCATTTATACCGTTATGTGACCTTATATGTTTCTAAATGGAATATTTCCGTCGTTTTCCAAAGAATGTACTTTATAACCTTTTCGACAAAATTAAGGTAAGATGTTCTTTTAACTTATACGGTGGGTGCAGTTATTTTCTGCTGTTATAACATAGTAGAATCTACCCTTACAATATTGTAATAATATTTTGAAAAGAAATGTTTTATTTTATAGTTATGTGGCCTTAAATGATTTAAAAAAAATAAAGAGATATTTCTTTCAAGTAGTTTTGATTTCATATATGTCAACATCCATTGATGGATTTTATACTTGTTTGAAGTCGATTCATTATGATACAAATCATCATTATTTTATAGAAGTTTTTGTGATATTTTTGACTGTGGGTGTGTTATTTTTATACCATTCATGGTTTATGGTTAAAGTATTGATATTTCATAAGCTAGTTTTAATACGAATGTTTTTGTTATGTTATAACCTCTTGATATGAGGAATGTATTGGATGTAGTATGTTATGGGTGGAGCCCTATATAACTCCTCAGTGCATTGGTAGGTCTCATTAGACAATTAGACATGGAATTGGCCGAGGCCTTTCCAAATTTGATATATAGTTTTGGCCGAGGCCTCAATCATTTTTAGAAGTCTTGGCCGAGGCCTTGAAAAGATGTTTCAGAATGTCCGGAATTATACCATCCTTCATTATTAAAATAATATTGATGTATCATGTGATTATTCGACTAGTAGAATACCAATGACTATGTTTTATTATGGAATTATTTACATATCTCATATTCCTTCAATAAAAGTGTTCATGTCTACAATTTTTTAAGGCATGTGTTTTCAATTATTTACCATGCCTAATATTATTCTTATCTTTCGCTATATTGCTTACCCTTACTGAGAATTTTAGTTCACCCCTTTCTTATGTTTCATTCTCTCAGGATATGAAGAAGTTAGTTATGAGTGACTTGGAGGAATAATCTAGGAGGCTTGGATGTTTCTAATGGAATTAATCATTTTTGTATTTCGTTACAATTTGTAATGTTGAACTTATAAATGAATCTTGTTTCCAATAATACTAAATTGATCAGTCTTTTGAGGACATGATTTTCTTTGTGATCATGCCAATGTTATGTAAAAGTTCACTGACTCTGGGTAACTGGGGTCAGGGAATTACAAATTTCATATTTATATTTTTGATTTTATTTAATGATTTATGATTTCATAATCATGTAAATCATTACCAACCTTAATTTATTGATACCTAGGAACTTGTGACAGCCTGTGGGGATAGAGAACACACATTGGGCCTTGTTGTGGTCTGGGTTTTTTGCCAGTATTAGTGGCAACCTGATTTAGTTCATGAAAAAATGTTATCAGAAAACGCCAATATTATTGGGTTATATCACTATTTTGGGATGAGTTGGGATATAATTAAGATAGGAATGGAAGGTATTATGGGTTTGGTCATGATTAGGGTGCTAGGAAAACACCTCTCATGGAAAACCTTGAGACACTAGGAAATCTTGGAAGTTTCTAATTGACTTCACATCCTGGTGAGACATGTGGGCTGCAGACCACAGATGGACATCAGTCGGCGGTGGAGTAGTTTTTTCATTTATAACTAGAATGTGTTTAGATTATTTGTATTAGATGTATTTGATTTAAATTTTCATAATTATGTTATTGACTATTGTTTCTTTGATAGTAGCATTTTTTGTATCATGCATCACTAGAATGACCCCATATGCCCACGAGAGGAAGATGAAGAGAGTTCTCACACACTTATTCATCAGAGGCTAGACAAAGTTATGGTCTGAGATATCCATGCTCTAGGATAAGGACCAGATTCTATTCCCATTCTTGTTGTGGAAGAAGATATGGATAGTAGAAAAGATAAATATTAGGAGTTTCTGAAAAACAATCCTTCTACGTTTCGAGGAAGCATAAAACCCTAGGAATCATAAGAATGGATCAAGAAGATTGGGTGCATGTTTGAGTTCTTTGATACAATTGATGATATCAAGGTGAAATGTGCCTCCTTTTATTGGAGGGTCCGAGCTGCAGGTGGTGGGAATCGGTACTTCATATTGGGAAGAATGAGAAAATGCACTGGGGAGATTTCAAGGCAGTCTTAAATGAAAAATATTCCCCTGATGTCTTGTTATATGTCAGGTTCTAAGATTTCATGGATCTTGTTCAAGGGGGATCCATCTGGGGTGGAATAAGCTAGCCGTTTCTCTGATTTGGTTCGGTGTGCTCCTAAAATTGTCTCTAATGATCATGCGAAGCCCCAGGGGTTTGTGAATGGCTTGCAACTGGAGATTTATTCCAAGGTATTCTTGTTCAAGTTGGGGACCTATGTTTAGGTTGTTGAAGGGGAGTTCATGGTGGAGATTTACCATAAAGGTAGGGCTGGTTTTTATGGAAGATTTTCTATAGTGGGTAGTGGAATCTCTTCAGAGAAGAAAAGGAAGAGGGAGGAATTGGTGAAGATGTGAGGTGGAAGTTCGGGCCAGTCTTCCAGGAATTTTTCATATGTGGCTTCTGATGTGGGATCAGTTGTGTGTGACTAGTGTGAGAGGTCAGGTTACATCTGACCAGTATTCCCACATCCTCTAAATTCTTATTACTAATGTGGAGGTATGGGTCACTTGTTGTGCTTTTATGAGGTGGCACGCCCAATTCAAAGTGGGGCAGGGTCATCAGCTTCAATAGGAGTGCCAACACAGTAAGAGCCGTCGAGGATAGGCGATCTCAATTCAGTGGTCGTGGGGGTAGTGCTGGGTAATTTTCTAGGTAGAGCCAGTTTATGGAACAACCACAGACTAGCGGTCATCCTTAGCCATGGACTAGATATCTCTATGCATTAGATCAGGCACCATCAGGATTAGTGGCGGGACTGCTGACAGTTCGAGGTACCGTTTTGATTGACTCTTAAATATCTAATTCTCTTTTTAATACTGGTTCCTCTGTTACATTCATTTCTACCCATTCTTTGTAGATGTTGAATTTTCTAACTGAGATGTTGTCTTTTGTGATGGAGTTGGTGACGCCAGTGGGAAAGAAGAAGTATCAGGGTCTTATGTGCCCATCTTGTGTGCACTCCGTGTTAGGGATTGAGTTGGTGTGGGACCTATTGGTCTTAGATATGGATCTTTTTGACATAGCACATGGCATGGATTTTCTAGTACACTTCTACGAACACATCAATTGCTATATGCGACATGTGAGTTTGACAACATCTGATGGGAGTTGTCTGGTTTTTTTGTGGATAATGGGATCCTCAGTTAGGTTGCGTAGGACATCCACTCCTAGAGTTAGGAAGTCTTATCTTCTAGTAATCATCATTCATGCTAGAGAATGATGGTCTTTCCTATGAAGGTGCATTATCACATTTACTACTTGAGTTTCCAAAGGTATTCCCAAATGATTTTTCATGTTTTCTCCTAGAGTGGGAAGTGGAGTTCTCAATTGATATAGTACTAGGAACAGAACTGATATACCCTCCCTCATATCTCAAGACCCCTAAAGAGATGAGGTAATTAAAGATATAACTAGATGACATGGAATTCAAAGGATTCAATCTCCTGAGCATCTCTCTTTGGGTCGGTCCAGTGTTGTTCATAAAAAATTCTGACAGATTCCTCTGGTTTTCCATTGACTACCGAAATCTGAATAAGGAAAATATTAAGAATAAAAATCCTTTTCCAAAAATAGAATATTTCATTGATCAGTTGAATGGGGAAAAGTGGTATTCAAATATAGAATGACATTTGGGATGCCGTCAAATCTAGGTGAAAGAGGAAGATATCCTGAAGATAGCCTTCAGAATTAGGTATGATCACTTTCAGTACATAGTCATGCCCTTTCAGATTGAACAATGCTCAATTGGTATTTATAGAACTCATGAACATGATGTTCCATCAGTATCTCAATTCTTTCCCTGTGGTGTTTGTGGATGTTATTCTCATATACTATAGATCTGAGGAGGAACACAAACATCACATGAGGAACGTTTTTGGAAATTTGAGGGTTCACCGCCTCTTTTCAAAGTTATCAATGTTATCTTTCTAGATCTAGGAAGTGAAATTTCTGGGGTATGTGATCTCAGAGCAGGGGATTTCAATAGACCATGAGAACATTAGTGCAGTCATGTAATGGGAGATACATAACAATGCGTTCGAGATTATAATTTTCCTTCTCCTGGATATTTATTATAGTCGATTCAGTCAAGATTACTCTTGTCTTGCCTCACCGATTACTGCACTCACATAGTAGTGGGTGAAGATTGTATTGGGCCCAGAATTCCAAGAATCATTTGAGGATCTGAAGTGATAGTTGACTACCGCCCCGTGTTGATTTTTCTTAAGGACAGGTAGGGGTATGTGGTCTATTGTGATGCTTCATGTATGGGTATGAGGTGTGTGCCTATGCTGGATGATCATGTGGTGGTGTATGGATCTTTCCAACTCAGACCACATGAAAAGAATTACCTGAACCATGACTTCGTGTTGGCAGTGGTGATGCATGCTTTGAAGACCTGTAGTCACTACCACATTGGGGAATGTTGTTGGTTTAATCTGATAAAAAATTCCATGCCTACGTATTCTCACAAAAGGACCTCAATATGTGGTAGTGTCTTTGCCTTGAGTACTTACAGGGTTTTGAATTTTAATTTGTCTATACCCCAGGAAAGGGTAACTTGGTGGATGAAATCTTGAGTAGAATATTTATTGTGCAGGATTTGAGGAAGTATTGTGATGAGTGGACATTGATGGGGCACTTTTCTCAGATGCTTGTGGGGAATAAGGAGCAAATTTGAGGTGCGTTTGTAGCAAGAAATCTGTTTAATCATTTTATCACGAAGTTGATTTAGTAGGAATAACCTAGAGATGAGCATTTTCAGCTGTTGAGTTATTTTCTTCATGGAGGGGGGACATCTTCTGATTGGTCGTTGTCTCTTGAGGGAAACATGTGCTTAAGGGATGTATAGTAGTTCAGTTATCTCTGTGGAAGTTGGTGAAGCAAGATAGCCACACGTCTCAGTGGGTTGTCCATTCGGGTGCCACCAATAGGTATTATGATGTTTTTCGATAGTTATGGTGTCCTTGTATGAGATGATACATCATGGACTTCATGTTGATAAGCTACACATTCCAGCAGGTGAAATTAGAGCATCAAAGGAACTTCATTTTTCTCCAGCCATTACCAATTCCTAATTGGTAGTGGGACGAGGTCTCCATGGACTTAATTTTTGGATTTCCTCGTACTCCTCTGGGAAAGAATGCCATTTGGGGGGTGATTGACCATATGACTAAATCACCTCACTTCTTTCCAATAACAGATATTGCTATAGTGGATTAGTTGGGCCTTCTGTAACTTTAGGAGGTGGTAAGGCTCCAGGGTGTTCCATAAGTAGTTGTCTTAGATAGAGACCTATGTTTCACTTATCAATTTTGGTAAGGCCTTCAAAAGGCCTTGGGGTGACTGATTAAGATAATAACAACACAACATCTTCAAATGGATGGTCAGGCATTGCAGGAAAATTAGATATTGGAGGATAAGCTATGTTCATGTGTTCTGGACTTTGGAGGTTCCATGGATAACCATAAGGGATTGGTTGAGTTTTATTATAACAACTGTTACCAATTATCAATTTTAATGGAATCTATTGAGGCGCTCTATGGTCAACCTTGTCAGTCCCCCCAGTGATGGGATGAGGTAGATGAGACCTCACTACTAGGGCCAAGTTTGGTGTAAGAGTCTTATGAGAATGTCAAATTGATCAGGTGGTAATTATTGATAGCTCATAGTTTTCATAAATCTTATGATGTCTGGTAGAATCGGGACCAAGATTATTCTATGGCGGACATGGTATTGTTGAATGTGGCCCCTCTTCTAGGTCATAATTGATTGGGGGAAGCAAGGGATGTTGATGCCGCGATATATCATCCCCTTTGAGATCACTGAGAGTATTGACAAGGTGGCTTATAGGATGGCCTTACCTTTTCAGTTTACGTCCATACATAAATCCTTCCTTGTATTCTTGTTGACTAAATACATCTCGAATCTATCCCATGTGCTGAGTTGGGATGAACAGGAGATAGAGCCTCACTTTATAGTTTTTGAGCGGACAATGCAAATAATGGACTCCCATGATAAGGTTCCTCGAGGGAAGGCTATTTCACTATTCTGGGTTTTTTGAGAGCATGGTAGGGATAAAAATGAGACCTTGGAGTGGAATTCATGGGTTTATTATGAAAACCCATTCTTTTTTTCTAATCAATACTCTAGTCGACTTTCTGGGAGTTAAAGTTTTCATGTTGAGGAGAACTTTCACACCCATATTCTTCACTAAAAGAATTTATATTTCTTATTTTTTTCATCCTAAAATCCCCCCTAATCCCCCGGAATCCCCCAAAAACATTGGTGTCTTTTGGATATGTTTTCAGTGGAGACAGGAGGCAGCACGGTTTAGGTGCATGGTTTTCCAAACTATGCACACAAACTGTGTGCCTATGTTCAGGTCATTAAAAAACTTGTTAAAATAACTTTTTTCCATACTATGATTTATCCTAACTCGCCCCTTTCTTCCCGATGTCAACCCTAATAGTGATGGAATCCTTCCATGCTCTTCAAACCCTACTTGGGACTTCATCCTTTAAGGGAATTTGAGGGAGGAACATCACACTATCTCAAGTAAGTGTCTCTCCCTCTGAGTTTCTACCCGATTCATGATGTTTCATTCTATTTATTTGAAGTCCTAAATGACCAGAGGGTAGAGTTTAGAACCTACTGTTTAACCTTGGGTTTTCTTGGTCCAATATTATATTTTTAGGCTTCATATACCTTCCTTCAGGTGCAACGATTGTACGATTGAGTTTTCACACAAAGGATTCAAGGTCTTAACAAATTTGGTAGCTGATTTCATGTGTATGGAATCCATTTGACTTATGTTGTTGTGTTTATGATATTTTCAGGTATATTTAATTTTATTATTAGGATACAATTGGTTTTAGTGGTATTTTTTTTGATAAATAATTCTAAATTCCATTCTCAAGTGATATATGGGGTTTTTCATAGAAATATATTTTTTGGTTCATTTGTGGATTCTGAAAAACTAATTAATTGATATTATTGAAATTTATTAGGGTTGAAAATAGTTTTTTTTATTTTTTTTCTCCTTAAGTTGTTTATGTGAAAATTTTTTTAATGGTGTTTGGGAAGCATATGGAATTTTAGTGTCATGTTTATGGGAAAATAGGGGTTTTATAAAGCTATCATTTCTTGGTTCCTCTAGGGCAACCCTATAACCATTATTTGGTTTAATTGAAAATTTAGTTGGGTTAAATTTCTATTTTATTGAATTATAATTTGAAAAAGGTGTGCAAAGTGGGGATTTCAAGGTGTTTTGGGTGCAAAATAATGTGAGATTTTGAGATGTGGTTTTATTGAAAATCTAAATGTTTGTTTTGTGTTTTAAGTGGTATAAAGTGTGTATAGATAATGTATTGTTTTTATGTGTCCTGTAGTGCTGTTTTTATGTTCAAAGAGATGTATGTAGCATGATGAAATTGTTTTATCAGAAAGGGGGAAGCCTGGGTTCCTAGATGGGTAGATATGTGCTAGTTCGACTAGTGATCCGGATTGGTTTTTTCCCTATATCACTTAGCATTTTGGATAATAAAAACTCTAAATAAACTATATTGATGATGATTGGGGACCACTAGGTTATGGTATGATACCTAATAGTTTCTTGTGCATGAGAATGAATTTTTCCATGGTTACAATACAGAGAAGTACGAGGTACATAGGACCTGAGACTGTCTAGTTCCTAGGGGTGTTCCAAGTTTTGGTGCTCATTAGATTTATGGTATTTACCATTGTCATAGGGTGTGTTGGGATTAAAATATCAGTAGATAAAATTTATTATTCATTTGTTTTATAAATCTGAAACATTTAGTTTGAAATCATATTTCAATTGAACGTTTCATTGGTATTTATTACCGCTTTTCCTATCATAGTAAACCTGCATGCTTTTTCACCTTGTATTGCATACTCTTTGGAATATTTTGGTGGTATAGTATTGGGATTTGATTCATACCCTAAGTACACCACATGGGTGTATGACATGATTATGTTTGAAATAGGTAATGGTAAAGCCTTGGGTGAAGGCGGTTCCGGTTGTTAGTCCCCTCCTATGGTGCGAAGTTGTGGAGATGGCTTGGGGTTGACGAACCCTTGTCTAGTGGAGTCTTGTGGATAATTTCCTACTATTTTTATATATGTGTGGACCTCTTGTAATTATTTAAAACCATTTATTCTTACCTGGTTTTAACTGAGGATTTTTTGGCATGAAAATTTAGATTCATATTATTGATTGTCTTTAATGTCTTGTGCTTTCATACACAGGTAAATCATTCTGAAACCTTATTTATTGATACTCAGGAAGTTATGCCATTACATGGGGATAGGGAAATCCCATTGTTCCTTATTGAGGGCAGGTTTTGTTGGAAGTATTATTAGTGACCCAATTCAGTTCATGACACTAATGTGACGTTTGATAATGGTTACTGTATCTTGGAGGTTATTTGTTTTGGCTCTATATGTATGGGGAGATAAAAAAAATTAATATACAAAGGATATGTGATCAAAAAATTCCGATTTATATGAATAAATATTATCATAGAATATTTTTTGAATTTTAAGGATAGTTATTTATTAAATGATCTATTTTGAACGTTGTGTATTACTGTATAATTTTGGAGATTGATGTAGTTTTTCCCATTTGAAGGTTTATTATTTTTGGAAATAATATTTTCCAGTGCTAACCATTTTCCTTTTTTGATTCCTAAAGATAGGTGGAATATTTTTTTTTCTTTTATGGATTTTGATATCCATCAGATGAACATTTTGGTGCATCAAGCATGAAAAAATCGATCATAAATACTAATTATATAAATAAAATGATGAAATTGGGATATAAATTTATTAGAGGATGATGTTATTCTTGGAAATTAAGTATATTTAAATACTATAATAATGAGGATGTTAAACTGATTCCTCATCTCATTGAAAAGGATATTATAAAAAATAAATTCCTATAAATATTAATTCTGATTAATTGATGTGAATTTCAACATCTATAGACTACGATGTTATTATTGTTCAATTTCTCAAGATAATTCCCCCTAATGTAATCAATGATTTTAGAAATTAATTTTATTCCATATAAGAGTCCTAAAATACCATTAATGTTATCATATTTGGAATCCTAGTATATGAAATTCTATATGAACATTTAACTCCCCTTTGTTTCATTTCAAGAGGTTGTTTTTATTGCCCTTGTTGTGATGTGGTGTCCCATAAATAAATTTTCAAATGAGAAAACCTTTGATTTCCAAGGTAAAATTTCTAGGTAATTATTTATCAATGGGGGTTGGGATAATTTAAAGTCTATATATTTGTATGTAATATTTCATTATAAATAAGTTTATTTCTTCAACATCTTTCCTTGCATGCATCAACGACTTTAAACGAACTGCACTACATTATTAAATAATATTGGACTATTATAAATTATCCATTCAATTGGTGGGTACAAATATTATTAATCTAATTATCAAATATATATATATATAGTGCATAATTAGAAAAATGTATTGATTAATGAAATTTTATAGAAATGTTATTTTATACTTTAGAAAAATATTTTTTAATTTATTTTCATTCAAAAAGTATTATATTTTATTTAAGTAACAAAAATAAGTTTTTTATTATTGAAATTATATAATTTTTTAAATTAGAATTTCTAATTTAACTAGGGGTAAAAGATTTATATTTTTTAAAAAATTTTATTTTCCAGAGAAAAGAACCGATTTTTATTAAAAACTGCATTTTCATTTCAACAAATTGAATTGTTAAATGTAATTTCCAAATATATTACATGTAAAATTATATATATATATATATATATTTACTAAGTGAATTATGTTATTTGGAATAAATTTCATAGTTTAATTTGGAATAAAAACATTTAAACAATTTAATATGGATTTCTTTTTGAAAAATTCATTTTCCGTTTAATTTTTTCGGTTTAATTTTAAATTAAATTATACCAATTTGATGTTTTAATTTTGGAAACAGGATTCAATATTTTTATATAGGTGGAAAAAATTTATTAAATATTTCTCTTTTATATTCTATCAATATGATGTGTAACCTTTGTAATCTCTATCATCACAGTAAAGGGTAAAATTAGGTAAATCTAGATTCCAATTAAATATTAAGCATATATAGTTTCATAATAATCCTTATTAAATGAATTAAAATAAATAATTAACAACTAATGTTATAAATTGAGTCATTTTATGGAATATTTTTCCTAAAAATGGCCTATATATTATTCAAAACAAAATAAGTTACAAAATGTCACTCTCTTAGTTTTAAATATCATTTTTGTGTCCACATAGAGAAAAACTTGTTATGAATAAATATTAATATTAATATTATCTATAATAAAATTTTATTCTTATTATTTATTTATTTATATATTTTATTAATTAAATTATTACTTTCAGTACATACTGAATGCTGATATAGTTATTATTTAGTTAATTAAAAAAAATAAAATAATGTATATTAATCAAGTTAAAAGTATTATAATGTGAGATAGTTAAGGCCATCAACATAATTTCATGATTCAAATGAAATGATGGGTATGAAATAAATTAATTGGTTCAAATTATAATTCTGTATTAAAACCATTAAATTCAATGTGATGAATAGTTTCAAAATTCACACTAATGATATTTTAATAAAATAACAAACTATTAATATATTTAAAAATAATAACAATACTAAATGCAGAAAAATGTGATAATTTATGGTATATAATATCATAAATTTGTGATTTATGGTCCAATTGAATCCTTATAAGTAGAAATTAAAAGTATTAAATATCGAAATTGTTATTATTATAGTTAAGATTAAAATATGTTAACTAAGGGTAAATCAGAATGATAAGGATTATAATTAAACAAATAAATGTCTAAAATACATTAGTTGATTGTATTAAAACCCTATTCTACATTATAATTTAAAATCATTATATATTGTGGTATTTGTATTGATATTGATTAAATTATGAAATAATATTTTGGGAAACTCTGAAAGCTCCACTCACATCAATTAGAAAGCCACTCATTCACTAAAATAATTACACCATATTAAGACTTTTATCACAACCATCCTCTAAAAAATAAATTTTAATCTTCACTTGGTACATTATACAGGTTCTTTTATTTCCAAAAGTCAATCCTTGGATCCCTTTAGTTGTAATCTAAAGGGGTCATCTAAGAGAAGAGGTAATCACCCTATCCGATCACTATGCTCTCCCCGCTCTTATTTACCTCCCCTAAATCGACGATATTTATCACAAAATTATAGCATCATTATCCTCAATATTAGGATATATTTTTAGGATAATTAAAAAACAAGTATACACCCTCTTTCCTATCAAATAAGATGTACAAGTATCACTCATGCATTTGTACATATTAACATCTCCATGTAGTGATACAATACTTTTTTACTCTCAAAATTTTATTAATTGGTATAACAGGGGTTTGAAAGTTTATATTTGATAATTTTCACTTAATTATACTTTTTTAATTGTTATATCATTTATATCTTATTATCATTTAATCTATAGCACCCCTAATTTTTGATAATAATTCCTCTACTTATGCAATTATAAAGTGTAATTAGGTTGTGTTTGGGAAGGATTTGAGGTGTTTTGGGATATTTTTATGGATTTTTGGTAGTTTCTTAAATTTATTACATTTAGAATAGGCCATTAAAATAAATCAGTGTGGTATGGGTAAGTGCACTGTTATCAGCAAGGTTTAACCAAATCATGCAACCACACAAGAGAAACAGTGATATGTGTAGTTGAGAGGTTTATAATTGTTTTCTAACCATGAGGTACAATCATTAGAGTGGTGCTTTGAGTAATTGTATAAATTTTTAGCACAATTTTTTCTTAACTTCATGGAATTAAAAACACGATTCCAAAATGATTTATATAACTCGATTTATACCCTTAATCACTATTTCCCCCCAAGTCTGACCCTAACTTGATTTTTATTCCTTGAGAAGGTTGTGATGAATGTCACACTTGATCTGGGACCAATCCAATGGAGGATTATTTCTTTGTTGTAGGGTCATATTTCATGGTATGTTCTCATTCATAGTGTGTAACATTAGCTTTCTTATTTTTCACTTTGTTGAATTCATAGGTCTTATTTGTTGGGGATATACCAGTGAGGAGTGATTACAATCATGTTGAGATGTTATTATTGGACTATAAAGAACACAATCTAATTTTTGTTTCATGAAGATATAATCCTCCATTATGGAGTTTTAATGTTGTTTTTCATTATCACCTATGATTGTAGAGAGGGGGATTCACTCTCAACTATAATTGAATAGAACATGAACGCATGATTTTAAATTGATTGAATAGTGTGAAATTAATTATGAATTGATGTGGAAATCAAGATGGAATCCATAATTAGTAATATTCTACAAAATTTTGTTAATTGGTTGTTGTGTAGCTGTTTTCATGGTTTTGGAATGATTACTTTAAATTTGGTCTTTGTATGAATCATTGAAATGGTTTCGGAAATTTGTTTCAATAAAATGATTCTTTCATTTAAATTAGTTTTATTAATTGGTCTGAATATATTTCTAATAAATGGTTGTGTGTGTTCTTGTGAACTTTGGATAGATATGGGTATGATTTTCCCACCTCCAAATATGGGATGAACAAGGGTGTGAACATTCCCCCATAAATAGTTCACTATGTATTGGATTGGAGAAATGATTAATCACCAATCATGATTATAGTAAGGTATATGGTTTCATGCATGTGTGGATATGTGAAATGGAATTTTTATTCCAAATGGATTTTATAAATTAGTTTAATGAGTTTTTCAGTTTCACTCCATGAAAATAGTTTTGATTTATGATATTATTTTTTTCATGGAAATTGATTTGATAGAAAACATCTTTGACATTGATATAAACTTATCTAAATTCATTTTTAATATTTTATATAAATGTAAAAACATGTTCTATATTATGTTTTGAGTAGGGAAGTATTTTGGGGAATCCTACTATGTTTCATAATAACCTTATATTTGGGATCTTTTGTGAATTTTCATATGTTTTATACCAAGAAACAATTTATGAGAATTTGGTTGTTTATATATTGGTTCATCATGATATGTTGTGAATGGACTGTGAAGATATAACATGGAGAGTATTGTGGGTTTGGGGGTTTCTTCCTTGTTTATATTTAGGTTTTTTATTCTAGTTTCCTCTTTGTACTATGAAATGGTTCATGGTTGTAGTTTGGTATTATTTTCTTCATTATTACATCGTGTTGTACAAAATTGTAGTCTTGTAACATATAGTTGTGTTTTGGGGATGGAATTCTGGGTTTTTTTGTTTTATTTACAAAGGTAAAATCATCCACCAACTATTAGGAATCCCATGGAATTTATTTCTTCTTTTTCTATCTTGGGGATGTCACTTAAGTCTAGTAAAACCCTCTACCTCTTCCCAAGACAATGGGTGATGGATGATATGTTACAAATGGTATCATTCTTAGATGGACACTCTATCAATTTGGGGGAAATGATATTAGATGGTTTGGTCTTAGAGTTGTAAAATCATTCATGTTTAATACTTGATTTAGGATGGTATTAAGGTATTAGATCAACAAACTATGAAATGTTGAGAATAAAGATGTATAGGCAACCTATTTTTTGAACCTAAATTTATGGATTATTTTGGTACATATATATAAAGATACACTTATAAGAGTTTAAACCTCATCATCATGGGTTTATCTGATGATAATATCATGACATGCATTAAAAAAAATGACTTCCCATGTGGACATCATATTTCATTTGGTGTATTGATTCATATTTTACAATAAATTTATTTATTTTTTATATGTGTTGATAGTGTTTTCATATTTGAGATTTCGAAAAGGAATATAGGTTTTATCTGGAAAATCGGTTCATATTAAATGGTCAAAGAGTAATTTTAAATGTATTTTTTATGTGGAAAATTATGGTTTTAGAAATCCTTATATTGATATGTGTGGTATGGTAAATTATAAAATTTTGAGCCTTTTGT
Source organism: Viscum album (assembly GCA_963277665.1). Classification (NCBI taxonomy): domain Eukaryota; kingdom Viridiplantae; phylum Streptophyta; class Magnoliopsida; order Santalales; family Viscaceae; genus Viscum; species Viscum album. The sequence continues at coordinate 1,889,688,032 of OY728122.1, read as the reverse complement.
TGCTATAGGGTAAGATTTAGTGGTGTTTTGTTTTAATTATAGAAAATGGAACTAGTTTGGGGAATAGGAAACCAACCTAAAGAGTATTTTGAGAATGTATTTTCACCTAATCCATAGTTGAACTAACAACTAGTTTAGAGTATTCTCTAGGATTTTTTAGGTTTTGGATAGAGGTAAAAAAAGGGATGAACCCTGCCAGGTGGATCAATACGTTTAGTAACCAAAGAAGAATTCACCAATATTTTGGGGTGAATTGGAACATGAAAAAGAATTTGTGTTGATGAATAGGATGAATTGATTCATTGATTTCCTAGGAACACTAGTTTAGCTGAATGAATAGTTGGAAACAAACATTCTGGAAGATCTATCACACTAGTGGTGGGATTTAGTATTTGAGGATAAATTATACTAAGGTATTGTATTAGAATATTGTGAATAATTTATTAATATAATATTTTAACCTAACATGATTGGGATTTCGATAATGATGAACTTATTTAGATTGAAGTAAGGGAACCTCATAGTGATATAGTATATGGCTAAATTTCTGAATAAAGTCGATTTGCACTGGAATATGAAGCAAGTTCACCCTTAAAGGGATATATTTTTGAATGGGGGTTTGGGATATAAATTCTCCTAAATATTACCATTATTTGTATAATATATTAGATAGATATGGTAAATAGATTGACGATTAAATATGTAGATATATCCAAAACTATGGGTGGAGGAATTATGTTTATTCCCATGGGAAATGGTGTGAACACTTACATATGTAATCAGTAGAATAGGTAAACCTATATCTAATCTAGTGGTATAACTCAAAATTAGATGGTTAGATTGGTGAATATCCCACCTATACCAAAGATTATGTTTGAATGTTCACAATATAGTTATTTTGAATAATTGATATGAGATTATCTATCACCACCCAGTGTATGGCACATTTTTAACTTGATGAGACTTCCTCAGTGATATTTTCGATGTTATCTAAGGTATGGTGTTTGGGAAACATCTCATGTTTCATGGACCGAATATTAGTAGATGGGATTAGGATTACAGAATAATTCTCATTAAAAGAACCGAACTTTTCATAGTGATTCATGGAGTACAATGACTCCTTAACCAGTGAAATCTCAATAGGATAAGAGAGAAAAAAGTGTAATGACTAATAAATTGTATGGTATTGATAAAGTGATTGAGTATGATTAATTGGTACCATAAATGATGGGATTCATGATTCTTTAAAATTATAACCTTAGGAAATAGTTTTTTTTGATATGGGCGAATCTCATTCGTTTATTTATTCACATGCTTCTGATCTTCTGGTTTTCACATTGAGACGACGCCTTCTGTTTTGAATCATCATGTTCTTCTGAGACAAAACTAATATTAACCATTTCTATTGAAATTATGTTATATAAAAATTTTGGGGGATGAATTGATATGGAATTTATATATGTTTGATATATATTTCTATGAAAAAACCTTGTTATGGATAGGTTGAAAATATTTAAAGATCAGATCCATTATTATATGCTATGGGTCATTTTTACAACTGATGATGGCATCAAAAACTCCTTAGAGGAGACTAAAATGTAAAGGTAGATACGGTAGGATTGTTGGAACAACCAATTGGAATGATCTTATTCCAGTCAATATATTTTACTTTGGGAATACATGAAGTGATCACAAATATGAATTTTCCAATAGCTGTTGATCATTTGTCAGTTGTATTTCAAGAAACATTCTCGTGGTTTCCACCCAAATGACATGTGGAGTGCATGATGAATCCCTTAAAATAGACTAATCCTATATCACCTCATTTTTAATAGATGGAACAAACCGAATTAATCACAATAATATCCTAGTTGGAAGAGTTTGATAACCAAATGGTGTATTCGTCCTAGTATATCTATATGGAATCACCTATCATGTTTTTAAAAAAAAGTTGATGGAACACTTTATCATTGTGTAAATTATATAATTATTTACCACATTACAATAAAAAATTGGTATCCTATCACACATTATGATGACCTATTATATCAATTGATGGTATCCTAGTGGATCTCTAAAATTTGATTTCCGTTGGGATATCACAAATTAAGGGTTTGGAAGGAGGATATTCCAAATACATATGTTAGTAGTAGATATGGATGTTATGAGTAAGTTGCTATGAATTTAGATATTATGAATTTACTAGAAGTATTTGTGGTGTTTCTAAAAAAGATATTTTAAATGTATCTAGATTCTATTTTAGTGGTTTTTTTGGATGTCATATTGCTGTACGCAATGATGAAGACTGAGCATGAGAAACACTTGAAGACATTGTTAGGAATCATGTAGGATAATATTTTTTAATGAATGTCATTCAAAGTGTGTTTTATAGAGACAATATTTATATTTAATTGGTCAAGTTATCTCTAAAAAGATGGTTTTGTCGATCTAAAAAATAGAGGCTGTATTATCATAGAAAACGCAAAATAATATATTTGAGATCATATTTTCTTGAGTCTATCTTGTTATTATTGATGATTTTTTGTGACATTTCATGAATATATTCAACAATGAAATCATTTACAAAGAAAGGTGTTCCATATTAATGGATTGATCGGTGTCATAAGTCATTTTAAGTGGAAAATGAATTCCTTACATCAGCACATATATTGATTTTTTGGAATCAGTACTCGGTTTTGTGGTATATTACGACTCTTTTGGATCTGGGTTGGGATATATTCTCATCAAAGCTGATCATTTTGTTACATATAGCTTATGGAAGTTATTTTTTCATGGGAATAACCAATAAAAATATATTTGGAATTGGATTATATAGTCCATGATATGAATTCATGGAATCATTCCCTCTATGGAAAGACATTTACAGTGTTTTATGATAATAGGATCTTTCCAAAAATTTCCTCACATATAGATATGAAAATGTGGACATGAATAATGATGATGTAATTCCATGTATTTAACATTAACTAGATGTGTACATAGGGTAATACAAATTTGGTAGGGTATTCATTAATAAGGAATTAACATATTCAGTTGGTGAATTAAGCTTCAAATTAGTGGTTTTTGATGTTTGTGATAGGTTACATGTAGTAGGATTTTGAAGACTAAGGTAGTTTTTTATTTTCATTTCTGATTTATTTCTGTCCTAATTTTATTATTTGGTCAAATAGTCCAATACCTCTTATTAAAAATTTGTGTTTTAAGTAAAATCTCAATGGTAGGGAGTGCATTGATGGATGGAAGCTAGGTTGGAGTTCAGTTTTGTCGTTTTGAGATCAAATGGTCATAACATTGGCTCATCAGGAACAAATTCTTCATACAAACTAGAATTTGAGATTGTATTTTCATCCTATAAGTCAAATGATTCATTAGCCCATTAAATAATAATTTTGGTGGGTTAGAATGAAAATAATTGTTTTTTATTTTTTGATGACATTCCTAACCTTTTAGGAGTTTAAGGAAGATCAAATGGGGCATATGAGTATCTTATAGTTTTTATCCATTTTTATTTGGAAATTAGAGAAGTCATCAATGGATTTTGTGACATCTCTCCAAATGAATGTTCAGAAACAAGATTTTTTATGGGTGATAGTGGATCTACATATATCTTCATCCCTTTTCTTCCATATTCATATATCTCATACTATGGAGGAATTGTCTAAAATATATATCTTAGAAGAGATAAAGAGTCCTGGTGTTCCAGTTTTGACAGTATCATATCGAGATATGAGTTTTACATATCATTTATATAAATCCTTATAGTAGGCCTATAGGAATCAATTTATTATGAGTCCAAATAATTATCATCTTAAGAATAATAAATCTAAAAGGATGATAAAAATGTTGGAAGACATGACTCAATCATGATTAATGGATTTTGGTGTCTAAGGGGGGGATCACATACCGTTAATTTAGTTCTCGTATAAAATTAATTTTATGGCCTCAATAAATATGGATACTTCTAATGTATTTTATGGGAATCCTTTTAATTATCTACTTTATTATGTGGAAACTGGTGGGACTTCATTGGATGGACCAATACTAGTGAAAGATAAAATGGAGAAGACACAATTGATAGGGAAGAGAATGAAAATGGATTAGAGTCTTAATAAATCATATTAGGATCATCTTCTATTATCGTTTTCCTTTGAGGTGAGTTACCATGTGTCCTTGATAATTTATCCAAATATTTAAATCACCATTTTGGGATGAAGGTAATGTTATCTCCTCAAAACATTATCCCTATTGCGATATATAAATGGATTTTTAAGGTGGAATATCAATTTAATTTTCCACCAAGGTTCATCTAGTGTGTAATTTGTTTCATGTATCTCAATTTAAGAACTATCAACCTGATCATGACCATACGATTCAATGGGATCACACTAAACAAGAGTTTAATTCAACATTGGTTTATTTTCATGTACTGAATACGGATAGGCACGAGAAAGTATTGAATCAGGAAAAAATTGTTCTAGTGCTGTATTATTAGAAACATAGTAAGATTCGTGAAGAAAAATGGTAATGTGATAAGGTAATTGTAGATAATATTCCTAGTCACTTTTACAGTTATGGTGGTTTTCAACATTACAAGAACCAAAATTCCAATGGTGGTAAGAATGTAGTTCCCATAATTTTAGTAAATTAATCCTTTAGTTATGTATTATAAGTATATAATGTTGTTGGTTTATGTTAGGGATGTTTTTTTGGGGGTTTTATTTTTTATTGGGATTTTAAAAAAGATCATGGTTTGATAACAGTCCGTATAAATTGTGAAAAACCTCCCAAAAAACTATGTAATTATAATAGTGGGTGAGGTGTAAGTGCACAGTTAGGTGAATGATAAGGAAAAACCCTATGTCACATAGGAGAAATAATTATAAGTGTAATATATGATTCTATCATGGTTGGGGACGTTTTTTTCTAACCGTTTGTTCCAAGAATAGGAGTGGTTATTGGAGGAAGTGGCTAATGCATAGTTAGCTCCCAGTTTTCCAATTTTTGTTCCCTAACCGCATGATGTTAAAATTTTCCGAAAAGTTGTGTATTTAACTTGTTTTATCCCATTAATGGATTTTTTTCCACTAATATATTCACAAATCAATTTCATTTTATCACAAAATATATTAATACCCTTACTCTAAATATGGGAGATATCAATTGGAAAATAATTGTGTGTTGGAAGCCTAGATTCCATGGTAAGTTCTAGTTCCAAGTGGCTTTCCTTATATTTCTCCTTCTACCATATATTGGATTTGTAGACCTATTATATTTTGGATATATCCATAATGTGCGAATACCATCATGTTTATATAATATTTTTCTATTATAAGTAATAAAATCAAAGTGGGGTTTTGGAAGATATAACACATTTTATTTGATTATTTCTGCCAATATTAATTTTTACCATTGTTTTGAGGTAGTTCGTGTCACTTTTGACTCTTATTAATTACAACTACATGAATTGATTTCAAATTAATTGGATTAAATGAATTGGATTTGTGGAATTGAGGTTAAAATATTGATGGAATCCCACTAAATTGATATTATGTGAAATTTTGGAAATTAGTTGTTCTGTAAAGTGCATTGATTCATGGTTTCAAAATGATGATATAAAAAATGGTATTATATTATTCATTGAAATGGTTTGTGTATTTTTTTTAAAAAAATGTTTTTTTATTGAAATTTTCAATCATATTTGTTTTGGGATGGTTTTTGGAATAAATGGTTTTTGTGTGCTCACAGTCATTTGTTTGGAAAAGTGAATGATGTTTCATATGAAAAAAGTGGGATTAATAAGGGAATGAACTTTCCCACATATAATGATTCACTAACTGATGTCTTAGTGAATGGGAGACTCACCACTCATGAGTATTGGGAGATCCATCTCTCTATCAATGTGTTGATATATATTATGGAATTTAATATGCCAAATGGATTTTAGAAATTTCATTAACGAGTTGCTTAGTTTCATTCCATGAAAATTCTTTTAGTTAAGAAAATTAATTTTTTTTGGAAATTTTTTTCATGGACGAATGCATTGGAGTTGATATAAACTACTATAAATTATTTTAAACTATTTTATAGAAATCTTCTAAATTTATTTTTCCAAGTGGTGTGAGTTGGAATCCTTTATGGAAATTTTAAAAAAATTATACTCAACCCTGCTATGGCAATTTTTTTGAAGATGTAGAAAATATGGAAACATATAAAGGAAATGTATCTCATTTCTTTACTAATTCTTCATGATACCTTGGGAAAATATTGTGGAGTTGGATCATGGAGTGTATTATGAGACATGGATTTTATTTCTTCATAATCTTTAGGTTTTTGATTTTTGAATCCACATTGTACAATGTTATGGTACTTGGTTTTAGTTTGGAATTGTTGTTAGTTGGTATTAGATTTTGTTTTATTATATTCAACTCATTCATCATATAGTGGTTTTTTTGGTGATAATATTCGTGGTTTAGTTGTTTTATTTTAAAAGGTAAAAAAATGCCACAACCCTTATAAATCCATTTTAATTTATTTCATGCCTTTTGTGTCTTGTGGATGTCACCTATGTCCTAGCAATGTTCTATATCCTTCTGAAGATAATTATAAGGGGGGATGTTTTAGAATCATTTTTCATATGATAACATCTCTCGAGCGTATGTATGAAAAATTATCTCCATGATACAATGTTATTAATTTTTGATTTATATTTCACATGGATGGTAATAATGATGAATTTTATGTATATATATGATTTATATGATATAATAATGACTCTTTAATGATGAATTATAATTTACATTTATGTCCTTCCATCCGTCAAAAAATGAAAAAAAATTCATGAATATATATGGCATACCATCTCTATCAATGGTGTCATCTGTTTTTCAATCTCTATTTTTTATGAATTATTTCAAGTATAAATAAAATTAATATATTTGATTTTTATCACATTATTATCATTATTTAAATAATGGTACCAAAATCAACCTATAAGGAAAAGGATTTATTAACCCAAACTTTCAAGGAAAACAAATTAGTTAACACCCATAACTGTGATTTTAATATCAAATTATTGTTAAACAGGTTATAATATGTTATAATAAAATCATAAATGGTTAGATATATATATATATATGTATATATTTAATAAATTTATACTAAATCCATTTTTAACATAAATTATATTCAAACATGAAAATTTAAAGGTGATACATGTGGTATTCTATTTTTATCTCGCTTTTATTTATGTGAGACACATTCTTTATTAACCACTTATATAATTTTTGTTTGGTATATACTTTCTATTTGTTATATTTTATCATGATTATATTTTTCCACACTGTAAGGATGCAACCATAGTTTATTAGATCCAGTGCCTTAATTTATTACATTGGAATTATTATAATAATGTTGTATCCTGAAGGAAATAATAATTTTATAGTTTTTTAAAACTATATATATACATTAGTTCAACATTACAACATGAAATGAAATAAAATATACAAATTCCTTTGACAACATTCATAGATACTACATTATCCCTACATGTCATTCATAATATATCTCTTCATGTAAAGGGAAAATGAAACATAAGAAAGGGTTGAGCTCAAATGCTCGGTAAGGGTACATAATACAATGGAAGATATCATAAACAAAAACATTAGGCATGTTGAATAACAAAAATCACATGCCTTTAAAAAAGAATTTAAACACATCACGGTAGTCATAAGAGCTAACTAAATAATGGCATAATAAAGAATAATCATGGGTATTTTCTAGTGTAATAACCACATGAAATTTAAATTATTTGTTTTATAATGAGGGAATTCATAATTCCGAACATCATAAACATACCTTCAAGGCCTCATCCCAAGACAAACAATAACTATTTTGTGAAGGCCTCATTCCGAGACCATTGTTTTTCTCATTATACCTAATAATGTATCAATGGGATATAAAAAGCCCCACCCATCACATAATATGTCTTATTAATTCATCATGTGAATGGGGATAAAAATTAACAACATATATATTCATATTTATGCTGACCTATGAAATGTGAATAACCTTCTAAAAACATTATTCATAAACACGAACCATTCAGATTAAACTGGTGTTTCGTTTTATGATAGCAAATCTATATTCAAACTAATCATAAAACATTAAATTAAATATGGTAGTTTATATCATAATTGGATAATACTTAGAATACATAAGAATCAACAAGAGTATTGAAATAAATGAATATACTCTTATAAGATCATCGAGTAATTAATTCTACATTGATACGAAGAGTTATTTCGAAAACGTCATTGTATAAAACCAGAAGTGAAGTAAGATAGTATTTTAATAAGAAAATTATTTATTTTTGAAATATATTGGTTACTAAAAATAGATTATAGTGTTCCATAGAAAATCGGTAGGAATTTGAAAATTTTCCTTGCATCGAGCTTTTATTTTATGAATAATTTTTGAAAGATCCCTTTAAAACATATAACTTCCCATAAATGAGAGTAGTATTCGGGTCAGAAAACATATATAAAAAATTCAAAAAAATATTTTCAGGATTATATATGAGTAAATACAAATTTCATTTAGGTAAGAATAGAATAAGAGTAACCTATATGATAATATATGTTTAGGTAGAAAACCCTTACCTTAAGTCCGATAGTGTTCGTCACTTGATCTTTTTGTCCTGCATAACCAAATTAAATTAATAAATTACTATATATAGAAAAAATAATTTATTTAATTTATTTATTAACAATTTATTAGGTTCATTTATGGCCTTCTTTATTGGTTTATGAGGTTCAGTTTTATTGTTTGGTAACGTTTTCTTCCTTGGTATTCTTGACTGGTATACTTATATACATGTGAGGATAAACACATAAGTTGTGAATGGATGTCCATAATTGGAGTTTTATTTTATTTTTTAACATATAGAATGTTAAATTTTCAATAAATTCATTTGGCTATTTTGGAGTGAATATGAATCATTATATTGAACAATAATGATAATTATTTGGGGTAATTGGCAGTTTTGGATCACAACAAACTCATTTTGATTTATAAATTAATATGATGTTTAAAAAATAAATCAAGAACCTTGAATATGTTATGATTAATATAATATATTATTGTTCAAGCATAAAAATTATTTCATGACCGTACTTGAATATGGTAAAAGAAATTGGAAACTCTTCATCCTTGAAGGTCATAAATTAACATATCTCCAATGGCGTTTTCATTTATTATATATAATAAGGGTAAACGAGAGATTATGATGAATTATACAATTATCAAAACAAAATTATAGTACATTCATGGTACTATACTTATCATGACATTTGGATGAATGGAGTTTAATAAATAAAAATAAAAGAAAAGAACTCAAAAGAAAAGAAAACTTGAGAGATCCCTTAGGAAAAGTTTGCAGTCTGACGACATCACATAAAAATACATAAAATATTTTGATGAGATAAAAAGGGATCTATCATCAATCATACATTATGTGGATATAAAGGAAATATTTTATGACATATCCCAACAAAATACAATTAATTAAAAGATAATAACATAAAAAGAGTTCTTGAAAAAGTGTAGGGTGGTAGATTCCATTAGCATATAGAGTAACTCCTAAAACATGAAGGTTGGGACCTTGGGGGATCGAGGAAACCATTGGAGGAATCCTAGGGAGGTAAATGTAGAGACCCAAAGATTTATGTACATAGAAATTACATTAATTTTTAGGAATATGTAATACATAACAAAAACAGACTCCAAAGGATCGTAATAGTTTAATGTCTTTGGAAACTCTGAATATAATCTTCTAATCTTGGTGAATGATCTTCAACATATCCCACAATGATCTTATTTTTTTTCTTACTTAAAACCTTTATTTATATCATGGGGAAAATAAATGGTGAGCTCAAATTCTCAGTAAGGGTAAGCATTGAAAAAATAAAACAAACCATATACATTTGAACTTTAAAACATGAACATAATATTTAAACATCAAAATCATGAGCAATGACATAAAACATGATAGTATGTAAGGAATAGATCATAATGGATCATCAATAATGATAAAATATCATGTTAATAAAGCATTAAATTGTTGAAACCATTGAGAACATGTTATGATTTACATAGTAGCCAAGGCATTGCTGCCAAGACCATCTTAGTGGACAAAGTCCCTTTCTGAATCAAGTTCACTCCTCGTTCTAGTCTTGTATCACTGAACCAGATTAAATTACTGTTCTATCCATATCTATCTCATGAGATATAAATATTTACCCAATGAATTGGAGTGAGATATAGGTCCCACCCATCTCATAATGAAACCATTCTTATGTGTTACACAAAATCACAAATCATACATCATAGCATGACCCATGTAATAAAAATGGGATTATTAAACAACATGACATCATAAAACAATTCATATAAGATAAATGACTTCATAAAAATAATTCCACCATACCATAATCAAATCAATGAATCAATAAGGATAGAAACAGAACCCTATATTTTCTTAGATGGAAAATAAATATAATAAAACACATGAAATAAATATTCGAGGAAAATATCATTTCTTCTTAAAAATCATTTTCTTTTCACAAAATTCAACAAAATTTTAAAAGAAAAGGATTTTATTTAAAATAACCATGAAATCATGTAGAGTAAACTTCATGAAAATAAGGCTTTATGAAACCGTAAAAATCCGTTCATTCCGTATAAGTTAAAAAAACAATCTCCTCATACTTTTGTCGGAATAGTCAAAAAATACCTCGTACGGTTAAAAAATAAAGATTACATACATACCATGTAGTAATAGTCAAAAATGGTTAAAATGGAATTTAAAAATACATGAAATAATTTTTACAAAATAGGTACATGGATAAATACAACCCCGGTAAATAATTATGAATAAACAATCTCGGATAAAAATGAGATTGGAAAAGTTATCCCTTACCTTAGGTCCGATATTCTTCGTACGTATCTGAAAATCATGAATAATGATTTAAATAATGTCATTTACTTATTATAGAATCATATTCATTGTTATGATATCATATATGGTTCATTTATGACTTTATATTACCCGTTATTTTGTAAATTCCATGTTAAAGCTACGTTTTGGGTAAAATCGTTTCATTTATCGTATGTGTTTCGATATGTTTTTCTTGATATTATTACTTATATCATTATTTAATTATTTCCAGAATGTAAAAAATGACTTATATATAATATATATTCAGTATATAAATATATATGATAGATCGATAAATGGAATGAAATACACCGTTCATGGAGACGGTAGGCCATAGGTACGCATGAACACTCTTTTCCTTTCCTTATTTACTTGAAGGGAAGTAAGTAGAAGATATGTATATATAAATAAATCTAGTAGCTTTATCATGTCATATATTTCATTATTATTCATTATATATACTTTATAATCATTCTTGAATGGTTAACATGGAGAATGAATCACATCGCGTCGTGGAGACGGTGATCCGTACGTACGCACGAGCGATGATATCATTCCATAATTTTTTACATGAATTGGAGTGTATGATATAATATATCAGAATCAGTATGATGTTATAATAACTATATATAGTAATTCTTTACACCATTATACTCATCCAATTAAGGTGGTGATGGAAAAATAGATTTCACCATGGCCTGGAGACGGTATTCCGTACGTACGCACACACGGTGATTTCGTTTTCCGTAGGATAGATAGAAGGTGAAATGTGTTTTTTAAAATTTAAAATAACATATCAGTATATTATTGATACTTATGTTATTAATTTACAATGAAACAACTAAATAATAAGAAGTTGAAGAAGAAAGAAAACATGAAAGAATCGGTAGAAGAGATTACCTCTTCTTCGACACACCTCTTTTAAACTATTTCTTAAGGAAATAGAGTTGGTATTTTGAGAAGTCAAGAACCTATATTATATAACTAGAGATTTTTATAAGAGTAATTGGTAGGGTTTGCCTACGCTTCAAGGCTCAAAAAGGTGTGAAGAGAAGAGGGATGGGGTGCCCTTTTTATAAGGGAGGAGGAAAAACTTAAAATATTATTTTATAATAATGTCATATTCGGTTTTTAATTTCTCCAATTTTATTTATTCTGAATATAAGGTGATGATTTGTAGAAATAATCTCAAAAAAATGGTTTTAGAAAAGTTTAGTTCACTATTTTAACCTTATCATTTACATTTAAGACTAAGTTAAATAATATTACTTTTACCGTGTTGTCTTGTTTTCTTACACTATATGGTTAATAAACATACTATAACAAGTAAAAATAACCTCATGTGGTTAATTATTAATATATATAACCTCATATAAGACATTTGGCCGAACCTTAGATTTTGAGTAATAAAATAAAAATTAATAATATAATATTTTTTTAAAAAAATATATTATGCCGATTATGACACTATTTTGTAATTGATTTTTCTGAAAATCAAAACAGCATGATTAGTTAGAATAAAGTTAATTAAATCAATAATAACATATCATATTATCCTATAAAATATTTTAATTCATAAAAAGTTTCAAATTACATTTATTTGGTTATTTATAATATCAATTATATTAATATTTCATTAAAAATGTAATTACTGCATCATCATTGTGTCATAAATAAATTAACTTATTTAATGTATAAAAATTATAAATAAAATACCATTATGTAGGAAATATTTTTATCTTTATAATGAATATTTATAGTCAAATTTATCTTATGTATAACCCTATAATAAAAATGTTTTAGTTATTATACTTCGATTTTATCTATTTTAACTCTTCTTTAAATAAAATAATAATAAGTGTCCTAATCTAATCCAAGTGGATCTAAAGGGTAATATTTTATTCCTAAGGTTATTTTTTGTCTAATTAAACTTATCCAATAGAATTAGTACATGTGCTAGGGTAATAATAATATAATGTTTACCCTTAATTACCCTATTTACTTTTAACGGTGGTAAAAAAGTAAAAAAGTTACTATTAAAAAAAATTATTTTTATCTTATTGAACCAAATTTTACTCCTTGATATTAACCATGTCTCTCGTATTTTTGAAATTCCACTCACAGAAGTGGTAAAATTACGATCCATGTAAATTTTCAAATGCTCCTAGGAGGTGGGTAAAAGACGGTGAAAAGTTCAATAAAATTTTTATATATCTAAAATTATTATTAAATGACTCAAATGAATTACATTGAAATTATATAGGTATTATGTATCAATTTTTACCTAAATGAAATTTAAATGAAATACATAATTATTTAAATAAAAAGTCAGTTTTTAAATAGTAACCAAGTGTTTTCACTATTCATCAAAAATTGAATGTTTTCAGAAAAATACAAAAAATTCACCCAAGGATAATTTCGATATTCCGAATAAAAAAATGAATTCCATTTTCAATGATAAAGTTTATAAAATTTCAAAAAGTGGGTATTAATATTCATAACAGCTAGTTCATTATAATATTATAATAATATCTCGTTTAGTGGAACTCGGTATTTCGTACTACACACGCTATCAAAGAAGGTCTTGATTGCATGTAATGAAATTCAAATGAGGGATGCGTGTAGTGAAAGATCTATTTGGTGTTACGTATAAAATAATCAAAATTTATTTCATTTATACATTAAACAAAATATATACTTAATGTTGTGTAGAATAATTTCCACAAAACGAACTTGAAATTGTGTGTAACACGATCCCTGAATAGTGTTGCATATAATGCAAGCTAAAACGGTGTTGCGTATAGTACAAGCTAATATTGGTGTAGTGTATAATAGAAGAAATCAAAGAAATTAAAAATAATATATCTCATAAAATCTTGGGGTGTCACATTCTACCCCCTTAAAATTAATTTCGCCCTCGAAATTTCATCGGGGGTTATAAATGGTTTACTACTTGAATGTTTCTTTCATAGAAACCCACATCCTAAAAAAGGAATACTAAAACATAATTTTAAAAAAGTGATGTATGAAACATAACAGTTACCCATATTAACTCATCACTGGGTTTCCACATAGGATATCATAGATGAAAATATGGATATGGAGGAGAAATCTAACCATCAGGTTTTGATGGAGAGTGGTAGAGAACATGGCTATAAAAAATCCAACAACCGCAAAGCCATAAATTTGTGATGATCTCAGGTACCATCTGATTCATAATATATGAGGGCACTAGGAAAACATTTTTGGTTTTCACGATCATTTCCCTAATATTGAATGTTTTTTGAATTAAATGAAATACATACTTGATTTTGGTTCAATCTCACTTTTGTTTGTGCATTGACCAATTTCCACTTCATCTCTAAAAGAAATGAAGTTTAATTTGTCTTCCATGAAGTGTTAGCAGATCATGCGATAGAATGATAGGTCATTCCAACTGTCTTAAACATAAGGTTAGAAAAAGTTATATACATAAGTCCACATATAGTGAGATTAATCGTATATGGTTCGTAAAATGGACTTATACATCATCTATCATACCTATTAATAAAATAAAACTAGTTTTTAATAACCATGGACTTACTGTAGGACAGAGGTAGGTGATAATGGCCTATCACACTTCAGTTGTGGGTTTGATTCCCGCAACTTTGTTTGACGCGACGGGTTGTTTCCCGTCCTGTAGGTTGTCCCTTTTTCTAAAACTACAATATTATAACATTTTTCAATAATATCAAAAAAAGTTATATCCTTAAACAATAATATCTTATGTCTAACTTAATTCATTCAAATCTTTAGGCTTATCCAAAATACTTCGGTCCATGCTCATAGTATAAAGAATATGATTACTAGGAAGGTCACATAATAAGCATGTGAATACCATCATTTATCCCCTATATATCATAAGATATATCTTGTTGGTCACATTCCAAACATATTAATACCCTAATCATGTATTCTTTTGAAACATGAATTACCATAGAACCTTAGTGAAAACATGATTTTTGTCAAAAGTTAACTCTTTCCCCATAACAAAATCCCAAAATTTCTATATACTCAAACCATGATATCACTTTGTCGTTATATCTATCATGAGCTCATGAATACTATTAAACATTTCATTTTCTCCTTATCCCTTCAATATGTGTATATCATTTGCTTTCCAAAATCACTTTTCATGGTTACTGGAACCATATACTTATGGAAAACCACAATGGAACATCACATAGATATTTCAATATACCATAAAAGTATATCAACAACATAATTCGTTAATTCCAATACATAAACCATTAAATCCATCCACTTCAATGATTGGCATGGAATATTTCCTTCCTTGATTTAGAAGTAACCTCTTAGGTGAGGGCATTGAGTTGGGTAATGCCCATGTTCTCCACAGATAAGACATTGAATTCCTTAACAGTCTGTCACTCTATAACCCTTTTCCCCACATAGATAACATCTTCCCCTCCATTTTAGGTATTCCTCAAGGTTCTTCTTCCTTTCTTTAGAAATCTCAATCTTCCTTTCTCTATTCTCCTCACCATGCGAACATTCATAAAATTCCATCTTCCTCTTATTTGATGACTTAGGAATACAACTAAAGTTTACCTTGTTAATCATCTATCAAGATGACTGATTCGAAATAATCACAATATCTTTCACTATAGGAGTTACATATGTTCGTTGATCATAGTCACCAATTTGTCCATTGAAATCAATATTAACTGTATTCCTTCTCGTTACCTCCATTGACTAAGACCATAAACCATAGTTTAAGAAATAGTTAAAATAACGAGGAACAACTTAATCCTAAAAAGTCAATTATGGGATGTCTAACTTATCAAAAAATCTTTAATCCATGATACCTTAGGTTCACCATAGGTTATTAATGATTTTAAACATAATTCTAGGACTCTAACCTATACGTATAATTAACCATAGGGACATCCCTAGACATATTTTAGAAATATATCTAGGGATTTCACTATATTTTTCAAATCCTAGTTTCCAAAGGTTGACTAAACCTTTCCTCTGATACCAATTGTAGAGACCCAAATCTTGACATACATAGACATTACATTACCTTTGAGTAATATCTAATATATATCAAAAAAAGACACTAAAGAACCTTAATAGTTAAATTTATTTGTAAATTCAGGATATAATCTTCTAATCATGGTGAATGATCTTTAATATCTCCCATAAAGATCTTCATTTTTTTCATACGTAAAACCTTTCTTTATATCCTGGGGAAAAGAAAACATATAAAGGGTGAGCTCAAATTCTCCGTAAGGGTAAGCATGGAGAATATAAAACAAACCATATACATTTGAACTTTAAAACATGAACATAATATTTAAACATAAAAATCTTGAGTAATGACATAAAAATGACAGTACGTAAGGAATAGATCATAATGGATCATCAATCATGATAAAATAGCATGGGAATAAAGTATTTAATTTTGGAAACCATTAATCACATGTTATGATTTACATAGTAGCCAAGGCATTGCGGCCAAGATCATCTTAGTGGACAATGTCCCTTTCTGAATCGAGTTCACTCCTCATTCTACTCTTGTATCTCTGAACCAGATTAACTTACCATTCCAACCATGACTATCTCAGGAGATATAAATCTTTACCCATTACATTGGTGGGAGATATATGTCCCACCCATCTCATAATGAAACCATTCTTATGTGTGCCACAAAATCATAAATCATACATCATAGCATAAACCATGTAATAAAAATGGGATTCTTAAACATCATGACATCATAAAATAATTCATATAAGATAAAGGACATCATAAAAGTAATTACACCACAACATAATCAAATAAATGTAATAATAGGGATATGAACATATCCCTATATTTTCTTAGATGTAAAATAATTTTGATAAAACCCTTGAAATGAATTCTTAAGGAAAATATCCTTTCTTCTTAAATATCATTTTCTATTCACAAAATTCCACACAATTTTAAAAGAAAAGGACTTTATTGAAAATAACCACGAAATATTGTAGAGTTAAATTCATGAAAATAAGGCTTTATGAAACCGTAAAAATCCATTCAGGCCGTATAAGTTAAAAAAACATTCTCCTCATACTTCTGTCAAAAAAGTCAAAAAATACCTAGTTTGGTAAACAAAAGAAATATTCAATACATAACAAGTAGTAAAAGTCCAAAATGGGTAAAAAGGACTTTCAACATACATGAATCCATTTTCAGAAAATAGGGACATTGATAAATATAGCCCTAGTAAATATTTACGAATAAACAATCTCGGATAAAAATGAGATTGGAAAAGTTATCCTTTAACTTAGGTCTGATATGTATAGTACATATACTATCCTCTTGTATAATGATTTAAATAATGTCATTGAATTATTACAGAATCATATTCATTGTTATGATATCATATATTGTTCACTTATGACTTTATATTACCCGTTCTTTTGTAAATTCCAGGTTAAATCAATGTTTTGGGTAAAATCGTTTCATTTATCGTACGTGTTTCAACATCGTGTTCTTGATATTATTATTATATACTTATTTAATTAATTATTTAATGTAAAAAATGATTTATTTATAATATATATTCAGTATATAAATATATATTATAGATTAATAAATGGAATTAAATACACCGTTCATGGAGACGATAGGTCGTACGTACGCATGAATGCTGGTTTCTTTTCCTTATTGACATGAATGGAAGTAAGTAGATGAAATATATATATAAATAAATCCAGTAGCTTTATAATGTCATATATTTCATTATTATTCATTATATATACTTTTTAATCAATCTTGAATGGTTAACATGGAGAATGAATCTCATCGCGTCCTAGAGACGGTAATCCGTACGTACATAGGAGCGATAATATCATTCCCAAAATTATTGAATTGAATTGGAGAGGATGATATAATATATCAGAATCATTATGATGTTATAATAACTATATATAGTTATTCATTACACCATTATACCCATCCAAGTACGGTGGTGATGGAAAAACAGATTACACCATGGCGTGGAGACGGTATTCCGTACGTATGCACGCGTGGTGATTTCATTTTCTGTTGGATGGATAGAACGTGAAATGAGGTTGTTTCATATTTATAATAACATATAAGTATATTAGTGATACTTATGTTATTAATTTATAATGAAACAAAAAAATAAGAATACGTTGAAGAAGAACGAAAACTTGAATGAATCGGTATAAGAGATTATCTCTTCTTCGACACACCTCTTTTAAAATTCTTCATAGGGCACTAGAGTTGGTTATTTGAGAAGAACAGAACCTCTATGATATAACTAGATAGGTTCCTAAGTGTCATAGTCAGGGGTTGGCCGAGATTCAAGGCTCAAAAGGGTGTGAAGAGAAGAGATAATGGGTGCCCTTTTTATAAGGGAGGAGAGGGGCACCTTAGGAAAAACTTAAAATATTATTTTATAATAAAGTTATATTCATCTTTTTAATTGCTCCGAATTGATTTATTTCTAAGATAAGATGAGTATAATTCGAAATCCTCTCAACCAATAGGTTTTAGACAAGTTTAGTTTACTATTTTAACGTTATCATTTAGATTTAACTCTAAGTTAAATAATTTAACTTTTACCGTGTCTTCTTGTTTTCTTACACTATATGGTTAATAAACATACAATAACATGCCAAAAGAACCCCAAGTGGTTCATTATTAATATATATAACCTTATCTAAGTCATTTGTCTGAACGGTAAATTTTTAGGAATAAAATAACAATTAATAATATAATATTTGTTTTAAAAACTATTTTATGTCAATTATGAAACTATTTGGTAATTGATTTTTTTGAAAATTATAACAGAATGATTAGTTCTAAAAAAGTTAATTAAATCCATAATAACATATCATATTAACCTATAAAATTAGTTTAATTCTTAAAAAGTCTCAAATTACATTTATTTGGGTATTTATAATATCAATTATATTAATATCTCATTAAAAAGTTAATTGCTACATCATCATTGTGTCATAAAAAAATTAAATTATTTAATGTCTAAAAATTATAAATAAAATACCATTATGTAGGAAATATTTTTATCTTTCTAAGGAATATTTATAGTCAAATTTATCTTATGTATAAACATATATTAAAATTTCCTTATTCATTAAACTTTTATTTTAACTTTTTTAACTCTTCATTAAATAAAATTATAATAAGTGTCCTATTGTTATCCAAGTGTACCTAAAGGGTAATATTTTATTCCTAAGGTTGTTTTTGGTCGAATTACACTTCTCCAATAGAATTATTACATGTGTTAGGGTAAGAAAAATATCATTTTTACCCTTAATTACCTTATTTAATTTTAACCGTGGTAAAAAAGTAAAAAGTTACTATTCACCGAAAATTATTTTTATCTTATTGAACCAAATTTTACTCCTCAATATTAACCGTGTCTCTCAGATTTTTGAAATTCCACTCACAGAAGCAGTAAAATGAAGATTTATGTAAATTTTCAAATGCTCCTAGGAGGTGGGTAAAAGGCGGTGAAAAGTTCAATAAACTTTTTATATATCTAAAATTATTATTAAATGACTCAAATGAATTAAATTGAAATCATATAGGTATTATGTATAAATTTTGACCTAAAATAAATTTAAATAAAATAAATAATTATTTAAGTAAAAATTTGGTTTTTAAATAGTAACATACTGTTTTCACTATTCATAAAAAATTGAACGTTTTCAGAAAAATACAAACAAACCACCCTAGGATAATTTCAATATTCTGAATCCAACAATGAAGTCCATATTGAATGATTAAATTTATAAAATTTCAAAAAGTGGGTATTACTATTCATAATAGTTAGTTCATAATAATATTATAATAATATATCGTTTAGTGAAACTCAGTATTTCGTACTACACACGCTATCGAAGAAGGTATTGATTGCGTGTAATGAAAGTCAAGTGAGGGATGCATGTAGTGAAAGCTCCATTTGGTGTTGCGTATAGCATAATCAAAATTTAGTTCATTTATACATTAAAAAAATATATACTTAATGTCTCGTAGAATAATTTCCACAAAACGAACTTGAAATTATGTGTAACATGAGCCAAGAATAATGTTGTGTATACTACAAGCTAATACGGTGTTGCGTGTAGTACAAGCTAAACTTTGTGTACTGTATCATAGAAGACATCCCAGATATTAAAAATAATATATCTCATAAAATCTCTAGGTGTTAAAGTAAACCTACCATATATTATAGGATTATGAACTTGGAACAATGGAAAATTAAGGAATGAGTGTGTATTTGTAGTGAAAGAGAGGGAGTTTTTTGTTAACTACAACAGACACCTTATTAGTGGTATTTGCAAAACCATGGGGTTTCCCGAAGTAGTTGACCATGGTATTTTCAACATAATACAAATTAATATAATATTTTAATGTACATGAGTCTACCATAATTTTATATTAATTCATACATCATTATTATATCCTTAGTCATACCAAAAACATAGAACATTATTTTTTTTATTATACATGAAAAATTAAATATTTTATAAATTTCATATAAATTTAGAGTAACCTAATATCAATGTTCTGAATTCAAAAAATAAATCCATTTTTTAAAAATAATTTTCTAAATATGATTAATTGAAATTTTAAATTTAATCATAATTTATTCGAAAAATAAAAATTTTAAAACTTTAATTTTATTTATAACATGTTGGAAAATTAATCAAGACTTCATTATCTTATAACCTTATGAAAATAAAATAATTATATGAGTTACTATTCATAAAGTTCATATTACTATTCATATTATTATTCATAATGGTATGTTACTATTCACTAATAATTAAGTTTGTCTTATCAGACTCTAAATATCTTGGTAAATAAAATCGTGTATATCAGTTTTTCAAAATTAAATTCACAGTGGTGGAAAAATAATGGTTACTGGCTAGTTTATAAAAAAGTGGTGTTTTGTAGAGGCTCAGTGTTTCATGAATTCAATATTAAATTAATTTATTAATCCTTTTGGTGTTACATTCTCCCCTCCTTAAAAAACATTTCCTCAAAATTCAATGAATGTAACCTCATAAAATGATTTGGGTAGGTCTTTATAATAAACTCCTCAGGATCCCATGTTTCTTATTATATATTATGATTATTTCAAAGTATCTTTTCCAGTTTTTTCCTCTGATTAATCAACACCTATTCATTATTATCTAGAATTCTGATTGGATATTCATAGTAAGATATGTCAGGTTCCAATTCTACACCTTTAGAGATGGGGACATGCATTGGGTCAAGCATGAACTTTCTCAACAATGGGACATTGAACACATTTTTTCGCATTTACATGAAAGGTGGAAAAGCCAAATGATATGCCATAGCTCTAATTCTCTCCATAATTTCAAAAGGTCCAATATATTTTGGCTGAGTTTCCCTTTATTCCTAAATCATATAACACCCTTCCATTGAGATTATTTTAAGAAAACATGATCTCTAACATTGAATATCAAATCCTTCAGTTGATTAACATTAAAGGTATTTTGTTTTCTTTGAGCATTTTTTATATGAGTTTGAATAGACTGTACCTTTTATATTATTTCCTCCACAAGATTTGGTACCCCAAGATTTCTTTCACTAACTTCATCCAAAAATGTTGGTTCATGAAATATATTTATATGTAATTATTTATATGGTGTCATTTCAATTCTTGAATGGAAACCATTATTGTAGGAAAATTCCATCAAAGCTACATACTGATCCCACATACCTTGAAAATCAAGTCAGAATTATCTCAATAGGACTACTAATGTTGGGATTGTTCTTTATGATTAGAAATCAGTTTGAGGGTGATTAGAAGTACTCAAACGAAGCTTAGTATCCAAATATTTTTGAAGACTTTTCCATAATTTCGATGTAAATCGAGGATCGCGATAATACACTATTAAAATAAGTTCCCCCTGATGTCTTACAACATCATTGTTATAGAACCTTGGAAGGAACGATGTTGAAAATCCTCCCTTATAACGAGGAAATGTGCATATTTCAAAGGTTGATCCACATTATCCTATATTAAATCATTCTTTCAGGGAGTTTTGGGTAATCTTGAGAAAAAATACAAGGTGATGTCATACCATTTACATGTAGGAATCGGTATAGGTTTCATGAATCCTCTATAATGTTTTCCTTTGGCCATTACTTTTTGAAATATTGAACATCATGATACATAATCAAAAAATTTATACTTCATGTTGTCCCACCAGAAATGTTCTTTAAATTAACTATACAATTTAGTACTACCAGGGTGTATAGAGATATTTGAGCTATAGGCTTCATCCAATAACACCTTTTTCATCTCAGGTATAGATGGAACACATAGACTCTTCCCCAATTTTTGAATTCCATACTCACACATGAAGTCATCCGACTTCCAATCTTTCATAGCACTATTTTTTAAATTATCTTCATTAGGATGAGAAATTGTATTTTTTTCCATAAAAATGGTTGGTCAACCAATATAAAATGTAATGATATTTCACCTTGTTTGAAAATTACCACGTCTTTCCTTACTAGATCTATGAATACCAAATCCCATTAAAATATAATTTGGTTTAAAACTCATTGATCCTAAATTCTCAAGGCATCAGCTGGATTATTTGATTTTCTTGGGTGGTAGAGTATGGAACAATCATAATCCTTGAGTAGATCTATCCATATCATTTTCCTCATGTTGAGTTCATTCATTGAGGGGATATATTTCAAACTCTTATGATCTATATATATCTAACATATTTCACCATAGTGATAGTTCCTCCATAGATTTAGATCAAAGATTATAGTATTTAACGCAATATAAGGAGTTGGATAGTATTGTTCATTAATTTTTCACTTCCATGATGCAAAGGAAATAACTCTATTATTCTGAATAAGGACACAACCATGTCCTTTCTTTGATGCATCCATATAGATTAAAATCATCCATTCCCTAATTGTAGAGTTTTAATTAGATAATTTACTAATATCCTCTTAAATTCGTCACCACATTCCATGCATTCATTCGAACATAACTCTTTTATGTTGAAGCTTGGACATCGGGTTGGCTAAACGGGTGATTTTTTGAACAAAACACTAATAATAACTTGCTAAACCAATAAAAATATGTACATCAGTTGTGTTTATTAGAGTATTCATTTCTTTCAAAACATTTTTTCTTATGATCAATATATATTTCATACGTAGAGATAATATGTCCATGAATAGAAACATAATGAATCTTAAATTTATAGTTCCTAAACATACCATATAATTAATTTCATCTAGGAGTCTTCAAAATAATGCACAAGTGATTTTCATGATATTTTTAGATATCGGAGTATACTAAGATATCATAACTAAATACCAAAAAAAATTCATCAAGATATTCCTTGAAATCCATATAAATTAGATCAATGAATACAGAAGGTGCATTATTCACTCTAAAAGGCCTTACTGTAAACCCATAATGCCTATACCTAGTACAAAATGTTTTCTTTGGAATATCTTCCTTCCTCACACACATTTGTTGATATCAATATCAAATGTAAATATTCCAATGCCATTAGGAACTATTATGTTGATCAAATAAATCATCAATACAAGGTAAGGGATAATTGTTATTTAATAGTGTCACATTGATCTTCTTGTAGAAAATGCACAACCTCATAGATCTATCAATATTTTTAAGAAAAAGAACAGGGTATCCCCATGGAGAGACACTGGGGGTGAATAAATCCTTTATCACTCTATTGCTCTAGTTTTTTCTTCAGTTCTACAAATACATAGTTTCATTTATATAACTAGTCGTTTATATGGTCCTTAAACCAACAATTAAATCAATAGAGAACTAAACTCCCCACTATGAATTTTTTCAATTTAAATCCTATGAAAAAACATCAATATATTATTTCATAAAAGGTACATCCTAAATTGGAATATTTCTTTCCTCATTCACAGATATAGAGTTCTCATCATCCCTATGAATTGAATTTATTATATCTAATTAATGTAGTCTTAGATGAGAATCAAATGTTCATGTTTTTTCCTTAAGAATAATGGATTCCACATCATCCTAAAAAATTTCAACATCCTTCTTATAGAAATTTATTTTCACGTGAAATTTTTTTATCCAACCCATACCAAAGATTATATCAAATTCAATCATGTTTATGATGATAAAATGGGAAGATAATATTTGGGAATATACCATAATGGGGATTTCGTGACACATATTTGTTTCAATGATACTTTCTATAGAAGTTTTGAATGAAAAATCACTTGTTAAATCATATTGAAAATATCTAATTTTCATGGAAATTTATGAATATATGAATGAATTCAATGATCCAGAATCAAATAAAAAATTGGATATGTTGGATGAAACAATTAAATTACCTTCCACCACATCATTTGAGACTTAAATATTAGCATTTGAGATCACATAATCTTGGCCTTTCTCCCTTGGACTACTTTGGGGAATGTTTCAATGACACCTAGGACAATCATTTGCATAATATCCCTTATCCATTTAATTTTAGCATTGAACATTGATAACTTATTTATTCCCCTAATAATCTTGTGATAGGTGGCCATTATCTGCACACTTGTAACAAACAACCATACCCTTTAGGCAAGTACTAGGGTATCTATTCAAACAATTATCAAAGGGTGAAAGGTAAACTCTTCCAAATTTCTCCATTTCCATATTTCATTTTCCATATTATTTAGTAGCCATCTTCTACACTTTCATTCCATTAAAATCATAATATATAGAAAATTTATTTACCGTCTATTTAGGACATGAGATTATATCTTCACATGATGAGAATCTTTGGAAGACAAGATCCCTGTATAGTAAATGTTTTAAACCTTCATGGAATTGATCAATATTACTCTTTCGATAACTTATTTAGTCTGAGACATGTATTGATAACCATGTGATGTTAGCTTTATACTTTT
The DNA here is from genome assembly GCA_963277665.1 of Viscum album. Lineage (NCBI taxonomy): Eukaryota > Viridiplantae > Streptophyta > Magnoliopsida > Santalales > Viscaceae > Viscum > Viscum album. Next base: position 1,889,663,008 of record OY728122.1, on the reverse strand, counting down.
CAATATTCTTATACACTTTTCCATTATATGCAGAAATTTCATTTCCATATTTACTTATTTTTCATAAGGGAAGTATTTTTCCAAAAATATTTCTTTAAAATCCCTCTATTAAATGTATTCTAGATCTACCTCCTCCATTTTTTTTGGATCAAATACCACCACTAAACTGCATCTCCTGATATATGGTAAATAACTATGACAACCTTTTCAATTTAGTTACTTCCAAGTCGAAAAATATCTTCTCTAACAGACTTATGACCTACTCCACTACAAATGGGGTTTTAGTCCCATTAAATGAGGGAGTCTTTTTTCGTATAATGTGGTATAACATAGCTCCTCCACTTTGTGGATATAGATGCTCCATAGTGGTAAGGTTATTGTTCATAACCTGATTTAACTATCCCTATACAGTTATAATTTTCTCAGCAGAAATCATATCACAAGAGCTAACATCATTATCATAAAACGTAGGGAAATCTCTATATGGTACATGTGGGCTCATGTGGATTCCATTCCTTCCACCAGGTTCCATTTTTAAATAATGGCATACACAAGATTATGTTATGAATAGTAAGGTATAATCACAACGTAGAAAAATACATATCCTAAATTGACATTCTATTCATAACTAATCTCATAATAATAAAAATGGTTTCTTTGAAGAAAAATTTACATTTAAATCCTCTATAATGAATTGTAAATAAAATTTGAATTATCCTAAGAATATCACCCTAGAGTGTCAAACAAGGTGCACAGTAAGGCCCATTTTTATGTACTAGGATACCCCGTGTAAATCAAAAAACTCATTATCGGAGTAATTACTACTAGGTACATTTATTCTAGAACCATGTACACTTATAGTATCTAGATATGGGTTTATTTTCTTGAAATATTCCCATAACATATTCCTCACCAAAATTCCAGGATGTTCTTGTATGATTATCCTCCAACTCTATCTTAGGGTTTCTTTCCCTAATCTACATTTTCTAAATCTTGTTTCCATGTTTTCTAGTAAACATCGTCTCATACCAACTATAAGGGCCCAACCCCAATTTCTTGGAGTCAATACATTAATTCATTACATTGGAATGATAATAAGAATGTTGTATCTAGAAGAAATTAATTGTTTAGTAGTTTTTGAAAACTAGATACATTCATAAGTTCAACATGGAAACAAGAAGTGAAACACAATATACAAATTCCTATGAAAACATTTATAACTCATAGGTTAACCTTTCATCTCATTTATATTATACCTCTTCATGTCTTGATAAAATGAAAATTAAGAAAGTGGTGAGCTCAAATGCTCAGTAAGTGAAAGAAATACAGTGGATGGTATCATAAACATCAAAATTATACATGGTGAACCACTAAAAACAAATGCCTTTAAAAATGAACATGAATGCATTATGGAATGAATAAGAGTTGAATAAATAATTCCATAAAAAAAATAATCAGGGGTATTATACTATTCAAATAACCACATGAAATTTCTATTACTAGTTTCATATCGAGGGAATGCATAATGTCTAATATCATAACCATACTGTCAATGCATTGTGCGAAGACTATAAATAACAATTTTTCCAATGTCGTGTGCCAAGACCATTGTTTGTCTCATGAGACCTATTGATTCATAAAGGGGATGTAGAGTTCCCCCCCCATTACATACTATTTCCAATACATTTCTCATATGAATGGGGAAAAAAATAAAAAACATATGCATTCATATTGAAACTAACATATGAAATGTAGATAACTTTCCCTGAACATTATGCATAAACACTAACCATTCAGAATAAATTCATGAATGATTTTAATATAGTAGATCCATATTCAGAATAACCATAAACGATTAAATTAAATATGATAGATAATATAATAAAATATTAATCCCAATAACACATAGGAATGAACATGAGGGTTGAAATTGATGAAGATACTCTTATAAAATCATAATGTAATTCTTTTTAACTTTGAAAAGACGAGTTATTTTGGAAAATTCATTGTAAAATACCATAATTGAAGTAATATATTGTTTTCATAATAAATAGAATTATTTTATAAATATAATGGTTTCTAAAAATATATTATAGATTTCCCTTTAAAAGTCTTATGAATTTGAGAAATTCCATTGCATGGGGCTTGTATTTAAAGAAGTGTTTTTAAAAGATCCTTTTAAAACATATAACTACCCATAAATGAAAGTAGGATTTAGGATGGTACACATATATATAGTCTTAACACATAATTTAGGAGGATTAAATATGAATAAATAAGAATTTAATTGATTTAAGTAGAGAATAAGAGTAACCCAAATGAAAATGGAGGTTTGGGTAGAAAACACTTACCTTAAGTCTGATGGTGTTCCTCACATGATCATAGTGTCCTGGATAATGAAATAAAATTCATTAATTAATATTTCCTGAACCTAGTATTTATTTAATTTATTTATTATATTCTTATTAAATTAATTGATGGCCTTTTAAATTGGTTTAAGAGGTTCAATTTTATTTTTTTGGAGGGTTTTCTTCTTTGGTATTCATGATTAGTTAACTTATATTCATTTAATGATAAACACATCTGGTGATAATTATTTTCCAATTAAAAAAGTTTTATTTTAGTTTTTTTACATCTATATGATTGTGTGTTTATAAAATTAAAATGGTTTTTGGGATTGAAGATGAATCATTTCATAAAACGTAAATAATAATTTTTGGGTTAATTAGAGAGTTTTGATCACAAATAACTCATTGTGATTTAAAAAATAATATCATGATTAAAAATAGAATCTAGAACCTTGAATAAGTTATAATACATATATTATATTCTGTCTCCACCATCAAAATGGTTTCACATCCAGAATTGAAGATGGTAATAAAAATTGAAAACTCATTACCCTAGAATGTGAGAAATTAACAGATATTAGAAGGTGTTTTTATTTCTAGTATAAAAGAAGGGGAAATGATATATGATGATGATTTATTCCAATTTCTCAAAAATATTCAAGTAAATATTTGTTACTATAGTCATCATCACATTTTTATTAAAGGAGGTGGGAAAAAAAGTAAAGAAAGGAACTCAAAATAAAAGAAAAGTTGGGAAATACCTTAGGAAAATTCAGCAGCCTAACGACGTCACATAAAACATCATAAAATATTTTTTTGGGAGAGAAAAGGGGCATATAATAATTAAAAATAGTATGGAATGTAATGGGGTATGTTATTACATATCCAAACATAATACAATCAGAAAAAATAGAATAATATAAAAAGAGTGCTTGAAAAAGAGAAGGGTGGTAGATTCCCTTACCTAGTAGAGTAGCTCCAAAAACATGAAGGATGGGAATGCAGGGGCTTGAGGACACATTGGGAGGACTCATAGAGAGGTTAAACTACCAGATAATCATGGATGATTAGATTTTAATGAATTAAAATGAATGAATAAGTGGGTATTTATAGTAAAAGAGAGGGTGTTTTTTATTAATTTCAAAGGACACCTCATTAGTGGTATTTGAAAAACTAGGGGATTTACCAAAGTACTTGACCATGGTATTGGACACATGTAACACCTAATATAAAATATTAAATCAAACAACTCTACCAAAAATTTATATAAATTATTACATCATTAATATGTCATTAAACATACTAAAAACCAGAAAATGTATTTTTTATCTATGCACAAAAAACAATATTATTTTATTAAATTCTCCTATAATTCATCATAACCTAATATATATGTTCTTAATTTAAATAAGAAATAGATTTTTTTTTTGAAAATAATTTTCTAAATATGATAAATTTACATTTTATATAAATTCATAATTTATTCGAAAACTAACAATTTTAAAACTATAATTAGAATTATATCACCATGAAAAATTAATCAAGATCCCATTATCTTATAACCATAAGAAAATAAAATAATAACATTTTTTATTATTCATAAGGATCATATTAATATTACTATTACTATTCATAATGGTCTGTTACTATTCACAAAAAAGTATGTTTGTCTTATCTGACTCTAAATATCTTACTAAACATAATCGTGTATATTATTCAAAATTAAAATCATTTTTGGTGAAAATTAGGTTTACTTGATAGATTATAAAATGTGGTACTCTGTAGAGACTCATTGTTTCGTGCATTCAACATTAAAATTATTTATAAATCCCTGGGGGGTTACATTCAGGATATTTAATTATTAATTTAATTCCCTTTATTTTATTTGGATAATGATTAATTTGATACCCTAGTGGTAAGGGTGTATTTTTAAATCTAATCATTATTCATTATTGTTTATGGATTTCTTTCATTTTTGGAATATTTATCTTGTCCATGTTTTCTAAAAAAGATTTCAAAAGTTTTTTACTATTTTTTAGAATCAATTTATATAAAATTTGAATTTATATATAACATATTCAAATGAATATTTTTTTCATTTTTTAATGTAGGTTGTTTGTTTCATTTCCTAAAAAATACAAAATAAAAATTTTATAACTTATATGGATTGATAAGGCTTTCCTTCCATCCTAATTCATTATTGTTTTATTCTTATTTTACATGCTTACGTGGTCATTCTAATTGAAAATTTCACCATTTATAACATTAAACCATAAAAAATTAAATGATTTCAAAATTGAAAGCATATTTTCATTACAAAATATATAAATTGATCTATCAAATTAATTTTCAATCTAATATAACATTATCTTAGGTTAATTATTCTTTACTATTAATTAGATTCATGAATACCATCCTTTCTATTTATTTGGATGGTTTATGTTTATGAGGGCATGATATTTATGAAACCTAATACTTTTCCATGAGTTATTATATGATGAAATTTATATGGAACCCATTTCTTTTCATGGGTTCTGATAAAATGAATGATTATTGTTCATTTGGAAAACATATGTATGGATTTATTTATTTTATGTGTGTGAACTGTATCCCCCTCTAATTTATTGTGTAATCATTTATATCTCAAAATATATATAGCACTAGAATGGAGGGGGAATCCATATTAGTAAGGCACTTTTTCCGCTATGATGTTCTTTAGGGTGAACCTTGACTACTGTGATAGTTGCTGAGTGGAACCATGCCACATTTCTAGTCTTAGAAATTATTCTTGGCTACTGAGGAACTGGTTTTTTTCTTATGTGTATACCATAGTTCCATTTTAGGCTCTCAAGGATTATGCACTTTGATTGATTTATGATTCATTTCTTATGAAAAACCAAGATGTTTTTAATGAATCAATATTATGATATTATATCTACACGGTATAGTTTTCAAGAGTTATGTCCATGTTATTATATCATTAATATCATTATGGTTTTATATAATCTTTGAAATCTCTCTTATTTTCCGTTATTGAGCATCAGGGCTATCCCTTTTCTTATTATAATTTTTTCCAGTATATAAATAAATGTATTATACATGATATGTAAAAAAGTATTGTATTTATGAATAAATATGTTCAATATGGGGTAGATATTTTATGACCCTATTATTTAATTTTCCATGATATGTAATATATTATTTTATTCTCTAAAACTATAAACATAAAATGTCTATTGATATGAAATTGAACCAATATTTCCTTCAGTTTTATAATTTCTTTATGGTTAATGTTGGGTCACATTAATGTGTATTCAAAAAAGAAATAAATTTTTTTCTTTTAGACACTAGATCTAGTAATGTGGATTCCGGTCCGTTACACACAATAATTTTTTCATCAATTTATCAAGATTTAACATAGCTTTATATCTCAAATATACAAATATTTCCCTAATAAATATTTTATAATTCACTCATTTAAGATTTTACTTACTTCTAGGAATATTAAAATTGGTAAGGCCATTGAATTTTAGTAAAAAATATAAAACAATGTCTAATAGTAATAATGAACATGTTAACACTATTTTTGATTTAGATGAATTTCTAATTGACTATTAATAATCATACAATGCATAATTTACGTTGGAAACTATTTTAACCAATATGTTCTATGCATGAATGTTTTAATAACATATGTTGATGTTATGGAATGAAATGTAGTGAACTATCAGGCTGTATATGATGAATATCATAGAGTTGTGTAGATTTGGTGTATATAAAAATTTAGATTTTTTTTGGGTATTTGGATTATTTGAATAAATATTGATGTATGATGCTTGAAATGAGGAAAGTGATATAAAAAAATTCAATCATATCTAGTGTGATTAGAGGTATAGAGAAGTTCAAGAGGCTTTTAAAAAGGATTTTTTATTAATTGGTTCTAAAATATTAGTTTTGGAATATGAATTTTAGTAAATGATGATAAACTTCGAAAGGTTTAAAACACATGTCAAACATGGAAAATTCTGGAAGAGAACATTATTTATATAAGAGATAAAACCTTCCAACCATAGAATGTGACAAGATCTATGATATACGACTGTGAATCAGTGGCTATGATCAATCATAGTAATTATAGGTATTTGGTGATAAAATAACTATTTCGGGGTGGATCAAGATTGAGTGGAATGAGAACCACTGGGCCACACTATGTGGATATCGCTTCATTGTCATGAGAAGAACTAGGTGAGGTATCCTAGGTATCAGTAATGATGGTGTGATATCATGATGGATAAATTAAAAAAGAACTTATTCTATATGGTAATTATTCATATATTAAATCATATGTAGAATTAAACTAAAATATAATCATTTCCTTCATCTTCTAACTCAAATTCATTGGATTTTATGGGTATTTTATATCGTTCTTTTATGTTTTGGACTATGCCTACCAAGATCGATGAAATTACATGGGAGAACAGATATGATCTTGATGCCACACTATGGAGACATGGAATGTTATTCCTAGAAGCATGCAAACAATATGAAGTTTGTATGGAAAATTTATAAAAGGAATGACTCACACTACAGTGTAGTAAGGTATGATATTTTCCCACATAAGAGATTTTCAGTAAAGGAAATATTTGTAAAGTTCTTCTAAAACATTATAACGATTTGAATTCATAAGGAAGAATTTCGTAAATATTTACATCATAAGGATAATTCTCCAAAGGTATCATTTTATGAACTAATTCTATATGTATGATATCATAATGAAACAATTACATAAATCATAATGATTTTTCGAGACACATAATAAGGATCAAATAGTTTTTAAATTGGAGGGTATTAATGAATATCATGGGAACATCATATTGATTTAATGTGTTAATATCTAAAATCATACATTTCTACAAATGTATTCATCAAAACTATTTACCATAATCCTATGTAATTACGCTGAACAATAGCAGTTATAATTAATTACTGATATTTGAATTCAAAGTTATTTTGTAAAAAATTATAAATTCAAGATGAACTTACAAGGATGTTATATTTTTAAACTATTATTGTTTTGAATATAAAATATAGAATTCAACGATAATAATAAATTTAAAAGGACATATAATTTTTTTGGACACTTTTTATGACCAATATTATGTTATAGTGAAAGCCACCCATTCTTGGTAAAATGGATAATTAGAGAAGGAAAAAAATATTTAAAATTTTAAAGTGTGGATGAAAAAGAAATTACTAGTGAATATATTTGGATTACTAAAAAATCACTACACAAAAAATCATGTGTTACAATTGGTGATTAAAATTGTTCCAAAGTAAATAATGTGTTATCCAAATAAGTGAGAGTGTTTAATATAGTAATATTTCATTACAATTACGATTTTTAGTAGTTTTAGAAATAGTGAATTGGAGATGAATATAGATGTAAGAATTAGAATAATAAATACAGAACTATGAGGTATAAAATATTGAAAATTATGAGGCTAATATAATAAAAAAATGAAGGGAGACTCGGAATAGGTCATTCAGACATCTGGTTCAAGTGTAAAGAAAATTCTCAAGGGAAGTGGAGGAATTTTTTTTTACCAATTTTACTTGGATATTGATAAATAATGTCATAAAAATATAAATATATATTTGGTATTTTCATTATCATAAGAGGAATTTATGGAGTGATTTGAGGAAATATAGATTAAAACTTCACCCATGAGGAGTTTCTCTTACATAAATTAGTGAATGAATAACCAAAAAACATGGAGTATAAATCATAAATCTACTATGAATTGATGATTCAATATTTTACGTCAATTTTATTATCATAAATAGACTCACGTGTTTAAAAAAATTTAATACCTTCACTGATACATAGATTAGAGAGGAAGAAGGGAAAGTGTCCATTTAATATTCGATAAAACTCTAAAATTTTTTAATTCATACATTCAGAATGATTTCTTATTGTATGTCACCACAATATTGGTGTATTCCCATTGAATGATTCTCCAATGGTGAACCATGAAAAACCTCACTATCCTTTTCATGATTTAATTTACCCCATATTAATTTTATTATTCAATGTGGAATACTGAATAAAAAATTAAATGTTAGGTTGAATAAGTCTCCTTCTAATGTGGGGAAACGATCCTAAAAGTGTCAACCAACTTAGGAATGGAAAAATGTGTAAAATTATATACACCCATATATGTACATACAATATTGTTCTTCACTATCATCTAAGAGTCGACATATAAGGGAAGGGTTAGGTATTTGTATATATATATATGTGTGTGGGGGGAGGGATTTTATATATTCCTACATATGAGGAGAGATTAGACCATAATATGTGGATATATATACATATAGATATTTCATTGAAGTGTGGACTCCCTAAGGATGTTTATTATAGATATATATACATGATTGTGTTCATGTGTGTGTGAATTTTATTCTATAGATGTTTTTATTTTAGGAGAATATATATAAAAAATGTTTTGTGTGTTAGATAGGTCACACAACATATATTTAGAGCACGATTCACAGAATAATTAGATGATTATTGTTTGGATAATATTATAATGTTTACAAGGAATGATTGAATTATCTGACAAACTCATTAATACAGAAATTTCTATGTGTTATCCTTCCATCAATGCAGATTTTTACTTTTTTATTGTATAGTTTTTTTTTGAAAGAGAGGTAGGGTTCAGGTGTTAACCTCCAATGGGTATGATATACTTACAACAAGACCATGTTTTTTAAAAGGTATGGTAGAACTAATTTGGTATTTTTCTGGTAAAGGAAAATTTCATTAAACTCAAGTATTATGGATATAAAGGGAAAGAGTCATGATTATTTGGACCATATACTAATCATATTATTTAAAGATTACATTTGGATGATTTTGGTGTCTCTTTTAATGGTAGGGATTTTGACACATCACTGTTATTTCAAGTACGGTGTTCCACTATTTTTATGTTATGTATCATTGTATTATTTTGTTTGGTTCTATTTGTTATCCTTCCATCAATGCAGATTTATACTTTTTTATTGTATAGTTTTTTTTTGAAAGAGAGGTAGGGTTCAGGTGTTGACCTCCAATGGGTATGATATACTTACAACAAGCCCATGTTTTTTGGAAGGTATGGTAGAACTAATTTTGTATTTTTTTTGTAAAGGAAAATTTCTTTAAACTAAAGTTTTATGTATATAAAAGGAAAGGGTCATTATTCTTTAGACCACATACTAATCATATTATTTAAAGATGACATTTGGATGATTTTGGTGTCTCTTTTGATGGTAGGGATTTTGACACATTGTCGTTATTTCAAGTATGGTGTTCCACTATTTTCATGTTATGTATCATTGTATTCTTTTTTTGGGGTTGCTTCATTCATGTATTTTATTATATAAAACTATTTGATGTATTATACGGATGAATTTTGATATATTATTATTTAGGTAAAATATGTAATACTAGAATATTAGTTTTATATTTGTGAACATGTTTATATTTTGACTTATATTAATCATCTGCATATTTCAATAAAAATATTTAGTTGGAATTTTCCAATTTTTTGTAAAAGTATGAGTGGAAAGTAATTACCTCCTTTTTTATAAAACACAAATTTTTGTGACAGCATATGATGATTTGGATGTATACATGTGGACTTGTGGTGACCCATATATTGTACTATTCAATCATTTGAATCATGCAATTACAAAATTATATCTGAATAGTTTCAATCATTGTGGATTAAAAGTATCCAAGAGATTTTATTTTTAAGACTATCAAACAAATATATAAATATTTTTTACCAGTATAAATATTATGGATCCTTTAGTTACATGCGAAATTTCAAATTTGATTTGGATTTTCTCTTTTAGATCCTCCAATTTATAAAATCTTATGCATCATGAGATTGAATTTATAGACAAGTAAAATTAGGTTTTCCTGACATGTAATTTTTTCCTTTTGTTTTTATACATTTCTAATGAAATTAATTTATTATTTACCTTAAATGAATTTTTAATAATATATAATTATATTTTTATGATTATATATTTCTGATGGGTTGGTTAACATAAATATTCAATTAATTCAGATAAATTAAAATATGATTACTATAAAGGATATATAAATTGAATATGCATAGATTTAAACATAGGTTTAAAAAAATTATATTTTTTGTTTGTCTCTAAGAATGATATAAATGATAAAAAGTGAATGAAATAAGGTATAGGGAATGATTTATTATTTATTGTACACATATAAATGTTAAATTTCTTATTCTCGGAAGGGGATCTAACATGAATCTTTAATAAAATCTATAAGATCCTAATATACCAATTACCAGATAATCAGTATGAGGGGGATAATAATAATATTCCACCCACTAGATCCCTTGTTAACCCATGTGACTTAAGAGATATTAATCTACTTCTTGATATTATTAGGTAGGAAATAAAATGATGGGATATAAAAGATGATGAGTAACCTCCATCCTATTTGGATTATATTGCATAACAAGAGATTGAAAATTGGACTAAAAGGGTCCATTTCATTTCTAATGTTATTGATATATCATATCAACAACGAGCATGAGTATATATATTTATTCTTAAAATATATGATATTATCTAGTGAGATCTCATTATGGGTGAAGAAAAGGATAATGAATTTTTATGCAAGTGTTTCACTATGGTTTTAAATAATTTCTAGTGGGAATGGATCCAGGTATAATCATTTAGGGAAATTTGAGTATATGGGGGGTTTCCACTTTCATTAAGAGATCATTTATAAAATGTAATCAATAAAATAATCCCAAACACATTCGACCTCACTGTCCCTTTTATGTGAAAAAATATTTTTAATATTTTCATTTTAGGAACCTGCAATAGATCTATAAAGTTATTACATATTGACCATGGTTCCCATAATAGGGACACTAGAATAGTTTCTATATGGATGATATAGGGGGTCAAACCACTACAGATGCTAGTGTGTGTGTGGGGGGGCGGGGGTGATTATTAAAGGTATTATTTTTACATTCAATTAATCAGTTAAAATTTAAATTAATATATAATCTTACCTATCAAATTTATGTATGTATGTATATATATATATATATATATATATATTGAAAATAATCATTAATTTAAAATGGAAAAATATTTTAACAATGCTTGAACACCCATTTACACATGGTATTTTCACTCATTCTTTTTCAAATAATTATTTTATTATTACTGAGTAGGGAAATTTACGGGTCGTAAAGGGTCATATAATATTCTTATTAGCCCTAGAAACTAATTTAATGATCACGATCTATCATCATGAATGATCATGTGATATTTAGAACAGAAAATAATAGGTCCACTGGAATACAAGAAGCTCAAATTTTGATGAACTCGAACGAATTTTCTTGATCATAACCACCTAGAGAAAACCAGTGAACTCTCACCTCCATAGGGATAACACCTACCACAAGGATACTTATTCATAATGAGAGGACACCTAGACATAAATGATATGCTAACATATTATCATTACATATTAATAATGAATATGAATAAAATAAATTCTTCAACTAATGATTTATAGTATTATACTCCCTTAATAGGGGACCCCATCCATTTATATAAGATCTCTTCTTTCAATGAATTGTATCAAGGAACTTATTCCATTATATAGAAATATGTTTGTGTTACCCATATTCCACATTATTATAACATTTCAAATGTTTTTTCATACCATAAATGAATCATCACTTTGATTCATAACTGATGTAAACCTCATGGAAGATAAGGACCAAACAATCACTACTACAAAAACGGGAAAGGGAAGTGCCACCTTATATCGGCACTAAGAAAAAACCGCTGATAAAGAAACCCTATATCAGTGCTAACATTTTAGTGATGATAAAGGGTGACCTTTATTAGTGCTAAAAAAGAGATGATAAAAAGACACTTTATCAGTGCTATAAATGCGCTGATAAAGAATCCGTTTATTAGTGCTAAAATGTTTGTGCTCATACAAGAAGGATTGATCAGTGATTTTTTAGCGCTGATAAAACATTAGTCCATTTTTTTATAAAGTAGGTCACACAGTGACCTCATTTTATTGCGACCTAAATCTCTCGCGGTACTGGAACCCTGCAACTCCCCTCCGCAGCCTGCTGAGCTTCACGTTGCCGGACCTCTGCTACCCTCGAGCTTCACGTTTCCAGACCTCTGCTTCCCTTTGAGATTTGTGTTTCTGGATCTCCACTACCATCAAGCTTCGCGTTGTCGTACCTCAGCTACGCACTGAGCTTTACGTTTTTGGACCTCCACTACCCTCGAGCATTGCATTGTCGGCCCTCTGCCGCCCTCGATCTTCACATATTCGTACCTCTGCCGCCCTCGAACTTCACATTGCTAGACCATGTGTGCAATTTTTTTGGTCCCCTATTACAAACTCCCTTTTAGAATTATGAAAACCTATGTTTAAGGATTATTACATAATGAAGTTTATTTTGTGAAATTTTTTAGTGAAGGTTTAACATCCATGGTTTTCTGCCACCACATGTCCGAACGCACCTAGATGGAGTGTGTCTGTGATTAAGATAATAACTTCTTTTCATTAACTAAAGTGTTGACGTTGTTCAATGAGTGAGATGAGCCAATGATATAAAATTTTTCATTCTCTTGATATCCCATGATATTAAATGGTAATCAATCCTTATTTAGTTCTTAAACATGGTGCAGTAAGTGATCGACATCAAAAAGAGAGAGCCCTCTCGGTTTTATGATAAATTCATTTCAAAGTTTTATATTATAGAATAGGGACATGAACCATGTTTTTTAACATCATGCAATGAGAAAATTTGACACAAATTTTATTATCTTGTGATTTGTATTATGATAATGTATTTAAAGGTTGAATATATTTTACCAAAATGTCACACGGTTTCACATCCTGCAACTAGAACATATAGTGAGGGTGAGGTGAATTGTCCATCCATAGAGTTCCTACACCATGGAAATATGGGTAGAGGATGAAAAGGGGTTAAGTTACTAATCCATGGACCAAAGGGGTTGTGTCCTAGATTTTTTGGCGTGTCATGCATGGATAACGACCTAATGTGAGAAGGGGCTTGTGGTGGCTCAACACCACACGAAAAATCATATTACTAGGATGTTGGATTTTTAGTTAAAATACATATATCTTAGACTAAATGGATGGTTTATTCATGTGAAATATATCTTGAGAAACCTAGTATTTGTGGAAAGATTGATGTGCTCATCATCAATAGCGATCAATGAGTTTATACTATCAGGGTGATGTTTATGAAAAATTTAATGTCCTTCCCACTTGGATTCAAGTTTCACTAGATTCCTCCTAGGTATCATCAACTCCCATAGATCCAACACCATGTCACCGTAAAGTAAGGAATGAATGATTACAAGTTTCATTAAGGACAAAACCACCCAGTTCTGATGCATTTCTAGGTCATCCAATGCTTTAACCCTAATTTCTTCGTGGGGTTCCCCCTTCTTCCCTTTATGCTATCTAAGTGACTTTTTCCAGCAGTGCACTTCTATGGCACGATGCCCAGACCACCATGCCTTCTAGCTTTTCCACCCCAACCTCCATCTCAGTCCTTCTACCTCGTTGAGGTTACTGACTACTTCTCTGTAGTGGCCAGGCCCCTTCCTAGCAGTGTTTGTTCTGACTCCCTTGGCTCTGAGCCTGTCATCCAGCTCAAAATACAAATTGGTCCAAAGAAGAACTCCCTCACCAGCCCCCAAGTTTCATTACCCATCCTTCCACTGCCACTTTGAATCCTCATATCACACTCATATGAATATTACCTACCATAAGGGATTATGAACATGTTCAAAATCAAGGGACCTCAATGAGAGATCATCCTCCCACATCAATAAGGCTACTAGCTCTAGATCCAATGCCAGAGCCCTATCCTACCCATCATTATTATCATCATATGTAATGCTCATGGTCTTAGTTCCCATGTTAAATTGGACTTCCGCACCATAGGAATCAAAAAGAATATTTTTATTGTTGTTGTTGTCAAATAACACAAAAATCCCTATAATAATCAAATAATTCTCCTGGAAGATTAATTTTCATGGATTTCTACACTCTGACCCCTCAATAGACACAAATAGGTATTTGGGAACAATAAATATGTTTTTGAGACTGTTCAAGATTGCAATAAATTCATCACTACTATAGTGTCCAACTGTGGCACCTCTTTCCTGATGAGTTTTGTTTTTGGAATCTATGACCCTCTTCAAAGGGAATCTCTATGGAGTGAACAAAATACCTTCGATCTTGACCACCATCCATTGATTGTTGGGGGTGAATTTAATGTCATTTCCAACCCAAAGAAAAGGAAAGTTAGAACCCCATTTCAGAGGAAGGCCATAATGGAGTATGTTCATTTCATTGATGGGAAGGGCCTCATTGATCTCAGCTTCTCATGTGACATTTTCACCTGGTGCAACAACTGCAGGGGACATCACCACTTGTGGAGTCTATTGTAGAGGTGTCTATCAAATATGAAATCCACTAAACTATTCTCAAATACCATTTCTTTGCATCTTTCTTGAGGGATTTTGAACCACTCCCCCTCTTGGTTTCCATTTCATCTTGGCATTATCATTAGGAATGGTTTCAATTTCACTAGCAGTTGGTTAACAGTCTAGGGAACCGGGACATGGTTTGTGAAATATAGAATGAACACTTGTAGAAGTATCAGGCCCCCTTCAACCTCAGTGACCTGACCTCAAACCCCGATAGGTGCATGTTTATCCCTTCCTCCTCAGGAACCTTCACCCCCTTGGACTATTGTCGCATATGGGCTCTTTTAGAGTATTCTATTAGATGAAATGACACCTTGGGTTTACTGGATTATTAACACCAGTTTTAGATTTATGTGTGACTATATATTTATTATATTTTCTTATTATTTCTTACACACCACGACTTGAGTCGAGTGACTTGATTGAAATCCATATTGGTAGTTTGGTTATGACGTGGATATGGTTTTTTATGTGTTTTTGACATGTGTATGTGTGGATATATGGGTGTTTAGGAATGATGATATTGAATATAAGGAAGAAACCAAGGAGTGTTAGATGTATCATTCTTGATTATTCTTGTGTCTTGAATGGGGTGATTTGAGGAAACTATAATGAATCTAATGTAATTATATTTAATGAAGATGAATAAATACTAATGGTTACGCTCTATTAATCATTATTTTTATAAGGAAGGGGCTCTCTTCTACTGTATTTGAAAATCTTGTTTTCTGCACATGATCCATAAATAATAATATTTGAGATTCAAATAGGATGAAGATGAATAAATATTGGATGGATTTTAATCTTTTGACAACAGAGTATGAGAATAGAGTGAAAGAGTTCATCAAATATGCAAATGATCACGCCAAGTATCCTTCTCAAATCCTTTGTCCATATTTACGTTGTTTTTATTCTAGACTACATACTCCAGAGGAGTTGGAATAAAATTTGATATGTCACGAAATATATCATAGTTATAAATGTTGGAATAAACACAGAGAAAAAGAGAATGTAGCTACTGGCTGGGATAAAACTGCATTTTATGGATTATCAGATATGAATAAAAATATGGATAATGAAGAAGACCATATGGAGGATGTGATTACAGATGTCAATGATGATGAAGATCGTATTGAGGAAATGAAAAAGGCAATTTAAGATGAACTCCGTGATTTCCCAAAATTGTTTGAGAAGTTAAAGAGTTTTGAAAAGATTCCATTGTATGCTAGTTGCACCAAGTATACAACATTGTTAGTTGTACTGAAGTTGTATAAATTGAAATCATGCAACAGATGGATTGATGTCAGTTTTGTGGAAGTACTTTCTCTTATGAATGACATTCTCCCTGATTATAATGAGCTCCCAAGCCGGACATATGAAGCTAAATGAATTCTATGCAAGATGGGTATGATTTTTGAAAGAATACATGCATACCCGAAAGACTTCATATTGTTTCCCAAGGAGAAAAAATCACTTACAGAATGCCCAATGTGTGGTGCTTCTTGATTCAAGAACGAATAATCCAATCCTACTAAATTTTTATGGTACTTTTCAATCATTTCAAGTTTTAGGCGTCTGTATGGTAGTGAATAAACTTCATGACAGTTGTCATGGAATGAAAGTAAAAGAAATAAAGACTGGAAATTACTTCATCCGACCAACTCTCCTCAACGGAAGAAAATTGATCATGTGTATCCTGAATATGGTAAAGAGCCGAGAAACCATCGTCTTGCGTTATCTACAGATGGAGTAAATACATTTGGTTTTCAAAATAGCACTCATAGTACATGGCATGTTATGTTGGTAAATTATAACTTTCCACCCTAATTATGCATGAAGTGGAAATTAATCATGTTTTATATGCTTATATTAGGACCAAAAAAACCAGGTAACGATATTGATGATTATTTGGTACCTCTGATTGAGGGTTTTAATTTATTGTGGAATTCAGGTGTTATGTTGTATGCTGCTTATAAAAGTGAATACTTCACTTTGAGAGTGATATTATATGGGACAATAAATGATTTCCCTGCTTATGGAAATTTTCTAGGCTATAGCATTAAAGGAACTCAAGGGTGTCCCATGTGCAAAGAAGATACATAATCAATTAGGGTGAAACATTCATCGAAATATGTGTTTCTAGGACATCATAGATTTCTACCTCGTCGTTATAAGTACTGATCTTGGATGACATCATTCAATGGATGTTCAGAACAACGCGTAACACTATCTCCACTAACTGGTGATCAGCTGTTTGAGAAAGTAAAAGATGTGAACACTATTTTTGGTAAACCATTTTTGAAAAACCTTACGAAAATTGGTTGAAAAAAGATATCAGTATTTTTTGAATTACCGTACTGGAATTTTTTGTATGTCAGAAATTTTCTTGATGTGATGCATGAGGAAAAAATGTATGTGAAAGTGTTATCGGAACGGTGTTAAATTCCCCTGAAAAAAAAAGGCTGGAATTAAGTCAAGGTTGGACATGGTTTACATTCGAATACGAGAAGAGCTGGCTCCCGTGAAGGGTGAAAATCGAATGTATCTTCCTCCTGCTGCTTATACTATTTCTAGGTAGGAGAGATATCCATTTTTCAACTTCTTCAATGATGTAAAGTTTCCATAGGGGTATTCATCAAATATCGAGAACATTGTTTCAATGAATTATTTGAAGTTAAAAGGTTTGAAATCACATAACTTCCATATTATAATTCAAGATCTAATTCCTATAGCTTTACATTTCATTTTTCCCAAGAATTTTCATTATATGTTAACCAAACATTGTTTCTTTTTCAAATCTATATGTATAAAAGTATTAGACCCGGAGAAATTTCCAGCTATAGAAAAAGAAATTGTCATCATATTATGTAAATTAGAAATGTTCTTCCAGCCAACATTCTTTAATTTGATGGTTCATTTAATGATTCACTTGGTGTGAGAGACTAGAATTTGTGGTCCTTTGCACTATACATGGATGTATCCTGTTGAACGGTATATGAATATTTTGAAAGGGTATGTCAAAAATTGAAGTCGGCCAGAGGGTTGTATAGTGGAGTGATATATTGTTGAGAAAGCCATTGAATTTTGTACCAAATACCTATCTGATGTGGAAATAATTGGTCTCCTGAAATCATTTCACACTGGATGCATTGAGGGTGAGGGATATTCTGGAAGAGATGTTGTGATAATCAACATTACAGATCATGAGCAGGACCACCTTTTTATTTTGTATAACAGTTGGGAGGTTTCTCCATATATTGAAACTCATAAATAAATTCATAAGAAGTTGAATCCATAAAGGGATGAAAAAGGTTTATCAAATACAGATAATCACCAGTGTATACAATGATTTTAGGACCATATTTTTATGAAGTTGGATGAAAATCCGAATTCAATTTCAGAACGACTTCGATGGCCAACTGTTGGACCAAGTGTGAATGTATTATCTAATAGTGGTTATGTAATTAATTGTTATCCATTCTATACAAATGAACTGAATGAATATAGTACCATACAAAATAGTGGAGTTACACTAGTGGCTGAAGGGATGCATGTTTCTGGTAGTAAGGGAAGAAATCTAATTTATGAAAATATTTTATACTTTGGCATTATCAAAATAATAAGGGAGTTGGATTATATGACATTCCAATTGCCTATTTTTCAATGAAAATTGTCTGATAACAACTGTGGTGTTAAAATAGATGAATGGGAATTTGTGAAAGTTGATTTTAATAAAGAAGGGTACAAAGATGAACTGTTTATAATGTAATCCCAAGAAGTGCATGTTTTTTATGTTCTAGATCCCGCAAACAGAAAGTGGTCGATTGTCCTATTAGCATCCAAAAATACTGAAGGTTTCAATGAAAATTCAGATGAGGATGATCCTTTCAGCAGTACGTCACAATAATTTCAGAGCGGGTCCAATGTAGATAATGTTTTGTATGATAGAGGAGACAATAATGAAGGGATTTCTATAATCGATAGAGGTGTCAAATCCCTTTATCCTTTGAAAAAAATAAAGAGAGTTCAATAAACAGATTATATTTTTTTCGTAATATAGATCTTGTTATCTCATGTTATTATCTTATCATTATTGAATTTATGTAATCTAAATTAAATGTTCAACCAATTTTCCAGATAATGAATTCTTCACATTCTGGTGCTCCTATCCTTGAGGTTGATCTAGTCTCTCAAGCTGCTGCTGCGGCTGCTCCTGCTCCTACTGCTGATCCTGCTGCTCCTACTGCTGCTCCTGCTTCTCCTGCTGCTCTTGATACTCCTGCTGTTGCGGCTCCTGCTGCTCCTAGTGTTGAGGTCCAACATTAATCATCACATGCCATTTCTATCATTTCAGATGAACATATAAATGATGTTTATATCGATGAAATGCTTGGGAATGAAGGATCAACGTCGCAGAAAACATAGGTGCGTCATAGTTTGATAGAGTTATCGAATGTTCTTAAGGTGAAAAGAAAAGGCATCAAATTTGATGTCAGATGGAATGCACGAGGCCAACATGTGAATCCAAAAAATCAATGTTTATTAGTTACATTGGAGTTTTCACTCGACAATGCGTGCTGATTGACATCGATTCATGGCACCATGTTGTTTTCGGGTTGATGGTTGTGATATGTGAGGAAATTATGGTAACATTATGAATTTATTTCTTTAATTTACTAGAAAATTAAATAATGAAACAATGTCTTACTCTTCTCAATCTCTTTCAAAATACAGTTATAGTTGATGATTCACACAAGGATTATGTACAAAGGCTTGCAGGAAGGATTCATTGACATTTTCGCACTATTTTAACAAGATGTCACATGAAAGATTCCAAACTTAAAATAAACCCAAACCCACTCATTGTCTACGCTCACCTGATATCCCAAGAAGAATGGGATAAATTTTATTTCCACCGTGGGGATGAGAAGTCTCAGGTACATTGTGGGTGAAAATATGTTGTATGAGGATATATGTATTAATCACTTTTATTTTCAAATTTTCATTTATGAAACAACAAATCTGTAATGAAAATAAGGAATGTGCATCAATACCAACATACCCTATCTTAAAGAAAGGATAGGGTACGCTTCCCTAGAAAAGAAAATGGTACGTATTTTAAATTTACAGTAATATTGTTAGGTGCCTACAAAAAACATCATAATTATCTTTCTATGTTTATATCTAGATTGACGAGTCTAAAAAAATACACATCCATCCCATGTCTTGTTCTTTATAAGGAGGCACGTGTGAATAAAGAAGGGAAGCTAGTAGATGTGAACACACAAACAGTGTAGGAAATTTTTGTAAGTATGACACGACGATAAAAAGATTTGTTTTAAATTGGTATTACATAAAAATAAATAGTTATTTTCCTTTATCTGACAGTCATAGGAATCAGCTACTCCTATAGTGGATGCAGACCTATTATCGACAGCTTTGAAGAAGCCAGAAAAATTCAGTCGTGTCTGGGGTGCGGGGTTTAGGGTGACACCCCAAGTATATTTTCAGAAGAAGAAAAATGGATGATAGAGATGAAAAATTGAAACAAATGAGAGAAAACCTAGAAACCCTTAAAGAACGATTACAATGGCAGGGAGAGTTGATAGAAATTTTATGGGTGGGAAGCAAGGAGAAGACACAACTCAGGAACAACCAGCGTGTAAAGATCCCGCCCCAACCCCACCAGCTTTCAGGTGAGGTATTCTCCTCAAAGAGTTGTCTTAACCGTGGTAATCAATATTCTAATAATTGTTCCCATGAAATGTGAATCATACAAACCCAGATACTTCTCCTGTATTGATCTTTTACAGGGTGATAATGATTGTGATTTATATTTTTCAACACCCACCTATCACCTTGTAACACCCCGAGATTTTATGAAAAATATTCTTTTAATTTCATTGATGTATTATATTATACACCACACCATGTTTATCTTGTACTATATGCAACACCGTATTAGCTTTTATTACATGCAACGCTATTCTTGGATTGTGTTACACACAATTTCAAGTTCGTTTTATAATAGTCATTCTACGCAACATTGAGTGTGTTTATATATATATATATATATATATATTCAATGTATAAATAAAATATGGTTGGATTCTGTTATACTAAACAACTAAGGATTCTTGCACAACACGCAACCCTAACTTGGCTTGCATTTCACGCAATCGCGACCTTCCTCGATAGCTGTGTTGTACGCAATACTGAGTTTTACTAAACAATGATATATTATTATAATAGTATTATGAACTAGCCGTTATGAATATTATTAACTAAATTTTGAATTTTATAACATTATTATTAATATTACATATTTTCTAGAACAGGGTATGAGAACAAAATAAATTTTTCGGGTAAAATAAGTATTTTTAAAAAAAATGCAGTTTTGCCGCCTTGTAATGGAGAACCAACATTAAATCTAGTTTTAACATGTTAATAAGTTCAATTTGACAGAATAAAATTATTCTTTTGAATCAGGATATAAAAATTTAAATTGGATAAAGTTTTGATATTTTTATGATAACTTTCATATTTTAATGAATAATAAAAACACGGTATATTTAAATTAAAAACAAATTTTTCCATCATAATAATTTATGTGGTTAAATTATAATATTTAATGGTTTTAAAGTATAAATAAAAAATATTTTTTTCCATTCAATATAATGTATTTCATTGTTATTTATTTTACCTTGAATTCGTAGGTTAAATCAATTCAATCTTTTGCAATGTTTTAAACAAAAAACTGTTTTCTTTCAACAACGGGATTAATTTTAATTTAATTTCTCCAACTTTTGTGTATTGAATTTGGAAAAATGGATTCCATATTTGGAATTAGTGGGTCCAAATTATGTTAATAAGATACTTTTTATTTTTGGGCATTATGAATAGTATCAACGGTAATTTTTATTTACTGCGGTTAAAGGTAAATAGGGTAATTCAAGGTTAAAATAATATTATAATAATTAAAAATTTCCTTGAAACTTGTCCTAACTTTATTTGATGAGTATTGGCCGACCATGGGCATCCTTGGGCCGATTTTGGGACCCCAATGAGCCACATGGTAGTGAAAATGACAATTTGGATTAATTAATTTAATGTAAAGACAAAATTAACTTTAACAAAACTCTTTTAGTAATTAATTTTTATAAGGGGTTATATAAGTTATATTTTCTACTATAAATATTATTTGGAAAGATAAAAATATTCCTTACATCATGGTATTTTTTTGATAATTTTTAGTCATCAAATGAATTAAATTATTTATGACACAATAATGATGTAGTGTTTACCTCATTAATAAATGATTTAAATAAATATGATTAAAATGATTAAAATATCATCCAAAACCTGTCCAATTCCTATTGGATGATTTTATTTATAATTTGAGCCATCTTATCTTCGACATTAATGTGTTTTGGACCTCTTTAAACATAAGATAAGTTTATAATAAAATAATTTTTTCACACTTTCCTAAAGAGCCCCTCCACTCCCTTATAAAAGGAGACCACTTCCATGCAATTCCTCACACCTATAAAGCCTTTAGTCTCGTCCAAACTCTTCCAAAATAATCTCCCTACATCCCACTCCTTCCCCTTTAAGCCTTAAATTAGGAAGAAGACTCTCCAAGAAGTCTTTTTGGTTCAAACCAAAGAAAGTTAATAAAATTAACGGTAACAGTTTCTCTTAAGTTGTTTTCTTTTATTCTACTTCTCCAACCCCTAAAATCTTTTTAATCCTTTATTTTGTGACAAAACAAGTATCCTGGAAATACTAGGATTTTTTTACGGGAAGGATTAGAACTATAGTTACACACACCTCCCTCTAATGGATGAAGAACATAAGGTTTCTATGATGGCAAACTAACGCCTCACGAAACGTTGATTGTTCGATTTTCCCCTACCGCCTCTCATGGTGGACATTATGATGGCACTGTATTTATATATAATAATATATATTATGTTTATGATTTACTTATGCTTCTTTACTTCCAAATTATATCAAGCCTTTACGGTTTCCATAGTCGGTAAATATGATAATCTCATTTGAGGAAGTGCAGACTACCGCCCCCTCAAAGTGATGTGATTCGTTAATACCTTATGTGGGATGTATAAAGGATGTGGTGAATGATATTATATATGATATTATACTGGAATTATAATATAACTATGTATAATTATTTTTTAATTCCATTAAAATAAAAAATAGAAATGAAAGTAGCGTTCATACGTATGTACGGCTTACCGTCTCCGCGAACGGTGCGTTTCATTTCTTACCTCCATATGTTATAGACTATTATAAATGATTGTATATGCTGGATATAACGAATTTATATGATATATAAATCATGATTTACATTTTTTAGGTAAGTAATTCATGATATAAGTAATAATAACATCAAGAAAAACATGTCCAAACACGTACGATAAATAAGATGATTTTACCCAAAACACTACTTTAACATTAATTTACATAAGAATGGGTAATATAAAGTCACAAGTGAACCATATATGATATCATAACAATTAATATGATTCTTTAATAAGTCAATGTCATTATTTAAATAATTATACAGGAGGTTCGGACAATTACGAGGAAAATAAGACCTAAGGTAAGGGAAATATCACAATCACATTTTTATCTGAGATTGTTTATACTTTGAAATTTGCTGGTTTGTATTTTATCATCCACATCCATGTTTCCTCAATATGTAATATTATTTACATCCACCTAAAATTTTTTAAATCCAATTTTACCCTTTGGTGTGTTTTTAGTAAACGATATGAAAGGAATCTTTTGTCGTTTTTTATACACATTACTTTAGTAATACATTAGAATATTTTAATCTTTTGAAAAATTATATTTGTATCATCTCCCTCCCTTATAAAAACCTTATTTACAAGAATTTTCATTTACAAGTTTTCACTTTTATTTTTAATCAACTTCTTTTAGTTTAGAATTTTATGACATGTTAAGAAAGGAAAAGTGTTTTTAAAGTAGAAAGGATATTTTCCTCAAGAATGGAGTTCAAGTGTTTTATCATAATTATTTTCAATATAAGATAATAAAGGGTTCTGTTTCTATCCCTATTATTACATTGATTTTATTATTTTGTGATGGAATTATTTTAATGAATTCCTTTATCATATATGAATTGTTTTATGATGTCACGATATTTATGTTTCCCATTTTTATTACATGGGTTATGCTATGATGTATGGTATATGATTTTGTGGCACACATTTGAATGGTATAATTGTTAGATGGGTGGGAATTATATCTCTCTCCAATGCATTGGGTAAAGATTTTATATCTCATGAGATAGACATGGCTGGAACGGCAAGTTAAACCGTTTCAGTGAAACAGGACTGAAACGAGGAGTGCACTCGGTTCAGAAATGGACTTTGTCCACTAAGATAGTCTTGGCAATGAGTCTTGACTAATAAGAAATGATTCTCTATGATTATGTGTGTATGCCACAATGTTTCATGTTTTATGTTATGATTATTGGGATTGCATTTCACTTCTATGATTTATCCCATGTTATGATATTATGATCTGTTTTGCAGGTTAAGATTTCCAAAATGTTATGTTCTTATGAATATGATGTGATTGATATTTCTTTTTTTTACCCTTAATGAGAATTTGAGCTCACCCTTTTATGTTTTCTTTTCCCCAGGATATGAAGAAAGATCTTAGGTAAGAAAAAAATGGGAAGTTCTTTATGGGAGATGTTGAAGATCTTTCACCACGATTAGAAGATTATATTCCGAGTTTCCAAAGACACTAAACTATTACGGTCCTTGTGTGTGTGTTTTTGTTATGTATTCCTCCAAAGTAATGTAATGTCCATGTACGTCAAGCTTTGAGTCTCTACAGTTGGTATCAGAGGAAAATTTTAGTCAACCTTTGGAAACTAGGATGTGAAAACATTAGTGAGATCCCAAGAGATATTTCTAAGGTATGTCTAGGGATGTCCCTAAGGATAAGTATACGTATAGGATATAGTATTAGAACTATGGTAACGATATTAGATTAAACCAAAGATTTTAGATATTGAATTTAATCCCCCTTTATTATTATTTTTGCCCCTCACACTATTCTTTTTGTGTTTTAGAAAATGGCTGGAAATAAGATGAATCACGATAATGGAGGATATGATGGACAATGTAATGATATTCTTCATGAGAAACCAAATGAAATGGGATTTGGAAGTCCAAACAACATTTTTATGCTGAATCAGCAATCTCATAATATGATCAATAAAGTAAAATTTGGTATGTTTCCTGACTCAGCTAATAAGAGAAAGATGGAGTTTCATGATGATCATAGAGGAAAAAAAGTTCTATTTCCCCTATGTAAATCATGTGGGAAGAGGCATCAAGTAACGTTTCAAAGGAACTAGAAGATGCTTTGGGTGTGGAAAAGAAGGACACAAATCCAGTAACTGCAAAGGAAAAGGGTCAGTTAACACCAGGGATGAGGATAATGGTATTACTATGACATCAATAATGGTTAAATGTTTTAAATGTGGAATGTACGGGCATTATGCAAACCAATGCCCTAAGGGAAAGTCTCATGAAGAGAATCAGTATGGTCGTATGGGTAGTATTTATGTTGATGATGATGAAGGGACTACTAATGATATGTGAGATGAAAGAATTGTTGATTCTCGGTCAATGGTTTAAGAATGTAGTGGAATGATTACATGTTTATCATGTGAAATGTTGTATAAGTAATCTCATTGTACTATGGAATAAAGAGACATCTTAAGATTGTTACACTGTTGTCTTTCCTTGTGTTTTGATATTGTATGATTAATGGTATCAGTATCCATGAAAGGTTATTCAAATATTTTTGGAAAGTAGATGATATGCACATAATGAAGGGATAAAGAGAAAATTAAATGTTTGAGAGTATTCATGAGCTCATGACTGATATAAGGAGAAGGTTATATCATGGTTTGAGTATATAGAATTTTTAGATTTTGTTATGTGGAAAGAGTTAACTTTTGATTGCATTCTTGTTTTCACTAAGGTTCTATGGGTATTCATCTTTCAAGAGAATACATTATTAAGGCCGTAGAATATTTGGAATGTGACCAACAAGACATATCTTATGATATATGGGGATCAATGATGGTATTAAAATGCTTATTATATGAAATCTGTTGTAATCGTTTTCACTATATTATGAGAGGGGACTATAGTATTATGGATAAGCCTAACGATTGGAATAGATTATGTTGGACATAAGTTAGTTTGTTTAAGGATAGAAGTTTTTTCAATATTATTGATGGGATGTTATAGTAATGTAGTTTTAGAAAAAAAGGACAACCTGCTGGACGGGTGACAGCCCATCGCGTCAGACAAGGCTATGGGAATTAAACCCACAACCGAAGTGCGACTAGCCTTTATCGCCTACCACTGGCCTACAGGAAGTCCCTGGTAAGAAGAAACTAGTTTTATTTTATTACGCGGTATTATATATGAAGTATAGGTTCATTATTGGAATCGTATATGATTAACCTCACCATAGATGGACTTATGTATATTTGATAACTTTTTCTAACCTTTTGTTTTAAACAGATGGAATGACCCATCATTCTATCACATGATCTATTAACACTTACATAATAAAAAATTCAACTTCATTTCTTTAATAGATGAAGTGGAAATTGTTCAAAGAACGATCAACAGTGAGATTGTACCAAAATAAAGTAAGTATTAATTCTAATTCAAATTCTTCAACTTTAGGGAAATGACCTTGAAAACCAAAAATGTTGTCTTAGTGCTCTTATATCTGATGAACCATATGGTACCCTAGATCATCACAAATTTATGGCTTTGTGATTGTTGTCTTTTTCATAGTCATGTTCTCTACCACTCTCCATCAGAACTTGATGGTTAGATTTTTCTTCCATATCCATATTTTCACCTATGTTCTCCTACGTGGAAACCCAGTGATGAGTTAATTTGGGTAACCGTTACGTTTCATACTTTAGTTTTTAAATCCATGTTTTAGTATTTCTTTTTACGATGTGGGTTTCTATTAAAGAAATTATCATGTAGTAAACCATGAATAACCCCGACGAATTTCGAGGAAGAAATTCATTTTAAGGGGGGTAGAATGTAACACCCCAAGATTTTATGAAAAATATTCTTTTAATTTCATTGAAGTATTCTATTATACAACACAACAAGTTTAGCTTGTACTATACGAAACACCGTATTAGCTTTCAGTATACGCAACGCTATTCTTGGATCGTGTTACACACAATTTCAAGTTCATTTTATAATAGTCATTCTACGCAACATTGAGTGTGTTTATATATATATATATATATTCAATATATAAATAAAATATGGTTGGATTCTGTTATACGAAACAATGAAAAATTCTTGCACAACACACAACCCTGAATTGGCTTGCATTTCACGCAATCGCGACCTTCCTCGATAGCGTGTGTTGTACGCAATACTGAGTTTTACTAAACAACGATATATTATTATAATATTATTATGAACTAGCCATTATGAATAGTATTAACTAAATTTGGAATTTTATAAAATTATTATTAATATTACATATTTTCTAGAACATGGTATGAGAACAAAATAAATTTTTCGGGTAAAAAAAGTATTTTTCAAAAAATACAGTTTTGCCGCCTTTTGATGGAGCACCCACATTAAATTTATTTTTGATATGTTTATAAGTTAAATTTAAAAGAATAAAATTCTACTTTTGAATCAGGATATAAAAATTTACATTTGATAAACTTTTGATATTTTTCTGATAAGTTTCATATTTTAATGAATAGTAAAAACACGCTATATTTTAATTAAAAACAACTTTTTCCATCATAATAATTTATGTGGTTAAATTATAATATTTAATGGTTTTAAAGTATAAATAGAATATATTTTTACCATTTAATATAACTTATGTCATTAGCATTTATTTTACATTGAATTCGTAGGTTAAATCAATTCAATCTTTTGCAATGTTTTAAACAAAAACTCGTTTTCTTTCGACAACGGGATTAATATTAATTTATTTTCTGAAACTTTTGTGTATTTAATTTGTAAAAATGGATTCCATATTTGGAATCATTGGTTCCAAATTATGTTAATAAGCTAATTTTTATTTTTGGGCATTATGAAGAGTAACTACGGTAATTTTTATTTACTGTGGTTAAAGGTAAATAGGGTAATTCAAGGATAAAATAATATTATAATAATAAAAAATGACCTTGAAACTTGTCCTAACCTTATTGTATGAGTAGTGGTAGACCAGGGGCATCCTTGGGCCGATTTTGGGACCCCAATGAGCCACTTGGTAGTGAAAATGACAATTTGGATTAATTAATTTAATGTAAAGACAAAATTGACTTTAACAAAAATCTTTTAGTAATTAATTATTATAATGGGTTATATAAGTTATATTTTCGACTATAAATATTATTTGGAAAGATAAAAAGATTCCCTACATCATGGTATTTGTTTCATAATTTCTAGACATCATATAAATTAAATTATTTATGACACAATAATGATGTAGTGTTTACCTCATTAATAAATGATTTAAATAAATAAGATTAAAATGATTAAAATATCATCAAAAACCTGTACAACTCCTATTGGATGATTTTATTTAGAATATGAGTCATCTTATATTATACATTAATTTGTTTTGTACCACTTGAAACCGAAGATAAGTTTATAATAAAATAATGTTTTCACAACTTCCTAAAGAGCCCCTTCACTCCCTTATAAAAGGAGACCACTTCTATGCAATTCCTCACACCTCTCAAGCCTTTAGGCTCGTCCAAACTCTTCCCAACTAAGATCTCTACATCCCTCGCCTTCCCCTTGAAGACTTAAATTAGGCAAGAGACTCTCCAAGAAGTCCTTTTGGTTCAAACCATAGAAAGTTACCAAAATTAATGGTAACCGTTTCTCTTAAGTTGTTTTCTATTATTCTACTTCTCCAACCCCTAAAATCTTTTTAATCCTTTATTTTGTGAAAACACCAGTATCCTGAAAATACTAGGATGTTGTTATGATAAGTATTAGAACTGCACTTACACACACCTCCATCTAATGGATGAAGAACATAATGTATCTGTGATGGCAAACTAACGCCTCACGAAACGATGATTGTTCGATTTTCCTCTACCGCCTCTGATGGTGGCCACTATGATTGCATTTTATTTATATATAATAATATATATTATGTTTTTGATTTACTTATTCTTCTTTACTTCCAAATTATATCAAGCCTTTACGGTTTCCATAGTCGGTAAATACGATAATCTCATTTGAGGAAGTGCAGACTACCACCCCCTCAAAGTGATGTGATTCGTTAATACCATATGTGGGATGTATAAAGGATGTGGTCAATGATATTATATATGATATTATACTGGAATTATAATATACCTATGTATCATTATGTTTTAATTCCATTAAAATAAAAAATAGAAATGAAAGTAGCGTTCAAGCGTACGTACGGCTTACCATCTCCAGGAACGGTGCGTTTCATTTCTTACCTCCATATGTTATGTAATATTATAAATGCTTGTATATTCTGGATATAATGAATTCATATGATATAAAAATCATGATTTACATTTTGGAGGTAATTAAATCATGATATAAGTAATAATAACACCAAGAACAACAAGTCCAAATACGCACGATAAATAAGAAGATTTTACCCAAAACACTACATTAACATTAATTTACATAATAATGGGTAACATAAATCCATAAGTGAACCATATATGATATAATAAAAATTAATATGATTCTGTAATAAGTTAATGACATTATTTAAATCATTATACAGGAGGTTCGGACACTTAAGAGGAAAATCAGACCTAAGGTGAGGGAAATATCACAATCTCATTTTTATCTGAGATTGTTTATACTTTGAAATTTACTGGGGTGTATTTTATCATCCAAATCCATGTTTCCTCAATATGTAATATTATTTACATCCACCTAAAATTGTTTAAATCCAATTTTACCCTTCGGTGAGTTTTTAGTAAACGATATGAAAGGTATCTTTTGTCGTTTTTCGTACGAGGTACTTTTTGACTTTTCCGACAAAAGTACGAGAAGAATGTTTTTTAACTTATACAGCATGAATGGATTTTTAAAAAATAATTTCCAAGAAGGTTCTTTTACAAGTTTTCATGTTTATTTTTAATTAACTTCTTTTATATAAGAATTTTATGACATGTTAAGAAAGGAAAAGTGTTTTTAATGTAGAAAGGATATTTTCCTCAAGAATGGAGTTCAAGTGGTTTATCAAAATTATTTTCCATCTAAGATAATAAAGGGTTCTGTTTCTATCCCTATTATTACATTGATTTTATTATGTTGTGATGGAATTATTTTTATGAATTCCTTTATCTTATATGAATTGTTTTATGATGTCATGATGTTTAAGATTCCCGTTTTTATTACATGGGTTATGATATGATGTACGGTTTATGATTTTGTGGAACACATAAGAATGGTAAAATTATGAGATGGGTGGGACCTATATCTCCCTCAAATGCATTGGGTAATGATTTTATATCTCATGAGATAGACATGGCTGGAACGACATCTTACACCGGTTCAGTGAAACAGGACAGAAACGAGGAGTAAACTCGCTTCAGAAATAGACTTGGTCCACTAAGATAGTCTTGGAAATGAGTCTTGACTAATAAGAAATGATTCTCTATGATTATGTGTGTATGCCAAAAATTTCATGTTTTGAGTTATGATTATTGGGATTACATTTCACTTCTATGATTTATCCCATGTTATGATATTATGATCTGTTTTGCAGGTTAAGATTTCCAAAATGTTATGTTCTTATGAATATGATGTGATTGATATTTCTTTTTTTTACCCTTATTGAGAATTTGAGCTCACCCTTTTATGTTTTCTTTTCCCCAGGATATAAAGAAAGGTTTTAGGTAAGAAAAAAATGGAATATCTTTTTTGGACATGTTGAAGATCTTTCACCACAATTAGAAGATTATATTCCGAGTTTCCAAATACACTATACTATTACGGTCCTTGTGTGTGTGTTTTTGGTATGTATTACGAAAAAGTAATGTAATGTCCATGTACATCAAGATTTGGGTCTCTACACACCTTGTATCGAGGGCTACAATATTCAACATCCCAGATGACACATTGCATAATAGACCACTTCCGAAAGATCATGTGAAAGTGACTATTACTATAACACATGATCCAAATGAAGAGCTACCTATTCCACATGATGGCGATGATATTCATGTGGTCGAAAAGGCTATTGGGACATTCATTGCATGGATGTCACAACATGTAAGAGTACATGCGACCAAAGAGGTATTTATTTCTTTTTTTCAAGCTAAACCTTTTACAATTAATGAAAAAAGGTTCTAAACCAATGAATGTTATTATAGATGGAGAAAAGGAAGGGGGGACAAATGACAGCTAAAACCATCTAAAGGATCGACCATCCGATCCTAAGGTGCTACTGAAAGCACAATAACACCACCTGTTCTCTATCCACATTCACTAGAATTGAAGACTCATGTGGATACAAAGTTAAGATGTGGTTGTAGTCATATAGTGGTTTTCTAAGAGAGTATATATGGCGTGGAATGTCAAGATTTCATTGCTACTGAAAATGTAAATGAGATCTTTGAAAACATTTGGCTAGGCATCACAGTTATAAATATATATATGAGGTACGATTACGTGAAATTATTTTCTAATTTGTGATCTAATGTGAAAATTATGACTAAATGAATTTTATATTGTTGACAGACGTATGTATCAAAAACAGTTGAAGGAATTTCCCCATGAGACAAAATTTGGACTTGTTAGTCCTTATACAACATCATCACATCTAACAGAAATAGAGCCATCAAAAAAGAATGAAATAGTGAAATGCTTGCTGAAAACATTTGAAAGAAAGACTACAGAAGAAAAACTCTTCTTAATACCAACCATGTAGGGGTAAAACTCTATGATTAATACAAAACAATTATATTTTGACTTATTTTATTACTTATTCCTTTTTGTGTTTTTAGGAAACATTGGATGGCAATTGCGGTGACCTTGGATACTCCAAAGAATTATTTTTTGGATTCAAAGCAAGGATATCCATTAAACCGACAATAGATGATGGAGTTCCGGAATATGTAAGACACTATATCCTATGTTTTAGGTCTAAAAATCATGTAATATAATTTATATTATCTTTTACTGAGGATTATGTTATGATAGAGCGGTGTATCATTATCGTCTAAAAAATGGAATGAAGAGAGGGGCAAAGAATATAGAGGTGAGCAAGTACTATGTCTGGACAAATATTCGGGTATATGTAATAAAATTTCACTATCCAAACACATCTCAACACAATTTACTTATTTTCATAATGATCAATTTTTTTGTAGTGTCCAAAACAAACAAATGATAATTAATGTGGTTATTATGTTTGTAAATTTAAGAATCAGATCGTTTTTCATCAACAAACAAGAATCCTTAAAGAGGTATTTTCTAAAACAACTACTAGTTCGTTCAATTTATTTATTATTTTTTATTTTTATATTTTTCAGTACTAATATAACTGCCAAAAATCCTCATACTCACAAGAAGATATAGATATGATCAGAAATGAGTGGTCCGCACACCTGATGACAGATTGTACACAAATAACATGAAGATCTTACTTGGGGACGTGTACAATTGGCGGTCATTTTTGAGAGGGGTTTAGCGGATCAAGATATGAAACATTGTTGTATGTAAATTTTTGTAGGAATATTGTAATTTTTATTAAATAAAAAATCCTTTCTCCAATGATTTAATTACCAGTTTTTACAGATGATATGAACCAACAACATGCACGAATGATGAACCACTCAAAGGGTCTCTCTTTTGTTTAAAATGGACAGATTTTTAATTGAAAACAACAACTGACATACAGAAATCAGACCAAACGAATTCATATTGTGCTGATCCTTTAATAGAATGATCCACGAGTGCATTGGGGACATCCATGAGTCATCCCCACATCAATCCAAGGTACGGTGTGGCCGGTACCACTCAAAGGGTCTATCTTTTGTTTAAAATGGAAAAACTTTTAAGTGAAAACAACAATTGGACTACGGAAATCCAACCAAAAGAATTGATATTGGGTTGATCAATTAATAGAATGATCCATGAGTGTGTTTGGGATGTGCATGAGTCATCCCCACTTCAATCTGAGGCACATTTTGGCCGGTACCACTCAAATGGTCTCTCTTTTTAATAAAATGGACAGGTTTTTAAGTGAATACAACAACTGCCCTATAGATATCTGTCCAGACACATTCGTATTTTTTTATCCTTTAAGAGAACGATCCACGGGTGAATTGGCGACGTGCACGAGTCATCCTTGCATCAATCCGAGGCACGGTGTGGTCGGTACCACTCAAAGGGTCTCTCTTTTGTTTAAAATTGACAAATTTTTAAGTGAAAACAACAACTAACCTATGGAAATCTGACCAAATGAATTCAAATTGTATCGATCCTTTAGGATAATGTTACACGGGTCCTTTTTGATGTCTAAGAGTCATCCCCACCTCAATCCAAGGCACGGTGTGGCCGGTATCACTCAAAGGGTCTCCCTTTTTGTTAAAATGGACACGATTTTAAGTGAAAGCAACAACTGACCTACAGAAATCCGACCAAATGCATTCGGATTGTATTGATACTTTTTGAGAAAGATCTAAGGTTCATTTCTGACGTGTATGAGTTATCCCTACCTCAATCTGAGGAACAGTGTGGCAGGTATCACTCAAAGGGTCTCTCTTTTGTTTAAATTGGTCACAATTTTTAGTGAAAACAAAAACTGACCTAAGGAAATCCAAAAAAATGAATTCGTATTGTCTTGATCCTTTATCAGAACTATCCATTTCTCCTTTTGACCTGTAAGAGTCATACCTATCTCAATATGAGGAAAAGTGTGGCCGGTACCACTCAAAGGGTCTATCTTTTGTTTAAAATGGACAAATTTTTAAGCGAAAACAACAACTGACCAAAGGAAATCTGACCAAATGCATTCAAATTTTCTTGATCCTTTTGGAGAACGATATAAAGGTCATATTTGATGTGTAAGAGTCATCTCTTCCTCAATCGGAGGCATGGTGTGGCCGATATCACTCAAAGGGTCTCTCATTTGTTTAAACTGGACACAATTATAAGTGAAAACTACAACTGACCTATGGAATTATGTCCAAACGAATTCATATTGTCCTGATCCTTTATGAGAAAGATCCATATGTCATTTTTGACATGTAAGAGTCATCCTTTCCGGAATATGAAGCATATTGTGGCCGGTACCACTCAAAGGGTCTCTCTTTTGTTTAAAATGGAAAACTTTTTAAGTGAAAACAACAACTGACCTACAGAAATATGACCAAACAGATTCATATTGTATTGATCGTTTAGGAGAATGATCAAAATTTCCTTTTGGATGTGTAATAATAATCCCCGCCTCAATTCGAGTCACGGTGTGGCTGATACCACTAAAAGGGTCTCTTTTTTTAAAAAATTGTCAAATTTTTAAGTGAAAAAAATAACTGACCTATGGAAATCAGACCAAACGAATTCTGATTGTGTTGATAATTTAAGAGAAAGATTCAAGGGTACGTTGGGGACATGTAAGAGTCATCCCCACCTCAATATGAGTCACAGTGTTGCTAGTATCACTCAAAGGGTATCTCTTTTTTTAAAATGGACAAATTTTTATGTGAAAAAAAGAACTAACCTACGGAAATCCGGACAAATTCATTCGGATTGTATTTATCCTTTTGGAGAAATATCCACGGGTCCTTTGTGACATGTATAAGTCATCCTTGCCTCAATCCGAGTCACGATGTAGACGGTATCACTCAAAGGGTCTCTCTTTTGTTTAAAATGGACACAATTTTAAGTGAAAACAACAACTGACCTACAGAAATCCGACCAAATGCATTCAGATTGTATTGATCCTTAAGGAGAACAATCCACGGGTCCTCTGTGACGTGTACGAGTCATCCTTGCCACAATATGAGGCATGGTGTGGTTAGTATCACTCAAAGGGTCTCTATTTTGTTTTAAATTGGATACAATTTTATGTGAAAACAATAACTGACCTATGGAAATCCGACCAAACACATTTGGATTATCTTGATCCTTTATGAGAACGATCCATGGGTCCTTTTTGGTGTGTAAGAGTCAACCCCACCAACCCCCTGGACCGCTGCCCCACCCCATGGACACCAACCCACCCCCAGGACACCCCCAACCCTCTGGACATCCCCCACCCCTTGAAATCCCCCTTAACCCCTGGACACGCCCATGGACAGCCCCCCCCCCCACCTCGGATAACCCCCCCAGACACCCCCACCCCCTGGACAACCACCTCCCTCTTGGAAGACTCCCCCACCCCTCCTTGACACCACCCCACCACCTATATACCCCCATCCCCCTGGACACCCCCACCCATGGAAGACCACCCTCACCCTCCCAGACACCATCCCACCCCCTTGGATAGCCCCACAAACCTCATGGACCCACAGACATCCCCCACCCCCATGAAAGCACCCCCCCTGACACCCTAGATAGCAGCCCACCCCCATGGAAACCCCAGAGACAGCCCCCCCCCCCCACCTAGACACCCCCCCTCCTTGGACACCACCCCACCCCCTTGGATAACCCTACCAACACCCTAGACCGCCCACCCCATAGACACCCTCATCCTCGGGACACCCTTATCCCCCCAGATTCCCACATCCCACCCTCCTAGACACCACCCCACCCCCCTTGGAAAGCCCCACCGACCGTCGGACCGTCCCCACCCCCGGACACCCCACCCACCCCCTAGGAAGCCCCCCGACACCCTGGACACCAGCCCACCCCCCTGGACACCCCCATGGATGCCCCCCCACCTGAACACACCCCCTAGACACCCCACCACCACCTAGACACCCCCACCCCTAGACACCACAACCTCCTTGGACAACCCCCCACCTCTTGGACCGCCCCCACCCCCCTTGGACGCCCCCATCCCCCCGGACACCCCCTACCCCCTTGGACAGCCACCCGAAACCCCTGAACAACCTCCAAACCCTTGAATTCTGAATAGAAATCATTATTTATTTAAATAACATATGATTTATGTGTTAATGGTTTATGGGTATACCAGGTGTATTTATCTTATGATTTATGTATTAATTTTGTATGGCTATACTTATTGAGATGCTAAATTATTTGCAGGTGTTGTTTGTGTGTGCTGCTGTAGAATGATTTTTTGCAGCAGATATGGAATTTATTAGCACGTTTTTAGCGCTGATAAAAGAAGCCTTTATCAGGGATAAAAGGGCTGATAAAATATATATTTATCAGTGCTAAAAGATCACTGATAGTGGGAGATTTTATCTGTTCTCTTTTAGCGCTGATAAACTGATCCTTTATCAGTGCTGTTTTAGCACTGAGAAATGTATAGTTTATCAGTGCTTTTTAGTGCTGATAAAGGCTTCCCTTATTAGTGCTGAGCTTTATAGTGCTTTTTTAGCGTTGATAATGCCCGTTTTGAGCGCTGATAAAGCCCATTGTGTAGTATTGAATTCACCCATAATGTAATTATATCATAATATCAGATGATAAAATATCATACCATAGATGATATTTGGTTATCATTTTCTATGATATATATCCAATACGTATCATGGGCTACGACATAAGGTATTTCATATTATAAAATATAACAATTTTTGGGAATATCCAACAATCTCCCATATTTACTAAAATAATACGATGAAAATATTCAAAACATCGCAACTCAAAATGAATCTATGTAAACAATTTTAGATATTGTTTATCAAACATTCATTATTTTTAAACAAACAGTTTTTATAAAACATAAACACTATCCAAAGTCATAATTGTGTGTCTCTTTAGTCCATTATATCATTGAAGAAAATATTAATTCGCACTTTTATAGATATAAGAAATAATCCACCTCAAGTGAAGAATAAATTATATTAAAGGAAAATGGGTTTTGGTGTGACATTGATCAAACATAGTCATATATCCAAACGATCATGTCCCCCATATGATATATTATATTTATCATTTGTATACATATATAATACATGTTCCATGAAATAAAGTAACTATTAAGAATAAAATATTCCATTATGGTATAAGAAATCTCATATGTTCTGGATTGTATAAAATAGATTGGAAATATTGATAAATATATCACATGTCATTCATCTATCATACATGAATATCACAAGAACCAAATCCATGTATTTGAGCTCATCATATGTAACTCTACTAAGCATGTCCATTAATTTACATAGTTTAATTCAATATAATTCCATTAGTTTTCAATATTCACTATTATAAAATAAGACTTTAACATCACTAAAAAAGGTCTTTAAAATCATATGAATGTTTTTTACTAATATTTAGAGATGAAAATCCCTAGTATTTTATAAGTTCTTTTAGAAGTGATGATAAAGGGGAATACATCAGTTTTCTATAACAACACACTACCACACCAGTTCCATGTTTTGTTAGAGAAAAATATAACACCAAAAACCCATGAAATTAGAAAAATCAAGTACGGATACAGAATTTAAATGAAATAAAATTTACAAAAAAAGGAAGAAAAAACTATATTATAGACATTAAAAATAATGGTTTATACAGTAAAATAAGTGAAAATTATTACATACATTCCAAAAACAGAAACCTCCCATTGTTTATTGATCCTAACCACAACTCGAAAGAAAAACACATATAATAGAAGACAATTTATTTTGTTAGTTATAATGTAATGAAATAAATTAATAAAAAGTTTTCATTTTAAAATAAACATTTTTCAAGCTAGGAACACTATGTATCATATTCAGATATTGTTTATTCTTTCAGGTCAACCCCTTTCTTGTTCATACTCACGAATTATCTCTTTGATAATTAATTAAATAATTATAAAATATAAATTATAATTAAATTAAATTCGTAATAGAAAATATAATGATTAGAACAATCTTCCCTTGTTTGCTCAGTTTTGGAAATGTTAAGCATGTTTTAAACGAAAACGACCCTAATATATTGAAAAGATGAAATAAAAATGATGTTGGTCACATAATGAGTTGGATTGGGGTCTTGATGATTCTTACACATCTCTAATGACTTTTTTTTTTCATTTTATTTTAGTATCAAATCATTTCGAATGCGTTCGTTTATATTTGATTATGTCACTTGTTTTTTTACTAAAATTTCATTTTATACTAGAAACAAGAACATTGAATCAATATGATCACATAATGTATTAGTTTTACATTATACTAATTAGTACATGTGAAAAATGAAATATGAAACAATTTCTTAAATAATCAAGAAAATATGAGTGTGTTTCCTCTCTTTTCACTATGTGGAACTTTTGAACAAAAATATTGATTTTAAACTGAGAATGGACACACTGAGTAATACCAGAAATATCATGTATTTGATTGAGGATTTGATTTTTATTATACATAAAATATTACTTATAGATTATTTTCCTAATATATAAAACCTATTGGAATCAATTTCCTTTATCTGAGTGGACCAATTATCCTTTTTCCAAATATTAAAAAAATTAAAAAAAAATACACACTTTGTGTCATATCGGCCACATCGTGCCTCATATTTAAGAGAAGATTATTTTTACATTCTAAAATAAATTATTGATTATTTATCTAAAATATAAAAATTATCTAATTGTTTTTCCTTGGTTTTGAGTAGGTCTATTTCCATTTTCAAAAAAGTTGTTGTAAATGTTAAATAAAAGATGTAATTGGAGACATATCGACCAAAACATGCTTTATATGGAGGTGAGGATGATTTCTACACATCAAAAAAGAAAAAATAGATCATTTACCTAGAATATTAAAACATTTAGAATGTGTTTTCTTGGTTTTGAGCAGGTCAGTTCTCCTTTTTAATAAAATTTATGTCAATTTTGAAAACATAGGTGCACATGTAGTCATATCAGTCACACTATGATTCATATTGATGTGTTAATAATTACTACACGTCCCAAATTACATAAGAATCATTTTTGAAAATTAAAAAAACAATACAAATTTGTTTTATTGTATTTGAGTATGTCACTTCTCTTTTTTAATAAAATATCATTTTAATCTAGAAACATGTACTTTGAATCATATCAATCACATCATGTATTGGTTATACATTATAAAAATTAAAATATTTCACAAATTTCATATGAATAAATATCATAAATTATCAACAAAATACAATTGTGGTTTCTTAGATTTTAGTGAGTGATAATTTTTGATCCAAACGTTCAATTTTAAACTGATAACAATAAAATTGGGTCATATCGGGCACCTTGGGAATCAAAATGGGGATATAATATTGGAGACACTTCAAAATGACTTATGAATCATTTCTATTAAGTATAAAAACAATTATAATGTGTTTTATTGGTTTTTATCAAGTAAGATATCATTTTTACTAAATTTGATGTCAATTTTAAATTAAAAGTCACACATGGAGTCATACTGGTCACACCATGCATCAGATTGATGGGTGGATGATTCCCACACATCTCAAATGTATTATTTATAATTTTAAAAAGATTTAAAAAATATATAAATGTTTTTCCTCGGTTTTTATTACATCACTTATTATTTACTAAAGTATCATTCTAAATTGGAATCATGAACTTCGACTCATACTAATCACATCATATATCAGTTTGATGTGATACTAGTTCCTACACATATAAAGTAACATACTAATATATTTCATAAATAATCAATAAAATATAATTGTGTTATCTATATTTTTAATGAGTGTTATTTTTGAATGAAAATGTCAACTTTGATATGATAACAGACACATTGATTCATAACAGTCACATAGTGGGTTGATTTGATGTGAAATAATTTCTTTTATGTCCCAACTGATTTATGGATCTTATCCCTAAAGTATCAAAATAATTAGAATATGTTTTCTTAGTATATAGTACATCAGATTCCTTTTTTATTAATTTTAATGTCAATTTAGACCAAAAAGAATCAAATGGAGTCATACCAATCACACTTTGTGTCATATGGATGTGTGGTTGATTACGACATTTTCCAAAGTATCAAAACATTGAAAAATTAAAATGTCATAATGTTTTCATTGGATTTATATATTTAACATCCAATTTTTCATTTATATTGAATATATATTCTTAGTCAAAAAACATTTATCATTGTTGAAAACCAGAAGAGGATAGGAAGATCATATGCCCATTATAACAGAGAAGTCACCAAAATATAAAATGTGATTCCTATACAGCTTTAGATTCCAAAAACCAAAAAAATTGGTGAACAACATATAATCAATATAATTAATTGGAAGGTAGAATAATAATTTCAATGAAAATGGATATGTGGAAACATTATTGGAAATAAACATTTTATCTTTCTTGTGTCTTGTTTTAGATATTTGAATGAAAAATTTGACATCCCAAAATATAAATGAGAAAAAGATAATGTTTTAGATAAAAAATAAGGATATTAAGATAAAAATATTAGAGAAAATATAGTGAAAATTAATTATATAATTTGTAGGAATTAAACTTTTCTAGATGGTTGTATACATTCGTGATGAAATTCGTTATTCTCAATATCTTAGTTATAGGATTGATGTCCAATACCTCATGAGTAGGAGAATATTTTAACAAACCACCAAAACTCAAACCAAAGAATCCATCGGTAGAACAAAAAATATATTATTTATGTAAAACAAAAAAATATAAAATAAAAAAGAAATAATAGATTACATCTATGGATAATCATTTTACAGTGAAAACAATTTTTACCATAGCGATATGCCGATGGTAAAGAAAGAATTTTGATAAAAGTGAAATTAGATCTCTTCAAACAATCAATCAGAAAGTGAGGGGGATGCGAAAGTAATAAGATATATTGGATTAAAAAATTCAATCGTCCAAGTGAATGTGGAGATATCCTATTAGGTTCATGAAATATTAATTTTCTACAACAAATAAACTAATACACATAAGATTTTAATTATCAATGGTGAAAGTGGTAGACAATTCTTTTGAGAGAAACTCAACATTTGATTTTTTCAAGGAATTTAATAATTATTTGAATAAAATAGTTAATTTAATTTAAGAAAAGAATTAATCCCTTTTTGTAGGTGTTGTCCTTTGAATTCTTCCAAAGGTGAAAATTATATATAATTTTCATCCTCATATACTCATGATCTGAACTATTATCATCTTATTTTGTTGTTAATATATGATCCACTATCTATTTTGGACGTGATCCAATATTTCTTGAAATACTCAAAGCAGTGATCACCCATATGATGAATAATGCAAATATTCGTACAAGAAAAATAAAAGAGATGTGGTATGAGTCAAAAGAAAAATTGTAATAATAACTATTTGGGAGATGAAACTAACGAAGATGACAATCGTACTCTATTGTGTTATCTTAAAGGGTTAATGGCTCCCGTTTGTGAGATTGACATGGATGGTAATCAGATATTCCGAATGGTGGAACCAAAAGGAAATGTTAAAGAATGATATGTTTTTATATGAACAATATTAAAAAATACATATTGTTTATAATATATCTGATGAATGAAACGAAGTGATTTTTGAGAAGTACTAATTGGTATGTTATCATTTCAAATATATATATATATATTTCTAAAAAGTTATATGAAACTGG
The DNA here is from genome assembly GCA_963277665.1 of Viscum album. Lineage (NCBI taxonomy): Eukaryota > Viridiplantae > Streptophyta > Magnoliopsida > Santalales > Viscaceae > Viscum > Viscum album. The sequence continues at coordinate 1,889,621,257 of OY728122.1, read as the reverse complement.
ATGAACCATTATTTTATTTGGGGTTGGTTAAAATTTATTTTAATTGTGTTTGAAATATTAAACTGAATTGTGTTAGTGAGAAATTGGTAATATTAGATAATGAAACTATTAAATATTGGCTTAAAATGGTTGGTTGAGATGTTTTTACGATGAAATGATAAAATTAAAATATAGTTGATAATAATTATAAGGGTTTTATTGAAAGTAATTAAAATAATATAGAATCATCAAAAGAAATTGATGTTGAATTAAGTATAACATGGGAGAGCACATGGGGGTGAGGTAGAATAAATATAAGACACTGATGGTGAGGAAAATGAATAAGGATTATAAAATAAAATAAATACAAGAAGGGATTAAATCAATGAATAAAATTTCATTAGTTATTGAATATTTATTGTGGAAACTCATAGGATTTAGACATTATATTAGTGGATTTCAAAACAGAACAATTCTATTTTTGGGATCATATGAGGTACGTTATCAATCTTTTTAGGATTGGTGAAACATTTTACTTGGGATATAGATGAATCAAGGAAAACATCAGACATTAATTTCTGAATAAAAACGTGAAAAAGTGGTCCCCAAGTGATTTGCAATAGAATATTACATCCCAATGAAATCACTGATTTCTATATAGATGATTTGTTTCAAACGTGGTGATTGAAAAGAGGTAAATTCTTGGGAATGTAGATATTGGGATCCAATTATAATCACAACCACATCACCAAACACTAAGATCGATATATTTGAAGTTTCAAAATACTTATATTGTCCCAAGGAGTTCCACATGCTACTGGGGAAGACGATACTTCAATATAACAAAAAATAATGAATTTTGGGTTGTTTTAATATAGGATAGTGCAACTGGAGTTGATTGGATACATGGATGTGTAATGGGAAGGCTCAGTGGATAACTAAGGGAATATAGATATATCAAAAAACCAATTATTTTATTCCAACCATCATTTTGTTCAACCCTTGAATCTCAAGAGCCTTAAATTCAATCCTTATGATAGATGGCGCTTGGATTCTAGCCAAGATTAGAGCTTATATTAGACAAATAGTTTCACTAGCGTTAAGAGGCATCTGTGGAGAGATTCAAATTTCATGATATAGTACATGATGGTTAGGGTTCTTACAATAGATCAAGATACTTTTTATCATCTCTTCCAAAAACTTCGATGATAAATATATATTTAATTAGTTCTAAGTTTGTAATTGATGATAAAGGGAATATTTATGAGTTCTTTTTTTGTTCTGGTAATGATATAGATTTATGTGGGAAAAAAATCAATGATAAAATCCAACATAGTCAGTGCTGAAATAGTAAAGTTGATAAATATTCTTTAATAAATTCTTTTTTAGCATTGATAAATACTTATAATACATTATAAAATACTTTTCAGGAAAAATAAAATTAATATATATAATTATAATACATGTAAGAATACTTTTTATAAAATAATAATTTTATAGATATATGAATTTTTAATTATTTATTTTTAATTATATAAATACTTTATTAAAAATAATATTTATATTATTATATATTTATAGAATTATATATATATAATAAATATATATATATATAAAGATAGTAAATATATTCATTATTTAAATATATATTCATATAATTATTTATTTATAATTATACAAACACTTTTTCAGAAAATATTATTATTAAATTTATAATTATAAATGTATAAAAATATTAAATATACATTTGTTAATATATTTATTGAAAAGTGACTTTTTTAAAATTATATTTTTTACATTAATAAAGAATATTTGATCTTAATTGCATGCATATTAAAAAGGAGTAAAATTGAATAATTAAAACTGAGAAAACTTTAATTAAAAATATTTAAAACTTGTATAAGATTGATTAAATAAATATCAATCATTTCAAAAATTGATATATATTGAAATAAAATGAATACATGTTGAAAATATTAAAACATAAAAAATAAATATATTTAAATTAAAAAATACAAACTGATTAAATTTCTAGAAAAATAATTGTGAGTTTAAATTGTATATAAAAAATGCAGTAAAATTACATATATGTGAAATCAATATAACACATGTTTGATCTATGTTAAATTCAAAAATTAAATGACATTCAATTATGGAGTCATTGAGAAAATAATAATATTGGATTATTACTCTCATGGACGAGTCACAATGTTGAAATTCCATTGGTTTGATTTGATGACGAGACAAGGCACATTAATTGATGATTGTGGATTTTGAGTAATTAATATGACTCGCACTCTTGCTACCGAAGAGCCATATGTGTTGGCATCAATGGCTAAACATGTTTTTTATGTCAAAGACCAACTTCGACCTGATTTTTTTGTCATAGTTGATGTAATTCCAAGACATATTTTTGAGGATGGTGATGTTGAAATTGACACTTTCCCTACTTTCATTAGAACCAATGCATTTATTTCTTTTGATGAATCCAATAGCTCAATTTTCAGATTTGATTGTAAACCTGCAGTTGTGGTTAAAAATATATAGAATCATTCATCCATGTTCTCAATTCTTTTGGTTTACCTTGTGTTGGGTTGTTAAGGTTGGTACTATTAAAATTGATTTAGTAGTGATAACAAATTTATTTTGGCTGACTTGACTGTTATGTGAATTTTCAATGTTTATTCGTTGAAGTTTTATTTGAATTGCATTTTCTATTTTGGAATTGAACTGTATTCAAACCTAGTCAAACAATATTTTTAACTTGGTAAACATTACAACTTGTATGATTTATTAAATCCATTCATGCTCTTATAAAACAATTGATAGATAAATTACCAATGAATCCCCATATTCCCTCATATATTTATTTTTTTGTTACACTTTAGTTTCCTTTTTCTAATTAATTACATATTTGTTTTGAAAAGCAGGAAATGCAGCCTATTGAAGAGAGACGAAAGAAAAAAACGATGGACAACAATCGTTGAATGACGGAGTTGGGAGTTCCACCATTAGTACCTGTTGTGAGTACTTTATTTCAAATATATATATTTAAAGAATATTTAATGCCATGTGATTAATTTTGTTGTAAACATTTTTGTAGGATCCACCTTTACGTCGACAGTTATTCGACGAGGAGCCTAGTACTGGTCCTAGTACTCAGGTCGGTGGTACGAGGGGGGTTCATATCAGAGGTTGACGATCAGCTGCGCGTGCCCGACTGGACCTTGCCCCTCCCACTCATGACATGTCATCCTTACCACATTCCGATCCCAGTGTTCCATTAGGGACACATGGGATATTTAGGCCTCCCATGTTTTCACTACCATCTACATCTTCTGCCCCATCATTTTCACATCCCATGATGATTCCCACTCCCCAGTCAGAATCTGGTCATACTGTTGTCCCATATTCTTTTTCTTCTATTTCTGTCTCTCCGAGCATCCATATTCCTTCATCCTCGACTCCTGTTCCAGCACAGGGTGTTCCATTAGTTTTTGTGGATCCGGCAGTGCTCAGCGATCATACTGGCGCATGTATATTTATAAAACACTAACAAAATTGTATAAAAATATTTATTTTCATTATAACATGTTTTGATAAAATATTTGTTTTTTATTTAATGATAGATACAGCTACTGACAGGAGGCGGGGGCGGGGGCATACACACATGCATTCGATGTGGAATCGCCGCACATAGGTTATGGTTGATTATAATGAAGACAACCAAATGGTTGAGAAATCCGGGCAACAATGTCGGAGTTTTTTGGAGATGCTTGCCAAATACTCTGACATCATTCTCGTCAGCCCGCTTTCGTGGAGACATTTGCCACATGAAGTAAAGGATAGAGCTTGGGCAGAGATATGGGTAAAAAAATCTATTGTATTTAATGACATGAATTATTTTTGTATTTATATGAATTAATATTTTAATTTGATCTTCGATTTAATTTTCCCGATGGTGAGGGTGATCGAGCGGAACGTCTAAAGGATTTATGCAAGATTTGGAGAGCCTAAAATCATGATTTGTATCTTGGATGGCGTGCTAGAGTTGGCACTAAGTTAGAGGCGGTACCAGTCATGGATTATTGTCCTATAGAGCAGTATCGTCAGATGATTACTCATTGGACGAGTACCCAGTTTAAGGTATGAATTACATTTGAGGTATTTAAATAATAACTTTCATTTTTCGCATTAATATTATCATTTTCATTATTGAATTTTATTTAGGAATCATCTAAAAAAAACATTAATGCAAAAAAATATCTCTACACACTAGGACGTACGACGATGCCGGATCATGAGAGGAAGCAGGTATGACAATTTTTTATAAGTTTTCTTTACGACTTACATTTTCTTTTGTTTTCTAAATTATTTAATCGTTTGTTAAAGTTTTCATATAACTTTAGTTTTCAATATCATTATAGAGAAAAATACAGAATATTGAAGGACGTGTGCCTCGAGCAAAACTGTTTTGCTCTAGTAGACGGAAAAAGGATGGAAGTGTCATCAACGAAGCGACTCATCAGCAGATTGTAAGTTTTAATCTACTGATTTTATATTTTAATATCTGTTTTGTAAGTTAATAATATATTTATATTTGTAACAGGTTTCTTTAGAGGCCCTCGATGCCCAAGAACCGGACAATTTTGGGCCTAGAGATCACTTACATCAGGTCTTTGGAGAGGATCATCCTGGCAGAGTACGCTGCCGACCTAGGATAGCCCCGACAAGGTATTGGCCCTCCTCAGGTATGATATGTAGTGCCACCGAGCTGTAACAAGTTAGGGAACAGGCAGAACAGGCTGAAAAAAGGGCCACAGAGATGGCAGAACAGTCTGTTAGGGCAAACAATGCATTTATGAAATTTATTAAAGATCTACGTCCAACACTTCCAGCAGAGGCCATACCAACTTTTGATTAGTATATATCATCGATAAATTCTATATATGGTACACCAAGTGACAGTTCTAGTGCTTCTCAGGACGATGTTCAGGTTGACGATGATGATGGCAGGGAGGAGGGCGAGGGCGGGGAGGAGGGCGAGGGCGAGGAGGAGGGCACTGAGGAGGGCGAGGATGATAATGGGGATGAGGACGATGATGGGGACGAGGACGAGGGTGATGATGATGGTGATGATGATGGTGATGGTGATGGTGATGGTGATGGTGATGATGGTGATGATGGTGAGGGTGATGTGGGACAAATTGATCCATTGCATTTTTGACTAATATTATTGAGATTTGATATTTAATCTATTATAGTTGATGGTTTTATCTAGACTCGTAGTATAGTATTGGAGTTGTGTTATTTTTATATATTATCTGTTTTTATGGAGGTTGATGTCTTTTAGTTTTTGTGTGTTTGGGAACCCCATCTTTCTTGGACCCTGGAAAACCCCCCAGACAGCCCCCACCCTCCTCCCTGGACCCCGGACAACCCCCCGAACACCCCCCGGACACCCCCCCCCCCCCCGTACAGCCCCCACCCTCCTCCCTGGACCCCAGACAACCCCCTGAACACCCCCCGGACAGCCCCACACATAGCCCCCATACACCCTCCTCCCTGGACCCGTGACAGCCCCCTAGACAGCCCCCTGACAATCCCCCGAACAGCCCCCCAGACAGCCCCCTGAACAACCCCCCCTCCTCCGTGGACCCCGGACAACCCCCCGAACACCCCCCCCCCAGACAGCCACCCACCCTCCTCCCTGGACCCCAGACAACCCCCCGAACACCCCCCCCCCCCCCCGCACAGCCCCCCCACCCTCCTCCCTGGACCCCGGACAACCCCCCAAACACCCCTCGGACAGCCCCCCACACAGCCCCCCGAACACCCCCCACCTCCTTGGACCCCGGACAACCCCACCGAAAACCCCCCCAAACATCCCCCCCTCACAGCCCCCCACCCTCCTCCCTGGACCCCTGACAACCCCCCGGACAGCCCCTCAGACAGCCCCCCACCCAGCTCCTTGGACCCCGGACAACCCCCTGAACACCCCCCAAACAACCCCCGGAACACCCCCTGGACAGCCCCCCACACAGCCCCCCGAACAGCCCCCCCCTCCTCCTTGGACCCCAGACAACCCCCCGAATACCCCCCGACATAGCCCCCCCACCCTCCTCCCTGGACCCCTGAAAACCCCCAAAAAAGCCCCCCCCCAGCTCCTTAGACCCCAGACAACCCCCCGAACACCCCGCGAACAACCCCGCGAACACCCCCTGGACTGCCCCCCGCACAGCCCCCCGAACAGCCCCCCACCCCCTCCTCCTTGGACCCCGGACAACACCCCGAACACCCCCCGGATAGCCCCCCCGCACAGCCCCCCCACCCTCCTCCCTGGACCCCCGACAACCCCACAGACAGCCCACCAGACAGCCCCCCCCCACCCAGCTCCTTGGACCTCGGACAACCCCCCCGAACACCCCCGGACAGCCCCCCTAACAGCCCTCCGAACATCCCCCCACCCACCTCCGTGGACCCCGGAGAACCCCCCGAACACCCCCCGGACAGCCCCCCCCCCCCCCGAATAGCCCCCCACCCTCCTCCCTAAACCCCAGATAGCCCCCGGACGGACCCCCCCCCCCTCCTCCTTGGACCCCAGACAACCCCCCGAACACCCCCCCGGACACTCCCGGGACAGCCCCCCGAACAGCACCCCCCCTCCTCCTTGGACCCCGGAAAACCCCCCGAACACCCCCCGGACACTCCCTGGACAGCCCCCCAAATAGCCCCCCCCACCCTCCTCCCTGGACCCCTGACAACCCCCCAGACAGCCCCTCAGACAGCCCCCCTCCTCCTTGGACCCCATACAAACCCTCGAACACCCCCCGGACACTCCCAGAAGAGCCCCCCGATGAGCCCCCACCCTCCTCCCTGGACCCCTGACAGCCCCCGGACAGACCCCATACAGCCCCCCGAACAGCCCCCCCTCCTCCTTGGACCCCGGACAACCCCCCGAACACCCCCCATACACTCCCCAGACAGCCCCCCGAACAGCCCCCCACCCTCCTCCCTGGACCCCGGACAACCCCGCGAACACCCCCCGGATAGCCCCCCGCACAGCCCCACCCACCCTCCTCCCTAGACCCCGGACAACCCCCCGATCACCCCCCGGACATCCCCCCGAACTTCCCCCCAGACGCCATTTTAAGTACATACGGAAAACCAACCAAACCGATTTTAAGCATGTGACATGTACGAGTCAACCCCGTCTCAATCCGAGGAGCGGTGTGGCCGACACCACTCTAACTGTGTATCTTTTGTTTAAAATGGACAGGATTAGAAGTGAAAAGAACAACTGTCATACGAAAAACTAACCAAACACATTTGGAATCTGTTGATCATTTACCTCAATGATGCATGGGTCATATGTGACCTGTACGAGCCAAGCCGGGATGAATCCGAGTCGCGGTGTGGCCGGGATCAGTCTAAGTGTCTCTCTTCTGTTTAAAACAGACACCATTTTAAGTACATACGGAAAAGCAACCAAACCGATTGGGTTTCTGTTGAAACTCTAGGAGAACGATCCATGGGTCATATGTGACGTGTAAGAATCAACCCCTACTCAATCGGAGATGCGGTTTGGCTGGCACCACTAAAAGTGTCCGTCTTTTGTTTCAAAAGGACGTCATTTTAAGTGAAAAGCATCAACTTACATACAGAAAACTGAGCAAATTCATTCAGACTGTGTCGACACTTTAGGAAAAGGATCCATGGGACATATGTGATGTGTACGAGTCAATCCCGCCTCAATCTGAGGAGTGGTGTGGCCAACACCGCTCTAACTGTGTCTCTTTTGTTTAAAATGGAGAGGATTATTAGTGAAAAGAATAACTGGCATACGGAAAACCGACCAAACGCATTCCGAATCTGTTCATAATTTATCCCAAAGATCCATGGGTCATATGTTACGTGTATGAGCCACCCCGGGATGAATCCGAGTCGATGTGTGCCCGGGATCAGTCTAAGTGGCTCTCTTTTGTTTAAAACGGACACCATTTTAAGTACATACGGAAAACCGACTGAAATGATTCAGTTTCCATTGAAACCTTAGGAGAACGATCCATGGGTCATATGTGACGTGTACGAATCAACCCTGCCTCAATCGGAGACGCGGTGAGTCTGTCACCACTCAAAGTGTCCGTCTTTTTATTCAAAAGGACGTCATTTTAAGTGAAAAGCATCAACTGACATTCGGTAAACCGAACAAAGGCATTCGGACTGTGTCGATACTTTAGCACAAAGATCCATGGGTCGTATGTGACGTGTACTAGTCAATCCCACCTCAATCAGAGGAGTGGTGTGGCCGAAACTTCTCTAACTGTGTCTCTTTTGATTAAAATGGAGAGGATTATAAGTGAAAAGAACAACTGGCATACGGAAAACCGACCAAACACATTCCGAATCTTTTGATAATTTATCCCAAAGATCCATGGGTCATATGTGACCCGTACGAGCCAACCCGGGATGAATCTGAGTCACGTTGTGGCCGGGATCAGTCTAAGTGGCTCTCTTTTGTTTAAAACAGACACCATTTTAAGTACATACGGAAAACCGACCAAACGGATTCGGTTTCCATTGAAACTTTAGAAAAAAGATACATGGGTCATATATGATGTGTATGAATCAACCCCGCCTCAATCAGAGATGCAGTGTGGCCGGCACCACTCAAAGTGTCCGTCTTTTGTTTCAAAAGGACGCCATTTTAAGTGAAATGCATCAACTGACATACGGAAAACTGACCAAAGGCATTCGGAATGTGTAAATACTTTAGCACAAAGATCCATGGGTCGTATGTGACATGTACGAGTCAATCCCGCATCAATCTGAGGAGTGGTGTGGCCGACACCGCTCTAACTGTGTCTCTTTTGTTTAAAATGGACAAGATTATAAGTGAAAAGAACAACTGGCATACGGAAAACCGAAAAAACGCATTCTGAATCTATTTATAATTTATCCCAACAATCCATGGGTTATATGTGACATGTACGATCCAACCCAGGATGAATCCGAGTTGTGGTGTGGCCGGGATCAGTCTAAGTGAATCTCTTTTGTTTAAAACGGACACAATTTTAAGTACATACGGAAAACTGACCAAACGGATTCGGTTTCCGTTGAAACTTTAGGAGAACGATCCATGGGTCATATGTGACGTGTACGAATCAACCCCGCCTCAATCGGAGATGCGGTGTGGCCGGCACTACTCAAAGTGTCCGTCTTTTGTCTCAAAAGGACGTCATTTTAAGTGAAAAGCATCAACTGACATACGGAAAACTCACCAAAGGCATTCGGACTATGTCGATACTTTTGCACAAAGATCCATGGGTCGTATGTGACATGTACGAGTCAATCCTGCATCAATTCGAGGAGCGGTGTGGCCGACACCAATCTAACTGTGTCTCTTTTGTTTAAAATGGACATGATTATAAGTGAAAAGAACAACTGGCATACCGAAAACCGACCAAACACATTCTGAATCTGTTGATAATTTATCCGAACGATCCATGGGTAATATGTGACGTGTACGAGCCAACACAGGATTAATCCGAGTCGCGGTGTGGCTGGGATCAGTCTAAGTTGCTGTCTTTTGTTTAAAATGGACACCATTTTAAGTACATATGGAAAACCGACCAAACGGATTCGGTTTCCATTGAAACTTTAGAACAAATATCCATGGCTCATATGTGATGTGTACGAATCAACCCCTCCTCAATCGGAGACGCGGTGTGGTCGGCACCACTCAAAGTGTCCATCTTTTGTTTCGAAAGGACGTCATTTTAAGTGAAAAACATTAACTAACATACAGAAAACCAACCAATGACATTCAGACTGTGTCGATACTTTAGCACAACGATTCATGGGTCCTATGTGTCATGTACGAGTCAACCCGACCTCAATCCGAGGAGCGGTGTGGCCGGTATCACTCCAAGTGTATGTATTTTGTTTAAAATAGAATCATTTGAGGTAAAAATATTTGGTATAGAAAAAAACCGATCAAATTATGAATTGAGTTCCGGATTCGACATATAATTGTCATCTAAATTTGAAATTGAATTCTAAATTAATTATTTATGTTTATAATTACGTTATGAATTCTAATTTAATTATGAATGTGTATAGTTTTATGATGTATTATATATTAAATGTGTATGAATTTGTTCATAATTGAATATTTTGTGTATGAATTTGTTCTTAATTGTATATGTTGTATATGTATGTCTTATTTTATTGCAGGTACAATTATTGGATTGAAAATGAGTTCAACATGAGCCCCAATGTGGCCCTTGGTTCAAGTTGCAGGAATTGCATGCAGTCTGCCAGGCTTCCTGCTGGGAGGCTGTTGTGCAGGGTATGCCAACGGTTTTAAACCATTGGCATAGCCTAGAGCTCCTCTATTTACCAACTGTTCATTGAACCGTTGGTAAATAGATGTTTTCCCAACGGTTCTAAATCATTGGGAAAAGTATCCATGGAGAAACACTATCCCAATGGTTTTCCAGAACCGTTGGGATAGTTGTCGACTATTGGGATTTCCCAACGGTTCTGGCCAAACCGTTGGGATAGTTTTTCCCAACGGTTTTCCAGAACCGTTGGGGAATATTTGATTTTCCAGCATATGCCAACAGTTTCCTGTAAACCATTGGGAAAACCTTTCCCAACGGCTTACTTCCCTATGGTTCTCAAAACCGTTGGTATATGGTACACCAACGGTTAGAAGGCCTTTCCCAACAGTTCTGAACCATTGGGAAACATTGTATTTCCAGTAGTGAGAGAAAATCCCAATGGTGCTACCTCCTTCCCAAGTTATGTTAGATGGGCTTCGATCGGTCCAAGACTACTGGGTGAGGCCATCTAAACTTCTTTCTATATTAATTAACCATGATCACTTGTCTTTAGAGACAAAATTCGCAACATTCAGTTTTCAACGATCATAATGACTAACGGTCATATAATAGTGAAAACCCAACAGTATCATTTTAATTATACCCATGTTAAATGAAACAGTTTTGTTGATTATGAAAAATAAAATAACACAAAAAAAATTAGGAAACAAGATTTATTCAAAATTTCGGGTCGTTACAATCTTCCCCCCTTAAGAAATTGCATCGTCACAATTTTTTTTAAATTTGGGTTTTGAAATTTCATTGAAAGTCCCACATCGGAAAAAGAGACAATAACACTATTACATTAAAATATAGAAAAGGAAGTAAAAAGGTCACCCGAGTTAACCCATTCTAGGATTTCATGTAGGAAAACATGGATGTGGAAGAAAAAAACAACGGGTCATGTTCTGAGGGAGAGTGATAGAAAACATGATTAAGAGAAAGTTAACAATAATAAAATCACAAACTTATGATGTGTGTAAATGGTCATTGATTACCAAGTAGGAAATGTTAACAGACAATGTTTTCATTTTACGTTCCTTTTCATAGTTTTGAGGAATTCATTTACTACATAGAATAAAAACACAAGTAAATATATCTACCTTCAAGTAGAGCTTCATCCTTTAAAAAGTTTCTACCAAAACTAATCTTTTGTCCAAACGATGAGCATTCAAAACTACTTGGCCTCATCAAATCACAAGAATCATCTTATAGAGAATCACATATTCCACCAAAGATTAACTATCTATTTCTTCTATCTTTAAACATTATCCCAAAAATATAAAGGGTAAGATAAAACAACTCTTCGAAAATAAAGAACCCTAGAGGAAGGGAAACTACTTTAAATCTTCAAAGTTCCACGGTACTACCCAAAGTTCATCATAGACCATTTCGAAAATAACTTTCCTTAAAAATCCTCAAAATAAACCAAACTATGATTGAAACCCAAACACAAGAAGGATTTGATAATATAGTCTTCCAAGGTAATATTTATCATTCATCTCCAAAAAACATCAACCACTCCTAACATCTTGTAACAAAAGTAACTAACCAAAAAATATTTACCCCAAGAGAGGTTAATCATTTCCTTAAGTAACCTAAATTATAATAAGTCTACCTTAAATTCATCAATTCATAAAAATATAAGTCAACCATAACTCCTCAAAGAAAACACTATTGTAATCTATTTACCTTGATCAAATAGGGTTCCCAAAATAGATAACAACATCCAAAATAATAATCATCTTTTAATCCCCTAATCACCCTTTTTTTTGAAGAACCAATTTACTGCATCAACATGTGGTACGTAACAATAGATGTTTTCCTTAATGATATAAAATAATCTTAAGTAGTGACTCGTTGATCATAGAAAACATAAAAGATATGCTCATAGAGCATGAACTAAAATACAACATGACATAGAAAATTATTGGGAAGAAGTTACATGTACTACAGTCATCATGATCCATATCAGCATAGCACTTTCATTGTTCCCTTGTCCTCGAAGATTATTGATGCTCATCATGCCTCTCATCCATTTTAAGAGAGCATTTCCTTGGATAATGTCTAACTTCTCCACATTTACGACATTGAAATGTATAAGGCACATAAGATAGGACCTTATCTCCATTCATCACATTATCCATTTTTTTAAAGCAATTGACTACTTTGTGCCCTATCTTTCCACACTTAAAACATCTCCTGGTTCCTTTGTGACATTCTCCTTGGTGCCCCTTTCCACAGTTTTTGCACAAAGGAAATTGGGTCTTCTTTCCCTTATCAACATTATCATATGAACATCCTTGAGACTTTGTCTTCTTCTTCCTTGAGGAATTTGGGCATTCAACTAGGTACCAATTATTAATTGTGATTTTTGATATCTAGATTGACATAATCACAATATGTTCAACTTGATCTTTCATCATCTCTGTCACATCAATAGGGAAATCATCACATTTCCTATCACATTGGTTGTTGGGACATGTTCTTCCATTTACTGCCATTAACTAAGAAAAGAAAGTATAATTAGGTTCTTGAATACATAGCCAATAATCATTAAAAATAAGCTTTAAGCATAGAAGGATAAACTTTTAGAAGGAAATTATAACCTAACTTGTGATCCCATAGGTTCCAATCTAGTTTATCCATGACCATATATTATTATGTGAATCATTATTTTATTTTATCTTTATTCCTTTAATAATGGTTCATACTAAGCTTATTAATTTATCAAAGCATATCCCCCAGGAGTGTCGTAACCAAGAGTGTAGCAAGGATCGTTGTCGTGTAGCAATTCCCATTCGAGTATAGCTCAATGTGGTGTTTTCGGGTTTTAACCCTATGTACATATGTGCCAGAGCCACCTCAACCTACTCGTATCCAGACAGGGATGTATTTGCTTGGCAACCCCTTACTCAATATTCACCAAAATACCAGGATGATTTCCTATATTTAAAAATTTCTATAGGGTTCTTCCTAAAGTTTTCATATCCTAATTTCCACAAATAACTAAACCATCCTTTGATAACAACTATAGCATCCCACCTTTTTATCACATAAACATTCATTACATTATACAGAACTGAGGATCTTTAAGGTTTAGTGTCTTGGAAACCAGGAACTTAATACATGAAACAAAAAAAACATTCTTCTTAAACACTTGAAAGGTTATCCTTATGTTCATCCTAGGTTCATTACTGAATATCATAACTTGGGGACATGCATCAGAAGAAAGGGTGAGAAGAAGGCCTAGTAAGGGAAACAAGAGAAACATTTTACATGTGAACTTGAGATACTTCAATAAGGTCATGAACAGAACATTAAGGCATGAGAAAGAAATCATGAGATATATCATAATAAAAATAAAATTTTTCATAACTTGATGATGTGGCTATATCATTTAACATATACAATAATGAAAATATCACAAAGGTCCATCCCCAAGGTGTCATTTTAAAATTACCAAGTTTATTCAACAAGATATCGTGAAAATTGTAATCTCTAGTGGTTACATCATTACCCAATGCATTGAAGCGCTATCAGGGCGCACCTTTAAATTTTCCTTTATTATCATGTGAGACATATATATAATCATCAAATATTTCATAAATAACCCATATAGCATAAAATAAATGGGTTTCATTTCATAATCATAACATTTTAAAAACTGCCTTAAATACATGATCATTACGTCACTTTAAACCCACGGAAGGGGAGAGCGGGTCTCATGTATGTAAATCCCAGAATTTAAAATAGAACATTTTGATATATATGTAAATAAACCTTTGGAAATAAGAGCTTTGAGTAATCACTTTATAACATAAAATAATTTTGAGAAAAGAGAGAGGCATTTTGAGACGAATATTCTGCAGCATAACAACTATGTTTCGGGGTTTTAGAAAACATTGAAAAGAGAGGGGACATGGGTAAAACATTCATAAAAGACCCATAAAAAAGTAGAGGGACAGAATACGAAGGATATATGAACATGTTAATGAAATTTTAACGAAATACCATTTGAAATGAAAAACATGGAAGGAAGACAAAAATTAGATTTCTCTTATGAAAATTTGGCAGCCTAACGGTGTCACTTAAACTTCAAAAAAAAAAGATTTGAAAAGATCAAATAGGGTCTCTCATCATGTGAACATAAGATTTCAGTATGATAGATATAGAGATATTACACCAAAATAATTAAAAAAGGAACTTTAAAAACCCGACATGAAAGTAGAACTTTGAACAGAATGAGAAAGGTGAAAGAATCCCCTTAAAAATTTGGCAGCCTAACGACGCCACTTAAACATTATTAAAACGAATTGATGAGAGAAAGATGGTGTCTCTCATCATATGAACATGAAAAGGGAATTAATGTGAATATAGAAGAACATCCTCAAACATAAGAACATGGAGTATAAAATAAATGACATAAAAGAGATTACTTAAAGAGAAAGAGAGAGGTCGGACCCCTTACCGTAAATTGTAACTCTTAAAACTCAATGGTTTGGTCCATGAGGGCTTGGGGGAACCTTGGGAGGCCTCCTTGGGAGGAAATGAGACCAGAGATTCGTTGGGGAAGAGTTTGGAGTCGAATGGATGAGAGGATGGCATGGTATTTATAGGGAAAGTTATGGGACAAGGCATTAATGGCCAAGAGACACCTCATTAGTGGTTTTGGAAAATCCATGGTCTTGCCCATGGTATTTTCCCATGGTATTGGTCACTTGGGACACCTCATACCTTATCTTATTATTCATAAGTTGACCATATAGATTACATACTTAATACATCATTTAATGATGTCATTAAACACCCGTAACTTAAAAACTGTATTTTCACTATTCATTGAAAATTCAACTTTCTCAGAAAAATCCCAAAATTTCACCTTAACCAAATATCGATGCTCTGATTTCATAAATGAACTCCATTTTATAAAAATAATTTTCTAAATATTTTTAATTTAATTCTTAAATAAATACACTATTCACCAAAAATTCATTTTTTCAGAAAAATCCCCAAAAATTACCTTAACATAATATCGATGCTCTGAGTTCAAAAATGAAATTCATTTTATAAAAATAATTTTCTAAATAATTTTAATTAAATTTTTAATTAAAAAACTCTATTCACCTAAAAAAACTAATACTTGAATAATAATTTATGAAACTGTTATTTAACCATTTTATTGAATCACATTACATAATCAAGGTGCCTATATTATATTAATTCTTTATTTAAGTGAGATTACTAATTCGTTTGGACAGATTACTAATACTAAGCATAAAATCACTATTCATTATTTACTATTCATCAAAAATCAAGTTGATCTTATTAGACTCTAAATTTCGTAATGAACATAATTGTAGAATTCCATTTTTTGAAAATAATTACACATTTTTAATTATTTAAGGTTTATATAAACATTTTTTTTAAAATATCCTTTCTCTAAAATTGACAAAAAATATGCGTACTGTATTTATCCGGACATTTAAAAATTCATAAACATCATCATAAGAAAAAATCAAATTTTTTATTTAAAACAGAGGATTACACAAGGCAGTTAGGGTCTCCTTACATAGCCCCTTATCACACCATCCAAGGACCTAACTGTAAGGTGTGCTAAGGTGAGAGAATCTGAGGGAGGCCCGACCAACATTGCACGGGGAGTAATTTCTATCAGTTTCAACTTCTCACGAAGGCGATTCCATTCTAACTTCACACGATGAAGTGCGGCTTGGGTTTGGTCCAGAGCAAATCCTAGTGGTGCTACCTCTTTCCCATGTTCTGTTAGATGGGCTTCGATCGGTCCAAGACTACTGGGTGAGGCCATCGAAACTTCTATCTATATTAATTAACCTGGATCACTTGTATTTAGAGACAAAAGTCGCAACATTCAGTTTTCAACAGTCATACTGAATAACAGTCATATAATAGTCAAAACCCAACAGTCTCATTTTAATTATACTCATGTTAAATGAAACAGTTTTGTTGAGTATGAAAAATAAAATAACACAAAAAAAATTAGGAAACATGATTTATTCAAAATTTCGGGTCATTACAATTACTCTCAATGCGGGCCACTAGACAAGTTGCAAAGACAATATCTTCCTGTGTCGCTATCAGGTACAGCAGGCTCCTAATTATCCTCTTGTAAATAGTGTGTTCTACAGATTCCCCATCCTCATACTTTCCATGTTTGGTTCCAACTGCAATCAGAGTTGATATTGGTTTGGAGTCTTGTATATTAAACTTCTTCAATATCTCTCTTGCATACTTTTCATGATAAATGAAAGTTTAATCCTGCCTTTGAATCACCTGATTCCCCAAGAAATATGTGAGCTCCCCAATCATAGCAATTTCAAATTCTAATTTCATGTGATTAGAAAATTCATCCACTAATTTCTTCCTACTGCCACCAAATATAATTTCATCATCATAGACTAGAACCATGAACTGATCTTTTGGAGAATTCTTCACATATTGATTGTGGTATACTCCTCATCTTTTAAATTCCATCTACTTGAGATATGAGTCCAGCAGGGAATAACATGGTCATGGTTCTTGCTTCAGACCATATAGATCTTTCTTCAATTTGCATACCTTTGTTTCATCAGTAACAAGAACTAAACCCACTTGTTGTTAAATGTAGACTTCTTATTCGAGTATACTATTCAAGAATGTGGTCTTGACTTCCATTTGATATAATTTATATCCTCTTTGGATTGCAATGTAAAGGAAAAGCCTGATTGATTCCAGTCTAGCCATTGAAGAAAAGGATTCTTCATCATCTACGCCTTCAATATGGGAGTATCCTTTATATACCCGTCGTGTGTTGTTTCTAATAACACCTCCGTGCTCATAAAACCTGTTCTTAAATATCCATTTATGCCAATCACATTGTGACCTTTGGGTCTCTGTACAAGATCCCATGTCTGATTCTTGTCAATCTGATCTAACTCATCATTCATGGCTTTCACCCATGATTCATCCATTGTAGCTTCTTCAAATGAGGATGGCTCCACAACTAACAGAAATACATATTTCATGTTATTTCTCATCCTCCTTGTTTTTGTGGGTGCAATCCTGTCCCCGATTATGTTAGATCGGTCAATTAAATCTCTTCAATTTCTCCTATGAGGTTCAGTTGCATTCTCTCCAGCCATAGTTTCTTTTTCAGATTCTTCTTCTGAGTCAACATCATGATGTGACTGCTGAGTGTTTTGTACAACATCCTCTATTTCTATATTTGTATATACTCCACGTTCACTTTCTTGGCCACTTTCTATCACATCAGCATATGATGTCCTTGAATCATTTTTGGTTTTATCTTCAATTATATTTACATCATTGCTTTCTACAATCCTTCATAATCACTTGTTGAAACTCTTATAGGATTTTATGTTCATTGAGTATCAGAGGAAAATTCATTCATCTACATTATCAGCATACTTCTATTGATTTCCTTTTTGTTTTCTGATGAAGCATTTACTTCCAACAACATGAAATTATTTCAATGAGGGCTTCCTTCCATGTCACAATTAATATGGTGTCTTCGTCTCACCCATATAAAGTCATGTTCGATTTTGAATATACACTACAGCTTGAACAACCTCATTCCAGTAATGTCGTGGAATGCGACTCTCAATCAGCATAGTTCATTCCATGTTGTTCAACTGTCGATTCCTACATTCAAAAACACCATTTTGTTGTGGAGTTATCTCAACAGATACCTCATTTTGTATCCCTTGCTTTTCCAGGTAATTTTCAAATTCAATGGGTGTGTATTCCCCTCCATTTTCAGATCACAACACTTTGATTGTTCATCCAGTATCATTCTCTGTGATTCACCGATATTTTTTCATGCAGTCAAGTACTTGTTGTTTCCTGTGAATGACCATTACACTTGCCATTATAATGTAATCTTATATGAAAAAGAAAAAGTACCTTTCTCCATTAGTTCCGACAATATTTATCGACCCTCATACATATGTATGAATTAGATCAAGAAGATGTGATTCCCTTTTATTCATTGGCCGATATGAACTATAGACCATCTTTCCATGAATGAAAGCATCACAAGACTTTTAACATTCACGATTTAGGTAGGAAATGTCCATGAAAATCTTCAATTTTGATATTTTCTCCATGTCTTGTTGATTGATGTGTCCCAGTCTCCGATGCCATAAATTTTTTTCTTCTTCAGCAGTCATGAAGCCAACATTTTCTTTACTATCAACCTGATACCAGTTACCTTCCATTCCACATCCCATCATAAGGGATTTTCCTGTCTTTCCCTTGATAGTCAAGCCTTTCTGATTAATGGTAACTGTAATTCCTAAGTTACAAAGTTTACTCATGCTGAGTAGATTATGACGTAAGCCATCTACGTAAAAGACTTCAGTCTTCTTTAGTTCTCCATTAGATAATTCAGTACTTCCATTGCCTTTGATTTTCAGAGCTCTATCGTTACCAAATCGTACTGTACCATCAACCTTACTTTTGATGTCTATTAACAGGCCGACATTACCTATCATATGAGATGAAAAACCTCTATCCAGAATCCAAGTAGTTTTGCTTTTTGTAGCTTTTAGGGAAACCTGTACAAGGATGTATTTTTCAATTTTATTCCTTTATTTCCATTAGAAATTGGATTGCGTATAGAGCACTGATGGCCTTTCAATTATCACATATGTGTACATTGATTTTTCATAGTCGTATACTTCTTCGAGATGAAAGAACCTATTTGTAAGAGAAACACTGTCATGTTAACGATATTTGACTTGTCTTGAACTCCAGTATGAGGTGTCTATGTCCCTTATCTTCCTGAAATTAACATCCTTATGAACAAAGTTAGATCAAATAAAACAATATCTATAGAAATTTTTTCTTCTAAAAGAATTAGGATATGAATTTGTTCTCCTTCGTTAAACTCAGATATCTTCACCATTCATATATCATCTTGCCTCTTCACAATAAGAAATGTTATGGCCCAAATATCCACAGAACTGACACTTCATGAGAGGAAATGTTTTCTCACTTCTATTCATCCTCATTCCTTCTTCAGTGGGATAATAGTATGAGGGGTCCTTTTTCCAAAAGGCTCGAGGAAAATCTTATTTTCTTATTTCAAAATGAATTGGGGGTTTCTGTTTCATGACTTAAGAAGATTTTTCCACATCACCCAATTTGATCTTGCCTTTATTTTGGTCACCTTTATTTGTGGAATTTGACGATTCTACCTCACAACCAATTCCACTATTTCCCGTGTAGGAAAGTCTTTGATCATGTAAAATCCTTTCAACATCATTAGAGCCACGTTTTTCTATCTCCAAAAGCTCAACATAGGAGAACCTTCCAAACTGTATTTTCTTCCATGATTCTTTTGAAAATGAATCTTTTTCATGTTTACTCCTAATAGTAACAACTTCCTCCTCAAGATGCTCATTAGTCTTGGTCTTTTCCTCTAGTCTGGAGGTGAGGTCATTGATGACCATTGCATACTCTTAAATTATTAGCTTCAGATCCACTACATCATCATTTCATTCAATTATTTTAGACTGTACCTTCACCAATTCTTCCAGTCATTCAATTTTAGCTTCACGTTGATCAACATATTCAGTTGATTCTTCTAAAATTTATTTCCACTTATTGAAACTCTTACATTTAATCTTGAGATTACTAACATCATCCGTAAGTTGCAACTCTAGTTCTGCACTAGTTTTCAACTCATTTCTCTACCAGTATCTTCTGATTTTTCAATAGTTCCCATCATGGAGGCATGGTTCCCAGTTTGAATTTCAGGTTCTTCTTCATCACAGAATTCATTATAATCTTCATCCTCTTCAAAAAAAATCCTCTTTAGAACTTTCTTTCTAGATTTGAAGTCTCATTTCTTGAAACTTATTTTTCTGAGGCTTCTCAATGTTTTAAGCATCACTATCATCATCATCGATCTTTCTTAAGCACTGAGAAGCAATGTTCCAGACATTTCCACAATGAAAACAAGATAGAGGCAACTTCCCTTTGAATTTCCCCTTTTCCCTTCTGTAACTTATTGGCAATGAGAGAAAAAATTTATTTTTCCTCATCGTCATCACCACTACTATCTTCTGAGATTTTCAGTTTCTCCGTGTATTTGAATGACATTTCCTTTCTTACACAAGTCGTAACATCTTCTGGTTTGACCATCATTTCATATGCAACCAAGATTCTCAGTAAATCACCTAGAGAAAGTTGGAAAGATATCTTTCCTCAAGGACTAAAACTATTGCCTTGTAAAGGGGTGGAACTCTTCTTTTTATTTTCTTCACATTGTCTATGCCTTTGATTTTATTCACCTAGACCATGAATATCTCCAAAAACATCTGTAATTTGATTAAAGAAGGAATCTTCATTTTCATTAGGATTCATCTTTAGATCATCGAACCTATTGTGCAGGACATGCAGTTTTTCCTCTTCACTTTTCTATCCCCTTCATAAATATTTTCATGTTTATCCCACATCGACTTTTCTAAGGTGAAACTCATCACCTTTAGATATATCGGATCAGAATGGGTTGTGGTGAGAGAATTCTGCACTTTAGCATCAGCATCAGGAATTTTCCCATCGGCATTAGTCATAGCCAACCCTATTGGATCAGTAACATGTATACCTTTCAAAGTGGAAAAAAACATCCATTCCAAGGGATATTATATGAGATATCATTCTGTTATTATAAATTGGAAAATTACTTCCATAAAAGAGGGAAAATCCCTTAACAGAGGATGAATTTTCCATGGTGGTATAAAACAAATCAAACATGAGTAACCTCCCTCTGATACCACTTGATGAACCCCGAGACACCCTGATAGGAGAGGGGTGAATCAGGGTGTCATCTTTTTCTTTTAAACTGATGGATCTTGTTTCCACATTGGTAGAAACTAGTGTAACCTATATGAAGGATATGAGAATAAATAAAACATTTACATGCAAAGAGATGAGACAAAAAAAATTTACTTAGTTCACCACTAAGGGCTACATCCAAGGAGAATATACCGACAGTTTTTCGGTCATACAAAATTCCACTATTCTTCCCTCGTTGTGGATTACAATGGTTTGGGAATAGTCACGCTATCATAGAATCATTGCCTTTAAAATGGTTCATGGATTACCTAATGTATCTCTCAGGTCACTCCCGTTGACTCCCCATGGCTCACTACCCTTGGTGAAGTCCAACTCAGTTTATAGACATGTAGGTCTCTTCATCATTGCAAAAGAATGAATCCTATTTTGTATATAGACGATCTGATAAAGTCGTACTTCCACCAGTAGACTAATATCACTTTACACCAAAGGTATCAGGAAAAATACCAGCATTCTCATAGCCCCAGAACGACTGGCGTACATCAACCACACCTGGTGCACTTCTCCAAGACTGGCACACAAGTTTCAAGAAGGCTCACAATTACAGCTCTCCCACTTGCGCGGCACTCAATTCTTCAACCTCAATCTTGCACGACTCACATTCATTTCCAACCAAATCGGTTTTGGCACGCAATGGTCAACTGTCGTTCTTCTTCAAAACTGGCACGCAAGTGTCACCTAACCACCTATGTGACACCTTCTTCACCAACTCCAAAGGTGGGAAACTCACACCCTTTCTCTCCCAAAACACCTTGGATGCATTTTAAACAACTATCACGCAACTTAAACTTGTGCGACCCACCACCACTTGTGTGACCACTACACCTGTGCAACGGGATCTCTGGATTTCTCTAAGTCTCGAACTTTGTACCTAATGAGGAGGGGTCGACCTCTATTTATTGGCATTTGGATACCATGCATGATTGCGCACAAGTCTTCCCATGGCATGCAAGTCCCTGTCGCACAAGTCACATGCAAGAGAAAATATAAAACTTGGGCACCCTTCTCCCTTGGCCATATTTTCATGTTCTGATCTTGAAAAACAAAAGGCGCGCAAGTTTTCTCTCCTTCAAGTCAACTACGTGCAAGTCTATTTGCCAAAACTACATTTCTCCATTTTTTGATTTTTAGGCCCAAAAATTTGGCAAATAGTGGAAAACTTTGCCACCTTCAATACTGTTATCTTCTTGTTCTGTAAGATCAATTTGCTAGCACACATTCTGAACTTCCACTAAGGAATGACAAAAAACACACACCATACTCCAATTGATGCATATAATGACCATGGTTACAACAATGAATTCATTTGTAACACTTTAATAAGAGGCATAGATTATAGGTAGTCACTCTACCATCCATTAAATTTTCCCTCTAAAAACACCATGTTCTCACTATTGGACTCACCCCTTTTGTTATTTCCAACAATTTTCAAACTTTTTTAGTTTACATGTAGTCTATTAAAGATTCAATTATTTTTTTTATCATTTTTAAAAATTAGTACCATCAATGGTCGCTTGGTAGGTAGTAGGTTCAGCACCCACGAACATTACCTCATAATCATTTCCATTATATAACAATATCTTTTGGGATCCTGATGAACCCTATATGACCTTCAATGTTTTAATTTAAACTAATTTAGTTTTACACTGAAAAATATTTGTGAAACTGTCTCAAATTCCTTCATAGAGAAACTTCTTATTGATTGGTCTTGTACATCACCATGATCTTATTTCCTCCCACTAACTCTTAAGAAAATATATTTATTCTCAAGGAGAATAGTATGTTCAACAGCAAAAACATTTTGTTCAGTGGGATTATTAATTTAATATCCCACTATTTATTTGGGATAATAAACAAAAAATATTTTTTGTTACATAAGGTAGAGATCATCAACGTTTGGAAATTTTACATTTCCTTGAAAACAAAAAATCATCATAAAATATATACAAAATAGTTTCACAACCCATATCTCATATGGTCTCTTTATGGGTTACTTTTAGGGAATATTTCTAATTAGAAATAGATGTGTCTAATGGGAATATCTCAAAATGAAATAGGACATTTACATTGAATCCTCATCAATGCATCCATTTCTAACATGGTTTGATTCCATATCATAGGAACAATACACTACATTCATATTCAAGAAGGATTGAGTCGTTTAAAAATTTCATTATCACTCATGTTATAAGTGAACTACCTACTCGAGTCCTCACTACCTTGATTTGATTTGTGAATCCTAATATTTTTTCAAATTGATTCTACAATTCCTTCTAAAGCCCAATGTACTTCTAAATATATTCATACATGTACTCATCTGAGACAAATAGCCATACCGATTAAGGTAACTAGTAAAAGTCATGATGTACTTATACCCATGTATTACTTAATAACTCATTGGTCCACATATATAACTCTGTATAAGATCCAATATTCAACTAGCCGACTAATTTTATATAATAATAGGTAATTTGAGAATTTTTACGAATAAACTAGACTAACTAGTATATAATGATTCATAATTGAATTATTCTATCAATAAACAATTATTGTGTATTTTTAGTAATTTCACATTTATATATAAAAGTAAACAATGAAAATGGTTACTAGGGTCTGAATCAACCTTAATATTATTCTTTTGAATTTTGTGAATTGGATTATCCCTATCTAGAATATATAAAACTTTTACCATATTCATTATTCCCAATATAATTCACACACACACACATATATATATATATATAATATTTTTTCCCAATGTATATAAATAAAACAAAAAAGGTAATCATATATTATTTTATAGCAGGAAATAATAATTGTTTTCCAATTCTAGAACTAATCCACAATGTTGACTTTGATCACATGTTCCGACCTCCAATGTAACATCTCGTTATCCATTTTCGATACATCTAAATGATTCAAATTTCATCTTTTACATAATATAATTGACTGTATATTTATCTACATAATTGTGAAATTTACACTCGTTTTCAATTCCAACATTTATTAATTTTATAAATTGATCTACAGAAAAATCAGATTTAAATTCTAAAAATGATTCCCTTTAAAAACACTTCTCAATAGTTGAATAATATTTATAAAAAAATTTATAGTCTATAATATTAAAGATATCAAAATTAAAAAAAATAAATTTCATAATCTAACAAAATTATATATCTTTTGGTGATTATCATATTTTAAATCCTCATATTAATTACTTTTACTAAAAGTACTCAGACTATAAATGATTTAATGAAAAATCCTATCCATTTAGTGAACTAATACATATATTTCCTCATGAAATAGATAATTTTTAGAACATAAATAGGATTTGAATATATCTCATATTCTATAATATTTAATCAAAATTACATGACCCCATCGCCAAAAATGTACCCCTCTTGCACTGATAATAAGAGAAAAGAGATAATATCACTTGAAGCCTACCTCAAATTGGTCATGGGATAGTGAACAGAATCTATGTTATATCATAGACATATATTTGAGACATTAAACACTAAGAATAATGTTTGGAAAGATAGATAATATATGAACACAAATCAACTCCATCTCATAATAGTATAAAATTTTATACTAAATGCACATAATTTCATACAATAGAACTAATCCTAAGGTAATAAAAAGTAATAAATGAAATCCATAGTAGTGACCAAAATGCCCAAAAATTAACTAATAAATTCCATGATCTATTAAATTATAGTTTAGTCTCCAAAAAACCACTACAGTCCTAAAAATATATATATATATATATATATGTATAGTGAGCATAACATGTATACTCAGTAGGATCATCCACATTGGCTCTTGTTCAAATGATAATTGAATAATTATAAATCCCAGTGAACTAAATATTCACAAAAATATATACACTATGTTTACAATCTCACCAGAGATATCTCGCCATGTATCACATTAATGTATTACAATAATATCTATTGTAATATCAAATGATGTTACCCTTCTACAACAACACCACTATTTTTCTTCTCTAGGCCAGCATTGCACATCATGATCCATATCTCTCCAATAAATAATAATGGATGAAAAAAGTGGGAAAATATAATATATTGTGAACCTCTTACATCACATCAATATCTTTTAACACCCTAATCTTTCACAGTATGTTTCTCATTGAATAATATAATAGCTTCTGTTGTAGGAAACTTCGAGTTCAAACACACCACAACCAACCAAACTAGCCATTATGAATAGTAATACCCACTTTTTGAAACATTATAATTTTTTTATAAAAATTGACTTCATTTTTTGATATCGAATATAAAATTATCTTAGGGTGAATTTTTTCTTTTTTCTGAAAACATTCAATATTTGATGAATAGTGAAAAACCCCGCTTTATTTATTAAAACCAATTATTTATTTAAAAAATAATACATTTTATTTAAATTTATTTAAAGTAAAAATAGATAAATAATACCTATATTTGTTAAATGTATTTAATTGATCCCATTTAATAATAATATTAGATATATAATATTTTATTGAATCTTTTGCGGTCTTTTACCCAACTTCTAGGCGCATTAGGAAATTCGAATAAAACCAAAATTTACCACTTTTATGAACTGAATTACACAAATACAAGAGACATTGTTGAAATAAGTAGGTAAAATTTTGTTCAATAGGATGAAAATAATTTTTAGTGAATTGTAACATTGGAATATTATTTACCCCCGTTAAAAGTAAATAGGGTAATTAAAGGTAAAAATGATATTATAATTACTCTAAAACATGTACAAATTCTATATGATACATGGTTTTTGATAAAAATAATCCTTAAGAATAATATATGATCATTTTAGTCTACTTGGATTAGATAAGACATTTAGTATTAATTTATTTAAAGAAGACGTAAAAGTGTTAAATTCAAATATTGACAACTAAAACATTTTTAATATAAGGTTATACATAAGCTAAATTTGACTACAAATATTAATTAGAGATATAAATAGATTTAAAATATATTGGTATTTTATTTATAAGTTTTATACATTAAATAATTAAATTTATTTATGACATAATGATGATGTAGTAATTACCTTATTATTGAATGATTAATATAATTAATATTATAAATAATAAAATATTTGAAAAGTGAGACTTTTTATGTTTTCCAAGAATTTTAAAGGTTAATATGAAATTTTAGTGTTGATTAAATTTTTTTTTGAATTGATAATGTTTTTCTGAATTTCACAAAAACAAATTACCAAATAGTGTCAAAATTGACATAAATGAGTTTTTGAAACAAATACTATATTATTAAATTATTTAATAGTACTAAAAATATATGGTTCATACAAAGGACTTATTTAATAATATATATGTAATTAATGAATCACTTTGAGTTCTCTTTCATTTTATAGTATGTATATAAAAAATGTAATATAAAAATACAAGAAGACATTGTAAAATTTAAATTTTTTATCTAAGAGTTAAATAAAAAAGATAAGGTTACAATGGTGATCTAAACCTGTATAGAACCTACTGGATGAGATTTTTTCAACCTAGACCAACCATAGACTATAAATAAATCCTTTTTAGAGATTATAAATCAAATAGAATTTTATAATAAAATATATTTCATGCTTTTCCAAAAGTGACGCGCGACTCTCTTATAAAAGGGTACATATCCTTCTATTAATTTAACACCTCAAATTCCATTTGGATCAGCAATAACATGCACTAATATATTCCCAACTAACCTCACTTAAACCTAGAGGCCTTAAATTGATCATAAATCCATTCTAAGGAGCCATTATTATCAAATCAAAAGGAATCACTCAAAGACGATGTACTAATTTTATCCCCTCTTTCAATGATCTTTTCTTCTTCAACGTCCTCTTTCATTGTGGTTTCCATAACAAAATAATAACTCCAGTACCTTCTACATATTTTTTATGTTATTATAATTATGGTACAGACATATTCATTATCTATCTATCCAATAAATGACAATGTCAAATACGTGGGTACGTATGACTTACCGTCTTCATGTCGCAGTGTAGTTTGTTATTCAACACAACATTATTTGGATGGGAATAATAATGACTATAATTTATGTAAATAACAAATATAATATGTTTATTATTTTTTAAATATGATATACCAACCAATTACATATGATTTCACCATCAATAGAATGGTACTGTCTCACGTGCGTACGTACAGATTATCGTCTCCACGAACGCGATGATATTAATTCCCCGTCATAAACATTGTAGAATAATCTGAATTTTTTGATTAAAAATAATGTTTAAAATTTTAATATCATTATGGATATGAATAAAATACATCCTATACAAAACAAACAATTCTTATAATACAAATAATATTAAGGGAAATGAATTAGTTAACAACCTAAAAAATGATACTACTAAAAAAAATTTAACAAAGAAATATTAATAGATCATATATGATATCATATTTATGTATATGGTTCTTTTATAATTTAATAACATTGATTTAACTATTATAAAATAATTTAACGTACCCTCAATCATGTAAAAGTACATGGAAATGGTTAATTCTATAATTTCTTCATTATCTGCGGTTGTTTTTACATGAAAAAATATTATGACCTCTTTAACATCCATATATGTGTTTCAAAAAAATGTATTTCAATATTTTTTACCATTTCATAGACTATGGGTTATATTCATTTATACCCTTGATTTATTTTTTATAAAAATTTTATAACGGAATCATTCGGTCATTTTCTAATCAAGGTCCTTTACAACCTTTTCGACAAAATAAAGGAAAGCAAGCTTTTTTAACTTATATGGAGAGTGTGGATATTTTTTTCCGTTATAACACCTTAGAATATTCCTTTATAGTATTATAAAAATATTTTCAAAATAAATATTTTCTTTTATAATTATGTGACATTTAAATGATTTCCAAATAGAAACAGATATTCCCCTCAAATAGTTTTGACTTCCTCAATGTCAACTTCTTTTGATGTATTTTACACTTGTTTGAAGTTGATTTATTATTATACAATAATCCATGTTGTATTGATGTTTTTGTTATATGTTTTAATATTTATGTGTTACCATTCATGGTTTATGGTTAATGTATTAACATTTCTGATGATAATTTTAATAATAATGTTTATTTTAGGTTTGAACCTTTTAACAAGAGGAATGAATTGGACTTTTTATGTTACAGGTGGATCAATCTATAACTCCTATATACCTCAGTAGGTCCCGTGAGAAAAACTAGTGTCTTGGCCCAAGGCTTTGAAAAAATTATATTTGTAGTCTTGGCATGAGGCCTTGAATATGAGGTTAGGATGTCCGACATTATGCATTCCATCATTATGAAATTAGATTTTGATATTACATGTGATTATTCAAATAGTATAATATCAATGTGAATATGTAAATTGAATTAATTGATTTATATTTTCCATATTATGTGTAATTTTATGTTTAAAAGTCTTGTTTATTAGTCTTATACATTTCCTTAAATGTTTATACCTATTTTTTAATTTTTCTATTATATTTTTATCCATACTGGGTATTTGATATCACCCCTTTTTGATGTTTTCTTTTTCCCAGTATGTGAAGATTTATATTATGATTAACCTGCCGGGATAGGCTAAGGATATTATTGCGTTCAAAAGGGGACATAATTTTGTTTTTTCATGGGGTAATGTTAAACTTATTTATGTATCTTGCACTTCTAAGGATACTAAACTTATAGGTATTTCAATATTTGATCCCTTGGGATCTTGTAAATGTTACATAATAATGCACCGACTTTTGGTAACTAGGGTAAGGATATTATAGTTGGTATCATGGAAGTTTAGTAAAAACCTTCAAAACTAGATTTATAAATACTCTCATTAGAGAACATTACCCTGGGATAGACTCGTATGATTAGTATAGAAGAACATCCTAGAATTATGGTAATGTATAGATTTTGGGTTTTTTCTAAGAAATACTTCCCTACATGGATATAATAAGGTAGAGGTGGCTCTGGAAAAAACGTACCTAGGAATGAATACATGGACACAATGTTTTGGTCTTGACATGGGGTATCCTTGTACATGATAACAGGCCTTTCTACACTCTTGTTTACGACAACCCCAACGGATATTATTAGGATAATTCACATTTTCTTTGAAAACCATTATGAAGGATTTATGATTAAATAGCTACACCAAGAAAATATTTTTTTAGGATTATGGATTATATCCATAAACTCTTCAAATTATGTTATGAGTTTTACAAGTTTAGAATTATTTATTTTTTTATAAACTAATCTATTGTATGACATTGTTTAGAAATGGAACCTAGTGGAAGGATTGGAAACCGTATCAATTCACGTAATACATGTAGGGATTTCCCTCTTACTCAATTAAATTATAGTGGAGCAGGTGATGCGTTTGGTTCTGATAAACCTATCACCAGACTAGGACAAATAACTCAGGTTATGAATAATAAACTTACCCGTATGGAGCACCCTGATCCCCAATACGTAGGATCAATGTATGACTACATCATGAGTAAAAAACCACCAACATTAAATGCGACTAAAAATCAATTTGTACCTATGTAATAGATATGTTCCTAAGATAAAATATTTCATTCTTTGGGGTGTAGTGAAAGGGAAAAAGATGTCATAATAGTTTATCACTTCATGGGAGATGCATATCAATGGTGGTCATTAATTAAAAACACAAAAGAAGGATGTTGAAGTATCAAATTTGGAATGGAGGGAGATTATATAACTTGTATTTGAAAAACACTTTCCCTGTGACCATTGAGAGGATATGGACAGTCAATTTATGAGTCTGAGGAAAACGGAGGATGAGAATGTCACAAAGTTTGAGGATAACATTACAAGGATAGAAAGGCATACACGAGAATATATACTTAACCCAAGAAGTAAGATTGATTTATTCTTTTTATAGGTTAAAAACATTTCTTTGTTGAGCGTTAGTCTCAGATTCCATCTCATTGTACCAATATATTGTCTCATGTGCTATAATGAAAGAAAAAGAATTATTTATGTCTTATGACAATAATTAAAATCAAGAGAAGAAGAGATCTACTGTAAACTCTATAATTGGAAATAAGGGGAAGATGGGGAAAGTATAATTTCCATTCTGAAGTAAATGTGGGAAGAAAAACCCCAGTACTTTCTTGAAGGGAATGTGAGTCTGTTACAAGTCTACTAAAAAAGGTCACTAAGATCGTGATTGCAAGGGAAAGAAAGAGGTCGTCAATTTTGAATGAAACAATTGTAGAGAAATGGAGAATTATGAAAATGAATGTACTAACCTCCAACAATACATACCTCGAAAAAGGATAATGGAGAAAGGCCCAGAATATGCTGTTACTACAGTTGAAGTGGAATAATTAATGTATTTGTGTTTTTGGAATCAAGAATTATATTCTGGTTATAAGAAGAATGTGAAATATATAAGGATTGTACTGTAGTATGTTTTTTTTCATTATTGTTTTAATATGATGATGGTAATCATATTTTTAGTGTGTGACAATAATAGAATCTATACGTTGTTTGGGGAATCTAATGTTACTATTGATTTTTTGAATTTTGGGACCTTTTAGAGAGAGTTAGTGCAGACATATTTTGGAAATCAATAATGTTTGGAATTGATTAAATATAACTTTTTATATTGTTGTTTAAGGTTATAAAATTTCATAATTTTATTTTTGTAATGTTATAATACTATAGTTTTTGAAAAAGGACAACCTGCAGGTCAGGAGATAACTCGTCGTGTCGGACAAAGCTGTAGGTATCGAACCCACAACCAAAGTGAGACAAGAATTTAACAACTACCACTATCCTACAAGATTTCCATGGTTATTTCATAATAGTTTTGTTCATTTAAATGGTATATTTTTATATTTTTAACTTTATACGATTAGGATAAATAGTATATTGTTTCATTCAATTATGTTTTAGAGTGAAAGATGAGTTTGTGGTAGAAATTAGATAAAGGATGAAATTCTACATGTCCTGTTACATTTATTATATGAATAAATTAATTCTTAAACATTAGGTAAAGGATCCTAAATACAAAAATGATTTATCCTAATACCTTATGTTTTCTTGAACTGATGATATTTTAAATCATCTCAGATTTATGGATTTATGTCCCAAAATTTTCCACTCACTTATTTGTGATTGATGACCTCAATCACTCCATATAAATATTTACATTTTTCCTCCAATTATAATTTCCACCATTGTTCTATTATTTGAAATCCTAATTTGGAGGTGACTTTTTAATTTTCCTTTCCCTCTTATTAAGACCGAATTTTATTAACCCAATTTCTGATGTGGGTATCCACAAAATTATTTTTTTATCATTTTATTTTAAAATAACAATTTCAAATTGAGAAGACACGATTTATTTAAGGAGGAAGTAATGTAACACACCATGATTTCACGGTACGTTTCTCATTGAATAATACAATAGCTTGCATTATACAGATCTTTGAGTTTTAACACACCACAACCAACCAAACTAGTCGTTATTAATATTAATACCCAATTTTTGAAATTTTATAAATTTCATATTTCAAAATGGACGTCATTTCAGGATTGAGAATATCAAAATTATCTTTAGGTGAATTATTGGTATTTCTCTAAAAATATTCAATATTTGATGAATAGTGAAAAACACTACGTTGTTGTTTGAAAAGTACATTTTATTTAAATAATTATGTATTTTATTTAAATTTATTTTTTCTCAAAATATATAAATAATACAATTATTTTTTCAATTTAATTCATTGAAGTCATTTTTTAATATTATTAGATAAATAAAATTTTATTGAAGTTTTTACCATCTTTCACCCACCTTTAGGCCTATTTGCTAATTTGTATAAAAAGTAATTTTATCGCTTATGTGAATTGAATTTCAAAAATCCAAGAGACACGATTTATATTAGTAAGTAAAATTTGGTTCAATTGGTTGAAAATAGTTTTAGTGAATAGTAACTTTTGAATTTTATTTACCATGGTTAAAATTAAATAGGGAAATTCAAGGTAAAAATGATATTATAATTACCCTAAAATATGTTCTAATTATATTCTATAATTTTATTGACCAAAATCAACCTTAGGAATAAAATAAGATCCTTTTGGTCGACATGGATTATATTAGGACATTTTTTTAATATTTTATTTAAATAAGAGTTAAATGTGATAAATTCAAAGTTTAATGACTAATAAATTTTTTATATACTGTAATAAATAAGAGAAAATAGATTATAAATATTCATTAGAAATCGAAATTTTTTTCCAACATATTTGTATTTTATTTGTAATTTTTAGACAATAAATAATTAAATTCATTTACACACAATGATGATGCAGTAATTACCTTATTATTGAATGATTCAAATAATTGATATTATAAATATTATAATAATTATAAATTGAGCCTTTTTTTGAATTCCAAGAATTATAAATGTTAATATGACATGTTAGAGTCGATTAAATAAATTTTTTTTCGAAGTGATAATACTGTTATGACTTTCAGAAAAACAAAATACCAAATACTGTCAAAATTGACGTATATGAGTTTTTAAAACAAATAATATATTATTAAAATATATAATAGTCTTAAACATATAAGGTTCATCCAATGGAAATATATAATAATAGATATGTCATTAATCAACCACTTTGGGTTCTCTTGTAATTTTATAGTAAGTGTATTTACCAATTAATATAAAAATACAAGATGATGTTGAAAAAGATAAAATGTTTAACTAAAAGTTAAATCCAAAAGATAAAGATAAAATGGTGACTTAAACATTCCTAAAACCTATCAGATGAGAATTTTTCAACCCATACCCACCTTATCCTCTAAATAAATTTTTTTGGAGCCATTATATTCAAAATATGATTGTATAATAAAATAATATTTCAAGATTTTCTTAATGTGACCCTCACCTCTCTTATAAAATGTACTTCCCCTTATCTCGATTTCTCACCTCGAAAGCGATTTGGCTTTCCCAAACCCTACTCAAATATCCTGATCAATACCCTCCATTCAACATAGAGTCCTAACATTGATCATGAAGCCAACCTAAGGATTCATTTTGATCAAATCAAATGGAAGCACTCGAAGAAGAGGTAATAATTTCATCACCTATTTCAAAGTTTTTTTCTTCTTCCACATCATCTTTCTATGTTGTTTCCATACCAAAATAATAAATTCAGTACCTTATTCATATAATTATGTTATTATAAGTGTTTTACAACCAATTTAAATATTCATTCCATCCTATTAATGACAGATTCACCATACGAGCGTATGTATGTCTTACCTTCTCCACATCGTGGTGTAGTTTGTTAATCAACACATCATTATTTGGATAGGTATAATAATGAGTATAATAGATATAAATAATAAATATAATATGTTAATGATTCTATATATAGGATATACCATCAAATTACAAACTATTTCACCATAAATAGAATGGTATTGTCGCTCGTGCGTATGTACAGATTACCATCTCCACGAAGGCGATGAGATTCATTCCCCACCATAACCATTCAAGAATAATTTTCATTTTATGAATAAAAATAATGTTTAAGAACATAATATCATTATGGTTGTGAATCAAATACATCCTATCCAAAACAAACATTGCATATTTGCCAAATCATATAAAGTAAAAAGAATTTGTTAACACTCAAAAAAATGATACTATGGAAATATTATTAACCAAGCTATATTAAAAGATCATATATGATATCATATTTGTGTATGGGGTTCTTTTATAATTTAATAAAAATTATATAACTATTATATAGGAGTTTAACATACCCTTGATCATGGAAATGTACATTTTAATGGTTAATTAGAAAATCTCTTCATTATCTAAGGTTGTTTATACCTGAGTATCTACTGAGACCTCTTTATCATCCACATTTGTGTTTGTTAAAAATTTATTTAAAAATATATTTACTATTTTCTTGAATATGGGTTAATTTAATTTATACCTTTGTTTGATTTTTTTATAAAAGGTTTATAAAGGAACATTTCCATTTTTTTCCCATCAGGGTCCTTTATGACCTTTTCGACAGAATTCAGGAAAGATTGATATTTAACATATACGACGTGTGCGGATATTTTAGGCCATTATAACATATTCGAAGCATCCCTTACAAAATTAAAAGAATATTTAAATTTTTTTCATTTATGATTAAGTTACTTTTAAATGATTTCAAAATCGAAAGATATATTTCTCTCAAATATTTTTGATTTCGTCTAAGTCAACGTCCTTTTATGGATTTTAGACTTGTTTGAAGTTGATTTGTTATGATAAAATCTTCCATATTGTATTAATGGTTTTGTTATATGTTTGACTGTGGATGTGTTATTTTTATACCATTATTGGTTTATGGTTAAAGTATTAACATTTCATATGATAGTTTTAATACAAATGTTGTGTTATGTTTTAACCTTTTCACATGAGGAATGCATTGGACTTAGTAAGTTATAGGTGGAGCCCACTACAGCTCCTCGATGCATAGTTAGGTCTCACGAGACCAAGAAGTGTCCTGGAAAAAGGCCTTGAAAAAATCTTATTTTTAGTCTTAGCATGAGGCATTGACTATGTGGTTATGATGTCTGGCATTATGCATTCAACCATTATGAAATTGCCTATTGGTATTACATGCGATTATTCAACTAGTAGAATATATATGTGAATATGTAAATGGAAATATTTGATTTATATTTGCTATATTATTCTGAATTTTTTCTTTAAATGGATTGTGTTTTAGTCTTATACATTTCCTTAAATGTTTATACTTATTTATGAATGTTTCCACTATACTGTTATCCTTACTGAGCATCAGAGCTCACCCCTTTCATTTGTTTTCTTTTTCCCTGGATGTGAATAAGTATTTTATGATTAACCTACTGGGATAGGCCAAGGATATGAGTGTGTACAAAAGGGGACACAATTTGGTTTTATTATTTTAATAATGTAATGTAAAACATATGTATGTATTTAACACTTCCATGGCTACTTAACTAATAGATCATTCAGGATTTGATCCCTTGTGATGAAGACAATTTTATGTAATATTGCACCAATTCTGGGTAATTGGGGTTGGGGCATTACATAAGATCCACATATCCAAATATTATTCATGTAGTTCTCAAGATTCATCATATCATGTATGTTTTGTTTAATACCATGTGAAATCATAACCCATACATGGTGTATATATAATAATCCATGACATTCTATATATATAGAAACATCTGTGTGAAATAACATCAAGATGTTATAGCATTATTGATACTTATATAGGAATGGTAAACATCATGAAAATAATTATTAAACAATACTAGGATAAGATACTGAGTATGGAATGGGGTAGTCATCCATATATTTCTCACTGACCTGAATATTGTGGAAAATTCCCTCCATTGTGTAGTGGGGTTAGTTTTCCATCCAATATGGGTGGGGAACCATATGAAGTATTATAATATAAAAACAAAAATATATGTTACAAACAACTCTTTTGGAAATAACCTATACTATGAATAGAATGAAACTATCATCTCATAGACAAGTTGATACAACTGGTATGAACTAGATATCTGATAAGAAGGAAAACATTTCAAGAGACTTTAATTAATTCATATTTCACGTTTATTTTAATTTACATTATAATTCCATGCCCTATTTATTAAATTAAAACTCCAACATGATTCCTCATGTTTTATAATCATTAATTATTCCACTAACTATCATACCCGATGGGTTAAAATATTCATTATCATTTCATAATTACAATTACTTAAGGACTCATCATAAGCTACTAAAAAGTTTCAAAAACCATAAAAATACATCAGTAGTAAGAAGTGAGTAATTGAAATGAGAAATAAGAAACCATGAAATAAATTATTTAAATAAAATTCATAAAAATGAAATAATATCATCATTCACCATAATAAATAATGTTTATGTGTAGCTTAAACATGCTCCATTTGTCTCGGTTTCATTCCCAACCCCACCATGAATATCACAGTCAATCCTATCATACTTGATTGTAAGTATTCACACACACCGGTTCATCACAACCCATTCCTTTGAAATGATCTACCATCTTAGACTCACATCAGGTTGTATAAAAAAATCATTATCTGGAAAAATCATAGAAGGTAGAAATACTGAAATGGATTGTTAACAAGTCAACTTTCCCGATGAACTAAGGGATCAAAACATCATATGTAAATGATATCTCTCAATTCCAAACAATTATATTTATAAAAATTACTTTTTTCCATAGTAAATTAATAGATCTATTTTTTAGATTGTATAGGTGAAGCCATCATAGGAAATCGGCTATTAGAATTTATAAGAATAATTTAAATACACATCAAACATAACATCCAATTTTATTCACCACAAGATGATTGGAACAAATTTAATATTCCCCTTTATAGTTTATAAAATAATCAGTTCCAACATTAAATTAATTATATAATTTCCAAACATAACAAAAAGATATAAAATAAAATAAAAATTTAGATAGTTAAATATCTTGGAAAACAAGAAGGAAACCATTAGTGATGGATAAATACATCATATCTCTACAACCCAAAAATATTATTTAATTATTTCTAGTGTAGTCCTTTTTAGTTTTAATAACACAGTCACTAAATGAGATAAATCATTATATCTTTATAATTTAACATTAAACAAGGATATTTAATGAATCTACTTCTTTAATGATTTTAAAGTTCTTCAAATAAGAGAAGAAAAAAAACACAGGTGTATGGTTCGTACTATCGCAAACAACCAGTTGTACCAATGGGTGATATAACAAAAGAACAAAACCAAACATCATAATAACTTCATGAGAAAAAAGGATATAAGAAAACACAACATGCAAAGGTAGAAAATGGGGAAAATATTCAAAAAAGAAAAAACAATAATAGACAGGAAAAACTCACCACGGATTACCACAGATTGATCTGTACATGGTGGGGTTTAAATCCAATCAAAGGGGAATTAAATTATATTAAAAGATCACCCATGATCCTATGATTCAATGGGAAAATTAATGAGAATTTCAAATTTGAATGAGGTTTAGGAATTTATTGTAATGATCAAAATTAGAAGACCACGATGATGTACCATACACCATGATGAAAGGTGCTTACTAAGGAAAAAACTACAGCATAAAGAAATATGAAATACCACCACATGCCTCATCAATTCCATGTCCTGTAAACATGGTGTGATCCATGATGTAGATCCAATAAAATAAGAATACGTTAATGAATACTGGGAAACCACTGTTCCATAAAATTCTATTATTCAAGCGAAAAGGATACACCAAAACTCATCCATATACTGCAAAAACTCAATAAAAATGTATACCTTCCCAAATCACCAATCTAAATCCTTCACACTGTTGTTCCCAATTCATATCATAGGTCCATGGACCCAGAAGCATCGAAAAAACCTCTACACTATAATCCATCTATATATCTGATATTTCATCTTAATTCCCCTTCTTCCAACTCTCATCCTCCTCATGGTATTTCCAACACCTAAAACCTAAAATGTAATGTGATACAACGATCTAGGGTCAAACATTTTATACCTCTCAAACAATTTCTACCCTTGGTAATGTAAAACAACCTAGAGATAAGGCCAGGAAAAAACCCAAAGAGATACATCATATGGATTATTCCATAATAGTATAAAAACAATATAACTCAAATAAATAAGGTTTATAAAACTATGAAACAAAACCCTAGGGGAGATACCTCTAAATCAATAGTATAGAATCAATTAAGGATCATGGAATATAGAACAATCTCACATATCAGATAAAGCTAAAAATTGAAACATTGAATCAAAAGAAGAACTATGCATCAAATAACTCAAGATAATGAGTGTATATCTATGAATCAAATTAATAGATCCTCCCTTCCATGAAACTAGGCATCTAAATTACATGAAATAATAAAAAAACATTCCCATGAAACACCTTCTCCCAATGTTCCTAGATTTCAATAGGCTACTCCTTGAAGGTCACATCACTATCAATATTAAACTCACATGGATCGTTGAAATGAGAGTCATCAGGAAGATAGTGATGATGATATTACACATAAGATATATCATGAATCGGGATCATCTATATTGGATGTGATATTAGATATTCAAAAGATATAACCTAAACAAACAATACAAATGGCCTGAAAAACAATGGAGAAATATTACTCCCATGACCAAAACACTGCATCACATTACGAGATGTATCCTTGAAGAACACATTATATCCAAAATTTAACCCCATAAGAATCATCTTATGGTTTTCATATGACAATTATTTATCCTTCACTACCTTAATCATATAATGAATCACATAAACCATATCTATCAGGATCTGTTCTAGTTTCATCTTGGTAATTGTTGCATGTCCGATCCTAGTCAAACAAAATGGAGAACCACATGGTTGATCATAAAATTATTAAAATGATTCAATAACAATAGTGGTGTAAAATTAATATTTTAAACATACTCAACCAAATTATGGTTCCTAACCCATGAACTCCAAAATCAAATACACATGAACACCAAAATTTATCAACAGTCTAAATGGTATAATCTATCTAAATTTCCAAAGTAGTACTAAGGAGATAATGATATCCAAAATCATATTTAAGATCTCCCTCCACCCTGGAAGGGAAATGAGTATCATTATCATAGAATACCTTACATGTAAATCCAATAATCCTCAACACCTCCACCAATTATTTCCTCAGAAACCCTCTATTGATGTCAACTCATCAATCATTAAAAAGAGATCTAATTTTTTCAGGAGATCCACTATCACCCATAAAAAAACATACCCTCCATAATATCAATGTAGAATGGTGGTGAATGATATAAAAATTTCATCCATTTACAATAAGGAACATATAAGATTTGTTGAAATCCTAAAGGAAAACAATGTTCTACCATCACATTCTGGAAGACAAATCATCAGGATGCAAAATCTGCAAAATAATACTTTACCCCAGTTCAAAAAATGACCTGTAATGACAGGAACATATTTTTCATTATAACATATAATTATAATTGTGTGATATAGAATTCATAGAAAACCACCCCATGAATAACAAAAGTAATGAAAATCCTCCCCTAGAACATCAATCGATGTTGATCATTCTTAGACCATCAATCAAAGAAATTACCAGAAACTAATATAGAAAGACACACATCCACCACAGAATCCCTTGGATATGACTCCTCCACCTACTATAGTAAATATGGATTCACCATATTGAGGAAAATGATACTTATACCTCATCCTCTCCTATATTAATACGTAACAAGAAGTTTATTTCTATCACTCACTATGAGTCCCCTAATTCATGAAGAACACCACTATGTGTCTTGATTATTAATTATTGATCCAAATTTTACCCACTCCCAGGGTATATGAAATTTTGAATTCATAATCCAATATAAATTCCAAATAATATTTGTGTCATAATTTTTATTCTTCTTTGGAGAATACATCCTCAGACTCATATAATCAGTGATAATCATATAGCATTACCTAAAGAGGAATTGTTTCTATGATCAAGGAAAACATGATCACTTCCAACTTAATATCATTGATTGAATAGTTAAGATCCTTGGGGCATAAAAACTTAGACTCATAAACACAACTTCCATATGTTTCATTAGAAAATTTCCAATGAAAATATGTAATGTGCCTTAAAAAGATCTCAAACTGAACACCCTCTTATGAAAAATGGGGAAATGTGGGACTGAATGACTTCTCCCACTTATACTCAAAAGAATAATGATAGTTTAACGTACAACCAAATTCCTATTTATTTTGGTACATATATATTATTTTATTCCTAATCTATTATATGTTTGTTATGGACCATATATAATATACTTTAATACTCAGAAATATTTGTACCGCTACAGTAGTCTTATAGGGGACCCTTGAATTAATTTTCTCAATCGTTGATAGATCCATTACTATAAAAAACTGGGACATGTAATGTCACATGAAAAGAATATAATATACCAATAACTCACACTATGATATCATCCAAAATAGTTAATGATAACGAATAGATCCAAAACACCTTTAAGTCTCTCTATATGGTCCACATTAAATTTTGAGTAAACAAGTATTTTGTAAATGAAAACATCCATGAACAGTACATAAATTCACATAACATCGCATTCCTGAATCCCAAGAACATGGATAGAGAATTTGTTACACCTAATAACATTAAAATGTGCTCATAATTCCAATAATGACAAGGATAATAAGTCTTCAGTATATCGCCATTTTTCACTTGTATTTGATGGTATCTTGATCAAAAATAATTTTTTTAGAACCAACTAGATCCCTTTTTCTAATCAAAAAACTAATTATTATGTAAAATAGGGTAGTGATTCTTTATTGCCACAAATTTCAAGAGGTTAAAATCATTAAAAAAATTGTAGACATATATTTGAAATATTTATGAAAAAATAGATCACCCCATTGTGTCATTCTTGGAAAAAAACCTCAATTTAATGGATCTTTTATCTATATATGTAGCCCCAAGAACTTAGAAGTCCCCATCCTATACATAGATAATGAAATTAGTGAAGCACTATATAGTATATACAAACCAAACTTGATCTCGCATTGTGGGGGTAATGATAATATTTCATTTAGAAAAAAGATAAGGTACTCTTTCCCAACCATATGAAACACTTACAGTTAAACCCAGGATGAAGAAATCATTGACACATCCATAAGGGAAGGTAATGATGATAAACACCTCCAAATTATCCAAGGGTTTTACTAGCCATAAAACTAAATAGACTCTCTATCATCATCATTGAACATGACTAGAATCCTTATGAAATCTAATATATCAAAAATCAATTATATCTATTCCATGTTGAGGGTGATGTCATATATCTTCATCCACATACATAGGTAGCATCACAAATTGGGGTTCTACCCCATCCCCTGATCACATTCTTGATATTCTGAATAATGATAAGATCGACATCGAAAATATACCATCTATTACAAGGGAACTAGAATTTTTTATTCATAAAATCCTTATACATGAACCTAGAATATTGAAAAAAAGTAGTCTCGTACTTTTGAATCAAACAAGATATTCACCCATGTAAAAAAGGGTACCTTGAACAATGTTTGAATCACCTAGAGTTGGAAAATCCGTATAATAAATCTAGGTTTGACCTACTCTATGACCTCTTTGACCCAGATAAATACAATATCAATGTTCTTTCTCTACTATGTGAGGTAGAGGGTTATCAAATGGTTATCCTCTGCTAGCCACATATCCCATATACTTATTGAAAACTAGACAATACTTTTTCCTTTACCTTAATTGATACAATAACAATGGTGAATATTGTAGGGGAACAAAAAATAAACACTTCTTTCTTAAAAATACCTAACATTACAACAACTGATGACCATGGTCTCCATAAGGAATTACCATCCGATCAGATTCCTAAGAGTAACCACCCCTATATGAATGAGATGAAGAGGGATGAGACGTACGCTTAGTTTCTAGAAAACCCTTCTTTCAAGGAAAATGGGAACCCAAAACCATTGATATTCTACATGGATAATCCCAAAGATTACCCTCTCATGATGATATATTTCAATCCAATTGCATGTCATAAAATTATTATCTTGTAAGAACATAAAAATATGTCTAAAATAGAAAAGGAGTGACATGGAACTAGATTATGGGATATAAAGCCTCTTTGAAATTCCTCCAGATGGTCTCCTCATATGGAAAAAAGTTGGAATCATATCAAAGTAGTTTCCAAAAATAGATAAAAAACTCCCACATGTTTTACCTCCCGTTTAAAATAGTATGAAGATCATATTTGGTTTCCTCCCTTAAAAATACATAATGAAACTTATCTCAAAACTAATATAAGAACTTCTTCCAAGTGACATCTAATTCCTTGAAATTGAATATGAAAAAGATCCATCACAAACTACCTTCCAACCACAACATCTTCACCACCAATAAAACCTAGTGATACTAAACTAAATATATCAAATTTATGGTCATATCCACCCCTAAAACTTTTCGTCTCTCAATTAATCCAAAATATAGAACTCATACATTTGAAAACTCTAATATATAAAATCATGGACTATCCTCTTCCAAGTGTATTAATTTTCATCCTCATATATACATCAATCTGCTACGACATCTTACTGAGCATCTCCTGAATGATCCAAACAAGGATATCGATCAAGATCAATACCAACAAAAGTAAAAAATTATTTTGAGGATCCTAAACCTATAATATGTGATATTTAAGATTAATTATTTCATTAAGGATCATCCCAATCCAATGTGTTACACATTACAGAAATTGGAAAAAATAGGAATGATATATGGTCCTTTCTTGAGTATCTACCCACAACCATTCATACATCACATAGTAGGATTAGTGAACATAATTTTCTCTAAATCAGATTGAAGGGGCCCTAAATACCCATGTTCTAGTTCTTATCCCTTGTATAAATCACATATAAAAATATACTAACATTACTTCCCTATAATACTTTATAAAATTCCTGATTTCTATATCCAAACTCCATCATATCCGTCAATGTAAACATTTTATACCACTTTTTCATGAATTCATCCCCCTAAAAAACCCCTTTAGGACTAGAATTGATATAAGGTAGTTAATGATTACTTATTCTCAACTCCAATAGGCCACATGTTGGTTAAATAAACCAAGGGTATAGCATACAAAAAGATATGAGGTAGTACCCTCTAATAAGAATATGGGGAATGGGAGATAAATTAAAAATCCGAATTATAAAAGCTCCTAAAAGTACAAAAGATACCAATACATGCTTGTAATTTCATATTACTAAACCAATACATGAGAAAATACAAATACCAAAGGAAATCATTAACAATGGCTTCAAAGTGCAAAGATATATTGAGAAACCCCAAGTGTTAGTAATATCCAACCCAATCCCCAACCCATCCTATTATATAGATATTAATTTTATATATACATAGTAGGAGCATAGCATCAATACCCAAAAGGATCCTTCTCAGAGCCTCTCATTCAAATGGTAATGAAATCATTATAAAAGAATGTGAGTAAATAAGTGAAACTATTTCATCACATACACATAAATAATATGATCCCATACTAACCAATGATATATGACCAAGAATCTAAAAAAGACTAATTGTTTAATATCCAACATAATATAAAATAAAGGTACCTCACTACTACTTTCCAAATAGTTTTTTCACAATTCTCCAAGGGTCCATACCCTAGGAAATATCTCTATAATAAACGATACATCCCAAAATACCTAGAAAATTATAACATATCTTGTATCATATTCATAAAATCATATCGTTATCTAAATATGCATATCTATATTGTAACCAAGTAGTTATTGGGAGACACCACAACCAGTATTTCATTTATTATACATGAATCCATCACAATCCTTATCCAATATCCAATTAATAAAGCATAAGGAAATATATATGGATATAAATGTGTGTAAATTAATAATAATCCATTATAAACATATAAAAACATATATGGGAAATTAACCACTATGAATAATAAAATATCATACTACAAGGAGAATGTAGAATGAAAATAGGGGTAATCAGGCATATTTTCTTCACAAACCAGGATGTTGGGGGAACATGTAACACCACAATCTTCTACGGTATGCTTCTCTTTGAATAATGTGATAGCGTGTGTTGTACGCAACACCGAGTCCTAACACACCATAACCAATCAAACTAGCCGTTATGAATAGTAATACATACGTTTTAAAATAATATATATTTTATATTTCAAAATGGACTTCATTTTTGGATTTGAAATATCTAATTTATCCTAAGGTGAAATTTTGGTACTTTTCGGATATCTTTATCATTTTGATGAATAGTGAAAATTACTAAATTTTAATTAAAAACAACTTTTTTAATAGAAATAATTTATATTGATAAATTATTAATTTTAGTGGTTTTAAAGTATCTTTAGAGTATACTTTTACCATTTAATACAATTTTGGTCATTTTACATAATTTCACAATTAAACCGAACATAAACAAGTATCTATCTTTTGATAGTTATTATATCTTAAAAACACGCTTTTTGTTTTAACAGTGGGATTTAATTTTAAATTAATTTCTGCCGCTTCTATGTTTTGAATTTGGAAAAATGGATTCCATATTTGGAATCAGGATATTCAAATTGTGTAAATAGGTAACTTTTATTTTTAGACATTTTGAATAATTATTTCGGTAAATATTTTATTTACCATGGTTAAAGGATAAATCCGGAAAATAAGGGTTAAAAAATAATATTATAATAACAAACAATTACCCTTAAACATGTCCTAACCTTATTGGTTGATACATGTTCGACCATAGGCATCCTTGGGTCGATTTTGGGACCCCATGGTGCCACTTGTGACTGATAGGGACACTTTATTTTAATTAAGTTTAAATGAATACAAAAAT
This sequence comes from Viscum album, assembly GCA_963277665.1. Taxonomy (NCBI): domain Eukaryota; kingdom Viridiplantae; phylum Streptophyta; class Magnoliopsida; order Santalales; family Viscaceae; genus Viscum; species Viscum album. Next base: position 1,889,576,382 of record OY728122.1, on the reverse strand, counting down.
GACACAAGCATATATCTTTTAGAAAAACAATTTTTATATAGGGTTATATATGTTGTATTTTTGAGTATAAGTATTCATTAGAAAGATAAAATTATTTCCTACATAATTATAGTTTATTTATAATTTTTACACATTATATAATATAATTTATTTATGACACAATGATGATGTAGTAATTACCATAATAGTGAAAAATTAAAATAATTAATATTATAAATACCCAAATACATATAATTTCAGACCTTTTATGAATTAAACTAATTTTCTAGTATAATATTACTTATTAGGATTTATATAATGGACGTTTTTCGAAGTAATCATTCTGTTATGAGTTTCACAAAAATAAACTGTTGAATAGTGTCCAAATTGACATAAAAGAGTTTTTAAAACAAAATTATATTATTAATTTATATTAAATTCCTAAAAAACTAAGGTTCGGCCAAGAGACTTATATAATTATATGTATATCATTAATGGACCACTTGGGGGTATCTTGGATGTATATGGTAAGTTTATTAACCATATAATATAAAAATACAAAGAGACATTGTAAAAGTGAAACTAATTAACTAAGAGTTGATACTTAAAGATAAGGTTAATATAATGATCCAAACCTGTCTAAATTCTATTGGTTGAGTGTTTTTCGACCCATACCCACATCAACCTTTAAATAATCAACTTTGGAGCCATTATAAACCGAATATTAATTTATTATTAATTAATATTTCTAGCTTTTCCAAAGGTTCCCCTCACCCCTCTTATAAAAGGGAACTCCCCCTTCTCATTACTTCACACCTTAAAAGCCTTTTGGTTCAGAAATCCTCTACCCAAATACTCTCTCAACTTCCCTCAATTAATCCTAGAGGCCTTACTTTAGTCAGAAATACATCTTATGGAGCCCTTTTGATCAAATCAAACGGAAGAACCCAAAGAAGAGGTAAATATTTCACCACCCTTTTTCAAGTTCCTCTGTTCTTCCACTTCCTCTTCCTTTGTTGTTACCATTATAAATTAATAAATCCAGTATCATATATATACTATGATGTTATTATAAATATGGTAAAACCATATTCAGTATTATATCCATCCTTTGAATAACATGTCACCATACGTGCGTACGTACGGCTTACCGTCTCCACGTCGTGGTGGAATTGTTATTCAATAAATTATTATTTGGATGGGTATAATAATGATGTGTAATTCATGTAAATAATAAATTTAACATGATAAAGATTATGTATAAATGATATATCATCCAATTATATATTATTTTACTATCAAAAGAATGATATTGTTGCTCGTGCGTACGTATGGACTACCGTCTCCACGAATGTGATGAGATTCATTCACCATCGTATCCATTCTAATATAATTCTCATTTGATGATTAATAATAGTATCTAAGGACTTGATATAATTCTGGATATGATTAATATACAACCTATCCATTACAAAAATGTCTTATGTAAGAAAACATATAAAATAAAATGAGTAAGTTAACACCCGAAACAACGATAATACTAAGATATTATTAAAAAATCAATGTTAAAAGATCATATATGATATCATATTAATGTATATGATTCTTGTATAATTTAATAACAATTATTTCACCATTATATAGGAGGTTAACCTACCCCAACCATGGAAAAGTACCGGGTAAGGGTTATTTCACAATCTCTTCATTATCTGAGGTTGTTTATACGTAATAATCTACTAGGATCTCTTTATCATCCACATCCATGTTTTTAAAAATGTATTTCAAAACATTTCTACTATTTTATTGAATATGGGTTAAAGTTATTTATAACCTTTTTTGACTTTTTATAAGAGTTTTATAAAGGAATCTTTCTGTCGTTTTCCTAACAAGATGCTTTTTATCCTTTTCGACAGAATTAAGGTAATAATATTTTTTTAACTTATACGGCGGGTGTGGTTATTTTCCGCCGTTATAAAATCGTCGAAGCTACCCTTACAAGCTTATTAGAATATTTTAAAAGAAAATGTTTTATTTTATAAATATATGACTCTTAAAAGATTGCAAAATAAAAAGAGATATTTCTCTAAAAAGAGTTTTTATTTCATCTATGTCAATATCCTTTGATGGATTTTACGCTTATTTGAAGTTGATTTATTATGATACAAAACTTCAATATTGTATTGAAGGTTTTGTGATATGTTTGGCTGTGGATGTGCTATTTTTATACCATTCATGGTTTATGTGAAAGCATTGACATTTTTTATGCTAGTTTTAATACGAATATGTATGTTATGTTAAAACCTTTTCATATGGGAATGAATTGGACTTAATATGTGACAGGTGGAGCCCACTATAGCTCCTCGATGCATCGGTAGTTCTCATGAGACAAACTAGTGTCTTGGCATAAGGCCTTGGAAAAATCTTATTTGTAGTCTTGGCACGAGGCCTCGGCTATGTGGTTATGATAGTCTGGAATTATGCATTCCATCATTATGAAAGTGGTTATTGATATTGCATGTGATTATTCGATTAGTAGAATATCCATGTGAATATGTAAATGGAATTATTTCATTTTATATTTTCCATACTATGTTGAAGTTCAAGTTAAAAGGATTTTGTTTTAGTTATACACTGCCTTAAATGTTATTCTTATTTATGAATGTTTCCGCTATATATTTATCCTTACTGTGCATTTGATCTCACCCCTTTTCTATGTTTTATTTTTCCAAGGATGTGATGAAGTAAATTATGAACAACCTGTAGGGATATTATAATAGGATAATAGTGTGGACTATGGAGACAATTTGTTGTTGTTGTAGTTTTACAATTTATGATGTAATGAAAAACTTTATGAATATATCTAGTGTATCCAAGGCTACTAAACCAATCGGTCTTTCGAGATTTTATCTTTCTTGTGATCATGCCAATGTTATGTAATAATGCACCGACTCAAGGTAACTGGGTTCGGGGAATTACAGTTGGTATCAGAGGAAGTTTAGTACAAACCTTGGAAGCTAGATTTAGATAAACTCTGATTAGAGCACGTAGACCTAAGATGAACTTTGAGGATTAGTATAGAAGAACTTCCTAGAATTTTAGTATTGTAGAGATTTTTTGAGTTTTCCGAGAAATACATCCATGTCTGGATACGAGCAAGTAGAGGCGAATCTGGCACAGATGTACCTAGGGGTAACACCTGAAAACACCGCTTTGAGCTAGAATCGAACAGGAACTGGGGCACGACAACGTGCCTTGCTGAAATCATGGTTACGACACTCCCGGGGGATATTCTTAGGATAACTCTTATTTTCTTTACAAATCATTATGAATGGTTTATGAGTATATACTTCCTCAAAGAAAACATTTTTATGATTATGGATTATATCCACAAATAGTTCAATTTATGTTAAGTGTTTTATAAGTATGTGATTATGTATTTTGATTCATAAACTGATCTAGTTTATGCCATTGTTTAGAAATGGAACCTAATGGAAGAAATGGAAACCATATCAATGCACGCACTCCATGTAGGGATTTCCCTCCTTCTCAAGATAATTATAGTGGAGCTGGTGATTCAACTAGTTCCGATCAGCTAATCACCATACTAGGACAACTCACTCAGGTTATGAATAATAACCTTACCCGTATGGAGCACCCTGATCCGCAGCATGGAGGATCAATGTTAGATCGATTCAATAGGCAACAACCACCAATGTTCAATGGGAGCACAAATCCCTTAGTAGCTGAGCAATGGATAAATTCCATAGAGAAAATATTTCAGGCTTTGGGGAGTAGTGAAAGGGAAAAAGTTATCATGGTAGTTTACCGCCTCACTTGAGATGGTGATCAATGGGGGTTATTGATTCAAAATACGAAGGAAGATGATGAAGTATCAAATATGGAATGGAGGGAGTTCAAAGATCTGTTTTTAGAAAATAGTTTCCTAGTGACCATCGAGCAGATAGGGAAAGGCAATTTCCGAGTCTGAGACAAAAGGAGGATGAGAATGTCATAATGTATGAGGATAACTTTACAAGGTTAGCAAGGTATGCTGGATATTATATACGTAACCCAAGAAGTAAGATTGATCGTTTCATTGATGGGTTAAAACCATTTCTCCATCGAGAATTAGTCTCACAATACTTCTCGTTATACGAAGACACTGTATCATGTGCTATCAAGACTGAAAAGGAATTCTATAAGTCTTATGAATTTAAAGCAAATCAAGAGAAGAAGAGATCTGCTGATAAATCTGGGAATAGAAATAAGGGGTAGAAGGGAAAGGTTGATTATCCATGCAGTGGTAAATGTGGTAAGAAAGACCCCGGTACTTTCATGAAGGGAACGGGAGTCTGTTACAAGTGTGGTGAAAAGGGCCACCAAGCTCGTGATTACAAGGGGAAGAAGGAAGCTACCAATGTTCAGTGATACAATTGCAATGAAATGGGTCATTATGAAAATGAATTTCCTCAGCGTCAGGAGAACTTACCTTAGAAAAGGACAAGGGATCAAGGCCAAGATTATGCTATCACTACTGCTGAGGTAGAATCTCCAAAAGATGTGGTGGCAGGTAATTTAATGGTTTCCTCAATATTAGAAAATGCATTATTTGATTCTGGATCATCGCATTGTTTCATATCATCCAATTTTGCAAACAAAGTTAGATATTTACAATTTAATTTAACAAAGGAGTTGTCAGTTAAAACTCATATGGGAAGTATCATTGCAACAAAGTTTTGTGAATCAGTACCCATTAGAGCACATAAATGTTCTTTATATGCTGATCTCATCGTCATACCTATGATTGAGTTTGATATAATCCTCGGTACGGACTGGCTTTCAGACTATGATGCGAAGATTTGTTGTAAGAATAAAGAGGTTACGATTATTGATGATGATGATAAGGAACACCTTATCTTTAAAGCAGAATCGTCACCACCTAATTCTTATCTAGATCCACCCCCACTAGCTCAACTAAACTCAATTATTGGGGAGGAAGAGGATGAAATTGTAGTGGGTGAGGAAAGGAATGTTCAAATAGAGGATGTAACTGTTGTTAAAGAATATGTAGATGTGTCTTCGGACAATTTACCTAGACATCCTCCAGAACGAGAAGTTGAGTTTTCCATTGATTTAATTCCTGGATCAAGGCCTATATCGAAGACCCCTTAAAGAATGGCCACTGTAGAATTAGTTGAACTAAAGAAACAACTAGAGGAATTGAGTAATAAGGGATTTATTCTCCCTAGTGTTTCTCCATGGGGAGCCCCTTTTCTTTTTGTTAAAAAGAAATATGGATCTATGAGGTTATGTATCGACTATAGGGAGATCAATGCTATAACAATAAAGAACAAGTATCCCCTACCTTTCATTGATGATTTATTTGACCAACTGCATGGAGCTCAATACTTTTCAAAGATTGACCTTCGATCTGGATACCATCAGTTGTGTGTGAAGAAGGATGACATTCCGAAGACAACATTTCGAACCAGGTACAGGCATTACGAGTTTCCAGTAATGCCTTTTGGATTGACAAATGCACCCTATGTATTCATGGATCTGATGAATAGAGTTTTCAATGAGTATCTTGATGAAATTATGGTGGTATTTATTGATGATATCTTGGTATACTCCAAAATCTACGAAGATCATGAAAATAACTTGCGCATTATCCTGAAGACTCTGAGAAGACATGAATTATATTGGAAGTTTTGAAAGTGTGAATTCTGGAATCCGGAGATTTCTTTTCTTGGCCATATTGTCTCTAAAGATGGGATCTATGTTGATCCTTCGATGACCAAGGCAATCCAATAATATCCAACACCGATGAATATAACTGAGGTACATAGTTTTATTGGTTTAACAGGTTATTATCGACGTTTCGTCCAGAATTTTGCGTGGTTGGATAACCCATTAACGAAGCTCACACTTAAAGGGGTTAAATTTGTTTGGACAAAAGAGTGTGAAGAATGTTTCGAAGAACTGTAGAGAAGATTAGTCAATGCTCCTATATTGACTCTACCATCGGGGAATGATGGGTTCGTTATTTATAGTGATGCATCGAAGAAAGGACTTGGTTGTGTCCTTATGAAGAATGATAGGGTTATTGCCTATGCATCACGACAGTTGAAAATTCATGAGCAAAACTATCCTACTTATGATCTTGAGTTAGCAGCTATGATCATTGCTTTGAAGAAATGGAGGCACTACCTCTATAGTGAAAAATGTGAGATTTATACTGATCACAAGAGTTTGAAGTATATTTTCTCACAAAAAGAAATCAACATGAGGCAAAGGAGATGGCTTGAATTACTCAAGGATTATGATTGTACGATACATTAACACCTGGGGAAAGCAAACAAGGTGGAAGATGATTTGAGTAGAAAAGACCATGGAGTTTTGAACTTGATGAGAATTGAAAGGGATCCAATTTTGATGGATCTAGTAAAGATGGACAAGGGAATAACTAGGGAAGGTGAAACATTAATACTTTTTCAAATGGTTTCCAAACCATCTATACTAGAAAGGATTAAGAGTTCTCAGACTGATGATGAATAATTTCAAATTAATATTAAATCTTTGAATGATTGGAGATTGAGAGACTTTGTGTATGAAGATGGAATTTTGAAATTCAGGAAGAGACATTGTGTTCTCGATATACCTGATCTAAAAAGGGAATTGCTGGATGATGCTCATAGTTCAAATTTCTCTATACACCCTGGGAGCACCAAAATGTGTAGATATTTGAAGGAACATTTTTGGTGGGACAATATGAAGAGGGAGATTGCTGGTTTTGTGTCAGGATGAATGGTTTGTCAATAATTGAATGCTGGAAGGAAACACCCTGGAGGATCCATGTGACCTCTTCCCATACCGGTGTGGAAATGGGACAATATTATGATGGACTTTGTCCTGGGGCTACCAAAGACTCCTAGAAGGAACGATGCAATATGGGTTATTGTTGGTCATCTTACCAAGTCAACACATTTAATTTCTATAAGAGAATATCTACCACTAGAACGTCTAGCAAGACTATATATTGATGAATTAATGAGATTTCGTGGAGTACCCCTATCGATTATTTATGATCGTGATCCCCGTTTTACTTCAAGATTCTGGAAAAGTATTCAGAAATCCCTGGAAACGAAACTTCATTTGAGAACTGCCCACCACCCTCAGACAAACGGACAATCAGAACGGAATATTCAAACCTTTGAAGACATGTTGAGATCTGGCTCACTTTATTTTCAAGGTATGTGGGATCAATATTTACCTCTGGTAGAATTTTCCTATAACAATATCTTCCATTTGAGTTTTTAGATGTAACCATATGAAGCGTCATACGGAAAAAGATGTAACACACCAACCTGTTGGGATGACATTGGTGAAAGAAAACTTGTAGGTCCAGAACTGGTGGAGGAAACAATGGAAAAGGTGAAGGTAATCCAAAATCACATCAAAGCAGCTCAAAGTAGGCAGAAGAGCTATGCCGATAATCGAAGGAAGGATTTGGAATTTCAAGTCGGTGATCATGTTTTCCTAAAGGTATATTAATGGATGGGATTCATACATTTTGGTAAGAAATGTAAATTGAGTCCCAGGTACATCGGACCTTTCGAAATTATAGAACGAATTGGGGCTATAGCTTACCGATTGGCAATGTCGCCAAGTCTCTACAAAGTTCACGATGTGTTCCACGTATCTCTATTGAGGAAATACATGCCTGACCCAACGCATGTACTCACCTATGAGAAATTAGAACTTGAACCCGATCTGTCTTATTGCAAAGAGCCCATCAGGATTCTTGATACGAGAGAACAAGTAATGAGAAACCGGACGATGCGTCTGGTAAAAGTTTTGTGGAGAAACCATAAGATGGAAGAGGAAACATGGGAACCTGAGGAACTTATGATGAAGAACCACAAAAGTTTTTTCATGCGATAATATTCTAGAAATTTCGAGGATGAAATTATTGGAAGGATGGGAGAATGTAACACCCCATGCTTCTATGGTACGCTTCTCTTTGAATAATGTGATAGCGTGTGTTGTACGCAACACCGAGTTCTAACACACCATAACCAATCAAACTAGCCGTTATGAATAGTAATACATAATTTTTGAAAATATATATATTTTATATTTCAAAATGGAATTCATTTTTTGATTCAGAATATCTAATTTATCCGAAGGTGAAATTTTGGTACTTTTCGGATAACATTAATATTTTGATGAATAGTGAAAATTACTACATTTTAATTAAAAACACCTTTTTTAATCGAAATAATTTATATTGATAAATTATAAATTTGAGTGGGTTTAAAGTATATTAAGAATATATTTTTACCATTTAATACAATGTTGGTCATTGGACATAATTTCACAATTAAACCGAACATAAACAAGTATCAATCTTTTGATAGTTATTATATCTTAAAAACACGCTTTTTTTGACAGTGGGAATTAATTTTAAATTAATTTCTGCCACTTCTGTGTTTTGAAATTGGAAAAATGTATTCCATTTTTGGAATCAGGATGTTAAAATTGTGTAAATAGGTAACTTTTATTTTTAGACATTTTGAATAATTACTTCAGTAAATATTTTATTTCCCATGGTTAAAGGTTAAATCCGGTAAATAAGGGTTAACAAATAATATTATAATAATAACAAATTACCCTAAAACGTGTCCTAACATTATTGGTTGATTAATGTTCGACCATAGGAATATTTGGGTCGATTTTGGGACCCAATGGGGCCACATGTGAGTGATAGAGACACATTATATTAATTAAGTTAAAATGAATAAAAAAATTACACAAGCATATATCTTTTAGAAAAATAATTTTTATATAAGGGTATATATGTTGGATTTTCTACTATAAATATTCATTATAAATCTAAAACGATTTCCTACAGAATGAGATTTTATTTATAATTTTTAGACATTAAATAATTTAATTTAGTTATGATAAAATTATGATACAGTAATTACCATAATAGTGAAAAATTAAAATAATTGATATTATAAATACCCAAATAAATATAATTTAAGACTTTTTATGAATTACAATAATTTTCCAGGATAATATTACATATTAGGATTTATTTAATTGAGTTTTTTCTAATTAATAAGTTTGTTATGAGTTTCACAAAAATCAACTATTGAATAGTGTCAAAATTGACATAAAAGAGTTTTTAAAAAAATATTATATTATTAATTGATATTAAATTCCTAAAAATATATGGTTTGGCCAAGAGACTTAACTCATGATAGGTGTATCATTAATGGACCACATGAGGTTCTCTTGGATGTATATGGTATGTTATTTAACCATATAATATAAAAATACAAAGAGACATTGTAAAAGTGAACCTAATTAACTAAGAGTTAATACTTATCGATATGGTTAATATAATGACCCAAACCTGTCTAAATTCTACTGGTTGAGTGTTTTTCGACCCCTCCCCTCCATAACCTTTAAATAATCAACTTTGGAGACATTATAAACCGAATATAAATTTATTATAAATTAATATTTCTAACTTTTCCAAAGGTGCCCCTCACCACTCTTATAAACGGGCACTCCCCCTTCTCATTACTTCACACTTTCAAAGCCTTTTGGTTCGGCCAACCTCTTCCCAAATACTCTCTCAACTTCCCTCAATTAATCCTATATTCCTTCCTTTAGTCCTAAAGCCAACTTATGGATCCCTTTTGATCAAATCAAAAGGAAGAACCCAAAGAAGAGGTAATAATTTCACCACCCTTTTTCAAGTTCCTTTCTTCTTCCACTTCCTCTTCCTTTGTTTTTACCATTATAAAATAATAACTCCAGTATCATATATATAATGTGATTTTATTATAAATATGGTACAACCATATTCAGTATTCTATCCATCCTTTGAGTAACATGTCACCATACATGCGTACGTACGACTTACCGTCTCCACGTCGTGGTGTAATTGTTATTCAATAAATTATTATTTGGATGGGTATAATAATGATGTGTAATTCATGTAAATAATAAATTTAACATGATAATGATTTTTTATATATGATATACCATCCATTAAATATTATTTTAATATCAAAATAATGATATTGTTGTTCAGGTGTACGTATGGACTACCATCTCGACGAACGCGATGAGATTCATTCTCCGTCGTATCCATTCAAGTATAATTCTCATTTGATGATTAATAATAGTATCTAAGGACTTGATATAATTCTGGATATGATTATGATACAACCTATCCATTACAAACATTTCTTATGTAACAAATCATATAAAATAAAACGACTAAGTTAACACCCGAAACAACGATAATACTAAGATATTATTAACAAATCAATGTTAAAAGATCATATATGATATCATATTAATGTATATGATTATTGTATAATTTAATAACAATTATTTCACCATTATAGAGGATTTTAACCTACCCTCACCAAGGAAAAGTACAAGGTAAGGGTTTTTTCACAATCTCTTCATTATCCGAGGTTGTTTATACGTAATAATCTACTGGGATCTCTTTATCAACCACATCCATGTTTTTAAAAATGTATTTTGAAACATTTCTAATATTTAAAAGAATATAGTTTAAATTCATTTATACCATTTTTTGAAATTTTATAAGAGTTTTATAAAGGAATATTTCCGTTATTTTCCTAACAAGGTGCTTTTTAACCTTTTCGATAGAATTTAGGTAAACATGTATTTTTAACAAATACGGCGGGTGCAGTACTTTTCCGCCGCTATAAAATCGTCGAAGCTTCCCTTACAAGATTATAATAATATTTTCAAAGAAAATTTTTTATTTTATAAATATATGACTCTTTAATGATTTCAAAATAGAAAAAGATATTTCTCTAAAAGGAGTTTTTATTTCATCTATGTCAATATACATTAACGGATTTTACACTTATTTGAAGTTGATTTATTATGATACAAAACTTCTATATTGTATTTAAGGTTTTGTGATATGTTTTACTTTGGATGTCATATTTTTATACCATTCATGGTTTATGGTGAAAGTATTGACATTTCGTATGCTAGTTTTAATACGAATGTGTATGTTATGTTTAAACGTTTTCATATAGGAATGCATTGGAATTAATACATGACGGGTGGAGCCCGCTATAGCTCCTCGATGCATCGGTAGGTCTCATGAGACAAAATAGTGTCTTGGAACAAGGCCTTGGAAAAATCTTATTTGTAGTCTTGGCACTAGGCCCTGGCTATGTGGTAATGATAGTCTGGCATTACGCATTCCATCATTATGAAAGTGGTTATTGATATTACATGTGATTATTAGATTAGTAGAATATCCATGTGAATAAGTAAATGGAATTATTTAATTTTATTTTTTCCATACTATGATGAAGTTCATGTTTAAAAGGATTTTTTTTAATTATAAACTGCCTTAAATGTTAATCTTATTTATAAAAGTTTCCGCTATATTGTTATCCTTACTGGGCATTTGAGCTCACCCTGTTTCTATGTTTTATTTTTCCTAGGATGTGAAGAAGTAAATTATGAATGACTTGCAGGGATATTATAAGAGGATAATAGTGTGGACTATGGAGACAATATGTTTTAGTATTTTTTCACTTTATCATGTAATGAAAAACTTTATGAATATATCTAGTGTTTCCAAGGATACTAAACCAATCGGTCTTTTGAGATTTTATCTTTCTTGTGATCATGCCAATGTTATGTAATAATGCACCGACTCTAGGTAACTGGGGTCGGGGCATTACAGAACATCCTCCAAAGTCCACTTATGTTAGTTAAGAAATCATGTTGGGTGGGGTAGTGTCTTAAAACTCATAACATTTCAATATAAAAACAATTCCCAAACCACATTATGTGAAATAACAAATCCTTATAATCAACTAAATCTATCATATGTTGGAAACCGGGATTCAACATAAGAATACTATATATCCTATAAGCACAAAAGCATTTCATGACAAATTTAATAAATATTTATTTTATAATTTCACATTTAATTAATTTAAATTCTAATTCTTTACCTTTTAGTTGTAATATAAAATTTTCCTAGATTCCTAAAGACTTATTATCATTCAAAATTCCATTAAGTCTCCATCCCAATGAAATAAATTGTTCATTATCATTTTTAAAATAAAGGTACTCTAGAACTCATCCAATTAGACCACTAAATATGTCTAGAAAATTAACATCCATCTATATTAACTGGTTACGAATATAAATTATTAATAATATACTTTACCATCCATCTATTAAAGAATGTAACAAAAAAACTTTTTACAAAATAAATCCCCTTTAATTTAATTAAATGTCTTATTTTATATTATGGTTATATAAAAAAATTTCAATTCTTTGGTTTTATTACATTCTATCAGATTTAATAGATAGTTAACAATGAATAACATAAATAATAATTCTAATAAATAGTGATAACAAGATCAATATAAATATAGGGTTTTGACTAATCCAATTGATATATACAGTGGAAGTGATGACATCAACCATTAGGATCATACCCTATGTAGCCCATTTATCAGAGCATCTGAGGAGATAGAATACCTAGGTTATACCCTTGACTAATCCCAATCTGAGATCCAATAACTTGATATTGTGAAAACCCATTTATAGGAGAAGTTCAAGCTCATCGAGATCACATCCCCAACCATGTTCACCAAACCACCCCACAAAAATCTCATAGTCGCACAAAATACACTTATGGTGTTTTTAGTTGTATTGAAGCGATATGTATCAATACCCAAGCTATATGAATATGTTTTTTTAATAAAATAATGCAAGTATTTTCATCCAATTATTGTTACATTATAAATGATTTTTATTTTGATATAATAAAAGAAAAATAACACTTTCTTATTAATATTCAAATTCAATTATTGAATTTATTTAGCTGAATTAATGGATTTTTTTGAACTAAATAAAATTTTAATAACATATTATTATTAAACAATTTTTATGGAATTTATATAATCTTATAAATTTTACGATGTCAAATGTATTTTTTATAATTGTTTGAAAACACTTATTGTCAAAATACCGATCATTTGCAATAAATATCAGTTATTATTTCAAATTTCCAAATTAAAATACTATAAAAATTATTTAGATAAAATTATTATTATTCTTGTAATTGTAAAGTAAAAATTTTCCAACTGAAGTTTTTTCATAATTTTTGGAGATGGTTGAATTTTTGGGTAAAAACTAAATACCGTATAAATATATTTAGTGTAGTATTACATCCTAAGGACCCAATAGTGATTTAATAAATAATATAAATTGGATATATGACAAAATATATGTTTTAATTTTAAAATAATGTGATTTTATTTTTATTTTACTGAATTTATAAATTTTTTATGAATCCCCCAAAACCATTAATATATATTAATGTTTTAACATAATTTCCTTAAGAGTATTAACCACTTCCATATAAGAAGGGGTATAATTTTATTATTTTAGTATCTTTGGGTTATAATATAATGAGAGATCTCCCATTTTTTACATTATACAGGAAAAACTTGAGATGATTTTTGGTTTGGGTTATTTTATTGTATAGAGTCCAAAACCTATGTTTGAGAAATATTAAAAAACATTCCCAACACATTTCCAATATAAACCCACCCATGCTATTATTTATCCTCACTCTAAATCCTAATATCACATCCTTATAATTAAATTACCAAAATATATTCTTCCCATGTTTCCACCAATCTCTCAATAATCCCCTACCAAAATTTGGCGTCACACACTCAAGTAAGGGATCCCCACCATCCATTCTTCATTCTAGTAAATTCATTATCTTGTTAGTTTTTTCCAACTCCTAATATTGGGATAAGGTTTTTTATAGCTATATTAAATACCATTTATATCAAAAATTATTATATTCTGATTTTTTCCTTCATAATCCAATTTTATGAATATTTAAGAGACATTTTTATACTGCCGAAATGTCACCTCAAATTTCCATTCCAAAACATTTGTGTAGTAAATAACATAGACATTTCCTATTAAAGGGTTCAATCATTATACACATATAATTAATTTAATTGGTACCTAAATTAATTTATTCGACTCTCCTTTATAATGAAATAAAATATTACACATGATGAATTCATCTTGTATTATCCATGTGGCACACATTAGCATGCGAATGAAATGAAAGTGATGGGTGCACCCGAAATTATATAACTCTCCAACACATTGTGTAATGATTAGACAAATAAGATGTCATATTGTTATTGGGAGTGAACAAATATCCATTATGGGAATATTTCCGTCATTATTTCCTTGTTGTTATCCTTTACATAGGTTTACGATGTAGTGTGTTAAGATGTTTCCACATTTTCCATGTTATAATGCAATATCATGTAATATTTTCATGTTTATGATTCTCACCCATTTTATGATTTATTGATATGAATATTGTATAAAATATATTATTATATTAATTTTATTCAATTTTTATTTACCTAATTAGGCATTATAGACCACCCATTTCTTATGTATGTCTACAAGTTGTCCCATTCAGTTTTGAGTGCTATAATATTAAGGATGTTTTAAATATAGATTTTGTTTTTCGTGTTTAAAATGTTATGTAATGTACTTAACTCCCATAGACACTAGTCTTATTAATATATCAGGTTGTATTTTATGTAATATTATGAAACATATCAATAATTAATTTTTCACAAAGGGTAGGTTTGTTATAGTTGGTATTAGTGGAAAAGATTAGTTATTTTTATGATTAAGAATATAAAACTCTTATGAAAGTCTTAGTTATTTAACTGATTATAAGAAAAAATACATAAATTTTGGTAAATATATAGTATTTCTTATCAATACAATACATATATGTATGGAAACTTCTTATGGATGTGTTTCTAGCCCATAGGTTCCTTATGGTAACAACTCTAAAACCGTGTGTCAGTCCTGACTCATCATAACCACGTACATGACAACGAGCCTTTCTATGCGCCAGATTTGTTACTCCTAGGGTATATTCTTTGGTAAATTCATAATATATTTATGAAGATCTATTATTGGAACAAAAAAATCCTCATAAGAATATATGTTACAAAATATATCTTGGATAAAATAGCTTGAAGCCTATATATTCAAAAGTTAATGAATTAAATGTATGTTATAGCTATGACTTTAACAAAAATAAATTGTATTTTATGTGTTTTATAGATTAAAAATACTAATTCCTATTTTTATATTTGTTCTTCACAATTTTTCAAAACAAGTGTAATCTAGTAAACAATTAATGTGACGTTTATTGTGATTACTACCCCAATGATATACCCAACCGAATCGGAGTGAGAATAAAAAAAATTATCATGATAATATCTTAGTTGACTTGGGTTCAGAATATAAAACTAGATCAAGAGGAGTGTCCAGATCTCTATAATATAAAGTAATCATAAATTTTTACCATTATGTGTCAAAGGCCTCCAATATTATGACATCATTTATCTCTTAATCCAGTAATAATGGATGAAATCCATTGAGAATATATTTTAGAAAATTCATTGTTTTGAAAAAGAAACTGTTATACTGAATGTTTATCTTATGGAAGGAGAAGATAATCATTGGAGGAAATTGACCAAGAATATGAAGCCTAAGGAAGTGATCAATGTTATATGTTTGAAATTATTATGGATAATTATTTTTGGTAAATATTTTCCTCACACTCTCAAACATAAAATGGAAATGGATTTCATTTCCCTCATGAAAAAAAGATGAAAACTCTCTCAGGGTGTATGGGAAAAACATCACATGACTTGTACGATACACCTCTATATTTGTTTTTACCCATGAATTCATGTTTCACCAATATATTTGTGGTATAAAAAATTTTCTATGAAAATCCGTAGTGATCTTTGTATTCGACAGATCTAATGAAATGGTCTGATGTTACCAAAAAATCAAAATTGAGATTATAGAATATCTAGGGTTTTAAGGGGATAAAAAGAGGAAAGTGGAGTTTACATCTGGTGGTCTAATAGAGAAATAAAATGGTGATAACAAATTTCAATATCTCATATAACAAAGGTATATAAAAAACAAGCCTAGAAATTGATTAAGGGGGATCAGTAAACTCTTTAGGTGTGAGAAGAAAGGAATACTTGCAAGAAATTACTAACAAGAGAAACCCACCAATGCGTTAGAGGAGTGGAATTCTCTGGTCAACCCTTACTACATTGTTCATCTCGTAAACTAATTGTCCATAGGAAACATTTAAAACCATTTACCTAAGACAATGATTTTCAATGATAACCAACAACCTCCTATGTAGAAAGGGTGATCTTCTTCCATCACAACCACTTAGGTGGATCTTGACAATAAAGTGGTGATAGGTATAATAGTTATTTATTCTTGAAAAAGAAACCTAATTATTTTATAGTTATATTAATTCCTTCATATCTTGAATGTTTAGAAGAACTTTTCAAACACCACAACAAAGCATAGAAGTAGAGATACTGGTGAAATTTTTTTTTGTGAAATTGTTGTATTCCTTGTATATAAATCCTCCCCTATCAAATTTGTTGTGTGAACATCCACTAAAACCATATCATACTCACTTTTTAGGAATATGATTCATTTATGGGCATGGATTGGATTTACGAATACAGGGATAACATAAATTTCCATGAGAAGGATATAACTCTCTTTATTGTGAATCATCAATTGATTCTATACATGTTAAAGGAGGGGTACAAATATTCTTTAACACAAACATCTCAAACATGTATATTATTAGACTATGAGAAATCCAGTCTAGCTAAAATTATTGTTTCTAAGGAAAATATCATACTTGAATCCATATACAACATGATGGAATATGATAATGTGTTTCCCAGGGAATATTGGTGTCTTCCACCTAGCATGCATGTTGGACTTTCAATCAATCGTATAGATGGGGCGTTATTATTATCCAAGACTCTATAGAGAATGTTATTTGTGGAACATTAAGAGTTGATGAAACAATAATAGCGGAATATAGATAAATGGTTTATTCACCTAAGTGCTTCATCATGGGGTGCACCATCTTCTTCATCAAGAAGATGGATAGGTCAATGCACCTTTATATTGATTATCATTCTCTCAACAAGGTCACAACAAAGAACATATGTCCTCTTCCATGAATTTATGAATTGTTCTATCATATATGTAGGGAATAATACTTCTCATGGAGGATCTATGGCCAGGATATTATCAAGCTAGGGTGAATAATGAGGATATCCCCATGACTACATTTTCATATAAGGTACAAGAACTATTAGTTCATCATATTTCCATTCAGCATCACTAATGCTCCATAAATATTCATGAATATAATGAATAGAGTCTTTAGAGATTACCTCGATGTAATTGTTTTTGTATTTATATAGAATATTCTAATATACATCAGAATTAATGAGAAGAATGAAGATCTTCATAAAACTATGCTAAAGACCTTATGAAAGGGGATTTTTTATAAAATGTATAGAAAATGTAAGTTTTGGAACAAGTAATTATCATTAAACAGGAATATCATCAAATGTAATGTGGTATATTTAGACCCTTAAATGGTAAAGAGACGTCTGAGGCCAAAATCAGTGATAGATATCAGTAGTTTTATTGTGTTTGATTGGTATTATAACTGATTTGTGATATATTTATAGTGATTTTAAACCCTCTAATAAATCTAACATGAATGCGCCTCATGTTTTCAAATAATGAATAATGTGAAGGGATATTAAAGGATCTCAAAAAAGTTTTTAATGACAACCCTTGTGCTCACAGTACCTACAAGTGTATAAATTTTCATGGTATTTAGTGATGCGTTAAAAAATGGATTGGAATGTGTGTTGATGAATAATAAAAAGTTATATCCTATACTTCAAGGAAGTTGAATGATCACAAATAGAACTTCCCAAAATATTATTTGGAGTTAGATGTGGTGAACTTTTCTTTGAAAATATATTGGAATTATCTCTTTGGGAATAAATGTAAAATATATAAAGATAAAAAAAGTCTCAACTATATATTAATACATAAATAGATATATATAATCCAACGAAGATAATTTGAGTTGATCATGCACTATGAATTCTCAATATACTACCAAAGTAATAAATTGAATAAAGCATAAGATAATCTATGTAAAATTCCTCTAGAAATTTTATCGTTCATTACAATTGACAGTGAAATGATCTTATTAGATTTGGAAAGTTTGGACTTAGGAATCATAAAGGAAGGAAAAAAATATATCATTTCACAAATGATTCCTAAAATATACCATATGAAGATGTTAAGGGATGCATGAAGGGATGATGTGGGAATTTAGAAGAACGTGGAATCCATATGGAAAATGAAATCCTTATAGATTAATATTAATGAAGAAGATGTTGTTTGATTTGGGTAACAACAGTGTGTATTATCAAATCCAAAGTTAATTAAGGAGGTGTCAGATGATTAATATAGCTAAACCTTTTCTATCCATCCTCTATTAAAATTTTTTATCAAGATCATCGAGAATACTATCGGTGGGAAAATATAAAGAGGATATTGTAAAATATACATCAAGATGACTTGTTTTTCATCAAGTGGAGGTTAAAATGAAAACTATATGAGTGGATTATCTAACCATTACCCATACCTACATGAAAATGGGAAAACATCTCCATGTAATTTACCATCATACATTCAAAGACATACTGAGGAATCAATGATATCTAGGTTTTGGTGGATCATCTTACAAAGACTACACAATTTATTATAATTCGATAGGAATTCTAACTAGATCAAATTGCACTGATATAAATTGGAGAAGTGTTGATGATGCAAGGAGTTACACTATTTATTTTCTCAGATATAGATTTGATAATCATCCCCATGTTCTGTAAATTTCAACAACATTCTATGAAAACTAATTTGAAATTTATCACAGATTATCACCCTAAAACTGTGTTCTAATGGAAGAGAACTATCCATACACATGAAGACATGTTGAGAGAATTCAAAATTTATTTCAAAGTATTATGGGATAAAAATATTCATCTAGTAGAGTTCTGGCACAATAATAGTTTCCAATAAAGTATCTAAATGTCCCCATATGAATCCATTTATAGAAAGTTTTGTATAACACCCATATGTTGGGATGGAGTTAAGGAATGAAAACTTCTAGGTCCTGAAATGGATGAAGAAATGGCGGAAATGGTCATGACCATACAAAAACACGTCAAGGATACTAAGATTCAACATATGATCTATTCTAATTTTTTTATAATAGCAAGAGTTTGATATTCGAGCAATGGAATTCCTCTACATGTCTCTATGGAAAAACTCATGGGATTTTGTGAAGAAATGAATAAATAGTTCAAGATAAATTGGCCCCTTTGAGACCCTTTATTGCGTCATAGTGGTAGCCTACAGACATACACTCACACTGATCATATCTCAAGTGCATGTTTTGTTACATGTACCCCTTTTGAGAAGGTACATTCCATACCCATCACATTTACTCAATTTATAATTGGTACCAATAGATATTGACCTTCCATGTGAGGGGTAGTCGGTAAAGGTCATAGATTATAAAGATAATGTTCTGTCATGGGAATCAGAGTAGGTGATGATTCATTTTTATCATCATATATTTTAATGGGGGAAATTATAATTTTTACGGTAAAATTTCTTAATGGGGGAAGATTGTAATGACCCAAACTATTACATTTTAATTTCCCCTTTTGATTTAATTAAATGTATTATTATGAAATATGGTTATATAAAACTTGTTCACTTCATTGTATATATTACATTCTACCAGATTTAAATGACCATTATTCATCATTAGCATTGATAATATAGTCATTAAATAGTGAATACAAGATCACTATAAATATAGGTTTTTATCAAATCCAATTGATAGAGACAGAGGAAGTGATGACCTCAACCACTAGGATCTTACCCTATGAAGGACATTTATAAATGCTTATATGGGAGATATTATCTTTGGGATTATCCCTTTTCTAAACCGAAGTTGATATCCAAATACATAAGTATGAATGAAACCAATTATAGGAGAAGTTCAATCTCATCGATTTTGTGTCCCGAATCATGTTCTCCAAATAACCCAATTAAAATATCACCACTACACACCATACTCATAGTGTGTTTTCTAGTGTATTAGAGGGATAATCAATGAGAACCTATTTATATGAATATGTAAATTATTTTCTATTAAATAATTTATACATTTTCATTTATCTTTTGTTACTTTATAAAATATTTTTTTCGATATAATAAATTACAAATAGTATTTTTTGGCTAATATTGAAATTAAATTAAGGAATTTTTTTGATGACCTAATTTATTATTTTTTAAAAAATATTATTTAAAAAATATTATTATATAATTTTTATTAAATATAGTAAATAATAAAAATTTAATGAAGTTAAATGTAATTTTCAATAGGGTTCAAAAACTATTATTATAAAAAAAAGAAGAATTTTAAATAAATATCAATTATTATTTTAAAACTGAAAATGAACATATTTAGAAAATTATTTAGGTAAAATGAATTTTGTTTTCGGAATAATCACATTGGTATTATCCAATATTGAATTGTTTATAATTTTCTGAGAAAATCAAATTTTTAGGTAAAAATTTAACACTGTATAAAAATAATTTTTGTATTATGACATCATAATGACCCCAAAATGATGTAATAAACACTATAATTGGGATAAAAACCCTAATATTTATTATAAACTTAAAATATTTTATTTTTTCTTTATTTGATAAATATTATATTACCTTAGTGAATCCTCGAAGCCCATTAATATATTTTACGGTTTTGAAATAATTTCTTTTAGAGTATGAATCACTTCCACAAAATTAAGGGTATTATTTTATTATATTTATCCAATGGACTTATAAAATAATTATATCCATTCCCATTTTGTTTAATTAATCCTAAAAACCCATGGGATGGTTTTTGGTTGTGATTCTTTAATTATATATATTCTAAAACCCACGTTTGAGAAATATTAAAGAAATCTTCACTTGTATCCTTTGTAATCCCTAAAAAGATCCAATATACCCTCCCTATGAATTATTTTATCATTTATTTACTCATAAATTTCATCTCTTTTATCCTAAAACGGTTCCCCTAAACTCTCAAGGATGTCCTCCCAAGTATTTGGTGTCACACACTCATGTTTGTGATCCTCACGTTCTCTTATTTATTCAAGATATTTATTATTTTACTCCTTATATTTCCAATTCTTAATGTTTGTATGTATCATTACATGTTAATATTATTGCATACTTTATTTACCATTTTTAAGATACCTCTATCTATCTCATAAACCAATTTTATAAATTTTCATTTAATGTCATTATGCGGTTTAATTACACCATGATTTTCCTTTCTAAAACACTTGTGTAGTGAATACCATAACCATTTCATATAAATGGTGTTCAACATTATACAAATATATCTATTTGACCATGGAAATTCATTTATTTATTCTACTCTACATGATAATGGAATAATATATTATGATAGATGAATTCATTTGGCACGTTCTTTGTGGAAAACATAAGCATGAAAATGAAATGAATATGACGAGTGCATCCGGAATTATATATCCCTCAAATTCATTAGTAATGTTTAGTCTTTTGATATTTAATTTTGGTATAGGGAGTGAAACTAATTATTTTAGAGGAATTTTCCATCATGATGTCTTGATAGTTATCCTTGACCTATGTTTATGATGCAATGTTTTATGTTGCTTCTATATTTGCCATGTTATCATTCATTATCAAGTCTTATTGATAATGTTTAATATTGTCACCCATTTTATGATGCACTAATATGACTATTGAATATGTTATTATCATAATGATGTTGAATATTTATCTCCATTACTGGAATTTATAGATTACCCCTTTCTTATGTATGTCCCTAGGTTATCTTTTGTAGTTTGAAGTATGAGCATGTTAAATAAGTTTTCAATAAAGATTTTGTTTTTCTTGTTTAAATCGTTATGTAATGAAACCAATTTACAAATACACATGATTTCCTAATATTCTAAGTTGTATAATGTATATTATTATTTAATAAATAATTAATTAATTCATTATAAATATATGGTTTTCTATAAATAAGATTCATTAAAATGATTGATTCAAAACATTCATCATAAGAAATAAAGAGAAAGACTATCTTCCACCATATCCTTTAGTCATAGTGGCATCCCAACACCACCATTCATATAACCATTCATACCACCATCACTAGTTCCAATGATTTCCATAGAATCTGATATACCCTCTCATTTAAGTAAAAAAATCATTCATCCTAGTTTGGCATCACATCACATAGAAAGTATCATCATCTTGTGAGAATACTCCAAGATTACATCATGAAATAAATAATTAATATGGAATATAGGCTCATATACCAAGGAATCCATCCTTCAAATGAAAATGGTCTCGATCAACCTTTAAAATTAATCTTTATCAAATAATCAATTATTTAACATAAAATATTAACCTCCTCATTAACCATAATTTAAAATCACATGAAGGAAATTACATTAATTAACAATAACAATAACATTTATTTCGACTTTCTTCAGCTATAACTTCTTGTTTCATTGATTATAATAATAACAATAACAATTAAACATGCCTCTTTATCATTTATCCAATAATAATACAAATATTTATATTCTTAAACAAATTTCGTAACATAAAAATATGGTATACGTAGCACAAAAAAAATATAGCACACTATCTTTGGAATCAATAGGAATCCCATTAAGACAATATAAACATATAAAATCACTAAATCAAAAACAAAAAATTATTTCTTCTGAATAAATATTCAATAAGGATATTTCCACCCTTAAGTAATGAGAAAATTCATCATAAATTTAATATTTAACATAACAATAAAGAGAAGCAAAAAAATCCCCAACCTTATGCCTTTAAACATTAATTGAATTTGAATATAACAATAATACCATCATTTGATCACTACTCTAACAATTAACTGATGATCCTTATGGGTTTTACATAATGAGAAGACCACCAAACATCGAAATAACTACATGAGGAATAGTGAGATAAACTGTCACAGTGTGTAAGTATATAAAAGCGGAAACAAGTTCAAATAAATAAGAACACTTAATATAAAGAGGGAAAACATCCCTCATATATCCACAACTAGTTATCTTGATTTTGGGGTTTGATTCAATTAATGGTTTCTTTAATGTACTTAAAAAATATATCCCAGGTAAATATATATTGTAATTAAATCTTCAAAATAAGTAATTTTCAAATGGCTGTTCCTGGATTTATAGGAAAATTATAAATTATATGGACATAACATTGTACCCTACACCACAACACAAAGGTAATAAATTGATATCAAACTATGAGTCAAGGAAGATTTTAGACCACAACATTACGTATTAATGTCAATTCTTTGTATCATGGGGTTTTCTATATAATATTTCATATAAGTTGGAATGAGGACCCTGAATCATTGTAAACTACCAAGCCACATAATTGAATCTCAATGTAAAAAAATCTTATTCCACAAATCATACATATGGTTCAACATCCCCCAAAAAAAGAAACCAAAACATCACTCACGATCATCTATGTTGTGACCCTTAATCCACTATATGGCCTTATTGAATACATTTACTAGAAAAAACTCAATGTTTTAGTCATGATCTGTTGCCTAAATTTCATCTTAACTTTCCTCCATTGTCCTATAATCCTCCTCTCATCACCTTCAAAAAACAGACAAACAAAATATCTATTTATAAGGATATGATCCCTTATACATATCACATATATTCCTGGATAGTTGTGTAAAAATATCAATATCCAAATCCCTCATATGGATATAAACTCATTTTTATTCCTATGGTATCACAAGAGTTATTTTTTCCCTACTAAGTGTAACCTAATTAAAAATCCATGAATAAGAAACTTAAGCAATAGGGTAACCTAATTACATTATATTCATATATAAAACAATAAATGGACACAAAAATATTTTTGTCACTTGCATTGAATGAATAAGGTCATAAAAAGTGAGTCTTTGGAACGAATCTAACTATTAATATTTTGGACGTTTTATTTTCAAGTCACAACAATCTAATGTACATCAGATTTTTATTAAATTCATAATTTTCATCTAATGAAATTTAAATTATCTAATTTAGTATTCCATTGAGTCTATTTATTTCTAAAAATATACTTTTGGAATCCATATTACATAGCATAAATTAATATATTAGAACCCTAAATTTTTTTAACTGCAGACATAGCCAACAGTTTTTGTTATCATAAAATTGAAGTTAATTATTTCCACATGTATACAAGTGAAAAAAGTGTATAATTTCTATGAAATGTTCATGTAAATTTTTAGAATTATATGAAATTATTAATCTCTATATGAGAATGATTATATACATATAGGACCAACCTGTACCATTATAGAACAGATCATCATCATTTAGGACAATTTGAATTCTGACCCAAAGTCCCACTATAGGGGGAATACATTATGCGAGAATGATTCCAATTCATCATGAATATAACACAGAATGGTTAAAAAGTATATTAAATTAATAAATTCAAGATAATTACTTTATTTAAAAATTAATATAAATATATATGTAATCTAAATTTAAGTTTGTGTATACAGATATTAATTAAGGGAATGATAACTTAGTAGAATAGTTAAACTACAAAAATTAAATTATAAATAATATTAAAATTTCATAAATAATTTATAAACATGATTATTTAAAAATAATAAATAAATTAATAATAAACTTATATATTTTAAAAACATGTTATTTTATTGTTAACATTTCATATATTACTTAGGCATAAAAATATCCAATTTACAATGCCTAAAACTAATATTCCATAAAAATGTAAATAACAATATGTATTTTAAGAAAAATTATTCAGTTTCTTTATATTTTGATCAAATCATATTTTATTATTGATAGTGGAATTATCAATTACAATATATTACTCAAACTATACTTTTTAAAAGTTTTTTCTTAAGGCGCTTTCCATATTTTAGGATATGAACTACCCCTTACATTTAATTTTTTTCCAAATAAAGAAATCTTATTAATTATATAACCCATATGTTAGAGTTTTTATCATCAAAAAGGGAAACAATCTTATGTTTTAACTTACCTGTATCTGACATTTTTTACCAAAAAAAATAAAAAACCCTTATTTATTGGAAATTTATTGGGTATAATCTTATAATAATAAGTTTTATACTCCATATCACCAACAAGATCAGATAATCAGTTTCTGGAAAACCTTGGCATTAAAAATAGACTAAAATATTATATATCATAGCATAAAACTATGAAAAAATTTTAAGATTTTGATTTATGATAAATTATGATACATTCCTATCATACCCTACAACAATGAAAGAACATAATTATGTTATCTTATACTGTATATCCAAGTGATCGAGTTGTAAAAATTAAACCATGTTATAGAATGCACTATCATATGTGCCTAATTATATTATGATACACATGTTATATTAGAAAATAGTATCAAAACATGAGGATAAATTGATGGATATTATCTTATAAAACTATTTTGGGGGGGGGGGAATATATAACTATGATAGAAGTGGAAGAAACCGAATTAATGTCCCTCATCTCTCTTTAGGAATCAAACTGTGATATGATGAGTATAAAAATATAAAAATATTTGAAATGTATTAAGAACATTATATGATGACATCAAATGATTTTTCATGATGGTAATCCCCATGAAACATCCAATGAAATCTCTACTCCTTAGGGATTAAATTGGATGCTTTGATCATTCTATATAAGGATTAGACCCCCAATCACCAACTATAGGCTAGTATCCTCTCAGTAAAAGAGAATTGTAAATTTGGAGAATGAGTAAGACTCTACTTTGGAAAGATATTATTATATTCAATCGACCAGGGGATAAAATACCTTTATATTTCCCCAATTCATTAAATGAATGAAATCATGTAACATTTGAAATTTTTTAAGACTATTTTATTTAATAAATTTGATGTGTTTGAGAGATTAAAATACATTAAAGATGATACATAAGTGACTAATTTCGTATTAAAATTTTAAAATAAGATAAATCAATTAATAATTAAATGAAATTTATAAAATAAAAGTAATTACATATATGAAATATTTGATAAATGATAAAAAGTGTTAGTCGAGTAATTATTAGCAAAGTGTAATGGTTTTGTATATAGAAATTTCTGATCATAATTTTTTAATTTGGAAGTAACTTTATTTTATTTTATGAAATTAAATTATATGAAATTTATTCTTTAGATATATAGATAATGTGTGATCATTCATACATCAGTTGTAAACTAGTTAATAATAGTTATAATACCATTTTAATGGTAAAAAAGATATATTTTATAAAATTATTTTTATACAAACAATGCATTTTGGTGTAACTAGTCTAACATTATCAGTAAGGCTGAATGACTTACGATGTTTTTAAGTAATAAATTGACATTTATATAACATTTTTTTTTTCAATTAATGGAATGTGAATAAAATCATGTTTATTATTATAAATAAAATTTTACCTACAATTGATTTTTAAACACTTTTTGTGTGGATATAAAAATTAATTTATACGACATATATTATATGAATATAAAAAATTAATTCAATATGTGGAATTAAAATAATAAATTTTGGTGATAAATTTCAACTAAAATATTAACCCTGATGAATAGTTAACCTAGTAAAAATCATTTCACTTAGATAAGGTTTAAAACGACTATTGAGGGGAGTACACTAATAGATAAGGTTTCAATTATCACAAAACATTTATATATATGGTTATTTGAGTGGATTTTTACATTATCATATACCATTATAAAAAATATTTCAATTTGTATGCACTTTCCCAAGATAATGACTTTTTATTTTTTTTACACTTTGGATATTTACAAGTAGACCACTCCTCCCACTTATAAAAGGGTACATCCTCTACTCATTACGTATAATTCATTGAAATTAAAAATCACCAGAACCCTACTCAAATGTCTCCTTAAATTTACACCCCATTTTCTTGGGGTACTGGTCTCAAAAAAAGATCATGAAATGTTTGCGTAAGTTACATTATAAAGGAAGATACTACAATGAGGGTTGATTTTATTTATCAATCTATTTCGAGCTTCATTATTTTTTGTAACTTATAATAATCCTCAATTAAAATCATAATTTAATGAAATAATTATCTTTTAAAAAATAATTATGTTAATTTTATAGATAATTTATTTCTCCATTACATCTAATGAAACATGAAATCATTGCTCATTCATCCCTACAGACTAGCATTTCTAAGTTGTGAACTGTTTCATTTTTCTTTATGACCTCACATGTTTGGTAATTTAAATGGATTTAATGAAAATATATTATATTTATGAAATAATTATGATAATATAATTATAAACTATTTTAACCTTCATCAATTCCCAGTTATTAAAAATATGAAAACATTACCAGCGCACATGTACATACTACCTTCTCTACCAAGTGATGCAATTCATTTTTTATCTCAGCATTACAAATGTTTTTTTAAATATTATATTATATATTTCTATTTTATTTATAAAATTAATAATATTCATTAAATTATGAGTTCATGACCATGTTATTATGACAAAAATTTATAAATTGTAACATGCAAGAAAAATAAAGAAGATAACACCCGTGATATTGTTTTTAGTAGAAAATTATTAATATATGTGGAATTTTTAATGAATTATATCTAGTAATATATGTATTAATGTGGTACTAGTATAGATAAATAATAGATATAATTTTTTCATAAAATATTTTAAATTGTGTAATAGGATATTTGATACCTATGATATGGGTTTATTTTCACATAAACTAATTTTTTTATTTTCCAATGAAACCACTTTATCTTATTTGAGAACTATATAAGCCATAAAAATATATGAATAAACGTTCCCAAGGGGATCCGACATTGAATTAATGAACCAAACACAAAAATATTTTCTATGGACGGGACAACCAAGACACCTTAGGCCGAGATAAAACAATAGCTGCACAGAACAAGCATGATCACCCGCTAGTGCCGCCCCTGCGCACCACCCACATCACTCATCCCATCAGGGCCCAAGATAGTGAATCTATATACCTACTCAATCAGTTAACCTCTTATGCAAGACCCAAAAAAACATCGTCAACCAAGTTTCATGAACCCCCAGTACCAACAATAACTCCATTACCGGCAAGGCCAACACACCCTTTCTTCCGAAACCACAACACATTAGAGAAAAAATATGTTTCTAGTCTAAGACCAACACATCAAATACCCAGAATGTCTATCAAGTCACCGTGGAAAAAGCCTCAACGAAGCATTGTGACAGATCATCCCCCCACCGAAACCCCTATAAAAATCAAAATCATTGTAGAATCCATCACACCTCCCAACTTGGAGTCATGCCTTAAAGAGAATAATGAAATTGGAGAGGAGACAAAGGGGGTGTAGAGACATCTGGGGACAACATCAAAAAATGGTAGGGATAAAAATGGAAAAATATATCTATTTAGAACTAACATAGGAGATGAACAATAGCAGATTATCCTTTTAGAGTACTCAAGAAAAAAGAACCAACCGACCTAGAATGAGAGGCTGTCCACATTGAAGAACCACCAGATTAAAATAGGGAGGTTCCATAAGGGAAAGTGGTAGAGGTCTTCATAGAAGATGGTGTGAATACCTACAAAATAGATTCATCAGAGGAGTTTTGATGACAATGTTCTTCGAATGAGATGGAAAATCCATTAGAGTCCACAAAACATTGGGTTAGTCAATACACATTGTGGAATCATCGCATGATCCAACCTAATTGAGCCATGCTCAGTAATATAGGTGTCTATAAGGGAGGGGAAAAAGGTGGTAGGGAATCCCCTAAGCCATAAAGGGGTGTTCTGTCCTATCAACGCCCCTTACTGACTAATCCCTCTAAATATTTATATTACATAAGGGTTAAAGTTACAATATCACATTTTATCAATAATTGTTTTTTATATTTCAAATATAAAAAATTATATATTATTTCACTCTAAAACAACTTCTATTTTTTGTTATATGGTTATTATTTTTCCATGTGTTTTTAGAATCTTACAACACTTTAGTATAGAAAAATAATTAAATGATATTTTAGAGATAATTTAGTTGAGTTTATCATCTTGGGTCTTTTATATTTCTCTTCAAGGATATAATTATCTTTTGTAAGTTTTCACCTAAACATAAAGATTATATATTTTTATTTAATACTTATGTTTAATTTATTCATAATTGATTAAAATGAATCATTTTAAATTTTTTGAAAATGATAAACTTTTTATTTTTTACAAATGTTTGGAAATAATATTTTCTTTTTAAAGTATAGGAAATGAATAGACTTTACATATGTCATATAATTTCTGTATCATGTATATTCCATTTCATGATTCATTAGTGTTAAAACAAAATTCATATGCTCATTGTTTTAGAATTTTTTTTAATAGTTTCCAACGAAAATATACCTTTTTAATTTTTTGAAATATTATAACAAATGATTTTATTAAAGTATTATATATATATATGGAAACATACATTATAGATTGTTTTAATTCACTCGAGATATCATTTAATGATACCGTCCAACAGTTTTATCAACATGGATTATGATAATTCATAATGAATGTTCTCACGAAACTTGATTCTTTCCATTGGTTAATGATCTGGTGATAGAATAATTAATGATATATTTATTTATCACACTTATTAATTGTTTATAAATTTATGATGGTGTTCTATAATATCCCTCCAAAACATTATGTTTCGGAGTTATATCCCATGAGGTAACTAAGGGATGTTTGTAATAATTATAAATCAAATATATTAATGGATTATGGTAATAATTCATAATTTAGTATATTTTTTAATACTTATAATAATGAATGTTACATTATACAAAGGGATCTTGTGATTCTAGACAATACAATATGAAAAATGATGATGGTGATGATTACATAGTCATTATATTTTAGAATTATGGAAGTAGTTACTAATCCAATGTTTTTTGACTTCTGATACTTATATTTATGAAATGTTCCTATGTTATTCCACATGGTTCTATTACGTTTTTAATGTCTCATGATAATTTTTTGACACTCATGCATCATGTTATGAAGATGTTTATGATAGGAAATATATTTTTTAGGTTTTTTTCTCCTGGCTAATATTATCTTCATATGTGCACTTGGTTATTTAATCATACACAAATTATTATATTATTCTCACATAATATCCATGAATTATTTCATAAATGTTTACCATTATTTAGTATGTGAGCTCACCCAATCTTGTGATTCCATTTCATTATGTTATGAAAAATGGTTTTATGTAGGAATTTTTAAGAAGCGTATTTTTTTAGAATTATATTGTGGGATATTGAATATCTCTCATAAAATTTATTGATTATATATCTATCCAAATTTGTTAATCATTTATAGTTCTTGAATGTGTATATTTTTTTAGTATATAAAATATTCTCTTAAAAAGATACAATATTTGTAAACATTGAGATTCCTAAGATGGTATTGGAGTAGGGTTTGGACATTCTTTGATAGTGGGTTATCAATAATATAGTTATAGAACCAATAAAATATACTTAACCCAAAGCAATATAGTATTAACCTATTTTTTATTGTTTGATGTCTAGGTGTCGAAATTTAGGATATTACCTAGTTGATTTTCTTATTATATCACTACTCACTAGTATTTTTGATGTTCCATTTATAACTAATGGATATTTTGATATGTATTTATACATTTAATTATTATTATATTTGATAAGTTGTGATACATGAATCATCAATCCAATATGAAACCTAATTATTTTATTGTAATAAAATATTTCCATGAATGATAAACACTAATACACTATGAGGTTGCAATATTAATAATGATGAATAAAACCCTAAGCGCATTTAATGTAAATATATATATAATTACGAAAAAACATAAAATTATTATCCTCAAGGATATCCATGATTATAGGGACCCCAAATATATCTATGGAAATAAGAATATGAATTAAGAATATAATATGCATGATTAGAGAAAAGTAAATGAATAAATTTTAGTGACGTGTGTATGGATATATATATATATAAGTATTTAATATTCTTGTTATTTATAGTGTCATTGGAAACATAACTATTATATATATATATATATATATATCTTCTTTATAAATATATATTTTAGTTATATTTAATTTTAATTTTTTTGATATGAGGATAAAATATTTTCATGGTAAAAAAGATATTTTTTATAAAAAAAATTTTATGTGCGTAATGTATTTTTATATTTATATGTTAAAATTAATTTATAGTTAAAATTCATTTTAATTATTTATATATATTATTTATTACGTTAAACTTATTTAAAATAATTTAATTTTATCTATTAAGAAAGGAAAGAGGATAATCTCATTTTAGACCTCAATAATACATTTTCTTCAAAATTATGAGTATTAGATTATGTATATATATATTATAAATTAGTTTATTCCACTTTTACAGGGTTTTC
Source organism: Viscum album (assembly GCA_963277665.1). Taxonomy (NCBI): domain Eukaryota; kingdom Viridiplantae; phylum Streptophyta; class Magnoliopsida; order Santalales; family Viscaceae; genus Viscum; species Viscum album. Next base: position 1,889,544,684 of record OY728122.1, on the reverse strand, counting down.
TATAAAAATTATATATTATTTTTAATTATAACATCAAAATTATATTTTTATGAATTATTGAAATTTTTCTAAAAACATTATATTTTATTAAATAGTGAAAATATAGATTTTTAAAAAAAATAACATTTTATTTTCATGTATTTAGAAAGTTACATTGTTTTCCCAATTTGTTTTAAAATTAAATTAGTTCAAATTGACTAAAAACATTCCAATTAATTCAATTTTTACTGACAATATGATTTGTTATAAAAATATTTTTACACTTAAAAAGCATATTTTTTGGAATACTGTTGGTCATCGTGTTTTGTGGGTTTATTTAATAATCGGTCTCTAAAACTTATAGAAATGTAATTTTATAAAATTGAGGCCATATTTAGAATAATAATTTTTTAATTATTTAAAAATTTAAAATATTTATTTATTCATAATTATTTTAAATAATAATAAAATTTATCAACACATTATATGGTAAATTGAGTTATCTTGGCCTAAAACTAGTTCGAAAAGGCTTTAGAATCAACCTAACCAAATATTTTAATAACTTTTATTAGTGTAGTTTTGGTACCAACTTTACATATTCTAAAATATGACATTTTCTATCAATTTCCATTGATAAATACCCCATATATTATTTTATGTATAGAATAATTCAAAAATTACACTTTTTTCAATTAATATATATAATATATTTTGATAGGGGGGAAAATAAAATTTTAATGGTTATAAAAGTTAAATTTGATGAGAAATTTTTTTTTCTGATGGTAATTTGTTTCATGTTTTACTGATTAAATTATTTCCTTCAATTCTTATGCAACTTCGTCATAGTGCTTGTGGATGTATAAGAAAAATCAAGTAAAAGAATATATATATATATATACACAATATAATATTTTTTGGGTGAGTTATGGTGTTCCTATGAAATTCTAGAAAAATAAAATTTATTATAGATGTGTTAAATGACTATTTTGAACAAACATACTATCTTGAAAATTTTTAATGTCATATTATATTAATTATACAAAAAATAACTTTTATTGAATTATTTGTGGGATAGTATTTTATTAAACTATTTAAAATTCATTAATTAAATATATTAATAAATATTAATTTTATATGGAAAATTATATCAAACTTTTTCAATTTATGTGTCACCGGGACTTTTTAGTGACATATGTATCCCCTGAATAGTAAAAAACATTATTATCGTGGTAATCTATAAAAGAGTAAATTATATGTTAAAACTAATGGATAACGGTTAAAAAATCATCTAAAATTTTATAAATTTTATACTATGTAATTATTAATACTTATAATAATACAATATTTTATTTATAAAAATGACTTCTAGTTGAACATGAAAATTAACATATATTAATTTAATTGTTTAATTTATTCCATGGGGGGCCCTCTTCTCCTTTATTTAAGGAAACTACCCATCCACTCTTACTCAAAAAAATTATATTATTTACCATGAAAGATATATTCCCAAATAACTTCCTAAAAATTTTATCTACTTTCTAGAGGTTTTTTACCAAACAAAAATATTATCCTAGATGTATTAATGTTTAAGTCGAGGGTGGTCTTCTAAAGATAAGGTATAACTCTAAGTCTGTTTCATTCATTTTATTTCTTCTTTTACCTCATTAAATTTTATAATGACCATATAATACAATAACATCATTATATTCCGTATAAATTTATGTTATTATGTTAATGTAATAACCTCAACCCATATCCCTTTCCTTCAAATGGGAAACAAAACCTTCATTTATGTATATTTGTGGACTGTAACCACAAGGACAATTGTATTTTGTTTGTAATAACTACCATTCATGGTAGGTTATTATGATGGATTTAATTTATATAAGTGGTATTTTCTATTTAATTATGATTCAGGATAAAATATATATTTTTTATCTTGTCACAATACCATTCGTTAGAAAATTGAATCATCGAACATGAGTTCGTATAACTAATTGTCTCCATATAGTGGTGTACTTTATTTTTTGTCAATACCTCATATAAATAATATTCCTAGGAATAAGTTTAAGGAAGTAATTTCAATTTTACAATTTGATCATGATTCTTTAACGATAATATTTTATTTAATTGTTTTATTTTTGATCTAATGATAAGTAAAAAACATAACTCTTTTGTACGTGCATACTACTGCCTCACGAGTTGATGTATATCATTTTTAATTATGAACATTAATTTTTGAAACAAAAATTTTATTCATGGTTTAAAATTGATAATTATATCATGCTTAATTTTATATCCGAGAGGGAATGAGGTCCCATTTGACAATAGAATACCCAAAAAAATAATTTTTCTATTATGAACTGAATTTCCATAGAAAATGAATATAGATATAACCTATTATGTTATAAAACATTTCAATGAAATAAATGGATTATTGATATTTTTTAAAGAATGTAATGATTCTTAAAAAATTAAAAAATTAATATATGTTTTTTATAAAGCGTTATGAAATGTATATAGTGAGTTGGCTGTCAAAATAGTGGGTTTTTACTCAATTTCCATTCAATGGGATGTACCATTTATTCATTGACTTTTTTTATGAAATGATTAAGTGTAAATCTATATCTAATTTTTATGAAGTAGTGATATATGTTTTTTATTTATAATCATCTATTAACATAGTCACATCAATAATTAATTATCATTTAAAATTTTACAATATTTATAATGGTCTTGTTTGTTCCAATATAATTTATTTGGAACATGTTTCATGTTTTTCACCATGATTTCATTATATGGGGTAATTAAAAAAACATAAATTAATTTTTAAATATTAATTCATAAAAATAATTGGATTTATAGGGTCATATCACATTCTTTCTTCCAATGTATTTTTATTTCAATGTAACCAAATATATATTTGTTTTATGTTACAATATATTTTTATTTCATGACTATTTATGTTCATTATTCCCACTAAATAATTTTATGATCAAATTTTCTTGACCCTTGTACATTTAATTCTCATATTATTATTTTTATTGTTTATATTATTCCTTTTAATTTCTCCTTTTTCATAAATAGGAAGAGAAAAAATGTTTTTTGAATAATCTTCCATATTTCTCCCTTTGGATATGAATCTGTTCTCTAACATATCATTGTTTACAAATTTCATGAATTTTATTAATATGATACAATTATTTTTTTAAACTTATTATGATCATAATTTTACAATTCATAAAATAATTAAAATAAAAATATTTAAAATATTTCATGTATGCCACATTTTAAATATCATTTCAAATGTTTGAAATGAATTTTTTATTATATATGTTATGAAAAACATTTAAAAACATCATAAATATTATTTTATTTTAATATTACATTAATATTTTAAAAGAAAATTCATTTCTCAAGTTTTTTTATTCAAATTTAGATTTTAAATATAAAAAATTGAAATTAGATTTCCCCTGTTTTGATGAAATAATTTTAATGTTCTCTTAATGGTTTCATAATCATTGAGAAAATGATTTAATGATTCATATTCTTCACATAGAATATGATATTATGATACCATTAATATTATTTCTTTTGATATCATATGGTGATTGATTTAAATGAGAAATATTTATTCTCTACTTGTAAATCAAGTTATATGGGAATGAAAGTTGTTTTTAAATGATTGATTATGAAAATTAAAGATTCCATATAATATATTCACATATGGTACTTGGAGATTATTCATGGTGAAATATGAGCCTTATATATATAAATATGATGACTGATACAAATATATATTATATGATGGGTGATCTATATATAGATCACTAATGCATTGGTTAATATAATTTTTCTTTATTGGGATGAAAGAGGGAGTTAGCAGAGGAGGATTCTCTTCTGAGTTTAACTGGTCCCCATTTAATTATGAAAATATTTAACATGGTAGGTGATGATAATGTTCAATGATAACAATATTTATTCTCAATTATTGTGTTTATAATGATTCATTTTATCTTGACTGATTTCGTATTTATTAGGATTAATGATTCTTATGGTTTTTTTCAACCCTAATGACTTATTCCATGTTATATATTTTATGAAAAATGTTTTATGGGTATTATTTTTATTATTTTAAACTAACTATAGTATTACACATTTGATCATATCATGTTCAATAATTATAATCACATTTTAATTCAAATATTTACCCTCACTGAACATTTTAGCTTACGACTTATTTTGATTCCATAAGGAATGGTGTTAATTATGATATATCTAGAAGGGTTTTATCTGGGAGATAACAAAGACATAATGAGGAATAAGGAATGATATATATAGTAAAAATGACCATATAATGACATGGGTAATATTATGTAATAATTTTAATTAATTATCTAAAATAATGATCCTAAAAGGTACTTAGGTATTTAAGTGATCAAATATTTTCTGATGAAATTTTATATTTTGGACGTCTAAAATTGGATCGTGATAATTTTTATCAATAGAAAAACATAGAGAATATTTTTTATCATCTATTCTATGAGTGATATTTTTAGGCTATTATACAATCAATTATGTTAATCTTTTAATATTCAATCAATCCCTGGAACCAGGTGGAATTGTGTGAGAAATGAATGTTATTTGGACCAAAATATCTCCCCTCATCAAATAAAATAGCACAATAGATGGAATGAAATAACTTTTTAACATTATTTACAAACTATCCTATTTAATGGATAATAACATGATCCATATTGAACATTTTAATACAGTAAGGAAGGATAAACATGTCATTTAGTCTTTTATACGGGAATATCCACCTAATATCTATTGGTCCCTTGATTCAAACATGTTGTGAAGAATTAATTAATGAGATGAAAAATTTATTTTTTATTTCCCAGTGCATGGACCATTAAATTTTTTACCATCTATTACTTGAAAGGTAAGATGGGTGAATAATGGAATCTCATCAAGAACACAAGGCAAGTGGAAGAAATAAACTCCCTGTAATGGTATGATTTTAAGAGGGTAGTTAACAATATGTATTTTCATTTAACAATTCATAATAAAATGGATAGAGAAATTATAGGTATAAATAAGTATGATAATGATTCCATTATTATATATGAAACAAGATTTATTAGAATTATTTGGAATTATTCTAGTTTTATAATTGACCCTGAATAAAAAATAGATCAATTTTTTTTATGAAGTCTCAAAATGGTGTTATATATAAGATACCTTAATATCATTGAAGAAATCATTCAACATGATTTCAAAGTGGAAATGGTACCTAGAAAATCATAATATTCTCTTTAGTATGTGATTTGAAATGGAATATAGTGTTTAAAAAGAAAACAAATAATAGGCCACTTGAAAAAAAATAAAACCGAAATACCTACATGAAAAAATTTATGGAAGAAGAAATCTTGAAAATATCTCAAGACAAGATTAATTTTAACATTTGGGAGAGCCAACAATTGATCATGCATTTTTTATGAAATATAGATTGTCCAAACAAAAAAAATAGAGGAGAAAACGGTTCCAAATAATTAAATTCAAATTTTCTTATGATTGGAGTTTTGATATTATATGGATCAATGCCCCAATACATGGGATAATGGGGATAAAAAGCATAGTAAACTCTTAATCCAAAACAAATAGTGAAAAATATGAAATCAAATATATTTAAGTGATCCAATTAAATAATGTGATGAAAGATATAATTAACATCTTCATTAGAGATAAAAAATATTATTTGATTTGATATATTTCTATAATTTTATATATAGATAATATTCTGATTTTATTGTTTTACAAACTCAATGATATGATATTTCGTTATCTGTGAAATTAAAAATGGTATGATGATTTCATATAATGTCTATACCTCATATATTATAGAATTTTTTGGGAACATTCTTCATAATAATTTTTTTATTACCACTTAAGTAAAATTTGATTCTATTTTGAGCAAGGATTCAATCAATTTATGTGGTTCCCATATTAACTAATGGGGAGAGAAAGTTGCATTTTATATTTATAATCAACATAGGGTCATAGATCGATTGGTGGATTTACATGAACTTCTAATGGAACAAAATACCATTATATGGATCTTATTACATATACATGAAGGATATTCAAATTAAATGGTTTGGGGGATATCAATATTAATGATATTTTAACTATATAGGAATATGTTGATGTAGATCCTAAAGAGTTTTATGATATTCCCCAAAATCATGCAGTTGATTTTTCTATAGAACTCATACCTAGTGCTGTAGAAATTGTACATAATCCTTATTGAATAGACCTTATAGATTTTTTGAAATTGTATAAGAAACTATATGATATTATTGAAAATCTATTTATATTTACCAATGTTTAAATTTTTTTGAAACATTTATTCTATTTAAGAATTAACATGAGTGAATGTGTCTCTACATTGAATATAAATAACATAAAATTATCATGATAATGAATAATTATATTCTATAATGTATTGATGATATTTTTATCAACAAAAAGGTGCTCAATATTTATCAAATATTGAATGTCATTTTGTCTATAATTTTTTAAGGGTTAAAATAGAGGAGATAAACAATATTTCCTTCCATATGAGGTATAGTCTAATGAATTTATTGTGAATCAATTTGGAATTACATGTTCCATATCTATCTTCATGGATATAATTTGTAGAGTATTTATAGATCACATAGATCGGGTTTTGGTAGATTTTATAGATGATATTATTATATATTAAAAGATAAAGTAAGTTCATGAATATCTTTTAAATATTTTGTTTAATGGCTTAGGAAAAGTAATTTTTATTCCAAGAGATAGAAAATTTAAAAATGTTTTACAAAAAGTAATAGTATTGTGCCATGAAATTACATGTGTGGGTATATCAGTTTCTATATAAAAGATTGATGCTTTTAAAAATTGTCCCATAGTTACCATTGTAATAAATATCCAAAAATTTCATGGATTTCCTAGACACTATCAATGAATTGTTAGAAATTACTCATGGATATCAAATTGACTACTAGATTTCATATTGAATCGGTTAATGTTCATTTGGTTCATTTAATCTCAAGTGGATTCCAAGGTACTGAAAAGAATGTTGGTCAGTACAACTATTACGAAACTACCATACAATGGATAATGTTCTGTGATCTATAATGACATATCAAATAAAAAACAATTATGTGGTCTCATGTAAAAGGACATGGTGGTTGTGGATTCACTAGTTCAATTTAAGGTTCATAAGACGAATGACCCAAATCAATATATATATATATATATGAATGTATGTATATATAAGTGTTTATTGATTATTTGATGATATTGTGGAATTATATATAGGGTGAAAGGTGTGATAGATATATGGATAAATAAATATTAAACTATATATTCATATAGAATGATTTGCGTATGAAAAAAATTATATGGTTTTATTTGATTAATGATTATATCACTATGGGAAGATGAAAATGGTTGATGACTATATTCATCGAATAGATGCTGCCATTTTTTTAAGATTAGGATTTAAAGATAAAAATATATATGGATTTTTAGATTATGAATTATGAAACCATAATGGAATGTGTCAAATAATATCATTGTATGATGAATGTTAAACCATGAATTTATTTGGATATTAAAGAGGTATATAATAAGGATTTATAACTAAAAATAAGGTACGTAATGTTCCTAAATTCAACTATGACTGTGATTGAATTACTAGGTTTAGTAACCTAGTATGTATCAAAGCAGTACCATAATAACAAAAGAGATTTTCATGTAGATCATATATTACATTCTATAAACATTATTAGTTTCAAAATATATTTCCATATCCCTAAGGGAATTTCTATTTAGGAATCATGAATAGTGATATTTCATAGTATGTGACATATTTAATTGTATGCTAGTAAATTTTTGAAGGGATATATAATTCTAAAGGAAATATGAAACCATTAATTATATCATAATGAAAATGTAAAAACAACCCCATGGATTTCATTATCTGATTCCTGAAAAAATATAAATGACATTATACCAATTGGATTTTAGTCAGTCACCTTATGAAATAATAAAACATCATTATTTTCATAAAATATTTATCACTTCGTCAACATAACCGAATATATGTAAATTAGTTGGTAAGGCTACATGAATTACCACCTTTAACTATATCTAATCAGGATCTGAGTGTCACCTTAATATTCTCTAAAATCCATTAGTAGGTGTTGAATATAGAGCATGACTATAAAACAACATATTATCATCTAGAAGTTGGTATGTTTGAGAGAACTAATAAAACCATATAATATATTATATTTCCTTATGGATATAAAATTATTTTGATATAATTTGATTCATCTAGTTTATTTTTGTTAAAACAATAACATTCCTTAGATAATTCTGATGTCTCTCTATGATTCCCCCTACCGAAAACGTGTAGAAATATATCATTATAGGATTAATAGGGGAAAAATATAGAGTGAACTAAGACGATTGATCAAATGGAATAAATTATTAAATCCATTCAACATCACATAATGGTCACTCATTTTCAAAAGAAAGAGTTATTTTGATAACTATTGGGATCAATACATTGAAGTTGGATAGATGGAATTTTTTAGATATGTACATAGAAAAATGTAAAGATATTTTAATGGAAGAATAATTTTATCCATTGAAAAACTAGTCCCAACTATACTTTTTATTGAGTTTACATGACATCTTATATCCGAGATCATATACCAAATCATTCTCTAGTATAGGATGTGCTTCCTAAGTAATTATTTTGTAAGTTAAAACCTTACTCTTCACATGTAATCGACTAAATATTTATACCAATAGAGCCCAATATTTCATATTTTGAATAGCCTTTTGAAACCATATATTATAGTAATTAAGTGATTGGATACAATACCACTCACCATGTTATGTTTCATTGGTGGAATAAAAAATTATAGAAATCTATTAGAGAACATGAAGAGGTAATTATGTACAAATATTATCATTTTTTCATTTAGTGTAATAGAAAATTATGAGTTATATTTTTTAAGGGTTTGGAATATTACATCCTAATATTTTAACATATATTTTGATTTTATAAATTTGTTGTACTTGATAGTTTGTTATGAACAGAACACTGAAATTATGTGAATAATGACATATTAAAAATATAAAATGGATGTAATTAATTTTCACTTAAATAAAATGGATTAGATTCAAGTAATGACGTTCATGAATTATTTTGGAAAGGATATGGAATTTTAATCTATTTATTCTCATGTAAATGAAATTGTTATATGTATAAAAATTTATTTATTTTTAATTATTTTTATTTATTTTTAATTTAAATCATTTTTAGTATTAATTTTTTAAAATTAATTTTTAAGATTATATAAAATGGATCTATAATTCTTATATTTATTATCAAATGTTTATAAATAATTTTAAAATAATTTCACGTAAAAAACAGAGACATCAAACATAACTTTTTTTATATGTTAAATATTATTTTATGTTAATTAATTTAATTAATCACTATTTATGAATACATTAAATGAAATTTGTAGATAATAAATTAAAATTAATTTAATGGTTGTTACAAGGAAATTAATGGTAACAAAACCATTTATTCTAAAAAAAGTTTCTTAATTAAATTGTCTTTACATGTTTTTTAGATATTAAAATTAATTTTTAATACATATAGAAATTGAATTTTTAAAAATGGATTCTTTAAATGAAATTATAATTTTAAATATTAGGTGAAAATGTTATGTTGGTTTTTATCCATAATTATTTATTACCATCATAAAAATCTTGTCACCACTTTAAGGATTAAATGGGTTAACGATGTGGTCAATATAATAGATATGGGTTCAATTATACCTAAAACATGTGTAGATTTTATTATTCAAGTGGATTTGGACCTTAATCTATCAAATGTTCATAATAATCTCTATTTGGTTTCATTATCTCATGATAATCAATTTATATTATTTTAAAACATTGGATATTTATAGGGATTCCACTCCACTCACTTATAAAAAGTTACATCCTCTTCTCATTTAATCACACACATTGACAACACTATATCGTAAAAGGAATTCTCAAACATATTCCTAATTTTCTTTCCCATATCTGAGAGGCCAATGTATCAGAAAATGAATTTCCTTTGATTTCATAATGTGTAATATTATGGAATAAAGTCAATGGAGAAATAAATTTACTTTTAATGATCAATTACAAGTTTCTTCATTCTTCAACTCCTCAAAATTTAATATAACCATAGAAAATTATTTTACTCTCCCTTCCATTTAGGTGGATATAAAGGCCTTATGATCATTTCCCAATAAATTTCATTATTAAATTTATATTGAATATGATCTGAAAAAATAATATGAACCCCATTTTCTTTTATTACGTAATTCATATGTTACATCTTATGATTGATTTCCTTTGTGTGGTATACTTCGATAATCAAACTTTTCTGATGGGTGTGCCTAGATAGATATCAAATTCACTGTTTAAATCTTTATTCTCATGTGGAATCATGTATGGGATTAGGGAGTGAACCCAATTTGTTAAGAGACTTTTTCCGCCTTGTGATATTTTCTATAATGATAGCCTTGAATCATGTTTATGTCTTGTAATATGTTGTTTTCAAATTTCCTAAGTTTAAATGATATTTTAATACCATGATTTTGATATCATTATTCAATTAGATTATTAATTTACATTCTATATTATGTTCTCATGTTATACCTTAGACTCACATTTTATTCTTCCTTATCATTTTATCCCTAACTGACTATTTAAACACACTCACTTTGATTTGTAGTCCCTTTTTTGTCCCTTAAAGGATTAGGAGGTCAAATGGATTTCTGGAGATCACTATGGAGAATAAAATAAATATTCAATGTTAATGTTTCCTTTTATGTAATATGAACCTATTTTTCCAAATCCACTAGGAAATGATAATATTTTTTTGTATTAATGTTTATTTATATTTTAGAATCATGATTTAATATGTGTATAAGTATTGAGATTAAATAGTTGATATTAGAGTAATGGTTTACATGACCTTTGAAAATGGAATGGGAATACTTTAGTGAGAACCCGATGAATATTTATATAGATATTTATAGGGATATATCTAAGGATAAGCCTAATGATGATTCAAAGTATAGAAAATTATCCTATAATTTTGGTAAAGGATAGTGAATGTGTTTTCACAAAAATTATATCCATTTATGAACAATAAAACTAGAGGTTTATTTTTTACATTGGTACCTAGGGATAATAAGTCATAAAAGGGAACATTGAGTTATATTTCATCAAAAATTGGTCCATACAAACATGCCTTATTGCACACCTGGTTTTTACACTCACAAGGGATATGTTTTGAAAATTCACAAACTCATTATGAACCATCATGAAAAATTTAAATAATGACCAAAATGTCCTAGGTAAACCCTGAGTTATCATAGATTGAAAAAATGGTTTCATGATTTAGACATTATACATGTGATATTTTAGGATTTTTTGGTTTCCCAATATGAATATTGTTTTCCACATGATGTTTTTTAATTATTTGAGGGGACCAGAAAGAACTTGATTAATTTTTACTATGAAAGAAAACTTTTTGATGAGAACCAAAATGGTAAGATAATTATGGTGAAGGGTATTCTGATTATTTATAATCAGTTATCATGTTATATAATTAGAAAAATTCACCTTAACCAACTATTATAATAAAAGAAGAAGATTAGGATAGAGTTCAATGAGATTGTAATTGGTTGAGACCTCATAGGAATGAATATTTAGTTTCCTATATATTGAAAATTCTAGAATAATAACCAATGTGTATGACTTCGAGGATTGTGAAGACTTTTTTATTGTGGGAATGATGGAATATAAGTTATAATTTATGAGGAAAAATGAAAATTTTAGTCAATTTAATGGATGATAATAATTTTCTCTCTAATGTATCAATGAAGGTTATATGTTTTAAATGTTTAAGGAATGGGAATTATGAAAATATTCCACCTAGGGGGAAGGCTTGTAGAGGGAATTTTAGGAACCTGGTTTTTCAGTAAGGTATGGATCCTTTAAAATATTAGTATAAATATATAATATTCACCTAATATGGATGCCTAATTTGTTATATATGGTATAAGTAATGTTTATGGTATTTTATAATCCCAAAACCCATCTTTTGGGAAAACTAGAATCATTGCACGGTTAGCACATGTTTGGCACACAATTTGGCTAACTATGCGGAATAAAATTAATGTACAAAACCACTTCGCATGGTTTTTGCATAGTAATTCTTCCAAAATATGAAATTTTACCCTTATAACTAGAAAACCTTGCATGTTTTTCATTGGGTCTGTCAAACTGTTTGGACAAACCTCGCACATGCAAAATTTCTTTGTAAATATACATGTTTTTATTTTAATGGTATATTAATCATCATTCTTCCACCAAATTTGTGAACTAGTGGTATTAAACCATTTTACTCTCTATTTGGAGAATTTTTAAGATATAATCTTCGGATCATGATATCTCTATCATCCTTGATCCATTCAATATTCTTTTTTTCTTGTTGGATGTGCAATGGTATGTACTGGATTCCTCTCGATCCGTTTTATTTATATTATTTTATCGACCGAGATATTAGGGTATGAGAATTTATTACATTTTCATAGATACATTACGATCCATTTGAAATAATATTTAAATACTAGAGGAGTGTATTCGTAACTTCCTGCGGTGGTTGGACTATTACTCATCCTAAAAGATCGTTGAATTTGCAATTGTTGTGTTGGGCTCTCTAATTTCATTGGTTGTCATTTTTGGAATATATATGCCATTATTATGATCATTAGTACTATATGGATATACCCATTACATATATGTGATTAATTTTGGGTTTTTATGACCACAAATACATTCATTACATGTCGAAGTTTATTCCATAATTGTTGTTTAGTGTTTTGACACGTTTGTTCAACCATTCAGGTGTGCCTTGTCTTGACCATCCTAAGTGTAAGATTTTCTATATTAAATGGATAGGATTATGATGTAAATTGAATAATTTAAAGTACCATGTATGTGAAGAAATTTACACCCAATGGTATGTGCATTAATTTTTAATTAAAGGTGAAATTTTAATTTACAAGTAGATTGAGTATATGACCTGACCGAATTAAATGTAAATGAATAGTATGTTGCATATTCGTAACACCCCTTAAAACATTAATGGATGGTAGAGGAATGAAACATGAATATAAAATATTATTTATATGGTAAAAATGAATGGTTTCATTCTAATTGGCCTTTTCAGACTAATGGAACGATAGGTTTGAACCAAATAGACTTATTGGTTAATTGTGACTTAATTAAAAGGTTTCATGCTACTTGAACTTATCAAACTAAGGAAAGGTAAGTATTGAACAGAAAGCTTCATACTAATTCACCTTATCACACTAATGGAATGGAATTATTGAACCAAATGAAATATTACACGACTTAATAAATAGGAATGGCCTGACTCGAGCTCACCTTGGATTTTTATCAGGTAATTCCATGAACACTCGGGAACCCCATTCCGATTTAAGGATATTGCTTGCTTTGGATGAGAACCATCTAGATACTGATCCTTTTCTATTATTTAGATATACATTCTGAAACTATAGGATCCTTTATATCATTACAGGATGCCTTGGATACACTCCTTGGATCCATATTTGACAAGAAGGTTCCAGGGTTACATCCCAAAGGGACATGTCTCTTCTTAGCCCCATCAAACCTTGGACAATCTCTATGGATTCAATAGGAACTAATTGTGTATTGAGTTGGACTATTATTGTAACATCCCTGGTAAATTAAGAATAAAAGATTTTTATATTTATTAATATTTTTGAATTAAATATTAATTTTAGCTTAAAAGCATTGCTATGTTTGATAGTGTACCCGATACGCAACAACGAGTTTCGTTGAAATCTTACGTTGCACACTAATAATATAATATTATTATTTTAAACGGTATTTAACTCCTAGCCATTATAGTGGTAGGAATGAACAAAAACAACAATATGATTATACATGTTTGTTAAATATATTTACATTTATCAAATAAATGTTAGAGGCTTAAAAAGTGAATGAAACTAATTTTAAGCATAATTTTCATTAAAATGCCGATTTATCACCTTTTAATGGAGAAACCTCTTTAAATATAGTTTTAATTACTTTAATATCTTCTAATTGACTAAATAAAATCCTTCTTTTGAATGGGGACATCAAATTTTACTTTGGGTAAATTTTTGGTATTTTTCTGATAAAGTTCATTTTTTTAATGAATAGTGAAAAATATTGTATTTTAATTCAAAAGTAATTTTTAATATAATTTATTTATATGGTTAGATTATATTTTTAATTGGTTTTAAAGTGTAATTAAAATTCATTTTTACTATTTAATCCAATGTTGGTCAATGGATCTAATTTCACTTTGAAATTAGACATAAACAAGTATCAATCTTTTGATAGTTATTGTTTCTTAAAAACACACTATTTGTTTTAACAGCAGGAAATAATTTTGAAATTAATTAATTCAACATCTATGTTTTTAATTTATAAAAATAGACATCATTTTTGAATTCAGAATATCAAATATAGCTTAGGCTAAATTTTTGGTATTTTTCTGAAAAACATCAATTTTTGATGAATATTGACACCACTTAGTGGTAGTTAAAAAAACTGAATTTTTCATTTAAATGGAATTTTACCACTTCTGTGAATAGATTTTCAAAAATACGACATACATGGTTGTTATCAAGAAGTAAAATTCGGTTCAATAAGATGAAAATAATTTTTTGTGAATAGTTACTTTTGACTTTTATTTACCGCGATTAAAGGTAAATAGGGTAATTGAAGGTTAAAATAATATTATAATCATTGAAAATTACCTTAACACTTGTCCAAATATTATTGGATGAGTCATTTACGACCATTATCATCTTTGGGTCGATTTTGGGACCCCTTTAAGCCACTTGGGTGTGATATTGCCAATTTAGAATAATTAACTTAAAGAAAAGACAAAAATGACAAAAGAAAATATCTTTTAGTAAATTAATTTTTAGAAGGGGTTATATGAAGTATATGTTCAACAATAAATATTCATTGGAAAGATAAAACTATTTCCTATATCATGGAATTTTTTTTATAATTTTTATACATCAAATAAATTAAATTATTTATGACACAATAATGATGCAGTATTTACCTCATTGATAGATGATTTAATTAAATAAGATTATAATGATTAAAATATTATCCAATACATGTCCTATTCTGATTGGATGATTTTTTTTCTGTTATGAGTCATCTTATCTTCGACCATAATGATTTTTGGATCATTAAAAACCGAATATAATTATATTATAAAATAATATTTTCACTCTTTCCTAAAGTGCCCCTCCTCTCCCTTATAAAAAGAGACCACCTCTATCCAATTCCTCACACCACTCAAGCCATTTGGCTCATCAAAAACCTACCCAATTAAGCTCACTACATCCCTCTACTCCTCCTAGAATCCTTACGTTTGGCAGAAGGCACTTAAGAAGTCCTTTTGTTTCAAACCATATGAAGTTGCCTAAATTAAAGGTAACAGTTTATCTTAAATTGTTTTCTTTTATTTTGCTTCTCCAACCCATAAACTCTTTTTATTTCCTTTCCTTTGTAACAACACCAGTATCCTAATTATACTAGGATGATGTTATTATAAGGATTAGAACTACACTTACACACACCACCATCTAATGGATGAAGAACATAATGTTTCTTTGGATGGAAAACTAACGCCTCACGAAACGATGATTGTTCAATTACATCTTATCGCCTATCATGGTGGTCATTATGATGGATGTCTATTTATATATGATATATATTATGTTTTTAATTTCTTTATTCTTCTGTACTTCCCAATTATATCAATCCTTTATGGTTTCCATGGTGGGTAAATATAATAATCTCATTTGAGGAAGTGCGGACTACCGCCCCCTCAAAGTGATGTGACTCGTTAATGCCCTATGTTGGATGTATAAAGGATAGAGTTAATGATATTTTATATGATATTATACTGGAATTATAATATACATATGTATCATTATGTTTTAATTCCATTAAAATAAGAAATAGAAATGAAAGTAGCATTAATGCGTACGTACGGCTTACCGTCTCCATGAACGGTGCATTTCATTTCGTACCTCCAAATGTTATGTACTATTATAAATACATGTACCTTATGGATATATATGTTATATATATGATACACAAATCATGAATATCATTCTGGATATAATGCACCTTTTACCACGTGAACAACATGTAACTATAAGAAGTCCATTTTTGACTCAAGTACCAAATATCGAAAAAATGAACGTTATTAACATAAATGATTACTTAATGATTATAACATGGTAATAAGTGATATAAAAGGAATAATAAAATTATAAAATGTTCTTAAGGAAGTAGAAATTAGCTTAGTTTATTATTCAGTAGATTAAAGAAGGAACATGTCAAGTTGGACATGAGGTAAGGGGATTCGTCTCAATCTCCTTTCATTGAGGCATATTTCATTTTATACAAAACTTTATTTCATACGGTTTATAAAACCCTTTGACTTTTACTTTTATACAAAAGGAATTTCTTGTATGAAGAATTTTACAAAACCAAAAAAATTAATGTTTCTTTTAACGTACGCGGTGACAACGACCTTTTCCATTGCCGTGAGTATTATTTGGTCTTTGGCTTCCTCAACAAGCCATAATGTTTTTTTTGAAATAAATACCATATACTGTTTTATGTATTTTTGTGTTGAAAAGGGTTTTAATAATGGATTTGTTATGTCAATATATTTAAGTGGTATATTGTGATCAAAGTGTGGAAATGTTTTCTTTCCATTATATTTGTTTTATGTCTTATGATTTTATAAAGGTACTTGGGCATTTGACGGGTGGTTACGTGATAAATCATATGACGGGTGGGGCCATGAATACCAGGACAGGAGGTTACGTCCAATGCATTGGGTATGAAAGTCATCCATATGGCTATTCCATTAAGTGATATGTGTGGAAGTTGACTGTATGGTTATTCCATTTAAGTATGTTTATGTCCCAAGTTACCTTTATATGTTATGTGTACTTTATATGGGTTTTATGGTAATATTTTGGTTACAAATGGGTAACTATTGATCTTTTATTCAGTGAATAGTTTTTACTACTTCATAAAGGTGAAAAGTGTTACTTTGATAAAGTATACATGGTTTACTTGTTTTTTTTTTAAAATATAACAGTTTTCATTCTTTGTGTTTCCCTTACTGAGATATTTATGCTCAACGGAAGTTTTTTTGAAATGTTTTTCATAGGACTTAATGTTTAATAGTGTCAAGGATGAGATCAAGGGAATGTCATGCAATATAAAACATGGAACTAGACATGTTTCTTTTTTAAGAGTTTTTATTTTATGGAAATGTAGTACAAGTGTCTACTTTGCATTCTTTGGAGATTTAATAGTTATGATATAATTCTCTAAAACTCTAAACCAGAAACGATCCTCAATGGGAATTATTCATTTAATTCAATGTTAAGTAATGATTAAGGCTGGGGCCTTATAGTTGGTATCAGAGTTCGGTTTAGACACCATTAGGAGTTAGAAAATTGTTAAATTATAAGTTAATTTATGGTATGATTGAAATAATATAGCATTTAGATATTACCATGTTTCTTCACCTAATATATTTCTATGTTCAGAATGGTTTTCCGCAGAGGAAACAAATCATCTATGTTGGGATGAAATCCAGAGGAAGACAACCTTCCAAATCTGCAACCTGAGATGGATGGAATCGGAACTGAACAGTTTGATGCAGTGATGGCACAGTTGACTCAGGATATAAATGGTGGTGGAATCCATGCACGATATCAGCACGATCAACCGCATAGAGACATGTCAGTGGTGGAACATTTCCTGAGGCAACATCCCCCATAATTCAGAGGATCATCTGACCTCGTGTAAGCTGTAGGGTGGATTAAAGCACTAGAGAAGATTTTTGATTGCATGGGGTGTTCAGAACATCAAAATGTTAGTCTTGTTGTTTACCGTTTTGAAGGGGAAGCTGATTAGTGGTGGTCGATGGTGAAAAATATCAAGGATAGTGATGATATTGATGATCTGCATAGGGAAAAATTCAAAGGTATGTTTCTTGAGAAATATTTTCTTAAGGTGGTTTGTCTTAGGAAGGAAAAACAGTTCCTAGAATTGAGGTAGGAGGATTACTCAGTGGCTGCTTATGAAGCAAAGTTCACTGAATTGGCAATGTATTCTCCAATCTTCATACGAGATCTTGATAGTAAAATAAACCGTTTTTTACTTAGGTTTAAAGCCAAATTATCGAAGGGATTTGGCTTATCGTGAGTTCAAAAGTTATGAAAAACTTGTTCGATGTGTGGAGGAGATGGAAATGGAGTTTGCCGATGATCAGGTGTTCTTTGACAAATGAAAGAATAAGAGGTCCAGTTGGTAGGAAAAGGGGAAGAATTCATCAAAGAAGCAAGGAGGTAAGAAAACCAAATATCCATCCTGTGAGAAGTGTGGTAAAATGTATCCTGGAGAATGTTTATCCAAGTCTGGAAAGTGCTTTCGGTGTGGTAAGTATGGTCATATTTCTCGTAACTGTAAGGAAGATGATCAAGAAGGCAATGAAAAGCCATCGGTAAGATGTTTTAAGTGTAATGAAATGGTACATTATGCAAATGAGTGTCTAAGGAAGAACTCAACTGGGGAAAAGCAGCCATACTACAAGTAGAAATGGGTGGTGAGATCCGTTGCAACTACTTCAGCAGCTTTTGGGCCATCGAATGAAGTAGAATCAGGTACACTGTTTGTTTGTTCAGATTATGCCATTGTGGTGTTTGATTTAGGTTCTACACATTACTTCATTTCTGAGAAGTTTTCTAGTAAATTGGAAATTCCATCTCAAGGTATGAATCATAAACTTATGGTAAAAACACCCAGAGGAAATATTGAGACAAAAAGAAATTATAAGAACCTTCATATCCCTGTGTGCAGAAAGAATCTATCTGAAAACCTTATTGTTTCTCCTCTATTAGTGTTTGATGATATTTTGGGCATGGATTGGCTTTCTGTTTATCATGCAAAGATTGACTGCAGAGCTAAAATGGTTTCTTTTCAGAAAGATTTTCAGTTTGTGTACAAGAATGAATCATTGATTTTGATAACATATCCGAAAGTTGAAAAACTAGTAAAATATGGAAATGATTGTTACCTTGCACATGTTGGTGAAAATAAAGGAACTGTACAGATTAATGATGTGCCAGTGGTAAATGAGTATCTTGATGTTTTTCCTGATGAGTTGCATGGTATTATTCATGATCGGGAAGTTGAATTTACTATTGACTTAGTTCCTGATTCTAATCCAATTTCAAAACCCCCTTATCAAATGGCTCAAGTTGAACATTTAGAGTTAAATAAAAAATTGCAGGAGTTATTAGATAAAGGTTTCATTCGACCTAACACATCACCATGGGGTTCTCCTATCTTGTTTGTTAAAAAGAAATATGGTTCAATGAGACATTGCATTGATTATAGAGCCTTTAATAACATTACTGTTAAGAACAAGTATACTTTGCCTCATATCGATGATTTGTTTGATCAGCTCCAGGGAGCTCATTATATTTCAAAGATTGACTTGAGGTCAGGGTACCATCAGTTGAAGGTAAAGTAAGAAGACGTTTCGAAGACTGTGTTACGTACTAGATATGGCCATTATGAATTTGTAGTCATTCATTTTGGGCTAACCAATGCACATGCTGTATTCATGGAATTAATGAATATAATTTTTCATGAGTTCTTGGATAAGTTTGTGGTGGTTTCATTAATGATATTTTCATGTTTTCTAAAAGTAAAGAGGAGCATGAAAGGCATTTAAGGGTTATTCTGTAAACCATAAAATAAAATAAACTCTATGGAAAATTTAGCAAGTATGAGTTTTGGTTACAACAAATTTCTTTCCGGGGTCGCATTGTTTCAAAAGATTGCATAACTGTTGATCCTCCTAAAACAGAAGTTGTTGAAGAATGGTCAAGACCCACAAATGTAACCGAGATCCATAGTTTTCTTAGTTTGGCAGGTTACTAACGAAGGATTTCTGAAATGTTTTGACGATTATCTAGTCCAATGACTAAGATAACTCGGAAGGGTGTTATGCTTATCTAGACAAAAGAATATAATGGTTGTTTTCAGGTGTTGAAAAGAAGATTGGTGAATTCTACAGTTTTGGAACTTCTTTCCAGGAATGGTGAGTTTGTTATCTACAGTGATGCATCATTGAAAGGACATGGTTGTGTCATTATGCAGAATGATCAGGTAATTGCATATGCTTCACGTTAGTTGAAAAATCATGAGGTAAATTACCCTACACATGATTAGGAATTAACTGATGTTGTTTTTGCTATAAAAATTTGGAGGCATTATTTTTATGGAGTAAAGTGTGAAATATATACTGATCACAAAAGATTAAAGTATATATTCACTCAGAAAAAATTGAACATGAGACAGAGGAGATGGCTGGTATTAATCAAGGATTATGATTGTACAATTCATTACCATCTGGGAAAAGAAAATAATGTGGCTGATGCTTTGAGTCGAAAATGTAATGCTTAATAAACCATGCTACGTTTGGAACGAGATCCTTTGGTTTTTGATTTGATGAACTTTGGCATGGAAGTTGTTTGTGCAGGAAGTCCTTCTGCTTTGTTTTAGTTATCAGTGAAATCTTCTCTATGAGATAGAATCAAGCAAGCACAGAAGCAAGATAGTGAGTTGCAGAAAAAGGTAGATCTAGTTTAGAAGGGTATGTTTCCGGAATTCAACATTGATAATGATTGTGTTTTGAGATTTGGTAAGAGATTGTGTGTGCCTTGTGATTCAAAGTTGAAGAGAGAGTTGTTATGTGAAGATCATAGTTCTCCATTTTTAGTTCATCCTGGAAGTACTAAGATGTATAGAGATCTGCGGGAGTATTACTGGTGGGATGGAATGAAAAGAGATATTGCTGATTTTACTGTGAAGTGTTTGACTTGTCAGCAGGTTATAGCAGAGCGGCAGTTACCAAAAGGGATGCTGCAGCCTTTAACAGTACCAGACTGTAAATGAGAGAATGTATCCATGGACTTCATTGTGGGATTGCTGAAGACACCTCGAGGTAATAATGAAATCTGGGTTATTTTTGATCACTTGACTAAATCTACTCATTCCCTTCCTATTCGATATACTTTTTCCCTAGATCAACTTTCCCATTTGTATCTTAAAGATATAGTCAGGTTGCATGGAGTTCCCCTCTCCATTGTATCTGATCGTGATCCCAGGTTTACTTCTAACTTTTGGAAAGGCCTTCAAAAGGTATTGGGTACTGAATTGAATTTTAGTACAGCTTTTCATCCGCAATCAGATGGGTAGTCAGAATGAACCATTCAGACCTTTGAGGATAAGCTACGTGCTTGTTCAATGGATTATCAAGGAAGTTGGGACCAACATCTTTCTTTTGTTGAGTTTTCTTATAATAACTGTTTTCATTCCTGTATACATATGGAACCATTTGAGGCATTATATGGGAAACAGTGTCAAAATTCAGATTTTTGGGATGAAGTGGGTGAAAGGAAGTTGATGGGACCAGAATTGGTAGAAGAGATGGCAGAAAAAGTTCAATTGATTTAGAAACACATGAGAACAACTCAGAGTAGGGAGAAGAGTTGTGCGGACAATCAGAGGAAGGATTTATCTTTCGAGGCAAGCGATCATGTTTTTCTCAAAGTTTCGCCATTTAAAAGTGTGATGCGATTTGGTAAGAAAGGAAAGCTGAGTCCAAGGCTCATTGGACCATATGAAATTCTGGAGAAAGTTGGATCATTTGCATACCGAGTGGATTTACCTCCAATTTTATCTCAGGTAAACAATGTTTTTCATGTTTCAAGGTTGAGAAAGTATATGCCAGATCCATCTCATGTTTTGAGCCCAGAGGTAGTTCAGTTGGAAGAGAATCTCACTTATGAAGAACAACTAGTCCAGATTCTTGACCGAAGAGAGAAGGTGTTGCGAAATAAGGTAATTCACCAGGTAATGGTTTTGTGGAAAAACTATATGGTTGAAGAGGAAACATGGGAATCTGAAAATGCTATGAGGGATAAATACCCCCACTTATTTTGATAAGTGAATAAAATTGCGAGGACGCAATTTCCAAAAGGGGGGAAGGATGTAACTTCCCTGGTAAATGAAGAATAAGATATTTTCATATTTATTAATATTTGTGAATTAAATATTAATTTTAGCTTAAAGGTGTTGCTATGCTCGATAGCGTACCTGATACGCAACAACGGGTTTCATTGGAATCTTACGTTGCACACTAATAATATAATATTATTATTTTAAACGGTATTTAACTCCTAGCCGTTGTATTGGAGGGAATGAACAAACCTAACTATAATATGATTATACATGTTTGTTAAATATATTTACATTTATCAAATAAAAGTTAGAGTCTTAAAAAGTGAATGAATCTAATTTTATGCATAATTTTCATTAAAATGCTGATTTATCACCTTTTAATGTTGTACCCTCTTTAAATATAGTTTTGGTTACTTTAATACATTATAATTGACGAAATAAAATCTTTCTTTAGATTGGGGACATCAAATTTTACTTTGGGTAATTTTTGGTATTTTTCTGATAAAGTTCATTTTTAATGAATAGTGAGAAATATTGTATTTTAATTCAAAAGTGATTTTTAATCTAAATAATTTATATGGTTAAATTATATTTTTAATTCGTATTAAAGTTTAATTAAAATATATTTTTACTATTTAATCCAATTTTGGTCATTGTATTTAATTTCAATTTGAAATTAGAAATAAACAAGTATCAATCTTTTGATAGTTATTGTTTCTTAAAAACACGCTCTTTGTTTTAACAGCGAGAATTAATTTTTAATTTAATTAATTCCACTTCTATATTTTGAATTTGGAAAAATAGACATCATTTTTGAATTTGGAATATCAAATGTAGCTTAGGATGAATTTTTGGTATTTTTCTGAAAAACATCAATTTTTGATGAATAGTGACACCACTTAGTGGTAGTTAAAAAAATGGACTTTTTCATTTAAATTGAATTTTACCACTTCTGTGAATTGAATTTCAAAAATCCGACATACATGGTTGTTATCAAGATGTAAAATTTGGTTTAATAAGATGAAAATAATTTTGGCGAATAGTAACGTTTGACTTTTATTTACCGCGGTTAAAGGTAAATAGGGTAATTCAAGGTTAAAAGAATATTCTAATCATTCAAAATAACCTTAACACTTATCCAAATATTATTGGTTGAGTCATTTATGACCATCAGCATCTTTGGGTTGATTTTGGGACCCCTTTAAGCCGCTTGGGTGTGATAATGACAATTTAGAATAATTAACTTAATGAAAAGACAAAAATGACAAAAGAAAATATCTTTTAGTAAATTAATTTTTAAAAGGGGTAATATAAATTATCTGTTCGACTATAAATATTCATTGGAAAGATAAAACTATTTCCAACATCATGGTATTTTTTTATAATTTTTAGACATCAAATAAATTAAATTATTTATGACACAATAATGATGAAGTATTTACCTCATTAATAGATGATTTAATTAAATAAGATTATATTGATTAAAATATTATCCATAACATGTCCAATTCTGATTGGATGATTTTATATCGGTTATTATTCATCTTATCTTCGACCATAATGATTTTTGGACCATTAGAAACCGAATATCATTATATTATAATATAATATTTTCACTCTTTCCTAAAGAGCCCCTCCTCTCCCTTATAAAAAAAGACCACTTCTATAAAATTACTCACACCTCTAAAGATATTTTTCTGGTCCAAACTCTGACCAATTAAGATCCCTATGTCCGTCTCCTCCTCCTAGAAGCCTTACTTTAGGCAGAAGGCAATTAAGAAGTCCTTTTGGTTTAATCCAAAGGAAGTTGCCTAAATTAATGGAAACATTTTCTCTTAAATTGTTTTCGTTTATTTTGCTTCTCCAACCCCTAAACTCTTTTTATTTCTATTAATTTGTAACAAAAACAGTATCCTCAATATACTAGGATGTTTTTATTATAATTACTCTTACTACACTTACACACACCTCCATCTAATGGATGATGAACTTAATGTTTGTGTGGATGGCAAACTAACGCCTCACGAAACGATGATTGTTCAATTACATCTTACCGCCTCTCATGGAGGAAATTATGATGGAACTCTATTTATATATGATATATATTTTGTTTATTATTTATTTATACTTCTGTACTTCCCAATTATATCAAACCTTTATGGTTTCCATGATTTCTAAATACAATAATCTCATTTGAGGATGTGCGGACTACCGCCCCCTCAAAGTGATGTGAATCGTTAATGCCCTATGTGGGATGTATAAAGAATAGTGTTAATGATATTTTATATGATATTATACTGGAATTATAATATACCTATGTATAATTATGTTTTAATTCCATTAAAATAAGAAATTGAAATGAAAGTAGCGTTCATGCGTACGTACAGCTTACCGTCTTTATGAACGGTGCAGTTCATTCCGTACCTCCAAATGTTATGTACTATTATAAATACATGTACATGATAGATATATATGATATATATGATACCCAAATCATGAATATCATTCTAGATATAATGAACATTTTACCACGTGAACAACATGTAATTATAAGAACTCCATTTTTGCCTCAAGTACCAAATATCGACAAAATGAACGTTATTATCTTAAATGATTACATAATGATTATAACATAGTAATATGTGATATAAAATGAATAATAAACTTAGAAAATGTTATTAAGCTGTAAGATATTAACTTTAGTTTATTATTCAGGAGATTAAAGAAGGAACGGGTTAGGTCGGACATGAGGTAAGGGACTTCGTCTCAATCTCCTTTAATTGAGACATATTTAATTTTATACACAACTTTCTTTTATACAGTGTATAAAACCCTTTGACTATTACTTTTATACAAAATGAAACTTTTTCTATGAAGCATTTTACAAAACGAAAAAATTGAATGTTTCTTTTAAGGTATGCGGTGACAACGACCTTTTCCACCGCCGCGAGTATTATTTGGTCTTTGCCTTCCTCAACAAGCCGTAATGTTTTTTTTGAAATAAATACCGTATACTGTTTTATGTATTTTGGTATTGAAAAGGTTTTTTATAATGGATTTGTTTTGTCAATATATTTAAGTGATATATTGTGATCAAAGTGTGGAAATGTTTTCTTTCCATTATATTTGTTTTATGTCTTATGATTTTATAATGGTACTTGGGCATTTGACGGGTGGTTACATGATAAACCATATGACGGGTGGTGCCATGAATACCAGGACGGGTGGTTACATTATAACCTCCAATGCATTGGGTATGGAAGTCGGCCGTATGGCTATTCCATTAAGTGATATGTGTGGATGTCGACCGTATGGTTATTCCATTAAAGTATGTCTATTTCCCAAGTTACCTTTATATGTTATATGTTATTTATATGGGTTTTATGGTAAACTTTTGGTTACAAATGGGTAAGTATTGATCTTTTATTTAGTGAATAGTTTTTACTACTTCATAAAGGTGATGAGTGTTACTTTGATAAAGTATACATGGTTTACTAGTTGTTTTGAAAAACTAATAGTTTTCATTCTTTGTGTTTCCCTTACTGAGCTTTTTATGCTTACCCCATGTTTTTTTGAAATGTTTTTCACAGGACATAATGTGGTATAGTGTCAGGGATGGGATCAAGGGAAAGTCATGCTATATAAAACATGGAACTACACATGTTTATTTTTTAAGAGTTTTTATTTTATGGAAACTTAGTAGAAGTGTCTACTTTGTATTCTTTTGAGATGTAATAGTTATGAACTAATTCTATAAAACTATAAAACTGAAAAGATCCTCAATGGGAATTATTCATTTAATTCGATGTTAAGTAATGTTTAAGGCTGGGGCCTTATAGTTATACTTGTATTAAAATATTACCCTTGCCAGGATATAGTCACTGCTGATATGGTGACCCTTGAGTTATAGGTTGACTGGGTTGATACCATGGAACATTCACTGTCTACAGCATCACGAGATTATGGAAGTTCTGGTTGGGCCTCCTGAGGCCTGTTAATATAAACCCATAAATGATTAAACAAATGGAATAGTTACATTCAAATGGAAGTCGAGGGATGAGACAGGTACTTGGGTATTCAGTTACATTGTACTTATTTACATTATATATGTATACTTGCACACTATTACATTTCCATTACACTGGATAGATGTTATAGACACCACTGGTGGTGGCCCACAGAGATTTATCTCACACCCTCTTTGGGTTCTATAAGGTACTCAGGGTAGATTACAGGGTTGCAGGTGTTGACAAAAGGAATCATAAAGATTCAGACCCTTGATTGATTGCTATTTATTATGGAGCTTGATAGCATATGACTGAGTTGGATCTTGGGATGCTTGGGATAGTCTTTTGATTTTCTTTATACTTTTATGGAATAAGTTATTCTTGTTGTCTTGTATCCTTTTTTTGCAGTTTTCTAGTATTGTACATATCATAATCTATTGTAGAATAATATTCGATCTATTTCAATTATTGTTATTGTTTCCACTATTTCCAATGTGCCATATATTTAAATATATTTCTTCCGCTATTTACCATTATTTATATCCATCTAATATGCTAAGCTTTGGTAATGAGGGAATATTATCCCCATGGAAACACCTTAGGCCCTCGATGATAGTCGGTAGCCTCTGGAATTCGGGGAGATGTTCTTGAGGCCATGTGTCCCACCGGGCTCAAGGAACCATTATGTTGCATCCAGGATAGGGACATCAAAAATTGGTATCAAAGGGAGGATCCTTTCTTACCTTTCTATTTGAAAACAATATATTTGAGATTAGGAATTCTTGGTACTTGTTTATATGCCATGCTTGGGTGTCATGAACACATGTTCGAGGTAAAAACCGAGTTTCCTAAATTATAAATGTTGTTATTTTTTTCCTATTACAGTTGATATTATTTCACTAATGGGTGATTCACATGTTGTGCAGTGGAATTGGTAGTTACCAAGATTAAGGATTTTCGTTCATCCTTGGCCCTATTATATGAGGAAAATAATCATTGTTACATGCATCCTTATAGTCACCTAGAATTATCATGTCTTGCATATTTCTATTCCAAAAGGGGGAGTCTAACTGCTTTGCACTACTAGTTATGCCAGTTATTGTTGAGTGATGCAATAATAGTTAGCATATGACTTTATGACATTTTCTTTGGGATTTAGGGATTATGTGCCTCAATTCATGAGGTGTATGGGACCTTAAGGGTTGGGATGAGTAATTTACCAAATCATGCTATTATGCTACAAATAAATGGGTGTCTTTTAGAGTGATAGGTGTTTGGTGACTGATTCTCCAGAAATGACTATCCATTATAAAGTGAATAACAATATCTAAATTGAAATGGATTCACATCCTTATCCCACCTTTTCATGTTTTTAAAAGGTAAAGGAATGATCTAGGAAATTAAATTTAAAATTAAATGAATCTTATACTTGAGCATATACCAATACATAGTTGTCTAATCCTGTAGTTGGGGTAATATTCCTTGGGTATTGGGTTTTTTGATGTACAAATTCATCTAGTGTCTCTATATTATACGTCAATGCTTGCTATGAGGAATGTTGTAGGAAATTTTAGATCAATGACCCCACAAAATCCTCGTATCGTATGTTAAGATGGTGGGGAAGACCTTGCTCCAAACATGGTGGGTCCTAAACTACAAGTATTACAATTAGGAATTCCATTAGGGGAACCACCTATTGTACATGATTTTTTCACTGATTTCCAAGTTTCTGATAGTTTAATTTGTCTGATGTATTTCATGCATGGTGATCCACGGCTTGCACCGACGAAGGTTGATCTAAAATAGGATATCTAGAAGCATCATCCTCTTAATTTTTTAATCGATGGAAGTCCTCAAGCTGATGAGTCTTTTGTAGGTTCCATGTTATCTATATTTGATTATAAGGAAATTCCTATAGAGAATAGAGTCCATATTTTTATATACATGCTTCAATACTTGGCCAAACTATGATGGGATGTGATTTCCCAGGCTGGTCGTCCTCAGGACATGTTATGGGTTGATTTCTAGATAGCCTTGTATGATAAGATATTTCCTACTACCCTAATAGCTAATAGAACTAGTGAGTTCATGCATCTCAATCTATTTCTATGTCAGTTATGGAATATTAATCCTGTTTCACAGAGTTATATCACTAAGCACCACTTCTAATTGGTGATGAGCTTTAATTTTCTAGATGTTTCGAGGATGGGATCTAGTACTCCTTTCATAGACATGTGAATGTCTTTTTCCTTCCTAACATTTGTAGAATAGTCAATTATACACTAATCACTAAGCACAACATGAAGGAAGACAACAGTTACAATAGAGAGGACCAGTGCCACGACATGATAGTAGTTCTTATGGTGGTGGGAAACATTCTCTAGATGTTTCTCATTAAGGAAATGGAAACCTGAGTTCCCATTTTGATTACTCATAAGTGTGTCATCAGTGTAAATTATGGGGGTACAAGAATCCTCAATGTAAGAGATACCCAATGGAATGATGGGATTGAAACCGTTTGGGGAATCTCAAGCATTTTGGAAGGGAATTTCCACCAGCATAGAGTGAAAAAGGATTTACAGCAGCTCCACTTTCATGAGTGGGTTCCTTTATGATGAGTTAGGTGGGGATCTGGAATAGCAATGGAAGGTCTCTCCGTGGAGGAGGTCGTGGTTGTGGTTTCCAGACCCCTGATCACCAACAACACCAGGAAATAAATTTTGATCATGGTTGTCCATTTATTTCATAAGGCCATGGACCAGGTCAGTTGCATTCACTACACCCAATACCCTAGTATCAGGTTGTGGTAATCTCTATAGTGAAAGGTAAAAATATATAAGCCTTCACTATAGTGTTTATATTATTTGATACAGGTGATTTTAACTTTTTTTTCTCTCTATCTATCATGGAGAGCCTCATACTAGAGATATAGTATTACTATGGTGAAATGACCCTAGATACGCCATTAGGGGCACAAAAATAAAGAATTCACTAGTGTAAGGTTTTTCCATTTTTGTTAGTTAGTTAAATATTTTTATGGAACCTATTTATTCTCTATATGAAGGGCTTCGACATCATACATGGGATGGACTTGTTGGTTCATCATCATGATTTTGTAGACTGTTATCACTGTAGAGTATCTTTTACATCACCAAGGGTATCAATTATCTTTATAAGGGTGGGTGGAATGTCCAAGAATGTAAAGAGGGTAAAAAGTATCATGGGGTAGGTGGGATGATAGATTGGATTGAAAATCTCTTCATGGAGGATCATGGATTACATTAAGCTTATTTACCTCCAGTAATTGAATGTTTCAGGGATTCCTTTCCTGTGACTTTTCTAGATTTGTTCTTGATATTGAGGTAGAGTTACCAATTGATATTGTTCCAAGAGAATCACTAGGGTCCATTCTTCTATACAAGATGGAACCTACAGAGATCCAAGAGCTCAAGAAGTCGTTATAAGGATTTATATTCCAAAGGTTTTATTCCCTCTGGTACATCCTCTTGGGGTTCTCCCATGCTTTTTACTAAGAAGGTGGATAGAAACTTTTGTCTTCGTGTGGATTAAAGAAGGATAGACCAGCTTAATTTAATGAACTGAAAACCACTTCCTAATATAGAATACTTATTTTACCTACTAAGAAGAGAAAAGGACTTCTCCAAGATCGACCTGATATCGGATTAACTTCAGGTATGATTCAAGCCATCAGACATTCCTCATATGACATTCTGTAGCATATATGGGCTGTATGAGTACCTAGTTATGCCATTCAAGCTCATGAATGCACCCAATGTTTTCATTTCATTAATGAATAGGGGTTTCCACAAATATTTGGATTCTTTTTTCATGGTCTTTGTGGACAACAACTAGGGGTATTCTCATAGTCCTAGAGACTATTCCAAACATATTGAAAGAATTCTGAGTATACTAGGAGAGCATCAACTTTACTCCATGATTTATAAATACCACTTTTGGATCAACAAATTCCACCTATTGGGTCATATAATATAGGAGTCAACAGTATATTATGACACAAAAAATATAGTGTTGTAGTTTCTAGGGAGAATCCCAAGAATGTGCTTGATATTTGGAGTTTCTTGGGATTGGTAGATATTAATTACATTTCATACAAAATGTTTCCCACGTTGATTCACCTCTTACTAGTCTAAAAAAATAAGGGAGTCATTTTCCTTTGATAAGAAGCATATGATAAATCCATTCAAGAGTTGTAAGGGAGGATTGTCTTGACACATAATCTGACTCTTCTGGATTCAGGCATTGGTTTTACCATCATCTATGATGCATTTGGAATAAGAATTAGAGAATTGTTGATACTAGAAAAAAAAGTCTTTGTGTATGTATATCGTCAGTTGAGACCTCATGAGGGAAACTTCACAATGCATTACCTTGAGCAAGCAGTAGTTTTCCATGCCATACGTTTCTTGAGACATTTCTATTGGGTGAGTAGTTTGTGGTGTACACATACTATAATAACCTAAAGTATATATTTTATCATCATGACTTGAACCTCAGACTGTGAATATGGGTCAAAATATCTATAATCCTTAGATTGTAAGCATTCCAATATGTCTGGAAAGGGAAATGTGGTTGTAGATGCACTGAGTCAGAATACTTAATCTTATGTTATACGAGAATCCAATGATGAATGAAATTTAATAATCCTTTTTTTAGAGGCATCCGGAGTTTCATGACAATCATGAGCAGTATTATCTCTCATCCTTAATAGTTACTTATTCCCTCCCTGATAAGGTGAAGAGTAGACAATTTTCATATAAAAATGTCTCAGTTCACCATGAGAGAAACCAAGAGATAACCCACCTCAAGATTGTATTATGGTTAAAGATGACATCCTGTGTCAATGTGGACAAATCTGGGTTCATGCACATATGAGAGTGGAGTTGATGAAATATTTATACGATTATATGTGGGAATTTAATTCAGGAATCTCAAATATAAATCGTGATATGTGATGAAAGTATTGAGGTCATGGGATGAATAATCAGATATCATGCTTTATCACTAGTTGTTACACCTTTCAACAGGTGAAGACGGGAACCATAGACCTACAGGCTTATTATATCCATTTCTAATCCTGGAGTGGAAATGGGAAGATGTTCCATGGATATCGAAGTCATATTACCTATGTCACTTAGGGGTAGAAATTCTCTATGGGTAGTCATAAACTATCTAACTAAATCCACCCACATCATTTCTATTTGATAGATTTTCTCATTTGATGTGCAATGAAAATAGTATGTTCATGATATCATACGACTACATAGGTTTCCACATATTATCATTATAGATAGGGATGATCCTTTCATATAATAGTTATGATAGGGATTGTAGAAGGATATAAAGACTCGTTATTGGATTTAATGAATATATTCAATAATATGTGGTTTGATTTAAGGAACGATGATGAATTTCTATTTAAATTGATGTTTTATGTAAATTCATGTTATAACTAGGATTTAAGATAATATATGACCATGGTATTCAAATATTTGGTTGGTGAGTAGTAAGAGATACTTATTGATTTTAGGAGTTTATTTTTATATTGTTTCTTTTGGAATTTTATTGATCCTCTTTATAAATTTATATTTATATAACGGTCATTTGGTCCATTATTTATGTAATGTTTTAGGTGGAAATTTAGATGATATTTTCAATATTAATAGTTTATTTCACTATATAAATATTTAGGAATATAATATGATAATTATTCTTTGATAATAATTAGAGACAAAAGAAATGGATTGTCATTGTTTTAGGGACCTTATTATCCATTAGTTCATTAACAATGAAAAATTCATATCCTAGTGAATGAGATGAAGTAGAAATTGATAGAGGTACAACCAAATGATGATATTGATCTTATTGACAGGAATAAAAGAAAATAAGTATATATTGTTGTGAAAAATCCATAGGATTATGAAAATTACATGAAATAAATGGTTTTATTATTAACATCATTTCAAATGATGTTAATTACCTTTATCACTCCTCTTGATTTTATAGTTTTTTGGATGTTATTTTTCCAATGATCTTTTATTACTTGTGATCAATGATTTCATTGAATCTCAATATTTATTTGGATATTAATATTTTATATTACGTCTAAATTATAACATTATAATTATGTTCTCCTGTTTGAAATGTAGAATGTGTTATTCCAGATAACTATCAAACATCCATTTCTATCTTCTCATGCGGAGGATTTATTAGTTCTACTTATGATTTGGGTTTCCCAAAAAGGGGTTTTCAAATGCTAAACCCTTGATTACCAAACACGGGTTCAAATGGATATGATGAGACATATTTAAGTGGGTAAATGTAACTCCCCAATAATTTTTGAAATATTTTTAATAGAAATTTAACTATTTTATAGACTGTGATACCTTCCACACTACGTTTATCTTGCATTAAACTGAATATTACGATAATAAAAAATGAAATACTATTAAAATATTTGTATTTAATATGAAAATTATCACCTATCCATTACAATGGAAGTTATGAAAAGGATTTAAAGAATTGTAATATTATATGTTTTTAAAATGTATATGTACTAAATTCTTTGTTGACCAATTTAATATAAATTAAAATAATAACTATTTTCAATTAAACAAAAATTCTTTCTTAAAGGGTGTATTTATAAACACAAACAAGGTTTAAATTAATTAATATAAAAATAAATTTTGTTTAATTATAATAATTTAATTTTTATATTTTTTATTCAATATATTATGTTAAATTCATCTTATGTGTTTTTGGTAAAGAGATTAAATAAATCCAAATTTGTTCATAAAAATGAATATTTATAAAATTTAGTTTAGTCTATTTTTTCACTCAAAAAATAAAAATAGTTTTTTCAAATTTTAGAAAATTTATATAAATGAATAAAATTATTTTTTGAAATTATCACGTCAAAATTATATTTGAGTGAATTTTTGAGAATTTTATGAAAATATAATGTTTTGATGAATAGTTTAAAAAAATACATGTTTTTATTAGGAATTTTAATTTATTGTAAAAATTATAAAAGCTAAAAAAAATAAAATTCATAAAATAAAAAATTATTCAATTATATATCTATTAATAAAATCATTTAATTAGAAGAAATTTAATATTTAGTATTGACATACAAAAAATTTAAACCTCTAAAAATTTTCTATTTAGAAAACACCATTTGTGTCATGTCTAAATGTTTATTTTTAAATTTACCTTCCTCAGTTATGAGAATGAAATTTTTTAAAATTTCTAAAATATTTAAAATCATAATTATTCATATTTTCTAAAAATAAAAAACTTTATTTTTTACAATAATTAATAGTCAAAAAAAAATATTTATCATTAATAAGTTGAAAATGGGTTTACCATGAGTTAAAATTAAAATATAAGAGGAAAAATGACCTTAACAATTATCTAAACCAATTTTATGGATGTATTTCAACCTTATATAGTCTAAAATTCAATAATTTTCCCTTTGGGATTCTTTTTTTGGTGAAAAATGTTTCTATGCCTTTTTCTTTCAATAAATTGCATGTGTCTCACTCACCTAACCTATAGAAGCCCACCACTCTCCTCTACACTTCACAAATAAACAACCTATTGGAATTTACAATAAATAATAACTTATTTATTTTACAAAATCGTGTACTTTATTCCTTATGTTGGTTAGAAATACAACCTAGTAATGCTTTTGGTGCAAACCAAAATAAGCTAAATGAATAATATGTAATATCCCAAACTGAGTGGATCATTTTTTTTCTTCCTCCACCTCCCTAAAGGTATATTAATCCTTGATGATATAAAAAATTATTTAGGTTGAAAATAATAAGATTTAATTATTTTAAATGAATGAACCAAAATTATCTCCACCTCCCAACAATGGATAACAAAACGGTTGATCGTGCGAATAATGGACCACTAGCTTATGAATGAATGTAATTCATTTTACGTCACTCCTTCTCAGGTTTGGATATATTGAAGTATATAATTACAATATAATATATTTAT
Organism: Viscum album; assembly: GCA_963277665.1. Taxonomy (NCBI): domain Eukaryota; kingdom Viridiplantae; phylum Streptophyta; class Magnoliopsida; order Santalales; family Viscaceae; genus Viscum; species Viscum album. The sequence continues at coordinate 1,889,510,323 of OY728122.1, read as the reverse complement.
TATCTAATTATATTTATTTAATTATAATATCATATATATATCTTTTTAATTTTTATTCTGTAAAGAATACGATAACATAACTCACGTGAAAGACAACTACAGCCTCATGAGGTAATGTGATACATATTTATCTTATTCTTTACATGGATGGTAAAAAAGTTTTAATTAAATTTTTATATATTGTAATAAATAAATATTAATTTTTTTTTTCAATTAAATACATCTCATAATTTCTTACATTATCGATCATTGAATAAATGATAATGTCATTTGTACGTGCGGTGGACTACCACCTCATGAAGCGATATCATTAATTTTTATTACAACATAACATGAATGGTATGTGTAAGTGTATTTAAGTATATAACATGATATTTATATTATAATTATAATAATTTAATTATAAAATAACACATACCTTCTATCTATGTTGATCTTCAAATAATGAAAATGTTATTGATGCACACATACAACCTATTATCTCTATGATTATACCATATTTCATTTTTCATAACAGTATTTATCTCATGGATTAAAAATTATAATTTATCACAAATGAAAATTATTTCATTGTTAAAATTATGGAAATAATGGAACAATTATCATCATAAAAATAATGAAAATACAAAATCAAACCATACACGAAAAACAAAGCATTTGTTATGTGAAGCACAATTTTTTAAATTGAATTATTAATAAAAAGAAAATAAAAGGTCATAAGTAAATAAAATATTGTATAATATATATATATATATATATATATATATATATGTATGGTTCTATGTTATATTTATAATAAAAATATATTTTTTATGACTTTTGAACGTGTATGATGAATTTTGGGACATAATTTAAGGGATTCCAATCTCACTTTTGTCTTCATCGAGACACATTACTTATTCAAAACCTATTTTTTTATATACTATCCATTAATATATTTTATGATTTTTATCCTGAAAAGTATTTTTATTTATATATCCATATGATTATTTCCCTTTCATGGGGTTGATGGCTCAAAAGACACTAAATCATTATGGTATTTTTTCTCAAATTTCATTCATTGGGACATAAGTTATATTATGCACATATCTTCTACTATGATGTGAATAAAAAATAACATTGAAATATTATATCATTAATCTTGTTATTTTAATAATATTAAATTATTTAAATTATTTTATTTATTTAATTGGTCTTAAAATTCAATTTTACTAATGTTGTACTAGTTTTACGACACAATCTCACCATTTATCTAGATTGTTTATGTTTTTACTTACGACTAAGAAATATTATGATCTATAGATAATAAAACTCAATAACATTTTTCTCATTTAGATATTTATTTAGAATACAAATTTTAATTTAAGTTTAATATATTTTTGTATTGAAGTTTTCAAAATAATGGTTTTATGAAAAATCATATTAATTTCTCTCGTCGGTTGAATGATTTTTTTTCTTCCAAAATCCTTGTCTAGGGGAAATGTATTCAATTTTTTTAACATTATTCAGTTCATGTTTTTATATACATTTTTTTGATTTTTTTACAGGATTTTTTGAAAGGATTCTTATTATTTTTTGTCCAAACAAATCTCATTTTTCATTTACCAATAATGTGAATAGAATATATATTTAAAATATTTTGTATGTATGTAATTTTATAGCCTCATGACCAATAAATGTTTTAAAGAATACAAGATTTGGTATAATGTTTATTTTCAAAGATATCGTCTTTGAATTTTATAATGTATTAAATAAGTGTTTTTAAATGTAAAGGATATTTTAATCTGTAAATGTTTAATGTGATCTTCAAAAATGATTTTCTATCTACGATGAGATAAATTTATGTTACTTAATATAAAAGGCTATTTTTCTCTAGAATTATGTTATTATTTTAAAAAATCATTTTATTTTACTATAATAACCTTTGTTGTTATGGATTTATAATTAATTATGTATATCAGTTCTCACATATAAACCTTGTTTATTCTTTATTTATATGATGGGAAAATAAATTCCTTATTATCAATTATCAAATACCTTTATTATTAAATTTCCTTTAAATATGACACAATTCAGGATTATGAAGCCCATTTTCATTCCATGGGAAATTATTATTTTTCCCTTATCATTGATATTATATATGTAGAACACATTTATTGTAATCATGTTAGTAAATGATCACATAGATTTTTCTCAAATGAATTTTTCAAAGGTTTAGTCTCATGAGGCATCATTTAAGGGATCATAGAGTTAAACTACTCCACTAGAGAAATTTTTCCACAATGTATTGTTTTCTTGGTATTTATCATTTAATCATTTTTATTCCATATTATTTGGTGTTTCCACATTTCTTATATTTCCATGCTATTATTATAATATGCTCTTTATGTAATGAATCTACTTGATTAGTCAAGTACCTATACTTTTTTTATATCATGTTCAACCTTTGGAACACATATTATGCTTCCTTATCATGTTTATTCACCTACATGGATTTTTATCTCAGGCCTTAATTTATGTATTTTCCTGTTTATCCCAAGAATTTATTCAAGCCCAAATGGATATAGGTAGCTCAATACGAGGAATAAAATATAGATACCAGGATTAACATTTGTTTTTTTAATCAAAACTAATTTTAGAAAAATAATATACCAAAGATATTATTGTTGTGTATAAAGGGATAATTTTTATTCATGATCATCTATTAATATGTGTAATGTCTTGGTTCAACATATACAATATGCTTTCTTGATGTTTTAGAGATTGAATCAAACTTTCTCTATCATTTCCTCAACATTATATATTCTTATAGATTCACTATTGCAATCCCATCATCTGGTTGCACCCTGATCAGTTTCCACTTTATCACTTACTCCAAGAAATAAATACTCCATACTAATTTATATTTCATGTTCAAAATAATTAAATTAACATTTAATAAATCATAATGTTTATAAGGCATTTCAACTATGTCTAAATATTTACCAAAAACAAAATGAAAAGAAGAATATATCTTATAATATTCAAGGCTAAAATTAATCTGTTCCATATATAGTTCAACCTTTGGAACCCTCAATATTTGTCTAAAAAAATTGAATGCCAAAAATCAAAGAAATTTGACAATATATACTTTTATGGCCAAATTAATTATTGTATTGAAATTTTTTAATCATTTATAAAGTCGAAGACCAGAATTTATATGCCGAACTAACTTCCAAAAATGAATTAATAATAAAATAAAAAATTATTACAAAAAATAATTCACTATTTATTACTTAAATAATATCCTTTTATAAATTAAAACATTTCCCATAGATATTTGGTTTTATCCTTTCACAAATATATAATCATATTTTGATTCAGATTATCAAATGTGATTTCATTATTCCAAAATCAATGCACAAAGATATAATAAATTCTTTGAATCATATAAAATTTCACAAAAGTATGAATACAATATTTTCGTAGGTCACATCCATACAAATTTTAACATGAAATACTCAATAATTTAATAGATGATAAATACTCCATAATTATCCTAATTCACTTCATGTATTGTTATTTGAAATGATTTTCCATCTTTTATTAACCTAAATATATATTTTGTATTATTATCTTTATCATCTATTAGATTAGTGTATTGATTATCCATATTCCCAATATTGTTACATTTATAGAACCTGAGTGCTAGTGTTTCATTCTATAGATATTTCTCTCTATTAAAATCATTATCTAAATTTTCCATAAAAATCATAATTTGATTTCCCAAGGACATGCCTTTTCACACATGAAACATTTATAAGTTCAATTAAAATAGATTCCCCAATGTTTTCATTTACACATTGAGTGTAAAGGAAGGATCATCTTATTCCCACTATTGATTTATGAATTTACTTTATATTTCATGTTTCGTTTCATGAAAAAACATTGAGATTTATTGGTAACTAATATTTATATCTTGACCATGGTGGCACATCATACAATTTCTTCACAACTACTGAAGTCCACTATTGATAATTTCTATAGGATACTTGGTTTTATGACTCAAAAAAATGTCTCAACCATACATTTAGGTTGGATTATAATTCCAGAAGCATTCCTCCAAATTCATATAAAATATTCCACAAAGATATTGAGAAAATAATAATCATACTACATTAGCTCAAGGAATTTCTTTTACATTTTCATTTAAATAATATGAAAAAAACTCTTATTAAAAATAATATATTAATGGAATCCCACACTATGGAGTAAATATCATCATGTTGACACATTTTCATAATAAGAGGCCACCACTAAACTACTTCATATTCCCAATGATAAAAATAAAAAACAACTTCATCATATTATAAGCATTGAAGAGTATAATATATCATTCCAATGGTACCGATCTATTTCTTATCAAATATTTTATTAGTGATTAAATGAAAATTTTGTGGATGTTTCCTCCTGATGGAATGATAAAAATTGGTTACGTCCATTTTTCTTTTGTAGTTTAATAGTGATTCATGTCTTAAGAATGTCTTGTGAGAGTATGAAAGAGATTTTTTATCCCTGCTCCCATAATATTTGGTTTCTATAGAGGAAAATCAATTAATTATCCATCACATTAAACATCAAAATGATTCCTATAGTATCCAAACACTGAATAAACAAAAAAGGAAGAGTCTGAGAAATAATAATAAAAGTGGAAAACCAAATAATCAGTAAAAATCATTTCTCAGATGTCTAAATCATGAAACCTTTTTATTTGACACATTATGTTTAATTTAGGTCATTCTTGGTCATTATAAAAACATTAGGATATTATCCTATAACTATTCTTATCAAAGTCTTTATCACTGAAGTTTCCACATCAATGTTTCCAAAGGTTAACTAAACTATTCTACAATAAAAACTATAATGAACTTTAATTTTTCCATTGATATTTCACTTCATAATCGATTAATATTCATTACATAACATAAATACTTAAAAAATAATAATATAAGACTATTTAATTTAGGAAATTGTTGCAAAAAATGGTTTATTAAATATCTCCATCTTCTCCCACTAAGTCCTTCATAACTACAACCATTATTAGATTGATCCAACATAGAAACCTTCTTCATAACATGGGTAAAGGAACGATAATTAAGGGTGACCTCATATGCTCAGTAAGGGTAAACATGGAAGATATAAAAGATCAATTGAGTATAATATTAACTTAAGGGTATAAAAACACGTTCACTACATTTGAAAATCATACCCAGATTATCATAGAGTATAATATTAAGTCATGGTACAAATAATGGTAGTTTATTATAAATGAATCAAAAAGTAATAAAAGAAAATAATTCTTGAGATCATAAAAAAAAATAAGACAAAAGTTTTTAGAATACACATAAAAATAGAAAATAATTTCCTTATAAGCCATGGCTAATTCATGAGAAAATATAGTATAATGGGATCACTCCCAAACCCATCTAACTAGCGAGGCTCACTACCGATATTAAAATAAAAAGAACCTTACTAAATTGGGTTCACTCCAAATTATAGTCCTGATTATCTCATGAGGTATCAATATTTACCCAATCCATTAGAAGGAGATATAGGTCCAACCCTTACATGTTTATAATATGACCGCCATCCAATTTTATAACATAACCAATATTCATAGTAATAATGTAACCGCCATCCTTGGTTATAATTTTACCAGCATTCATGGTCATAATGAAACCACCATCACATAATGAAAACCATACATACGTATGCCACATGATCAAAAAATATTTATCATATCAGAACTCAAGAAAGGAATATAGTTACACAAAAAAATTATTATATCATAATTCATGTAAAAGTAATTAGTTTATAAAAATTAATTATTTGATCATAGTATAATCAATGGAAAAGGGGAATAGATCGAAATAATATTGTCATTATATAATTATATCATTTCTAAAAAGAAGAATTATTAAATCCATGGATCATATACCTAGTAAAGAATAATTGAAATCAAGGTTTATTTTCATTCATGAATAGAAATACCATTAATTGGTCATGATAGTTCTAAAATATGATCATGTCATATAATTTAAATGAAAAATTTCCTACTATACTTTTATAACAAAATTAACCCATTCATAAAAAAATATTACTTTTAAATAATTTTTTAAAAGTTAAACAAGGGTGAAAATTACTTTAAATAATCATAGGATAATAGAAAAATCATTTTTTTAAAAATTTATAGAAAAAATTGATATATAAGAAAAAGGGGTTTAGACCAAATGTATAAATAAAGATGATTATCCTTAAAGATAAATTTTTAGTATGTTGAGTACTAAAGGTGAAGAAAATGAATGAAAAAATTGTCTTTTAATTAAATAAATAGAGTAAAATAAAATTAATGGGGTTTTAGAGTTATATCAAAGTACTTATTCAATGGAAACTTAATCATAAAAAATCTCCATAAAAAATTTGATTGTAACATAAAATCATGAAATAATTGATTAAATTTGAATCTAAAGACCCAAAAAAGAAATAAATTTATTTGTATATATATCCAATAGTTATCATGAAAATAATGAAAAAAAATTAATTCATTTCAATAATATAAATCAAAAAAATATTTGGTGTATACGGTATGTGTCCCACATAAAAGAAATCGATATGAAATTCCCTTACCTAAGGTCTAACATCCATTGTACATGTTATAACCTCATGTATGATATATATATACATATGATAAATATACTAATGAAACAAAATAATATATACCAAAATATTTTTAGCTTATATATAATGTTTTATCACCCGTTTTGAAAACTCCCTTACAAAAATCACTATTTTGTGGGATAATCCTCCATTTTTATCACCTATTTTGGTGATTTTATCATGAACATGATTCCATAGTATAATGAATTTTAATTTTTATATAAATAAAATTTATTTTTTTTATATGCATTTTTTATGTCTTTCATAAAATATAGAGATATAAAAATGAATTACACCGTTTATAGAGACGATATGTCATGCGTACGTAAGAACTATACTTCAACATATTGATGGTTTGTGAAAAGTAAAGGTAATTAAAAAATAAAAATTAAATAAACCTGATTATATCATATATATCATATATGACATATATATTCATTAAAACTATACTTATTACCATCCATGTAAAAAATGAAGAGTGAATCAAATCGATTCTGGGAGGTTGTAATCCACATATATGTACATTTGAAATTATCTTTTTCCAACAAGTTGGAAGGTAAGAAGGTATATAAAATATTAATACTATAGAAGTAAATAATTTTTGAATTATCATATATAATCAATAATCCCATCATAACACCCATCAATAAAATATGGTCATGAGAAATGAATTGTATCTCTCTGTGGAGATGGTAATCCATACATAAGAATGTGGGATATTTTCACATCCAATTTGATGGATAGTGGGAGAAAAGGTAGATTCAGAATAATAATAACATTCAATTATATTGATAATATTTTATTTTTAATATTAGGATGAAGATAATAGATTTACCTGAGGTAAAATAATAATTAAAAAGGACGTGATTTGTTAAGTCAATTACATCTTCTTTGAAATAACAGTAGTAGACATTCTTTTAAGGGATTTCAGGTTGGTATTAAAGAAATAAACCCACCTAGAAAATTTATTTAGGGGAGTTCATAAGTAAACTCACTAAATATATTTTGACCTATAATGGTCAATGTTTTCTGAATAAAAAAATAAGGGATTCTGTTTGAAATTAAAAGGATGATTACACTTGGAATTTCCTAAAATATTTAATTAATATTAAAAAAATTATGTAAAAATGGATAAAAAATATAATCTTTAAATTAAATATTATTATAAATCGAAATCCTCTCATCCCATAAAATTTGTATAGGTTTTGATCATATTTTTACAATTTTCTTTTCACCCTTCGTTAACTATTTAATCAATTATGATAATATTAAATTTCTCTATAATTTAAGGGTTATTAATTTTCTAATAAAAAACCCCATTACATAAGAATTTATTATTTATAAAAATATATCCATTTTATTGGGATGAATATAAAATTACTATGAATTTTATATCAATTAATAAATTATATTTTATGATAAAATATCATTAATATCATTTTTGATAAAATTCCTTTAATTTGACATTAAATACATCCATATGAATTGGGAATTAAATTATAAAAATTTAAACCCTATACAATATTTTATATAGATATTTAATTTTTTGGACATATTAACTCATCCAAATTTTGATGAATTTAATATTTTAAAAATAATTTTTTTTGAATTGAATAAAAAATATACTAGTGTTGAAGAAGAAATTAAAGTAGTCATATAATTTTTAAAATTTTGAAATAATTTTCGTGAATGAAAATAAATTCATTAAAATAAAAATATTCATTTATATTCATTTATAACTTTCTTTCGTATCTACGTGTAAATATATGATATATTTAAATGTAAGAGAGTTTCATTATGTACTATCCTTGCATTAAATATTATATATGTTAATTTTAAGGACATATTTCCAATAATGAATATAATTTCAAAAAAATTTGATAAGGGTAGAAATAATATCTTCCAATAATTATTACAATGAAAAAAAATTTCATTATCACATAGTTTGGACCATGATTAAACTGAATTGTCCTTTATCATGGTGATAAATTTCACCTTCGTTACAATTCAAATTGTCCAAAAATAAAAAGTAAATTTTTAAGAAATTTGAAGCCCATTATTCAAAATATGTAATCCATTTTATCCTGTCAAACACATATATATGCATGAAAGTACATTTAAAATATTCACACAACACAAGATGAAAACCGATTTTCCGATAAAATACATTTTTAAGCATAAGAAATGGTTTTCTCTTACCTCATGCTAAGAAAACTATTAAAAAATTGTAAAAAATATGATTTAATATATAATATATACTTTTAATAAAATTAATTCACCAATAATGGTTAATTTTATTTATTAATATAAAAAACACATTGTTTCATAAAAACATTTCATTCAGAAAAATATAATTTAACATATATTAATGTTTTTATACATGATTCAAATGTAAAATTGATTCAAAAAATATTAATTATATTACGAAAACTATAAGATATTTAATTTTTTATTTTTAAAATATTTAATACACACTTGAACTTTTTACATCATTGAAAAACAAATATTCTTTTCCGTGAAAATCATTATTTTTTATCATTCACTAGAAAATAATTATTTTTAGAAAAACCCCAAAAATTTACTCGTAGATAATGATGATAATATTATATTGAAAATTTTGTAAGTGTTATGAGAAAAAAAATGTTTCAAATAATAAATACAATATTCTCTCACAAAACCAATAAAATTTATTTAAAAGGAACCCTATTTTTTATGAAGATTATAACATTACTAAAAATTGAATGCTTAATTTCTAACTGATAATAATAAAATTTATATTGAGTGTGATATGTCTGTTTATATCATAAATATTTCAATCTAATTCACAACATCCAATTTAATGATTTGTTAAAAATAGTCACATACTAATATTTTAAATATATATTGCTGTTTTTTAAACTTACTATTTCATGTAATGAAGTATATCGATGAAATTTAATCAATTTAGAAAATTATTTCATAAAATATCAGTGTCTTAAATCATTCCCAATCAATATGATACCAAAATGGGCACCAAGGTCTCATATTATGGTTAAATTAAATAGCCAAAATATAATTCTTATTCACTTCTACACAAATCATGTATTTTTAAAGCATCGCATTTCAAGTCCTCCTCAATAATATCTTTAAAAGACTGACTGAGTTGTTGTGAACAATTATGTATTCCATTTTAATTGCATATAACTCTATTAATTTAAGTCTCTCATTCTATGAAATTTCTCACTCATTTCCCTCTCTAATAGATAGGGTCTTTGGGTAAATTAAAATTTTAATTCACTTAATATTGTGGATCCACATTCCTATGGATCCAACGAATCTATTTTTAGCTATTCCTAGTTGATTAGTATATCTATAATTAACACTATAATCCTCCCTGGTTTAATTAATGATCTATATATATTAAGTGGTCCAATATCCTAGTTTAATTCCAAACATACCTTATATTAGGATTAAACATAATGTATTTTCCATGTGTAAGTCTTGCACTAAACAATTTATAAGATACAATGACTAATAATAAATTATGAAATTCTTTTAACTACCTAGAATCGGTCTTATACATGTGATCATAAACAAAAATCCATAATAGTCCTGAATGAATTACCAAAAAGGAACTTCATCGACTATCGTTGTACATCCTTAGATTAAAATGCCTAATATTCATGAATGCATGATATTAAAAGGGAATTCATTAGTTGTTATTGTATGATCTTGAATTTTTTTTGTAGTGGTCTTAGATTTAGTAATTTAAATAGAGATTCATCTATCTAGGACACATGACTAGAAAACAAAATTCATAAATCCTAATAATTCCTTAAACTACATGATATGATGATCTTGGATAAATTAACTTTAAAGGAACACCATTTATCATAGACACACAACATTAAAATAAGCTTCATTCTTCATGGATACATGATCATAAAATTGACCATAATAGTCCTTGAAACATTACAAGAAACATTATTACGTTAATTTTTAATTGGATTTGAACTATGGGGGTTTTGATTAAATTCAATTGGATATTTAGATATCCCTTCACATCTATGAAATCCAAAATCCACAATAGTTTCTACTCCTTGGTTAAAATAAATTCAAATATTCTAATAAACAATACTTTAAAATATTGTGTAACTAATCCATCCATAAGTATAAGGATGTTTAACCTCATATATATATATATAATTCTCATAATTACATGATATTAAATGATCAATTTTAAGAAAAGGTTAAACAATATTGTTACTATGAGGTATTTCATTAACATTTATTAAATATTTAATAGTGTCACATAAAAGAAAATAGTAACCTTCATTGGATGAGTATACCAGTAATCCTCATGGTTTCAATACTCAATTACATGTGTTGTTACCTCAATTTAATGGTCACTCAAAATTAAAAAGTGGGTCTATAGTGGAAAAAATCATACAGAATTATGTTAGGTATATGAAAATGGAGAACAAAATTTGAATTCTATTACATACAAGGGAGATCAGTTTATCATGTAGTCATACATGTTATTTTGTGCTGATGAGATCCTTGTTTGATGTTTCCCATTATACTTTAATCCAAATCAAAATGGAACTATCTATGAGTGTAGAATTAGGCTTTGAATTACTCATCCAGGCTCAGGAGAATTATAAAACATTCCTGGTGACTACATATCGATAATAGATAAATAAAAAATCATATTATTTTTTTTGATTATGGTCATGGACTTACAACATCATTTTAAAGTATCTCAATCCTAGCAAGCACCACCATGACCTGTTGATGAAAAATACTTAGTGTGTGAGTACATGTATAATAAAATCATTTCCGAAGTAAAACCCACATGCACCAGAAATGTTTATATAAATCCATATTATCTAAATAATCAATGGTTATCCATAAAAGGGTCTTCCACCCCCATCACCACAATAAACCATCTTAGGACATTAACCATCGAGTGATGCAACACCTAATTTCTTTTCATATAGATATTGAAGAGGGAAAATATTACATACATACATCTACCTAGAATCTTCCAAAGAGGCATTAAAACAACCATAATAAACATAATTAAACCCACAATCAATTGTATATGACGTTAGTAATTAAAGTTTCATTTCTCCAGTTTTCTAGACCATGGTACTGAGTATGAGGGCCCACTAGGGGCTATAAATTTTCAAGGACCAAGATAATATCCCAACTCTTGTGGATGATAATTTCCCAAAAATAGAATATACTACGGGTGATGTATAGATGATCCCAATTCCATATCAAAAGTAATGCTCAATATTTTTCAAGGAATCCTATAATGACTACTCTCTAAAATCCCTCAATGGAAATTGATTCAAAAAATCACCATTCAAGACTTCCCATCAATTGCATATCAATAAATTATGGTTTTACTCCTTAAAAAACACCTTATAAAGATCCACCCTATGAAAATATTTTTTTTACCATATATGGATTTAAATTATTTTTATTTCTATGTAGATCCTCTCCTTTATTGAAAACTATAATTAGAGGCTTTGGGTCCTCCTTGATGCACCTTTCGTGGGGCTCCTCCCCGTGACAACATAAATTGTAACATCCCTGATAGATAAAGAATATGAAATTTTCATATTTATTAATATTTTTGAATTAAATCATAATGTTACTTAAAAGGGGATGTTATGAATGATAGAATACTCAACACAAAATAACGGTTTTCCTTGAAATCTTATGTAAAGAACAATATTGAGTTATACCGAAAAATAATATAATAACATTAAATGATAGTTAACGCATAGCCTTTATATTGAAAGTAATAAATAGAAATACCTATAATATGATTATACACATTTTTAAAACTTCTTTACATTTATCCAATACATTTTAGAGGCTTAAAATTATAATAGATCTAATTTTAAGCATGAAATACTTTAATATTCTTTAAAATATTCATTTACTGTCTTTTGACGGTGAACACATTGTAAATCAATTTTTTTCACCTTTATATTTTTTATTTGAAAAAGTAAATTTATTAATTATAATTGGATCATAATAATTTACTTGCAATGAAATTTTGGTATTTTTCTACTAATGTTCAATTTTTAATGTTTAGTGAGAAATACTACATTTTAATTCAAAACCTCCTTTTAATGTAATTTAATTTTATAGTTAGATTGTAATTTTAATTGTTTTTAAAGTTTAATTTGATTTTATTTTTATAATTTATAAAATTTTTGTCATTTTAAGTTATTTCGCTTGGATGTTGGTCATAAAAACTTATCAATATTTTGTAGTTTTTATTTCATTAAAACAAACTTTTTGGTTTTCCCCACGGGAATTAATTTTAATTTCATTTTTGCGACTTCTATGTTTTCAATTTGGAAAAATAGAATTCATATTTTTAATAAGGAGTTAAAAATTGTGTTAATAGGTAACTTTTATTATTACACATTAGTAATAGTAACTTCAGTAAATATTTTATTTACCATGGATAAAGGGTAAATATGGTAAATAAGGGTTATAATGAAATTATATTAAAATTAAATTACCCTTACACGTATCATAACCCTATTGGATGATATGTGTCCAACCATGGGAAACATTGGGTATATTGTGTGACCCCATAGAGCAACATGTAAGAGAAAATTACATTTTATAAAATTAATTTAATGTTATTTAAAATGTAAGATAAACAACTATATTTTAGTAAATCACTTTTTATATGGTGTTATATAAGTTATATTTTCAACTATAAATAGTAATTAGGAATCTAAAAATATTTCATACATCAGGGTATTTTATGAATAATTTTTAGACTTTATATAAATAAATTTAATTATGACACGATGGTGATTAAATGATTGATTCATTAATAAAAGATTAAAATAAATTATATTAAAAATGTTAAAATAAATGTAGATTGGTTATTTTTATTTTAGCCACGAAATTTATGGATTATAGTTACATGTTAAATTTTTATTAATAATGTTTTTACAAATAAATCATGTTTTTATGGTTTTTTTAAAAACTCATAATTTGAATAGTGTCCAAACTGAAATAATTCATATTTTAAAATATAAATTTTTTATTAAATATTATATAATTCAAAAAATAATAATATTCATACAAATAATTATCATAAAAATACAATTTTATTATTTGACTCTTTAATTGGATATTTTTCATGTTTTGATAAATATATTGATTCTCTAATTGTTAAATTCTTGATAAAATGGTAAGTGTAAAAAAGGGTTAAATAAAAAATACACTGATAAAAAAATTTCCAAAACTTGTCTTATTCTTTTTGGAATATTTTTTAAGACATATATTCATCATATATTATAATATAATGATTTTTTGACCTTTGGAAACCTATAATCATTTTATAATAATATAATACTTTTAAACATTCTAAAACATCCCCTCCTCTCTCTTATAAAAGGCAACAACCTCTAACCCATTACAGATACCTCTCATGCCCCTTGTCTCAGACAATCTATGCTCCAAGAATCTACCAATATCCCCTATTCCAATTATAATCATTCCACTAGGAATAAGAAAATTCAATATATCTTTTTGGCTCAAATCAAATAGAGTTACATCTTTATAAGTTGTAGCGTCTTATATAAAATTCATTTCAATTATTCTACTTCTTGAGTCCCTATTTTATCATTTTCATTTGATTACATAACAAAAACAGTATCCTAAATATACTAGGTTGGTTTTATGATAAATATTCATGCTATATATACACAGAACTCTATATAATATATTTAGAGTATACTATTTTTGTAGATGGTGAACAACTGCCTCACGAAACGATGATTGTTCAATTTTTCTGTACCACCACTAATAGTGGAAATTATGATGGAAAAGTATTTATAGGTGATATATATTATATTTATATTTTATATATTGTTCTAATTTTTCATTTATATCATCCATTTATGGATTTTATAATGGGAAAATACGATAATTTCATTTTAGGAAGTGCGGACTACCGCCCCCACATAGTGATTGGACACATTCATACAATACATGGAATGTATAAAGGATGGAGTTAATGAACATATGTAACTTATATAAAATTTGATATTATAATATAATTATATTATTTATATGTAGAATTTGTATTTCATTCCATTAAAAAAGAAAAAAAAAGAAATGAAAGTAGTGTTCATTACTACATACGGCTTACCGTCTCCATGAAAGTTGAATTTTATTTCATATCTCCAATTGTTATGAAATATTATAAATACTTATTTACTAGATATATTTTATATATATGATATTCATAGTAATAATATTCTTAATATACAATATTTTTATACCACCTGGACTAATTGTAATTATAACATGTTCATTTTTGACTCAAATTCCAAACATCGACAAAATATATGATATAAACTCAAATAATTAACTAATTTTTATTGATAGTTAATAAGTGATATAAAAGGAATAATAAACAATAAAAGTTTTATAAATAAATTATAAATTAATTTAATTTAATTAATCAGGATATTAAAGAATGAACCTGTCAAGTCGGACACGAGGTAAGGGAACGCCTTAACCCAATTTCCATTCTTTAGGTTAAAATTATTGTTCATGATTATTCCATGCTATGATTATGTGGGAAAGAAATTTTTTTATAATATAATTTTTTATAATTTATTTATTTTTAATAATAGTGAATACACATAATTGATCTATTTTATTAACAGACAGATCTTTGTAAGGAAACCTTTCGCCCACATATTCTAGTCAAAGACTTACATTATAATTTATCTTTAAATTTAAATTTTCTTATGTTGGGATATGTTCTTATATATCCTTATTTATGTACATTTTATGTTAATGTGATGAGAGACCATTTTCACTCTCATCAACTCATTTTCTTAATTATGATGTGATGCCATCAGGCTGTTGAAGTTTCTTAATAGACATTGTCACAATCTACGTTCATTTAGGCATATCTTGATATTGACCACGTTTATTATCATATAAGGTCTATATCCTACCCATTTACACATTATATCATCAATATACTTATTTTCATGATATTATATATTTCTTTTAATTTTATTCTTTATTTATTTTTTATCCATTATTTTCTCAAGTGGTAAGGGAATCATTTACTAAAAAAATGTTTTAAATGTTTTAAACATTCAATACTTCAAATCATTCCCATTAATGTCCATGTTTTATAATTGGTTTTAAGGATTTATTTAAATGTAGCTTAATGTTTTAAATTGTTAATTCCTTTAAGGGTTTCAAAGTGGTATGGGACACTTGGGATCAAAATTCTCTTTATTAAATGTTTTAAATGGTTTGGGAAATTGATTGACTATTTCAGTATCTTGAAATGTTATATTGAGATTGGAATGTGAAAATGTTATCTTTCCTTTATGCATGTTTTATATGTAATTATTATGTTATTGTACTTGGGAATTTATTATGTATACATGTGGTTCCATGATATACCCAGTGCCGGTGAGCCTGAGATAGCCCTCCAATGCATTAGGTAACATAATAGAGGTAATTGTTAATGTTTCTCCTAAGAGATTTAGGAATATATTGTGCTGGTTATTCCAAAGTAACTCCATATGAAGCTGTGAAAGATACATTGTACATTTGATATGAATTCCATAAGATAACTTTATTTTTTGTGATTTCTATTTGTTATTCCTAAATCCTCTGATTTCATGATTTATGTTAAATAGATTATGTTTTATGATTAAAAAGAATAATTTAATTGATTTTTATGTATTTAGGTAGTAAAATTTTATTTCCCCGTTTTATAACCCTTACTGAGATTTTTATGATCATCCCACATATTTGAAAATTTTTTATAGGGTATAAGTAAGGTTAAGGGAATGGAAGAATTAAATAAGGTTTATATCAAGAAACTAATTCTTATTTTCTTTTAATAGGTTTTATTATATAAAAAATGGATACTGAGTAGAAGTTTCTTCTTTGTAATATTTAATTTGTAATGTAGTAATTATGGTATAATTCACTAAAACTATAAAACTGAAAATATCCTCACTGTTAATTCCTTATTTAACTCAATATTAAGTAATGTTTTATTGTTGGGGCCTTATAGATGGTATCTTGGGATGGTTTAAATAACTTTAGAGCTTCTGTTATTATTTAATAATAAGTGACATAACCATAATGGTTATCATATCAGAAAGAGTCATAGTTATTTTACATAAATTGAATGAGATTATGATAACCTGAATATGTATATCATTGTATTTCCAATTCTCATAAGATGTTATATGATGCTTTTATTTTAATACTAACACTATCGTTTTTGGTTTTAGTTAATGGATGGATCTAGGAGGCACCAAAGTAGCAATAGATGTGAAGGAAACTATGATGGTTTTCATAATGAGAAACTGAATGAAATTGGAGATAAAATGAGAATTCTTCTTGTTTTTCTCAACCAACTATCTAGAGTCATGATTGACCAACATAACATTAGTGATTTTTAGAGGCATTGTATATGCGAGTAATAAATCCATACCAAATTTCAAGTAATATCCAAAAATGTAAGTTTATTCGAAAACATATTTGTGAAGGATGTTGAAATAAAAACTGGCGAAAGTGATTCAAATGGATGAAAAGATTCTATATATTTGGTAACTAAGGTCATAAATCAATAACATACCATGGAAAAAGGAAGGATCTATTTGACTCCTGGAAAGGGAACGATTTTTTTCGAAAGGATCAATTGAATGTTTTAAATGTGGTGTATATGGTCATTGTACAAATAAATTTCCTATGAAGAAGGTCAGGGAATGTTATCAGTAAAACCATATAAATATATGTTTACCAATACCTAATGCCATTCCAATTGTGGATGAGGAATCTGACAATGACCAATGAAAGGTATGGATTATTTCTTATCATATGTTTGTCCTTATTAAATCTTAGGATATGATTCATGATTGTTTTGTAGGAAATATGTATTAATAATTAAGATATAAAATAATGGTTAATGGAACATGAATAATGTTTAATTAGTAATAAGTCTACCTATAAGGGATTCAAGAGTTGTGATATATTTTAGGATGATGAAATGCCTAAAAGTATTAAGGCTCTTTTGTTGATAGGTTTACATCAGAATACACATTCTAGTTTGTGTGACCCTATAGATTGTTATGTGAAAATTATATTTGAGAAAGAATTATATTTTCTCTTATGGATATATTTATAATGAACCAATAGGGTTTATATGATCTGTGAATTTGACACAACTACAGGTTATTACTATTTGGGATGAAAATGAAAGGTATGAGATAACATTTGAGTTTGAAATATATAGTGGTTATTTTTTTGGAATTTTTCTCATTTTTTGGAATGTTATCAAATTATATTTTTTTTAATGGAAAAAACATAAAATGTGTGATAACCCATCATGTAGGAAAAATATGCATGAATCAAACCCACTACCAAAGGGTGATTGGGATTTATCGCTTACCACTAGACTCTATGAAGTCCTTTGTTAGTATGAATAATTATTGTTAGATAAATGATTTTAGGGATCAAGAATATATTTATTTAGGGAACTTATGATTTATCAAAAGGATATCCTTTTCACAGGAAAATGATTTGGTTATTAAAATATTAAGGTTATTTTGAATGAAATTCTCTCTTTTGTGGAACACTATCTGCCTAAAGAAAATAGAATACTATGGGATCTCATTTACGGAGTAATGGTTAAAATTCGATTTGGGAAAAATCTATTTTTTATTATGGAAATATAGAGATTTGGGATATTATTGGAAATGATTAAACAATCATAGAGAATATTATATTAGGTTAATTACACTTCAGTATAAGACTTTAAGAGTAGTAGATGTTATTCGGGGATAAATGTTATGATTTATCATGGAAGACTATGAGATCAAGTCCTTCTGAATTTTGGGATTTAATCATAGTTTGGATTATTTTGAATAATTTTACAGAAAATAGTTTATTGAAAGTCATTGTTGAGCTTTAGGTATTGTTTGTTCAATTTTGGATATTAAGAGTAGTATTTATTTTTATAAAAGATTATCTTTTTGGGGATTATCTGATCTTCTACTAAGCATATTGGTTTTGGATAATATCTAACGATAAGATATATATATATATATATATAGTTCATCTTTCATGGATTATGTGATTCTCTATAAGATGATTCTGGATCTTTATGTGTGACCAAGTCATCTTTAATACTCATCGATTGTAGAAATGATAATTTTTTGTTAGAAAATTATTAAAGGATAAAACTCTACTTGAAAAGTAATTATATATCCTTATGTTCTCAATCAAGATCATAAATAAATTCTTCAAATTAATGAAAGGTAACATAAAAGAAAAAAACACATTCTGTTTACTTTTCCTACTGGGGAATCAATGACCATTTATCCTATCTCAAGTTTATCATCTTCTGGGAGTTATCTTTCTACAAATAATGTTTTCTACCACTCTATATCAGATGTTGACACTTAGTTTCTTTTCTATATCCTTGTTTTCATATAATCCTTGTATGTGTTATCTAGGGTGACCTTTCTACTTATCTTTCTTTCTTCTAATATGATAGTTTTATTGACTATTTTTCCGATTTTGGACTTTCATTGATGTTTTTAGCCTAAATTTAAAATTTCAAGGACACAATTCCCAAAAGGGGGGAAGGATGTAATGTCCCATGTGAATAAAGAATATAAAATTTTCATCTTTGTTAATATTGGTGAATTAAATATTTCTTTTAATTTAAATGGGATCTTATGTTTGATAACGTATTGAACATGCAACAATGGGTTTCGTAGAAATCATACATTGTACACAACATAGAGTTATACCAAAAAATAATTTAATAAATTTAAATGATAGATAATACATAACTATTATATTGGTGGGAATTAATATAACTAACTAAAATAGGATTATATAGGTTTTTCAAATGTATTTTCATTTATCCAATAAATTTTAGTGGCACAAAATAAGAATGGATCCAATTTTAAGCATGAAATAATCTAATATTCTTTAAATGGTCGATTTACCGCCTTTTGATGGAATTTTTTTTTAAATCTTGTTTTTTCACCTTTATATGTTTTATTTGACAAAATAAAATTATTATTTATAATCAAAACATCAATATTTAATTTAGGTGAAATTTCTATATTTTTCTACACAAGTTCATTTTTTAATGAATACTGAAAAATATTGCATTTTAATTGAAAACTAAAAATTAATCTAATTAATTTATAGATTTAAATTATAAATTTAATTATTTTTAAATTGTAATTGGATTATATTTTTATCATTTTACCCAATATTTTCCCTTAGAATTAATTTCACATTTAATTTTGTAATAAAAACATGCCAATGTTTTAATAGTTTTTATTTCTTTAATGCACAATTTTTGGTTTTGAAAATGACAAATAATATTAAAATAATTTATTTAACTTCTATGTTTTTAATTTGATAAAAATGATTCCATATTTGGAATAGGTAGGTCCAAATTTTTTAAAAAGTTATCTCTTATTTTTAGATAGTATGAATAGTAAATTCAGAAAATATTTTATTTACCATGGTTAAATGGTAAATACGGTCAATAAGGGAATAAATCATATTATAATGACATTATAATACAGTTTGGATGATACATGTCCATCCATGGGAATTCTTGGGTAGTTTTGGGGACCCCATAGAGAAACATGTAACTGAAAATGATATTTTATAAAAATTAATTTAATGTTAAGAAAATTGTAACATAAACATATATATTCTAGTAAAACAGTTTTTATATGGGGATATATAAGTGATATTTTTTACTATAAATATTAATTATAAAGCTAAAAATATTTTCTACAACATTATATTTTATTTAAAATTTTATACATTAAATAAAGAAATTTAATTTTGACATGATAATGATAGAGGGATTGCTTCCTTAATAAAAGATTCAAATACATGATATAAAAATGTTTAAATAAATATAATTTCATTATTTTGAAGTCATATACGAAAATTATGGATGATATTTTCATTTTATGTGGGTATTAATGATTTTTTTTCGAATCAATGAAGTTATGTATTTTTAAAAAAATTCATGATATGCATAGTTTCAAAATTGAAATAATTAATATTTTAAAATATAAAATATTTTATTAAATATTATTTAGTAAAAAAATCCATGATTTGGCCAAATAGTGATCATATTTCTACAATTATAATATTTGACTCTTTAATCTGATATTTTTCATTTTTTGGTAACTATTTTGATTCTCAAAGTGTTAAATTCTTGATAAAACTGTATGAAAAAAATAGTTAAATAAAGAAGATAAGGATTAAAAAATATCCAAAACCTATATAATTGTTATTGTATGATTTTATTTTGTATTTCATTCATCCTATTTTCAAATTTAATGATATTTGGACCTTTATATACCAAAAAACATTTTATAATAACATAATACTTTTAAACATTCCTAAATATCCCATCCTTCCTCTTATAAAAGGCGTCCACCTCTAACCTAGTAGACACACATCTCATGCCCCTTGGATCATCCAAAATCTACTCAAAGTAGCTACCAATATCCCCTATTCATTTTATAAGCTTTCCTTGAGTAATAATAATATTATTGAAATCATTTTGGTTCAAATCAACGATAGTTTCACGTTTTAAGAGGTAATGTATTCTCAAAATTTCATTTCCATTATTCTACTTAGTAACTCCCTATTATATTATTTTTCATTGATTACATAACAAAAACAGTAATTTAAATATACTAGTTTGTTTTTTTAGCAATATTAAAACTACGCTTACATAGACCTCTATCTAATGGATTTAGAACATACTGTTTCTGTGGACGACGAACTACTGCCTCACGAAATGGTGATTGTTCGATTTTTCTGTACCACCTCTCATTGTGGCCATTATGATGGACCATTATTTATTTGTGATTTATATTATATTTATATTTTCACTATGTTTCATTATTTTTCATTTATATAATACCTTTATTGTTTTTATAATGGGTAAATATGATAATTTATTTGAGGAAGTGCGGACTGCCACCCCCTCAAAGTGATATGACTCGTTCATACCATAAATGGAACATATAAAGTATGGTGTTAATGAATACATGTAACATATATAAAATATGATATTATACTATAATTATAATATATAAATATTTCATTTGTATTTCATTCTATTAAATATGAAAAAACGAAATCCAAGTAGCGTTCATGCGTACGTACAACTTACCATCTCTATGAATGGTGCATTTATTCCATATATCCGAATGTTATGGACTATTATATATACCTATATACTAGATTTATAAGATATTTATGATATATATATGAATAATATTCTAGAGATAATGGAATTTTGGTCCGATGGAAAAATTGTGATTATAACAAGTTCATTTTTGACTCAAATTCCGAACATCAACCAAATGTATGACATGAAGTCAAATAATTAAATAATTGTTATTTCAAGGAAATAGGTGATATAAAAGGAATAATATAATTGAAAAATGTGATGAATAATTTATATATTAACTTCTGTTTATTATTTATGATATTAATGAACAAACGATTCTAGTCAGATACAAGGTAAGGAAACTCCTTAACCCAATTTCCATTATTTGGGTTAAAATTTTACTTCATAATTATTTTGTGATAAGATTATGCAAGGAATAAAATTTTTTATCATATATTTTATTTATAATTGATTTATGTTTACTTATAGTGAATACCCATACTCGATCTATTTTATTTACCAAATTATATTTGTGAGTGAACCTTTCACCCACCTCTTCTGGTCAACGGCTTATTTTATGATTTGTCCTTTAATTTAAATTTTTTTTGTTGGGATATGTTCTTATATATACTTATTTCTATAAATTTTATTTAAAAGTGATGAGGGATTATTTTCTCTCTAATAAACTCTTATTTTGAATTTTGAATTCATGTCATTAGGCTACAAAAGTTTCGCCAGGGACTTCGTCTCTATCTCCTTTCATTGACGCGTATCTTGATATTGTGGACCTTTATTTTCCTATAAGGTGTATATAATACGCTTTGACATATTATACCATGAATCTACCTTTCCACTTGATATTATATGTTTCATTTAATGTTATTAATTTTTATATTTATTCAAGTATTTTATCATGTAGTAATGAGCTCTTTAACTAAAACATTGTTTTAAATGTTTTAAATATTTAACCTTCACAATAATTATCATTAATGTGACTATTTTAAAAATGGTTTTAAGGATTTATTTATATGGTCATTAATTCTTTAAAATGATAATTTCTTTAATTATTTTACAGTTTTATGGTAGATTTTGACTCAAAAATATATTTATTAAATGTTTTAAATGGTTTTAAAAATTGATTGAATATTTCAGAATATTGAAATTTTATATTGTGATTGGAATGTGGAAATATTATATTTCCTTTATGATTATTTTATGTGATATGATTATGGTGTGTTTCATGGGAATTTTTTACATATATGGTTGGTTCCTTGATAAACCTAGGGCGGGTGAGCCCATGATCTCTCTAAAATGGATTGGGTAACATGACAGAGGTAAAAGTTAATGATTCTGCTAAGAGATTTTGGGAATATAAAATGATGGGTATTATAACATAACTCCCTATGTAGTAGTGAAATATATAATGTATGTATGATATGAATTCCACAAGTTACCTTTATGATTTATGATTTTTGTGTGTTACTCTTAAATCATATGATTTAATGAGGTATGTTAAAGAGTATTTGTTGTATGATTGAAAAGAATGATTTCAATGATTTGTATGTATTAATGGACAAATGTTTTACATCATTTTGTTATAACCCTTACTGAGATTTTGATGCTCATCCAACGTTTTGGAAATGTATTTTCACTGGGTATTTGGAAGGTTATGATAATGTAGGAATTCATGAAGATTTACATCAAGAAGATAATTTTTGTTTTATTTAAAGAGTTTTTATTTTATGAAAAAAAGGATAATGAGTTGAATTGTCTGCTTTGTAATATTTGAGATGTAATGTAATAATAATGTCCTAATTCTGTAAAACACTAAACTTAAAAGATCATCAATGTTAATTCTTGATTTCACTAAAGATTGAAAAATGTTTTAATGCTCATGCCTAATATAAATATCATCCATGGTAATCCTATCCTCAGTAGAAACCAACAAACTATTTACCAGAGAGGTTCTCCCCATGGTCTAAAAAATGTTTGTGATCCATTGGGTCCTTTTAATATCCCTAATAATGGAGGTCCTCATCATGATAATATAGATATTGGTTACAACAATTCTATAGACAGTCAAAACCAATATTGATATAACCATAGAGGTCCTCCCCATGGACAAAATAGAAAATGATCCCATTAAGGTCCCATATAGAATCATAATTATAGAGTTACTCTATTTAGTAATATTATAATTACTCAATGAGAAACTACCCATTTTGTAATATCACTAATTAATCATGTAGTTCCTTTTAGTGATGATAGGTGCATAGGTCCTCTCCATAGTGATACATATATCTCGAAATGAGGTCATACCCTTATTATTAAGATAAGAATAACCATATTTGGAGGTCTTATGTAAGGTTACCACCATTAAATTTTTCCTATTTTAGGATTAATATATAAACTGATGGTCCTCTTCTTAATGTAAACAAAAAATTGTGGACCAATGTGGTCCACCCATAGTGATCAATAAAAAATAAATATAGGTCTTTAATTTTATGATGAATCAATAAAAAAATGTATAAAGGTAAAATTAATGTAAATCATTGAAAATATCATCAATTAAATGATAATTCCCCTTGAGAAGAAGGTACTAACCATGTCACATTCATTCTAAAGTTCCAATTATACAAAGAGGAACTTGAAAAAAAAACCAAAAACACCTGGCATTCCATCCATGACCAATATTGTTTTTCTCATATAATTGGTAAAGTGAGTTAATGATTATTATTAATTAATCCACAAAAACAAGAATCCACTAATTTCCCTAAAATAGTTTTAAAATTAACCTATACCACTTTAATAATGAGATAAAAATTAAATTTTTTCAACATAAAAGGATGAATAATGAATTAGAGGAGAGGAAAACTACAACACTATGTGGAGATAACTTTATGATGACAATATAATAATCCTTTTTTAGCTATCACTACTTATCTATATGATATTTATAATATTTTAAATATCGAGTTCATTAATCATTTCGACTAAAATTGATAGTTGACAATACATAATCTAAAAAAAATACATTTCATATTTGGGATACACTGATCACCTTAATACATTGGTTGAGTCATGTATTCTTAATAACCTAACCATTATTCATGTATCATTGAACCATAAATAAGGAATTTTTCATAAGAATAACCGACAATATAGTTGAAATATATTATTGAAACACCACAAAATGATCCCAGAAATTTCATTTTAGCATGTCACTTAGAATATGGGGTGAATATTGAGCTCAACATTTCACCCCTCCCAAGTGTTCATAATGTCATCCCAAAATGGTGGCATGAAATATCATTATATCAAGCCATGTTTTAATCTCGAGAGCTGGGAACACTATTTGGTTGAATAAAAAAACCTAATTTGCAAGGAGAATAAAAAATAAAAAATGACAGGTAAGAGTGATCAGAATTTTTTGACTACAAGATGATAAAAATGTGACAAAAGCAATCAATTTAAGAAAATAAAATGTTTGAGGGTCGATCCAATTCTAGTTGAAGATGGATCTATCCTATAGTATCCAAATAAGTTTTTCATGCATATTATTTCGTAATATGATATTGAAATTATAAAAGGAATTTGGGAATGGTTGAAATAATAAAACTGGGGAAACGACTTACAACATGTCTGGGTTAATTTTCACCTCTAACACCACCTCTAGAATCCAAAAATGTAAAATAAGATACAGTATTGATTATCAGGATATATAATAAATCCTAGCCTACTGTACTGGGGTCATTTTTACCCCTCCTTTAAAGAGGATCTTGTTCTATAGATTGGTTATATACCTATAGAAACTACATATAGAGTATTCAAATAAAAGTGATATTCTAGAAATAATTATCAGTAAAAAGATTATTATTTTTTCCTTAATGGATACTATGATAATGCAAATTATCTATATTACATTGATTCATATAATGTTTTCTTCCTTACTTAATAAGTTTATTTGGAATGTTTTGTCTCTTAGGTTAGGATACATGTACATTTATTATGGTTAAATCATATATATTGTTAATAATGTCATAAATATACTAAACATTCATTAGATGTATTGTTATTTCCATCTATTTAGAGTAAAAATGAAAAATGGGTGACATTCCATCATGGAGGTTGTAGTCCACAAGTATGAATGAGGAACATTATTGTATTCCAATGGATTAGATTGTAAGATAGTAGATATGATATTATAATTCTATTAAGATAATTATTTCATAAGTATAATATATATTCATTATTTCAATATTTATGACCATTTATGTAAAATGGTAATGAAGAAAGAATTACCCTGCTATATGGAGGTGATGCGTTACACATACTCATGAGGGATGTTTTAAGATTCATTAAGATGGAATAGTGATGTAAAATGGTTATTGCATAATCATAATAACATAATAGTTTATTATTGAAACTAGATTCATTATTTTTCTATGTAAACAACAGATTTATAGGAAGTCGAACAAGAAATAATTTTTAAAGAGTCAATAATGATTATCTCTTTTGGGGTAGAATTCATAAAGATATATTTTTAAAGGTCCAAGGGTTGGTATTTTTAAAATAAAAAAAATATTAAACCTCTATATATATATATGATGAGAATATAGATTGAAATGGTTGTTTTGAAATCAGTTTCTCATTGTGGTGTAATAAAAATTGAGAAGTGTAGTCCTTTTATAAGTTAGGAGATGGGAAATCTTATAATTTCATAAAATATTAAATTCATATAAATTAAATTCCAAATCCAAATTGATAAAATTGTTATAATTAGAATATAATAATATATGTGTTGGAATAATATTATCAAATGAAATATGGAAAATATTAGGTGATGTTTTAACCCTTATCTCTTTGATTGATTCCCACATTAACCCTTTTATTAGTTTCTACTATAAAAACATTTTTAAACTATAGGTTCCATGAATTTCACCATAATAGTTTATTTATCCCATAAATGAACATGGGGTGATATTATAGACCATATATTTTCCCCCTTATCCTAGTTCATGATTTTTACTATTTCTAAATAATTTTAAAAAATATTATTTTCCAAAAATATCATTAATGTTTTATTACAGTATTCATTTAACATGACTTTAACAAAACCAAGAAAATGGTATAATTTGAATAAAATTCCATATAACATCATTATATATTTTTTGTATATAAAATATATGGGATATAATAATTCATCAAAATTTTATTTCTTTTATTATTTTTAAAATCGTTCATTTTATATTTCTTTAACTAGAAAAATACTATATTGGTGTTGCCAACTATTTAAAATAATTATTCAATCAAAAATAATATTACCTAAATTTAAAATATAGAAATATATTTATTATCTTATAATTAAAATTTTATATCCATTCATTACATATTCTTATCCTTGTTTAATCAAATAAAATAAATTAAAATCAAGTTCATGACATTTTGGAAATTTTCATACAAAAAATAATATAAATTTCGTTTCTAATGTAAAATAAAATCAAAATTCCATATGTAGGAATTTAGGATGTCTAGAGATGGATTTCTCAAATAAAATTAAATATATTCAAAGTTATGTAATTATCGATGTAAACATTTCACCATGTTTACTACTCATAAGGCTTAAAAATAAAGAGAGTATATTTACCATATTAGAAACTCCTTATTCCAAATAAGGTATCAAATGTAAATGATTCATTTTCCAGAATTGTGTGAAATTTAATTTAATATAAATTTTTAAATGTAAATGAAAACAATTATAATAAAAATTTGTTTTAAGAATAATAAATAATGTATACCAAAATAATTAACATTATTGATTATAATTAGATTATTCTAAATAAAATTTATCATATGTTACCTGGTGAACAAATAAAAATTATAATGGAACTTTGAAATTACATTATTTAATGAAAGTAAATTATTATATATGGGAAAAAAATATTTTTCCCAATTCGCTGAAAAATCAATCATTTCCAAAATATCATAAAATATCACCATATGTTAATATAGATATGATGATTTAAATATTGAAATTATTTAAAGAAAATAAAATTTATAAAATAGAGAAATGCCGTTATAATAAAATTATTTAATAAAACTATGTTAATTGTAAAATTAGTTTCTTTAACAATGAAAATCAATCATAATTGAAGACCATGTGTTATAGAAAAACCCAATAAAATATGAAATAAATTATGGCTTCCATGTAGGTATAAACTAAAACTCATGTGGAATGATGTGTACGAAGGATTTTGTATTAGTTTTTATGAAATTATACATTGAAAACCCATATATATGATATAATATAGATTTATTTCCATGGTAGTTTTACTAAGGGCTTATGTTTAAAGAATTAATACATGGATGTTCAACATCAGTTTTCAGTAAAACGGGTATTGAAATACATACCATGAATGATTTAAATATCCTTTTTTAAACAATTTTGAATGATGATAATATTTATTTAAAAAATATTATAAAATATCTAATTATATACCTATAAACATAAAGTGAATCAAAAAATAGAAGCAAAAAATAATAAATATAGAATAATACGCATGAAAATGCATTGAAATTTTTTAAAATATTTTTTAAAAATATTCATCAAAGTGAGACTAAATCTCCAAATTAGTTAGCCATAGAAAAAAAGTATTAAAATAAATTTTGAAGGGATTTTAGGTCTTCTTATGTATACAAAGAGGCACAATAAAAAACATCTATAACATTTTCACCCTACTTCTTGTCCTAAGAAGGATAAGGAAAGCTACTTGGCCGTAAGATAAATCCCCATGATTCCAAAGGTTGGAAATGAATTCCAAGGGCTTCAAAAACAGTTGAGGGACTCTTTCCCCTTTCAATATAAAACAATTAACCAC
Source organism: Viscum album (assembly GCA_963277665.1). Taxonomy (NCBI): domain Eukaryota; kingdom Viridiplantae; phylum Streptophyta; class Magnoliopsida; order Santalales; family Viscaceae; genus Viscum; species Viscum album. The sequence goes on along the minus strand of OY728122.1, from coordinate 1,889,481,505 downwards.
ACATTTCATAACCAAATAAACCACTACATGATGCATGATATAAGTGAAAGAATAATCATAGAAGTCATTGATATTTAAGTCAATCTAAAACTATTTACCATAGTGTAAGACTACAAAACAACCAAGAACATAGTAGGAGACAACATAAACAAAGAAAATTGAAGACAACCATAACTTAAAAGATCCAACCTACTCCATGATCCAATCAAAAAAATAGCTCATGAATCACTAAAAACCACCAGAGAAGTGTGATATTATGCCTTTCCCCATGTACCAATAAATTTCATATACAAAAGAACTAATGATTCTAATTAGGAGTGAGTAATGAAGCATAGATGGATATTCCAAATGAATTAACTACTCATGCAACTAGGGTAAAACTTTTTATCACATTTATATAAAATAGATTATATAAAAAACTTCTAAAAACATAATATCAAAATATAAACCAGTTCCATTACCATGCATTTTTTACAAAATAATATCAAGTTTCAAGGAAATTAATAAATTGTTGTTCTAAAATAATTTAAAAAATTCTATTTTTTCCAAAACTATTTCATTTCACGTATACACACATCTAACAATTCATGAAACATGGAACTCTATCTAATCACGAGTTGTGAGTCATAATATAACTACCCAATGCATTTCAATGGAAATTCCATTTTTATAAATATTTCATAAAATCACATGAAAACAGAACATAATTAACTACATATTGTGATGTGACCTTTAATCATATATTTGTTACTTCTATGTTTGTAATTTCAAAAATATGACATACACGGTTGCAATTAGAATGTTATTTAGAGTCCAATAAGAAAAACATAATTTTTTGTGAATAGTAACCTACCATTATGAATTGTAACATACCTTTATAAATAGTGATATGCTCTAAGGACTAGTAACCTTACCTATGATAATATTTAAATAATTTTCATGTAAAAGTATGATGTGCCTATATTTCAGAATAAGTAAATGAATGTTTTAAAACCTGGTTTTGATAATAAATTTTGATATTAATTAAATATTAAAATAATAATATTCAGAATTTTTTTTGAAAAATGGACTTCATTTTTCAATTCCACGCATCGAAAAATGGTAGGGGTGAATTTTTAGAATTTTTCTGAAATACATGAATTTTTAATGAATAGTAAAATACCATAAATTAAAAAATAAGTTAAATAAGCTAATTATAGAGTCATCCATAATTTTCTACTGATGTGAGACCAATTGGTTTGGGATAACATGGTAAACTTACTATTCATGGTTATGGAATACTCACTATTCCATGTCTTGTGGGGAAATAATAAATTAATGAATTTTATATTGAGAAATCCCCTCTCCCCGCCACTATAAAAACAACCCTTCATTCCCTAATTTCCTCACAACTCTCAAGCTTCAATCCTTATCTAATATCTACCCTATAATTCTCCCATACCCTTCTCCATTATCAAGAGCTTCTGTTCTAATCAAAATTCCAAGACTAGGTCCACTAAGGAGGATCTCAAGAGAAGGATTAAGGAGGTAATTTCCCTTCATCTTTCCATTAATTTTCATTTACATTTCATGTTGTTTTCTTATTCTATCCCCACGTTATTTCTTCTACATGGTATGGTAACTCTTGTATCATACATATACAGTAATTTTATGATAGTAATGTAATATTATACTATCTACCCCCCTTTCCCACATCCTTTATTTTATAAAAGAAAATGTAGTTTGTAAGGTGTTAATCTATCACCTTCAAGAACGACATGTTTTCATTTTCCATTTATACTTCTAGATATGTTAATTAAACCATTTTAATAATTAAAATAGAATAATTTATATTTATTATGTCCTATTTAATGTTTTGGAACTAACTTATGAATATATTACTAAATGATTAATCAAAACAAGATCGTTCTGGTCAAAAAAATACCCAAATTAACTCAAACAATCATCATTTAATTATTATCTAATGATTCATCCAAAATGTATATGATATATTCAATTATAATATCATTTAAAATCTTATTATATAATTATTAATATGTAATATCAGTTTTGGATGTTTACCCATGTCATACCCAAACTAAAATTTATGAATACAAGTGAACCGCTCAAGAAAAACCATAAAAACAAACATTTCCGAACACTTTTTTTAAACACTATAATTCTTCCAATGACATGTAAGATAAATTAATGAAATAATATTGAAAAATATTCGTGTAAAAAAATTTCTTTAATTTTAAATTAATGAATCTAATGTTGTTATACAAGACATTAATGCGAAGGAAGTGTTCGGATATAAGGTAAGGGGAAAAGCTCGAACCCAATTTTATGTCTTCAGGTTCTCCCTATTTAACACCATATATGGTATGGTAACTCCTTAAAAAATGTTTTCATCATTATATTACCTTTTCTAGGATATACATGTTTTATGCTGAAGTTTATGTCAAACAAAATATTTTCTAAAATAACAATCCTTTTAAGAACACACCTTTTATTTCTCATTCAAGGTTGATGGTACATGTCACATGAATGTTATTCCCTCTCTCTTTTGGGAACCCAATGTTTATAAAGATGTTATTAAAAGATGAAATACATTCCTTTTCATGGGTTATTTAGGTTAATTTTTGATATATGTTCATTTTGGCATGAATGATAAATGATAATGTTATGATATGACAGATGCACCCAGAATTATATAGTGCAATATCAATGTTTCAATGTGACAGATGCACCAAGAATTATACGGTGATCCAAAGCATTGGGTAAAGTGATTAATCTCATTATTTAATGTCTAATTTTGTGTGGACAAGGTTATATATTTGTTCAAAAGTATTTGTGGTAGTTAATCACTAAGACATAAAGTTTCATTTTTATGCATTTCCACATTTCATGTCTCTTATTAATACCACCTCTCAAGTTCACGATCCTTTGCCTATGATATGGTAATTCTGAACCATTGTTATATTATTATTATATATCATCTCACTAGGATTTTAGCTCAACCATTTTGATTTATATCCTCAGGTGACTACATGTACAAATGAGAGTTCAGGTTCCAATATGAAGCTAGAGATGAAGTAATTAAATAAATGTTTATGCATGATGTTGTAATTTTTATATATGGTCCTAGTTTTTCCAAGACACTAAACCTTTGGATCCTCTATATGTAATACTATTATGTTGTTTATCTTAAAAATTATGTAATAGTAATGTATTAAAAGGCAGGGTCGCTCTAGTTGGTATCAGAGGCAAGGTTTAGTTAATTTGGGAATTTAGATTAGTGAACCCTAGAGAAAACCTCTAGCATGAAACTAAGTACAAATAAGCTCACAAGAATCTTTACATAGGGATATCATATGTTATGATTTTTTAATAAATTGATCTAGATAATTAGTTATTCATTACTTGTTGACTTATTTTTTGTTCTATTCTTTTAAAATTTTGAAATTGGTGTGAACTTGGAGAAACCAGGCAAAAAACTCATGCGAGGGACAATGCAACGATTTCCCTAACAACATCCCAAATGATTTAGTGGTTGGAGTTAAGAATATCATGGTGATTCTTATCAAACTATCTTAGGATATCATCAATATCCATAATAATGGGGAATGTCCTCCTTCACCAAATTGGTAGCAACTGGCTATCAAATGTTTTATGAGTCAACGACCACCGACGTTTAGTGGATCATCAGATCCACTAGTTACAGAGCAGTGGGTCAACTCTTACTACTCGAAAGATGATCTTTCCCAAAACTTCTATACCAACGGTTTGTAAAATCCTTTGGTATAGCTACCCTTTCCCAACGGTTCACCAAAACCGTTGGGCAAGGGTCCTCTTTCCCTCCTCTTTCCCAACGGTTCATCAAAACCGTTGGGAAAGAGACCTCTTTCACAACGGTTCACCAAAACCGTTGGGAAAGGGTCCTCTTTCCCTCCTCTTTCCCAAAGGTTCATCAAAACCGTTGGGAAAGAGTCCTCTTTCCCAACGGTTCACCAAAACCCTTGGGAAAGGGTCATCTTTCCCAACGGTTCAGCAAAACCGTTCGGAAAGAGTCCCCTTTCCCAACGGTTTCAAAACCGTTGGGAAAGGGATATCCCAAAGGTTTTGAAAACCGTTGGGATAGGTTATTTAATTTTTTTCAAGATCTACTAACCGAAAACATTATATAAATCAAAATTTGAAATAATTATGATAATATATATATATATTTATGAAATTATGTTTACAAAGTGATGTTAGCTTAGTGGTTAAGTCGTTCGATTATAAACGAGGGGTCCTGGGATCAAATCTCAGCGGATGTTTTATTTTTGGAATTTATATACCAACGGTTCCATTACCATTGGTATATATTTCATATTACCTATACCAACGGTTTCCAAAACCGTTGGCATAGGTCTATACCAGTGGTTTTCGGAAAACCATTGGTATAGACCTATCCCAACGGATTACTTGGCTACGGTTCTCCAAACCATTGGTATAGGCTATACCAACGGTTTGGAGGCCTATACCAACGGTTCCAAACCGTTGGTAAAGGTTAGTTTTCCAGTAGTGTCTATGATGAAGATATTTTCTTTGCATCACTTTTCTGAGATGCATAAGGTGACTCTAGAAGTTTATCGTCTAGATGGAGAGGCTGATCAATGGTTGTCTTTGATGAAGAACACCAACCCTTGGGTAGAAATTGAAGAGGTATAATGGGAAGACCTTAAGATAATGTTTCTTAGCAAGTATTTTCCAAGAAATCATCGCATGAAGATGGAGTGAGAATTCATAGAGCTCAGGAAAAAAGGTGAAAAATCTTTCACAATCTATGAAGAGAATTTCACAAGGCTTGCATGGTATGATTAGGGTTTTGTTATAAAAAATGATAGAAAAATTGAAAAATTCTTTAGTAGATTAATCCCATGCCTTCAAAAGGCCCTTTCAATTCAAGACATTGGGATATATGAAGAAGTGGTTTGGTGTGTTCTCAAAGTAGAGATGGATTTTGAAGAAAGGTATCCTAGATATGGTGATATGAAAAGGAAGATGGAGTTTCAATCCAAAAGATCTAATGAAGAAGGTGGGAAGAAAACTCAATGAAAAACATGAAAAAATTATTTGATGTTACACCAGGGGAACTAACTCAAAGGGATGGGGAGTTGCATCAAGTGTGGGAAAGAAGGACACCATTCTCTATAGTGCCTAAAGGACATGAATAGGTAGGATAATATAGATAGTGAATATAGGTAACCACCCATGGTTCAATGCTACAAATATTGGGAGCTAGGTAACTATAGAATCAAGTGCACTAAACCTCAAGTTCTCAACGGTAATCAGCATCAGCAGCCACTAAAGCCAAATGAACAAGGGAAGTCTCAATCCATAACTACTACGTAAATGGATAAAGATAATGATGTCTCACTAGGTAAACTTATTATTAAATCAATAATGTAAAAAGTATTATTTGATTCTTGTTATACGCATTCCTTCATATCTTTCATGTTTTCTAGTACAATAGAACTGAATCCCGAAAACATTGAAGTAGATATATCTGTAAAAACACCAATTGGTGCAATCATTATAACTCATGTGTTTTAATCTTCTTATATTGGTTTATGGGGAAAGATTATTCCAATGAATCTTATAATAATTCACTTCGTGGAAATTTATGCAATAATGTGAATGGATTGTCTCTAGTTATATAGAGCACATATCAACTTTTGGGAAAAGAAGATTTGTTTTCTTATTCCAAACAATCACATGATCCCCTACAAATGCAAGGAATATCATAAATCTCCATTGAAAAATACTTCAATGGGGTGGGTGCTGATTCCCTATGAAGAAACATACCTCTCCAAAATGGTTTAGTTAATGGAATGTTCCATCCTTGAGGAAATTTCCATTGTGAGGGAATTCAGTGATGTATTTCCCGAAGAGTTACAAGGAATCCCCCAGATCATTAGGTGGATTTATCAATAGAACTAATACCTGGAGTCACTCATATCATAATGTGTCAATATACGATGGATCCTATCAAACTAGAGGAGTTAAAGAATCAGTTTCAAGTGTATCTGTACAATGGGTTCATACACCCTTGTGCATCACCTTGGGGTATTCCAGAGCTCATTGTGAAGAAGATTAATGGAACAATGCGGTTGTGTTTCATTTATCAGTAACTCAACAAGCTCAACATAATGAAAAATAATACTCTTCCAACGATTGACGACTTATTCGATCAATTAATAGGAGCTCAATACTCCTCAAATGTGGATCTTGGTTTTGGATATCCTTAGTTAAAGGTGAAGAATGAAGAAATTCAGAAGGCTGCCTTTCGTACTCGGTATGGGAACTATTTGTTTCTACTAATTCTATTCGGACTGACTAATTCTCATGCAATCTTCTTGTATTTGACGAATATAGTCTTTATACATTACCTAGAAATGTTTTGGTAGTGTTTATTGATGATATTCTCATTTAATTCAAGATAATGTAGGAACATGAAGAACATCTAAGAATTTTGTTGGCAACATTGATAAAGGAGAAGTTGTATGCCAAGTTCAGAAAGTATGACTTTTGGATAAAGAAAGTATCATTTTTGGGACATGTGATCACAATTGAGGGAATTTATGTGGACCCTTCAAAAACAAAGGAGATTGAGGAATGGAGTAGGCCCTCTAGTTTCATAGAAATACTTATATTTCATGGATTTGATGGGTACTACCTATGTTTTGTGATACGTTTCTCACAATGTTAATGTATGATAACTACGTTAACAAGGAAATGGGTAATTTATGTCGTTACGAAAGAATATGATGGAAGCTTCAAAGAGTGAAAGGGAAGGTTTATCACCATACCTGTACAATCACTACCAAAATGTGCAGAACGTTTTGGGATTTACGGTGATGCTTAAAAGAACAGATTTGGTTGCATACTCATGCAAAATGATAATGTGATAGCCTGCGCCTCATGGTAGTTGAATATCAAGGAGTAGAACTACCAGACCCATGATCTAGAGCCATCATCCAATATTTTTGACTTGAAAATCTAGTGGACTTACCTTTATGGTGAGAATTGTGACATATACATTGACCAAAAGTGGATAAAGTATATATTCACACAAAAATATCTCAAAATGCATCAAAGGATATGGTTAACGCTTATCAAGGATTATGATTTCTCTATTCACTATCATCTTAAAAAGGAGAACAAGGTAGCAGATGCCCTAAGAGGAAAAGAACCGGCTACTCTATCCGTGTTATGGATTGAGAATGACCTTATCTTCTTGGATATGAAAAAGATGGATCTAGAAATCATAAGCACAAGGGATACATTCTAACTTGAACAAATTATTGTGCAACCGTCCATCTAACAGATGATTAATTATGCACAAAGGGAAGATGTGGAGATAAAAAAGATGGTGAATGTAGTAATGGAAGCGAAGATGAAAAGTTCTATATCAATGATGGTGGAGTGATTTAGTTAGGAACACGACTTTGTGTGCCTTCATTACTAGAGATAAAGAAAGAGCTATTGGAAAACACACATATCTCACCAATCTCTATCCATCATCGGAGTACCAAGATGTACTGGGTTATCCAAGAACTTTTCTAATAGAATAGCATAAAATAGAAGAACACATAATATATCTCAAGGTGCTTGGTATGTTAGCAAGTTAAAGATGAGCGAAAAAATTCCAAAGGGTTGATTAAGCCGTTGCATATACCCTTGTGTAAATGGGAGAATGTTACTATAGACTTTGTCACTGGTCTCCCAAAGACATCGAATGGAAATAATGCAATATAGATGTTGGTTGACTGACTCACCCAGACTGCCCATTTTATCACTCTTCGGGAAGCCCTCTTTCTTGAACAACTTGTAAAGATATTTGTGAAGGATATTGTGAGACTATATGGAATTCCAATATAGATGTTATTTTATCGTGATCCAAGGTTCAAACCTAAATCTTGGAGGAACCTTCAACATTATTTGAGTACTGATTTAAAATTTTAGCATGAATAATCACCCCTAAGAAGATGGGAAATATGAAAAGAATATTCAGACACTTGGCGATATAATAAGAGACTTATCTCTTGAATTAAATGGTGGATGACATCAACATCTCGCATTGGTTGAGTTCTCATACAATAATATCTTCCACTCAAGTATTCAATTGGCTCCATATGAATATTTGTATGGAAAGTGATGTAGAAGTCTGACCTTTTGGGATGAAGATGGAGAAAGAAAGATACTTGGACATGATCTTGTGCAAGAGATGACAGAGAAGGGTCAAGTCATCCAAAAAAAATCAAATCTACCTAGAGTAGGGAAAATAGATACATTGACAACTATAGAAGGGACTTGGAGTTCGTCGTTGGAGATAAATACTCCCTATGGAATACAACCATAAAGAGAGTCATGAAGTTTGGAAAGATATGAAAGCTAAGACTTGGTACATTTTACCCTTTAAATCCTTGACTGCATAAGAGTTGTGGCCTATCATAATTCACATCCACCAAATATGGATCTCCTTCATGATTTTTTTTCACCTATCACACATGAGGAAGTACATACCTGATCCCTGACATGTTCTGAACTTAGAGGTGGTGTAGTTGGAAGATGATCTCTCCTATGAGGAGTAGCCAGTAAAGATTCTGGACTAGAGAGATAAGGATCTATGATACAAGAAAACCCACTTTTTCAATGTGTATTAGAGGAACCATAAATTTAAAGAAGCTATATGGGTATTGGAGGAGGCGATAAAGGGGAAGTACCTTTACCAGTTTGTGTAATGTGAAATTTCGAGGGTGAAATTTCATAAGGGGGAAGAATGTAACGACCCAATGTTTTTCAATGAAAATTACCTTCCTATAAATATGTCATTTAATCCTATGAAAACACAACACAATGAACTTATAAGTGCTAAGTGTCCTTCAAACATATTTTTTCCTCTTCTTTGTTTGGAATTAAAAAAATATGACATACATGGTTGCAATACGTAAATTATTTGGAGTCCAAAAAGAAAAACATAATTTTTTGGGAATAGTAACCTACCTATATGAAGAGTAACATACACATATTAATATTAATATATCCAAATGAATAGTAAACTAACATAAAATAAAATATAAATAACATTCAATTGAATTTAGGATGTTCCTATATTTTAGAATAATTAAATGAATGTTTTATAATTGGGTTTTGTTAATAAATTATGATTTTAATTAAATATTAAAATAATAATATTTAAAAAAATATTTTTGAAAATTTTACATCATTTTTGGATTAACAACGTCGAAAAATTATAGGGGTGAATTTTTGGGAATGTTCATGAAATACATGAATTTTTTATTAATAGTGAAATACCATAATTTACAAAATAAGTTAAATAAATTAATTATAGAGTAATGCATGATATTCTACTCATGTAAGACCAATTTTTTTGTGATCACATGATAATATTACAATTATTGGTCATGGAAGACACTATATTCCTTGTCTTGTGGGGATATAATAAATTTATGAATTTTATATTGTGAAATCCCCTCTCCCCTCCAGTATAAAAACAACCCTTCACACTCATTTCCTCACACCCCTCAAGCTTCGAGACTTCTCTAAACTCTTCCAAAGAATCATTCCAGGCCCTTCCCCATTTCCCAAAGCTTCTTGTCTCATCAAGAGGCCAAACCTATGTCCCCTAAGGAGGATCTCAAGAGGAGGATTCAAGAGATAATTTCCCTAACTCATTCCATTAATTTTAATTCAATTTCAAGTTCTTTTATTATTCTCTCTCCACCTACCTTCATTGAAATGGTATGGTAACTCAAGTACATTACATATACTGTACATATATGTTACTAATGAAATATTATTCCATCCAACCCCCTTTCCAACATCGTTTTATTTTAAAAAAAGAAAACATTGTTCATTTGGTGTTAATCTATCACCTTCAAGAACGACATGAATTTTCCATTTCTACATTCATATCTGGTCATCAAACCACTTTTATGGTTGAACCATAATATGTTAAATATATTATTTCATATTTAATGTTCTATAACTAACATATGTACATATAACTAAATTATTAATCAAAACAAGTTCATTGTTGTCAAAGAACCACAAAAAATAACTCAAACAATCATCATTTAATTATTAGCTAATGATTCATCCACATGGTATATAATATAATCTATTATAAGATTATTTATACTCTAGTATGATAATAAATATTATGTGATATTAGTTATGGATGTTTACTCATGTACTACCCAAACTTTATATTATGAATACAAGTGAACTGCTCAAGGAAAACCATTAAAACAAACATTCTCGAACAATGTTTTTAGACTCTACAACTCATCCAAGGGCACATAAAATAACTTAATGAAACTATAATAATATATATTCATGTAAAAAATGTTATGGAATAAATAATTAATGAATTTAATGTATTTATACTTGACATTAAAGTGAAGGAATCATTCAGATATAATGTAAAAGGAAAATCTCGAACCCAATTTTCTTTCTTCGGATTCTCCGTCTCTCACTCCATATTTGGTACGGTCACTCATTAAATATAATTTATTCATAATTATATTACCTTTTATGGGATATAAATGTTTTCTAGATAATTTTACATCAAACAAAATGTTTTATAAAAGAACTACTCATTTAAAAACACACCTTTTACTTCTCATTCATGGTTGACGATTTGTGTAACAAGAATGTTATTCCCTCTTTATTTTGGGAACCCAGTGTTTATGAACATGTTCTTATGAGATGAAACCCATGATTATTTCATGGGTTATTTATGTTCTTTTTTGATATATGTTCATTGTGGAATTAATTATAAATGATATTGTTATGATGTGATGGGTGAGCCTGAAATTATATACCGTTATATGAATCTTTCAATGTGACTGGTTCACCCGAAATTATACACTGATCCAATGCATTCAGTAAAGTGATGAATCTCATGATTAAATGTTATATGATGTGTGGATAAGATGATATATTTTTTCACAAGTATGTGTGGTAGTTAACCACTAAGACACGATGTTTCATTTTTATGCATTTCCACATTTGAAGTCGCTTATTAATACATCCTCTCATGTTCATGATCTTTTGACTATTTTATGGTTATACTCACCCATTGTCATATTGTTTTCATATATCCTATTTCTATGCTTTTATCTCGCCCTGTTATATTTATATCCTCAGGTGAATTCATGTACTAAAGAGATTTAATATTCCAATAAGAATCTGGAGAAGTTGGAATAAAAAAATGTATATTCTTGATGTTGTAATTGTTATGTATGGTACTAGTTTTATGAATACACTAAACCATTGGATCCTCTATGAGTAATAATATTATGTTGTTTATCTTTAAAATTATTAAATAGTAATTTATGAAAAGGCCAGGTCTCTATAACAACATTAACTATGTTATCAATTAGAAAAACATTTTGATTGGGGCACATCATGCCCCTATTTTTTGCAACCATTTTACAGGGGTACTTCACACCCTTATCAAATCCCAATGCACATGAACATATTCCCACTACTCCAAACCCATACCAAAACCAAGTGTACCTAACCCATTTTAATAAAATAACCTTTTTATTTGAAACCATTCCATAAAACCTTTTTCATTATTCAATCTCTACAACCAAATTTAAAATTGTCATTTTAGAAACAAACAACAAATCATTTTTCATAACAATTCCATAATAACCTTAAAAATAGAAACCATCACATAAAAGGGTTTCAACCATGATTTACACACAAATTTCACACAAAAATTCAAGTATAACTACAAATTTTAAATCATGACTTCATTTTATAAATAGAGCAGCTGATATTGAAGCAACTTACCTCAAAAATTTGGTGAACATGATGAGAAGCAAGAAAAAGTCCATAAAATTGAGTATAAACACCAAAAAACCTTATATACCTTCCCCTTACATCCATAAATCCAAATATAAACATATTTGGAATAAACAGCCTTATATCTAAGCACAATATACATATATATAGATACCGAGATAGAGGGAGAAGTATATATAATGAAAACCAAGGAAAACCAGTGTAAACGGCGACTTAACATGAGAGTGTGTATTCAACTCACCCAGGTAAGCATTTAGATCACCTCTAGATCAATGAGAGATGCCTAATTATCCTTTTAGAAGAAGGAATACCATTATAGGGTTGGTTTGGGGAAAAAGGTGGGGTTAAAACTCAAAATCGACCAAGATCAACATTTTGAGGATATTATTTTTTAGTTTTTCCTAGTTAGTCCCAATGTTAAGAAAACCATGATCTCACTGTGTGCTAGATTCTATCCCCAAAATGATCCTTTCATGATTGGCTCACCAGATTTTTAAACTGTGTTCCAATCTTGCCAAATCCAACTATCCATCTTTTCACAGTTTTTACTAGGTGGAAAAATGGTTTGGCCAAACCATGTTCCTTAACTATGTCACTACCGTGAGCCCTTTATCTCATTGTTCAATGTTTATTATGGGAGATTTATAGTTTCCACTAATTTTTCACCAACTGTGTACCTTTAGAAATTCCCTTAAAGAATAAAAAAGATCAATAAACCCTCCTAAACATCACCAAACAAATTATATACGTAAAATACATAAAATAATTGTTAATTACTTGAACCTAGTGGTTCTACATTCTCCAAAAAATTGGCCTTTTCATCCATAGAAAGTATGAAACCATATATTCTATGAATGTGTTCTGGCTATTTATCTTTCATTTCGGTCTTGAGTTCCTTAGTCTCATCCAGAATCAGACCATGATTTCATAAAAGATGCACTAAACTAATGCCTTTCCCACACAAGACATCCTCTTTCTTATACAGAATCCATAATAACATTTGAACTAACAAAGAATTAAACTGTAGCTCAATGTGATCAAATTGAGTCCCATAGATAGGATTAGGGTTATAATTTTTCAACTTATATACATGAAACATGTTATGTACCAAAATGATCTATAATGGTAAACAAAACTAATATTCCATCTTAGAAACCCATTTAATTATATCAAAAGGGCCTAGTATTGAGAAGATAACTTTTCCTTTTTCCAACAAAATCAATTTCCAAGCTTTATAAAGATTCACACGAACACATGATCACTCACCCCAAACCATCAATATCATAATTGATGATCGAAATAATATTTTTGAAAAATATGAGCCTTATCCATCTATTTACTACTCAACTAAATATTCTCTATTGTTTATTAGAAATTTTTTGTCCCAATGAGTGATGTCCCACCTATTTACTCACAGAAAATTGGATAATGGAAAGGAATCCTATAAAATGTTTCAAGTGGATCTATATGTATCGAGGTTTGATAACTGTTATTTTATTTGAACACATCTAATGGAACATTCTATTCCCATGAGCCACCAAAATCCATTAGAAAAACCTTAAACTTTTCTTTAAATGCTTGTAAGGTCATTTAGGATTTTCCATTTTTCTGATAATGATACCTCGTACACATTTTCAATTGAGTCCCAATGATATTTTGTAAGGATTTTTAAAAATGATGCATAAACATTTGATTTCTGTCAGCACTACTTAAACCAGTACTCCAGGATTTTTTACCACTTCTTGAATATATATATTTGAAAAGTATTCCACTGTATGAGATTCACAAATTAGGATGAAATGAGTAGACATGGTGAGCTATTCAACAATAATGACTCTTATCCATTCATGGGAGATCATTTAAAAAGTAAATAGATTTATGATGCAATTACCCATCAGGGGTAGTTAAATATTTCGACATACCTACTGGTTTACGAAGTTATGCATTAACATTATAACAAGTTAAGCATCTCAAAACATAGTTGTCCACATTCTATTTACTGATAACCCATAAAAACAATTCTTTTAATACCTTATACATATTTGGTAATCTAGGATGAACATACCAATTCAAAAATTTGTAATCATAAATAAGTTTCTCCTGACTGTACATAGGTACGACCATCTGATTTGTGTACCACAACACGAACTCCCATCCACTTTCCATCCGTCAATGTTATCCCCACAATTTACTTTTGACGTCATACCCACAAACACTAAATTTCATTTCTATTCCTCTTTAACCATATATTCAAAATAAGGAAAAAAATTAAATTGAAAAAAATATACAACTACACCTCTATATTCACATTATAAGTGAAAGATATCTAGGACGGACATCAATTTCCACACATATGATGTTTCTTTTACAAACAAAGCATATTGATTTCTACTTAATTACTTAACCATCAAATTTCCATTTCATGGTGTATATATAATGTTATATTCAAACATTAAGAAATACACAATCCATATTATTTTCCTCTAGTATAAGTCACTTTGTGACAAAATATATATCAAGATTTATTGATTCTTGAACACAATATATTTCTCACCAAAGAGATAATGACGCCACATATTCAACCCATGGACTACAGTTGCTTAATGAAACTCATGTGGTGGGTTTTTCTTCTCATGAACTCATAAATACCATTATCCCTAAGAAAAAATCTGGTCCTCCAACTAGAGAAAACATCTCAACCATCATTTTGAACCATCAAAGTACAACACATATCATTTTCCTAATTCTGACAACACAATGATCGGTTCTGATGTAGGGGAACTTTATTTTCTTGAAAACATTTATGAAATTCATCATTTCAATGGAATGGAATATTGTTTTTTCAATGATATCATAGTTTAACAAAGTTCTGAAAAATTAGGAGAAACATCAATAATAACATTTTAATCCAAGGAAACATTATAGCTTGAATACATTCATTTGTAGTTTCCAGGAGAGAATACCATCTATCTTCTCTGGATTCACAAAAATACCTCTTTCAGATATTACATGGCTAATTAAATGATCATATTTTTTCCAAAAATCAATCATTCATAATTTGGAATATAAACGTTGATCCCTCAATATTCCCAACACTGTCATAATGTTTCTATCATGCTCATAAATTTTCCTTGAATTCAACAATATTTCATACACAAAAACCATCACCGAACAATCCACATATCATAGAAAATATTTTATTAATCAATTATGTAAACATTTATGGTGAATTTGTAGGACCTAAAGGTTTTACCATATTTTAATAATGTCCATATAATCTCCTAAAAGCTTTCGTTTAGTTGTCCTACTCCCAAAACTATAATTGGTGATATCTTAAGTGCATGTAAATGTTTGAGAGACAATTTTCACCCCTAAATGAATCAAACTGCTCATAAATGCATGGAATAGGGTACTATTTATTTTTCATAACTTTCATAAGATTATGATAATCATCACAAAGTTGAGAAGTTCCACATAAATTTTAACAAACAAAACTACTAATGCCCAAAGAGACAGAAATGGTGGAATGAAACCTCTTCTTTCATACTCTTCCAACTGCACTTATAATTCTGTTGATTATTTTATATTAATTTTAATAGAAGGAAGGGAAATAAAACTGGTCCCCTGAAGGAGATCAACAATAAAATCATCTTCTCTTATAGGTAGAAACCCTAAGAAATTTTCGGAAAAAATATTTTGTAACTGATTATTGAATAATGAAACAAATTTACGCTCAATATCTTCCATTGATTCCAAAGTTAATGATACCAACGTGAATGATATTATTCCATCTTCGGTTTCCAATAATCCTATTAAACCAACATTCACATTCTTGCCTCCTAGAAAGAGATGCTCGATGTCATCCTAAGTTGCAAATATTATCTTTCAAGAATAATAGTCTATGTGATCCTTGAATGTTGTCAACTGATCCATACCCATGATTATATCATATAAATCCATCTCAATCACATAAAAGTACCATATTAGTTTTTCTTAATTAACATTTATAGACCATTATCAACCCACAATGGCTATAAATTCTATTTGAGCAATAATAGTAAGTAGTTTTAAAACTGAAGTCATCATCTCGACACCTTAAAACTACAAATCAACAAAATGATACAGAATTAAGGAATATGAATAAATCATACTGAAAAAAACATTCTCATGGGTATACCTAAAAAAATCAATTTATATACCATAAATGGTCCAGATTAATCATCTATGATAACCTTCTTAGCACCATAAAATTTATTTCTCTCCACACATTGTTCTTTATTTTTTTTATTTATATTTCACTTCCTGATGAGTCATGGTATACCTAGAATCACCATGGATTTCTTCATTTTGATGATGAGATTTATTTTACTTCCCTTATCCTATCAAAGCATACAATGTATGAGACAACTAATAATTATCCCGAACACCTGTACTCAGAGAATTGAAAATATAGTGCTGATTCAAATCCATCTAATTGAAAATGTGGAATGTTATAGGTGGTGTCATACACTATATCTTCATATTTACAAACCATAAACTTTTAAAATATATAGGTTATCTCATTATATATAATGTAAGATTTTTAATCCAATAATTTTATTATAATCCATATTCCATCCATAGAAATAGGTGTCCCAATCCCTCTTTCTCCCAGCATTATATTTACCAACAGTTCCCATAGATACCAACATAATCTCTCTATTCAGTGCTTTTGAGATGTCTCTTTCAACCACCATCACTATATAGACCATCTCTGTATAATCGATGATATATTGCACAGTAGTATTCTTGAGAATAAACTACCCCAGCCTTGATACAAAGATCTGTGACTCATGGAAATATTATATGCAATATCGGGAAAACCCACACAAAATTCATACATTTAGGAGCATAGTCTACGACCGAAATACTTTCATGCTTCAAGATGAATAATTCCTCTATTCCTTGAATTCTGAACATGTGAGAATAGAATTTTTTGTTGGTGATTTACTCAAAATCCTCACAATTAATTCCTTGATCCACTTTAGATTGTACACCTAAATCCCATATTTGACATGAAAGGTCATCCAACATATATATTTCCATATTGACATTTAGCTCTGCTAGTGTTCTAATGAAAATCAAGATTCGATTCATCATGGTAAACCACACCACAACTTTTTCTACTTCTGAAGAATGTTTAAATATGGGTGGATTTTTCTTCTAAATCTATATTGAATGATCCACATTCGATGTCTAGTCCCTCATTCTCCTCGTATTCACAGCTTGAAATTCTTGGACTATACTCTGAACTAGTATTTGGTTCACCTATGTCTCATGTGTAACCACATTTTTTTTGCTTTTTATGGTAGTTTTTTACAATTCTTATCTGGATACTTTTTCTAAAAAAATAAAAAACAGCATAATTATCACTCTCTATCAATTGAATGATTAAAATTTATATTTCTATCAAATCATACAATCAAAATTTTTTTCCCAAAATATAATTTTTCCATGTTCATCTTTTTTTGTAAAATATGAATTTCTTTTGAATATCAACAAATTTTAAAAATACCACAATCAAGAAATTTTTAAAATAATAAATTCAAAACCAATTTTATTAGTTTCCAAAAATCAAAAAAATTCACAAAGTCATATGAAATTACTAAAAATGAATTTATCACTCTCAATAGGATATAATTTTTCTTTTATGAAAGTCAAGATAGTTTCATTGGCCCAACCCATAAAAATTTTATTTCAGGTCCCATAAGGGTCTCCAGAACACTTATGTACCCAGGTCCCTAGTAACATGAATTTTAAAATAAAATGGTTTTCAATATCTTTTAATTCTATATATTTCATGTCCTAGATATCATACTTATTTCTAACATCCAATCTCTAAGAAAAATCTAGAATGAATTAAAACTATGAGACTGATACACCAGATGACCATGTGTTCTGCAAATATAATTGGACGAACCATGATTGATACCACTTGTAACATCCCACAAAACCTTAGTGACTTGAGTGGGTGGTGGAAGGACATATTTCCTTATGAGACATCACTAATATGTCAAAGGCTAGAAATGAATCCCAAGGGATTTAATAATAGTTGGGGGATGATTTTCTATTTGAAAATAAAACAACCAACCAAACATGTCATAACCTAATAAACCACTAAATCATACATGATAATAATGAAATACAAAAAAAGAATCCTTTTATATAAAAAAACTAAAACCAAGTACCATAGAAGAAGCGTACAAAAAACCCTGTATAAAAATTAAAACTAAAAAACAACAAATAATGAAGAGAAACATAACTCCAAAGCTCTAACCCTCTCCATGCACTACTCCATAAAGTATGAAAACTATTAGTATGAACCAACAGGTAATTTTTATATGTTACCTTTTACCATGTCCCAATAAAAGACATCTGAAAACACACCATAGTGGCAAAGCTGGGGTGAGTAATTAAACTCAATATGATTTCCCCAAATACCTTCAATACTCATTTCATTAGGATAGAATATGTAATCACAATTAAATAAAACTATTCATATAATATTACTTGATGATAGTTTATATATAAATATAAAAAACCTCCATAAAAAGTAGTTTTCACAAACCTATATCATGTTTTAAGGAAAGAAACAAAAAAGTTTTCTAAAAAAATTCCAAAAATTCAAGTTTATAATATCCTATTCTATTCTAAAAATCCACAAATAAAACCCTACATGAATCATAGATGTTATTATACTCATGATTGGGGAGTCATCCTTTAACTAAGACTTCACTTAGTGAACAATTTTGAGGGGGGGGGGGTTCTTTATGACCACATTCCCCCCACCTTTTGATGGGGCTACATCACACCCTTATCCATCACAATCCACATGAACACATGCACACTATTCCAAACCCATTCCAAACCAATGTTTTTTAAAACATATTTTAAAAAAAAAAATGTTGTAAACCATTCCATTAATCCTTTATGATAAATCTAAGAAAAAATTGATTTTAAATTCATCACTTTAAAAGAAAACTACAAATCATTTAGCATAACAATTCCAAAATTTCTAAAAAAACAATAAACCATTTCCAAAGTGGGTTTATACCATAATTTGAATAACAATTTCATAAATAATTTCTAGTGAAATAACCAATTTGAAATTAATTCACCATGTTCTAAATATATAAGTTGAGATTAAAGCAACCTACATCGTTAATTTGATGAAAATGATAAATTAAACCAAAACATCCTTGAAAATGGTTCAAAACACCAATAACAAACCTTATATCCCATCCACTAAAAAAATCAGAATATAATCATATTTTTCTTCAACTACCTTAGATATATCATAAATAAACATAGATCTAAGAAACATAGAGAGAGGGAAAAGTATGTCTAAGGGAAACACAAGATTTTAACCACAAACAAATACATACAATGTTAATCTAACATCAACCCACCAATAGAATCCTTGCGATCATGTAAAATTCAAAGAGAGAAGCCACATTGGATTTTGAGTGGAATAAATCCCATTATAGGGTTTTATTGGAAAAAATAGTTCTTAACACAAAAAATAGACTTAGATCAACTTTTGTTGATATTGTTATTAAACCTTGCATGTTTAGTCTCATATATAGAAAAAACCATGCAATAGATTTTTTCCTATGTAGGAACCTCACACAGTTTCTTCTCATGGTTTTCAAACCATGCACCAACCATAATAAATGTCACATTCCATATTTTAATGGTTTTTACTCTGTGGTCATATATTTTGGACAAACCATGCTCTTTAATCGAGCGCCTACCCAAATCCCACTAAATCCTTGTACACGGTTTTCTATGGAAGATTCACTATTTCCACTAACAATGATCTAACAATGAACCTTTTAAAAATCCCCAAAAACAATCAAAAAATACGTTAAACCCTCCCAAACAACACCCAAACACTTTATATATTTAGAACACATAATATATGCATTGCATAAATGAAACTTGTGGTGCTAAACCATCAAGGTAATGTTTTTTAAATTTAAAAATATAATATATTTTTTAAAATATCTAGTGTTATAATAAATCGAACCTCTTAAAAATATGTTATATTATTAATGATTATCTCATAAATGATTAATTAAACATAATATGTACATTCAAAATTCCCTCATTGATGATGAAACATCCCCTTTTAATAATAATTTAAAAATAAAAACATGGTTTAGCAAATAAAGATATCTATTCACGTATATAAAATTCATCTACATTAACATTTATATATTCAATATTTTCTAGCTCCATTGGTGAAAAGTGATCTATGTTGAATTTAAATTATGTAATGCTGTAATTTCAAATTTTAATTATAAAAAAATGTTTAAAATAATAATAATATGATTAAATAATTAAAATATTTTTATAAAACATAATTCTTTAAAAACATGATAATATTCTTTAAACACCATCCAATGAAGAGACTAACTAATATGACTTCAAATTATTCAAGAAAACAATTCATAACATCTCATTTCCACTAAAATATATAAAAAAATATTAATAATAGTGTTATGAATACAGGTTCATAATTAAATATGTTTTCCAAAATTTGAATGAAAAGAAAAACCCATCATGAAATATATGTGTATATATTTCTTTCATTTATGTATTCAATTTTGTAATTTTTGATAAAGTGTTACACAATTGATTAAATGTATTGAGGAACCATTAAACCTTAATAAAAAGTTAAATTGTATAATTTAAAATTATTGTTGAGATACCTTATTGAAAAATTAATTAATTATGTAAATACAAAACATATTTTCATCAATAAATTAAATTGAAATTTAAAATGTACATATATGGGAAACAACTAAAATAGGGGTACAATGATCATATCACACATTACAACATCCATGAAGTTGGTTTTCAAAATATTTAATGTATAATTTGTTTTAAGTATATAAAAAATTATCGGAAAAGTGTAATCTCTCTCTCGTATATAAAATATTTGTGTTTTGAAGTTTATCCCCATCATCATCCTAAGAAATATACATAGACATCATAAACAAAAAAAATCCTTTAATTTTCAATGATTCATTCAATTTAAAATAATCCTATATAAGTCTTGTGTATTAAAATATTATAAGTAAATATGAATTTAATGATAAATAAACAATTGAAAACAACACATATCACAAATATTAGTCCATGATAAATATTATATGACCAATTTAGAAAATAAAAAAAAATCAATATAACTATGGACACCTCCCCAATAGACAATGACACTTGAGTTGTTTGATCAATAATATCATTTACTTACATTTTTATCCGAGCCAAATGTATAAAATGATGATATATATAATCTCACAATTGATGTATAATTCCATATACTATAATATGTATGTGGGGAGCATCAACATGCAACTTACAGTACATAGTCAAGATTGACCTAGGAGATAGAGGATATGGGCATATGGGTTGTGTAGGTTGTGTCTATATCATCTCATATGTATTAATAACCATTAAAGAGGATTTAATTCTATCATCCAATCACTCATTATGTGGTCACAATTTTGACTTCAATGAATCAATTTCTCCCTTATATTCATCCCACATCGATACCTCATAGGGGTGTGACTAATAAATTTTCAAAAATCATTACCCTCATTATACCCTATAACTCTGTTTGATTATTCATCGATTTCTAATCAAGGGGTACGAATATCCATCATACCCTTATGCATAAAGTAAACTTATGTAATTTTCTCCTGAAAACAATACTAAAATATTATTTTCAATTATTATATGACTGAGATAAATTTTAAAACTAACAATTTTGAAGAAAATTAATAATTAATTACATAAAACTATATCATATTCTTCCTTTTTGAATTGTAATATACATGTTATATTTTTTGGCCACACCGTTTTTCATTTTTTTTTAAAAGGGAGAGGTGACGATTGGTCGTATAGAACCTCATTGGAGAAGAAACTTTGACATGGCTTCTAATTCATTAAATATTTCATCAACAATTTTCTCCTCTATTATAGGATATCCTCTATGTGGAATTTTATATTCGTATAAATTATGAGACTATTTATCTTTTTGATATTTCCTAGAGATCTGTTATATAATAAAAAAATAAATATATTATAATGTATTTAAAATTAATCAAAATTTTATTTATATATAATATTAACGTACCGTAAGGACTTCCTCTTACCAATAGAATATAAACTTCATCCATGCGTACATATTTATAAACACATACTTAATACACAAATCAAGATTTCTTTTACTCAAAAAATGTCAAATAAATTCAAATTTTACATAAAATATATCTATTTGCATTTGGAAAAGGATATAAACTTTTCATAATTTATTGAATCTCTTGAAATTTAAATGAATTATATAATTACCAAAAAAGATCCTGATCCGATCAAAGATTGTTTTAAAATAAATAAATAAATATATAAGAGAATTAAATTGTTATAAGGGATTATTACAAAAGATATAATGAACCAGAAAACACATATCTACATACACCATTGTATTGGAATAGTCAGGGGTTTTGAATGAACATGTCATATTCATTTCTGTGAATACCTTATTTGAAAACACATTTTTGACATGATTTTCTTCCCTACATGGAAGACAGATTAAAAAATTGGGGTGGGTATCCTTTCTGAGGCACTCAACTCATAGAGTTGAACATCTACAAGGTATATCCCTTGTTTATGTTTTCAAGGGATTCACACTAATTTCAGAATCTAATTCAGTCCACAATGGTTTCCAATTATATAAGAAAACATTTCTAACTTCATACAAAGTTTCTATTAACTCAACTTCATATTCTATCATAATTTCAGTAAAATGATTGAGTCATCCTTTGATAAATCCTCGACTTGTGAAAAAGACACCTTCGCAACCTGAGGGATTACGCATTCTAGAAGATTCCCCATTAAAATTAACCTTTATCCATAGAATTATTCGAGGGTTCCACTAGATGAATTTAACCATTTAAATATTATTTGGTCGACCTACTACACCCAACAAATTTATAATATTCAGATCATTAATAATATTATACATACATTGTGTTTGTATCATTAATTTTGAATATATCTCCTTTTGCAGTTCCATCATTCCCATGCGAACAAAGGGTTGTTTCCATTGAAAATACTATTATTTGGAGAATTACATAAATATGAAATAAGATATAAAACTATTATGAGTAAAATATTCAAAATCTATTCACTGAAATCACCAGCAAAAAATCCCTCAATATGATCATTGAGCTATATGTTTCTATCAATTTATTGGCCAAATAGTGTGTAGGTGTAATCCATTAATTCATTGGAAAAGTCATATAAAAAGAAACTATTATTTTTATCATCCTCTACATGGATGAAAATAATATTGTTAGCTACAAGATGATATCCATATATTTTCATCTGGTCCTAGGTGGGTAATCTAGGCTTATAGAACCTCTATAATAGGAGAAAATTGGTGGGCTGAAATAAATAGGCGTTGAACTTTATTTTCCATGTTGGGGTCCAATTGACACCACCACATTCAAACATAAAATTCACTTCAGTATTAAAGAGTCATTAATGATTATGATTTTATATATTAGTTCCACAATCTATGAATTTGTAACATTGAATGTCCAGGATGATCTGAGTAGAAAATATCCCATTATGAATATGTATCTGTGAAAAAATTTTGCAATCGAAATATGAGAATACTTAGTTGGAATACTGAGAGTATCATGTTTTGGACTATTATGATATCTGGTAGTCCATCAAATTTAGTGTGGAATTAATTCTCACAATCTATTTGGAATCATAATTTATATTGTTGAAGTTGTGTTTTATGGATACCCAAATAGAGGATCAAGGTAATATATTTTACCATTTTAAAGCATACATTTGACCTTATTTGATAATAAATCAATATAGGATTTAGAAGAAATCAGGATCAATGTGAATTTATTAATTAGACTATCATTAATGATCTTATGATATTTAATTCCAAGATCTCCCAATTCAGTGGGTTTAATACAATCCAGCAATGAAAAAGTGTCCAATATCTTTTAATGGACTAAACCAGTCCATATGAATTTTTTAATCCTTCCTTAAGGTTCCATTATCAGGCTTATGAGATATCTATAATGTGTGAAATAATAAACAAACATAGACAAGATTAAAAAGTTGAAAAGGCACACCCATTCATCCATGGACATGGATTTCCCTTTCTACGAGGCCAATTTATTAAGAATTATTAATCATATGTCTTCAAAGTAGTGTTGATTCCCCTTTCCCCATAATAAAGTAACAACAATTTAATTAAATGGGAGGGACCCTTTCTTAACAAAAAGATTCTATATTATCATTGTTTTCATAATATTTAGAAATCCATCACCAAATACATTGTAGTATTTTTACCAACTTATGCGTTTTTCAATAACTTCCTCATAATTTGAAGAAAAGAATTTAGTAATAGATATCAACTTTGTCAAATCATGTTGGAGAAAAATAATATCGTCAATATAAAATAGGTATAAGGGAACAAGATCAATCCTACCACATCTGATCTGTTTGGAGAGGCCAAGTTGATCAAATTCATTAATTCATCTACACATGTAGTCTTTAAAAATAAAAGAATCCTCCTTGAATGTGTTTCACCTTATATCACACCTCTAGTTCATTGAAATTTGCCTCCATGTGATCCATTGAAAATAATGGAAAACCTGGAATAATTGAGAATTATGATGACAAGATTAATGAATGAATTTGGGAAGCCATACATTCCAATAACATCATATATGAACTAAATTTCAATGTTTCAGTGGTCTTGGATATCTCTTACATGAAATATAAGTTACCATCCTTCTCTTTCATATTCATCAAATTAACTCCTTTTGAAGATGTGAAAAATATCTAAATAGTTCTTCTTAGGAAATTTCAATTTTGTTTATAGTGATATAGTATTTCACAGTACCTATCATCCTATTTATAAGGATCATAAAAATTGTTATAAGAATCATGTTCCCAAGGAAAAATTTCCATAAGTATTTTAAATCAAGTGTGTTCTCTGGAGTAACCTCATCCTACAATATGTTCTAGTAATACATGATGATTTTTTAGAGAATGCATTAGGTCTGGTAAAACTCTACATGGTAAGGGAAAAGATGGATGACATAACATCCTCTTTGAATGGTTCTTTTATAAGAGTTTTATTATAATTCTCTTCAATGAAAGGAGTGATATTATCAACCATTTTTTGTACAATCCAGTCTATTGTCAGAGTAGAGCCCCTTAAATTTCACCATAATTTCCTGATAAATATCATTTTCAGATGTTTAGGGGTTTCCTTTTATTCTGATTACCTTATTTCCTACTATGTATTTCTTCTTCTTAGTGTAATATATAGAATAATATGGAGTTCTTATCCTAATACATTAGCCATTTTACATTTAACATTTTTTTCAGTCTTTTCATGACATTTAGGTGATCATCAACCCTATTTTGGCCTTATATCTCTCCATAGGATGGTACATTATAGTATTGTTTCATGATCGTACAATGATCAAGGAATTATTTAGTATCATAAATATTTAACTCCTAAGAAAATGATTTTTTTACTCCATTCGTTAAGAAACCTCTTGGTGTGCTTATGTTTTCTATAAATCTTTTGAAAAGGGATTACAATGTGTTCAAATTTACAGGCTTCCAACAATGACTCATGACATCCCAGAACCACAATCCATCCATTATTAATACATAATTGAATAGGTGTTGCAATATTCATATGTTTAGATACTTACACAATGATAAGATTGTGATCATAGTGATGCCTCAAAATATTAAACCCTGAGAATCCATTTATAGTATTCATGTCATCCATTTGAATAAATATTAAATATAGCTTACTTATTTCCATTAATAGTATATCTAATCCTTTCAAAATTATCACCTACAATAGGTACTTCAACATGATTCTAATGGTTAGTACAAGAATAGAATTACAAAGAGGCAATGTGGATGAAGATACATCAAATTTTTTATTCGAGTTTCATAATAGGGTTGAGATGTCTATGCATAACCCATTTTTATTCATACTTTTATAAACTGATTTAATATACTTCAAAAATTCAATTATCATAATATAGGAAGTGGATGAATATAAAAATGATATTTATAAATCACATCCTATTGTGTTTCTAGTGTGTAAAACACTTGGAGTAATTTTACTATTTGAGATTATGAGGAAGGATTCATGTATTAGAACCTATTTGTGATCCATTTTGGAGTCATAGGAGTTCTGAGAAAGAGAATCCAACTTGAAACCTTTCCAAATGTCCAATATAATATTAGATTCATCAATTCCAATGAGTATAGGCTTGTAGGACATGATCATGTTTCTAAAGAATTTGGTTGTTAGGGATTTCTCCATCCCATGACAGTTCTAGTAGAATGTCTTAAAATTTTAAGGGGTTTTACCATTATTTTGGGAACTATCTCCTAATCCTTATTCACCTAGATCATTCCTCTTTTTCCTTTTATTTCTTTCGTCATCCCCTTTGTCTTTTTATCCATTATTGGATCATTTTTTGTCCCCATAGGATTTACGTCCCTCTTATTTATATTCATTTTATGGATTAGCATTATTTTAATTAACATGTGTGTCTTCAGCTTCAACAAACAAAAAAACACCATTCATAGGTGTCAATTTATAAACATATTTTTATGGTGTATCAAAACATTCTAGCTGTGTACTCTTTTGGGGAATTCTATAAGAAGGAACCCATGGGAATCACCCCTCTAGATGACTGTGTTTAGAGTTATGAAAACTTGTTTTCATTTCTTCCCCATACCTTGATGCGTGTTCTAGTGAAATCACATCATGAGATAGAGTATCAAGTTGAATTTTATCCTTTATAGGACCCAAGTTCTCTGATATGACCTTTAACTCTGGATTATAGAGATTCATTATTTTTACATCAGATATGGCATAGGGGATATATGAATTATTTATCACATTCTTCTAAACATGAGGTGCATGTTGTGTATTTGGGAGGACTATTGTAGGTTGCAGTAAGAAATCCTATTAAACCCTCTCAATATTAATTTCACTGAACAGAACATCAATAGTATTATAGGAATGATTTTTTTTGACAGCAAAGGGAGCTTCATGAGGGTGTTTCATGTGAAAATATGTGAGTTCCCATTAGGGTTCATATGACACAACATACACCTCCTTGGAAGGAATTACATCAATGCATTGAACTATTGTTGTTTGGTTCCCCTTTTCAGGTTGTATGCTTCCTCCATTGGCCATATCACATTCATATATGTTGTGACAAACATCCTAAATAGATGAATGAATACCTATTTAATAAGAATACATCACATTTCATCATTTTTATTAAAATCATTTGATGGAATCTTGTAGATTCTTGGTCGTGGTACACGATTCCAATTTAACAGCTTGTTTCGGATCACAGTTGTTATTAAAATTTTTAGTGAACAGTGTGTCGTATACACATGAGTGTCCATCCCAATTGGGTTGGAGTTTAGGGGGTGGGACCTCCTTCTCATTCCTCTTTCAATAAAGACCCATGCCATTACTCTTAATTTGTCAAAATATGCACTCTAAAACCCTTTGCACTTCAGATAGAAGGTAAAACAATAACATTAAATTTATGAATACTTTTGGTTTTATTTAATATTGAATATTAAGTTTAATGCTATCATATATTTCTATGATCACTACCTCCTTTAACAAGTTATTGGACATTTTAAATACCACTATGATTTTGGAATAGTGTACAAGTCATGGATTATTAGTTTTCTTATCCATCCTGACAGGATTTCCAACTGATGATGTTATGTCCCGTAGAATACCTGGATTCTAATAGATGTAATTAAATATAAATATTTTGATCCAAAACTGAGAAATGGGGTTTCTGATAGTTTTTGGATCAAATTTTATACCCCATTATTAGATTATGAGAAACCTGAGATTCATGTTGATGACCCCGTGCTCCAAGAACGCCTCTTGAAATCATCATATGGGGACAAAATATTGTAATTACCATGTCCCATTTATAAATACCCATACTTTACATACATTGTTAATACTTCAAAATTAAAGAACACTTATTACAACATATAACAAAACCAGGAAAGGACCGTATAAGTATAGTGTCTTTAGAAACTGGGAAACATAAACAACTGGTTCATAAAGCATCTACATTGTCTCCCATTTATTTCATCATATCTAGAGTCCCTTGTGGAATATCCTACTTAATAACCTTCTTCCTGACCTGGGGAAAGAAAAAATATAAAAGGGTGAGCTCAAATTCTCAGTAAGGGTAAACAAAAGAAATATCAATCACATCATATTCATAATAAAATATCATTTTGGAAATATTTACCTGGAATAGAGATCATAATTTCATAACATGGGATAAATCATATTAGTGAAATGTAATACAAATAATCATAACATAAAACATGAAACATAGTGTCATACACACATAATCATAGATAATCATTTATTAGTAGTCAAGACTCCTAGCCAAGACTGTCTTAGCGGGAAAAGTCCATTTTTGAACCGAGTTCACTCCTCGTTTTAGTCCTCTAACACTGAACCAGATTAACTTACCATTCTAGCCATTTCTATCTAATTAGATATAAATCTTTAACCAATGCATTGCAGGGACATATAGGTCCCACCCATTTCATAATGATACCATTCTTATGTGTGCCACAAAATCCTAAATCATACCTCATTTCATAACCCATGTAATAAAAATGGTATTCTTAAACATCATGACATCATAAAAAAATTCATATAAGATAAAGGAGTTCATAAAAATAATTCCATCACAACATAATCAAATCAATGTAATAATAGGGATGGAAATAGAAACCTATTTTATCTTAGATGGAAAATAATTTTGATAAAACACTTGAATTCCATTCTTGAGGAAAATATCCTTTCTACTTCAAAAAAATTTATTTTCATAACATGTCATATAATTTTGAACTAAAAGAAGTTGATTAAAAATAAACTTGAAAACTTGTAATGGACGCTACATGGTAATAATGTTCTAAAAATCCATTCATGTCGTATAAGTTAAAAAAAGACATTCTTCTCATAATTTTGTCGGAAAAGTCAAAAAGTACCTCGTACAAAAAACGACAAAAGATTCTTTTCATATCATTTACTAAAAACTCACTGAAGGGTAAAATTATATATTACAATTGTAGAAGGATATAAATATTACATATTGAGGAAACATGGTTGTGTATGATAAATATTCAACCATTAAATTCTGAAGTATAAACAATCTAGGATAAAAATGAGATTGTGAGATTTTCCCATACTTTAGGTCCGATTTTCTTCGTAAGTGTCCGAAACTCATGTATAATGATTTAAATAATGTCATTAACTTATTACGAAATCATAATAATTGTTATGATATCATATATGGTCATATTCTTAGCTTCTTATTAGTCATATTTCATTGCTACTTGTATTCGGGTGTTTATTACTTTTTGTTCTTATGCGTGTTTTGTCGAATAAATTTTGATTCTTCTCTTTAGGTTATAGATACCTCATTTAAAGGATTTTATTATTGTAATAAATATCATATTAATTCATTAAATTCATTTATATAATAATTATGCAATGAATATCATGTATAATGAGTCGCATCACATCATGGAGACGATATTCCGTACGTACGCACGAGCGATGATATCGTTCCCATGATCGTGGAATTGTATTGGTGTGTATGTATAATATTTCAGAATAAATATCACTTTACAATAATCATATATAGTTATTATTTACACCATTATACCCATCCAAGTAAGGTGGTGGTGGAAAATAGATTACACCACGGCGTGGAGACGGTATTCCGTACGTACGCACACGCGGTGATTTCATTTTCCGTGGGATGGATATATGGTGAAATAGGGTTGTTTCATACTTTTAATAACATAACAGTATATTAGTGATATTGGTGTTATTAATTCGTAATGAAACAACTAAATAAGAAGAAGTGGAAGAAGAAATAAAGTTGAAAGAATCGGTAACAGACATTACCTCTTCTTTGAAGCACCTCTTTGAGACCTCCTCTCAGGGCACTAAAATTGGTCTTTGAAGAAGACGAGGACCTCTATTATGTTTCTATGGAAGTGGAGAAGATAATTTGGTAGGGGTTGGACGATCATCAAGGCTCAAAGTGGTGTGAGGAAGAGAGGGCGGAGGTGCCCTTTTATAAGGGAGGAGAGGGGAACCTTTGGAAAAACAAAAAATATTATTTTATTATAAATTCATAATCGGTTTTTCATAGCTCCAAATTGAATTATCTCTAAGATAAGGTGGGGATGGGTCGAAATACTCTAATTCAATATAATTTAGACAAGTTTTGGGTTCTATTTTATCCTTATCATTTAGATTTAACTTTAAGTTAGATAATTTAACTTTTAACGTGTCTTCTTGTTTTCTTACACTATAAAGCTAATAAACTTACTATAACAAGCCAAACGAACCCCAAGTTGTTTATTATTAATATATATAACCTTATATAAGTCATTTTTCCGAACCGTAGATTTTTAGGAATAAAATAACAATTAATAATATAATATTTGTTTTAAAAATATTTTATGTCAATTTTGACACTGTTTGGTAATTGATTTTTTTGAAAATCATAATAGAATGATTAGTTCGAAAAAAGTTAATAAAATAAATACTAACATGTCATATTAACCTAGAAAATTAGTGTAATTCATAAAATGTCTAAAATTACATTTATTTGGGAGTTTATAACATCAATTATGTCAATATTTTATTAATAAGATAATTACTGCATCATCATTGTATAATAAATAAATTAAAATATTTAAGGTCTAAAAATTATAAATAAAATACCATTATGTAGGAAATATTTTTATCTTTCTAATGAAAATTTTTAGTTGAATTTATCTGATGTATAACCCTATATTAAAATGATTTAGTTATTAAACATTGATTTTAACTATTTTAAATATTCTTTAAATAAAATAATATTAAATGTCCTAATCTAATCCAAGTGGACTTAAAGGGCAATATTTTATCCCTAATGTTGTTTTTGATCGAATTACAATTATCCAATAGAATTAGTACAAGTTTTAGGGTAATAATAATATCATTTTTACCCTTAATTACCCTATTTACTTTTAACCGTTCTAAATAAAAGTAAAAAGATACTATTCACCAATAATTATTTTCATCTCATTGAACCACATTTTACATACTGAAATCATCCATGTCTCTCGGATTTTTTAAATTTCAGTCACAGAAGCGGTAAAATTATGTTTAATGTAAATTTGCAAATTCTCCTAGGAGGTGGGTAAAAGACGGTGAAAAATTCAATAAAATTTTTATATATCTAAAATTATTATAAAATGACTACAATGAATTGCAATGAACATATATAGGTATTATGTATCAATTTTTACCTAAAATAAATTTATATAAAATAAATAAATATTTAAATAAAAAGTCGGTTTTTAAATAGTAACCCAGTATTTTCACTATTCATCAAAAATTGAAAGTTTTCAGAAAAATACCAAAATTTCACCCTAGGATAACTTCGATATTCTGAATCCAAAAATGAAGTCCATTTTGAATGATAAAATTTATAAAATTTCAAAAATTGGGTATTACTATTCATAATTGCTAGTTTATATAACATATCGTTGTTTAGCGAAACTCGGTATTGCGTACAACACATGCTATCATGGAAGGTCACGATTGCATGTAATGAAAGGCAAGTTAGGGATGCGTTTTGTGCGAGCTCCTTTTGGTTTAGCGTACAACACAAGACATTAATGAAATTAAAAATAACATTTTTCATTAAATCTCGGGGTGTTACATTCTACCCCCCTTAAAATGAATTTCGCCCTCGAAATTCGTCAGGGGTTATAAATGGTTTACTACTCGAAAGTTTCATTAATAGAAACCCACATTGTGAAAAGGAATAATAAAAGTTAATTTTTAACAAATAATGTTTGAAACATAACGATTACCCAATGTAACTCATTAATGGGTTTCCATATAGGAGAACATAGGTGAAAATATGGATATGGAAGAAAATTCTAACCATCAAGTTTTGATGGAGAGTGGTAGAGGACATGTCTTTGAGAAAGCCAACAATCACAAAGCCATAAATGTGTGATGATCTAGGGTACCATCTGATTCATCGGATAGAAGGGCACTAGGACAACATTTTTGGTTTTCGAGATCATTTCCCTAAAGTTGAAGAATTTGAATTAGAATAAATACTTACTTTATTTTGGTACAATATCACTGTTGTTTGTGCTTTGAACAATTTCCACTTCAACTCTTAAAGAAATGAAGCAGAATTTGTTATTCATGAAGTGTTAACAGATCATGTGATAGAATGATGGGTTATTCCATCTGTTTCAAACAAAAGGTTATCAAATGTTATCAAATATACATAAGTCCAAATATGGTTAGTTTAATCATATATGCTTCCAAAAATGATCTTATACTTCATATATAATACCAATTAATAAATTAAAACTAGTTTCTACTAACCATGGACTTCCAGCAGGCTAGTGGTATACAATAAAGGCCAGTCGCACATCGATTGTGGGTTCGATTCCCATAGCCTTGTCTGGCGCGATGGGTTTTCGCCCATCCTGCAGGTTGTCCTTTTTCTAAAACTACATTACTATAACATCCCATCAATGATATCGAAAAAAGTTCTATCCTTAAACAACAATAACTTATGTCTAACATAATCCATTCCAATCTTTAGGCTTATCTAAAATACTTCAGTCCAAGCTCATAGTATAAAGATAATGATTACTTGAAATGACACATAACAACCACGTGAATGCCATCATTTATCCCCCATATATCATAAGATATATCTTGTTGGTCAAATTACAAACATGTGAATACCTTAATCATGCATTCTCTTGAAGAATGAATACACATTGAATCTTAGTGAAAAAAATGAGTGCTATCAGAAGTTAACTCTTTCCACATACCAAAACCCCAAAATTCTATATACTCAAGCCATGATATAACTATTTACTTATATCAGTCATGATCTCATGAATACTGTCAAACATTTCATTTTCTCTTAATCCCTTCATTATGCATATATCATCTTCTTTTAAAAAATATCTGAATAACCTTTCATGGTTACCGGTACCAGTCAACATATAATTTCAAATACATTAGAAAAAACAATAGTGTAACAATCATTATATTATTCTTTATTTTATAGTCCCATTAACTATACAACATAACTCTTGATAAACATACAATCATTCCAGTACCTTCTTAAACAACTGACTGAGCTTCAACACTTCTTTCATCTCATATATCATTTGTAGTTTCCTCATCATCATCCACATAAATACTACCCATATGACCATGCTGATTCTCTTTATGAGATTTTCCCTTAGGGTATTGGTTTTCATAATGCCCATACATTCCACATTTAAAACACATAACCATTGTTGACGTCGTAGCAATACCATTATCCTCATCCACGGTGTTAACTGAACCTTTTCTTTTGCACTTACTGTATTTGTTTCATTCTTTTCTACACCCAAAGCATCTTCCATTTCCTTTGAAACATTTTCCTTGATTCCTCTTCCCACATGATTTACATGAGGGTAATTGAACTTTATTTCCTCTTTTATCATCATGAAACTCCATTATTCTCTTATAAGCCGAGTCAGGATACTTACCAAAGTTGATATTATTGATCATATTATGAGATTGCTGATTAGGCATAATAACGATGTTTGGACTTCCAAATCCCATTTCATTTGGTTTCTCATGAAAAATATCATTCCATTGTCCATCATATCCCCCATTATTGTGAATCTTCCTATTTCCAGCCATTTTCTAAAACCCAAAAAAATAGTGTGAGAGGAAAAAATCATGCTAGGGAAAACAACATAGTAAAGGGGGAGTACCCTCAATATCTAATATCTTAGGTTAAATTCTATGATCATTACCATAGTTCTAGGACTATATCCTATACGTGTAATTATCCTTAGGGACATCCCTAGACATACCTTAGAAATATCTCTAGGGATCTCACTAACGTTTTAGCATCCTAGTTTCCAAATGTTAACTAAACCTTTCCTCTGATACCGACTATAACGACCCATAATTTACATAAATTTTTAATACTTCAAAATTGAAGCACACTTATTACAACATATATCAAAACCAGGAAATGACCGTATATGTATAGTGTCTTTAGAAACTGGTAAACATAAACAACTGGTTGATAAATTATCTACATTGTCTCCCATTTATTTTATCATATCTAGAGTCCCTTTTGGGATATCCTAATTAATAACCTTCTTCCTGACCTGGGGAAAGAAAACATACAAAAGGGTGAGCTCAAATGCTCAGTAAGAGTGAACAAAAGAAATATCAATCACATCATATTCATAATAACATACCATTTTGGAAATATCAACCTGCAAAAGAGATCATAATTTCATAACATGGGATAAATCATAGTCGTGAAATGTAATCCCAATAATCATAACTTAAAACATGAAACTTAGTGGCATACAAACATAATCATAGAGAATCATTTCTTAGTAGTCCAGACTCATAGCCAAGACTATCTTAGCAGACAAAGTCCATTTCTGAACCGAGTTCACTCCTCGTTTTAGTCCTATAACACTGAACCAGATTAACTTACCATTCTAGCCATTTCTATCTAATTAGATATAAATCTTTAACCAATGCATTGCAGGGAAATATAGGTCCCACCCATTTCATAATGATACCATTCTTATGTGTGCCACAAAATCCTAAATCATACCTAATTTCATAACCCATGTAATAAAAATGGGATTCTTAAACATCGTGACATCATAAAAAAATTCAGATAAGATAAAGGAATTCATAAAAATAATTCCATCACAACATAATCAAATAAATGTAATAATAAGGATGGAAATAGAAACCTATTTTATCTTATATGGAAAATAATTTTGATAAAACACTTGAATTCCATTTTGAGGAAAATATCCTTTCTACTTCAAAAATATTTTCCTTTCCTAAAATGTCATATACTTTTGAACTAAAATAAGTTAATTAATAATAATATTGAAAACTTTTAAAGTAAGCTTCATGGAAATAATGATCTAAAAATCCATTCATGTCGTATAAGTTAAAAAAAGACATTCTTCTCGTACTTTTGTCGGAAAAGTCAAAAAGTACCTCATACGAAAAACTACAGAACAATCCTTTCATATCATTTAATAAAAACTCACCGAAGGGTAAAATTGGATATAACAATTGTATAAGGATACAAATATTACATATTGAGGAAACATCAATGTGGATGATAAATACTCCCCAGTAAATTCTGAAGCATAAACAATCTCGGATAAAAATGAGATTGTGAGATTTTCCCTTAACTTAGGTCCGATTTGCTTAATAAGTGTCCGAAAATCCTGTATAATGATTTAAATAATGTCATTGACTTATTCCAGAATCATACTCATTGTTATGATATCATATATGGTCATATTCTTAGCTTCATATTAGTAATATTTCATTGCTACTTGTTATTCGGGTGTTTATTACTTTTTGTTCTTATGCCTGTTTTGTCGAATAAATTCTTATTATTCTATTTAGGTTATAGATACCTCATTTATAGATTGGTATTAGTGTAATATATATCATATTCATTCATTAAATTCATTTATATATTCATTATGAAATGAAGATCACGTATAAGGAGTCACATCACATCGTGGAGACGGTATTCCGTACGTACGCACGAGCGATGATATCATTCCCAGGATCCTGGAATTATATTGGAGTGTATGTATATTATTTCAGAATCAATATCACTTTACAATAATCATATATAGTTATTATTTACACCATTATACCCATCCAAGTAAGGTGGTGGTGGAAAGTAGATTACACCACGGCGTGGAGACGGTATTCCATATGTACGCACGCGCGCTGATTTCTTTTTCCATAGGATGGATAGATGGTGAAATAGGGTTGTTTCATACTTATAATAACATACCAGTATATGAGTGATACTGATTTTATTACTTCATAAGGAAACAACTAAATTATAAGAAATGGAAGAAGAAATAAAGTTCAAAGAATCGGTAACGGACATTACCTCTTCTTTGAAGCGCCTCTTTGAGACCTCCTCTTAGGGCACTAAAATTAGTCTTTGAAGAATACCAGGACCTCTAAGATGTTTCTAGGGAAGTTTAGAAGAGAATTTGGTAGGTTTTTTCCGAGCTTGAAGGCTCAAAGTGGTGCGAGGAAGAGAGGGAGGAGGTGCCCTTTTTTAAGGGATGAGAGGGGAACCTTTGAAAAAACTAAAAATATTATTTTATTATAAAGTCATATTCGATTTTTAATAGCTCCAAATTGATTTATTTCGAAGCTAAGGTGGGAATAGGTATAAATCCTCTCATCCAATAGAATTTAGACAAGTTTAGTGTACTATTTTAACCTTATCATTTATATTTAACATTAAGTTAGATAATTTAACTTTTACTGTGTCTTCTTGTTTTCTTACAATATAAGGTTAATAAACATACTGTAACAAGCCAAACGAACCCCAAGTTGTTTATTATTAATATATATAACCGTATATATGTACTTTGGCTGAACCTTAGATTTTTAGGAATAAAATAACAATTAATAATATAATATTTGTTTTAAAAACTATTTTATGTCAATTTTGAAACTAATTGGTAAATGATTTTTGTGAAAATCATAATAGAAAGATTAGTTCGAAAAAAGTTAGTAAAATCAATACTAACATGTCATATTAAACTAGAAAATTAGTGTAATTTATGAAAAGTCTCAAATTACATTTATTTGGGTATTTATAACATCAATTATGTCAATATTTTATTAATTAGATAATTGCTACATCATCATTGTATCATAAATAAATTAAATTATATAATTTCTAAAAATTATAAATAAAATTACTTTATGTAGGAAATCTATTTATATTTCTAACGAAAATTTTTAGTCGAATTTATCTTATGTATGACCCTATATTAAAATTTTTTAGTTATTAAAATTTGATTTTATCTATTTTAACTGTTCTTTATATAAAATAATATTAAATGTCCTAATCTAATATAGGTTGACCTAAAGGGTAATATTGTATCCCTAATGTTGTTTTTGGTCGAACTAAACTTATCCAATAGAATTAGGACGTGTTTTTGGGTAATAATAATATCATTTATACCCTTAATTACCCTATTTACTTTTAACCGTGGTAAATAAAATTAAAAAGTTAATTTTAACCAAAAATTATTTTCATCTCATTGAACCACATTTTAAATACAGACATCAACCGTGTCTCTCAGATTTTTGAAATTTCACTCACAAAAGTTGTAAAATTATGTTTTATGTAAATTTATAAATTCTCCAAAGATGTGGGTAAAAGACGGTGACAAGTTGAAAAAAAAATTATATATCTAAAATTATTATAAAATGACTCCAATAAATTGCATTGAACTTATATAGGTATTATGTATCAATTATGACATAAAATAAATTTATATAAAATAAATAATTATTTAAATAAAAAGTCGGTTTTTAAATAGTAACCCAGTGTTTTCACTATTCATCAAAAATTGAAAGTTTTCAGAAAAATACCAAAACATCACCTGAGGCTAATTTCGATATTCTGAATCCAAAAATGAAGTCCATTTTGAAGGATAAAATTTATAAAATTTCAAAATTTGGGTATTACTATTCATAACGGCTAGTTTATATAATATATTGTTGTTTAGCGAAACTCTGTATTGTGTGCAACACACGCTATCGTGGAAGTTCGCGATTACATGTAATGCAAGCCAAGTCAGGGATGCGTTTTGTGAAAGCTCCTTTTGATGTAGCGTACAACACAAGATATTAATGAAATTAAAAAGAATATTTTTCACAAAATCTTGGGGTGTTACACCATTAGTATTAATTATCATGATGTCAAATCCCCATACATCTATAATTTTTTTGGTATGGTCATGAAATTTCCATGCTCTCTCCCCTTTTGAGACTAAGACCCTTATAATGATAGAATATATGTATAGCTTAACTCTCTCCAAAAAAACTTCTTGATTAGCTGAGACGTGTGCAGCGCACCATTTCCTTATAATTATTCCAGGTGGAGGTATTTCAATGTGAGCAAAATATTGGCAATAATTTGATTTAACAACCTTGGTGAAGATCTTTTTGGAACCCTGACGAAATAAGATCCCTCCCTCTACGATATAATTTTACTCATGTGTTGAAAGAACTCACCATTACATACATGATCATCTTCTTTTCGGTTGAATTAAATTTCTATGGATTATCTTATTCAATGTTCTCTTGTTTGGATTATCAAGTTTTCACCCCATTCTCACATTGTTCTCCTTACTCCACCATCTATTAAAAACCCAAATTATTTAATTGAAATGACTAAATATTATGAAATATAAAAAATTTAAACCAATAAAAAAAATAAAAATTTTATATTTTTTTAATTATGGGTTTTAGGAAGGATCATTGATAAAATGTTTAATGATCCTATAATAATGGAATAAAATATTTTTCCTAATATGGTTCTTACAATTATGGAAAATCCTAAACTACAGGCCATGGGGGCAAGTTGGCTGGTCATTATCATCAATGTTAATTATCAACCTCTTATCTCCATGTGAGAGTAAATGTTTTGTTAATAATGAAATAAAATTCCTACCATAATTTGGTACCATACAATTTGGAGAACAATAAATTTATATAATTTTACAAACTATATGTTGAATTTAATTATATAATTTTATTTATATATATATAAATATAATTTTTTCATACATCAGTTTCCCAACCTCTGATTATATCATATAAAAATATGTATTGTAATTTAATAAAAGTATGTGTACCTCTGTTTGTTTAAAACTAAATAATTATAATTAATAAAAAAATTAGAGTTCATAATAAAATGAAAAACATTTAATATAAGACTTTTTAACCATAAAAATTTGTAACTCCTTCTTGTGAATATAAAAATTTACAAAACCAATTATTGAAATAATCATCATCTAAAAATGTGTACTTTTCTATATATATACTTAATTCGAAATAAAAAATTTATATGTAAGAAATGCATTTTTTTCAAAATTGGAAGAAAATAATAATTAAAATTATTAAAAAAATAATATAAATA
This sequence comes from Viscum album, assembly GCA_963277665.1. Taxonomy (NCBI): domain Eukaryota; kingdom Viridiplantae; phylum Streptophyta; class Magnoliopsida; order Santalales; family Viscaceae; genus Viscum; species Viscum album. The sequence continues at coordinate 1,889,442,386 of OY728122.1, read as the reverse complement.
AAAAAATTGTAACAATAAATAGATGAATAGAAAATTTTTTATCTATAATATTGATATCTAGATAAAGTTAATATAAAAAATATTAAAAAATTTATAGGAATTATGAGAATTTATGGAATTAAATATCAATATTCGAGTAAAAATTTTTCTACGTATATTGATGTCAGAAACTAAATATATATTTTCTTTATTAATTATGATTTCAATGGAGTTATTTCACTTATCCCATATATGGGAACATTTAACAATTCATGGAAAATTTAAACATAACAGTCCCTATTATAATAATACAATTTTGTAATTGATGAATAAATAACAGATAAGTCTAAACTATCATCAATATTCTCATCACCAAAATGAATTATTTCCCTTATATAATAAAAACCCATTGATCGTTTTGTGTGTCGATAATAAAAAATATATATTTTACAAACATCGTAATGATTAATGATTCACCTTGCCAAAATATATTTTGTAATCAGAAATTTTAATTCCATATTTATGATGTTTCAAACAACCATTACTATCAACCCAATTACACTTATATACCAATATATTAAATTTAGTATAATTACTCTCCCATATAATCTAAACAACTCCAAAATGTGTTGTTTATATAGAATTTTCTTTTCATTAGAAATCTAAAAATATAGGCCTTTAGTGATAACTATTATAACAATATTTTTAGGGATACTATGATTAACCAGGTTTCAATGTAATATTTGTGGCCATTAATATCAAAACCCAACCACATACTCACAAATACACTTTGTCCCCCCTTATAACCATATCAATGTCCTGGTTCGGGATAATTTTGTGATTATTGTCTCCATAAACAATGAAAAAAGGATGTTTTTATGTTCATCCTTCAGCCAATTATAATTTCTTCACAGTCATTTTACCTTTAATACATCTATATGAGATGATATATATGGGTTAACCAGACATGTGATTTATTAAATGTATAAATTTTCATTAATGAAATCATTATATAGAGTAAAACTTTATAGTAATCCGCAGATCCATTTAACATAACTACAAATTGTAAAATTATTAGATATGTGGAGAGAAACATGCTCCACTTTAGAAAAATAATCAATACAAAAATCAATTATCTTTTATGATTTATATTTTTGAACAATTCAATACACTGGTCAATAAGGATTATTAACGTATCGGCTCAATATATTCAAATATCATTCAAAAATTATACATCTGAGGTATCTAAATTTTTCCATGTATTCATATATATGAAAAAAAATGAATAAATGATGGACCATTATATCAAAGAATGATAATGGAAAATTAATTTTTAGTAAATATATTATAAGGGTATTTCATTATCTAACACATATAAATTTTTTTTATTAATTAATTTACTATAAATTTAATTTAAATGATACAAAATGTAATAATAACCATTCTAAATGGTATCAATAATATTCCATGAAACGAAATCTTTATAAATATTTGTATCAATGCATGATAGTCATGAGTTTGAATACATATTAAACATATATCCTTCAACAAAACAAAAATTTTCACATTAAAAAAAACACATGTTTCTTTAATAACAAAAATGCTATAAAAAAAATTATATTCACAACTGTTCGTAATTTGTGAGAGGTTAGAGGAAAATATGTTCTCTTTCCTTTCTTTATGGTATATAATGAAAATGGTATTTCTATTTTATTTTTCCAGTATTACATGAAAAAATATATTGTTATTTTATTTTATGTTTAAAAATTTTCCAATTAGAATATAAATATTTTTCATTCTAGGATCCATTAAATCATATTTATGTTTTATGTCCAAAAAAATCCCATAAGGTAAATTTAAAAAAATATTTCAGTCTTTGAATGAATTTTTTTTATTAACAAAATATCCTTTAGTTTCAAAGAGGACATCATTTGTTCACCTTGTTGTTATATTCTTCTTTTGAAAATGGTTGTGGGGAAAATCACAAACTTTTAAACCATTATCATCATTTTTTAGTCTTTGATAAGGATCAACTATTCAAAAATTTATTGATGTCCCCTTTTGATTATTTTCTTTGGTGATTTTTAAATTGATGATATAAAATCCCTTATTTGAATAATAGACTAGATTTATGTCCTATAACACTGTATCGAGTTAATTATTGATATATAGAAAAATAAATTATAGTTTCATTACCATATCATGAAATTGTAAATAATATTTCTTGTATACATAATATAATATAGAACATGTATCCCCTATAAATTTTAGTCGATTAATTAATTGTGATAGATAATAAATCAACATGCTCATCATCACATGTTTCCTCTTCATTGATATCTGTAGGGAAAATTTCTAGAAAACCAACATAACATACTATAAAATACATTGGAAATTGAGGATTCAATATTGATTCAATATATATATGAACCAAATCATTCTATGGTTTATGACTACATTTCAAAAATTATAAATTTTTGATCAAATATTTTTTATTTTGGTGAATCTATAGGGTAACATATTTTTCCAAAATGGATGTACTCATCTATATGATATCATATATTATTTTAATTATAATAATTTTCCAAGAGACAATTCAAATATGATGTTATTTAAAATACCATATTTCATCAGAGAGGGGTTTGGTTCAAATTTTATATAATGAATCATGATTGGATATTTCATCATTTTCATAACTTCATATCCAACATTTGGAAAATGATGATAATAATCAATATTAATTCATGTATTATACACAATCATTGAGGAAAGGGTGTATTTTTATGTACCTGAAACCCTTTGGACATAATATTGTTTTTCCTCATAATCATAATCTATATGTTCATTGCATTTTGGATGTATCCAATTTCAATGATTAAGAAATTCATTTAATCTATTATTATTCCAACCACATCTTGATTTCAGGTTAACTAATTCCATCACTTCTAGTAACATTGTAAATTTAGTGCAACTTAATAACAAATATTTCTTATCATGTCCTAACAGTCCTTTAACTCGTATTTTTTTTCAATGGTTTCAACATCAAAATCATGAATTTACTCTTCAAGATGATTAAATGTCTCAGGATAAAAATCATAATCATCATTAGAAATGGGATTATTTTTAATTTCACCATGGAAAATCAAATGGGTATAATTGAGGAAAAACCACAAAAAATTAGATAGTGGATAATTTTTATGTTAGATAATTTATTCAAATTCAAACACTTCACATGTGGAAATAACATCACGTTTGTTAAATATCTCATTATAATAGTTAAATGAAATTTTCATCACCTTTACCTTATTCAACTCAAATGTTTCATATATTTATCAAATTAGGATTCATTAATTACCTAAAAATTGAAAATATCATACATAAATATATTAATACAAATTAAAATTAATCATATATATGTAAATAAAATTAAATAATATAGGAATATAAATATATTAATATGAAAAACAAATTAATAAAAGATTTATATATTAAAATAATCAATCCAAAATAATTTTCATCTTGGAAATAATTTATCTCCAAAAATTATTATAATGAAAAAACAAAAAATATATGAAAAAACAGAGAAAAAAATTATTTCAACCCCAACTCAATTATAATGATGAATAATTTATAAATACAAACTTTTAATAATACATATAGCTACAATGAAAAATAAATTGAAATCATAAAAATATTATATTTAAAAAAATTATAACATTAAATTTAATTAACTGTAAAATTTTATAATGGAAAATTTAATAAATAAAAACAAATTTTTGGATATGTCTATTTTATAATTTAAACATAATTAAATAATATCAAGAGAAAAAACTATCATAAAAAATATGCAGCTTGGAAATGGAAAATAATTACTGATTTTTTAGGAGTTCCCTCATGGGCTGTGGAAACAAGGTAAATAGTGCGACATTGAATTGAATCTTTTATAAAAATAATTTTGAACACTAAATGAGAAAATATATTTGGACTACGTTCATGAGTCGAATGGATTATCGTTTTTATGGTATTAATATTGTTGTGGGTAATGGATGAAGGAATAAGGATGGATGAATGAGGAGAAAAAAAATAATAAAATGGTTTAAAATTGAAATAAAGTAGATTAATGGAAATAGTTTTTATTTAGGGTATTTCTTTGGAAGAAAATATATAATGAAATATAGAAACAGGGAAAACATCAAACTCATTTGATTTGGGACCCAACTACTCCACAAGAAGAAGATGGAGAATGGTAGAATGTCTCCAAAATGAATGAAAATATGTTTTATGATATGATGACCATGAAATAATTCAATTATATTGGGAATATAATCTAGTATTGAATTAACCAACTAGGTATGACCATAATTTCCATTAAAACACCTCAAACAATAACCTCATCATCAAATCCTTATAAAAGATAAAGCGACCATCCTTGAAAAAATGAGGAAAATAATGGGAATTCTCCATCGATACACAAAATAGTTCATAATATTAATGATTTGTTATTAAAAAAATTTATAGTATGGAAAACACCCAAAAAAATAGAATTTTCATTTAATGTAGAAGCATAGTATGATTTTTCTAATAGCATCAACTAGATAGACAACATAAGTAATATATAAGACTATTTTGAATAATGGTTTCTTAAAAATCATCATGTAGGATAATTGAGATGGCACAAAAGGTTGGTTTTAAGAATGAATCGATCTTTTGGTTTTATTCCCACTGAAAAAATATATGTTTTAGAAACACAGAAACCATTTCCTCAAATAGAAAAATAAGAACACAAGGTTGAACTATAGAGTTCCATGTTTTATTAAAATCAAATAAATTTTTTAGATTAATCAAAATAATAATCATTTTATTCTTCTAATTATATATTAAAATCAAGTCATTCTAACCACCTTGATAGAAAACACACCACTAATACTGGTGATGTTATTCTTTTACCAGCATAGTAAGCTACAACTACCAAACCACAATCCTGTTAGTTGGAACATTGTAGTAAACACCTGGATTTTTATAATAAATATGATATTTGGTGTCATATCTCCTCCATCCCTATTAGAGTATAAAACCTTATAAACATTACATATTCAAAAAACACATGGTAACGCTTATTGAATCACTATAAAGTCCTTATGTGTTTGATAACAATTTAGTCAATCCAAATATATAATTTATAGAAATAGGTTCCAAAGAATAATTTATAGACACATCCATTCAAATAAAGGACTGAGATGATATCATATAATGGAAAATTTGGATCTTATACATACCTAGAAAGCCTAATGACTTTGAAATTAATTTAGACCCTAGAGATAATGGTTCTAGAATCAATCTCATTATTTTTAAGTATATCTATCATTTTGGATACCATGATGGTGGTTTTTACCCATCCAACTTGATTGTAAAAGGGTATTATAAGATGAATCCTATGATTTATGGATATATCAGACTAGAAACTGAGTTTGGATACCTCATATGTGATTCCATGTTAATTTATGAAATAATGACCTCTTCTTTCAATAAGCTGACAAAATATTTTATTTAATGGTAATATTGCTGTACAAAATGGATGGAACCCTACTTATAAATCCTATAGACCAAAACAAATTGATCTAGAGTACTACAAAAAGGATATAATGAAACAATTAATGAACTAAATAATGAAAATTACTACCCTCAATGGTCTGGAGTCTTTGTAATCCAATCTAGAGAGTATACTGGGTGGAGTTCTTATGCTTCATATTAATCAAGTTGAAATAAAAAATATAGATTTTAAAAGTCATCATATTATGCCAATAATTCAATAAGATCCTGAAATCACCACCTCTCACTATGATGAGATATAAAATATTTCATTTATGTATCCATTATTGAATGGGGAATAGGTTCCATTGAAATCTAGGTAGATCAATCTCTCTTCTATGTATCTCTATGTAAAAATCATAGGTCACATTCTGATAATACCTTTATGTAAAATTATTATTTTTTTCACCTCAATTGTTTGAGGATTATATGGGGATATTTTAGGTGAAATTTCATACTTTTTTTAGTTTTATGGGACTATGAACTCTTAGGAACATGGTTAGGAAAAATTTTGCATGTCTTTCTAGGAGTGTGTTATATATTTTTAGTGTAGGGAACATGGTTGGAAACAAATCATTCCAAACTATGTATCCATCTTATCAAAACTATGAAACTTGGGATGGTGGTACTTCACGTGTTTGGTACATTGTTTTTAAATCTATGTGGCCAAACCATGTAGCTTCTCTCATATCACATTAAGGGGAACTCATTTGGAGCATATTTATCTAAACCATGATGTCAAACTATGCATCTTGAAATAATTATTCATAATTTTTTAATACCCAAAAAAAATATTGTTAGAATAATTCTTATCTTATATGATTTGTCTCCTAACATAGGAGAATCCTTTTTGTCATTTTGTAAATTATTTTCTTCTTAGTGATTGATTTTAACATAATAATTGGTTTAGTATCATGATTTATCAAAGGTATGTATTTTTAATTTTTTGTTCACCTAGAATTGCAATTATATTTCAAAATAAAACCGTAGATTGGATTGTTGAGGATAAAATTATATTTTTTTCATGATCTTCTAGAACATTTTATAAGTCCATCATGAAATTAGGAATCCTTTTATAGATATTCAATTACCATTGTGAGTTTATCATGAATCATTATGATATGTGATTCTTCTTATTTTATTTGTTTTGTAAATTGATGAATTAGAGACTCTTAATTTTGGGTAATGGTTTATGGTTATTTTATATTTTTGATATCCCTAAATTCTCTATTGGTGTTTTGGATCTTGTGTAATTGTTGGAATTCCATTTGTTTTAGGTGGATGATTTCATATAAGTTAATTGGTTTATGAACTTTTTATTCTTGGACACATACAATGTTTATTTTTAAACTACTAACTGAATGCTCTCAAATTTATTCAAATTTTATATAGTTTTTTTATAAAATTGTTTTATACATGAAATTTAATTAAAATATGTATATTTTAAAGAACTATTTTTTAAATAAATGGATCTCAAATTATGGTTTAGATGTGAAAATGAGTTTTCTACTTGGTTGTTGAAATGTGATATTACTACCAAAAATGATTTGAAATTTTCATCACATGGGAGTTTTGGATATGTCAAATTGATTTCATAGAGGGACTTATTTCATTGATTAGTATGGTGAATTAAACATCAGTGTTCATCTTCATCATCATATTCATATATGTCAATGTCATCTTCATATTCCTCCTCAACATCATCGATATCCATTCGAGTTACAGTTGCTTCATCTCTTACCGTTTCAAATTCATATGTGACATCATTAACATCATCGTCATCACCGACTCTTAAATGTGAGGTGTCGTCATCGATACTCATGTCTCTTTGTAAAAAAGATTGATTTTGAGTACTCTCTTGAAAAACTTAAATTCTTTGCACATCAGTGAAAGCATATTCACTTTGACTAAACTGATTGTCTCGAATTTTGATTTTTATTACACTCCACCAATCAGTCATGTCTCTTGATGTTGCACAATACTTTGCATAATAAACTTGATATGCCTGTTGAACCAATAAGAATGGTTCATTTACTGCGAGAACACTTTTACATTTAATATCGATGATTCCATGAGTCGGATGAACACGCACACCTCTCTCTCTATCCAACCACCGACATTTGAACATGGTTATGTAATGTTGTCCAAGATAACAGAGTTCAATGAATTCATCAAGTATGCCATAAATGTCAACTTCATTTTCTCGATGATGAGATCCTCTCAAGCTAACTCCACTGTTCATTGTTTTTTTCGATTCCCCATATGCATGTGTGTGGAATCGAAATCCATTCACCACATATGCATTATAAGTTTTAACAAGTTTGGAAGGTGGGTTACTCAATACACACAGCCGTTTGTCAATTTTATCAGCATGACGACACACCTGAAGATTTGTGAAATAATTATCAATATAGTAAACTATACATTGAATGAGTTGCTAAAAGATAAAGAATTTATGTTACCAGTTTTTGAAACCACTGAGAGAAAATTTTCAGTCGACTTTCTTCGAGAGCAGCTGCTGTAATTTGTGGAATTTGTTTCTTGATATGATTATCATACAACCTATAAAAACCAAAGTTATTTACTGTAACATAAATGATAGAATAAGTGATATAAACACTTACAGTACAAATGATGTCATCTCTTCACAGTTGAGAAGAACATACGTATGAGCTCTATGATGTTCATCATCTGAAAGCCAGCGTTCAGAAACTCCACCAAAACCAAGTTCTGACTGGTTGAAAACAGATAATTGATTGTCGATTTCATCAATATTCCTCTCATTCCGTCCCATTCGGTTGTGTTTTGAAGGATACTCAGATTCAAAATAATTGGAGCAGAAAAAAGATATTTCCTCTTGCAAATAAGCTTCTGCAATAGATCCTTCAACAGATGCTTTGTTGTGTACTTTTCTTTTCAATTTTTGCATGCATCTTTCAAATGGGTACATCCATCGAAACCGTACCGGACCTCCACATTTGGCTTCATATGGCAAATGTAACATCAAATGTTCCATTGATTCGAAGAAAGACGGCGGAAATATTTTTTTCCAGTTTACATATAATTACAACAACATCTTTTTCAAGTTTGCCTAGAGCATCATAATCTGCCGTAGCCGCACAAATTTCCCGAAAAAAATGAGACATGTCTGTTATGGAATCCCAAATCACAGAATTCAACAGACCTCTTAATCCAATGGGTTGAAGTCTCTCCATTATAACATGACAATCATGACTTTTTAATCCAGTAATATGACCATTCTTTACACATCTACCCAAATTGGAAGCACAGCCATCTGGAAGTCTCAAATCTGCAATCCACTGACAAAATAATCAACGGTTTTCTTTAGACAGTGTATAAGCTGCTTTTGGTTTCAGTAACCTTTCTGTTCTGACATTCTCAAATAGTTCCAATTCTGGACGACTGCAAATTTGGGGCAAGATCTAAACGTGCATTTACATTGTCTTTGCTCTTTCCTGGCGTATCCAAAACTGTATGAAACAAATTATCAAAACAGTTCTTCTCAATATGCATGACATCTAACATGTGTCGGACCAACAAATCAGACCAATATGGAAAATCCCAAAATATGCTACGTTTAATCCAATTGTGTTCTTTCCCAAAACCAGAAATTTTCTGTTGGTTTATTGTGGGACCAAAAGTGATGGGAGGTAATGAAAATACAACCGATTTTAACTCCGAACCTGATATCATTTTTGGAGGTCCATCCCTTTCAGCTGTTCCTTTTCTGAAATGAGATCTGTTTCTGTGAAAAGGATGATCAGCTGGAAGAAATCTGCGATGACAGTAAAAATAACAAGGTTTCTTTCCATGAATGAGCATAAATGCTTTGTTCTCTCCCATACAGTAAGGACATGATTTCTGACCATGTGTACTCCAGCCAGATAACATCCCATAAGCCGGGAAGTCACTTATTGTCCACATCAATGATGCTCTCAGTATGAAATTCTCTTTCGTTGCAACATCATATGTACTGACACCAGTACTCCACAATAAATTTAATTCATCAATCAATGGCTTCAAATAAACATCAATATTTTTCTTCGGATGTCCTGGAATTAGTAAAGTCAAAAAGATATATGGCTCCTTCATCAACATCCATGGAGGTAAATTATACGGAGTTAAAAAAACAGGCCAACATGAATATTGACTACCATAAGATCCAAACGGACAGAAACCATCAGTGGAAAGGCCCAGTCGAACATTTCTAGCTTCTAAAGCAAATGATGGATGCACTCTATCAAAATGTTTCCATGAATCACCATCAGCTGGATGATTCAAGCTTTTATCGGTTGAACTATTCTCTTTATGCCATGACACCATTGTCGCTGTATTCTTAGACATGAATAAACGCTGAAGTCTGGATGTAAGCGGAAAATATCTCAACTGTTTTACAGGAATCAAACCAGACTTCCCGTGTTGTCCTTCTTTATATCTCAGTTGCCCACATGTGGGACAACTATCCAACGACTCGTTTTCCCCTGAATATAAAATGCAGTCATTTGAACATGCATGAATCTTCTGACAAGTAAGTCCCAAATTTCAAACCAACCTCTTACTTTCATAGTAATTTGCAGGTAAAACATTTCTTTCCGGTAACAGTGTTTTCAGCAAAGAAAATATCTGGTCAAAACAGGTGTTTGACATTCCGTTATCTGATTTGATAGCCATAAATTTTGCAACTGCTTCTAATTTGCTCATCTTGCAGCCAGGATATAATGCATCCTCAGCAGACTTCAACAACTCATAAAATTCAGACGGTCCCAACTCAGGATTTGAAGCTATATCAGCCGGAGTTTCTGTATGTTGAACAGATGAACCTGCAACATCATGTACTAAATCTTGAAACTGGGATGGATCCAGAATCAAGTTGGTATCACCTGCTCTGGAACTGCGTTCACCGTGTTGATACCAAAAAACATAATCTTCTTGAAAACCAAAACGCAAGAGATGTTCCCCCACTTTGTCAAACGCGCCAAACATTCTCGATGCACATTTTCTACAAGGGCATTTTATCTTTCCTTCTGAAACAAATTCTGGATTTGATGCCGCAAATGATAAAAAACTCTCCACACCCTCTATATATACTGGATTTAAACCAGAACCATTTGGATTTCTACGTTGATTTATCCATATGCGGTCATCTAATAATGACTGTTGACGACCTCGTTGTTCCATATTTTTCTATAAAATATAAAAGCATTACTGGTTTTGAATAATTTGTTAGAAAAAACACAAGCAAGGATTGAATATATTGAGAATAAAGCAAAACCTGTTACAAATATTGATAAATTTAATATTATATTGATTTTTTATTTTTTTAATAATACTAATATAATTTTTTTCATAAATATTAATTATATAATAATAACATCATTACATTATTAGTATATTTTATTATTAATATTAAAATAATACAATTTTCTGTATTATATACAATTCTCCTTTCATCTGTGTGTTTCACATTCTGTCTCCACATGTAATATTGGCATTCACTTTCACCTCTCCATTGGCGAGTAGGTTGATAATTTTGAAAAATAATGCCAATATTACATGTGGAGACAGAAAAAACACAGAAGAAAAGAGAATTGTATATAATATAGAAAATTATATTATTTTAATATTAATAATAAAATATAAAAATAATGTAATAAGGTAATTATTCCAAATTATTGGTAAGTATTTCAAATTATTGGTAATTATTCCAAATTATTGGTAATTATTCCAAATTATTGGTAATTATTCCAAATTATTGGTAATTATTCCAAATTATTGGTAATTAATACTAATTATTGGTAATTAATAATCATTATTACTAATTATTGGTAATTATTACTAATTACTCCTAATTAATACTAATTATTCCTAATTATTCCTAATTATTACTAATTATTGTTAATTATTACTAATTATTGTTAATTATTACTAATTATTACTAATTATTTCTAATTATTACTAATTGTTTCTAATTATTACTAATTATTGCTAATTATTAGTAATTATTGCTAATTATTACTAATTATTGCTAATTATTATTAATTATTGATAATTATTAGTAATTATTGATAATTATTAGTAATTATTGATAATTATTGGTAATTATTACTAATTAGTGTTAATTATTGGCAATTATTGTTAATTATTACTAAATATTGGTAATTATTACTAAATATTGGTAATTAATACTAATTATTGGTAATTAATACTAATTATTGATAATTAATACTAATTATTGGTAATTAATACTAATTATTGGTAATTAATACTAATTATTGGTAATTAGTACTAATTATTGGTAATTAGTACTAATTATTGGTAATTAATAATCATTATTACTAATTATTGGTAATTATTACTAATTATTCCTAATTAATACTAATTATTCCTAATTATTCCTAATTATTACTAATTATTGTTAATTATTACTAATTATTGCTAATTATTACTAATTATTACTAATTATTACTAATTATTTCTAATTATTACTAATTATTACTAATTATTACTAATTATTTCTAATTATTACTAATTATTTCTAATTATTACTAATTATTTCTAATTATTACTAATTATTGATAATTATTAGTAATTATTGCTAATTATTACTAATTATTGCTAATTATTATTAATTATTGATAATTATTAGTAATTATTGATAATTATTAGTAATTATTGATAATTATTGGTAATTATTTCTAATTATTGTTAATTATTGGCAATTATTGTTAATTATTACTAAATATTGGTAATTATTACTAAATATTGATAATTAATACTAATTATTGGTAATTAATACTAATTATTGGTAATTAATACTAATTATTGGTAATTAATACTAATTATTGGTAATTAATACTAATTATTGGTAATTAATACTAATTATTGGTAAATAATAATCATTATTACTAATTATTGGTAATTATTACTAATTATTCCTAATTAATACTAATTATTCCTAATTAATCCTAATTATTCCAAATTATTCCTAATTATTACTAATTATTGTTAATTATTACTAATTATTGTTAATTATTACTAATTATTACTAATTATTTCTAATTATTACTAATTATTTCTAATTATTACTAATTATTTCTAATTATTACTAATTATTGCTAATTATTAGTAATTGTTACTAATTATTACTAATTATTGCTAATTATTATTAATTATTGATAATTATTAGTAAGTATTGATAATTATTTGTAATTATTACTAATTATTGGTAATTATTGGCAATTATTGTTAATTATTACTAAATATTGATAATTATTGGTAATTATTAATAATTAATAATAATTATTGGTAATTAATACTAATTATTGGTAATTAATACTAATTATTGGTAATTAATACTAATTATTGGTAATTAATACTAATTATTGGTAATTAATACTAATTATTGATAATTAATACTAATTATTGGTAATTAATACTAATTAATGGTAATTAATAATAATTATTACTAATTATTGGTAATTATTACTAATTATTCCTAATTAATACTAATTATTCCTAATTATTACTAATTATTACTAATTATTGTTAATTATTTCTAATTATTACTAATTATTGGTAATTAATACTAATTATTGGTAATTAATACTAATTATAGGTAATTATTACTAATTATTGTTAATTATTGGTAATTATTACTAATTATTGTTAATTATTCCTAATTATTACTAATTATTGGTAATTAATACTAATTATTGGTAATTAATACTAATTATAGGTAATTAATACTAATTATTGGTAATTATTACTAATTATTACTAATTATTCTTAATTATTGATAATTATTGATAATTGTTCCTAATTATTAGTAATTAAATGAATAATTATCAATAATTAGAAATAATTACCAATAATTACAAATAATAACATTATTAATATATTTTATTATTAATATTAAAATAATATAATTTTCTAATTTATATACAATTCTTCTTTCATCTGTGCGTTTTCTATCTCCACGTAGAAATAATACATGTGAAGACAGCAAACACATAGATGAAAAAAGAATTGTATATATATAAAAAATTATATTATTTTAATATTAATAATAAAATAAACTAATAATGTAATAATGTTCTTATTCCTAATTATTGGTATTTATTACTAATTATTAATATTTATTCTTAATTATTAAAAATTATTACTAATTATTCCTAATTACCATTAACTATAAACAATACTAATAATTTAAATTTATTAAGTAATAAAACAATGTAAACATAATTAAATTACAACTAATTAATAATAATTGAAACTAATAAAAAATTAAAAATAAATAAAAAATTAAAATGAAGATAAATACCTTGAAAATTGATCTGTTCTGATCGTTCTTCAAAACTTTAATATCAGCTCCGGAGAAAAAAATTAAAATGGAGAAAAACTCAACTCTAGAAATATAATTTTGAGAGAAGGAGAAGATAAGGAATGAGAATGAAATGAAAAAAACGGATGGGGGTATTTATAGGTTAGATTATTTGCGACGGGCCCATTTGCGACGGGATTCCCGTCGCAAATAGTATTATTTGCGACGGTACCCGGCGCAAATACCTTAGCCAACATTTATTACGGTCAACCGGTAAATAGTTATTTGCGACGGGACCCGTTGCAAATAACCCCTGCCGACATAGTATTTGCGACGGGGGAATATTCCACCGTCGCAAATACCTTTTACCACCGCCGGTTATTTGCGACGGGAATATTCCCCCGTCGCAAATAAGTTTCCCGCGATTTGGCGCGCATCGCGGGAAAACTATTTGCGACGGGGAAAGCAATCTCATCGCAAAAGCCTCTTTATTTGCGACGGGGAAATACCCCCGTCGCAAATAAGTTTTTAACATGACTATTTGCGACGGGATTTATTCCCGTCGCAAATAACCCGTCGCAATTGCTCATTTTTCCCGTAGTGTATTGGTCATTATGGATAGGAATATTGTATTGTATACAAGTCATGACTAGTCATTGTAATTATTTTTTAAAATACTTCATTTTTTAAATTGTAGGTGGATTATTTTAATTTTATTTTAAACGTATTTTATATAAAATCATGTATAATGCAATTAAAAGTAATAATTTCAATTATTTATATTGATTTTTTTAAATTATATGTCATGAATTTTTTTATTTTGAAATAAGTATATTTGGATTAATTTATAATGACTGATTATGAAACAATTGGTAGGATCCAATAATGAATATTTTTTCGCAGTCCCTGAAAAAACATTTGTGTTTGTATAAAACATATTTTTAAGGACGTAGTAATGTGTATCGGGAAATGGTGAGGAAAATGTTTTTTTGAGTTTTCTGGGCTGGGGGATTTATTATTGAGTTAGTAGTTTCCACCTGGAATATAAGGATGGTGTTTATTATCATGTTAACATTGGTTATTCTTGGATAATGTGATTTTATTTTTTGGTTTTTTTTATATATGTATTTAAATTTTCCATTTTTTTAGTTTTATAACGAACTTACCATTATTATTTATATTTCATCATATTTATTCTCTATAGATGTTATAAATAGTTTCAAAAGGTTTCTTAGGAGGAAAAGTGTGTATTTTCATCCCATGGTGATTAGGGATTCCCTTTGTGTCTTGTTGTAAATATGTTGGGAAACTAGTTTAATGGGTTATCTAGTTCAATTACGGACACCTAGTGGGATTATATTCATTCAACATAGATAAAAATATTTAAATAGATAGAAATTAGTCCTTAGAGAGAAATATAAGGAGTTCATTCTTTTAGAAGTATTCATTTGGTATCATCATGGAGTAATAAGACCTCACACTCTTAAAATGAGTGTTTCTTTGATCGGGATGGTGAACGATCTGTATTATCACCGAATTCTCAAGGGATAATTATATCATTCATTTTTGATAATTAATAAGTGAAATATTTTTAATTTTATCCACCCGAAATTAAGGAGGGTGTTTCTACAACAAATAATGATCTCAAGTTGGACAATCTATGAACTATGGAAGAACCATAAACCTCATTTATTTGTATATTAATTCCACCACAAGAATTTTGAAGAATATATTTCATTCAAAAAAAATTGTGATGTGTTTTTTAAAGAAAGAATGATATTTATGTATTATACCCCAATTTGTTTCACTACTATGGTCTATCATATATCCATATAAGTCATAAAAACTCTATAAGGAGAATGAATTTGACTCATTCTATAATGGTGGATACTGAGTATGATAAAATAATCATGGTGAAAATATTTTGGTAGGTCAAATATGCTAAATTTAATTTACACATTTTTGATACTTCAAAATGGAATAAGAAAATATATGTTTCTATTGAGGTCAAAAATATTACTGATTACTATCCAAATAAAGTCTTCTAAATCCAAATATTAGATCACATGATTGATGAAACTCTCTTGTTTGATTCCCTCTCATTCATAGATAGGTAATCCATATATAATATTTTCTAACTGTATTTTTGATGCGAAGATTCCAATACTTTTAGAGAACCCAAATTTGTATATTTATCTAGGGTAACTCTATTTTATTTTAATAATGTTGATGTTAATTTCCAACATAAAATTCACTAAATTTTCAAGTATGTTCTCGAGAAAATAATGAATTTTGTTTGTAAATGTTATTACCAAAATACCAACACTATCATTATCAAATTGTAGACCTAAATGAAGAGTTATGAATATTTTGATTTAATAACATAAATATAAAGCCACAACAATATGCATATAGGGAAATTTCAAGTAATTTTATCATAAGTTTGGTCTTTAATCGTAGTATTGATTTTGATATTGATAAAACAATGGAAATACTAAATATTCCCCATCCTTGAAACACATATGTGTTGAGACACCACCAAGGGATCCTCTCCTAGATTAATATTTTTATCACATAACTCTTTGTAAAATTATTTCACATCCTAGTATTAGTTGGGAAATGAGAAACATGTCATTTGGATGTGGATTGTTATAGGGAGTTTTGATAACATCAAGAAAAATATTTTTCACCCTCTTATGTTAATGTCATCCTTTGAAGGAAAAATATTTATCCTTAATATGTAATCTATGGGGTTATTTCATGGTGTACTCATTTTCTATAGGAATGATGATGGTATGGATAATTTTATTATAATCTAAGTATTACAATGTTAAAATATCAGAGTCAATATAATGAGATTTAATGGAATTATCAGGACCTGATATTCTCAATAAAAAAATTCTCACATTATATGCACTATCATGAGGTCAACTTGGTTTTTATATCGATCTTCTAAAGTACAAACATAATAACCTTATGTAAATGGGATCAATAACAATGTGGAATTTCAATGGACTATAATTTATCATGAATTTTTCTATATAAATATGTCGGGAAAAAGTGCATGAAGATTTTCAAACACCGCAACCAATCCTAGAGAAATCCTTATTCAACATGAATTTCCCAGAAAAAATACTATTCTCAATCCCCGAGGCTTTAAAAACATTGGGAATTTACAATTCCAAAACATCTAAAATCATTAATGGTGAAAGGATAGAGGGCCCAATAGTCAACATGTTTCATTTAAGGGTTTTATTTATTTATATAATAAATTATATCATTTCTTACTCATTCTTACTTTTGGAGGGGTGTACCATTAATGAGGAGGAATACTAATAACTCGTCATTACTCTAGATATATCCCAGAAAATACTAATATCATGATTAGAAATAAATCATGACTCGGGGATATAAATTTAGAAAATTAATTGAAATGATTCAATTAATACTGAGGGTATGGTATGCATAATTCATCAAGTAAGGTAGTTCATGGAATAATTTTACATAATACCAACTTGGTCCCATGTTCCATTCTCTTACAATGCATCAAATAATACACCGACCATTGCATCCACCACCCTTGGTTACTTAGAAAATAATATTGTTCTAATCTATATAAGGGATCATGGAGTGGTCACTCTATTTATTATAAAGCATGTGGATAAATTCAATTAATTCGATACCACATCAACTCAAGGGTACTACTAGTCTTCATTAGATGACATGAAAATCAAGTGTCTGTCTTTTTGTGTGTATTATCTTTATATTGATGCACCTGTATAAGAATGATCCATGATAGAAATTATATGTTGATGAGTAGAAAATTTTATTCCCAATGATGGTCCAAATTCCTAAATGTTTCTCTATAAATTAACATTTGCTGGGATTCTCCTCTAGTGCATTAAAGGAGTAGAGACTTTCTCTGTTGTATAAGAAGTCCAATCTGGTGCATGTGGTTTTTATCAAATATTAACCCTGATATTTGTTAAATTTGAAAACTCAATTATTTTTTCCCTAAATAATTCTTTATATACTATAATTAATAATTAAATACCATGATTTCCAAATACATGATGACCTCAACTATACACCTAAAGGTTATTTCATAATTCAAAATACTCGTGGCTATTTTTTAGCTGGGCGACTGATGATACGGATTTTTTCCACTAAAAAATATTAATAACTTTAATTATTTTCTAAATACTATCAAATTATTCCCCTAGAGTAATGAAAATTAATAAATAAAAGATGTAGTTCAAAGTCTCTTATAATTTTTTGTATAAAATTATTAGCAAATTAAGAGTCCCTCTTAACATATTGTAAGATAATGAGACCAAATTCTATACCATAAAGATTATGAAACTATATTTAGTGTATATAATTCAATCAAATCACGTATCCTATTTTCAATTTGTATGAAATATATTGATAGAATAATTCAATAATATAATTTCCAATATCCCGTAGAAAATCAAAAATAAAGATAACCAATCTTGGAATGAATATATTATTCTTGGTTTGTCACATTATCACACCACTACTAAAGTTAGTTTTTCGTCACATCAAATTACACATTATGTTAGTTGACAGAAAATTAATGGTCCCCAGTATAGCTTGATGAAATAGAATAACATGATAAAAAAGGTTACCAACATTATATAACATTGAGTTCTATAAAAATCATGTTACATAAGTATTAATCATGATGGTTCACCTCTTATCATTTAGTCAATGTTAATCAATACTAGACTAGAAAATGTCAATGATAAAACGTATGAAACCCTTGAATTTGAAATCAAAATAGGTAGGAACATAAATTATACAGAAGGTATACATTGATGGTTTATACTCATTGATAATAATGGATATACATCATGTTACTCCAACCACCAATTAGAGGTTCTCCAAACGAATATCACATAACATCACATTGGTTTTACAAGGTCATCCAAACATGAATTTATTCTATATAGTATAATTTCCATGATATATGACTCTAAACTACATGGTAATCGGTCATAGTCGTGTGACCATAATGTATAACATGAAATTTCCTTTTTATGTTATGTAAAACTTCATGTCATGAAAATCCATACTGCACGACCTCAAAGATTTAATATTTATGATCCAATTGATACAACCATTAAACAACTCAAAGTGGACTATTCTATACGACCTAATTTCTTTACATGATATTCATATCTATGTATGAGTTCCTGGAGTGTGGTATTATCTATCCATTTTAGGATTCTTTCAATTTATTTATAGTAGGATAAAATACCCATTTTTCCCAGAACCTTGTGTGGTCTTATTTTGATTAATTACAAGATATTTAGTAATTTTATTATATTCTAAATCATCACTATGAAAAAATGCACTTTAATGTAACCTTGATATATCCTATAATTTGGGATTGCATATTCACATTATTTTTTCATTAATTTACCATTGTTTAGGGTAAAATATTTTTCATTCATCAAAGATCTATGTTATTCATTATTTTTTTTCTCACAATAAACATGGTGACATTTTGATCTACTCTAAAATTTCTTGCCACAAATTTAATCTATTAAAATTAAAAAATAAAAATTAGTATTTGGGGACTCATTAATTCATGTCGAATCATACTCAATAACCCAGTATTAGGATGATAACATTTCATTTACACTTAGTGTTTTGGACCTCCCCATTTCACACAATGTTTAATTATTGATTGAATAAATGGGGAACCCATTTATTTCATACACTCTCTCGTATATGTGAACCAAGTATATATAAATACATTTTTTTATGAACTACGTATTTCTCAAGTCTAATTAATTTTTGATGTGTAGTGAGGCATGATTCATTAAAACAATTAACAAATACAAATTTAATCATAATTGGACACATCCAGTCATATGGTATCCTAAATTATTTCAGATGTTTTCACTTTTTTAATTATATGAAGATGATATATTTTCATCAACTACATGTGGAATGATTATTGTTATTTTATGATATATAGAAGTGTCCTAATCAACCATTCAAGGCCTTTCCACAGGTCCCCATCCACTTAAACCCCTCTCAAATCTAGATAAAAACGTAATTTTGGTTTTCTCTAAGATTAATTATTCCTATTATATTTTCAAAAAAACTATTAACATATATAATAAATTGTACTATGATTCTATAAATCACCAAAAACCTTCCACGTCTACTGATGACGACTACACCAAATCTCAATAGTCCCATTTTTTATGATATCATATGTGATATATATATATATATTCTTATAACTAATCAAATGAAATTCTTTATCATATTGAGAGTATTCTCTAACACCATAGAAAATAAAAAAATATTTTTGTTCTAATTATCCAAATATAATCCATGGGCATCCTAATTATGCTTTCTTAATGATATGGTAATTGAGAAATCATTATTAAATAAACATAAATTGTATAATCGTATCAATTACAATTCCATAATTATCTAATTTGAAATAATTAATACATTATTTATAACATTTTAATAATTAATTGAAAGTTGTTATATTATTATGTATCCCTAACCAACTATATAGATCATTATAATTTACACATTGTTCCAAGTTTTATGGAATTAAATTATTTCCACTATCTCTCTGAGGAAATTTTTCTTAGTGTGAGGATATCAAATTATTCTAGGTTAGACATTCGCTTTCCATTATATAGACAAACTCATACTTTAGTTTATGATGTATTAATTTAAACATAAACCCTTCCATGTTTAACATATGAGACCTTTAACATCCAAGGAAAATGGTTCCAATAAATTCCATGTTAATAAAAAAATTTGGAATCATGGGGAAATGGTGTGCCCCACTATATATAACTTTTCCACTTTTAGACCAGAAAATTTTCATAGTTTGAAGATAATTAATTTGTAAAAATATTTATTGGATGAAAACCCAAAAATAGATACATTAGAAAAATCCATTTTCTAACTTTTCATGTCTTTTCATTTAATGGATTATGAATAAAATTGGCTGTTAAAAAAATAAAAAACTACACATCGTATAAGAACGAATGAATGCCCCTTTTAAAATTTAGGTTATTCTTTCTGGGTATATAGACAGAAGAAATAATTAAATCATCTTCTTATAACCATATATATTTATATATAGTATCTATTCAAAACTTGTTATGATATAATTTTTGGGTATCTGAATATTTCCAAAGATTTAATAGATCCATATGAAACCATATTTTTATTTAAATTTTAAATGGTAACTCATTTAGTCATATCTGAATGGACTATCCTTGGATTACATTTCTGGGATATTCCCTAAGTATCCAATTCACATATATCTTTCCAAGAGTACCCATCAAGGAGGAATTAAAAAGAATTATATGTTTTATCCAAGAATTTTAACATTATTTATTATAATGACATGCCTTCTAGGTATATATTCCATAAATTATCATCCAAATAAAAATTTTGTAGAGACAATGTATTGATTGGAACTATTCATCATTGACTGAAGTGATTAAAAATTATGATTTTCTAAAATTCATTCACATTCAATATTTATATGGGTTTAATTTCTTTGATAATTGTCCCTTTTGATTTTTAAAAGTTATCAAAGGTTAATTTTCATTGTAACAATAATATCCCTAATAATATACTTTTAGATCTGGTGTTAAAAACATAAAATTTATATTAATATATTTAATAGTAATGAGCATACCCCAATTTTAACCCTTCAAATTATATTATATAAAACTAAAATATTGGATCACATATATACAAAATAACCTTTTATGATTATAATTGAAAATAATTAGGGAATATATTGTATAAAAATATGTGAATAATAATAAATTGTTTTTAAATATATATGCCATCTTCAACAGAGTATTTAAAAACTCTAAAACTTCTTAGGAATAAAATACATAAAACTATTATGCACAAAATGTGAAGGGGGAGACATTAGAAATGTGATATCAATTAATAAATAAAGTTAAATATAAGCATTAATAATTGAATTTCATCTTTGAGAATAAAATTATATTAAGGGTATATTGTCATAGTTGACATGTAAGAGTATAACAAAATAAAACTCATTCCCTTAAAACATATATAATAAAATATGTGAAATGGTATAAACCTTTCACATATATAAGGAGTCATAAATTATTCATCATGATCTATGTTAAAACAATTCTTAAGTTATTTATATGTTATTTCAAAATATAATCAAATTGAAAATATGATTGTAACATGGAACATCATTTTTATGTCATTCTTACAATCAACTTTAAAACTAGAATGGACTACCCAGAAAATTATAATAATCTCTGAAGGCAAAATTATTAATGGATAACTCGATCACCATACCAAAAAATATAGAGAGATATATCAAGATCACCAATCATCACAATAATAATAGGGCCCACAAGTTATTTTAATCAATTTCAAAGAACAATAAAATAATCATAACACATGAAATATTTCATTTCTTAACATAACAATAACCACTGTTATTTCATTGATTGATTTAATTGTGGAAAACAAATGATTTCCCGGGAAATAAATTTGAAACAAAAAGATATCATCAATAGAAATAATTGGGATGGTATCATTATTATACATCACTAGTTGATCTTAATTAATATCAAGTGGTATTTTCACTAGTTAATTGAAAAATCATTAAATTAAAATTAAATAGTTATAGAGTAAATTACAATTTCCACTTAATAACCACTTTTAATGATAAAAATTCATATATAATTTGAAAATCAACTTAATTGAAAACATTATTTAGAAAATATAATTTAAGATTGAATTAGTTGATCTATCTTAATAAGGAGTAAATCGGTTCATGGAAAAATTGTTAAAAAATGATTCTCTCAAAACATTTTCCAAAGTTCATTTTTTTAGAAAAAATTAAATAAGGATATTTTTAACCAATAGTAAAAAATAAAATTAAGAAAAAAAATTTATTTAATAAATTATTGATAAATATTAAAATACATTCTACAAATTTTCTATAAAACATTGATATGGAAGACTATTGTTTTTTGATAGGAGGATAAGTTTGATCAGGTTTTATTGAACACATTTTATAAATCATTTTAGTAAAAAAGAGAGAAAAATGGAAGAAAAATATAATTACTCTATAAATTTACAAAAGTTATTAAATATTTAATTTTTTTATAAAATAATTATCATATAATTTCTTTAATGGAAATCGAAGGAAAAATAATAAATATTAAGGTGGGATTGAATAATAAACCCATACCACATTAGTAACTTCTAAAATCTAAGGACTGTGAAAGATTATATTCAAATGAAATAATTTATATCATAAAAATATGGATATTCATGATATAACATGTAAAATGGGTACAATATAGGACTTATAAATGAATATATGTGCAAAACATAGACATATGTCTGAATAAAGAAATTTTTTGATATGAATGATGATTTTGTGATCATATTAATGAAATGAGAATAAATCAATGGATAGATAAAGATTATCAAATTTAAGTCCCAAAAAATTAAATAAAATATATACAATTGTTGTTTCACACATAATAATTACATAAAATAATCAATGAAGATATAATATAGCACAATAAAAGGAAA
Organism: Viscum album; assembly: GCA_963277665.1. Lineage (NCBI taxonomy): Eukaryota > Viridiplantae > Streptophyta > Magnoliopsida > Santalales > Viscaceae > Viscum > Viscum album. Next base: position 1,889,418,862 of record OY728122.1, on the reverse strand, counting down.
TTGAGTCAAGAAACTACTTACCACATTGTTACATTAATGTAAAATTCCCTTGGATGAAATAAATTAATTAAAATTTAAAATAAGATGTTATATGATTTATTCATGATATAACATGTATAATGGGCCTTTAATAAACCATATAAAATAAATTAGATTTTCAACATTAAAATATGCCTCAATAAATGGAAATTTAGACAGAATCTTATATCATGAGTCTATAATTACAGTATATGTCCTTTATATCAACTATAGTAATTTTAAATAAATTATTTAACATTTTCAGATGCCTTTCCTAGTTTATTATTTTATTATTAAAAAACATTATTCATTCATTTCCAAGACACATTTAATTAATGATTTGGTCAAATCTACACCATATTTTCTGAGGAAATTTAGTTCATTGTTGAAAATAATCATTGGTATGTTGATCGTGGTCAATGAGGTAATTTTTCCATTATCTACATATTAATAATTAGGTCATAATATATAATTTATATTTTAATTATACTTTTAAAACCAATTATGATACATCGTTAAAAAAATCACGATTTTGTAATCACAAAGACGATATTCCATACGTATTCATGAGTAAGTATCATTTTTCAACAAAAATGATTGAGAGAAAATAGATATTATTTAACATTAAAATAAGTATGAATTTAAATAAATATAAAAGTAACTTTTAAAAAAAATTTATAAATTATTCATCTTGTGTGATGATGAAAAAATTCACATTGTTTTTTAGAGGTGGTAACCCACACATATGCAAAGACGCATTGTCATATTTTAATTGATGTAATGGTAAAATAATAGATATGTAATGTAAAATAGTTCATTAATATCGTATAAATTCATTATATGCATCATTATAATGATAATGTAGTAGTGGTTATTGAAAAATAATTATTTTTGTTCATGAGGTGGTAGTTTGTCGTATATATGAATGATCGTTTCATTTCCATGTAATAGAATAAGAAGAGTTATTATGGTAAATTTATTAACAAAAATAATGTCTTGGTATTTTTAAGAAAATTGTTTTATTGTATCCCAATGTTTTGAAAATTTCTTATATAGGTATAAGATGAAATAAAACTAATACATTTTGTTAAAATCTATACTACTTCTTTAGAAAATATCTTTTCCTTTATATCAAAATCCCAATAATGAATTTTATTAATTAAATAATAACACCTCTAGTATGTGTATATAGATTTTAGAAATAGATTTGGGATGGTATTTTATAAACTATTGTGCTGAAATTGTGTGATGAAGAGTGGAGAGGTGGTTCTTTTTTATAAGTTAGGGGAGGGGTACTCATGGAAGTACTTATAGTGTGAAATTAATATAAATTCATTTATAAGATTATTTGGAAAAAAAACTATATATTAAATAAAGGATGATTATTAGTATAAATCCACTAATATAATAAAAATTTGGACGTGTTTAGGTGTTTTATCAACTGTTATCTCTTTTCATTAACCACTATTAACACTTTTGATGATTACCATGTAATCAATATTTTTTACCCATTAAGGGTCAAGGAAATTACTATAATAAGAAAATTGTGAAATAAATGTATCAATAATTTTATTTTCAACCATGTACAATTCAATTTTATAATTAAATCATTTTTATTCATTTTTTATTTTTAAACCAAATATTATTTATTGAAAAACAATATAAATGATATTTTTGGATGTACTAAATTTTTTTATAATTAAAGTCATAAATAACAGTATGGAATTAAAATATATACTTTTAAATCATTAAAATAGGTTATATATATCTGAAAAAATCATAGGATACTGTAACTTACCCAAACAATTTCCTTTTGATATTTCATAATAATTTACATGATTTTTCTATAATTGGAACATGCATTGTACTGGTGTGGTGTGAGAATTTGATGTAAAAATATCATCACTAAAAAATTAAAAATTTACAATCATCACATAAATTTAATTAGGTTCTTGATAAACTTTTATACTCATTCAATATGTATATTTACCCATTTTATGTCATAGAGACTAATTCTGTAAATTATTTAGGCTTTTATATCCTTGTGAAAGCATTGCATAAACATTTAGATAATTGATTTTTAATATTTCTAACAAATACAGATATATACATAAAAATAAAAAATAATACTTACTATTTGTTAAATATATCTATAAAATACTTCTTCTTTCTCAAATATTATCTTTATAAAATCAAATTTGACTTTTCTAGTGCTGCACAAGCACAATATCGACACTAAAAATGGTTTTCATATTTATCATAAAATAGATTATAACATATATATTTTGAAATATTTTTTATTATATTTTTATTATATTACTCTAAATGTTCCATTAAATAATTTAGAAAAAATTTCATATCATATTTATGTCTTGGTGATATCGTAAAAGATACCATATTCCAAAAAGCTGTAATTTTACTATTCAAAAAATGTAACATCATTATAAAAATATAAAAAATTAATCAGATGATATATTTCAAATTTTGAATAAAAAATTTAATTCCATTTCATAAAATTCATTTTATATATGTGACATTAATTATTTTTAATTTAAATGCATAAAACACAACGAAAAGTTGTTTTCTGACAAATGTATTTTACAGCCCAAAAAATAATCATAAATCAAAATGAAGTATAATTTTTTCTACAATATAAAAAATATTATTATATATTAAAATGATTTTTATGTTATTTTTAGTTTAAATTAAAATCATAATCGGGAATATTCAGTGAAAAGAAATGACAGTTTTATAAAAATCAATATTTTTTACTTTTCACTAGAGAATAATATTTTTATAAATATCCAAATATTTCAAACTAAGAATATTTTTTATATGAATATTTAAAAAATTATTTACTTTTTATAAATAATAAATTAAAATGTTTTTTAATATTAGATATATAATCCTGACACACAAAACAATAAATATTACTTTTGAAGAAAATGTATTTTTAAGGAATAAAATAAAATTATTCACATTCCATTCAAAAAAATAATCAATAGATTTTAATTTTACTTATAAAAAAATTTAATCAATGTATAATATAATATTAATTTTATATATTGAATACCATTCAATATATATATATATATCATAATATTGTTATTAAAATTTATATCATCCAATTTAACAACATGGTTACAATGGTAATATTTAACTTCAATGTTTTATAGTATATCATGATTACCTAAAAGATTAGTGTTGTGTGTAATATATGCTATAAAAAAGTGTTATTTTTGAAGTCAGAGTGTTACATTATCCTCCCTTAAATTAATATTATCCTTTTATTTTAAACATGAATTAAAAAATCAAGGTTTTATCCTTTGAAAATATGAGTGTTGAAACACAACATTTTTAAAAGGGTCAATAAAACATCATTTTAAAAGGATGAGAAAATGAAATATAAAGATAATCTATATTAACATAAAAATTGGTTTCCAAAAATGAAAAAATAAGTATGAATTGAATATGTATTCATTCTATAAAAATGTATGGACCAAATAATGATATAGACTGTCTGAGAAAATTGATAATAATAAATTGAACAATAAATAAAAATTCAATGACACTATAACCATAAATAAATGTGATATGAAAAGAACAACTAATTCATCCAAAAATTTTGGTCATAAGATAATTTTTTTGTGACATCCGTTTCCCAATAGTTTTGGAATTCCATTAACATCTAAACCTAGAACATGAGTAAATATACTTTATTTTCTTCAAACCCATAAATGAAATTCCAACATTTGGTTTCATGTATTAATAAGATTTGTCATTTATCGCAGCTTGTGACCAAATGTTGAGTATGAATATTTAATTCACAAAGAACTAGATTAAATATATAATTGACCATGGGGTATATAAAAGGTCTAATATCTATTCTTTCCATATTTTATAATACCCAAATTGTTATCACATGATATTATGATACCAAAAAAGAATAAATCTTCATTTTCAAAAATAATATATTAATATCCAAATTCATGTATAAAACCAACTATTATAGATAGATATATATAATTTTATAATTAAATAATCCTATTTCTCAATGGACCTCAATGACCTAAAAATTAATGAATTTATAAACTATAAAAGTAAACTCTTAATTTTCATTTTACAAACACCAAAACGTAATTAAATTTTTATAAAATTTTCCATAACATAAAACATAATTGATACATATACCACAACCAAAGAAATATAACCCAATATATCATTAATCACCTTAAAAAACCATCACTTGAAACCAAAAAAAGTGTTTTTATGCCCTTATACCATTGGCCAGAATTAAACATATAAACCAATCATGGTATCTATAACACAAATATTAAACACATATTAAAAAATGCTAATATCCTAGTTTATAAAAACCATGATTTGAAACCAACTATATCCCCATGAACCCTCACTATCATATCTGGTTGTAAATATAAATACATTAAATTCCTATATTTGATACTAATAAATGTGACACAATTATATCCCTTCAAAAAAATCATTAAACTAAAATATTGGATCACTTAATTTACCAAGGACCATTTATGTTTAGAGTTTTAGATAATTAAGATAAACTCATGCATTTAAAATTCAATACATAAACAATTGTTTCATAAATATCTACATCATTTCAAACTACATTAATCATATATATTATTGTTTAGTCTTAATATACATTAATCCTTACAACACAACCTAGGGATGTGGAGAAAAAATAAAGGTGGTATTATATTGTTATTAAGTGTAAACATAGTCATTAATAACTGAAGGATCATAAGGGTATGATGATATAATGAAGGATCCTGAGTATAAAATAAGAGAATCCATACTCATCAAACCCATGATAATAAAAAATTAATTAAGGATGGAACCATTATCATAAGATAAGAGTCATATAATTCAACAATCATTAGCTGTGTGAAATCAATACCTAAGATAATAATCATTTATAATTTGACTAAAGAATAACTATATCATGTAGCTAACTTGGACTAAAATTTCCACATCACCCTTATAATAATTCATACAAATTAAATAACCTACCTATTGAATTCTAATAATTACTTAGGATAACTTGATTATTGATAAACTCTACCCCATTTCCAAATGCATTTGAGAGATATAAGTGGTAACCCATCATCGTGACCTATATTTGTACAACCCATTATAATCACGAATAACCCAGAATATCAACAAATTCATAAGACATTAAATATTTCCATTATCAACTTAAAAAAATTATTGTTCATTCAATGCATGATTTACCTATTGGAAAGAAATGAATTCCATGATATTATCTATAAAATAATCATAATACATCCATGGAATTAATTAGGATAGTGTCATTACAATATATCAATAGTGGAGAACATGTTATATCATGTTTTATTATCATTGGTGATTATAAATACCATTAAGATACCATTAAATACATTCTCGAGTAATATACACATTAAATTATAAAATTAAATTTTGAAAACTAAAAATTAACAAAATATTTTGAACACTCATTTAATTAAATATTTTCTTGGAAACATATAATGGATTATTAATATATTTTTTTTGTTATGATTTTGTGAAATTGAATTTATGTCATAATCATTAAAATAAAGATTATATTCACATCTTTGGTAAACAGTACCCTGTTTAGAAAATGGATAGAATTTTCGTTTCAGTGTCTTATAAAAAATTTATATAATGGGTAAAGATGAAATTAAATAAAAAATGAACTATATTTAAATAAAAATATTCAATAAAATTTGCAAAATATATATTTGGATGGAATTGTTTTCCTGGCCAATTAAGGAATATAAGTTCGACATTTATCGGAAAACAAATTTATTCATTTTGAGAACAAATAAGAGATATATTTTAATAAAAAAGATATAAATATCAACAGGATAATAAATATGAAATAGTTTTATCAAATAAGGATAAAATAATTTACTAAAATAAAATAATGATAAATATTCGTCATTAAAAGTGGTTTTAATCAAATACCCCCACTACATTGGTAACTTTTGAATCGTAAGACCCGTGAAAGAATTACGCCATATGAAACGTTAAATAACAGGAAAAAAATAATGATGATGATGATATAACATTTAAAATGTTTATAATATATATCACATAAAATAATAAATGTGTATAACAGAAAAAACTATCCGAAGGAATGAAAATTCGGAATGAATAACCTTTATAAGATTATATAATTAAACTGAGAATTAATAAATGGGGAGATTATTTGTATCCAATATAAATGAAAAATAGGTGGATATATAAAAAAAGTTCATTTCATAGTTAATATTGGCATAATATAATCAACAAAAAATTGATAAATACAATAATTTTAAATTCAGTTAAGAAACCCCTTAAAATTTGGTAACATTAAAGTTGAATACCATTGGATGAAATACGTTGAATTTAAATATAAACAAATAATATGTATGAAGTATTAATGAAATAACATGTCGATGGGATGTCTATACACCATATTAATGAAATTAGGAGTATAACATTTAATTATTTTTCAATGAAGGTAAATTGATATAAAATTCGTTACTTCGAGTATAGTTTTTCCATGTATGTCATTTAAATTATGTATAATTAAAATATATAAATTATTTATCTATTCAAAAATCATCTCTATGTTTATTAATATACTAATAAATAATCTATTTCATTTATTTCTTTGAAATGTTCCATTACATATTCGGTTTATAATGCATTTTTTGTTTTGAGGACATTCGATTCATTATTGAAAAATAACATCGGTATGTTGATCAGGGACTAAATGGTAATTGTATCATAATTATGAGAATTATAATCATGAAAGAAATATCATTTGTTTTCATTAATTATAATTTAAAAAAAAAGCATGAAATATGGTTGTAAAAATGAATTATGTTATAGTCCTAAAGACAGTATTCTATACATAACATGTGAACCATTTCAAATTTTCATAGAACATCAGATAACAAAAAATGAGATTTAGTGATGAAAATTGATCACATTTCTTCATGGATGTGTTAATCTATACATACACAAAAACGAATTTATTATAATTAAATTGTTGGAATGGTTAGAAAATAGATTAAATACTATATTTAAATATTCATAATTATTTTATTATTATCATATATATTAATTAAATCCATAATTATTACCATTTGTGAGAGGTGGTAATGGAAAATGAATTTCTTTGGTTCGTGATGAAAAAATATTCCATATATATGATGGATGGTTTAATTTATCATTTAATGGTATTATGAGATATATTATTGTAAATAAATTAATTAAATAATATATCAGTATATGAGATTTAATTTTTTTAATATATCACAATGGTTGGAAGAGATTTCTTGAAGGTAGAATAAGAATATATAACTAAAAAATCTGGTTTAATGTTATACTATATCATTAGAAAACCAAATTATCATCATACAACAATCCCTATAAGGTTTTTATTATGACCAATATAAAAACAATAAAATGATTAAATTTATTTTGGGAAGTTGTTATTAGTTATTTTCCAATCTATATTGATCAAAATATATGACAAATAAAGTAGATGAGATGACCATTTATAAGTGAGGGGAAAAGAACTCTAGGAATTAATTAAACAATAAATTTAATATAAATCAATATTCATTCGAATGTCGAAAAAATGATATATTTTGAATATATTATGTGAATGAATATAAACCCTCTCATCCAATAAAATTTTTAAAAATAGGAGGGTCTTTCACCCTTATCTACTTGTACAAGAATTTTGTTAACAATTAATAAACAATGAAGGTAATAATATCATCTATAAAAGAATATACCATAATAAAATAAATGGTTGAGATAATGTTTTTTTATTAATTTAATATGTATATTCACTCTTGTCTATGTAGTGAAAACATATTTAATATATTATTTTTATATTTCATTCATTATAAAAGATTTACAAGAGATTTTGGGTAATTCACTTATTATATAACACAAAAAGTTATTAATAAAAATAAAAATAATGAATAATACTTCATATTTTGTTACCATGTGAGATAATATACTTCCTCCTTATCAAATAATATATTTAAGACACAAAATTTGAAATTTCTAATTTTGTACATCTTTTTCTTCATGGTTGAAACTGATTTTCAAAATTATCATGAAATAAATTAGGCATTATTTGGTTTTATTTTTTTATTATATTTTAATTATATTATCATTAAAAATAATTTAAATAGTTTTAGTAAATTATTATATCGTATTATTTTCTTGGTGATATCGTAGAAGATATCCTATTTCATAAAAAGGTTTTTTCGTTAAAAAAAATAGATTCACTAAAACAATTATATCCATTCATCCATGGATTTAATAAAAATCATTTCTAATACTTTATAGAACTTACATCAAATATAAATGCATAATATAACATGAAATAGTTTTGGGAAAATTTGTTTTCATGCCCAAAAATTGAACTTATAACAAAATCATGTATAACTTGTATTCATTTATAATTAATTATATTTTTTATCAATAAAGTAGTCTTATATTATTTTAATATAAAATTCATGTCATAATGTGACATTTTAATGAAAAATGTTACATTTTTACCAAAATTGGCATATTTCATTATTCAATGAAAAATATATCATTTAAAAAACAAAAAATATCACCCTTTGATAACATCATTATAATTTTTCAAAAAACAATATAATTGTTCCCCAATATAATTTCTAAATTCTTTAAAAATTAATTATATTATCTCCACATTGAAATTAATAAATACCATTTTGGAAGGAAATTGTTTGTTAAAGCATAAAATGAATTTATTCCCTTTCCATTCTTAGTAATAATAATTAAATAAATGTTAATTAATTCATTGGAATATGTAATATAATTATTTAATTATAATTACTTATCAACATTGAGAAAATTAACTTATTTGGATTATGATACATCACCCACATTAAAATAGTTTAATAGAAAATATATATTTCTATTCATTTATAACAACTTCATAATCAATTTAAATTGATTATTCATTTTATTTAAAGATACTAATTTTGTATATATATGTATATATAAATATATTACATAATAGGTTTATTCATATACATATACACTAATTTAATGTCAAGGGTATAATTGTTGAATTTAAATAATTACATTTTAATAGTATATCAAATTTCACTTAAATCATGGTGTTATGTGTCACATACGCTTTCAAAAAATGTTTTATTTTTAAATGTAAATCTGATATAGTAAAAATAATTTATTTAATTTTAAATAGAATTTTTTTTGGAATAATTAATTATTTTCATTCATTATACAAAAGTATAGAAACACTTATAATTTGTAGTCTCTCCTTCACATCTAGTTGAGAAAAACTAGGAAATATAATTTATAAATTCACATTAATGAATACTAGAGATTGTAAATTGATTACAAGGTTACACCAATGTAACATCATAGATTTTATAACTCTACATATTTGACATATTTTACAGATCATAGCCTCTCTTCCCATGTATAATCATTTTCATAACAGTAATATCTTCTTTGAGGATCCTATTATTCCCCTTTATCCATTATATGGATATTATAAACACATATATAAGGTGGTCTACTGGGTTTTTAATTTCATTTACTTAAAATCATGGAATAATATTTAAGGGCATTTTTGATCCATCATATTTTGAATGAAAGTTATTGATTCAAATATATAGAGATTCAATTATAATTTATGATCTTTTTATCAAAAAATGATGATATCCTTTGCTGTATTAGAGATTTAATGATTTTTAAATCCATCATACCCCATTTTGAGGAACATATGGTCAATATTGTGATGTTTTATATGTTGACCCTCTATAGCTGAATTTATGTTATTTTATGGATGTATTTACCAAATTCATTCCATGATTATTATTGAATGGTACTAGAATTGGGATCCAAATAAGAGTCTCTTTCAATTATTATAGAATAATATAGTATGATATTTTCCAAAGATGTAATATATTCAGTGAAATGAATGCCTATCTATTCTTGATCTAAAGAAATTTTCATAATATTTATTAATTAAGATTCAATGGTGGTAGTCTCATTATCCTTTTTCGCATTATCTATGGAATCACTACTATAATTTAAATATATAGTGCATATTTTTCAAAATAATATATATACATTAAGTATTGTCACCTAAACTCACAAGATTGTTGACTTCTTCAACCCCTTCTTTTTCACTTATTAAGGAAGGGGATTCTTTATTACCTATTTCCACCTTATCGAATTTTATAAAAAGTATGTCGTCATCTTCAATTATGGAATAGTGGCCCATGTGTCCTATTATTCCCACATCATGGTAAAATCATTGATTTATGTGATGGAGATTTCTATTTGAGGAAAAACCCTCCTAATAAATTTTATGGAACTCTATTGTAAAATCAAGAAGATCCACTCCCCTAACTCTCAAGTAATTGAATTATCCACTGTAATAGGTTTGATAGGCATAATATTTAATTGTTGAATAAATTTAAATCACTTTATTAAGAAAAGGGTTTATAATGTATGATTGCAAGTGAGTATTTATTCTATTAATGTGTCCAAGAAAACATCAGAATTTAAGAAATGGTTATATTAATATAATTATTGGTGTCAATAAATCCGACAAGGGATAAAGGGATATTTTTTATCATTTGAAAAATATTCTTTGTAATGATTTTGAATTTTAAAAAAGTCACAAGGGATTCTATTAGGAGAAAATATTTATGTAATAAATATATATTGTTGTCATATTAAGTAAACAGACCTAAAATATATTTCATTTATCATAAAATAATATTCAGATATTCCACTAACATAATTCACTCGGTAGCATTAGGGGACCCCATGTAACCTTCAAGTGCCTCCTCTCATACAACAAGGGATTATTTAGTCTACACATATTCTTCCACTATAGTTGAAACTATATTTTATCAATAACTTTGGTATGCGGACAAGACACTAAAACATATTACACAATAAAAAAATATTTCACTAGGAGCCCTAAAGCCTTCCCTGTGGTGGATAAGGTCCTAAAGTTAACATCAGGAAGGGTATTATATCAAATCCCCCCTTCTCAAGATAATTATTCCTATGAATATATCCCAGAGAATTATTCCCAATAGTCATATATATTCATGACATAAAAATGTAAATAACGATGACTGGATGATTTTTGGATGTTAATCCCTTTTAACTATGATGATGTGTATTTCCATTCTATCTATAATCTACCAGATTCTATGGAGATATGGTGGCATACCAAATTATATTTCAAGATCTAATTGGCCTATATATAAAATAATTTGAATTAGATCTCTTCATTCCTACATCAACATTAATTTTTGATCTTGATATATCTACTCCACTGCCATAAATTATGATCTCACCATGATACCAATTTCTTTACATACAATATTATACTTGGGATACAATACATGTCTCCAGAATCCTCTATTATCTATAAATGGTATAAAATTGAATAAGTAAAATGTAGTTATAATGATTTGATACAAGTGTTCTAGGACATAATATCATTCGTACATTAGTTAGGTTACTAAATTAATTTAACTCCTCGTCTGTTGACTTATTTAGGGCTTCACTGTTCATGTCATAAAATAAAACGTCCCATAGTTACCATATGATTGTAAATTGATTTTCATTATGATATACTATAATATATATCTTTTGGAGATACTTTCAAACCAAATATAGGCTATTCATAAAATCTAGTTCCCTCGGGGCTTTAACATTTCTGATATATGGATTATTAAGGTTGTTATGAAGTGTATCCCAAAATTCTAAATCAATTTACACAATTGTAAAGTTTACTGTTTGTAATAGGTATCAATGTATAAATAATTTGTTGAAGAACCTATTTATCTTACTTGAAGACTTAGAGAGTTTGTGGTCTTCTTTATATTTAATTTTTAACCCAAATACTTATCTTTAGTTCTAAAATTATGTTGTTGTGTATATCTTGATCACCCCACCATAGGATTATTAAATATTGATTACTCAATTTTGAGGTAAAAATATATCTATGTGTGTGGCTGGTTCGTATAATTTGTTGCTACCAATATCATCTCCCCATTTCAAGGATTTCTAGTCTAATGATTCCCATTATTAATGGGTGATGCATCACTATAATTAGAAATATTCAATTTCAACATATCACTAGGATTATAAAGGACCACCAATTATCATATTCATATGTGATAAAAATTACGAAATATTCAGAAGGAAATGAGATTTTGGATTGAGTGTTCTTTTAGAATGTCACTAATCAAAATTATTGTGAATCCAAAATTGGATTACTTTTCCTAAAATCGGAAAATGTAATGAATAATTTTCATTTATAGCACCTAAAATGATTGGTGAACCGATACAAAACACATAGTTCACAAATAATTTCACGATCGACGAGTGCCATTAAAATTAAATCTCTAAATTCGATCATATACAAGTTCCTATCATTTTATCCATCGCCATTATCTATGAGATTTCAAATTTAAATATCTTCGGATTGGACTAATTCAAACACTGTGTTTGTTAACTTAGCCTTTACAATAATTGGTTTATCTATTGATTGTGCATTGATGTTATATATGTCTGGAATGTGTGGAAGAATTCAATATCACTAAATATTTATTTTGTTTTAAAATTGATATTTTTTGAATTATTTAATTATCCATCCATAGAATTCTTGGAATGGTGTCCAAATATGTAATAGGGAATTCCCCAGATAAAAATGCAATATAAACTTATATAATTTTTCCATTATAGGAACTACTAAACTAATGGGCCTTATATATTACAACCATGAATCTATTACAATAATCATTGTCTATCATTTGTACATTAATCATTAAACAGAAGAATTTACCATTTAAGCCACACTAACAAGAAATTAATGATCCATACATGAGGATCTATTTTTTTATTAACTCAATAGCCACATCCATCATCCAAGAAACAGTCATGTTTATGCCAATACGAGTCTAGGGATCCCTTATTCCACATGGTAGGATATATTATTCATTTTTGAGATAATATATCATCACCATGATTATTTGAGAAGATTTTCATACATTATTTAAAACTAATTGTCATCAGATTAGATGGTTCCTTATTTTTTAATTTCATCGCCTCCATCAGAAATGTTAGGGTTGTGGTGGTGTTGAATCAATGTTCCCCAAATATCCATGGAATGATTTAAATGATCATACATCTTCTCAATTAATTTGTACCGTAAAGATTATATATATAACCCAAAAACTGATTCTTACAAATAAATTAGTTAGGTGAGATGTATTAGTCTCAGAATTATTGTTGAAAAGGAGATCAAGAATAAAATATATTATGTTGTTAACGTATCTCTAGGAAATCTATAAAACTTTTTTTATTTCCATATCTTAGTGTCGGTGTTAAAATTTATCACCTATCACCATGAAATAATATGAAATCATTCACTCTAGGTTGAATAAAAATTATAGGAAAATATCTATGACAGTGATCCAGACTTAATGTTTATAAAAATTCTATAAAATAGAATATGGATGTATCGAAAAGTGTATGTGGATCGGGATTATATCCATAGTTCTATAGATTTATTTTATGTAACACATGATATATATTGTAATCGAAGATGTTTCATTAATATATGTCAACTTTACTAAGATATATTCCCATTATAAACATGAATTATGAGAAAAATATTATTCCATATGATTCAATTCGTGGTATATTACCATAAATTAGAGGTTTATGACAGTTTAGTGGTAAAAATTATGAAATTGGATAATTTTGAGTATTCTTCAGTTTTATTTTTTGAAATATTTGACATAGACCTTAACCATTGTAGAATTGTTTTTAGCTAAATAGTCCCTACCATCTATTTTATGTGTACTTCCATACATTTTTTATTATTATTTCTTTCAATTCAATCAAATTTCAAGAAAAATTTTATAAAAATTTAAATAAAATATTTGATATTTGTATTAAGGATTGAGGAATGTATTGAAAAAATATCTGATCATGTTTTGAAGGAAAGTGGATTTTTTACTAAGTACAAATTTTTTTACAATATATCACACTTAATTCATTATTCCAAGGTCACTCACGACCAATATATTTCCCTTTGGTGATGTTCCTAGATAGAATCTTCAAATTCACTATTCGCATGCACTCACACCAAGTTTCCATGTCCCTAAAACACATTCACAGTTTTCCATTCTATGTTTCCTTTATCGAATTAAGAAATTAATAGATATATAATTACAGATCATGCATCTTGGGTGATAAGAGAGAGTTGAGTTTTGAGGTTTCACCCTACTCATTCATGATCCTGGATGAGTTCTTCCCTCTTATTTATATTAAATGACCACATATTCCCATTGTCCCCCATCGGCGCCTCATCATTATCACAGTGTCCCACCGCCATCTAGACATGAGTGTTCCCCTAGTTTTTTCAATAAAATTTCCTCCTTCAAGATATGATTATTTCACTAATAATACATTATCCTAACACATTTACACTCTTATCATGTAATAATATTATTTTTACAATATTCTTCTCAATTAATCCAATTATAAGGGGGTAATTTTTGGGTGCTCAAAATCTATCAAAAAGTGGACTCCGAATGGTTTTTTCAAGAATAAAATAATATTAATTGGTAAAAAAATATTTGGGTTCCCCATTATTATGTCATTCTTATAGTCACAAATCACCATGCATTTTTTCACTGAAACTCAACCATGTTCATTATTTTCTATACCTAATTTTGAATTTTCATACATGTGTGGACCAATTGCACGTATTATTCAAAAGAATATGCAAATGAAATTATATCAATTGAATAAATATGATCCTAGATTCATTTACCTATAAAAGGGCCCAAGGAATTCAATTTAAAGAGAGGTGAAATTATGTTAGCATATCTATAATGACCATGACCTCAGTAGCCTGAATTTAGTACATGATTTATTACATTAGCATATATAAAATGGTTCAAATCCCAATGGCCAATAAAATTATTAGTTTAGGAGAACCAGATATATAAATAAAACCAAATTTATATTGGTAGTATAAAAAAATAATACATAAGAATGAAAATTAATTGTATCCTTCGAAACTCATTCTTTATTTTTTATCCATTATATAAGGAGATGAAAAAAATAACAGTGGGCTCAAATTCTCAGTAAGGATTAAGTACAATGGAAGATATAATGAATCAATTAGAATAGATAATATTTATAGGAAAATAAATGAACACACATTTCTTTAATCAATAACTTATCTATCATATATAAATAATGAATATTCAACATGATAATTTAAATTACTGAAAAGACATGACATTTAATCAATTAACTATGAATGAAAAGCATCAATAGATAATATCATTGTGAAAAGAACATGGAAAATAACAATAGTATTCTTAATTATAGATATTCTTAATTATTTTATGTCATGATCTCAGGAATCATGACACCTCTACTACCCAGGCCTTTCAGAATATGGTTTAAAACAATAGGTAGAAACCCATTTAATTTGGCCTACACATTTTTCCCATGAGACTTAAAAATGCATTGAAGGGATATATAATTATAGGACCAACACATCACAACATGTCCAAATCATTCTTCGTATATCAAATAATGGATTTAATTCCTGTAAAATATTCCATATCATATTTCTCTATTGGGTAAAGGTTATGGATTTATCAATATTCTCCAAGTTAGTCAAATAGCATTCTAATTATACACTATATGTATAATTTTATATGATTTACGAAATAAAATTATCCATCCTAATAGAATATTTATAATTAAAATTAATTTAATTTCTAATTAAAATGGTCACAAAAAAGTGATTGTTTGTAGATAATGTTAACAATAACAATAGAAAGTGAGATTATACAATAACATTCACCACTTTCTAGTATTCCAGTCAAATCACCAAGGATGAAATAATTAAAATTGAAAATTAATATAATATTTAGTATAAATAAATCTTGAAATTACATGTTAAATGATAATATATATTTTATATAAAATAAATTACAAGAATAACATTATAAAATGCCTCAGTTTATGAAAATTGAGATGAATTAACTTACCTCTTACTTCCTTTAGGTTGAACACCATATAAAATAATTTATATTTGTTTCAAATATGATATTAACTTATAAAGAATCAAATTAATATTTATAATATCATATTGTATCCCTTTATAATATCTTATCACCAGTTTGATAATAATATTTCATTATTTTCATTTTATCCGATGTTTATTACCTATTTTTCACATTCATTCATTGCCATGAATGTTTTGATTCTTGTGAACATTATATCATTCTAATATGTAAAGAATAATAATAATGAAATAATTATAATATATATATATATATAAATTATAAATTTTATACCAATCATGAATTATTTTTTTGTAAAATGATGTATGTTACGATAATAGAGATGGTGTATCATACGTATGAATGGGAAACATTCCAATTTTTTATCAATCCTTATAAATAGGAGGTGAGTAATGATTTAACATTAAAAGTGAACTTAATATCTTAAATTATATATATATATATATATATATATAATCTATTTGGTTTGGTTATGGAATGAGAATGTTTTTTTCATGAAGGCGGTAGTACATAGGTATACAGATGATGCTATCATCTTTATGTGAGTGAAAAGGCGTAAAACAAATGATATATTTTTTTATGGAAATATAAAAAATTCATAGTTATTATAATTATTTCATTTATATCTCATATATTCATTAAATTAATCCTTATTACCATCCATATAAATCATTATTGAAAAAAATCACATCATTTCATGGGGAGGAAGTATGTTGAACAAATGACTGAGGTTGTTTTATCCCCTACATATTGGGAATTAAAAAAATTACTATATGATATAACGAATGTAGAGGTATTATTATGTTATTAATTTTATATATATTCATTATAACCATAATTATACCCAACTGTGATTTATGGTAATGGAAAAAAATTTAACATTTGTTGATGAGGAGGTAGTATGACGTACACATGAATGATGATTTTATAACCCATTTTTCTGTTGTAGAGATTTTTGTATATCATGACCCTATCATTAAAAAATATATGAATATTAAAAAGACTCTAGTTATTATATCAGTATGTTTTAATAATAATTTATGTAAATTGATGAAGAAAAAAAATATAAATTCTCATTGAATAATGTTATCTCTTCTATAGGTATCCTCTATAGGGTTGCAAAAAAATCCCTCCAAGGATGGATTCCATCCCAAAAGAGGTCTTATAAGATGTGGGTATGGAATATGAGAGGTTATTTTGATAGGTGATCTCTAATCAAATTTGGTTTAATGTTGTGAGGAAGGATGGAGATTGGGTGGCCATTTATAAGTTACTTCAGTGGATAACTTGTAATATTTAGAAAGAAAAATGTGTAAACATGTTTTTCATATTATAAAACCAAAAATGGAATATAATATAGAATCAGAAATTATTGGGTTAAAATATGGCTACAACATATATTTTAGAAATGTTTATAGGTCATTTTAACCTAAATATTTTTAGTTTATCCTCCATGTAATACCATTTTTACCTTAACTGTGAGGGATAATTTTTAATGTTTTCACTATTTACAATGGTAAAAAATTAATTTGATCATATTAGATAATTTATTATATTATTATTTTGAACATGGAATCCATTTTTATAGAGTACATTCAATTAATAAATATATTTTATTTTAAAATTAATCCCGCAAATGCGATGTGAAAACAGAATTTCAAGAAATATATGTTCAAAATTTTACATTGTTTTTTTATTGAAATTCAATATGAAAATTAATCCCACTAAATAAAATTGATTAATTTAAATTTAATTGTTATAATTTTACTTTAAAACAAATATAAAATATAATTTTAAATTATAAATAAATTAATCAAAAGGTAAATTTAAATTTAAATTTAATTAAAATTCAATATTTTTCAATAATCATATAAAAATGATTTATTAAAAAAAATAAACAAAATCACCCCTAATATAATTTTGATATTATAATTATAAAAATGAAGTATTTTAATTTACATATGTGGTCAAATTTAATTTTAAATATTGTTTTTGAAGTGTGACTATATCTTTATTTGTAAAAAATATGGTGTTTCAGAATACATTTCTTTTTCACTTAAGTGATTCTTAGTTTTATTTTTTAATAAATAGATAAAAAATTATCATTTGTAAAATATTTATTTTCAAAATATAGTAAGTTTTATTCATACTATCTAATTTAATGACTAGGTTATTATTTCAAATTAAAATAATGTAGTATCAAGTTTAGATAATACCAAATTTTCCATAAACCCCATGTTATCAAAGAAATAAAATTTATTCTAAAAAAAATAATTTTTAAAGTATTGGGGTGTTACATTCATCCCTCATACAATATTTTTTTCATTGAAATTTCATCAATATTACCTTAGAAATAAATTATTGTAGTTCTTCTTTAATATATCCTCTAGTTCTCACGCTGCTTCCTTTATTTTTTGATTTCTCAGATTTACCTTTACCAAAAAAGTCACCTGATTCGTCAACACTTTTCCTCTAATATCAAGAATCTATATGTGTTCATCCTGGTATGATAAATTGAAATCTAATTATATTTCATCAAGGGTGTGCACATAAATTTGGACTAGCATATAATTTCTTAATAATAATATATGAAAGACATCATGTACTTTTGAGAGACTTAGTGGTCTTTCCAAAAAATTATCAAATAATACAATTCATTGAAAAAATTAAAATGGTCTTATGTTCTTATATATATGTTTAAATTTCTTAACAAAAATTTTAACACCTTTCTCTAGATATAATTTCAAATAACATAATCTCACACATTTAATTAAAAATCATTCAACTGATTATTAGCATAAATCTTATGCATAATTTGATCTTCATTATTGTGACCATGAATATCCTTTAAATTTTTAATTTTTTATTTAACAATTCTTGGGTCTGTTATTTTCCATTCTCCAAATTCATCCCAACAATTTGGAGTTTAAAATATATTTCCATATAATTCAGTATACGAAACTATTTGAATATGTTAATGGAAACTATTATAAATTGAATACTCTACCAAGGGTAAATATTGATCCCACATAACATTAAATTCGCATGTTAAGGACATCCATATGTATTCCATTATTTCAATAGTCTGTTCAGGCTATCGATTTAGAATTTGGATGGTAGGACGTTCTCAAATGAAGTTCAGTATTATGAATCTTCTGAAGAAACTTCCATAATTTTGATGTCAAATGAGGACCATGATTAGACACAATTGTAAGTAGTTCATCATGATATCATAAAACTTCATTAATATAAATCATCTCGATTCATTAAAGTGGGAAATATTATATTATAAAAATTAATTGTTAAGATGTTGTTCGGGGATCAACAATAACCAATATAGCATAATTCTTTCTTGGAGTGTGTTGTATTCACATAGAATTATCCACAATAATGTCATATCATTTTATCAAATGAATAGGAAGAAACTTCATGACTCATATAGAATTTATATTCATATATTTAACTTATTAAAAAACTAAACATATGTAATCATAATTAGTAATTCTTGGAATCATGTTACCCTGCCAAAATTATCCCTCAAATTCCTATACTTAAATATACTACCATGCTGTATAGAGAAATTATATCAATAAAAATCATCCAAAAATTCCCTCTTTATCCCATGTATTGATAGAACACATAATTTCTAACAAAAATATAGAAAAGTATCTTGACATGTGATGTATGATAATTTTTCATCATTGACAACATTATTTTTCTTCTGAAAGTTCTCATGATCAGATTCAGATAAATTTATATTTTCTAATACGGATGGTTTTTAGTAATTCTTAAAATGATTGATTTCTACCAATAAATAATAATTTCAATAACCTTATTTCCTTGATCAATGATCATAGGTTACCTATCAATCAATTATTGGGTCAAAAATACATGTTCTTTCTTACTTAATGCATCAAATACATTATTTTTCCATGGGTTGTAGTGTATTGAGTAATCATAGTCCTCAAGTAGCTCCACCCCTCAGATTTTCCTCATATTTATCTCTTTTTTGTGAAAATAAATATTTTTCAATTTTATTATCCAAGCTAATCTCAAGTCTTTCATCGTATAGATAATTTCTTCATATCATCAATGAAATGATTGTATTCTCCAACACTAGATCAGAGGTTGGATAACTATGTTGACTAAACATCAATTTCACTGAGGAATATGAAATAATATTTTCATTTAGAATTACAATAAAACCATTTACCTTCTTATATTCTCCACTATATTTCATAACCCTATAAGTTATAGATGGTGGAGTCAAAATTAGATAAATGTATGATCTTATCGTTAGTTAATCGAAACATAATTTACATTCCTTTATCAAAACTAACATATCCACTTAAAGTGTATGCTTAGTTAACTGGTTAGATAAATGGGAAATATTCTTAATGAATCACTAATAGTATCCTCCTAAAAAATAAAACTACTTAACTTTGTTAAATTCATTTGTTTGGGCCATTCTTTTTCTAACGTTTTTACATGATCAATTCAGATTCTTTCCTTTATGACAATATATCAAAGAATAGAAACATATTTACGACATAAATCATACTAATTAAATTTATCATATAACAAATTACATCTATGAGTATCATGAATGATCATTATGTGTTTCTCATAGTACTCATTGTATTCCTAATACACTAAAAAATCATCATTAAATTCCATAACAAATTCATCATGATTTTCCATGAATACCTTTTTTATTAGATCAATAAAAACAAAGTATTAAATGGTCAATAAAAAAATAATTAATAAAAACTGATAATTTTTATACCTTTTTGAAAAAATTATCATCATAATGACAACATTCATTATTATAAGTTGATGATACCAAGAAAAATGTTCAATCAATGATATTTTTTTGTCTCTTTGAAGTTGATCGAATAATTCATCAATGTGAGGTTGGGGATTATTTTTCCTCATTTTAATATCATTTATTTCCAAATAGTCAGTGCAGAATATCATAGATCAATATTCTTTAATAATAAAGGGAACATGGGATACCCATATAAAATAGTAGGTTGGATAAATATCTTATAACTAAAATCCTTTTTTTCATATAATTCACTACTTAAAAGTCCATTTTATATTGTGACTTGGATATTGGTATTTTATCTTGTATTAAATCAATGGAAAGCATAATATCACTCTCTAGAGGATTCCCTAGTAATTCCTTTAGAAATATGTCAATGTATAATTGGAAAATATATACATAATCAATTTTAATACCACCTTCTCCATCCAAAAATTTTTTTAGCTCTTGTTCCAAAAAAAATGTAATTTAATAGAACTACTAGTATTGGATCTATATATGTCCCATATAATGAATTTTATACTCTAATTATAAAAAATTTTATATCTTCCCCAAAAATCATAATTTCTTTCTTCTTGAAATTAATTTTTGCAAAATATATTGAAATGTATCACATACTAATGATTATATCGAATTCATCCTTAGTAATGAGAAAATGTTTTAAAAATAATTCATTTATATGTGTCATAATGGGGGCTTCCAGACAAATCCTTATGGTAGTGATATATCCCATAATAATTTTAACAAAAACATCCACTCTTAAATAAAATGTGAAATGACTTATTTTGTTGGAAAAAAATTGGTAGATAGAAAATTGTGTGAGGATCTACAATAAAATAAATAATAAGATACATTTTAATATAGGAAGAAATAACATAACAATATTTCATTAGGTACTTGAAAATTAACTATACTTATGACATAATCACGGCATTCTCCTATTATCCCCTCTTATAGTTGATTCCCTTAGTTCATGGGGTATTCCTTTGAATAATACCCTATTTAATTACAAATGGATCATTGTAAATAATTTATTTTTACCTCTTGCATTCAAGGGCTAGATGAACCTTATATTCACACTTATAAGAAACTCCGGATCCGTTCATTATTTTCCTAAGGTGATTGTTTCCGTAGTTTTCACAAGGCATAAATCACTATGTTATAATTTACTTATTTTGAAAATTATCATTTTTATGGTGTTTTGATACGATCTGTTTCTCTTTATTGACCTCAAATATGTAACATTTAATTAATTCATTCTATGCATTGATGGTTCATAAAACTATTTAATCATATGATAAAATGTATTAAAGACTAGTTCCCTTCAGAGACATGGATTTTTTACCTCCAAAAAATGGTTAATAATGAACTTTTTATTGTATATGTAATATATAGTATATATGAAAAACCTAGTAAAGGATTAATAATATTACAATAAACATTCACATTCCTTCTTATTTATACTAAATAGATTCCTCTTAATTTCATAATATTTGTCATGGGGAAAATATTTTATGAAAATTCCCTCCTTAAAGTATTTCCATTCCATGAGTTATATTTCCTCTTATTCCATATTATAATGGAATAATGTCAAGTATTTATCATAATTCATTTGAAAAAATAAACTATAAGTTTACCCATTTCATTTTCACCACATCTCAATGAAATAATTATATTCTCTAGAGACATAATCCACTTACTAAATATAATTGGATTAGAAGTCCTACAAAATAATTGGGTATTTTATTGCATGAAGTAATCCATCATAGGATGATTTTATTTTTGAAAAGGTTCCTTCATCTGAGAAATGTTATTTTTTAAAATCCATTCATGCTACCCTAATATACCCATAATTTTCTCAGATCTAATTTTAGCTTTATTGGCATCCCCAATTGGGAAATATCTACATTTCCATGAGTATTTATATCCTTCTTCCTTCCAAGATATATTTCTAAATAATGGAATATGATGGATTATCCCATAAAATTATTAATTTTAAATCATAATTTATAATTTCAATTTTGTTGTAACACATAAATTAAAATTTAAGCATCATTAATATCATAATTATAAACATGGTTTCATCTTGTATATTATTATTTTCACATCCTTTATATTGGATTGTATACAAAATGTGTATTATCCTATGAATATACCCTAGGAGTGACAAACCATGTGTAAAGTAGTGAAATTTTTTTTCCACTTGGTGATGATCAGGTTAGGGTCAATGCTCCCTTTTGAGAGTTATAACCCCTACTAACCTCTGTTCTAGAACTATGACAACTCATAGTATGCAACCATGTATGTATTGATAGTAAAATTCATATAATATCAAACATACCAAAAAAATTTATATTGTTATATATATTTTCTCAATTTATATAATAGGGTTATGTTCTCAAATCTATGTTTTCATTAATCTGGTCATCAAGGTTTCGTCTAATATTATTCTTTTACTAAATGTAATGAACCCTACTCGAGTAGCCCAAATCTGGTGTCCACTTTATTAAACTATCATAGATACAATTGGGTTAAATCCAAAAAGTGATGATCAGTTTAGCTATTTTTTATAACTAGATTCATACATGATACCATTTGACATTGGTAATTGAATATGAAACATAATAAATAGAAAAATGAAAAAAAAATTCTTCCTTGATATCCAATTATATGAATTCATCTTCTCATCATGTGGAATATATTCAAAATAAGGGCGAGCTCAAATTATTATTAAGGGTTGAGTAAATTAGATGATATCATCATTATATAATAATAACTAACATGTAATGGTAAATAACTAATCACAAAAACTATTTAATCAACAACTTGTCTATCATAATTAGATAAGGAATATTCAATAAATAGAGGTAAATAACTAAAAACATATGAAATTTAATCAATAAAATGAGATTTAAATGCTTAAAGATATAATTTCACGATGAAAATATACTTTATGAGAACAAAAAAAAATTAATGAAGGAAATTCATAATAATTGGAACTCGTGATCATAGGAATCATAACACTTCTATTATCAAGACCATTCACAAGACATTTTAATACTATAGGTATAAATCAATTTAATTCGGAAATAGGATTTGTCTCATGAGACCATCCAATACATATAGGGGATATATAATTCTAGGAAACACCCTCACTTCATGTCCAAAGAATTATTTGTGTATTAAATAATCGATTAAATTGCTGAATATTATGAATTATCAACAAATTTCTATATTGATTAATGGAAATAGATTTTTCAATATTTCATTGGTTAGAAAAATAAATATCAATGAATAAACCATATTAAAAGATGGTATATGGCATAAGAAATAATAAAATACATCATAATGGAATATTCATGTTTACTATAAATGTAATTTCCGATGAAAAATGATAACAATAAAGTGATAACATTATCAATTAAAAAAGAATGTGAGATTGTACAATAACATCTACAACATATTTATTTTCATGTCACATCCCTTTGGATTAAGAAATTTATAATAAATTATATAATTCTGTGAATTATTAATGAAAAATGATATTATAAATAAAAAGTGTAGTATATACACCAAATAATTAATGACATTAGAATATGCGTCAATGAAGGGAAATTGAGATGATGTCCCTTAAAACACACATCATTTTTATTAAACATAATTTAAACAATTTTATAGTGGATTTAGATATATTATTAACTTAAAAACAAAAAATATTAATATTTACTATATCATGTATAATCCTTTTATAATATCTCATATCTCTTCCATTAATAATCATTCATTAATTTCAATTTTTTAGGTGTCAGTTTCATTATTTTATCATTCATACTTTTTCATGAATGTCCTAGTTCTTTTTCAAATTATATAGCTTCATCATCACCAAAATAGTAATTTATTAATAATTCTCATATTTATTCATCTATTATACTTTTATGACCAATCATGATTTTTTTTGAAAAATGAAGTATGTTACGGTCATGGAGGATATAGGTCATACATATGTATGGGTAACATTTCCATTTTTATATGATCATTACGTAAAGAATGTATGTAATATTATATAATTATATAATGATAATAATATCATAAAAACAATATTATTTCATTAAATAAACTTATATACAATCAAAATAAGGGTGAAATCAAATTATTATTAAGGGTTGTGTAAATTAGATGATATCATCATTTTATAATAATAATTAACATGTAATGGTAAATTACTGATCACAAAAACTATTTCATCAACAACTTTTCTATCATAATTATATAAGGCAAAATCAATATAGTGAGGTAAATTACTGAAAACATATGTCATTTAATCAATAAAATGATATTGAAATTCTTCAAGAAATAATTTGACGATGAAAATATACATTATGAGAACACAAAAAATTTTAATGAAGTAAATTCATAATAATTGGAAGTCATGATATTCGGAATCATAACACTTATACTATCAAGACCATTTACATTACATTTTAAAACTATAGGTTGAAATCAATTTAATTTAAAAAATGATTTGTCTCATAAGACCATCCAATACCTAAAGTGGATATATAATTCTAGGAAACACCCTTCACTTCATGTCTAAAGAATTATTTGTGTATTAAATAATCGATTAAATTCATGAATAATATGAAATATCAATAACTATCTATATTGAGTAATAAAAATATATTTTTCAATATTTCATCAGATAAAAAAATAAATTTCAAAGTATAAAATGTATTAAAAAATTGTATATGGATTAAGAAATAATAAAAGACATCATAAATTAATATGCATGTTTAATATAAATTTGATTTCCAATGAAAAATTCTCACAATAAAGTTATTGTTAATATATAACGTTATCAATTTTAAAAGAAAATGATATTGTACAATAACATCTACTACTAATTTATTTTCATGAAACATCCCTTTGGATTAAGTAACTCATAATAAGTTATATAATTATATGAATTATTAATGAAAAATGATATTAAAAATAAATAATATAGTATGTACACCATATAATTAATGACATTAGAATATTCCTCAATGAAGGAAAATTGAGATGATGTCCCTTACAACACACATCATTTTTATTAAACATGATTTAAACAATTTAATAGTGGATTTAGACATATTATTAACTTATAAACAGACAATATTAATATTTACTATATCATGTATAATCCTTATATAATATTTCACATCTCACCCATTAATAATCTTTGATTAATTTCATTTTTTTGGAGTCAGTTGCATTATTTTATCATTCATACTTTTTCATGAATGTTCTAGTTCTTTTTCAAATTATATAGCTTCATCATCACCAAAATAGTAATTGGATAATAATTCTCATATTTATACATCTAATATAATTTCATGACCAATCATGAAAAATTGTTTTGAAAAAATGAATTATGTTACGGTTATTGAAGTTATAGGTCGTACATATGTATTGGTAACATTTCCATTTTTATATGATAATTAAATAAATAATGTACGTAATATTTTATATTTATATTATGATATTAAGATCACAAAAAACAATATTATTTCATTAAATAAACTTATATATATATATATATATCATCCATGTGGTTTCTTGATTAAAAGATCGTAGCATCGCTTCGTGAAGGTGGTAGTCCACACCTACTCGAACAAAATTATCATATATAAATGAGTGAAATGTTAAGAGATAAAATTATATATTATCTTTATAAAAAGATAAATATTTTATTGATATCATAATCATTTCATTTATATCACATATTGTTTTTAAAATTACACATATTACCTTATTTGTAAAGCATTATTGAAACACGTATCACATCACTTCGCAAGGAAGTAGTCTGCTATACACACTACAAACATTATCTTATCTATGATGGAATGAACATTAAAAAAATTATATATGATTAAATAAAAAGATATGTATAATTATTTTATATGTATTAGATATATACTTCATATCTCTCGTCATACTGAACTTTGGGAGTGGGTAATAGAAAAACAAATGGCATCTGCTTATGAGGCGGTAGTCCTCCACAAACCTAAATAATGAATTCAATATCCCTTTGATGGAAGTGGGGATTGATGTATCTCATTTCATTGACATAAAAAATCTCATTATATGGAATATACTAGGGTTATTATATCATGAGGTTTTAATAATAATCAATGTTGGTGGAGGGATAAATTTAATAAAAATTCTACTTGAAGAATGTTACCTCATCTATGGGTATCCCCCTCAGGTTTACATGAAAATCCTTCCTAGGAAGAATTTTTGTTCATCATAATGAATCTAGGATTAAGGGATTTAAGTATGGAATTAATTTTTTCATGTATTTTACTAACAAAAATGTATTTATAGTGTGAGAAATATAGGATATAGGGTGTCCATTTATAAGTGAGGTTAGTGGCACACATCTAATTTTTGAAATGAAAAAAGTGTGACCATTATTTTCACATGAAAAAATGGTCAAAATGGATTATTTAATAATCTAATAAATTATAGTGTCTAAATATTTCCATTAAATACATTTAGTCATGGTTTAAGACATTTTAGACCTTATCTTTTTAGTTTAAGGGAAAAGATAACCCATTTTACCATAACTATGGTAAATAATTTGTTAATTTTTTTATTATAAATTCTGTTAAAAAATAATCTAAAAATATTAAATAATATATATTATGATTATTGAATATATGGAATCTATTTTTCTAAATCAAAAGTATAAAGTTTTAAATTAAAATTATTTTCACAAGACAAGATGATAAATTTTATTCTCAAGGAAAAAATCATCAAAACATTATAGTGTTTTTATATCGAAATTAAATATTATAATCATTATAATGAACAAATTTGGATTATAAAATATTTAATTGAACTTATTTTAATTTATGACAAATTTAAGATTTAATTTAAGATATTAAAAAATTAAACTAAAAGGTATCTTTAATTTAAAATTCGGTATATTTCATTATTCATCAAAGAATAAAACATTTCAAAAAAATTCCAAAAAATAATACTAAGATAAATATTATATTAAAATTTAAGAAATGATATTCATTTTATCAAATATATCTTCTAAATGTTTTAAAATTTTAATTTTAAATTATTATTGTGAATCTTTACTAAAAAACCCTTTTAGAAAGTTATAGTGTTTCAGGAAAAATTTATTTTTATTTTGAATGATTATTATTTTTATTTATAATCATCACATAAAAGTTGAACATGTGTGAAATTTTTATTTATCATAATTTAGTCAGTTCAATTCATTCCATGAATTTTTATAGTTAGGTTATAAGGGTTATGATTAAATAACAGTGTATCGAGTTTTGTTTAAAACTGATGCTTTAAACATCCCATGATATAAATGAATTTAAATTTATTCTAAAATATAAATATTTTAATTCTTATGTTGTTAAAATATGATCACATTATGAATAAATACTTAAAACTGATCCATTTTTAGTTTACCCTCAAATGATCTATAAATAAAATAACTGGAGGAATGTGGTGGAGGTGAAGTATATTTGTGTACTTCAATAACTAGTGATATTGTAAGAGACAACTTATCCAATGTCATAGTCTGGTTGAAAGATAAATTAAATTCACAAAAAGAGATTAAAATATATCATATTACCACATCTTTCCCAGATTATTCAAAATTGAACTTATAACATTCTCTTCTCAGTTACATCTTGTTGCACATTTACCCAAGTAACTTACCTGTGGTAACGATCATCCGCTAGGTCCCTCAAATATAATGTCCATATCTTCATAGTTGAATTCATTCCTAGTAACCTAAGGATATAATTGGGAACCCATTCATACATGACATTAGTAATATAATTATTCCAACTTCTATGTGGGAAAATCCGTGGTACATATATTATATTATTTATATGGCTAATTCTAAGACAACCGGAAAGCTGTATAGGATCCACATTCACCCAGTTCTCTTCTTCAGGTAGAATTAATTAACCAACAGACCACATTAATTATATCCTTACAAAAAATACCTTCATAAATGTTCACTTATCTAGGATTCATCCATATCCTCATAAAATACTTGACTAGGTTGTTAAAAGTATTTTTAAGCTCCATTTAATTAATAAATTCCTTAATTAATAAATTCCAATCATTCACTATGACACTTATAACTCATATCCCCCCATAACTAGTTTTTTATTGGGAATGATCAATCATTATTTCCTTTAATAATGATAATATTCATTTTTGAGGAACCAATGAGGCTCATCCTAGCCCAAGATGTCATCCTAACTATTCTAAAATAATTTCCATAGCTCTAAATAACTTGAAAAACCTCCTTAGTTAAATATAAGTCTAGTGGATATTAAATGGTGCGCAAAATTAGTGGAATTCATGAACTAAATTTACTTGGTCCATACGATATTTCAAACTAATAATAGTTAAACATGTGCAATTCCCACACTAAATCATCGTTAGGAATCCATTACTAATAATCCATTTCATAATATATTAATCTACTGAGAAGTGGTCAAAGTTTCATGACCATATGAATGAAATTCATAATTATCCTAGAAGCATGACATAAAAATAAAATGGATCATCAATTTTTATATTATCTAAAAATATAAGACATAATAGTCTTGTACGCATGACTACAAATGGTACTTCCTTGGTCCTAATCATATGAACAAATAATTATAAAAAAATATTCCATAATTAATGTACTAAAATGTAACTTCATAATTCATAGTTGTATGATATTAAACTGAAATAAAAATAGTAAACTATATGTAACCTTAAAACAAAATTCATTATTCATTACTTCATGACTAAAAATATACTTCCCCGGACCTAGCCATCATAAATCAAATTACAAGAAATAATTGTCTGAGACATAAAACCTCAATAATAAAATTATCTCTCTTGGATGAAAACCCTTAAAAGGAACCATATTGATCATGGACACATGAAAATATAATGTATCACTATGGTCCTTGTTACATGAACATAAAAGGTATCATGCTCCCCATTAAATGGAACCAAACTATGTGGGATTTTGTTACCATCACCAAGATATGTTGGTTTCCCCTCACTTGGGCACAATACAAACATCTCCAAATCCATGATCTCTCTATACTGAGTTAAATTTTAAAATAATAATCTATAAAACTTATAATTATTTCATAAGTAATAAATAAATGTGGGTAATTATAAAGAACCTCTCACATATATAATATTTTAATAAATACATGGTATTAGTTACAAAATTTAATTATAACTACAGTTGATATTCTTTCTAAGGTGGATCTAAATAAACTGTGATAAATTTATATAATAGATTCATATTAAAGACAATAAGACACTGCATTGGATGGTTCTTCATCCCATACTCTAATTTTCAATGTGCAACTTAATCTATCATTTGTTCATTCGAATGGTCTTCCAGCTTTTGAATGTATTTTCACAGTGAAAATAAAGTAGACATGAATTCCCCAAAAATAGTTATATTTAAATCTATTTATTACTTTATTTTGGATTATATTTATATATTATTTTGTATAATATAGTGGCTAATATATTATTATTGATTTAGAATAGGTACCTCTGATGTATATGTTTTACCTTTATGAAAAAATCATATTTCTTTATATTTTATATATACATACTACGGGAGATTAGAAGGATTTTTATAATTTATTTATTTATCTAATAGGGAAAATATATTCTCACTAATTTGTATTATCTAACTATCCTATACTACTAATTAACCTTTCTTGAGGTATTACGGTGGCATTTCATGAAAACTATAAAAATATCCAAGCCAAGACATTATCATTGGTTAGATATAATTTTGGGATCTTCCTACCCCAACATATATAACCCCCAGGTGAAAAGTCAATTACATAATATTATGAATTCAAAATAAAATTTTTGACCATTAATCTCATAATATCCATCAAAAATCTCCCTGGATACCATGTATACCCCTTGAAACACAACTAAGGGAAGACTAAAGGATAATGATATTTACAATTAAAATACTGATTATTTACCTCAACAACACATTAAATCATAAAAATTATTATTGTAAAAAATGAAAAAATGAAAATAGGTGATTCATAAAATAATTCATTGACACATTCATGTTCATTGTGAAAATCATCCTTCTACTTGAGGTAATAAATAAAAGTCTAAGGTATGTTAAATTTGTTAAAGAATATTTTATAACTAGTAGAGGGATAAAAGGAAATATGAATAGAAATTATAAATGGATAGTGACATCACTCATCACACCCACAATAAATATTCCTTTAATGCGTGAGGATTCCTAGATTTTCACCATTTCATGTGATATAATTTATTAAATCATTACTAAAAATTTATGTGATCTAAGTGTATCCATTCATGTAACTATTCACATTGTTTTATTTTAAATTAAAATTGGTTATTCAAAATTAATGTGGGTTGTGTTCATATTAGTGAATAATTCTAGTCATATATTTTTATTGTTCATGAGGATGTGCATGTTCAGGTAAGATATATGTTATTATATTGGATTTTTACAACATTAACATGGAGGATGATTTGGTATATTCTCATGGTCCCATTATTTTAAGTTGGTCATTAATAAAGTGTGAAAAAATTATAATAAATTGTCATTAATGTAAACATTTTTGTATTTTTTGGATTCAATTTTATGATATAAAGTTTTTACTCTGTGAAATTCCACTTTGAGGAGCAGTTTGTGTCTTTCAAATCCCATTATCATCCAAAATATTAGAGTCCTTCTGATTTTTAATTATAGTTTTTAACAAATATCATTTATTCCATTAATATGGATATTATGAGTATTTTTTTAATAGATTAATGTAATGAAATATTTTAATTACTACTTTCTATAAGAGATTCATTCTTGGTTTTATATCATATATATATTATTATTTGGATTCTTAATAAGTATTTTTTAAAATATGGGTTTTTTTATTATTTAGGTCGATAGATTAAATTACTTATTTAGAAATTTTGATGATTTACATTTTGATATATATATATATATATTCATTCTGTACATATTATTTTTCAAATATTGTTTCCATCTGTTAAATAACCTCATTTTGGAACTAATTCATTTACGCCAATATTTTAAATACTCATTATTGTGAAGTGGTGAAAATTTTTATATTCTGATTTCTATTAACATCCTTCATAAATAAGAGATATTTCTTATTTTTTTTAATATATTAACACTGGGTATATTTGGTGGATCATAATCAATATTCTATGTGTTTCTATTTTCATTTTATACAAATGACTCTATTTGAGGATGGTGAGAAATAGGTAGGTAATCACTAAGGCATTGTAGTCCTAGTCTATTATAATTTTTTTTGAGAATAGTGGATAAATAACATAAATAATTTACCAGTTATTCCATATTTTATTCACAATGGATAAGTCCTATTCATTTTGTTTGTAAGAAATAAAATATCACTATTTAAAAAAATTGGACTGATGAGTTATATCACATGTGAGTCTAAAATAACTGGAGAATATGAACTGAATATAAGAAGATAAAAGAGGCTACTCATAGTGGAAATTTTTTTATCTTATTTCTAGATCATATGATAAACATTATTTATCTAGGGATACCTTCGAATTTTTTAATTTATTTTTGTGAAATCCAATAATTTTTAAATGATAATTTTTTCCTGAGTAAATTTGTATTATATTATATTATAAACATAAACAAATATGAAAATAAAATAAAATTTAATTTTTCAAATTATTAAATTACATATACTTTAAAAATTTCAAATATTATATGGGGATGATAAAAAATAAAATAGAAAAACTATAATGAGAAAATTTCGATAACTTCTATAGGATATAATGATCCCACAAAAAAATAAAACTACAAAAGAGAAAAAAAATATTATTAAACAGATCAAAATTATAGAAAATAAATATATAGAACATGGGGGTTAATTATAGTGAATATGTAATTAAGTACTATAGTATTATTTATAGGAGGTCATGTGACTTTTGGAATAGTAACATGACCATTGGGAATAGTAACATGACAGATGAGAACAGTAATCTATGTGTTAGAATATTATTTGGACATGAAAATAATAAAATATAATATAAATTTTATTTCTCATGATTAATTTAATAAAATATTAATATTAAAATTTCATAAAATTAATATCAAGATTAGAAATCCATTGAAATTATAAGAACATATTGAATAAACTGTTTATTAGGGTACTTCATAAAAATCATAATTTTAATATTAAAAATTAAAATAATCATTATATATAATTATTTTTATAATATTTTATGTCAATTTTGAAAATATAATGTCAAAATATTCCAACTGTGACATTTTGTTAAATTTTTGACATTTTTCAGTTTTTAGGTGAATAGTAAAAATGCAGTTTTCCATAATTGGTGAATCTTGAATTACATTATTAATTTTTTAATAAATGACTAATCATTTATATAACATTTTTTACAATAAAACCATACTCTATTTTATGAATGAGTTGTTAAAATATAAACAATATCATTTCAAAACCTAAAAATCACTTTCTAATGTCTAAAGTCAAAATAATTATTTTAAAAAACTATTTCCTCATTTTTTCCACATTTTATTTTAATAAACAATCGAATCACAATTATAAATGTATTTATATTACAAAAACCATTATATTTTTTATTTATGATTCATTATGTCAATGATATCGCTACAACAAGGTTTACCATTGATATTGTATTTTATTCAATATTTTAACATAAATATACCCATATCCTCATGTATGAATTACTCCTCTATTTCCCCTTGGAAAACCACTCCCCCCTCACTTAAAAAATATCATTCTCAGCCCAAATCCTCCCTCTTAATCCCTTGAAAACCATAGGGACATGCTGGAATAAACAAACTCTATTCATCATGGATGTCTTATATCATAATACAGAAAAAACACTAAGAAAATAGTAATTTTCTGTCACATATTCCCTAATTTTCATCATATTTTCAATTTATCTACAATGGATTTTAACAAATATATATTCTTAGACAATTTAGGTAGTACTTTAACATAATATTAATTATGTTAACCTAAAAAATAATTATATTTTTATGTATTTATATTTGATACCACATCTCCTCCATTGAAATATATTCCTGATAGTGGTCAGTTAGCCGCCGAAGAGGATTTTTTACAATTATTTACAAATCAAAAACCATATGTATAGTTATATTATTTGATTTATAATTTATAAATGCATAAATATGTATTTAATGCTTCATTAATGTTTTCCTATTTTATATAAAAGTCCTTCATGAAATAGATAAATCAAAATGAAATAAAAACAGTTTTAGGAAAACATGATATCAAAATGGTTCCCTTTTAAATATTTATTTAAAAAATTATTATTTAATTATTATAGTTTTAAAATAGTGAAAAAAATTACAGTAATTCACTTCTGGTAAAATATTTTATCATCCAATTTTTATTATCTAGGAGACAGAATTATGATGAAAGAAAATGGTTGTTAATGTAAGGGGATTCTAAAAAAATACTTATTTCAATTAACAATATTTATTATAATTTTTTTTACGTATTTTAACACCATGATATTATTTAAATTATTTTTTTCGAATTAATTTATCTTTTTTCTATTTTTCACATCATGTGACACTGAAAATATTTCTATATAAATATATATATATATATACATATATATATATATTAAAATACTAAATGAGACACTCTTTTCACATTAAACTAACTTACATTTCTCTACACACAATACCAACTTGCCTTTCACTAGAACAAATCTGAATTGGCTTGCGCTACATGCAACACTAACTTCGTATAACTTACATGCATCACACATGTTTCTACAATACATCATTTTGTATCTATAATTATTTAAATTAGATAATTATAACCCAGCCACAAAATATATTTATATGAATTATAATAAAAAATAAAATATTATTAATAATTTGTTTATATATATAACATATTAGTAATGAAAGGTATGTTGTTCGTAAAGTCCATTGATGTTTTAAAATATTTTTATCTAGAAAACCCCAATTTTTGATATAAAATAAATTTTATAGACCATAAAAAATTTAATTTGATAAAATAATATTAATTTTTTAATTGATAATGTTGAAATTAGTTTTGGGTTAATGTTATAGATTTTTTAGGAAACATTATTTTTGTTGAATAGTGAAAATACTCCTTTTTAGTTAAAACCTTATTTTTGTTAATATAATTATTAATTTTAGATAATATTATTAATTTATTTAAAGGTAATATTATTCCAATTATAAATATACAAACAAAATTTAGTTCATTATGAACAATTCCACTTTGACAATGAATATTCAAACATAACTAACATTTGAACATTTTGATACTTTAAAAATATTTCATTTCATCTCATCTACTGGATTAAAAATAATATTAATATTTCATATTCTATGAATAATATTTTTAAAAAATGAAATAAACCATTTTAAAAAATATAATATTTCTATTATAATAATATCAACATAATTTTTGATAAAAAATATTATTAAAAGTGATTAACATTAATCATAGTGATTATGGTCAAATTAAACTTAATTAGGGACTAAACGTTAATATTAGGGTAGAAAATGAACTATCCACTTTCCAAAACTCATTGGATTAAAATTTTCCTCAAATAAACTTTCAATTAGGGATTTTTATTGGTTTCGAATGACTTTTTTTAGGTAAGAACATGTGTACATCTAACTTGTTTCAAAAATTCTAAATGCGTCTTTTTTCCTTCCCTATAAAAGGATACTAACTATCCCTATTATTCACAAATCTATAACATATTACATTAGTAGAATATATATCTAATACAATACCCAAAATCCCTTTCTTCCTCTTATAATCATTCTTTTGTGAAAAACACAATCTAAAGATACATTTTTGAACAAACCAAAAGGAGTTACCCGATTAAGAGTTAACATCTTCTCTCAAGTCCTTTAGTTTATTTTCCTTATCCACCACATACATGTTTATTTATACATTATTATATAAAACCACCATTATTATCAATGTACTATGATGTTTTTATGCTATTTTTTCAACCCACACTTACAAAAACCTCCATATAATGGATAAAGAAGATACTATTTATGTGTACGGTGTACTAATGCCTCTGTGAAATATGATTGTTAAATTTTCCATATCTCTTATAATGGTGTTCATTATTATGGGAACTATATTTATATATGTTATATGTTATATTAATTATTTATTTAACCATCTTTATTTATTTTACAACACATATCCTTTAACATTCCATTTGGTGTTAATATGATAATTTCGTTTCAAAAAATTTTGACTACCACTCAGTCAATGCGATATGATTCATTCATACACTACATGGATCATATTAATGATGGTTTTATTGAATATATAATGTAATATATCATTTAATACATCTAATATAATAATTATATATATATATCTCTCTCTTTTAGATTCTCTCTTTCAACATGACAATTAAATATAAATAACATTCATGCATACGTAAGACCTAATGTCTTCATGAATGTGGTATTCTATTTCAAACTTATATATTATATAGATTATTTAAATACACATATACTATATATAAATGATTTTTATGTCATGGTTTTCATTTTATAATTTCTGATATAATTAATAAATTCCAAATATATAACAATTAAGGCACATGGGAAGACTAATGTGAATATTAACAAAATTAAAACATTAATATATGATTGTTAACAAGCGGGTAATATAATGTCATAATAAAAACATATGTGGTATTAGATATAATAATATGGATCTGTAAAATATGTATAAAAAATTTATATTTATTATATATGTGGTTGGAATGAGTATGATTAGGGTAAAGACACAAGGTAAGGTGATTTCTTCTCACATTTTATTTCCTTGAGATACATGATATTTGTGGAACACATTCCTTTTTTATGGTGTATTTAATTAAAAATATTGTATTCTATTAATATGATAATAATATTTATGGGTTTCCCATATAAATTATATGAATTTTCCTTCATGGATTTTATGTTTCTAAAGTTACAAAATCTGAAATAAAGTTCTGTCTCAATTTTCCTTCTTTGAGACTCATGTTTTGTTATGCATCTAAATTCAATTTTGAGGTGTATATACTTCAATTTTATATGTTATATTATTAAATGACTTTAATAAAATATATTTTATGCTTCAGTATATATTTTTTCTTATATGGAGAGTGTGATCCCAGGTTACCATGTTATAATAGTTTATTGAGATGATATCATCGCTTTTTGAGATTATTTCTATTTATGAATACTTTGAGGAAATCATAGGATCAATCTAACTAGAAACTAAATCAATTTTATTCTCCTATGGTAATTAATAATTTATTAATATATTGGTACAATTTCTTCCCCTATTTGGGTCATTATATATTTTTGAATTAATTTTAAGAAATCCCAACATTACTTTCTCTTCGGTTGAAATTTATGTTCTATTTAAACTTTGATTTCTAAAAAGGGTTTCATAGAATATTATACTAATATCATATGATCATTAAAATAAATTTTCAACATTTTTTATTTAAAATATGTTTTCAAAGGAATCATTTTGTCTCTTTACACACAAGGAATTTTTATAACCTTTTATCTATGAAAAATGAATATTCTATTTTCCTCATACGACTGGTACATATTTATATGTGATCAATCCTTTGAGGACTTCTTATCATTATTAACAGAATTTTTTTTAAGAAAATATATTTAAAAGTTATTTTTAAGGTAATTGGTTTTCAAAACTCATTCAATAATATATTACATGATTTCAAGGAAAATGGTTTTCAAATGGTATTCATGCTTTATTTTATGTTTGAAAGTAAAATATTTTTCAAAAGGTGTTATGTTTTAAAGAGAGATTTTAAGAAAATAAAGGATATCTCCCTTAGGAAATTTTTTCAAAATATCCTTCCATGTTATTTTCTATCTATGATATAATTTACTAATGTTACTCATTCCCATTTAGGAAATGATCCAAAAGATCTATTCATATTCTTTAGTGAATTATTTTTTTTATGGAATGATGCTTAAAATACCCATTTCACTTCCATAGGTTTTATGATTTCAAATACAATTTATTTTGAAGGGTTGTGATTTAATCAAATCATTAGGAAACCTATCTATTTTTTGTATGTGATAATGGTAAGAAATGAATACGATACCCATTTCATTTCAAGGGTTATGATTGTTGTTTATTAAACCCAAATCTTTTTATCTGTTATGATATGAAGAATGTTTTATTTTCTTGTGGCACTTGTATGAAATATTTTTTTATGTGACGGGTGGGAACTATATCTCCATCTAATAAATTGTGTAAGAATATGTTTTATATGATCTAAAAGGGTACACATGTTGTGGACCAATCATGAAAAAATAACATAAATGGGTTGTATCCCACGACTAAATGAAATAGGGTACACAGGTCAGAGCCCGTGTCCCAAAAAAAGAAATTACATGAGTTGTAGCTTAAGCCTAAAAGTACAAGGGTACATGGGTTGTAGACCTATCCCAAAAATAAGAAGGTATATGGGTTTTATCCCAAGGATAAAAGTAAGAGTGTATTTCAGTTTTATTCCCATGCTCGTAGTATGTGCATGGGTCATATCTCAAGCCTAACATGTCATAAATATCTTGGAAGATATCATTGATATAAGATTTTTTATTGATAGTTTTATGCCACAGACTATATTCTTTATTACATAGTTATTCTTTAAGGTATTTTTTTCATTATTTAATTATGATTCCTGTCATATGAACTTCCAAACATTATCCCATAACTCTATTTTATAATCTTTGATATGTAGGTTATTATCTTTTAATGTCCTGATTACATTCTCACACCATTATTTTCATGTTTAAGCTATTATGTCTCCTTTTCTTACCATCAATTAGAATTTTGGGTCACCCAGTTTTAGTTTTCCCATTCCAAGGTTCTGAAGAATGGTTTTAGGTATACTTTCTAAAGGTGGAGATCATCATGGGAGATATTGAAGATCTTTCACCATGATAGAATATTTGGTTTCCAATTTTCAAAAGACAATAAACTATTATTGGCCTCAGGCATGTATTATTTTAATGTGATGAATATTTGACCATAAATTATGTAATATCTATGTATGTTAAGCCTTGATCACCATATGAATATCCACCAAATATCACTTAAATATTTAGTCACTATTATCCCCCTTTATGTTTAGGTATATATATGTTTTCCACCACTAAATAGTAGTTTTTAAGACCAATAGATTAATTTCACTAATATAATTTTTCATACAAAACACATCATTTGACTATTCATGAGTTATTTATTCATTGATCAATAATGATTATAGT
Source organism: Viscum album (assembly GCA_963277665.1). NCBI lineage: Eukaryota > Viridiplantae > Streptophyta > Magnoliopsida > Santalales > Viscaceae > Viscum > Viscum album. The sequence continues at coordinate 1,889,379,393 of OY728122.1, read as the reverse complement.
TATGCACAATATTTTTTTCCGTATTCATTTTGGAACACAAAAGGATATTCATTAATTTTTTCTTTATGAAAACCTTATAAATCATATTCCATTGCATGGGTTATTTCATGAATATGATTGTTATACATTTTATGTATCAAAAATGACTATGATAATTTATAATGTAGTGATTGGGCCAGAAATTATATTTGCTAAAATTTCATTTGGAAATGTGATGTTTCTCATTAAATTATTCGTATTATGTATGAACATTAATATTTATTTTTATGATTATAATGTTATGATTTATTCACATATATTATTTGTTGAAATGATATTAGCTTTTTTTCAAACTGTGTAATGTGTTTTTCCACAATGACTTGATGTTTCATTTTCGTGCATATGACACATTACATTCCTTTATAATGTTATTCCCTCATGATGTTGGTATTATTAACATTGTGATTATCCATTTACTATTGACTCATGTCCCTAATTCTTCCACTTAATGGGATTTTACCTCACCCCTTTCTATGATGTATATCCTTAGGTGAGTAAATGTACTTTAGAAATAGTGATAGATTGAAAATGATAAATAGAAATTGTTTAAATAGTGTTTAATATTCATTATTTATAATTGGTCTATTAACCTAATTTTTCCAATACACTAAAACATTAGATACTCGATTTGTATAGATATGATGTTTTTATCATAAAAATGATTTAATATTCATCCCAAAATATTTTGGGTCACTATAGTTTGTATCAAAGAAACTGTTTAGATAATTTTGGAATTAGGAATAGAAATAGTTAGCAAAAACCATATATATTAGTCAATGTATATGTAAAAATCCTATTAGAAGAATCACAGAGAATTAAAAACTAGGGATCCCAAAAGACATTTCCTTATAGTTAATTTTAATAATAGAATAAATTAATTATTCAAGATTTCTTTCATTACATTCTTTAGTACTTTTATATATTAAAAAATAATGGGATCTAAGAGAAACCCAAACAACAAAATGTGTGTTGTATAACACATTTATTTTCTGAAAAAAATCCCAAATTCAATGGAAGGCGGAGTTTAAAATATTATATCAATGCTTACTTAGTTGCCTCAGGATATTAATGATAACATGAACCATGTGGAATTCCATCCTTTATCCAAGAAGGAGAACTCAAAATCATGTATTTTATGTAGAAACCACCACCAAAATTATGTCGGTATTCCAATATAGATTTCAATGAACAATGGGTTAAATCAATGTATAATATAATTTATGTACTCTAATATTATAATATATAGAAGGAGACTCTAGCCATATACCATATAAATTGAAAATATAATCATCATTGAACATTTAAAAATAACACAAAAGATAATGATGAAATGGAAGAGATGGAAAGGGAAGATTTTATGAAAATATTTCTTAATCATTTTTTCCCAAGAACTCTTCAAATAATTATGGAGATCTAAAATAAAAGAAAGGTGGAATTTTCATGTCATTGAAGGAAAACATCACAAGGATTTCAAGATACCCCATGGGTTTTATAACAATAATGACCACAAAGTAGATAGATTATTTAGTGGTTTTTAAGGCACACTTTAAAATGGATCTATCTATACGAGACATTAGAATATACAAATAAGTAGAGTGATAAATTCTAAAGGTAGAGATAGAATTTAGATAATGATACCATTCCTAAAATGTTAATAATAGAAAAATATTGTTTCAAGAAGGTGTGTAAAATGGAAAATGAGGAATGGGGAGACAACTATCCTTACATTAAAAATGTTTTGAGAATATTCAATGTAATTTCTTCAATGGAACATGGAAATGCTTTAATATCATGAGAGAAGGACACCAAGATCATGAATATCAAAGTTACATGAAGATATCAGACAACATGATGGAGAAAAGTATGGAACCTTCTAATGAAAAAACAATGGTTTAATGCTTTAACTATTGGTATTAAGGTCATAAAGAAATCTAGTGAACTAAACGAAAAGACCGTAAGGTTAATCAATATCCGTAACCCCCAATAAATAAAGTGAAAGGGAAATATTATTACATCCCTAATTATATTGCGGGATGTTAAAATGAACTGGTTCAAGGTACACATCCTATTCACTCATGAATGTAAAAATTTTTATTTGACTCTGTAAATATGAATACCTTTATATCGTAAATGTTTTTTAGAACTACTGAATTGAATTACCAATAAAATAATGTTGATATGTATCTAAAAACACCTAATGGTGGAATCATTGCAACCTATGTGCTGAAATCTTCTTTTGTTAGCATATACGAGAATATTATTCAAGTGATTCTTATAATCCATACCCTAGATGAATTAATTAAATACATGTAATGGATTAGATATCATTAAATAGATAACATATTAACTATCAAAAAATAAAATATCTTTATATATTATGAACATTTCAATTTTCTGAGGAATATTCATGTAGGATCATGAATGTCCTATGAAAATTCCTCAACGGTGTTGGTGATGATTCCCTATAATGATTCATATATTTCCCCAATGGTTGAGTTAAATAAAAGTATCTACCTTGAAGAAATTCCCATTATAATGTAACACAATGATGCGTTTACCGAAGTGTTACTCTGATATCCACGGAATCATGAGGTATAGTTATCAATGTATATCACACACAAAGACACTCTAATCTCAATATTACCTTATAAGATGGCCCTTTTCGAGATATAGGAGTAAAAGAATCAGCTCAAAGATCATTTGGGAACATGGATTTGTCACACAAGTGCATCAAATTCATGTGTGATGATGATATTTTTAATGAAAATGGATGGATCAATGTGGATATTTATTGATCTATAGGATCTAAAAAAGACCACCATAATGAAAAAGAAACATCTATCATGGATTCAGGAATTATTTGATCCACTATAAGAATCTCAGTAGTTCTCAAGGGTAGATCAATGTTTGGGATTTCAGAATCTAAAGGTAATGAAAGAATATATTTAGAAAACAACCTTTTGTGCATGGTATGGAAACTATGAGTCTAGTGTAATTCCCTTATGACTTAATAATTCCTAAGAAATATTTATGAGTTTGATGGATAATGTATTTAGACACTACCTAAACAATGTTTTTGTATTTATTATCAAATATTTTTTAATTTACACTAAGATAAATGAGGAACATCAAGTCCATCTAATGTTTATACTAAAAAAGTAAAGTATATGAAAAATTGATTCTATGATTAGAAATTTTTAACTTTTGATAAAAAATTTGAATTCTTGGGACACATGATCACAAGTGATGGAATTTATGGATACCTTTTCTAAGATAGATGAAATTGAGGAAAGACCCATAACCATTAGTGTCATAGAAATCCATAATTATCTCGGTTTATCAGGGTACTAGGGATAATTTGTGAGAAATTTTTCATGATTTTATAATCCAAAAAAATATGTTTACATGAAAAGGGGAAAATTATGTTTGGATGAATGAATGTGGGGAATGATTTAAAAATATCACGGAGAGGTTAATTTATGGATCAATAATATACTTCAAAAAAGTACCAAATTTTTCATAATAAACAATGATAATTTGAAGAAAGGATTGGGTCGAGTAATTTTGATTAATGATACGTTCATAACCAATATCTCACGACAATTGAAGATCCATAAGAAAAAACTTATCTGACACATTATCTGGTGTTATAATCAATGATCTTTACCTTGAATATTTGGGAGCACTACATCTATGGTCAAAAGTGTGACATTTATAGAGATCACAATATTCAAAATAATATATTCACATAGAAGGTGCTCAACATGTGTCAAATAATATAGGGAGGGATAATCAATGACTATGATTTCTCAATTCACTACAATCCATTAAAAGGTTAAAATGTACCTAATAATCTTAGTATAAAATAAACTACTACTCTATCCAGGGGTGGATTGAGAAAGACCCTATCTTAATGGATATGAAAATTATGGATCTATAAATTATACTAGAATAGAATACATTAAATATTTCCTAAATAATTATTCAAAAATCTATCAAATAGAATACAATGGAGGGAAAAAGGTATTTTCTATAGTTTCAAAAAATAGAGAATGAAGTAATGAAATTAATGCATAATCAGTTCCACATGGATGAAGATAGTGTGATTTGTTTATTACATATTCTTTTTTTACTTCAACAACTAAAATAAAGAATAATCTATTTTATAATTTTCATATATCTCCTTTCTCTATCCAGTCATGAAACACAATGATATACCATAATCTCCTCTAGAAATTTTTTGGGAAAACATGAATAATGGGATCAATGAGTGCACCTCAAAGATCACGGTAGATTAGTATGTTAAATTAAAGTGACATAAGTAACAGGAGATGATGAAACAACTAACTATACATATGTTGAAATGGTAGAACATCATAGTGGACATTCCCACATGTATCTTAAATAAATACAAATGAAAAACTACGATATTGGTTATTTTTGTTTGAATCACCATGACTTCCAATTTATTTCCATTTATAAAGATTCATCACTAGATCAATTCACCATGATACACATAATGGAATTGGAGAGGCTATATGGGAAAAAAATTCAGTAATCATTAATCACGATTAAAAGGTCATATATAAATTATAGTGAAATGTTCAACATGTTTGGATTACTAAACTGAATTTTAGTTAGACCTTTCAACCCTAAACAGTTTCCAATCTAAAGGGACTATTCAAACTCTGGATGATATGCTGAGATCCAGTACAATGATTTTTAATGGAATATGTGATCAATATCTCCCATTATTTGAGTTTTGATAAAAAAACATCCATTAAACTATTCAAATTGACTCATAAAAATCTATGTAGTGGAAGTGACATATAAATCCAACCTGTTGGGTCGATGATGGAAATTGAAAGCTAAAGTGAATTGATATTCTTCAAAATATGAGAGATAAGGATCAAGTCATCCAAAAACATAAAAAATATTCTCGATGTTATGAAAATAGATATACTAATAATCATATATGGAATAAGGTGTTTGAATTTAGAGATAATGGTTTCCTTCTAATATAACATTCAAAGAGATTCATTTTGTTTTAAAAGAAAGGGATGCATAGAACTACATACATTGGTATGTTTAAGGTCCTTTATCATATATGATATGATACCTATTTGTTTTTACTTCCATAAAATATAGATCATGTTCATGATATTTCAACATATATGTCCTGAGGATGTAAATACAAGACCCCTAATATTCACTTAATTCGTAGGTGGTGTAACATGAGATTGACATCTCATATGAGGAGCATCTAGTGAGAATATTAGGTTATAGAGACACATTTATAAAAAAACAACAACTAACCTTGTAAAAGTGCTTTAGTGAAACCATAAGTATAAAGAGGAAACATAAAAATAGGAGGAATCAATGAAACATGTGTACCCACATCTATTCTCAACCAAGAATATTCTATTAAATATCATGGATGAAATTTCTAATGGGGGAAGAATGTGAAGATCTAGAATATTTAAATTATATTTTCTTCCAAAATAAATTTTTATTATTTGATATTATACATATAAAACACATAGTGAAATAATAATAAACTATAATATCTACATTAGTTAATGACTAAACCCATTAAAATATAAAATATTATAATTGGATAAAAAATAGAAAATAAAAATAAAATATATAATGGTAAAATTGTAATCACACCAGTCAGATGGAATCATATACGCCAAGAAAAATACTATGAAAAACATATTGGTAGGATTATTTAAATTTTAAAATAAGAAAATATAAACCCATCAAATTAATTTATTGAATATTGAATGAAGGAATATACTAGTATTTATATGAGTTAATGAGACCATTTTAATAATAACTTTAGTGTTAGAAATAATAACATGGCTATTATGAATAGTAAGAAGACATTTGGAATAGTAATTAAACATCATAATAATAAAATGTAATAAAAATAATATTTATCATGAGTATTTTATGTAATTATATATATTATAATTATAAGAAATAAATACCTTTATTAAAAAATAAAAGAAAATATAAGCCCATTTTTAATAAAATGTTTTTATGTTATTTGAAAAAAATAATACATTTTTTATTAAAAATTAAAATAAAATATGTTATAATATTATATTAATAACTTTATTTTCTTTTTTCAAATCATCATGTTCAAATTTTCTAAGGGTGATTATTTTTAATTTTCTAAAATACATTAATTTTCTGGTGAATAACAAAAATATTGTTTTCTGATTACCGATCTATCATTAATTACTTTGTTCATGTTGTAATAAAAAAATTATCATTAATAGAAAATGGTTATTTAAACAAATACTTAATATAATGAATAATTCGTTTAAATATATTAAACATGATCTTAAAACCTTATTTTTTTCAATGTCTAAAGACAAAAGTATTTGTAAAAAATAATATTCTAATTTTTCATCATTAATTTTTGATAAATTATTTTATTAGAATTATATATGAGTTTAAATGCATTTTTTATATATTATTTAATATATAAAATATATAAATATTTCATGGTTTACATTGAATATAGTATTTTATTCAATAATTTTACTCAAAAATACTCATCTTCTAAAATGTAAAAAACTCCTCCCCCACCCTTGAAAAAAAATCCCAAATCACATACAAAAGACCAATATCAAAAAAATTATTATATGTTAATCACATAGAAACTAGGGGTATGTTTTGGAGTACATTTACTCTTTTCATCAATGAATTCTTGTGCTGCACAAAATAAGAAAAAGTGAGAAAATTGTATGTTTTTATCAAATATTCTCTCATTTTCCCCCTCGATTAAAAATTTCCAAAATTTCATTAAAAAAATATTATAATTTCAATTAAGATATATTTTACAATTTTCATAATTATTTTAACCTAATTTATAATATATATTTTTGAAGTCTTTATATTTTATAACTCTCATCCACCTTCATTGAACAACATTCTCGATAAAGGCCTGTTAACTGCCAATAAGGATATATTCAGTTCTTTCCTTATCACCAACCATATATATATTTGTCATAAATTATTTATGATATATAAATGTATAAATTTATATATTTTATGCCTTTTGAATTAATTATTCTTATTTATAAATGACCTTGAACGAAAAAATGATATTGAAATGAAATGAAATATTTTTAAGGAAATAATGATATTAAAAATAATCCCATTTAGTAATGTGAGTTTAAAAATATAATCCAAAGATTTTTATTGATAAATGATGAAGAAAATTAAAAAAAATTAATTTTTACATAGATTTTTTAATATACCTATGTTTATTATTCCGGAGACCGAAATGTGGAAAAAATAAAACAGATTTAAGGAGACGCGATTCAAATACCCAAATCATTTTTCTTTGGTTTATCCATATTTCTCATCATTTTTATTATAGATATACCCCAAGTATTACTTAAATATTGATTCAAAATTATTCACTATTTTAGGAATATACATATTGTATTCCATGCTAAAATGATTTTTATGCCAAACACAATGACTTTTAAAAAATTCCTCTCTTTATAAGACACATTCTTTACTCATATTATTATTTTTCCCCATGCATGAATAATGATGTTTATGACGAAAAATTAATAACTTATTTTGAATCCCCGTATATTATTCAAGAATTTTTGTGTATGAAATCCTCTTAAAATATATTTCTTCTCATGGGTTATTTCATGACTATTATTGTTAAATGTTCAATGTGAAATGGATGATTATGAGAATTTCTAAGGAGATGGATGGGAATGGAGTTGAATAGCTCTATAATTAATTGGGTAATTTGATATTTCTTTTAAGATTATGTTAATTCTGAATGAACATGATGTTATTATTATAACACAAAAACCCTAAAATCCTGGAGCTGGTTCTTTGTAGTATTATATTTTCATGATTATAAGAAATCAAAACATGAAGGACCAAATAGTTTAATAGTCTTGGAAAACTAGATAAATAGATGTTTCCCATTTTATATTAATATAAAAAGTAAAAAATAATGCATAATAAAATTAAATTCTTATAATCCTTGAAAACTATTTCATGATCTATTCTTCACATCCTCCAGAAAGGAAAGAAATATTGGTGAGCTCAAGTGATTATTAAGAAATATGTTTTTATGGAAACTATCCAGAATCAATGGGAACAATCAACATGATAGGGAAGATAACTTATCACACATTCCATTTAATAAATAAACTGAGAAATAAATGAATTAATATGTTATTTCATAAAAAAATAACCAATATTATAATAATTGAATTTTTAATGAAATGGAATTTTAATTATTGGATGTAAGGTGTCTTTATTATTGGATGTAATGTATCTGGGACATGAACTACTATACCTTTATGACATATTTTCAAGACATTTTACGTAAGTGGGTAGAGTCCCATCTAATTATTATTGGAATAAACACGAATGGATTTCGGCACCTAGTTTGTATTATGAGGTAGTGCGATGCATAAAAGGGTTATCTCAAACGAGGACCCATCCAATTCTTCTATTCGAAATCATTCCTTATATATCAAATAATTGATTTCAAAAATATATTTTTAAATCAAAGAGTACTATAAAAAAATTAAATATTTTGATCATAATCCCAATAAAATTAAATAATTTTAAAAGGAAAGATTTAAACCAATAAGGATAAATAGATTCATGATTTCATATATTAAGGGTATATATATGCACCACATAAAATGAATAAGTGGTGAAGATGGCATGTATTATAATGAAATAAATGAGATATGGAAATCCCTTACCATATGATTTAATTTAGTGAAACATCCATTAACCTCGTGTATAATGGTTTAATGGAGGATATTAATTTTTATTAGAACCATAATCAAATTTATGATGTCCTATATGATCCTATTTTATCATATTATCCCAATATTATTAATAATATTTTGTTATTAACCATGTTTCGGGTGTTAACTACTTCATTTTCCTATACATGTTTTGTCATGTAAGTCATCTTTATCATGAATAGGATATAGTTATTTCATCTCAATAGTGATATTATGTTCAATGATATAATATTTATTCATTATATACATACACCCACATATATATATATTCACGACCCATCCTCGGGGCCCGTGCTGTGACTACACGAAACCCGCCTTCTATAGGCCAGGGGCTGGCGACTAGAACCGAAGGCGTAAATCCCGATAAATGGGAAGGAATTGCCTTCATATAAGTCAAGATACACAACAGAGTATGAAAACTATAGTAAACACTATGTAAACTGAGTACAAAAGTAAGTGATGAAAAGTAAATGGGCCAGAATACAAACCCAACTGAAACTATAGTACAACTGAATAGAATGAACAACAGCAGTAAAGTAAATCAGCAACCACCGAGTCGTCCTCTGGCCATCCCACCTGATGGGTGGGTACAGATGGTCTCCTCAGCTCCCTGTGTCCAGCCATCCACTCCGTGTACGTCCCGACTGATAGTACACCTCCGGATACCGTTCCTCTCTACAATCATCAACCACGCTCAGCGATGTCCGTCGTCTGCATCCAACACAATGTAATGCGGGCATAGCCCGTGAAGGGATGAGTATACTATACTTATTAGGGACCCCAAGACCCCCGAAGGCCTCCCAGAATCCATAAAGGATAATCCAAAATGGATTGATACAATCATGATGTATCAACTAACTCTACTTACATATATTCCCATACATATACATAAGTCATCAATTCCAGTTCGGCTCCAACTCATGAGCCCAAGTACATCCCACTCCACAAAGGAAATCACAACCCAATCCACACCGGAATGCAAGTCAATCACATCGATGATAATTATTGGAAGTCAAGACTTAGCTCACACAGGTATAATACTCACAAAGAGGGGTGGAGATGATAGATGTAGCCTCTAAATCATCTCCTCTGCCGTACCCACGTAGGATCCAAGTACAGTAGTCGTCACTGCCGAACCCACGTAGGATCCAAGTATAGTATCCATCACTGTCGAACCCACATACGATCCAAGTACGTTTTTCATCACTTCCAAACCCATGGGGGATCCATGTACAGTCGTCCTCGCTGCCGAACCCATGTCGGATCCAAGTACAGTCACCATCGTCATCGTAGTCGCAGCCAGATCTTGGGTTTATGCACACAGCACGCTCGATTCCGGGAGGGTCCACTACCCAAGTCAAAGGGGTCGATACATCAACTGTCGCAAAGACCAGAGTTGATGTATCACAATGTTCCGTCTCGTCAATAAGAACTCAACGTCACTGACGGCGCGTCAATCGGACGCCAAGTCTGAGATATAATGACTTTTCCGTTCCAGGGGCCCGGTAGGTTTTTAAGCTAAAACCAACATGGCCATACCCCAGCTACACCCAAACCTCAAGTTGTGTAATCCAAAAGAACCATCTCACAAAGAGGAATTCAACGTAATTTACGGCACATAATTCATACGTCCAGTTGTTAAGTTATAAGCGTTTCCTCTCCAAGGGCCTGGCTGGTTTCCGGTTCCAACCGACCTGGCCATATGAAAACTTTTTCGAAACCTCGAGTTTAATATACCTAAACAACCATCTTGATCAAAGGATCCCAACAAAACTAACTGTGCATTGATCGGAGGACCGTAGCCCAATATATGTGCATTTGAATGAACCTGTCTAAAAATAGGGGGTTTGGGCCCGGTCCGGCGGCCCAATACCCCCTGGGTCGACCAGAACCGAGTCAACCAAGACCGGGTCCGGGTCTGACCCGATTGGGCATGGCACGGCCCTGCTGGCACGACCAGGCTAGCGCAGCACGGGCCGGCGCTAGCGGCCCGGCCCGGCATGGGCGGCTCGGATCTACGCTGGCAGCCCGGCCCAGCGTGGCCTGCGGCCCAGATCGGAAGCCGGCCGCGGCTTGGCTCACGGCCGAGCGGGGTGCGAAGGGGGGTGCCACCCACTTGTCTCCAAAACGGCGGACCAGTGGGGTCTGGCATAGGGTTCTGTTGGGGGGGTTACACCCCCCCCCCCAGTTTTTCGGAAATGGTCGACCGTAATGGACGGCCTTGGGTGTAACCGAGGGACCCCCATAGGTCCTGCCTTCAGTTGGCGCCGGCGGCCGGCTCAGCCATCCGCCCAATTGAAGACCGCTACGGCCTTTGGCCGTGGCTCCTATCCGACCATCACGACGCGAAGGCTCCGCTCCCCTCTACTACGGACTGCCCCGGCCGCGACCCCTTGAATCTCCGGCGCGGTGCGACGACGCCACGCCCCTCCGCCGCAGCATGCTCCTGGCCATGGCCTCCTTCGGCCTCACCAGCCCAGCGTGGCGGCGCCGCGCACCTTCGCTCTAGCTCGCTTCGCCTGTGGTCCTTTTTGTTCTCGTTCAGTGCAACGACATTGTGCCACCTTCACCACAATGATCAAAAATGATTAACAAGATAAGGGGAGGAGAAATCATCCATGTTTGTGCGGTACAATATCCTCTCGTAACGTCCATAACAAGCGTCCAAGTTATACGGGATGCTCTGTGATAAAACAAGCTCAATTTTAATACATTAAAAATTTAACTTAACCCCTACCTCGATAAAATTTTTTGTTTCTGGTCACGCGGAAGATGGCGTCGCGGGGTGAGGTTTCGAGGACATCGTTGGCCTACATCTAAGGAGGGGACAACGTCTCACACTAGCTACGGAGAGAATAAGGAATGGCATGACGTCCCTCCTTGTGGTGACAACATTCTTCGTCTAATGGTGTCGTTCTTTGTGAGAGGATGAAGTTCTTCCCAAGAGAGAATAGATCTCTCTTCCAAAGTATTAACACAACAAGCCAACCCACAAAAATAAAATAAAGCTCCTCTTTAATTTATTAATTGCTTCCATGCATTCAAATATTAAAAATTCAAATTCCAAAACACTAATTAATTAAACATGAGTAGTCTAATTGATTATGTGTTAAGTTGGAAAGCTTTTAAGAGGGAGAGAGGGGAGTTACTCAAATAAAGGGGAGATTTAGGGAGTCAGGGAATGTAAAGGGTTGGGATCGTGTGGGCCCCACCTCACCTTTATCCCCTCATCAGTAGTTAGTAACTAGTGAATACCACCCCAACTCCCACAACTAGGATATAACCACTTAGAAAAAGAAATAAAATTGTGACACAATTTTATTTTACTTGTAATTTAATCCAAATTTTTAAACAACTCCTCCCGAGTAGACGCATCTTCAGTAAAGGTCCTCTTAAGAAACTACAGGTGTTGTTTTTCCATCGGTACCCTCAGATTACAAATCCGAGCACCGGTTCAAATGATAGAAAAACCCGCTCGTTCTTTCGCTGAACGTACCAGATCTAAACTTCGGAAATTGATTCCTGTCACACCGGGCCTCGAAATCAGGTGCCGTCAAAAACTGCATACTCGTAAAATCCCAAAGAATTTATGAAAAAAAAATTTCCTTGAAATTTACGGGTTTTTACATCACTCCCACCTCAAGGATTTACATCCCTGTAAAGCTACATCATAAACTAGGGAAACAAATAAGGGTACTGTGCACGCATCTGAGCCTCCAGCTCCCATGTGCTCTCATGGAGGTCCCCGGGCTTCCACCTGATGTGCACTAGAAGAATTGACCATCCACATAGGACTCACTGTTGTCGATCCTCGATCTCCACCGGAACCTCCGCAATTGTCTCCCCATCATCAATGTCATGCTCCGTGTGATCAATGATATGAGTCGATTATTTCACGTATCTCCTCAGCTGAGATATGTGGAAGACATCATGAACCTGGTGAAACTGAGATGGAAGAACCTAGCGATAAGCCACCACGCCTATCCTAGTGAGAACCTGTAATTGTCTGATGATGCACAGAGATATCTTGCCGCCCCGTCCAAATCTTCACAGTCCGCATCGAGGAGAGACCCATAAGAAAATGTGGTCTCCATCCTTGAACTCTAGTGGTCTCTGCCACCTGTCAGCACATGACTTCTGTCAGTTCTGAGCAGTCCTCATCCGCTCATGGATGATCTGTACCTTCTCCGTCGTGGCCTGGACCAACTCTGGTCCTACATGTCCTAACTCCCCAGGGTCTGTCCAGCACATAGGTAATCCACATGGTCGGCCGTACAATTCCTCGTACGGTGCCATACCGATGGTGGAGTGTTAGATGTTGTTGTATGAAAACTTCACAAAGCGTAGTTGATCCTTCCAGCTGCGACCAAAATCATGGAAACATGTACGGAGCATGTCCTCGAGAGTCTGAATGGTCATCTCCGTTTGGTCATCCGTCTAAGGGTGAAAGGTGGTGCTTAGGCGTAGCTACGTCTCAAATGCCTCTGGAAATCCCTTCCAATGCCAGGAAGTAAAGAGAGAATCTCGATCAGAGACGATAGACGATGCCACACCATGAAGCCAAACGATCTCCTAAATGTAGAGGCGTCCCAAGCTCTCCACTGATACATGCTCTCTGATGGGTATGAAGTGGGCCGACTAGGTGAGTCGGTCGATAGTCATCCAGATGGAGTCATATCCTCTAGAATTACATGGAATTCCCATCATGAAATCCATAGATATTACATCCCACATCCTCTCCGGGACCTCTAAGGTTTGTACCAAGCCTACTGGTAACTGGTGCTCTGCATTCACCAGCTGGCAGGTGAGGCATCGTGAAATGATCTCTGCTACAACCTTCTTCATACCCGGCCACTAGTGCTGTCTTCTAAGGACCTGGTACATCTTTGCTACTCTAGGATGTACCGCTAGAGGGGAAGTGTGAAACTCCCTCAGCACCTCCTCCCGTAATACAGCTGGTACCATGGTATGTCCCCTGAAAAAGATGACGTGCTCTCCTCCTATAGAAAATCCATCAGGTTCCTATCCTGAGGATATCTATGCACGTTGCATCTCACAGTAAACGTCCCCATGTGGTGCCTCTCTGACCCAGTGAAGTAGTGGAGGAGTGACTTTGGGTGACTGTAGAAAGGCTGCTCCTTATCTATCCACAAAGGATATCTTCAAATCGGCTAACTGCTCTGTCGCCTCACCAAGTAGCTGAATGCACGACCTCCTGCTGAGAGCATTAGCTACTACATTCCACTTCCCAAGAGTGTAGAATATCTCAATGTCATAGTATTGGAGGAACTCGAGCCATCGCCCGTGTCTCAGGATCAGGTCCTTCCACAAGAAGATGTACCTGAGACTCTGGTGGTCAGAGTAGACTGTAAAGCGCTTTCCCATCAGATAGTTCTTCTACATCTTTAAGGAGAAGACCATTGCTACTAACTACAGGACATGGGTATCAATGTTTTGCTTATTCTTCCTCAACAGTCGTGATCCATAGGCGATCAAAGCCCACTCCTGCATAATGAAACACCTGATTCTGGTCCCTGGTGCATCGTAGTAAACTACATACCCTACTCCCTCCTCCAGTAGCCTCAAGATGGGTGCACTGGTCATTCTCTCTCTCAGCTCCTGGAAGCTCTACTGACATCTATATGACCACACAAAGGGTTTCCCCTTCTTCATCAAAGCTGAAAGTGGTGTTGCAACCTTGGAGAAATCTGGAACAAATTTATGATAGTACCCAGCTAGATATAAAAAACTCCGCACCTTTGTCACGCACCTGGGTGGCTCCAAAGCTGTCACTTCCTCAATCTTTGCAGGATCCACTGCAACTCCCACCTTAGAGATGACGTGCCCTAAGAAGTGGACCTCTCGAATCCAGAACTGAAACTTCGAGAGCATACCATAAAGCTGGTCCTCTAATAGTGTATCTAGTACAACCCGCAAGTGGTAGGCATGCTCCTCCTCAGTAGTCATGTAAATCAATATATCGTCGACAAAGAATATGACAAATCAATCGAGGTATGTATGGAATATCTTGTTCATGATACTCATGAACACTGCTGTAGCATTAGTTGCACCGAAAGGCATAACCAAGAACTCATAGTGCCCATACTGATACCTGAAGGTTGTGTTCTTCACATTCTCGTCTCGAACTCTGAGCTAATGATAGCATGACCTGAGGTCTATCTTCAAGAACCAGCGTGCTCCCTTGAGCTAATCGAAGAGATGATCTATCCGCAAAAGTGGATACTTGTTCTTCATGGCCTCCTGGTTAAGGTGACTGTAGTCGAAACATAGTCACAAACTCCCATCCACCATCTTGGTGAACAAAATCATGGAAGCCCAGGGTGAAACACTAGATCGGATAAATCCCTGGCCTTTTAAGTCCTCCAGATGTACCCGTAGCTCTCGAAGCTCAGCGGGAGCCATCCGATATGCTGGAGTAGATATCGGGGTTGTCCCGGGGTATAGGTCAATATAGAGGTCTACCTCTATACGAGGAGGTAGTCTTGGAACCTCTTAATGAAAAACATCTGCATACTGATCCACCACAACAAGAAAACTTGGACACTACACATCAACTCCTCCTAGGATGAGACTAGCCAAATGATGGGTGATTGGGTATCCTCTCCTCTATGTGAGTCCATCCTTCACTTCAAAGGCTCCCTTCTCACTGGTGAAGGTGAACATGCTCCCATCGGTGCGGACACACCACACCTTTTGCCTAATATAGTCGATCTGAGCATGGACCGTAGATAACCAAGCCTTGCCCAAGATGACGTCGTAAGGCCTCGACACAGCAACAAGAAGATCCCAGCCAAAAATCTCTTCTCCTAGAGTAAGATCTAACTGTCAGCAGTAGTGTGAAATCATCGAGTCTGCTCCCGTTGTAGTCTCTATCAGTATGGATCTACCCAACGGCTCCGTCGGAATCTCTGAGCTCCGAACAAGGGCTGCGACAATGAATGAATGACTCTCTATTGTGTCTATAAGAACTGCAGAAAGGGTGGAGTAGACACAGATAGTTACTCGAATCATCTCTGGTGCACCGTGGTCATAGGCCTCCACTTCCTAAAGCTGAGCCTGCCTTTGTCCGCCAGCTCCCTATGGTCGGGGTGACCTCCTGGTGGTGGTGCCAGTAGAGCCCCGAAGCGTCATCCACCACATACTGCTCGGACAGCTCCTCTACCTCATCCTCCTTCTCCATACAGACCACCACGGTCGAACCTTTGCATCTACCAGGGTGGTCCTTAAACCGTCTGTTGCTCCTCTTCACGGCGGGTCGGGCCGTCATGAGCCATGTGGCCATGCCCGCCGCATGCATAGCACTGTCTACCTCTCATATGACTGGCTCTACTGCGTGTGCACCGCACCTCCGAACCAGTATCCTGAGTTCATCCACCTGATGGTCTGGTCCGCTTGGACCTATGTGACAACTTTCTACTGCCGGATGTAGAAGAGTCCTCTATGTGTCGCCCTGCGGGAGGCCTCGATACTCGTCTAGGATCATCAAGACATCTCTCCACAAGAAGGGCTTGCTCCAGTACTCCTGCCTGTGTCAGAATGCTGTGGGAGATCATTGAATCCCTCCTTGATCGAAGGTCTGGGCCCGGAAGAATGGGTCCCATAACATGTCTTTGGAGTAGTTTGAGAGGACATTAAATCTCGCTGAGTACTAGGCTACTATCATGCTGCCCTTCCGCAGGTGTAGTAACTCTTGGATGTGAACCGCAAAGAGCATGGATGGAACGAACTCAGAGTGAAAGAGGCTCTCAAAGTCTATCCAAAGTAGAGATGCCTCATCATGCACTTAGAGTATCAGGCTCCGCCATCTACCTGCTACTGCGTGTAGGAGACTCACTGCAAGAATCACCATGAGGTCAGCTGGTGTCCCTACTAATCTGAAGACTCGAACAATAGCCTCCAGCCAATCCTTGGATGCCTGAGGGTCCGTCTCCCGGCGGAACCTGGGCGATCTCTAATGCTAAAACTCATGTAGTCCAATCAGGCATTATGCACTCTCATTTGCTGGGGCTGGTGGCATCGGTGGCTCGGCGGGTAGAGGTATCACCGGTGCCTCTGCTATAATGGGTCCCTGCACCGAGGCGTCATCCCTCGATGGGCTGCCGTCTCGCCCAAAGCTCAGAACCCTAGTTGGCTGCTGTCATGGGTCCATACTGAAAAGAAACAGGTTCTCCATGCTTAATACAGTATACCTTGTGAACTGACACAAATTAATCACACAAAAAACATTTGAAACACACATTCAATCAATGTTTTCATGCATTGAGTCGGAAATCAAGAGTCAGGGTCCTGGTGCATGGATACGTCGATGGCCGCACCAACACTGGACTCCCTGGACTGATAACCACACTCAATACTCTAAAAATTATTTATCTACATAGGATAAATTATCAGAGTCCTTAGTTTTATGTTAGAACTGACGCCTCTGATACAATTGTTTCCTGGCCCGTCCTAGTGGCCCTTGCCCTGACTACCCCCAAGCCCGCCTTCCATAGGCCAGAGGCTGGCGACTAGAACCAAAGGCGTAAGTACCAATAAATGTGAATGCATTGCCTTTATATAAGTAAAGAAACATAACAGAATATGCAGGATATAGTAAACACTATGTAAACTGTGTACAAAATTAAGTGCTGAAAAGTAAATGAGCCAGAATACAAACCCAACTGAAATTACAGTACAACTGAAAAGAATGAACAGCAGTAGTAAAGTAAATCAGTAACCACTGAGTCGTCCTCTGGCTGTCCCACCTGAAGGGTGGGTACAGATGGTCTCCTCAGCTCCTCGGGTCCGGCTGTCCGCTCCATGTACGTCCCGCATGTTATTCCACCTCCGTATACCGTTCCACTCCCCAAGCCTCAACCACGCTCAACACTGTCCGTCGTCTGTATCCAACACAACGTAGTGCGGGCATAGCCCGTGCAGGGGTGAGTATGAAATACTCGGTAGGGACCCTGAGACCCCCGAAGGCCACCCAAAATCCACAAAGGATAAACCACAAAGGAAAGATACAATCAAGAAGTACCAACGAACTCTACTTAGGTATATGACCATACATATACCTAAGTCATCAATTCCAGTTCGACTCCAACTCACAAGCCCAAGTACAGCCCAGCCTACACAGGAAATCACAACCCAATCCACACAAGAAAGAAAGTAAATCATATTGATGATAATGATTTGAAGTCAAGACTCAGCTCACCAAGGTATACTACACACGAAAAGAGGTGGAGATGATAGATATAGCCTTTGAATTATCTCCCCTGCCAAACCCACGTAGGATCCAAGTACAGTAGTCATCACTGCTGAACCCACGTATGATAAAAGTACAGTAACCATTGCTACCAAACCCACGTAGGATCCATGTAAAGTCATCATCACTACCGAACCCCTGGTGGATCCAAGTACAGTCGTCCTCACTGCCGAACCCACGTAGAATCCAAGTACAGTCGCCCTCGTCGTCGCAGTTGCAACCAGCTCTATAGTTTCTGCACACAACATGCTCGATTTAGGGAGGGTCCACTCCATGAGCCAAGGGGTTCGATAAATCAACTTTCATAAAGCCCATAGTTGATGTATCACAAAGTTCTGTCTCTTCCATAGGAACTCAACATGACTGAAGTGCGCGTCAATCAGATGCTCGGTCTGAGAGATAATGGATTTTCTGTTCTAGGGCCCCGGTTGGTTTTTAAGCTAAAACCAACCCAGCCGTACTCCATCTGCATCCAAACCTCAAGTGGTGAAATCTAAAAGAACTGTCTCACTAAGAGGAATTCAACGTAATTGACATCACGTCATTCGGACGTCCGGTCTTTAAGTTATAAGTGTTTCCACTCCAAGGGCTCGATTGGTTTCGAGTTCGAACCAACCCGACCATACCAAAACATCACTGAAATCTCGAGGGTAATATACCAAAATGACAACCTCGATCCAAGGATCCCAATGCAACTTATGGTGCATCGATCGGAGGTACTTAGCCCAAGATATAGGCGTTTGAACGAACCTGTCCGAAAATAGGGGGTTTGGGCCCGGTCCGACCCAGCCCAATACCCCCTGGGTCGGCCCGAATCGGGTCGACCTGACCCAGGTCCAGGTCCAGCCCGATTGGGCATGGCCCGGCCCGACATGCATGGCCCAGCCTGGCTAGATATGGGCAGCCCATCCCAGCACCGGCGGCCCGGCCCGGTGCAGCTTTCGGCCCGGCTCAGAAGGCGGCCGCGGCTCAGATCGCGGTTGAGCAGCTTGCGAAGGGGGGCGCTGCCCCCTTGTCTTCGAAACGGCAGACGCATGGGGTCTGCCATAGGGTTCTGTCATGGTGTTACACCCCCTGGTTTTTCTAAAATGGTCGGGCTTAATGGCCGGCCTTGCGTGTAACCACGAGACCCCCGCAGGTCCCGCCTTCAGGTGGTGCCTGTGACCCGCCCCATTGAAGACCGTTATTTCCTTTGGTTGCGGATGTTGTCCGACCGGTACAGCGTGACGGCACCGCACCCCTCCTCCGCGGCCCGCTCTTGGTCACTGCCTCCTTCGGCCTCCCCGGCACGGAGTGAGGGCACCACACACCATCACCACGGCCCACTTCGGCCGCGGTCCTTTTCTTTCCTGCACGGTGCAACGACACCGTTCCGCCTTTTCCATAATTATCAACAAATATTAACAAGATATGGGGTGTAGAAATCAGCCGTGTTTGTGCGGTCCGATCTCCTCCCGTTATGTCGATAACAAGAAGCTAAGGTATACGAGATGCTCCATGATAAAAAAACGTCAATTTTAATTCATTAAAAATTCAACTTAACCCCTACCTCGATAAACGATGTTGTGTACTGGTGAAGAGGAAGATGGTTTCGTGGGGAGAGGTTTTGAAGATGGCGTTGGCGTGCGTCCAAGGAGGGGACGACATCACACACTTGCTACAAAGAAAAGAAGGAATGGAACGTCATCTCTCCTTGTAGTTATGGCGTTCTTCGTCGAAGGGTGTCGTTCTTCACAGGAGGATGAAGTTCTTCCCAAGAGAAAATAGAGCTCTCTTCTGAAGTCTTAACACAACAAGCAAACCAACCAAAATAAAATAAATCTCCACCTTAATATATTAATTCATGACATTCATTAAAATATTACAAATTCAAATTCTAAAACACTTTATTAATTAAACATGAGTTGTCTAATTAATTATGTGTTAAGTTGGGAAGCTTTTAAGAGGGAGAGAGGGGAGTTACTCAAAGAAAGGGGGGGAGTTAGGGAGTTAGGGATTGTGAAGGGTTGGGCTCTTGTGGGCTCCACATCACCTTTATCCTCTCATGGGTAGTTATTAACTAGTTAATACAACCCGAACTCCCACACCTACAATATAACCACTTAGAAAAAGAAATAAAATTGTAACACAATTTTATTTTACTATTCATTTAATCCACATTTTTAAACAACTCCTCTAGAGCAGTGGCATCTTTGGTAAATGTCCTCTTAAGAAATTACTGGTGTTGTGGTTCCATCGGTGCCCTCAGATTTCAAATACAATCTCTGGTTCAAAAGATAGAAAAACCCAATCATTCGTTCACTGAATGTACCTGAGCTAAACTTCGCAAATTGATTCCCAGCACACCGGGCCTTAGAATCATGTGATGTCAGAAACTATGTACTCGTAAAATCACAAAGAATTTTAGGAAAAAAAATCCTTTAAATTTATAGGACTTTACATATATAATCATTATTAAGTGGATAACATGGAAAATGAATCACATCGCATCGTGGAGATGGTTGGCCCAATGTATGCACGAGTTACCATATCATTCCCTTAATGGTGAAAGGGTAAAGAGGTGGATGATATATTAATTTTTAATGAAAAAAAATAATATCACAAATATTATATATATCAATTAATTCTTTAGTTGTACCCATCCGTGTAGTGCGGTGATGAGAAAAAATTTACACCATGTAGTGGAGAAGGAAAGCAGTACGTACACACATGTGATACTTTTCTTTTTCATAGGATTTATAAAAGGTGGAATATAGTTGTACTATAATCATAATAATAACTCTTCATATATATGATACAATATTTATTAATTTTAAAGGAAATAACATACGAATAGGATTTAGAATAACAAAAAAACCTGAAATTTTCAATAAAGACCATTACGTCTTTTTAGAGAACTTCCTTCAATCTATTCTGGAGTGATATGAGGTAGGTCTTTCGGAAGAACCATAACCTATATAATATAAATATTAGTTTTGATATGGTAAATGATTAGGGTTTGGTAAATCTATAAGGATCAAATTGGTGGGAGGATGTGATGGTGGGAGTGACCTTTTATAATTATGACGAGAGGCTCTTTTTTAAAACTTCTAAATATTAAAAGATATTAAGGGAATTTTGTAACAACCCAATGTTTTATCAATGTCAATTACCTTATTATAATTATTTAATATAGAAAAAATTAATGATCATGACATCTAGAACATAATTAAAACACTACAAATGAATAATGACTAAAATAATATGCTTTTTCAAAAACTATGAAACCTATACCAATAGAATAGAAATTTAACCTCTGGAAAAGCAATGTAACCGTTGGGAATACTAATCCAGATAATAGAATAGTAAAATTACATTTGAAAGTAAAGATACAATTTATCCATTATATTATTGATAATATGATATAATTACATAATAGTTAATGTAAATAAAATTTTTGATAATGATAAATTAACTGTTTATATTTTTATAAAGCATAAATGTTTATTTTTAATTTAATAATAAATAAAATCATTTAAAAGAAAAATTATTTTCATAAAATTGAATCATAATTCATAATTATTTCTTTATTATTATAAGATATTTTAATGAGATGCTAATTGGTTTCTAAAAGTGTTATAGAATAAATTTTAATATTAAAAATGGTATTTTTAGAATAATTGTTGATTTTAATTGAAAAATGAAATTACCATTATTTAGAAAATTATTTTGAAAAATGGAAATGATTTTTTATTTTTACATGGTGATAAATTTTTCCTGATAATTTTAAGATTCTTTCTAAAATATTAGAATTGTTTTTTAATAAAGAAATATAATAATTTACCTTATATTACATTATCTGTTAAATACACTATTTATTGTTTCATTGAAAATGTAAGAACCATTATCTTGAACATTAAATCACTATTTTCAATATTTATTCATGTTAATAACAACTATTAATTTTCTTTGGAAAAAATAAAAAACTAATGAGTAAAATAATCAATAAAAAGAACTTTTCCCCCCACTATAAATACCACCCCTCACTAATTATTTTCCTTAGTCCTCTAAATCCTTGAAGCTTGTCCAAATTTTATCCAATACTCTCCCAAGAATCTACACTCTTTACAGAAGAATTTGTTATCAATAAAAAACCTAACCCAATTCTATTATGTAGGTTCTCATGGATAAGCATTCAAGAGGTAAAACCCTCTTTCTTTTTCTTTTAATTATTTTCCAATTTCTTTTATTTTCTTCTTCTATCCTCTCCTCCGTGTATCCATGTGGCATGATAACTCAACTAGATTATATATAATGTAATTTTATTATGATAATGGAATAATCAATCATCAAATCCATTCTCATGTCCCTTTTATTATAAAAATTAATACATCATCCGTAATAAGTTGATTTACAGCCATCGTGGACAACGCATTTTTGTTTTCATTGACCCCACTCATGGTTGTTCATAAAACCATAATAATGGCTAAAACGGGTTTTAAAATATTTATTATAAGTCATTTAGATTTATATAAATAGTTTATATAAATAATATTGATTAATAATACAAAACCAGTTGTTGATGATCGAAAAAACACAAAAATAATCTAAACGATCATCATTAGCTTTAAATCTAATGGGTAATCATCATTTTTTAAACAAAATGATATATAATACTATTTAATATTATTTTAATTTCATTAATGAAATATAATTTTAAATTTATATAACTACCACCATTTGACATGATCTAATATACAAGTATACAAGAAAACTAATCATGAAAACCAAGGAAACGAACACTCACAGTCAATAATTATGTATCTTATAACTCATAAAAAGCCATAAATTAATTTAATAATAGTATAAAAAATAAAATAAATTATTATAAGGTTATGAATTTATTAACTATGGGATTTAATTTAATTATCCATGAAAATATATTCCATTATAGATTACATTCGGACATAAGTTTAGTGATTCTTTCCAAACCCCCATTTTCCATTTGGGTAATTCTTTCTCTCTCTTCGCCCAAATTTAAATCAATTTAATTTTTATATAATTCTTCTCCAGTATATTTATATATTTGACACTCAAGTATCTATATCGGTTCAATATTCATTTTTGGGCAAATACCTTTTTTAAAATGTATCTGTTACCAATTCCTCCCAAATAGCAATCCCGATGAAAGGGATCATTCAAATTTCATAAATATTTCCATGTAACATCCATAATCTGTATTAAGCCGCTATTTTTTATAAAATCACCCACTTTATCATGGAAAGATATCTATATTAATTTCTTGTTTTACAAGAATTAGAATACAATTTCCCTCTTTAATGTGGCGTTAATATTTTCCCATAAACATGACTAAATGTACTTATTTTTTATCAGTTTCATAAAAACTATTTTTACATTTTCTCAATTCTGTTTAAAATCATTTATACTTATATATTCCAATATTACCTTATTAATGTCCATGTATGTTTTAAAACCATTAATTCATGGACACCTTTATTATATGTTAATTCATTATGCCTTATTACATGGTTATGATACCCATTTATTTCCATCGGTAAACCATATGATTTTTTTAATGTGGAACACATATGAATGAAAATATAAGGATGGGTGCAGCCAAATAGAACTCCAATTTATTATATAATGTTTAGGATCCAGAGACTTCATGTGAAATGGCCTTGGAAGTCAGCCTTGACTCACACTCTTCTATTATGAGTGGTCTTGGAAGTCAGCTTTGACTCATGCTCCCCTATATGAAATTGCCTTTGATGTTAGTTTTTACTCTGTTTCGTGTCCCATGGATCGTGTGTTCTGGTTATGAATCACTATTTCCATGCAGTTTCCATTGGATTCATTTATGTAATCGGAAACATCTAATAGTTCATTATCCAAAGGGACTTTCTTTACAAAGGAAACTGTTAATTATGTTTGATTATACAATACTTAATAACATTCATTGGTGAAGAGTATGGGAGGTCGGACTTATCACACCCTTTTGGGAGGAATTATTGTCTACTATGGGACTCTCTTATAGATTTTTGGTGTTTTCATGAATCCTAATTAATTTACTAAGTATAAAATAGGTTTCCCATGGAATTTGAAATCAATTATTAGCATGGGGGAAATTTAGAATCATTTTTATGTATTTTATGTTCATAATTAATGGATACATCCATATTTATTTGAGGTTCTCCATCAATAGTATCATCTCATATACTATTTAGAAATTTTTTTTACCATCGTTATAATGATACTAGTTTTTAATCCACTCAGTGGGGCACTCATGAATTTATTATCATACAGGGAGAGGAAGGTTTGTTTTGATGTTATGATCATACACATAAAAGGGATTCTTAAGTATCCTTGTAAAAAAATCAGAACCCTCATAGTTTGGTTCGACTTAATGGGACACATCAAACCATTTAAGGTCAGGTAATAAGGACAAAGATTTATTGTTTAATGTCATATGATAAGGACATCTATGAAAAAGGTTCTTAGTCGAATTTAGTGTGGGATTTATGCTTTCGAAACCATGGAATTTTTAAAAGATACAAGTTTCCATGTTTTATTAAACCCCTTTGGGAATATGGCCCCAGATGAATAGGGGTGATTGGATGCATTGGGATTGATCCTTAGAGAGGCTTCATACATTTCCCAATTTTGGTGGGAATCAAATCCAATGAAGTTAAATGATGAGTCTCATGGTAGAGTGAATTCATGTGAGAGAAATTGGTTAGGGATTACTCATAAAGAGGATTCTATGACTTTGGAAATCAGTTCTAGATTCCTAAAAAGTTATCCAATGAGCATGGGCCCTGATGAAGGATTTTTATGTATCCCAATTACAATGGGAATTATATTTATCATTGTTCAAGAGTATGGGGTGTTTTTTAAAATGTTTTGATCATGAAGAATCTCTATGAACATGTGATTAATTCTTACTGTGAGAAAAAATAGGATACCACATATTCAATAAAGGCACACACATTTTTCTTTCAATGTTAATAGAATCGGATAGGCCTATGATAGTGAGGGTGGATGAGGCCAATGTGGCCATGGAAGAGGGAGGAGAGAAATGAACCCTTCAATTTTGGATGACACTGGTAGTCATGTGTCTCATCCCTTAGAATATTAGGGACTATCCTTGGTAGGAGTTCCCTGATGGATTCGAGGAGAGGAGGGAGACTTCTCCTTTCTTTTAATAGAAAATAAAGTGTGAACCTCACTCACCATATTGGGAATCGGAGGCATCGAGTCTTAGAGATGAAAATAGGAGGACATAATAAAAAACCAAATACTCCAAACTAG
Organism: Viscum album; assembly: GCA_963277665.1. Lineage (NCBI taxonomy): Eukaryota > Viridiplantae > Streptophyta > Magnoliopsida > Santalales > Viscaceae > Viscum > Viscum album. Next base: position 1,889,353,965 of record OY728122.1, on the reverse strand, counting down.
GAACATTGCAACACTATTCTTGGGAGAAAGGTACATGTGACTACCGATATAAAAACAAACACTCCATGAATCCTAACACCATTGCAAAACAAATGTGGGAAACCTCTGACTGTGGATATACAAACCCAAATTAGAGAAATGCTGATGTGACTGTCCCAATGTTTCTATATGTCAGGAGGTTCTGGGAGAAGTATCAAAACATTCACTTTAAGACAAGGGATCAAATAAAGAATAATTCCTTCCATGAATGGATTTAAATAGAATTGATGAAAGGATTGTATAGACTAAATGGATAAGGTGAATCAATGAAGGGCTCTCAAGTAGGTATTTGGTGCGTAGGTATAGGTGCTCAAGTAGTCTTGGGAGACCTGATGTTCACTTAATTGATGAAAAAACTGGATGTTTATACTTGTGCAAGACATGAATCTGGCCTTCAAGAGTATTCATAGGTATTCCTGAAAACAGGGTGTTGAAGTTCCATTGAATGGAATGGTTGGTGCACAAGAGTTTCCAATTAAGGGACCTTGGTCTCTTTAGGCACACAATGTATTATGGATAACAAACACTAAAGGGACTTATGTCCGATAATCATCATTCAATTCCTCTTCTCAAGGTGTTAAATAATTTCATTGATGTTTTCATAAGAATTTGCGAAGTACTATGGCGACCAGAGTAGAAATCAGGCTTCAAGAAAAATTTTCTATACAAATGATTTCCCCGAGTTAATATTTATAGGAAAACAAATGACCTGAGGAAAAATGGTGATGGTGGGGTGAAAGTACCCAACACGTCGACAGATCATTGGCTTGACTGGGGTGATCCAATTTTAACGACTTTATAAATCTTGATTTTCTTTATGTGTTTTCTCCTCCTATTTTCTAATCATTTCCCTTTGTCATATTTTTAATTCCTTGATATAATAGAGTTTCAACAAAATCCCCCCCCCTCAGAATTGAATATGAAATGTAAAGAGGATCCTATACTGATATAAAGTTATAAGAAGTGTAAAAAAGAGGTTGATGTGGTGATTATGTGATAGTGTTTTGGATATGGATGCGATAGGTGATGCAACATAAGGGAATATTCATCTCTTATATATAGTATATTCACTTTAGGGAAATTTACAATGAATTCAAAAAATCTAGCTCTCGACATGCAATTTTTTTCGCTCAAACAATGATGTTAGTCATGCTTCTTTAGTATGTTTTTTATTTTCATTCCAAAACATTGTTGACACACTTGTGCACCATATTTATACTTTCTAACTGAATCCATACATTCACACCTTAATTAATTTTTCAAATTTTCATAATTCCTTTTTCAAAAAATTAAAAAATGAGATTTCTTTAAAAAAATATTTTGGATCAATTTTTTAGTTTCAACGGGTCCCAAGAGAATCAGAACTACTGACGAATTGGTTAGTAAAAGAATTGATGATATGATGAATATTGTCTGTAATAACAACATTGACATCTGTGAAACTACTCTCCAAGACCAGTTAAATCATCTGAGGAAATATCACATCAATTTTCCAAGGAGTATTTTTTTTCTACTGTATGGTTATGGTCATCTACAGGATTTCAACATACCGTCCCGGAGAATTATATTTTATTTTCATGGTTTCAAGACCATACAAATTTCTCGCTAGATTATAATTCTATTTTGGTTGCATGTATCAACAGTGGGATATAATCTATGGATCATTTCATGCATCATAGCTTGTGTGCTATAGATTTATAGTCACATACCCCTGAGATACAGCCACATTGTTATTCATCCATTTTTTCAGATTCTATAACAGTTGAATCAAATGGATGGAATAGAAGACGGGACTTCCACCAAAGAGGGGGTGTTAAACCTATATGGATGTGGGTTTATTGGTTACTCAAGACATGTGTGGAGTTTATGGATGACTTAGAATGTGTTGGGATTTATGTATCTGTATGGGTTGGGAAAAAATATGTATATAGGAATGGGGATTTTTTTCCACAGTTGTTAAGACGTTGGAGTCCAAAGACGAATTCCTTCCATATGACACATAGAGAAGTAGGCATAATTTTTTGGGTTGTCTACAAGATCTATAGAGATCCTATCCTTAGAGATGTGTATGATGAGTTTATTCCTCCAAAAGTGGCATTGAATTAATCAGGAAAGAAACTATCATTGTTTCATGAGTTAATGAAGGTATTTTATAAACCAAAGAATAAAAACACAAAAAAGAACCACACAAGAAGGGATATTCACCTAGAAGAGTGGATGGAAATATTATTGATGAAGAAGGAGGATAAGGTACCAAATTTCACACTCCCAACAACCTGTTCAACGGAAGAAAAGAGAGGTACACCTAACACTTTCATGCCAATATTTGAGAAAGGAGAGTTTGAAAAGTGGGGGAATGAATTCAATTAAAACCTTCCAGTGAAGACAAGTCTTGTAGGTTTCCTACCCATCTGGCTCAACATGTATCTATTGCATGTTTGAGATTCCATTTGAGTTGTAAGGCCAAGAACTATTGTTATGGAGGTCATGCTGACCAAGAAGAGGATGTTAGGATTGGATACCCCTATATTGGAAATGATTTATTAGAGAATATTACATATCTACATAGGGAAGTATCATTTCAGAATATAATGACCATTCTAGGTTTTATGGGGGTGGATCTCCACACATTTCAGAACTTATGCTTTACAAAGTGGGGTATATGTCTTTGGAAGATTGTTCTGACCATCTGTTCGAGATTTATCTGGTATCTCACCTCTATCATTTAATTTGTATGATAATAAAGATAGCTTATGTATGTAAAAATAATTTCAACTCTTTTGGTATGGGAATCTGTGTAGGGGAGATTTTTTTTATGATGGGATGACCATCTTAGAGCTAAAGGTATATATGTTATCTTGTAGGGATTGGATTTTGGCCACCAGGATTGACTGAGAAAGCATATGCAAGGCATATGCTCCTTATATATTCACACGTCAATTGAAATGTCTGCAACAAATTATGGTATCTCCTCTAGTTTATGTCATATATTGGGAACATCCTATAGTTTCTTGACAACTATGGTTTCTAAATTCTATAGAGAAAAATGAGGAAATATTCAATTTACCTTCCATCGATGCAAAAAGAAGATTAACTATCGGGTATGCTGGGAACTAGGTCACATCATTCCTTAAACGGGTGTTAAACCATGTTTTTCCTCAACTGGGGATAAATCAAAGTATTAATAAGGAACCATATAATTTGGATGGTACCTATTCATCATTGGAGGAGATTCAATAGAGACCTATATTGATGGTGTGGAGGCCCCAATCTCAACGAAGCGACCTCAAGGACGATATAATCCACCTGCTAGAGTTAAGAGAGCCACACCATCAACCTCTACTAAAGTAGTACTGAGGCAGTCTATTCACCATCATTTGGACGATCAAAGAGTCCCATTTTTTTATGCACCATGTGTGACTCGAGGAATCTGTAAGAAACTCAAATAAAAATGGTATGATCATCTACACAACCCTATGGAATGTGATTTGAATATGTACGACCATATGTGGTACAATCATATAAAATCATGCATTATTATATTAAAACCACATGGATAGATATAGGTGAAGGGTTTCATATTCTAGGGATAGGGGATCTAAAAGCATCTTATGATTTTATTTTTTTTGAACAACCTAGATGAAGTGAGAAATTATATCTGATAACTAGATATGCTCATATATGCAACTGATGATTCAATTACTTATAAAAAATGAGTGAAAGAGACAAAAGAGTGTGGTTCTACTGAAGGGAGTGACCTTTCATTAGATGAATAATGGCATGATTATTTTGATCATGAAGATGTATTTTTTCATTTTCTCACATAATTATCTACTTTTCAAATTGAATTTAATCAAAAAAATTGTCACTTAGGGGAAATATCATTTTCACTTGAAGTGAGCTAAAGGAAAATATATTGATGTTATATCCTACAAATATATCCTTAGAGGTACTAAAATTGAATTAATGGATCACCCCGTGGGTGGAGAGGGATATCTATTGGCCCACAGGCCATGGAGGATGAGATAACAAGGGGATTATAGTATCTAATACTTATTTTTAGAGATGATGATTCAATTCCTCTAATGAAGGAAAATAAATAAAAACATTGAAGAAAAAAATTATGATTACACATTTTTGGAGTAGTGGTATTAATTCTTGACAATATTAAATTTATTTTAATTCATAAAAAGTGATTAACCTAGATGGAAATACATGAAATTATTCTGTTTCTTCTCTGAGTGAAATCGTTGATGATATTCGATAAACATTGGAGGGTGCTTTCAAACATGCACAAATTCATGCCAACCCGGTTGTTCCTATGAATGAAGATGCATTTAGGCCAAATGAATCAACATATGTTCCCATAATTTCTTCGATTACTACTATCAAGAGAGGGCATACATCTGGTAAATCAGAAGTGATTCATGAGAAACTATGTGTAACAACAACTAAAGTCCACTATGTGATCGTTTAGGTTCATAACATGCACTAGAGAATCATGTGACAAATGATAATAAACCCACCAATGTTTCTAAGGAAGCTATTCAGGGTCAAATGTTATGAAATGTGTGTAGTGAAAAAACCACTCCATGTGATCCCATGGGTGTGACTAACATGGTATCTAGGATATCATTGGATGCGATGACGAATATTGGCATGTCTTTTGAAGATTTATTGGAACACATTAATATGCCAAATACTTTAGATGATATTGATGTCCCTTTTATAGAAACAAATGGATTTTAGTTTTTATTTTTCATCCCATCAGTCTTCTAATGATTAATTTATGAAAAATGATTGGTTGAAAGATGCAGTTCCATATAAAGAAATTGTTTTACTGAAGATGCATGAAACAAGCATCAGTATCACTGTCAATCCCACAATTGTGGAGATGTTTTCCTAGGTGAATCATGAGACATAAAATCATCTAAGATTCATTCATTGGATCCTAAGAAGGTTTAATAAAACATTCCCCACTAAGAGACATCAACCAAAACTATTGAAGCTAAAAATATTGGGGATAATTCTTCCAAAGATACCGACCTATTGTTATGTAAGTCATACTGATATTGTGATTTTTATAACTCTTTTTATCCGTTAAAAATAACCATAAACATAATTTTTTATTCACCATATAGGATTATCACCTTTAATGGATAGTTCTGGATATGAAGCTTTTGAATCATCCCTAACAGTATTAGAAAGTCATGCAACCACTATCATGGAAGGAGTAGAACATGGCACTTCCTTAAGTGAATTAATCCTATAATATGTTCCTCCCAACAACAAAGACTATGAATTAGACCTAAAAACTCAAAAAGTTGTTTTTCTAGATCATCGCAAGGCATAGAACAATATATGAAAGATAATATCTGAAATTCCCCTTGAGTAACTTCCCCCACAAATTCCATGACATTCATCTTTTTTCATTAGAATGGGATTTAGTGGTTTTTAATACCATGAAATTCATACTACAATGAAATAGATTATTTAAAAAAGTGAGCAAGAGAGAAACTTTGACAAGATATGATAAAATCCAAACTACTAACCAATATTGATGAATTCCAAGTATCATTATCCCATTCTTAGGTAAATCATACTGAAAAGCTGATGGACCATAAGAAAACAATTATTGAAAAGAATATTCTGTAGCAAATCCTTCACCAAGAGCTGAATATTTTAATAGGGGAGCCTATCCAACTTCATGATTAAATAGGATAATTCCATAAGGATGGTGAAAAATCCATTACAGATGCAAAGGAATCAATTCTTCATGATGAAGAGAATGAGACGGGTTGGATAACCAAGCATCAATAGGTAGCTGACAGAGCTCCAAATGACATTAATCAAATGATAAGTTATGTATAAAACCTTTTGTGATTTATTACAGAGAGACACTAGTTTTTGGATTCTCCTATGTGGATTTTTTATTACTCACATATTAAAGTAATCTTATCTTTAATCATCTGTGACTTAATCCTTGATTTTTTACCTATTCCAATGGGCCTAGTAATTATACTATGATTATTAATATTTTTATATAAAAACCCACAATCTTTTTATTATTTTTATTTTTATTTCTCATTATTTCCAAGAACTATCAAAATGTTAGTCTAGTAAGCTGAGATTTCCCCTTTTATCCAGAGTTCCCGATTTGAGTTTTCAATCTGGTGAGTACCATATATCTTGCTATTTAGTTTAGAGTCTTGCATGTCAGACTAATGAGGCTATTGATTAAGGTCAAATATCATTGACCATTAATTTTTAAATTAGATCCCAAACAAGTCTCAATGACTTGGATTTCTCTAATATTCATTAAATACATCCAAGGGGATCCTTGAGTCATGAATTTTATGGTAACCAATTATAAAACATGTATAACCATAAAGAGGGCCCTTTCCCAGAACATGGTTATAATTATTTGATAGACCTATTATGGGTGATATATTATGTTGAACCAACAAGGGACTATGATGAATATCTAAAAAGTAACAACTTTTGATTGGAATTCCAGCTATGTAGGAAAATTTAATACACGGACTATGGGAGCATGTTCTGCTTAATCAAGAAAAAGATATCTCGATAATTTAATATTTAATTATTGATACACAAAGGAAAATATGATTTGGGTGACTCAAGACCATAGTGGTAGTTTTTCCATGGAGTCAGATTTTAAGAATAAATGGTTATCTATACCGACATATTTCATTGATGGGAAAACCATGTCAACACTATTTTTGTGTTTGAGGAATTGATAAAAAAGTTCATAGAGTGGATTTCTGATATCATGATATGCAGTTTTATTTCATGCTATGAGGATATTATACTATTCAGTTTTAAGTCATTCAGTGACTATATTGGATGGATTTAATTTATGGTCTTTATCTTTGAAAAATGGTTTGAGACTCTCCAATTTCTTGATAATTTTTTTTTGTAAACAAACTCCCATGATTAAGTATGGAATTAAAGAATTTTAATTCATGATTAGGGGATTATTGGATCTAAATAATGATATGGGAAAATGGGTAAAAGAAATATAGGAAGTCTTTCCAAAGAATAATGTTACCATTATTTGAAAAACCCGTTGTTGTGGCTGTATTATACAGGGATGATAAGGGAATATTTTGCATAGCTAAATAGTGGAATCTTTTAACTGACATGCCCGTTTTGCGGGAAACATATGCAAGGCCACATATGGGCACGTATTGTATAGTTTGGAAAATGTTCCCTAATAAGTTTGACCTTCTATTGCTAAAATATGAACAATGTTTACGGAGATTCGTATTTTCTGTAGCACCGAGTTTGGTTTATGGAAAAGGTACCCAAATACAGAATGAGTATTTCCATTCATGATATTCAATAAATTATAGGAATTGGATTTCTACAAAGATCCGATCCAAATTTATGATGTAATGTTTCTGTAGTTTTAGGTCATACGACTAGAACCAAAATATAAAAATGGATGAAATGTGGTAAAATGTTCCAAGGTTATTTCATATTTCTTTGAGCACTTGGAGAGGGAAATGGGTAAACCATGTTCTTGAAGACGTTTAGATCAAGAGAAAGGTAAAGGGACAAATATACATGGATAAATTAATTATGATACAGATTCTTGTATATTGTCATCAAAATTAGAAAGGTACCAAAGATTATTTTACCTAGAATGATGTTACCATTTTTTTTGAAGAACTGGTTATGGGGTTGTAATATTCAGGGCCAACTAGGGCATATGCTAAATAGCCAAGTAGTGGAATCTTTTGACTGACAGGCCCATTATATATGCACCTTATTCCAGGACACCTAATAGAACATACTAAATAGTCAATAAAAATAGATCATAGATGTCATAATCAATGTCATCATACAGATAAAAAGTTTATAATGATCTAAAATAAATAATAATTCAGAGTGTGAAATAAAAAATTAGGCAAATATCAATGCACAACAGAAATATTTGAATCAGTATTGGTCAATATTCTGGAGTCCCTTACATAGATTCGACTCATATGTTAAATTGGAACATTTCTTGTTCCCTTGGTGGGCCTTCTAAAGAGAGGACCCAAAATGAATATTCCCACATAGATTGTTAATTATATTTGGAAGATAGATAAATTATTTATCACATTCATGGAACTAGGAACTAATTCCATGTTTTCTAAACGTATCTCAATGAGATGAGAATCATGGATTACATAGTTCATTGGGAGATTTTAATTTTAAATCATGCAGCAAGGACATTATGTTGTGCAGTGTAGAGAAATTCAACAGGGACATTATGTTGGGTAGTTTAGCGTTTTTCAATGTGAACATGAAGCAATTCTAAAAAAAATCATCTGGATTAACGTATTGAACCTAGGTTTCCCCATGTATCTCATATGGATGAGAGTGAAGCCACATATAGTTCATTAAAACATTCCAAATGATCTTTGGATTCATACACATTGGGAGTAAATGGCGGGGGGGGGGGGGGTTATCAGGGTTGGGCCTATGATTTGAGATCCAGGTGTCTCTACGTATCTCATATAGATCATAATCAAGCCAATCATAGTTCTTGAAACAATCATTTCCAACAAAAATTGTATTTGATTTGGGAGACAGGGGTCTTTTAACACATTCCGGAAGAATTTTTAAACTTAAGACACAAAATTGTATGAAGATCAAACCATGTATCTTGAAAGAGTAAATTTTATAGATCTACTTCAAATACAAGAGGAGAACTGGGAAATAGTTTTTTTGTGGTTGTGTCCATGAGTGGATATTTAAGCATCAATTTTTATCCCATGGAATGAGAATCAACACACATGTAGTTCTTGAAATGAGGCCTTTATTCATTTATAATTCAAACATATGGAGAAATGGAGCTGATGTGACACTATGGAGTTGCAATGAAGTAAGTGATTATTTCTCATGGAAGCTCTCAACTTCAAATTATTAATATAGTAACAGAAAGGATTTATGTTTTGTAATTAGGACAAATGATGGAATGCAATTTTACGTCATGTGATAAGGAAAAAGATGCTACACATTTTATCATCATGCAGTATTGATGTTTATATTTGTTATGAAATTTTAGGTCTTGCATCTAGGAATTTGTGCTAATCAATTTAAAGTCATTTAGATAGGACCTGATTATGTGAAAATACACAAGGTACTTATTTAAGAATTATGCATTGGTTAGAGTTGTCGTAATTTATCCATCCATTGAGATTAGGTAATAAGGTCAATTATTGTAGACCTTATGTATAGAGTAAGGTCCGTCCCACTTTGGATCATGTTTTGGTGGCCTCTTTCCTGGTGTTATTGGAATCCTGAGGACAAAAACCAATTCTCCTTGAATAAATGAGTTGTGGAAAACTTCCTTGTTGAAATATAGTGATATTCTATTATGATATACTTATAAATGATAAAATTTATGCAATAACTTTTCTTCTAATCATTTCGGCTCATAAGTTCATTTTTGAGACTTTACATCTATAGATTAATGATCACAAATTGCAACTTGGAGTGAAGGAAATTGAATTTCAATTACAAAATCGATTCTGTGCCATACACCAATGAATACATAGTTTCCCGATTGGAAGAATGGGTAGTAGTCTGATATGCCCATAAATCATGAAAATGTTTATCATGTCATGATTTATTATCATTATCTACTATTTTCTTGAGTATGTTTGATAAGGTCTTATTAAAAGCCTATATCTTTCCATTGGCCATTGAATGATAGGGAGATAAATGGTTGTATTTGATATTATGTTCCAGATATAAATTATTTACTTCCATTGAAAAAAAACTAGTGTCATTGACCAAATTTATAATATGAGGGACACAAAATCTGGTAATGATATTAACTTTAATAAAGCTAACAACTATTTTGGCTCTGACATCTTGGAGTGGTATTTCCAAAGCCCATTTAGAAATGAAATTAGTAAGAGTAAGAATATACATGATCTGATTATTCATAGCTGGAGAATAAGGTTATACAATATCAATTCCCCTTATGTAAAATGGAAAATATTATTTAGTTGTATGTAGAAACTGTGGGGGTTGATGAATGAAGTTGGCATGCACATGGAAGGAATAACATTTCAGGGTGAAATCTATGTAATCCTACGTCATTAAAGGCCACAAGTATCCAACCCTTTGTATTGGATCGAAAAACCTATGCCTAGACTGGTGAGCACCACAATCTCCTCCATGTATTTCTTTCATGATAGATATAGTTTCTTCTCCATCAATACACTTGAATATTACTCCATCGAAGCCTCAATTATAGTGGATGTTTTGGTGATTTGGGATATCATAAAAATTGAAATTGACCACTCTTCTCTAGATTTTTTCTTTTTCATCTCAATCTGGTAAAAGTAATCCATTTTGAAGTTATTCAATGATAGGTTTCATCCATCTAGTAGTATGAATATACATCTTGGAAATAGGGCTTATTTCATTAATTTCCACCATTTTAGTTTGAAAAACATGTAAAACCACACGATAATGTGAAATAATGATGATTGTATCAACCCAATATGAATATTCCAAGGTTGTGGCTGCATTAGTCAGTGCATCAGCATGGGAATTTTGTGATTGTGGGATATAAGAACATGTTGGCTCTCAAGGAAATTCATCCATTATCACTCTAACATAAACACAGAATGAGATTAACTATTATTTTTTGATATCAGAATACTTATTGATCTGTTTGATTACCAATTCTAGACCACCAATCACTTTAAGATGGTTAAGTTGTACCTGGAGTGTTATTTCGATGAAAATAAGGAGAGCTTGATATTATGCCACATTTTGGTACCACATTCTAATAATTGGAAGGAATATGAAAACACATTCTTTTTTGGGGAGATATGTAAAATTCCTAACCCAAATTTGTTGACATTAGGGTTTTCCATCCTCCTTCGCATTGTACTTCAGGAAGATCCATAAATGTACATTTCCCATGTTTGGGGATTATCTTGAACATAGAATATCTCTTCATCAGGAAGTTCAGTATTCAATGATGTATCTTATACATATGGGTGTTTAGTAAGGAAGTCAACCAAAGCTCGACCGTTTAGTGATTTCTGAGACACAAAATGTATATCAAACTATTTCAAAATAACTTCCCACCATTCCATGAATCCTATAAGTATAGGACAACTGAGGATAAATTTGATAATGTTATTGCAAGATACCAATTGGACCTCATGTTGGTGAAGTTTGTGCTTTAACATCTATACTACCAATTATTAATGCTAGGAACCACTTTTGGATAATTGATATCAAGTCTATGTGTAAATAAAAGTTTTACTGAGATAATAAAGGCTATTTTCCTTCCTATCATCATTATTTTAGACATGTAAGGAACCTAGTGATCACTTTAAAGCTGTCACGTATAGAATTAGTGAATTTCCTTTAACATGTGGTATTAATACTGGTAGACTCAAGAAATATTTATTGTGGGTATAAAATTCCCCTTTTCATTATTATCTACATCGATCTATTACTCACTTCATCATTAATATGGTGAACGGTAAATATTTTCTATCATAATTGGTGATAAAGTTCCAAATATATCCCAAGTGTTCATGATGTCCTCTTAATTATTTCAAATTTCAAGGAGGTGACATGCTAAGGATTGATTTTTTCATTTCAGGATCGACATCGATGCCATGATGGTGTAAAACTAAGCCAAGGAATTTTACTACAGTAACCCCGAAAGCACATTTCAATGGATTTATCTTCAAATTATGTTGTCAAATTTTACTGTATATGGTCTTCAAATCATTTCAATGATCTAAATGTTGTCTGGATTTAAACAGTTCAACATCCACGTAAAATTAAACAATTTTTTAGGAAGGGTTTGATAATATGGTGCATGACATGTTTATAAGTTTCACCTACATTCTTTAAGCCAAAGGGAATTACACAATAACCAGATACACCTTTAGGGGATCTAAAGGATATAGAAACCTCATCCTCTGGGTCCATTCGGAATTGATTATACCCAGAGTACCCATCCATGAAGGATAGAACTTCATAGATTTTTGTTGCATCAATTTAACATTCTTATGATCATAGCATGAACGTCATATTTGGTAAAATACATGTTAAGATCTCTAAAATCAATGAAAGCCCTGCTTTTCCAATTTTTCATTTTCACTGGGACAATGTTGGCCATCCATTTGAGATATTTCACCTCCCTGAAAAAGTGATCTTTGATAATCTTGTCGACTTAAACATCAATTTAATAGGCATGAGTTGGGTGTTTCCTTCTTACTGCCTACTTGAATCCTCGATGCCCTTCTGTAAAACCCAAATGATGAGTTGCGTCATTGGGATTAAGGAATCTTATTTCACTATTGTTCCAGGAAAATATATCTCCTTGTTTCGTTAAAAATGAAGTATACATCTCTTTCTCTTCAAAAGTTAGGGTCACACTAATTAGATTGGGGTGAGGATCTTCATCAATACCGAGATTCATTTCTCTAAGCTCATCCACGTTGGTGGAGACACCTTCGTCAAATGGTAGAGGATCATCCTTGAGGTCATCTTATTATTCATACAGAAGTGTCACTTATTGTGTTTATGTTTATAGAGTAGTTGGTGAAGAAAATCATTCAGAGATAGGGGATGAGTTAGTTTTTGAACATCTTAAAGAAGAGGTAACCATTTATTACCCAAATGATGATTATGGGTCTTCCTAGAGCATTGAAGGAAAGATAATGGGTTAAGAATCAACATACTAATCTTAATCTAGAATTTCGATAACTTCTTCTACACTGATTGATGAAGAAAAGACTTGATGATGTTAGGTGGATCAAATGAAGACATAACCATTTAAACAATCACCACTATTTGGTAAATCAATAATTTATCCCATGTTGTTGGGATCAGTTCTGAAAATTGACATTATGGAAGTAACTGGATGAGTGCTTTAATTTGGTTATATCCTATCAATTTGAGTGATGGGAAACACATATTCTATACTCATATGTTTTAATGGTTTATCAAGTATCTTTTCCAGGTCATTCAAAGAATTAATTCTTGCGACATCTGTTTCCTTGGACACCATTCCCTTTGTGTGATAGAATTATGCTTCAATATACTGATATTCACAAATTTTGAATGGATCCTTATCACTATACAATGTACAAATTTGACCATTGATGAAATACTTGAAAAATTGGTGATATGAAAAAGGAATGAAAAAATGTTGATATAGACAAGGCCTTCCAATAAGAATGTTGATGTTTGTGTCCTAACGGACAACCACAAAATCTGAATTAGATACTAGATCCCCAAACCTAGTTCTAATTGTAATCTCACCTATATGTTTTTGTTCATTATTTTCATAACATTTCAAAATTAATGTGGAGGGATATAAATCAGATTTAGTGAGACCCAATCAATGAAGTGTAAAAATGTGAATAAAGAAGACTCCTGAGACATTATTAATGAAGTCTTGTCAGATATTTGTATTATTAACCCCTCAAGTATATAAATGGGGCTAATGTGTCTATATAAAAATTCATCCTAATATTCATCCATAAAGATATAACTATAGGAAATTATACATGATCATTATCTATATAGTAAACCTCAGTAGCAGAAACCTCAGTTTCATACTCTTGAGGAATTAAAAAAGCCTTAATAAGTAATTCTTGAATATGATTTGATAGATTCAAGGAAAAAATATTGAAAAGCTGTTTAGAACTTGGGATAGATATTTCAAAACATCATACATTTGTTTTTACAGGTCTGCATTTTCCAGCATGGAGGTACAGTTTTGCAGGTGCCACAAAATTTGATGATCCTGATGTAGATATACCTTATGTTGGGGCAGAAGCTAGAAATACTTCATCTTTGGGTATATTTGACTAACTAGTTCTATCTAGTAGTTATGAGAATGATGGATTTACCACTAATCGTTCTTCCATGAAAATCATGTCAGGGATGATCCTGTCATGTGTGGGATAATTTCCTTGTTCTTACTGAGCCTGCTGAAGAGATCTCCCATAAATTTCTTCCACAAAAATATTTCAAGTAGGGGAATAGTTAAAATATTGGTTTATATTATATCCATGTATTCTATAGAATCCTTAACCTTGTATTCTTACTCTAGTTCCCCAGTCAGGTGTAGGTAATTTATTATTATCATAACCAGAATCTTCATTTTCATAGGGATCTGTTATGTGGATAACATTAAAAAATCCAATGATCAATTCTTCATCTGATAACTATTCTGCTTAACATGTTGGTTTTGGTCATGTCGTATGGTGGTGTAGTGCCTATATTTTTGGAAACAGATGGTATGAAGTTTTCTAATGTCAATGATAACTTTTTCCTGGGCATAAACTCTTCCTCTTATGAATGATCTTTTTTCCTTCTGATCATGTCTCTTCTTTGAGGATTGACATTTGGAGAACTAATTTTTTGATGTAGATGGCCTTGTTGTAGATTATGTGGATGGAAACATGGTCCATTGTTTCAAATGTGTTCATAGAATGACATGTGTTTTCTTGATCTTTTTCATGACCATATAATCATCATAATTCATAACATTTTTTCTTTTGACTTTCTTCTATTCGCCATCTTCCTCTAGATGGATGATGTAACACATTCTACATGGGCTGATGGACTTTTCAGTTTCACTTTTCCATAGTATACCATTTTTTTGAAAGTGTTATTTGAAATAAACACACTCTTAAATATGATTCCCTAACATAGGAATAAACGGGAAATTTTTTGATGATCTTCATCTCCTTCATTGTATGGTTTCATCAGCCTTGGATACTGGCCAATTTTTTTTTAAAAAGCCGATGTGATGTAACCAGGAAACAGTTCATTCTGAAAAGAATAAAAAAATTTTATAACAATTAAAACTATCTCCACCTTTGAACATATTTATCATATTAACAAAGAAGGCATTAGTGCTGATGCTTGAGAGGTAGAGCCTTTCGGTGGGAAGATAGTTTTAAGTATAATCATGTACATGTGCTGGTTTGAGAGTGACTTCAACATTCTATGCTTTCTGTATTCTCCTTCCCATAGATGACAGAATTACCAGAGATTTAGCTTTAGATTCTATAATGGAATCCTCCACTTTTTTGGTGATTGAATAAAGGTCTAGAAACCCTTCTGTGTATTTCACATGGATTGGTATTTTTCATAAACTATTACAAAAAGTTTCCACAAAAACATTTTAGAAACTCTTCTTGAGGGAATGCTAGATCTAAAGAATATGTTAACCGATTCCATCGAGCAATAAAATCTTAAACACTTTAATTATCTCTTTATTTTATATATTTTGATAATAAACTGTTTTCTTTGGTATTGTTGAGCCGAATTGGAAAAGGTATTTCAGATGGAGGTCTTCCCATCCCATAATTGATCAAGACAGCAAAGTTGTATAACAGACAAAGGCTAGCCCCTGTAATGATTGCACAAATCCATGTAAGTATTGATTCTTAATTTTTTTTCTGGGTCCTAATAATGGTATCACAATGAGGAAAAATGCATTAAGTGTTTCTCTATATCTTCCAAACCATTAAATATTAGAATTATGGTATATTCAAAATTTGGTAGTGGAGGGATCAGATTTACCCATTCGGGGTAATCGGTATTTTAGGGTTTTACTGGTGCACACCATTATTACATAGCTTCCAATCATTTTTTTAATGAATAAATTGTTATTATAAGAATTTGGGGAATATATGGATGAGTTCGGACCTATACAGGTATTGTTGCTGGAGGTTGAACTATCACAATTTCTACAAAACCCACTAGTGGTGGTCGTGCTGGTATTTTTTTTGGATAACACATGTAGATAGGCCCTGAAGGATATGTTTTCTCTCGAACTGCATGTGTACCCAATTGAGGTAACTCATTATCCACGTTTGTAGTTTTATCAAACCAACATTACTAATGAGTTCATACAGGATGTGCAGGTGGAGGATCTACTTGCAGAGCATGCTTCAAAAAAATACTGCTTCAAAGTAACACGGTATTGAGTCTTTTAAACACCGTTGTCTCCTCCTATTACTGGGAAAATAATTTTCAAGGGAATGATACTGACCTTCTCTTGTGGAAAGGTGAGATATGATCTAAAATTTAACTTTTCCCTTGTTAGATGACTTTTTAAGGGGTGTGAGTTTGTTACATGAGGGAATACCTAAATTATTGGTAAGCCTCTGATTTTGGGTACGCCCACCTCCTTCCTTAGGTTCAATTTGTACCCTGTTATGAATAAGAACATCATCTTATGTCTCCCCGAAATAGGATTCATTTTCAATAGGAACTTCCATAATAGTATTATTGACATTTACTAACGCATAATGCATTGATGGAATTCTGTCAGGTATCATTATAAGATCGTCTCTTATTGTATGTCCAATGAGACTTTGTTCTAATATATGCTGAATTCCCCAAAACTGCTTGACATAAATTAACTTGAACATAATTATCATATAGTTCAGTTTATAATAATCTAGCTGGATTCTTCCCTAATCATTAAAAAACTAAATTTCATTGACAAGGTGATTATAGAGGTGGAAAATCCCCCAAATCTATAGGTTAGGGTTGTTTTTGTTCTTATTATGCAAACCTTCAAAAAAGATTTATTAAATTCGATGGTTAGATAAAATAATCCCCCATACCTATATGTTGGGGTGGCTCTTGAACTACCATAGATTAAAATCAAGAAGTTTTTCTTCTAATTTTTTGAATTTAGGTCCGAATATTGGTAGGGTTCATTATCTAACAACTATTGAAATCTGCTATTTTGGAAGAAAATTATGTTTTTTAGACATTATCACCATCTAATGGCTAACATACTCTATGATGGTGGCATGCTTAATGTTCTCAGATTCATGATGAAATAGTATCTCAACATCTTTCTCTCTTTTGACCTAACTCTACTGAGAGCTAGTCAAGGACTATTCTTGAGCGTGTCTTTGATTACATGAAAAATCTATTGATTATAGCTAGCCATGGGCAGTAAAATTACATGAGACAACTCATAGCTGGATTTTATGATTTTTGATCATAGTGAAATGCAATTCTCCATGTTCACCCCATATTCGTATTGGAACACTTGATGAGGTATTACTAATTAACTAGTAGAGCCTCTTTAGTGCATCAAGGAAAGCACGCTAAAGGGGTCTCTGTTTCTTTTTGACCTCTGGATTTCAGGAAAGTAAGAGTGATTCCATGTCTATTTGGAGTTTTTCCCCTTATATTACCATAACATGACTTTTATATTCATTATATAGTAATGCATTGGATTTCAGATGATGAAGAGTTTTCCATATGTTGAGGCATATATCATGAATGAAATCTTATTCAATCAATTTTGAAATGTTGTATTGATAGGATGCCAAAGGCCAGAACATGATTGGTATTTCACCTTTAGCCAATTCCTTTCTCATATTCAATATATCATCACCATCTTTTTCTTGAGGATTCTCTACATGGTCTGACCACAGAGGATGGATCTTGATTGTTTTATTATAAACAATTGAATCAATTACTTTTTTCTCTATTATATTAGATAAAAATTACCCAAGAAAGTTTGGAAAATAACAATCTCATTTTTATATCCTCTAATTGAGAATTTATTTCACCTGTTAGTGACAAGGTAGCAGAAATGACTGACATTATGCTAAAAAGTTCACCTCGAGATAAAAGTGCTTTCTAATTACTACACTTTCAATTGGATAATTAACACGAAAATGATATAAAATACTATAGAGAGAACATTCGTAGAGAATTCCATAATGGGGAGGACCACCAAGGTGGATTGAAATAAGGGATAAATCATCTTTTTTCTTTTTATTCTTTCCACAAGAAGGTTTTCAGGGCTCTCATATAGAGATAGGCTCTCTAAATTGATCGAATTATCATGAAGTAATCCTTCATGATGAAGTGTCTTATTGGGAACTTCAAAATAACTACTACTAATCCCATAATTTGGTAATTGGAGGGTAATATCTTAATAAGAAATAGATAAATGATTGAGGGCTTCTATAAATTCATCATTAAGAGGAACTAAATTAGTGATGGGCTCATGATTTTCTAGATATGTCTAGAAAGACTTCTTCTTAGATTCTCTTTTATGTGTATTCGGGGCCACATACTTGGATAAGTGGTTTTCATGGGCATGTGTATGTGTCTACCTTAGAGTGGTCAATAGAATGCATCATTTATCTCAAATTGGAATGGGAGTATATTCATGATCCGGTTGTCCATATGATATGGGGGTGTATGCTCCAAAACCCTCACGGACAAGAATAGAGGCGTGCCTCTGCTATGGAATGGCATGTCGATGAGTCATCCCAAGTATGGGGATATAATTATGCATTTATTCCCCTGGTACTACTGAAGATGCTTCTATAATATTCTAGAAGGCTTCCAGAATATGGGCATGTATTTATATATTCCCTTTCCCCATTTCTAAAATGATTTTAGTCACATAAACAGCCAGAATGAGAATATAATTTCATTCCATATTTGGATTAGGTGTATGGCCATTCTCTTATCCTCCTTTTATTATTATTGCATTCTTATATTACTCATGTATGGCGGTAGAGAGTCCAGTCTTCCCCAGGTGTATCATTGTAGCTTTCGGAGTGACTTCCCTAGATGCTGCCAAATGGGACTGTTGATAGACATGATGAATTCTGGAAGGTGTGTGTTCCTGCTAGATATTTTCTACCAATCATGGTTTGTGGATTTCTCTCAAAGTTAACAGATTATATTACTGGAAGGATTGGTGAGTGTAGGTAGGTGTTTGTTCCTGCATACCAGTTACCACCACATTTGATTGGCGGGATTCCATGAATGCAGTCAGGCAAGCCTGCGTACTGGAAAATAATTGGTATGTAGGTGTATGTGTCAACTCACAATACACCATCGGGATTCAATAGTTGGATTGGTTGGTATCCCCAGGAACGTCTGCTGGTTGTCGTAATTAGGATAGATAGGAGTATATTCTCATTAATTGTTTTCCTCAAATTTATGTTGGTGGACTTCTCCAGAGGGGGGAAATGTAAGAACCTGATTCTAGTTGTTCTTATAATATCCCATGTGGTTTATCATGCATGATGGAGTCTGAGGGACCTGGTATGAACAACCGAAGGCAACACCCACATCATGATGGGGTTTCACTGTTGCATGATTATGCTGATGGAGATTTTTGGTAGGAGCCCTCAAGAAGGACCCTTTAATATTTGTGTTGAGGTCATTAGTGACCTCTTGATCCACCTCTGTATTGTATGGGAAGGAATGTTTATTTTTTGGTGGATAAGGGCATAAAAAATTTGACAATGGTGGTTTCCACTGTCTACTTCTTGACCACTGGTCATTGCTGATCAGACAATCGATGGTTGTGGTAAACTTGGAGAACATGATGAGATGCCACCAAGGATGGGATAGTACCATGTTTGTAGTATTCCTATATCATTACATTTGAGACTTGGTGTTGAATTTTTTGAGCTTGTCATGACGTCCTTCTAGCCGATGAGGATACATCTTGTGCAGTGGTTGGGGCATTTACAGGTGAAAACATGAAGGAATCCATTTGGAGTTACGAGAGTACTAAAAAAACTAAAAAAACAATGAACTCCATTAAACCGTCATCATTTAGATTGACACATGTATGATTGATTCCTTTTTCTGGGA
Source organism: Viscum album (assembly GCA_963277665.1). NCBI lineage: Eukaryota > Viridiplantae > Streptophyta > Magnoliopsida > Santalales > Viscaceae > Viscum > Viscum album. The sequence continues at coordinate 1,889,334,255 of OY728122.1, read as the reverse complement.
TTTATGTATCTGCCTATAGAGGCCCGACACATGGGTAACACTATCAACATGGTTATGGTTTCACGTTTGGTTCAACATTTTAGTTTCGCGCCCCTCAGAACGTGTGTTCTGGTTTGGAATCACTACTTCTGTGAGGCTTCCATTGGATTTATTTATGAAATCAAAAACATACAACAGTTCTTTATCTAAAGTTAAATTCTTTTCAAATCCAGGTTTTCTTTATGTTTGAACTTATTATACTTGAGAACATTAATTGGTTGAGAGGATGGGAGTTCGGACTCATCACACCTTTTTAGGGGAAATATTGTATACTTAGTGACTCTTTTATAGATTTGAGACATTTTCATGAATCTATATTAATTCACCAAGTATAAGATCAGTTTCCCATGAAATTTGAAGTCAATTATTAGAATTTATTAAATTTATTATCATCTTTATGTATTTGAGGTTTTTCATTAATGGAGGAATCCATATGTATTCTAGGTCCTCCATCAATGGTATCATATATTATATTATTTAGAGATTCTTTTAACCATCACTATTCTAATACTGGTTTTTAAGGCACTCGCTAGGGAACACTAGAATTTATTGTCATCCACAGAGATGAAGGTTTTTTTTGTTGGTATTGTACACATAATTGTGATTCATACATATCCTTGTGAAAGGAATCAGAACCCTCGTAGTTCGGTGTAACTTAATGGGACACATAATACAATCTAAGGTCATGTGATAAGGACCTATCCATACTTTTTAATGATATATGGTAAGGAAATCTACATAAAAGGTTCTTAGTCAATTTTTGGTGTGGGGCTTATTCCAAACAATCCCAAGGAATTTGGAAATGATAAGAGTTTCAATGTTTGATTAGACCCTATTGTAAATTGGGCTCGAGAAGAACATGGTTGATTTTAAGTGTTGTGTATGACCCACAAAGAGGATTTCTATGAATCCAAATTATAGTAGGAATAACAACACATGTATTTCAACGATGATTCTCATAGGAATATGAATTAATTTGAGAGAAATTGTTTTGGGATTACTCCTAAGGAGGATGCCCTAATTTAGGGAATTAGGGTTGGATTCCTAAAAAGGATATCCAATAAGCTTAGGACCTGATGGAGTCTTCCTACGTATCCCATTTATGGTGGGAATTAGAGATATCATAGTTCAAGAGTATGGGGTCTTTGTTTAAATGTTGTGATGATGAAAAATATCTAATCCCACATGAGTCATTCACAATGTGAGAAACAAGAGGATGTCAAAGATTCAACAAGGGCACACACACTTTCTCACATCCGCAGATGGAAGAGGACATGCCTATGTTAGAAAGTGTGGACAAGGCCGAGGCCAAGGCGACCATGGTGGAGGGGTCGGAGAAATGATCCCTTCAATGTGGAATGACATTGGGGGTCATGCGGCTCAGCCCTCAAAATATTATGGACCTACCTTAGTGGGAGTGGCATGATGGATCCCATGATATTAGGGAGACTTATCCTCTATTGGAATGGAAAAGAAAGTGTGAACCTCACTCCCTTTATTAGGAACGGAAGGATATAGGTCTTAAAGATGAAAACGGGAGGTCATAACCACAACTCTAATCCTCCAAAATTGGATCTTCACAACTCTTTTCCTAGGATAAAGGTCCATGTGACTGCAGTTATACAAGCTCACAGACAATCCAAGAATCCAATCTCCATAGAAAAAAATGTGATAAACCACTAACTGCATATATACAAACCCATATACGAGATATGATTATGTGACTCTCCCAAAAGAATGATAAGTCGGGAGGTTTTGGTGGATGTTTCAACATAATAGCATTCAGACATGGGTGCTAATGAAAAATATTTGATTCCATGAATGGATTTAAATAATTCTTGATGAATGGATTTTATAGAATTTAGGGATAAGGTGATTCGAATAAGGGTTCCAACGTAGGTATTTCGCAAGTATTTATATGAATACAAGTAATCATGGGAGACCAGATCTTCTCATAACTGACAAAAAACCTGGATATTTATTTTTTTGCGAGACTTGACTTAATCCTTCAAGTGTACCCACAAGTATTCCTAAAAGTAGGGCGCTCATGTTCCTTTGAATGGAATGGATGGAATAAAATTGTTTTCGATTTATTGAGGTTGGGATTTTAGGTGTGTAGTTGCTATGGATTTTAAACAGTAATGGGACTTAAGTTTTATGATCCTCCTTCAATTTATCCACTCTAGGTGCTCGAGAACTACCTTGAAGGATTCAGAAGACACTGGTGAAGCACTAGGTCAACCAGAGTAGGAATTAGGTTTTAGGGAAATTTTTCCATATAAATTATGGCCCTAAGGGTCTATTTATAGGGAAATAAATGACCTTATGTGAAATGGTGGTGGGTAACGCCAATACCTTGCACCTGGATTGATTGTTGTCTTTACTAGGGAGATCCAATTTTCAAGCCTTTCTAAATCTTGATTTTCTACATGTTTTTCTCCTATTTTTATCAAAGGAATTTTTCATTAATACTTTTTAACTCTGTGGTGGAACATAGTGTCAATAGATTCATAATCATCTATGTGAACTAGTCTTGGTATTTACCCTTGCCTCATGCTCCTCAATGCAGACTGATCCTTGACACATACTTTTGTTATGTATTATTTTGTTTTCACATTCCTATAATGTCATATTATATATTTTATCTAACCTTATGCTTATTTATGTTCCATTTCCTTTTATGTCAGGAAGATGTGACATATATCCCATGTACTATGCTATATTTATAATTATATTCCCCAAACGATAGTTTTAGCTCATCCCTTTGTGAATTTATTCCCTAGGTTATCCATTACAAATGTAAGGGCTCAATGGAATTTATGATCTCTATGTTAAGATTAACTAAAAGAAGTTATTTATGCATTCAAATTATGCATCCAATTTTCTAAAGAAAATAGACTATATAATCCTTATCTTGTAATTATTGGTTATTTAAACTTCAAATCTTTTAAAAATCTGTGAAAAATGATAGGGGGTCTATAGTTGGTATCATAGCATTGTCTAGTTATTTTTAGAGATTAGGTCTAGAAAAAATTACTAAAAACCCTGTGGATAAAAAAGTTAACATGGATAAACTAGATTGTAACATAGGTAATCAGATGTTAGGATATTTTTCTTACTTATAAGTTATCCCTTTAATGTAAATAGCATCAAATTTATGTGTTTAAAATTGTAAAAGTTCTTTTCTCAAATTCTATTTTGGATGAAGTAAACGAGTAAAACCAGAATTGAATAGTCATAGGTAGGATTATCGTCTATGGATCTTTGATTTCATCCATATCATAAATGTTTAGTAGATCTATTTAAACTCCATCTAAAAATATAGATGTTTATTTATCTATTAGAATAAAAAATGGGGAAATTATTCATCCAAAGTATTTAACTCCTCCCCATTTAATGTTAGTGTTGGGAACCTCCAGAAAATATTTTCCTACTTCCTTTAAAAGATTTTGATGAAATATTGGGCATGGATTGTTAATATTTATACAGTGAAAGCATCAAATATTGAGAAATATGGATAACTATTCTCATCGTAAAGAATCCTCCAATTATGTACAAGTGTAAGAAGGTGGATGAATCTATTTCAAAACAATTATCTCAATTATGGATATTTTTTCCTTATGAGTAAGAATATCTAGCTATAATGATTGAGACAATGGATATGATCAGGCTCAATGATATGACCATTTTTTTAATACAATGATGTTTTCCCTAAAGAATAAACTAGAATTAATTATTATCAAGAGGTTTAGTTCTCAATTGAACTTATTTCTAGATCTCTGCTTATATGAAAGACACTATATAAAATAGACATCATCTATTTATAGGAACTAAATAGTAGTTATATTACAATTTGTAAAAGGTTTTTATATACCCAAGTGTGTAACCATGTTGTGAACCATTCCTCTTCATCAAGATGGGAAATGGATGAATTCACATCTATGTTTGTTAACATGAACTCCACAAAATCACTACAATGAAAAATTATTCCCTTCCATAGATATATGACTTATTCAATTAACTATGTTGGGATAATTATTTCTCGAAGGTGGAAATTTAGTCGGGTTATCACCAAATAATGTTGGAGAAGAAATATATTTCCAAGTTGGACTTTGAATAAAATATATACATTATGAGTTCATTGTGATTCCCTTTAGACTCACTAATTCTCCTTCTATTTTCAAGGACATAATGAATAGATTCAATAGTGATGAGCTTGAAAAAATTGTGGTAGTGTTATTGATATTATTCGAATAAACTATATGAGTAGGGAGGAACACTTGATCATTTGAATACTATGATGAATACATTAAAAAGGAAGAGAACATATGAAAATTAAAACAAATGTGTGTTTTGGATGGAGCAAGTATCACTCATTGGGCAGGATATCACTAGAAAATGAATATCGTCAGAACCTTTAAAGATAATGGTGATTGAAGAGTGACCGAGGACTACTTATGTAATAGTGATCTATAGTTTCCTTTGTCTATATGAGTATTATTGATGATTATTGAATAAATTATCATGATTTTAAAACTCAATAACAAAGCTGACTCAGAAGGGAGTAATGTACATATAGAATATTGAATGTGAAGACTACATCAAAGAGTTGAAAAAGGCTAATCACTGCACCATCACTCACACAACCTATAAATGGGCACCTCTTTGGGGTATAAAATAGTGCTTCCAAGATGGTATGATGATGGTTTGTAAAAAATGTAAAATAGATATCAAATTCTTCAAGCTACTTGAAAATTCATGAGCTAAAATATCCAATGAATGATATGGAGTTGGACGGTGTAATGTTTGTATTGTACATCTAGAGGAATTATATAATGGGAGATTTTTTCGATATATAATGATCACAATAGTTGAAAATATATTTTCACATAGAATGAGCTTTATATGGTCTTGTGATGATGGTTAGAGCTCATCAAGGATTGTGACTAGTCAATCCACTACCATCATGGTAATGAAAAAAATATAGTGGATGATCTAAGTAGAAATTATCTTGATAATTTACTAATGATGATACTTGAGAAGGAATATATATGTATATACATGAAATGGATAGGCATGGGAATCATTAAGGAAGGAATACCATTACTGATTTCTCAAATGATTAATCAACCGTCTATTTTATATAAAATAAATGATTCATAAAAATGATTTAGAATTTCGGAAAAAGAATGAAGCTATCAGAAATGGGAAAAATCGAGTTTTAAAATTATGAGTTTGGATTCAAAATATATGGGTCATGATCATGTGTACCAGCAAATCCAAAGATAAATGAGGATCCACTAACTGATGCAGACATATCAACTGTCTCTTTTCACCTAGGAAGAACAATGATTTACCAATATCTTTGAGATAACTATTGGTGTGAAAATATGAGGAAGAATATTACTGAATATACATAAATTTTCCTTCTATGTTAGAAATTAAATACAGAAAGGTTAAATCCTAAAGTTATAAGGAAATTATTATTCATACTGACATCAAAATGGAAAAACATCACCATGGGCTACGTCACTAGACATTCAATGAAATCTATAGGAAATAATGATATATTGGTCCTTTTGGATCATCTTAAAAATACATCGCACTCTTTAACAATTATAGAGGACCTATCACAAGATCAAATTGAACATATATACATTAGAGGAGTTGTAAGGCTGCATATAATACCACTCTCGATTGTATCTGATCGGGATCCAAGATTCGCCTCCATGTTTTGGAAAATTCTTCAACATTGTCTATAAATTGATATGAGATTTAGTATGGTCTATCACCCTAAAAATTATTGAAAATATAAAAGAAATATTTTCTAACTGATATACATTCTATGATCAAGTTCATATGGACATCAAGGGAGAGTGGGACTAATATCTACTTATGGTCTATTTCTCTTACAATAATAGTTTCCACTCAATAATCCAAAATTCTTCATATGAATATACTTATGGGAAGAAATGATGAACATCTAAATTTTGGGATGAAGTCGGTGAATGTAAGCTTCTAAGACCAGAAACATTTGAAGAAATGGTGGAAAAGTTGAAAAACATTCTACATCACATCAAGGTATCCCAAATTCAACAAAAGATCTATCCAAATAATACATGATGATTCTTGGATTTTGAGGTTGGAGATATGGTATTCCTCTACATATCCCCATGGAGGAGGATCAAGATATTTGTGAATAATAGAAATTTATGTACCGGTTACATCACTGCCATTGAGATTCTTGATCTCATTAGAGTTGTGGTATATCAACTAGCACTTCCCACTACCTTGTCTCAAGTACACAATGTCAAGAACCATCCCCTAGGGCTCGTTCGATGACTCCCGAAAGCCCACCTCCTAATGTCTATAGGTTAGAGACTAGTTCCGAAGGTGTCAACCTACATGTGGAAGGAATTTTCTTGAGTACCTTTACACACGCACATACAACCACATCCCATGAAAATAGGAAAAGAGAACATGCATGTAACTAAATAAGCACTGATTTTTAAGGTACAAATGAATGTAAATGGGTCCAAATAAAAAAATACAACCACAATAAGAGAAAGTAAAACATCGACGACAAGTTGTCTGATGAAAACCCCACCTTATGGGTAATTATAGAGTAGCTGTCGAATGCCATAGAGGAATTTCGTTCCTGCCTGAACTCATGGGGCACATTCTGGTCATGGGACACTGAATCCTCTGCCAAGTCATCAGTTTTCCGCAATAGAAAAAACATGTGTGGGAAAAGCCCATGTACGGGTGAGTAACAAAATATTCGGTAGGGACCACAAACCAACATGGAATGACCACAATGAAATCTATAAGAAAACCAAAAAGCATGATCATGAATAATAATCACAAAGCAAGACATGTCACCCCAGGTATAATATAGAGTATGGAAAGTAAGACTATCATTCATATCACTAAACACCTTGTACTGCTGGAGTACTCCTCCCCAATTAATCTGATGGGTATGTTGGGTCACATAGATCTGCTCCCCACTATGGGTCGGTTGGGTCACACAAAGCCACATCCCCTTAACCTTGGACTATTTTGGTACTCATCCCTATTGAGTACCATGTGTATACTGGGTCACATAGATCCACCCCACACTGTGGGAATGTCGGGTCACATAGAGATACTTCCCACCCTAGCCATCATACTTATGTACTCCTCCCCATAAAGTATCGTGGTTCTTTCGGGTCACATAGATATACCCCCAACCTTAGGTCTGTCATGTCACCAAGAGCTTCTCCCCACTGGACCATCGTAGCTGATCCACACAGAGTAGCTTTTCGGTAGTTTTCAGGTCTCACTCTGTCGTAGAATATCTCCATGTAGTGTACTTTATTATGACAGAACCACTCCTCAGTACATTCCACATATATCAACATCCAAAAAACCCTTCTTAGGGTATTCTGAAATAACCAACTTGTTTTATGGGATCCAATGCTATAGTTAGATCATTATTCTGATGCTCGATTTGAAAGATATAGCTGTTTTTTCAAAATGGGGATAGTTGGGTCTGTGTCCGACCCGACTCGGTTGGACTGACCCAACCTAACCCGGCCAGGGGCCCACCGACCCAACCTGGGTCCTCTAACCGGACATGGATCTAGCCAGGAATGAAACGTTGGGCTGTGGGACTAGCTCAACCCGATAGGGTAGTTCTAGCCTTTTGGACGCGGATCCGGCCCACTGGACAGGTCCGACACACTAGGTGGGTCCATCCCACAATATTCCCAGCCCACTATGTGGCCCAGTTCTCTCCCACCCAGATGCCTTGATGGCATCCAGCTTATGTGACATGTGTCTAAACAATACTGGACAGACCTTCCTCTTGCACGTATTTGAGGGACCACATTCCAATACCGAACATCGATGCTCCTACCACGACATGCTCCATCAACGTGGCTAAGGGTCATGTCCCCAATCTGCATGCTGCCATCCCACAGTCAGGGACTCTTGCGGCACCCCCCGTGGCCCGATCTGGCTATGGTGCTCTATCTGGCACATCATTTCCTACATGCGTCCTCCACCACTGACCAACACTGACGGTCACTTCCAGCTGCATCTGCAGAACAACAGGTCCTCTCTAGTGGTCTATTCTTCTCTCCTCTTATGCTTATGGCCTCTGGGGGATGCAATATTCCATACGGTGGCCTCGAATCATTCATTCCACCATTTCGAAGATGCATCCTTGATGAATTCACAAAAATGGAAATGGATTACAGGATTAGGCCTTGTTCTTATCGGCTCACGCCCTCTGCGTTAGAGGTTTAAAAACATGGGATAAATGTTTGAAATTATATCACAATTAATCAATAATCACTGGGAAAAAACCCCAAAACAATTACCCTCCTACAAGAATGAACTATTCACATATCAATCTGTTTGTTGGTTGATACACAATTTTCATTTAATATAATGACTGGGGAAACATAAAACAAAAACAAACCCCTACCTCGTCAGAGTTCATTGATGAAGTGATTTTTCCCTGGGGATTCATGTTCTGTTAACATTCGACGATATCTGTTCATGTGCTTCAATGTCTGTCGATGTCGCTGGAAAATCTCAACTATTCTTCATTTCTACTTGTAGATAATTCGCATCATATGCTCATCGAAGAAATTCCAATATTTGATCATGATTTCTCTAACACATTATCCCATTAAAAGAAAATACATCGCATTGTTTTAGTTATTCTGTGTTATTGAATTATTACACTATTTCATTTATGAAACTACGTATCTGTTACACTTCATTCAATGCATCGTTATGTTTCATGTTTATGAGCCATTTATGAGATTAATTTTTTGTGACTCATTTTCACTTTTTCGCTACACCCCAGCACTACCATGCCACCTCCCAATGGTTGAAAAAAAAATAACTTTTTATGTTATTTTATTTATTTCCCAAATGTCCAAAAATTAACTTTTCTGGATGACCCTTATTGGTCGAAGTTATGTCTATTCTAGATGAATCCTATCATTCTAATTTCAATGGTGCACTCAGATTTTTGATCCGAGAACCACATTAAATATAAAAAAATCCACCTCACATATCTATTTAAATGAACAAAAAAAGTTCAAAATTCTATTTTGGGATCACCAATCATTGGAATCAAGTTCCGTCAAAGGATTTGGTCTTGAAATAATCCTACATAATTTAAAAAAATTACACAAAATCTCTAGGAAATTACATTACCCCCACCTTTAAGGGTTCACATATCTATAATCCAAAAGAAAACTAATCATTCAAATGGGGATACTGATCATGAATTTGAGTGGCTCTCTCACATATTCTCTCCTGGAGATTCTTATACTACCACCAAATGTGCACCATGGGAATCCACCATCCATGAATCTCCTACTCCTATCTATCATGTATCTCCATTGGTTACTCCGCAAATGTCACCCCATCAGCAATTTTCATCTCACCCCAATTGAAGACATGTGATGTATCATACACATACATCCTCAATTACGACACATGGAAAACGTAGTGCACCCGTTGCATCTGTGGGTGGAGATCTAGATGGTATGCCACCTCACTAAGTCTAATAAGATTCTGTAAAGGTCTGATGAACCATAGGGACAAATTGTCTCCCCTGCTAAATCACTGTAATCCCCAACCGTATAAAACCCAAAGGGGCATATGCTCTCCATCCCCGAACTCCAAGGGCCTTCATCTTCTGTCCGCATATGATTTATATATTCTATGTGTAGACATCAGCCACTCTTGGATGATCTACAGCATATCAGTGGTTTCCCATACCATATCTGGACCCATCATTACTGACTCCCATAGGTCCATACAACATAGAGGTGATCTACATGGACTCCCATAAAAGGGCTCAAACGGTTCTATACCAATGGTAGAGATATATCTATTGTTTTATGAAAACTCCACCAGTGTTATCTGGTCCTCCCATCTACGACAAAAATCATGGATATATGAATAAAGCATGTCCTCCATGTTTTTTATGGTCTTCTCCATTTAACCATCTGTCTGAGGGTGAAATAATGTACTCAATCACAGCTTATTCCCGAACTCCTCCTATAATCCCTTACACAGCTAGGATGTAATGTGAGCATCATGTTCTAAGACGATCGTTGAAGGCACCCCATGTATTCACACTATCTCAGGGATGTAGAGGAGTCCCAATCCATATATTAATCCTTACTCACATATGGGTTGGATGTGAGCCGACTTGGTGAGTTGGTAAATGATCACCCAGATATAATTGTGGCCCTTGGACATGCGTAGAATCCTTATCAAGATTTATATCGAGATACCAACCCATTTCCAATATGGTACCTCAAGTGTCTAGTCCACGCCTCATGGAACATAATGTTCATTTTTCACTTGCTGACAAGTGAGGAATCATGAAATGAACTATTCAACAGATTTCTTCATCCCTAGACACCAGTACTGACCTCATAGGTTCCTGTACATCTTCACCACACTAGGATCTACCATCTATGGGGATGTATGGAACTCCCTGAACACCTCCTCCACAATTTCACTGGTACTACGGTGCATCCTCTGAAATTGATGATGTGCTCCACACCTATTTAAAAACCATCATGATAATGTCCTAAGAATAACTATCCACATTGGGCCTTGCAGTCAACATCAATAAGAAGTGTCTCCCCGACTTATTGTAATAGTGGTGGAGTGATAGTCATATACTGGAGGTAAGTTTCTCCATCATCATCCATTAAGGATATATACATCATAACAAAATACTCTATAAACTCACTGAACATATATACATCAGACCTCCTACTAAGTGTGGCTGCCACCATGATCCCCTTCCTAGGAGTATAGAATATCACAAAGTCATTGCCTTGGAGGTACTCCAACTATTTTCATTGACTGATGTTCATTTACTTCTATGTAAATATATACCTAAGACTGTTGTAGCCAGAGTAGATGGTAAACCATTCACCCATCATGTAGTGTCGCCACATCATCAAATCAAAGACCACTGATGAAAACTCTAGGTCATGGTTCACATAGTTCTATTCAAGTTTGCATAAAATTTCATGAGCCTTAGGTGATCAAGTATTTCTCATCAATTAGGAAAAAAACCCAGTTTGTCCCTTGATGAATTGTAGAAAACTAAATACCCAACTCCCTCCACTGGTAGTCTCAAGATAAGGGCACTCGTTAGTCTCTGCCTTAACATTTGGAAACTCTGCTAGAACTTCCCCATCTAAAGGAAGGGTTGTACATTTTTTATCAAGGATTATATAGGTGCTTCTACTATAGAAATGTTGTGCATGAACCTCTGGTAGTATCTAGCCAAAATGTAGAAACTTCACACCTCTTCCATGCTCCTGGGTGGCTCCCAAGCCAGTTGTTCCTCTATATTTTCACGATCCACTACAACTCCTGCCTCTATGATGACGTGTCCAAGAAATTGGAATTCTGGAATCTAGAACAGGAACATCATGAGATTATTGTAAGGATGGTTCACTCAGAGTGTATTTAGGACTATCTGTAGGTTTGTAGCATGCTCTAAATCTGATTTTTAGTGCACCAAGATGTCATCAATGAAGACTATGACGAACCGGTCACGGAACGGCTAGAAGCTCTTATTCACGAGACCCATGAACACTACTGGGGCTTTGTTCACGCAAAAATGAACCACCAAAAAATCTTAGTGAAGATACCAGTATTTAAAGGTTGAATTCTATACATCCCCATCCCTTACCTGAAGCTATTGATAACTTGATATGCGGTTAGTCTTCATGAATCACCTCGCACTTTTTAGTTGTTTGAAGACATGGTCAATCCTCATAAGTGGATACTTGATCTTTATGGATGCATAGTTTAGGCACTATAAGTCCATGAAAAACATCAACCGCCTGTCATCCATCTTGGAAAACAATATTCGGGATACCCACGATAAAAGACTTGGCCTCACGAATCCCTTCTACTAAAATTCCTCCAATTGTACCCTCAATAAATGAAGCTCTGTGGGATAAACCAAATAAGATGGTGTTTATATCGGTTCCATACTTGGCTATAGGACGGTGCCTATGTCTACATACCTGCAAGGAGGTAGTCCTAGAAAATCATTAGGAAAGATATCCTCAATTTCATCCACCATTACAAGAAATCTTGGACTCCTCTTCTCCACCGTATCAAGGGTGAGGCTAGCAAATAGGTGAGTGATCGACTGCCCAAACCTATGAGAAAGTTATCCATGTTCTAAAAGATTCCCATTCTCATCAATTTAGGAAACAATGGTCCCATACATGGGGACACACTATACTTTCCACCCAATATAGTCAATTTCATCATAGACTGTAGATAACCAGTCCATACAAAAGATGATGTTGTAAGGCCTCGATGGTGCTACTAGGAGATCTCTACTAAAGATATTGACTCCTAGAGTAAAATCACACTACCGACACGTGTGTTTTATCATCGAATCCACTCAAATACGAGTATCTAACTTTAAAGATCGAGCCAACGACTCATCCAGAATCTCTGAGCCTCGAACGAGATCCATTTAATGGAAGGAGTTACTGACACCTGTGTCTATAAGAATTGAATGTAGGGTGGAGAAGACAAAAATCATCCCTCTAATTATCTATGGATCACCGTGGTCATTGTTCTATACTTCCTGATGCTGATCTCTCCCAAGTCCACATGATCCTTGAGGTCCTCATGGAACACCTAAGTATAGTAGAGCAAGTACCTCGAACCATCACCCACCAGATACTGCTCAGCATGACCCCTAGCACATATTCCAGCCTATGGACCTCCTCACTCAATCCTCTACCTCTTACATGGAGGTTCCATGATTTTCTTCTAATTGTATGTTTGGTGGGTTGTGTAGTGATGATCCAGGTGTCCCTTGCCCGCCGCACGAGTAGCATGCCATGTTCATCTACTGAGTCTCATTGCTCTGGTGGCCTAGAACCACATATCTTATGTCATGGGCTATCCCTCAAGATGATTTGTCCTATTTGGACCTCTGCATCATCTGTCGACTGGCCGCCATAGTTGACTTGGCCACCTATCACCTGGTGGTAGCTCCCACCATCGGTGGCTTCTATGCGGGGAATATCTCTACCAGTAGAGCTTGTTCAAGCACTCAATCCTGAGTGGGGATGCAGAGGTAAATTATTGATCCCCTGATCTCTTGTAAAGTCCCTACTCAAATGTCCGAGCCTTGAAGAAAGTTTCCTACACCATGTTCGTAGAGTAGTGGGAGAGGTCTATAAACCTCACAGTGTACTCATCCACTGACATTATGCCCTACTGTAGATGAAACAGCTCTTGTATGTGCACAATGAGCGAGGTCTTAGGGAATAACTCCTCCTATAAAAGGTGCTCGAAGTCAGCCCAAGAGAGGGTCACCTTACCATGAATCTGAATCATTAGGCTCCACCATCTCCCTGCTATGTCCTGAAGAACGCATGAAGCTAAGATCTCCATCTGGTCGAGTGACATCCTCACTATGCAGAAGACCCATGTAACCACCTTCTTGAAGTCCTCAGCAACATGTGGATATGTCTCTCCCCTAAACTTGGGATTTCATTATATCTAGAATGAAAAAATGGTTCTAATCCTGCGTGTTTCCTCTACTGGTAACACTGGTAGTAACTTCCGATCAATGGGTGTTGGTAACACTGGTGCACTACATGGTCGTGTCATCTCTAGAACTGGTCCCTCAATCAATGCCTCTTCACTAGGATGGTTGTTCTCATGGTCATGCATTGGAATCCTTCCTGGATGTCTATGTGGAGGAATCATAATATTGGCATTTATATAAAACAGTCCATAGAATATACCTCATAAGCTAACAATTATTTAAATATAACATGAGGTAAAAATCAATTCCAATATGATGCATGAAACCAATGACTTTATGTATAGATTCAGAAAGAATAATTCAAGGTCCTAGTGTATGGATACGTCATCTCCCACCGCAACACTGGAATCCCCAAATCTAAAAGGCTAACTTGAAAAATTTAAAACTATTTCCCAAACATAGAACAATAGACACCCAGTCATTGAGGTAGAACTGAACACCTTTGATACTGCATTGTCATGAACCGTCCCCTAGTGCTGATGTCATGACTCTCCCATGCCCGCATCCCGAAGGTCAGGGGTTGGTGACCTGTGCTGAAGGTGTCAACCTCCAAGTGTGATGAATTTTCTTGAGTAAATGTACACACACATACAAACACATCCCAAGAAAACTAGAAAACAGAATATGCATGCTATTAGATAACCACTGAGTGTAAAGGTCCAACTAAATGTAAATAATCTAGAGTAAATACCCACCAAAATAAAACAAAAACAAGGCGAAGTACAAATTTGATGGAAATTCATCTTCTAAAACCCCACTTAATGGGTATATATTGAGTAGATTCCGAAATCCATTGAAGCACATCATGCCTGACCAATATTACTGGGCACCGCCTGGTCTAGGGCCACTGGGTCCTTTACCAAGTCACCAATCATCCACACCAAACACAAAAAATGTTGGTGAAGCCTTTGTAGGTGTGAGTAACAAAATACATAGTAAGGGCTACAAACCACAAAAGAAAGACCACAATGAATTCCATAAGAAAACCACAAAGAATGATCATGAAGCAAGATATCTCACACCCATTATAATCTAGAGTAAGGAATGTAAAAATATCATTCATTTCACTGAACACCTTGGGCTACTGGAGTACTCCTCCCAAATGACTACTGTTGGTATATTGGGTCACGTAGAGCCGCTCCCACTGTGGGCATGTTAGGTCATACATATCTACACACCCTTAACCATGGACTCTTTTGATACACATCCTTGATGAGTATTGTGGGTATGTTGGGTCACACAATGTTGCTCCCCATCGTGGGATAGCTGGGTCACACAAAGCAGCTTTCCACATTTGCCATCCAAATGAGGTTCTTCTCCCTATCATGTATCGTGGGTATGCCAGGTCACGTAGACCTGCTCCCCAACGTGGGCCTATTGGGTCACATAGAACCTCTTCCTTCTAGTCCATCATAGTTGATCCACATAGGGTCTCTTGTTAGGAATCTTCATGTCTCAGTAAACCGTAGGATCTTAGCACAAAATTACCTTGATTCTAGGAGAACCTATCCTGAAGACATTAATCATATTTCAGCAACCATAAATCATTGTTATATTATTTAAAAAACTACCCTGTTTCTAGGGTTCCATCACCGCAAATGGATCATCAATCAGACAACTAGTTGGAATGATATATCTTTTTCCCAAAAAGGGGTCGGTTGAGATTGGGTCTAGTCCGACCGAGTCACACCGAAAAGACTCGACCGGACCTAGACTAGGCCCGGCCAACCCAACCCGACAGTGTGGGTCTTGACCACCCTCTCTTTGGAACATCATATGGGTTGGTTCTCTATTGCCTTGAGTCCCTGATGGTGCCCAGTTTGTGTGCCACGTGGCTGGCCAATGACTACCAGACCTTCCACCTACTCGTGGTCGAGAGACCATGTGCCAATATCTAGCACAGCTTCTCCAGCCACAGAGCACTCCATTGAGGCGACCGAGGGCCAAGTCCCTTATCCTCTAGCTATCATCCAACTACCGTCAACTCCTGCCACACCACCGTGACCTGATCTGGTCATAGTGCTCCCACTGGTGTGCCCTTATGGTATGCAACCACCTACCCGCACCCACTGCCGGCACGCTGGTAGCTACGTCCGAGGACCATCGAGTCCTCTCCAGCAATCTGTTCTTTACGCATCTTGGGCCTATGGACTATAGGGGATTCAATATTCCCTATGATGGACTTGAATCATTCTTTCCTCCATTATGATGATGCCTCCATGAATAAGACACAAAAATGAACAAGGAGGAGGGGTTCATGCCTTGTTCGTGTCGGCATGATCCCTCCACGTTATAGGATTAAAAATATGGTATAAAGGAATGTATTTCTATCACATTTAATCAATAATCCCAAGGAAAACCCCATGAAAATTATTTTCACTCAAGAACAGGAGAGATCTGTCGATCAACCGGTACAGAGGTTGATTCACATTCCTTGTTTAGAAGAAATGACAGGGAATATTAAAACAAAAACAAACCCCTACCTCATTGGAGTTCATTGTTGAAGAAATTATTATATAGGGTAATCATGTTCTATTGGAGTTCGACACTCTCATGTCCCATTATATGAAGTGTGTCGATGTCATAGGCAATTCGTCGTTGTAGTTAATTCTTGTCATACGCTCATTAAATAAATTCAACCATTTGATCATGATTTCTCCAATGCATTAACCCATTAAAAGAAAACACATCAGAATATTTTTTTTAATATTTCATTGTTATGTCATTATGTTATTTCCTCTATCGAACAGCTTATCTGTTACGCTTCATTTAATGTGTGGTTATTCTTCATGTTTATAAGACATTGATGAGTTGGTTTTAATGTGACTCTTCGTCGCTTCATCGCTGCACCACAACACTTCCATGCCACTTCCCAATGGTTCAAAAAAATAAATATAATTACCTTTTAAGTTATTTTAATTTTTTTTCTGAAATGTCCAAAAAATAACTTTTTCAGTCGACCCCTGGAGATCGATGTCAAGTCCATTCTAGGCCAATCCCGCCATTTTGAGTTCAATGGTTCCCTTATATTTTGGATCTAAGCACCAATTTAAAGGTTTTAAAAACCTTTTCTCACTTTTATTTATATGAACTAAAAAAAGATCAAAATTCTATTTTGGGGTAACTGGGCCTCGGAATTCGATTCTGTCAGAGCATCTGGTCTTGAAATAATTAAATATAATTTAAAATAAATACTTCAAATTTTTGGGTCATTACACACGATTAATTCTATGTATCCATCTTGACTATGTTTATACCAGATCCCTCACATGTATTGAATTTAGAGGTGGTATAGTTGGGAAATGATATCTCTTGTGAGGAGAAGATAGTGAAGTTCATGGACTGTAGATATAAAATTCATTGCAACCAGACTACTCACTTGGTCAAATTACAATGGGAAAACCATAAGTATGAAGATGCAACATGGGAACTAGAGAAATAAATTATGGAGGATTACCCTCTCATGATTTCCCTATTTTTTGTAAAAATATATTTTGAGGGAAAATATTTATAAGGGGGGAATATAATGATCCAAAGTTTTACCAATGGAAATGTATTTTCATAATTATGTCATGTAGAATAAATCACATTAAATCACATAGAGAACACAATAAAAAAATTTACTCAATAATTAATGAAATAATTCACCTTTTTTAGAAATTAAGTAACCAATACTGATGGAATAATAACTTGTCCTATGGAATAGTATTATGAACCATGGGAACAGTAATCCAACCAATAGAATTTTAACATCACTTTTTAAAGTATAAATAAAATTCAACCATATTAAAATTGAAAATATTATATAATTATACCATAGTATAAGTTAATTAATGTTTTCAAAATGATAAATTAAGTGTTGGTATTTTAATAAATCATAAATGGTTATTTAAAATTTTATAATTAATATAATGATTTAAAAGAATATTTATTTTTAAAAAATATATTCATAAATCCTTATTTCTCAGTCTTATGATAATAATAAAATATTTGGAGACCTTAATATAATTTTCATAGTTTTATAAAATGAGTTAAAATTATAAAACTTGTATTTTTCTAATAAATGATGATTTGAAGAAAAAACATTAAATCCTCTAATTTAGAAAATTATTCATATAAAATGTAGTTCAATTTTTTATTAAAAATATTGAAAAAAGGTTTGGGTAAATTTTTGGTATTTTTATAAAATAGATTTTGTTTTGGAGTATATTGAAATACGATAATTTATGTTATATAACATTATAAGTTAAATACACTATTTCTTAAGTAATTTCTATAGTATGAACCATAATATGAAACTATCATTATCTATTTACTATATATGTTAATGAGAATCAGAAATATTCATAGTCTTGAGCCAAAATAACAAACTAATGAGTAAAATAATAAAAAACCACCTCTCCTCACACAATAAATATCACCCTTCAACCCATCTTTTACTCACACCTCTAATTAATTGAAGCTCGTAAAAATTTATTCCAACCCTCTCCAAAGCCTATCCCCCATTACAAGGAGCCTCCTTTCTACAATATACCAAACACAATTCCCCTATATTTGTTCTTATAATGACCTGACCCCAGTTAACCTGAGTCGGTGCATTATTATATAACATTGGCATGATACAAGGAATCATTTCTTAAAAGTCTTATCAGTTTATTAACATTGTATGTACTGGATACAAACATAAGTTTCACATTACATCATGAAATAATGAAAAACAACATTGTGTCCCCCTTGAACACACTCATTTCCTGGGAATATCCCTGAAGGTTAATCATAACTTACTTCTTCACTTCCTGGGAAGAATAAAACATAGAATGGGGTGAGCTCAGATACTCAGTAAGGATATCAATATAGCCAAAACGTTCATAAATAAGTAGATACATTTAAGGCAATGTCTAAGACTCAAACTAAATACTTTTAAAATTAAAATTCAGCATAATATAGAAATGATAATTTAAATATTGTCATTTACTTATTCACATGGATATTCTACTAGTCCAATATAAAAATGTAATATTAATATCTAATTTCATAATTATGGAATGCATAATTTCGGACAACATAACCACATAGTCAAAGCCTTGTGAAATGACTAAAAATAAGATTTTGTTGAGACCTTGTTCCAAGACACTAGTTTGTCTCATGATACCTACTGATGCATAGAGGAGATATTGCAGGCTACACCCGTCTGTTACTAAGACCAATGCATTCTTCATATGATAAGGTTGAAACCTAACATAAACATTTATATTAAAACTAGAATATGAAATGTTAATACATTAACAGTAAAACATAAATGTTATAGTAATAACACATCCATAGTAAAAAATATCACAAAACCATCAATACAATATAGAGGATTGATATCATAATAAAACACCTTCAAATATGTATAAAATACATTAATGTATTTTTATATAGATAAAATCAAAACTACTTGAGAGAAATATCTCATTCTATTTTGAAATCCTTTGAAATCATGTATTTTTAAAAGAAAATATTTATTTTGAAAATATTCATATAAGAATGTAAGGGAATATTCTATGGCGTTATAACAGCGGAGAATAGCTGCACCCACTGTATATGTTAAAAAAACATTCTTGCCTTAATTTGTCATAAAGGTAATAAAGTAACTTGTTTGGAAAAAAACAGAAATATTACTTTCAAACCATTTTACAAAAATCAAATAAGGGTGTAAATGAATTTAACTTATAGACCATTAAATAGTAAAAAGGTTTTCAAATGCATTCTTAAAAACCATATATGTGGATGATAAAGTGGCCCCTGTATATACTTACGTAAAAAATATTCTCAGATAATGAAGAGATTGTAAAAATTATGCTTACCTTGTACTTTTCCTTGGTCGATGGTACGTCAACCTCAGGTATAATAGTCAAATCATTGATACTAAATTATAAATGAACTACGTACATAAATATTATATAATATATGATCTTTTATTATTTTTTTGTAAATAATATTTTAGTCATGTCATTGTTTCAGGTGTTAACTGATTCGTTTTCCATTATATGTTTTGTTACGAAAGTCATTTTTTTATTGATAGGATTTATTTTATTCATATCCAGAATGATATAATATTATTAAATATCATTTTCAATAATCAAATGAAAATTATTCATAAATGGTTATGATGCGGAATGAATCTCATCACGTACGTGGAGACGGAAATCTGTACGTATAGACAAATGCAACTTCCATTTCATTTTTTTATTTAAAAGATAAGAAAAACAAATGTTACATAGGTATATTATTATTCTAGTATAACATAATATCATATATATGTTACCTATGTTCATTAACACTTTCATTTATATGTTCCATGTATGGTATGAACAAGTCATATCACTTTGAGGGGGAGGATGTCTGCACTTCCTGAAATTAAATTATCGTATATATACAACACGAAAAGAATAAAGGTATGATATAAAAGATAATTATAGAAGATTATGGATAAAATTAATATCATAAATGATATATATAATTATATCACCATCATAATGTCCACCATAAGAGGTGATAGGAGAAGATTGAACTATCATCATTTCGTGAGGCAGTAGTTCAGCCTCCACAAAAACATTCTGTTCTATAACCATTAGATGGAGCTGTGTGTCAGTGTAGTTCAAATAATTCTCGTAACAAAAAAATTTATATTGAGGATAATTTTGTTTTTAATAAATAAAGAAATAAAAAAATTTAAGGGGCTTGGAGAAGTAAAATAAAAAAAAGAACTTAAGAAGAGATGTTACCTTTAAATCAGGTAACTCCCTTTGGTTCGAACCAAAAGGCTTCCCTAAAGTGACTTATGCCTATATTAAGGCTTATAAAAAGAAGGTATGAATGTGGGGAGATTAAATGGGTAGAGTTTTGATGGGACAAGGGGATATAGTGGTGTGAGAAATAGTTTTGGTGAGGTCATTTTATAAAGGGGAGGAGGGGTGCTTTAGGAATGTTTAAAAATATTATTTTATTATATAATGTTTTTCTGTCCATAACGGTCAAAAACTTATTAAAGATGAATATAAGACGACCCATGTTCAATATAATATCATCCAATTGGAATTGGATAGGTTTTGGATATTGTTTTAATTTTTAAAATATCATTTATTTAAATCATTCTTTAATGAGGTAAACAATACATCAATATTGTATCATAATTTTTTTATTTATTAGATGTATAAAAATTATAAAAAATTACCGTAATGTAGGAATTATTTTTATCTATGAAAATAATAGTTATAGTCAAATTTATAACTTATACAACCCATTTTAAAAATTATTTTACTTAAAAATAAATGTTTTATGTCATTTTGTCTTTAATTTAAATTAATTAATATAAAGTGACATTATCACTATCAAGTGGCTTAATGGGGTCCGAAAGTCTTCCCAAGGATTCCTATGGTTAGAAATGTATCAACTAATAGGAACAAGAAACATGTTAGGGAAATTTAATATTTCTATAATAATATTTGTTTACCCTTATTTACCAGATTTACCCTTTTACCATGGTAAATAAAATATTTAGTAAAGTAGATATTCATAATGTCTAAATATTAAATTCATATATTTACACAATTTGGACCTGTGGATTCGAAATATGGAATCTATTATTCCAAATTCAAAACACAGAAGTGGTAGAAATTAATTGAAAATTAATTCTCGTTGTGAAAACAAAAAGAGTGTTTTTTAAAAATAATAACTATCAAAAGATTGACACTTGTTTATGTCCAATTTAAATGTGAAATTATATCAAACAAACTAAATTATATTAAATGAAAAAATATAATCAAATAATACTTTAAAGCCAGAAAAATATATTATTTAACATTATAAATTATTTCTAATAAGAAATTAGTTTTTAATTAATATTCAGTATTTTTCAAAAGTCATCAAAAATTCAATGTTTTTAGAAGACTACCAAATATTCACCCTAAGCTAATTTTGATTTTCTAAATCCAAAAATGACATCCATTTTGAAAAATAAAATTTATCCAATCTCAAAACACGGGTATTACTATTCATAAGTCTATTTTGATTGGTCATGGTTTTTTAGAATCTCAAAGTTGCATATAGCCCAAGCTATTGAATTATTAAAAGGCAGACGTATCGTGGAAACGTGGGGTGTTACATTCTTCCCTCCTTTAAAAAATACATTCCTCTATATTTCTAGAATTCTACTACCTAAAAATAACAGGGTGGTTCTTCATCAAATGTTCTTCAAGTTCCCAAGTTTCCTCTTCCATCTTAATGTTTATCCCTAGAACTTTCACCAGAAGAGTCATCCAGTTTCTTAACACTTCTTCTTAGGTATCAAGAATTCTGATAGGCTCTTCGCAATAAGACTGATCATGTTCTAGTTCTATTTATTCATAGGTGACTACATGTTTTTGTTCAGGCATGTATTTTCTCAATAGTGATACATGGAACCCATCATGAACATTGGAGAGACTTGGTGTCATTGCCAAATGATAAGCTACAACTCTAATTAGTTCTAGAATTACAAGAGGTCTGATGTAACTAGGACATAATTTTTCATTTCTTACTGAATTGTATAGCACCCTTCCATGGAAATACCTTAAACAAAACATGGTCTTCTACTTGAAATCCCAAATATTTCCTTCAGTTATCGGTATAGCTATTTAAACTACATTGAACAACACTGATGTGGGTTTGGATAACCTTTACCTTTTCCATTGTTTCCTCAACAGGTTCTAGGCCTATGAGATTTCATTCAATAAAATCTTCCCAACATGTTTTTTTGAGACATCTCTTTCCATATAACGCTTCATATGGTGTCATCCGAATACTTTAATGGAAACTATAGTTATATGAAAATTCTTACATAGGTAAATATTGATCATACATACATTGAATGTCATGTGAGAAAGATCTCAACATGCCTTCTAATGTTTGAATAGTCTGTTTTTGATTTTCCATCAGTTTGAGGTTGGTAGGAAGTATTCAAACGAAGTTCAGTATCTAAGGACTTTTGAAGACATTTCCAGAATATTGATGTAAAATAGGAATCATGGTCAGAAACAGTCCATATGGGTACTCAATGAAGTCTTATAAATTCATTAATATGTAGTTTTTCCGGACGTTCATGTTATAAATCTTCTCTTATAGAAAGAAAATGAGATGACATGGTGAGACAATCAACAATGAACCATATTGCATCATTACTTCTAGGAGTCTTTTGTAGCCCCATGACAAAGTCAATTATTATATAATCCCATTTCTATTCAGGTATGGGAAGAAGTTTCATTACTCTTATAGGATGTTTTCCTCTAGATTTCACTTGTTGACAAACCATACATCTTGACATTTAATCATAATTCTCTCTCTTCATGTTTTCCCACTAAAAATGTTCTTGAAAATCCCTACACATCATAGTGCTACTATGGTGAATTTTGAAATTGTACCTATGGGAATCATCCAAAAATTCCCTTTTTAGATAACGTTTTCTAGGAACACAATGTATCTTCCCAAATTTCAAAATCCTATCTTCAGATACAATGTCTATTAATCTCACATCATTCGTATATTTAATTTTATTCTGAAAAACCTCATCATCAGTCTAAGAACTGTTTATCTTTTCTAGTAATGATGGTTTAACATACATTGGTAATGTATTGATGTTTCACCTACCATGATTATTCCCATATCCATCTTTAGTAAATCTATGAATATTGGACCACTTACAACTCTCATTTTTTTCAAAACATTATGATCCTTTCTTCTCAAAGAATTTTCCACCTTATTTTTCTTCCCAGAGTGGTAGTGTGTTGTGAAATCATAATCCTTGAGTTTTTCGAGCCATCACCATTTCCTCATGTTGAGTTTTGTTTGTTATAAAATATACTTCAAACTCTTGTGATCAGTATAAATCTAAAAAAATTCACCATAGAGATAATGTATCTATATCTTCAGAGAAAATAGTACAGATTCTATCTCTAGATCACGAGTGGGATAGTTTTGTTCATGAATTTTTAGCTATCGCGATGGATAGGAAATAACTCTATCATTCTATATATGGACATTAACAATTCCTTTCTTTGAAGCATCACTTTAAATAACAAACCCATCATTCCCTGATGGTTGAGTCAATATAGGAGCATTAACTAATCTTCTTTTCAGTTATTCAAAATATTATTCACACTCTTTAATCCAAACAAATTGAACCCCTTTACATGTGAGATTGGTTAATGGGTTATCCAATTGGGAAATATTTTGTAAAAAATGCCAATAATAACCTTCTAAACCAATAAAACTGCGTACCGCTGTTATAATTATCGGTGCTGGCCATTCATGGATTGCCTTGGTCATTGAATAATCTATAGATATTCCATCCTTTGAAAAAATATGGCCAAGAAATGAAATCTCCTGAAGCCAGAATCCACACTTGTTGAACTTCCTGAATAACTCATTTCTTCTAAGAGTCTTTAGAATAATGTGCAAGTGATTTTCATTATCGTCGTAACTTTTGGAGTATACTAAGATATCATAAAAAATACCACTACAAATTCATCGAGATATTCTTTGAAAACTCTATTCATTAGATCCATGATGACAGAGGGTGTATTATTCAATCCAAAAATGGATTAATATAAACTCATAATGCCTTTACAAGGTCCGAAATGTTGTCTTTGGAATGTCTTCCTTCTTCACACACAATTGATGATATCTAGATAGAAGGCCAATCGTTGAATTTTTTTTATCTCCATGAAGTTGATCAAATAAATCATCAATGTGAGGTTGGGGATACTTGTTCTTTATTGTTATTGCATTCATCTCCTTGTAGTCAATGCACAACCTCAAATATACATCTTTCTTATTAACAAAAAGAATCGGGGATCCCCCTGGAGAAACAGTAGGGTGAATAAATCCATTATTACTCAAATCCTTTAGTTGTTTCATTAGATCCACTAATTCCACAGTGGCCATTCTACAAGGGGTCTTTGATAAGGGTCTTCAACCAATTATTAAATCAATGGAAAACTCAACTTATCATTCTGGAGGATGTCCATGTAAATCCTCTAGAAATACATCAATATATTCTTGTACAATTAATACATCCCCTATTTGAACATTCCTTTCCCACCCATAGTTATTTCACTCTCTTCCCTACTAATAATAGAATTTAGTAGTCCTACAGGGGGTGGATCTAGATAAGAATTAGATGGTGACCTTTCTACTCTAAATATAAGGTATTTTTTATCATCATCAAAAATGGTAACCACTTTCTTCTAACAATAAATTTTCACATCATGGTTCGAAAGCTAATCAATAAGAAGGATTATATAAAATTCTATCCTGGGTATGATGATGAGATCAGTGGATAAAGGACATATATATGCTCTAATGGGGATTGATTCACAAAAAATTGTTTCAAGGAAACATTACACATGAGTTTTGACTGAAAAATACCTTGTAAAATTAAATTGGAAATATCAAATATTATTAGAAAACTGGGAAGATACAAAACAATGTGATGATCCCGAATCAAATAAAGAATTGGCTAAACCTGTGGAAACCATTAAATAACCAACCACCAAGTCTTTCGGGGCTTCAACATCCGCATTAGTGAATTTATAAGCTTGACCTTTTTCCCATAGCCTTTTTGAGGAAATATTCCCTTGTTCTTAGTAAATTCATCTTCATAATGCCCCATTTCGTTTTAATTGTTGCATTCATAATTAACAGCCTCTTTATTTCCCTTTCTATCACGAGTTTGGTGTACTTTTTCACCAAACATGTAACAGACTCCCATTATCTTTTGGAAAGTACTGGGGGTTTTCTTTACTCATTTACTCAGGATGGATATTAAACTTTTCCCTTCATCCACTTATTTCCATTTCTAGAGTGTTCAACAGATCTCTTGATCTATTGCTTTGCTTTATAGTCGCAAGACATATAGAATAAATTTTCTATCTTGATAGCACATGAAACAATATATTCATATAATGAGAAGGACTGTGAGACTAATTTTTAATGGAGAAATAATTTTATCCCATAAATGAATCTATAAATATTACTCCTTGGATTATGTATATAATCTACAGTATTCCTTGAAAACCTTGTAATGTAAGCCTCATACTTCAAAAAAATATCATCCTTGTTTTTCCTCAGATTCAGGAATTGTCTTTCCATATCTGCTCGATGGCCACAAGGAATGTATTTTCATTAAAATCCCTCCATTCCATATTCGATACTTATTCATCATCTTTTTTTTTGAATTAATGACCACCATTGATTTTATTCACCCATGAGGTTATAAACTGTGATGAATAATTTTTCCCTTTCTCTACTCACCAAAGCATGAAATATTATCTCTGAGGAACTTATCTATTTCTTAGATAAAAATTGATTTTTAGACACATTTAATATGGGTGGCTGTTGCCTCATGAATCAGTTTAACATTGATCCTCCACATTGTGGATCTGGGAGATCCATATAGGTATGGTTATTATTCATAACCTGATTTAGTTTTCCCAGTATGGTGATAAACTGATCAGCACCCATTACCTCATCAGATCCACTATAATTATATTTAGTGTGAGAGAAATACCTACATGGATTATGTTTTTTGATATGGTTTCCATTCCTTCCACTAGGTTTCATTTCTAAACAATGCCATAAACTGCATAAGCATATGAATCGCAATACATAATTCCATACTTATAATATAATTAGAATAAATTGAACAGTTTAGGGATATAATCCATAATCATAAAAATGTATTCCTTAAGAAGTTATATACTCATAAATCCTTCATAATTGTTTGTAATGTAAATGTAAATTATTCTATGCATATCCCTTAGGAGTTTTGTAACCAAGAGTGCTGCAAGGCCCGTTATCGTGTACAAGATACCCTCAGTCCTGACCATAACTTCTTGTTCGAGTTTTTATTCCTAGGTACATCTGTGCTAGAGATTACTCTAACTATTTGTATCCAAATAGGGATTTATTTTTTGGAAAATACATAATATATCTACACTACAAAAATTCATATAAGTTCTTCTATACTAATCTTCAAAGTCTATATTATGGTAATGTTCTCTAATCAGAGTTTATCTAAATCACGTTTCCATTGTTTTTAATAAACTTCTACTGATAAAAACTATAATTCACTAACCTTAGTTTCCCAGAGTCGATGAATTATTACCTAACATTAGCATGATACAAGGAATCATGTCTCGAATGACCAATTAGTTTTGTATCTATAGAAGTACTAGATAAAGAGATAAGTTTTATAATACATCATAAAATAACAAAAAAAAAACATTGTCTCCCCCTTAAAAACCATTATCTGTGTCCTATCCATGTAGGATAATCATAATTTACTTCTTCAAATCATGGGAAAAATAAAACATAGAAAGGGGTGAGATCATATTCTCATACGGACAACAATATAGCAGAAACATTCATAAATAAGCATAAACATTTAAGGAAATGTACAAGACTAGAAAAATATATTTAAAATTAATCTTAATAATAATATGGAAAAGTTAAATCAAATAATTCTGTTTAATTATTCACATGGATAATCTAATAGTCAAATAATCACATGTAATATCTATAACTAATTTCATAATTATGGAATGCATATTACCAAGGAGTGTAACTAGATAATCAATACCTCATTACAATAATAAAAATAATATTTTTTCAATGACTTGTTCCATGAAACTAATTTGTCTACAGAGACCCACCATTTCATCAAGGAGATATAACAGGATCCACCCATATCATACTAAGTCCAATGCATTTATCATTTGAAAAGGTTGAAACTTAATATAGACATTTGTATTAAAACAATCATATGAAATGTTAATACATTAAGAATAAACCATTACTGGTATAATAATAACACATCCATAGTCAAACATATCAGGACACCTTCAATACAATATGTAAGATTTGTATCATTATAAGTCAACTTTAGAAAATTATAAATTCCTTTAAAGGATGTTGACATAACTGAAATCAGAACTATTTGAGAGAAATATCTCTTACTATTTTGAAATCATTTATATATCATGTAATTATAAAAGAAAACATTCATTTTGAAATATTCTTATAATATTTATGGGAATCTTCAAAGGTGTTATAATGGCAGAAAATAGCCACACCCACTGTATAAGTTAAAAAACATTCTTAACTTAATTTTTCAAAAATTTCATTAAGTACCTTTTGTGGATGATGATAGAAAGATTACATTCTTACCATTTCATAAAAAAAATAAAAAATTGGTATAAATGAATTTTACCCATAGTTTATTAAATAGTAAAAAAATTGAAATAATTTTTTAAGATACATAGATATAGATGATAAAGAGGACCCAGTAGATACTTATATTAAAACAACATCGGATAATAAAGAGATTGTAAAATTAACACATATCTTTTACTTTTCATTGTTCAATGATTTGTTTACCTCTTATATAATAGTTATATAATTGTTATTATATTATAAAATAACTAAACACATTAATATCATATCATATATGATCATCTAATATTTATTTGTTAATAATATTTTAGTAGTATCATTGTTTTAGTTGTTAACTGATTCATTTTCCTTTATATGTTTTGTTACATATGTCATTTTTTATGAATAGGATGTATTTAATTCGTATACATAATGATATAATGTTTTAAAATATTATTTTAGATCATCAATTGAAAATTATTTTTGAATGGTTATGATGGGGAATGAATCTCATCGCATTTGTGAAGATGGCAATCCGTACGTACGCACGAACGCTACTTCCATTTCATTTTTTTCATTTAAAAGGAATTAAAACCAAATTATAGAAAGGTATATTATTATTCTAGTAAAATATAATATTTTATATATTTTAGGTAAGTTCATTAACACCATACTTTATACATTCCTTTTATGGTATGAACGAGTCATGTCACTTTGAGGGGGCGGTTTTCGGCACTTCCTCAAATGAAATTATTATATATGATCAACATTAAAAGAATTATGGTATTCTCTAAAAGAGAATTAAAGAATAATGTAGATAAATTTAATATCATTAATATCATATATAATTATAGTTCCATCATAATGGCCACCATAATAGGTGGTAGTAGAAGAGTGGACAATCATCTTCACATGAGGCAGTAGTTTTCTGTCCACAGAAACATTATGTTCTATTTCCATTAAGAGGAGGTGTGTGTAAGTGTAGTTCAAATACATCTCATAAAAAACTATTAAATTTATTATATATGTTTTTTTTATAAAATAAATAATAAAAATATTATATGGAGTTGGATAAGTAAACTAAAAGAAACGTTCTTAAGAGTAGATGATACCTTTAAATCTGGTAACTCCCTTTGGTTTGAATTTAAAGTATTCTTTAATGTGACTTAATCCTAATGTAAGTCTTATAAGAGGAATATTGGGATGTAGTGAGATTAATTGGGTAGTGTTTGGATGATCCAAGGGGCTTGAGAGGTGTGAGAAATGGGTTAGAGGAGAGGTATTTTTGTATTGGGGAGGAGGGGCACTTTTGGAATGTTTCAAACTATTATTTTCTTATATAATGATTTTCGGTTTCGAAAGGTAAATAATACTTTAAAGTATAAAATAAGATGAATAATGTTTTAAATAAAATCATCCAATAATAATTGGATAGGTTTTGGATACTATTTTAATTTTGATAATCTCATTTATTTAAATCATTCTTTATTGAGGTAAACCCTGCACCATTATTGTGTCATAAGTAATTTTATTTATTTGTTGTCCAAAATTGAAAAAAAACACCATGATGTATGAAATCATTTTATAAATAAAATTATAGTTTATATTCAAAATGATAACCTATATAACCCATTGTAAAAATAATTTTACTAAAATATATATGTTTATGTGATTTTGTCTTTACATTAAATTAATTAATATAAAGAGTCATTATCACTCGCAAGTGGATCCATTGGGTCCTAAAATCTACCCAAGGATTCACATGGTCGAAAATGTATAACCCTATTGGTATAGGAACCATGTTAGGGTAATTTAATATTAATATATTTATATTTGTTTACACTTATTTAACCGATTTACCCATTAACAATGGTAAATAAAATCATTACTGAAGTAAATATCCATAACATCTGAAAATAAAATTTATTAATTTACACAAAGCTGACCTCATTATTTCAAATATGGAATCCATTTTTCCAAATTCAAAACATAGAAGTGGTAGAAATGAATTTAATATTAATTTCCATTTTTAAAAAGCGTGTTTTTAAGAAATAATAAATATCATTAGATTGGCACTTATTTTTGTCAATTTTAAACATTAAATTACATCCAATGACCGAAATTATATTAAATGATAAAAACATAATCTAATTATACCTCAAACCACTCAAATTTATAATTTAATACTATAAATTATTTCGATTAAAAAAGTTGTTTTTAATTAAAATTTATTATTTTCACTATTCATCAAGAATTGAATATTTTCCAAAGAGTACCAAAATTTCACCCTAACCTAATTTTTATATTTTTATTCAAAAAATGAAGTTAATTTTGGAAAATAAAAATTATAAAATTTTAAAAATCGGGTATTACTATTCAAAACATCTAGTTTGATTGGTCGTGGTGTGTTAGAATCTCGAAGTTGTGTACAACGTAAGATATTTCATTATTAAATGGGAAACGTACAGTTGAATCATGAAGTGTTATTGTTCTAAAGGATAATATTTCATGATGTAAAACCCCTTTCTTTTTATTTTAATTTATTTTTAATTTTTTGTCTTTTCTTATACTCTTATGGAATTACCTTACCCAAGTGGATTGATAACTCCAATATTATATATAAACATTAATTTTATTATATTAATTTAATAATGAATAATCAAAACCCATCTCATCCAACTTTTATTCGAAAAATGAATACATCATTCGGGATGTGTTGATTTATCACCATCATGGATGGTGCATTTTAGTTATCCATTACTGCCTTTAAGGCTGGTCATAAAACAATTATAATGGTTAAAAAGAATTTAAAATATATATTACAACCTAATTAGTTTTATATAACCATTATATATACATAATATTAATTAACAAAATAAATCACGTTCGATATGATAAAAAATACCAAAATAATATAAAATGTCATCATTAAATATTTATCTAATGATTCATTTTCAATTATAGAAAAAAATTCTATATAATACCATTTTATATTCTAAATATGGAGTAATAACTTATAATATCAATTCTAGATAACCATCCACATTTTACATGATCATACATGCATATATTCCAACAAATCTTCAATGATAACCAAGGAAAATAACACTATAACATGATGAAATGGAATCTTATAACTCATAATAAAGACCACAAATGAACATAATAAAATTAAAATGTGTCAAATAAATTTTTAAAATTTTGTTAATTAATTATTTAATTAATTAATTTTAATTTATTGTACTATACCTTATGTTCATGTGTAAAACACATTCAGACATAAGGTAAGGGATTCTTTCTAAATCTCCGTTATTCATTTAGGAAACAGTTTCTATATCTTTACTAAAATTTAATTCATATTTTTCTACAATAATTTTTGTATATTTTATGTATATGTTCTAATATAATTTATCCATATTTGTTAATCATTATTTCATGCATAGTTATATGTTTTTAAATTGTTCCCTTCTCAATTCATCCTGATAAGAAATCCTGGTAAAATGGAACATCCCAATTTCATACCAATATCCATATACCATCAATAATCTATTTCAATACACTGTTTTTTAAACAACTTATTTTAACATGGAAAACAATATTAATTCATTTCTGGTTTTATGAAAACAAATATAAATTTCCCCCATTAAATAATCCTTAATATTTTCCCTTGAACCAAGCTAATGAGGATTTTTTAAAAGTTTCTTATACACTCTATTATCATGTTTTCACTTTATCTGTAAATAATTTATCTTTATCTATTCCAATATTATATTATTAAGGTCAATTTATGTTTTAAATCCATTATTTCACAGACACTTTTATGATAAGATCCTCTTCATGCCTTATGACATGATTATGATACCTATTTCTTTCGATGGATAACCCTTATGTTTATGTTTGATTCATTATGTGGAAAAAATATATGAACATTTTACGATGGGTACACCCAGAAAACACTTCAATGCATTTTGTAATGTTTTATATCATTATACATCATGTGAAATTGTCTTGGAAGTTATCCTTGACTCATGATCCTCCATATGTATTTTTAATAGAATTTCACCTCGCCACATGATACTCTAAGTGAAGTGGTCTTTGTAGTCTTCCTTGACTCAATCTCTTTCATGTGCAATGACACTTGATTCATGATTATTTTCATTAGTGTATGGATTCCACATTCCTTTGATTTAATATTATACATTTTATGCTACCTTATTTTTATTCATGTTCTATGCCTTTTTCTGCCCCCATGATATGCCTTCTAACCCATTTGTTATTCCTTTTTCATATCTATATTCCATTACTAGGTTTTTTATCCCATCCTTTTTTCTTTTATTCCTAAAGTTATCCTTTGGATAAGTAAGAGAACTAGGGAAGATGGGGGATAATTATGAATATTAAATAAAAGATATTTTCTATTCATTATAAATATATATCTAATATTATAAATACACTAGATTGAATGATCCATTGCGTGTAATTATTGGTTAATTATGATTAAAATCCTGAAATAATATGTGTTAAAGGCTAGGTTCATTATACATTAAACATCAAAAGAATTAAAAATGGACTATAAATGAATATGGGAGTCCATTTTACACCATATCATATACCCTTTGGTATTATTTAAAATTTTAATGATTTTTAAATAATTTATTATAATATAAATTCAATAAATTATCATTATTGTATAATTTATTAATTTAACATAAAATACAACATGAAAAAGATTAAATACGAATATAATGTTGTAGAACCTCTCTAATTTATCATATTTATTTATAAATTTCATTAGACACATAAAATCATCCCAAAAATATCAAAATTAATACTCTTAAAATTAAATATTTATTTTTTATTTTAATCAAATAAATTTGTTTAAGCATTTTCAAAAGAATTGATGGTAATTATATAATTTTTAAAAATTAAAAATAAATTTCTAG
This sequence comes from Viscum album, assembly GCA_963277665.1. Classification (NCBI taxonomy): domain Eukaryota; kingdom Viridiplantae; phylum Streptophyta; class Magnoliopsida; order Santalales; family Viscaceae; genus Viscum; species Viscum album. Next base: position 1,889,301,420 of record OY728122.1, on the reverse strand, counting down.
AATGACACAAATTTCATTAAGATCAATATAGATAATTATTATTATTCATATATTTATTTTTTTAACAATTTGGACACATAAATGATATTAAATACAATGAGAGGGACATTTTGTAACAATATTTGATTTAAATAATAAAGAAGTTATTTTCATGATTAAGTTTTTATTAAACAACTCAAATATTATCTTAAGGTTAGAAGGGTGGAATTATATTCATCGGAAAATTTTTATGTATGTTTGTGTCACATTCTTAGCCTTATAATTCGGTTTTAACCCATATTAAATCTCTTTTAACTCTTATTGTGAAAAAATGAATTTTTACTCTTTCATAGAAAATTTCATTACTATAAAATGAAAAGATAATCATAAAATAATCATAAATGATATTTTCAAACATAAGTAAATTATTTTTCCTAATTTTAGTTTTTATGACTTGTATATCATTTGAAAATTATTATTTATTTTATTATAACATTAATGATAATTTTGACTCTCTTCATAACATTTAATTTTATTAAAAAAATGAAAATAATATATCTTCTAACCAAATCTTATAACACATCACTAACATTAACAAAGTATATATAAATTTCATTCATGACATTAATTATCTAAATGTATATTTATTTTAATTTTTGTAAAATCATCTATTTGGTATTTCCATTAATTAAAAAATTATTTCATCGCCATTGTGTAAGCCTGTATAGTAATTATTTAATTTATAAAAAGTAGAATTATATTTCCAAGATGAAGGTAACCATTTTATATTTAAAATGAAAATTTATAGTCAAATATAACCCTTAGGTAAACCCATATTAAAATATTTAACTTTTTAAAAACTAATGTATGTTATCTTTGAATTTTTTTAAATAAACTACTATAAATGGCATAAAGTCAACCAAGTGGATCCAAGATCTCATAATTTCATCCAAAAGATGATTTTTAATGAAAATTTATCATCCAATAAATATAGTATATGTTTTAGGATAATTATATAATATTTATAATATCATTTACCCTTACTTTCTTGATTTACCCTTTATTGTGGTAATTAAAATTCCAGTGATTACTATTCATATTATCAGTGAAATAAAATGAACATATTTAATAAATATGGGAATTCATATTCCAAATATTGAATCATGTTTCAAAAATTAAAATTTGTAAGTGGCTAAAAATAATTTAAAAATAATCCTGTATATGGGGGGTGAAAGAGGGTTTTTAATCTGAAATTGTTTAAACGGTTGAAATTTTTTATATCCAAATTCAATATAAAAAAGTTTTCATTGACCTTAATTTAATTAATATTTGTGTTATTTATTAAATGATTCATTAAAAATTTACAATATAATTTATCATTACAAATTATTTATATGAAAAATCAGTGTTAATTAAATTGTATTATTTTTTACTATTCGTCAAAACATGTAACATATTAGAAAAAAATAAATATTCATCCAAAGTAAATTTTTATATTCCAATTTGAAAAATAGATAATTTGTTTCAAATAGAATTTATAAGTGTCAAAATTTATTTTTATAACAACTATTCCATTTAATGGAAACATAACTACCTTTAGAAAAATATATCTTTTTATGTAAAAATATGGACTTATTTTAATATCTTCTTCAGTGATCTATGGTTGGTATTTTAGAAGAAACAAAACAAATAAAACCTAAGTAAGGATTTTTATTAATAAAAATTTCCATGGTTTGGTCGAGATATATTGCACAAATTGGTGTGAGGAAATGAGAAGGAGGTTCCCTTTAATAATTGATGTGAGGGGCACTTTTGGGAAACCTGAAAATATTAAAATATAATAAGGGAATTATAGATCAAAAGACTTAATAGTGGACTATAAATTAATATGGGAATACATTTTAAACATTATTTCTTCCCATTTTTTCTTATTTATTATTTTTTTGAGTTATTAATTATTTAATAAAATATCATTATAGTCAAATTTCATATTATTCATTCAATTTGACATAAAATACATGAATTCAATGTTTTAATTCAAATATAATGATTGAAGAACTCTATATTATATATTATATATCTGTAAAATTCATTATAAACAATATATAATCTAAAAATATCAAAATTAATACTTTTAAAATCATTTATTGTATTTTTTTGTTGATAAAAAAATATTTTATTTTGCATTGGAGATGAATAAATGATAAATATATAATGAATAAAAAAATAAATAATGGAATTTTTTAACTAATATAAATATATAAATTTACGTTTTTTCTTATATTCATCTTTTCCCTATAAAGACACATAAAATATATTAAACACAAAGAGACTTCATTTTGTAAAAATCATTGATTTAAATTATATATAATTTATATTCATGGAATGTAGTCCATTTAACTACTCGAACTCTATAAAAAGTTTATTTTTGAAAAATATTATTCATATAATAATTTTTTCACAATTTTAGGTCCCATTATAACCCTTAAAATTTCATTTTCACACTTATTTAATCTCTTTAACTCTTTCCATGAAAACATCAATTTTTACTCATTGAGGGTGAACATTGTCATTATAAAATAAAAAAAGAACCATAAATAAATCATGAATAATATATTAAACCATATATAATTTAGTTGGATAAATCATTTATTTTTAAAACATTTATACCATTTAATAAACTATTATTTATTATAATATAAAAATTATGTTTATTTTGGTTGAATTCATTAATTTGACTTTTAAAATAATCAATATATACAACATATCTTAAATCAAATTAATTTAAAATATCAATGACATGTCAATGGTATCTATAATATTTTTGGATGATATTTATTATCTCAATTTATATTTATTTAAATATTTTTATAATCATTTTCTTAATATTTCATTTAATTAAACAATTAATGCATTATCATTATGTAATACATTATAGTAATTATTTATCTCATAAAAATTAATAATAATTTCCCCATTTTAATATAATAAATTTATATTTAAAATGACTCATTCCAGTCGATTGTACCCTCTAGTTATCCCATATTAAAATATTTATCTTGTTAAAAATAAATGTATGGGATCTTTGACTTTTAATTAATAAAAATTTATATTAGTAGAATAATGTCTTCCAAGTGGTTCTAGGAGCTCATAAAATTAGTCTAAGGATTATTTTTGTTGAAAATAATTGATCAAACAAAATTAGGTCACGTGTTGGTGTAATTTTCAAATATTTATAATATTATATTTACCCTTAATTAAATGATTTACTAGTATCCATGGTAAATAAAATTACAATGTACACTATTCATAGTTCCCAAACATAAAAGGAATATATTTCATAAATTTAGGTATTCTAATTTAAAATATGGAATACATTTTTCAATATTAAAAACAAATAAGTGGGTAAAATTAATTTAAAATTAATCTCATTGACGGGGCATGAATACATGTTTTCAAAATATAGATGTTAGGAATTTTGAAAATATTTTATTTAAAAATTCAATTTAAAAATATTTCAATTGACATAACTGAATTAATATACATATTATTCATCTAATGTTTCATTAAAAAATTTAAAATTAAATTTTAACGTTGTAAATTATCTAGATGAAAATGCAATTTTCAATTAAAATGAATTATTTTTTACTAATCATCAAAAAATGAAACATAACATAAAAATACCAAATCAATCACCCAATTTTTTTTTTATTTAATGGATTAAAAAATTTATTTTTAATTTTTCAATCATATTCCATAAATATGAAGAAATTATATTTTAAAATCTGTACAAATTTAATAGGAGGAAAAAATGACTTTAGAAAAATATATCTTTTTATTCATAAAAGTGGATATACATTTATATAATGTATAGAAAACACATAAGATGTTTGTTAACTATTTTATTGAATATATAATTTGTAAATTTTATAATGTGGTCAATAGTATTAATTCATGATAATCTAATGGTTATGTTGTAATAATTTTTCATTATTCATTTAAGTTGGTTGTTGCGTGCAATGTATGCTTTCAAAAAAATAAATTTCAATGATAGACATAACATAAAATCATGGGGTGTTATAATATTTTTTCATAATTATGATGTTCTGATTTATTCACATATCTTATGTGTGGAGATGATGTAAGTATTTTTCATAACTATGGGTGGTATTTGACCATAATGACATGATGATTCAATTTTATGAATATTCCACATTCCATGGATTCATCAGATGTTTTTGTCATGAGGTTTATTATGATACTATGATTGTGATATGAGGATATTGATTATGCAATACCATTGACAATCGAAAATGTAACTTATTCCTCCCCTTACTATGTCTTTAAATCACCCAATTAATTAATGTATTTCATTTTTTAACTATATATACTAAGGTTTTTGTGAGATATTTAGAAGGATAATAGAGAAAATATTAAATAATTTTAAATTTTTATTATGTGCAATTGATGTATGAACCTAATTATTCCAAGAAACAAAAACTTTGGATACTTCATTTGTATCACTGTTAAGATGTTTATCTAAAAACTGAGGTAATATTTATGTAATAATATGTCCTTTTTCTATATTTTTTTAGTTATTTTTTTGTTTCATATAGCTCTATAGGGAATAGAAAATAAGATATTCACAAAATATTTTTGTATATTCACATTCCAAATGATTCAATTTTGACTTTATAATACCCTATGTTGTTTCTAATGATATAATGGTAATATTATATTCAACTTACATTCATAGATAAATTAATATATATGGATCCTTATTTGATAAATTTCTTTCATGTCTTGGTAAATGGTTTCATCATTTTTTTGATGAGAACTAGTTTTAATCATTAAAAACAACTTTACATTATGGAGAAAGATAATTTTCTATGGAATGGAATTTTATAGAAAGGAATGGAGTTTGATTATAGATACATTGTTTCATTATTATTTTATCCTAGATGTGTGCATGATGTTCTATTATTCCTTATATATTATTTTTTAAATTGATGATTCATTTAATATTTTAACTATATTTCTCTAGCATTAATCTAATATATTTAAAAGAATCATATTTTCATATTTGAGGATTATAATATGTATTGTTTAAAATAATTCAATAAGTGGATCATTACTCCCATAATCATAAATTCTGAACAATGAGATCTACATCACTCTATGTCTTTTGGACAAAAATGTAAAGTTATGTTCAATGACATATGTGATAAACAACATCGAGTTTAATAAACCTCAATATCCTATTAATAGTATTATTTAAACATGATAGATATAACCTATCCATTAAATATAGTTTAATAAATACCAATAAACACATATGAAAACAGAATTATAAATTATAAAGGTACAATATTGATATATAAGTAGATAATATTTAGTAAATTTTTTATAGTTTTCAAAAATAATATTTTTTCGAAAAAAATTATTTTTATTACACATATAAAAAAAATTATAAAATTACATTTAAAATTTTTCATTAGAATTATTTGATAAATAAATATAATTTTTTTAATTGACATGTAAAAATTATCATAGGATGATTTTTTGGTTATTTTTTAAAAATAGTATTTTTTTAACGAATAGTGAAAAAGAAAAGCTTTTTTGAAAACAAAAATTTTCAACAAATTTTATAATTTTATATTTTTAAAGTGTATAAAATTAACCATAGAATAGTTAAATTATTATTAACAATATTTTTTTCATTTTAATAAATTCATGATTAATTTTTATATCAAAATAATTTATACATATAAAAAAATTTCATTGGAAAGCATTTTTTTCATCTCGTATGTGGGTTTAATTTAAAATTAAATTTTTCCATTTTTGGAAATTTTATTTCTAAAATTGTAATAAATAGTCTCTTTAAACAAAATTAATATAATATAATTTTTTATAATCAGTTTTTTTTTCATAATTTGTAGTAACAACAATAAGAATTTATTACTATGGTTAATGTAAAAACAAGTCTACTAGGGGGTTATTTGAAGAAGATAAGGATTGAAATATCATAAAACCATAAATAAATAAACTATTATAGCACTATTGTGATATTATATCATAAAAAGTTTTATAATGATAGCTTTTGGTTACTCTGATCAAGTGAAAAGTGTTTCTATAACCTTTTCTTTTCAAAACATCCAAATGTGTCCCCTCCCATACAAATAATTGAGTAACCCCTCTACCCTCTTAGTTATATTTAAAAATAATTATAATTCAGAATATAAGTACTATAATACATTCATAAATTTCCTATACATGTATTATAATCATTTTTTAATAAAAAATGAATTCTATGCAGGCTCTAGGTATAATCATAAAGAGGTGGTCTAGTGAAGAGGTATCATTCTTAACCGAGATAATTTGTTTTACTTATTCTCTAACATCCTTCAAATATTACTCAATCATATTGATATTTTAAAAAATTTATATTCCATATAAAATAAATTAAAATATCAAATTAATAATATAACTCCATATCCAATTCCATCACCTGGGAAAAAAAATCATCATTCATGTGTACAGTGGACTACTGCCTCATGAAATTATATAAATTTTTTTCCATAATATACTCTCATATATGTTCCTGATGATGCATTAAATTTTTATATAATAAATTATTGAAATAATTATCATTATTTACAATTAATATATCATGTACCTTCTCACCGTACCATCCAATAAAATAAAGATAACGTCATTCATGTGTACAACGGACTACCATCTCAGGAAGAGACGTGATTCATTTTTATTACCACATCTTATTGATGGTATATATAAGTGTATTTAAATAAATAATATTATATATATGAATTAATTCATTATTTGAGTATAAAATATTGCTTATATTATTTCCAACATGACTATTAAAAAATGTAAACATTACACATGTGTACATGAAACATACCGTCTCTATGATTGTAACGTACATTATTTTTCCTAATGAAATCTCAAGGATATTTTTATGAAAATATAATTTAAAAAATTTAAATTTTATTTTAATTTTTATTATTATATTTATTACAAAATAATAATAATATTCTCCTTATTCAAATTTCCATGGTGATTTTTGGTCATATGAGTTGAACATCGTCAAAATTTCTGACATGAACCTAAATGATAATGTAACTTGATAAAACATAGTAGAAAAAAATGAATAAGTAGTTTGAAAAATTTTATCATGAAACTAAATAATTAACATGAATTTATAATTATTTAATATATAGAATGCACTTGACAAATCATGCTCGAGGTAAGGGGTGTCTCTAAACCTCCAAATCATTTTTATTGCATTTTCTCAATAAACCAATTTATGGATGAGTGGGAACCTCACAATACTCGATAACATACTTAAAACACCACAGCATACATGCTAAAAATCTAACCCAGGGCATCAACATTCAAACTTCAAATTCAAAAATAGGACAACACCTTGGGCTATGAACAGCCTCGTGCCACGCTCCCTGAACATAACCCTGATTCACAATCATCCCATCTTCATAATCAGCATCGCTGGTGAGCCGAATCCATTAGAGCAACACATGTCGTCGTTAGCGAAAATAAGAATCCACCATTCCGGCTAGAACGCCAATGACACCATAGAACCAAGGGTCTCATTAAACCACCAATTTCTTTGGGTTATGACCAATCTGTCTCTTACTCACTTTCTATCACTATTTAATGTTATGGAATTATTCTAAAATATATACATGTACCTAAAATATATAAATATATTATACATAATCCCTTTGATGGGATAATATATTCCTTATTTTTAGTTTAAAATACCATAATTATGAAATTTCTTATGATTATGACATGTGGTAACATTATGGAACACAATTTAATTCAATGTGTATTTATAATCTAATGGGATATGATTGGCTTCATTTATGTGGAACACATTGATCCTGAAAATGTTATTTTTTTACAAGATAATTATCCAATTCATTGGGTAATTATTTATACAAATCATTTTTCATGTACTAGATTATGTAGTAAAACAAATATGTTATGGGAATTTGACTTCCATGTGGTATTACGTGGGAAGTTGGCCTTGAATCATGTTTCTTCCATGTTTGTGTTGATTGCACATTAAAAATGTGACCATGTTCTTATGAAAACGAGTTCTGTATGTTATTATTTCATATTAATACCTATTATCTTTATCATTATGATATCAAATTATACATTTGACTCACATTTTAGGATTCCAAATCATGTTTACTCCCTTACAAAGATTTTTATCTCACCCCTAACTTTTAGGTATTCCCCTTGTTACCCTATTCTATATAAGAAGATAAAATGGACATATAATCACACTATAGAGAATAAAATTATGATTTCATGTTATAGTTACCTTTTTATGTATTACTAACTCTATCATCTAAAGACACTAGGACTCACAGTAATTGGGATGTAGTTATTGGATATCTATGTTTAAAATTATTATAAAAATATGTCTAAATTTTTTTAGGACTTTATAGTTGGTATGAAAGAAATGGTTTAGTTAACTATTGGATATTAGTATGAGATATCATTTTTTATAACATTATGGATGTGTCAAATAATAATTATAAGTATAATTCTATGTCTTTCAGAATATGTAGAAATTTTGCTGAAGGAAAGAGGGAGTTGTTTTCAAGTAGATTCATCCATATCTAGATAATATAATTGGTTGTTGTTTTGGATTAGTATTAGCTTCGAATAATAACTCTAAAAAAGTAATATTGATATGGAGAAAATAATCACATGATTCACAACAATATGAATTTCATCACATATGCTTTACTAATCCTAGTAAGTATGTTTTGAAAATCCACAAATGATTTATGAACCATAATTATGGACTTCACAAATTTATTTGGACATAAAACATAAAATAAAAATTACTATGGCCAACCAATATTGAAACCTATAGATCATGAGTTAGGATATGATTATCTTTGAGAAGTTATTCCTAAAATTTTTAAAATCATACATTGTCTATGTTTATTATTTATCGTATTATAATATTATTTTTCATTGTTTAGTCAATATGGGAAATGGAAGAAACCATTCCAAATAATTTTTTTTTATAAATTTGATTATTTCCCCAATGATATGATAAATAAGAGGAGATTTGTATAAAAAACATTGTAGTGGTGCTAATGCAACTACAGATATTATTAATTGTATAATTAATCATACATAATTACCTACTCCACATATGAAATATCAAGTAGATATGGAGGAAAATATATGAAAAAGTCATCATGCCAGTAGTTGATCTTATAATCTGTTTATTTCATATAATTGATTAACTCCATTAATAAGATATATTCATTCATCAAATGATCAAATAAATTGATTTGTGTGCTGTATATTTTCCAAATAATGGGATAATTCAATTAGTAGTGGACATTGATAAAGATCACAAAGTCAAAATAGGATATTTATTCCATTGAAAAAATAAGACTTATTGAAAAAATATGTTACCTAATATTTTCCCATTAAAACCTATCTTAAAATAGAAGGGTATTTCCACCGTCTGAAGAGAAAGGAAGATGAGTCTATTGGATCATATGAGGAAATCATCACAGGTATTGAAAAATACACTTCTAGCATTGTTATCAAAACTAAATATAAGTTGCACTATTTCATTTTTGTTAAATTCAATGTCTATAAAATGATTTGATGATTTTATAAAGTGAAAGATATGATGATATTTTTTGTTATTCCATCCAATTTGATATGGAAATCAGGGACTCTTAGGGGTTTCGTGGGATTAGAGAATAAATATATTAAATTTGATATTCTTCCAAGCGTATCAATGTGTATATCTCATATAGAAAAAAAAATACAACTTATCTAAAGTGTGGGAAGAATCATCCTAGAATCATTTTATTGGGAACCAAGAGATACATAAAATATGAAAAAGATGGGAATTAGTGTAATAAATGATGAATGGGAATGAATAATCCCTCTAATGTAGAAGAATAAAATAAGGTTCATATTAACACTCATCCTATTTTCTAGTGTTTCCACAGAAATAAACATGTCCATTATGTAATATAATTTCATAATCCAATGTTTTTCGAAGATAATAAATAAAAAATATTTATATAGTATAGGCAGAGTAAGAGCATACATTATCACTACTACTAAAATTTGTCATGATATTGATGTGGTGAAAGGTATAATAGTTATTCATTCTATAAAATAAAATATTATATATAATTATTGTTATAGAAATTCATTAATAACATGTATTCCTAGTATAACTATTTAAGAATATCCTTAAAATAAGGTGGTTAAAATATATGTGAGAACAAAAAAATAGAGAAATGGTTTCATCCTAAGTATATAACTGCTCCCCACTCAATGTTTTTAGACTAAATCTTCCTTAGAACAATGTCTTACTTCAATTATTGGAGTTTGATGTTATATTTTAAATGGATTTACTATCCTTATATAAATCCTACATCAACTATCGAGAGATGGAGACAACTATTAATGTACATGGAATCCTCTTATTTTATAATATTTTATCATGGAAGATGAATCTCTCTTGGAATATTCTATTATTGTATGGAAATTATTTCATTATAGGAAGCCAAATCATGAAAAAATGATTGAGACAAAGGATAGAACCATGATTCAATACTTTCTCATTGCGAGGGGATATAATTATTTATTCTCGGATGTGTTTCCAAGCTATCCTTGTAGTTCGGGAGATGATTCCTCAATTTAAATTATACGTATATCTATTACTATATCAAATAATCCATAAATAATGACCATTGTTGAGTTTGAAGAGTCTAATAATATGTTTACAGAGAATCCTGAAAATTTTGTTATATGTCCAAGTGAATCATCATTGTGTGTGATAGTCTGCTTTATCCTGAAGATGAATTATTCAACGCACAAGTGAATTGATTATCATTAAATAAAAATATTCATGATAAATAATTCTTATCCACTCACATGAATAGATGACATATTAAATCAAAAATATAGATCCTAGTATTTCTCTATGGTATACCTGAGGTTAAGATATTCCAAATTAAAGGAGATAATGACGATATTAAGACAATTACCTTCTGAACAAGGTATGGTTACAATAAGTTCATATAAATTCATTTTAGACTCATTAATTCTCCAGCAATATTTATTCACTTGATGAATTTAGTATTTCGAAATTACCTAAATAAATGTTTAGTAGACTTTATAAATGATATTCTGATTTAATATAAAATAAATTATGATATTATAACCATTTTAATACTATATTGAATGAATTGAGAAAGGGTAATCTATTTATAGTATATAGTAAATGTGATTTCTAAATAAAGGAATTATCATTGTTATTAATATTATCACTAGTAAATGTATTTCTGTGGAATCTTATAAGATAAAGGCATTTGAGGAATGACCTACACATGTAATTTTCATTGAGATACATAGTTTTCTTAGACTATTTCTATATTACTACTGATTTGTGTGAGAATTCATCTAATTTTCAAACCCACTAACCAATCTATAAATTAAGAGGTTAATGTTCTTATAGACTAGTGAACTTGAAGAGAGAATCATGCAGTGGGAAAATAGAATTATCACTTCACAAGGAAAATATACTTCCCTAATCTGTGGAATATTTTATTGTATACAATGATACTTTAGAGAAATTTTTTAGACGTTTACTGATACAGAATGATAATATTATATCTTACGACTCATGGAATTTGAAAGGTCGTTAACAAAACAATCACAAACATGATTTGGAGTTGGCCATAGTGATCATCTCATTGAAAATGTGGAAACATTATCTATAAGTGTAGAAGTGTGAAATATATATAAGAACTATAACAGACTCAAACATATATTCACATAGAAGGAGCATAATATTCACAAGTGAACATGGTTAGATATGATCAAGGACAGTGACTACAGAATCCATAAACATTAAAGGAGTGAATATAAGGTTTCAAATTCTCTATGTATAAATCATTGGAAAAATTAGCCACTAATGACAACTATGAAGAATCCAATTTTCAAATAATTGTGATGGATAGAAATCAGAATAATGCAGAAAAGAATACCATTATACCTTTATTAAATGACATCTCAATCATCCATTTTGGGGATGTTAAAGGATGATCAAAGGGACATGGATTATATTCAGAATAAGGTAGAAGATGTAGGAATAGAGAAGTCACTAAAGATAATTTTTTTTGAATAAATATTTATAATATTTGGATAATGACTATGTATACCCTTAAATCCTGAGATAAAGAAGGAACTATTTAATGATGAACATAGATCATATTTCACCATCCAAATTGGGATCATGGAGATGTTCAAAGATCTTCAAGAGAAATATTGGTCAAATAATATGAAGAAAAATATCATGGAATTTATATTAAATAATATAATATGTTAACAAGGGAAGGAATAAAGGAAATTTTCTATTGGGATATAACAACAATTCCCCCTACCTACATGAAAATGGGAAAACATCACCATGGAAATTTTTAATCATCATCCAGTGACATTAAGAGGAAACAATTACATAATGTTGGTGATAGAGAATCTTAGAAAAAAATATACTCCTTGCAATCTAAGGGGAACTTTCACTTATTCTACCAGCAATGATAAATATTAGAAAGTTGGTGTGGCTATATAGAACACCACTATCAATTATATCTGACTAAGATATGGGATTTACCTCCATGATCTTGAAGAGCCTCAAGGTTTTTAAAAAGCCCCATTTCAAATATTTATGGATTATCACCCCTCAAACAAGTGACAATTATGAACAGACTATTCAGGCATTAAAATACATGTTGATAATTTAACTTCCCAGTCATGAAAATTATATCATTGATAGGGGGAGGGGGTAAATAAGTGATATTATTTTCTATTTTATGTAAAATTTTCAAATGAAATGATATTTTTCTATTGATAAAGACTTTTTCCCCACTGAAAACAATTCAAACACACATCCACATGAACACAATAATTTACAAGGTTCACAATTCAATAAGAATATATATCTCATAATTATAGTTTGGAAATGATCCAATACCACAAAATCCCCTAGAAAACAACCCTATAATGTGGAATATAATTATTAAGAAATTCCCTTACACTTGTGTAGATCTTTGAAGATAATCAAATAGTGCCTATGCAGCCTCTAGAATAATTGAGGTAATACAATATTTTTCTAGAAACACAAGTTACCATTGAATTTCTTCAGTTTCCATAATTGTATTCATTTCAAATATATTCTTCAATTTAATAACTAGAAGATAGTAATAATGTCAATGAATTTGATATATAATTAAAACTGATTTCACGGTCTGATTCTTCCAAAATGATTCTCTCATTCTGATTCTTCAAATTTGATTCCTCAATACAATGAATGTGACTCTATCAAAAGACCATAGAGATGATCTATAAATCCTTAATCATCAATATTTAAATCCCAACACATAAATTTTTAATATATTATCCTGCATGATATGATGACCATCTGAATAAGATTATAACAACAATACGATAAATATTGGAATATGATGACCATTGGAAACAATGATTAGCTGAATAACATTATAGTCTTTTCTTTTCTACTTTCACTTCAATCCATCAAAACTTATTCAACATATCACAATATGGAAACTTCATTCCCTACCTAGAATTTCAGAGATTATCTCTCTTTTTATGAATTGTACATCCATTGTAAGAATCAGAATACTTTTCAGATTTTATAGGTGACCCAAAGGTGGTTTTGTTGCAAATCTAAAATTGTTTCTTACTGAACCAAATTACCTAAATTTTCATGTATCCTTGAATTTGGTGTGAATTTATAACTTCAAAAAGTCTTCCCTATTCTTCTTGATTATTCTTCATAACATTGGTTCTCATTCAAACATTCATTTCAATCACCTTTCTGATTCAGATTCCCATTCCTATTAGCTCTGTTTTATTTCTTCATTACAATTCTACAAAAATGTTAAAGACAAATGTCTTCTAAAATTGATAGTATTCATCATTTTCTAATTCTTTATTAGAATGATTTTTTCCAATTGAAGAATCAAAACATCTTCTCAGAATTTTAAACTCCCCATAGAAACCACAACTACCTCTTTTAGCTCTCTTCTAACTTTATCCATGAACTCAAATACAATTTCAATTATCATATAGATTTTTCCATTATGATCAGCAAGATGAATCAGTATAAACTCAAATATGATGTCTCTTGATACAATTTTGGAAAAATATTGATAATAAATCATGTTTTTTCTTTATCTTCTTAATACGATACCCATAAGATTCATTCTCCAAATATTTATATCTTTTTGATTTTTGAATGATTAAAAACCAGTACCTTCATTTTCTCACATTTTCAAATTGTCTTTCAAGCCTTAAAGATTCTATAAAATCCATTGAAAACAAATTCAAAAATATATAATGGTTGACTACATTGATTATCAGCATCCATCATTACATTTTACATCATCTATAACTCATTTATTTAACCATTGGTCTCTAAATACAACACTCCCTTTGAAAAATACTATTATAGGTTGAATATGATATATTAGTGTAATCAGCCTCATCTTTAGAAACTTCATTGAAATAAAATTTTGTGATTTCATCATGATTTCCTTCATGAAAATTATTTAATTTTAAAATATATTTAGAATTATCATACATTAATTGGAATGAATTATAACTTCTTCTTCCTTCACCAAAAGATTTATTTCCTCCTCATAAATAATATGATTGTCCAGAATACTATTTCTATAAATATGATAGATCTAAATAAGATCTGCATGATTACAATTAGTCTAAATATGATATCCCACACCATTTTCCTCATTCCATACAGATTCGATCAATCTGAATATGATTATTAGTATCACTTTCACTACCCCTTTAATTCATTAGGCTTCCATGTCATGTTTTATAAATACATGTGATTTATGAGGACTCCATGATCAGAGAAGAATCATCACAATTATATTGTAGTAATTCATACTTTGGTTCTTCTCATTTCCATCAAACCATTCATACCTGATTCATAGTGAATCTAATGAATTTTTTACTTCCAGTAAGATTCTTCTTCAATAAGATCATCATTTTTAAGAAATGTAACCATGGTTCCTTGAATACAATGGTCAATGTAATTCACATAAAAAGTGAAGTTATATTACTTTCATCTCATAATTACTTCTTCTTTTTTAAACTTTCTCAATAGTAAAAAAATACCTAAAAACAATCACCTTCCTCATCAGATTGTTCTTAATAATATCCACCTTCAGATTTTATTGTCAACCATGTTTCATTTATCACTGAACTATGTATCCTAAAGCTATGGAAAACTTATCAATAATTCCTAGCCTATGTGGGATAGATTATCCTAGAAAATAATAATTACTGATAGCCAAACATTGATATTCTAAGGATGTTATTATGAAAACATCCTTAGTCTTTATATATTACAAAAATTATTCACATTCATGGAATACAAAAAAATTGTTTCCTACAACCACTACAATAAATTGTTATAATTGTTCACACCAATAAAATAATGAATTCACAGATTGACCACAACTCCCCCTTTTTACATGTATTCTAATGTATATGATTATGAAACAATTCTCCCCATGATATAACTATAAAAAGTTAAGAGGAAAGTATAGAAAAAAGAACATACCTTAACCATGATGAGAAAATTTTATGACGACCATGGTAAACCTGAATTTAGAAAATGATTATGTTAGTAAAGGTTTTGTTAAAATTTCAGCAACTTGTTCCAATGTACGAAAATAACCCATCATCAATTCATTATTCTCTACATTAACATTGATGAAAATATATTTGATATCAATATGTTTTAAAAAATAAGGTTAAACATGATTCATGGGGTTATTGATTGTACTTTGATTATCACAACCCAAGACTAAGGGTAACTTCACCTCAATAATTAAATCATTTAATTGAGTTTTCATCCACAAAATTTGACTAGCATCTTGAGTGGTAGAAACATACTCATATTCATCCATATAGAGAGTTATTTAATTCTATTTCATTGAATTTCTACTAAAAAAATTCTTTCCAAAAAATAATAATACATTAGATGTGGATTTTCTATTATCAACATTTATTAACCAATCACCATATAAATACCCAAATAAATCAGAACATTGTGAGCTATGGTATCTGATTTAGAAATTATATTCCGCTTTTATGTATATGTCATTTCTTTTTCCAGAAATTAAATTTTACACATTTGATGCACTCTGAAATTTGGAACATAATGTAACTACATAAATAATATCTGGTCTTTAGGGAGTCAAATAAAAAACATACACTAGCTTCATAAATTATTTCTATTCATCTTATTTTCCTTCTTTATCTTTTTTTAACCTTTTCAAAATAAAATTAGAGTGGAAGTATGTTTTTAGTTTTCCATGTTAAACCTCTTAAGTAATTCCTTATAATACTTTTCTTTAAAAAGTAAACTGTGCTTCTCCATTTTCAAAATGTGTATCCCAAGAAAGTATTCCATTTCCCACAACAAGGAAATATCAATTACGTTCCTTATTTACTTAAAAACTCTTTCACAACATCGTTCATCATTCATTGAAAATATAAAATCCAAAACATAAACAATTAGAATGAGGGAATAATCTTTTATTATTATTATATAAATATTGATACCGAGTATACCATTCTTGAAACTCAAATTCCTTAAGCAAGTATCCAATTTGGAATACCCTTCTATCAAAGCGTGTTTTGTCCCATTAAATTATTTATTCAATATGGACATAAAAATTTTAACTATCCTAAAAGTGAATCCATAAGGTTGATTAATGTAAACATCCTCATCAAGATCAACATTCAATGATGAATATTTAATTTCCATTTGAAAAATCATGTAACTTCATTGTGAAAAAATAGAAAGAAATTTTCAAAATGTTTCTAATCTTGAAACTGGAGAAAAATATTCATCTAAATAAATAAAATCAATTTGAGAATACACTTTACAGACTAATATTTATTTGTTTCTTATCACTTCACATTATTCATTGAGCTTGTTTCAGAAAACCCATTTCACATAAATAATGTTTTTGTTATTTGTCTTGGGTAGGTGTTCACTTGTATCATTATTTTCAATCTAATGCAATTCTTAATTCATGGCCTAATCCCATTATGGATAATGAAAATATTCCTCCAAATTGTGTGCATCAACTTTTGAATACAAAGATGATTCTGAAATATAATTTATTATACTTCTTGTTAAAACCTTAGGATGTTAATCCCCATTTATATTCTGAGCTTTGGAATTATTCCATTACCACTGATGTGATTTTAATGCATATTCTTCATCACTATAAATAGTTGAGGCTAAGTCTTCTCCTCATATAGGATAACAATTATCGTTATCGTTATCAGAATTGTTATCAATCCTTTCCTGATCAACTTCCTTGTTAGCCTAAATGTGGTTGTATTTCTAGGATATATCAATGACATTCAAATAAATTGAATAAAAAATTACTTATATTTTTTAAATCATCTATATCCTCTTCCTTCAAGAGCATATCCAAGAAACAATATAGCTTTACCTTTTTGGTTAAACATTCCAATGTTTCCACCCTACTTATTTATAATGAATAGACTCCCAAAAACTCTTATGTGTTTAAAATATGCTGTCATTCCATAAAATAAAATATGGATTAATATCTGATATTGATCTATAGAAACGTCAATTTTGAATATACATAGAAGTAATCATTGATTTCCTCTAATAGTAATGATAAAGACCATGTTCATGTAACATAATTCTCCATATTTCCACCAAACGTCTATTCATTATTTTTGTAACCCCATTTTGATGGAATGTTTATGGAGTGATTTATTATTTCCAAATTACATGATATAAATATAAAATTCAAATTATTCTATTCTATATTCAACACCATTTTGAATTCTCAACTTCTTAAATGAATACTCACATTCATTATCAGCTTTCCTTCAAAAAAATTTAATAATTTTTAAATCATCAAACAAATTATTCATATAAATAACACGAGTAATGTTAGTAAAGTAATCAATGAAGTTAATAAATCAATTATCTACATTTATTGATTATATTATTATTATCCCATAGATATCAGAATGAATTAGTTCCAGGGGATGTTTTGAGAATATTACAAATTTCTTATGCACTGAATTTGTAAACATTACTTTTTGGAAAATAGTGCAACACCAATCACTTATTCTATAAAAATTGAGATTGACTCAAATAATATTTATTTTAGATAACATTATCATGTTTATTTCCGAAATGTATCCTATAAACTTATTTCAAAATTGATTCTCTTCCCTCATACTCAGGTAACAAGAGTTTTGTATTTCACCAACTTGAAACAATTTCCCATTTTTTACATTGGCCTCTTGTAACTATATTTCCATCTTCTCAATGTTTAATAAGAAAATACTTCTCTTAAGAATAAAACATTATTACCCTCATCACACAATTTTCAAACACTTAGAAAATTCTGTTTTGGACTATCAATATATAAATAATTCTTAAATTTCAACATTTCATTTCCAGTTATGATTGATCTAACACCTTATATTCTCAAGGATTCATCATTTCCAAATTCCACTATTACTTCTTTAAAATCATTCAAATTCATTGAAATGCTAATTTTCCTATCACATGAGAAGAAAAAACACTATCAATAATCCATGTTCAATCACCTATTGCAGCTTTCCTGGTAGTTTAAATAAAAAGATATTTTTCTTCTACCTTTTCTTTCTTCACTTTTGGATTCTAAGAATTGTAAAGATACTTTTGTTTGGTGGTAACAATACATGCATTCTTTTTTCATGGTTTTCATGTTGTTAACATATTTCACAGACTATTTCCAATGTTTGGAACATATTTTCATCTTTCAAACCAACCTTATTAAGAATTATTTAAAACAACTTTTTAGTCTTCTTTATTTAGGGTGATTGAATCCACCCCAAACCTTGCCTTTCATGACATGTAGAATAATAGTAATTTTTTTGGTTGAAGCAAAACATATTTTTTATATGTATGAATCCCCCAAAATACTAGCATTATCCAGAGAAAAAGTTTTTTACTCTAATATTACATACTGATCAGAATTGTTAATAAATTTATCATCAACCTTATTGTCTTTAGTTTCTAAGCCACCAACCGTTTTGTTTTTAATAAAAACATTCTTTTCTTTTTTAGATTTATCAGTATCAGATGTTTTGGACACTTTTATGGGTTCATAATTTTTGGATTTGGTATTTTTAGATACCTTTTAATTCATAATATTGTTTATTTGGCTAAAAACATAACTTTCATATCTTTACTCTTAAAAAAACAATTTTTTTTCTAAAACATTAAAGGTAAATTTTTTAGATCATTCTCATATTTCTTCTTTCGATTACTCTGACCAACTTTAGAGATATATTATTAGAAATTTTTATTTTTCTCTTCATCATTATAATGATATTGTTTGATGATTTCAATCTCTTCTTTTTTTCGCTTTAGCATCTGCTCCATATGTTCATTACAATTATTTTCTTCCTCAAGTGATTTTTTCTTCTTATTAATTTCTTTCAAAATATTTTCCTTCTAATTAGTAAAACATTCATGATTTCTTATTGTGTAACATTAATCTTCCATCTTTTTGTATTGGAAATGATCAAATACATCACAATAAATTAGAAAGAAATTCATTTATGTGGAATAAAATGAGTAGGATATACCGTACACCCATGTAGCACTTTGATGAAAATCTAATAATCCATGTGAACCCTCTATCATACTGAGGTAATAAAATATTTATGTAACATCATATGTTAATTTTTATTCCTTTTTAATTTTGAAAAATGTATTATTTTCCAAAAAATTATTAATTTTCTTATACAGATTCTTGATACAATTTCAGGTAGTTTGATGTAGAAATCAACCTGATTACCTAGTCTGATTCTCCTAGTATGATTCTTTAAATATGAATTCTCAATATAACGAATTTTAATCTATCAGAATGTTATTGAGTCAATCAATTAATCCTTATTCCTGAGTTCAGATATCCCAATTAAGAAATCTTGATCCAATTATCCTTCCTGATATGGTGACCAACCAAAGCCATTAACAAGAAGAATATAATAAGCCTTTGAATACGATGAACATTGAAAACAATTATCATATAAATAAAATTGTGATCTTTTACATTATCATTTCACTACAATCCATCAAAATTTATTCAATACATCACAATACGGAAACATATTTCTCGCTCGAGAAATCCAGAGATTCTCCCTCATCACAGGAATAGTACATCCATCATTAGAATAAAAAGGTATAATATATTTTTCACCTTTTATAGGTGACCCAAATATGGTTTTGGCAGGAATAGTACATCCATTATCATTTCAATGCTTCTTGATTCTTCTCAAATGTTTTTCATGAATTTGGTTCTAATTCTGACATTATTTTCAGTCAGTAGTCTTATTTTGATTACTATACCTATTATCTTCGTTTGATTTATTCTTTATGATGCTTCCAACCAATTGAAATTAAATATATGAATAAAGTGGAAATTTTTTAATTTTTCTAATTATTTATTATAATTATATATACCAATTGAAGAATAAAAAATTTTCATTAGAATTTCATACTACGAATCAAAAAACAAATCTAGCTCCTTCATCTCTCTTATGATTTTATTCTCAAACAAAAATCAAATTTAAGTTTCCATTATTATTTTTTCATTACATGTAGTATGATCAATGAATATCAACTACAATATGATGGATCTTGACCCAATTGAAGATAAATTTTGAAAAAATGTAAGGGATTTTTTTTCTATTGTCAATACGATACCCATCAAATTCATTATCTAAATATTTATAACAATTGTCATATTCTGACTGAAAAAAAGTATCTTCAGTTTCTATCATTTCCAAAAAATATTTCAAGACATAAATATTAAATATCTACCTTTGAAAACACATTCAACCATCTTAAATGGTTGAATATAATGTTGAGAAGTATCTACCATTATGTTTTGCGTCAACTTCAACTAAATTATTTTACCATCTGTCTCTGATCCTAATTCATACATTGTTGAATATGATGAAAATAAAAAAATGATATACCGGTGACTTCAATGTCAACATCATTAACTTTCTTCAATCACAAACATGTGCTCGTATCATGAATTCCATCATGAATTTAAATACATTGAATTAAAACATTAGCCTCATCATAAATTCATGATAAATTATTATAACATACCTTTCCTTCATCAAGATCTTTCTTTCTTTCCCAATTAGAATACGATTGTTTAGAATACAACAGGCTTGAATATGAATCACAGAAATAATATCAACATGATTATGATCAGGTTAAATAAAATTTCAAACAAAATTTTCCTCTTTCCATCATTATCTGATCACTATAAATTTATTGGAATCATCTCTTTCACTCCCCTTTTATTTTTTCCAGATTTAATTAGAAGTTTTCCAAATACTTGTGATACATGAGATCTCCAAGATCATGAAATAATTGTCACAATTATATCATAGTTATTCACACACAGATTCTTCTCATTTTGATCAAACCATTCACACCAGATTCATAGTGAATCTAATGACTATTTACTCCCAGCAAGATTGTTTTTCAATACGATCATCCTTTTCAATCAATGTAAGTTTTTTTCCTTGAATTTTATTGTTAGTCCAATTCACATATAATATTAGGTGATTTAACTTTCGTATTATACTTTTTTTCTTCTTTATTAAAATTTATTGACAAAAAAACAATACATAAAAACATTAACCTCCCTCATTAACATGATAATAACTAAGAGTATGTCCGAGGGACTTAAAATGAGGATGTAATCAACATATTCCTCTAGTCGATTCCTCTTTCAACAAAGGATTCAAATAAAGCATCCAAATGGATCCTTGAGAAACCATTTTTGGGAAGTGATGTATATCATCTTCATGTTGAGTTGATGATGTAGAATCCATGCTATTGGGATATTAAATTATCAATAAAATGGAATAAAAGGTAAATTCCATTTAACATAACATCATGACTACTCATACTCAAAAAAGGTTTTTACAGATAATAATCATTTAGAAATGGTTTTTAAGGACATGGATAATATGTTTCTCTACTGATATCTATGAAAGAGAGTTATGAGATTTCAGAATAAGTGAAATCAATAAACAATGAACAATTCACCCTATTTGATTTTTGATCACATCGGAGTAGTGTCTTATCGATTAAAAAACCCCACCAATCCTTTCTTAGGTACATGATTGTTCCCTCTATCACTCTTGAGGATGTATATGTCTATTCCCTCACATAGATTTAATTTATTGGATATACATCAAGTAAATGTTTTTCTAATGAGGTGAATTCGATGAAGATATTAGTATATATAGATAAATTTCTATGAAATTAGATGACATAACTGGTCGATGTGATATGGTGGAACCTTAAATATGAAGAGGAAACCACGAAGATGGTGGAAGGATTGAAGTAGAAGAACCCTCACACATTATAAAAAATATTTTTATTATTAAATTTTGAGGGATAAATTATTTAATGTGGAAGTATGTAACATGATGAGATTTTTTAAATGTAATGTTACACACAATAGTATATGTGACATACAACAATGAGTTTAATGAACCTAAACATTCCATTAATATTATAATTTAAACATGACTATTATAAACTAGATATAAAATTTTATGATATAAATATGAATAATAACATTTATAAAAATAAGTATAAAGGTTAAAAAGAAACATATTGATAAATAAGTACTTAATTATTGGCAAAGTTATAGTAGGCCTCAAAAACATATTTTTTTCAAAAAGATTATTTTATTGTTTTTTTGTGAAAATTTTATAAAATTAATTATTGAAGATTTTTAAAAATTTATTTGAAAAAATAATATTCATTTTTTTAAGTCAATATATTACTAATATAATAGGTTTATTTTTTTTCTAGAAAGATTAATTTTTAACATATAATGAAAATTACTAGATTTTATTGAAAACTACACTTTTATTTATATATTCTATAAAGGTATATATTGTTTGAAAATGGTTTAAAATTAGTAATATTTCAATTGTGTTATTATTAAACCAATATAGGCCATTATAATTAATTTCATGTTTATTTTTTATTCATATTTTTATACATATGAAATTTTTTTCGTTTGAAAACCCTTCTTTGTTGCTTATATAGGTTGTATTTTAATATAAATTCTTCCAAATTTTTGAATTTAATTTGAAAAAATTGATTCAATATTTGGAAAAAATTTAATTAATGTTATATAATTATGTAAACTTAAATTTTATGAACAATTAATTTTAGAAATTGTAAAAATTAATTAATGTGGTTTTCGTTAATGAATGTTTACAAGGAGTAAAACTAAAAATTATAATAGTTAAAATGATAAAAAAAACTACTAAAAATCATATATTATTTCCATGTTTAGAAATTACATCATCCATTTTTTGAAAATGAGAAATTCTTTTCCTTATGGAACATGATGAACTGAGTTATAACTTTTTCCTTCCAAAAATTCTATTTATTACCTATCCCCTAGTTATAAAAGGAAACCCCATATCCTATCCATTTTACACATCAAAATAATTCTAAATTGGAAAATACGTACCGAAATACCTTCCCTACTTACCTACCTAAACCCTATAGTTCTCGTTTTCATCATAAATCTAATCTACGAAGGCTTTAGGTATAATCATAATAAAGTTGTTCGAAGAAGAGGTGTTGTACTTAACCGTTCATATTTGTTATTTCGTTTTCCTACTCAAAAAAACATCACCCAGTAAAGCTGTAATAGAAACATCAACATCAATAATATAATAATATTTTTTATATTAATTTAATAATATAAATCTAGACCTTCTTCAATTAAATGATAAATGAATCCATCATTTATATACATGGAAAAATGCCACTTTGTGAACCGATGTAAATCATTTTCATTCATCACCTCTAATAATAGTTCATGATAATGTACCTACTATTTATATATTATATTAGTGAAATATTAATAATAGTATTAAGTTAATATTTAATATATCTTATTACCTTGTAATCCATTAAAATAAGTATGACATGATTCATGTATACAAAAGACTATGGCCTCATGAAGATATGTTATTTGTTTTTATTATTTAATCACATGTATCGTATATGAAAGTGTATTGAATGAAATAATATTATATTTTAGATATAATTATAATTTTATAAATTCAATTTAAGACTTACCTTCATTCCATAATAATCATCGGAAAATGTAAACATTGCACAAGTGTACATATGACCTACCATCTCAATGAATATAATGTTGTTCATTTTTCAAAAAATACATGGACATTTTTTTAGTGGTATAATTAGGGAATAAAATTAATAATTTTTTCATGATTATTATTCTAGATGTGATGAAATAATAATCTCATTGTCCAATTTCATCTTTCCAAGGTGATTTTGGACATATTAGTCGAATATAATTAAGGCATATGACTTAATCCTAAATGATTTTGTATTTTAATGTGACATGGTAATGAATAAAATAAATTTAATAATAAAATTAAATATGTTTCTTAATCTTGTATATAATAATCATCATTTTATTATCAAGGCATTTAATGACCAAATGTTACAAATCGGTCTTCAAGTAAGAGATCCCTCTAAAAACCCATTTCTTTGGGTTATGGACAATCTCTCTCTAAGTCACGTTATCTCTATTTAAAGTTATGTAATTATTAATAATTATGTATATATATCACACATATATAAAATTCTTATTTTCCCTCTAATTTATGGCGTAATACATGCCTTATGTCAATTTTTGATTTTCTTTCATTGTCATAATTCCATTGATTATGATATGATGAATGATTGTGAAGCAAATTTTCTTCCAATTGGAAATTCTTAAGTATTTCTTTATAATTGAATTCATATATGTGGAACACATATATCAATAAACTATAATTATGGTTGAGCCCATATAATTCTATATTTCATTGGGTAATGTTTCATTCTCATGAGACAACATCAATTGGATTGGGGAGTGAACCTAATCTATTATCAGAAATTGTA
Organism: Viscum album; assembly: GCA_963277665.1. Taxonomy (NCBI): domain Eukaryota; kingdom Viridiplantae; phylum Streptophyta; class Magnoliopsida; order Santalales; family Viscaceae; genus Viscum; species Viscum album. The sequence goes on along the minus strand of OY728122.1, from coordinate 1,889,276,258 downwards.
TTCCATGTGTTATTATCTAGATAATTACCCTTGAAACATATTTATTTCATGTTTTTGTCTCTCCAAAATTTCATGTGTAAACATTATCTCATGATAAAATGTTCCTTATGTTATTTTTACATTTTATTAATCAAGATCATTATATTTTATTTTATAAAAATATTCAATTGACACTTATGATATGTTTCCATAACATGGTTATTTCATTGGTGATGTATAGAGATAATATGTTATGATAAATTAAATAGATATCTGTATACTATAAGTTGAGGTGGACCTATAAATGTTATACTAAGGGGTAATAATATTAAAATGGAAATATTGAGATGGAATTGATCACCACTTTGTGAATTTCATTGGGCCTTGTTCTACACCTAGTTTGACACTTCATGGGGATGTGTTTCTAAAATCCAAAAAACTCTTTTTGAACAATTATTAAGGACATAATAAAAAAATAGTGTTGAAAAACTAATACGGAAAATACTATGGGTAATATAGATTAAATCCAAGATACTCATATGTTAGGATGTTCTTATCATTTATAAGCCATTACTTCCATGTTTATAACGTTCCCTTTTACCCATTCATTAGTTAATGAATTATTATAATGTTTTTATTCATTAATTTAATTCTGTGAAATAGTTGAAACTATTTCAACAACCAAAATTATAGGAAATGTGATAATTTAAATAATGATATTCCCAATATTATGGGAGTGAGAGATGAGAGCATTATAGAGACACTAGATAAACAATATAATGTTATGAATAATATCAAGAATCATGTAGAACACCATACTTCTCCTTAAAAAATATCTACTAGAATTTTAGTCTTTTATACAAAAAAGACTTCCCCCTTTAGTTTATTTTTTTATCCCACATCATGAATTAATGGATTAAACCCATTGAGATTTTTTCTATATCCTTTATTTTTAAATGAATGATAATATATTTATGTAAATTTCTGTCATTGGCGAAGAAGTAGATTAGTGGTGGAAGCTGATCAAGAATTCAAATTTATAATAGGATATTAATTCCATGGAATGGTAAGACATCAATAAAAAAATTTCAACAAATATTTTTCCTAATATCTATGTCTTATAATGTAAATGGAGTTCATAAATCATAATATAAAGGATGATGAGTTCACCTAGGATAATGATTCAAACATCAAAATTCTTTCATGACACACCATTGGATTTGTTAACAACAACAAAAATATGGTCTGCCATTTATTTCTTGGGTTAAAGATAATTCTATGTAAATGAATTGGAAATTTGAGACATTTAAAACTATGAGTAGATAAATATTATATGGGAAAGAAAAACCAACATCCCACTTGTCAATAGTGTGGGAGGAGGCATCCTGGAATCTGAATACTGGGAACTAGGAGATACTTTAAATGTGGAGAATAGGGTAATTAGGATAATAAATACTGATGGGAAATTAATAATACAACTAATTTGGAAGATCATTGGAAGGTTCAGATAAACACTTAGCCTACAATGAAATGTTTCAATAACAAGGAACATGGATATTATCACACAATTTCCTAAATCTAAGGGATTTTGGAGACAATACATGACAAAAAACACTAAGGTATAGAGAGAAAGGAAGAGAATCCCATATCATCACAACTAAGGTGTCTCTAAAGATTTATGTGGTGATAGGAAAACTGCTTATTTATTCAATAATTGATATTATACTATTTGATTCTAGATCAATACACTCTTTTACGTATTTTACATTTGATATAATTTTCTGTGAACCAACTTAATTAATGGGGGTTGACCGACCTAGGACAAAATAAAATGGAGTAATAATTTCATCCCTATTATATTACTCTTACCTAGTCAATTTTTTTGGATTCAATGTTTAATAAAAGTTACTTTACCTACATAAGTGTAGTTTGATGTTATATTATAATGGGATTTGATATCCTTATTTAAATACAATAAAGAGTATTCAGAGATTTATATCACTCTTCACATCCATGAATTTTTTTTTTTCAAAAGTGAAAGGAGGAGGATGAATATCCATTGAAATTTTTGGTTCAATTGTGGATATTAGTTCCTTATCAGCAATAATATATTTCAAAAATGATCAATAAAAAAATAAAGAATTATTCTGTAACAAATTTCCACTATGATGGATCACACTAAAGTATTTCCCAATGATTTTTCAGGTATTCCACTTGAATGAATAGATGCGTTTATAGTTAAACTTATATCTAAAACTTTTACCATATCAAATATTCTTTATTTATTGGACACCATTGATTTTTATGAGTTCAAGAAGAATTTATACAAAATTCTAAAAATGGGTCTTATATTCCAAAATACTTTACCATGGGGTGCATCATTCTTATTTTCATGTAGAATAATGGGTCAATGATCCTTTGAAATGATTTTCATGAAGTCATAAAATCATGATAAATAACATGTATTCTCTCCCTGGGATATATTAACTATTCATTGACCTACATGGATCCCAATAATTAATAAAGGATGACCTTCAGTTGGGATGTCACAAATAACGGGTATAGAAGGAACATACTCAAAACCCACCATTCAAATGAGGTATGGTAACTAGGAGTTTAGAGTAATTACTTTTGAACTCACTGATCCTTTAACAGTATTTATGAACATGGTGAATATATTCTATATATATTACATTGAAAATTTTTTCTTAGTATTTATAGATGACATTCTGATTTACTCTAAAATAAATGAGTATCCACATTATTTGAATACTATGATAAAATATTTCAGAAAGGAGAAGTTATAAAAATGTATAATAATTTTGAGTTTTTGATAAGTGAAGTTTCATTATTGGCATTTTTTAACATAATAAATGGATATCTATGGATCCTTCCAAGAAAAATGCTATTATAGACTGGTCGAGATGAGAAAATGTAATTGAAATCAATATTTTCCATTTAATTTCTACGTATTACCAATGATTTTTGAGAAGCTTATAATGATTTTCAAACTCAATATTCAAGATAAAATAGAAGGTGCAATTTTTTTATAGACCATTTAATGTGATGTGAGATTTAATGAGATGAAATGGAGGATTATCACAACACCTATCCTCACATTTGCCCCATGTGTGGTGCATTTTGCGGTACAAATTGATTCTTTAAATATGTGTTTTGGGATATGCACTAATATAGAATGGTAAAGATATATCCTATGTATTAAGGTAGTTTAAAAAACATGAGAATACTTTTCCCATAGAAGGTCCATATTTATCAACTATTACTTTTGTTTTGAAAATATTGAGACTTTATCATGACGGGGAGAAGTGTGAAATATATATTGACAATGAGAGACTAAAATGTAAATTCACATATCAGGATATTTATATGTGCTATTGAAGATGGATAGATATGATTAAGGATGATGTCTACTCAATCCGTTACAATACTATTAATGAGAATAATTTGTTAGATTCTATAAGTAGAAAGGATATGGAAACCATGTTAATGATGACAATTGAAAAGGATCCAATATATATAGGATTTTAAATGATATGTAAATCCTTAAGGAAGGAAAATTATTATTCAAATCTCAAATTATTTCTTAATCATAACATCTATAGAATTTAATGGATTATGAAAGTGATTATTTAGAAATTTAGAAGAAGGTGGAATCTATAAGAAAAGGAAAATCCATTGGATTGAAAATTTATGAAGAAGTTGTTGTAAGATTTTGGTCATTACACTATGTTACATTCAATTATAAGATAAATAATGAGTTATTTAAAGACGCACAATGCTCAAACTTCTCCATCCACCTATATAACATGAATATGTATCGAGATCCCAGATATCACTATTGGTGGGATAATGTAATGAATGATATCACATAATATACATCGAAGTGTCTATTATGTTTGCATATGAAGGATGAAAGGAAAAATTACAGGATCACGATGTAACCATTAAACATACCCACATAACAATGGGAAAAAATAACCATGCAATTTTTCAATTTTATCACGAAGAAAACAATATTAATGACACTAGGGATTTGTTTTGGATTCCCCAATCAATATTTCTCCCTCAAAATGAAGTAAAATAGTGACCACGGGGTTATCTCTCGAGGAGGTTTCAAGATAAGTTACCAAAATATCACATTATATATTTTATTTTTCTCATTTTAAAACCAAATTTGGGGTTTTAAATTAGTTAAAATATGAAAAATGATTGAATATCTTAATTCCACAAGAAATCCCTGATATTGATTGAAAATCAGAAGAAAACTGGACTAAGGAAAACAATGACATGAAGACAGTTATAGACAAACAATAATCATGTACCGCACCCTTTATCATTGCAAATCAATGTATTACAACAAAGTTATACAATTTATAACTCAATACTAGAATTTATACACCTATATTTTCTAGATTCCATAACGAGACCCCGGTTATGGATGTTTATCCTCTAATTAATGTGATCAGATATCCCAAATACCTATGAGAAACTGAAACTAATTAACCTTCTTATGATCAATGGGGATACCTTGCCCAAAGAGGTTTAAAAAACAAGTAAAATATTTTATAATAATAATATTATAAGAATTTTGAATTTTTTTTTATAAAAACAAAATAAGAGATAAAGATACATCAGTCAATCCTGAAAACAAATTCCTAGATAATTCAAAAGAAATGAGTTTACAATGAAGAACACTAACTCAAAAGGGGAAATTCCAATAGAACTTATCAACCTACCAACACTTGTATTTTATCCCTTCATTCCTTCATAACTTCATTAAATCATCTACTCCTCCAAAATATCATATCAATGTTAGACCAATCCTTCAATACAACCACTTGACATTATTGGGGGAAAATTCAAAGCCAAATCTAGAAATGGATTCTTCTTAATTGTTTTTAAAACTAAAGATCACATTCATCATAAAAAATTGAATCTCATTAGGGTATTTGGTTATAATTATTAGAATTAAATACTAAAGATTACGTTTTTCTAAAATAGACTCTTCATCTTCCTCCAATGTGACTCACTAAAATACAACCATAATGAAAAAAATTCATTTAAATTTTACATAATGTAAAGCCTTTTATTTGTTTTACTTTTTAATTGGAATAATGTGATTTTGAGTCCGTTAGAATGAATAATCACCCATTGAATGTGGTGGGGTACATTTTTTAGAAAATTATTTTCCATTTTGAATTATTTTTTGGCCCACTATATGATCGATTCAAACCTATCTCTAGTTGAAAAATATGACTCCCATAATCCATGGTTTCCTAAAAAATGAATTTAAAAATTGGTTTGCTGTTGAAATATTTATTCCCAAAAAATTGTATTGGTAGTACACTTTTAATATTTCAGAATGAGGTAATTTGTACAATTTAGCTTAAAACACTCAAAATTTCAAAAAAGACACAATTTCATATAAAATGAAAAAATTGGGGTTTAAATCATAGAAATTAAAATGAAAAATATCTAAAATATTATCTTTATCTAGGAAAGAATTCCATATGGGTGTTGTTGGATTGTCTTAGAACGATTTGTGTCTTCAATACAATTTAAGAGGACTTATTACTAGAAAAATATGAAATGATATATATCATATTGATGGTGAGGTTGTATGGAACACTAATATCAATTTTATATGACCAAAATCCAAGATTTACCACCACATTAAATAAGATCCTTCAACATGATCTAAATACTTAGTTGAACATTAGTATGGCTTATCACCCCAAAAATGATGACTAATTTGAACAAACTTTTCAGACACATATGACATGTTGAGAATTTTTGTTGGTCTTCAATGGGTTAAGGGATCAATATCTTCTTCCAGTTTCTTTCTTGTACAACAATATCATTTACTAAATACAACTAATGGATCCTTATGAATACCTTTATGGGAAGGGATGATTAACACATTTGTGTTTGGATGAAACTGGCCAATGTAGGATGATGGGAGATAAAATATTTAATGTAATAGTAAAAACGTTTAGGACTAGTCAATATCATATTAGGTACTCTCATAGTAAACAAAGGTGATATGATGAAAATAATCAATGCAAAATAGAGATTTGGGTCATGGATAATGTGTTTCACCACAAATTTATATGGAACAGATTCATGAGATTTGGGATAAAGTGAATGTTAATAACTATGTACATTATCCCATTTCATATTATTGATAACTTCTGTGTTGTGGCTTATTGAGAAGAACTCTCACAAAGTCATTGTTAAGAACCTTAGATATTCTATGTATCCCACTTGTAGAAGTACATACCAGATCCCTTAGATAGACTTAATTTATTGGTGGTATAGCTTAATAATTATCTCACTTGTGAGGATCATCTAGTGAAGTTATTTTATAATAAAGATAATTTTCTATGAAACAAGACCACTCACCTAGTCATAGTGATGTGGTAAAACCATAAATTTTATGAGTAAACATAGAAACTAGTGGAATAAATAATGACAAAGTACCCCCACCTATTTTCACTCGGATCTACAATATGAAATTTTAAGGGATGAAATATCTAATGGTGTAATAATGTAACAACATGAGTTTAAAAAAAAATTAAATTAATATTCTATATCATAAGTGACACGCAACACAAAAATTATCAAACTATAATATCGTATAAATATTTTTATTTATAAATGACTGGTATAAGCTAGAAATTAAATTTTTTGTATAAATTTGAATAATATTTTTTTAAAATTATTTTTTAATGATAATAAAAATATATTTTTAAATAAGTGCATTATTTTTGGTAATGCATTTACGTGCATCAAAAATACTTTTTATCCAAAACATGATTTTATTTCTATTTTGAACAAAAACTAAAATTAATTTTTGACACTAATAAATTGTATTTATAAAATTTAAATTCATTTTTATAATTCACATGTTAATATTTTCTTATGTTTTTTTTTTTGATTTTTCTAAAATAAATAAAATTTTACTGAATAGTGAAAATACTGGTTTTTATTGAAAAATACCATTTCATTTAAATCATTTACGTGGATTTATATAAAAACATTGTATAATTATGAAAAAATTCTTTTGGAGCCCATTTTTTATTCCACATATAGATTTAATTTTAAATTAATTTACACCAATTTTTATAAATGAATTTTTTAAAAATTATTTAATAGTCATAATTATAATAATAATTATTATATAACAATTTAAATAATTGTTCATAATTCATAGTAAAAATAGTACAATATATTCATTGTAGTTAAGGATAATACATGTTAATGGGGGGGTTAAACTGAAAAGATAAAAGTTAAAATGACATAAAAACATTTACAAAACCTATTTAATGGCCATATTTGTACCTTATATCATCTTAGGATCTATAATTATTAATTTTTTAGAATTTTGTAAAGTGAAAACATTTGTATAACATTCTCTATTGAAAAATCCAATTGTATCATCTCCTTTACATTTAAAAGGGAACCTCCAATCCTCTAATGTTTACACATTAAAAGAGTTATGGTTCAGAATTTACCAAACCATATAACTCTAATACATTCCTCTATGGCTCTTAGTTTATTTTTCTTGATCATAATCAAAATCAATTAAGGGTTTAGTATAATCCTAAAGAAGTTGTTTGAAGAAGATGTATCGTTCTAAACCAAACATATTTTTTTAATTTTTATTACATCTTCGTAAAATATTAATAAATCATGATGATATAATATCATTATTATATACCATATATTATTGTTTTATTATGTTTCTGGCCTAACATAAATCCATCTCCAGTTCCATCGAATGAGAAACCAAACTGTCTTTCCTGTGTATGACAGACTATCGCCCCATGAAATGATGTAACTCATTTTTAGTCATATCCTATAATGGATATTAATGATTATGGATTTTATGTTAATATATTATATTCTACATATATATATATATTTCATTAAATTTAATATAGAAGGTACCTTCTTACTATTCCTTTAATTAAATGAATTGTGACATAGTTTATGTGTACGGAAGACTACCTCCTCGCAATGGGATGTGATTAATTTTATTTGTCAGAATGAATGGATTGTTTATATAAGTGTATTTAAATAAATAGTATTAAATTTATGACATAATTATAATTATATAAATACAAAATAATAGTGAACTTCTCCCCATCTTGATCCCTGAAAAATAGAAACATTATACAAGTGTATGTACGACGTACCATCTTTATGGTGGTAATGTACTTATTTTTTAAAAAACAATACACATTGATATTATTAAAATGTTACTTTATGTATAAATATTATAATTATTTCATTATTATTATATCAGTGAATGTTAAATAATCATCTCTTTGGCCGTAGTCAACCTTATAATGTATTATTGGACATAAGATTCTACATAATCATAACATCTGACTTGAACATAACTGATTATGTTTTTAAATATAACATGGTAATACTTAGAATAAAAGGAATAATAAAAATTAAAAGGTTATTAATAGGCTAAATGATTTTTTATATCTTTATTATCTAGGAAGATAAATAATTCATGTGACAAATCCTTCCCGATGTAAGGTATCTCCCAAAACAACCATTTTCTTCATGTTCTGACTAATCTCTCCCAAACTCACTTTCTCTCTCTATTTGAAGTTATGGAATGATTATAAATTATGTATATATTTACATCGCATATATAACATTCTTATTATCCCTAGTTGGTGAGTTAAGACATTAACAATGTTCATTTCTCTTATTACATCATTATGAAATTTTCTGTGATTATGATATGTGTCAAGATTATGGAAGTCATTTTCATTCCATGGGTAATTCTTATGTAATAACTTATGGTTGAATTAATTTATGAGGAATATATAGATCATTAACATTTAATTATGGGTTTAATTAGATATCACTCTAATGTATTGGGTAATTTTTTAGTCTCATGAGATGTTAAGTATGTGATTAGTGAGTAAAGCTAATCCACTCCGAGAATTTTTCTACCATGGGATATTGTCTATACAGTTTTCATAGACTCAAGTTTATGTCATATTTTTGTTTCAAGCATGCCTAACATGATAATATTGTATTATGATACCATTTTCCTTATGTTATTCTTCTATATGATTACTCATGAGCCTTCCCTTGTATGGTATCATGTTATAACTATGACAAAATATTATCTTCCAATATAAAATTTATAGCCTTTCTAGGGTTTTTATCTCACCCTATTCATTGATGTATTTGTAACAGCCCAAGATTTTATATAAAATATTCTTTTTAATTTTATTAATGTCTTGTGTTGTACACCAAAAGGATCTTGCACAACACGCATCCTTGACTTGCCTTGCATTACACGCAATCACGACCTTCCTCGATAGCGTGTGTAATACGCAATACCGAGTTTCACTAAACAACGATATGCTATTAAAATATTATTAAAACTAGCCGTTATGAATAGTAATAACCACTTTTTAAAATTCTGTAAATCTTATTTTTCAAAATGAACTTCATTTTTGGATTCGGAGTATCGAATTTAGCCTAAGGTGAAATTTTGGTACTTTTCGGATAACTTTCATATTCTGATGAATAGTGAAAATTACTAAATTATAATTAAAAACAACTTTTTTAATCGAAATAATTAATAGTGATAAATTATTAATTTGAGTGGTTTTAAAGTATATTTAAAATATATTTTTACAATTTAATACAATGTTTGTCATTGGATGTAATTTCACATTTAAACCAGACATAATCAAGTGTCAATCTTTTGATAGATATTGTTTCTTAAAAACACGCTATTTGTTTTAACAGCGGGATTTAATTATAAAATAAATTAATGAAAATTCTATGATATGAATTTGGTAAAATAGACTTCATTTTTGAATTCGGAATATGAAATATAGCTTAGGATGAAATTTTGGCATTGTTCTGAAAAACATCAATTTTTGATGAATAGTGAAACTACTAAGTGGTAGTTAAAAAACTGAATTTTTCATAAAACTTAATTTTACCGCTTCTGTGAATGGAATTTAAAAAATCCGAGAGACACGGTTGATGTCAGTAAGTAAAATGTGGTTCAATGAGATGAGAATAATTTTTGGTGAATAGTAACTTTTTACTTTTATTTACTACGGTTAAAAGTACATAGGGTAATTAAGGGTAATAATGATATTAATGTTACCATAACACATGTCCTAATTCTATTGGACAAGTGTATATCGACCAAAAACAACCTTAAGTGTAAAATATTATCATTTAGGCCCACTTGGATTAGATTAGGACATTTATTATTATTTAATTCAAAGAAGAGTTAAAAGAGTTAAAATCAAAGTTTATTCACTAAAACATTTTTAATATGGGGTTATACATAAGATAAATTCGACTATAAATATTAATTAGAAAGCTAAAAAGATTTCCTACATAATGATAATTTATTTATAATTTTTAGACTTTAAATAAATTAATTTATGTATGACACAACGATGATGCAGTAATTACCCTTTTAAGGAAATATTAACATAATTGATGTTATAAATACTCAAATGAATGTAATTTGAGACTTTTTATGAATTCCACTAATTTTCTAGGTTACTATGATATATTATTATTGATTTAATCAACTTGGTTCGAACATATAATTCTGTTATGACTTTCACAAAAATCATATATCAAATAGTGTCAAAATTGACACAAAATAGTTTTTAAATCAAATATTATATTATTAATTGTTATTGTATTCCTAAAAATCTAAGGTTCATCCAAATGACTTAGATAAGGATATATATATTAATAATAAACAATTTGGGGTTCATTTGGCATGTTATAGTAAGTGTATTAATCATATAGTGAAAGAAAACAAAAAGACACGGTAAAAGTTAAATTATTTAACTTAGAGTTAAATCTAATTGATAAGGTTAAAATAAGAACCTAAACTTGTCTAAATCCTATTGGTTGATAGGATTTCGACCCATCCCCACTTTAGCTTCGAAATAAGACCCTTTGGAACCATTATAAACCGATTTTGACTTTAATATAAAATAATATTTTGAGATATTCCTAAGGTGCCCCTCTCCTCCCTTATAAAAGGGCACCTCCTCCCCCTCCTCCTCACACCAATTTGAGCACTCAAGCTCGGACAACCCCTGCCAAAATCCCTTCTCCACTTCCCTAGAATAATCCTAGAGGTCTTGGTCTTCTTCAAAGACCAATCTTAGTTCCCTAAGTGGAGGATTCAAAGAAGCGTTTCAAAGAAGAGGTAATATCCATTACCGATCTTTTCAATTTCTTTCTTCTTCAACTTCTTCTTCTTTAGTTGTTTCATGATAAAGTAATAACATCAGTATTTCTTATATACTGATATGTTATTATAAATATGAAACAACTCTAATTCACCTTCTATCTATCCTACGGAAAAAGAAATCACCGCGCGTGCGTACGTACGGAATACCGTCTCCACGCCGTGGTGTAATCTATTTTCCACCACCACCTTACATGGATGGGTATAATGGTGTAAAGAATAACTATACATAGTTATTAAAACATCATATTGATTCTGATATATTGTATAATCCACTCAAATTCAATTCAATATTTATGGAAATGATATCATCGCTCGTGCGTACGTACGGACTACCGTCTCCACGACGCGATGAGATTCATTCTCCATGTTAACCATTTAAGAATGATTATAAAGTATATATAAGAAATAATAATGAAATATATGACATTATAAAGCTACTGGATTTATGTATATATATATATGTATGTCATCTACTTACTTCCATTCAAGACAATAGGGAAAGGAAAACAGCGTTCATGCGTACGTACGGACTACCGTCTCCATGAACGGTGTTTTTCATTTCATTTATCTATCTATTATATATATATATATACTGAATATATATGATATATAAATCATATTTTATATTCTGGAAGTAAGTAAATCATTATATAAGTAATAATAATGTCAAGAACAACAAGTCAAAACACCTACGATAAAAGAAACACTTTTACCCAAAACGCTTCTTTAACATGGAATTTACAAAAGAACGGGTAATATAATGTCATAAGTGAACCATATATGATATCATAACAATGAATATGATTCTGTAATAAGTCAATGACATTATTTAAACCATTATACAGGAGCTTCGGACACGTACAAAGAAAATCGGACCTAAGGTAAGGGAAATATCACAATCTCATTTTTATCCGAGATTGTTTATTCGTAAGTATTTACTGGGGTGTATTTTATCATCCACATCCATGTTTCATCAATATGTAATATTATTTCCATCCACCTACAATTTTTTAAATCCATTTTTACCTTTCGTTGAGTTTTTATTAATATGTATGAAAGAAATCTTTTGTCGTTTTTCGTACGAGGTACTTTTTGACTTTTCCGACAAAAGTACGAAGAATGTTTTTTTTAACTTATACGGCACGAACGGATTTCTACAGTTTTATAAAGACTTATTTTCATGAAGCTTACTCTAAAAGATTTAATCACTATTTTCAATAAAATCTCTTTCTTTTAAAATTGCATGATGTTTTGTGAAAAGAAATTGATTTTGAAGAAGAAAGGATATTTTCTTCAAGAATTCAATTCAAGTGTTTTATCAAAATTATTTTCCATCTAAGATAATAAAGGGTTCTGTTTCTATCCATATTTTTACATCGATTTGACTATGTTGTGATGGAATTATGTTTATGAATTCCTTTATCTTATATGAATTGATTTATGATGTCATGATGTTTCCAGAATCCCATTTTTGTTACATGTGTTATGCGATGATGTATGTTTTATGATTATGTGGCACACATAAGAAAGGATTCATTATAAGATGGGTGGGACCTATATCTCCCTCCAATTCATTGGGTAATGATTTTATATCTCATGAGATAGACAGGGCTGGAACGGTAGGTTATACCGGTTCAGTGAAACAGGACTGAAACGAGGGTTACTCGATTCAGAAAGAGACTTTGTCCACTAAGATAGTCTTGGCAATTAGTCTTGACTAACAAGAAATGATTCTCTATGATTATGTGTGTATGCCACAAAGTTTCATGTTTTATGTTATGATTATTGGGATTACTTTTTCACTGTCATGATTTATCCCATGATTATGAAATTATGCTCTCTTTTGCAGGTTATGACTTCCAAAATGTTATGTTCTTATGAATATGATGTGATTGATATTTATTTTGTTTACCCTTACTGAGCATTTGAGCTCACCCTTTTATTTTTTCTTTTCCCCAGGATATAAAGAAATGTGTTAGGTAAATAAAAAGGAAGATCTTTATGGGATATTTTGAAGATCTTTCACCACGATTAGAATATTATAGTTCGAGTTTCCAAACACACTAAACTATTACGGTCCTTGTGTGTGTGTTTTTGTAATGTACTAAGTATTCCGCAAAAGTAATGTAATTTCAATGTACGTCAAGATACGGGTCTCTACAGTTGGTATCAAAGGAAAGGTTTAGTCAACCTTTGGAAACTAGGATGCGAAAACGTTAGTGAGATCCCTAGAGATATTTCTAAGGTATGTCTAGGGATGTCTCTAAGGTTAAGTATACGTATAGGTTATAGTCCTAGAATTGCTCTAACGATCTTAGAATTTAACCTAAGATGTTAGATATTGAGGGTACTACCCCTTTATTATGTTTTTTTCCCTAGCATGATTTTTTCCTCTCACACTATTCTTTTGGGGTTTTAGACGATGGCTGGAACCCGAAGGAACCGTGTTGATCAATGCAATTGACAATGCAATGATTGTCCCCCTGAGCAACCAAACGATATGGGAGCTGGAATGAAAAATCTTGTAGCCATGCTCAGACAACTTTCTCAAGCTATGAATCATGCAGGACTTCCAAACGAGCAAAGGAAGGAGCAACATTCTTTTGAATCCTTCATGAGACAGCGTCCGCCTTCTTTCAGTGGGTCTACTGATCCATTAGTTACTGAACAATGGATTAGTACTGCTGAAAAGATATTTTCAGTTCTTCACTGTTCTGAACATGATAAAGTCATCTTAGCAGTATATCGTTTGGAAGGTGAAGCTGATCAATGGTGGAATCTTATCAAGAATACGAGGCAAAGAGATGAAATTGATTCCATGGAATGGGACGAGTTCAAGAACTTGTTTTTCAGTAAGTACTTCCCTCGTATTCTTCGAACGAAGATGGAGAAGGAGTTTCTTGAACTAAAGCAAAAGGATGATGAATCTGTTGGTATATACGAAGCGAATTTTACAAGACTTGCAAGGTATGCATCTGGCATTATCATCCAACCTGAAAGTAAAGTTGATCGATTTTTCAGTGGCTTAAAACCAAGTCTTTGAAGGGCATTAGCTATAAGAGACTTCAGTAGCTATGAAGAAATTGTGCATTGTGCTATCAAGGTAGAAATGGAAGTTGGTGTTACATATCCATCTCATGGTTTTGACAAGAAACGAAAGATGGAGTTCAAGGAGAAATCTCAGAATAATGGTGAAAAGAAGATTAATGTTTCCTTTTGCACAAAGTGTGGAAAGAAGCATGGTGGAGATTGTCATAAAGGGACTAGAAAATGTTTTAAGTGTGGAAAAGAAGGTCATCGAGCAGCTGAGTGTCGAAGTAATGGAAAAAGGGATTCTAATGAAGTGAATAAAGCAAACACTGCAGAGAACGCACAACCAACACTTCAATTCTTCAAGTGCAAGGAGATGGGACATTATGCCAATAAATGCCCTAATCCAAGGGTTAGTGATGATCGACATGAGCAACCGCTTAAGGCAAAGGACAAAGGGAAGTCACATGCGATCACTATTGGCAATGTTGAATATGACAACGATGTGGTGGAATGATTAAGTTTTTATGTAATGGGATTCCAAAATAATGTTGTATCATGGAATATTGGAATATTTATGTATTGGTCTAATGTGGTATTCAAAGTGATTGAGATATTATGCACATAATGAAGGGAAAACGAGAAAATAAAATGTTTAACAGTATTCATGAGCTCATGATTGATATAAGGACTAAGTGATATCATGGTTTGAGTATATAGAATTTTGAGGATTTTGGTATGTGGAAAGTTTTAACTTTTAACTGCATTCAAGTTTTCACTAAGGTTCAATGGGTATTCAAGAGAGTACAAGATTAAGGCCTTTGAATGTTTGGAATGTGTCCAACAAGATATATCTTATGATATATGGGGATCAACAATGGTATTAAATCTCTGGTAATCGTTTTCACTATGTTATGAGAATGGACTGCAGTATTATGGATAGGACTAAATATTGGAATGGATTATGTTGGACATAAGTTAGTATTGTTTAAGGATAGAATTTTTTTCGATATTATTTATGGGATGTTATAGTAATATAGTTTTAGAAAAAGGACAACCTGCAGGACGGGCGACAACCCATCGCTTCGGACAAGGCTGTGGGAATCGAACCCACAACCGAAGTGCGACTGGCCTTTATCGCCTACCACTGGCCTACAGGAAGTCCCTGTTTAGTAGAAACTAGTTTTATTATATTAAGCAGTATGATATATGAAGTATAAGTCCATTTTAGGAACTATATATGATTAATCTCACTATAGATCGACTTATGTATATAATTTTTGCTAACCTTTTGTTTGAGACAGATGGAATGACCCGTCATTCTATCACATGATCTGCTAACACTTCACGAATAACAAATTCAACTTCATTTATTTAAGAGATGAAGTGGAAATTGTTCTAGGCACGAACAATAGTGAGATTGTACCAAAATAAAGAAAGTATTTATTCCAATTCAAATTTTCAACTTTAGGGAAATGATCTTGAAAACCAAAAATGTTGTCCTAGTGATCTTATACCTGATGAATCGGATGGTACCTTAGATCGTCAAAAATTTATGGATTTGTGATTATTGGCTTTTCCATAGCCATGTTCTCTACCACTCTCCATCAGAACATGATGGTTAGATTTCTCTTCCATATCCATATTTTCACCTATGTGGAAACCCAATGATTAGTTTATTTGGGTAACCGTTATGTTTCATACTTTTGTTTTTAAAGATTGGTTTTGATATTCCTTTTTACGATGTGGGTTTCTATTAAAGAAACTTTCAAATAGTAAACCATTTATAACCCCGACGAATTTCGAGGGCGAAATTCATTTTAAGGGGGGTAGAATGTAACAGCCCAAGATTTTATAAAAAATATTCTTTTTAATTTTATTAATGTCTTGTGTTGTACACCAAAATGAGCTTGCACGACACGCATCCTTGACTTGCCTTGCATTACACGCAATCACGACCTTCCTCGATAGCGTGTGTAATACGCAATACCGAGTTTCACTAAACAACGATATGCTATTAAAATATTATTAAAACTAGCCGTTATGAATAGTAATAACCACTTTTTAAAATTCTGTAAATCTTATTTTTCAAAATGAACTTCATTTTTGGATTCGGAGTATCGAATTTAGCCTAAGGTGAAATTTTGGTACTTTTCGGATAACTTTCATATTCTGATGAATAGTGAAAATTACTAAATTATAATTAAAAACAACTTTTTTAATCGAAATAATTAATAGTGATAAATTAAAAATTTGAGTGGTTTTAAAGTATATTTAGAATACATTTTTACAATTTAATACAATGTTGGTCACTGGATGTAATTTCACATTTAAACCAGACATAATCAAGTGTCAATCTTTTGATAGATATTGTTTCTTAAAAACACGCTATTTGTTTTAACAGTGGGATTTAATTATAAAATTAATTAATGAAAATTCTATGATATGAATTTGGTAAAGTAGACTTCATTTTTGATTTCGGAATATGAAATATAGCTTAGGATGAAATTTTGGCATTGTTCTGAAAAACATCAATTTTTGATGAATAGTGAAACTACTAAGTGGTAGTTAAAAAAGTGAATTTTTCATAAAACTTAATTTTACCGCTTTTGTGAATGGAATTTCAAAAATCCGAGAGACACGGTTGATGTCAGTAAGTAAAATGTGGTTCAATGAGATGAAAATAATTTTTGATGAATAGTAACTTTTTACTTTTATTTACCACGGTTAAAAGTAAATAGGGTAATTAAGGGTAAGAATGATATTAATATTACCCTAACACATGTCCTAATTCTATTGGACAAGTGTATCTCGACCAAAAACACCCTTAAGTGTAAAATATTATCATTTAGGCCCACTTGGATTAGATTAGGACATTTATTATTATTTAATTCAAAGAAGAGTTAAAAGAGTTAAAATCAAAGTTTATTCACTAAAAATTTTTTAATATGGGGTTATACATAATATAAATTAGACTATAAATATTCATTAGAAAGATAAAACGATTTCCTACATAATGATATTTTATTTATAATTTTTAGACTTTAAATAAATTAATTTATTTATGACACAACGATGATGCAGTAATTACCCTTTTAAGAAAATATTAACATAATTGATGTTATAAATACTCAAATGAATGTAATTTGAGACTTTTTATGAATTCCACTAATTTTCTAGGTTACTATGATATATTAGTGTTTATTTAATCAACTTGGTTCTAACATATAATTCTGTTATGACTTTCACAAAAATCATATATCAAATAGTGTCAAAATTGACACAAAATAGTTTTTAAATCAAATATTATATTATTAATTGTTATTTTATTCCTAAAAATCTAAGGTTCGGCCAAATGACTTAGATAAGGATATATATATTAATAATAAACAATTTGGGGTTCGTTTGGCATGTTATAGTAAGTGTATTAATCATATAGTGAAAGAAAACAAAAAGACACGGTAAAAGTTAAATTATTTAACTTAGAGTTAAATCTAATTGATAAGGTTAAAATAAGAACCTAAACTTGTCTAAATCCTATTTGTTGATATGATTTCGACCCATCCCCACTTTAGCTTCGAAATAAGAACCTTTGGAACCATTATAAACCGATTTTGACTTTAATATAAAATAATATTTTGAGATATTCCTAAGGTTCCCCTCTCCTCCCTTATAAAAGGGCACCTCCTCCCCCTCCTCCTCACACCAATTTGAGCACTCAAGCTCGGCCAACCCCTGCCAAAATCCCTTCTCCACTTCCCTAGAATAATCCTAGAGGTCTTGGTCTTCTTCAAAGACCAATCTTAGTTCCCTAAGTGGAGGATTCAAAGAAGCGTTTCAAAGAAGAGGTAATATCCATTACCGATCTTTTCAATTTCTTTCTTCTTCAACTTCTTCTTCTTTAGTTGTTTCATGATAAAGTAATAACATCAGTATTTCTTATATACTGATATGTTATTATAAATATGAAACAACTCTAATTCACCTTCTATCTATCCTACGGAAAAAGAAATCACCGCGCGTGCGTACGTACGGAATACCGTCTCCACGCCGTGGTGTAATCTATTTTCCACCACCACCTTACATGGATGGGTATAATGGTGTAAAGAATAACTATACATAGTTATTAAAACATCATATTGATTCTGATATATTGTATAATCCACTCCAATTCAATTCAATATTTATAGAAATGATATCATCGCTCGTGCGTACGTACGGACTACCGTCTCTATGACGCGATGAGATTCATTCTCCATGTTAACCATTTAAGAATGATTATAAAGTATATATAAGAAATAATAATGAAATATATGACATTATAAAGCTACTGGATTTATGTATATATATATATATGTATGTCATCTACTTACTTCCATTCAAGACAATAGGGAAAGGAAAACAGCGTTCATGCGTACGTACGGACTACCGTCTCCATGAACGGTGTTTTTCATTTCATTTATCTATCTATTATATATATATATATACTGAATATATATGATATATAAATCATATTTTATATTCTGGAAGTAAGTAAATCATGATATAAGTAATAATAATATCAAGAACAACAAGTCAAAATACCTACGATAAAAGAAACGATTTTACCCAAAACGCTTCTTTAACATTGAATTTACAAAAGAACGGGTAATATAATGTCATAAGTGAACCATATATGATATCATAACAATGAATATGATTCTGTAATAAGTCAATGACATTATTTAAACCATTATACAGGATCTTCGGGCACGTACAAAGCAAATCGGACCTAAGGTAAGGGAAATATCACAATCTCATTTTTATCCGAGATTGTTTATTCGTAAGTATTTACTGGGGTGTATTTTATCATCCACATCCATGTTTCATCAATATGTAATATTATTTCCATCCACCTACAATTGTTTAAATCCATTTTTACCCTTCGGTGAGTTTTTAGTAATATGTATGAAAGAAATCTTTTGTCGTTTTTCGTACGAGGTACTTTTTGACTTTTCCGACAAAAGTACGAAGAATGTTTTTTTTAACTTATACGGCACGAACGGATTTATACTGTTTTATAAAGCCTTATTTTCATGAAGCTTCCTCTAAAATATTTCATGACTATTTTCAATAAAATATCTTTCTTTTAAAATTGCATGATGTTTTTTGAAAAGAAATTGATTTTGAAGAAGGAAGGATATTTTCTTCAAGAATTCAATTCAAGTGTTTTATCAAAATTATTTTCCATCTAAGATAATAAAGGGTTCTGTTTCTATCCATATTTTTACATTGATTTGACTATGTTGTGATGGAATTATGTTTATGAATTCCTTTATCTTATATGAATTGATTTATGATGTCATGATGTTTCCAGAATCCCATTTTTGTTACATGTGTTATGCGATGATGTATGTTTTATGATTATGTGGCACACATAAGAAAGGATTCATTATAAGATGGGTGGGACCTATATCTCCCTCCAATGCATTGGGTAATGATTTTATATCTCATGAGATAGACAGGGCTGGAACGGTAGGTTATACCGGTTCAGTGAAACAGGACTGAAACGAGGGTTACTCGATTCAGAAAGGGACTTTGTCCACTAAGATAGTCTTGGCAATTAGTCTTGGCTAACAAGAAATGATTCTCTATGATTATGTGTGTATGCCACAAAGTTTCATGTTTTAAGTTATGATTATTGGGATTACTTTTTCACTGTCATGATTTATCCCATTATTATGAAATTATGCTCTCTTTTGCAGGTTATGATTTCCAAAATGTTATGTTCTTTTGAATATGATGTGATTGATATTTATTTTGTTTACCCTTACTGAGCATTTGAGCTCACCCTTTTATGTTTTCTTTTCCCCAGGATATAAAGAAAGGTTTTAGGTAAAAAAAAGGAAGATCTTTATGGGAGATTTTGAAGATCTTTCACCACGATTAGAAGATTATAGTCCGAGTTTCCAAAGACACTAAACTATTACGGTCCTTGTGTGTGTGTTTTTGTAATGTACTAAGTATTCCGCAAAAGTAATGTAATGTCAATGTACGTCAAGATACGTGTCTCTACAGTATTCCCCCTGGCCACCATAAGTAGTTTTATAAGCTCAAATAGGGTTAATATTACATTATGGATAATAAAATAAGGATGTAATGTTTTTGTGTCCTTTTTTGTATTATGAACATTGTCTTCTAAAGATAGTAGGCCTCATGGTGTGTGGGATGTACTTATTGGACGCTTCTGTTTAAAAGTTTGGTACTAATATGTTTTAATGTATTTATCCTCTATATCATATTCTATAAAAGATTATGTGAAATTTATATGAAATAAAATATGGATATTTATTATCATATATTGAAGATGTACATACACACATGATTGATTAGGGTCCTATGACACTGGATTTAACTCAATCTATCATGAAAATGTTGGAAAAAGAGATTATTTATGCAATATTTTTTATATAAAGCTTTTACGATTTATTTTATTATAAAATAATTTTTTCCTTTATATATATAGTTGAGGTGCATAGTGATGTATTTGTAAACAATAAAATTAATTCTTCATTGGATGAGTATTTTTTCTGAAAATAAACATAAAATTTGAGACAGAAAAGGGTAAAGGAACATATTATTAAATCAATTTTAAATGATTATAGACATATCGATGGTCAAAAATTATGAATGAGTACCTCTTTGAGGAAAAATTATGGATGAGAAAAGGTTTTAACTCTCAAGTCCACATCCTGATTATGATGATTTAGTAAAATATCCCCACATCACTATTTTTAAAAAAAAACAATTATAAAAAATCATGGAGAATATTAGTTTTAATGAAATGAAAAATATATTTGATTACCCATTAATTAGGAAAACATAATAGATTCTTGTATTTGTAAGATGATTACATTACCCTAATTTTGAGATAGATTTGTTTATATTTTACGCACCTACTTGTAGTGAATTCATTGATCCTCAAAGAGTAGAGAGTAATGTTATAGTTGTTGGAATGAATGGGCCAGGGTTTTTCGTGATTTCCTTATTTTATATATATATTGTTCATGTTTTCAATACACTAATAATATTTCTTGGAGACAACATATTCCATATCTTATTATATTATTTTTAATATTTTTTATTTTTTGGGATTCTTTTTTATAGGTCCATTACATAGTTTATATTATTATATATACAAATAATTTGTTGTCTATTATTTTAAAATATGGGTGGAGGTTAGGGATAGTTGGACTAATATTTCATAATATTTAATAATATTTTTCTAGATTAGTATTTTATCATAGGTTAATAATTCCTAAGTCTATTATCACTGACCATGTAACCCACTTATTCAATAAATATTTGGGTCCCTAATTTTGAATATAGATTATAGAAAAAATACTATACACCTTACTACCCCAAAATTAATGTCAATTTTTTTGTTTAAAATATTTATTTGAAAAACAATATTGTATAAAATCATGAAATGCAATAGGAAGTGTTTGATAAAGAATTTATATTGTGAAATTTAAAAATATTGGATGGATTTGGACACTATAATCTTACACATTGAATAATTTTTTATAAGTCTATTGATCTTCCCATAAGATAGTGTATAAAGAATATTTTCTAGTAAAACAACATCACACATTATCTTAAGAAGGATATCATATAAATAAATAATAATAAATTTCTCAAGAGATTAAATTATTCGTATATCCTTAATCATGGATCTATAAATAAATATTAAGAAAATAGAAATAAATTACGTTCCATAAAATGTAGATTCATGTGTGTGATAAATCTATTGTCAATAGTTTATTATAGAAGTTAGTTCATTGTATGTTACATTATAAATGGTAATGTGATTATATTTTTTCTAATTTCTTACTTTTTTGTATATTGGATATCATAATAGAGGAAAAAAGATCACTATGATCAATAGGTATCAATTAATGAAATAGTTTTATTTATTTCACACATAAATAGTTAATTTCATCACACAATATGACCCCTTTAATACATGAGCACATTATAACATCCCTATAATTATATATTTTATAGAATGTTTCTAAATTTTTTTTTAATTTTTTTTCGTTCATATAATATATCATTGGAAAAAATTACGAGAAATTTATAATTTTATTTATGGCAGAGGGGATGATTCATTGTTTAGTTTTATAAAGAATTATTGTATTTTTAATATTTAGAAAAAAATTTATGAATTTTTTTTAAAAAAATGAATAAATTTTTCTTCAAAGATATTAATTTTATTAAACCTTGATATTTTTTCTGTATATCTAAAAATATTACAGTGACCCTAAAAATAATTTAAGAAGTATACTAATAGAAAAAACCTACAAAACTTAAAAAACACCCAAAATCATCAAAACAAAGACACTATGGATGCTCCTAATAAAAAAATAAATACACAAGAACTAAACATGAGTCCATTGAACAAAAAAAACTCCAAAAAGAAAATCCCAAAATTGATAACCATCATAGCTTAGGATCCCACAATAATAGGGACCTTGAATATATCAACGGATTATGGAGTGTGTGTCAAGCTAGAATCCCTAATCACATAAACTAGCATTCCAACCACACTGATGAAATATACCCATCCACTACCCCACTAAGAGGATACCTGAAGGCCCATAGTTCTAATAAATTGGATCAAGTAAAATTAGAATATGAAAATAATGTCAATAGGAAAATAAGAACTAGATAAATGATCCAAATATACCAATCCACTCCTCAAATCAATAACATTAATCTAAAATATCCCATTAAAAATCACAATTAGAGTCACCAACACAATGTATTTATAATAAATTCAAATAATAACTTTCCATTTAAAATAAATTAGTATAAAAATTCACATTCCTAGTCTATGTTCAATAAATCTAGGAATCCTTGAGTATAGTAATCCCTAATAGTTGTACAATTTATTTAAAATTAAACTAATATTATTAAATGAAAACTTCATGGCTCCCATTATTTGGGAATGGAATATTATTCATGTCCTTCTAAACATGATACACCACTATACCAATAAAAATATACATAATTTTGAATAGAACACGAGTAGGCCATGTTCTTTAAGTTAAAATCAATGATATTTTCATCCAAAGGAATGTATGGAAATATATATAATCTTTTTAAACTAAAAAAATAACTTGTGATATATAGGTTAATCGATTAAGGAATCATTTCTGGCCTCTTATAATATATTTACAAATGAATGAGAGTATACCCAACAGATAAAACATTTGTACACATTACCTTGGTTAAAAATTACTCCTGATACATAAACCACATTAATAAACCACGATTTTATGTACAATATTTTCCCATTAAATAAGGGGCTATTAATCATTATCACCAATTTTCAGAAGAAATAATGTGACCATTATAACAGTTGTAGTATGTGGATCACATTTCCTATTTGATTGGGTATAATTAGTTGAATCCAGACAGAGAATATATTTTATAATTTCTAACCACTCCAGACCACTCAACTAGTTTATTAATGGGTGGACACTATATGGATGTCAATTCAAGCCTCAATGCATTCTACAGGATTCTAAATTATTGAGAGGGTATATGGTGTTATAGAAGGGTTTTTATATCCTCATATAAGTTTAATAAATTATATATATAACTATAAATCATCCAAAAATTATATTACATTGAATAAATGTTATATAACATGATATATAAATTAAAATTTAGAATCAAATAGTTATATAGGAACACAGTCATATAAAATACAAAATATAATCAACCGTAGACTGATCACATATATAAGATAAATAAAAAAATATGAGATAATGATTCTCTACTTCTATCCCCGAGATTTACCACATCATGTTTTCAAATTCTATTCTATTTTATTCAACTAAATCATGTAACACTAGGCCTCTTCCCTACCAAATCATCCATTAATGAATTATACTCAAGATCACAAGTGTAATCGCATACCCAGCATGGTGAAAGTATAAATCGATATGATTCAACTAATGGTCTACCATACATTACCACTAAATATATTATATACACATTTCATACACTCATCTAAATCTATAAATATTGTGTAGTAGTATAAATACACCTTCCACCATCGATCCAAAGGTTGAAAAATGATACTCCTGATCTACTATACCATCTTTAGCTAGTGTAAATGTGTCTCTATTAATATTATATATCATGGGGGTCACATTTCATTACCCACAATACTGTCAATGTTATCAATCGCTAAGTGTAATAGTGGACGACCACAATCTTCTCATGAAATATGAATGGGGGAAGAAATCCACCTAATGACATCATAAAAATAACATCATCCAACATCCACCAAATATTAATAATAAATATTAGGGTCTATCATCCACCTAGTAGTAATAATAATTGAAGGTTCCAACGTATACATGGTAAAAGGATTAAACAGTGGGGGAAAATCCCTAAACACAAACATTAAATAATATAAACTATCACACACCTTGTAATACCTCTTAAGAATCACTCAGGGCTAACATATACTAGGTGATGTCTCGAAAAAGAAGGCTCTATATTCCACCTAGTTGTATCATATAAATAGTGGAAAAAATACACATAGTAAAAACACATTAATAGTATCTGGGGTCAGACACATTCCAAACTCATATCACATAACCATGGTCGACCTCTAATTTTCATGAATTATCCCGATCACTACCCTTATTCTCAGCCTAGGCCATTGATTCAGGTTCAAAGGTGGTCATCAATATAATCTCTCTTTATTCCCAGAATATCAAACACATGTTACATTCATAACCACTTGGGAACCCACAAAGGTCTCCATGGTCTCATCAAAACATTAACAACCTAAATGTTTTATATGATCTAAATATCATCAATCAATACATGTTTATCACTTAAAGGTAATAATATACCTCAATGTCACCATAATACCAGTACAAACCCATTGGTCTCATAGGATAATCCCCAATGAAACTACCATATAGAGGTGGAATAACACCCATTTCTCTTCCCATGTACATATGATATCAATTACCATGATCCTAATATATAATCTAACTAATAATGGCCTACATACCTAGATTCCCACATGATCATGGGGATGAAACACTCACCCCACTCACAAATTAGCCAGCATAATTGATCAATGGAATACAAGGGGTCCATTATAGCCTACTCAGACCAAAAATCCTAGTCTATCACAATCATATATGTGGAGGTCACTAAGGGTAAATTCCCCTTAGTATTATACATGTCACTAAATTAATATCATTTGATTCAAACCCCTTGGTGTCCATAAAACTAAAAAAATTCATTTATAATCATGAAAATCACTATAAGAACGCATGAAATCAATCCAAATACCATTGTTCAAACTTATCCCTTCATACTTATTCTATTCATTCATATAACGTATTTATTAAATAAGAAATTTTTTTACCTTAAAAAGTGTAATAATCGATAATTTCAAGTCCAAATATCACCTTAGATATGGTATTCAAAAATTGAATTGAAAATTTTAAAAGGCCACAAACATCATTCAAATACATTCCATTAATATGTAACATGTCTAAATCTTCACCAAAGCATATCCTTTCTGAGATCAACTCTCAACCACCAATATCATGATATAAAATTTAAATAATCTAATTATAAAAAATTCATATTTAATTTTAAACAAAAAATAAATTATAATTACATCTGAAATATCACAATATACCACCATATTTTATTTCGTTTCCTATATAACATTAAATATTTATGCTTATTTATTTAAACATTGAAATTTTAATTTGATTAATTTGTTCTTTGTATTCTCAACTTTCAACTTTTTAACATCTACAATTAGGAACTGGTACTTAATAATATCATCATACAAACATATTAATTTATTTTTCTAGAAACACATTATTCTACTTTATTTCATCAATATCTTTATCTTGAGAGTCATAAATATGCTTTAATTGTTCAACACATTGAAATTTCATATCAAATTCGGAAGTTAACTTCTGGAAATAATTAAATATATCCAAAGAAGATTTCTTAACTACATATATTTGTTAATCATGAACACTTAGATCTCTATAGGTGGACTATATCTATATTATTAATTGTTAAACCCATCTATGCTCATATTATTAGTGAAATTTATTATATTTTAATTCTATTTTATTGCTGATAATGATCTCAGCCAATTGATTTATATCATCCGATTTCAATGAAACATATAACCACATTTAAGTTTGTTTGCAATAGGATTCAATATCCAGAAATTATGAAATGTAATTGACAAACTTCTTTAAAGAATATCTAAAATAAAAAAAATCTAGATTTCATTATTTTATATGACTGAGTTTCTTGAGAATCTGTTAAATCCAATAAAATATTGAAAACATATCTCATAGAAGGACCAAAAATAACATCCTTCATCTATTTATCTTTATCAACATTTAAAACTTCATCTACATCAATATTTCTATAAGACATGGATTTTTTAAATATTCTTGTATTCGATTGAAGATTTTGAAATTTCCTTTCTGAAATCTCTTCTTTCTCAGAAAAAACATGATTAGTATCCTTTTTTGATAGATTAGTAAATGTAGACGTTTCATTGGAACTATTTTATAAATTTTTTTAATATTCATCCACCTAATCTATTGTTTTTTCTTTAGAAACATCTTCCATTTTTTATTCCATCTATCTGTACAATTTTTCATGAATTCTAAAATTAAATTTTCCATACATCTTCATTATTTTTAAAACAAGAAGATTAACATGTTCATAAATATTTTTTTCAACATCTAAACTTTTCATTTATATTATCAAAAAATAATAAATTAAAAAGTTAAAAAAGTAAGGGTTATAGGAGCAGGATGAGAAATGTTACCCATAATTGACTAAAAAATTGGTTGAACCATTGATAATGTAGAAATGGAAATAACCCTTTAGATATCATATCTAGTAGTTATATGATAATATATGTGTTATATTTCCATAAATATCCTTAAAATTTAAATTACTCTATCTTCTTAATATATTTACTTATGTTTCCTTTCCTTTTCACCATCTATAAATACTTATTTGGATTATTTATTAGTAGTTACAGCATGAACCCTACCTATATAAAATTATAGAGATCATCCCTTCTGTTTAGTTTCCTTTTCCTAAATTCATTATAATCTTATTCAGTCTTGGATTTTATTTTCTTATATGTCCTAATATGTGATTATTCATCATTTATTTTTTCATTTATTTTTTAGTTCAGATTTTTTACCTCTTCTTTGAATGTAACCTTTTCTCCTTTATCTACCAAATTATTCAACTCCAATATAAATAGTAGTTTCATTTTTGTAATTATTTCCCCACTAATACATGAAACATTTTATCTAGTTTAAATATCATGGTTATTAATTTTTACAATAAAAAAAGATATTTATTAACATATTGTTGATTCAAAATGGAAACTTAATAATATATAACTTCATATTTCATTGTTTTATGAACAAAAACTACAATTTTTTTAATTAACTTATTTTCTAAATTTTTATCAAAAAATATAAAAAAGAGATATCATAAACTTATAACGTATCTCAGTATGCTTTACATATTATAACCTAACCATACATTTAAAACACAACAACCATTGAATCCAGTTTCCAATGGTATACTTTCCTATATTTCTCAAAATATGTAAATAATATTGATTGTCCTTTTTCTTTTTTAAATTTTTTTAACTTCTCTAGTAGTTTCTGTGTTACTATAAAAGATTTTCAATCTAATGGAACATCAACCTGATCAGATGCAAGATAGATATTCAACATACACTTCCACCAAAATGATTAAAGTTGGTTAATTCAAAATTTTCTTCCTTACAAAAATATTTGAAAGAATAAATTTTTCTTACAATAGATAGGTAGTGATGATCAAAGTCATCCTTCTCAACAAATACCTTTTTCCAATCCCTGAAATATGATTATCTCTTTTAGAAAAGAATAAGTCATGTCATTCCATTTATTCTTGAATAATCCATATATGGAATTCTATTAATTACCAATATATTATAGAGTCAATATCTTTTATAAGATTAATTGACCAAAGAATCTTATTAGTCACATGAAAAGAATTAAATCGATTTAAAATGATTAGGCTGACCATGAATATGACGGTCGAGAGTTTTTAATCATGAGAGAAACTGATATAGAATATGAGTACCCACTTATTTATTTATAGGAACAAAGTGATAGTTATATATCATTAGATATGATGGATCATATTCAGAATCAAATAAGATCCAAAAAATTAATAATTATACAAAAAATATTTAAATAAATTTATGAATTCTTAATAGTTTTTGAAAACAATTAAAGGGCTAAGCTAATATCCAGAATTTTTTTTTTAATTTTTTTATAAAAGTAAATAACATATTTAAATTTAAAAAGTAATAAAATGAGTACATAAAAACGTATTAAATATTATATATTAGATACTAACTTTTTATGTGATGATATGACCTATATAAAATAGTCATTCAAGAAAACTATTGTTCTTATATTTATAAAAACTATATATTTGGAAATCAAAAATTTAAAAAATAATTTATTTGTGAAAATAAATTTTCATACAAAAAAATGAATAATTTAGGAAGAATAATTTTTAAATGAATTAAAAAAAATAGTGGATCAAATATTTTTTTAAAAAAAAAAATTTAAAAACTAATAATTAGTACATCAAAAAATTGAATAATAATTTTTTTAGAAAAACAAAAGGTTTTAGAAAACCAAAAAATATATACTCCCCCCAAAAAAGTTCATTAATTTAATTAGATTATTAAACAATAGTTGATAAAAATGTTCACTTGGTGTAGATCAATCCAATATTTTGTTTAATATATTCAAATCTAACAAAAATAAGTGGTTTAGTAAAATTATCAGTATGTTGTTATTATGATCTAATGAATTGAAAAATGATTTATCAATTTTCTTTCTAATCCTAATGGAAATGGGTTATTATATCTATTTAGTTTACCCATGATCGGTGTTCTGATATTTTACATTATGTTGTAGCACTTCTTTTATAACATAAAATATGATTTTTACTAAAACACATCCCATAATCCGTGAGTTTTTGTTTCATCCACTACACTTGAGTGTAAAATCATTCAGCTACCACTTGTTTGGATTCAACAATTGAATGTGATTTTGAGTGTTATTTCATTAAATACCAAGACACTAAAAATTATCTTAAAAATGAAATTTTCCTGATGTACGTTTTCTCTCTAATTTACATCTACCAAAGTCTGTATCAAAATAAAATTTTATAAAATAAAATTTATAGATGAGTAAAATAATATTAATTCTATAGTTCCCTTAAGATAATGAAAAATTAATCTTATTGAATTATGATCAAACCCATTGGTATTTGGTTTATATATTTCACTCAAGAATACACATAGTATTAAATTTAGATGAATAGAAATTAAGTATAGTAAACATCCAATCATTTTATTAAATATCCTTTGAAATTTGTTTCCCAGATTCATCACTTTCTAAAGTATATGTCATTATGAGAGGTCTTCTAATTCATCTCGTATTTTCATATAAAAATTTCCTATAATTTTTTTCCATATACTTATATTGGTATATAAAATATCCATCTAGTTTTTTGAAATTTGATATCATAGAAAATATATTAGTTTTCCTATGATTCTCATCTAAAACTCATACAACATAAGAACCATTATGGAATATTTTGAATATTTTTTACTTCACCCAATTAAAATATCATTAATATAAATATAAAAAATTGTGATGTTTTATTATTTATTTAAACAAATAATTGGGTTCTCTACTCCCATTTCAAAGATGTTTTGTAACAAAAATATTTTTATCCTATCATATCAGGCTCTAAGATATTGTTTAAGCCTGTAAAGTTTGGTATAATTATTAAAGAATTGGTCTAGATATTTATAATTTTAAAAACTAGGGTGTTGTTCCACATAAAAATCCTATTGTTCTTATCTTTTAGAATTGTACAAATCACATCTATTTTGAATATTTTAAAATTAATGATTGTTACATAATCTAGAAGAATAGAAATAGAATCAATTCATTCTACCGGAGCATAATATTATTCATGTTGTATTTCCTCTGGTTGATTATATGTTTTATAAAAAAATTATCTTTACTTTTTACTGTTGTTCCATATTCATATAATTTATTTTAGAAACCCCATTTTCCCTAGATAAATAAGTATCTTTAGGTCATTCCACCAAAGTAAAAACTGGATTTTTTTCGAATTCATTGAGTTCATAATGTATTTAACTTTTCGAATATTCATCATATAATTATTTATCAAATGTTTTTGGTTCAAAATGTAATAAAAATGAAAAAATTTCAATTTCCTTTGTTAATAAACATCCATTTTTAATAGTTTGATCTACATCGAAAATTATATTATCTATGGATTGATTCATATGAACAAATTAATTCATTAGGTTTACAAAAAAAATTTCTTCAACATCATGATGATACATTTTTTTGATGTATAACCACCAAATATATAATTATGTTGTTCTATCATGAGAAAAACTCTCAAAATTTGTTTGAAAAAAACATTTTTGAAATAACATCTAAATATGTGTGTTTAGGTTGTTTAAAAAATGGACATTTTTATCAAATTTAAAATGTACTATTTCCCCAACAAAAATTGTTTTTATTATAAACTACATAATCTTTACTAGTTTTAAAATTACGAAAATATATTCCTTCATCATATTTATCAGAAATTTTATTTCAATTATCTTTACTATTCATAATACATATATTACATCAAAAAAATTTATATTATGAAACTTCTTTATTCCTTCAAGTCAACAACTCATAAGAAGTTATATTAATAAAAGGTTTTATTAAAACATGATTTACAGTATAACTTGGAGTACTAAATATTTTAGTGAAATAATTTATAGCAACTAAGTATTCATCTAGTGTAGTTCTAGAAATAATTTAAAGAATTATTTTTCTCCATTCAACTACACCATTTTAATTTGGAGTTCTAGGTGATGAAAAGTTATGTACTATACCCTATTTTAAAAAATATTTTGAAATCAAAATTAACAAGTTCATCTCCAAGATCACTATGAATAGTATTAACGGTGGATTATCTCATTTTTAACTCAGGTAAGAAAAATTTTAAAATAGTAAATGGATTCATGCTTTTTTTTATAAAAAATAGTGCAACTTATATCTAGTGTAATAACCAAGTACACCATATACATACGATTTTACACCAATTCTTATAGTTTGTTAAGGAATGAATAATTCCATTTGTAGTAACTATAATTAATATGACGCTAAGTCTCTCCTAATATTTTTAAAACTATCCTTATGTTTCATTCCAAATGGATAATGATAACACACATTTGATGAATCAATCATATTTTCAAATATATGTTTAAAAAGTAATCTTTCATATATTTTATCTAATGCTATAAAAATATAGTGTCTTAATCATAAATTCAATAACCATTATTGATCTTCAATTAAACTAAATCAAGTTATATCTTGGATTTTATTGTCTTCAATGTTTAGTGTGTAATCATTATCATACATATTTGAAGAAAGAATAAATTAAATTTCGATCTATAAAAAGTAAATTTTTTCATTCCAAAAGATCACAACATATCCTTCATTAGATAACTGAATTATGAAATTAATGTTGTGCTTATTTCCAACAAAAAGTAAATAATTTAAAATAATCTATTTTCAAAAAAAGTACAATGTTAAATATTCCAATGATTACTCCTTGATAATTGTCACAAAAGGAATCATTTCCCCCTTTCATTTTAATAGTCTTCTTGAAGAAATTATTATTTAAATTCATATGTATCGAACAACTACTATAAATTTATGAAATTATATTGTTGATAAATTTATTATTCTCATGATAACAGAAAAATTAGTTTTTCAGAATGAAAACCGAAATGAATCTGGTATTATTATAAGTAAAATTTTTAGGAATCCACATTTTTATATATTTAACTTGTTGAAAAATTGATTATTATTTTTAAAAGTAATACTTTTTAAAAAATAAGTGTTGAATGGTATTTAATGAACATTAATTTTTCCAGTGACCACAACTTTGACATTTCATAAATAATGCAACTTGTTTTTAGAAAATATGTAATTATTTAGAAAAAAAGGTTCTCTATTAGTAAATTCCAATACAAATATTTCCCCATGTGGTCCAATTTGATTATTCATTTTATCAACATCACAGATGACACATCAATCAGATTCTCACTCTAAAATATATTGGCATTTTATTTAACATGGGTCGGTTGTTTTTTGGTCAAGTCTAACCTGGTTGGACTAACCCAACCTACTCGGTCCGGGGGTCCTGCATGACCCAACCTAGTTTAGAAGACTCAGCCTGATTCAGTTGGGTATGTTCCTACCCGGTCTAGCCTGGCAGCTGTGCCAGGCTCATTTTGCCTTGTCAGACCCGACCTGGTTCGGCTGTGGGTCTAGCCCGTCGGGTCTCCCATCGACCCAGTTTGATCCGACCCAGCCCACAACTGGTGGGATGGTTCATTCCCAGGAAGATCTACCTAGTGTCCATATTTTCACTATTGGCATGACCTACATTAGCGGACCACCTCTTCTCCGTCGCGAGCCACCGAGGTCTTGCTTCACACCACCCGCCCGGCCCGCATAGCGCGCCGGTCCTCCCTCTTCCCAGACAGCAGCTCAGGAACCGATTTGGACTACAAATGGTCTTATGGGGACCATGAGACAAATTCCTGTCAGGGATCACCAGTGCATGCTGCTCCCCTAATGATGCACCCATATTTCATTTACCTCCTAGTTGGTCCACTCATGTAGACCAGCTCGGCCGCTGGTCTAACCTGCCTCTGCAGTCTTTGGAACAAGAGTTTGCTCTGTGTGCACCTCTAACATAGTGGGGTGATCATGTATACCTGCCAGATGACTGCATTTTCCGGCTGAGTCACCACTTCATCCTGCACATAGCTCTTACTGCCATTGCAGTGCACTACCAGCGTGTCGCCTCCCACTTGTCGTCATAGCTGCGGTTCCACGGTTGGGTGTCGTTGCCGCTGCAATGGTCGGGTGCTGCCACTACCAGGTGTCGGAGTTTATCACTAGTGTTGTGGCCAACCGAGATCCTCA
Organism: Viscum album; assembly: GCA_963277665.1. NCBI lineage: Eukaryota > Viridiplantae > Streptophyta > Magnoliopsida > Santalales > Viscaceae > Viscum > Viscum album. The sequence goes on along the minus strand of OY728122.1, from coordinate 1,889,242,760 downwards.
ACGGACATTGTGCCGCTATCTTTTACCCCATGAAGAACGAATAGAGAGATAGAGAGATATAGGGGGTCACAAATAACACCCAAATTAAACATCCCGACCATTGTTTGTGTCAGCCTGAGATTGTTCCATTTAGTATAATCACTAAGTATATAGATATGAATAACTAAGATTTAATCATAACATCAACACGAAAATTATTTTCCCCATCCTCGCAAAATATTATCCATCCGCGGATAAAATTTTTAGATAGATGATCCAAACTTTTGTTCAGACGGGATAATGGAAAAAGAACTATTCACCAAGAATTTAAACCCCGACTTGGGAAAAGAGATTTCTCAAGGATGATCATTCATCTTTTCCCATTAATCTATGATCCCAAATCCACTATTGAATGGTGTCATTACCATTGTTCTATTTGCTAACATTCCTCATTGGATAGGTTTTCCTTATTCATTCGTCATCACCACCCACCAACACCTGAGAGAAATTTCCAGTATGGTGTCAAAAATCATGCATTTCTTATTAGGTGATTAATTTTCGTAACATGAATATACATTTCTGTAATGCTACATTGCAGCATCGTTATGTTGAATCATTAATGAGGTTCATTAATGAGATTCATAACCACCTCATTACTGTACCACATCACTAACGTTCCACTGCTCAACGATGAAGTAAAAAACTAAAATATCTTTTTTAGTTATATTATTTTTCTACCAAAAAGCACAAAAATTATATTTTTTCTGTCGACCCACATCAATCAAAGTTAATTCCATATTATAGAAAATATATCAGTATGAAATCAAATTTGGTTTCGTATTTTTAATGGGTTACCATTTTGGAATTTTGTGGATTAAAAAATAAAATAAATTTTATTTAAATTATTTCATTTACAATTATTTCTCAAAATCCTACATTCATAGTCATACCATTCCAGCTGATGTTAGGATCTTAATAAGGGAAGTATACCTTCTTGAACTAAATGATATCCTCATATATCCAATCTGAGATACCATTTTTGAGTTATAAGGATTTGAAAATAAAATAACATTATTTTATTATTTTATTTACCCCCAAAAAACAACATTCCATTGTTGACCTATGTTTCCCAATGTTAGGATATAACAAAGGAAATTATATCCTCACGATCCCAACGGTGGTATTATATTTTCAATGGAAGTCATCATTAATGATTTATAATGATTATAAAAGTAAAATTATTTTATTTATTAATTTTATTTATGGCAATTCCATTTTCAGGTTTTCTAACTGGAGGCTTTCACCGACACCAAATAAGTTGCACCTTGGGGGAACCCACTATCTTGAATGAAATTGTGCCCAACTAGTTTTTATATGGACACCCATTTAAGAGTTATTCCACTTTTTTAGGAAAATTTCTCACACGAACTATTTAAAACAAAACACTTTTCATCAAACTATTCTTGTCACACTGAGCCTCCGAATCTCATTCCATCTTAGTTCCTAGTCATGATATAATACCACTGAATTTTAATAATAATTACATGGAATTATAGGGTAATAAATTACACCCCTGTTTTAGGGATTTATAACCTCATAAGACAAATCTAAGGCTAATAATAAAATTGGGGGTACTGAGCACGAATCTGATCCTCCCTCCCCCACGTGCTCTTTTGAAGATTCTCGTGCTGCCAAAAATAATACAATAGGGGAATATAATATCCATTAATTATCATCTACTATTGATCCTCTATCCTCCCTGGGTAGTTCGCAAATGTCTCCCTATCGTCAATATCTAACTCATCATGGTGGATGACGTGTGAATTTTCATGCACGTATCTCCTCGGCTACAACACGTGGAAGACATCATGAACCCTCTCCGATTTCAGTGGTATATCCATGTGGTAAAACACCTCTATAAATATACGTAGTATCAGAAAAGTTCAGATGAACCTCATAGATTACTTTCTAACCCATACAAATATCTATATCCCTCATCGAGGAGGGACTCGAATGAAAATGGGGTCCCCCCTCCAAAAAGTCTATGGGTCTACATCACCTATCAGTATTGGAATTATTTTATCTCTATTCAGTCTTCATCTACTCTAGTATGACCTACACATTCTTATTGTTAGCCTATACCATCTCTGGACCTAAGAGTGTTGACTCCCATGGGTCTGTCCAGCATAACGGTGAACTGCACGGTCAACCATCCAATGCATTGAACAATGTCATACCAATAGTGGAGTGGTAGCTATTTTTGTACACCAAATCCACTAGTGGTAGGTGTTCCTCCATACTACGATTCAAATCATGGACACAAGAACGAAGCATGTCATCCAAGGTCTGTATAGTCTACTCTGTCTGACCATCAGTATATGGGTGAAAGGCTATGCTCAAGTGAAACTCTGTCCCAAAAATGTCATATAATCCCTTATACACCCAGGATTTAATGTGTGCATCATGATCTGATACTATAGAAGATGGGGCTCCATGTAGTCAATATATCCCCTACACATAGTTTTGTTCCATGCTCTCTACTCAACCATACTCTCTAATGGGTAGGAAGTGGTTCGACTTGGTGAGTCGAGCTACAATAATCGAAATGGTATTGTGCCCCCTAGATGTATGTGGTATGTCCTTCATGTAGTCCGTCGATATTCTATCCCACTACCACTCTGGTACCTTTAGGGGTAGTGTCAAACCTGCTAGAACCTGGTGCACAACCTTTAGTTGATAATATGTGAGGTATCTCGAGACAAACTCTGATAAAAACTTCTTCATCCCCGTATTCTAGTACTGACATCAGAGGTCCTAGAACATATTTTCTGTACTTTGATGTACCGCTAATGTTGATTTATGAAACTCCCTCAACACCTACTCATACAACTCCATTTGTACAATGATGTGTCCTATGAAAATGATGCCATGCTCCCCCCATTTTGAATATCCATCCATGGCATGCCCGCTGGTAATCGGGGCACATGTAGCCCCACAACTGGCATCAACGTGATTCACCTCCCTAAGTCATTGTAAGAGTGGTGGGGAAACTACTGTATATTGATGTTAAGTTACCTAAAATGAATCCAAAAAGGATTTTTGATGTGAGGAAAAATGTTATGAGGCCTCATTTAGTAGTTTTGTACATGATCTCTTGCTCCGAGCATGTTCAACCATGTTCCCCTTACTTGGAGTATAGACTGTCTCAAAATCATAGTCCTAGAGGAACACTAACCAACATCACTATTTCAGATTCAGATCCATCGTAGAAAATATATAATTGAGATGCATGAGGTCATAGTACATGATGAATTGTTCTCCCATAAGGTAGTGTCTCCACATCTTCAGTGTTAAGACAACCATTACCAACTCATGTTCATGAGTCACATAGTTTTCCTCATGCAGACTCAAATTTCATGATCCCTAAGAAATCACTACTTTCCCCTACTTCATGACACCAAAAAATCTGGTTCCTGATTCGTCACCTCACACCACGTAAATAGCACCATCTTCTAGTAGAATCATGATAGAAGTAATTGTCAAAAGCTGCCTCATCTGATGAATGCTCAAGAGGAATATTTATATACACATGAAGGGTTTCCCCTTATTCATCAATGATGGCATGGTTGCTTCCAATATAGAGAAGTCTAGTACAAACCTCTGATAGTAACTATCCAACCAACAGAAACTATGCACCTAAGTGAAAGCCTTTGGTGGATCCCAAGAAAGCACAACCTAAATCATTGATTAATCCACTGGAACTCTATCCTCTAAGATGAAATGTTCTCTACAGTGAATCTTTCGCATCTAGAACTCACACTTCAAGATTTTTCCATAATTTTGGTTCTCTATGAGTGTGTCCATAACCATATTTATGTGTATCATTTGATCCTCCTCGGACACTGACCACACTAAAATGTCATCAAGGAAGACCACTACAAACTGGTAAGTGTACAGCTAGAAGATCTTATTCATGTGTCCCATGAAAACTTCTTGGGTGTTTGTTACCCCAAAAGGAATAACTACGTACTTGTAGTGGACATAGAGACATCTAAAAGATGTTTTAGAGATGTTCTCATCCCATATTTTATTCTAGTGATATTGTCATTTGAGGTCTATCTTCGATAATCATATCATCCCCTTCAGCTGATCAAATAGGTCGTTAATCTTTGGTAGAGGATAGTTGTTCTTCATGGTCACCTGGTTCATGTTCCAGATGTCCATACATAACATCAAGTTTCCATCATACTTCTTGAAAAACAACACTGTGGCTTCCCATAGTGAAACACTGGGACTTTTGAACCCCTTTTTCTACAAGCCCTCAAATTTTACCATCAACTACCAAATCTCTACAGTATCTATGTGATATATAGGTGAAAATATCGATTTCGTCTTGGGGTATATATCATTGTATAAGTCTACCCCTCTACGATGGGTTTCTCCTAGAACATCCTTTAGAAAGATGTCCTCATATTCATCCACTGCAATAGATAAATAAAAACTCAAAACATCTACTACTATGCAGGTAAGGATGGCTACATGTTGCTTCCCCCTTCACCAGACCTCTAGATCCCTATACTTGTTGTGGACAACATTAGGATGGTTGTTGTAACTTGTTGAAATGTATACCACCTCCTGCTGCTCTCTTAGCTCATCTGCCACATCATCCACCCTGCAGAAGTCATGCAGATAGAACTTCCACATAGTCATGAGGAGTCCTCACTAAGCAGAAGACTCACTTCACTACCTCCAACAAATCCTCTGTGACCTGAGGATCTATATCTCTCCTAAACATGAGAGGCCTCTATTGCTGGAACTCGTGTAAGGCACTGATCCAATGTAAGAACTCTACTGGAAGCGTTGATAGTTACTAATGGCCAACCGATGGTGGTAAAGCTGGGATACCCCCTGAACGAGATATATCAGGAAATAATCAATGTACTAAATCCTCAACAATCTGTGGACCTTCTTTGTGGCCATGCACCGGAAAACATGTTTGCTGTCTAAGTGGAGGCATTTTGAATGAGATCAAGATGAATCACAATTAATCGGTTATACCTGGTGAGATGACTCTGACAGAGAAACATCACGAGAAAAAATTCAAAGGCGCATGAAACAAGGGTTTTCATTTACCAAGATAGAAGTCATAATTCAGGGTCCTTCTATTTGTATACATCAGTCGATGCACCAACACTGTACTCCCTATACTGAAAGCCGAACTCGAAAAAATTAACACTATTTCCCCCAAACCAAACTCATAGATTCTGTGGTTTTAAATTTGATCCAACCTCCTGTCACACCACTTTTTCATGACCCGTCCCCTAGGGCACATTCCGTGACTACCCCAAGCCTTCTGTCCAAAGTTCAAGGGCTAGTGAATAGTACTGAACAAGCATATCCCAAAAAGGGAAGGTATTTTCCTTTAAACCTATAAACATGCAGGCAACACAAACAGTGGAAAGGTAAAAACTATGTAAATCGAAATTGTCATAAGACAACTACAGAAATTATAGTACAACTGATATATAAAAGGGGAAAAAATAAAATCCCAAATCCACATGAAAATGAATATATTCCAAGGTATTTCTGCTCAAGCCCAACCTAGAGGGATAGTGGAGGATAGCTGTCAGTAACCGTAGAAGTTTTCCTCATCTGTCTCATCTTAATGAGATCAACCTAGCCCCCATCCACCAATGTTTGAGTTAATGTAATTATCACCTGGATGGTAGATGGATGATAGATTTTGGTAGTCTTAAAAGTAAATACATACTGTCCAGTCTCATTGTGTGCCACCTAGTCTCGGTTAACTATGGAATCTATCAAAGAGTGAATCACCTGAATGGGACCCGACACATGTGTCTGATGGTTGTGCAAGGGTGAGTAACACAATACGTAGTAGGTACCCCAAAACAGTAAGGAAGACAAGAAATAATGACCACAAAACATGATCAAAATGTAAGGACAACTCAAACCAGGTATGGCTCATAGTATGTAAATAATGACTATCTATCTTTACACTAAACAACTTAAACAGCTGAGGTACTCATCCCTTATATGTATAGTGGGTCTGCTGGGTCACACAATGTCACTCCCCGTTGTGGGTCTATTGAGAAACATAGAATCACTCCCTACATAGTTCATCATTGTTAGACCACCTCTAGCCGCATATAGCTGGTCTACATATGCTCTATTATAGCTTCTCGAAAAAGGGTCATTTGTAGTTGGCCTATAAATAGCCACTTGTAGCTGGTTTACACAGAGCCACTTATAGATGGCCCAAATAGGGCCACATATCATCTCTGCCAATAGGTTCATTGAGACCCACTCATCAAAAGTCTTCATGTCATAGCCAACCATAGGATTCCCACACAAAGAAAACCTGATTCCAGGAAAATATAATCCTCAAGCCATTCGTTGTATCTCAACTGCCACAAAAACTTACTTATAGTAATCCCAAAGTACATCCTACTTGATAGGGTCCCAATTCTGTAAACAACACATAAATTGGATTTTCAGCCTAAATGGTATTGAAAATTTAGTAAAAAATGGATGGTTGTGACCGAGCCCGGTCCGACCTGGTTGGACATACCCAACCAACACGGCCCGGGGGTCCCGCATGACCTGGCTGATTTCAGCAGACCAGAACCAATTTGGTTTGGTATGGGCTAGCCCAGTTTGGCATGTCCTCTAGGCTAGGCCCATTGGTCCTTACTAGACCGGGCTGATTCAACCATGTGTCCAACCCGCTCGATCGCCCAGCGACCTGGTTCCATCCGACTCAGCCCACAACTGGAAGGCCCGTTCTTTCCCTACTCCGGCCACCTAGCGGCTGGAATTAATGGTTAGCCAGGCCCACATCAGAGGGCTGACTATTCCCTATCCCAGATTGCCCAGTGGCTTGACCTGCAATGCAGGCCAGTCCTCCCTCTTCACAGATGCCAGCTGGGTGTCTGGTCATGAGGTTCCATAGAGACCATGTGCCTCCTGCTGGCCACAACCCGTTAAAGTCAGCTGCTCCCCTCAATGGGGTGTCTAATAATTGCTTCCCTCTTGTGTTGGTTCACCCCCATGGACCATATTTACAGCAGTTCTCACCTACCGTTGTGGCCTGCAGACTGTTGCTTCGTGTCATGTGAGCCTCTGATGCATCCTGATGGCCGCATGCGCTTTCGACGCTGCCGAGTGCCTACCTCTACCATTTAGAGGCTTCAGATCCCTTTGCGGCATGCTATCAGTGCACTGCCACCAACTTATTGTCAAGACCGGGGTGACACGGCAAGGTTCCACTACTACGACTAGGTGTTGCGGCATGGTGACGTTGCCCCTATTGGGTGCCACAATCTCTCAATGGTGTCGTAACCTGCAATGGGTTGGACCTTCTACTAAGTGCCTCAATGATCATTGTGTTCTTTTCCATTATACCAAAAAAAGAATGAGGGAGGGAGATAGAGGGGATCACAAAACAGACCCATATTAAATATCATGGCCTTTGTTTGTGATAGGCTGATATTACTCCAATTAGCGAGATGATGAAGTATTGTGTTTTTAATCAATAAGATTTAATCTTGGCATCAACTTGAAGAATATTTTCATCATCCCTACAATATATTAAACATTTTCAGATCAACATGCTAGAGTTTTGATCGGCATTCTTCGTTTAGAGGGGATAATGGAAAATGAAAAATTCACTAAGAATTTAAACCCCTACTTGTGAAAGGATATTTCTTAAGGAGGATTGTCCATCATCGTCTGTTGATCTATGATCCCAAATCCACTCTTCAGGGGTGTCATTTCCATCATCCGATTCACTGGAGTTCGTCTTTAGAGAGTTTTCCCTTCGTCATTTGTCATCACCACCCATGAAAGCCGTACAGAAATTTCCAGAATTGTGCCAACAATCCTGCATTTCTTGTTAGGAAATTAATTGACGAAATGCAAATCAGCATTTCTATTATGCTGTATTTCAGAGTCATTATGACGAATCATTAATGAGGTTCATTAATTTGATTCATTGTCATCTCATAATGGCACCAAGATGCAGACTTTCCACTTCTCAATGATGATTAAAATAATTAAAATAACATTTTCTGTTATTTAATTTTTCGTCTAAAATGGTTGAAAATTAACATTTTCTCTCGACCCTCACCAGTCAACGATATATTTATCTTAAGGATAGCATCACTTTATGAACATAATGGTGGTATATTATTTTTAATCCATGTTACTGTTTTTGAGTTATGAGGATTCGAAAAAATAAAAATTATTTAAATTATTTTATTTACGGTTAGGTCCCAAAAACCAACATTCACAGCCAGCCCACACTCATGATGTTAGGCTCTCCCTCAAGAAAGAATACCATTATGAACTCAAAAGTTCTCTCAAATTTTCAATCTCAGTTACCATTTATGAGGTATAAGGATTCAGAAATTAAATAATTTTATTTAAATATTTTATTTACAACCAAAAACTACTTTCCGCTATTGACTCGTACCATCCAATGTTAGGATTTTCCTAAAAAAACATATCCTCATGAGCTCAATGGTTGTATCATATTTTCAATATGATTCAATGTCCATGATTTATAAGGATTATAAAAACAATTTTTTAAATTATTTAAATTAAGTTTATTCCATTTTCAGGTTTTCTCAGATGAGGCTCGCACTGACTAAGCATATACCGCACATTCGTTAAACCCAGCATCCTAAACACAACGCTGCCCTCATATTTTTTATTTGGGTACCTGTTTAAGAGTTATTTCAATTTTTTCTGAAAATAGCTCACACATGCTATTTACAACATTACATATTTTGACAGATGATTCTGGGCACAACGGGACTCAGAATCGCACGCCTTCTATGTGCATAGTCATAATATAATCCCATTTAATTTTAAAAATAATTTTAACTGAATTATGGGGTGTTATATAATGACAGAGAATGAGTGAGTTCATAATCACCATGATTATTAAGTCATAAAATAAAAATCCACCAATTAACAAATTTTCACAAATAATTTAAGGAATTGGAGTAATTTTAAGGTTATATACATTAAAAATCTAGTTCCCATGTATTCTACAAAACACATACTAATATCAAATGTAACAAACCAAAATATTGTAACCCATACCATGTTTATACTTTATTACATTAATATAAGATATATAGGAATTCAAAAAAATTATCCATTTTTTAGTCTTTTAGAACCAAATACAAACATGATTCCAGTTTTACATTGGAAATAAAATATAAAATAGAAGAAAATAAAATATTCTACATCCAGGAAAGAACATCAATGATTTTATCTTCATATATTAGGGAATATAAATACAACAAAGGGTGATATCAAACACCCATTATGTGTTATGTACAATAGAATCTATAATGAGTAACTAAGGTATAACCAATACAATAAGAAAAATAAAAGAAAAAAACATTTCACTAATTATATAAGAATGAAATGAATCCAGGGATTATATAAAAAAAATCATGGATATTAATAACTAAATTCTCAAAACAGAAAATCATTTTAGTGGTATTTTCTAATATTAGACATCACGATATCCTTATCACCAAATACTTGAACCAATGTAGTTTAAACTATGTGTAGGGATACACCTAAACTGATTTAATATGTCATTACAAGTAGTTTTTCTCATGATAACTATTGATTCATCAAGGAACTATATAATTCTAGGCCCCACCCAACACTACAAGTCCAATGCATTCCTTATATATTGATTGATTATTCTAAATGAAAATAATATGCCTTATCAATATATGTCTATTGTGAATAATGAAAATAAAATATCAATATTCCCCTAGTCAATCAAATAACATTTAAACCAAAACATTGTATCTAAAAATCGTATATTGATTAAGAAATAATCATAACCACGCTACACAAAATAAGGATATGTAAAGTAAATGTACTTTCTAATGAACACAACAATGTGGATATTTCAAAATAATATTATCAAACAAGAAAATAATGAGATATACAAGATGATCATCAATTAATAGAATATATATGTTCTCTAATAAAATCAATTCCTTTAGAAAAATAAAAAAATTGAATTGAAATAATTAAAAAAACATCATTAAAGAGTTTTTTTTAAAAACACTAAAAATTTAGCGAATAATCTATCAGTGTAAATTGGTTACAGTTTGTGGAAAAACCATTAGCAATACATTATAAAAATCAGTTCTTATGACATTTTTAAATATTATAACAAATAATCCTTCAAGAAAATATTTTAATGATTCTATTCAAAGCATTTAAAAATTAATGGATAACATGAATTTTTTTTGGAGAGTATACAAATTAATTTTGGAAGAATATTTTAAAAAATATGGACATTGAAAAAAATAAACCCATTCAAAAAGATAAAAAAGATCAAATTTTTATGAAAAAAATTATTTTCAGGATTAAGGTGAAAAATACTAGAAGAGATAAAATAAAACATGGTAACTCCTTTCATACATGGTGTATAATAAAATTAATGTATTTCTCGAGGATAAATTATAAACATTCTTTTACTAATATATCTATATGAAATCCCTTAATACTGAGATTATAACATGAATTCTTATAACGTATGTATCATTTAAATTGAAACAACTGATATTTTTAAACATGAATTTAAACATTAATGATCATGGAGAAAAATAATAATATTAAAACATAAATGGAGTAATATATACAAAAGATAAATATAAATATGTGGATAATACCATGTATGTCTCTATTGGGTGTAAATATTGATGCAAAACCTTTCTAAGATCATAAAGTTGATGGTTTAATTTATCAATGAAATAATTATGTGTACAAATTATAAATACACACAATATTGGTTGAAATAAAAATATTGAAATTATGGTTACTTCTCATATAATAATGTCATAAAAAATTGATGAATAAGTGATATATCAACTGGACAGCTTGGCCCTTCCCCGGATTTGGTCTTATGTTCGGGTGATGTGGTGACAGAGCAGGTGTTATTCCTCAACACCTCAGAGGAGGATTCAGCCAAAATAATGGGTAGGAATCTTGAAGTGGAGCTTAATGAGGAACAATATAATTGGGTGGATAAACAGGACACGATCCTGGTTGGAGGCTTCAATAAGGGGTTGATCGGACTTGAGGAGTATATGTAGGTCTGGAACAAACTGACTTCTACCTTTGAAGACATGATAAGGGGGGATCCACTTCTCTAGGTGTCTAATTTATCCTGGAGGCTGGTTAGAGACTCTGACTCTGGTAGGATTCAACTGGTTTTCAATGAAACTTTTTTGCTTATTTCCTAGCTTATGCTTTGTTGAGTCACTAATCTTGTTGTGTAAGGAATGTGGAAGGGTCATTTTGGCTCAGATGGGCTAGAGTGTGCTGCTTCTTCCTCTGCAGGCCATTTGGGATCTGGTGGATACGGAGGGATGGCTTGCCATCGGGAGGGACCATGCTTGCATGGGATCATCGAGTCGTCCTTCTTTGGAGTTAGCGGCCGCTGCTTTGGCTTGGATGAGGTTGTTTCTGATCTTTTGTTTGTCGGTGTTGGGTTCTTGTTGGAACTTACGGTTTCTCACTTTGACCTCAAAAGTTTCTTTATTTATAATAAAAAAAAATTCATTTAAGTTATATATCACAATGAATGGAAATATATATAATAAATAACTTACATCATATAAAAAATAGTTTAATGTTCTATAATCCACTCTATAATGGGTTAAATTAATTTATAAAAGAACAATTTAAATATTTATAATAACATATATGTTCCTATTATGACATATTATCACCCTTTAATTAATAATAATTTATTATTATTAATATTTTGGGTTTTAACTACATTATTATATCATGTATTTTTTTAATGTAAGTAATTGTCCTTTTAAATTTATTATGGTTTCATTATATATATATATGTAATTAATAATTATATAAATATAATATATATTCATGAAATTTATATTTTTTACTATCTGTGTAAACCGTTCATGAAATGCAGATCATATCACTTAGTAGAGGTTGTAGTCTACATGTATGCACGAGCGACATTATCATTTTCAACCATATTGGGTAAAATGAAGGTAGATATGAATTTATAATTACTTAATAATTATAATTTCAGAAATTTAATATATATTTATTGTTTCGATAATTATGACCATCTAAGTAAAATGGGGATGAAAAAAATCACACTGATGCATGGAGATGACAAGCCATATATAAACACGAGGGATGATTTATCTTTCCATGGGGTGGAAAATAAGGATAAAATGGTTGTATAATAATAATAATAACATAAAAATATAATTATTGTACTGGATATGATATTTTATAATTGTTACAGTAGATTTATATTAATTAATAGAATAAGAAGATTTTAATCAGTCATTAAAGACAATTAACTCTCCTACATTATACATCCTTTATATCTCCTCTTAAGGGACCTAGAGGTTGTCATTTAGAAATACCAGAACCACTAGAACACTAACAAATATTTTTATAATAAACGTTTTTGGGTTTTTCAATTATGTTCTATCAATGTGGTGTAAATAAAATAGAGAATGTGTGTCCTTTAATATGTGAGGGGATGGGAATTCTTGAAATATAGAATTTATTAAATTAATATGTAATTTTTTTCATGAAAACATGGCTCCAAATTGATATAATTCATATAAAATATTAAGATTATTCTAAATAATCTCGTCCTATGAAATTTGGATATGTTTATATTTTTCCCCCTTATCACATTGTTTTTCTTCTATTAACCCTTTTGATAAAAATCGTGATAAACAAGGTTTTTACACTACATGAACCATTAATGTTAGAATAAAATAAAAATTAGACAAAAATGGATAAAGGATGATATTTTAGACAATATATTATTACCAATTTCCATTTTAATCAATATTAATATTTTTAAAAATTAAAATAAAATATTATTTTCGTAAAATATAGTTAGGTTTATTATATTTGAATAAAAAACAAGGAGAAAAATATAGAATTAGAATATAATCTCGTAAAACATAACTAAATTTTTTTAATTATATATAAAATTCATTGGATATGATATTTATTCCAAATTATAAGACTAATTTAATAATTTTAAATTTAAATTATTTTTTTATTAATTGTTTAAATACATTGTAAGTGTTTTGAAAGAATTTATACTAAATACTCAATCCCTAAAAATTAGAAATAATTTTACATGAATAAAATAAATTATTTTTGAGAAAAATATTATTTTATATTTTTTCATAACATATTATTATTTTAATATTAATATATAAAAGAAGTTAAAAGAGGGAGTGCAATTTTTGGATTATTAGTACATAAAATAATATAAATGTAAATAACATAGTAAAATTCAACCAATATTACATATAGTAGAATTTCAGATCAATATGGATAAATTCATTACTTGAAATTAAATAAAGGAAAGTGTGTAGTAAATTTTTTATTTCATATCACATTATTTTTAATCATAATTACCTAATTTACCCTTTGTCAATGTGATAAATTTTACTAAATTTACTATTAATAATGACTTTAAAATGGGGGAAATAAAAAACATTTTAAACTTCTTATTCCAAATATGGTATCATTTATTCAAGATTAATTTTCTAAAATTGGAAGAAATTAAATTTAAAATAAATTCATTAAATGAAATAAAAAATAGTTCTAAGAAAAATAAAATTTTATGACTTAAAGTTTACTTATATCATAGTAATGAATTATATTTATTCAAATTATATTATTATAAATAAAATGGATCATATGTTACATTATGAGAAAATATAAAATATAATTAACTTTCAGATTACTTTATTAAATTAAACTAAATGAAAATATTTTAAAATTTAGTGTTATCTTTTATTCACTTAAAAATCAATCATTTAAAAAAATACGAAAATTTCTCAAAAATTTAATTATTATATGATAATTTGAAAATCAAAAAAAATTATTCCAATTAAATTTATAAAAGTTTATAATTTATGATTTAATCACATTCTTGAATAAATCTTGGTGTATTGTGAGATTGTTTCTTACAAAAACATACATTAATTGAAGCATGAGTGTTACATATTATGCGAAAAGGACCAAAAACATTTATTCGATATTCATAACCACTGATTCTAGAGAAATGGATATACTTCATTTAGAAAATATTTTTCTGTGCTCCAACGCTTCTATCTAGAGAATGATATCTTTGGTATTTATCACATAGAAATAGAATTCGATCATAGTGAGAACTGATCACGAATAATAATTCCAAGTTAGGCATCGACTTGATATAATATGAATAATTAAATAAAAAAATTATTAAATATTTTCCTCCATCTCAAAATATTAAAAATTGAGAGGAAATGTATTTTACTTAAACAATGAAGTGGTAAATTGATAGGGTTGTATGAATAAATCTGCATACAGATTTCAATTTTTACTTCCTGATTAATCAATGAATCTAAATGAAAGGTTATCAAATTCATTACTAGAAAAAATAACAATGTTATAAAAAATATTTTGTTAATCGAGACATTGATATTTAAGAAGAAATAGTCTAATTTGACCTTATTGTAGAGATTAAGATCATTGAATCCCAATAAACCCCTAGGAATAGAGATAAGAAATTAATAATATAGTTTAACTATGAAGGTCCAACTAAATAAGAACATAGAGGGAACAATATTGATAATCTCGCATGTAAATCATTTCAGAAGAGTCATCTTACAAACTACCTCAAACAAAAAATTGATGTAATTTAATATTAGAATAGAAAGTAATATATTTCTGAAATTGAATAGGAACTTGAAAAATGTAATTAATATGATGAAAGAGATAAAGGGTATAATAAATCATCCCCCAATGGTCAAATATTAGAAAACTAAGAGATTTGAACAATATTGATATCTTTTAACTAAGATAAGGGTTATAAATGATAACTAATGACAAGAACATCCAACACCAAGGGAATAATTGAGATCTTATAGATTTACTATCAATCTCATGGATCATGATAATGAAGTGGTGAGATTAAAATATATTATTCATTATAGAATAATTAATATATTATTCAATTTTGGTTCTACACATTTTTTCATATGATACATGTTTATTATAAATATTCATAAAAACATGAGAAATTGAGTTTGAGCTATTATTTAAAACCCCAAGTTTATAAATAAGTTCATATTAGGTATATAACTCCTCCTTAATTAAAAATTTTGGGACGAAAATTCATGTAAATCAAGTTATTATCCAATTCATATAATTCAATTAGATACTGAGGTGGGAATCACTTTCCTTATATAAAGGTAATATCAATTAATTAGAGAATGAATCCACTTTTCAAATCCCAAGATGTCCATTGATTCTATAAAAATTAATGGAAAACTATAGACATATTTTTAAAATGTTATCTCATATATGTATATTGTTTCCCTATGAGAAATAATATCATTCTCAAATTATTGAAACAATGAAAATGATCATAATTTAATATATACCCATTATCAATGAATATAATATTTTATTTTTGGATGATATGTTTATCCTTCCTTAGGGTTAATAGGTTGAATTTTATATTGAATTTGTGCTCAAATATCATCCCAAATCTAATGGTCCATAATAATTGACGGAATTTAATTTTAATTTTTGAAGAATAAACTACATGAAAACATGGGACACAGTTTTATGCACCTAAATTCTTTTCCATAGGATTAATCGTCCTCTTTTTCATGATAAAAAATAGGTAAATAAAAATATATATTGATTATCAAAATCTTATCAAAATAATGATAATGAAAATGTATCTTCTTCTATAGAATGATTATCTAATGGATTAACTACAATGGTAAAATAACTTCTCTAATGTTGATTTTAATCTTAGATATCATAAATTAATTGTGAAAATGTAGGATATTCTGATGTCTATATTCATTATAAGATACTCACATATTATGTTCATATTTATTCTATTTATACTCACTAAAACTCCATAAATATTTATATAAATGAGGGACATTGTAATTTTTAGATGAAATAAAAATGTTTGTGGACATTATAGATATAAATATCTTATACTCCAGAAGTAGAAAATAACATTAATAGAATCTAATAAATATAATTAAAAATTTGAGTAAGGTGATTTTGTATAGAAATTTAGTAAATTTGACTTCTTGATAGATACAGTCAAATTCATTGGGAATTTTATCTTAATGAGTGGTTTGTTTATGGATCCCTTAAAGACAATGATGATTGATGAATAACCCAGATGAATTTCTATGATATAGGTCCATTTTTTATTCAGACTATTTTGGTATATTGAATAACTTATGAGAAATTTTTAATCATGGTTAAACATACTAACATATGTAAATTAAAAATGAGAAATGGTTTTCTAGAATAAATAATATCAAGAGAGATTCAATGAGTTGATGAAAAGGTTAGTCAGTACAAATATAAACATACATTACTTGTATTATAATTGTTTTTTCTATATAATAATGCATCAAAAAAATCATGGGTTATGTACTCCTAAAAAATTTTAATGTGTCATCAGCTACCTAAATATAATTGAATATAATTGTTTAAAAGTATGTAGATGGTTATTCAAAGTTGTTGGTGGTAATATTTTCATTGATGATTTGGAGACATTATCTCTGTGGATTAATTTTTTTGTAAACAGTTATTGCCAAAGGATAAAGTATATATTTAATCAAAATAATATTGACATGAAATTAAAAAGATGGTGAGATATATTTAGTGAAAATTTCTACTCATTCCATTACCATACTAAAAATTAAAATATACTTATAGATACTCTAATAAAAAAATTCATAAATCCTTATCTACAATATGGTTTTAAAGTGATATAATGTTCATAGGTATGAAATGATATACAAGAAAATAATAAATGATGGTATAATATCCTACCATTCCCAAATTGATGGATCAACCATCTATTTTATATATGAATACAGTGGAAAAATATATGTCATTGAGATAAAAAAGAACATGAGAGAAGTAAAAAAGCAGAAATATCAGTATTCACTCTCTCTAAATATAGGGTTATAAGATTTCAGACATGATTTTAAGAGATATATATGATAGATATAAATGAAGGGATATTTGATGATTCTCATGGTTTTACATTCTCTATACACATAGGGAGAACAGACATAATTTTATATTTACAATAGTACTTCTGATGAAAAAATATGAAGAATAATTTTATTGAATATACATAAAGAATGGTATTCCAATAAGTCAATTCTAAATTTGATTAATAAAAGGAGATAATGAAACCATTACATATTCCAACAATGAAATAGGAGAATATCACCCTTGATATTTCCACATTTCTTTAAAATAATAAGAAAAAATATATGTGTTTTGAAATATTTATTTAAAAATATTACTCAATTAATTTTCATTAATAATTAATTATAACTTATTCAACATTGGAAGATACATGTAATATTATTAGTGATGTTTCATGGAATACAACTACTGATTGTATCTGATTGATATTTTTGGTTCAAATCAATGTTATGGAGGGTAATTTAGATGGAATTTAACATCCATCTACAAATCTATAAAAAAAATATCATTCATGGAGATGTGGTTAATACTGAAGGAATATACAATCTCTGGAGGAAATTCATTGAGATTTCTCTATGGACTATAAATCAAGATAAGATAAAAATCCTCCTTTAACTGAGTTCTCAAAAAATAATCTCTGTCAATAAATAATAATGATGGATCCCTTTCAAGAACTAAAGTGGAAGAAATTTACAACTCCAAATTTCTGGTATACGGTTTGAAAAATTAATATATTGTTACTGGAACCTTTTGATATAAAGACAGAGAGTGTGCAATCTATTCAATGAAAAATCAGAGTAGCTCCAAATTCAATGAAGAGCTATTTTGACAACAGTTATCATGACATGGAGATTATCGTTATGAATAAATTATTTCTCTAAAAATATCTATTAAAGACAATTATAAATTTTACTAAGAAGGTAAATAAAAAACATACATATATTTTCCCCTTTTAGAATTTTCATAATTTTAGTGTTATATCCTTTTGACTTTTCCATCCAGTAAACTTTTCTCTTATATATAATGTATTCAACATATCCCTCTTAGGGATGTATATACTTGATCCCACACTTATTATAGATCAATAGGTGGAACAAATTATAAAAGATATATCTCATGTGATGTATTCAGTTGGGATATTGGATTATAGATATAAATTTCAATGAAACCATACAATTCATCATGTTAATGCAATATCAAAAAATAATTTGTATAAAGAAATAACATGGGATCTTGAGGATGTAAAAAAATTCCCATAATGTATTTTAATTTTAGGGTTGGTGTTCCAATTTATATGATCAAATTTCACAATACATAAGAAATAAAAAACACAGACTTCTCAATTATGAAAAAAAGTCATTATTAAAAGAGACGGTATCACATTTATGTGTAATGAATTGTATAAATAATATACCTCATATAATAAAAATAAAAATAATATTATATTACAAAAATATTAAATTACATATTAAGTATAAATATAAATCAAAAAATTAAAAATAGTGAACTATGATATTTAAAAAATTACATAAGTATAGTGTGAAAATCATTAGGGTAGTTATCTTCTTGAAATATAACAGTCACAAAAAACTATAAAATGAAAAAAAATACTATTTCCAAAAATATTTAATTTTTTTATATGATATCTACATAATTTTTATTTAAAATTGAGTGATTTAATAATGAAATAAATAATATGTATTTATAGCATTAATAATATCATGTAATAATTTTGAAAATAACTAAATATTTGAATAATAACTGAGAATTAATATAGTAACATGGCCATTGAGAGTAGTGAAATATATAAAGATTAATATCTTTCAAGAATAAATAATATATATATATATATATTATAACTTCATAAAATTATTTATTAATTCATATAATTATAATTATGAAAATGAATATATTTTTTTAAAAGTATATTTTATCTTATTTAGTAAAAAATATAGTTTTATATTAAAATATAAATTTTTTAATTTATTAATTTATTAGTTTTGTTTGAATAATAATTATATTACAAAAAAATATAAATCTTATAATAATAAAAAATTACATCAAATAAAAATCCAATCAATCCTAAGATAAGAAATATTATTTATTATAGATAAAACAATTTCTAGGAATTAAGTGATTTTATTTAAAAGTAAAAAATATATTATTTATAATATTGACCTGATAAAATTGAATTAATTTTTTCAATAATATTATTGAAATTATCATAGAAATATTTTTTTAAAATATTTTAATTTTTAGTGAACATTAAAAAATACAGTTTTTATTAATACCAGAAGATTTATAACATCATTTTGATATATATATATATATATCTCAATAATTTATAAAAAAATAAAAAATAAATACTATCATTGGGTAAAATATTTCATTTATTGACAATAAGCATAATTTTCAATCCTATCAATCAAATTCCAATGAATATGTTAAATTTTATCGAAGTAAAAAAAACATTTTTTGATTCTTTACATTTAATAAAATATTTTCTAGATTATATAACATTTAAAAATTGCTTAAATGTTAAATTACAATATATTATTTAGTAAAATTCTAACAAGATTCATAAGAGTCAAAACTTTTCATTTTATTGATGCAAAATATAAAAAAAATAATTATTTTTTTCAAATATATCCTTCCTTGTGGATATATAAACACACATCCCCTTTTCTCATCACTTACATAACATGTTCAACTTCTAGAAATCTATCATAAAATAACTTCAAAATATAGTAGAAATGTTTATGAGTCCCTAATCTCAACAAAATTCCCTCCTCTATATGTATTAGCATAAATACAAAGGATGTGACTCAAAAAGTACAGTATGGGTTTTAAAACCCTTATATTATCATTTTAATTCCCCACTTAAACCATCTAAAATTAAATTATTCATTTAATGCAACATCCAAATAGTAGTTTAATTATAAACTAATTTTTCATGAAATGTAAATAATAATTATTTTTTCTTCATGGTAACTTTTTAAGAAACATTATCCAATTGTGGTGGGTTCAACCTAATTGAAGTGTTAGGTTTTAATTTTCACTTATGCCCTTCATGAATATTCATAAAAATATATTTCATTATTGAATTCAAAAGTATTGATAAAATAATTTCTTTTTTATTATTCTTGAATGATAAAAATATTCATAATAATAAAGATAAAAAAAGTAAAAATCTTATTTTTTTACTTTCATAAATAGGATTTCCATAGAAGATAACATAAATCATAACTATATGCTATAATATTGAACAAAATTACATATAAAATGACATGAATGAAATAAAATGACAGTTATTGAACTTATGTAACATTTAAATTCTGAATAATGACCATTACCATTTTATCAAAGAATATTAGGTGTCATGAAGCAAACAACCTCAAAATGATGGACAAAAAATATTAATTTGATAATTTGATAAAACATTATAAAAAATTGATTATTTAATAAAATCAAAGACAAAAATGATATATTTGTTTTTTTAACAAATTCAATATTACTATTTAGGACTTTTTAAATTCATTTGAATAAAATTGGGACTCACAGTATGGGGTCATTCCCACTCTTCCTCGGTATTAGTGTTGTGTTCTCTATCACTATCTATGTGACTCTCTTACCCATTAATACTTTTATTTATTTTCCTTATATAATCATTATACATGTTTACTTTATTTATACCATTGTATTATACCATTATATTCACTTTAAAAACATATTTTTTGAAATATACTCAAGTATAAATAAATTTATATTAGGATTTCATGTCGAACACCAGTATGAAAATGATAGTGCCCGTGGTTTTTTGTTTTAAAAAATAAATTTTTTTTTGAAAGTAATGTGTTTGGAGATTAGTGGAGAGGGATAAAAATTTTAATAAAAAATGTTTTCAAACTATGTGTTACACTTACCGAGAGTGGAAACCTGAGGTAAGGAAAAATATTTTACAACTTATGCACCTAAATATTCATAATATTCATGTGTTGTCTTATGAATCTACAAAAACTACCATGATATTCATCTTATAGTGATCCAACATGACTCTTGAATTATAGAAAATACCCCTATATGGTTTTATAATCTTTTTTTCTAAGGAAAATGATTTATTAGATCCATGTGATTCACAGTTACTTCATATCATAGAATGTATCCTTATATATGATTTGTCAAGAAATCACTACTGTAGTTGTCAATTATATTTGAGTGGGTATTTCTCTTAATAACACCCTCACATATATTATAAATGTTTTGTCTATTATAAATTGAATGGGATATGTAATAACCCTGATCTTTTGTAAACCATAATTCATGATTTATTACATAAGGATACACATGGAATTATCCCAAAAGATTTAATGGACTTGAGCATTTTGGGAAATTAAATAAATATCAAACTAAAATTAAATATGTATACATAGATATGAAATAATAATACATATAATTCCATTATAATTCCATTTATCTTTTAAAATTTAAATGGATAACCAAGGGGTATACATAAGAAAGGGGAAATCATTATTAATTTCTAAACAATTCTGTCTCTAAGTGATACATTAATGAAAACCACAAATTATTCCACTGTTTTTGCAAATTATTTCATCAAAAGTGGAGATTGTATCTATATTTTTTAGGATAATAATTAAAATTATAAAAATTATATTTTCCATGATGTGGAAGTGAATCAGGATCATAATAATTCATTTTAATACATTAAAATATAACATTGGTTTTTTAGGATACGTTAACCCTTTGTAAAAGTAGAAAAATTACTTCAAAAATACATTACATTAAAGGGGAAATATATTTTTGGTCATTTACTCCATGTAATGTATTTAATACATTGCACTTATACAATTATTTTTTCGTAATACACACATTATATTCACATTTAATTTAATTTTTACAATAAAATTCAAAATTCTCTCAAAATTTGGTAAAATTAACAATTATGAAATATTGAAATTATAATTTCAAAAATAATATCTATTTTCTAAAATAATTTTATATATTTGATAGTTTTAACTTTTAAATGTAAATATGAATTTATTATAAAAATCTTGTTTTTATGACAAAAACCACTTGTAGAGACATACAAAAATTATAATGGACTTCATTAAAATATATTATAATTTATATTTAAATAAAAATTATTTTATAAGATTATTACAATTAAATAAAAGACATGTATGTTTTTGAATATATAAAAAGTAGTTTATTAATTGATGCGATATATTTACAAACAAAAAAAAAAAAATTTCTTCATATCAAAATATAAATTTTATCAAACTCTGTGTTTAGTCACATATATATAATTTAATAATTAAAAGGTGATAAATATAAAAAAATTATTTTAAATGAATATATACCAATTTATACTAATATTTTCTAGGTACATAAACCCATACCACACTAATGTACTCCTTAATAGTATGTTGTGTGATGGTGCTAATTTTAAGGGGTGGTTCTAGAAATATAGTTTTGGTCATGATCTCTATTAGCATGAAATTTTCTCAAAAATGGGTTCTCACAAGTTTAAGTTGCCGAATCAAGTCTTGGAATTGGTGAATGTCCAATGCATGTTATTCCATTACCGTTAAGAGATCTAATAAATAGGATTCGTATGCAACAACCCTACTGGCCAAAGCCATCACTTCCTTTATCTATTTAAATTACATATTATCATATCCCTTAATATATATTAATCATAACAATCATTAGACAATAGAAATATTTTAAATTATTATTATTATTAATGTTATTTTTAGTTCAAAGTATTATTTCCATATTTCATAATAGTAAAAAATAAAAAAAATAAAAATATTGTTTCTGTTTTTTATTACTACATTTCTTAATAAATCATTTATTTAATTCAAAGATAAATTCATTTATAATTTTTTTTCCTTATATATTCAACTCTCAAATTTACACTACAATTTATCGATCCTTATGTAAAAATGGTTGCAAATTAAAAATGTGATATGTGTGCTTATAACCATTCCTTATCACTCAATATCACCATGTATGCAAAAAAACACATCTATGTAAGCAATATGAAATTATGAAAAGTCACACAGAACAAAATTGGAGTACATTTATGAAGGAATCAATTAAAACATAATTCTCATATACGAATTAGAATGAACTCATGACACACACAATCACATATTTTTTAATAATCAAGGGAGAAGAAAGCATAGTAAATGTGTAACGACTCTTGAAAACTCCCATAAGAGTTGATGTATCTCTTAATCATGGATCATTATTATAAATATACTCTATTATAATCTAAACTTATATATATCATAAGTTCCCCTAATCCTATAATGGTTGATCTATAGATTCGTAGATTTATTTTTTTAATCATATATGTACCTCTCTTGAAAATTCATTCTTAGGGACATGGATTATAGCCATATGTCAATTGAACATGCATGATATGATTCCATGTTGGAATTTTACTTCAATCACTTTATTGATATTAGTGATCTACTAAATGATTAGTTGATTCATTAAATATAATATATATTAATTGCCTCATATATTATTTTTTTAGGTGTTTCTTGATTTGGTTATTTAGTTTGAGGGATTATTCTTTTAGTTCCCCATAGCATGATTGTGAAACTTATGTGTAAGTAATTCATCATCAAATACTAACAATATATTCCTCTTTTTTTCTCATAGCCACCATATACATGGAATTTATCAATTATAGAGTGTGGATTATGGATAGATTTGTAATTACTAGTGATTCTATAATTTTAGTTAGATTTGATGGTAAACACATGTTATATTGATCACACAACATAATCATGTTCCCAAAAACAGTGACGTGTTGTGTTTCTAAGGGAATATTAGGCTTTAACATGAAAAATAATTTTCCTCAGAATACAAAATCATTGTGTCTTGAGGACATATTTGTAGCCATGTGTAATGTTATTGTACTGCTTGGGACCACATTAGTGTGCCCACACTATATAATTTTGATTGTATAAAATTCACCATGTACAAATAATTGTAACATAGAGACCATGAAAGGGATAATGTAATTTATTTTGGGATTAGAAGATAGTTGGATTGGGAAATATTGTATGATGATTTTCTATAGAGATATGTTGGGTAAGTAACTTAGTATAATTTTTCTCAATAAGGGAATAATTTAATCTCACAAATATCCAATTCATTCATACATTATTGGCTTTTAATCATGAATATAACAGCTTCTTTTTCTTTCTATTCTGAACTATTTTGTTCTAGATATAATTATACCTTTCAATCATTTTCAATAAATAACATGAGACAATTTTATCATCCAAATGTTTTATCATTTTTACACCCATTATGAATATACTTGATAGTCCTATTAAAAAACAATTATATTAATGATATAATAAAACGAATTAATAGATTAATTTGCATTGGATATACATAATTGAATAACAACATAAAAATAATAATAATATTTCCATGCATGGAATGTGTAGGTTCAAAAAACAGGTTTTAAATATGAATAATAAAATAATTTTAATTAATAATTTAATATATTTTTTGGAAATTAAAAATGAAAAACACAAAAATATGTGAAATGTAATGTTTGAATGAGGTTTTCTAATGAAATACATTCAATTTATCCTCGAAAAATATAAACCATTATTTGTTCTAGAACCCCCTAACACTTAATCCATATTTTTCCTCAAGAATAAATCTAAACATTGTCATTAAGGACCTCATTTGTTCATGATATTAACAATATTAATTAATTTTACATAAAATGACTATGTGATGAGTTTATTTTTCTAAAAATAATTAATATCATTCCAAGAATACACATGTTCTCATATAAAATAAAATAATTTATTGTATGCTAGTTCCCTCCAAAATTATATACAAGATAAATTGATATGTAGTATTCTTATTATTAATTTAGAAATAAAAAATATTATCCCTTCATTATTTCCTATTATTGGGTGCACACACCCCACATTTATTACTATTTTTATTTTCTTATCAATTTTTAATTAAAACCCTTATTGAGATGATACTGGATGATATTGAACTATGAAATTAAAACTGATGGAAAACTCTGGGAATATTGTTTATAGTAGATGCATGAATTAATAGTTACACTATTAGATTTCATATTTATTTTGGACTCTTAGTTATCTTTTTTAAATCAGAGTAATTATATTACACACAAGACCCTTTTATATTTGAAAACAAAAAAATAATTTGTATCAATTAAAAATTTCTCAAATAAATAATCATGTATGTTTTCTATTCTAAATGATGTTATCAAGTGTTTCTATTGAAAAAACTCATCTACTTACCCATATCAAGGCATCTCAATCACACATATTAACTATAAATATTCAAATACAATAATATTATTTAAATCGTGGTTATTCTATGAAATATATATGTACACATTTGAATTGTGTTTCCCATTAACCAAATCTTCCTCACACTATGATCATGATATATGTATTACAAAAGAAGACATATTGATCTATATTGATTATATATATATATATATTAAATTAACTATATAAAATTTTGGAGAAAATTAAGCGTACGATTGATAATCCACTTTTATAATGCATCCCCACTTATTGTTGTGAAATGACTTATTCTATTCTTTATCTTTGAGGTGATTCCATATGGAGACCACCATTTTAGTATATTATTTTTAACAAATTCCATTACAAACTACTACAATAATAACTTATGAAGACATGTTGAGGTTTAATGGTGTTGAAACATGTTACATAATACATGATATATACAATAAAACATAGTGATAAATTAATTTAATCCTCTTGAAGCAATCTAACATTTATTTCATCTTTACTCACCTCTGTTCAAGTTATTCCTTATGTATATACATCAATAGAAAAGGGTGACCATAAATCCTTGTAATGAATAAACAAAGAAATATAAAATAATATATTATCATTGATAATTCATGAGGCATAACATGGAATATAAATAAGAATACAATAATACATAACATGGTAATTTTGAAACAACATAAAATTTATACATTTCTAAGAATATCCCAATGGTTTAATACAAGGTTTTCATAAAACATTTAACCAAGGATATTCATTATTGTATCATAAAACATATCATATATAGAGATTAATTATTTACCTAATTCATTAGAGTTATATCAAAAGTTAAACCTTTATTTCTAATTATTCATTTTTTCTACATTTATCATAATAATTCATTTCATCAAAACCTTGAGATAATAAATATTGGGTTTCTTATTAAATCAGTGAGTAAATATGAGTTTAAATACAAGAAATTTTTATCATTTTTAACCTGAGAGAATGGAATGTGGGTTTAATATATTTAAATCTATAATCAATCATTTATAATTTCATATTTATGAATTTCCTTGAATACAAATATGTTTACATATTCATAACATAAAAAGAGAGGCATGAAAAATCATAAGATGTTTGTAGTAGCATATCAGGTATGCAAATTAGTCTATTGAATTATATTTAATGAGAGATAATATAAGTATCTAATTTTTAGAAAAAATTTAACACCAAAATAAGGACATATGTTAATTATAATATAATACCCTTAAAATTAAGGGAATAACTATAAATAAAGATAATGGATAAAAGTGGAGAGGAATATATTCCCTTACCTGGTGGGACATAATCATAAATCTTGAGGGTAGTTCCTTTGAAACATAACAAATCATTTTAAGGGAAATAGTGAGGTAAAATGAGGGGAAATTCATCGTTAATGGTTTTTTAGTGAATGAAATTGGGTGGAGAGGTGGAACTATATAAAAAATTTGAGAGGGTGGATTATAAATTTTTAAATATAGGTCTTATAAATCTACATTGTAGGAAATAAAAAACCAATATTTTACCCATGGTTTTGTATCATGGTTAATGACATATTCGTTGGTATTATACATTTTTTAGAATTAGAAGTAATCATAAATATTATATATTACTTTTGGTCAATAAAATGAAATTTCCTTTCAAGTTATTTTTTAAAAATCATAATTTCCATATTATGAATTGAAATGATATTTTAAGTTTGGAAAAAAAAATTTAATTCTTTAATATAAAAAATATTAATAAATTAAATTATTTTTAGTATTTATTTTTTATCAATTGATAAATTATTTTTTCATTTTTTCCAATCATAAAACATATAGAAAACAAAGGAGTATTATTTACTATTCACAAGAAGATAATATATTTTAAAACAATCTCAAAATATCGCACTAAGTTAATTTCAACCTGACAATATCAAAAATAACTTTATTTATACAAAAAATATAAATATAATATTTTTATCTTTTAATTAAAAATTCATATTTATTTAAAAATAAAATTTTTATGACCTAATCAGTAATCCAACAATTACAAAAATTATCTATGACATAAAATTTTTAATTATCATTTATGTATAAATTAATATAATTTTTTAATATTATTCCATGAAAATTAATTTTATATAAAAACTATAATTTATTATAAAAATAAAAATTAAAAATATATTCTCTTAGATAAATTATGTTTTTTTAGTATGTAGAAATAAATTATTCATATTCTCTTTTCATGTATATTTAATGAAATAAATTAATACTGATAAAAGCCTTGATGATACGACTACATTAATTAAAAAAATAAAATTAATCCTTATATTACAAAGATCATGATAATGAACCCCTTATTACAGAGCTAAATTCCCAAAAGATAATGTGTGTGATGGTGGTACATTCAAAAGGTGGATCATGTAAAATTGTTTTGGTGGTGAACACTGCTTACATAAACTTCCTCCTAGTAGATTTATCTTGGGAATTACATTTTATTGATCTTTTTGGGCTTGGTAAAGTGAAAAACCTAGTGATTCTACCTCCCTTCCATGTTATGATAAATGGGATTCAAAAGGAATGATCCTATTGGTTGATTCCATTATCTCTTCCTTAGTAAAAAATTATCTATTTTCATTAACTTTTATACAAAAAACATCTAATGAAAGCATTATTAATAATTGTTACATATTACAATGATCAGGTAACAATTAGATTTAAACCATCAAATTTCTCTATTTACCATATATAGAGGTCATCATTATCATACCTCAACATTTACTACATTGATTACAAAGTCTCTACACATCCATTTAATTTTTTATCATATTCTGAAATATTATATTTATCTTTACAATTTTTATTGGAGTATATATATTAATTTTAGAATTCAAGTATTTGGAGTTTACATTATTGTTTTTAGTATTATTTATATCTATAATAGTAAACACCAATGTCTGATATGTTATGAAATGAAACATTCCTTCTTTGTTATTTTATTATAAAACATAATAAAAATAATCATTATTAAAGAAGAATTATTTTGTTAATGAAATATTTTTTCTATTAATTCCCCCCAATAAATTTCTCCCTATAAATTTTTTCCTTTCTTTAAAATAAATTGTGTGTATTTCCTATTCATCACTTATTTGGGATCCTTGGTTTCATAATTATAACTGTGGTTCATCCACAATACTTTCATTACTCGATATATATTTTTACCTTAACACTTTTTCCCTTTAATCAATAATATAGACCTGTTCTTCTTAATATGACATTTCAGGTTTCATATCCATATATTTTATGTCTAGTATGTTTATAAGGTCTAAAAATTATTTTCTTAATAGGGACATGAGGAAGGTGTTAGGGAAATTGCTAAGATTTATAGGTAGTTCCACCTAATAGGAAACCTCTCCCACATATTCCAGATTCTCAAATGGGAAAATATAAATTTAAATAACTTCATTCTTCATTCAAAATTTCATGACCCATTTCCAACATGTTAGTTTGAGGAATAGATTTTTCATAAAGATAAAACTCTATGTTAATATTCTTATTTTCTGTATAACTATTTTCTTCATATATGAGGATTATTGTTATGATTTAGGATCACTTGTTTCATCTCCATAGTATATTATAGAATTCATAGCCACAAATAAAAAATCATTCTCCATACATTCCTTATCATAATAGAGTTCTTCACCTATTCCTATATAGTGATTCATAAGGATTCATTTGAATAATCAAGTAGAAAAAATTATTATTGAATAATTCTATATGTGGAATATGTTAGTTCCAACATGCTTGAAAATAATTTGAGATGGATGTCAAGATGTCTTATAATGTATCAATAGTACTTTCAGACATCCCATCAGTTTTCAGATGATTGGAGATGATAAGGTTTAATTCAGTATTCATATCATTTTTATAGATCCTCCAGATTGTAGTAGTAAATCTGGGACATGGTTTGAAACAATGGGATATGGTTTCCCATAATGTTACACCAGCTCATGAATATATAGAAAATCAATGATTTATTAAGAGAATTCCAATCATATAGTGATATATTGGATAAGATTTGATAAATATATCACTGATTACTGATGTGGAATTATTTACCCTAGAATTAATATTATATATAATAACCAAGTCTATAGAGATGTGGTCTCACCTTTATATAGGTATTGGTAGGGTTTTTGTCACTCTATTATGTAGTTGTTTTCTACACCTTAACATACTAACATACAAAACATTATTTAGTATAATAAAAAATATCCATTACCACATTATACCTCCAAAAATGATCTTTTATGTCTTTATAAATTTTTGGGGATTTGGGATGTAAAGAGAACATGGAATGAAATAAGGGTTTATAGCCTTATTGTAAATAAAAAATGTGACCATGACTCCAAATTATTATGTTCGAGTCCTAAAAAACATAAAATTTTGAGGAACCTAGTGGTATAGTTGGGGAATATATGATGGTGAGTAGTGGATGGATCTACTACTGGGGATGTCGTCATTTTGATTCAATTCTAAAGGGTTAATCAGTTGATGGTGAGGAAGCTAAGTGGCTTCAGTGGTGTTGGTGGTCCGCACCAGTAAGGGGGAGTTATCAATGTGAATTATGGTGGCATAAAATTAGTGTAAACAATGTCAGTAGTATATATTGAAGAAGATCTATGGCTTCAATGATGATGACATGGCATGGGGTGATGGTGGATGATATTAGTCCAATTCCTATAAAAATATTAACAGGCCTGACTCATCTGTGCATACCCATGGGGAATTGGAGCAAGTATAACCCATCTTTTTTTGACTACCAAATTGAGAAGGATGAGAGGGTAAAACATATTCAATTGGTATGAGGCAATGTTTATCTCTATATTCTGAATTAAATGTTTTGAGTCTAGGTCAAAAATGTAAAAAATAAGCTACATAGTACTTGTTTTTGTGGTTTTTTATTAGTGGTGCATTTATGGATATGTTATTAGTCTCTGTACATACTAGGACAATTTCTATTGAAATTTTTCCCTCTTAACCTAACTAAAAATAAGTTTATATTTAAAATATATAAAAATATATGCCCTTCGGGATTTATAGAAGAGAACATGGTTCTATGAACATCATCGATTTTATAATTAATTATATGTCTTAAAATATGGGATATGTAAGCTTATTCTTAATCTCAATACTCCCTGTTGATTTTTATTGAACTTTGAAACCATCTAAATATTCATAGACTATATCTTCTTCTCTAACGTTGGATAATATCTTATTTTATTCATGATCTTATCCTATAATGATGTTTGATAAATCATTTTTTATATAATTTATGATTTCCTTTCCCTTATGACTTCCATGTCAATAATTACTAGGTCCTTGTTCAATGGTTTTCTTTTAATCCTCATTATTTCAAAATCTATATGGTGAATACTACTCGACACATCGATAACATTATTTTTTTTACTAGTTGATAATTAACACAATATTTGTAGTTATTAAAATGTTCCAACCATCTCCTTATTATATGTTAAGTCCCTTTTGTTTTAATATTTTCATTAGAATCTACTAAAAAGTTTATATATCACACTTCTACCTATAATGATAGTTCCTATATATAATTAATGAAAATATAACAATATCTAACTTTATATCATTTTTAGAATAATTTTTTTATGAGGATTCAGCTATTAAGATGTATTTCTAATCAAATTTTCATTTTTCATTATTACACATCAAATTATTTTAAAGGAATAATCACTATAAATGGAAAATACTTCCTTATTATATGGTAATTTAATCATTATTTTACTAATCAAACAGATATTAATTTCATGTAATTTCACCACACTCCTTTTTCTAGATACACTTAACACTATTTTGAGTAAGTGCATTTTTTGGATTATAATGATGTGAATAGTATTTCAAAAAAATTATATATTATCTAGATATACTAGGGAATATATAAATCACCATTACTATTATGGGACGAGTACACTCCACTATATCCTTTGACATTGTTTTCTCAAATAAGATTCCTTCACTGGTCACAATGTGTCGCAATATTGAGAGTTTTTGTAATAATGAATTGTATTTTTCAAATTTAGGTAAAATATTATATTTCCAATGATATTGAAATATAAACCACAAATAATCTTCTTCTCTACATGAATTTTATAATATATAATAATATTATCAATAAATACCACCCAAAATAATTCATGGTATTCTTTATAGACTCTATAGATCAAATGAAAAAATATAGCTAGATCATTAGTCAAGACAAATGATATTAAATCAAACTCCTAATTTCATTAATTTTTTTAGAATCTAGTCTTTATAATATATTTTTTATTAACCTATAACTGATGAAACCCTAATTGGAATTCAATATTGGAGAATAACTGAGCCACGTGAAGCTGGTCAAACAAAATAATCAATCCTTGGGAGAGTGTGTATATTTTTCACTCAGATCCTCTTAAATTCAGTATTATCAATTCATTGAAACATGTTTTCATACTCCTTCCTTAAAAAGAAAATAGGTGCTCTATAAATATATATACTCATATAGAAAAATGATTTTCTAATGGATTTAAAAATTTCTACATTATTTCTTCAAACTCTATATATTCCATTCCATATGGGGTCATTGATATAGATTGGATCCATCTATGAGTTCAATTCATAAAAACGCCTCTCTTTCTATGGGAGGTATAGGTAACTCTATCATATATTTATTTTTTTGTACAAAAATTTTAACTTAATTCATATTTATAAATACTCTTTATTCTATTTCTTCAAAAATAATTTTTATAATGAAATCAGTATGAGATATTTCTTAACAAATCATTGGTTTTAATACCTATACATTGAAGATAATTATAATTTTTAACATTAGAAAAACTAAAATAACCTTGTCTATAATTTATTATTGAATTATACATTTATAACAAATCAAGTTCAGTCAATAAGGATATCTTATTTCTTCTCCATTCCTTATGGTTTTATGTTTTTAAAATCACAAACACTTTTTCTTATGTTTGGGATTCTTTTTATGTTTGTTTTTTTCATAAGATCTAGAATTGTTATTCCGTTTTGCTTACAGATATATCATTACATTTTTTCATTCGGTTAGACTTACAGATCTTTCATTCTGATTTTGTCATTCAGATTTCCAATTCTGAATCTGGTGTATATGTTATTCAGTCTTTATGATACTGATTCAGGTGTATATATGATGCCGACTTTCAATTTCTAATCCGATGTATATATGATTCTTTTATTCATTTCCGAATCCGATGTATATATGATGCCAATTTTAAATTCCGAATCTAGGATATATATAATGATGATTTTTCAATACTGATTCCAGTGTATATGTGATGCTGATTTTTGAAAACCAATTATGGTGTTTAGGTGATGCCGATTCTTAAATACTGATTTTGATATATATGTGATGCCGATATTCAAGATACCAAATCTGGTGTATTTGTGACTCTAATTTTATGATTCCATTTTCTTAAAAATGATATTTCTAAGAATCAGTTGTCCTGTTTTCTTAAGATTACATTTTTCTTGATAATGATAGAATTGTCTAATTTATCATTCCAATGATATTAGATTCCATGTTTTCTTATACTTACCAATTATCATTAACATAACTTTGTTTATACAACTTGAAATGGTGTCGTAAAATTTTTTATAACCTAACTGCTGTATGTTTTCCACATGTCCAGGACCCTCTGAAATTTAAGGAAAATATAACCTTTGGAGAGGAGTAGACCATTAGAAAGCTTTTCCTATAAATACAAGCTCATTTGAAGGAGAAAATTACTTGATAGTGAACAATCTAGTGAAGTTATTTCTAGAGAGAGATGCCATTAAAACTCTCAATGCTTCCTGTGGATACTGTGAACAACTACTTCAGATGCGAACAACTTGTTTAGACTTGATTAGTGCAGACTCTGATCGTGTTGATCATGGGATTCCGAGTTTGGAAGATAGAGGTTCCAATTTTTTTCTAAATGGAAGGCTTATGGGGATTGCAAGACATATACCGATCTTCAGATTGAAGGCTTACCTAGTTTTTGGTAAGAAGGACTTTCTTGAATTTATAAATCAAGGAACCTTTATCCAAAGTTGTTTGATACCCTTTTCTTTGGGATAAAATAATCTTATTGGTACTTGTTATAATTCACCTGATGTATCTTAACATTATTAATGTTAGAAAGTATAACTTTCTTAAACATTGTAATTCGTTCACTCTGATTATATTACGGATTCTATATGATTTAACGTAGAATCTTTCATTTAAGAAAAATAGAAAAGGTTTCTTTAAGAGGTCTTGTGAATGCTTGTTTAACCTTGTTAAACATAACCTTAAAGGTTCCAAACGAATTTTTAAAGTATAGAATTCAACCCTCTCTTGTATATTGAGCATATAAATTCTTATTTTTATCTTACAATTATTATTAGAGGAAGGACTCTGAAATACTTATATCCTCATATAATTTTTCTTTTTCAAGATTTCCTTTTCTTAAGTTCTTCCTATTTTTTCTTAAACATTTTCTACTAATAAGTTTTGTGGGAAGAAATATCTTTTTAGTATGGAAGGAATTCATGTTGGATCTTTAGAAAATATTAGTCCTACTAGTCCACCAATCATTGATGGGAATGACTATGAGTACTGGAGAGACAAAATGAAGAATATTCTGATCAACACTGGTGTTGAAAACTGCATTATGTTAACTGGAGATTATAAGATTCCTGATAAGGAACACAGAACCTTTAATAATCTAGAAATGCTAGAATATCAGCTAAACATTAAGTTACGAAATACTTTTCTATGTTCCATGACTAGAAACATATATAGCCAGATTTCATCCCGTGAAGCTACAAACAGTATCTCGAAGAAGTTTGAAGTAACTCACTTTGGAACTTCCAAAGTTATTGAAACTAGAACAGCTATGCTCAGGGCTGAGTATCATGGTTTTTTATTTCCTTATGGAGAACCTATTTGTAAGGTACAACCAAGATTTATGACTATTGTCAACAACCTACAATCCATGGGTGAGAAAGGTTTAGATGATGAATCTCTTGTAGACAAGATTATTGACACATTCCAAATGAATGGGAATCAAAGAGTACTGCTATAGATGAGAATAGGAATTTTACTCAGATTTCTCTTGACGAATATTTTGGAACTCTTCTTAAACATGAAACAAGAATGAAGAGAGATTCTGATTAGATTAATAATAAAAATTCAAATGGAAGTGTTTCTTTTACAACTACTTCAAATCATATTAAAGCCAAGACTCCAAAGAGAATTACAGGATCAAAAAATAATAAGTTAGTTATATAATCTGAATCTGGTGAAAGTGAAGCTTTATGAAATGAGTTAGAAAATATTTCATTGAGAATGAACAAGATTTTTGGTCAAAAGAGCATTCAATATAGGTACACGAAGAAAGATTCAAAAGATAATAATGATGGAGAAGTGAGTCGATATGAATGTAGAAGAACTGGTCATATTAGACCTGATTATCCCTTACTCATGAAAAGTGACAAGAAAGAAAGGAATTCTAAAAGAAACAAGAAGATGTTCTACTGATCAAAGCATAAGAAAGTCTTGAAATCCAATTCTACTTAGAGTGCAAGTGGTGGAGATTCTTTTGATGAATCTTCAAAATATGAATCTTCTGTGTTAAAGAATATTGCTCTAATAGCCAGATCTCCATTTCAAAATCATTGTCTTATGGCTAATGTACAAACAACTGAATCCTTGACCAATATGTCGTTAAGTGAAAAATTTTCCAAATAGAGGTTTTTATTCAGATGAAGAATCTTCTTCATCAGATAATGTTAATGATTTTCCTTCCTATGAAGAGGTTTCTAAATTTTCTCTGTTTCTTGAGAAAAGAAATTGAAATGTTTATAAGAAACTTGATAAATCAAATTCTAGAGAATCTATTTTAACAAAATATATTTTAGATCTTTGAAAATATCTTGATGATAAAAATGTTGTTTTACAAAATGTTTGAAAAAAACATGAGGAATTTAATTCTGATAAGAATAAAATTTCCGAGGATCTTAAAAATCTGTTTTTATTAAACATGTTTTAGTGGATAAACATAACTCAAAATCTAATATTATTGAGGTTAGGAATTTTCTTCTGAGACTAAAATCTGAAATATTTTCATTAAAAAAACTTCTTTCAAAATTCACTTCTTGTATGGAAAATTTTAACAAGATGTATTCTCATATTCGACCTCATGGTAATAATCAGGGTTTAGGATATTCTGATGAAGAACCTATTTTTAGAAATAATAATTTTGTTCCTTCTAGTGCCCCTTTTTGTACTAAATGTAAAATCAGTGGGCATTGGAAGAAAAACTTTTCTTTAAATAGAGTTCAATCCCTTGGGTTTCATAAAGCTTATTTTTCCAAACAAATATGGTTACCCAAGTATTTTTTATCTAATAATTCTGGATCCATGCAAGTTTGGATTCTAAAGACCTAACTCTTTATTTTGTAATAAAATGATGGAAGTACCAAAAACATATGGTACATGGATAGTGGTTTTTCCCGACACTTGACTGGTATCAAATTCTATTCATAAATATATTAAAAACTAAAGGTGGAACGGTAAATTTTGGTGATAACTCTTAAGGAGAAATTATTGGTATTGGTAACATTATTCTTCTTGGAAAATATTTTATTTCAAATGTTCTTTTTGTAAAAGTCCTTATCGAAAACCTCATTAGCATAATCCAATTATGTGATCAAGGTTACAGTGAGAATTTTAGAAGTGATAAATGTTTAGATCACAATTCCAAGGATGAGTTTATTCTCTCTTCCCTTCGGCATGAGAATGTATACACCTTAAACCTAGAAGACCTTAGGATTCAACATCTACTTTTACTCAGTGCATTCGAAGATCAATCATGGATTTGGCATTGGAGACTAGGACATTTTAACTTAAGAAATCTTAGTAAGATTTCTAAGAAAGAACATGTTCAGGATCTACTGTAACATATGTTTGATTCTTTAAAAGTCAATGATCCTTGTCACTTTGTCAAGTAACATAAATCTAAATTTAAATTGATAAGTGAAGATACGACTTCAAATGCATCACAATTAGTGAAAATGGATTTATTTGGTCCAACACAAACTGAAAGTATTGAAGTAAAATACTATGTTTTTCCTAGTTGATGAATACACTTGATTTATTTGGGTCTATTTTCTCGCAATAAAATCTGTAGCTTTTTCAATTTTCAAAATCATTAGAGCTCAAGATAAAAATGATAAAAACCTACCATTGTTAACTACTCATAGTGATCATGGGGGAGAATTTGAAAATTCTATTTTTGAATCTTTTTGTAGTAAAAAAGTTATTACTCACAAATTCTTAACTCCAAGAACACCTCAACAAAATGGTGTTGTCGAAAGAATAAATCACATTCTTTAAGAGATGACTAGAACCATGTTGAGTGAATATTCTATAGCTAAACATTTTTTGGGCTGATGCTATAATTACTGCTTGTTATACTTTAAATAAATTCATAATAAGACAATTTCTTAATAAAACACCTTATGAGTTCTGGACTGGCTGAAAACCAAAAGTTTCATACTTCAAAATTTTTGGTTGAAAAGTATTTATCTTGAATAAAAAGGATAACTTAAATAAATTTGCACCCAAATCCGATGAAGGTATTTTCAAAGGTTACTCTACTAACTCTAAGGCATATAGAGTTTTTAATAAAAATACTTGCACTGTGGAAGAAACAGTACATGTTAATTTTTATGAAAATGATCCTTTTGTTTTCAAACATTGTGAATCTTTTTCTAATATATTTTCTATAAATGATCACCAAACATTGATAGAATATTTTTTGAACAATATTAATGTTGAAGAAAATTCTTCTGAAACATTTAATGGTGACGATTTTCTACCTTATTTTGATGAACGGGTATTTGAAAAACCAAGTCAATGGTTACATAGGAATCATCTCAGTGATAATATCATTAGAAATTTTAATCAAGCAGTAAGAAGTAGAATTTCATTGAGGAATAAAGATGAACATGTTGCATTTCTTTCCCAATTTCAACCAAATACTATTGAAGAAGCCTTAGGTGATGAAGATTGCATAAATTCCATTCAAGATGAAATCAATGAATTTGTAAGGAATCGAGTTTGGACCTTGGATGAAAAACCTAAGGTAACTTCTGTAATTGGAGTAAAATTGGTTTTTAGAAACATATGCGATGAAAATTGAGTCACTGTTAGAAATAAAGAAATATTGGTTGCAAAATGCTATAATCAACAAGAAGGAATAGACTATGAAGAAACATATGCTCCTATAGAAAGACTTGAATCTATTCGTATTCTTCTATCCTTTGCAGAATTCTGTAACTTTAAACTTTATCAAATGGATGTGAAGTGTGATTTTCATAGCAGTTATGTATAGGGGGGAGTATATGTATATCAAACCCCTGTCTTTGGAGATAAAAAATATCCTAATCATGTTTATAATCTTACCAAAGATCTGTATGGACACAAAAAATCCCCAAGAGCTTGGTATGATAGAATTTCCGGATTTTTGCTTCAAAATAACTATGTTTAGGGAACTGTTGATCCACCATTTTCATTAAGAAAAAGAATAAAGATGTGTTTATTGTTTAAATTTATGTTGATGACATCATCATTGGATCAACTCATCAATCCTTAACTAATTCCATTGTGAATCTTATGAAATATGAGATTGAGATGAGTATGATGGGTGATTTAACATTTTTTCGTGGTTTTCAAATTTTTCAAAAACCAGAGGGAACATACATATCTCAACAAAAGTATATCAAATATATTCAAAAGAAGTTCAGGTATGATAACACTAAGAGTATAAGTACTATTATTGGAACCTCTAATACTCTTGATGTTGATGAATTGTGAAAAAATATAGATCAAACATCTTATTGTGGGATTATAGGAATATTACTATATATAACAGTTAGTCGACCTATCTTAATGTTTTTTGTATGATTATGTTCAATATTTCAAGAAAATCTTAATTAATCCCATTTAAAATCTTTAAAAATAATTTTTTGGTATTTAAAGGGATCTTTAGATTTGGGACTATTTTATTCCTCTGTAAATTTTTTTTACTTAAAATCATTTCAGACGCTGACATTGGTGGTTGTAAAATGGATAGAAAAATTACATATGGAACTTGTCATTTCATAGGAGATTCATTGGTTTCTTGGGCTTGCAAGAAATAACACTCTCTAGCACTTTCCACTACTGAAGCTAAATATTTAGTATCTGGAAGTTGTTGTGATCATGTGTTGTGGATGCAACACACACTCAAAAACTATGGTATAAGTTTTACAAAGACTTGAATTTTGTGGGATAACACAAGTGTCCTTCCCACTAAGTAAAAACCATGCACATCACTCTCGTGCAAATCACATAGATATTAGACATCACTTTCTTAGGGATCACACACTTAAAAGAGATATTAGTCTTCAATTCATTGAAACTTAAGAGAAACATGATGATATTTTTATAAAGGATCTACCTTCTAATAGATTTGAATACATTAAAAAGTAGATATGAATGATTTCTGTAAGGTAATCTTTCATATCTACTTCTTGTTTAAATCATCCGCTAAAATTAAGTCACTCTTTATTTAAGGGGGAGTACATATGTTTGTTTATATTTTATTTTAAAGTCTTTATTTTCATTTGAATATTTCGGATTTGAGAGGTTCGTATTTGAAAATTATGGATTTGAAATGTTCAGATTTGAAAAGTTCAGATTTGAAAAGTTCATATTTGAAATGTTCATATTTGAAATGTTCAGATTTTAAAAGTTTCGATTTTAAATTACCCAAGAAAAATATAATAATACCAATAGATCTCTCAGAGTATTCTAAAAGGGAATCATTCTTACCCTTTACTTTCATATACTATGTTTTTAGTTGTTGGTATTTCAAAGTTTCTTAAATTCTGGTTTATCTTACTTCAAAAGATCAGACTTTATATATCTATTCTCAACCATCAGATCAGATCAGATATACCTCATCCGTTTGATTATCATAAGGAAGTTGAAAAGTCGTAGCTATGTCTATATAATGGGTATTTTGTTCTCATGTATCGCACCATCCTTACTGTTCAAAGTGCCGAAGCTCTGCAGCCATGAAAGGTTTCGTTCTGAAGTTCTCTTTCTCTGAATGACTTAGGAATCCTCAGCAGATTAGATTCCTTCTAGAAATGAGATAATTGAGTGGTAAATATTTAGAGAAATGTTGGGGTTTCCTATGTTCTTTGAAAAATATGACTCACTTATCACTAAGGTAATAAGGTGTAATGGATGGGAATGTGTCTGAGTAGCCAAGAAGAAATCTCAGGATCCGATCTATCATAACCTGCTTATTCAGTTCTGTGAATCTGTTTCTTTTTTTGAAAAGTATAGTAAGGATCTGTTTACGTTTAGATGTTATGATAAGTCATATATAGTTCCTTACATGAAGGGAGAAAATGTTCTAAACGTTCCATGTGAAGGAGAAGATCTTCTATGTTATCAAAAACTTCCCGAGATAGAAAGTTCTTTAAAAAATCCAAGGCTTCAGATTTTCTTGGTCTCAAAATTATTATGAATCCGATGATCAAAAATCCCTCAACAAATCACAAAGTGGTTTCTCTCTTGATGTAAGGATTTATTATTCGAAGGAAGGGAGAAAAGGATTCATTGATGATTTGTGATATCTTTCTCTTAGACTACCTTGTTTACCAAAGGAAGATCAATTTGGTGAAATATATCTTTCTTACCATCCAATAAATTAAAATTCTAACCATCAGATCTAAAATCCTTATGTATCTAGAAACTTTTTCTGGGAGAATAGCTATGCGTCTTCAAGAAATGAATGTCTCATGCCGATCATTTTTGAAGCCATTCATGATTTTGCTGCTAAGTGAAAACACTCTAATAAGGATGAATGTACAATTTATTCCCGAATCAAAAAACTTTTAAGAAATAGTTGTTCAGGACTAGGGTGATATTCTGGAATCCTCAAAGCTGGTTTATAAGAAATGAATACATGATGAACCCATCTTTCCAGCACTAGTTCTTGCTGCCCCGGTATCAGCACCTCCTCCAACAATGAAACTAAAATCCTATTCAGATGTAACTGTTGCAAAGTGGAGAGAAATGGAAGCCATCATAAAAGAAGGGGATCCAACTTTTGGATTGAATCCAGCAGAGGCTAAGGCCTTGAAAATCAAGCAAGCTAAAATTCAGGATAAATAAAAGAAGGAGAATATACTGATGAAGAAATCCTCAGAAGCCCAAGGATTCAAATATTTATTGAAATCTATAGAGAATAAATCTCAAAAAGTTCCAAAACCTAGTAAGAAACTAGTGGCCACTCTGAAAATCCAAAATGCTAAGAAAGGTCTAGGTTTATTAGAACCTATTCAAGAAGTAGAAAATCAGATAGTCTATGAAGATGGTGATTATGTTTTAAGGGAAGTGGAAGATTATGTTGGAACTCCTTCGAGTTCAGTTTCTAAATCTATTTAAGAAGAACAAGTTGAAGAAGATGTACATGTTCAAGAAGAGGTAGAAGTTGAAGATGAGATAAAAGTTGTAGAAGAGGTAGAAGTTGAGGAAGATGGTGAAATGTAAGAATAAGAGAAAGAAGAGGATGAACATCAAAATGGTGAAGAAGAATAGTTTCAAGAGAAAAAAGATGAACATGATGATCTTAATGTGATCCAGTTATCTAATGAACAAACCCCAATCCGAAATCTTGACAATGGAAAAAGTGTTTTGGTTGCATCATCTAATAACGGAATGCCTCATATGTGATCTAAGAGAATAGAGAGTCTAGTTTCCATAACTCTAATAGGAGTTGATAAAGGACAATATGCTTCAGGAACCAAGTCATCTTCATCTTTTGAAAATGATTTTGTTAAGCTATCTTTGAGGATGTTGGTTAGTACCATTTAGATTCGTGCAAACATAGATGCCCAGAGTTGAATGCTGCATGAATTTAGAGACTCGAAGCTTGACGTACATGAACATTACTTTGATTTTTAGGAATACATAGTATATAACAAAAACAAACACACAAGGACCGTAACAGTTTAGTGTCTTTGGAAACTCGGAATAAAATCTTCTAATCATGATGAAATATCTTCAACATCTCCCAATAAAGATCTTCCACTCTTTTTATTACCTAAAACCTTTCTTTATATCCTGGGGAAATAAAAACATAAAAGGGGTGAGCTCAAATGACCAGTATGGGTAAACATAGTGAATATAAAACAATCCATAAACATTTGAATGCAAAAACTTGAACATAAAATCTATACATCAAAATCTTGAGCAAAGACATGAATCGTGGAAGTACATAAGGCATATATCATAAGGGAAAATAAATCATGATAAAATATCATGGGAATAAAACATGTAATTGTGGAATCCATTAAGCACATGTAATTTTTTCCATAGTATCCAAGGCATTGCTTCCAAGACCATATTAGTGGACAAAGTCCCTTTCTGAATCTAGTTCACTACTCGTTCCAGTCCTGTAATACTGAACCGGATTAACACACCATTCCAACCATGTCTATCTCATGAGATATAAATCTTTACCCATTGCATTGGAGGGAGATATATGTCTCACCAATTTCATAATTAAATCATTCTTTCATGTGCCACAAAATCATAAATCATATATCATAGCATAACCCAATATATAAAATGGGTTTCATAAATATCATCCAATCATCACATAATCCATATAAAAGAAATGGATATCATTTCATAATAAGAAAAGTGAAACCATGTAAATCATATAGAAATGATAATTGAAACATACACATATGAAATAATGTCATCTTAGATGAAAAATGGTTTTGATAAAACACTTAAAATGAATTCTTGAGGAAAATATCCTTTCTTCTTCAAAGTAATTTTACATTCACAAAAAATCATGCAATTTTAAAAGAAAGATATTTTTTTGGAAATAGTCATGAAATATTTTGGAGGAAGCTTCATAAAAATAAGGCTTTATAAAACCGTAAAAAATCCATTCATGCCGTATAAGTTAAAAAAAATTCTTCTCGTACTTTTTGTTGGAAAAGTAAAAAAGTACCTTGTATGGTAAATAAAAGAAACATTCCTTCCATACTATGGGGTAAAAGTCAGATTGGGTAAAAATGATTTTAAACATACATGAATAAACTTTTATAAAACATGGACCAGGATGATTGCAATAACCCCAGTAAATACTTACAAATAAGCAATCTCGGATAAAAATGAGATTTGAAAAATTATCCCTTACCTTAGGTCTGATATGTTTCATACATATTTGAACCTTTTGTATAATGATTTAAATAATGTCATTGAATTATTACAGAATCATATTCATTGTTATGATATCATATATGGTTCACTTATGTCTTTATATTACCCGTTCTTTTGTAAATTCCAAGTTAATGTGTGTTTTGGGTA
Organism: Viscum album; assembly: GCA_963277665.1. Taxonomy (NCBI): domain Eukaryota; kingdom Viridiplantae; phylum Streptophyta; class Magnoliopsida; order Santalales; family Viscaceae; genus Viscum; species Viscum album. The sequence goes on along the minus strand of OY728122.1, from coordinate 1,889,199,804 downwards.
AAATCGTTTCATTTGTCATCCGTGTTTTGACTTGTAATTATTAATATGATTAATTAGATCATGATTACTTACATACATAATGTAAAACATGATTTATATAAAATATATATTCAGGATATATATATAATGGATCGATAAATGGAAAGAAATACACCGTTCATGGAGACGGTAGGCCGTACGTACGCATGAATGTTGTTTTCGTCTCCTTATTGAATTGAATGGAATTAAGTAGATGAAATAAATATATATATAAAAATATCCAGTAGCATTATTATTTCATATATTTCATGATTACTTATTATATATACTTTATAATCATTCTTGAATGGTTATCATGGAGAGTGAATCTCATCGCGTCATGGAGACGGTATTCCGTACGTACGCACGGGCGATTATATCATTCCGATGATTGTGGAGTTGTATTAAAGTGTATGTATAATATTAGAGAATCAATATCACTTTAAAATAATCATATATATTCATTAATTTCACCATTATACCCATCTAATTAAGGTGGTGGTGGAAAAAATATTACACCATGGCGTGGAGACGGTATTTCATACGTACGCACGCGCGGTGATTTCTTTTTCCGTAGGATGGATAGATGGTGAAATATGGTTGTTTCATTATTATAATAACATATCAGTATATTATTGATACTTATGTTATTACTTCATAATGAAACAACCAAAGAAGAATAAGTGGAAGAAGAAATAATGTTGAAAGAATCGGTAACGGACATTACCTCTTCTTTGAAGCGCCTCTTTGATACCTCCTCTTAGGGCACTAAAATTGGTCTTTGAAGAACACCAGAACCTCTAGGATGTTTCTAGGGAAGAGGGGAAGTTAAATAGGCAGGGGTTGGCCGAGATTGATGGCTCAAATTGGTTTGAGTAGGATAGGGAGGAGGTGACCTTTTATAAGGGAGGAGAGGGGCACCTTTAGAAATATAAGAAATATTACTTTATATTAAATCCCAACCCCACGTAAAGACATTCAAAATGAATCATATCCGAATATTAGATGAGATAGGGTTGTAATAGCATCAACCAATAAAATTTATACATGTTAGGAATTTATTTTAAACATTATCAACTTGATTTATCATTATTTAATGAATTTAATTTTATTTGTGGTAAAAACATTCTAAATTTTAAATTAAAAAAAATAATTACTTATTTGTTGTTAATTTTCCATAATTGGATAATTTATAACATTTAGGACCATATAAATCTAAATTTATAATTTTTAAATATTTTTGTGATTTTTAAACAATTTTATAATATGTTATTTTTATAAAATAACTATAGTGTCAATTTTGACACTATTCATTTATTTGAATCTAAATAAAATATATTCAGAAGATATGTTCTAAATAAAAGCTTTAATAGATTTATAAAATTTCATATGTATCTAGAAAATTAGTGGAGCACATTAAATAGTTCATATAATATTTATTTTATTATTTTTAAAACCATTTATTTGGTTTATCTCTTAATAAAATAATTACTACAACATTTTTGTATAATTATTTAATATACTTATTTGTTGCATAAAAATTAAAAATAAAATCTTATTATGAAGATAAATATATTTAATTTAAAAATAATACTTCTACCTGAATTTATCATCTTAAAATCCCATTATTTAAATTGTTATATTTATTAAATTATGAAGGTGACATCTTTGGCATCATTTAAAATTAAATAATATTACTGTAATAATCACTTTTATAAGACTCCAAACGGTTATATATTAGGTAATTAGATTATTATGGTGTAGATATACACTAAAAATAAATTTTGGTCAGGTTTGTGGGTCTTTTAATGGGTATTATTATTTCAATAAAAACTATATTACTGATTTTTAACTTATTAAATAATTTCTGCATCATTGATGTATCACCATTAATGACAATTATTTAATCCCTAAAAATTCTAAATAAATTAAAATGATGTAGATAATTTTATTAGATTTCTGGAGACTATTCATGTTCGAAGTTTTATGATATTTATCACTAAATTAAAATTATTATACTTATAAGATTTAAGAGAGTGACATGTTGTCACTTTCTTTGGTTTTAATAATAATTAAATTATTTTCATGGTCAAAAGTTTATAAAATGAATCTAATCCAACCATTAGGTGATATGGGTATACTTGTATCCATACAATAGAATTTTGGCAGTAGTTAGGGTAATTTTATAATTCTATATTTACCCTTAATTACCTGATTTTCCTTTAACTATGGTAAATAAAATTTACCGTAGTTACTATTCATAATGCCCAAAAATAAAAAAGTAGCTTCTTAACATAATTTGGACCCACTTATTCCAAATATGAAATCTATTTTTCCGTATTCAATACACAAAAGTTGTAGAAATTAAATTAATATTAATCCCATTGTCGAAAGAAAACGGGTTTTTCTTTAAAACCCTGCAAAAGATTGAATTGATTTAACCTACGAATTCAAGGAAAAATCAATGCTAATTACATACATTATATTAAATGGGAAAAATATATTATATTTATACTTTAAAACCATTCAATTTTAAAAATTTTCTATATTAATTATTATGATGAAAAAAGTTGTTTTTAATTAAAATATAGCGTGTTTTTACTATTTATTAAAATATAAAAGTTATCAGAATAATATGAAAAATTTATCCAAGGTAAAATTTTATATCCTGATTCCAAATAATAATTTTATTTTTGTAAAATTTAAGTTACAAACATGTCAAAAACTAGATTTAAAGTGGGTGTCCCATCATAATGCGGCAAAACTGCATTTTTTGAAAAATATTTATTTTACCCGAAAAATTTATTTTGTTCTTATACCATGTTCTAGAAAATGTGTAAGATGAATAATAATTTTAAAAAATTAAAAATTTAGTTAATACTATTCATAATAGCTAGTTCATAATAATATTATAATAATATATTGTTCTTTAGTAAAAACCCGATATTGCGTACAACACACGCTATCGAGGAAAATCGCGATTGTGTGTAATTCAAGCCAAGTCAGGGATGCGTGTTGTGCAAGAATCCTTTATTATTTCTTATAACAGAATCCAACCATATTTAATTTATACATTGAATATATATATATATACACACACACACACTCAATGTTGCGTAGAATGACTATTATAAAACGAACTTGAAATTGTGTGTAACACAATCTAAGAATATTGTTATGTATACTTCAAGCTAATATAGTGTGGAGTATAACACAAGATAATCTTGTTTTAGCATAAAACACATGACATAAATTAAATTAAAAAGAATACTTATCATAAAAGATCGGGTTGTTACATTCTACCCCTTTAAAATGAATTTCTCCCTCGAAATTCATCGAGGTAATAAATGGTTTTCTACTCAAAAGTTTCATTAATAGAAACCCACATCGTAAAAAGGAATACCAAAACATGGCTTTAAAAACTAATGTATGAAATGTAACGGTTACCCAAATTAACTCATCACTGGGTTTCCACGTAGGAGAACATAGGTGAAAATATTGATATGGAAGAAAAATCTAACCATCCTGTTTTGATGGAGAGTGGTAGTGAACATGGCTATGAAAAATCCATCAATCACAAATCCATATATTTGTGACGATCTAAGGTACCATCTGATTCATCGAATATAAGAGCACTAGGACAACATTTTTGGTTTTCAATATCATTTCCCTAAAGCTGATAATTTTGAATTAGAAGAAATACTTTCTTGATTTTCATACAATCTCACTATTGTTCATGCTTTGATCAATTTCCACTTCATCTCTTTATGAAATGAAGTTGAATTTGTTATTCGTGAAGAGTTAGCAGATCATGTGATAGAATGATGGGCCATTCCATTTGTTTCAAGAAAAAGTTATCAAATATTCATAAGTCCATATATGGTGAGGTCAATCATATACGCTTCCAAAAATGAACTTATACTTCATATATTATACCGCTTAATAAAGTAAAACAAGTTTCTACTAACCAGGGAGTTCCTGTAGGCCATTGGTATGCGATAAAGGCCAGTCTCACTTCAGTTGTGGGTTCGATTCCCACAGCCTTGTCCGACGCGATGGGCTATCGCCCGTCCTGCAGGTTGTCCTTTTTCTAAAACTACATTACTATAACATCCCATCAATAATATCGAGAAAAGTTCTATCCTTAAACAATACTAACATATGTCAAACATAATCCATTCCAATATGTATGCTTATCTAAAATACATCGGTCCAAGCTCATAGTATAAAGAAAATGATTACTTGAAATTTCACATAACAATCACGTGAATTCCATCATTTATCCCCAATATATCATAAGATATATCTTGTTGGCCAAATTACAAACATGTGAATACCTTAATCATGTATTCTCTTGAAGAATGAATACCCATTGAACCTTAGTGAAAACACGAATGCTGTCAAAAGTTAACTCTTTCCACATACCAAAATCTAGAAATTATATATACTCAAACCATGATATAACTTTCTCCTTATATCAGTCATGAGCCTTTATTATGCGCATATCATCTACTTTCCAAAAATATCTGAATAACCTTTCATGGTTAATGGTACCATTCATCATACACATTCAAAACATAAGGAAAGACAACAGTGTAACAATCCTTAGATGTCTCTTTATTCTATAGTACCATAAGATTACTTATACAACATTACACTTGATAAACATGTAATCATTCCACTACATTCTTAAACAATTGACCGAGCTTCAACAATTCTTTCATCTCACATATCATTTGTAGTCTCTTCATCATCATCGGCATAAATACTACCCATACGACCATACTGATTCTCTTCATGTTACTTTACCTTAGGGAATTGGTTTGTATAATGCTCGTACATTCCACATTTAAAACATTTTACCATTGTTGATGTCGTAGAAATACCATTATACTCATCCATGGTGTTAACTGAACCTTTTCTTTTGCATTTACTGGCTTTGTGTCCTTCTTTTCCACACCCAAATCATCTTCTAGTTCCTTTGAAACATTATCCTTGATTCCTCTTCCCACATGATTTATGTAGGGGAAATTGAACTTTCCTTCTTCTATGATCATCATGAAACTCCATCTTTCTCTTATTTTCCGAGTCATGAAACTTACCAAATTTTAGATTATTGATCATATTATGAGATTGCTGATTTGGCATAATAATAATGTTTGGACTTCCAAATCCCGTTTCATTTATTTTTTCAAGAAGAATATCATTCCATTGTCCGTCATATCCTCCATTATCGTGAATCTTTCTGTTTCCAGCAATTTTCTAAAACCCAAAAAGAATAGTGTGAGAGGAAAAAATCATGCTAGGGAAAAAACATAGTAAAGGGGGAGTACCCTCAATATATAACATCTTAGGTTAAATTCTAAGATTGTTACCGTAGTTCTAGGACTATATCCTATACGTATACTTATCCTTTGGGAAATCCCTAGACATATCTTAGAAATATCTCTAGGGATCTCACTAACGTTTTCGCATCCTAGTTTCCAATGGTTAACTAAACCTTTCCTCTGATACCAACTATAGAGACCCGAAGATTAAAGTACATGGACAGTACATTACTTTTGCAGAATTATTAGTACATAACAAAAACAGACACAAAAGGACCATAATAGTTTATTGTCTTTGGAAACTCGAAATAAAATCTTCTAATCGTGGTGAAAGATCTTCAACATCTCCCAATAAAGATCTTCCCCTTTTTTGTTACCGAAAACATTTCTTTATATCCTAGGGAAATAAAAACATAAAAGGGGTGAGCTCAAATGCCCAGTAAAGGTAAACATAGAGAACATAAAACAATCCATAAACATTTGAATGCAAAAACTTGAACATACAATGTTAACATCAAAATCTTGAGAAAAGACATGAATCTTGGAAGTACGTAAGGCATATATCATAAGGGAACATCAATCATGATAAAATATCATGGGAATATAAAATGTAATTGTGGCATCCATTAAGAACATATAATGATTTCCATAGTATCCAAGGCATTGCTGCCAAGACCATCATAGTGGACAAAGTCCCTTTCTGAATCGAGTTCACTCCTTGTTCCAGTCCTGTAATACTGAACCAGATTAACTTACCATTCCAGCCATGTCTATATCATGAGATATAAATCTTTTCACAATGCATTGGAGGATGATATATTTCCGACCCATCTCATAATGAAATCATTATTTCATGTGCCACAAAATCATAAATCATATATCATAGCATAACCCAATAAATAAAATGGGTGTCATAAACATCATACCATCATCACATAATCCATATAAAAGAAATGGATATCATTTCATAATAAGAAAATTGAAACCATGTAAATCATAGAGACATGATACTTGAATCATAAAAATATGAAATAATTTAATCTTAAATGAAAAATGGTTTTGATAAAACACTTGAAATGAATTCTTGAGGAAAAAATCCTTTCTTCTTCAAAATCATTTTACATTCACAAAACATCATGCAATTTAAAAAAAACAGATTTTTTTGGAAATATTCATGAAATCATTTGGAGGAAGCTTCATGAAAATAAGGCTTTATAAAACCGTAAAATATCCTTTCATGCCGTATAAGTTAAAAAAACATTCTTCTCGTACTTTTTGTCAGAAAAGTAAAAAAGTACCTTATAGGGTAAATAAAAGAAAGATTACTTCCATACCATGGTGTAAAAGTAAAAATGGGTAAAAATTACTTTAAACATACATGAATATACTTTTATAAAACATGGACATGGACTATATCAATAACCCTAGTAAATACTTACGTATAAGCAATCTCGGATAAAAATGAGATTTGGAAAATTATCCCTTACCTTAGGTCTGATATGCTTCGTATGTATCCGAACCTGCTGTATAATGATTTAAATAATGTCATTGACTTATTCGAGAATCATATTCATTGTTATTATATCATATATGGTTCACTTATGACTTTATATTACCTGTTCTTTTGTAAATTCCATGTTAAAGAGCGTTTTGGGTAAAATCATTTCATTTGTCGTCCGTGTTTTGACTTGTAATTATTCATATTATTACTTAGATCATGATTAATTAAATCCATAATGTAAAACATGATTTATAAAACATATATATTCAGAATATATATATAATGGATCAATAAATGGAAAGAAATACACCGTTCATGGAGACGGTAGGCCGTACGTACGCATGAACGTTGTTTTTGTTTCCTTATTGAATTTAATGGAATTAAGTGGATGAAATAAATATAAATATACATAAATCTAGTAGAATTATTATTTCATATATTTCATGAATACTCATTATATATACTTTATAATCATTCTTGAATGGTTATCATAGAGAGTGAACCTCATCGTGTCGTGGAGATGGTATTCCGTACGTACGCACGAGCGATGATATCATTCCCATGATCGTGGAATTGTATTAAAGTGTATGTATAATATTACAGAATCAATATCACTTTACAATAATCATATATATTCATTAATTTCACCATTATACCCATCCAAGTAATGTGGTGGTGGAAAATAGATTACACCACAGCAGGGAGACGGTATTCCGTACGTACGCACACGCGGTGATTTCGTTTTTCGTAGGATGGATAGATGGTGAAATATGGTTGTTTAATACTTATAATAACATATTTGTATATGAGTGATACTTATGTAATTACTTCATAATGAAACAACTAAATAAGAATAAGTTGAAGAAGAAATAATGTTGAAAGGATCGGTAACGGGAATTACCTCTTCTTTGAAGCGCCTCTTTGAGACCTCCACATAGTGCACTAAGATTGGTCTTTGAAGAAGACCAGGACCTCTAGGTTGTTTCTAGGGATGTGGGGAAGTGAAATAGGCAGGGGTTGTACGATCGTGATGGCTCAAATTTGTGTGAGGAGTAGAGGGAGGAGGTGCCCTTTTATAAAGGAGGAGAGGGGAACCTTTGGAAATATAAGAAATATTAGTTTATATTAAATCCCAACCTCACATAAAAACATCCAAAATGACTCATATACAAATATTAGACGATATAGGGTTGTAATATCATCATCCAATAAAATTTAGACTTGTTAAAAATTTATTTTAAACAATATTAACTTCATTTATCCTTATTTAATCAATTTTATTTTATTTGTTGTAATAACATTCTAAATTTTAAATTAAAACAAATAATTACTTATTTGTTGTTAATTATTCATAATTGGATACGTTATAACATTTTAGACCATAAAAATTTAAATTTATAATTTTTAAATATTTTTGTAAATTTTAAACATTTATATATTATGTTATTTTTATAAAATAACAATAGTGTCAATTATGAAACTATTCATTCATTTGAATTTAAATAAAATATATACAGAAGATGTGTTCGAAATAAAAGCTTTAATAGATTTATAAATGGTCATATGTATCTAGAAAAGTAGTGGAGAACATTAAATAGTTCATATAATATTTATTTTATTATTTTTAAAACCATTTATTTCTTTTATCTCTTAATAAAATAATTAGTACAACATTTTTGTATAATTATTTAATATTCTTATTTGTTGCATAAAAATTAAAAATAAAATCATATGATGAAGATAAATCTATTACCTTTCAAATTAATTCTTTTACTCGAATTTATCATCTTAAAATCAAAATATTTAAATTGTTATATTTATTAAATTATGAAGGTGACAACTTTGGCATCATTTAAAATAAAATAATATATGTGTCATAATCACTTTTATAAGACTCCAAACGGTTATATATTAGTTAATTGGATTCTTATGGTGTATATATACACTAACAATATGTTTTGGTCTGGTTTGTGGGACTTTTAATGGGTATTATTATTTCAATAAAAACTATATTACTGATTTTTTACATAGTAAATAATTTCTGCATCATTAATGTATCACCTTTAATGACAATTATTTAATCCCTAAAAATTCTAAATAAATTATCATGATGTAGATAATTATATTTTATTTCTGGATACTATTCATGTTCAATGTTTTATTATGTTTATCACTAAATTAAAATTATTATACTTATAAGATTTAAGAGAGTGACATGTTGTCACTTTCTTTTGTTTTAATAATAATTAAATTACTTACATGGTCAAAAGTCCATAAAATGAATCTAATCCAACCCTTAGGTGATATTGGTATACGTTTATCCATCCAATAAAATTTTGGCAGGTTTTAGGGTAATTTTATAATCTTATATTTAACCTTAATTACCAGATTTACCTTTAACTATAGTAAATAAAATTTACCATAGTTACTATTCATAATGCTCAAAAATAAAAAGTAGTTTATTAACATAATTTGGGTCCACTGATTCCAAAAATGGAATCTATTTTTCCAAATTCAATACACAAAAGTTTCAGAAATTAAATTAAAATTAATCCCGTTGTCGAAAGAAAAAAGGTTTTTCTTTAAAACAGTGCAAAAGATTGAATTGATTTAACCTAAGAATTCAAGGTAAAATCAATGATAATGACATAGATTATATTAAATGGTAAAAATATATTCTATTTATACTTTAAAACCATTAAATATTACAATTTAACTATATAAATTATTATGATGAAAAAGTTGTTTTTAATTAAAATATAGCGTGTTTTTACTATTCATTTAAATATAAAAGTTATCAGAATAATATGAAACATTTATCCAAGGTATAATATTATATCCTAATTCCAAATAATAATTTGATTTTGTAAAATTGAACTTATAAACATTTCAAAAACTAGATTTAATGTTGGTTCCCCATCAAAAGGCGGCAAAACTTCATTTTTTGAAAAATACTTATTTTACCCAAAAAAATTATTTTGTTCTTATACCATGTTCTAGAAAATGTGTATGATGAATAATAATGTTATAAAATTCAAATTTTAGTTAATACTATTCATAACGGCAATTTCATAATAATATTATAATAATATATCGTTGTTTTGTAAAACCCGGTATTGGGTACAACACACGCTATCGAGGAAGGTCGTGATTGCGTGTAATGCAAGCCAAGTCAGGGTGGCGTGTTGTGCAAGAATCCTTTATTATTTCATATAACAGAATCCAACCATATTTCATTTATACATTGAATATATATATATATACACACTCAATGTTTCATAGAATGACTATTATAAAATGAACATGAAATTGTGTGTAACACAATCTAAGAATAGTGTTGTGTATACTTTAAGTTAATACAGTTTGGCGTATAGAAAAAGATAATCATGTTGTAGCATAAAACACATGTAATAAAATAAATTAAAAATAATACATATCATAAAATATCAGGTTGATACAATGAAACCCTGAACCAAAATGCAGAATCGAAAAATATGCTTACATACATGGTTGTCAAGCAAGAAGAAAACTTCAGTAATATTTTGATTGATTACAAAGCTCAGAAGGTGACTTGTAATATAGTCTCTAAACGCACCAAAAACATCAATGAAGAGAACATGTTTTTTGGTGATTTCATGGATTCAACAAAGGGAGCTTTTAATATCAGTGAACCCGAGCTCAACAAGGTTAAAAATTCAATATCTGAGAAGGGTAGTCAACTCAATTCTGTTGCTTGATCTGTTAGCAGTGAAAAGGAAGTCAGAGCTGAATTAGAGAAAAATGTCTCTACTCAAGAAGAAAGGATCTTGGATTTAGATTAGAAGAATCAGGATCATTATATCATGTTTGAGATGTTTCAAGCTGATCATAAGGAAGTCAAGAAGCTCAAACCCTTGATAAAGAAGATGTTGTCCGAGCAGAAGAAGAGTGTATGATTTTTTTTATATTCGGATATTTTGTTCTAATGTAAACCATATTTCTAAAAATTATTCTTAAAAATTATCTTTCATATCATTATCTTGTCTTCAAATGTATGCTTTCTTAACCTTTCAGGTACATCTTATACTTATCTATTCCTTTCCATATTTTTGAAAATCAGAAAGGGGGAGAATTTATTTAAAAGAAAAAATTAATCTCTAAGTGGGAGGGAAATAAATGAAAATTTTCCAAGTTAGGGGGAGTATTCTTTAAAGAAGAGATGTTTATCTAAGGGGGAGTTTTCCCTTACGAAAATCTAGACATTAAAGATCAAGAATATTATCCATGGGTAACATGACATAGGGGGGAGTTAGTCTTATTCGTATATAATCTCATTCAAAGGGAGAGATAAGTTTTTTTTTACTTGTTAATCTAGGAAATTGTATTCTTCCATAAGAAATATTGTTTGTTATTTCCAAAAAGGGGGAGATTACTGAGTCAATAAGGATATCTTTTGACTTCTCCATTCCTTATGGTTTTATGTTTTGAAAATCACAAACACTTTTTCTCATGTGCTGAATTCTTTTTAAGTTCTGTATTTTTCTTATGATCTGGAATGGTCATTCCATCATTCTTACAGATATATCATTACGTTTTTCCAATCTATTAGAATTACAGATCTATCATTCAAAATTTTTCATTCAGTTCTTCAATTCTGAATCTAGTGTATATGTGATTCAGTATTTATGATACTGATTCTGGTGCATATATGATCCCGACATTCAATTCCGAATCTGGTGTATATATGATGCTGACTATAAATTCCGGATCAGGTCTATATATGATGCCGATTGTCAATTCCTAATCTGGGATATATATGATGATTATTTTTAAATATTGATTTCAGTGTATATGTCATATCAATTTTTCAATAAAAATTCTGGTGTATACGTGATGCCGATTTTTCAATACCGATTCTGGTGTATATTTGATGTTTCTTTCTCAATACTGATTCTAGTGTATATGTGATATAGATATACATGATAACGAATCAAGTGTATTTGTGACTCCGACTTTATGATTCTGTTTTCTTAAGAATGTTATTTCAAATAATCCATTTTCCTGATTTCTTAAGATTACATTTTTAATGATAATGTTAGAATTGTCTAATGTATCATTCCAATTATATCAAATTCCATTTTTTCTTATACTTAACATTTATAATTAACTTAACATCGGTTCTGTTAATTGAAATGGTGTCGTACAATTTGTTACAACTTAACCGTTGTATGTTTGTGACGTGTCTAGGACTCAATGAAATTTAACGAAAATATGAACGTTGGAGAGGAGCTTATATTTGGAAAGTTTTTCCTATAAATACAAGATCATTTGAATGAGAACAGTAATTGACAGTGAACTATCTAGTGAAGAGATTTCTAAAGAGAGAGGATCTTTCAAATCTCAGTTCTTTATGCGGATGTTGTGAACAACTTGTTCAGGCGTGAACAACTTGTTCAGACTTGCTTAATGCAGACTCTGATCATGCTACTCATGGGCTTCTGGGTTTGGAAGATAGATGTTCCGATTTCATTCTAAATCCAGGTCTTGCGGGGATAGAAAAATAGATAACGATCTTCAGATTGAGTGCTTACATGGGTTTGGGTATGATAGACTTTCTTGAAAGTATTAATCAAGGAACCATTATCCATGGTCATTGGATACCCTTCTCTTTGGGATAAAATAATCTTATTGTTACTTGTTTTAATTCAGTTGTTATATCTTAACTTTGTTGAAGTTATAATGCATAAGATTCTTAGGCTTTGTAATTCTGTCACTCTGATTATATTACAAATTCTATACACATTAAGGTAGAATATATCATTTAAGAAAAAAAGAAAAGGATTCTTTAAGAGGTCTTGTGAATGTTTGTTTAAGTTTGATAAATATAACTTTAATGTTTCCATAGGAATTTTTAAAGTATACAATTCACCCACAATCTTGTATATTGAGCATCTACATTCTTATTTCGAACCTAAAAATCAAACCCTAATATTATGTCAAATTACACCATTGTAATGACCACTTGGTTTGTATCAAAATTAGACTAACCAAATTTAATATGAGAATCACTATATACCATTGATGTTTGAATAGATCTAATATTATTTTTAGAAAAGAAAAAACCCATTATAATTTTAGGGATTGATAGTATTATCATTTCAAACATTAATAGAATAAAATAACTCATAAAACCAAAATCATATAATGTATGTACTACCAATGAGTGTAAAATGAGTATACCTCTCATATATACATTTAGAGTCCCGACATCAGCCATCGTGATTGAGAAAGCAAGACCTTTTTTATCCTCACAAGGTTTTGATGGAGGGTTCCCTCAATTATCTTCTAATTTTGACCTTCATTAGAGAAATGTCTAAACTAACCAAGCTTGAAGTATTGTATGATAGAATATGAATGCACTAACTTCACTTTTTCATCACAATTCAGATGTTAAGGCTTTATATATCCATGAAATCTTTAAGCTATATGGTAATATATTTCACACTTGTAATATTTTCCACTTCCAAATATACATTCTATGAAATATTCTTCCAAAACATAATGTACATGGGTATTTATTGTTACATTCATTCTCTTTCATATCCAATATTCAATCAATATATTTATTCCAACATCTAGTTATTTTCATTAATCATATGAGAATACTCTGCATATCTAATCTATATTTCCACATTTAGTATACAATACACTATTACCTAATAACTAATTTTTTTTAATTGTAATAGAATTCCATATATGTTTTATTATCCCATTTATGAATCTATTTATCTTTAAATCACAATAAATGACAAATATTGAAGTGTATCATTTCAGCCCCATAATTTTAATCTTATAAATTCCCCAAAATTGAGCACTTCATATTATAACATGTTTGTAGGATGATATTCTTAAATAATAATAAAATAAAATTATATATATATCCTTCATAATGATTTGTTAAATTAGGTAATAACCTTAGAATATCCCATGGGTGTATCAATATAATAGTACATAAATGAATATTTTTATTGTAGTAGGTAGAAGTCTAGTTAATAACCAATGTTCTCTTTTTGTTTTATTACCAATCTGTAGATCTATATAGGAGCCACATCCACTTATAATATCGACAAAATTATTTAATTACATTGATACTACTCTTTTATTTAACTATTTTCCTAATGCATTGGAATTCTATCTGGGTTCTCCCATCATATATTGTAATTCATGTCTGTCACATCGATCATAATAAATAATATCACAAATATCCAGCAGTGAATAATTAAGGGGTATTATATAAAATAATTTTAGTACATAGGTGTTTAATGATATGCAATATTTAATATTTATATCCCATGAGAATGAATTACAGGTCTCAGAAATTAATTTCCACAGTCAAATAAGTATGATGACATATAAATGAATTTTCTAGAATAAACATATTTTTCAGAATTCGTAACATATAAAAACAGTCAAATAAAATTAATATCTAATTTTAGTAGCATAATAGGCTTACAAATTTGTTTGTGGAACATTATTTAATGGGAGGGAATGGAATTATTTAATGGATAAAACAACATTACGAATGAAAATTAATGATGATATGGGAACAAGAACATAATAACATTGAAATTATATGACTTACTACATAGGATGTTATTGGATAAAAATGGAGAGGAATAGATTCCCTTAACATGTGATATATCTTCTTAATACATAATGATAATTCCTTGGAACAATAGAAACTCAATGGAATTGATACCAAGAGGTAAAATGTGTGGAACATTATGAATAATGATTTTTAAAGCAATATAATGTGTAAAATAGGTTCGTATTTATAAAAAAATCGAGGATTATTTATTAATTTATAAATATATGCTTATGAGATCATAGTTGTTGAAAATAAAAAACCATTTTCTTTTCCACAGTTTTGGGATGTGGGATATGATATTAAGGAAGTATTTTTTTAGTTAATTTAAATTTATAAATGGAAATCAACATTTTGTATTACATATCGATTGGGAAATAATTTTTTCAACAAAATAATGGTTTTAAGAGAATAATATATATTATATCATTTATAAAGTTATTTATATGTTATAAAATTAATATTTATTCCATAAAATATTATATATTAATAAAAATAAATTGTTATTGTTTCTGGATTTAGTGTTAATTATTGTCACATCAATATTAAATATTTATTAAGTTATTAAACATATTTAAAACACAATAGTGCATTCATATTATTCACCAAAAATAATTAATTTATAAAGTTCCCAATATCTCACCAAAAACTAATTTATATATAGTGATTTCAAATATTATGTTCATTTTATTAATATAATTTAGTAAATATAGAAATATAATTTTAAATTAAAATTTTTATTAATTTAAAAATAAGATTTCTGATGAAATAATTAAATTTTTGACCCTTAAAAAAATTATTGGACCTCAAAAATCTATATTAAAATTTATAATTAAATAAATAGTTTTTATATGACCATTTCTTGAAAGTAAATTTTAATTAAAATATTAAGACTTGCTATAAAAGTGTATTTTAATTCAATATTTTATAAAAATATTATTATAATTATATATATATATATATATATATTATTTTTTCATATTCATCTTAATTTCATTTGAATTTATTAATAAAAATTAATAATGAAATATTGAATGAAAAATTTATTGTTTCAATACTAAAAGTAAAATTAAACATTTATAATACTATGGTCTAGATATATAGCCGCTTCTTATAGAAAACAATTTCCTAAGGGTAAGGTGCTGGATGGTGGTACTTTTAGGGGTTGAGAAGCTAGCATGGAATTAGTGGTGTTCTATACTATGTTTATCTTCTCCTGGAGTCAATTTTACTCAAGGATTACTTATTGAATCTCTAAATGGTATTAGTATAGGGTGTACCCTAATTATGATACCACTCTCTCTTGTTCTGATAATAGAGATTCAAATGAAATGTTATTACTATTTGAGGTAATAAATACTATATTATGATACAATTAACTCAGGTCAATACCATTTTATAAAATATTTTTTTACATTAAAATTATTATCAATTGTCTTTATTCCCAATAGTCATATTGATGAATGGTAATTTTTAAAGATAGTCCAATCCCAATGGTCACATTTCCATTTTTACCCAATATATTCTCCACCATTCTCATACCTTGACACTCACTACTAATCATACAAATTGTTATACACATAGCATGATATTTTATATCACCTTCATAATAATTTTATTTGTTTTAATAATATGTATAGTACGATCAATCTTAATTGGGGAATTAATTCATACGGAGTTTACGTTATTGTGTGTATTTTTTCTTTTTCATCTCATTATATTATTTATATATGTTATTGTCAATATAAATTCATGATATATAAATAAATATAAAAAATTTTGTATTTTCCTCAACAACGAAATGTAATAAAACATTCTCCTTGAAACAGGATATCTTTTGTTAGGGAAATTTATAGGTATTCACTTTCTTGAATCCTATAAAAATGATGTAGTTATAAAAATAGTGTGTGTTTTATTAATGATAAACAAAATAAATAATAATTATTTACTACGTAAATGATATAAATACCTTATCTTTTCATTAGGATACCAACTAACAATTCTTAATTTTATAAACCTTTAAAGTAGACTTCATTTCTCTAGTGCAAAAATGATTTTTCACGTTGGTTTTTTTACGTCAGTTAATAGTCACAATTACTAAATGTGGCCTCATAAATATTTTATTTAATATCAGTTAAAAATAAAAATGCTGTAAATATATAATTTAAAAGAATTTTTAAGTCAAATATTAAATAACCTATGTAAAAAATCATATACAACATCAGTTTTTATAAGAAAAATGTGAAAAAGAATTGGGATGAAGGGTTTCTTCATCATTTATTAAAAACAGATGTAAAAAATCATTTAGTATGTTGATTTTTATATGAATGATGTGAAAATAAACTTGGAATGATAATTTTTATGTCATTTATTTAATAAATGATTTAAAACATATTATACAACATAAATTTTTATATTACTGATACGAAAAAACATAATCCCGAGGTCTTTTTTTATCGATTAATAATTAACCGATAAAAAAATTATTCTTCATTATTCATATTGTTACTAATATGAAAATTTATCATGGTGAAGGTTATTTACCTCACTAATAAAATAACCAGCATAAAAAACATTATACCATTTCGGTTATATAAAAATCTATGTAAAAAAATATATATCTATTGTTTGTTATCAAATAACTGATGAAATTTGTTTTTAAATATTTAATTATACCCTTCTTCTCTACTACTAACCAAACCATAAAAATAAAAATAACTAGATGAAATAAGAAGAAATCGAAACAAGAAAATAAATTACTCATTCCCAATTACAATATTAAAAAATGTCAATATTTACTAAAAACAATCCCAAATACAACAAAAAAACTACCAACTAATCATTTATAATTACAACATTTAGAATTTAAATATACTATAAATACACCCAAAAATAAAACCAAACATATAAAATGATTTTGCATTCTAATTGTATATGTTTGATATCTTGTTAACTATAAGAGACAGATTCATAAAAAAAGAAAAAAATTAAATGGAATGTCGATAACATATATAATGAATAAAACAAAGGAAATAATAAGGAATAGTTTATAAAGAAATATAACCTGGTTAAAATTCGTAACACTTCTTGGTGTAATTATTTCATACAAAAATATTAACATATAATATCATTAATCATTGATTCCTTTTTGTTTAATAATTTTTTTAATGAGTTTTTCAATTAATAATTTCATTTTTATGTAATATATCCAAAATTTACTAATTTTAAATGGAAACTCACATTTACATTTTTATATTTGATCTTGGAAATATTTTTCATTATGTTTTTTATAGAAATCCAATCCCCTATTATAAAAAATTATGAATAAAATAATGTTATAATACATTATAATATAAAAATCTTCTATCAAATTAAAACAACCGTTTCCAACATGTTCTTAGAATTTCCCTGCACATCACCATGGAAAGAGCATATCTAGTAAAGTTTTTTTCCCCTTGTAAAAAACACTTTATATCCATTAGCCACTAATATAAAATAACATTTAATTTAGTATTTGTTATATTAAAATAGAAATAAAACTTTTTTAGATATTTTTTCATACCTCTCAAATTAAGGAAACATACAACACTTCAAAATTATATTCTTTTCAAATATTTCATCAATATAAATTGTTCATTATTCTATAGTCAATATTCATGCTTCAGGTGAAGTTAACAATGGGTCTATGAATCCATATAAATTTATCTTTTTATTGTCCTATAACATTTTCTATAGATACCTAATAATGAACATTCATAGGAATAAATATTCAACTGATTTAATGCAAGGAAATATTTATGTTATGACATACATAGAACAAAATACATCATGTTTATGCCCAACATATCTCTAATTACAAGCTCCATCAAATCATTTTCAAAATACCCATATTTATTGGATTCCCACATACATGAGCTTCCATTAGAAACCTATAAACACCCACAAAATTATTTGAATATGTTGACTATTGGTAAACTACTACTAGAATCTGTATATGAATTCATATCCCTTTGTCGTTTTTATTGGCTATACATTATTTCTCACCCTTTAATGTATTCCTTTAAATAAGTATATAAATATTTTATCATTAAAATGTTAAAAATATATTTCAAATGTCAAATAAAATATAAAATATAAACATACCTCTATGGTAATTTGTCTCAAATGTCTAGATTGACAAAATAAAAGTGGCTGATACATTATCCTATTATCCTCACCAAATTTGTAGGTAACTATACTCCAGCTGATATATCTCTAATATCATGTATAGTGATATTATACTTCTCTATCTATAAATTTTTATGATGAATTATATCTCTTATATAATATATCATCCAATATGAAACTATATGATAGTGAGGATCATCAATATATAACTCTTAGTAACTAGGAAACATTGGAGGAGGGGGTGTAGGAGTAGGATAAAAAATGTGGTCTGTATGTGGAGGTGGAGGTGTGGGTGTAGGAGTAGGAAAAAAATTGGGGCTACAAGAGGAGGTGGAGGATAAATAATGGGGTCTACAGTTTTTGTTGGGGGAGTGGAGGCTAATAGTGGAGGTGGAGGAGTGGATGATTTAGTCAAAAGTTTTCCTTTTCATGTCTGAAAACATGGATTTTTCCCACTCTCTGATCTTTTCCTCCATCATTGTGTTAATATTTTTGACATTACCCTCCCAGTATTATTTTTTTATAAAAAACATACATTGTAGAATTTGAAGAACATGGTAACATATTTCTCACTGATACACCCCCCGGTATCCTCATACATAACCCTGGTGTTTGGGAATTCCCAATGTTAATGTTAAAATATATTGCCTCCCCTTGGTTACAAATACCCCAGTGTTCTCTACTCCTCAATAGAAGCATGAATGATTTATTTGAAAAATTCTGTAATGATTTAAAATATATAAATAATTTAATTAACTTAAATAAATAAAATAAAATACACATATTAAAATCTTCTCACCTACGACCCTTGATTCTTCGATATCATATTTCCCCTTATTACTCATCTGATCCCTCCTCAATTTATCATGTTTTATCGAGGGTGGAGGGGAATCCTCTATAGAGATCTAAGAATCAGCTATGATTTTTTTGTAAATTCTCATCCATAATTTTTTATAATATTAAATTATACCCTACCAAAGATAATGTATGAGGGCATACATTTTTATGTTGACTCTCCTGATGTGATGTCTTCGATTGCAGTAAATAATAAATAAGAAATCATTAATAAGATAAAATATAAAAAAAACATTGAAAATTTTACATTTCACATACTAGAAATGATTCTTGTCTTCTACATTCAAAAAGTTGTTTACATGTGTCTTTATCTATAACAGGATATATATGAAATGGGTTTTAATGTTTCCTATGCCCAAAAATGAAATCAGATGTGAGGGTTCATTTTAAATCCCTCCATCTTCTAGAAGCCATTGATATAAATCTCCTCCCGACTACTCCAGTTTCAGGTATATCAAATTTCATATAATAATAAGGGGGACAATATATTATACAATAAACATATCAATATTAATAAAACAATAATTAATGTTCTTTTCAAAATGGTCTCCAAAAACTGAGATATTGTCTCTATTCCAAAACTTATACAGTTATTAAACAATATATTGACTTTACGTTTTCCCTAACTGGATTCAAAACTCTTGTATTTGTTTCAATTATGACCTCTTGGAAGATCAATCTCATCATATAGTACTATCAATAAGAAACTGATAAATTTGGTAAACATTTGCTACCATTTTTTCCAACCCTTAAACTCTTATTTGGCTACATGGGAGTACATGATGGTTGGGGATCATCAAAAGGAGCATGTGAACGTTCCTCCACAGAGGTATGATCATGATTTCCATCTCCAGAAGTATGATTTTGATCAAATTATTGATCTTTCATCATCGTTCAAATAAATGAAGTAAACCATTAAGAAACAAATATACAAAATCATCTATTAAAATATTAATTAAAATAACAAAAATTAGTAACCACAAAATTAAACTAAAATAATGCACATTATTATTCATATTAATTATAGATAACTAAAATTCTAACAGTAGTAATTATATATGATATTCCATGTAATAGAATGAAAACAAATACAAAATTGGTGTGGTAATATTAAAAATGGTTCAACCTAATAAATAATTTTTTTACACAAATAATAAAATATTTTTCAATATACTTTTATAAAAAAATTTTGTTTTTATTAAACATATTATATTTTAAATAGTTTTATTTCAAAAAATTTCAATTAATATATAAGTTATGTTATGGTAAACATGGTAGACTAAACAAAACTATACTAATATAAAGAAACATTTTTAACTTATTCGTTTTTATATGTGTTCTAATAATGAAAAATATATATATAACCTTTTATGAAACTAATAACATTAAATAATAAATGAACATATGTTACCAGTAAAATTATGAATGAACTAATAGAATATTTTCATAAATTATTTCATCATGATAATTCTTATAGAAAAAACCATGTCAATGACGTGATCGTCTTTATTTTCTATCAATCTTTCCTTGTAATTTGGGATCTCACATAAATAAGTATCTTCATCAAGTTGATCAGAACCAACATATAGTTTTTTTCTTGTAAAAAAATAGATAACTTCATTTCAAATTGATCAAGAACATAGAAAAAATTTTAGGATGTGTTTCCATTATAAAATATTCATATGTGTATTCCAATATCTTCTGATTAACAAGTGTCATTCCAAATTTACTGGGTTTGACACTGTTGTTAACGATAAACCATTTGTAGTTAAACACTGGAACATTAAATTTAATGTAATCAACCTCCCATATTTCTTTAATGATTCCATAATATGAACATGATGAATGAATTTGATTTTTTCTTTAGAACATGAAAAATACATTGGTTCTATGAACAACAATACACCACTACATTAATCTACACTTCTTGTTGTCCAAATCATTCGTATGAAATGTATATCCATTAATTTCATACCCAGACCACGTTATCACATTTAAACGTCGACCACCCCTTAACCATATTACTATCGTTGATGCATCTGATCTACCATTTCTGGTCTTTTTAAAGCATGTCAAAAAAAATTTGGTATGATCTTTCAAAATCCACATTTCTTTCGTCTTTGTATGACATTATTTCAAATCATTTGTAGGAAATGTTATATATGGTTGATCATCATATATGTTATTGAAGCTGTATAAATTTACTGTCTTCATCTATTTACCTGAAAAATATTTGAATTTCAATCCATGAATGACCTTTCTTCCATAATTAACTCATTCTTGGTGAGATGGAGGCAAATAATTGTAATCTACTACAGACAAGTAGCTCGTATAAAACTCCGAAACATCCTCAGTATTATAATTTTTCAACAATAGAGGATTCATGATGATATGGATTCTTAATATACCCCTTCAATTTCATCATATACCTTTCAAAAGTATACATACAATGTAGATATATAGGTCCACAATGTAATATTTCTCGAACCAAATATACCATTAAATATACCTTTTAATCTAAAAAAGATGGAGGAAAATAATTTTTTAATTTACAATGTTTATAAATTAATTCATTTTCCAAATTTTTATGAGAAGCTGAATCAATTACCTTATTAAAAATTGGTTTTAAAAAATAACGGACCTTCATGATATTCATTCTGACACGGCTATGAAATATTCTATGAAATGTACTGGTAGAATTTGTTGCATCATAACTTCACAATCATGAGATTTCATACCTGTCAACTTCAAAACCTTCAATGATATTTTTTTACATTTGAAGAATAACCATCTGTCACTATGATATCATAAAGACTCAGATAAAAGATAATTTTCTCCCTATAGGATAATATATAATAAGTGAGGGGGGTGATGTCTTCCTTCCATCAGGAGTGGAAACTAACTCAAAAAGTATTCCCATTAACAATAAGTATAATTTATCATTCAACCCATATTTATTCTTTCTATTCATATATAATAATGTTCCAACAATGTATTTAGAGATATTTTTCTTTACATGCATGACATCAATGTTATGTTTCAATTCATGATATCTTTGATAGGGATGTTAAAAATATATTGACTATTTATTCCAAGTATATCTATAATTACCAGATTTTTGTGTATTTCCAAATGTCACATCATGGTTTTTCACCCTCTCAAAATAATCAATATTGGATAATGGGTTTGGAGAAATATAATGTTCTTGTGAGCCATTTAATTACTTTTTTAGTATTCTATAACCGTGATCCATTGGAAACAAATTTTGTTGAACCTCATATACTTTTTCCTCCCATGATGCAATTGACAATATGAAGTATGTTGTTGGAAAATTGGAAACAATTTATACCCCTTGACATCATATCCATAAAAATATTCATATGATGACAATTCATTTATAGTGAACATAATCATTTCATATAGTTGAAAATAATCCATTTTATAATAATACTACACCTAAATTCCATCCTTCCATAAAAGTTTCAAATCATCAATTAATGGTGAAAATAAAACATCAATATCATTTTCAAGTATCTTTGGTCCGTAGATCATTAAACATAGTATTATATATTTTCAATTCACACTAAATTCAGTAGGTAGGTTCTAGGATACCAATAAAATAGGCCATTAACTGTGTGTGATACTAAGGCTTAGATATGGATTCATTCTATCTATTCATAGCCTCAGTCTGAAATTTGTAACTTCATTTAAAAATTTAGGAACCTTGTGATCAATTTTCATCCATTGTGGACAATCATCTGGATGATGTAGTTTTCAATCACATATCTTCTCATCAGCATTCCATCTCTTCATTTTTGCATCACGTGAATAAGAAAATAAATGTTTCAAATGACTAATTATCAGAGGATAAGAAAATACCATTCTAGGGGTCTTTGTAACATCTAAAAATTCTTGTGATTTTTTATCTACTCAAACAATGATTAATAAATTTTGGACACTTTGATAGAAATTCATATTCCCTCCTATATATCACACAATCATTCAGGCATGCATGTATTTTATTGGAACTCAATCCCATCGAGAATGAAAATTTCATGGCCTTATAATGTGAATATATAAGATCATTGTCATTATGAAGAATGTATTTAAAAAATTATAGTACCTCCATTAAACTCTAATCACTCCATCTGTGTTTCACCTTCAGGTTAATCAATCTTATCATTGATGATAAAACTGTTAAATCCATACAACCAATATAAAATGGTTTTTCAACATCACCATATAGATGCTCAATTTTTGGTACCTTCTCAATATTCACTGTTTCTATATCACAAATCATATAATCAATTTCATCAGAGTAACCATCTTGAAAAGCATCATCATCGGTAGATATGAAATTCTACCTCTTTTAATGATGCCAAATACAAGGGTGGTAACATTGATTAAAACCATGATAAATTAAATGATATGTGATCTCTCTAATTTTTAGCTTTTTCATATTTAGTAATTTCAGGCATGGATAGAAAAACATTTCATTGTTTGGAATATTTATTTTATAAAATTAAAAAAATCATCAACACCTTCTTAATATTCATCACTCATTCAATGTACTATAATACAACGTCCACTCTTTATTACTTATAACAAATATCAATATTTTATATCATGTTAAGATAAGCTAATTTTATATTTATATGTAATATGTCATAATTTGAATGTAATTCCATTTTGATATATAAAACATATTTATGTGTACTAGAAAAATATAATTTAATATTCTATTCAATAATATAAGATATTTGTAAATATAAATGATAAATCATAAAAATCTATTCTTGGAAAAATTTTAAAAAAGAAATTACAGTTAGATAAGACAATTTAATAGTTATATGAAATATTCTATAATTTAAAAGTAACACGGTTTTGAAATATAAATCAAATATAGTCTTATATGAAAAATATTATTAAAATTCTACATATTAATGGAATATACGTTTTAATATAAAAGATAAATCATAAGAAGATATGTATGGAAATTATTTTAAAAAAATATAGTTAGATAATCCAATTTTATATTTATATTTATATTAAATATTTTATAATTAATACTATTTTGAAATATAAATCAAATATATAACTATTTGAAAAATATAATGATAATTTTTTTTTAACAATAAGATAGAAAAACACTATGTAAAAATAATTCATTATCCACTAATGTTATGTATTATTAACCCACCACAAATATTTTTTGTCAATGTAAATCATAGAAAAATTAACCCATAAGAATAAAAGCATTGAAGTCATATAATAATTCACTCACCTTTTATATCAAAATATAGTTTAACAAATTTATATGAGATGTGGTAAATGAATAATGTCATACAGTTATATAATTTTAGGGAAATATTACTATTGTGAAAACAAAATCCTCATTAGATAATTCTCCCAACCATAGAAATAATCTATTATATAGAACTTTAGGGAGAAACAATATCATCATTACTCCCGTAAACATTATAGAAAATGAGATAACTCTATTTAGTTACACAATCCATATAATGGATTTCATTTCATTCTTTTTTGATGGATATTATATATGAGAATAATATATTCTAGCACTATATTATTTTATGTTGATGTTTGTAGGTTCATGTAGTTCATTTTTCATTACTACAATATAGATTCATATCATGTATCTTATATCTCAGTAATAGTTTGACCTACATCATTATCTAAATAGGCCATGAATAAGTGAATAATTCTTGAAGAAACCATCTAGTGGTTATACTTTTTTGGAATGCCAACATTGATACTTGACTTCTACTTAAGAGCTGCAATTCTTGTAAAGTCATTTGTATCCCCTAGATGAGTGAAAAAAATAATGGCATGTTATTTTGAAGAATTATAGATAGCTTCACAACCAATTTACCATGAATATGCAACAAGGATATAGGGGTTGCTTGTTTTGTAAAAATTGTACAGGATTTGAAACCTCACATGGGCTCACATTACAGGAAACAAAGAATATATTTGTTCATGAAATGTGGAATGCATAAAATAAATACAATAAATTTAATTAAATTCAAGAAATATGGAATTATTGTGAATAAATAGTGTGTAATTGGAATAAAAACCATGCCCCACATAAATTCTCACATCGACTGGGCACTTATTTCCTTTTTAGATATGAATACAATGCGATAACATGAGAAACATAAACAATATATTAATATATTATAGTAATGGAAATCACCAAATTTAGATTTAGGGCATCCGTGAAATAAATGGATAGAAATCGAAGCATGTGAGTCTTACATGAGAGTTTAGAGTAGATCAAATAGATTCCCTAATGAAAAAGAATATGAATGAAAATGGGAAAACTATTTCGAATATAACAAGATTGATGAATCTTTTTTAGGGATTTCGTGCAAGAGAGAACTGAGTCACTGTCGCCCGAACTAAAATCGCCATAATAACACAAAACAAGGCTTCAAAAAAATAAAATTGATTTATCACATCGGTTATTTAGTATCTAATGTGATAAATAGTATTTATGACATTTATCACATCACTTATTTTATAACTGATGCTATAATGATTTTTTTATGAAATTTATCATGTCCTTTATATAATAATAGAATTGATCAAATGATTTATAACATCAATTATTATATAAAAGATATTATATATCAATGGTGACTGCTTTATCAGGTCGTTTATTCTAAAACTGACATAAAAATTAGATTTATCACGTCAATTATAGAATAACTGATGTGAAAAAGTGAGAATCATGATTAATCATGTTAGTAATAGATTATCCAATGTCATAAATTAATTTACATGGATTTGAATATTGTTTATAAATAAATTTTGCTATTGTCTTGGTGTGAAAAATAGGTTTTCTGCTATTGTTTTTAACTATCCCAATCTGTTAGTTGGTGGATTTCATTGTAGAAACAAAAATGTGTGTATTTATCCTTATATCCTCATGATAAAAAATTTAAGATGTAATATTTAAGGATCTATAATATCAATCCACAAATCATATATTAATAAATTCTCATGGTATTACTCTTATGATGTATTTTATATTAGAAAACAAACATTTTCTATTTTATAGGTAAAATATATTAGGATTGGGGGAAGTATTTTTGTTGGGGTGATATAGGTTTCCCTCAATTTCCATAACTCCTTTCCACTGAAAAATTTTATCACTCTTTTTTCATTTTGGACACCCATATCAAGATCTGGAATCTTCTTTATTAGTTTAAAAATTCATATTCTTAATCCTAATCCTCATCCATTTTTTTTTCAAGGTCCCAAGATTCACTATTATCTCTTCGATTATAATTCCTAGATACAAAATAAGGGTAAAGATTATTTTATTTTTTTCATAGAGGATAGGATCTAGTTTTATCATATGCACTTCTGCACATTCTTATCCCTCCCTGATATCTCTGATTTGTTACATAATAAAAAGTCTTGTATTAGACCAATGACCATTAATTTTTTTTTTGCGAGTTACCATATCCATGATGCATTATAGAGTTAGGATGGATGTCTAATTCATCTTAAAGGAATCATTTAAAATCTTGTTGGTCAATACATAAAAGACTATACTAATTTCCTCTAAAAAAAGAAAATGAATTACAATTTAGAAAAGTTAAAAAATACAATACATAAAAAAGAATTATTACAAAAAATATTACATTAATGGTTATGAGAGTTATTTTCAAATATACATTTCTTTCTTTTAAATTTTAGGATTTTTATGGTTTTACGGTTTTTCAATTTTTTTAATGTTTTCAAAAAAATAACTAGAAATAAATAGTAAAATATAATGGTTCAATTTTTATTACTAAAATACATATAAACATATATAAATTAATACTAGGAGGATACTTTGAATTAAGTGAAAGAGATATATGTTCACTCATTTTATTACAAGAATCATTGAAAAATAGTATGAAATTTGATGTGTGTGAGAATAACTGAATAATGTGAATGCTGATGATTATGTCAAAGGCTTTATAACAATGTATTCCCCATATATACAGTGGAAAAAATATATTTTTAAAGATATAAAATATCCAATGTATATAAATATATTCAATTTTCATGAATTTTTATGTGAAAATATACTAATTTCCATGAGATGTTATTTTGAGTGAATTTCATGAGAATGAAGTCCTTATGTTGTTTCATAACACTTTTTAGTGAGTAAAACAATATTTTCGATTTTTGTGTTCTTTTTATCTGAATATTAATTCTCACCTTGGGTTTGGGAATCCCCCAATGGTGTGGTTTTAAATAAAACTATCATGGGTGTCACTCTATACAATATGCTCACTAAGTTTAATAATGTTTATATGAATGTTCTTATCTGGGGTTCAACTCTCATATTTACCCCACACTTCATAGACAATTACCTTGAAGAAGTTGATAGATACACAAGTTTGATATGAGATTCCACAATCACTACTTTACTCTCAGTCACAGGGTATCCAAAAAACATCCATGAATGAATGAATTGTGATACTAGAAATAATGACATATAAAAACACACATGGTAGATTAATAAATTCCATAATTTTATATCCAACTCCAATATATTCATTATTAATATTTTTAGACACACAAAGTCATATAAAAATTATAATGAATTGGAGAAGAAATCTCAATAATCATGTAAATACTTTGGCTAGTTCCCCCAACTAAGGATATTCTCCTCCATCATTGCTATTATATAGAAATATTTAGTAATATGGTTAATTATTCTATTTATTATATACTATTTCGATCTTAGATGGGTAGATCCCAGTATCATCTACTAATTTTTTTCTTTATATGGGTATCTCCCTTGGGAATTAATTAATGAGAATATCGATGAATACCACATGGAATTAAAATATTCACAGGATGATTCCATGTGGATATTTTACATCCCTATTCAATTATCTCAGTGATTAGATCCTTGCTCTATTGATTCATCCTCACTCATGGATCTTGATTGGATGATGACTATGGTGACTTTAATTTGATAAATATTTGGGGTGATAATACGGTACCATTAAGTCTTGATGATACATCGATAGTTATATATAATGTCAGGGGCATTCTTGAAAACATATTTTCCCTCCCAAGACTATGTCACATTAATGGTAGAACTTCCCCAAATACAGAGATTCATGATGAAAAGATCATTATAAGAATAATATAATATTATTTTGGAGTTTAAGACCCATTGATTTTGAGATGTAGTATGAGGTTACCCTATAGGGCTATATTGGGCCTATAATGTAATATAAGGTAGCTCCAAAGGGAGATATTTAATCTCACACTGTACAAATTAAATAATCCACTATTATTTTTTAATTTAACATAGATCAGTTTCTATACCATTATATTCTTACAAAGATCACATGTGATATCATTCTACCATTAATGCATTATGAATCTATAAGATCATATATTGTTCTCCAAGAAATGTTGTTGTTCATTAAAACTGTATATGAATAAATATTTTATTCCAATGTAATAAAAAAAATCAATAAAGAAAATATGAAATTGAAAATATGAATTAATTATCTGAAAGAAAACATGATACAATATTAAAATTTCAATTAAATAATATTTTGGTATAGAATATGTGTGTTAAAAAATGTGGTATCCAATATTTACAAAAAAATGGAAAAAATTAATCATTAATGTGATTGTTTCAAAAATTGAACATGTAAACCCATAATGTTTCTGTCTCAATGTGGGAAGGGTGTTTTTCAGAAAATAAATTTAATTTAGACTAGAATTATATATAATATTATTGATTATTTCCACTTACCCACAAAAATATCTATGTTTTATTTTCCTATGTTTTCAGAAAATTAAACCCAATAATGGGGGGAGTTCAATTTCGTACCCCGTATTCATGATGCAAACTTATAAATTTAATTTAATTTATATTATTTTAAAAAATATCTATTTATTAACAAAACATATGTGTCCTTATTTCTATTTTTTGGGAAATCCTATGTTTCAATCTTTTAAAATATTATTCTATCATTTTCTCAAATGTTTTATAATTCTTTTTATTTCATAACATCTTCATAATATTTTATTAGGAATTTTTATTCAACTAGAGTTATAATTACCTTTATTAATAAATTTCTTGCATGACTTATACAACTTTTTTGTGATTCTACATGATACATTGATGGTTCAAGATTTATTAATATATTATGTTTACCATTTAATTCTCATGGTTTCATTTCATGTTTATGATTTTTATATATTCCTATTATATATGGAACTCAAAAGAATGAAATAATATGAATATGGTTGGGCCCAAAACTATATACTCCCAATAAAATGGTTAATTATTTATATCTCATTTGATCACTATGTGTTTAAATAATGCAGTTATCTTTGATGAAAATTTTATGCATATGTATTTTGTTGTTAAACTTGTCGAATATGTAATGGTATCATTGGGGTGATACTTGACCAAATATTATGATGAAATTCCATATATTGGAACCACAATTTTTTTGCTTAATTAACACAAACTTTTGATTTTTTTCTCCTATTCCATGTATCCACATGATAGTTTATGATCCATTACATTTATTGTATCATGTTCTGAAATTTTAATATCATAATTTATCAACATATTTTTCCTTTATTTTATACCCCATGATTTATATCTTATACCGTGTTTTATTTTTTTCTTCAAGATTTCACATCTAATAATTGGAGTACAGTGAGATATTTCAAAAAAATATGATGATGGATAAAAAATATTACATTTTTTATTTTAAAATAATTTATTGATTGTCAAATTTACCGAACACACTAGACTTCCAAATTTATCGATGATATTTTTGGATATTTTTATTTAAAATGATGTAATAATATCTGTATAAGATAGAGTTTTTTACAAATTTTTCTTAAATTTAATAATTTATTTATTTTAGATCATATTTGATTCTATTGGGAAACTCATATAGGAGAGAAAAAAATATATTTTCAATGGAATATAATTCAATGGTTTTCTAAAATCAAGCTAAAATATGTGTTACAATAAAAAAACTATCATTCCATTATCCTAAAAATTTTCATATCAATTTTTTCTTAATAGAATAAAATTGAATGGGTGGAGAATTATATATACCATATTTTTTGAAATTTTATTAATAATTATTAAAAAAATTCACAATATTAAATTGAAAAGGATACATTTATTTCTTTTTTGGAATTAGAACGTGTATTTGAATATTTAAGGAAAAATCCATTTATAACACTTTTAGTCATGCTCTAGTACTTTCACAATATATTTTTATGGGAATTTTTATTAGAAATTTATAAATATTATTCCTTATTATTTATGTTACACATTTCATTTGTATTATAACCTTTGTAACCAATGTTTGATGCTATAAAATTGGTCATGAATTCAAAATAGGGAGACCTCGACACCTTTGACAACACCACTATATTTAAGACATAATTTTTTTCATATGAACATTTATTAGTTTAATATTTTTATATATTTTACATTAATAAAAATAATAATTCTTTAGAGGGATAACTTATTTTGAAATTTTTTCCGCCTTCCAATATAAAAATTTATATTTTTCTCATATGGATAGTTTTTGAAAATTATTACAATGGAAGAAGTATAATAGTAGTTCATTTTTAAATTTATTTAAAATTTCAATAATTGAATGAATTTATGTGAGGATCTAATTAATTATGTTCTATTCCCCTTACTCTACATAAATGGACTTTAATAATATTTTTAATATCCTCACTTCACCTTATGGATTTAAATTGATTATAAAAATTTAATATTATTTGGGTTGTATAATAATATCATTTAATAATTTTTTTATCAATTTTTAATCTATCGATTATATATTCAAATTATTTTTTGATTCCTCTTCCCATATATAAGTATTATTATTAGTATTTAGTATAATTTAAACCTACTTCATATATTTTATCTGACATAAAGATATTACTCTAAATAATAAAACTATATTTTATTATATTATTTTTAAATTTATAAATCATTTAAATGATTATAATGACAATATAGGTTGTGTATGTGTGAATCTTAAGAGTGTAAGTTTAATAATTAAATTTAGACATCTCAAGATTGATTTTCCATTATAAAATGGATACTCGATTCTCAAGTCATATTAATTTTTAATTTTTAGAACCATTTTATTTTAGTATTTCACATAAGTTAACATTGGAAGGCAAATAAAATTAGGTTTATAAATTTACACATCCTAAAAGGAGCATATTTCTTAATTATCTTACTTTTTTTGGTTTTATTATTTTTTTAAAGGTTTAATGGTAAAAAAATCAGCATCATAGTAAAATTTATTTCAAATTAAATGAGAAATATTAAAATAAATAAGCATAATATTAGATTGGTTATTCTTATTAAAACCATTTTCTATAAACCATTTCCTTACATCATTAATGAGTTGTCAAGAACACTTCCCACCATTTTCAATTTTTCATCTTTTTAATTTATGATTATAAAAATATTATAATATGATGATTAATACACTATATTATTTTGAAAATAAGTTTTTTAGAAATTATTTGTAAATTAGAAAAACGGCCCATCATTTAAGATTGATATCAACATTACAAACCAATTATGACATTGTGTATGTGTGGTCAATAAAATTTTGTAACATGCATGTCAACCTAGTATTTTTATGAGGAATATATTGAACCAGTAATTATAGTTAACTTTACTATATGAATATTGTGGTTAAGATTGTGAGTATCAAATGGAATTATCTAAAGGTTCTGATTGTAGCGGTTTAAATCTGGTGGGTTTAAATTCATACAATCTTTTTTTTCTGGTAGATTTTTTATGGTGTGGGTTTTCTGCATATGTTAAATTTATTATTATAATTGTTTTTTAAATATTTTTTATGTAATTTTTCACTAAAATATAAGTTGAACTTATGTGAAGGGTTGTGTGATATTATAGTGGGATATTATGATATCAATATAAACTCATTAGTCATGGGATGTTTGAGATGTGGTGAGATGTGTACCTAAGTTATATCATATTGATATTCACTAGGTGTAGTGATGATATATGATTTGATGGATTATGGGTTAGTGTATATCGTATTGTAGATTCAATGACCACACCTAAATCACTCATCAACTTGTCCCAAATTTGTAAAACCTCTTTGGCATTTTCCCCAATCACTATATATTATTATAAATATAAAGAGATGATATATAATTTAATGAGAAACAATATCCCTAATTGATAAGTAACAAAGATGAATATAATAAGTCCATCTATAAAACTATGATGACCAAACCACGTATAGAATTATCTATAATTTAATGAAATTCAATTTCTAAGAAAATAACTAATATTCTATGGATACATGTAATTTTTCAATAGTATTTTATCGAGGATACTATATATTTTCATTATTAAAACAACCATAATCCAATATGATCATAGAGATAATCTATTTGATAGAACCATAAATAATAGGAATATATATAATTATGGAAAAAAATTACACTATATGGTTACATATAAATTTTTCTATATGATATAAGCCATAAGAAAAAACCATTTATAGCCCTAGTGTCACTGCTAATGTATCCTATAAAAATACCAAAAGGTCTTACAAAACTCAAAATTACTTATCATATGAAATCCCATGCCCTGGTACCTTCCCCTTAATTGTATCTTCTGAAAGAGAATTAATATGTGTCCCTATATAACATTTATAGGGTGTGAGTACTTTTTTCCTAGTATAAAGACACCACTTGACCTATAACTATATATTATAAACCCATGTTTATGAATTCGTAGCATAATAAAAATATACTAGACTAGAAAAGCAACATGTTATTAAACAAAATTCTAAACATAAACAATTAAACGATTACTATGGTATTGGTTCCCAAATTACATATAATTTGTATTAGTATAAATGAAACCATCATTAAGTATCAACCAGATTCTAGGAGAAAATATTTATTTAAGATACAGAACCTTATTTCTTATAACATGTGAAAATTTATATTGAATAATGATATAGGGATACATTAATCCAAACCGATGGTAAATGGATTAGTGTATAATGTATTGGTGAACTGTGTTCCCATCCCACATTTCATAATATATTTATATCATATCTAGGATCCTATATAATAATTCAATAACAATGAAATTATGGTTCATGTATACTCAATATAATAATGAAATAAATATACACATTAATATTATACTAACCATAATGCCAACATTGTAAAATTCCAATTTTCATGCATAGAAGACATAACAATTTGACTAAAACATGTGTAAAGTATATAATGGATGAAAAAAAAGTATTCTAGTAGAAAATAGTGGACTAAACAACCACAATGGTACTCATGTTTTCAAAATAAATTAAAAAATAAATATATTAATTGAAAATATTTTATTTTAGATTAATAAAATTTTTCCCCATATTACTAATACCCGATAATAGTAAAGATATGGAAGAAAATATTTTTCACCTATCAAGGACAAGGAAAATCATCATAATAGAAACAAAAAAAAAAGATGACATTCCAATACTAAAGAAACATTGACCATCCTATAGATTTCATTGTATTCAAACACTACATTTAGAAAAGAGGGAATGTGAGATGGATTATCATGGATTTATATTATATTTACCAATTCTTAGTCTCTATAAAAAAATTTTAATGGAAAATACAAAGTGTAATATAGATTTCCTAAATCAATGAAAGAGAAATAAATGAATTTTATCAAATACGATAAAGATTTCAGAAAAATACGGTAAGGAAAGTGTATCATACATTTAATTATCTAAAGAGTTAATCATGCAGAATCATGATAATGATATAGATCATTTAGGATATAGGTAACAACATCAGAGGAATCCAAAAAGATGGATATACAATTTAGAAGAGAATTTGATTCAAATGAGTGGTAATTCCCAATTTAGGGTGTCTAAGGGTTTATATTTTTTACAATTAAACTTATATTTTAACCTCCAAGATAAAAACATCATAGAATTAACCTAGATTCCAGGAAAAAGGCATCTAGTTACCCTATGTCCATTCTAGTATCCACTATTGGACTCTCCATATACAACCAAGTACCTAAAAATGACCTCCTGATATTTAGTGATACTCATATACCTTCAATTACATTTATATTTCAACACATTCTTCCCATTTACCTCAAATAATAATTAAAATTAAATTCCCATATTTTTAGGGTCTAAAAAACTAAAAAATAATACAAACTTTATGATGAATGATATGTGAAGTTTAAAGAACCCCATAATTAGGATCTATGTCTTCGAGAATTATTATAATGTATCATATAGAACCAATTTCATCTACTAAACTTCTACCACAACCTCCCATTCCTATGTATCATCATGTTTTCTCTCAAATTGACATCACACATGTAATGTTGGAATAACCATTCATCATAACACATGTTCCACACAGATTGAATATAATGATTATTTATTATTTATAGGAACTCATTACCTCAATGTCAATATCCTAGAATTAGATAATAGGTGTATGATATTTATATATTTCATTAATTGAGGGAAATAGAATACCTTATGAATAGTAATGGATTTATGGGGTAAAAAAACCATGTATCCTACCTTGCCAATTCACTATAATGTTGAAATATTTTTTATGAATCTTGTAGTATAGTTCCATTACCTTTCCATCCATAAGAACCATAATCAAGGATAGACTTCAAGGAAAATAAGATCACCAACCATAAATTCCAAGGTTTGACAACTATGATCAACATAATAATATTATAATATTTAATTAATGATCATTTTTTTGATAATCAAAAATACCTAATCCATAATCTCCTAAATTATTATACCAAATAAATGATCACATGAAAATTTCATTCCAATATAGTGGATATAGACTTTTCCAATTATAAAATATATTATTATGATCCATCAATATAGATGATTGATTATTTTACAATAGAAAATCCCTATTATCTATATTTAATATTCTTAAGATCTAACAAAATCATTCGTGTATGCCTATAGAATATCATCAAGTATGTGAATATTAAATTAGGGAAAGAAATATATCTGGTAGGGGTAAGATATACTAAATTTTACCAAAATCATTGGAGTCAATTTCAACCATGTCTAGAATAATGACGTAATACACAGTTCCAAGTCATAGAGTCTTCTCCTTAGAACTTCATAAGTTATAATTATCAACCATAAATATTATTTTAATATATCATATATATAACAATATTTATAGTATAAAATGTAGTGTTTCTTGGTTAGGTGATATGTAATCACCCAAAAAATACATTTAATTCCCATGGATCTTAGAAATTTGATCAAAATATATATTGTGATTTCATCCCCCTAACACACATAAAAAGGATGTGGTTTAAATATATTTTGGGTTCATTAGTTTTCTTCCTAAATATTTCTAATAATTGAATATCTGAGAAATGAAGCTATTACTCAATAAGTGAGCATAAGATGAGATGAGTATCGGCTCGTAGTTCTCGACACCTGGTGCCTCGCCCATTCCCTAGGCAGCCTTGGATAGTTCCTATGACCCTCCATTTTCATCAGGGGAGGGGTTTTCTCTTCCCCTCCAATGGAGAAGCCTTCTTACTATGCCTCTCACCCATTTTCTGTTTCCTTTTCTCCATTCCCTAAAATCTCCATTTTCCCTATGGTCCCAGACCTCCGCGACGGTTACGCCCAGCTTGGTCTTTTGACCTCGGAGCTTACCGACGCTTCTGCTCTTCTCTCCCAGACATTGGTGGATCTGTTCCCTTCGTGGCGTCCTTCGGATGACATCTTCAAGAGATTTGTTTTTAAAAAATTGGGTCTTTTGGAATGCGCTTCTATCGAGCTCTTGGACAAGCGGAATATTATGATCCAGTTTTCATCCTCGGAAGATCTCATCACCGCATGGTCCGAGGCTACTCATTCTTATATTTACTTATATTTTCATCTGCTAAAGTGGTACTTGGATCTTCATATGAAGAGGGATGCTCTGACAACTGCTTTGTGGGTACGGTTTCCTGAGCTCCCCCTCCCCTTTCAGAATCCTTCTATCATCTGAATGCTAGGGAACCTAGTTGTCCAGTTTCTCTATTTGGATTCGAGAACTAGTTTAGTTTTCTACCCAATATTTCCCCGCATCTGTGTTGAGTTCGATGTGTCCAGACCCTCGGTCAAATGGATTTGGATTTTGGTAGGATAGAAATTCTGCATGAAGCAGCTGGTTGTGTTTGAGTATTGGACGCACTTCTATTCCCTGTGTCACCACCTCAGGCACTTTTCCCATACCTATCGACATGGAGGAAGGAACCAAGGGGGTCACAGTGCCAGTGACCCTCCCTTGGGAAAGGATGGGATCGTGGTTGGGTTTGAAGTGAATCCTCCTTCTGGGATCAGTTGTGAGGTTGTTACTGATCAGCAGAAATCGTCTCAGTTTTCTTAGGACAACACAAGAGTCACTGATATTCTCCATCAGCTGAAACAAGATCTGGGTGTGTCTTCCTCTTCTGAGGATGGGGTTGTTCCACCTTGTTATAGTGGGGCTTGTGCAGGACTTGACCAAAAAAGGGTCATGAGGGATGAAAGGGAGATCCACTCGGATGCTTCTTAGGCTATGCAGTTGGCTCCTCTAATTCCACCAATGTTGATACAGTGGATAGGGTTGTCCACGGGGATGATTAAATTTTTCTAGATTCCCAATGTCTAGTTCAGGCTGACTTCTCAGCGCATTTCTAATTCATGGGTCGTGGACTTTCCCAGGCTAGAGTTGCAGACATGTTGTAGTAGGTCTCGTAAGATAGAATTACTTATGGTGAGAAGGTAAATTCCAGAGGTCCGATTTCAAACTCCTTGAACCGTTATGCAGTGTTGGAAGAAGATTATGAACATGCTTGTGAGGATACCAAAGAGGGGGAGGTCACTCACGAAGAGGTTCCCTTGGTGGGAGGGGGATCTTCTCAAGAGGACATGGATGATGCTTTGGATCCCACTGCATCCAAGGCTCTAGACATTGCAGAGGAATACCTTAGATCCTCATCTCGGAAGGGAAAAAACATTATTGTTGATTCTGACGGCTTCATTATGAAAAATGGGAGGGCGCAACCAAGGAAGGACTACTCTAGCCTTCCTAGCCCTCCAGTTACTAGATATGAAAGTAAGGGTAAGATGTCCACAAAGGCTCTTGTAAATGCCAGCAACATTTCCTCGAGGAAGCTCAACGGTGAAAAGTTCGAGGTGGCTGTCTCCTTCATCATCCTCGTGCCCCTGTGTGATGAGGTAATGGTGGATTCAGAACGATAGCGTCTGACAGGCCTCAACGGTGAAATGGACGATGAAGCTCTGGCCATTATGGCGTCGAAGAAGATGGAGGAGGTCCCGCCCAAGGAGACATGGGAAGTTATCATCCATTCTAAAGAAGGGATGTTGGAGAAATCGATTCCTTTCAATTCCTCAAAGGAGGATCTGGATAAGATGTCTGAGAGAGTTCATGAAGTGGAAACTAGTAGGATGCAGGTGGAATGGATTAACAAACAAGATCATATTTTGACAAGATAGTTTAATGTAGTGAAGCTAAGCATGGAAGAGTTCATACATACATGGGACAAGATTGCTATTTGGTGGGAGGAC
Organism: Viscum album; assembly: GCA_963277665.1. Classification (NCBI taxonomy): domain Eukaryota; kingdom Viridiplantae; phylum Streptophyta; class Magnoliopsida; order Santalales; family Viscaceae; genus Viscum; species Viscum album. The sequence goes on along the minus strand of OY728122.1, from coordinate 1,889,161,626 downwards.
CTCGTCAAAAATGATCTAGAGTTATAGGTAAATGGTATTCTCTAGAAACTACTTAGGAATAATGCTTCTAATTTTCTTAAACTTTATTTTAATGGTTCATCTGTTTCCTTCACTGTATGATGCATTGTTTTTCTGTCTGGTATTGGGTTCTCACTTTCCTTTAAAAGTGTTTGATAAAAAAAAGTAATTTATGAGGAGTGAATAAAGATTTTGATCTCACTTTTTATGATAGGCCACATAATATTCAATGAATGTTATGACATATTTTGATTACCATAAGATGAAGGTACTTTATAGCTGAGTGATATTACTTCGTCATGGCCTCCCACATATGGGTGGGAATAATTAGTATTATTTAAATATTGGGTAATGAATTTGAATCATGTGACTAAACCTCAAGGATTTCCCCATCACCGAGTAGTTATTGAATATTGATATAGTCATGGTCATATTTCTTAGATTCAATGACCAACATCATAATATATTATGTATGATCAATAAAGAATAATCTTATCCCATATCAATCCATAATTAAATCTAAATTAACCATAAAAATCAATAATATTAGTCTCCACTCTTCTTTTTAACATTGTACAATTTGATGTTGGGTAATCTTACTAAGATATCATCAAAAATGGGTCTCTTCATATTTAAAAAAATATATCCAAAAATTATTCATGTAATTAAAACAACTAACATTATAAAATAATTTATCCTTTTTGAAAAAAAATATACTAGATGATGTTGTGTTCAGTGGTTATAACGAAATATTACCCAATAAAATAATTCCTCCAATACATCAAGGAATTTTTAACCACTAGATTATCCAATTAATGGAAAGGATAGTTCATTTCAGGAAGAAATGTTTATTAAAGACCATAAAAATTTCCCAATAGTCATGTATAACCATACGACTGTATGTTATTGATGAAGCATCACAAGCATTTCAAACATCATTGGACAACGAAAATATGAATCCATTCAATTTCATTCCTAATTTTAGAGAATAGATACTATAAAAGGTCATTATTAAATTACAATAATATGTTGTAACAATAAACTAAAAAAAACCTGAGAACCTTTAAGTATATTTTAGCTACCACATTTTCAGGATCTTCTAATATTCCAACTTATTAAATGAAAATATTGTGTATAATGAATTCATGAATGAAAAAGGATAATTTATAATGTCTATAAAATTGGTAGTTCTATTATAATGTCTTCGTGGATATTTTAATAGGTCTACCATGCTCATCCCGATATTTCTTAAGCATTGTAATTTTAACCATAACAATGAAGAACAATATGAGTATATGGGATCTTCTATTCCATAATTCTATTAATAGAGTAATAATATTTTTCAATATTAATAGAAATTTAACATATTTGAAACCCAATATCAGCATGAAAATTCATCATTGAAATGTCCTATAGTCTGATATGGAAATGACGATACCCAAAACAATAATATTAAAAAACAACTTTTTCACTTTTAGGTGACCCAAAAAATCAATTCATTGTATTGGTTTTTGGTTTGATATAGTGAACCCATTAAACCATTTTTATACTACATGAAATAATATATTTTTATCAACCTTCAATTTGAATAAAGTATCACCTTCAAGGGAAGTACTAGGTTCTATAAACCCTTTCTTGGTAATAATATAGATAAAAAATCACTCATTCATCGTTATTAGTTCCCTACACTATTGAGGACTAGATATTTTTTAGTTCTAATCAAAAAACTGATAGAAAAATATAATCCTGATATAGGAGGATACCCTAAGAAACAATTAGGAAAATATATAGGGAAGAGTTTCCCTAAAGGGTGTATGAAATTATACTCCTTAACCTTAATTGATCTTTGTTTCAAACATTCTATATTATTGTCAATATGCCTCAATTTCCTCTAATATTATCTTTATAACTTTATTGGAAATTCATATTCTCGAATGAAATTATATTTGATACCTAGAAATGATAAGAAAGATACCCGCATTTAGTAGTAGTTAATATGGGATCAAAATTGAGTTAACAGCCCCATTCTCAGAATATCATCATAGGACATCGTGTAGAGGAAAACTATACACTGAAAATATTTTAAAGACCAAAATTTTCATATGAGGAATACATTTCTCATTCATGAGTGTTGGATTCTAGATCCATAAAAATGATAAAATATTAAATTTACATAATTAACGTTTCTCAAGAAAAGATTATAATTTTATCATTGATGTGATATCATTATGTCAACAAAAGGGTTGAGTTCTACTAATATTTTTGGAATTTTTATAGTTTCTATATTATTTAATATTTACATAATAAACAAAAATATACACCTAAAGAAGAATAAAATTGATATATCTCCAATGTATTATTATATGTAAATTCTAACATCATGTGTGTGTATTAAATGAGAAGTTTTTCTAAGGAGATACATAATTTCTTTATTTTGGTTTTGGGCCCCAGATCATTTTGTGTCTTTAAAATAATTACAATGTTATCCTACATAATATTTATAAATATTCATGTTCATTTCCCCAATATAAGTTTAGTCACTTCATATTTATTGGTACATTGTAGATGAATTGAGTGATTAGAGATGTTTGGTGATTCCATTCTAAAATTATACATCAGATTAGTGATGCAAAAGTATATTTTAGGGAAAAAAATGATTAACCTTTGAAACATTAATGATCCTCCATTGAGGTAGGTATTTATTCTATATTCTCTTTTCATGTTAAATATTCATTGTTGATTTCAATATTATTGATATATTATTCTCATATCATTTCATAATATGAATTATCCATTGGATTCAAAATTCATTATATTTCATTATTTATTGGATATTAATATCACATTTGTGTGATTAATGTTATTATTATTTGAAATCTAATTTTTTGTATGATAAATGAATATTGATGTGTGTCTACATGATCACCAACCATAATAATTTTTTTCCTCTACCCTATTCTTCCCCCTTTTCATGATGAATATTAGTCATAAACCTTTATAATAGTTGGTAGATCGATGATTTATGGTCAATGTTTAGGATTTTCCAAGAAAAGTGTTGGGGAAAAAAATATAACTGTAATAATGAATAAATAGTGATTCGAATTATTTAATTATATGGTTAGGAAATTTCAATTAGACTGTGAGTGTTTTATTTGTTTCTAATAGGAGATGAAGAGCTTGAAAAGATGGAAAAGATAATATAGTTTAAATGATATTGAACAAAAAAAAGTTGATTGATTAAAGAATATGATAGTGAATATATTTATATATATAATTACTCATAATTGAGAAAATGAGAATGGGAGGATTCTCATAAGAGCCTCGTCCCAGTTCGACAGGACTCGGAAAGTGCATCCAAGAGACCCGTGATCAAAACCAAGTAGAGGGATAATTTCCAGGTTAATGTCTATAGCAATACTGTAGTGGGTGTTGTAGCAGTTAAATTTCATTACTGTAGCAGCCAGAACTATTCACCTATTAGGGATTTCGGGCCACAGGTTTGGCCTTTGAGGCCTACAAGGCCTTCGAGTTTCCTTGGGAATTCATGCTAGTAATTCTTCCGGGCTAACTCATGTCCTTCAGGACAACTCAAGGCCCTCAGGCCACATGATCAATGTTGTTTCCCCAGACGAACTCTACAAAAGGAGCAACCCCATTGGAGTATTCAGAGTAGGAACACTCACTAAATCAAATCCAACCGATTTTGAAGAATGATAGGGTATGGAAACACCCTAAGGACTACCCTCTGATTTCACGGGAAGATTATCTTGATTTCCATTAGATGGTTGAGAGATACTATCACGATTCAGATTATGGGGATGGATAGTTCCTTATAGTCATAGTCTGGTTGAATTCCCTAAGACCTTTGGGTCATGAAATGTCTCATAATCTTTTGGGCCATGTAATCTCTAAGCCTATGGGCCTTGTTCCCCCTAATCCCTTTAAAAGGGGGTTTTCAAAAATCAATAAAAATGAAGGCCTTCGGGCCATTCAGGAAGAATGGGAGGCTATATGATTAGATAAGCAATGAACATGAACATATTGTTTCATTGTGTTTTGTGATAAATAGTTTCATGGAAGAAGCTTCTTATATCTAATGATATTTGAGATAATATTATAGAGAATTAAAATTTTGGGATTTAACTAGAGGATAAAATAATAGTAGAATGTGGAATGAGAATATTTGATATATTATCTTGTTATATTTGAGAAGCTCTCTATGATGTTGCAATGATTGAAAATGAAAAACATTTATATGTGTATGTAAATATCCCATTGTTAATAAGATTAAGGCTTCATTCATATATTGATTAAAAATATATATTATGGTCATAAAAGGTTTAGTATTATTATGATAAATGATATGTATTTATTAATAATTATTCACGAACAATCAATAATAAGATACTATTGATGTTTGAAGCTTGAATGGATGATGTAGTGGAAATATATTTAATTACCCATGAAAACACATTATATTAAAAAAATACTTTGGAAATTTTTCAAAGTGGTTTTTATGGATTTGATAAATTTCTAAATTTATTTATGTTGTTCAGAGATGAATTTTAGTGGTAGGAGATACCCAAAAAATATAAATGAAATTTTGAGCTGAGTTGTTCTAGATTTCAATGTTTGAGTTGAAAAAACTAATAGTTCCACATGTGATATCTCTATATATAGAATAATTGAAAAGTATTTGTGGTCAATAAGATATGTATAACTCTATAAATGACATATATTAATCACTGGAAGTTTTTCTTTAATACATAACATATTTTAGATTATATGTATGTTTTCCTTGTTGAGATGTATCATCTTTCAATTCATATCGAAGATAAAAGATGAGGATCATACTAATATGTGTAAAAGGAAATGATTCACCATGATATTCAATAAAATTTTATGAATATAGAATTATTATAATCTAATACATAAGATTATGAACCATATTAATGATTTCAAAATTTCTGTATAATATCATCCAGAAGGTACATAAAATTTTCGATGAAGTTTTCAATAATTTTAGGATATTTTTGAGCATATGGATGATATTTTTTTCATGTGAAAGATACATGAAATTAATGAATTAATATATAATATTTACAATATATTACAGATTAATAAAATATTTAAAAAATTTGGAAATTCTGGATATTTATTTCAGGTGATTCACTGTTAGTTTTTTATGATTTAACATTTCAATTATTTCTGATTAATTATATTTCAGGTAGAGTGGTATTTGAGCCCTAAAAATGGAAATTTACCTAAAATGTATTGAGGAATAGTATGATAAATAATAAATTAATGACGAATATATTTATTTTATTGATCCTTAAAGAGGTGTAAGAAAAATTAATAATGAAGGAAGTGTATAAGAAATAATTTGTGAGGATATCTATGTGAAAATTATTGTTTTTAAAAATTTGAATATCTAAATCCCAATTATAGTGATCAAGACTTGTAGATTTATATTGAAATATATGAACTAGTTTAATTAATAAAATAATATTACACTATTCATGATATTTAAAATAATTGAAAAGATAATCACATGATATTATTCTGAACATAAACAGAATATGTAGATAAGTGGTTTTGAAATATTATTGAAAATATATAGGAATTATCCATAAAATAATATTAACATTAAATTGGAAAAATATATAAGTAGGAAGATGTATATGATCTAAATATATTTCATATCAGATGTGTCAAAAAATAATTTATGATACATGGAGAATAATAGAGAGTGAAAAAGACCAATGGGATACTATTACTGGTGTGTCCATTGGACAGTGAACAATTTGAATAATGTAAAGATAATTATATCAATGATGTGAGATAATATGGTTGATTGGTATGTCTATGTTTGAGTTTTATTAACCATTGGGTTCATTCCCCTAATTCTTGGGTGTTGGGGTCATAATTAGGAATTTATTAAAATATGTACCAAGGCGCGTGGTTATCACATGTGTGAGAGGGATATAAGTGGTGATGGTGTGAGTTTTCACGGTATACGAATAGTTATCTAAACCATACGGTACATAGGGAAAATCATGTGTTTGGTATTTTTTGGAGGTAGTAGCCATGCACGGTTGTTGCATGGTTTTCCTAGCCATACATCCAGACTATACTTCCTATCTATGTCAATCGAAAAGTAGTGTTTTAATGTTTTTCTCTTGAATGGTTTATACCCATTTGGGCCCATTTTTTATTCTCCTATCATATGAATCCCTACACTATTTTTGTGGAATCTTAATCCCACATATATTGATTGTTTTTCCAGGAGATTATAGTGTTTTCTTGGGGAAAGAGCCTTTTATATTTTTTTTTCTTATTCATTTTCCCTTCCACTTTATTTTTCCTCCATTTTCATAGAGATTCGGAAACATAAAGGTAATTTTACCTGAATCTAGGGTATGTAATATGGGTTGGGGTTTGATATAATATTGATATGTGTATTCCTCTACTAATATTTTCATCATTGGTAATGAGAATTGGACGAGATCTAAGGTAGGTTCCTCGGTTTATGTGAATTTTTCATTACATAAATTTAAATTATAAATTAAATTATATATTTTTTAATTTCAAAATAACATGTTTATAATTTGTTTTTATCCAATTTCTAATATTATTAATTTTGTGATTTTGAAATTTTGGTGTTATTAATTAGCCTTATAAATAGGTGTGCATTGAATGCACCCCATGTGTGTGAATAAATGGCTGAAAGTGATAATATTATTGGAAATGGATTTCTAAATTAGTTCCTTGAAATTTATTTACCTTATAGAATGAAGTTTTATAAAATGAACATGTATTATGTGAAAAATTTTGGGGTGATTTCATTGGTATATATTTCACATGTTTTTATTATTTTATAATGATTTATCACATTGTTTAATTAGGGTGTGAGAAAGGGATTTTTCGAGGGACCATGTGAGACTTCAGAGGGACAACCATGTTAGATTCCATTTTCATTTCCAATAGATCATTACATCCATTAGGAATGATGTTAATGATATATTAATTGATTTATTTTCAAGATATTTAGTAAGATCATTGAATTGGGATGAGGGAAGACAATGAGATCTTCCATTGTTGCTTAGAAACCTAGAAAATATATTTAAAATTAGTCTGAATAGGCCATATTATTATTGTGTTATATGAAAATTACTCATGTCAGGTTGGTTTTTGTTATATATTCATTTGATTATTTAAAATTTTATGTGATGATATATCTAATGCTCAATTCATTTTCTGTGGTTATTTAGTGATGATGTTGTGTTTTCTATTGCTTCATGGGTATTTTGAGCATGTGATTAATTGTGGCCTTGTTTATTTATTTTATCGACATTGAGAAATGGTTTTTAAAACATGTCAAATTAGATATTTCACACCAAAGGTATTTTAAATGTTTATTTAAAAAATGGGATGTTTTTTAAGTGGGTTAGTTTTGAAAAGTGTTTTCAAACTTGTTTATTGTTGTTTTTATAAAGGTGGTGCCTCAGTCAAAGACCCAAGAAAAAATTAATTAAATAGAGAAAAAATAATATTACATGAGTTTGAATGATAGAATCTTATTAAAATATTTCTCAAAAGAGGAATCAAATCACCAAGAAAATCAACCTGCAATGTAATGATCTGGTTGACTCCCTTATTGGCCAGACCATCTTCAACCATATTTGCATCCTAGAAATCATGTGTAATAATGTAGTTGGTTTCAAAAAGAAAAGCGATACAATTCATCCAACTCAATTTAAGATTCCAAGAAAGATGCACCACACCCTTCCAAATATCATAGCCAATAGTTATTGAATCACATTCAATGCAAATATTGTTCCAACCATTTCTTTTAGTAGTTTCAATAGCATGAATGATCCCCATCATTTATTCTTCAAGAGACGAGGTTGTACCACATCCACCAAAAAAGCATATGAGACATTGGCCAAGATGATCTATAAAAATAGAAAAAAACCAAGTAGGTCCTGAGTTTCCTTTGGAGGAACCATCGATATTCACTTTAATCCATCTTGGATGCGGGTCATTCCATTATACCTCAAAGGTGCGTCTAGGCTGTCGATAAACACCGACAATCTAAAAAAGATTCAGGATCTCAAAGTCTCTGATTGTGTTGTCACAATAGGCTTTCTGAATCGAGGTAACATCATGAATGGAAATAAAAATTCTCACCTGACATTCAGTAAGCATGAATGATCATTTATTAAGTATAATATTATTTCTGTCATACCATATCTCGTGGAGGAGCTCAGAAAAACATCCAAAAAATTATTTTAAATTTTTTTAGAGATTTTAAACCAGTTTATCATTGAAGCTAGGAGATGATTGAGTTAAGGAGTAACTATCTGCAAACAAAGATGTGAAAAATACTGTTCCAATGATCTGAAGATGTAGTGAAAGAATAAAAAATTTGATCAGCATCTTCCCTATGTTGGTTGCACAAGAGACATTTAGAGAAAATATGGATCCAAAGGGATTGTAAACAAACATCAGTGGGGACTTTATTGTGTGCAATACTTAATACAAGAGTGTGTCTCAAGGGTTTAATCCATGGTTTTCTAAATGAATTCAACCAATAGAAGTTAGAATCAGTATCGATGATTTTTTTTATAAAAACACTTGGAATCAAGGACACCGTTACAGGAAGGTTCCCAAATAAGGAAATTGTGAAAGTTAGAAAAGGGATAGTTGGAAAATAGAGGATCCCCCATCCAGTTTCCAAGCCAAAAATTCAGGGTTGAATCAGATGTGTCCATCCATCTAGAGGTGTTCATAATTTTAGTGTAGGAATATCTAATGAAAGGCCAGATGGGAGAGGTGATATAGTTCAAATTTCCATTTCTAATCTTAGTAATTAATCTTTTTTTAGAAAATAAATAGAGTAATATGTGTTGTTCAGAAGCATCTAAGTGAGCCTACCTTGATGAGAATCATTAAAATGATTCATAATTTTGAATCCAATTCCACCCTTATATAATGGTCTACAATAGGTCGACCAAGGGATGGTCATAAGAAACCATTCACGCGTGCTTCCGGTCCAAACAAATATTTTAATGCAAACATTAATTTTATTTAGCAGATGAGAAATAAATTTGTAAACCATCATCGGATATACTATTTTGGAAACAATTATAGATTTGACCTGACAGATTCTTCCACCAATGGAAAGGGATTTACCTTTCAAAGAGGCAAAGTAGTTAATAATTTGGTCATGAATGATGGAGAAGTATATGGATATAAGTATTCCCCAAAATATAGTCTTGCTAAGATAGGTGAAAGGTAAATATCCTTCCTTTTTGCCCAAGAAATTGATGATATTAGATTTCCTGATATGGGGGAATGTTTTTCCCAAAAAAACACGAATGATTTTTTCTAGCTTATAGATTGACCAGGGACTTCATCATAATGAGACATGGTAGTTCTGAGACTCTGGATATTTATTTTATCTCATTATAAGAAAATGATTATTTCATCATCATACAAGAGTTGAGTGGGCATTTTGGAATTCTTGGAATTCTGAATAGGTTTATTCTGGTTTTTAACCATAAGATGAGTTAGCCGTCTGCTTTGTAATCCTCTGAAATCACCACTAGAATTGATAAAAGTGGATCTCCTTGTATGAACCCCTTGGTGCATTTAATGTATCCCTTAGGGACACCATTTACAAGGACATATATGAAAGAGGAATTTAATGAAGAGTTAGTCAATCTAATAAAGGATTAATTATAGCCAAAACTCTTAAGTACATTGAAGATGAAACTTCGATCAATAGTGTCAAAAGCATTTCTAATATCATGTTTAATGGCTTCATTACCTCCCCTTGTGGCTCTATTGAGAATATTAGTGGATACATAAGAAATTCAGATATAATCTTGAATAGACCTACCCTTTATTAAAATAAATTGATTCTAAGAAAAAATTCTATTAAATAGATTATTGGTGGTATAATACTAGGTTGTCTTCCTCTGACCCAATATGGGACATCGAGCATCTATAGAATTTATCATGTAGTAAAAAGGTAATGGAAGGGCACTATGTACTAGGGTGTCTCATCTTGATTTCCTATTTCCATCATCACAATGAAAAAACATGGTATTATAGTTAAATTCTCTTTAGGAGTAATTTTTAGGATTTTATATCATTTGGGATGAATGTATAGGCCTTCTCCGGTTCTGTTCGGATTTTTTTGGAGTTTCGAGATTTTGACTAGAGAAAAAATGTGTATATCCTATTATGGATTATTTTTATATGGTATAAACAGTTTTAAGGTATCTACATGTATTTTATTTCATAATATTGACTTTTAATTTTATACTATTAGATCTAGTGAAATAGTTTTGTCTATCCAATTTATTAGATTGTTCATTCTAGTTTACTAGGAATGAATCTCTTCCCAAGTTACTGTTTTTTATTCCAAATTCATGTTTCCTGCCTGTTGTGACAAGGAATGTTCATTAGGCTATGTGGTGGGATAGGTTGGGTGATTGGTTGGGTTGAACTGGGTATATTTATTACAAAATGGTATTGGAGTAGGTTAGGGTTTTGGGATCCATTGGTACACTGTAGCTAGTACCACTGGGACTCGGGTGGTATGAATGTGGGAGTTCGTGGATATCTAATCTTTATATATAAAAATCAATTTCCATGGATGTTCTGTGATGTTGTTTATGTTTATTTATATTTTTTGTGTTGTATTGATGATATTTCAAAGTATTTCTTGGCCATCGTTATGTATAGGGGTAAGCCTAAGGGTTTTATTCTGTGTTGGATTGAAACATGAGGTCCGGATGATGTTCACAGTTATTAGTAATCATGCACATCCCATGTGGCCTTGTCTACCAACATTTAGTGATACCCACCTATTTGGTTCATGGTTTTCCTAATAGTGTATCCAAACCATGAAACGTTTTATGTTCGTGAGATTTTTAAACAATTTCACACATTTTCCATTATGGATTATTTTGAGGCTATTGTTTTTTAGTCATACCACTATGAAGGTTTATTTTGGTTATTTTGATGTGGTATTAGATTTAATTGTTCTTCATATATCATGTTTCATTGTGTCTTGTAGATGATGGCTCCGAGAAAACCCCAACTAGAAATAGATATAGTGATGTTGAGAATACCCCACAGGAAAACCTTCATGTTAAAATGGATTTCGTGGAGTAAGTGACTTGGATGATCCAATTATGGGGTGAAGTGGGTGGTCAAGAGAATACATGGACAATGGACCATGCTAATGTTTTTTCATGGAAAATCCACCAAGGTTACATGGTGATAAGAAACCTAATGACCCCGAAGAGTGGTTGTATTGTATCAAGTGTATCATTGAGTTATTTATGAACCCTGAGACCATTGAAGTGTGCCTCCCCACATAAATTATGGATGGATCAGATATGAATTATTAGGATTTTATGGTGACCATGAGGAGGAATGAGGATCTCACATGGACCATATTCTGTTTGGATTTCAATGGGATGTTCTACCCAGATAAATTAAGGTAAATGAAGACCCATGTGGGATTAATGATAGAGAAAGGGGATCCTTTAGTGATGGAGTATGATTCCTATTTTTCTGAATTGGATCATGTATCTCCAAATATCATTGTGAAAAATTAGTTTATGTCTTGGCATTATGATATGGACTTTAGGCTAAAGATCATGTCTATATTTATTTTTCTATATTCTACTAACATATTCATAGGTGGTTGATAAGGTGGTAACGGTAAAGGAAGATATTAGTAGTCGTACATGGCTTAGTGGTGATATTTCAGTGTGATGATGATATATTTATTCTTCAAGGAATAAGTATAATAAATATGTGTCTCAATGTGGCTATAATAAGAGTGTACATTAGTTTTTATATTCATCTCATAGGGTGTTTTCAAGGAATAATCATATTGTTTGTTATTAATGATGAAATGATTGACACAATAGTCCTAATTTCATAGTGGATCTGAGGGTGGGACACCAGTGTGTACATCTAAGACATCTTCATAACCTATATTAGTTGGATTCATGGGGGATTAGTGTGGGATACAGTTTTTGAATGGTATCTCAAGAATAGTTTGAGACTACCAATGGTGTGGGATATCATCCCCATGGAAGGGAGATTATCCAAAGGGATGAATAAATTTCTATACCCTTAAGGTTTTATTAGGGTAATTGTATTTAAGGATTTCCACAATCAGTGTTATGATGATTATTTCACCTCCCATGGAATCAATTTTATTTAACAATAGTGCATCCCATTATTTTATTTCAATTAAGATGATTGATTCTTTAGGTATGTGGTTTGAATTGATTCCCTTTTTATGGATTTTCTACTCTTGTTATGGTAGAAGAATGAGGCGGTATTAGGTTCGCATAGTTTTTTTTTGTTTTTTACTTTGGAATTAATCATGGACATTATTATTTTATACCGATATATTTTTTACTATATCATTGGCATGGTTTTTTTTATTAGCTTCAAATAGCCAGTTTTCTATAATTTCCACAGGGTATTATTCCTTACCTTTAATAAGATCCCTCAAATCATTCATGGTGACTAAGATTTATGATCACAGAAGGAAGGACTAGTGGTTCAGTGTTGGGGTTGATATTGTGCCAGGTATCCATGTTTTTTTAAATGTTGTTCAGTAGGGTCTATTAATTGAGATTACAATGATCAAGGATAGGTACCCAGAAGTGTTTCTATAATATTTTTCTTGGTTAACACCAAAGAGATATGTTGAGTTCCTTATCGATATACTCTTCCAGATGAGCATGATCTCCTTTCCATCTTATAAAATTTATTCATTCAAGCAAGGAGAGAGGAGAGTTTATTTAGAGGATCTTAAAGAGATGGATTTATCTATCCCAGCATGTCATTATGGGATTTTAAAGTACTATTTATAATGACTGCATGTGGATGTATTTAACTTTCCATAGACTGTCATAAGTTTAACTAGGTGTCTGTGAAGAATAAATACACACTTCATTTAAATGATGATCTCTTTGATCTGCTCAGGGAGCCCCTTGATTTTAAAATATCAAATTGAGATCTATGTAGCACCACATGAGAGTCTAGAGAGAAGATGATCAAAGGGAATCCTTTTGATACTAGTATCGAAATTTAATGTATTTGGTTATGTAATATAGTTTTACCAATGAACCATTAGTTTTTATGGATTTAATGAATTAGATCATCCATATATTTTTTGGACTATTATGGTTATTCTGGTTGAAGACATATTGTTGTATTCCAAGAAGAATAAGGATCATGATAACAATTTTTAGGTTGTTATGATAGTTTTTGAGGGGAATTTTCAATATAATAAGTTTTCCAAATTCAATTTTTGGATCCTCTATGTGTATTTTTTGGGATATGTGATTTATGAGGAAGGACTTTCAATGGTAAAAGAAAAAGTTCAAGCAGTCATATATTGGGAGAACACCAATAAATGTTTTAGAAATGTATATTTATATGTTTAGATTGTATTATTTAGGATTCATTTTTTTCCTCTCCACTAAAAATTATATATTTCTTTCTTTCAAATAGAAATGGGTAATGTTTCTGTTGGATGAGAAGTGCCACAGTTCATTTGAGAAGCTTCAATCACTTATATTGATCATTCCATAATTGATTATTCTTGAGCATGGTAATGATTTTTATTTGTGTTTTGATTCTTTTGGTGTGGTTTTTGGTTGTGTGTTAATGTATGATGAACATTTTGTGGCCCATGGATCAAATAATATATTCTTACATGAGAAGACTTATCCCACACATGAACTATAAATAGTAGTTGCGATGCATGTGTTAAAGACATGGTGACATTATATCGTCAAGAAGCATTTCATAGTGTAATATGATTATAATAACATTAAATAAGATTTAAACTATAGGAACATAAACCACATATATATTTTCTAGGTGAATTATCTACATAAATTTTATTTCAAGATTTTAGATACACCAATGATTGGAAATGTGGTCACGGGATCATTGAGAAGGATTCATCCAATGAAGGTTGTTTGAAAATAAAAAATGAGTGGGTTCTATTGATTTTTTTATCTAAGTCTAGAATTTTAGGATGTTTTATAGAAGGAGTTCATGGCAAATGTATAGGATGTAACCTCACTTATTGACTAAGTTGGGAGTGAACATGTTTCCTTTCTCGAACACCAGCAGATTATAATTGCATTAAATATCATGGAAACCTCAGGTTATTGGCCTTAGACGCTGATGGTTCTATCATTTTTTATAGGTTTTTAGTTGTTCCATTGAGATTGAGTCATGATGTGTTTCATGAGTCATATCATTCTACTTAGGTATTTCACCACCAGGGTAACCAATATTTTTTATAGCATGAGTGGTTTGAATTTTTGGGTTGAGAAAAGGTGTTTGTTAAGATATTTAATTTTTTAATGCATGAACTTATAGAAGATCAAAGCTGAGCATGAGAGACCAACTCGATTATTTTAGGAACATCATGTTCTACTATAAAATATGGTCAATATATATATATTTGGATTTTATGATATTCCTACAACGTACATCAGTAGGGAATGATTCCATGTAGGTGAATTTTTATTGATTGAATAAACCTAATCATTATCTTCTGCTCATAGAGCCAATAATGATAGATAAACATAGATTCTTGTATGATTGAGAGTCTATTCAGCATCGTGGACTTCCATTTAAAATAAATTCATTTTGGGATTTTATTTTTAGTTCTCGATTATAAAAAGGAATCTAAGAAGCAAGGGGAACTGAGTTTAAGTTGGGAACACCATTTCATTCATAGATGGATAGTTTTACAAATAAAATCATATAGCCACTATTGATATGTTGAGATAATTTGTGCATTATTTTTGTGGTTCTTGGGAAACGGTAACACCCCAAGATTTCATAGTGTGTTATTTCTTCAAAATAAATCAATAACTTGCACTACACGCAACACCAAGTTCAAGCGCACCATGACTTACTAAACAAGCCATTCAAAAGAGGTTATGAATAGTATTAACTAAATTTTAATCTTTATATAATCCTTATAATTTTAGAATCCATATTATGAGTTTCTTATACATAATTTAAGAACAAATTCATTTTCAGTATTTCACTTTTAACAACTTTTAATAGTTAACCCTTTTTAAATCCAATATTTTAAACTTTTATATATTTAATTTGAATATAAAATTTACTTTTTAGAATGTGGAAATCAAAAATTTACAATGAAATATCCCAAGATTCCACGATACGATTTCCATTGAATAATATAGTAGTGTGTGTTGTACGCAACTTCGAGTTCTAACACACAACACAACCAATCAAATTGGCCGTTATGAATAGTAGTACCTACTTTTTAAAATTATATATATATAAAATTTCAAAATGGAATTCATTTTTGGATAAGGAATATCAAAATTATCCAAAGTTGAATTTTTGGTATTTTTCTGACAACTTCCAATTTTTATGAATAATGAAAAATAATTAAAAACAACTTTTTTAATCAAAATAATTTATTGTAAAAAATTATATTATTGAGTGGTTTTAAAGTATAATTTGAATATATTTTTACCATTTTATCCAATTGTTTTCATTAGAATTAATTTCATTTTGAAATTGGACATAAACAATTATCAATCTTTTGATAAATATTCTCTCTTAAAAACACGCTATTTGTTGTGACAGCGGGAATTAATTATAAAATTAATTAATGAAACTTATATGTTTGGAATTTTTAAAAATATACTTCATTTCTGAATTAAGAATATAAATTATAGCTTAGGGGGAAATTTTGGCATTGTTACGAAAAACATCAATTTTTGATGAATAGTGAAACTACTAAGTGGTAGTTAAAAAAACTGAATTCTTCATAAAATGTAATTTTACCGCTTCTGTGAATGGAATTTCGAAAATCCGATATAAATGGTTAATATCAAGAAGTAAAATGTGGTTCAATAAGATGAAAATATTTTTTGGTGAATAGTAACTTTTTACTTTTATTTACCACGATTAAAAGTAAATAGGGCAATTAAGGGTAAAAATGATATTAATATTTCCCTAAACATGTCCTAATTCTATTGGACAAGTTTATCTAGACCAAAAAAACCTTAGGAATAAAATATTATCATTTAGGCCCACTTGGATTAGATTAGGACATTTATTATTATTTAATTTAAAGAAGAGTTAAAAGAGTTAAAATCAATGTTTATTTACTAAAACATTTTTAATATAGGGTTATGCATAAGATAAATTCGATTGTAAGTATTCATTCGAAAGATAATAAGATTTCCTACATAATGATATTTTATTTAAAATTTTTAGACCTTAAATAATTCAATTTATATATGACTCAATGATGATGCAACAATTACCATAATAGTAAAAAAATTAGAATAATTGATATTATAAATACCCAAATAAATATAATTTGAAACTTTTTATGAATTACACTAATTTTAATGGATAATATGACATATTAGGATTTATTTAATTCACCTTTTTCGAAGTAATAATTCTGTTATGAGTTTTAAAAAAAATAAACTATTGAATAGTTTCAAAATTGACATAAAAGAGTTTTTCAAACAAATATTATATTATTAATTGATATTAAATTCCTAAAAATATATGGCTCGGCCAAGAGACTTATATCATGATATGTGTATCATTAATGGACCACTTGGGGTTCTCTTGGATATATATAGTATGTTTAGTAACTATATGATATAAAAATACAAAGTGACATGGTAAATGTCAAACTAATTAACTAAGAGTTGAATCAAAAAGATAAGGTTAATATAATGACCCAAACCTGAATAAATTATATTGGTTGAATGGTTTTCCACCTATCCCCACCTTAACCTTAAAATAATAAACTTTCTAGCCATTATAAACTGAATATGAATTTATTATAAATTAATATTTGAAGCTTTCCCCAAGGTGCCCCTCACCCCTCTTATAAAAGGGCACTCCTCCTTATCATTACTTCACACCTTCGAACCATTTTGGTTTAGCCAAACTCTGCCCAAATACTCTATCAAATTCCCTCACTAAAACCTAGAGTCCTTATTTTTATCAGAAAGCCAACATAAGGATCCCTTTTGATCAAATCAAAAGGAAGAACCCGAAGAAGAGCTAATGATTTCACCACCCTTTTCCAAGTTCCTTTCTTCTTCCACTTATTTTTCCTTTGTTGTTACCATTATAAAATAATTACTCCTGTATCATATATATACTGTGATGTTATTATAAATATGGTACAACTATATTCAGTATTCTATCCATCCGTTGAATAAAATCTCACCATACGTGCATACGTACGGCTTACCCTCTCCATGTCGTGGTGTAATTGTTGTTCAATAAATTATTATTTGGATGGGTATAATAATGATGTATGATTCATGTTAACAATAAATATAACATGATAATTATTCTGTATGTTTAATATACCATCCAATTATATATTAATTTAATATCAAAAGAATGATATTGTCGCTCGTGCGTACGTACGGACTACCATCTCCACGAACACGATTAGATTCATTCTCCATCGTATCCATTAAAGTATAAATATCATTTTATGATTTAAAAATAATGTTTAAGGACCCGATATCATTCTGGATATGAATAAGATACAACCTATTCATGAAAAACATGGCTTACGTAACAAAACATATAAAAGAAAACGAGTGAGTTAACACCCGAAACAACGATAATTCTAAGATATTATTAACAAAGGAATGTTAAAAGATCATATATGATATCATATGAATGTATATGATTCTTGTATAATTTAATAAAAACTATTTCACCATTATACAGGAGGTTAACCTACCCTCAACCAAGGAAAAGTACAAGGTAAGGGTTTATTTCGCAATCTCTCCATTATCGGAGGTTGTTTATAAGTAATAATCTACTGGGATTTCTTTATCATCCACATCCATGTTTCTTCAAAATGTATTTCAAAACATTTTCACCATTTAAAAGAATATGTGTTAAAGTCATTTATACCCTTTTTTGAATTTTTTTAAGAGTTTTATAATGGAATCTTTCTGTCGTATTCCAAACAAGGTGCTTTTTAACCTTTTCGACAGGATTAAGGTAAGAATGTTTTTTTAACTTATACGGCGGGTGCGGATATTTACCGCCGTTATAAAATCATCAAAGTTTCACTTACAAGATTATAACAATATTTTCAATGTAAATTTTTTATTTTATAATTATGTTAGTTTAAATGATTTCAAAATGAATATTTTATGAATTTGTGAAAGGTACTCTTTATCAAGATCATAATTTTTAATGTTTTAATGATTTATATTTCTAAATCTTTTTAATTAATGTCCATGTTTTCAAAATGATTTTAAGGATTTATTTATATGGACATGAAGTATTTGAAATGATATTTCTTTTCAAAAGTTTCAAAGTGGTATGGGATACTTTGATTCAAAAATCTCTTTTAAATTACTTCCTTTATAAATGTGTGACTTTTCAATGATTTCGAGAAAAGAGATATTTCTCTCAAATAGTTATGATTTCATCTATGTCAACATCCTTTGATGGATTTTATGATTATTTGAAGTTGATTTATTATGATACAAAACTTTTGTATTGTATTGAAGGTTTTGTGATATGTTTTACTGTGGATGTGTTATTTTTATACCATTCATGGTTTATGGAGAAAATGTTGACATTTTGTATGCTATTTTTAATATGAATGTTTATGTTATGTTTAATCCTTTTCATATAGGAATTCATTGGACATAGTAAGTGACGGGTGGAGCCCGCTATAGCTTCTCGATGCATCAGTAGGTCTAATGAGACAAACTAGGGTCTTGGCACAAGGCCTTGACAAAATCTTATTTGTAGTCTTGGCATGAGGCCTTGGCTATGTGGTTATGATAGTCTGGCATTATGCATTCCATCATTATGAAAGTTGTTATTGATATTTCATGTGATTATTCGATTATTAGAATATACATGTGAATAAGTAAATGGCATTATTTCATTTTTTTCATACTATGTTGAAGTTCAAGTTTAAAAGGCTTTTGTTTTAGTTATACACTGTCTTAAATGTTTATTCTTATTTATGAAAGTTTCTGCTATATTGTTATCCTTACTGGGCATTTGAGTTCACCCCTTTTCTATGTTATATTTTTCCCAGGATGTGAAAAAGTAAATTATGATGGAACTATAGGGATAGTATGAGAGGATAAGAGTGTGGTCTATGGAGACTATGTTGTTGTAGTTTTCATTTTAATGATGTAAAACTTTATGAATATATCTAGTGTTTCTGAGGCTACTAAACAAATCGGTATTTCGTGATTTGATCTTTCTTATGATCGTTCCAATGTTATGTAATAATGCACCGACTCTACGTAACTGGGTACGGGGCGCTACAGTTGGTATCCGAGGAAGTTTAGTACAAACCTTGGAAGCTATATTTAGATAAACTATGATTAGAGCACGTATACCTAAGATGAACGTTGAAAATTAGTATAGAAGAACTTCCTAGAATTTTGGTATTGTAGAGATTTGGTGAGTTTTCCGAGAAATACATTCCTGTCTGGATACGAGCAGGTAGAGGCGGCTCTGGAACAGATTTACCTAGGGGTAAAACCTGAAAACACTGCTTTGAGCTAGACTCGAACGAGAAATGGTGCACGACAACGAGCCTTGCTGCACTCATGGTTACGACACTCCCGTGGGATATGCTTAGGATAATTCTCATTTTTTACAAACCATTATGAAGGGTTTATGAGTGTATACTTCCTCAAAGGAGACATTTTTTTTATTATGGATTATATTCATAAACAATATAATTTATGTAATGTGTTTTACAAGTTTGGGATTAGGTATTGTTATTCATAAACTAATATAGTGTACGCCATTGTTTAGAAATGGCGCCCAGTAGAAGGAATGAGAACTCCATCAATGCACATGATCCAAAGAGAAAGGAGGATCATATATTTCATGGTCTTAAGCCAGAATTTATAAGAGAAATAGTCTCCCATGTATTGTCATCATATGAAGAAATAATATCATGTGTTGATCAGATAAGTAAAGAGTTTACTGAGTCCTATGGCTTTGAAGGGAATAAAGAGAAGAAAAGGATGGAAGAGGGAAAGATGGATAAAGGGAAGAGGGAAAAGAAGAATTTTCCCATATGTGATAACTATGGAAAAAAACACCTTGGAACTTGCCTAAATGGAATGGGAGTTTGATATAAGTGTGGAGGAAAAGGGAAAAAAGTACGTGACTACAAGGGTAAGAAAATGGTTTCAAATGTACAATGATTCATTTGCAAGGAGTTTGGACACTACGCGAACCTAGGTCTCAGTCATCATATTATGTCCCAAATGATGCTATTGGATAATAATCATGTTATGATACTACCACAGATGAAGAGGAATGATTAGAGTTCTAATGTTGATTATGTCATTTGAGTGTTGTATCAACAATGTACTTGTTATGGAGTATATAAGGATTGTGATGCAGTACTATTTCATTATGGACGTAAGATTGTGTGGAATAAAGAAATGTGACTCAATAGTAGGTTAATGTTTTGGAAAATATTTGGTTGAGGGTAAGATAAATGATAATATGGTTCTGATACAGAGGTAGTGATTTTATAATAATACATGATTGTTTTGGATAAATTATATTGGATATTCTTGACTACCTTGAAACTGATTAATGATTTGTATATTCCATCATTGTTGGGGTTTAAAACATTTTTGGATTGAAGGAGTATATCTATTATTCTATAAGGAATAAGGGATCATGAATGTAATCAATAAGGTTTTATGATAATTCAGGATGCTGCAGTGTTTTAAAAAAATACATGATGAAGGTGATCACATGTTATTACACAGAAAAAAAGGATCTTCATTGTGTTTACCTTCCTTATAAATTTTGGACTGATGTATTTTGGATAGTTCTAGTTTGGATTATTTTGGATTTCCATAAAAGGACAACCCGGAGGTCGGGCGGCAACCTGTCGCGTCCGGCAAGGCCGCCAGACTTGAACCCACAACTGAAGGGCGACAAGGGTGTATCACCTACCACTGACCCACGTGATTTACTGGTTTGAATAATGTCGTTTTTTTAATGGTTCTTCAAGATGAATTATAAATTCATTTTTTTAACCCTATACGAATAGGATAATTAGAATATTATTTTTTATTTCTATTATCTTTTAGAGTAAAAGATGAGTATATGGTTGAACATAGTTACAGGTTGAGACTCAACTTGTCAAGTAGATATTTTTCTTCTTCTCTTATTCAATGAAGAAATTAATTCTTAAAATTTAGTGAAGGGATCAAAAAAAATGTGTTATCTTAATACCATATGTTTTTCTGAACTGATGGTATTTTAAATCATCATAAATTTATGAATTTAAAGCCCTAAATGTTACACTTGTTTGTGATTGATGACCTCAATCACTACCTATAAATATTTACGTTTTTCCTCCAATTATATGTCTCTAATTTCCACCAATGTTCTCCGAATAGAGATCATAATTTGGTGGTGACCCTTTCATTTCTATATTCCTCTTATTAAAAATAAATTTTTTTCACCCAATTTCCGATGTGGGTTTTCCCACAAAGATATTTTCTATATTAAACCTTTTATTTTCAAAGAACAATTTCAAATTGCGAGGATGCAATTTATTGAAGGAGGGGAGAATGTAACACCCCAAGATTTCATAGTATGTTATTTCTTCAAAATAATTCAATAAGTTGGACTACACGTAACACCAAGTTCAAGCGCACCATGACTTACTAAACAAGCCGTTCAAAAGAGGTTATGAATAGTATAAATTAAATTTTAAACTTTATATAATCCTTTTAATTTTATAATCCATATTATGATTTTCTTATACATAATGTAAGAACAAATTCATTTTCCGTATTGCACTTTTACCAACTTTTAATAGTGAACCCTTTTGAAATCCAATATTTTAAACTTTTATATATTCAATTGGACTAAAAAATTTACTTTTTAGAATGTGGACATAAAAAATTTACAATGAAATATCCCAAGCATCCACGGTACTCTTTCCTTTGAATAATATAGTAGCATGTGTTGTACGCAACTTCGAGTTCTAACACACACCACCACCAATCAAACTAGCCGTTATGAATAGTAATACCTAATTTTTGAAATTATATATATATTATATTTCAAAATGGACTTCATTTTTGAATACAGAATATCAAAATTATCCTAAGTTGAATTTATGGTATTTTTCTAACAACTTCCAATTTTTATGAATAGTGAAAAATACTTAAAAACAAATTTTTTAATCAAAATAATTTATAGTGATTATTTATATTATTGAGTGGCTCTAATGTATAATTAGAATATATTTTTACCATTTTATCCAATTGTGTTCGTTATAATAAATTTCACTTTGAAATTGGACATAAACAATTGCCAATCTTTTGATATATATTCTTTCTTAAAAACACGCTATTTGTTGTGACAGTGGGAATTAATTATAAAATTAATTAATGCAACTTATATGTTTGGAATTTTTAAAAATAGACATTATTTCTGAATTTGGAATATCAATTATAGCTTAGGGTGAAATTTTGGCATTGTTCTGAAAAACTTCAATTTTTGATGAATAGTGAAACTACTAAGTGGTAGTTAAAAAAACTGAATTCTTCATAAAACATAATTTTACCACTTCTATGAATGGAATTTAGAAAATCCAAGACACATTGTTAATATAAAGAAGTAAAATGTGGTTCAATGGTATGAAAATAATTTTTGGTGAATAGTAACTTTTTACTATTATTTACCAGGGTTAAAAGTAAATAGGGTAATTAAGGGTAAAAATGATATTAATATTACCCTAACAAATGTCCTAATTCTATTATACAAGTTTATCTCGACCAAAAACAACCTTAGAAATAAAATATTATCATTTAGGTCCACTTGGATAAGATTAGGACATTTATTATTATTTAATTCAAAAAAGTTTTAAAAGAGTTAAAATCAATGTTTATATACTAAAACTTTTTTAATATAGGGTTATGCATAAGATAAAGTCGATTGTAAATATTCATTAGAAATATAATACGATTTCCCACATAATGATATTTTATTTATAGTTTTTAGACATTAAATAATTCAATTTATTTATGACACAATGATGATGCAGTAACTACCATAATAGTAAAAAATTAGAATAATTGATATTATAAATACCCAAATAAATATAATTTGAGTCTTTTAATGAATTAAACTAATTTTCATGGATAATATGACATATTAGGATTTATTTAATTGACTTTTTTCGAAGTAATCATTCTATTATGAGTTTCAAAAAAATCAACAATTGAATAGTGTCAAAATTTACATAAAAGCGTTTTTAAAACGAATATTATATTATTAATTGATATTAAATTCCTAAAAAATCTAAGGCTCGGCCAAGAGACTTATATCATGATAGGTGTATCATTAATGGACCACTTGGGGGTCTCTTGGATGTATATAGTACGTTTATTAACTATATAATATAAAAATACAAAGTGACATGGTAAATGTCAAACTAATTAACTAAGAGTTAAAACAAAAAGATAAGGTTAATATAATGACCCAAACCTATCAGAATTCTATTGGTTGAA
The DNA here is from genome assembly GCA_963277665.1 of Viscum album. NCBI lineage: Eukaryota > Viridiplantae > Streptophyta > Magnoliopsida > Santalales > Viscaceae > Viscum > Viscum album. Next base: position 1,889,137,972 of record OY728122.1, on the reverse strand, counting down.
TGTTTTTAGACCTATCCCCACCTTAAATTTAAATAATAAACTTTTGAGCCATTATAAACCGAATATTAATTTATTATAAGTTAATATTTCTAGCTTTTCCCAAGGTGCCTCTCACCCCTCTTATAAAAGGGTACTCCTCCTTCTCATTACTTCACACCATCAAAGCTTTTTGGTTCGGCCAAAATCTGCCCAAATACTCTCTCAACTTCCCTAAATACAACCTAGAGTCCATAGTTTTATCTGAATGACAACATAATGAGCCCTTTTGATCAAATCAAAAGGAAGAACCCGAAGAAGAGGTAATGATTTCACCACCCTTTTGGATGTTCCTTTCTTCTTCCACTTCTTCTTCCTTTGTTGTTACCATTATAAAATAATAACTCTAGTATCATATATATACTGTGATGTTATTATAAATATGGTACAACTATATTCAGTATTCTATCCATCCTTTGAATAACATGTCACCATACGTGCATACGTACGGCTTACCGTCTCCAAGTCGTGGTGTAATTGTTATTCAATAACTTATTATTTGGATGGGTATAATAATGATGTATAATTCATGTAAAAAAATATAACATGATAATGATTCTTTATATGTAATATACCATCCAATTATATATTATTTTAATATCAAATGAATGATATTGTCGCTCGTGCGTACGTACGGACTACCGTCTCCACGAACGCGATGAGATTCATTCTCCATCGTATCCATTCAAGTAAAAATATCATTTTATGATTTAAAAATAATGTTTAAGGACTTGATATCATTCTGGATATGAATAATATACAACCTATACATGACAAACATGGCTTATGTAACAAAACATATAAAAGAAAATGAGTAAGTTAACACCCGAAACAACGATAATTCTAAGATATTATTAACAAGGCAATGTTAAAAGATCATATATAATATCATATCAATGTATATGATTCTTGTATAATTTAATAACAATTATTTCACCATTATACAGGAGGTTAACCTACCCTCAACCAAGGAAAATTACAAGGTAAGGGTTTATTTTTCAATCTCTCCATTATCCGAGGTTGTTTATACGTAATAATCTAGTGGGATTTCTTTATCATCCACATCCATGTTTCTTCAAAATGTATTTCAAAACATTTTCACCATTTAAATGAATATGGTTTAAAGTCATTTATACCCTTGTTTGACTTTTTATAAGAGTTTTATAAAGGAATATTTCCGTTGTATTCAAAACAAGGTTCTTTTTAACCTTTTAGACAGGATTAAGGTAAGAATGTTTTTTTAACATATACGGCGGGTGCTGCTATTTACCGCCGTTATAAAATCATAAAAGTTTCCATTACAAGCTTATAAGAATATTTTCAATGTAAATGTTTTATTTTATAATTATGTTACTTTTAAGTTATTTCAAAATGAATCTTTTAAGAATTTTTGAAAGGTACTCTTTATCAAGATCATAATTTTAAATGTTTTAATGATTTATCTTTCTAAATTTTATTAATTAGTGTCCCTGTTTTCAAAATGATTTTAAGGATTTATTAATATGGACATGATGTCTTTGAAATGATATTTATTTTCAAAAGTTTCAAAGTGGTATGGGACACTTTGATTCAAAAATCTCTTTTAAATTACTTCCTTTATAAATGTGTGACTTTTCAATGATTTCCAGAAAAGAGATATTTCTCTCAAATAGTTTTTCTTTCATCTATGTCAACATCCTTTTATAGATTTTAAGCTTATTTGAAGTTGATTTTTTATGATAAAAAACTTTTTTATTGTATTGATGGTTTTGTGATATGTTTTACTGTGGATGAGTAATTTTTATACCATTCATGGTTTATGGAGAAAGTGTTGACATTTCGTATGCTAGTTTTAATACGAATGTTTATGTTATGTTTAAACCTTTTCATATGGGAATGCATTGGACTTAGTAAGTGACGGGTGGAGCCGTATATATCTTCTCGATGCATCGGTAGGTCTCATGAGACAAACTAGTGTCTTGGCACAGGGCCTTGAAAAAATATTATTTGTAGTCTTAGCACGAGGCCTTGGCTATGTGGTTATGATAGTCTGGCATTATGCATTCCATCAATATGAAAGTGGTTATTGATATTGCCTGAGATTATTCGATTAGTAGAATATACATGTGAATAAGTAAATGGCATTATTTCATTTTTTCCATACTATGTTGAAGTTCAAGTTTAAGAGGCTTTGGTTTTAGTTATACACTGCCTTAAATGTTTATTCTTATTTATGAAAGTTTCCGCTATATTTTTATCTTTACTAGGAATTTGAGCTCACCCCTTTTATATGTTTTATTTTTTCCAGGATGTGAAGAAGTAAATTATGAATGACCTGCAGGGATAGTATGAGGGGATAAGAGTGTGGTCTATGGAGACTATGTTGTTGTAGTTTTCATTTTTATGATATAAAACATTATGAATATATATAGTGTTTCCAAGGCTAATAAACCAATCTGTCTTTCGAGATTTGGTATTTCTCATGATCATGCCAATGTTATGTAATGATGCACCGACTCTAGGTAACTGGGGTCGGGGCATTACAAAAATGAACTTTACATTGCCCAATTTTTTTATAATAATAATTACAAGGCCTTAATTGGGATGTCATCATTTTAGGAATTTTATAGACAATAATACCAATCCTCATTGAGCTGACCTAAGGTGGCTGAGTGTTAATTTCTTAGATAGAGGTTCATTTAGGAGAAAACCAAGACATTATAGCTGATTCTGAAATGGTTATCTGTATCACTATATCAATAAAAGCTTTATGTCAACCATAATCATCATCCATTGGTGTTTCAAGTCAATTATAAAGTACTTATTATGGAATTAGTTTGTTGTGAATTTATCATTTGGGTATGCAGGGGATGTCTTGGTAGCATTATGTTGGTTTGTTTTGTGTTATTGAGCATGTTGGGAAGGTATCCTACTGGTAGGAGTTTCCACCATTTTTGACCTCAATATATGACATCTTGCTATTCCTCCAATATAATAGATAACATAAAAAACCATCTCATGTTTTTTATATGGGAGTATTAGATCTTTAGTATGATTACACTATCATGAAGGAGCCTTCTCATAATGTGGATCAAGAGGATAAGTGATACTTGTTATTTTTATTCATTTTAATGCATTTTTTATATGAATAATGATAAAATATTTTTGTGACATTAGATCGATAATTATAGCAACCCTAACATTTCATAAATTAAAATTACATAAAATTTATGAAATACATAAAATTTTACAAAAATAAACACCCTAAGACTATATTATTCTAGTACATTTTGAATGCTGGAAACATAAACACTAGTACATAAAATGATCTATATCATCTCCCACTCAGTTCTTCTTAGTTAGAAGCCTTATTAAACACATCAAACATAATACATATCTTCATAACCAGGGGAAGGAAACATTAAAAAGGCTTGAATATAGATTATTTATAAGGGTAGATAAGAGAGATACTTATGAATAATAATGAGAATAACGGCATGAGAACATGATCATAAAAATAGAAGATTATACACTGCATATGAAATATCATAAACTTGAATCATTCCATAAATTGCGACAATTCATAAGAAATGGATCATGAGGAAATAAGGAACATAATGCTGAAATCATAACATATGAATAAAACATGGAATTGTGGTAGACACATAATAATACATATGATGATTTATATAGTAGTCAAGGCATAATTTTCATGGCCATCTTGTTAGAGAATGTTCTTTTCTGAACCTGGTTCACACCCTGTTCCAACCAAGTATTAATGAACTGAGTTGACTCCTCGTTCTAGCCATGTATTACATAACCGAGTTCATTTTAAATTACAATACTATAATAATGAACTAATTTTATTTATCATTCCATCCATGTCTATATCTTGATATATAATTCATTACAAAATGCATTGGAGGTATATATAGGTCTCACCATTCCCATAATTATTTAATATATACAAGTACCACATTATTATAAAAAATACTATCAAAAACCATTAAATGAAGTGGGTCTTATAAACATGTAATAATATCATAACCTATGGGAATATATAGGTCACATAGTCATTTACTCATAAAAAACTTATTAAATGTACCAGTTTTCAAAATCATATAACCTGTGAAAGAGAAACAGGTTTCATAAACATCAGGGAAAAAAAATTATTCAATTCAGAGAACTAATATTAAGGTAATCATTGAATAATTTTCCATGGAATACATGAGTAACACGAATTTATGATATCTTTTGTGTTAATTAATTTTTAATGTTTGTTTTGAAACATTTCTTGATGAGAATATCCTTTCTTAATTGAAAATGATTTCTAAAACATAAAACCTTTTGAAAACCATTTTATTTGAATATAGTATTGAAAACTAGTAAAAGAAACTTTTAAAACCATATAAAAAATTTAAAATCATTTTTCCTTGAAAATTATCATCAAGTATCATTATAAAACATTTTTTAAAACGTTTCTTAAAAAAAATTTATTTAATAAAATAGATTTCTGATCGAAGAAAGAAATACAATCAATTTTCCTTAGAAACATTTTCTTAACTATATTTACTACCAAAGTGTGTAATTATGGAACTAATAAACGGATATATCTTTATTAAGAATAATATAAGAAAAATCATGAGTTTTCTTCAGATATAGATCATAATATTTCATCAAAATCATATTCATTAACAATCTCAAAACGCAATGATATTGTTTCAATAAACACTTACCACATTATAACATGGGATCATACTATCCATTTATGAATGTTAAATTAAATGAAGAATAAACCATCATTAAAATAAGTTGAATCATTATATAACATGTAATCTTTATGTATATACGACTCAAAATATAATTTTGGTTCTTAACAAAACATAAGTCTCAATGAAAGAAAATTGAGACAAAACTATTTTACCGGTTAGGAATCTTATGAAACTTAAACCCCATGAAAGAAAGATCATAATATGGATATTTAAATACACTTATATTTAAGTAAAATAATAATTTCATACATCTATTTTATGGATACAAAACACAAACAAAGGAATGGGTGGTGAATTGATCATTTATCTCATGAAAATAAAAAAGTGAGATGACACCCCCTTACGTTATATCTTTACTCTCATAGTGCTCATTAAATCCATCTGTAAAATAAAATGAAATTTATTATAAATATCTTACAAAAAATAATTATTAAATTAATATCATATATTTTTTTATCATGACTTCATATTTCCCTATTTTTAACAATCAGGTTTTAGGGTCTCACTTCGGGTAATAGTCGCTTTGTTCATCACATGTGTCTTAATTTGTTATATATTTGTTCTTAAAATATATCATAATTGTAGAATATAAAAAATAATATAAATATCATTTATATTAAATATATTTTTATTATAATAATATATATAATGTAGAATTATTAAATGCAATACACTGTTCATTGAGACGATAAGACATATGTACACATGAACATTGTTTCCGTTTTTGTTGTCGTATTGAAAGAATGATGGAAAATGAACTATATGTATATATATATATAATATCATTAATTTATATTTATAATTATATATATATCATATAATTTTACAAATCCATCCTTTTTTACATTCCATGATGTGTGTGAGTGGATCACATCACTTCGAGGGGGCGGTAGTCGACACTTTCCCAAATGAAATTAGCTTATTTTCACCAAATAGAAATTAAAAAACTTTTGTGTTGTAAAAGAAATATAGAATCCTAATAAAATAATAAATATAATATATAAAATATTTAAATAGTGTTTCCATCATAATATCAACCATGTGAGGAGGTAAAGGAAAAATGAACAATCATCGTTTTGTGAGGCAGTAGTTCACAGTACACGTAAACATTATGTTCATCAACCATTAGATCGAGGTTTGTGTAAGTGTAGGTTGAAACCATTGAATAAAAACATTATAGTATATTTATGATGTTTTTTATTTTATTAAAACATGGAATAAATAGAGTTTATTGGGTGGCAAAGGAAAATAAACGAAAGGAGCTTGAGAGAAGGCAATATCTCTTAATCGGGTAACTCCTTTTGGTTTTTGCAAAAGTAATCCATGTAATAATTTATTCCAAAAGATATGATACAAAGAGTAAGTGAGATATGTTGGTATTTTTATTTTCAATATATTTCCCTATCCTTTGTGGTTTGATAGGTGTGGAGAAGATGGAGATGTGGTGGTGGTGTATAGGGAAACAAGAGTAACATTATTGTCAATATTTGATGAGAGAATTCCACCCACGTTTTTCATGTTTCAAGTGGAAAAAATAAGGATAAAAGGTCAAGAAAATGTAGTATAGTGTTGAAATATTTCTATATAATTTATTTTTTACAATTATATTGGTCATTTTCGGCCTAAAGTTTATGGTTTAGTCCCTTAGAAAGCTTAATTTTACACTTTATCAATGTAATTAATTTCAATACCATTCACTAATATTTTTTGTCAAAAACTAATGTTACCATATTTGAGATTTTAAATTATGATTACTAAAAATATGAAATCCATTATTTCTGATTCTTAAGCACATATGTGGCAGTAACTAATTTAAAATTAGTCTCACAATCACGTCGACTGTGTAGGTTTTTAATGTAAAAACATTTCAATGTTTTCTATGTTTTTATATCAAATGTCAATGTGAAATTCAGACCAATTAACTAAATTGTAATAATTGATAAAATTAATACCTAAATAAAATTTAAACAAATTTAAAAAATAATTTATACTTATAAATTAATTAGACGAAAAAGATGTTTTGAATTAAAATCTTGTATTTATCACTATTTAGCCCAAAATAAAGATTCTCCAAAAAATCAAAAAAATTTACCATAAAGTAATTATGACATTATAAATTCAAAAATTGAATTATTTTATAAAATTTACTTTATAAATGTGTCTAAAGATAATTTAAATGTTTATAATATAACGACACGAAAAGTAGTTTGTTTGTGAAAATATTATTTTTAAAAATATAAATATTAAAAAAAATTATCTATCATTATCAATATGTTTTATACATGTAAAAATATTATAAAAAATATTTGAAAAGTAGTTATTACTGTTCATATTAATGTCTTTAACTAATATGTTATAGTTTTCTCATATAAATAATTATAACAACAAAATGATGTTTCTTAGAAACATATGTGTTGCGTGTAGCATACGCTAAGTCGTTGTTCCATGTAACATAAACCAAGTCAATGTTTCATGTAAGGTATTCCAATTTGATCTTATATGTAACATATGAAAAGTTTACACCATGTGATATGAATTTTTGACTTAGTTCATTAAAATTTATAATTGTAAATTTAATTGATTCAAGAAAATAGTCCATAAAAAAAGGGTGTAATATTATTACCCCATTAAAATTAATTTATCCCTTGAAATTTGAAATTCAGGTAAAAATAAATGTGGATACTTTTTCTTCATTATATTCTTAAGGTCACAAGTAGCTTCCAATATGTAGTGATTTCTCCCCAAAACATTGATGAGGTCAGTGGTCTTGTTTTGTAGAACTTTCTAGTATCGGTCTAGAACTTCACCTAGTTAGTCTTTGTAATACATATCAGTCTCCAGTGGTATGACCTATATGTTCAATACATTTGAAGGGTCAGGTATGTAATTTCATGGAAAATATACATGGTACACATTATGTACATGAAAGATATTTGGATAAGTGAAAAGTTTTATATTAACATCTCAATATGTTTAAGAATATTAAAGGGACTAATATACCTACGACTTAAATTACCTTTATTATTGAAGATCATAAATTTATACCATGGTGATATTCATGGAATCATATTTTCACTAAATTTAAATCCTAGATCACACCAATATTTAAAAAAATAACATTTCTACCAACATTTAACTGCCTTGAAATGATGTGGAATGGTTCTAACATACTCGACAATTTTTTCAGTGATATCATGTACCAATAGATTTCTTTCTCCAGCCTCATCCCAATAGATTGGACCTCTACAATTCTTCCCATAATGGGATTCATAAGGTTCTCTATGAATGATTTTGTGGAAGATAATTTTATATGAAAACTCAACTTTAGTAAGTTATTGATCCCAACCACCTTTGAAATCCTATGAACAAGATTCCAAAACTTCCTCTTGGGTTTTAATTGTTATTTAAAACATACCATCTGTCTTTTTATAACAATCAATATTGAATCAAAATTATGTGTCATGTTCTTGTTGAAGACTTTTTCAGAACATTGAGGTAAATCTGAAATCCCAATCCGATACACTATAATGTGGTATTCGATGAATCTTATCCACCACCTTAATGTATATCCTAGAAAGCAGATGAATAGAAAAGTCTTATCTCATAGAGATAAGTGTGATGACATAGTAAGGTGATTTACTTCGACCATATATTTGTATACCCTTGACAGATTTTGGGTAATCTAGAAACAATATCCATTGTGATATTCTCCTGTTTACATTATATTATGTGTAATGGATGCAACATCCCTTTAGATTTTGGTCTTTCTTCTTTAACTTATTGGCATACCAAGCATTAAGATACAAACTCTGTGATATTCCTCTTCATTACATCCCACCATATATATTATTTCAAGTCCCTAAACATATTTTTACTTCAATGATTAATACAGAATGAATCATTATTAGCTTTATTTAATGGATCCTTCTTCAAATCTGGTATGTAAGTAAATCATATATAGATCACAAACCTTATCATTCTATTCAGATCAAGGATAAACATAGAAACACTATTTACATTATTTTTTAGATGTTCATATTCCTTCTTCACCTCCATAATATTCACTAGGATATAGGGTTGAACATTACATTGATAAAGATAATATTTTCCAATTCTTTAGGATTTATACACGCATTGTTTTCAAATATATAAATATTGGATAATTTATGATCCTCATCATGGATAAACTAACATGATTCTTCTAACTCATAGAATTAGATGCCTTGTTTTCTTTTACAGGTTGGTAATGTATTGAGCATTCATAATCCTTTCTCAACTCAAACAATATTATTCAGTGTATTTACAAATCATTCTATGCGAATATATATTTCATACATTTATGATCGGTATATGTGTAACACTTTTCTCCATAAAGATAATACCTCCGTACCAATATTGAAAAAATTACAACTACTAACTTCAAATCATTATTTGGAAAATTTTTCTCATAAATCTTCAACTATCATGTGGCATAGTCTATAACCATGTTTGTATTAATAAGATCACTTATAAATACTTTCATGGATGCACCGTTATAGATTATAAATAATTCTCCACTATAGATTAATTTATATATAGCTACACTGACCTTCCATATCTCCCTTTCCTTGAAATGTTTCTCACAGTCATCTATCTAGAGGATCCTGACACCCATCTGAGTTAAGTTGGTCAGAGGATTAGATATTCCTGGGAAATTCTACAAAAACCATCGATAATATCCACCGAAACTGAGAATTCAACATATCTCAATCAATGTGGTCAGTCTAGGCCCGAATTAAATAGACTTTGTCTTTAATGGATCTACTACTACACAATATCTTGATATTATATAACCCATAAAATAAAAAAAATCATAAAAAATTCACGCATTTTAAAATTTGAATATAAATTCTTATTATTCATGTTATGTAGTACAATTCTCATGTTATCTTAATGATCTTCTTTTATCTTTGATTAAATAAGAATTTTATCCATAAATATTACCAAAACTGATCAAGGTAATCTCTATAGACTCCATTCATTAATTCAATTAAGATAGCAGGGGCATTAGTAAGGAAAAAATAAATAACTATATTTTAATATTGTCTATACTTTTTATAGAATTTCACCTTAGATATATCCTATTTCTTTACCATCAATTGATGATATCTAGAACAAATATCAATCAAGTAAAAGTACTGAGATCTACACAATTGATCAATTAATTTATCAATACGGGGAAGATGACACTTATTATTTATTTTGATCTTGTTAAACTCTAGATAATCAATACATATTGTCATTTATCCAAAATTATTTTTCACAAAAACAATGGGTGAACCCCAAGGAGACACAATTGACCGACTGATTCCCTCATAAATGTTTTCTTGGAGTTGCTTAGTCAATTCATACAACTCAATCAGAACCATTCTATAAGAAGAATATGATATTTTTGTGGAACTAGGTATAATTTTTATTGAGAACTCAACTTCAAATTATCATATAATAGTAGGAAAATATTTCAAAAATTCATCCACAAATTCTCGAAAAATTTGCATATCATCGATGTCAATTTTCTACTAACCCATTTGAGATAAACACTGGTTTTAAATGGGAATTAATACCTATACACTGGATTTAATCTCCAAAATATTTTCTATATTGTTCTCACATTGATGGATGATCATAAGAGGGTTTGAAATATCAAATGTAACTTCCATTCCTAGATAATTTATGTAGTACTTATGCAAATAAATATCACAAATATCTAATATGACATAAAATTTATCCCAATGTAGATTTAAAAGTTTTGTAGGAAGCACATTCCTAGAAACGTCAATCAGAGAGGAATCATAGTCTTGGGATGACATAATTATTTCGTTAGGGGTTTCCATTTCTAATTCCAAATATAATAATTTTTTTGGAATATTGACACCCTTATAAAAATCATTAGATATGAAAGAGTGGGTAGATCGAGAATCAAGTAAGACATTTAATGTTATCGAGTGGATGGTAAGTGTAACATTCAACACATCATTATGGGAACCCACCCATCAAAAATTATGATTGCATGAGATTTCCAATTGTATATCAACTTAATAGGTTGTTGACATCGATCATCATCATTGACCATTGGGTTTTTGGAAGGGGTAAGCATAATTCCCATTCTCCTTGCAATTATATCAATACGTTATGGGAGGTTAATTATGTGTATATTTCATTGAATTATCATTTTTATTTAACATCTTCAAATAATTATGAAAATAAATATATTAATGACCATCCATTAAACACTTAAAAAATATACATGGCTACTTAAGACAAATTCCCCTATGCATCTCCTATAGTATTCGTTTTCTCATGATGAAAGTCATAGCACTATCCCACACAATCACAATTAAAGTGGTTCATTCGAGTTCTAGCCATTGGATAAAACAAAAATCATAGATTAATAAATAGTTACCCTATTATGGAACTAAATAATCATGAAATTTCATATGTATGATGTATTAATTATGAAAGCATCAATAATCTATGAAACCTAAGGCTTATCATACGTAATTCATACCCAAACACAATTTAAATCATATATGATGGTTTGTGAAGAGTTTTTTTGAATTCCTAAATTATATCCCCTAAGTGTGTCAAGCTAGGAATACAGTATGGCCCATTACGGTGTAACAGATCTCCCTGAGTCAGGTCAGAAACATCATGTCAGAGTTTTTACATTAAGTTACAACTTTTCTAGAGATTTATCTAGTTTTTGAATCCATACAATGATGTATATCTAGGAAACCACTCACTAAATTCTTTAAAAAAATTCAAGGATATTTTCCTATGAATTTCATTAACTTTGGACATTACATAGGTTTATAACTAAGGTTTTCTAATCCTATCGTCCAAATGTTATCTAAAACTTGATCTGATACCAACTATAGAAACCATTTATTTTTATATATTAACATTACATAACACTTTTGGAATAATTTAATAATTACAAAAAGAAACACCCAAATACCGTATTAGTCTGGTGCATTTGGAAACATGGAAACAAAAACACTGGTACATAAATGAGATATATCATCTACCACTATGTTCATATTGACTGACACCCATCTTAGACACATCAAACATAATGCATATATTTATAACCTGGAGGAAGGAAACATAAAAAGGTGTGATATCAGATGCTCAGTAAGGGTAAAAAAGGGAGATATATAAGTATAATTAAGAGAATAATGGTATGAGAACATGATCATGAAAATATAATAGTGTACTTTATATATCAAAGAAAATAAACACGAATCATGGAAAAAAAATTGGTGGTTCATATGAAATAAATCATAAGGAAATAAATAACATAATCCATTAAAGTATATAATAGGAATACAAAATAAAATTTTGGAAAACAGGAAATAATATATTATGATTTTTCAAAATCGTCGTTTCATTTCTTCCAAATGCATCTTAGTGCAAAAAAATCCTTTACTGAACCTGGTTCACACCCAATTCCTGGCCGGTATTACTGAATTGAGTTCACTACTCACTCTAGCCTTGTATTACTAAAGTGATTTCATTTACACCTATATCCCTATAATACCGAACCAAGATCATTTCTTATTAAATCCACGTCTATCTCATGAGTTAAAAACAGTTATCCAATATATTGGATGGGAATATAGGTGTCACCCATATCATAATGAAATCATACATACATGTTCAAAAATATCATAAATAATAATATCATAACCGATGAAATTAAATGGGTATTATAAACATGTAATAAAATTATAAAATTTGAAAAAAAGAAAGGTTTCATAAGCATTTCATCATAAAAATAACATGCAAAATGAAGTAGTTTTAAAAAGGTATATAACATGTGAAAGAGAAATAGGATTCATAAACATCATGCCATAAAAACATAAATAATTTAGTGAAATAATATGAATGTAAAAATTGAAACATTTCCCCATAAAGGGATGCATAACAGTGAACATTTTTATCATAGATGGGAATTAATTTTTAAATAACTTTTAAAAATATTCATGAGTAAACTATCCTTTCCTCAATGGAAAATGCTTTTGAAACATAAAACCTCTTGAAAACCATTTTTTATAATACATTTCAAAAATAATAATGAAATATTTTAAAACAATAAATAATTTTAAAATTAATATTTCATTTAAAATGGTCTCTATTTACTATTTGAAAAAAAAATTATTTTTTTTAAACAGTTTTTTTGAAATAAAATGAATTTGTCACCAAAAATATAAATATTTTCATATTTTATTAATAAAATAAATTACCAATGAGTGGTAAAATTTTACTAATACATAGATATATATTAAATAAATAGAGGATAAGGAATCTAATTATTTTTCATGAGAGATGTATCATAATATTTTATCAAACAATCGTAATCATTAATATCCTCGAAAAGTAATAAGATTGTTTCCATAAACTCTCACCACTGGGTAACATGGGATCATACTATATATGTATGAAAAGGGAAATAAATTAAGATTAAAATATCATGAAAATATTCATAACCATTATATGAAATGTAAAATGTTTGTATATACACCTTTAAAATAATTTATTTTCGTAACAAAACATGAGTATCAAATACGGAAAATTGAGACAAAATTATTTTACTGATTTGGTATCTTTTGAATCGTAAAACCCATGAAAGAAAAATCATAAAATTGATATGTAAGTACCCATAAATTCATTTATTATAATCATTTAGTACATCAATTTTTTGTATACACACCACCCTAAAGGAATGGGCGGTGAATTAATCATGCCTCTCACGGTAATTAAAAGTGAGATAAAATTCCATTACCTTGTGACTTGACTCTCGATGTACACATTCTAAAAAACATTATAATAAATATAAATTTATTATAAATATTTTTATGAACCTCATTGTTATATCTAATTCCATATATGGTTTTATCATGATGTTATATCACCATCATGTTAACAATCCTATGTTACGGTTTCCATTTAGGTAATATTAATTCTGTTCTTTACTTGTGTCATAATTTGATATAATTTTGTCCTTATAAATACATCAAAAAATTAGCATATTTTTATTATAATAATCTATATATTATATATGTACGAAATGGAATACATTGTTCATGGAGACTGTAAGTCGTACGTACATATGAACGATGTTTCCATTTTTATTGACGTATTGAAAGAAAAAATAAAAATGAACAATATATATATTTACGAAATCATTATAATTGTATATATATCATATAAGTTCACTAAACCAATCCTTAATACATTACAAGTAGTGTTTGAAAGAGTCACATCACTTTGATGGGGTCGTGGTCCACACTTCCTCAAATGAAATTGTCGTATTTACACCAAATGGAAAGTAAAATGGATATGTTTTGTGAATGGAATATAATAGATTAAAGAAATAATAAATATAATATGTAACCTAAATAAAAATATTTTACTTAATAATGATAACTATGAGAGGTTTTAAATTATATCTACAATCATCATTTATTGAGGCGGTAGTTCTCTGTACTTGTAAGCATTTTATTTATCACCCATTTGATAGAGGTGCATGTATATATAGATCAAAAACATATTATAAAAACATACTTGTTTATTTAGGGTAATTTTTTTCAATAAAATCATATAATTAATGGTTTGGAGGGGATGTAGAAGTAAATTAAAATAAAGTATCTTTAGAGAACGAATTACCTCTTAATCGGGTAACTCATTTTGTTTTGTGCCAAAAAGATACCTTAGAATAATTTTTCCCAAAGGGATTATTGAAGGGGGGACAGGGGTATTTTTATAAGTTTATTGGGAAGTAATTTTTGGATCCTTAGTGTTTTTATTGGTTTTAAGAATTGGTAGAGGTGGTATCCTTTTATAAGGAAGGTGGAGTGGAACTCTTATAAATATTTGGAGACAAAATTCTGCGCACATGTTTCATGTTGCAAGATGATCCAATAATGATAAAAAGTGGATAAAACTCATTATAGGGTAAACTTATGGCCTTATATTTAATTTTTCACTAATTTATAGGTGTTTTGGGGCCTTAGTTTTATGTTTTAGTTCCTTATTATAATTCATTTAACCTTAATTGATGTAATTAATTTTCATCACTTTCATGAATAGTTTTGGTCAAAAACTGATTTGAACATATTAAACATTATAAATTATTTTTATTACAGATATTGAATCCATTTTTTATATTCTAATCATATAATTGTTTGAAATTAATTTTAAATCAATCCAGTAGTCAGGCCAACAATATGAGGTTATGAAGTAAAAACATTCAAAACATTGCTATTTTTTATATCCAATTTTAATGTAAAACTGATCTCAATTACCTATATTGTATTAATTTATAAAAATATTTTGTAATTATACTTTTAAAAAAATTTAAATTATAAGTTATCCTTGTTCATTATTTAAATTATTAGTTGTTGTGAATTAGAATCTCTTGTTTTTCACTATTCATCCAAAAATGAAGTTTCTTCGAAAAATCCAAAATTTTAGCACTATGCTAAATTAGAAATTATTAATTAAAAAAGGAATTTTAATTCATAAAATTTAATTTCTAAATTTTCATTCATTTAATTTTTTAAGAATCATATGAAAAATAGTTTGTTTTGAGAACATAATATTTTTAATCATATATGGGATCTACCAAAAGTTATATCTTTTGTAAAAAATATGTTTTATTTATGTAAAAACATTATAAAAATTATATGAAATGTTTTTATTATTGTTCATATTACTATTTTTAACAATTAGGTTATAATTATCTCATATAAATAATTGTAACAATAAAATAATGTTTTGTAGAAACATCAGTGTTGTGCGTAGAATACGCCAAGTCAATGTTTTGTTTAACGTATGCCGAGTTGATATAACCTGTAATGTATTCGAAGTATATTTTTTATGTAATTTTACAAAATTCCATGTCCTGTGAAAGGATGGTTTTAATTTTTTCATTATAATAAATAAATGAAATTTTAATTTATTCAAGGAAAAAGTCTATAAAAACGGGGGGTGTTACAAGAAGCCTTGGTAAGTGAGAAGTGGTCTAACAGTTTTTTACTTTAACATGATTTAGGAAATTATACGGTAAAAGTTCCATGGTGGAGATATTTTTTATAACATTTGGGTCACTAGAATGTCAAATTTTTATTATTGTTTACCTCTTGGTTTATTTTTATTGTTCCTAGGTGTTAGGGGACAGAAAAAAATAATATTTGGAAAAAATACTAAGTAGCTAGGTTGCCACAATATTTGTTTTACCCTTCACCTAATCGTGAGTGATGGATAATGGTGGTGATAGTGACATCTTCAATAGTTTAAGAATGGTTTTTCAATAGTTTTGGAATGGTTTTTCCTAACAGTGAGGCCTTCGCAAGTTATATAAAAAGTGTAGTTTTACCATTTTATCTCAATATTTTTTACCCGTTTTCATCTTTTTTATTCACCCATCATGAACATCACTCCTCACTTAGAAGAAAATCTTAATCCCTTCTATTTCTGTGTTTTCTCCTTGGTATCATGGTGTTCCCTTGAGTTAAAACCATTTTCTCTTGGTTTCTTCTTTCTTTCCCCTTCCCATTTCTTGTTCCTCCATTTTCAAGGATATGTTGAACCCTATAGATATTGACGGTTGAATGTAGGGTTTGTAATAGAATTTTTTATTTCATGGGAATATGTGTGTGAGGACTTGATATACATATTCTAGGTGGTTTTCATTAGAGGTGAAGCGCTTTGGATTAGATCTAAGGTGGGTGTATCTATACAAGGTTGTTTTCCATAGATTATCTTAAAATTATGAATCAAAAAAGGTTTGTGTTTGGTTAATTATTAAATAAATTATTCAGTGTATATGTTTATCCCATGCGAGATATTCTTGAGGACTATGTTTTCAAATATTGTTGTCAATAATAGTTTTCACAAATAGGGGTGGCATGTCTGAACCCCATGTGGTTGATAGGATGGATCAAAGTGCTTTTATGGCTGGAAAATGATTAATAAATTTTTCTCAATAAAATTCCCATATGGAATGGTATTTTATAAAATGGTAATATTATTTATGAAAAATTTTAGATTTATGATATTTATTTTTATGAAACATTCTCTTATTATATTTCCATGGAGGAGCACATATGGTTAAACATGGTTTGAACGAGGGGATGTTTTAAGGGACAATGTGATAATGTAGAGGAAAGACCTTGTGATATTAAAATTTTTATTCATAGAAACCCTGAGAGCCTTTGGGAAGGAAGACCCTGAACAATTCTGTGATTGGTTGTTGAAATATAGTGTAATATCATGGAGTTTTTCCAATAAACGTTGATATTACCTTCAATTGATACTTTTATAGTTAGAGTAGATATTTTGTATCATTCCTAATAAGCATAATGGTTATATCCCTAGTTTCACGTTACTCAGGAAATATTTTTTAAGTGGTTTATGCATTTTGTATGTTCATTTTTCATAAGATGTGATATATGATGAAAGTATTGGTATTTTGTTATTTTATGATTATTTAATTTTATCCCTTTCATGTTGGGTATTTAGATAATGTTTTTACTATTAAAAATATTTATTCATTTAAGTTATGAAGATAAATGGATTGGAAAAGATGTGTAAATAGAAGAGGAACAGTAAAGGGATTTTAATGTTTTATTTGGAAATGGGATGATCTCAATGAGATAATATTTTGAATGTTTTTCAAAACTATTTTATTCATTATCATGTGTAAATGAATAAAATATATTTGTGGTCTAATCCTATAAGCCTATGTTCCTCAATCCTTACAAAGGACTTCAAGCATGTATAAACACTATTTTGTAGGAAACTAGTTGGGAAATGGAATAATGTACTAAGGGGGGTCTTCATGATTACATGAATAAAACATCTTGGGGGAGATACATGTTCTCAAAATTATATCCTCTTATCTAGAATTTTTTAGTATTTTTGATCTGTTAGGATGTATATATAGGCGTTCCTTGGTTGTATGCCACTATATTTTGTGTTTTGATCTTTTTTACAAGAGATAGAATATATAATTCCTCTTACATCTTATTGTATATACAATTTAATGTAATTTTATGGTCTCTATTTTTTATTTGATGGGTAATAAATATGATTCATTTTATGTTTTTTTCTATGACAATATTGGTGTGGTCATCCCATTTCATGTATGTGTCTTGCTTATTTAACAGTGGAGAAACTATTCCCAAGTGATCATTGGTTATGCCTGGTTCTTGTCTCTAGCCCATGGTTATTGGGTACCTGATTTTGTACATGTGGTGGTCCAGCTTCCCATGAATGTGATAATCATTATTAAATTATGAGGAAGAGTTTTACTTGAATTCGTAAAATAAAGAACATCCATGAATTATCAAAGACCTTATTTTTTAGTAAGAACCTAATTCACATACTACAATATATTCATAATGTCCATTAAGATCCTTTTTTAAAAGTATAGACATTGAAAAATTCTAAAATAGAGTGATCTATGATAAAGAACTAGTAATATACTATACATTTTATAGAGATGTTAGTTTATTTACTTTGTATTATCAGTGAAGAAAATATTCCTTAGCTCAAACCAAACACAATAATATTTTATTCCCTCATCGGTATAGGGCCATGTAAAATTAATATGTGTCATTCTCTTATTACATTATATCTTATATGTTGTATGATTTTTTTGACTAAAACAACTAAACTATATATATCATTATAGGTGAAGATATTTAAATAAATTTGAGTTAAAATAATGCAATGAAAATTTGTTCGCAATGATTCATCCACCTCTCATTTTGACTATATAGATCACTATAAACCTCAATTTGTATCTAATCTCATTCTTACACCTCCGATTGAATCTATTTTTTCAATTATTTTCATTTTTTACACTTCATGTGTAAATTTAATGATATTATTCATTTTCCCTAGATGTATAATAAAATTACCACCCCTATCAACATGAAAAAGTTAGTTTAAACTAAAACCATGAATAATAAACCAAAGAAAGTGACTAAGGATTTAATAAATATCTCAAAATATAGAAATTAAATTGACGAACAACCACTGCGTCAATGTAATAATTATAAATTTTTATGTCAATTCCTTTAAAAATTATTCTCTTGAAGAATCATGTAATATATTTTATGAGTATGTATCTATTTAATCATGTTTTTTATTCAACTAAAACTTAATTTATTTCTTTAAAACCCTACCTAATACATCATATATGTATTTAAGTTCACCAAGTGTCTAATAGAATATAAATAATGGAAATAATTTGAACCAGGTTCTATAGATAGTGATTATGATGAAAATATTAAAAATTAATCACTGTAATAAAATATTTGGAGGATAATGAAAGACATTTAAGGTTCGCTATTGAATTATTTTCTCTAAAGGAAGAAGTGTTTCAAAATAAATTGATTAAATAATTATTATAATATAATCTTCTGAATGTAGGATTTATGAATTCTAATTAAATCATAAAGAAATCAACGATTTCATGAAGAATATGTTAGTGATCAAGGATAAATGAGTAAAGGATAATTAAAATTCTCTATAATAAATGAGTAAGATATATCAAGACCACCTATAGTAGAATAATAGATAATGGTAAGAAAGAGGCATATCAATTGAGGGTTAAAAAATACCATAAAATTAACATTTCTTGAGTTGGAGGTAATAAATGAGAAATTTGGAAGTAATATAGGTTTAGTAATTCCATAATAATGAAACAATAGATCTGGAATTCAATGTTTCTAATATGTATAGTGTTTTTGAAAATAATTAATCTAGTGGAAAGAATATATTAAAATAACCTAACGATAAATCCACTTTACACTAGAAAAAAATATAGCACTCATTCCATACATTTATTTTCACTGTAATTTAATTTCACTTTCTATTGTAATGTATCTAGGTGTAATCGAAGAACCAGATATAATATTTATAACTCAGTATTATATCAAAATCTAGGAATAATATGTGATTTACGTGATGAATAATCATCATGAGTGGAAAATTAAATATGAATACTTATAGAAATAAAACACAAAATTAAAAAGTGGGGGTCTTTTGACACATATTTTAGAATTAATTTATTTAAATAAATGATTACATTCCATTGAATAATTTTTTGACTTTTGATAATCGGATAAATACACCTTGTTGTAACTTCCTTATACAATAGTAATAAAATTTATAATACCAATATAATAAATCAAAATTTATATTGTAATCATCATGTAATCATAGTAGAATAATCCATGTCATAACATGGATTATTCTAACGCTTATGGTGATAGAAATTGATCACTAATGAATACTTCATGAGGAGAGGTAATTTCTCTAATGGTGGAGGTTAAAATCAATATGTTCCTTAAATAATTCATGTGATATATCTCTAATGCTTGAAAGAATCGCTTATAGAACTCATCATCCATGACTAAATAATGTTGTAATGAGATTGTTAAATATGATAACCACATTTAAATAATGATAGGGTTCAAAACTAATAATTTCAAAAGGGCCCGTATAATATTCTAAATCCCTGGTGAACCTATAGTTTATATAATAGTAGAATTTTTATTTTTTCACTTGTATTGTTTCAATATAATGGATAAAATAAATATTATTTTTTGGAATAAGAAATTTTCATTTATTTGAAAAATATTTGATATAAATATATTCACTAAATCATAAAACTCAATCCTCTAATCCTTATTAATAATCTTCTTCCCTTGAATCATGGATATTTATTAAATTAAACTAGTATTAACTCAATATTTACTAAATAATTATAAATAATATTTTCACCATATTAGTTAGTAAATATTTATTAAATATTCACATAACTATATAAGTATATATTTTGTAACCTTGTGAATAAACCTAAATAAATAAATATTATGTATTCTCATAACTAAATAAATAATTTACTAGTGAATAAATTGTTATTAAATATACTTTTCATATAATTATCCACTTGAATATTATTTTATTTAATATTTATGATCAAAATTAAATATTTAATTATTAATCCACTTGGGGGAATGATATTTTTAAAACATGTTAAACTCGTGTGAAATTTAAATTTTGTTCCAAATAAAGTTAATATGGGACCCTTTGTGCCCATCTCTCATTGTGATTAGGAAAAACTACGAAACATTCATGGTTATTGTCAATTAACATTCCATGACTCCCACTGAGAATGAAACTAATTTCACAATGACCTTTAACATCCTAGGAATTTGTAATTTATTATATAATCCAACTATCTTAATATCTCTAATAAAACTAGTTTCATACTCATATCATATACCAATATTCATGATGTCTCATTCGGATTCATATTGGAAATGGACTCACCAAGAAAACACTACAGCCATTATATTACTTATGTAGTTCCATTTATATAAATGGTCCAAATATATAAACTTAAATTAAATAATAAAAGGTATTAGTATTTTATCATGGAATTAATTAATAAAAAGTCTATCGTGGTGCACCGAACATGTCCTACATTATTGGAGAATATTCCTTAATGATTTTCATCTGTGCATCAAAGTAAATTACTTATGAAATTCATTAATAATAATCATAATTCAATGGATCATTACACATGTCCACATATAAGATCATTTGATGACACGTATAAATGTGGATTTCCTACCAGTGGGTCTTGTACTCAAAATCACTTGCAATGAAGATTACCAGTGGATTACACAATGATCAAGTGATTCAAAGACCTTTGAGTATCTAAACAAGATTTCATGTATGATTTTTGTCCTATAAAATGATATTATCTAGATTTGGATATTATATTTAAGAAACCATTCATAGAACTTCAAGGTTCTAATCAAAGTTGGAACATTCTAAGAACTTTCAGTGTGATGTGTACAATTAATACATTATCACATATTATGTCACATAGATTAATAATAATGTTATGATAAATAAATAAATTAAATTTTAAAATATTGAATATAGTTATTCATAATGTACATATAGGTTTGTTCTTGGGAACAAACTACGACATACTATTGGATAAAAATTAATGTTTTGGAAAATATGGATCAACGATAATATATATAAACCAATCACACTATAAATTATGGTTGTGATCAAGATTCTAAGTCGTGTCTTTGAATTTTTTTCTCAAAATATGGGTTATTGAGCTCATAAAAATTGTTCACAATTTTAATGATTGTAACTAAATAAATAATATAATGTATAATTTTCCATTTTTCAAATTATAGAAGTTTCTCACATAGGTAAATTTAAATGAGGAATATTATTTTAATAATTACAACCCAAATAATACATATATTTAGATGCAGAAGATCAGAAATAAATTATATAAGTTGTGATAAGGTATATATAAAATAGAATGTTTGGTAACTACAAATATATTTTGATGATTCTATAATTTATTTTGAAAATAAAAAACAAGTTTTTATTGTGATGATAAGTTTGGGTTCAAAAAAACCAAGAAACATTTTTATTCTCTTGAACAAATAATCTCAAAGGATATTTGTAGTCCATATTTAAGAAAATAATTTGACTCATATATGGTGTATGATTATTAGAAATGTGTTATTCAATAAAATTCCAATGAGAATGCTACTAAATATTTTATACAGACAATGATGATAATAATATACACTAGTATAAAATTATATATCAGAGACCACTATAGATATACCATAAAGATCACAATTAGGGAAAAAATCTGAAACAACTAAGAGAATCAATCCCTAAGAAAATCAAAAGGATTTTTTTGGTTTATGTTCTTTATGATGAAAAATTTGAGAAGCTGAAAAAAATAGGTTAGTTAAACAATGTTAAGAGTACACATTCAAGAAATAAATATTCTGGAAATGTTTTTAATGAATGAATGATTTATTTTTATCAAAACATGAGATGAAATAATAAATGAAGATATAACTAAATAATTAATATTCATTTATAAATGATGTGAAATATCAAATTCTATAAAAAATATACATTTATAAGAGATAAAAGTAAATGGTTTTTAATGTCTTTAGGTTTATAAAATAAAATGAACTGACATGAAGAGTTATCTCCATGTTGGAGGTGAATAGAAATGAATTTATTTTTTGAGAAGAAACTCATGGAGTGATTTTTCTCACAAAGGGTCAAAGGAGAATGCATTATATTCCCATATATTTTGTTGTTTCTATTTTTAGGTTCATGGAATTGAAGTCAACAGATGACAGGGAGAACATAATGTGTATTTTTAGATTGCATGATTAGAAGAAAGGTTCTTATTTGAGTGACCTATAAAATTTTGCATCAGTTTTTGAAGTGTACTTATGCATGTGATTCTTAGATGTTGTTCAATGATGGATCATCCTTGTTGAACTATTATAAGAGTGTACCCCTTTACGGGTTTTATATTTAAAATCATTTATAAATATATTATTTCATGGGAATGAAATAAATTTTTGAATAATTTGATATTAGGTTAGGATATTTAACAAATTTTTACCATTATTTTTAGTTGATTCAATTTTGATTTTATAGGAGAATATTTTTTGAATTGATTTTTATGAGAAATATATTAAATTAGTGAGAAACAGTTTTTTAGAATTTTTTAATGCAATGGGTGAGTTGAGAATAGGTGATAATTTGTAAAATATTATAAAACAACCCATATTATATGAAATCTAACATGGTATTACATGTTTAGTAATTTATGGATATATTTTTGTTCAAAACTAATCTCCATAATGATATATTATAATCTAGCTTAAAAATACATTGAATTTTTTAATTTATGGATCATTTTTTAGATAAATGTGATGTCTTCTATCGCATAGGTTTGTCAGGATTTGATTTTAATATGGGGGATAATAATAATTTAATTCATGAGATGAGTATGGTTTTCCCTTAATATTGATGTCTTATTCTTGTTTTCAATAAGGGGTGAAATAATAAATGGATTATATTTTATTAACACAATTATAAATTGAAATGGGTATTGAAAAAAAAATATGTAGAGATTAAAGTGCCCAATGGATTGTGACTATTGGATATCTTTTCAATGATAGAATAAGATATTAAGAATCTAGTAAATTATATATAGGATTAGTTGTAATAATTTATCCAATATGTTTGTAGATTGAGGAGTAGGACATTGAACACATACTACTAAATATTCATTTATTTGTGGTAAAAAAACAATGAGAGGCTTCCATTAAGAGTTTACTATTTAAGATGATGGTGTTCTTATGTGGAGTATTGGGATAAATAGATTCATTGATGTGGCTTCTTATATCGAATGATTTATGACATAGACCTATAACGAATTATAGTTATGTTTTTAGAAGTAGGAGATAAAAAAAATTTATGAATGTTTTATAGTTACTATCTATAATATGTTCTTGTTGAATTTGACAAGAATTTTATGATAATGGTTGTGATTAGATAAGACAACTTCATATCATAAAAATTAGTAACAATAATTATATATTCAATAATGAATTACAATATACATGTTGGTCAAATTAATTGGAAGATGTTTGGATAATTTTTCATTTCAAGATGAAAAAGTTATTTCATTTAATCAAAACTTGTATAGTATTAACAAATGTGGAAAACTAATCATGTCTGAAGATATAATTGGTGAGGTTGTTGAAATACATTGAATTACTCATAAAGATTATTTTTATAAAAAACATGGTTAATTACCCTAAATATGATTACAATTATTTTCTAAATTAGTGAATTTATTTATGTTATTTTGAAATTAGTTAGAGTGGATGAGGATGCCCTAATATGGATAGAATATATTTTCAACTAATTTAAATATGCGGTATAATTCCCAATAAAAGATGAAACTTTTGAAAAATACATTTATAAGATCCATTAGAGTAGAATTTGTTTTAAATTAATGGATGTTTCTAAGATACATGAGATTTTATGAATGATATATAAGAAACAATAGGTGTTCCAGATAGATATGTAACATATTTTCGATTGTATGTGATTTTTCATTGTTGATATATTAAATATTCTAGTACATATAGAAAATATATGCATAATTTCATTTTTATCTAGTGAAAGTAATGTATTAAATTTGATTTTATTAAATTTTTTGAATATATATAACATTTTTAAACACATATATAAGATATTTTATTCATATAAATTTTTTCCAATGTGAAACATGATATCATCTAGATGGTACAGAAAAATATATTTGTGTATAATGAGTTATTGATAAGGATGTGTAAGATATATTATCTTACTAAAGTGATATTAAATATTCATTATATCTTATATAATAGAAAATTTAAAAATAGTAATTATATATATTTAAATCAGATGATGTATTGTTTTCATTTATTGATTTTACATTAATATTATTTATGATTAATTGTAAAACATGTTGGATTTCCTTTAGATATAAAAAATTAAATCTCCTCACAAGGTATATTTTTTTCATGAAAATGAATCCATAAACTAAGAAACAATAAATTTAATTGAATCATGAAGGAGATATAGATTGAAAAATCTAAGATTGAAAGGAATAATTTAATGAGTAATTATTGGTAAATAATGTGTTGAACTATATGAAAAAAACAGACGATTGTTGCAGAATGATTTCAAATGGATTATTTGACTAGAATATTTGAGGAGAATAGAATAAAATATCTTATAAGATATCTATAAGATAATAATGATATATCTAGATTGTATTTTTTAAATCCATTAATGGTTACCAAAACTAATAGATTTATCTTAATCGTTTTTAAATACATTATGTTATTATATCATATACCACTTTTCAAAATATTTCCATAATTAAAATAATGGAAAAAATTCCATTTCTATTATTAATAATATAAATAGAATAACGAGAGAAGATATTGTGTGGTATTATTTATAATTCATTCTCTAGTATCCTTAAACAAATTCAATGATCATCAAAGGGTAGAAATAAAAAAGTAGTTAGAAGAATCTGATTTTATTCTATTACATATCAGAACCTATGTCAAGAACCTATTCAAGGACTATGAGAAATGAAACATTGTATAGAAACTCTCAATGGGACCGAATCTTTTAAAAATTTTATGTTTTCTTCTCTCATTAATTTCTATCATTCCTACATTATTAATAGGTTAATTGAAACAGAATAGATACATAAATCCTAATTTTTGAATATAATTGAATACATTTCATTAGAAATAATTTATTATAAATTTGTTTATATTTATTCACCACTTCTTTGTGTAACTTCACATATCACTAATAACCTCAATTTATATCAAAACTAAAGGTTACAACTCTTATTGGATATATTTTTCTAAATTATTTTAATTTACTATACTTGAAGTGAAGGTTTAAATAATTTTATGTATTTCCTCATATAGAGAAAACAATTTCTATCCCTCTCAATGCCAACATTGATATTTGAAACATTCTGGTTCCCAGTGCCACCTAGAGGTACCATGTACCTTGTTTGTCACATGGCCTCATGCGCATTTCCCTGAATGCCAGAGGCTACCAACAAGCAGCGACGACCTTGGGTGTGATAGTAGGGAAACTATTCTCCCATTGTTAGAGTAATGTAGTGGAAATTAACAGAAATCGATAGTGGAATCAGTAATAACATACAATAATTAAACAACTGAAGATAGAAAGTAATAAAAAATGGAGAAGACATAAAAATGATGCATGATACATTTTTCTAGGCAAGCAGCCAAACAAATCAAAATTTTGGAATACATTACTAAACCCGAGTTCCATGAAACCAAAGAAACTCTAGGAACATCACAATATTCATCTTGGTCCCACACTCTCCAGCTCCACTAAAATCAAGAACCTGAAGGAGAAGGGTGGTTGACCTTATCTATAACCGCAACAATAAAATCTGTTTACATCCAGAAGAATGACCCAAATAGGGTTTGAGATGAATCCTTGTAGGAAACCAGCCAAATATATGTTCCTTATAGTAAATTAATATATATGGTAGGAAATAAACAAAATGAAGTAGTAAACAAAGAAGTAATCAAAGGTAAACAATCACAATGTTCAATTTTACTAATTTTCAAATATCAAGTAAGAACCTAGTAAAACCATGTAACCCTATGGGATGTAATCATAACATAACCCCTCTGGTTAAACCAATCAAACACAAGAAACCCTTTGTGAAGTACTCACTGTCTAACCCCTCAAGTTAATCTTTAGCAAATACTCTTTGAGGAAGCACTCACAGTCAATTTCACTTGTGGTATCATATCTGTAACTATAGAAACTATGAGGAAGAAATAATATTCCAATTAACCTTATTCTATCCCAACATTGAACTAGAGACTCTCTGAGGGAGCCTTAATTCCATCCCACCTATGGTCTCGCAACGTCAAATTAAACAGACACTCTAGTGAAGCTCTCAGTGTCCATTCTCCCTATGGGCTATTACACTAGGTTCTCACAGCATGGTGTAACTCAATCATTCCCAAAGATGTTAAATAACCAATGTAAACCTTTTGAAATACTTGGATAAATAGCTACAACAATATAACAACATTAGATAATATCACCCCATCCAAACAATACATGGTATGGAAAACAAGTAGCCTAACTAGAAACGCTAGACCAAACAGTAAATATCAAAACAAACATCGGAAATACATCCATATCATGGAAAATAACCTCATTAACAATGAAAAAAAATCTACTTAGGAACACAAGATAAAACATTAATTAATAGGGCTAAAATCCCTAAACACACAATACCCCTAACTAGGCTATTGGGTGATATTTCACATATAAATCAAATAAAAACAACAGGAAGTCCCAAACCACCTACATCCACATTGTTCGAATAAAATTCTCGAATGTCATCCCTTGAATCGGCCTAGAATGTCGTAGATAAAAAAACCTCAAATCCTATCAATAAGGGATATCTTACAAAAGAGGAAGAATCATGGAATGAGGCTCTATGAGAAAGAATAACTCATTATGGTGATTCCAATGCAATTGACAATGGATGATTTGGAGAAGGAACATCAAGTTGAGGTGCAGAGAAGAATCATTGGCTTTGTTCAATCCAGGATGGGATGATCCTAGAAGAAGATGAAACTGGGAATGAGACATAACCTTAGCTCGTTTAATGAAATAAAAGAAAAATTACACGGCGTGTCTTTTAAAAGTACAAGGCTGGAATATGCCATTACCAGGCCCCGCTTTAGGAAGTCTCCAGGTCACCCCACATGGCTATGTACTTGGATGTTACATGGCCTGTACTCAGAAGTACGTGGTGTGTACTCCATAAACTACCAAAAACTCTTATTTTCCGCAAAAAAACCAAAAAATAAGATTCATTCATGAATGGAAGATCTGAGTTTCTAAAAACATCCACCCTTAATGATATTCATCCATGAATTTCCCTAGAAGGACAGAGTATGAGAAAAATCTTCATAAAGATCATACCATTGTGATCGTACATCATCTTCCCTCTTCCAAGTCACATTCTGTACTCACCCATGCTTCCATTGCACCTGTACTAGAGGAAAATATCGGACACATATAACCTTCGCACTACAATCAACGATCAGTATATGATGCTCCTCGAACAAGGCTTCCACCTCCAACACAACCTCCTCAGGTTAGAAAACATGATATAGTTCTGAGAAGGAATGCTTTATGTGATAAATGTGAAAGACGTCGTGCATAGCTATGTACCTCATCGGTAACCACAACTAATAGGAAACTGGCCTGACTATCTCTAAAACCTTAAATGGTTCAACATATCTCAGCAAAATATTTCCCTGTCTCCTAAACCTCTGGTGTCCAAACCTCGGTGTGACACGTATGAAATCCTGATCTCTAGCCTCAAACTCCAAAGGTCATCTCTATCGATCAGTATAAGACTTATATTGTGAATGTTCATAAGCGATTCTCATCTGAATCAACACTATATGTTATTTGGTCTCCTGGACAAGACAAGGTCCTAGTATAACCACCTCTCCTCCCTCCAGCCAACATAGGGGTGATCGGTATGGACTACCGTACAAATCCTCATAAGGTTCCATATAAATAGTAGATTGAAAACTACTATTTTCGGAAAATTCCACATGTGGTTTGTGTTTCTCCCAAGAACCCCCAAAATATATCACACATGCTCGAAGCATGTCCTCTATCTCCTTAATCTGACACTCAGACTGGAAATCTGTCTGCGGATGGTTAGTCATACTCGTAACTACCTATTTACCCAAATCCCCTTCTTGTCACTGCCAGACCCGAGAAGTAAAACATGCATCCCTGTCTGAAACAATGGAGTTTGGAACCCCATGTATACATAAAATCTCAAAGATGTACAACCTTACTAGGTCATCTACAATGAATGTCTCCCTCTTCGGAAATAAGGGAGAAACCTTCGTGAGTCTGTCAATGACAACCCAAACTGTATCATTTCCTTGAGGAAAGCTCAGTAAACCTTTCACGAAGTCCATTTCCACATCATTCCACTTCAACATAGGAATGGGTAGATGCTACAAAATCCCGTCTAGTAACTGATTCTCTACCTTTATCTACTGACAGCTGGAACACCTCATGACAAAACTAACAACGTCTCTCTTCATACATGGCAACCAATACTAATAGTGTTGATCTCGATAAATCTTGTTGACACCAGGATTAATTGATCAAACTGAGGAATAAAATCCTCTTACCATCTCCTCGTGTATGTCTTCTAACACACATATGTTACTATGAAACCATATGATCTCATCCTCACCCATATTCCATCTAGGAATATGGTTTTCTCCTGACACACAATCTCGTTGTACTAGGACTTAAATATTTGATAGTTGCCTCATTTTCACTGATTCACATACAGTATAGGTAATAACTACAAAAGAAAGAAACAAATTCCCAGGTTGGTCATGCTACTCCAAATACATCTCAGAGAACATAGCCATAAGCTTCCACATGTTGATAGCCTCCTGAACTGCTTGTATCTGAGTCCCCCAGCTCAATGCATGAGCCACTGCATTGCCTTTCGTAGGAGTGTAGGAAAGTTCAAAATCGAAGGACTGGAGGTACTCAACCCATCTTCATTGTCTTAGATTCATATTTCTTTGATTAAATATGGGCTTGAGACTTTTTTGGTATGTGAATACCACAAAATGATCTACCAACAAATAATTTCTCCAACAACATAAACCATGAACAACTATATACAACTCGATATCGTGCATCATGTAATTCCTCCCATGTGTCCTCAACGTCCTAGACTTGTACGCAATGACTCGTCCCCCCCCCCCCTACATAAGCACTACTCCAAGCCCAATACCTAATGTATCATAGTACACAGTAAACCTCTTTCCCAACTCTAGAAATACTAGTATTGGTACTCAAGTCAACCTCCATTTCACCTTATGAAAGGATGAATCCGAATAATCTAACCACAAGTACAATGCACACTTCTTAGTCAGGCCCGTGGGTGGCATTGTTAAGTGTAGAAAAGTCCAGAGTGAAATGTTTATAGTATACATCTAGCCCTAGAAAACTCTGCACCTCATAGAATTTCTTTGGATGCTCCAAGGATACTACTGCTCTCACTTTCTCTGGGCCTACTAATAGTCTTGTCTCTTAGATTACTTTACCCATGAAGTAAATCGGGTCCATCCAAAAGTGGAAATTTGAGAACATTTAATATAATTGATGCTCTCTCAGTGTATTCAAAATGGTCTCAAGATATTTTGCATGGTCATGTCGAGTGTGGGAGTACACCAAGATATCATCCACAAAGGCTGCTATGATAGAATTCATGTACGGATGGAATACTCATATCATCAGTTCCATAAAAATTTATAGTGGGTTCTTGAGGCTGAATGGCATAACCACATACCTGTATAGACCATACCATCTCTAAAAATAAGTAAGAGGTATATCTGATTGTCTAATGTGAAATTGATGATAACTAGTTCTAAATGAAATATTCGATAACACCCGAGATCCTTGAAGCTGATAAAATAGATCGCATATCATTGGAAAGGGATATTGGTTCTCGACTGTCAAGTGGTTCAACTTCCGATAATCCACAAAATGTCGGAGTGTATAGTCCACCTTCTTCACAAAAAGGACAGGCGAACCCCAAGGAGAAGTGTTGGGTCGGATGAAACCATTTTCATGTAACTCCTCCAACTGCTTATTGGGATCCTGTATCTTAGGTGTAGCCATTCTATAAGGAGGAATGTACACCTATGCCGCTCCTTGAACAATGTCAATAGAAAAGTCTACTTCTCACTCTAGAGGCAAACATGAAAAGTCCTCTAGAAAGACATCCCTGAAATGATCAACCACTTGAGGAAACTCCAATTTTGAAGTCCCCTGTACATCCAGATATAGACTAGAAATTTGGGTTGTAATTCCTCCCAAACGATTATGCTCGGGTACTATTCTTCTCGCCTCGACATCCCATTCACCCTTTTGTAAAAACAAACCACCCTCTTGTGATTTGAAACTCACCATACGTCAAAAACAGCCAACAACTACCACGAAGGGAACTAATCCGTCCATCCCAAGAATTACATCATAGCCTTCCATCTCTAGGAAATAGGGGTCTCATAAGAAGTGAAACCCACCAACCTCAAGAGGTAACAACTTGCACAGATGTACACTACCCATTATTATTCCCAATAGAGGGTCCAGCATCAAGACATCGGTAGAAGAAATAGTATAGATCCCAAGGCTCTCCAAAACATAAATATATATGATACTATGGGAAGCCCCTCTATTTAAAAGTGCGAAAGATACGATTGAGGAAACTAGAATCGTACCTTGAACTATTGAGTGTTCGAGATCTAACCCTTGATGGGTCTGCACGAGTGAAAAATTCTGACCTATACTGCAGCCCATCGACCCTACTTGACTGACCTAAGCTGATGCACACTGTTGTCACTAAAATCCTGCTGATTGGCTACCACGACCATGACCTCCACCTTAGCCTGAATAGCCAAAAGAACTCGAGCTCCCAGACAGATGTGAAACTGGTGGCCCTATACCGATATGAGGATTCGAAACAAAAACTGCATCACCAGCTTCTAGTGAGAAAAAATGACAAAACCGTATAAGAATACACATATTTTCCCAGGATTGGCCTTCCACTAGGTCCCTTAGGAATTGTGGCCTCATATTCCCACTCTTCCCACACTGGTAGAACACCTCCAGCCTTCTAGAAGAAGTATCTATCATTCTTATATCCCCACACGTTACTCGCTATGACATTTCATGCTATCAGTAGGAGGGGTACCAACTCTGGATGTTGAGCCGCCCTGGCACACAGCTCTAGAATCCATAAGATTTCACACTATGATCAATGCCTGGTTGACTATAGGTGTGATATATGTAATCCTAAAGGCGTTCTCCTGAGATAGGATGTCATTTCAGAGACCATCCTCAAATATCCTCACCAGAAATAACTCATCACCTCCTCGGATAGGTGTGATGCTATGAAACTCTATAAAGTGAGAAGAATACTCCATAACTGAAAGAGTGCCCTGATACAGTCTCAGGAACTCTCGGGCTCAATCAGCCCTCAATATATCTCGGTACATGTAATTGTAGAAGGCACACTAGAACTCTTCACATTCCATCACCTACAAGAATCCTGCATGCGAGATCACATCCCACCATCTCTTGGATGAATCCTGAGGCATATAATTAACGGGATTGACCCTACTATCTAGAGGAATCTTCTTATACTTAAAGATCTATATCTTGGATTCTAATCATGATTCTTCAGCTTGAGTTCCTCCTTCCTCAGAGAAGTTACGATGGTTTTGTTATTGAAAACCCCACATCAATTATGCCATTGATGGGACGGGATGTGGTGCACCCCTTAAGGTATGCATTGTTCACATAAATCCCTCTCAGAATTGTCCATTGCACATGTGTCTTTAATAACAGCTATTTACAAGACATGAATGAAAGGAAGATCTTATGGTAGTCCCTGATCATCCATGTCTGGTGTTTGATCACTACCCTGTATCTGGCGTAAAACTAGATGACGTATGGGTGGAATGACTCTGAAAGGTCAAGTGCACACCTTAGATCATGATTATCTAGGTTTGAATCATATATGTTCAAGATATGTATAGGAGAAGTAAAACATTCAAATTTTGGAAAAACATGAGTACATCGTGTGGATCAACCATACACAACGTGTTCCCTTAGAATTTTAACATGGGTGTTTACTTTTGCCAACCATGGTCATGTAACACCATACAGACAAGACGGGTTCTCTTATGATACAACATGTACTTGAATCATTTTACCCTTCCTGAGTTCTTCTACCTGACTAACCCACACGGTTCTCCTAGATCAAGACTACATGATGTGTTTGTGCTAGACACGGTGTTTACTAGAAAAAACTTCGCATACCTGTGTAGTTACTCACACAACTAGTTACATAGATAAATCTACATGGTGATTTTTTTCCAGAAACAGAGTGTACTAACTACCCATAATACACTAATATCATTGGTCGCATGGCTGGACACATGTTCTATACAAACGGCATGTTCATCCGGTACCCAAAGTCTTCCACCACGGATTTTCGAACCTCATGTCTCTGACCACACAACCAATGATACAGTTAGAGAATACACAGTGTGTACATACACTACATGGCGTGTACTTAAGAAAAATAGTTCCTTCCATAATGGAAAGATACATGGCATGTTTTTATCATTACAAGCCTTTTATTCTGGGTTTTTCGAGACATTAAACCTCAAAAACTACACAAGAACCTATAAAAAACTGAAACAAACAAAAAAGTGCCAAACTCCAATCCGTGGGGGCCCATACTCCTCACGAATCAATGCTTGGTATCTCATAAATGTCATATACTAGGAATAACAATTTAATGATCCACCATATTCCGATCCATAAGGGGCCATAACACCTTAGGGACCAATATTTGGCATTCATTCAAATAAAAATTAAACGTTATCAATAACCTATCAAACAACATGTATTATATCGATGAATCTATCAAAAAAACATGTATATATAGCACAACATCTATCACAACAACATGCATTCAGTAATGCACCCTGAATGGAATGACAAGACTGAATGAAATGTGATCTCTAGAAAGTTCATATATGTTGCATGAGATGCAATACCCTCATCTCATCGAGTTGCAATAGAAATAGAAACTCAATAATATGAATAATAATAGTAGAGAACATGTGAATCACCCAACGGTGATATCAAACCAACAGTAAAATTGAAAAAATAGAAATAATGCAATAATCAAGGTAAATTTCATTTTTCCTATACATGGGTTAGCTACTCCTTAGCACAAATTATTACCAAGTACCTATTACTTCCTATCCCTGGCTATAGGCTCCAAATAGTAATTCAATATGGAATAATTCCTCTAATACCACAATTTAACATCTCGGTTCAGGGTACCACCTAGAGGTGCCACGTACCCGGTTGGTCACATGGCCTCAAGCTCATTTCCACAAATGCAAGAGGCTGTCGACTAGTAGTGAGGTCCTTGGGTGCGATTTTGGGGAATCTATGCCCTCATTGGTAGAGTAATGCATCCTAAATTAATATATTACAATTGTGGAATTTGTAATAACATGCAATAAGTAATCAATGGAAGACATAATTTAATAAACAACTCAAGCACATATATAAATAATGCATAATACTTATGTCTAGTAAAGCAGATAAACAAATCGCAATGCTGGAATACAAAATTAATCCCAAGTGTAGTGAAAACAAAGATACTCCGGCAGCATTTCAAGTATCATCTTGGTAACATGCTCTCTAGAACCACATCAATCAAGTTGCTGAGGTAGAAGGGCGCTTTCCATTATCTATACAGGAAGCAATATAATATGTTTGGGCCCAAAAGCATGAACTAAACATGGTGTGATACGAATTCTAGTTTAAAATCACCCAATGATCTATGCCTAAGAGTTAGTGAATATATATGGTACGTATTAAACAAAATGAAACAATAAACAAGGTAGTAATCAAAGGTAAATAATCCTAGAGTTCAATTGTGTCCATTTTCATATATAATGTAACCAGCTAATCAAAATCATGTAACCCTCTAGGAATAACTCACAACCTAACCCATCTGGTTCATCCAATCAAACACAAGAAACCCTCTATAAAGTACACACAGTCTATCCCCTCTGGTTTAGCATTAGAAAATACTCTCTCACGGAGAACTCACCTTCAATTCCCCAAGTGGTATCATATCGGTAACTATAGACACTTTGAGGAAGCAATCACAGTCCAATTCCCCCAATGGTCTCACAACGTGTAATTAAAGACTCTCTAGAGGAGCACAATGTCCATCCCCACTACGGTCTCGCAACATAAAAGTAAACAGATACTCTAGAGAATCCCTCAACATTCATTCTTCATATGGTCAACTACACCAAGTGCTCATTTCCCTGTGTAAGTAAATCTTACACAACATTGTTCAATATCCAAATTAAACCTTGATAACTACTTGGATAATAGATTTCAAGAAGAAATTGGAAAAAAACAACATGAATATAACAACATCAGATAATATCACTCTATCCTAACAATAATAGACATGAAAAACATGCAGCCTATCCGGTCAAGCTAGACCAAATTTTGAAAATCAGAACAAACCTTTAAAATACTTCCATATCATGGAAAATAACTTTATTCAGTATCAAAAAACCTATACTCAGGCACACAAGACATAGAAGACATTAGCAGGGCTAAAATCCCTAAACACGCAATACCATGAACTAGGTTATTGAAAAAAATTTCATAAATAAATCAAAGTCAAAATATGTAAAGGAAAAATCCACCTACCTCAATGTTTTATGAAGAAAAATCTAAAAAATCGGACCTTGAATCGGCTTATAGAAACATAGATCTACAAAAATGTAAAAACCACTCAACCACAGATATCTCATGAAAGAAGAGAAATCTAGGAACAAGGCTCTAGAATAATAATGAAATCACCATAGTGATTCCAATGCAATAGATGGTGTTTTATTTGGAGAATAGATGGTAGGTTGGGGGCTTGGAGAAGAATTGTCAGCCTTGGTCGCTCCTCAACGAGACGAGCCATGAAGAAGACAAAAATGTGAATTATATGTGACCCTAGTTCGTTTAATGAAATAAAATAAAATGTACATAGTGAGACTTTTAAAAGGACATGGCGTGTATATGCCTTTACCAGGCCCCACTTTAGGCTGTCTCTTGGTCACCCCACACGACCATGTTCTCGGCCATTACATTTTCACCCGTGGCGACCAGTTACAGGGCATGTATTCTAATGTACACAAACTATACTCCTTAAACTTCCAAAAACTCCACTTTTCCTAAAAAACTCCAAAAAAAAGATTAATACCTAAAAGGAAGATCCAGGACCTTATAATATTTCTGCCAAAAATTAATGAATTTGTAGATGAAAGAAGAAAAGAATAAAATAATTCTCTCACAATTGAAAAAATGAAGATTTATCACTAATTAAAAGTAACTAATGTTTATTTTTTTATCTTAATTGTTGAAAATTATTCTCTTGAAAAAATTTGTTTAATATATCTATAGTACATGGATATTTAATATCTTTATTACATTTACTTATAAATATGTTGTCCTTTTTAAAATATCTCTCATGATGTTTTCACGTATATGTTTTACTTAATAATGATTCTAAACTATGAAAATATATCACTAGAAATGAAATAATATGTTATATAGAATGAAACAGTTTTGAAGTTTTGAAATAGAAATACACATCCAAGATATAGCAGAAAATTTGAAACATTTACGGTTTTTTAAATAAAAATATTCCCTGAAGTGATAAGTGGTCCAAACCACTTATAATGAGTGAGTTAAAAAATAAATTATTATAAATAGTTGATAAATTAATTATAATAAACACATAGTGATGTAATTTATATTTATAATATGCAGTTGCATATAAAAAATAAAATAGTGATGGTTCTTGAAAAACCACTATAAGAAATGAGTATGATGTATCAAGGACAGTGTGAAATTATGAACAATGATTTTGAAGAAGGATTTTGATCATTTAAGTTTGAGAAAATTTATTGTAACATAATGTGCCTTGTGTTGGTGGTAAAAAGTGGTTATTTCTTAAACCATGTATTAACATAGAATTCCTAATATTTTTAAAGGATACCTATAGATATATTGTCTTGTAAATTAGATATTTTTCCAAAAAAAAAGATTCATTGTATTGGAAAACAATAGTTTAAATCTTATAAGGATAAATGGACAAGTAGTCATAGAAAATTAAATCCTTATTATATTTATTTATGTTTATGGTATTGTTTTTCAATTTTATGTTCTATGTTATTAAATACATGTTGGACATATATGGGTGTTGGTAATTGATTAGAAACCAATCATATTATCAATATTTAATGTGATTTATAGTGAAAGGATTGACTCCCCAAGGTTTTCCTAAAATATGGTTTATTTTGATAAAAAATGGTTTCAAAGATGGAAAGACTGTAACTAATGAAAAAATAACAAGGTTTTTCCCCATTGTTCATATAGTGGAATTCTTTTACACCAAGATAGTGATTTTTTGAATAATACTTTAAAAATTGGAGGGAAAAGAGTGACAGTATTTTCAGCATAAGATCTGATATCAAAACTATTATGACAATAAATGGTATATAAATAAATTTATAATTTATAAAGTCAAACATATTTGGAATCGTAGATAATTTCAATAGTAATTGAAATGCATGTGGTAATTATGATGATGAGTATCATTTAACACCAACTGAACATAATTTATATCCCCCTAAAGATGTATGGTCTTAAGAGATCTAAAGGGAAAAAAGAATGTAAAGTGACATTACATTCGAATGTGAGAGAAATGAAAGTGTCAAAAGAGAAACAAACAAGAAAACTTTTACACCAAGAAGGAGGAGATGATTCTACATTAGTATAAAATTCCACATCAAGTACATTTACTAGAAGTTCATGAAAACTAATATTAGAGAAAAAATATTTTGAAACAAAGAGGATAAATCCATTATAGAAATAAAAGTATTGGTTTAGTGGAAGATATCATTGGATATAAATTTGAAAAGTTACTAGAAAGGGGAAACATAAAGGTTTTTAAGAATAAATTAATAAGATCCATACAAGATGTACACTTTTTTAATGAATGCATGATTTTTTGGAAATTAAAACATATGATGGAAAAGAATATATTTCAAGGATAGTGTAAATAATGTTCCCTGATAAATAATGTGAAAAATAAATTGTTATATAAATATAATGTCTAGAAGAGTAAAAAGGTAGTGGTATCCAATGAATTTCATGTTTGAGTATTATAAAATCAATGTAAAGTATGTGATGTGTTCTCAAAAATCAGGAGTTGAATTGGATGGATATTCTTTGTTGAGAATAAACTCTAAGAAAATTCATTGAATATGCATCAATGAGAGGGAAACATATTTCAAAATATTTATTTTTCCATATTTCTATGTGAAGTTAATTAAATGAGATGTATATTGAGGAGAATAGTATGAGTGTTGTGATGATTTTATAATAATAATATAAGTCCATTTTGGGTTAATCTTTCAGTTTTTCATCAACTCTCAATGAAAACATGTAAAGGAGATAATTGGAGTTCATTTATTGATGGATTAACCATGATGATGAGTTATTGGTCTGAATCCCATTAGGATCATTTATGTTGATAATCTGCTAGAAATTTGTTATTTCATTTTAAAACGTGATATTCTATATGAAATAAGTATATTTTATTTTTTTAACACATTTATCATCCCTGTTTTGAGATTAATTAATTATAATTTTAAGGGAGAGAATTTCTGAAACTGATTTACTATTGAATTAAACTAAACGGTGTTTAAAAATTTTTATGCAATATTAT
Organism: Viscum album; assembly: GCA_963277665.1. Lineage (NCBI taxonomy): Eukaryota > Viridiplantae > Streptophyta > Magnoliopsida > Santalales > Viscaceae > Viscum > Viscum album. Next base: position 1,889,099,233 of record OY728122.1, on the reverse strand, counting down.
TTGAATTATTTTTTTTGTTGAGTGAAGATAACAATTTCTGATGTCTTCATGAAAATATCCTAGATAGTGAAATCTATGTAAGTTTCTCCTTGTGAGTTATTTATGGAATGATTTTATGTAAAATTGAATCCCTTTTTGTATTTATTCCAATATAACTCAGATAAACAATAATTAATTAATTTATGGATCATTTCATGTTGATGTGTGATGTTATCCATATTTAATTAAATCATGTTTTACTTTTGTTAATGGGGATAAGATGGAGTTTTAGTCCCGAGATGAGTATGATTACTACTTACTCATGAAACCTTATATTTCTTATCAATAAATAGATAAATAAGAAATATATTACAATAGATTTAATATAATTATTAATTGAAATGGGTATTCAAAAGATTAAATTGGTGGAGATTAAAGTGCCCCATGGACTATGAGATTTTTTTTAAATGTGATATGAAGAGAATTATAAGATAGGAATGTAAAAAAAATGAGGTAGAATGAATTACCTTGATGATGGGGAGATTAATGAAACATTGACTGGTCATATATTGTTAAAGATCCATTCAAATAATGGAAAATGTGAATGAGAGGCTTTCATGAAGAGATTATCAATGGAGATAATGTTATTGTTTTTGGTGTGTTATTATAAATTGAATCATTGAAGTATGAAAATATATATGAGGATTAATGACTATGACTTAAATGGAGTTATTGATCGGTGCTAAAAATAAGAGATAAAATAAGATTTGAATTTTTTGTAGGAACTATATTCTAAATAATCATCCTGAGTTTTAGAAGTTTTCTATGATGAAAACTATGGTTAAAGAAGATTGAAAATTATTAGAATAGTCATCAAAAATATTTTTTTTTCAATCATGATTGTTAATGTATATTTCAATTAACATTTCTGGATGGTGGTTATGGAATGTTGTATATAAAGATGAAAAAGGTAATGTATTTATTAGAACATACTAATGTAGTACAATTGAGGAAAATCAATTATGTTTTAATATAGAATTAGTGATTTAGTATAAATACTTCGAATTGAAAATGAATAGTCATTATATTCTGAATAAATCATTGGTAATTGTGATAATAACTTTTCAGATGAATTTATGAATTACTAATTTCATTTGACTAGTTTTTATATGGTTTTGGGTGGATATATATTCAATATAATGGTTTGAATATGTTTTGATCAATATTAAAGAATTACAAGAATTCCCGGATGGGGCTCAGTGAATTAAAAAATCAATAAGTATGTTCCCTTATAATAGTTTATTTGGTTACGTAGTGTATTGGTTCTGTGGAAGGAAGCCATGAAGAATAATATTAATTGTTACTAAATAGGACAAACATAATGTGTTTTAAAAATATAGTCATAAGAACTAGAAAAGATAAAAAATTTCTAGTGAATTTATTATTGTTTTGTTTTCCCATCATGAGATGGAAAAAATAGATTATTTCCAAAATAAAGAACGTTTTATCCAAACTGATGTGAAGAAACCCAATTATATATGAATAGAATAATTATATGAGTAAGAAGTAAATGTTTACCAATGAACTTTATGTCATCAAAATAAAAGGTGCATACATGAATAGTTCTCCTAATGAGAGATTTAAGTTGAAATGATTTTCATAGTAGAAAAGTAACGCTAAACACTGTTTCACTTACTATAGATCTTGAAACAATACCACTTCTTTATATATGTTTCTATTTTTTTCAATGTATTGATAGTGATTTATATAAAGGAGAATATGAAGACTATTGTGGTGATTGGAGAGTTGGAAGAGAAGTCCATTTTTGTCTGATCTATAACAAGTTTCATTAGAACACTTTGACTATGTGTAGGGAGATTTTGAGAGTAATTTTAAATATGAATCATCCTTGAAATATATTTATCGTAGTGCATCACACAAGGGGGATTTATGTTGATCACCTATGAGAAAATTATTATTTTAGGTGAAAAATAAATTTACAAAAAAGTTTTATGTTTTTTAAGACTTCTTCTATATCTATTATGAGTTGAATCAATTCTAATTTTAACATAGAAGATTTGATAAATTGTTTTAGAAGATATGTACCTTCAAAGGGGGATAATGTTGATTATTCTAGAATATGTTTGATGTAATTACTTATTTTACTGTAGATTAATATTTGAAAAATATATATTATTATCCCTTAGAAATTTATATCAATGTAGGTATCACATGGGGAGTTATTTATGGAGAAATTTTAGGACTGTGTTAATATTTCATGGTTCCTACACTATTTTAGCACACATATTCTTCGATTAAATTAGTTTATAGATCATTGAATAGATAAATGAAATGTTATGATTCCCTAAAGTAAATCATATTTTACTTTGGATAAGTTGATAATTTCAAATGTCAGATAAGTGATGTGTATGATTAACACTAACATGGGATGAAATATATATATTATCAAGTTGGGGGATCAATTAGAAATAAATTATATTGAATTTAACATAATTATAAATTAAAATAGTTGTCAAAAAATACAAAAGGATAGATTTATGTACCCATTGGATAGTTATTATTTTATTTATTATCAAAAAAGTTTGAAATGCATAAAAATATAGAAAATTTAATATTGGATGAGTTAGAATGAAATACCAGGAATATGGATAGATTTAAGAAATTTTTATTTAACTTATAGTTTTTATGATACATTGATATGTCTTAGTGGTAGAATTAGTGGTTTCTAGGTAGAGTTCACCCATGATGATGATGTTGTTGTTTCATTCAGTGATTGAAAAAATAAGTTCTATGAGGTGAATTGTTATATATGATGATTGTCTAGATGGATTTAAATTGATTCAATCATATGTGGTATAATTTGGGGATAAATGATGAGATAAATGTGTTTTGGTCAATATATACTACATGATACTATTGATTTTGAGAATATGGATGTAATTGAAGAAATCCAAAACTGAATGGAGTAGTAAATAGAAGTGAAAGATGATTTCTCTGCTGGAATCTTTGAATGTTTCTCTTGTGCGACTACATTATTAAATTTTTTCAACTATTGATCATACCCATCCTCTACCATTAATCCCATTTTCTTCTTAGCTATCATCTCCCTTTCTTCCAGGCCACCCGTCTAAATCATATCTCTATTATTGGCTCATCTATCACACCATATGTCCATCATAGGTGTTTAGGGTTACATATTTGTGAAGGAATTCCTTATATGGAATGGCCTGGAAGATTCAGTTATCCTAGACCAATATCAGAAATTTTTCACTAAATGCCTTGAGAGATGGACTTGAAAGATATAATTTATGCCCATTTATTTATATATTTTTTCTTTAATGATCTTTTTCTTAGACATGAAGCTCTCTAGGATTTCCCCAGGGCCGAAACTCCCCACATTATTGTTTCAATCATCCCCTATTCTAGGATATCACTCTTTATACTCTGGTTTCATAAATTCAGGATTCTTTTCTTATTCTTTCTTTTGTGAATGTGGATATAATGTCTACATTTGACTTATATAAATGGTCTTTGGTATCCCGGTTCGATTTGTAGAGTCCATTACTACCTTTCATCCTAGAATATTCTAGCTCTTAGGGAATGGATCTTCATATATGGGTTTCAGAAATCAAGAGTCATGAATTCACTGTGGTTATAGCCTCTCGAGAAGAAATTGTAAATTTTTGGTAAAGGGGATACATGTTTTGTGGAAAACAGTTATTCAATCTATTTTGATGGTATTTGGATGCTCATTCTGGCCGTGATTCCTCCCAAATTTATATTTCACTCACCATTCCTAAGAAGATGATGATTGTTCGGCCACATCCAAGGGCTCTCATCATTGATGTGTAGAAGATCATGTTCTTCTATCCTGGAAGAGACAGAGGTGTCATGTCATAGTTCCTTTCATGATTCGTCAAAAGGTAATGAAATGAGCAGTTTATCTCCCTCCTTCAATATGTCATATGTCTCTAACAAGGGTAGATATGTTTTTCTGGGTTTGACCTCTTCAGTGACTATCATATCCTCAGTCCCTGTTTTTGTGCCTCACCCCTCCCTATATAAACCGTCTTGTCATTACCTAGTGTTATACATTCAATCATGATCTCTAATGTATTTTTTTTTCAATCCTTTTCTAGTTCCCATTGAGAAGGAGCCCCAAAACAGTCCCTTATCAAAAGTTCTATTTAGAAGGAAGACCCCAACCAAGAAGGTCCTTCTTTAATTCCTAATTCCAGTTACATTTCCCTCCTCTCTAGTATTATTTTTGTTGTTCACAAACTGAAATACCTATAATTCATATCTAACCCAATGACTCCTTATCTTAGTGGTATGTGAACTCGACTGAAATACAAGCCCGAACAATCATCCTCATCTCTGTATCAAAATAATCATGTGTTTTTGGGAAATAATTATAGGCATCTCCACATCCAATGTAATATCCCAAAATTTTGAATTCCTGATAACATCGTGCTTGGGTGAAGACAAATTTTGTCTCCAATGCGATTTTTTCAAACTAGTCTTCAATGTTTATGATCTTAGAAACACTGAAGAATGTTTCCATGACTTCAACCATATCACATAGAATAAAACTCATTAATTTTATGCATGCTCATCTTTTAAAACATCATATTTGGATATTTTGTAATTTCAAATAACTTAGTGGAGAAAATTAAAGCCTCATAAAAATTCATCCCCACCAAAATAAATATTAGTACCTTTCCAGGTTATGTGTCTTTTATCTATTCCAAATGTGACTTACATGAATGGGGGATCTATTCCTAGATCTCTATACCTTTTAAATGGGTGATCGGGCTTAGCTAGTGGTAGGTGATTTTAATTCCATATTGTATCCTTCTGAAAATAAAAGAGGATATTATTGAAGAAAATCCATTCATGAATCTACATCCTTTTCTTCTCAGAATAGCCTTATGCACGTGGGTTTTAAGGGTGAAAAATTCACCATGCACAAGAATAAAAATGGTTACAACTCATACATGGTGTTGTCTGGATCAGTGTTCCCCTAATCTTCTGTGAAGATCTTCAAACCTGAATACACAAGTTACCCACCTCATCTGAGATATATCTAATCACTCACCATTCCTGGTCACCATTCCCAAATGGAATATTTATGTGGATCAATTCTATTTGTCTTGTAGATTAGAGATCAACCCTATACTTTCTTATGTGGATTGATCCTCTTAGTCCATAATAATTCAGGGTAGCCAGTGGGTTGGTCTTCATAACAAATTACAGCACCTGAATGTAGACTTTCATTCCTATAATATCAAATAGGAACCAACACATCAAAATCTAGATGTGATCAAAAACAATATTTATCAAATGGATCACAAACTCAATAGGAGTGGAATGAAGATCTCGTCAGTGTTCTCCTCTATAATATGTTTTTTAGAATAAGAACTCATTGAACAAGAATGTTATGGTCACGAGAAGTCCCAAGATATTTGGGTCAAGGAAGGATATAAGAATACAATATTTTTCCAAGATTGTATCAATGAAAGGTAGCATGTTTACAGCCCCAATATTATGTTAGATGATAGTTATTTCTCAAATGAAATCGATGTTTTTGGTTGTACAAATGTCAATTAAATTAAATAAATTATCTTTGTTCCTAGTTTGTATATGGAATATGGGATCCAATAGTTTCATGCTACTCATTTCAACTTCATTCCTAATTTGGGAAAATATCACATTAATCACTCCTTAGATGAAATTATATGGGAGAAGTAGAATCTGGAGGCTATTTGAACATTCAATCTAGATTTCTCTCCCTGGATAGATGTATTTCCTTGTACATTCAATGTTTACAATTGGGATATTATCATGTATGATTTTATAAATGTAATGAAATACCACTTTATAGGGGGTTGACTCCCTCAGGTTGCCACTACTACCACTCTATTTCTTATTCCAAAAGTGATGGACCATCTCCATTAAAGAAATTTTTCCATATAAGTATATGTAATTCTCCATATAAGTTACATTAAAGCATGATCCAGAGGAAAATTTCCTATAATCTTCATTCCTGGGTTTTTGAAGAGTATCACAATTTCATTAGGGTAGGTCTATTCAAGGTTACATTGGTATTTCCCAAGAAATTTTTCCTAAAATGAACTATAAAAATCAAGGATTGAATATAGTTATCAAACATGACAGGGATAATTCCTATGACATCCTTGAATGTGGATTTATTATAAATTTTCTTCACCATATGGGTTTCTCTTCTAGGGAGGATATTATATTATTAAGATTTTTCAACTCCCCTAGTTTTGCATCAGTTTCATGTTGAAGAAGCAAGGGTTTTTAAAATATGTCTAGGGGTTGAGGTAGGGTGACCCATTATCACCAGTTTCAATATCCTATAACAGAATGCATATAGAAGTTTAATTAACTCCAATATATATGAGGGTATCATCACACCATTATGGAATGAAGATAATTCTTGGGGATTATCATATTTTAGGTTTTCTTATAACATGGATATCTTCTTTAGTGGAAGCTCACACTCCTTTAATGGTTTTATTAATATTTTAAAAAGATATTGCATTTCGGTGTGGGCTTCTTATTAACGATGATTAAATTTGTATCTTTATATCGAACTGTTGTTCATAGGGGAATACTCATACCATTGAAACTATTAAAGGGATTCATATAAGAGGATTAATGATGTAATATCTAGGAGCGCTTAACTCTCCATGAAGGATCTAAATCCAACCTTTAGAGAATGTTGTGAACAAGTTCTGTGATAACATTCATAACTGGTAAAACAACATTTTATCTTCTGGGTACATGAAAATGCTTATCAATATTGTTCATGAATTGTCCAAAACACACATTCTTTGGGTTATTAAAGATCAGATTGCTAACATCATGAATATCGAAAATAAAAATTCATTTTTTATTTCGGACTCCAATGGAGAATGATCAGTTCCATGAGGCATCATGGGCTATATTGGTGAAAACTATAGATAAAGGAAGTATTAAAATGAGGACTTTCTCTAATACCATTCACTTTGTTCATGTGATTCTATCTTGGGAGGTTTTGACTAGTAATTCTCTCTAGTATTCATTCACTATGGAGAGTTGTGGAAAGAATATGGGTATATAGATTGTGCTATCATCCCACCTTTGGAGAAATTTTCAATGCCACATAATACATATTCCATTATTGCATGATGGATTCTTTCTTCGGGAATGATTTGATTCTGGAATGATAAGGTAGAAAATATTCTCGGCTTTCCTAGTTTCTTAGTTTCATATATTTATTTTTGTCAAGCCTAGAACTTCCCTTCTTTCATCCAGACTATTCATGGAAAAAATAAAGGTGAAATATTCTATCTCATCAGCATTACCAACATTCATGATAGGTGTGCGTTCACAACCTCTTCAACAAGATATTTAGCTATTAAATATTATAGATATATTCTCCCTGTCGCAGATGAGGGAGGTTCCTATATTCAACTTCCCTAGTGAGAAGATATTCCCTCGAATATCCAATCTCTTATCTTGTGTCTTCAAAACTATGCATTTCCTATTGAAGATGAGTTGAAATGTAAGGGATATTTACTATTTCAAATTTAACATATTGTCTGTACCTAAACAAGGAGACATCGAGAAATTATTTTATAGTTATTGGTCTATCTCAGTATAGAGTGTGGGGTGAAATTTTATAGGTATGTTGATTTGGATCTAAAAGATAATGATTTTCCTCATAATCGGTTACAGGGAGTGGGTAAATTAACCACTTTGTTTATGGAATGTACTATTATTTTTTTAGGATGCTGGTGTATTTGGTCTGCTAGGAATAAATATCATTTTTAAGTTTCTCAATTTCAATAACATCATTGATATCTAGAAAAAAGAGTCATGTTGTGGACTTGGTCAATCTGCTAAAAAAACGGTAGGGTGCTCCGTCCCTATAACATTTTTTGATGTGTTAAAATCTCCAAAGTATTCTTCATAGGGCATCTCTTAAGGGATTATGGATATGTTAGTCACTTCACACCAGTGGTCTCAATGTCAATATTCATGGCCCATGTATCCTGGGAACCATGAGAGGGGGGAGTCTTTCGAGACCACATCAGTTATGTGGTTTTTCACTTCTCCACATCATTTGGGAGATGGGTCTCCATTATAGTAGAGGATTGGGCTTTAAAGAATTGTAAAAAATTATATATTTCTATGAAAATATCCTTAATATCTCTTGAAACAGATTCTATGGATGTCTACAATGGAGTAAATTATTCCTATACTCCACCGTGGTCTATTTCCTATCAAATTTGAGGATGTAAGTCTCTCATAAATAATATAATTAACTTATCTCTCACCTAGAATGAGGGAAATAAGGTGAAGAGCTATCTTGCATCAAGGCACTTACATGATGGGAATTTCACAACCTTTTAAACTTTGTCTTCCCTTCCACATGAATGTGTTACTATTATTATTAGGGACTCTCGGGGAATCCACTACTTCAATCCGCATTATAATTTAATTTTTCTTTCTCGTGTATTCATTTCTCATGTTTTCTTTTAATTCTGCCTTTTAAAAAAAGTATCACGTTTTTGTTAGTCAAAATTGGATGGAAGAGTTAGTGGCCATAGTTTTATTTCTAAACAAGAATTTTATTGAGTAAGTTGATTATTATAGTTATATTTTAGTTGGATAATGTTTTTATTGAAGAATACAAAGTTTATTCATTAATTTTTAATAATTAAAGCATTTCTAATTGATGAAAATTGATCAAATTTCTTGCTATAATTTTTTAGGAAGTGGAAATATATTTCATTACCCTTGAAGAGTATTTATTTGATGAAAAATCATTTATTAATTATTTTGAAAAGGATTGTGATGATTTAATAAATTTTTATATTCATTTAATTTGTTTAATATGAGTTGTATTTAATTGATATTCCGAAAACCATATCAAATATAATATGATCTAAGATGAATAGTTACTATAATTTCTAGTAGAGGATGAAGCAATTTAAATATGTATATATATGATCAATTATAATATAATATTTTTAACATAATGGATAGTCTGGTGTATAAAATCCCGGAAGAATAATCAGATATGATTAAAAAATGGAGAACATAAATATTTTTATGAATAAATTTATTATTACTAAAAAAGATGAAAATTTTTCTAATTAATTTATGATTAATTTTCCAGCACACAATGAGATTGAAAAAAATATTGAGCAAGAAAAAAATAATGAATGTTATATACTAAAAGATGTGAAATATCCAATTCCATATAAATAGAAAGTAAGAGTAAGAAATCATTGGTCCCAAAGGGACAAAGAGTGATGAAAAACAAGGGAGTATACAAAAAATTTTATAAAAAAATTACTGTTAAATTGAATAATTTCTCATCATTGAGGAGAAAATATTCACACTATTTCTACATTATATTGTTTGTATGTTTTTTTTGGTGACATATAACATTCTTCTATATATATAAAATATATATGACGATATATATACCATGATGTGTAAAATTCGAGGATACATTATAATACGTATTACATTTCATAGTATAATAATGTTTTATAGATAGATATAAATCATTTTTTAGCAAAATGAATTATTTGATGAGATATATGTAATATATTTCAAATAGTTTGTAACATTTAATACGTAGTTATTTTGAATACGTAAGATTCTTATTATCATAAAGAATATATTAATGAGGTTGTGTAAGATATTTTTTCTCAATAAAGAGATAAGTACTATTTTTTATTCATTATATATTAACAATGTATTTAAAAAATATATAAATTATAGTTATTTACATCAGATTACGCATTGAAGTATATAATTGAAAATAAATCACTCATGATCAGATGTCACTAAGCTATGAAAAATGATATTTCCTCATATGATATAAATTCATACCATAACATATCATTCCTATGTGAACAAATATGGATTTAATTGATTCTTTTAGAATATATGGAATCATTACCCTGTGATGGAATGGATAACTTAATGAGTAATGATGAGAAAATATCATGAACAAAGAAATGAAAATATTAAGATCATTCATAGTGGATTTATTATTATTTTTTTGAAATTAAAATTGGACAATAATAAAATAAATTATTTTTGTAGATATCTAAATGATAATTATGGGATATAAAATTTGGATTTATGAATTCCATTTATGTATAAAAAACTAGTTGATTTATCTTGATGTTTTTTAGCAGTTTAATTGAGAATATCACGTTTGACATTACAATGGATTTCAAAATTTCCAACAATGTAAATGATATTCATGTAATATTTTTATGAATATAAATAAACTAAATGGAGAATAAATTTTGCGAGATTATTAGGAAAATAACATGTACTATCATAGAAAAATATTTTTATCATCGATGAATAAAAACAAATTGTAGATGAATTTAACCTATTTCAGCTTTATATTAGATGTTCAAATGAAGAAGAAAAGATTAAAGAAGAATATGAATCAAGGGAGAGGGAGATGAATAGGTTTCTACTAATTATATTTTCATTAACCATTGATGGTATGGAAGAATGATTAGTTGTTTTTGGTTATAATAAGAAGGATCAAAAAATATTAACGATAATGAAAATTTATGGTTTTATGTTCCCTTGAAGACTTTGATCATTATGAGAGATATGAGGATTATATGACTTACATGCTACAAGGTGTGAACATTTATTCGCTTTTGAAGACCACTGATTGAGGAAAAATGTATTTTACTTGGTTTTATATCATCTAGGATTTAAAAAAGAACTTTTTTAAAATGGGGAAATAGGAACACCATTGTAAACATGTGGAAGCTTGTATAAGAACATTTTGGGACACTATAAACAGTCATGATAAAGTTGTTTGTTAATTTTTAAGTATTATTGATTCACCTACATCACTGAATTTATCCATGAAAAAATATGAGCATATACCCACATTGGGCCCATACCATATTAAAATACATTTTTTCATACCATATTTATATTATTTCGTATATGTAGTGTGAATTTATTGAGTGAAAAATAATAGATCTATACATCTGAATAGGTGAAGATATTTGAAAACACATGAGTAAAACATAATTTGATAAAAATTGTCTCACACTGATTAAAACCTGTCCATGGGATTAAATCGATCAGTGGGAACTACTATTGGCATGAAATGAATGGACTAAGGTAAAGTCTTGAGTATGGTTTCAACAAGAGGTAGTGACAAGTATAATCATTTAGCTCGAAAATGATTGCAACGACTAAAAGAGGGATTGGATGGTCTCAATAGGTGAGGAGGCAATATGGGAAACAGAATATGAGATGTTAACATGATTGATGATGAAAATTCTACAGTGGAAGAGAAATTATAAGATAAATTGTATCTAGTGGATAATACATGATCACATGGTATTTGGTCCCAAATTTTTTATCAATTTTACTTGGATTTTAACTCATTTTTTTAGAGAGGGGTTAAATTGAAAAAGGTGTTATATCCTTTAGAACAAACAAATTAATATATTTGGTTATAGGTGAAGGGTTTTATAAGGTAATAAATACAACATGTTGCGTGTTTGTGGGTTACACTTAATGTCTGGTTGATCACAATAACATAGGTGTTCTAGAGTACATGCATGTTTTTTATAAAATTTTAATATGTTGTCTAAGGTTAGGATACCACCTTGTAAGTCTGAAGAATAGGAACTAACTTTAACACCCCAAGGTTTTGGAAATAAATATAGAATTAAATTTTATAATCTATCATCTTCTATGTTTTGAATTTCAAGAAATGTTCATCTAGAGTTGTGCTCAGTAAGTCATTTGGAGTCTGATAGAACAAACTTGTTTTTTTGGTGAATAGTAACATACCCTTATGAATAGTAATATGAATAGTAATATGAATAGTAATATGACCTCATGAATAGTAAATATTATTATTATTTTATTTTTCCAAGGCAATAGGATAATGGGATCTTAATTAGTTTTCCAATGTCACCTAAAACTCGTGGCACTTAAATATTGTTATTTTTCTAATTAATTGTGACCTTATTTAAAAATTAAATTAATAATATTTAGAAAATTATTTTTGAAAAATGGATTTCACTTTTTCATTCTACACGTCGAAAAATGGAAGGGGTAAATTTTTGGTATTTTTCTAAAACTCTTGAATTTTCAATGAATAGTTAAATACGATAAAATACCGTATAATCAATTTATCAGTAAAAATATACTATTTATGACATCATTAGTGAAGCAAGGCCACTTGCTTCTAAATCACATGATATTATCACTATTTAGTGCCACTTGTTTTGAGATTATTCATAGTCTTGTCAAAAATATTATAATAATGATTAAAATAATCTAAAAAACCTCCCCTCCTCCACTATAAATACCACCCTCACTCCCCTCTTCCTCCCACACCTCTCAAGCCTTGAACATTGTCTAAATTCTGCCAAATTCCCTCCCCAATCTTCTTCTCCACGTCCTAGAGCTGTTGGTCTCACCAAAAGACCAAAATTAAAGCCCTTAAGAAGGATCTCAAGGAGAAGAGATAAAGAGGTAAACATCCTCTTTCATTTTCATTCTTTTCTTCCATTTTATGTTATTATCTTCCGTTCCCTTTGTCTTTTGTTGGGATATTTCATCAAATATTTCCCCTTAATGTCCAATTTTGTATGATGATGAGATATTCCATTCCTCTCATCAATATTGTTTTTATGAAATGTTAAGAGACGCCATTAGGCTGCCGAATTTTTGTAAGAAATTTCTCATGTTTTCTTCATTTCATGATTCATTTGTCTTCTTTCTTCACCCCCTATTATCCAAGAGGCATGAAATATCCAGAATCATGTATATTCAGGATTTTTTCATGTTTATGGAAAATTAAAAATCATTATTCCTCTCCTCTCTCACTTATTTAAGGTATAAAAACATTGTCCGTGATGTGTCGAATTACCGACATCTTGGACGATGTAATTTCACTTTCCATTAATTCATTCAAGTCTGGTCATGAATCCATTTTATAGTTGAACCAGGTTATAATATATTTTTTATGACTCATATATGGTTCTGTAATTCTTTTGTACTCATGGTTCTAATTTATAAGACTAAATGAGGTTGTTATTACCAAAGAATCACTTAAATGATCTAAACGAATATAATTAATGTTTTAACTTATAAGTTATTATCATATAAAGAATCAAAGTGATAAATGGTATAAATTAGTGTACTGGAAATATGTAAATACGACTCCTGGAGTTTCACTTCCAATCAAGAAGAATGATTCATCATGAACCGATCGTGAAAATCACAAAAGAACTCACCCAAAATAATGCAAGGAACAAAATACTAACAATTAAGGGGTGAAATGAGGTTATGAAATGAAAATATAAGATGTTATAAACATGAACATTTTTCTGTAAGATACTAATAACACTCTTTTAACCATTATACAGGAGGTTTAAACAATTTTGAAGTAAGACAAGCCCAAGGTAAGGGAATTCTTAACCCGATTTCCATTCATTGGGTTAACATTCTACTTTATAATTTATGTGCTATTTAAATTGTTTGTGTGATGGTTTTTGTTTATATTATGTTTCATTATGTGTATTTATAGAGTATATACATATTACATCCTCTCTATTAAGCCTCACTTCAAGTATATGATGTTTATAAGGGTCTTTTCTTCTAAAATCCTCTTTTAAAATTCTGTTTTATAAGATTCAAAGGCAATTTTTTATGATATTGTTTATGTTGTATGATTATGTTTTGGTTATTGGGAAATGTTTATGATAAAGGGTGGGACCTATATTTCCCTCCAATTCATTGGGTATGAGTAAGTTGGAGGTCGGTCGTATGGTTACTCCAAGTGTAACGGTGATGGTTACACAAAGTAAGGTAGCCGTGAGGGTTACAAATTTTAAGGTAGCCAAGATGGTTACAAGATTAGTAGGTAAGGCCCCAAGATACCTCTATGATTATATTTATGGTCTCATGTTTGATGTGGTTATTATACTAGTAGAATACCCATAATTATGTTTAATTATGTCATTATTTGTTTATCTCATATTTCTGCCATAATATGTTTCAAGTTTATTATAAAAGGCATGTGTTTTCAATTATTCACCATGTCTAATGTTTATATTATCTTCCGCTATATTGCATACTCTTACTGAGAGTTTGAGATCACCCCTTTCTTATGTTTCATTTTCTCAGGATATGGAGAAGTAATTTGTGAATGAATTACAAGTATAATCTAGGAGATGAGATGTTTCTAGTGGATTAAAATAGTGTTTTTATTTCCCTTCATGTTGTAATGATAAACTTATGTATGTATCTTTTTTCCTATAATACTAAACTACTTGGTCCTTCGGGATTCGTATTCCTTGTATGTATGCCAACATAATCAAATAAGGCACCGGCTCCGGGCAACTAGGGTCAGGTCCTTACACTAACCATGTGGATACATTCCCAAATATTTAACATGAGACACACTACATGTAGTGAAGGAGTAAAAACCATGTTCTATGGGTGATGCGACTCATGCCTTTGGAAGAGTATAAACCGTGTGACCCTTGAATTCTATAGATAGTGTAGATTGATATCAAAAAACATGGGTGAAGGGTTATATAACTAGGTTAATTAGGGGATTAACACACCAAATCATTTGAATGATACTCTATTTTTTAAATAACTATACGACATGAAAATGGTAGTACATTCTTGAATACTACCAGTAAATCATATATAATATTTTCTAGAGTATATGTCATGTGTTATCTGTTTTATAGTTTTCTATGTATCTTCTCACCCAGGTTCTGTAATCAGATATGTAAATATGAAATTCTGATAATTATTTCACATATAGTATGTTTTTGAATTATAATTGATCACCAATGACTATGTACAGAGTGTTTTGGGTGGTTTATGGATCATACCTCTGTATAGGTAATACTAGGGATTGGGTAAATATTTTATTGAAGTTTTCGAATTAGTACTCCCCTATTTATGGAGGCTTGGTCATGTATGGTTACGGTTCTGGCACTACCATTGAAATATAATCACTATAGGGTGAAACCTTTTTATAAGACAAATGAATTCAGTACTTCCACATGTGTTGAGGCACAATCCCTTATGTATGGGATCTAATACTCTCTTAATGAACACATTATTTCCTTGATGAAGCTTGTTCTCCCACTATAGTAAGATAGATGTTTTAGAAGTTTTTAGCTATGTAGATTCAATTTATGTACCACAAAATGTGTTAGGGTGTAGTCTTCCATCCTTTGATACAATATTGTCCTTGTATTAGGGATAATTTATCCACATGGGTCTACATTCCATAAACATAGATTCCTTCCTTTGAAAATGCATAATTCCTCTATATATTTTTAAATATATTATGTGATATTTTTAAAAGTTTGTTAATTTTGGGTTTGTAGTACTTATGGAATGACATTATTTCTTTTTAACCTTCAAGATACAATAGACATCTTGGAAATATGTTCACATTAGATTTGCATCACACTGAGAACGGGGTGAATCAGCGAGATTTATTATTTCTAATAGAAACCATTCCCGCACTTTTACATTTGAACCTATATGGTGAATGTATGTCACACTATTCTCACAAATATTTCACATTGAATGCAATGGAAAATATAAAATTACCTAAAAATGATACTCAAACATGTTAATGTGGTTCCCTTTAATATGGATTAATGCATCCTTGGTGTACAATGGTTTTTACCCCACATGAACATAGCTCACCTTTTATTATGAATAAGAAACTCAGTGATGATATGATATTGAACCTATAATAATGCTGGACCAGACAAATAATTCACGAGAACACCAACTTTCAAATATTTCATTCTCTAAAAACAACCCTTCCTCCCTTTACCTGGTACCGATTATTCATCCCTAACCTATTGAATATGAAATGTAATGTTTCAAAGTAATTTCATAGAATAATATTGTTAATTTCATCCAAAATTAGTAATAATCTCCTTTTCATGATTATAGAACCACTATAGGGTTTTAACTACCAAATAATATAGATATATCATTAGGCTGGTCCTTTAAAATATAGGGATATACTAGACATGATTCTTCAATCTTCTTATTTTCCATAAATGTCAATCAATAGTTGTAAATTATTTTCCCTTTCCCTTTTAATTCTCATCCTTCTTCAATAGATAAGAATTATCTTTTGGTACACATTATTTGATATCCTTATCTTTTACAAAAATAATATCTCAATGATATTATATATTTCTCTAAATCTAGGATACAAAAAATTACTACAGGAATATAGTAATGAATCTCCATCTCTTCAATGTATTTATATTGTTCCTTATTTTAATAATCCTTATTTTAATAACCATATGAATATTACCTCTAAAATATAAGGGACATCAATTCCTCTATATAATAATTCTTCTAAAAAAACTAAAATAAATAATCTTTGATAATTTTAATCCCATAATGAGATAGTCATTAATCTACTCATTATAACAAAATTATCATGGATTTAACTGTATATAATATCCTATATTATACCCTTCACCTTCTCATGTATTCATATATGAGAATTTCTCTTAGGACTTGGGGATATTTCTATTTTCTTATTATTTCATTGTGGAATATTCTATTGTGGATTGATTAAATCCCATAACCACGTTATTAAGAAGAAAAATATTTCAAGAAAAATGTTATTTTATTTTTCATAGTTCAAGATGCGCTTTATCATTAGTATGAGATCTTAATTGATAATGTGTTTCAGTGTTGTCTTCTCCTCATGGTTTAACAACATCATAACTAATAGATCCAACTTGTTTTATCTTATATACATAGAGTACATCATAGAAAGAAAACCCACATCACAACATGAATCCCTTTTCATGAAAACTATTTTTGTATCACAGATTAATAACTAAAGCATCCTGATATTTAACTTTATATTACAACCTAATTCATCACATTTTACCTCCTTGATCCTCAAATTTCTCTATTTAAGGACCTTATTGTATGAACCTATAACTATTATGTGTCACCTTATAGATCATCCTTTTGTTTCATTTCAAATTTTTACTAACTCTTTCCATCCCATTTTATATTTTAAAATGATCAACATATTCTAACATGGCACAATCATTGATTCTTTGTGGCCTTAGGATCATTTGAAATAGCCTTTGGAAACAATTATTTAACTTTTCATATCCATGTTATAGCATTGATAGAATGTGAAACAAACTTAAAAAACTCTAATACTTTGTAAATACAATCTTCATAGATGGAGATTTAACAAATTTCAAAATGAAATAATGTATTTGGATACATAGAAGCATTCACACTAACACAGATCACTACATTCAGAAAGATTATAAGGTAAAGTTTTTATTCCATTTCATCTCTATAGATAGCTGGTCACTTTCCAATATAATATTATGTGATCTATCTATCATGAAATAAATTCATACATATACATTAATGAGTTTTGTTTCATCCAATTTAGAAAAATGAATTTTAATTTTATTTCTATGTATCTGTGGAAATATTCTAAAACATGATCAATATTTTATACAAAATCATACATATGAATTAAATGAATATTATATATCTTAGTGAAGGTATAAAATTTCTCAAATAGTCAGAAAAAATGACTCTAATGTATGAGTTAATTGAATTTTATGTATCAGAGTATTTCCAACACATTTCCATATTCTTTTTATTTAACTCATAATTTCTCTAATTATTTTTAATAACTCAAACTCTTTAAATAAATAATTAACACCATCAATACAATTTTAATTAGTGCCAAAATAATTTTGAATAATTATACATTTAATTAATATACTTTAGAGTAATATAATGACAAACCACTACATCTAAAACATCAGTTACTCCCCAAATATCATCCAACAATCCTACCTTTATACATGATATTCCCTACGAGGAATTTATCATGAGCTATAATTCACATATACATCACAAAGAAATAATATTTAGTATTTACCATTCTATATTGAAAACCTATATGACATTTATCAACTCAATTTTAATGACTGAAATATTCTACCAAGTGAAATAGGTACTATTATCATATTCAATACATTTATACTATAAGCAGTAGAAACTACATCAACATTAATAAAAGTTTCTAAAGTAATCTCAACAAAATAATATTATTTTTAAAAAATGAAACATTTATTCAACCATTTATTTGAAAATGGATCTGAAACAATAACTAATGTTAAATCACACTAAACTATCCTTTTAAATATGTGTAATCACAATAACTCACTACCATGAACAAATATCCTTATTTAATCCTTGTACAATAGTAACACCCAATAATGATGTCTTTTTTGGAACTCCAATTCATTGGAAGTCCAATTTCCTTTATTCAACATTAATTTTCACTAAAAAATAATTAAAATGAGTTATCTATTAAAACATATTTATATCATTCTTGTTATATTTTTTTTAATAACATCAAATACAACTCAATTGAATGTGGGTTCAAAATATCCCCCATTATATTTATTAAAAATAACAATATTGAATATTAATTTCAACATGTTCCTCTTCATTTCTATATATCTACCTCATGTGTTGAATATTATTCCAAGAAACCTTATTGGGGGTGGTTTCAATTCATTTAATGAAGTGTTCCATTTCTTATTCCACTCCAAGTATACATTATCCATTCTTAATATAATAAACAAGAGGGATAATATAGAAAAAAAACGTTATCCATAACTAAATAAGATATAATATGAAGTCAGAAATTCATTTCATTAGAAGTTGTTTAAAAATTTTAGGATGATACCTTTTTTTAAAAAAATATTCACAAGAATTTTTCCCCTCATAAATTTCTGCACGCATCTTAACACACATGTTAAAATAATTTTAACTAACTATCTGGTTAAATATGAGTCACCGATGACATTACAAAAAATTCAACCTTTAATATTTTATTGAAAAATTAAAATTATTCCCCTTATTACCATTATTTATTCATTCATAACCTAGATGGTAGAAAATTATTTCATAAATTTTCAATGACATCATATCATGAATGTTCCAAAATTTTACATTTTCATTAAATGAATAATCCAGAATATTCTTAATGTTATCCCCCTCATGGAATAAACTCCATCATTACATCATCTTGGTTGACTACTTATCTATCCATATCTTGGATATAAAAACATTTGAAATCACTATAATATGGTTTTTATTAATTTTATTTCATTATTTCATGGAATAATCATCATTTTAGCAATCTCCCCCTTCGTCATGCATCTCCTTCAATTCCCTACATAGAATTCAAAACATATGTGAGGGAATAAGGTAGAACTATTTGATCTATTTTTTATGAAATAAGGTTTAGTGATGAATCCCAATTAATATAATAAATTCCATTAAAATTAATATTTTGGGGAACACTGCAAGCCTACTTTTATGGTTCTAACAACATTAATAATCTTAAGAAGAATTTTCACTTTTTATATTTCTTAATTATACTTGGGTAAGATATTCCTATTCACATAATTCATCAAAGAAAAATAGTCTCATTATTAAATAGTGATCTTATTAATAATATATTCTTGTGAGGTTTTTATGATTATAAAATCCATTAAAAGATGACTGTCATGCTTACACCACCCAGACAAATTCTCAATAACTCTTGGGTCATTATTTTCTAGAAAAACTCTCATAAAATCCATATATGGAATTATATGAATCATTAAAAAACATGATTTTAATTATTCCACATCTTTCGTTATTTCAATCATTGATTTGGTTTTCCAAATATTCATACACTCTTTTAGAACATGTACTACTTTATTGGATTTTTGACATGGTCTCTTGGATATGCATTCAACCAGATTAGGCCTTTCATTAAATTGTTTAAATTATTTTCTATTTTCACCATATTTCATATATTAGAAACATAAATTATTTTATTCATTAATTTATAAATTATATTTCCTCTTCATTTTAATTAAAATAAGATCCTTTTCTGCTGAATTAGTTTTATTTTCCTTCTTGGTCGTACTTTGTTGATCATTTTTTCATTTATTACCCAAGGGTAACAACCCATTCATTCAGTTATTATTTTATGGTATATAATTATATTTTTTTTTCTCATTATCGGTTTATTTACATATGAATGTACCTCCAAAATTACCACTCAAGTTGTAAATTCCAAAAAATATTTCCCTAAATTTGTAATATATTATAGATTAAAAAAAATTATTTTTTCTCTATTTACTTTACATAAAATAATATTTTATGTCCCTTGATATATTAATACATTATTTTCCATTTTCTGACATATTATTTTAACATACAAGTGATTTATTCTCAAACATTCCATAGTACCATAAATTGAAAACAATCCTTTTCTTTGTCTTTTAAATATCGGTCTATCAGGTTTGTTCCCTTGTTGGTTTTCTTGAAATGTAATTTCTTCTCGTGATAATTTTCAGGAACATATACACTTAAAATTGATTTAATTCACCATAGATGTAGTAGTGTGTTCCTTACCAATTTTCATTATCCCTAATTTTATGAATTGTGAATTGAAACATACACTTTTCATGAATTAAAATTTAATTCATGTAATATTTTATGGAGTATATAGTTTCTTTTTCTAAGATAATTTTGAAATAATTTATATATATGTTCTCAAACTCTTACATGAAAATAATTGAGGCCTTCTAAAAAATATATTGTTTTTAGAGTGATTGGTATAATTTCCCGAACATTGATAAATGAAATTCCCTTTTTGAATCAATAAATCCCTTATAAAGTAATCTAGTCATAGAAAACAACTTCACTACTTTGGTTATTTTGGATAGTTATAGTCTATTTGTTTTAAAATAACAATAATCTTTATAAGAACGTATAATATATCCATTTTTAGTAAACATTGTGACTAATATATTAAGGGTTATTATTACATCCAGTTGACACATAAGGAAGGACCTATAGCCTCAGCCTATTGGATCTTACCTTATGAGTCATATTTATCCAAGATTTTAAGGGATATATAATCACTGATATTTTATATTGACCAATCCCAAACAATTATTTAACAACTATAGAATGTAAAAAATCATTTAATGGATATGTTCGACGTCAATAATTTCATGGACCAAACCATATTCACCATACCATGCTATGTCAATATCACCGTAGCACACCTTAAACTAATGACGTTCACTGGTGTAATAAAGGGATACACATCTAAAAACTAAAAATATTCATTTTATATTTTATTTTGATAAACCAATTATTATATTTATCACTTTTAATGTTTACATTGAAATGATTAAATAATGTTTTTTACAAAAATTATATTTTGATACGATGAAACACAGTTTGTATTTTTGGGAAATATGTAGTTTCAACCAACACACTATTTCGGATTAGTTTATGATTTCCCTAAATAATTTATATTCTAATAAATATTTTAATTAAATTATATTAATTAAATAAAATTATAATAAAATTATATTTAATCAATTGAATTTTTTATAAGGTTCATAAAACTATTATGAAAAAAAATTATTATTTGTCAATAAATTTGGATTTTGGAATTAAAAGTGTAATTTATTTTATTTAGAGAATTAGTTTGATAAAATAAATATTAATTACTAAATCAATATTTTAGAAATATATAATGGTTAATTGTACATAATTTTATAAGTAAGATAAATTTTGGGGTAAAAAATAAATATAGTATAATTATATGATATGTATTATGACATCATAAAATCAAAAAGATGATTTAAAAAATACTATAAAGAATATACATGACCAAAAAATTACTGTTTAAAGTAATGTGTTTATAAGTTAATGGATTATTTTTATAAACCCATAATGAATCCCCCAAAACATATTTTATACTTTCAGGTTTTTAAATCAATTTTTTATATATATGAATCACATATGTATCACAAAAGGGAATAATTTACTTTGATTAGATAATTTAATTATAAAATAATAAAAACTAATCATATTTGGTAGATACCATGGTAAAAAACTAGGGGAAGGATTGTGGTTTTCATAACTTTTTCATATCGAGTCAAAAACCGATGTTTGGAAATTAATAATGAATTATCTACACCGATTCTATATATACTGACCTAAAATCCCACTAAATGCCATAATACCTTTATAGGATGAAAATAATCATGAATTACCTATCCACAGTCCACTCAAGGTTCCACCCATCTCTTAATAAACTCCAAACAATCTTTTAGAAGTTTCTTCTCTATGTATCAGATCCTCTCCTTCCCCTCTTTATCTGAGCACCTTCATTTTTCCATTCCTTATGATTTATAATAATTACAGTTGCAATATGTTTTTAAGCATTTATTCTTCTATCCTTATGATTCCCATGTAACGAGTGACCCATTTCACTCCCATTCAACACTTCTATTAACCTTTATATATGTCTGTTTTATTGTCAAAATTGTTATTTGATTTCCAATGCCAGACATTTTTGTAGTGAATAGGCTTCTCAATTTATAATCAAGGATATTAACCCTAATTTACTAGTACTTAATTTATAGGTTATTTATAGGTTTTTAACCCACACTCTGTCATGTTGGGGTTAAAATTGAAGAAATTAATCCTTATATTGTGTTATCTTTGTGGAGAACATAGGCATGTACATAATATGGATGTTCCAGGTGAGACCATAATTATATAGCATTCCTATGCATTAGGTAATCTTTTTTATCTCATTAGATATCATGTATAGCGAACTGGATATTATAATAATAAAACTAATTTATATTATATTGGTGGTTAGCCTTTGATTAGGATTATAATGTCATGTTTTGTATTGTTTCCTCTTTGTAATGTTTCTTTTTTTCCAGCATGTTTTGTCATGGCTCATTATAAAATATTACAATTATCAGACGTATTACATTACCTCATGATATGATTTTATTATTCCCATATTGGGTTTTATATTTTTCATTTATATTATGTACATACATAGGTTATGTAATGGAGTTTTATAAGAAATATGACATTTTTGGAGCATGTTAATGAAGTTTTAAATAATTTAGTTTTATTTTTATTTCGTGTTTTTATTCAATAGACCTTATTTACCAAATACTCTCAACCGCGTGATCATTTGGGTTTGTATTAATTCATTACCAATATGATAAATAATGAAATAAATTGTATTAATGATATCAATTTTCAGAGTTGTCATCATAAAAATGTATAGTTATTTATGTGATTAGGATTATAAAACTCTAATGAAATCCATAAGAATAAGAATAATCATTTGGAAACATCTCTAATTTTTCTTTAATTATATAATAACTGGTTTATAGAAAAATATTTACATGTCTGGATACTACAAGTGGATGTGTATCTGACATAGAGGTACTGAGGGGTAATAACACAGAAAAGGGAATATTGAGATAGACTCCATCATCACTTGGTGCATGAGTATTGGCCCTACTAAACACATGTTTTGACACTGCTGGTGGATATTATTATTTTAATTTCAAAGCTCTATATGTATCACTAAGAAAGTAATGAAATTCCCAAAATATTTTATGTTAGTAAATAAATTATGGATATCATATATTGAAACAATGAAATTAATAGTTAATTAAATATATTTCAGTTATGTGTTATCCCTTTAATGTTTTTAGATTCCTTTTTTTCTATAATAGTTTTAAATTATTATCCCTAATTTCTCCATTGTTTTTAGTTTATATCTTAATGTATGTTAAAATAACTCAATAATGAATTTAATCTCAATTGTGATGACTTCCTAATGGATATTATTAATATGATGGGAGCTAAAGTAAGGCATCTTTTTCTTTTTACAAAATAGCTATCACTGATCGTGATTGAAAATAGGAAAATAGGTTAATTTAAAGTCAAAAAAATAAGGGTAGGATGAAATATGAATTAAGATGATCTGATAATGTTTATAAATGAAGGAAGGTATAATTTCAAACATTTCAAAAAATGCAGAAACTGGAACCATGGAAAACCACACAAAGTAAGTCAATGATGATTTATGTGTTGAAAAAATATGGCATTAATTAGCTAATTTCCATGATAAAATAAGTAGTTTAGTGGACATAATTGATGGAAGTAATTTCAAATATAAGGTACCATTAACTATTCTATGTCATTAAAATGGAAAATTTTGTTATTATCCAAGCCAATGTCTAATTCCAATGACTAACAAGTCTTATGAGCACCAAAAATATCTAACACCTAGGGAAAAAGTAATTTCATATGCTTATATGGATCATGAAGATTGAGGTAAACATAACCTCTACACTAGATCTATGTTTTCTATGTTGAATTTCATCTCATTACATATTATAATATCTGTTATGTTTTTTAAGAATATCAAGTCACCACCACAAATGATTTTATATCATTAGGGAAAAACATTTAATATTATTTTATCACAAGTTGATATTGGTGAGAATGTTCTTGAAAATATTAACATTCCTTCTTTAGTGGAAATCTATTCTTTTCTTGGTATGAAATACCTTTCTTTATATATATGAAAAATAAATTTCAGGTGAAAAAAATAACCATATATATCAAGAATCGTTTTTTGATTCCATACACATGTAATGAGGATTATGAATCTCATATAGTATCATAATCACAAGAATTGATACTTTCTCCTTATGAGCATGATTGTCTTTATAAAATTATTAATGCTATGAAAAACATTATACTTGATGACATTCTCATTGTAACAGAATATGTGGATGTGTTCTCAATCTAATTGATTATTCTCCCTCCTAAAGAGAGTGGCTATGTTCTCAAATTACATTATACTGAGACCATGTTAAATTCATAAGGAATTTTATCATAAAAAGGAATATATGTGGATCCTTATAAAATATAGGAAATAGAAGGATTCCCTAGACCAACATCTTCATTCAAAATTTGTAGTTTCCTTAGAAAATCTAGGTATCATTATTAATTTTTGAGAAAAATTTCATTATTTTCAAGAATACTAATCAAGACCACTATGAATTGATAAAATTTCACCCATACAATTTAATGTGTTAAAATATTTGATGAGCTAAAGGAGAGTATACTCACTTCACCTCCGCTCAAATTACCTAACCATAGAGAAGGATTTATGATCTACCACGATACATCCAAAAGTTAATGCCTTATATACTTACGAAAGATGAATGAGTGATAGCAGATGAATTCATCCAATTAAAGATCCACGAACAAAACAACCCAATAAATGATCTATAATTTGTAGTTTTGATCACCATGTTGAATATTTGGAAACATTATCTCTATGGGGGAAAGTATGGCATATATACATATCATAAAAGAATAAATTATATATTCATTCAAAAAGATATTAATATATACTGATAAAGGAGGATAGTGATGATCAATGATTATGATTGTTCAATCCATTACCATCACATGAAATAAAATAATGTTGAATATTCTCTTGTTAAAAAGGATCCCACAAAAATATCCATAATGAGGACTTTAAGGGATCCAATATTCATGGAGATGGAAAGTATTGAAATGGGATTCTTAAAATAATATAAATCCAAGCATTCACAAAAAAAATTATAAACTATCCGTTCATGAGAGGAACATGGAGACATGGAAAGATGGAAATTATCTATAATGAAATTTAGGGATTATTATAGAGTTCCACATTCCTAAAGATATAGTTATTTGGTTTGGAATCTTGGTGTGTGTCATGTAATAAAAATAACAGAAGAGGAATCTTCTGGATGATATGGTGAATAGCTCATCCTCTTCTCTTCATACTGAAATCACTACAATGTATAGACATTTGAAAAAAATTTCTATTACGATGACATGAATTGCATGATTTTATTATTTGTATTCGAATTCAAGGTTATACAATAGTTCAAGGCTCAATGACACAAGTATGAGGGTACGATTCAACAATTTCATAAACCAGTATGGTTATGGGAAATCATAACCATGAATTTTATCATAGTGCTCCTTAAAACACTAATATAAAATAACACCATCTTGGTGGTAGTTTATTTCCTAATAAATTCATCACATATAATTTCTATCAAAGATTTATTCTACCCCAACAAACATGAAAAGATATACATGAGGTATGTTTAATGAAATCTTGGATTTCCTCAATATATTATACCTAATTCATATTTGTGGTTTGCCTCAGGGTTTTGGAGAAACCTTTGGAAAGTGCTGAATACAAAATTGATCTTCAATAATGCTTATCACCATAATAAATATGGATGTTATTAAAATACCAATCAAACCCTGGAGTATATGTTGATATCATGTTCAATGTTTTTCCAAGGTAGTTATGATCAACATAACTTCCTAGAGGAGTTCTGTATGATCCCGACCTTTTCTTGAGTCATCGCGGTCACGTTTCAGGTATTGTTTTATCTTTTTCAGAAAAAATAACATGGAATAGTGGCTTGGGGTTCTCTTGGTTGAAATTTGACGGAAAAATAATGGATAGTGGGATGTACACGGTCTGTACACAGTTTGAAAAACCATGCCACCAAACCGTGCCAATTGTAAAAAAAACTTAACAGAGCATTCCACACAGTTAGCACACGGTTTGACAAACCGTATGGCCAAACCATACCAAACATGAAAAACTAGGAAGTTGAGTCTGCATGGTTGGCGCGCGATTTTCCTAACCATGTGCCTCTTCATAAGAAATATTGTGCAAAGTTTTTAATATCCAAAATTCTATTTTAAAACCACCAAAACCTCCTAGGACTCCCATATTTCGACCTTGGCTCGGGCTTTCGACATTCTAGGTGTTGAAAAATCCTTCCAGAGGTATTCCAAGGAGGTTTGAATATCGTTCATCGATATTGAATTCCCAGATTAAAGATTCACTCTCCACCCAAGACTTAGATCCATTGTTTGATCTACAACGTTGTGCCACTCATGTTTTGAGGGATTTATGTAGGGATAATATCCATAAATAAATAAAGGTAGGTGGTCTAATCAAACTAACATAGTCATGATGTATGATATGTGTACTATTTTATGAGTTTTCTAGTTTTCCCTTGATAATTGAACTCCAAAATTGGAGTAATTTGGAATATGGATTTGACTAGATAATTGTCTTTGTGGTTTCAATTGCTAATTTAATCATAGAACAAACAATGTGGGGGGGTGCACAAATTAAACTTTGGGAGATTTGATATTCTAATTGAGATATATTAATTGAGGTTTGAAATTGAAACTATGTTTGTCTGTGTAAGATAATAAATTGTGAGAATTTATTTTGTGCGAGGAATTTGACCAAAGATAATTAATTGGGAAAATTAATTATGTGCTATGATGCAATCAATGATAATTAATTGTGAGAATTAATTATGACTTATTGGGTTTTGATTTGAATAATTAATTTCGAAGAATTAGTTATGGAAAGAGAATTGTGTTGATTGATTAATTAATTGATGAATTAATTAATGTGTTATATGATTAGTTTATTGTTTAATTAACTAATGGTATTTGATTTGTTTAACTAATCCTTGGATTAGTAAATGAATAATGTGGAAAATTCCTATATTAAATAATGATTAAACAAATGAGATTTGTTGCTGCAATGCATAGGGTCCTAGACTGATTAGATGTGGGGACATGGACATGGAATTCATCCCCAATAGTTATGCAAGATTTATATTTGGGGTTCTAGGCATGATGACCTATAACGAATGAGAATTGGAGTTCTAGGAATGAGGACCTACACTCAAAAGATTTGTGGTTCTAGGCATGATATCTTACACCAAATGATTAATGATAATAATGAACGATGATTCAAATGATATTTGGGGTGCTAGGAATAAGGACCAACACCAATTGATAAATGATAACGAATGATTATTCAAATGGGAAACATGAATTGAACATGGCCAAATGTAATGATTAATTATTAAATGACAATGTTCAAACTTTTTAAATTATGTATTGTATTTATTTTTTTATTAAATTACATGAACTATTTTTTATTAGACTTATTTTAGACAACGTTGGTGGTATCCTACTAAGTTGTACTCAAACCCTATTTAGGCCTCCTGATGAGCACTCGAGGAGACTCAGTTATTGAAGACAGGATAAGGGCATGTCCTAGGGATTGATTTATGTTTTGGTTTGGAGCATGGGAGAGAGGAACTAGTCATGGATTGAAACACGTTTTGGAGTTGTTTTTTCTTTATATTCGGTTTCATTGTTGACACTTGGAACTTATATTGTCATTCTTTGATTTACCATTCAGTTTAATATTGTATTTTCAGGTTTTGATTATCATATGTCATAGATGTGTTCTAGCTATATATTTATGCTTCCTCCCTTAGTTAATTGTTATTTTCTTCCACTGGTGTTTTACTATGATAGTATAGGGTATTGTCTCCCCAAGACTGACTTACCAGACCCTCACCAGTTGTCAGAACCCTCTTACGTACGGCGAGGAGCACATGAGGGAATGTGGAAAACCTGTTCAGGGCATCGTTCGATGGCCTCCAGGTCGGGATGTCACAAAGTAGTATCAAAGGAGTTATATTTTCATTATTCTTATTTGTTTATACTATTTTTTGAAAATGTATATATGGGACTGGGAAGAGTCAATGCGTGGTAATGAACGCGTGCATGGGTGTTGCAAACCTATGTATGGGGGAAAATTTGAGTACTCAGGGAGGTATTGTGGTGATGGATATTTTTTAATAGTGGTATATTATTTCAACTTGGGTGACACACTTGTGTTGTGATGTGATATTTGTTTTTAAATTTTTTGAATTTTGATTCAGGACACAAAGAGGCATGATAGTTGAGTCTTCATTCACCATTCTAGGTACGAAGGGTTGTTGTAACAAGCATAATTCTAGTAAATCATGGGAAAATGGGCTATGAAAATGTTTGTTCAACTTGAACTATTTTCCATGATGTGACATTGAAATAATGATGCACAATGAGAATAAAATGTTGTCTAAGGAAAACCTTGATTGATGAAATGGGAATAATAATTAAATAAATTATTGAATTAATCAATTTTAAATAATCTGATTAAATAATGGATGAAATAATTAACAAAAATGAATATTCCCATGTTAACCAAGACCTACAAGTAGGATGGATAAGGGTAGTGCAAATCTCTCGGTGTTAACTGTATGGAGAGAAAAAGATGGAAATTTATTTTGAAACATGTGTTAGTTTCCCCTCCTATGTAAAAGTTATTCGGTAGTTCTATGAGACCTATGATGGGTGTCTGGATTTGAAAAAATATTCCTCCATGACGCTTGTTGAGGGAGAGATGAAGGTTTATGTCTAGGAATGAACTTCTAGATAGGGAGATTGAGGCACCATTGGTGCTTGTTGAGGAATAAAGAGAGTAGTTCTGAGAGAACTTTGATCGTTTCATGTAATTCATGGAGAAAGACCCAGGGTGGGTTCAGAAAAGAATGTCTGTGTTGACAATGTAGTTTTAGCTGCAGCACCCTCCTACATATATTGTAGAGGGTGCACATGAGGGATAATAATTCTAGATTGAATCCATAGAGATGATACTTGACTATTTTGACACTCTATCTAAGAGGAGGGTCATGTTGGCTACTTATATGCTACTGGGTTTAGAAAAACATAGGGGGATATTCAGGTAAGATCTTGACAGACTGATGATATGTTATGGAAGGACATTTGGAGATGGTCTTGGAACACTTCTCTCTAGACACGCTGAGGCAAGAGAAGGATTCAGAGTCTATGCATCTAGCAAAATGAATCTTGTCCACAATGTAGTATGCTGAACATTTCACAAATTTATTGCATTTTCTCTATCATTTGGGGAAGATGAGGAATCTTGGGAAAAACGATTTCAGGATGGACTAATGTATGAAAATATGTCCCAGGTGAATATCCTTTGGCAGATGAAATTTTTTAAAGTGTTTATTTAGGCACTCATTTTTTAGGGGAACCTGAAGGAGGCTTCCGATACTGGACTTGTAACTAGATGATCAGGGAGTGTTCCTTCCAAATGTAGGAAGAGGCATCACGATAATCATAGTTAGGATTGTGGAAATCCAGGTAGACAGTCAGGAGGAAAAATCAGACTGGATCTTTCACATGTCCTTTTCCACTAGTGCGGTAGGTAGGGATATTATAAGACACATTTTCATTGACCACTAGTAGAGTTATTGTCCTTTGGCAACATGGGACCCCAACAGATGTTTTTTAGGAAGCAGTGGCAGGCTGGTGTTGAGTAGGGAGCAACTTACAATTAGAGTATGTGTTGGGGGTCTTCTACACCATATAGGTCTGGAATTTGGATTCATACTAGAAGATGTGTTAGATTCAGTGAGCATAGTTCTTTCAGGTATGAGAGCTCATATAAGTTGAGTGGTGCTACTCAGGGGAGTCAGACGACACCAAAAGGAAGATGAACATGACAGTTACATGTAGTGCAGCCCACACTTGTGGAGAGTGAGGATGGTTCATCGATAGTGATAAGTAGTATTCAAGTGTCTTATACTTTACCCACAACCATTTTTGATACTAGTGCCTCTCATTCCATTATATCTATAAATCCTTTTAATGTATTGAGCCTGGAGGTGGAGTTCGAAAGAGGGTTGAAGAATATCGATACACTGTTGGGTACACGGACTAGGGATATATGTTTATGTAAGGGATGTTCAATAGAGATTCTAGAGTATCATTTCATTTGGGATATCTATGTCATTTATATAACGAGATTTAACCTGATTATGGGTGTGGTCTACCTAGTCGCAAACTGAGCACACATAGATTGTTACCGTAGGAGTGTGACCTTTGTATCACTTGAGGGAAATGAATATGTCATCTGTAGAGAATGGGATATCAATATAGGTAGATATGGGTAAATTACTGATCAACTAGGATAGATCAAATCCCTTGTTTCTAGTCTTTTTGGATAATGGGAATGGTAGGGAAGACGTCCTTCCACCAATAGTAGAATGACTTTAGGATGTCTTTCCTAAATACATTTTAGGGTTTCCACATGGGAGAGATGTGGAATTCACTTTTGAGCTCATACTATGGGCATATCCTATATCTATTACACCTAACATAATGACACCAAATGAGCATGAAGAGCTCAAATTGTAGTTGGAAGAGTTAGTGGATAAAGGGATTAACCGTCCAAGTTCATCACATTGGGTATCGCTGGTTTTTTTTTTTTGAAAAGATGGTCGACATGAGTCTACTCTTGAGTGTCAATTAACAGAAGTTGAATAAAATGATTGTGAAGAACCGATATCCTCTTCCATGTATCGATGATTCATTTGACTAGCTGAAGGGATATAGTTTATTTTCAAAGGTCAATATGACATTCGGGTATCATCATGTGAGAGTTCTGACTTCTGATATACCTAGAACTGATTTCAGGAGTATGTATGGCCTTTATGAGTTTTTCATAATTCCATTTGGGTTGACTAATGGTCCAGCAATTTTTATGGCCTTGATGAACATGACCTTTCATCCGTACATAGATTAGTATCTGGTGGTGTTCATGGATGACATATTATTGTTCTCTAAGACTCATGACGATCATGCTCAACATCCTGACATCACCCTGGTTACACTAAGAGAGCATCAGTTATATGCTATTCCAAATAAATGATAGTTTTTGATTGATAGGGTACACATTTAGGGGCGCATCATCTCGAAAGAAGGTGTCACAGTGAACCCATAAAAAGTGCAGGAAGTGATTTCTTGGGAGCATCCCACTAATATTTTTGATATTTGAAGATTTATGGGATTAACTGGTTCTTACAAAAGATTCATACATGAATTTTCCCATTTGGATGCACCACTTACTGGTTTGATAAAGAAAGGGGTAATGTTTGGTTGGGTAGAAACATGTGAAAATTATTTCCAGGATTTGAAGAAGTGTTTGACTTCGACACCAATTTTGATCTTACCTGAGTCCAATGAGTAGTACACGATGTTTGTGACGCTTCTCTAGTCGGACTCAGAACTTTATTTATAGAAGGGGGTAGAGTTGTTTCATATGGGTCATGGAAGTTGAGGCAACATTAATAGAACAACAGTATGCATGGCCTCGAGTTGGATGCAGTGGTTTAGGCACTTATGTGTTCGCGACACTATGTGTTAGGTGAAACTTTTACGGTTTTTACAGATCACAAAATCTTGAAGTATTTTTTTTCAAATGGAGACATGAATCATCTACAGTGAATATGGGTGGAGTATATACAGTCCATTGATTTTTAATTATCATATAAACATGGAAAATGGAATTGTGTTGATGATGATTTGAGTAGAAAAGCTTAGACTCAGTTGGTACAAGAGTCAGGTGCAGAATGAAAGATTATGACTTTAGAGGCAGAAATGCTCGTGTTAGTTCATGAGAGTCAGGAGAGGATGAATTTGGTTTCTGTAGAAGTGGAGTATACTCTATTTATATAGATTAGAGATATAAAGTATGAGGATCCATAGTGTTTATCCATGAGGGAAATCCTTGAATGTGATTAGACACCTTCAGACTGGAAAAAAGATGATGATGAGGTCATCTGTGTGGAAAATAGGGTAGTTTTGCCTATGTGCAAGTGTGAGGAACTCATGCAAGAATTTCATGCTTCATGGTCAGCGGTACATACTAGAATAAAAAAGATGTCTCATGATATTTTGCAACAATTTTTTTGTACATGTATGAATAATGAGATAGTATGGTTCATAATAAGAGGTTTCAACTATCAGTAGGTGATAACAAAGCATAAACCATCAGGAGGCCAATTACAGCCGCTAAATATTCTAGAATGGATGTGGGATGATGTGACTATAGACATCATAGCATGAATTCCAAGTACTCTTCTGAAGAAATATGTTATTTGGGTAGTTGTGGAGGGACAAAAAAAATTCCAGACTTCATTTCTATCAAAAAAATGTTTACTATAGAGCAGTTGGGAGAACTATGTGTAAGATGGATAGTTTGTTTTCATGGGGTACCACGGACTATCGTCTCAGATCATGAATCATGCTTTAATTCTTTCTACTAGCATGGTTTATAAAAGGTTCTTGGTAGATAGGTTATATTAAGTACAACCTTCCACCTATAGACATATGGGTGGTCAGAGAGTACAATGTAGGTGTTATAGGATATGCCACGAGATTGTGTGCTTGAATTCGGTGGTTCTTGGGAGAAGCCCTTGGATTTAGTGGAGTTCATCTATAAATATTATTATCAAGAAACTATAAATATTTCACCATATGAGTAAATTTATGGTCGACCTTTTAGATAAATTTTATGTTGGCAAGAGGTGGGTGAGTCAAGGCTGTGAGGGACGAGTCATGTTTTGGATACATCGGAGTAGGTGCAATTGATTCGAAAGTGTATGGCTACAGCTCAGAGAAGGAAGATGTCATATACTGATAGTCGAAGATGACCCCTAGAGTTAACAGAGGGTGATCATGTATTCTTTTGGGTGTCACCTAGATTGGATCACCATATGATATAAGGATAAGGAATTTATGGTCCTAGGTTTGTGGGACCATTGGAGTTGTTGGAGATAATCGGGTCGGTGGCATTCCGATTAACACTTCTACATAAACTCAACACAATTCGTTATTTTTTTCATATGTCACAACTATGGATGTATCACCCCGAACATTTCCATGTTATTGATGTGGAAGTGTCTGATCTCGAGATAGATGTCTCCATTGAGGAGCATTTGATATGTGTGCTAGATTGTAGTAAGAAAATTTTACAGGGAAATAATGTGCCATTAGATCATGTGTTATAGGAAAACGGTATTGTTTAAGAGGAGACATGGTAATGGGAAGTATACTAGAGGGCTCTATGGCCCAATCATTTTGGATTTGAATCTTAGAGATGTTCGGGAGTGCAACTCAAGGATGTGTTTTTTTAAGTTGGGACGATTGTAATATCTCGACCTTTACTGGAGTCATCCCATGCACTTTTTTAGGTACTTTTTGTGATTTTATGTACCATTAACTCGAGTAGTGGCTTGGGTGCGTTTGGGTGATCTCTTAAGGAAAACTAAAAGACATTGTTCTATGCATGGTTTACACATGGTTTGAAAAACTGTGTGACCAAACCATGTCATGTTTTCAAAACTAGATAGAGTTTTCCACTCGGTTTGAAAAACCATGTGATAAAACCATGGAAACCATGAAAAAATAGTTAGTGGAGTCCGCACGGTTTGACTAACCATGCGTCTCTAACCAGGAAATCGAGCACATAGTTTTTAATATCCAAAAATCCATTTTAAAACCACCTGAACTGCCCGAGACTCCCATATTTCTACCTTGGCTCAGGCATGACAAAGTCAATGTGTCCCCAAATCCTTCCAGAGGGATTAAATGAAGATTCGAACAACATTATTCGATATTGAAATCCCAGATTGAAGAATATTTCTCTTTGGGAGACCTAGATCCGGAGTTTGATCGACGACGTTGTGCTACTAGGATTTTTGGGGATTTACGCTGGGAAAACATCAATCAATAAACTGAGGTGGATGGTCTAATAGAACTCCCTTAGGAATGATTTATGATATGTGTATGAGTTTCTGAGTATTCTAGTTTTACCTTGATAATTGAATTCCTAAATTGAATAAATTAAGAAAATGAATTTGACTTGTGAATTTTCGTAGTGATATTAATTGATAATTGAATCATGGAACAAATGATTGGGGGGGGGGGGTTGGCCAATTTGATCTTTTTAACATTTGATATTGTAATTGAGATATAGAAATTTAGGTTTTATATTGTAACTATTTCTGTCTATGTAAGATAATTAATTGTTAGAATTAATTATTTTCCAACAGGTTTCCCAAAGATAATTAAATGGAAGAATTAATTATGTGTCACTATGTGATCAAAGAAAATTAATGTTGAGAATTAATTATTAATTGTTGGGTTTTGATTTGGATAATTAATTTTTAAGAATTAGTTATGGAATGATAATTGTGTTGATTTATTAAATAATTGGTGAATTAATTAATGGATTATAGGCTTAGTTAACATTTTAATTAACTAATGGACATTGATATGTTTAACTAATCATTGGATTAGAAAATGAATAATGTGGAAAATTCTTATGATTCAAGAATGATTAAGTGAATGAGACTTTGTGGTGCTAGGCATGACGTCGTAGACTGATTATAATTTGGGACATATAAATGGTGTTCATCCTTAATAGTTCTTTACAGTTCATATTTGGGGTGCATGGCATGATGACAGAAGCCAAATGAGAATTGGAGTGTTAGCCATGACGACCTACACTCACAAGATTTGTTGTTCTGGGAAAGTTGTCATACACCAAATGAATAATGATAACAAGGAGTGAAAATTCAAATTGGATTTCGGGTGATAGTAATAAAAACCTACAACAAATCATAAATTATAATGAATGATGATTCAAATGGGAAACGTGAATTGAACATGACCTAATGTGATGATTAAATATTAAATGACAATGTGATAACTATTTAAATTATTCATTGCATTTATTTCTTTATTAAATTTCAAGCACTGTATTTTGACTGGACTCGTTTTAGACATCATTTGTGGTAGCCTAATGATTTTTACTCATACGCTATTCGGGATGCCTGATTAGCACCCAAAAAGACTTTGTAAATGCAGGACAGGATAATGTAAAGGACCTGTGAGAGATCTATGTTTGGGTTTGGAGCATGGGAGACAGAACCAGATGTGGTTTGAGACCCTTTTTTGAGTCATTGTGCCTATATTTTCTGTTACATTGTAGACACTTGGCACTTTTGTTTCCTAGAATTATTTACCATTTATTTGAACATTTTATTTTCTATTATTGACTATCATATGTCGTGGATTTTTTATGGTTGTTTATATATGCTTCCGCATGTGGTTAATTGTTATTTTCTTCCGATGGTTTTTTTGTTTCCAATAATAGAGGTTATAGTCTCCCCATGACTTACTTACCAGACCCTCGCTGCTAGTCTACACCCTCTCGAGTATGGGGAGGCATGCTTGAGGACATGTGGCCAACTAGCTTGGGGAACCATTCAATGACTTCCAGGTCGGGACGTTGCAACATCACATATAACCATAGATTCCATTATATCATGAAAATGGAACATTATGAGGATTTTTAAAATAAGAGTTTCGAACACCAACACGATGTTAAGAGTTTAGAGAGTTGAAGCTAATGGGACATGATCATATCCAAGATATAACATAGACGTTTCAAACCATTCAGCATCATATGAAATCTACATAATTTATATAGAAAAGCTATACTGTTAATCATTGATGAGACTTGGAGTTTGAGGTTGGAGATAATGTGTTAATTCCTAAATCACCATGAAATAAATGAATGGGGTTTGGGAATAAGGTAATGGTTTGTAATAGATATTTCATAACATTTGATATCCTTGAAAACATTTTAGTGGTGGGATATCAACAAGCACTCCCACCAATCCCATCCCAAGTAAATGATGTGATCCATTTATCCCTCTTTAAGAAGAACGTACCGACACACTAACATTTTCAAATAGTAGAGGTGTTTCCATTGAAAAATAATCTATCTTATGTGCATTATATTATAAAGATACTCGATCATAGATAAAATGTTCTACGAAGAAAGAAAACTCACATGTACAACGTGATGCAGTAGAACCACATGTTCTATAAAGACACATAGGAAATGAAAGTGGAAATGAAACAACATTACCCTTAATAGTTTCAGGGAATGAAATGAACATTATGAGTGAGAAATTTTAGAGGGGTAGAAGAGTATAATGATTCAAATATATATAAATAAAAATCACTTTTTCAATAAAAAAATATATTTTCATGTTATCATGTCATAGAAAATGCTTGCGATACTTTGGTAATTCTGGATAATTATATTTTCTTATATTTAAAAGAATGTTATGAGTCATTATAATTTAAAATATAGCCATTATATGTTGACCACTAATATTATTATATTATTATTTTTGATAATATCTAATTACCAATGATAGAAGAAGCGCCGAGCTCGGCTAGTTGGATCATACCTAATTAAGCTCATTTATTAGAACTTTTGAGGGAGATAGAATCACTGGTATTCACCCATTACAAATCCCAAGATTAAATTTAAAATTTAAACAAGAATAGAAAATTCTTATCGGGGAAGTTCACACTCATCGAGATCACGAACAAATTTTTTTTCTCTTGACCACCCCATGAAAATATCACCACCACAGACTTTACCCTATATGTATATTCTTTAATAATAAGGGACTATATATATAGACACTAATAGTGTGAATTTGAATAACTTATTTTCATAAATTATTACCAAATTTATCACTTTTTAATACTACTTTTTAAATGATTAAATAATGAGTTTTTTTCCAACGAGCCTGTAACCTAGTGGTACAGGCTCTTGCATGGCATCCAAAAGACCTAGGATCAAATTCGGGTGGGGACTAATTCCTGGTACTGTAGAAGGGCACTATAGCATTACTATAACAGCGGCAGATAGTAGCTGTGGTGACATGGTAGTGGTGGAGGCACTGTAGTTGGAACTGTAGAGGAGGACGTACTGTAGCAGGTAATGTAGCAGCCCAGGTACTATAGCATCACTATTCACTGAGGGGCTCTTTGGGCCAAAAAATGGGCTTTAAAGCCTATTATTCATGCCACATCGCCATGGGCCTTAGGGATATGTAATGGGTTTACCTCTACCTAGTCTAAAGAGGTATTTTCATTAATTAATAAAATGAGGCTTCAGCCCCAACCTTTAAAAAAATAATGAGTTTGATAAAAATAGGATTTTCATATGAGGAAACATAGATTATATTTTTGGGACATATATAACTTCAATATAGACACTCTTTTTTATGAATTCAATAATTTTTTTAAAAAATTATTATTTAATAAATTATTATTTTTAAATAATAATTATTAAATATAAATGATAATCGAATTTTCTGAAGTCAAATATAATTTTAATTAGGGTCAGAAAACCGTTAATTTAAAAAGTATTTTCAATTAATAAGAATTTTTTATTTGAAATTTGAAATTATCATATTTAGTGACTAATTTTGATAAAATAAATTTAATTTTTGAAATCATCATGTATAAATTATCCAACTGTCAGGGTTTTATATTTTTTTTTAGATAGTCAAATTTTTGGTTAAAAATTTTGACATAACAAAAGAAAAAGGGTGATTTAAAAGAAAAAAAATGATTTAATAAATACTATAATGATTATCCATGACCGAAATTTTATTTTCCCATTAAAACAATGTGTTTTTAAGTATATTTATTAATTTTAAAAAACCCATAATGAATCCTCTAATGTCTTTTTTATAATTGATGGTTTTAAAATAAATTATCTCTGAACCTGACTCACTTCTGCATCACCATGGAAATTATTTTAATGTTTTCTGTTCAAAGTATTTAAAAATAATGAATAAAATTCTATTTTTTTGGAAAAATGGAAAAAACATGGAAATTATTTTAATTTTGATTACATTATCATATACATTTAAAAACCTATTCTTATACATTAATAAATAATTCTCATCATGTATTCTATATAAACCAACATAGATACCCATTAATCATCACTCATAACCATTATATCATAATAATAATATACCTTTACCACATTAGTTTCCTCCCAAGGTTCTATAAAACACTTAAGAAGATGCTCTGAAGATTTTAGAAGTGACCACTCAAGGTAAGGGATCCTCTCATTCTCTACCTTATTCGATCACCTTCTTTATGTCATGCATTTTAATTTCAAATTATTTAAATTAGTACATGTTCTACATACAACTCTTACTATAACTAGGATTCCAAAATAATGAGATAACTTTTTCACTCTCACTCTCCCATATATAAACCTATATGTACACCTGTTACGCTTATGATGTCATCCTGTGGAATTCCCTAAAAGACTTTTGTTTATTGAATATCCATATTCATTTATACTAAGGAATATTCACCTTGATGTAAATATTATTTATTTTTTGGTATTAACTTGTTTTTAACCTTATCTTCTTGATTGTGGGTTTATAATTGATGAACTATATCCTTAAGTTGTATGATCTATGTGGAAATCTTAAATATAAAAATGATATGAATATGATGGGTGGGTCTGAAATTATACATCCCTCCAATGTATTGGGTAATTATTTATCTCATGATATTCAATGTAATGTGCATGTGAGGTTACAATAAGAACACATTTTTTTCTCCTTATCTTATGTTTATGAAGTCATGTTTTATGTTATTTCTACATTTCTATATTTACTTTATGATATCAGGTAATATCGTACATAATTGTGAAATATTAAGACTATCACCCCATTAATGTTAAATTGATATTGCCCTTGACTCACATGAACTTATTTAAAAAATTCTATGTTTTTATTATTCCCTTAATCAGATTTATAGCTCACCCCTTTCTTATGTACATCCTTAGGTTACCCATTGCAGTTTTAGAAGAATGATTTAATATTAGGAGAAAGTTATGGATTTCATCAATGATTTCGTTGTATTTCTATATATGGTCAATGTGATATGTATATAATTTACAAAATAAACTAGGCCTTGTGATATTATGGTGTTGAACTATGTTTATCATTATGTAAAGAAAAGAAAATAAAGTGTATTAAATATATAGTTTAACAAATTTTTGAAGTAAAATTAACTATTTATCTATGTGGGATGTGGTAGAGATAATGTGGAGTGTGGTGAAACACATGAGGAGAGTTTTTTGAATGAATGATTTGGTAGGTGATTTGAAATAAAAAAATAGATGATTGTTTTATCTTTTTAGGAGAATAAATGTCATTTAATTAAAGTGACTTGAAAATAAAATACTTATTTTATGTGAAAAAATTAGGAATATTGGTTTTTGAAATTGTAATATTTAAATCTCAAAATAAAATGAAAGGATAGAAGAGAATATGATTTCTCATTTTGATATTTAAAGAAAATATGGGGGGAAATGCAAACCATGTAAAAAAACCAAAAATATATTAATGAGATTATGGGATTTGTATTGGAAGGTTGATGATGAGGGTGAAGAAAATAGGGGTGTTCTATGAGACTTAATCACTATAATTTTATGTTGTGCTCTTAAAATTTAGTATGACACAATAGTTTGATACAACACTATTTATGTAACCTATAACTATAGTTTTTATGAAATGATGTTTGGTGTAGGGGAAGTAGCATTCTTTACTATTTCAGGTGAATATGAACATTATTTTCCATGCACCTTAAGGAATCACATTTTGTAGAACCAATACAAATAAACAAGGCCAGTATTTATTCCTTTCTTATTTCAAATATATTATAGGGGAGAGATAATATTTCACTGAAAAAGATCATAAAAAGTGAATAATATTAGAACTACATATACCATGGTTCACCCCCACCCTATTTGTACAATCCCTATCTGGGGACCAAAAGTGGTATCAAAGATATAGATATTATAGACAATGTGTATAAAAAGTATATTTTTTAGTTTCTAACCTAAACTTAATTCCTATATTTGAGAGAAATAATTTCCATCTTTGGAAAAAATAGATGCATTATTATTTTTTATCATTAGGGGTGGTTTTGTTTAGGGAATCCATTCATGGGAACATTACCAGTATGGATAATGGGGCTTTATCTCAACAAGAATGTGTAGAGATAGATGTAGATTAAAATTTAATTAATTCCATATTAGTATCATTAGAAAAACGTTTTATATAATTGTGATTTCATTAAATATTTATCATCCTTCATGGGATAATCTTCTAAATATATATATGAAGAAGACTCAAATGTTTTGGAAGTGAAGTTGAAAGTTTTATGGAATAAATATAATTAAATTGAGAATAAACTCAAGTTAATTAGATGATTATTATATTAATGGATAAATATTTTTATTGAAAGAATGTGACATATAACATAATTCTATGAGGTTGTACTGTTTTTGAAATATTCTAGAGAATATTACCTCCACTTTATAAAAAATAAGTATCTATACTAGAAGATGATGATCTAAACAATTTGACATTATACATAATTCAGATCACCCTTGAGTTCTATGAAATTATAAATAATGATAATGAGTCTCTTACAAAATAAGAGACTTAGGATATATCATTCAATGATGTGAAGAATATTTCAATCAATGAAGAATCATTTGATGAAAAATTTGATGAGATAATGTCGTTTCTCTGCTAAAATATGAAAAGTGGAAAAGAAAGGTTTAAGGGGAAGATACCCTCACGTGTTTAAAATGTTTTAAAGTGAGATATTATTCTAATAGGAGTCTAATGTACTTTATATATAATAAAAAATCGGATTATCCCATAAAAATACATTACAAGGGTGATAAGTTAAAGTGAAATGGTATTGAAAATTCTTCAACAAAAAGAAATGAATATATCTTTATGATGAGGAATCAGAGGAATAAGAGGTATAGAGGATTGAAAACTATAAATAATCAATGGATTAATCCCTTTATATAGTTATATAAAAACAATAAATTTAGTAAAATGATGATAAAGATGCTGGAATGAAGAGAATAATTGTTCTTGATACTAAGATTAAGGTATCCTAGGAATGGATTGTTATTTGAGGAAAAAAACAAGAATAAAAAAGTCTTTGGTACCTTAATATAATAACATTATTAAATAAAAATAATAGAAAATTTATATAAAGAAATTTCACATAGAAAAAATCAGATAAAAAATACTAGAAACTAATAAAAGCCTGATGAAATCCAACTCAAATTGAATAAAAGTCCAAGATTACAGATAGTATTTCCAATTATGTGAAATTTTGGATAAGTGGAATGAAATATATTGAAGTATAATTCATGATGGTTATAGATGTTTTATGATCATGAATGCATGAATACTGACACTCAGAATGGAATGTGGGATCTTAAGTTCCGCAATCGCTATGGAACTAGAGGGATTAGTTAATTAAGAAGTTTTTTTTATTCCCTATGAGTAGTGATTTGGTGGAAAATTAAATTCATTAATGGGACATAATTATGAGAATAAAATGGTTGAATTTATATGATAAATCCAACACCCAATTAGTTGAAGCAATTCAATTTTGGATTACTCTAAATAGACTTAAAAATGTGTTTTCTAAGTAATAGAGGAACATTTTAAGACCCCAAAACATTTGTGCTTTTGTTTGGTGAATATTGTTCATAATATTTGTATTAGATTTGTAGCTATGATTAATTTTAGGGACTATGGATGGAATAAAATTTGAGAGTATAGTCATTTTATAATTTTTTTTAATGGACATTACTTTTGTTGACAAGGTTTTAGAAAAATTGTATTGAATTGTTTATCCAGAAAAGAAAAAAATGTTCCCAAGGAGACTAGATGTGGATTAATGTAGAAACCTAAGACACCCATAGAAAGGATAAAAACCTAAAATTAAATACTTATCCCACTATGACGAAGAATATTTTTTTGATATGAGAGGAAAAATATAGTGTTCATCATTAAGTAAAACTAACCAATTGATGTGGGTTAAAAAAATTAATGAAGAAAAAGAAAATGTTACTACAATTTTGTGAAGATTAATATAAAAAACATGAAATAGATTTTATATAGTTGTTTTTCTTCCCACATGATGGTAAACAATTATATAATCAAAGTTATTGACTTTGATAAGGATAATGTTGTAAATTTTATCAATGATAAGGGGATAAAAATAATCTTCTTTGGAAAGGATAAAATAATTGAAATGTATATAATATTCACATATGTGGTATTGGTGGAAGGAATTATTCAAACTATTATTAGTTTAATAATCTTATGTTATTCAATCCATTCCATGAAATTCAATAAGAATTTAGCCGCTATAAAGGGAACATACAGTACTATATTTTTATAAGGGAAAAGGAACAAAATTAAAATATCAAAATCCTCAATGGAGGGGAGGAAATTTTCTTGTTTTACAATGAGAAATAAAATCAGTTCTTCTATAAGGGGATTTTTCATTTAAGCCTAAAATAGCTAATAATTTTTTTGAAAAATGAAGGAGCTCATGATCTGTTAACACTCCCAATAGATCACACTCACATGTGTGATACTATTAAAAAAAGTTATGTAGTTTATAAAATATATAATAATAAGTAGATAATGTTATCAATACTTATTGAGTTTGTGCATGTGGATTCTTTGGGAAAATGAGACCAAAATACATGGATTGAAAATAGTATTTTTCTTTTTTGTTTATTAATACAGTACACTAGAATGGATAATGGATATTTCTAACAAAATATTATTACAAAGAAACATAAAATAGTACTTAATATTGGATTAAATAATGAAAGAGATGAATATTTAAAAGTTTTAACATTAAAATTTTATCAAGATTACCAATATACTAGAGGATGAGTAATTCTAAAAACAAGGAATAGAAAATTAAGTCTTAGATATAAGGAATTTTAAAAAATATGAAATCATTAGAAGAATAAAATTAATTATCAATAAAATGTCTCAGAAAGTGATCTTTAAAAATAAAATACTAGATGCATTAAATAAACTCGGTACATAAAATGGTTTATATATCAACAGAATCATATTGTGTATAAATGAATACATGACACCGTATGAACTGTAGTAAGGGGAAAACAATCATTCATGTAATTTAATTTGTTTGGGATAAAATGAATTATTAGAATTTAATATAACTAAATGATATTTAAATCTAATATTGATGATGTAATTTTATTGGATACTCGTCCAAAACGAATGGTGTATAAAACCATAAGACACTTTTGAGAAAATTTGTGGAAAATCTAGATGGTACTGTTGTTGAAAATGAATACATTTCCCAAATTGGTGAGAGTATTTTTAAAATATAAAATGAGTAGATAGAGGATGTATATGATTTTGTGGTGTATTTGTATGATATATATAAAGGGGAATTAGAATCCACAAAATAATGACCATCGAAATCGGTAAAATACACAATTTTCATCATCTCATAATAGGAAATACAACATTGAAAAAATCGATGAAACAAAAATAGTTAGATAATTAAAATCTTTAGTTAAAACTCAATGGATGAATTCACAATAAAAAACCACTATACTATCACAGTTGGAGCCAAAAAAACATTATAGGGGCTACTGAATATTGTTTTTGGGTTAAGTACAACCACATATAGCTGGAAAAAATTGAAAATAACCATACATTTTAATTTATTTCATGTATAAAAGAAATACATGGTATCAGAACAAAATTTTTTTTATATAGTCTCATGAATATGGCTATGTGATAGAGAAAAAAATCCAAAGTGAAATTTTTATTCCAAAAAAACTAATTAGCATGGGTAATATATTTTCACCAGTATCCTAAATAGAGACTATAACATCCTGACCTAGGATCCACTCAATCGGTGTCCTGATCAGTGGGTCACATGGCATCATGTGTGACTCCCATTATTCTAGAGGCTAATAACTATAAGTGAGGGT
The DNA here is from genome assembly GCA_963277665.1 of Viscum album. NCBI lineage: Eukaryota > Viridiplantae > Streptophyta > Magnoliopsida > Santalales > Viscaceae > Viscum > Viscum album. The sequence continues at coordinate 1,889,054,709 of OY728122.1, read as the reverse complement.
GTGAATGTGCTATAGTTGGGAGACTATACCATTATGTCAGAGTGTAATAGTTGATTTAATAAATAATAAACCTTAGGGGAAACAAATACTACAATAATAAGACCAGAAACATAATTTAGTGGAATCGTACCTAAATAGATGTCATAGTAGAAACATATATAATAAACAATTGTTGAAGTATAAAGAACCAAAAAACTATAATCAAAATCAAAATCCCAAAGTCAAGGTCTTATACATGGTGATTTCACAGCATGCTGATGTACAAAATGGAAACACTGGATACATGGGATAGACATATACAACATGCTATAAAAAATGTAAATAGACCGAAAGACTTCCCCACATGCATAATAGGCTTATGATCAGTCCAATACATCCAAGATACATGCTATAAGTAATAAAAATAAAACATTTATTGTATGTATATTTCCCTTATCTATAACTGTAGACATGTAATCTACCAGGGTACCAAAGGTTTCCTGAGTAGGGTGTAATAAAATATCTCTGCTGGACACCACCAATAGTGTTTAGAAATAATAAAACTAGTGTACAAATAAATAGTTATGCTCATGTTTGTGACTAATAAAAAAATTTAAATAAATTAATATTTTTTGTGTCCAAGTTCTACAAGAAACATTACATACTGTAACTTCTTCGACATAGGCCAATCTGAGATTAAGATCAGTAACCATATATATAGTAGTAATAATATATATATATATATATATTGTATACCTATATATTCACTAAGTATGTGATGTTATAACTAGGCATATATATCGATACCAGGTTCTAGCTACACCCTGTGTGTAACACAGGTTTCCATAAACTGTCTAATAAGATAAAGGATCAAGAAAAGATTACATGCCCTAAATCACATGATGAATGGGAGACATCATGCTCAACACTTGAGTTTGGTGGTGTGAATCATTATGTACAACACCCAATATAGAGGGACATGAAACATCTATCCCATCACACATATGAATGTATAATGGTGAGAGATGTCATGCTCAACACCAAATATAATGGTGAGAGAAACATCATGATCAACAAGTCCCTTAACAATCGTTCACCATCCAATATCATTGTAAAAAACATAACTATAATAATATCACGAGGAATAACCTCTTAGAATTTTAATAATCATTATCAATATAACCATTACTGTAAAAATCTATATAGGTCACACTAATAATTATAAAAGTGGAGATGTGTAATTTCCACCCATTCCCATTAAAAATTCAATCCAGTTAATTAGTAATGGCATGGATGTCATAATGAAGGTTAATCTAAACCTAGAAAATGTTTTCTGGTCCAATAAAAAATTATATAAAGGCGGGAAATCCATTTCCCATACCCTCTAAACATTTAGATTATTTTTTAAATTAATTTATTATTTAATTGAACGAATTACATTTGACAACCCGAAAGGGGTGGATAGGATTGAGGTTGACATCCTCCAACTACATGTAATGGGTCTGTGGGGTTATAACATAATGTGTAATAATTATATATAAATAAAGAACATAATTTATTTTGATTCATAGAAATGTACAACATTCCACACATTGGAGAGAGCTTTGAAAGCACTAAAATCTTTGGGAAGGAAATCTAGGACACCAACCTAAAGGTAATAGATGACTCCTCGGCCAATATCATATTTTGATTTGAAGTATAAACGAATAAATTAGTGAAATGGTATAACACCTAAAAAATAGGTTGAATGAGATATCACCAAAATAGAACATGACATGGGAAGACAATATATAAAAGTAAGAAACATGATTTGAGTTATTACTGATATGGATCCAATTCATCTAATGATATTCATATTAGAGAACGTATAGAGGAGTATTTAAAATTCCTATATTTAGAAATGAGAGAGGTCACAGGATAAGGGAGGAAGTTCCATATTCATGAAATGAATGAAGAAAGAGGGTGGAAAGGTATTGATTTCCTTAATGTAAAATGGTTAAACTCACCATCCAAATTTGGGTTGCATGAATTGGCTGCACTATTAGCCAAAATTTGTGTCAATCGTTCACCAAACCACTGCATATGGAGGGACACTACATGAGATTGGTGAACAGTTTTATTAACCCTTGTCGAGAAAAGATCAATCCACTATCACTAACCACTCTGAAACCTACACAGTTGTGTGCCTGTTCTCACACAATTTAACACAAACATGAAGCTCTCTTCTCCCTCATTTAAATGCCTCAAAATGTTAGGGGAAATGTATGTGATGGGCCTCACAGTTTTTTCTAAACATGGGGCCTAGTCCTCTTCTCCAAAATCCGGGGTTGTAGGCTCCGAAGAAGTCCCTGACACCACCGTGACATCCATAAATCCATTAGAAAACATAACATGGTCTGAACTAAATTATTTAATCATGTTACAGAAGAATCATACCTTTTAGAGAGTCCATTTCATTATAGAAACTATAAACAAAATTTGAAATATGGTTGTGAAAAAATGACCCAATGAATCTCAAATGGATTTTAAATTAGTATTCATGAATTTAGTCCGTGAATATGATATCCTCATCCTTCAACTATAAAGATGTCTCATTCATTATAGTGAGAACAAAGTGTATTGTTTGAGGGATTTCTTTATTAGATGAAAGAATCACAAAGAAAATGTAGTCATGGATAAATTGGTACATAACGAAGATCGGGTATCTTAGTGTTGGATTTGATCACAAACTATATATTAATATGGATAAATGATAGTGGGTGTTTGCGATTATATAAATAAATGATATCATCATTGGTGGATAAGATGACACCCAATGCAAGAATTTTTCAGATCATATATGGTTCTAATTAAAAATGTCATTAATTAGTTAATTATCCTTTTCCATGGAATACAGGAGATCCGATGAAAGGATAGGAAATTTATGTCCAAAAATAAATAAAATGGTGATGTATTGAAATTTTTTCAAATGGATTATTCTAATCATATGGCTACTTTTCATGGTTCCCAAATAAATATTTCAAAATATGTTAAAGGTGAGGTTACAAATTTTGATAATATCTTGGTAATCAATCTTTATTTTTGTCAACATAATATCCACACATCAATATTTTTTTCACCACATATCAATATATTTGATATATATTTTTTCTAAAATAAATTCATATTAATGTTGTGAAGTATATACTTCCATATATCAACCGAAACATGAATTTTGTTTTATATTACTTTAAAATTTCACAAATAAAATTTTCCATCTATCAGTATGTAGAATGGAAATGTTCAAGGGATTAAAAAATTTCTACATCTATAGATGTGTTTTGTATTGTAAGATATTAAATTTCTAAAAAGATATCATGACCCATGCCCCAGGGTCCGTGTCGTGACTACCCCAAGCCCACCTCCCATGGGCCTTGGGTTGTCGACTAGCATCAGAAAGGAATATCCCTAAAACAAGAAGGAATTTACTTTAAACCTATATATACACACAAACTAGAACTCATCATGATACAACCATGAATTAAAATTGTGGTAGTAAAAGTGTGTACTAAATTTAATGGGCTAGAATACAACCCGAACTGAAAAGATACAACTACAACTGAAAACAAAAAATAGCTCCTCAGATCTTACACCGGGAATCTTACCAAAAGGGTTGGTACAACTCGTCTCCACATATATCCACGTCAACCATCACCACCTTCCACCATCAGGTCCTAGCTCCCCAAGTCCCAATAAAGGATGCCCATTATTTGCACAATATTCAACAAGGTGTGGGAGAATCCCATGTAGGGGTGAGTATAACAATACCCAGTAGGGACCTTGAGACCCCTTAAGGTGTCTCATAATTCCACAAAGAAAAAACACAAGCAGGATATCAATCGCAAAGCACATAGAAAAAGACATTTCTAAGACAATATATACTTGTCTCATCCACAAAGAAACATAAGGCCCCGACCTCAAGCCATTTCCTGGATTTCCAAATAAGGCTCAATGCGTAACTCATGTTTCAGGAGTACATGTTCCGAGAATTTACCATACCCGATGGCAACCGTCTGAGAGATGTACTCCATCAAGTACAACTCAACCATTCCTAATGGAATGTTTGAAAGGTCACGCTCCATCGGAGACATTCATCTAGAACTCCCTCTTGTGCCCAGCACTAGAGGTCTCTCAGTCAGAGTCTTCCAGCTAAGGCAAGACGAAGGGAAACCAAGTGAAGAGGCCCAGTCCTATTCACTATGTAATAATGTCGAGGGATATCCAAGTCTCATGAAATACCCACTCCCTATCACAACTTGATGATGGGGGAGTACTACCCCATATGTGAGGACCTGCACCATACCCAGTAGGAGAGTAAAACTATGGTAGTGAGTCCATTGTGTGGGTAACGCGCCCTAGTATGTCAGGGGAGTACCGACCCTAGGCTAGAGGACCATCACCCAAGCATGGCATGGGAGTATAGACTCTATATGTGAGGAGTCACTCCCTAATAAGTAGGGGAGTACAAATCTAGTAATTTATTAGCTGTGGGGGACCTGCGCCCTAGTACATCAGTGGAGTACCGACCCCCAGGATAGAGGACCCACACCCTGGCACAAAAGGGGAGTAACGAATCTTCTGTAGCAATGCATAAGGAGGACCCACACCCTGGGATGATAGGAGAGTACCTACTCCTAACATATAGGACTCGCACCATACCCAATAGAGGAGTACCTGACCTTATGTGAGTTATTTATGGAGTACCCATGCCATAATCCAATAGGGGAGTATCGATTCCAAAGATAGAAAAACCAATCAGAGGGAATTGAACCCGCACTAATGATGTGGGGAGTCCTGTCTCTACCGAAGTAGAGGAGTATGGAATACACGCACCTTGAGTCATCAAGGGAGTAGCCATCCTAACTCTCACTATAATAAACACCCTGGTTCATCTCCTCCAATTATCGGCCATTCCTCAACTACCACGAAGTTACAAAAGTATGAAACCAAATTATTTGTCATTTCATAATGATTCCAACGCAATAGATGGTGTGTTAATTGGACACATAGTCTGTAACCTATAGGAATTTTAATGTCGAGGGCCCGGTAGGTTTTGAGTACGATCCAACTCAGACAGACTCCAACATTCCCCTAATTTCACATGGAGTATCTCCAAAGTACAGTCTTGCTCTAAGGATACTTTCACCATAGACGGTTCATCAAAAAGACTTCCATTTCCCAAGGTACTCTCAATTAAGCGTAACTTTGTCCGAATGAGTCCTAGTCCAGTCAAACCTCGTCAAACTAACATGGCCCGACCCATCCTAGGTTAACCCTACCCAGTTCAGGCCTGACCCATCCTGGTTGGGCTGGGCTATAGACTGTCTGAGACTGTCGGATGGGGACGACCCACTGGGTAATTCGGCCCAATGCATTGGCATGGATCACCAGCCAGGTGGCCGCCACCTTCATTAATTGCTCAAGAAGAGACGTTCGTCTCTTCAATTAGCAGTGTGCGATAGCAACTCCATGTGGTCCACAAGACTGTAAGGGTATGGGTCCCCCTCCTTCCACGAAATCGATGGCGTGGTACCTTCTCCGTGGCGCGCCACCGTTCCAACATGGTCGGCCGGTTGTTGGGCGCCTCTTTGGGTCCGTCGGGGCACCAAACAGTGCTACCAACTTTCATGGTCAGTGAGCACCGGCTTCCACCTTCTCCATTAGCACCGGTCACCGGTTCCGCACTAGTGAATCATCCGCAGGCCATAGGGTGATATTTGGTGGTCCGTTATTTCTTACGAATGCACATACGGTCCTCATGGGTTGATGTTGTCATTGAACGCCTCTTAGTTTCAAGGTTTTGTCAAGTTGGGACAGCCTACCTCCGGATAATGTAATGAAAAAATGCGGCAGAGGGTCAGAGCATTTTTCATTTTCCCCTCACCCTTCGCATTACCATTACAAAAAGTGGGAAAATTTAATAAATTCCATTTTAATAATGATAAACTCTATTTAAAACCTCTACAATGACCATCATAAAATTCAATATTGAATATAATAATCGTTGGAATTTCTCGACATAAAAGACAACCCCTACCTCAAGAATCATTGGAGTTATTACTGGGGTGGAAGGAGAATTCGCACTTTGAAAATGCCGCTGGAATTCGTTGCTCTAAGTTCATTGTTTCCCAAGCATCTGTCTTTATCATTGTAAGGTGCTGCATCACTTCGGCAGAGGTTCCTCACTCAAAGAAGTTGTGTCAAAAACTATACCCCAATCCCCATATAAATAGAGGGTAGATAGGGTAGAAAACACACTGAGGAATTAATGGGATTCATTAATTGGTGTAATTAATGTACCACATTAATCACACGAGTGGTGGTTAAACAACCAATGTGTAACCAAGAATTTAATATACCATATTTTAATGTCCGACCAACAATGTGGTCCCCGCCACTACCGCTCATCAAGTGGTAGGAAAAAATAAAGAAAATAAAAATTCCTATGTTATTTCATTATTTCTTTAAAATCTCATAAAACTAACTGTTTCACCCAACCAACTATGGTAAATGTTAAGACACCCTTAAGTGAATCTTGATGTTGCGGATTCAACAGTACCCTCAGAATTTTAATCAGAAGATCGATTCAAAAGATAGAAAATTACTTCTTCTTTTTTACTAAAGGTACCTTTAAAAATGTTCAAAAATTATTAACAGTCACGCTCAACCCACTCTGGACGAGGTTAGGCCCCGCCTAAGGGGAACACGCCATCACGAGCATAACGGTACTCTTGGATTTTCATTTTGAGTTTCCATTTAGAAGTTAAGGATTTTATAATAAAATAATTGTAACTCAATTATTATATTTACGACCAAAAACTATCTTCCACTAGTGGCTCACGCCTGAAAATGTTAGCATCTTCCAAAATAATTAATACCATCACAAGTTTAGCGGTGGGAATAAATTTTTAATCCGAGTAAACATTCTTGAATTATAATAATTATAAAAATAAAATAATTTTATTTAATCATTTTAAATATATTTATTCCATTTTAGAGTTTCCTCACTGGATGCATGCGCTGACAATACTTAAGTTGCACTTAGGGTAAACCCCTCATCTTAAATGCAAAAGTGCCCTCAGATTTCTGATCTAGGGACCCATTTTATTTTTATTACACTTTTTTAGTAAAACAACTCACATGTACTATATTAATCATAACACTTTTTCGACGGATCAATCAGAGCAATCCGGCATCAGAATCACATGCCGTCAAATTTCACGATCTTGTAAAAAAAATCATATAATTAAAAAACATTATCTGAGATTTCTAGATGTTTAAATTCTACCCACATTAGGGCTTTACATCCCCAAAATGGTAAAAAAAAATTAAAACCAAACAAATGAGGGTACTAAGCACGAATCGGAGCCTCCCACTTTCATGTTCTCTCTAGTATGTTCTCGTGTTACCCCTGAACTCACACAAGAAGGATAGACTATCCATGAAGGAATCACTCCAATCAATCCTCTATCTCCACTAGGAACTCCATAAAAGTACCCCCATAAACAAATTCCAACTCTCCTTATTCAGTAACATGTGATGGATCATGAATTCTTCTCCTCAGTTGCGACACGTGGAATACATTATGGACCTGGTGCATATATGGGGGAGAAGCTAGGTTGTACTCAACCTCGCCAACTCTACTGATAATCAGGAAAGGTTCGATGAACCTCAGATATAGCTTGTTTCCACGTCTAAATCATTGTAATCCCCATCATGTAGAGACTCATATAAAGATATTGTCTCCCACCTCAAACACCAAGCGTCTTCATCTCCTGTTGGCATAAGTCATCTACCGGCTATGTGTAGTATTCATCCCTAGCCACTAGTACTGATGCCGAAGTTCTAGGTAAATCATCACAACACTAGGATATACCACCAAAGGGGATTTGTGGAACTCCCTTAAAATCTCCTTTGGTAGAATTACTAGTACCATAGTGTTTCCAATGAATAGAATGTGTGCTCCCCACCTTCATAAAATCCTTCAGAACCATGTCCTGTGGATATCTGGTCACGTTAGGCGTCATAGACCATGTCTAGAAGTTGTTCCTCCTAAACATGATGAAGGTTTGGGGAGTGGAAGTTATATATTGGAGGTAAACTACTCCATCACTATCAATGAAGGGTTTATATAACATGGCTTTATACTTTTATGTCTCAATTAGTAGTTTTAAACTAGGAACCACGATGAGTGCATCTTCCACTATGTCCCCCTTCAAAACTCTCAGCTCCAGGAGCACTGCGAGAGCCATTCGATATGAATTTTTAGATATCATTGTCCTCACTACTTACAAGCCAATGAAGATGTCCCTATCCCTTCGGGGAGGTTGTCCTGGAAACATATTTTGAAAAGATGCACCCTCACTCTGCCACTACTGTTGAGAACTAAAAACTAAAAACTCTTTCTGCCATGAGGGTAAGGCAAGAGGACTCAAGAGTGATTGTCTGCACCCTCCAGTGCATGAGTTTATCTCATAATTCTTAGGGTTTTGTTTTTCACAGACCAATGACAAACCCATTACAACATTTTAGATATACCACATCCTTTTTCCTAAAATATTCAATATGAGTATAAACTATGCATGTCCAGTCCATACCCAAACTAATGTTGTAAGTCCTCAATGCTTCCACCAAGAGGTTCCAACCGAAACTCTCACCTCAAGGTTCATATCACACAGTCGGAATAAGTGTGATTATTGAGTCTCCAACCAAAGGTATCTCTAGACGTAAGGTTCATGTAATTGGTTTAACTGGAAACTCTAGGTCTTGAAAAAGATATGTAGAAAGAATGAATTATTAGTACCAATTTTTATTAAACCCATATCTTGTAGTAGACACATCTCATACCTTGAATCATTCAAGGAGCCCTTTAGTCAAACCCCTTGACCGCATGCAGCTACTCCATTCCCCTATCCTCTAGCTCCATGAGCCTGATGGGGGCCACATTGGGGCATTGTTTGTAACATATCGAAATGTATACCACCTTATGGTACATTCCTAGCTCATCTTCCACATCTACTACATGATAGATTCATTTATACCAATCAATTTCTCTTCCTAAAACATTTTACAAATCCACATCTCTGAGACTGATGTCGGTTTCCTCCTTTCCCACTTATGACATTCACTGGTTGTATCTTCTCAGACAATGCAATTTTCAACCACAATGTTTCTCTCTATCACCAAAACATAAGTATGAATGCATAGAAGAATATTTATATATCGGATGTCCCTAAAAACATCTTGTTCATATGTCTGAGCCCTGAATCATTGGTCGTATCATATTCATTGAGTACCTGGAATGGTTGGTATGCCTCGATGAATACTCAGCTACGGACATGTCATCCTTCCGAAGATATTGAAGTTATTTAGTACACATATCCCTTATCTTTTTATGGAAATATTCCAACTTCTCTGAGGATGGTTCTCATGCTCTTTAGAAGGAAAAATTCACCTCATCATACAGTAAGGGCAATCTAAAACCTTCCCTTTCCCTACTGAACCACATTGAAAGCTCACTACCAGGACCACCATCTGATCTAATGGAGCCCTGGATGGATGAAAACTTGACACCACCTCAGGAAAGTGCTTAACTGCATGTGATTCAGGCTTTCCATGGAACATGATGGGTACCGGTCACTAAAAATCATGTATGGCGTTAATCCTATTAGTGTATTCTACTGGTATCACAGGTAGTAACTTCTAACCAATGGGCAGTGGTATTGTTGGGACACCACTTGAAGGTACAATCTCAGGCAACGATCATTGTACTAAAGCCTCCTAACTTTTCATACCATCCTCATAGTCTCACAATAAAATATTGTACCGCTCTCGGCATAGAGGCTTCTTGAATGCGAATCAAGATGAACCATGTAACATCCCAAGTAAGTAATGAATAATAGATATTTTTATCTATGTCTATTAATGATTAAGATAGTGTTTTAGAGGCTTAAAATGAAAATAAATCCAATCTTAAGCATGGAATACACTAATATTCTTAAAAGATTGTTTTACTTCCTTATGATGGAAAACCCTTTTTAAATCTATCTTTTGACAATTTTATAAACTATTTTTGTCAAAATAAACTTATTCTTTATGATTGGGACATCAAAATTTACTTTTTGTGAATTTTTGGTATTTTTCTGACAATGTTCATTTTTTAATGAATAGTGAAAAATACTGCATTTTACATCAAAAATGCTTTTTAATATAATTTATTTATATGATTAGATTATCTTTTGAATTGGTCATAATGTGTAATATGAATATATTTTTACCATTTAATTCAATGGTGGTCATTGGAATCAATTTCACTTTGAAATTGGACTTAAACTAGTGTCAATCTTTTGATACTTATTGTTTCATAAAAACACGCTATTTGCTCTGACAGCGGGAATTAATTATTAAATTAATTAATGTGACTTATATGTTTTGAATTTTGTAAAATAGACTTCATTTTTGAATTCGTGATATCAAATATAGCTTAGGGTGAATTTTTGGTAATTTTCTTAAAAACTTCAATTTTTGATGAATAGTGAAACCACTAAGTGGTACTTATAAAGACTGATTTCCGTTTAAATGAAATTATTCCATCATTGTGTTTTGAATTTCAAAAATCCAACATACATGGTTGTCATTAAGAAGTAAAATGTGGTTCAATGAGATTAAAATAATTTTTTGGTGAATAGTAACTTATTAAGTTTTTAATCGCGATTAGTGGTAATTAGTGTAGTTTAAGGTAAAAATAATGCTTTAATAAAATAAGATGAGCTTGACACATGTCCTACCCTCATGGGTTGTGTCATGGCCGACCAAGACAATCCATGGGTCAACTTGGGGACCCCATGGATCCACTTTGGTTGGGAAATGACATAAATAACGTTTTATTTAATGTAAAAGGAAAAATGACACAAACATAGTATGTTTTACAAAAACAATTTTTACACGGGGTTATAAATATAATATTTTTGATTATAAATAGTCATTGGAAAGATAAAAAGATTTCCTACATCATAGTATTTTTTTTATAATTTTTAGACTTTAAATAAATTAAATTATTTGTGACATCATAATGATGCAGTGATGTCCTCATTATTTAACGATTTAAATAAAATGGAAAGATAATGAAACATCTAAAACCTACGCATGGCCAAAACCAATTGGATGAGTGGATTTAGAAACCTTATCACCTTATCCACGAATTATATCAATGTGGGACCTTTTAAAACCGAAACACATTTTCAAATAAAGTAATATTTCTTTACTTTCCAAAAGTGCCCCTCCTCTCCTCTTATAAAAGGCCCCCACCTCTACCTCATTTCACACACTCCTCAAGCCTTTGTCTCGGCCAACCCCTGCCCATTTACTCTCTCCACATCCCTCTCCTCATCCTAGAGGATTCCCTTTGTGCATAATCCTTTCAAAGGAAGCCTTTAGGCTCAAATCAAAAGGAGTTACACTTTTAATGGTAATTCATTCACTCATGTTCATTTGTTTTATTTTGCTTCTCCAACCCCCTAAACTCTTTTTATTTACTTCTTTTGTAACAACACCAGTATATTCAATATAGTAGGATGTTTTTATAAGATTTATTTGAGCTACAGTCTCACACAACTACATAAAATGGTTAAAGAACATACGGTTTCCGTGGATGGAAAAATTCTGCCTCCCGAAACGATGATTGTTCAATACTCATTTAACACCTTCAAAGGTGGCCATTATGATGTCACTATTTTTATATATGATATATAATATTTTTATGTTTTCCTTAAGATTCTGCTTTTTTTCATTTTGGGCATACCTTTATGGTTTCCATTATGGGTAAACACGATATCTTCATTTTAGGAAGTGCGGACTACCGCCCCCTAAAAGTGATTTGATTCGTTAATACCATATGTGGGATGTGTAAAGGATAAAATTAATGATATTATATATGTTATTATACTGTAATTATAATATACTCTTATATAATTTTGATTCCATTCCATAAATACAAAATAGAAATGGAAGTAGCGTTCATGCGTACGTACGGCTTACCGTCTCCATGAACGGTGCATTTCATTTCTTATCTCTAAATGTGATATAATATTATAAATACATGTATATGCTGAATATATATGATATATATGTTATCCAAATCACTAAAATCATTATGCATATAATGAACCTTTGACCAAATTAACAACATGTAAGTGTAAGAAGTCTATTTTTGACTTAAGAACCAAATACCGACAAAATGAACATTATTAACTTAAATGATTACATGATGTTCATAACATGGTATAAAAGGAATAATGAAATTGAAAAAGGTTCATAAGAAAGTATATATTAACTCAAGTTTATTATTCAGGAGATTAAAGAACGGTCGGGTCAAGTCGGATACGATGTATGGGACTTCGTCTCAATCTCCTTTCATCGAGGAATATTTTATTTTATACACAACTTTCTTTTATACGGTGTATAAACCCCATTTGACTTTTACGTTTATTGAAAAGGAATCTTTTTTTTTACGAAGAGTTTACTAAATGTGAAAAGGGAATGTTTTTTTCGTACGTATGCGGCGACAACGACTTCTCCGCCGTCGTGACCGTTATTTGAGTTTCGGCTTCCTCTACAAGACATACCTTCTTTTTAAAAGAAAAATAAATACCATGTTTTACTTTTCTTTTATTTTGGTATTGAAAATGGTTTTCACAATGTTTTTTTGTGTTGTATTGATATCTTGTGATTGAAATGTGGAAATGTTATGTTTCCATTATGCATGATTTATGTGATACGATTATGTTATGGTTCTTGGGCATTATTATGAAGACGGGTGGTTCCGTGATAAACTAAGGGCGGGTGAGCCCGATATAGCTCTCCAATGCATTGGGTAACGCGAAGGAGTGAAACGTTAAGGTTTCTCCGAATTGATTTTAGGGAATATACTGTGATGGGTATTCCAAACATAACCAAGAGGGTTACTACCTACGTAAGAATGTTATGAATGCCTCAAGTTACCTTTATGTCTTATGATTTCTATGATTTACTCGTGATTTGATGAGGTATGTTAATGTGCTTATGTTTTATTGGTAAAGTGTGATTTCACTCTTATATATATATGTACCCATGTTTCCTTTCCATGTTTTTATAACCCATACTGAGCTTTTTATGCTCATACCAAGTTTTTTTGGAATGTTTTTCACAGGTCAAGGGAAAGGTACATGATATGATGATAGTGTCAAGGAAGTGTCAAGAATGAATCCATGTTTTATTTTAAATATGTTTCCATTGATGGGAATGAAGAATAATATCTTTATGTAACCACTTTGTTTATATGTGGAATGTAATGCAAGTTTTATGATCTAATTCTCTAAAACTCTAAACCCGAAAAGATCCTCAATGTGTAATCTTGTAATAACTCAAGATTAAGTAAGGTTTAAGGCTGAGGCCTTATAGTTGGTATCAGAGGTCAGTTTAGATAACTTTAGGAGTTAGAATTTTATTAAATGATTATCCAAAATCTTTTTTTTGAAATGATATAGCATTTGAAGATTACCATGTTGCTTCACCTAAGGTATTTCTATGATAAGAATGGTTTTCCATAGAGGAAACATAACAACTTTTCTGGGAAGGCATATGGAGGGAAATGACCTTTCAAATCAGTATCCAGAGATGGTCAGAATCAAAACTAAACAGTTTTTTGCAGTGGTGGCTCAGTTCACTCACGTGAAATTTTTTTGTTGTTTTTATTGATGATATTTTGGTGTTTTCTAAAAGTAAAGAGGATCATGAAAGACATTTAAGGGTTATCTTGAAAACCTTAAAAGAAAAGAAACTGTATGGGAAATTCAGCAAGTGTGAGTTTTGGTTGCAACAAATTTCATTCCTTGGTCACATTGTTTCTAAAGATAGAATAACTATTGATCCTGCAAAAACAAAAGTTGTGGAAGAATGGCTAAGACCCACAAATGTAAACGAGATTTGTAGCTTCCTTGGTTTGGCGGGCTATTACCGAAGTTTTGTTAGAAATTTTTCATGGTTATCTAGTCGAATGACTAAGCTAACTCGGAAGGGTGTTAAATTTATCTGGACAAAAGAATGTGATGATTGCTTTCAGGAATTGAAAAGAAGATTGGTGAATGCTCCAGTTTTGGCACTACCTTCCAGGAATGGTGAGTTTGTTATATACAGTGATGCTTCATTGAAAGGACTTGGTTGAGTCCTAATGCAGAATGATCAGGTAATTGCTTATGCTTCACGACAGTTGAAAACTCATGAGGTAAATTACCCTACACATGATTTGGAATTAGCTGCTGTTGTTTTTGCTTTAAAAATTTGGAGGCATCATTTGTATGGAGTAAAGTGTGAAATATATACTGATCACAAAAGTTTAATGTATATATTCACTCAGAAAGATTTAAACATGAGACAGAGGAGATGGCTAGAATTAATCAAGGATTATGATTGTACAATTTATTACTATCCGGGAAAAGAAAATAAAGTGGCTGATGCTTTGAGTCGAAAAAGTAATGCTTCATTAGCAATGTTGTGTTTGGAACGTAATCCTTTGGTTAAGGATTTGATGAACTTTGGAATAGAAGTTGATGGTGCAGGAAGTCCTTATGTTTGGTTTCAGGTATCAGTGAGATCATCTCTATCAGATAGAATCAAGCAAGCACAGAAGCAAGACAGTGAGTTGCAAAAAAAGGTAGAGCTGGTTCAGAAAGGTAAGTTTCCTGAATTCAACATTGATAATGATTGTGTTTTGAGATTTGGGAAGAGATTGTGTGTGCCTTGTGATTCACAGTTGAAGAGAGAGTTGTTATGTGAAGCTCATAGTTCTCCGTTTTCAGTTCATCCGGGCAGTAATAAGATGTATAGAGATCTGCGGGAGTATTACTGGTGGGATGGAATGAAAAGAGATATTGCTGATTTTACTGTGAAGTGTTTGACTTATCAGCAGATTAAAGCAGAGCGGCAGTTACCAAAAGGGATGCTTCGGCCTTTACCAGTGCCAGAATGGAAATGGGAGAATATATCCATGGACTTTGTTGTTGGATTACCGAAGACATCTCGAGGTAATAATGCAATCTGGGTTATTGTTGATCGCTTGACCAAATCCGCTCATTTCCTTGCTATACGAGATACTTTATCTCTTCATCAACATTCCCGTTTGTATCTTAAAGAGATATTCAGGTTACATGGATTTCCTCTCTCCATTGTATAGGATCGTGATCCCAGGTTTACTTCTAACTTTTGGAAAGGCCTTCAGAAGTCGTTGGGTACTGAATTAAATTTTAGTATAGCTTTTCATCCTCAATCAGATGGGCAGTTAGAACGAACAATCCAGACATTGGAGGATATGCTACGAGCTTGTTCTATGGATTATCAGGGAAGTTGGGACCAACATCTTTCTTTGGTTGAATTTTCATATAATAACAATTTTCATTCCAGTATACATATGGCACCATTTCAGGCATTATATGGGAAGCGGTGTCGAACTCTAGCTTTCTGGGATGAAGTGGGTGAAAGGAAGTTGATGGGACCAGAATTGGTAGAAGAGATGGCAGAAAAAGTTCAGTTGATTCAGAAACACATGAGAACAGCTCAGAGCAGGCAGAAGACTTATGCGGATAACCGGAGGAAGGATCTATCTTTCAAGGTAGGTGAACATGTTTTTCTCAAGGATTCTCCTTGTAAAAGTGTGATGAGATTTGGTAAGAAAGGAAAGTTGAGTGAAAGGTTTGTTGGACCATACGAAATTCTGGAGAGAGTTGGATCAGTTGCATACCGAGTGGCTTTACCTCCGAGTTTATCTCAGGTACACAATGTTTTTCACGTTTCGATGTTGAGAAAGTATATGCCAGATCCATCTCATGTTTTGAGTCCAGAGGTAGTTCAGTTGGAAGAGAACCTATATTATGAGGAACAACCGGTCCAGATTCTTGACCACAGGGAGCAAGTGTTATAGAATAAGTTGATTCACCAGGTAAAGGTTTTGTGGAAAAACCACATGATTGAAGAGGCAACATGGGAATCTGAAAATGCGATGAGGGATAAGTACCCCCATTTATTCGATAAGTAAATAAATTGCAGCGACACAATTTTCTAAAGGGGGGAAGGGTGTAACATCCCAAGTAAGTAGTGAATAATAGATATTTTTATATCTATGTCTTTTAATGATTAAGATAGTGTTTTAGAGGCTTAAAATGAAAATAAATCCAATCTTAAGCATGGAATACACTAATATCCTTAAAAGATTGTTTTACTGCCTTATGATGGAAAACCCTTTTTAAATATATCAGTTGAAAATTTTATAAACTATGTTTGTCAAAATAAACTTATTCTTTATAATTGGGACATCAAAATTTACTTTTAGTGAATTTTTGGTATTTTTCTGACAATGTTCATTTTTTAATGAATAGTGAAAAATACTGCATTTTACATCAAAAATGCTTTTTAATATAATTTATTTATATGATTAGATTATCTTTTGAATTCGTATTAATTTGTAATATGAGTATATTTTTACCATTTAATTCAATGGTGGTCATTGGAATCAATTTCACTTTGAAATTGGACTTAAACTAGTGTCAATCTTTTGATACTTATTGTTTCATAAAAACACGCTATTTGCTCTGACCGCGGGACTTAATTATTAAATTAATTAATGTGACTTATATGTTTTGAATTTTTTAAAATAGACTTAATTTTTGAATTCGTAATATCAAATATAGCTTTGGGAGAATTTTTGGTAATTTTCTAAAAAACATCAATTTTTGATGAATAGTGAAACCACTAAGTCGTACTTATAAAGACTGATTTTCCGTTTAAATGAAATTTTGCCATCATTGTGTTTTGAATTTCAAAAATCCGACATACATGGTTGTCATTAAGAAGTAAAATGTGGTTCAATGTGATTAACATAATTTTTTGGTGAATAGTAACTTATTAAGTTTTTAATCACGATTAGTGGTAATTAGTGTAGTTTAAGGTAAAAATAATGCTTTAATAAAATAAGATTAGCTTGACACATGTCCTACCCTCATTGGTTGTGTCATGGAAGACCAAGACAATCCATGGGTAAACTTGGGGACCCCATGGATCCACTTTGTTTGGGAAATGACATAAATAACTTTTTATTTAATGTAAAAGTAAAAATGACAAAAACATAATATGTTTTACAAAAAAAATTTTTACACGGGGTTATACATATCAGATTTTTGAATATAAATATTAATTGGAAAGATAAAACGATTTCATACATCATAGTATTTGTTTTATAATTTTTAGACTTTAAATAAATTAACTTATTTATGACATCATGATGATGCAGTGATGACCTCATTATTTAACGATTTAAATAAAATGGAAAGATAATGAAAAATCTAAAACCTACACATGTCCAAAACCAATTGGATGAGTGGATTTCGAACCCTTATCACCTTATCCACGAATTATATCAATGTGGGACCTTTTAAAACCGAAACACATTTTCAAATAAAGTAATATTTCTTTACATTCCAAAAGTGCCCCTCCTCTCCTCTTATAAAAGGCCCCCACCTCTACCTCATTTCACACACTCCTCAAGCCTTTGGCTCGGCCAACCCCTTCCCATTTACTCTCTCCACATCCCTATCCTCATCCTAGAGGATTCCCTTTGGGCAGAATCCTTTCAAAGGAAGCCTTTAGGCTGAAATCAAAAGGAGTTACACTTTTAATGGTAATTCATTCTCTCATGTTCATTTGTTTTATTTTGCTTCTCCAACCCCCTAAAATCTTTTTATTTACTTCTTTTGTAACAACACCAGTATCTTCAATATACTAGGATGTTGTTATAAGATTTATTTGATCTACACTCTCACACAACTACATCAAATGGTTAAAGAACATACGGTTTCCGTGGATGGCGAAATTCTGCCTCCCGAAACGATGATTGTTCAATACTCATTTAACACCTTCAAAGGTGGCCATTATGATGTCACAATTTTTATATATGATATATAATATGTTTATGTTTTCCTTAAGATTCTGTTTTTTTTCATTTTGGGCATACCTTTATGGTTTCCATTATGGGTAAACACGATATCTTCATTTTAGGAAGTGCGGACTACCGCCCCCTAAAAGTGATTTGATTCGTTAATACCATATGTGGGATGTGTAAAGGATAAAGTTAATGATATTATATATGTTATTATACTGGAATTATAATATACTCTTATATAATTATGATTCCATTCCAGAAATACGAAATAGAAATGGAAGTAGCATTCATGCGTACGTACGGCTTACCGTCTCCATGAACAATGCATTTAATTTCTTACCTATAAATGTGATATAATATTATAAATACATGTATATGCTGAATATATATGATATATATTTTATCCAAATCACTAAAATCATTCTGGATATAACGAACCATTGACCAAATTAACAACATGTAAGTGTAAGAAGTCTATTTTTGACTTAAGAACCAAATACCGAAAAAATGAACATTATTAACTTAAATGATTACATGATGTTCATAACATGGTATAAAAGGAATAATGAACTTGAAAAAGGTTCATAAGCAATTAGATATTAACTCATGTTTATTATTCAGGAGATTAAAGAACGGTCGGGTCAAGTCGGATACGAGGTATGGGACTTCGTCTCAATCTCCTTTCATCGAGGCATATTTTATTTTATACACAACTTTCTTTTATACGGTGTATAAACCCCATTTGACTTTTACGTTTATTCAAAAGGAATCTTTTTTTTACGAAGAGTTTACTAAATGACAAAAGGTAATGTTTTTGTCGTATGTATGCGGCGACAACGACTTCTCCGCTGTCGTGACCGTTATTTGAGTTTCGGCTTCCTCTACAAGCCATACCTTCTTTTCAAAAGAAAAATAAATACCATGTTTTACTTTTCTTTTATTTTGGTATTGAAAATGGTTTTCACAATGTTTTTTTGTGTTGTATTGATATCTTATGATTGAAATGTGGAAATGTTATGTTTCCATTATGCATGATTTATGTGATACGATTATGTTATGGTTCTTGGGCATTATTACGAAGACGGGTGGTTCCGTGATAAACTAAGGGCGGGTGAGCCCGATATAGCTCTCCAATGCATTGGGTATCGCGAAGGAGTGAAACGTTAAGGTTTCTCCGAAGAGATTTTAAGGAATATACTATGATGGGTATTCCAAACGTAACCAAGAGGGTTACTCCCTACGTAAGAATGTTATGAATGCCTCAAGTTACCTTTATGTCTTATGATTTCTATGATTTACTCATGATTTGATGAGGTATGTTAATGTGCTTATGTTTTATGGGTAAAGTGTGATTTCACTCTTATGTATATATGTACCCATGTTTCCTTTCCATATTTTTATAACCCATACTGAGCTTTTTATGCTCATCCCAAGTTTTTTTGAAATGTTTTTTATAGGTCAAGGGAAAGGTACATGATATGATGATAGTGTCAAGGATGTGTCAAGAATGAATCCATGTTTTATTTTAAATATGTTTCCATTGATGGGAATGAATAATACTATCTTTATGTAACCACTTTGTTTATATGTGGAATGTAATGCAAGTTTTATGATCTAATTCTCTAAAACTCTAAAGCCGAAAAGATCCTCAATGTGTAATCTTGTAATAACTCAAGATTAAGTAAGGTTTAAGGTTGGGGCCTTATAAACCATGGTCACCAAGTTATAACTAGTGTGATGACATAAAAGAGATCAAAGTAAAATCATTTTCAAAACAAAGGCAATCAGTGTTGTTGTGCACTAAGTTGGAAATAAAATTTCAGGATCCCAGTGTATGGATACATCATTCATGACACCAACACTAGACACCTCAAACAAATAACCACACTCAAAACACATATCACTATTGTTCCATTAGAATGATCAGAGTCCATGTTTTTTCGGTAGAACTAACTCCTCTAATACCACGTGGTCATAGCCCGTCCCTCGGGGCATGTGCCATGACTACCCCCAATCCCTCCATCCATAAGCTAGTGGTTAGAGACTATAATCGGAAAGTTGTATCACTAAAATGGGATGTTTTTTTTCTTTTAAACATGTACAAACAAAAATAATAGGACTCTACAAGATTCAACCACTATTTAAAATTGATGTATTAAAAGAGTGTAATGAATGTTAGGGGCTGAAATACAAGCCCAACTAAAAAGATAAAATTACAATTGAAAATAGAATACAAATCCTAAGATTATCCACCGAGAATCCTACCTAAAGGGTAGGTACATATCGTCTCCATAGCTCTCCACATAAATCTTCACCACAGTCCACCATTAGGTCCTAGCTCCCCGAGTCCCAGTCAAGGCTTACCATCATCTCCACAAGACACAACAAGGTGTAGGAGAAGCTCATGATGTGGTGTGTATAACAATACTTGGTAGGCACCTCGAGACCCCCAAAGGTCACTGAGAATTCTACAAAGAAAACCACAAGCATGATCTCAATCACAAATCACAAAGAAATAGACACAAATAAAACCACATTTACTCGTCTCATCCATAATGAAATATAAGTCCCCAGCCTTGATCCTTTTCCATGATTTCCAGGGAAGGCTCAATGCGTAACTCATGAATCAGGAGTACACACTCCAAGAACTGCACAACTCTGACGGCAAATGTCTGAGAGATGTACTCTATTAGGTAGAACTCAACCATTCCAAATGGAATATCTGAAAGGGTTTTTCACCATCTTGAACATCCTACTAGAAATTTTTCTTGTGGCATGCACTACAGGTCCTGCAGTCACAGTCTTACGCCTGAGGCAAGACCATGGGAAACCAAGTGAAGAGGCCCAAAACTCAACATTATGTCATGTAGTCGAGGGAGATCCAACTCCCCTAAAGGACCCACTGTTTGTCGCTACTCGTAGAGAGAGGAGTAATACTCCATATTTGAGGACCCACATACTACCTGGTAATGGAATAAAACTCTTGTAGTTTGTTTGTTTTGGGGGACCCATGACCTAGTATGTTAGGGGAGTACCAACCCTAGGCTAGAGGACATGTACCCTGGACCGACAAGGGAGTACTGACCCTATATCTGAGGACCTCCACCCTAATCAGTAGGGGATTACAACTGTAGTAGTTTGTTCACTATGGAGGAAACAGACCTTAGTATGTCAGGGGAGTACCGACCCCACACTAATGGACCTGCACCATGGCATGACAGGGGAATACCGACTCTATTGTAGTACATCATAAGGAGGACCCGCACCCTGGGTTGATAGGGGAGTACATACTCCTAACATAGAGGACCCGCACCCTACCTGGTAGGAGAGTACCTGACTCTATGTGAGTTATGTATGGAGGACCCACACCTTAGTCTAATAGATAAGTGTCGAATCCAATGATATAAAAACTAATCGGAGAAAAATGAACCCACACTCATGATGTGGGGTGTCCCATCTCTACCGGAGCACAGGAGTATGGAATACCCTATCATTGATCCATCAAGGTAGTATCCATCCTAACTCTCAATGTAATAAACACCTTGATTCTGATCCTCTTGCTATTAGCCATACCTCAACTGCCCCAAAGTTCCACAAGGATGTAACCCAATGATCCTTCATGTTATAAGGCTTCCAATGCTAAAGACGAAGCATTAATCAGACAACCGAAATATAAGTTATGCACATTTTAATGCTTAAAGCCTGGTTGGATTCCAATATGATCTAACCCAACCAAAGACCAACATTCCCTGAAAATAATGTGGAATATCTCAAAATGATTATATTAATCCAAGGATCCCATCATCACCGATTGTTCAAAAAAAGGACGAATAGTTCACAACTTATAGTCTTTTTAGCGTAATTGGGCCCGAATTGTTCGGGTCTAGTTAGACCCGACCAAGTGACAGTCGACCTGGCTTGGTCTGAGTCTAAACCTGCTCGGTTGGGTGGGGCCACGGACTTGCCTATCCTATCGGCTGGGTACAAGCCACCGGGCGATGCGGCCCAGTGATCTGGAACGACTCGCTCGACGTGTGGCCGCTAACACCCTGAATGGCCCAAGAAGAGCCCTTTGAGTTTTCAATTAACGCCCCAATGTGGTGCCTCCATACGGTTCATGGGACCTGTAGGTCACAGGTTCCCCTTCTACCAAAAATTCATGAGGCAGAACCTTCTTTGCGGCGCACGATGGGGCGTCATCTCGCCAACGTAGCCAACCTGTTTCAAAGAACATTTTTGGTTCTACTATGGCCCAAGGTTGTGCCACCCTCCTCTGTGGTTGGCAAGCTCCATCAAATGCCTTCCCTTCCAACACTGGTCACTGGTTCTGTACCTGTGAATCTTTTGTGTGCCACCGGTTGATCTCTGGTAGTCCCTTATTTAGTTTGGACACACCTACAATCCTCCTAGGATGCCACCGTCATTGTGCGCCTCTTGGTTTCATGGTTATGTCAAGTTGGAAGAAACCTCCTCTGAAGAACACAATGATAAAAAAAGGGACGGAGGGTCTGGTCCTTGTTCGTTTGGCCTTCACCCTCCATGTTATCTTTATAACAAGTAAGATTAATTTATATATCACATTAAAGTAATCATACTCCCCATTCAAATCCCCCACAACCACTACCCAAAAATTAAAAAATGAAGTGAATAATCATGGGAATTTCTTGAATTAAAATATGACCCCTACCTCAAGAATCGTTGGAGTTATCACGGTGGTTTAAGGAGAATCCTCACTTAGATGAAGCTGCTAGCATTCGTCCCTCCCAGTTCTTTACCACCTGAGATTCTGTCTCTAACGGTGGAAGGTGTCGCATAACATTGCTATAGGTTCCTTTTTGATGAAGCAATGTCAAAAACACTAACCTAAGCCGCATATAAATAGAGGGGGAAAAGGGTGAGTAATGAACATAGGTAGTAACGAGATTAATTAATTGAGGTAATTATTGTGCCACATTTATTACATGAAGGGTGGTTACGCAACCATACTGTAACCAAACTATTAATACCCCATATTTAAAAGTATAACCACCACCATGTTCCCTGCCACCACCACTCAACATGTGGTAGGATAAAAAAGAAATAAAATAATAATTCATATGTAATTTTATTATTTCTTAAAAAATCTTAAAAACAAACTTTTTCATCCGACCAACTGTGGTCGAAGTTAAACCTCCCTTGAGCGAATCCTGGCTCTGTGGATTCAATAGTGCCCTATAATTTTTATTCCAAACATCAGTTAGAATTATAGAAAATTCCAAAGCTAGCATCAGAAAAATGAATGAATACCCTCATGAGTTCAGTAGTGGTATCTGATTTTTAATCTGAGTCACTGTTCATGAGTTATAAGAATTTGAATATTAAAATAATTTATTTAAATATTTTATTTATGGTTATTCCTTTTTCAAGGTTTCTCAATCGATTCCTAAGCTGATGAAACATAAGTCATGCCTATGGTAATCCCACCATCCTGAAAGCAATAGTACCCTCATATTTCTAATTCAGGCTCATTTTTAAAAGGTATTTTAATTTTTTTAGGAAAACTACAGACACAAGCTATTTTAAGCATAAAACTTTTTCGATGGATCATTCTAGGAACACTAGGCCTCAGAATCACGTGCCATCAGATTTTGTAGCCTCATAAAAAATTCCATATAATTAAAAAAAATATATAGAATATTCGGGTCTTTACAAAATAGAAAATAGGAAATAATTAATTTCTATAAGCATAGTTGGTTATGAATATGTATGGAAAACTCAAGATTGTACAACGATGATGTAGATGGGACAACAAATTAAGGATATTTAAATTAATGTGGTATCACCCATTTAGTTTATATAAAACTAAGCGCATAATAAAATATCAAATATACCATTCAATAGTTGAGGAGGAAGAAATAAGAAAAAAAATTATTATTCTTTGAAGTAGATGGTAGAGAAATTGGTTGTGAAGTTTGAGTATATTCTGACATAAGAGCATGTTACTAATATCATGAAAAACTATATTCAAAATGTGTCATTCAAACATTTTTAGTTAGCTATTGTAGTCTAAATAAATCAATGTCTTTGCAAGAAATATGAAATGAACCCATAAACCCATGGGAAGTTTTCCTTTAAAGAAAGGTATGGTCTCTTTATTGTGTTCTAAGTTTGGAGTAACGACCTTCATTTGTGACTTTTTAGATATTTTATCATTATGTTAATTGAATAATGGGGGGAATTATGACTTTTCATAAAAGGGGGAGATGTGTATATATTAGATAAAAGGAGTATAATATTTGAATGTTGTGTCAAATTCCATTTTTGATTATGGAATGTTTATAGGAAGTGTATAGTGTTCATGTATAGATTCCATGACATTAATTTCATTTCACTCTATCTAATTAGTTCAAGCATGGATCACATCAGATTAGAGTTGATAATAAGGGATTCATTATTCCACACGTTGAAGGAAAGGTACTTATAGTTTACTCATGGTTATATATGGTTGGTTTTGACATTTCAAAGGTTTATTTACTAAATGTTTTTTTTGGATTTTCAATAAACCGATAGTGGGAGATTATTGGAAAAAAAATTCCACTTAGAGTGTGTTTTGATTAGTTTATTTTATTGAAAATGCAGTTAATGAAATATTCTATGTATTATCTCTCTATGTTTGGTGCCTACTTATTGGAGGATGAAAGAATTATACATGTCAGCGGGAAGATTTAATACAATCTTGAATTATGTAATTTTTGATGGATTCCCCACATATACAAATCTTGATATGTTCGAAAACACATATAAGTAAATAAGTGAATGGAAATATATGTATATGTAGAAATATTCTTTGTGAAAGAGTTGCATATGTGAATATAAAACATAATATATTTGGCAATGTTAATGAATGTTTGTATTTGAAGGACACATGAATGTTGAACTTCAATATATTGAAATTCGAATACACGAAGAAACTTATCTAAGAAGGGATACACTTGAGAGTTTTTAGGGATCCATGTATGAAACTTGTAGAAGGCATCCGTGTGTGATATTATCAAGTAATTCATGTAGGTTTTTTTAATAAATACATATTAATCTTGGGGATATAGATTCTTTGGTTCTTTAAAATTTGTTGAAAAAATGCATCTTATGTATTTTATAATAATTCAGATATGGTTTCCATATCCTGATGAAAATCAAGTCGATATTAAAAGTCCATTCAAGAAAATATATTTTGATTATTTTAATAAAAATTGAGGTATATTTCATGGATGTGAAAATTTACTCCACTCTCATCAGGGGTAGTGGCATAAATAACATTGAGAGTGGTGTAGAACGTAATAATATTTTTTAATACAAGATCTAATATGTGATACGAAAGAATAATATGAGTGATTTAATTTTTTCTTATGTGCATAAAAATTCCAGATCATTGACATTGAAAAATAAAGGAAATAAATATTTTATATGAAATATATGGGAATATATGTTTCATGAAAATAGGATGTATAAATATGAAATGAAAAATAAATAGAACACGATCCTCTTCTTTATCACATTTTTATTCTAGATAAAAAGGATTATAATACAGACTACTTTAGACAACCATGATATGTTTTATGAGTTCTACTTGAAGAATGATTTTATGGAATTTTGAAAACATTTGATGGCACAGGAAACTGTCACACCACTATCATTGCATCCTCTAACTATATGTTGTGGTGGAAAAGGTCGTTGAATGGTGAAAAGTGTGGTCATATTTATGAATAGAGACATGAGATTTCTAATGTCCATGGTTGTAATCCAGGAGGGGTAGTCAACATCACAACTTATAACCATTAATTAGTGAGATTTATTGTTTTAAGAGCATAGGAAAATTTTATAGAAAGATCCTTTTAGTAGTTAATTTATGTGATCCAAATTAAATCCATCATGTATATATTTATCGATCATTATTTTCATAATGATTTTTTGGGTAAATATGTGTCTTTAATAACTATAAAATAGTTTTTTGAAGTGGGATTTAAAATTGCATATACCTAATTCACATAGACCACTCCCACAAAGTAAAAACGATTTCATAGGACCAACAGAAATATTATTCTACTTAAGTCTTATTGTATCATGGATTAATCATAAAATAAACAAGATATTTTATCTTTAAAAACCATATAACATCATTATATTTTATCATTGTGATCCACTATTTTTTATAATTGATGACCATTACCTAAGAAATTATAACCATTACATGTGATCTTATATCTCAGCACTTCTCAAGATTTCATTTTTTGGGAAATAGTTTTTAACCTTCCAAATCCTTTGAAACGATCAATTTATTCTTATGACTTGTAGCATCCCAGTTCTGGAAGCCACCGAGAGGCACCCCATACTGGGTTGGTCACATGGCCTCAAGCGAATTTCCCCGAATGCCAGAGGCTACTCACTAGTAGTGAGGGACTTTGGTGTGATAGTGGGGAATTTATGCCCTCATTGGAAGAGTACGCTGTGTAAGTAAAAAAATACATACAATAGAGAAGCAGGGATAATGAAATACAACATACAACTAGAAGTATAAACAAGAGAACACATATATAATGATTCATGATACATATGTATAGGAAAACAACCAAACAAGTCACAATGCAGGAATAGAACAGTTCTAAACCAAAGTGAAAAACAATGTAGATAAACTCCTCAGCATCGCAAGCCATATCTTGGTTCCATGCTCTCCAACTCTATAAAAAGTCAAGTACCTGATGTAGAAGGGTGCTTTCCATTATCTATACCAGCAACAATATAATCTGTTTGGGACCAAAATCTTGCCCCAAACAGAGTGTGAGACAAAATATTAGTAGGAAACCGCAAAGAAATCTATTCCTAACTGTTAGTGAATATATGGAAGGTAAGAAAATATTGAAGGTATTAAAGAAGGAAGTACTCAGCAGTAAAAAATCAGTAGTTTCAAAGCATTCAAAACAACAGAAAACATGCTACAGCTAATCAATGCAGATAAACACAATTGGAAACCCTCTGGGATGTACCCATAGCCTATCCCCTCTGGTCCTACCTAGAAACACAATCAAGCAGCTAACATAAGGTAACCCTATGGGATATACTCATAGTCTATCCACTCTGGTCCTACCTAATAAGTACAAACAACCATCTGGGCAGTACACTCAGTCTAACCCCTTTAGTTCAGCTTAAGTATAGACTCTATGAAGAATAACTCACCATAAATTCCCCCTATAATATCGTAACTGTACTAAAGGCGCTCTGGGGAATCACTAAAAGTCTCATACCCCCTGTGGACCATGTCAAGGAACTACAGAAACTCGGGGGGATGCACTCAACATCAATTCCCCATGTGATCACACATCGTAAATTATAAATACACTTTGGGGAAGCCCTTAATGTCCATTCTCCCTATGGTCTATACATGAGGTTCTCATGGCCCTTTGTAGGTTAAGAAAGTGTAGTAGCGCGTAATGTCCAAGGTAAACCTCAGGAAATACATGGCTAGCATTCAATAACATAATAACATTATAGAACAACAGTCACACCATCATATAAATATAGGAATGGAAAAGTATACAGTATCCTAACATGAAAACTATACACAATGGTCAAAATAGGAAAAAAAATTCATTGAAACACATCCACATCACATCAAATCACCCTATTCACAATAAATTATCATCTACTCAGACATACCAGAATAGCAGAAAATCAATAGGGATAAAACGGTAAATGTGCAATACCCCATTCATGGGTATTGGGAAACTTTGCACATAAAACTCCAAGACACTCTACACAAAGGCACAAACCACCTACCTCAGGGTTAAGATATCGATATATGTGAACCTCGATGCCTGAATCTCCTTAGAACAATGTAGATCTAAGAAAACATCAAAAACATTCCACCCACGATATCTCATGAGAAAGGAGAAAACAAAAGATGATGCTCTAGGAGAGTAAAGAACTCATTGATGTGAGTCCAATGAAATCGAAGGTGTTAGATTCAGAGGACGGACGAAGGCTTGGGGGCTCATCGAGGATCTGTGGCCATACGGAGCTCTCGGTTAAACTGATCCTAAATGAAGAGTGTTCTGGAAATTAGAAGTGACCCTAGTGAATTTAGTAAAAAAATAAAGTAAAAGGATTGTACTTTTAATGTACACGTCTTTTACTCACCGTTTTCATACTACGCCTTAAGCGGCCTCCACATCACTCCCACATGGCCATGTGTGTGGCTACTAAATGGCCATCGCACAGCCTCATACGACAACGTAGTATAGGGTGTGTACTCATAAAGTACATGACGTGTACATAAAAAATTTCTAAAATTTACTTTTTCTTTCTAAAAAATGACCATAAAGGAAAAAAATACCTAAAAAGAAGATCTGGGATCATAAAAACCTCATCCCTTAATAATATTTGTCCCTGCATTTCCCTAGAGCGGAGTAGAAGAAGAAACACTGAACAGTTCTGGCCACGGTACTCATTCATCGACCTCCCTCTCCCATGTCACATCCTGCACATGACTGGGCTGCCATAGCACTCATACCAATGGAACAGACCTGCCATAGATAACCATTGTACGGTGATCCACAATCCAGATAGGATGCTTCTCAAATGATGAATCCACTTCAAGCTCAACCTCCTTGAGTTGAATGACATGAGATGGGTCTGATAAGTAATGTCGAAGATGAGAAACGAGGAAGATGTCGTGCATATCTCAGTACCTCTTAGGTAACTACAACTAGTAGGACCCCTGTCCAACTCTCTCCAACACCTCAAATGGCCCGACATTCCATGGTGGAATATTACCCTGTGTCATAATCCACTTGTGTCCCAACCTTGGTGTGACACGCAGGAAAACCTGATCCCCAACCTTGAACACTAGAGGTCATCTCCACTGATCATCATAAGACCTCTGTCAAGACTGTGTAGTAGCCATCCTATTCAGAATCAACCCTACCCACTCTGTGGTCTCCTAAACAAGATGAGGTCCTAGAAAAGCTGCCTCTCCTACCTCTAGCCAACATAAGGGTGATCGGTATGGCTTACTGTAAAAATCCTCATAAGTTGCAATATTAATAGTTTCATGAAGAATATTGTTGTAGGAAAACTCCACAATTGGTATATGCTTCTCCCAAGAACATAAAAAATTGAGAACGAATTCTCGGAGCATGTCCTCAAGCACCTGAATCGTACGCTCGGACTGGAAATCTGTTTGAGGATGGAAAGTTGTACTCAAAAGTACATGTGTACCCAAAGCCTTCTAAATCCCCTTCCAGACTCGAGAGGTAAAACATGATTCCCTATCTGAAATAATACAATGTGGAACTCCATGAAGACTTACAGTATCTCATATTTACAACTGCCTCAGCTCATCAACAAAGAAGGTCTCCTTGATCGGAAAGAAGTGGGAAACCTTTATGAGTCTGTAAATGACAACACAAACCACATCATTCCCACAAGTAGACCTCGGAAAACATTTCACAAAATCCATCGCGACATCATTCCAATTACACTTGGTAATGGGTAAAAGCTCTAAACGACCTGCTGGTCACTGATGCTCCGCTTTCGCTGGCTGACAAGTGGAACACCTCATAACGAAACCAACAACGTCCTTCTTCATAACTAGACACCAATACTAATGGTATAGATCATGATACATCTTGGTGACACCAGGATAAATAGCCCCAACTGAGGAATGAAAATTCTGCATCAGCTCCTTGCATATGTCTGCTGGAACCTATACGCGCCCCTGAAAATGCAAGATCCCATCCTCGCCTACAATTCATCCAGGAATAGGGTCCTCTCCGGAAAAAATCTCCCTTAGGACTAGGCCTTCAGAATCTGAAAGCTTCTTCATTAGAACTCGATCAAGAATAGTATAGGTAATAACTTTAGAAGATAGAAAAGCCTACACCTATCTATCGTGCACCTCCCAATGCATCTTAGAGAAAAGATCCATAAGCTTCCTCTCACTGCTGGCCTCCCGAACTTCCTGTATCTGAGCCCCCCCTGCTCAACTCATCATCCAATGCTTTACCCTTCCCAAGAGTATAGGCATGCTCAAAGTCAAAGAACTGTAGGTACTCAACCTACCTGGCCTATCTCAAATTCAAATCACGTTGAGTGAAGATGTACATGAGACCCTTGTGGTCGGTGAAAACCACAATGTTCTCTCCCATAAGACAATGTATCCAATAGGGTAGGGCATGAACAATAGCTGCCAACTCCAGAACTTGCGATGGGTAATCCCTCTCATGTGGTATCAACTACCGAGACCCATACGCAATGACTCCATCACCCTACATACACACATATCCCAGCCCAATACCTGATGCATCACAGTAAATTGTATAGCTCTTGCCTGCTTCTAGAATGTATAGTATCAGTGATAATGTAAACCTCCCTTTCAGCTCTTGAAAGGCTAACTCCCAAGTATCTAACCCCAAGAACTTCTCACCCTTCTTATTCAAACCTCTCAGTGTTTCTACCAAACGTGGAAAGTTATGTATGAAATGTATGTAGTATCCAGCCAGACCTAGAAAACTCTAAACCTCAAAGACGTTCTTCGGTCGCTCCTAGGAAACTATAGCTCTCACTTTCTTGGGGTCTACAGATAGTCCATCCTCTAATATAACAAGACCTACGAAGTGAATCTGATCCATCCAAAAGTGGAACATTGAGGGCATATAATATAACTAATTATGTCTCAGTGTACTGAAAACAATATAAAGATGGTTAGAATTATTGTGTCGTGTGTGAGAGAACACCATGATATTGTCCATGAAGACCACCATGAAATAATCCATTTATGGATGGACACTCGGTTCATCAGTGCAATGAAAACGGCTGGGGAGTTCGTGAGACCGAACAACATAACCATATACTTGTATAGACCATACCTGCTTCAGAAGGCTGTGAGAGGTATATCAGATGGTCTAACTCGCAACTTATGTAACCAGATCTCTGGTCAATAATCAAGAACACTCAGTCTCCATGAAGCAGATTAAAGAGATCATCAATCCTAGGCAAGGGATATCAGTTCTTGACCGTCAACTGGTTCACCTTCCGATAATCCTCAAAAATCGTGAGGGTACCATCCGCCTTCTTCACAAACAAGACAAGAGATCCCTAATGATAAGTACTGGGTTAGAAGAAACCCTTTTCCTACAAATCCTCAATTTTCTTCTTGAGATCCTGCAACTCTGGTGTAGCCATCCTATAAGGAGGAATAGGCACCAGTGCCGCTCCTCGAACAAGCTCAATAGAAATGTTGACCTCATGCTCCAGAGGCAAACCTAAAAAGTCATCTGGATTGACAAACCTGATGTATTCCACCACTGAAAGAATGTATAACTATTAAGTCCCCTGGTCATCCCGATGTAGACTAGCAATCTGGGCTATAACTGCTCCAAATCCATGATCCTCTTGACCCGCTCTTCTCGCCTGGACATCCCATTCTACCAAATGAAGAAAAGATCTACCCTCTGGTTATATGAAACTTACCCTAAAATGATAAGAGTCGATGACTAATTGGAAGTTAACTATCCAGTCCATTCTGAGAATGACATCATAGCATGTAATCTATAGGAAATAGAGGTCCCATAAAAAGTGACATCCACCAAACTGTAGAGGGAACTCTCTGCACTGACGAACACTAGCAGTTCTAGTCCCCAACGGCGTGTCTAGCGTCAAAATGTCAGCAAAAGAAAAAATGTAGAGACCAAGGCTCTCAATGACAACAAAAGATATAAAGATATGGGAAACCCACATATCAAACAGAGTAGAAGCTCAAAATGAGGCTAATAAGATCGTACATCGAATGATATATGTTCTGGGATCCTGATCCTACTCGGTCTGCTCCAATGCGAATGTTTGGCCTATAACACGGCCCTGTGACCTTGCCTAATTAATTTGAGAAGATCCACCCTGATGTTGCTGAAAACCGGGTAGCTATATTCCCCGGCCATGACCTCAACCTCAGCCTGAATGGACGGAAGAACTCCATTTCCCAAACTAGTGTGAAACTGCTAGTGCTGCTCCAGAATGAGGTGTCATAGAAGAACCCTTGTCACTAGCTGCTGGTGAGAAGATTTGACAGAAGCACTGAAGATGGCCCATCTTTCCGTAATATGTGCACTCCACTGGGTCTCTCGGGAAATGTGTCCTCATATGCCTGCTCTTTCCACCCTGGTAGTACACAACCTGGCTACCAGAATAAGTGTCTCACCTCAATAGATCACTACGCGAAGACTACCTTTAGTGGTTCATGCTATCAGTAAGAGGAATATTAACCCCAGATGTAGAGCTGCACTGGCTGAAAACTTCATAATCCTTTATATTTCACTCTGTGATTAGATCCTGGTTGACTATTGAAGTGATATAAGTCAACCAGAATATGTTCACCAGTGATCGGATGTGGTGCCTCAGACCATCCTCAAACTTCCTTTCCATGAACAACTGAACGAATTCAGGAATTGGTGTGATACGCTGCAGCTCATTAAAGCTGGAGGAATACTCCATAACCGAAAGAGTACCATTCTATAGACTCAAAACCTCCCATTCTTGATCAGACCTCAGGGTCTCTAGATGGAAGTAATCAAAGAATATGCGCTTAAACTCATCCCATTCCATAACCTGCTGGAGAACCACCTATGAGATCACTTCCCGCCTCCTTTTGGCGGAGTCCCAAAGCATAAAGTTGTGAGATTGACCCTCCTATCTGGAGGTGTTTCCCAATGATCAATGATCGTCAGCATGGATTCTAGCAATGACTCTGAAGCTTGAGTTCCTCCTACCCCTGAGAAAGTGAGAGGTTGGTACTGTTGGAAGACCCACATCAAATCAGCCATCGACATGACAAGAGGCGGCTCTCCCAGAAAGGTCTCCATCCTCCTTAATAAGCCATCCTTGAACTATTCATCAACACCTACGTCAGGTACAACGGCTGGTGACAAGGCTGGCACAACTAGAGGATCTGTAGGTAGACCCTGATAAGACATGTCTGGTGTCTGATCACCACCTGAAAACTGGCATACAACTGGAGGACATCTCGGTGGCATGACTCTGCAAGGTCAAGCACACACCTTAGAACAAGATATCAATTACTGAAAACAAGGATTGAAAGAAGGGAACATGAATAAATAATGCACTTATGTTTTATGAAACATGACTACATGAAATGTACATTTCTTACATGGAGTGTTCCCTTAATTCATTTTCATGGGTGTGTACTCCTGCCTAAACTGGTCGTGTAACACGCCAAAGACATGGCGTGTTGTCTTAACACTCGTCGTGTACTTGAATCCTCCTTACCTACCTGAGTTCTTTTATACATTAAATCCCCATATCACTCCTAGTATAACACTACATGGAATGTAAAATTCTTACACGATATGTACTAGAAAATCTTCGCATGGCTCATTTTGTTAGTGACACAGCCTGACACATGGCTCACACTACACGGCTTGTTCCAGACGGACACAACGTGTATGTGAAGGATAACCCCGACCCGTGTTGTTCGTGACATGGTCAGGTACCTGAGTCTGAATACACAGCATGTTAAAGACAAACAAAATGTGTATGTGAAAGGAAAACACTAACCAGTGTTTTTCGTGACATGGCCGGGTACCTAGGTCAGACTACACAATGTGTTTTGACAGCACACGATGAGTACTAGACATTACTCGACACACCTTTGTTGTTAGTGACACGGGTGGGCACTGGGTCGACACAACAGGATGTGTATGGGCAGTACATGTCTTGTTCACTCGAGGATTTCCTCATCCCATGCCTCTGTCCCCATGGACTATGACATGGTTAGAGACTACACGACGGGTACATAATGTTCACAGTGTGTACTTAAGGAAAACTATTTCTTCTCAAATAGAAGAACACATGGAATATACTTAACATTACACAACATGTATTATGGGTTTTTTGGACAGTAAGCCTTAGAAACTCCTCCAGAACCAATAAAAACACTAAAACGTACAAATAAAGTGCCAAATTATAATATGTGAGGGCCCATACTCCATGAAAATCAATGTTTGGAATATTTTACACATTATAACATGTAATATAAGGTAATGATCCCCCAAATTCTCGACCATTAAATACAATAACACCTCAAGAACCAAATTTTGGCAGTCATTGATGAAAATCTCTACAAAAATCAATACCCTATCAAACAAAAGTTATTTTTTTAACAAGACAACAATCACAACATCATGCATATTTTATACATCATCTATCGCAACAATATTCCATCACTAATACACCCAAGATGGCATGGAAAAAATGCATGATATATGATTTCTATAAAGTGACTATATGATGGATGAGATGGAATACCCTTATCTCATCAAGTTGCAATAGAAATAGAACCTCAATAAAAAAACAATAACCGCCCAAATCATGTGAATCAACCAAGGTGAAATAAAATCATTTGTAATAATTGAAATACTAGAAAAAATTACAATTAACGACGTAGATTGGATTTTTCCAATACATGGGTTAGCTACTCTACGACACATCTTAATACCATTTACCCATTCCATCCTATCCCTGGGCAAAGGATCCAAAAAGTATGGCAAGAGAAAATAAATCCTTTGATACCGCTTCGTGACATCCCGGTTCTGGAAGCCACCCAGATGCACCCCGTACCCGATTGGTCACATGGCCTCAAGTGCATTTCCCTGAATTCCAGAGGCTGCCGACTAACAGCAAGGTCCTTGGGTGTGATTGTGGAGAAACTATTCCATCATTGGCATAGTACATAGTGGAAGTAAGCAAATACATACAAGGGAAAAAGTAGAAATAATGACATACAATAGAAAACAAAAAGTATAAACAGGAGGACATATATGTAATGATGCATGATACATATATCTTGGAAAACACCCAAACAAGTCACAATAATGGAATACAATAGTGCTAAACCAAAGTGAAAAATAAAACAGATAAAATCCTTAGCATTGAAAGACATAGATTTGTCACTCCATCTCCATAACAAGTCAGGTACCAGAAGGTGAAGGGCGCTTGCCCTTATCTATACCTACAAAAATATAATCTGTTTGGGACCAAAAGCATGGCCCAAAATGGGTGTGAGACTACCAGTAGGAAACCACCATGGGATCTGTTCCTAATAGTCAGTGAATATATAGAAAATAATAAAATACATAAGGCATTAAACAAGGAAGTACTCAACAATTAACAATCTTCAGTTTCAAAACATTCAAAACAAGACAAATCACGCAACAGCTAATCAATGTAGATAAATACAATAGGTAACCCTGTTGGAAGTACCGATAGCCTATCCCCTCTAGTACTACCTAGAAACACAAACAAGTAGCTAAAACAAGGTAACCCTTTGGAAAGTACACATATCCTATCCCCTTTGTTCGTACCTAAAAAGTACAAGAAACCCTCTGGACAGTACACAAAATCTAACCCCTCTGGTTCAGCTTATTTGTAGACTCTCTAAAGAGTAACTCGACATCAATACCCCCTATAGTCTAGTAATGGTACTAAACGCTCTCTGGGTAAGCACTCAACGTCTCAATCACCCTGTAGTCCGCATCAAGAAACTCCAGACACTCTAGGGAAGCACTCAACATCAATTCCCTAGTGGTCTCACATCATAAATTATAAATACACTCTGGATAATCCCTCAACGTCCATTCTCTCTATGGTCTATACACCAGGTTCTCACGTCTGTATATATGTCAAGAAAGTGTAGATGCATGTTACGGCCATGGTAAACCTCATGAACTACTTGGATAGAATTAGACAGCACAACATCATAACAGAATAATAGTCACACCATCCTGTAATACTAAGCATGGAAAAGTAAATACCAACCTCACAGGCAAACTAAACACAAAAGTCAAAACTAGATAAACTTGCATGGAAACACATCCAAACCCAAAAAATCACCCTATTCAAAATCTATTATCATCTAATCAGGAATACCAGCATAGCAGAGAAACAATATGGCTAAAACGGTAAAGGCACAATACCCCGTTCATTGGTATTGGGAAAATTTGCACATAAAACTCAAAGTCTCTCAACAGAAAGATACAAAACATCTACCTCGAGGTTAAGAGATCACTATATGTGAACCTAGAAGCATGAATCACCTCAAAATGAAATAGATATAAGAAAACATCTAAAACGTTCAACCCATGATATCTCAAGAGAAAGGAGAAAACAAAAGATGATGCTTTATGAGAAGAGAGAACTCACTTATGTGAGTCCAATGCAACTGCCAGTGTTCGATTCAGAGGATAGATGGAGGCTTAGGGGATCATCGAAGATCAGTGTCCGTATAGGGCTCTCAGTCGAACAAGACCTAAAAGAAGAGTGTTATGGAGATTAGATGCGACCCCGGTGCCTTTAATGAAAAAACATAATGTACACAGGGTGTACTGTTGAAGTACACCGCATGTAGTCACCGTTTTAGTAACTCCGCCTTAAGCAACCTCTACGTCACTCCCCCATTGCCGTGTGTGTGGCTACCACATAGCCAGCACATGACCTCCTACAACAAGGCAGTACACGATGTTTAATCATAATGTACACGACATGTACATAGAAAATTTCCAAAATATACTTTTTTTCCTAAAAAATGACCAGAATTGAAAAACATACCTGAAAAGAAGATCTGGATTCTTACATGTGTCTCCAACATTATTTGTACATTGCATACATATCCTCTAACAATGGCTCAAGAAACATTTGTTTAATATACCATTGATTCATTATAACTCATGTTGTATATGAAATGCTGTGAAAATAATTGGATTAATATTCCATAGATCCAATCCCATTTGACATACCTTTCCACAATTTTTAGTTAATTGAATGTAGGATTATTACCAAAACCAATCATTCTTACACATCTAACTTCTTTTAGAATTATTTTGAGATAAGTTTTTTATTCTGAAATATCATAATAGATTGTATATTATCACTCTATCTTGTCTTACACAATATTTTTTTACAGGGAATTCACTCATACATCTAGTTATGCACATTGTTTCATACTACAAAGTATAAATAATATTCATTTTATTTCCATGTAACTCATAAAACATTATCAGATCCACTGTATATTTTAAATAGACTATGACCTATTTTTGTAATGAATCATATATATATCTTTGTGATTCATAATTTTTTTTAAATATTTACTCAGAAATAATCATATATATATTGTTATCGACATAGTAGTAGTAAAAGTATTCTTAACATCAATTTTATAACCTCGGTTCAATGCAACTGAAATTTTAATATTAAAGACATTTTTTAGCTATCAGTAATTAAAATAACTAACTATAAAAATATAATGACTGATATTTTCCACTTTGATTTTATAGAAAACCAACGCTGAAAACTATGTATAATATTTTTGGGGTCTATTTTAGAATAAACTGATGCCAAAAATAATGATAAATGTTTTTTGGTTCTTTTAATAACACCAAAATGAAAAATATAAAACTATTATTTTCAACATTTATTTAATGAAAAATAAACACCAAAAATATTTTTTTTAATGTTGGTTTTCAAAAAAACCTATGTAAAAACTATTTTAAAATATATTATTAACAAAAAACCCTTATTTTTATTATCTCTAATCCATTCATTCTCTTGAGAGAAGTTCATTTTTATGGCTACCGAAACACTTCTGAAAATGTTTTTGAATGTGTTATCTTGAGTTATATCACATTTTCATGATTTTCATTCATCAATCCTTCATCCATACATGATTTTGTTTAATATTTCATCTCTGTAACATTTATAATATTGATTGGAACAAATATCTAAATTTTTTACATTCTTTTTTGTTTTTCATTGTTTTGAAAATGTTATAATTTTTCTTTTTACTGTTTTATTTCCAACTTTAAGGGACGTCTATCAAATTCAAGACACACCATGATTAGAAATTTTTTGTTGTTTTTTATTGATTGTTTTCTTTTTAAAATGTTTTAATCATTTATTTTGGATTTATTCTTACCATAAAATTCAAGGGATATTATCTATATTTAGGATCTATATTACAGTGCACTACTCCTACATTTTATGTGGTTTTTATAAATTTTTATTATAAAATTTTTATTTTCTAGTTATAAATTCATTATTTTATAGTTATAAATATGACATGAAACAATTTTGTTTGTATGAAGTTACTTTTTATTTATTACATTTTTTCTTGTTCGTTTAATTATATTAATTATTTATTTTTTGTGATTATCATATGTTTTTTTCTATTATATCACTAAGTTGAATATTGATTTCTTTTTTAATGAATCTATGTAGAGTGACAGCAGTGTTGCTTGATAGTCGTTTAAAAACAATATAGTAAAACTTGACAGAAGTATCTTTATTCTTTACCATGCTCATCAAGCATTGTTTATAAGTATTTATTAAAAAAATTAAATAGCTATAGTAATTTATTTTTTATATTATTTCTTATAATAATTGTTGATCTCTCAATAGATTATAAATTTTTTCAATTAATTTTGTAGGTGTTTAAAATCTATTTGTTAAAATTTATATTTTTTTTATTTTTATACGTTTTATATGTATATATTTATATATTTGTATATATTTTTAAATATTTTTGTTGAAATTAGTTATATTTTTAATTTTTTGATTCAAAACAAATCACCTACTTTTGGATCATGGACACGACAGACTAAATAAATGCATAAAGTATATTACTTTCTATTTTTTTCAAAATAATCATTAATATTTCATGTATGAGTACCAATAATTTTTTTTGTATATTTTAATGATTAAAATTCATCTCCTTATATATATATTAAAATGTTTATATGTTTTAATGTATTCACTAATTATATTATGATCTTAGTGATTGAATGGATCATAATTGGACAAATCAACAAAGAACCAGTACTGAATATGAAAAGGGTGTTGATAATTTTTATGAATTTTTTAAACAATGTATTGAAAACAAAAATTCAATTTCATGTCTATGTGTGATGTGTTTGAATATTAGAATGTTAAATTATAGAGAAATCAAGGATCATCTCATTTTCAATGGTTTTATCTTTAATTATACACATTGGATCTAGCATGGTGAAATTACTATAAATTCTAAATCTAATTTTGATTAAAATATTAATGATGAAATAGAAGATCATATTGAAGAATTAATTCATGATTATGGTGTTGAAAACAATGAACAAAACTAACTATTGAATTATTTTATAGATATTCTAAAAAACCATTATTCATTGGTTGTATATATACTCTATTATCAGTAGTTTCGAGATTAGATAACTTGAAAGAATAAAACTAGATGGAGTGATAAATGTTTTTTTAGCATACTTAAGCTTTTTAAAGAGTTTCATTCATAATGCAACAAGCTTCCATATTCCAATTATGAGGTGAATAAAATATTATGCCCAATGGGATTGGGTTATAAAAAGATACATGCTTTCCCTAATGATTGTGTGTTGTATATGAAAGAATATGAATTTTTAGAAAAATGTGTTACATGTGGAACAACACTCTATATAATGGATGAAAAAGACAATTCAAATTCATTCTCGAGTACAAACAAATAACCTCATGCTAAATAAAATAATATCATCCAATAATCCCTTCATTAATTTAAATAAAATAAGTTTGATTTATTCCATTTAATGAAACCAATGCACCTACTAAAATAGTATGTTTCCTTACAATAATTCCTTGTTTGACGTTTCTATTTTCAATTTCAATTGATTCAAAAAGGATAGGATTTCATTAAGATGAAAACATCTCTGATTTTAAATTATGTCACCCTGATGACTCATCATAATGGGGGAGATTTGATAAACAATTTTCTGAATTTGGTTGTGAAGTTAGAAATTTCATAATGGGAGTGTTTATAGATGGAAATAATCCATATAAAATCTTAAAAAGCCAACATAGTTCATGGAATATTTTGTTAGTATTTTAAAACATATCCCCAGAGATATATATGAATAAGAAATAGGTTATGATGAAATTGATGATTTTCGTACAAAAATAGCCATGAAACAATATTGATGTGTATATTTCACCAATAATTGATGATTTTAAACATCTATGGGTTGTTGGTGTTAATGTTTTGGATGCATACCAAAAATAGTATTTTATTTTGCATCATATGATAATTTTTAATATAAATTAATTTACTATATATTAAATCATATTTGGATATATTTTTAAGGGACATAAATCATGGACAATTTGTGAAAATGATATATCATATTATCAATCTCATAGTGGCAGAAAGAAAGTGTATGTGGTAAATCGATGATTTTTTCAAATTGATCATCCTTATCGTAGATTCAGAAAGGAATTTAACAGTTTATAGGAATACATTCATCACCCACAAAAATTTTTAGTTGAAGAATATTATAATAAGGTGAAAATTATTGATTCAAAATTTGGAATGAAAAGTAGTTTTGATATTCCAAAAAATAGCTGGAAAATATTATTGTTTTGAACTACATTATTGGATATTTTTAGAGATAAAAAATGACAATGATTTAATGTATGTGAGAAAAATATATGATGAAATTTTATTTGAACATTATTAGACATAAAATAAAATAAAAATGATTGATTTAAATCTATATTTGACTTGATTTTAATGGGAATACATTTGGAGATAGCCCCTATATGAAAGGAAACAAAACATATTTACCTCCTTCATGTCACACGTTAAGAAAGAGTGAGATGTTAAATTTTTGTGAGTGTTTTTATGGTTTAAAAGTACGTAGATGATATTTTTTAAATTTGATTAATTTCGTGTCTGTGAAGGATTTAAAATTAATAAGTATGAAATCTCATGACTCTCATGTATTAATGCAAAAACTGCTCTCGGTCACACTGTGTGGTATATTTCTATCAGTAGTCAGAAAGGCTATCATCAGGTTATATAATTTTTTAAAATCCATTTATATCAATGTTATAAATCAAAATTTGTGATATTTGATATAGAATTTACATTTTCTTATACTTATTAAACTATGAATGTATCTTACACTTATATTTTTTGAAATAATGGTTCATCTGGTGATTCATCTGGTGCATGAGATAAGAATACGCAAGCCTGTTTTTTTATGTTGGATGTATTCTTTTGAAAGGTATATGAAAATTCTAAGGGGTGTATTAAAAATCCTTATTGACCGAAGGACTCTATTTTTAAAAAATATGTATCCGATGAAGTGATTGAGTAATGTACGGATTATTTATACGATGTGGAGTAAATTGGCCTCCACTATATTCTGAAATTTGACAGTTGATAGTGAAGGTAGAGGTATTCAAGGCATAAAGGTAAGGTTCATTCCATGTAATGAAGTGATGCATGGAATTTTATATATTTTCAACAAAATAGATAATGTTCAATTATATATATCCTCACATATTACTGAATTAATGGGATAGTATCAAAGAAGAAATGAAAAGTGAATGATTATTGAGAATAAAAAGTCATTAGTTTCATGGAATAAAGTGAAAGTGAGAACAGATATATCTGCATCAAAAAAGTTGAAATGTTCAGATGGGGGACTATCTATTAATGTGATAAGATGAAATGTGTTTGATCTTAATGGGTAGACATTTTACACAAAAAAATGCATGAAAATTGTATCGTTCAAAATAGATGTGTTATTGTTATCACTGAAGCAGTTCATTATTCTAGTGTGAATGATGAAAACCAATTTTCTACATCATCATCATACTTTGTAGTTCCGGGGGATATATTGGAAATTGATTATACAAAATTTCATGTCACTCTGTTTATGTGTAATTGTGTTGATATCAATTTTCGTATTAAACCTGATGACTGTGGATTTACACTAGTTTATTGGAAAAGATTTAATTACAATGAGGAACCATTAATCCAATAAACACATGAAAAATAGATATTTTACGTCATTAATCCATTTAATAATCAAGGGTCCTCCATTTTAAAAGGAAAAAAGACACCATTTGGGTAATGAAAATGATGTTGATTATCTTTTTGATTAACTTGAGTCTTATGCATCTATTACACGATTTTAGAATGATTACAATGACTACATCATAGAAAAGGGAATTCCATATGTAATGATCATGTTGAAGAAATATAGGAAATGACTAAATTAGTCTCCTAATTTTTTAGTAAATATTTATAATTTTTTTCTTTTTTTTAAATCATACAAATGCGTGCATATTTTTTTATTGATTTTTTTCATCCTTAATTATAAATATTCAGTTTCTAATGATATGCAGGTATACAAAATATCATTACACTTTCTTATTTAAATTGGTTATACAAAGAGATATGAGTATTTACCGATGTATATCAATTTTTTCATAGTGTTAAATATTTATTAAAATACTTATTTAATGAAAGAAAATGTTTAACTTATATTTTTTTTGCAGGAATACTAATGCGTCCTCATCAGAGGAGACTTCTCATGGTACTATTGAGTAATAAAGTTCTAGATTTGTTAAACATGGTATTACACATTTACTAAAACTATCACTTGATCATGTAGATGAGGGATTACATATTCATTTTAATGATAATAATAAATTATCTAGACCAAATGTAGTCCAGTTTATCACTTATATATCATTGGAGAGCTATTGCAGGATTTATATTTTATATCTTCATTGGATGTCCATGGACAAGATGACGAAACAGAATCATTGGGATTCCATGATGGAAAAATATCTCAATTTATTTGTTTTATATCAATTTTTAATATTAAAAATTCTAAATTACATATTTCATTTATTCAATTATATATGAAATACAATTTTGAGGAAATAAAAAAATTACGAAAAGATATATCTCTTTAGTGGTGGTTCGATGAAGATATTTTAAAACAAAACTGACAAAAAATTTATTATTCTAGAAAGAAAAATTTTGAAAACCGATTACATAAGTATCCATTTATTAATGCAGATAGATGAATGAAATTTGTTAATATCCCTCATGAAGAAAAATTGAATGTATGAAAAATATTTTATATTGTAAAATTTATTATATATTTATCTAATTATTTATTAGTTTATTTTTATATAAATGGTCTCTAGGTGATATCATTAAGAGATCTAGTTGAAAAATGTAAACCCTTATTCTTTATCCCATGGATGGTATCCATTAGTGGAGAAAAAAATATTGAAGAAAAATTTGAAGAATTAAGAGCTCGATCTAGAAGTGGTCCAGAAAAGGTCCAGTCTGGTCCTCCATCTCCTCCCACTCACCATGTAAAATGGAAACGAGTGATAAGAAAGAAAAATTAATTGTATAAGACATAGGAAACTATGAGACTATATGATAAAATTGTAAGTAAATATTATTTATTTTTTATTATGTTTTCTATTTTATAAATTATAAAAACTAATATAACATAATCATTTTTCATTTCCGGATGAACTTCAAGAGAATGAGACAAAAGGTTGTTTAATCCATCATGGTAGGATGTTCATCCTAGAAAATACATTAGGAAAGGATGAACACTCCAGCCATGTTAGTGGATATGAGGAGGGTGTTACTGTTTATAATATTCTTGATCAGAGTAAGAAATCACGAGACCTTGAAGTAGAATCCTTAAAAGATGAGTTAAATGATATTAAACAGTCTATGGGTAATAAAATTCAATCTTCCATGTAGAGGACTTTATTAGGACACATGACAAGATAGTCACTATCTACGCAACCTTCCAAGCCTTCCCAGCCTACTCAGCCTGTTGTGTGGCCTCTACATACATCCCAACTAGACTACCCTGCCCAAGATTCCTACTTTTATCATCCACCTCCTCACTCGGACCACACCATATACTAAGTGCTGTATTTTTAGATATCCTCGTATACATATTTTTTTATTAGTACACATGTATTTTTTGGGAGAATCTATACGTCACCAGCCTATGTATATGGGTTAGGTTATAATATCAGTACTGGATATTATTGATCCTTATTCTCTGCTACCATTTACAACTGAGATGATCCCTATAGTTGGGGATTGTTTGGGTCAGTTTTTAGATTGGT
Organism: Viscum album; assembly: GCA_963277665.1. Lineage (NCBI taxonomy): Eukaryota > Viridiplantae > Streptophyta > Magnoliopsida > Santalales > Viscaceae > Viscum > Viscum album. Next base: position 1,889,010,686 of record OY728122.1, on the reverse strand, counting down.
CAACTAGTCTACATTATTTTTTTTCATATGAGGTATATTTATTTAAATATTAATTTCATATGATTGAAATGAAATTATAGTTTTTTCAGAAATTGATCTTATATATGATTATTTAAAAGCAAAAGAAACTTCACAAATGAAACAAAACATTCGAGAACAGTCAACTGCAGAAACTTCTGATATTTCTTATGGGATACAAAGATTATATTATGATTCATCTTCTTTGAATTATATCTATTAATTTTAGATGATGTCAAATATATGAAGAATATTTTATCCATTGTGATTACTCAAAGATGAGAACATGTATAGAGTTGATTTTGAAGAGCTCAACCTAAATGTGATACAATTGTTTTCCATGAAAGTAAATTGATGTTTAAATTTTTATTTCTTTTATAAAATAGGGTATAAATTGACAAAATATATTTACTTAATAAATAAGGTATCTACATGTGATTCTTTTACTATATGAAAGCAAAAACATTTATGGTTTTATAGATCCAGAATACATTTTCACGGAAGTGAAAATTTTGAAGAATGCAGTTAGAGTTGCATATATACATGATCGATTATCATAGAAATAATTGGATGTTGGTTTTTTCAATTTCATGAAAAGTAAGAACAAAAACATAATTATGAACTAATGATCATTATAATTTCATAAATTGGGAAAATTTTTATCGTAGAGGGTTTTGGATGTTAGGCATATTTTTTCCATGTGAATGCACATTATATTAGTTTTTCTCTTTATCACGGAATGTTTTTAAAAGAGTTTCTACATTATTAAAAATGTATGTTTTTTTGTTTTTATATGCTCATTATGTTTAATTATAATTTTTTATAAATATATTATTAGTTTATATATATGAAAATGCAAATCATTGAAAAACAATTTCTAAGAACATATGTTGATAATGAAACCCCAAGCAATCCGATATGTGGAAGTAATGGTAAATAATTATTATATTTGAGATTATTCTAATTATATATATATATATATATGTATTGGTTTTTATTAAAAATTTATTTTTTTATACCTGATGCTTCATCGTCAACATGGACATGTTGAATGTTGTTATTATGATCTATGATTCATTTACGAGATAATCACAACTGGGGTAACTACTGAATTTGATAAGGTTAGTTATATTAATATTTTTCTATTTTATTTCATAGTATTATATTTCATAATATCATATCATTAAATTTTATTATAGACATTCAATGATAACAATTATTATACCCAAACAGAACTTACACATCTTCGATAATTGTTTGTGAACTATTTCTTAAGTCAAATTTGTGTTTGAGGTATGAATATTCTACTGTTCATTAATAATATTACATTTTCCTAATAACATGGGTTAAAAATAATAATTAATTTTTTTATAATAGGTGTTTGAAAATGCTTCAAGAATAACCAACATTTATAATGTCTTAAATTTCAGGTATGGGTATTTTAATTGTTCTTTATAATAAAAATGCATAGATATTTTTTTGATTAAATAGATAAAATCATGTATGTTTTTATAGATATTTTGTTAATGATAAATGATGTTTAATTATAGTATACTTCTTTTTTATTGTAGGTATTTTTTTTAATTTGGAAGTGTAATATTATGAATTTTCTATAAAAAATTATCATTGGGTGTTGGTTTTCATATAAACTAATGGTGAAAATTTTCATTAAAAAATATTAGGTTCTCAATGTTAGTTTTTATGAAAAAATATGTCGATAACCAACTCATATTTGGTTTTAGATGTTGGAAAAATTGTAGAATCAACATGGAAAACCAAGATCCTATCATTTTCGGTGTCTGTTTTTTAAAACGGACACTGAAAATCTTGTTTTTTTACATTTCCTTTATAGATGTAGGTTAAAATATGACATAAAAAATTCAATAAAACTGATGTGAAATCTTGTTTTTTCACTAGTGACCTCTATATATCATAATGTTTCCATTACATTGACAACTTATTATACTTTGAATTGGAATATCATAACATCTAGAAAATGACTCAAACTATTTAAATGAATTATAAATAAATTGAAGTCAATTTTAAACACCAAAAAAACAATTCTTATGACTTATTCAGAAATAAATAATCCATATATTATTTCAGTTTCACTCCACAACCATGAATACTCCATTTCATCTTCAAAAATCCTCGAAGAGGCTTTCTATTGTATTACATATTCCCATTGATGGATCTTTCATTTGCTACATATCACAGCTCCATCTAATATGCATTATATTTGTCAATATCCATAATTCATATAAAAGATATAATCTTATGATCTTATTAATTTTAATGAATAAATATTTTTTCTATATTAACTTTACACTATGAGTATGTAGAATATATTTTTAATATAAGTAGTATCATCCAAACAAACATAAAATAGTTTTTATAACAGATTATTATCTATAAAATATTATTATTCGTAGAAATGTAAAACACATACTCAATATTTTCAACATGAATACATATCTAATTATATCCAATGGTATAACTCCAAGTAAATATCTTTTTCAATATAAGGGATTATAGAAAATCACTACCAATTTTGATGATCTTCTTCAATCCTTGTGTAATAATGTAGCCAATAATGATACCTTTAATGAAAACACCAATATCATTCAATTGATAATGATTAGGAACTAAAAATTTATTCTATGTTATTTTCATTCAATAAGTATTGAAATTAGTCTCACTAGATTCTTTTTAAAGACCAAAAATAGAACTCAACACAATATAGTTTCTGCTCTGAGATCTGAACATCGAACTCTAAACATCTTGAATTATTCTTAATAAAAACCACTATATATTTAGGCAATGAGTTTGGGTGATTGCTATGCTGTTTTGGACCCCCATATATCCCTACTTATTTAAAATTTATAGAATATTTAGGATTATATTTTTTTGGATTGGATGTATCATTATTTATTTATTTTTTAATTATATAAATCCTTCATACTATATTTATACTCACCCTTATTTGAGATTTCGGCCCACACATGTTGTGTTTGTCTAGTCGTGGAATAGATTGGTGGTGATCCTGGTGGATGTTTAGATATTTCATCTTATGTGAAGGAAATTTATTGTGGCTCTTAGTGGTTTAGGATAAAGGATAATTATTTTTTGGCATCTCCCTTTGATTTCTATTACTGAGTTGGTGTCTTCCATTATCGTATGATCATTGTTTCTAGTGACCCTATATTTTTTTATTTATATTAAATAAGCTACCTCTATCATATGTTTGAGTATATTTTTTATATGTTATGAATAATTTTTTATAAAAATTAATGTTTATATTTTACTAATTATTGTATGTTATAAAATGTATCATAGTTTTATATCTATTGTAAATGTTAATATGGTAATTACACCCATGTATATTATTACTTCTCAAAGATACATTCCAACCATAATATAATTATTTTTGTCTTCTTATATCATAATCAAATTATCACCAAGATAGTTATGTTCCAACTAGGGTAGGATATGCTAGATAAACATATGTTGTGACCATAGATTAACATGACAGATACCTCATACTTTACTCCAGTCACTTCCCAAGGGGAGTTATAAGGATCTTAATATTAGAATATTATACTATTTTTAATCCCATGTATAATTATAATTAATCCGATATAAAGTATTGAAAATATATTATGTAAAATAATTAAAAGAGGAGTTTATAAGATAACAACATAGTAACTTTAATATAAGAATTTTCCTCTCCAAAATAAATTAAATACTACATTATTTCAGAGACATTTATTAGTCTCTAATTTAGTACCATAGAAAAAAACCCTCTATGAAGAAGGTATAAAATTCTTAAGGTAATAAATACCTTTTCTAAAACCCTTAATATATTTTTAGGTAGTTTTGTTTATACCCATGATTATTTTACAGTAATATATAAAGGAGATATCTGGGTTTGATAAGTTTAATTATTAATACACAAGAATATATTCTATCTAAAGAATCTATCAATTTACATAAATTGACTATATTATTAGAACCTATTAGATTCAAAAGTATATATAAACTCGTTATAATTCAAACAACCACAAAAAATAACATCGTTGAGTAGATAACTATATGGTTGGACTAAAATGATCACTTCCACCCAGACATCAATTGAATAATCCCCCCTCCTTATCCATTCTCAATGTCTCTTATGTCATCTAGAAGAAATTTCTATTACGAATCAGTTAGGTAATAATCCACTAACTCCCAAAGCACATAAAGATCCAGTACCATCTATAAATAAATTCACTACCACTTTATTGAATTTATAAAATCTAAATAGAATCATATGAGTCTATTTTAGTTTTTAAAAATTGTTATCAAATTTCATAACTTTTGATTCATCATATTCAATAATGTAAACATAAATGTTGATTATGTTGGTAAATTTATCTATGTTCTCTATCAATGTAATTAATCATTATATAATATCAATAATATCAAAATAAAATAAAAAATAAAATTATTTGAGTGAAATTTTTTAGTGAATAACTCATTAAATATATTCTATCTACGTTCCAGGGATTTTTAGCCTCAATAATTATGATACAAAATCTGAGAGTACCCCCTTCAAGAATAATGTAACCAATGAAAAAATGTTACTATAGGGTATTAATACTCTAATTTTTTTTGGTATTTGATAAATACAATCCTCATCATCATAAGGGAAGACATCACCCTGAATTATTTGAATATAATGAAACTATAAATCCCTAAGATTCTCATAGGTTCCCTTCACGTTTTTCAATTCCCTATAACAATGAGCATTTGATCAATACCTTATAAAACCTATGAATCGATATTAGTCATTGAGGGTCATTCTTCTTCATCTTTCCCTTACAGTATTGCTTCAGGTGGCCATCATTGATGTATATTGTACATTAATATATACAGTTATATTAGATTCTTGTTCCATGAATTGGAAACATATTATATTGAAAAACGTAGTTCTAGTCAATTAATATACTCCACTATATCTTTATATTTTACATCATAAAATAATTCTAGGAATAAAATATTATTTATTATTATTTTTAAAAAAATAAATTCATGAAGGATATATATATAATAATAAATAAATAAATAAATTATGTTTATAAGTCAAATAAATATATTGAAAAATTATATTTACAAATTTTCTACTAATAGAAAAGTAACAAAATAATAATTATTAATTATTTAAATTTTAGTTAATATAAATTTTAAAATGATTCTAAAACTAAGTTAACATACATAAGAGTGAATAAAATTTTCCAATAATCCTACCTGTAACAATGTACTGATGAATAAACATGATGTGTACGTCATGAAAGAATAACATAAAGTATAAAAGGGAAACATAAGTAGACAAAATTCAATCAAGACTAAAATAGGTAACTCATTATTTAAAAATAATTATGTTATCAATGAATATTTTTTAGCTACTTCTAGAGTCTCAATAATAATATCTAATGTTCAATCTTGAAACCCAAGGCGCTAAGTGTATCTTGTAATTATTTTGTAATGACTCTTTCCAGATCACCTATTACCATAGAAAAGATCACCAAAATACATTAGGAATGACCCACTATCATGGGAGGTTGGCATAAATACTAATGAATGATACATATTTAAATGTAATGTGGGGTTTCCATTTAGGATAAAACTAGGTCAATCATATTAGGTATTATAAAAAACCCAGCATAAACCATATCCATAGTGGAATATAAAAAAATAAAATAATCCTTTTTCCAATTACATGATCAGTATGAAATAGATTCCTATAGTGGAAGGATATAAATATTACACAAACACAGACACAAACACCAACATATATAGATGAATATAAAAAACAAAAATGATACAAATATCATATAGACCATCTATCAGAAACATCCATTCATGAATAACATATAAATGATGAATGTGACATAAAATAATGCAAAAGGGTGACAAATAATGTATACCATGTGAGATATCCCATAGTAGAACCCTAAAAACATTCCTTAATATCGTTTCTCAATAAATCCCTCAAAATATAAAAATTAACAACACCACACCAATCTCAAATACTTACAAACTCTGATGATTTGGTTCCTTTTGGTTTACCTGAATCGCATAATAGATGATATTTATACTTATTTATAGGATTCAAATAGGGTGGGGGTACATCATACACATTACATGATAAATACCCTTCCCATATCATTTTTCTATAAACACATGTTTATATTTTTGTGGAATAATGAAAGTAAATAAATAGGTAAAATATATAAAATTATGTAGATAAATTATTAACATAAAAACGAACCAATACAAATGAATCATCTCCAAAATTCCATATAATATTAAATAATATCAACCATATATAATTTAGGCATCAATTTTAATAGAATAAAAATGTTGAATTAATGATAGAAACCCTCTTTGGAAATTATTTGGGAAAGGAGAAAGTACCTAAAGATTCAGAGAATCATTAAGATCTTCGATTGAAAAAGAAAAATGCGCACCATATCCCCAACCCAATTCATTAACATTTTCATCAGTAGACATAATACTGACTTTATAATTCAAAAAGAATAATATATGTCTTTCTATATTCTTGAAATATAATGATATATATAAACATGCCTATAACAATAACAATAATACCAATATGATAAAATTCATTATCATATGTTTTAAATAACAATAAGTAGGATAAACATTATATTATGTATGGAATAGAGAAAAAAGGAACTATAGTTGAAAAAAATATATTAAAGAACTATATAATTAATATTGGATAACAAATAATGTTATAAAAATATTAATTTAAAAGATTTTATTTTATATTATTACCACCTATAAACATGCATTAGTTAGCTAAAATATAAGGAAGATATTGAATATATGAGGGTTCACTCACAAAATACATTGAAGAAATTGAACTCTATGCACAAAATAAGAAGATATTCTATCACATGTATTATATGACATCCTATGAAACAAAAAATATAGAGATCCAAAAACATACATTAACATTAATGAAAGTAGAATGATTATTAAGGATTTACCTTATATTTTCAAAATAATATCTGTTATAGAAACAAAAGGTAACAAAATAAAAATTATTAGTTGTATTTACAAGAACCTAGAAATGATGAATAAAGTGATTACACTACTTCCCTTTATGATTTTATGAAGAAATAAATAGATGAAATATTATTATAAATTTATTTTATTCTATAGCTAATCTAATACAATCAATTATGAAATAACCCAATACAAGGATACTAGTGTTACATTATCACCTTCAAATATTTTCATCTCACAACAATTTATTTTATTTTACCTCAAAATTTTTCTAAATTTATTTTTGATTCTGAATTTTCATTTTCATAAACATTATTTATGAGAGGAATATGAATAATATTAATATATTATATATACTCAACCGAACATGGATATTTTTCCTTTTATTTTAATAACAATCTTGGCATGTTTTAGGACAAAAACTCTAAAGGTGATGAATTTTCTATGATCTTCATAGAGACCAAATAAAAATATTTCAGGATTAAAATAAACTTTTACAAGTATTTGAATTTATTTTTGATGAAATTTATATATAAAGGGAGAATAAAAAACTGGAGTGAAGATGAACCTCCCATTTAGTAACAATAATACAAATATATGTTTCCAGCAAAGGTGAATCCTTGCAAGGGGTGATAAGTTTATTCAATGCATTTTAGAATTATATAATTGATTTGAAATATATTTGAAATGATTTGAAGAATGAAATAAATTTGAGTTAGTGTATAAATTTATCTATTTGGAACGTTATATGTGTGAATCGTTACTTTAGAATAAGGAAAAATAGAATTTGAAGACATTACAAAGGTATTTTAGTACATTATAAAAGTAAGTCTCTAATTAGGAAAAGTATGACCAATTTTTACTGAATTTGTTAATAATTATAAAGTGTAACGGATAACATTTAAGTGTACCTAGGAACTTTTAATGAATATTAAATTCTTTGGTAGAGAAACTAGAATGTTAAAAAGAGTATGGTTGACTTCACAAAGGTATTTTATTTGACATCATAAGAGTAGTATCCAACATTAGATGAGTATTACAGATATTGGAAGTGTAGTGTAATAAAATTATTAGTGTAATTCCAATTTCATAATTGTAATATCATTGAAATATTTTTGAGTTTGTGGATTAATGAATATATAGAGTTTTCTATAATCAATAATTATAAATAATGCAAAACATTTAGATAATGTTATTTATTATTCATCAAGGATTTAAATATCAAAATTAGTTATGTAAATTGTGATCCAAGTTGATATGAAATGTTTTGTAATGATAATGAATAAACCAAATCATGATGGAAAGTTCCATGATGCAATAAATGAGTCAATGAATAAATGTATGGTGATTTTAATGGTATTTAAAATATTTATTATGTTTAACTTTTAATAAAGAATGTATCCCAATTCTATTGGATTTTTGAATTGAGGGTCTATTGGAATTTTGAATGATGTTATATAGTGAATTGAAACTTTAAAATATTTACCAATTTGAATTATGTTATCCCCTTTCACAAATATTAAAGGGAGTTTCCATAATTCAAATTTTCAAATAATAATAAAATTATTCATGAATTATTTTATGAATACAAAATTTCCATATAAGGTATAATAAATTTTAGTGATTCCCATCGAATCATTAAGGACTTTTAAGAAATTTCAATATATATATTAAGAGTCATGAGAAAATAATAATGAACATTAAATAAGAAAAATAACAATTATAAAATAAAAATATGTAGGATGAGGAGGCAATTTATGGTAAACTATATCCTAGGATGAGATTAAATAATAATTATTAGAACATTTTCAAAAGTCTGGTCAAGGATGATTGACCTAATCAGGGTTATTCGATGATGATGTTTTTGAATAAGTGATCATGTGGTAATTTTATGAGCTATAACTATTAATGTTTAATATCAACATAAAAATTGTAGAATAAACCTAAAAAAATAGATCAGTCTTATTTTGGATTAAATTTTTATTAATAGTGAGATTTGTTTTCTAGATGGACTATATATAGAAAATAGTGAGACTCTAGGATGATTTGAACATGAAAATTCTTTTGGTAACCCCTTGTCTTTATAATAGAGAATCAGTGATCAGTGGTTTGACCAATAATAGTAAGGAATAGGATATAAAATAAATATATCACCTTATAATATTTTTGTGTTATATACCATCTACTTTATTAAATCTTCATATTAATCTGGGTGACACACATTGTGGGTGTCACTATAATAAAAAATAAAATATGGTAAATTAAGTATAATAATATTTAAAAAATAATAAATGATTTACCCCTAGTGATCAACCAGAATTAAGTTATTAGAAGTGTCATCCATGCTAATACTTGATTCCTCTATAATATATATTTATTTATTCGGAATAAATAATTTAAATTTAAAAAATAACATGTGTGTTTTTAAATTTGAGGCAAATAACCCACATAGATAAAGGAATATAAAGTTTCCCTATCTTATATACCAAATCCTAGAAGAAAATGACGTTGTAAATGTGGAAATTAAAACCATTTATGAGGATTTTCCTATTTCATTTTTTGAAAAATAGAAATAGAAATATGGATTAAGAGGATTAAAATACAACTTTTGTGTCTATTTCATAAATCTTACATTCCAAAGTAATTGGGATTCAAACCTCCAATGAAATTTTGGATATATTAAAGAGAAGTTATGATAGAATTATTATTGATAAGGAGTGAAAATTTTAAATTTATAGTAATATGTTTGATAATTCATATATTTAGGAAGGAGATAATATTGATGACTAATTCATAGTAGTTAATGAAATTGTCATCAATATTTAGGGATTTTGGAAAAACTGGATGATTTTGTAATTGTGAAAACATTGATGTGAAAATTTCTAGATATGTATGATCTTAATATTTCTTCATTGTAATATATAAATAATATTTTTCTTAATGGATTACATAATATTACCATTTGACATATAATTATTAAAACTCTAGTTTTCCAAAAGAAGAAAAATGATGAGATGGATTTTGAGGCCTTGAGAAAACTCAAAATAAAATATGTGTTATTTTAAAGATTATGGGATTTTGGGGATTGGTAAGATGATTATGAATTTATTATAATTTTTTCTCTCTTTTCAAAAATGTTTACATAGCGTAAGTTTAGAAGAAAATGTAAAGAATCAAAATGATATTACAGTGGTAATGGAAATGTTTTTTTATTATATTATACATATAATAATTATGTTTAAAATCAATCAAATTAATATTAAGAGAGAATTTAGAAGAAAAAATGGGTTAAAATATCAAGATAATAAAACGAATATATTGGAATCAAAAAGATTTTATTTGTAGTAAAAGTGTAAGTTGGGTGAGTAAAAAATAAAAAAATGACATATCCACAAGTATATAATTAGAAAAATATTTTGTTGAGGAGATAACAAATCTTATATATCTTGTTGAAATATAATTTTATACATGCTATACTGGAAAATATGAATGTTAACTGATATTGTAACAGCCCGAGATTTTATGAAAAATATTATTTTTAATGTCATTAATGTCTTGTGTTTTACGCTAAACCAAAAGGATATTTCACAAAACGCATCCTTGACTTTCCATACATTACACGCAATCACGACCTTCCTCGATAGCGTGTGTAGTACGCAATAACGAGTTTCACTAAACAACAATATGCCATTAAAATATTATTAAAACTAGCAGTTATGAATAGTAATAACCACTTTTTGAAATTTTGTAAATTTTATTTTTCAAAATGGAATTCATTTTTGGGTTCGTAATATTGAAATTAGCTTAGGGTGAAATTTTGGTACTTTTTGGATAACTTTCATTTTCTGATGAATAGTGAAAATTACTAAATTTTAATTAAAAACAACCTTTTTAATCGAAATAATTAATAGTGATAAATTATTAATTTGAGTGGTTTTAAAGAATATTTAGAATATATTTTTACAATTTAACACAATGTTGGTCATTGGATGTAATTTCACATTTAAACGAGACATAAATAAGTGTCAATCTTTTTATAGTTAATATCTCTTAAAAACACGCTATTTGTTTTGATGACGGGAATTAATTTTTAAATTAATTAATGCAACTAATATGTTTTGAATTTGGTAAAATAGACATAATTATTGAATTCATAATATCAAATATAGCTTAGGCCTAATTTTTGATTTTTTCTGGAAACTTTCATTTTTTTGATGAATAGTGAAACCACTAAGTGGTAGTTAAAAAAATGAATTTTTCATAAAACATAATTTTACCACTTCTGTGAGTGGAATTTCAAAAATTCGAGAGACACGGTTGATGTCAGTAAGTAAGATGTGGTTCAATGAGATGAAAATAATTTTTGGTGAATAGTAACGTTTTACTTTTTTTACCACGGTTAAAAGTAAATAGGGCAATTAAGGGTAAAAATGATATTATTATTCCCATAACACATGTCCTAATTCTATTGGACAAGTTTAATTCGACCAAAAACAACCTTAGAAATAAAATATGACCATTTAGGCCCACTTGGATTAGATTAGGACATTTATTATTAATTTATTTAAAGAAGGGTTAAAATAGTTAAAATCAAAGTTTAATAAGTAAATAATTTTTAATATGGGGTTATACATAAGATAAATTAGACTATAAATGTGAATTATAAAGCTATAAAGCTTTCCTAGATAATGGTATTTTATTTGTAATTTTTAGACATTAAATAATTTAATTTATTTATGACACAATGATGATGCATTAATTATCTTATTAATGAAATATTGACAAAATTGATGTTATAAACACCAAAATAAATGTAATTTGAGACTTTTTGTGAATTCCACTAATTTTTTAGATTAATATGACATGTTAGTATTGATTTAATTAACGTTTTTCGAACTAATCATTATATTATGATTTTCACAAAAATTAATTTCTAAATAGTGTCAAAATTGACATAAAATATTTTTTAAAACAAATATTATATTAGTAATAGTTATTTTACTCCTAAAAATATAAGGTTCGGCCAAATGACTTATATAAGGTTATATATATTAATAATAAACAATATGGGGTTCTTTTGGCTGCTTATAGTATGTTTATTAACCTTATAGTGTATGGAAAAAAGAAGACACGGTAAAAGTTAAATTATCTAACTTAAAGTAAAATCTAAATGATAAGGTTAAAATTGATACCTAAACTTGTATAAATTCTATTGGATGAGAGTATATAGACCCATACCCACCTTAGCTTCTAAATAAATCAATTTGGAGCTATTTAAAACCGAATTTGTCTTTATAATAAAATAATGTTTTTAGTTATTCCAAAGGTTCCCCTCTCCTCCCTTATAAAAGGGCACCTCCTCCCTCTCTTCCTCACACCACTTTGAGCCTTCATGCTCAGACAACCCCTTCTGAATTACCTTCTCAAATTCCCTAGAAATATCCTAGAGGTTCCGGTCTTCCTCAAAGACCAATTTTTGTTCCCTAAAAGGAGATCTCAAAGAGGCGCTTCAAAGAAGAGGTAATGTCCGTTACCGATTCGTGCATCTTTATTTCTTCTTCCACTTCTTCTTATTTAGTTGTTTCATTATGAAGTAATAACATCAGTATAACTAATATACTGATATGTTATTATAATTATGAAACAACTCTATTTCACCATTTATCCATCCTACGGAAAAAGAAATCACCGCGCGTGCGTACGTACGGAATACCGTCTCCACGCCGTGGTGTAATCTATTTTCCACCAAAACCTTACTTGGATGGGTATAATGGGGTACATAATGACTATATATGACTATTATAAAGTGATATTGATTCTGAAATAGTATACATACACTCCAATACAATTCCACGATCATAGGAATGATGTCAACACTCGTGCGTATGTACGGAATACCGTCTCCAAGATGTGATGCGACTTGTTCTAGATGATATTCATTTCATAATGATTTTATAAATGAATTCAATGATTGAATATGATATATATTACACTAATACCATTATGGAAATGAGGTATCTATAACCTAAAGATAAGAATAAGAATTTATTCGACAAAACACGCATAACAACAAAAAGTAATAAACACCCGAATAACAAGTAGTAATGAAATATTACTAATAAGAAGCTATGACTTTGACCATATATGATACCATAACAATAAGTATGATTCAGAAATAAGTCAATAACATTATTTAAATCATTATACAAGAGGTTCGGACACTTATGAAGCCAATCAGACCTAAGGTAAGGGAAATATCACAATCTAATTTTTATCCAAGACTGTTTATACTTTGGCATTTACTAGGGTGTATTTTATTATCCACATCCATGTTTCCTATATATGTAATATTATTCCCATTAACCTACAATTATATAAATCCTATTTTACCCTCCAGTGAGTTTTTAGTAAAATATATGAATGGAATCTTTTGTCATTTTTCGTAAGAGGTTCTTTTTTGATTTTTCCGACAAAAGTATGAGATGAATGTTTTTTTAACATATATGGAATGAATGGATTTTTAAAACATTATTTCCAAGAATCTTCCTTTAAAAGTATTGAAGTTTATTTTTAATCAACTTATTTTAAAATTGTATGACATGTTATGAAAGGAAAAGTGTTTTTTAAGTAGAAAGGATATTTTCCTCAAAAAATGGAGTTCAAGTGTTTTATCAAAATTATTTTCCATCTAAGATAATAAAAGGGTACTGTTTTTATCCCTATTATTACATTCATTTGATTATGTTGTGATGGAATTATTTTTATGAATTCCTTTATCTTATATGAATTGTTTTATGATGTCACCATGTTTAAGAATCCCATTTTTATTACATGGGTTATTCTATGATGTATGGTTTATGATTTTGTGGCACACACAAGAATGGTATCATTATGAGATGGGTGGGACCCATATCTCCCTCCAATGCATTGGGTAAAGATTTTATATCTCATGAGATAGACATGGTTGGAATGGTAGGTTATACCGGTTCAGTGAAACAGGACTGAAACGAGGAGTGAAATCAGTTCAGAAAGGGACTTTGTCCACTAAGATAGTCGTGGAAATGAGTCTTGACTAAAAAGAAATGATTCTCTATGATTATGTGTGTATGCCACCAAGTTTCATGTTTTATGTTATGATTATTAGGATTACATTTTACTACTATGATTTATCCCATGTTATGAAATTATGATCTCTTTTGCAGGTTATGATTTCCAAAAGATATGTTCTTATGAATATGTCGTGATTGATATTTCTTTTGTTTACCCTTACTCAGCATTTGAGCTCACCCTTTTATGTTTTCTTTTTCCCAGGACATAAAGAAAGGATTTAGCTTTAAAAAGAAGAAGATCTTTATGGGAGATGTTGAAGATCATTCACCACGATTAGAAGATTATATTCTGAGTTTCCAAAGACACTAAACTATTAGGGTCCTTGTGTGTGTGTTTTTGTTATGTACTATGTATTACGCAAAAGTAATGTAATGTCCATGTATGTCAGGCTTCGGGTCTCTACAGTTGGTATCAGAGGAAAGGTTTAGTCAACCTTTGGAAACTAGGATGCGAAAACGTTAGTGAGATCCCTAGAGATATTTCTAAGGTATGTCTAGGGATGTCCCTAAGGATAAATATACGTATAGGATACAGTTCTAGAACTATGGTAACGATCATAGAATATAACCTAAGATGTTATATATTGAGGATACTCCCCCTTTATTATGTTGTTTTCCCTAGCATGATTTTTTCCTCTCACACTATTCTTTTTGGGTTTTAGATGATGGCTGGAACCCGAAGGAACCGTGTTGATCAATGTAATGGACAATGCTATGATTTTCCTCCTGAATAAACAAATTTAATGGGAGATGGAGTGAAAAATCTTATTTCTATACTTACACAAGCTATGAATCATTCTGGACTTCCAAATGAGCATATAAGGGAACAATATTCTATTGAGTCCTTCATGAGGGAACGTCCACCTTCTTTCAGTGGGTCTTCTGGTCCACTTGTTGCTGAACAATGGATCAGTACTACTGAAAAGATATTTTCAGTTCTTCAATGTTCTGAACATGATAAAGTCGTCATAGTAGTATATCGTTTGGAAGGTGAAGCTGATCAATGGTGGAATCTTATCAAGAATACGAGGCAATGAGATGAAATTGAGTCCATGGAATGGGATGAGTTCAAGAACATATTTTTCAATAAGTACTTCCCTCGTGTTCTTCGAACAAAGATGGAGAAGGAGTTTCTTGAACTAAAGCAAAAGGATGATGAATCTGTTGGTATATACGAAGAGAAATTTACAAGGCTTGCAAGTTATGCATATGGATTTATCATCCAACCTAAAAGTAAATTTGATCTATTCTTCAGTGGCTTAAAACCAAATCTTCAAAGGGAATTAGCTATAAGAGACTTCATTAGCTATGAAGAAATTGTGCGTTGTGCTATCAAGGTAGAAATGGAAGTTGGTGTTACTTATCCATCTCATAGTTTTGACAAGAAACGAAAGATAAAGTTCAAGGAGAAATCTCAGAATAATGGTGAAAAGAAGATGAATGTTTCCTTATGCTCAAAGTGTGGAAAGAAGCATGGTGAATATTTTCTTAAAGGGACAAGAAAGTGTTCTAAGTGTGGAAAAGAAGGTCATCGAGCAGCTGAGTGTCGAAGTAATGGAAAAAGTGTTTCTAATGATGTGAATAAAGAAAAGGCTGCAGAGAACGCACCAACAACACTTCAATGCTTCATGTGAAAGGAAATGGGGCATTATGCTAATAAATTCCCTAATCCAAGGGTTAGTGATGATCGACGTGAGCAACCACTTAAGGAAAAGGACAAAGGGAAGTCACATGCGATCACCATTGGTGATGTTGAATATGACAATGATGTGGTGGAATGATTAAGTGTTTATGTAATGGGATTATAGAATAATGTTGTATATAGTATCGTGGAATATTGGAATATTTATGTTTTGTTCTATTGTGGTTTTCAATAATTTTATGGCATCGGTAACCATGAAAAGTGATTGAAATATTTTTGGAAAGAAGATGATATGCACAAAATGAATGGATAAAGATAATCTAATATGTTTGATAGTATTTACGAGCTCATGATTGATATAAGGACTACGTGATATCATGGTTCGAGGATATAGAATTTTGAGGATTTTGTTATGTGGAAAGTGTTAACTTTAAACTGCATTCATGTTTTCACTAAGGTTCAATGGATATTCATTCTTCAAGAGAATACATGATTAAGGTATTCACATATTTGTAATTTTACCAACAAGATATATCTTATGATATATGGGTGATAAATGATGGCATTCACGTGATCATTTTCTTTATAGTATTTGCATGGACCGAAGTATATTAGATAAGCCTAATGATTGGAAAGGATTATGTTTGACATAAGTTAGTATTGTTTAAGGATAATTTTTTTTTGATATTGCTGATGGGATGTTATAGTAATATAGCTTTTTAAAAAGGACAACCTGCAGGACGAGCGACAACTTATCGCGTCGGACAAGGCTGTGGGAATCGAACCCACAACCGAAGTGCGACTGGCCTTTATCACCTACCACTGGCCTAGAGAAAGTCCCTGTTTAGTAGAAATTAGTTTTATTATATTATGAAATATGATATATGAAGTATAATTCCATTTTAGGAACCATATATGATTAATCTCACTATAGATGGACTTATGTATTTTTTGATAACTTTTCTAACCTTTTGTTTGAGACAGATGGAATGACCCATCATTCTATCACATGATCTGCTAACACATCCCGAATGCCAAATTCAACTTCATTTCTTTAAGAGATGAAGTGGAAATTGTCCAAATAATGACAAACGGTGAGACTATACCAAAATCACGAAAGTATTTCTTCTAATTCCAATTTCATCAACTTTAGGGAAATGATCTTGAAAACCAAAAATGTTGTCCTAGTGCTCTTATATCTGATGAATCATATGGTACCTTAGATCGTCACAAATTTATGGCTTTGTGATTTATGGCTTTTCCATAGCCATGTTCTCTACCACTCTCCATAAAAACATGCTGGTTAGATTTCTCTTCCATATCCGTATTTTCACCTATGTGGAAACCCAGTGATTAGTTTATTTGGGTAACCGTTACGTTTCATACTTTTTTTTGTAAAGATTGGTTTCGGTATTCCTTTTTATGATGTGGGTTTCTATTAAAGAAACTTTCTAATAGTAAACCATTTATAACCCTGACGAATTTCGAGGGAGAAATTCATTTTAAGGGGGGTAGAATGTAACAGCCCGAGATTTTATGAAAAATATTATTTTTAATATCATTAATGACTAGTGTTGTACGCTACACCAAAAGGAGATTGCACAACACGCATCCTTTACTTGCCTTGCATTACACGCAATCACGACCATCCTCGATAGCATGTGTAGTACGCAATAACGAGTTTCACTAAACAACAATATGCTATTAAAATATTATTAAAACTAGCCGTTATGAATAGTAATAACCACTTTTTGAAATTTTGTAAATTTTATTTTTCAAAATGGAATTCATTTTTTGATTCGTAATATCGAAATTATCTTAGGGTGAAATTTTGGTACTTTTCGGATAACTTTCATTTTCTGATGAATAGTGAAAATTACTAAATTTTAATTAAAAACAACCTTTTTAATCGAAATAATTAATAGCGATAAATTATTAATTTGAGTGGTTTTAAAGTATATTTAGAATATATTTTTTCAATTTAACAAAATTTTGGTCATTGGATATAATTTCACATTTAAACCAGACATAAATAAGTGTCAATCTTTTGATAGTTATTATCTCTTAAAAACACGCTATTTGTTTTGACGATGGGAATTAATTTTTAAATTAATTAATTCAACTAATATGTATTTAATTTGGTAAAATAGACATAATTTTTGAATTCATAGTATCAAATATATCTTAGGCCAAATTTTTGGTATTTTTCTGGAAACTTTCATTTTTTGATGAATAGTGAAACCAGTAAGTGGTAGTTAAAAAAAATGAATTTTTCATAAAACATAATTTTACCGCTTCTGTGAGTGGAATTTCAAAAATCTGAGAGACACAGTTGATGTCAGTAAGTAAAATGTGGTTCAATGAGATGAAAATAATTTTTGGTGAATAGTAACTTTTTACTTTTTTACCACAGTTAAAAGTAAATAGCGTAATTAAGGGTAAAAATGATATTATTATTACCCTAACACATGTCCTAATTATATTGGACAATTGTAATTAGACCAAAAACAACCTTAGGAATTAATTATGACCATTTAGGCCCACTTTGATTAGATTAGGTCATTTATTATTAATTTATTTAAAGAAGGGTTAAAATAGTTAAAATCAAAGGATAATAAGTAAATAATTTTTAATATGGGGTTATACATAAGATAAATTAGACTATAAATATTAATTAGAAAGCTAAAACGATTTCCTACATAATGGTATTTTATTTTTAATTTTTATAAATTAAATAATTTAATTTATTTATGACACAATGATGATGCAATAATTATCTCATTAATGAAATATTGACATAATTGATGTTATAAACACCAAAATAAATGTAATTTCAGACTTTTTAGGAATTAAACTAATTTTATAGATTAATATGACATATTAGTATCGATTTAATTAACTTTTTTAGAACTAATCATTCTGTTATGAGTTTCACAAAAATTAATTACTAAATAGTGTCAAAATTGAAATAAAATAGTTTTTAAAACAAATATTATATTAGTAATTGTTATTTTACTCCTAAAAATCTAAGGTTAGGACAAATGACTTAGATAAGGTTATATATATTTATAATAAACAACTTGGGGTTCGTTTTGCTGCTTATAGTATGTTTATTAACCTTATAGTGTAAGAAAACAAGGACACACGGTAAAAGATAAATTATCTAACTTAAAGTTAAATCTAAATGATAAGGTTAAAATTGATACCTAAACTTGTCTAAATTCTATTTTATGAGAGGATTTAGACCCATAACCACCTTAGCTTCTAAATAAATCAATTTGGTGCTATTTAAAACCGAATTTGTCTTTATAATAAAATAATATTTTTAGTTATTCCAAAGGTGCCCCTCTCCTCCCTTATAAAAGGGAATCTCCCCCTATCTTCCTCACACCACTTTGAGCCTTCAAGCTCTGCCAACCCCTGAAAAATTACCTTCCCCACTTCCCTAGAAACATAATAGAGGTTTTGGTCTTCCTCAAAGACCAATTTTAGTGCCCTAAAAAAAGATCTCAAAGAGGCGCTTCAAAGAAGAGGTAATGTCCGTTACCGATTCTTTCATCTTTATTTCTACTTCCACTTCTTCTTCTTTAGTTGTTTCATTATGAAGTAATAAAATCAGTATCATACATATACTGATATGTTATTATAAGTATGAAACAACCCTATTTCACCATCTATCCATCCTACGGAAAAAGAAATCACCGCGCGTGCGTACGTACGGAATACCGTCTCCACGCCGTGGTGTAATCTATTTTCCACCACCACCTTACTTGTATGGGTATAATGGTGTAAATAATGACTATATATGACTATTATAAATTGATATTGATTCTGAAATAGTATACATACACTCCAATACAATTCCACTATCATAGGAACGATATCATCACTCGTGCGTACGTATGGAATACCGTCTCCACGATGTGATGCGACTCGTTCTACATGATCTTCATTTCATAATGATTATATAAATGAATTGAATGAATGAATATGATATATATAACACTAATACCATTCTGGAAATGAGTTATCTATAACCTAAAGAGAAGAATAATAATTTATTCAACAAAACATGCATAAGAACAAAAGTAATAAACACCCGAATAACAAGTAGTAATGAAATATTACTAATAAGAAGCTAAGAATATGACCATATATGATACCATAACAATATGTATGATTCTGGAATAAGTCAATAACATTATTTAAATCATTATACAGGAGTTTCGGACACTTATGAAGAAAATCAGACCTAAGGTAAGGGAAATATAACAATCTCATTTTTATCCAAGATTGTTTGTACTTTGGCATTTACTGGGGTGTATTTTATTATCCACATCCATGTTTCCTCAATATGTAATATTATTCCCATTCACATACAATTGTTTAAATCCTATTTTACCCTTCGGTGAGTTTTTAGTAAAAGATATGAAAGGAATCTTTTGTCGTTTTTCGTATGAGGTACTTTTTTGAATTTTCCGACAAAAGTACGAGAAGAATGTTTTTTTAACTTATACGGAATGAATTGATTTTTAAAAAATTATTTTCAAGAATATTCCTTTACAAGTTTTCAAGTTTATTTTTAATCAACTTCTTTTAAAATTGTATGACATGTTATGAAAGGTAAAGTGTTTTTGAAGTAGAATGGATATTTTCCTCAAGAATGGAGTTCAAGTGTTTTATCAAAATTATTTTCCATCTTAGATAATAAAAGGGTTCTGTTTTTATCCCTAATATTAAATTGAATTGATTATTTTGTGATGGAATTATTTTTATAAATTCCTTTATCTTATATGAATTGTTTTATGATGTCACGATGTTTAAGAATCCCATTTTTATTACATGGGTTATTCTATGATGTATGTTTTATGATTTTGTGGCACACATAAGAATGGTATCATTATGAGATTTGTGGGACCTATATCTCCCTCCAATGCATTGGGTAAATATTTTATATCTCATGAGATAGACATGGCTAGAATGGTAGGTTATACCAGTTCAGTGAAATAGGACTAAAATGAGGAGTGAACTCGGTTCAAAAAGGGACTTCGTCCACTAAGATAGTCTTGGAAATGAGTCTTGACTAATAAGAAATGATTCTCTATGATTATGTGTGTATATCACAATGTTTCATGTTTTATGTTATGATTATTGGGATTAAATTTCACTACTATGATTTATCCCATGTTATGAAATTATGATCTCTTTTGCAGGTTAAGATTTCCGAAAGATATGTTCTTATGAATATGACGTGATTGATATTTCTTTTGTTTACCCTTACTAAGCATTTGAGCTCACCCTTTTATGTTTTATTTTCCCCAGGACATAAAGAAAAGATTTAGGTTTAAAAAAAAGAAGATCTTTATGGGAGATGTTGAAGATATTTCACCACGATTAGAAGATTATATTCTGAGTTTCCGAAGACACTAAACTATTACAGTCCTTGTGTGTGTGTTTTTGTTATGTACGAAGTATTCCGCAAAAGTAATGTAATGTCCATGTACGTCAGGCTTCGGGTCTCTACAGATATAAATGGTATTCAGGATAAAATGTAAATTAAAAGCCTATCATAATCTGAATAAAAAGGTAAATATGGAAAAGTGTATACTAATAAAATAAAAATAAAAAATGAAAAATATAAATTAATAATATTTCAATAAATAATTTAAATATTTTTATGATATCATCAAATAAAAATGATATTTTCTTATCATTAAAAAAAATATTAGAGAGCTTGAGGATAATTTTCCTCTAAAATATGAAGAATTTTCTAAGATGTAATCATAGTTTCTTAAATATTAACATTATTTGAAGAATATTTGATAATAATTTAATACTTTTTTCGTGTTTATGTGTGATTCACCACAGTCTGGTGAGAATAATGTTATAAATAGATAGTTAATTATGTTCCAAATAAATCCTAAAGAAATATTGTTATATCTAATTGTGTTGGGTCTAAAATCAAACTTGGAACTATTTAGCCCAAATAAAATTTGTCAAAAAACCACCTATATATAAAATTAAGGGAATAATTTATCAAAATGATCACTTAACCATGAGAAAATATCTAATGTTTTGTATAGATTATATAAGAAATATTTTTAGGATATATTAATTATCAGTGTGGGAGATCAGGGTTCACAAAATAATAACTGTGTTATAGTTTTTTCATAAAAAAACTCTAATCCTTATGGTCTAATATTTCATTACAATGGAATATTAATGAACTATGTGGGATTTACTATGAGAATATGATAATATATTATCAAAGGAATTGACCTACAATCTGGAATTTTTCAAATCCTCTAATATAAAACATATTTGGACGGTTAAAATTAATTTTTGGAAGATGTGATTATTAGTGTCATAGAGATAAATAATTCATGATCAAACAACATTAAAAAAATTAAATACGGTGTCAAATGGATAAAAAATCAAAATCAAAATTTTTTCATAAGACTAATAAGAATCCTTGAGAAAAATCTAAGAGTGGTGGGATATGTAAAATGGAACGTGTAATTATATATCTAGCTCAATTGAAAATGGATTGATATATATATAAAGAACAATATATTACATTTCAAAAAGGAAACAAGTTATATCACATGAATAGAAAAAATATCACAAGATATCTTCTACAATTAATGACCTAAATACACAATATAATCTTTAAGGAAGGTTGAATAAAGAAGTAAAATGTACAGAGGGATGTATAATTAACCTACCAAATTATGAAAAGATAATCAAAATGATTATTAGAGAATAATTATTCCATTTTCCCTAATCGATAATGTTATGAAGAAAGTATCACCTATGAAATTGGTTGACGGAAAGAAATTTTTTTATGATTCTTATGAAGAAACTGGATATGAAATTCTGAAAATAAAGAAAAAGGATTTCTTCCAATACTGATGCTAGAATAACTAGAGGATCTTGGTTTAGAGGAAACTCACATCTATATTGTTATGATTAAGTTAATAACAGGTTCCTACGTATTCCTTTAATTTATATATAATTTTTATGATATGGGTAATTGAAGCAGTTAAATTAAAATGGGAGTAATATGCGGATGAAATCTCTAAACATCAAAATAAATTTGTTATCATAATATGTTTTAACATTCAGGATAAATAATATTTTAGTATATCTCCTGTGGTGGTTCATACATAAGGAGAAGGATTCCTAGAATGAGTTTTTTCATCAATATATCTATTATGTAAAAAACATATTGTAGACTGTTTCATGTATGAAAATAACAAATTCATATTATTATTTTGATATATTCAAAATAGGGTAATGATGATTCACGTTACAAAAAATAAAAATGTGGGGGTTATTGAATTTTACTATGATAATTCTTATATATTTGTTAAAGATGATTGTGGGATACTTTTTATGGAAAAAATATAATTTTATAGCCACTTAAATGACAATATTTATGAGATGTATCATTCTAAAAAGATTAGGGGACAACTTTGATATCATGGTTTATTGACAATTGATTTCACCCCTAGGATAGTCCATGTACACATAGAGTTGATAACTGGTAGTGCAAAGATTAGAATAATTTGTTGATATTATTCTACCAAGAATTTGGATCGGCTTATAATCACGAATACAAATGGGGATAATGATTTATTTTTTATAACTATATAATAATAATTACGATAATATTATAATCTCTATAATTATATTCCATGGTATGTATAATCAATAAGTGGAAGAATATAACATTAAAAATGGAGGGAAATTGGGTACTGAAAATAAAAATTAAAAGGGAGGATTATAATCCTCAAATGGATTTTTTAAAATATCTTTATATTTATTGTCAATATTTTTTCTCAGGGGATGATGTATAATGTTAGGTTTTGTGCCTTTTCTAAATAGTTAGTGGAAATTTATACATCTTTTAAAACCACAAGCATGATAGATTCTAAGATATAAACTCTAAAAGTGATGATTATGGAACTGATCATTATATGGACCAATGAAAAACATTTTCTGATGAAAATTCACTATATAAAATTATATGGATTTATTTTTTAATGAATTTTCCTATTAATGGATAAAAACAAGTCAAATCAAATAGGAACCATTCATTTAACACTAATTATAAAAACTGAATAATCTAGTGTATGATAATATTTAGATGAAGTATTGATATTATTTGAAGTATTTAATATTTTCCATAGTTGAATTATAATATCTATGAATTAATGGGTACAATTATATATATTTATGATGAATCATAAATTCTGTTGTGTGCAACTTTGGAAGGGTGACGTAGTGCTGTACAATGAGATTCTTGATTGCATCAACTTAGTTTCCTACAATATTTCACTTCTATCGAATCTGTGTCCACATCATGATGTGTTTAATTAATAATTGCTATGTATGTAAATACCTGATCCCTCAAACGAACTAAATTGTAAGGTGGTGTAAAAGCAGAATAGCCTCTCACATGAGGGGAATCCAGTGAAAATCATTGAATGTTGCGATAATATTTATAATAAAATAAAAATCACCTTGTAAAAGTGTTATGGAGATACCATATGTATGAAAATGAAGCATGGAAAATAGAGGAAATAATGAAACATAAGCAATGTCATATATTCTTAACTAAGCATATGAGTAGAAATTTAATGACTGAAATTTCTATAGTGGTGAAGAATTTAGAGACCAAAAATTTTTAAATGATATTTATTTCATAAATAAATGTGAATTGTATTATATTATATGAATACAAGAATATTGAAATTAAAATTTTTTATCACAACACAAGTGAATGATTAAACCCGTTAAAAATAAAAATAATAAAAATGGAAAAATAGAAAATCAAAAAACTATAATATGAAAAAAAAATCACCCTGATAGGATAGTATCATATTACCCATGAAAATCACTACGAAAAATAAATTATTAATAAAAAATAGATATTATAGAAAAGGAAACATAGAATATTTGGAATAATTGTTGTGAATATTTTATTATAGGATATAGTAGAATTTATAGGAGGATATGTGACTATTATAAATGTAACATGAATGCTTGGAATTGTAACATAACCTTTGAGAATCTGGCCTTCGTAAAGGTAATTGCACATGAAAATAAAAAAATTTACTATGAATAATATTTATCATGGGAAATTTATGTAAATATAAATATCATTACTCTCTAATATAAATATCATGGTTAAAAATTCAAAGAAAATATAAGCACATTTTTAATCAATTTTATTTTAAGGTAGTTCAATGAAATAAATTATTTTACATTTTAAATTAAAATTACAAATGATAGAAATTTGTTTTGATAATTAGAATTTTATTTTTTAAATATTTTTGTCGAAATTGTAGAAGTTTTATTTTTTTGGTAATTTTCTAAAATAGAGAAATTTTCATGTAAATAGTAAAATATTATATACCCACAAATCGTGTATCATGAATTAAATCATTCATGTGGTAATAACAAACTATAATTTTTTTTAGAAATTATTTTATTGAAAATTAAAATTTAACATATGGAATGATTAATTAAAATACAATAAACATTATTTACAAAACTAAAAATTACTTTTCAAATTCTGAAGTTTTAAGTATTTATAAAATATATTTTTTCCAATTTTATTACATTCCTGTTTAAAAAACTAATGAATTAAAATTTTAAATGGGTTTATAGTCCTCAAACTAATTTAATTTTTAATATATAATCCATTAATTAATAAATATCCCAATTACAAGGTTTAACTATGATATAATATTTTATTCAATATTTTAACTGAAAATACCTTTTTTTGACATGTATAAATCACTCATATCTCTCCCCTTGGAAAACTACTCATCCATAACATATAGAAGTACATTATCTTATAAAATACTATTTATTAATCCCTTAGCAACATTAGGGATGCACTTGAGTAAACCAACTCCATTTTTCAATGAGGTGTAGTTTCGTAAAAGATATGCAACACATAGAAAAGAGTATGTATTTTCATATCTTCTCCCTTTTTTCATGAATCCTATATTTTCCCATAATTAATTTCCAAAATAATATTCTAATATTAATTAATCTATATTTTAAAATTATATTAAATATTTTTACATACTATAATATTTAAATTTATAATGTATTTATATTTTATACATCTCTTTCTCCTCCTTTGGAAAATGTTCCTGATAGTGGTTAGTTAATGAAAAAAAGGTAATTTAAAATTTATTCATTATCAGAAACCTTATTTATGGTTATAATGAATTATTTATGATATATAAATATACTAATTTATTAATTATAATCTTATTTAATTAAATATTCTTATGTGAAAATGACCTCGAACCAAATAGCCAAATTGAAATGAGACATGATCTTTTTCAGGAAAACATGATATCAAAATGGATCCTTTCTTATTATGTGATTTAAGAAATATAATAAAATTATAAAAAATCATATATATATATAATATGATGATATCTATTAAAAATATATCTTCACTTAATATTTTTATTAAAAAAAAATTTCTTTCAGTAATTTATGTTTCATGAAATCCTTATGAAACCCATTCCACTGCATATGTTATTTCATTACTAAAATTGATATTTTTTATAACAACCCTAATAATTATTACACATTAATTCAGGATTTATTACATAATATTACACTTAATACAACCCAATAGATCTATATGAATAGTTTATTTTGAATTATGTGCTTTACATAATAATGTATACTGGAAAAATACTTTTTTAGTGAAAACTTATATAATATGGAAACTATTAAAACTGCATGGATTAACGGGGGAACGACATTAGAAAGGACATAGATATAAAGAGGAGTATAGTAAATATAGATGGAATGAAAAGAATATAATTATAAATGATAGAAAATATGAATATAATTGGATAATAAATGTATAATGAATAATAAGTCATCTTATAACATGATAATCGTAACAAGGGAAATGTGGAAACATCATAAAAGAGAGCATGATAAACAGAAGTCAAGATTAACTGTTAACAACTCAGGACAGAAAAATACCCATAAAGGAATTTGGTCCACTCCCTATTGAAATATGGAATATCATGAGACAAAACATTACTTAATGCATTGTGGAACTATTTAATTCTTGGCTCACTCATCACGTTCATTTCATTATAAAGATTAAATTTGCCACATTGATCATAGAGCATGGATTCATTCATCATAATATTTTATTCCAATATTAAGGAGTGAGAAATATATACATTTATGTCCCAAATCAACTAGAAATGAGTTTATAGGCGTGAATACCCTAAATAGGTAATGGTTATGGTATACACTACACAATTGTTTTGCCATAGAAAATTGTGGTGAAATTTCAACATTATAATTGTGTCACAGAGAAATTACATAAATGGGTTGATGAGAGAGATAAAACGTTATCTCATAATTTGGAAATCAATTGTATTGTTATGGGGATATGGAATAACAAAACCCATCATAAGGAACTGAAGATAAAAGTCATAAGTTAAAGAAGATGCATGAATAATACATATAAAGGAAAAGATCCCTTACATGAGCGTGGGACACCAATTGTTTGGGATAAGATTATTGAGAGCTTTGGTGAACCATGGGAGGAATCTGTTGAGTGCAGGGGAGAGTAGTTATGTGATATAAGGTTTTTGAGTGGGTAGAATTGTAGCATGGGTGGGTTTTTATAGTAAATGAGTGGGGATTTATTTTATATTTCTCAAACATAGGTTTTGGAAACTATATGTCAAATTTACCATAACCACAATAAAATACCACAAGGTCTCCCATTTGTTTTGAAAAATGTGAGTGGTTCTAATTATTATATAATTCCAGGGTCTGAACATTATTAAATGATACCCTTTTTGATTCAGAGGAGAGTCATACTATTAAATAAATCAATTTAAAACATTAAAACATATGAATTGTTTTGGAGGATTCATAATCGGTTTATAAAGTTATTCAAATAAAAATAAAATCACATTTATTATAATTTAAATAATAGATTTGGTTTTGTAAACCATTTATAGTTTTTATTAGATCACTTTTTATTAATTTTTATGTCATATTACCCATCATATATTAATATGGTAATTAATTTTTGCCCAAAATTATACTATCCCAGAAAATTATGAAAAGTTCACCATCAGATAAATTATAATTTTTTATAACAAAAATAATATTCATTTTATCTAATAAATTTTATAAATATAATAATTTTGAATTTTAAAAATAAATTCATAAATTTTTAATAAATATTGTGCTTTTTTGACAATAACAGTTTTCAAACCCTTAGAAAAATTACATATGAATTCATAAAAATTATATAACTGTTTATGTTAAAAAAAATTATTTTGTTATAAAATATTATTAATGTACATTTCAATCAAAAAACACATTAATTAATCAATGTAAATTCCATAATTGTATTTGAATTTTACCCAAAAATAATATATCTATTTTACTGTATTGAAATAAAAAATTATAATTTAATAAAAATTTAATAGAAATAAGTCTATTATTTTATAAAAAATAATATACAAACTCATATCTCAAGGGTATTGATACATATCCCTTTAATAAACTAGAAACTCCATAAGTTTAAGGTGTGTGACTGTGATATTTCCAGGGAGTGGTTTAATGAACATGGTTTGGGTCATGATCTCAAGGTTATCGAACTTCTATGATAAATAGTATCAAACATTCTTAAGTTATTGGATCTTAGCATAGGATTTGTCATTAGCAATTCCCACTAATTCTATCTCCCACATAAGCACTGATAAATGGGCTTCATTGGGAAAGATCCTACTGGTTAAGGCCTTCAATTCATTTTTCTGTGTCAATTGGATTTGTTATATACCTATATTTATACTAATCATGATATCACCAATCAATGGATATATTATAAACGGTAATGATACTTCATGTCCTTTTAAATTTGATATGATAAAACCGAATAATTTCATGTCTTTTCTTTAAACATTATACATAATAATATGTTAAATTAATACATAAGAGGAATTTTATTTTTAAAAGCTTGGGTTACTACAATTTTCACACATTCAGAAATTTAGCCCTAAAAAATATCATTTACCAAAAAACAATTTGATGGAAATTATTTTTCATCTCCACATCTTGTTCCCATAATCATCTTCAAACATGTGGTTTCTACATAGCACTTTGACATGGTGCATTGTCTTATTTCGTAGAACATTTTCTCTATAATCTATGTTCTTCACCGGCTACTCCACATAGGAATGGTCATTATCCAATGGTACTACCTCAATATTGATTGCATTTTAGGTTTCTGGTATGAATTTTTTCAAGAGGGATACATGGAAAACATCAGGTACTTGGGAATGGTTTGGTGGGAGTGCAAGTCGGTAGGCCACCACTCCAATGCGATCACGAATCACAAAGGGGAATATGTAACTTGGAATTTTTTCCCTTATACCCAAATCCTATCACTTTCATTTATAGAGATATGTGAAAGAATATCATGTCTCCAACAAAAAACTCTAGGTATCACTAATGATTGTTAGCACTACTCCTCTGATTACTCTGAGCAGCCTTGATATGTTGTGGAATGATATTATCTTTTTCCACCATTTCCTTGACCATTTATGGACATAGATTGTTTAATTATCCAAAAATATCAAAACATGTATATGTTTTATACCTCTTTCTATAAAGAGATTCATATAGAGCTATTTGGATACATGAGTGTATACAGTTTTTTTCTGAGAGCGTGAATAGATGGATATTTTTTTCTCGTCCTCCTTTCATGAAAATAAAGAAAGATCATAAAATTTTTTATAGTGCCTAAATATGTTATTAGTTGGAGGATTATTGGCCACAATGAAGTTAATATCCATGCTTAATGCATGTTGTAGAGTTTTAGAGAACATAGAGGTAAATCATAGATCTCGATCGGATATAATCGATAGTGGAACTCCATGAGGCCTCATAACTTATCTAATTTATATCCATGAAATTTGATCATGTGAGAAGTCCTATAGAATCAAAATGAAGTTTGTAGCCATTTTATGGAAATCCACCACAACAAAGACAACATTTATTCCTCTATATTTCCTCATAAGTCCAGTGAAAAATGTATTTGGTGATTTTTTCCCATATCCTTGTAGGTATGTGTAATGTTTGCATCATCCTCTTTGATTTTATTCTTTTTATCATTAACTTGATGACATACCCAATCTTTAATGATTATTTATTAATCTATTTCATCATATTTTCCCACAAATAGTTTTCACACAGATCTGGAAACATATTAGTGATTTTTGGGTGGTTATATAAGGTCAAGATATTTACATCATCCAACAACTCCTTTAACTAAATATTTGATTTTACACATAATATTGATTCATTTATTACAACAGTTTATTCATTAAAATTGAGTTATGGGGAATCACATTTTCTTATAGTTTCCACTTTCTTCTAAATAACCCTATCATTTCATTAAGAAACTTTTTTTACCATAATGGATTATTGAGTAGTCATTTCTAAAAGGATTAATGATGTTCCTTCATTTATGATTCCTGTTTTCATCCCATCCAAATCCAAGAATATTTTCTTCTGCTCAATTGACCTCACTAATCAAATTGTGGGATCCTTTATACTTATAGAATTTTCCAATTTATTTTATTTCATAGAATGGTAGTGGATTGAGCAAAAAAATATTGATCGACTCTAATAATTTTTTTGGAACATATTTATCTATTTCTTTGTGAATATATACTTGATGATTTTTTTATCCGTATATAGTTCACACATCTCCCCAAATAGATAATTACTCTAGATTTTTAAATAGAATATAACTACATAAAACTCATTATCATTATTTGTGTAATTCTATTTGTGATCATTCAATTATATAGAAGAATAGGATATGACTTTTTGATTCTACACTAACACACAACCCAATCCATTTTTTGAAACATCATTGAATACCATGAAAATTTATCCTTTTGTGGGTAGTGAAAGAACCTTGGAAATGATAAGCCTCACTTTTGGCACATTAAATCTTCTTTCACATTCATCATTCCAATAAAACATGTTTCCCTTATAATATAGTAGGTTTTGAGGATTTTACAATCATCGTAAATTTATCATTAATTGGTGATAGTCAGTAGTTAACCGAAGGAAACTATGGATATCTATCTCAGATGTTATAATCGACCATCCATCAGTTTCATTTTTCATTAATTGTCTATAGATATACCTATTTCTTGTGATGATAATCCCTAAGAAAGAGTCATCCTTCCAACAGAATTAACAATATTTTTTTCATTTAATAAATCTTATCCTTTTGTATTGTCTTTATCATAGTGAAATGATTATTAGCATACAACTACTTACTTTTGGATAATGGTAGAATATAAAATATAAATACTAAAAAAATTATGAGGTAATATTTAAATACACTATTAATAAAGTCCATGAATATTTTAAGAGAATTTGTGAGTCCAAATAGAATTACTTTGAACTCATAGTGCCCATACATTATAAGAAAATAAGTCTTATAGATACCATTCTTCTTCCACCAAACGTAGTAATATCTTAAAGTAAGATCCATATTGGAGAATTATTTTATTCATTTAGATGATAGAATAAGTAATAAGTCAATGGTAGAGGTTACTTGTTATGTATAGTTATCTTGTTGAGCTTGTGCTAATCAACACTAATGTTCATTGACCAATCATTATTCTTTGGGAAGAGGACTGGTTCACCCCATGGTGAAGGCCAAGGTAATATGAACCTAAATATCCAAATGATTTAATGATTATTGAGGGGGGGGGGGGTTAAATCAGTTGTTTACATTTTATAAGATTCAAACCATTTTGAAGAATAACCCTTATAACCTGTTAATATTTAATTCCATATCATCTTTTAAAAAATAATAATGAATTAAATGTTTGAAATAATGTAAAGTAGACAATATTTACAAGGTTTAACATCAGTGTGAGTACATATATCCTTCCAATAGACACTCCAATGGGTCAATGGAAATCCAAAATTAAGAATAAGTGAAGACAACTTGTAGAATCTACCGTTAGACACATTCAATATCCTAATAAGAATGATTATACTAACACCCATAAGTCAACAATTTATTCCTATTAAACAATTGATCCCAAAAATTATAATGGAATTGAGGAGACTGATCCAAAATTTCTTAGTCTGATTTGGATTGATCTAATTTTTCCATGCAGATGATTTTAGATCCTATTTTGACAATACAATGTTGATGGATCCTGTATCTAATTTTCTGAGTACAATAATGAGGGATTATTGATCCGGTTTTATGAAATGATTATACTAGATCTTGGATTTGATTCTACGAATATGAATACATCGGATCATGGATCGAATTCTCTGAATACGATAATTATGGATGCTGAATATGATTTTTTTACCAATATTCAATATAATGAAATCATTCTGAATTTTCAAAACCCAAAATTATGATTTAATTTTCAATACAATTATTCTTCATTCATATGGGAATATTCCCCTAAAATTATCTAGTGAGACACCTTTTGCACGTTTGTGAATGTTGTGAATGGTCCAACTATCTAAGGATTTATTTATAACAGACTAAGAAAACAAAGGCAGAAAACATGAAAATATTCCCCTCATCCTCAAATCTCAAAACCTATGAAAATAGATCACATTTAGAACTTAAACATTCAATTCTTCATACCATGTTATATTTTTACAATACTTACACAAAATTGAAATTCATGATTGACTTCATTTAGTCTTTATATATTTCTCATCCCATTTCAATATATTTCTTTATCAATTAATATCGATATGTAACTTTCCCATATCATTATGATATGTTTCATTTATCATCTAATTATGAATTATTTATTTATTATCTCATTCCTATCCATTTCGTTCATAGTACAATTTTCCCAATATAAAAATCCTAATATAAATATCTCATTACAAAAATATGAGTATAAAAATCTTTGTATGCTTTTACCAGTACCAAAATCCCAACATGAAAATCCTAGTATAAAAATTAGACTAAAAAAATCCAATTATGAATCTCCCTGTATGAAAATCAAAGTACAAAAACTCCTAGTACAAAAATATCAATATTAAAATCCATGTAGGATAATATGAGTTCAATTTTCACATTATGAAAATTCATGTACAAAAATCTCAGTATGAAAATATTAGTAAAAAATCTAAGTATGAAAAACTTTTTATGAAAATATCAGTACGATTTTATAATTCCTCATGATCAGTAACATTTTCATTTCTCATCTCATGAAAATGTAATTACCATTAAAATAGAAATCCCATTTTGAATCTCTAAAATCCTTTAAACCACTCCACCATTTCATAAAAATCTTTTACCATAAATTTTTTAGGATTTATGATAACTTATTGATCAAAAATCATCTTAATATTTTTTTTAGAAAGTATGAAAACATTCTAAATTCTGAATTCACTTTCCTTATTCAAAATTCTTGAGAAATTTCATTGTTTATCTGATTAATTTAATGAGAAACCTCTATAAAATAATAAATTTTTCCTCCGATTCTTTTGAATTAGATTATTTCCACTATCATGTTGATGGACCTAAATTAGATAAAGTGTATGATTACCAACATCCTCTTCATGACTTATTCTATGTCCGGTGTAGATGAATATGAAAACCAATGTCTGAAAAAATTTGTCCCGTAAAAATCATCATTGTAATGGACTATGTTTGATTCCTAGAAAAACAAAATCATTCTTAAAAAAATAATATTCTTCAAAAAATAAAAAATCATTGTTTAAAACTATTTAACCAATATGTTATTCAATCTCCCCATTTGGATTTTTGGAGATCACTTATTAACAAATTTTGCACCTCAGAATTTTTCACAAATATTCTCTTTAAACAACTCAGTTTTTTGAATTTTATCAACACATAGCCTTTCTCAAAATAGAGTGTCTTGACACCACAATAATAGATGAAGTAATGTTTTTGAATTAATTACATCCAATGGTGGAAATAATGTTTTTCAGCCATGTAATGATAAACTCCCCCTAAATTTTAACTTTTCCTCTCACTCTTCATTATCTCTCCCAAATTCTATGATATCTAAAACATCTTATTCATTTAAGAATACAACTAAGAAATACATAAAAATTAAAATTTGTTCCTTCCTCTCCCCCTTTGTCAACTAAATCCAAAGCATGGTTGGTATTGTTCCTTGCAGTGTTTGGGAAGTCATGGGAGGAGGTTGAGCATGAATTTTCAGTCTCAATTCCAAAACCTTTTTTTCTGCATTAAATTTTTAATGATATCATCAATCTAAAACATTGTGAAAATGTATTCTTGAATAAAAATATCCAGCTTCCATAATCTATTTTATAAATTAAATCTTTATATCTATGTTCTTTGATCTTGAATATTTTATAGGATTATTAGAACATCTAATTTCACTAATATTAAACAAATTACCTTCAATGGTTTGGACTCTTTTACTTTTTAATCTTTTAAATAATTTTTCATTCAAGAAATTTCATTACAATCCTGAGTGCCTTTAAAATATTTAAATTTATTTGTGCCCAAAGTTACGGAACTTTGTTTTTTTCCATGACGACTCACAAAACATTTACCTAAGAAACAAATTCCTCATAGGGATGATTTTCTGTCATCAAAATCTCTAGCCTAATCGACATCAGTATATCCATTAAGAATTATTTCACTATTTATTTTGAAAAATAATCCATGACTAATATTTTCTTTAGAATATCATAAAATGATTTTTTCTTCAAGTATATGTGATTATTTTTGATTAATTTGGTACGTGGAGAAAAAATTAATTCAATAAAAAATATATGCCATTAAGGCTGTAAGATAAAGAAGAATTTCTACTAGCTCTGAAAGACTTTAAATTTCCCACATGTTCCATATTCATCATTGCTCTACATAGTTCCCATTGAAATAGGAGTTGAAAATTCATTTTATTTTATCACCCCAATCTTCTTTAACAATTCTCTATCATTCATATCTTGGGATAAAAAATTAATTTTTCTTTTTGTTGCACTTGTAATGCAATGAAGAAATTTAATTCCCCCAACAATGAGATTTCAAGATTATTCTTCATTTTATAATAATGTTTTTCTCAAAAAAATCTATATACTATGAAAAAATTATATCATCTACATAAACAATTATAATTACAATTCCAGAGTCAACATTATTCACATACATGTTTCTATCAACTTTTCCATTTGAAAAAAATAAACATTCACAAAAAATTTGAAGCTTAGAATACCATTAATATGGATCTAGTTTCATCACATAAAAAATAAATATTTTTTTAAAAAAAAATCATTTCCATCATGTAGTAACTAACAAGGTTGTTCAATTTAAACTTATTCCACAATATCACTATTTAAAAAATCTAACTTTACATAATTCTGTTAATAATTTTCATTTTTATGTGTGGCCACTAAAAGAAACATTCAAATAGTTTATAATCATGAAATTGGGAAAGGTTTCTTCAAAATACACACCTTCCACCTGTGCGAAGCCTTTAGTAAAATGAGACGAATTTTTCTTGAAACAACCCCATGTTCATTTATCTTGTTTCTGTAAACACACTTGTTTTTTATAAAATTTTCAATTGTTGGATGTCAAAGAGTTCTCATGTTTCACTATTTTCAATTATTAAAAATTCCTAGAAACATCAAATTTAGAATGTTTGATCATGATTTTCAACCCAATTTGGCTAAGTCTTCAGTACAACAATTTGTTTTCGTCTTTAGCAGTAATGTTATATGATTTATTGTATTCTCTTATTTTATAGAGATTCCCCCACCTTCTTTCTCCTTTTGTAATATCATTTCCTCTATTAATACTTATGATGAAACATAAATATTTTCTAAAAAACATTTTTATATCATCATAATTTTTACTTACAATAAGCATGTTATGTTTTATCCCATCAACAAATAAAACATCTTTATATTTCAACCTTTAATCATCAATCTCATCCATTTTGATTCCTCTGATTTTTAAGGATCTATCATTACCCAAGGTAAGTACTCCTTTGTCAATAATTTCAACATTTTTCAATAATTTCATATCAACATTAATATGTAAATAAAAACCACTGTCAAATATCCATGATTTGTTTCTTTTACTTTGTTTAAATCAATTTAATCCCTGGAATATATTTCCTCAACATTCTTATTTTCATAATTCTTTTATTTTCAATCATAAGAAACATGTTTTGGAAGGAGTTTTATACATATTTTGGAATGATGACAAGATTGATAAAATATTACACAAAATTCTTCCATATATTCAAATTTATTTCTTATTGGAAAGTTTCTATTATCTTCATAATTCACCATTTCAACTTTCTATAGGTTAGGGTAGTTTCTCATTATCCTTTCGCTATTTCTTCCACTTTTCTAAAACCTTATTTTGGGTAAGGAAAATTTGTGCCAATGATTAGAGGCCCTATGCCAAATGATTCCCCAACTATAGTCATAACTAGAAAATATAGAATTTTATTTAAATAATATATTACTCTACTAAAACATTATTGAGGTTGGAAACTTATTTGATCTCTAACATACTCACTATGTGGACTATATTTTCTTTTAAGTGAGTTTTATACTTTTTTATATTTGATAGGTTTCTCACATATTTTTTCCACAAAATATTTACAAATAATATTTCCGGAACATAAATTGTTAATCGAATCAGAAGAAACATTTTTTTGTTAAGAGAAGATTTCACCTGATTCTCAAATTTAGAATTCTCAAAAACTTTATAAGTCTCATATTATAGTTCTGAATCATTGTTAAGGGGGTCATTCATCTTTCCCAGGGTGCTTTTGGACACATGAAGTTTTTATTGAAACATTTTTGCTTCATATTCTATAGTTTCTAACTTCATTCTATGATTTTTAATCACCTTTCCATGTTTAGAAATGCTATTATTGTAACAAAAAATATCCCCAATGTATTCTTCCTCCTACTTGATAACTTCTTTTATTCCATCCAAAAATTCATGAAAATATTTTTCCAATACACTACTTTCTTTCTTGAGAGGTATTTTTCAAGGAATGAAAAAGATCATTTATGAACTGATACTCTCTTTATGATTCTTCTCCACCTTCTTCACCCTCTATGGAATCATTTTTTTCTCAACTTTTATAATGAAGGATCAGAATTTTTCAAACCATTAAATTTCAAAAGGATTTTTGTTAGTAGAGTCTTATTTAACATTCTTGCACAACATTGTTATTTCATTTCTAGTAAAATTCTTCTTGTATCTATTGGAAGAATTTACTTCATTATCATTTTGGTTCCACATTTCCCATCATCAATTTCCATAATAATCATCTTTTTTATTGTACAACATCTTTCTTAGGGAAATTCATAGCAATGTTTCTGATTTCCCCACACTCCAAATAATTGAGAGGAATTTTACCTCTATATTTTCCTCATACTATTATAAATTTTCATGGATGTAAGAAAAATGATATTTTTATCATCTATTAATCATTTTTATCTTTATATTCTGAAGGATCAACATCTTCAACATCTTTAATTTTCAAATTTCTCATAGCTTCAAAAGTAATTTCATGTTTCAAATTATTTCTAAAAATTGGGGGTTTCCTAATTTCCTAAGAGACCAGAAATTTATACAATTAAACAACAGATAAATCATCTTTA
Organism: Viscum album; assembly: GCA_963277665.1. Lineage (NCBI taxonomy): Eukaryota > Viridiplantae > Streptophyta > Magnoliopsida > Santalales > Viscaceae > Viscum > Viscum album. Next base: position 1,888,973,123 of record OY728122.1, on the reverse strand, counting down.
TATTTTAAAGAATAAATATTTTAATCAAACCTATCTGAATGGTTTATCTTATGTTTTTTCATAATTTTAGAATTTCCATGAAATCTCGAAATCCTATAATATTGTAGAAAAATTAATTTACTCTAATAAAGTATTCATCAACTATTTATTCATCTCTAATTATCATGTCTTCATAATTAATTCCCCATATTTGTAGCTTTATGTAATTAAATTTTGTATTATATCCAAAAACACATTCCAGATTTTCCGATATACTATTTGACGTTTTTGAGACCCATCACCTACTGATAAGTATTCCAAAATAAGTACATAAGAGTTTCATTTCAAGAAATTCTATCATCATATATATTTTCCTTATCAGTAAATGTCATTGGAGAATATTTCTCAATAGGTTGAAATCCAATAGTTGAAGCCTAAACAAATTCAAGTACAAGAGATAGATAACATGGAATCATTATATTTTTCAATCAATAGTATTTTTTCTATGAAATTTTGGAATTCCTCTATTGTGGACATAATTGATATTATCCAGGATAATGAATCAACAAGGGAACCTTCCCAATGATACCAACTAATGATCCAAAGGATCAAATAACCACTAGGGGGTTGAAACAGTTATTCACTTTTTATAAGCTTCCATACATTTAGAAATGTAACCCCTTAAAACTATTAAGATTTATTTCCATATCAACAATTAGAAAATAATCATGCATGTTAAATTAGAAAGTGACAAAATACTTAAAAGGTTCATCCTTAGTGTGAAAACTACATCATTTCCATAACAACACCCATAGGTTTATAGAAATACAATATTTAGAAGAAGATAATACAACTTGTGCCAACATATGTTTGGAACACTCTATCTCCTAATAGGAATAATTATACCTACTAAAATTAGTTTATATTGTTTTCTTATAAAAGATTTGTACCAAACACAAGAATAAATAATTTTTTAAATTTCCCCCCAACTTCTATGTTTGAATCCTCATTCGGATTTGGATGTATACGTTTTTCTCAATTAGATAATTTGGTATCTGATTTTCTCAATACAATGATGATGAATCCTATATCATATTTTTTGAGTATTATAATTCTAGATTCTAGATCTGATTCTCTAAATATGATAATTCTATATTTTTGAAACGATTCTCTAAATACAATAATTCTTGGTCATTGATTTGATTCACTGAATACAATAATGTTAGATCCTATATATGATTTTCTAAGTATGATCATTCATTATAATGAATTAATTATCAATCATAAAAATCAAACTTCTTCTAGAATTCATAATAAAATTAGTCTTTAATCATATGGGAAATTTCAAGTTGAATTCTCTAGTTCCCCACCTTTTGAACATGTGTGAAAGTTGTGAATGAACAAATGATCTGAGGATGTATTTATAGGCATATGAGAAAAAAAGGTGAAAAAACATTAAAATATTCCCCACATCATGAAATTTAAAAATCTTTGATAATATATCGAATATAAATCCTCAATTTTTCTTTCTTCAATCCTCCTTAGATTTCATTGTAATTTAAATTTTTTGAAATTCATGTTTTTCTTCTTCAACTCTTTATATATTTCTTAGACCATTTTGATCTATTTCATTCTAAACTCATTATGATATTTTTCGTTCTCATCTTCTTATGATCTCATTAATTTTCATCTAATTTTGATCTTTTTATTTATCAAATCAGTATGATTTGTTCCTTTCTCAGGGTGATTTCCCTAATTTCGAAAACCCATTATCATAATCTCAGTATGAAAATATGAGTATGAAAATATGAGTATGATTTTACCTGTATGAAAATACCAGTACAAAAATATATGTACAGAAATATCAGTACGATTTTCTTAGTTTGAAAATAATGGTACAAATATCACAATACGAATATCTAATTATGAAAATCTATGCTCGAAAATCTATGTACGGAAATCTGTGTACAAAAATCTTAGTACAATTTTCATTTTTCCTTAATCACAACAACATATTTTTCATTATCAGATCATTACAATTTAATTCCCATTACGATGGATATCAGATTTTCTAATTCTTAAAATATTAAAAACAACCAACCAGTTCTTCAAAATATTTTTACCATGATAGTTTTCATGATTTATTTGAACTTATTGATCATCATAGATTCATCTCATTTTATTTATAATGTATGAACACTTTCTGACTAATGAATTAAATTTCATCTCTAAAAAACATTTTTTTAGAATGTATAAATTCACTTTATTACACTAATTCTTTTTCATTTGATTATTTTGATTTTTTTATTGTTAATATGATTATTATATTCCCGACGACTTTTGTGTCTTGTGCAGCTGAATATGAAAACCTGGGTCCTAAATCATGTGACTGGAAAACAATCTCATTACGATAGACAGGGTATGATTCCTATAAATACAAAAACATTGTTAAGCAAAAGGTTATTTTTCAACAAATACACAATCATTGTTTACAAAAAATGTCCACAATGGTTATTCAGAACCCTTAATCTATATTCCCTTGTAATTTTTTCTTCACCACCTCAACTTCCACAAAAAAATTCTATATAGAGTTATAGATAATGGTAATTCCCTAGGTTTAAGTTCAATTGAAAATTAAACCTCTCATTTAGGAGTAAGAATTGTAAATTCCTTGAGAAACACATCAGCATATTCCCTCACACTTAGCATGTCTTAATGTATTAAATTATAATTAGACACAATAATTTGAACTAGATTAACTTACTACTAGATCAATAGTATCAATTCTTATGATGTTTGTGCTATAGAATAATCATCCCCCTCCTTTAACTTCTATATAATTGAAGGACAATTCACAATATTGTGAGTGATTTTCTTCTTAAAATAATTTTTGTTTTCTATATATAGTGAAAGCCAATAAATTCCTAGTATTTCATAAAATTGTTCCAAATAGGGAATGAAAAGGTTCTCTCTGAAGTTCATCAAACAAATTCAGATTGGGGGGGAGTTATATAATTGGGATGCAATTATTTCCCCATTTCCTATTTTCACCGATAACAGAACTTCCATGGTTTTTGGTGGTGTTTGAATCATTTTACTAAACATTAATGATATGAAGGAATGTGTAGAACTAAAATAAAAAAAATTAAAATCCCTATTATTTAATGAATAACTAGATTACTTTTCACCACTTCATTTTCAAGATCCACCTTAATGGTTGGGATGGAAAAATATATCCCTATAGCCATGGTGATTGTTGGTTGTCACTAGAAACCCTTATCTTAGTACATTTTTTTGTAAAGTGCTATGGTTAATTGCAGTTGATTAAATGAAAAATGTGTTGAGGGTTGACCATTGAATTCATCTACTCCAGTGAATTAGTATGGTTCTCCTATTAGTAATTTCTATCATGGTTTCCATGATTCTAATGCATAAATATTTTCCTCATTCCCCTAAGGCAATTTTTATGTACATCTTTCCACACTGTTGAAAAGTGGAATGTTTATGTATATCAGATTATTTAGATTTATACATCAAACCACCATAATTAAACATCAATTTACTCATCTTATTCCCCTGTTATCCTTGAGAATATCCTATCTTCGTTATGAATTTATGGTTACATGAGTAAATTTCCTCATAGCTATTTAAGTCATGAATTCCCAGGTCTTTGGTATACTAATTTTTAGATTACCAAAGAAGCAGTAAACCATACATTTGGGGGTAAATACATTGAAAATGTAATATCAGGACAGTCTTGTGATGTTTTACTAAAAAAATTTGATAGATTAATTTCCTTTTTCTTGAGGTAATGGAAATCCCATTCCATTTTAAATCTTAGAGTTCAAGGAAATCATTTATCAATTTTTTGTCCGAATTCCTTTTACCCCATCACATAGATCTATTCTTCAAGATTCATATTGATGAACAATTTCCACAATAGTTCATCTTCCACCTCCGTATAATAAATGTCCAATAAAACCTTATCTTTATCAGATCATTGATGTATAGAGAAGTTATTTTCAAGGGAATTTATCTATTGTGCCATGATTAATGGATCATATGATCCATTGACATTTATATTCCTTTTTCACATAAAGGTCTCATTCACAATTATTTATCTCAAAAGTGTTTTTATAAGCTCTTCATGACCAATGTTTCTATATAGAACCTTAGTCATATGAGATAGTATATTTATAAAGATCATTATTTCCTCTCCTATTGGGATTGGAATATAATTGGAGAGACCATTACATTGCCAGTCACATTGATTTTTTACCAAACTCCTTATATTTTCATCCACTGGATAGAATAAAGGGAAAATTGAGGATGAGAATTTTTGAAATATTAAACACATAAATGGGAATTTACTTACATTAAAGGGATAAAATATAACATCAATTCATTTCATTAACTTATAAACTTCTAGTTTCAATATATGTCATCCATTATCTATTTCTTAACATATAATCAAATAGTCATTTTTTAAAATAATAATGGTTCATAATGATCTTGTGAATATATAATATCAAATACCATAGGAGTGTAAAACCAAGTGCACAGTATGACATGTTGTCCTGTACAAGGTTATGTCGAGCCAGGCATGACACACCTTCTTAGATTAGTTACCCCAATGTATGTCTATTCCAGAACCACATACACTTATAGTATCCAAACAGGGATATATTTTCATGATAAGGCATATACTCTATACTTATGAATGTTTTGGGATGTTTTTTATTCTTACTTTTATCCATAAGTCATTTGGTAGATTTTTCTAATCCTTATCCAAAAATAACTAAACTTTTCATAATATTCCAAATATGAAATCATTGATGCTTATTATAAATTAAATCATAATTTATTAAATAACATTACTCTTAATACAAACTGTATGTTCGATAATTCTAGTGCCATTGGTAATTTTTTACATTAATAAATATTTAAACAATAAAAATATCTTTACTGAAATCATCCATAACATACACACACATCAAACTACATGGGACAACCTGGGGACATACAAGATATATTGGTGAGCAATAAATCCTAGTAAAGGAAAATACCATGGAATAAAATTAATAGAATAATACATTTTATAAAATATTAATATCAATGGATCATATAATTAACTTGTATAATAAGGTATGGTATAACATGATAATCATAATAAGTGAAATATGGAAATAACTTAAAACACTACATCATGAGCATAGTTCAAGGCTAACTTCCAAGATATCATAATTAAAGAAGACCCATAAATGAATCAGGTTCACTTCCTATCTAACGAGAATGTTCCATGGGAGTAATAATTACCCAATGCATTGGAGTGCTTTATAATTTTATGCACATGAATCACATTTAATACAATCTCATGCATAAGTGTTCCACATAGATCATAAACCATGGATTCATTCATCATCATAGTTTGTTACATGATGAATAAGTGTGGAATAATTACGTGTAAGACCGATGTTGAGGATGTATATTTTTATAAGGGTGATTTTACATGATAGTAAATTGGTATAGTATTCACTAAATAATTGTTTCGCATTTATAATAATGGTGAAATATCTCCAGCATAACAACGTTGCTTAAAATTTCATAAAATGGGTTGATGGGAGAAATATAGGTTTTTAATAATTTGGAAATAAATTTTATAAAAACGAGATAAGGAATATCCTATATCGCAATAATGAATTTAAGATAAAATACATATGGTAAAGAAGATACTTGAATAAAGTGAAAGAAGAAAAGGATCACATAGTTGAGTGTGCAACTCCAGTTGCTTTGGAGGAGCTTTTTGAGAGCTTGGGGAACCTTGGGAGGACTATATTGTGGGGAGGGAAGATTAAGTATTTTTTTCAAATGATTTTTAGTGAGGATGAATAGGATATTGTGTAGGTTTATATAGGAAATGAGTGTAGATTTCATAAATATTTCTCAAACATCACTTTTGGAAACTATATAATAAAATAACCAAAACCAAGAACCCTACCACGGTTTTTACCATGTTTTCATCCGAATGGGAGTTTTTTTTGTTATTTTATAAGTCCAACGTTCACAAAAAATAAAATTCTATCCTTTTTTATGTGGAGGAGATTCATACTCATGATTTAGAAACCATAAAATATATTAATGGATTTTGAGGATTGAAAAAGGATTTATAAAATTAACAAATTTAAAATAAAATCAAATTATTTTAATGGGAAAAGATATAATTTTTAATTACATTCATTTTATTGTATTTTTACATCAGTTTTGGGTCATTATGATGTCATAATACAAAATTTATATTTATATAGTATTTTATTTTACTTGAAAATTCACTTCTCAAAGAAAATTATTAAAAATTCACTATTAGATATTTTTGAGATGTTTTTTCAAAAAAATATAAATTTTTTCTAAATAATTTTAAAAATATATGAATTTTCACATTTAAATATAAAATCAACTTTAATTTATAATTGTTTTTTTTCTGAGAATAATATTTTTTGAAACCTTTAAAATATTACATTTGATTTAACAAAACATGTATGATCATTTATATTTAATAAAAATTATTTAATAATAAAACATTTTTAAAGTATTATTAATTTAAAAAATAAATAAATTCAACAATATAAATTCCTTATTTGAATTTTAATGTAACCCTAATATGCTAATTATATTTTTGTCATTCAATAAAAAATCATTAACAATGTAATAATATTAGGAGGAAAATATACCAATTATTTTATAAAAAATAATGTAAATACTCATATCTCTAGGGTTTTGATACATATCCCTTTAATAAAGTATCATTCACTTTAAGAGTAAGGTGTTAGATGGTGACATATTCACATCCTGGTGTGATGAACATGGTTTGGGTTGTGATCTGGATGAGCTAGTAATTCCCTAGTAAATAGTTTCACTCATACTTAATATTTTTGATCAAAACATGGGATTGGTCATTTGGAAATCCCATATATGTTTTCGTATTTTTATTTAATAATAAATGGAACTCCTAGGGTATGATCCTACTATTTGAGGCCATCACTTCTTTTTTATGTGTCAATTAGATTTTTTAAAAACCAATATTTATAATAATCATGTGATCACAATTTAATGACTATATTTTCAATGGTAACGTTACATGATGGTCTTTTATATTAGATAGGATAGAACCAAATAAGTGGATGTGGTTTCTATTATCGTATTACATGATAGGTCATTAAATTAAATCACAAGGAGGATTATATTTATTTAATTTCTAGTCATTAAATACGTTCAATGTGGCATGCATGTCTATGAGAATTTATGAAGTAATTGGTTTTCCTATTTTAATACATACCTCCAATTAATTAAGTAATTTTATGTATCTATGTATATTATTTTTATTATTTGATTACATTAGGCTATCGTTGTTCACAATGAAGATGTCATTATTTATGAAAACATGTTATATGTGGAAATGATTCTACCTTTGTTCAAAACTATGTCTGGTATTTGAAAAATATGGAATGATGTTTAATTTTTATGTTATTCCTCATTCCATGAGTTTATTAATGGTTTACATCATGATTTTGATGATAATCCTATGATTATGATATGATGATGTTGATTATTCTCCCAAAATTACTATTGATTTATATCCTTTATTCCTCACCTTATCGGGTTTTTGGTTCACACATTTTCTTGACATATATCCTTTTGTTACTACATGTTATAAGTTGTTTTTGAGATATTTATAAGGTTAAATAGAAAGAATTTAAATAATGTTAAATATTTATTATGTAAAATTGATGTATGATCCAAATTTTCTCAAGACACAAATCCTTTAGATACTACATATTTATTTCTATTGTGTTGTTTTTCAAAAAAATAATGTATTATAATTTTTTATAAAAAATATCATTTTCAATATATTTACAGTAGTTTTTTGGTTTATATATCTACATAGGTATTATAAAATAAGAAATTATATTTATTGTTTGGTATATTCACTTTCAAAATAATTAAATTCTTGATTTATAATACACCATATAACATGTAAATATTCAAGAGTGTATGTTGTCAAATTTAATTGAGACTTACACGGTGGTATTAATAGTTAAATTATTATACATGGATCTTTATTTGATCAATTTCTCTAAATTATACATAATTTGTTTTCAGAAAATATATATTCAATATTTAAAAAATTTCATTACATGAGGGAGAAATAATTTTTTCTATTGAATAGAGTGTCTAGAATGGAATAAATTTTGATATATCTAATATTATTCTATTAATTTTATATCTGATTTGTGTGAATAGTTTTCTATTAGTCCTTATAAATGATGATTTTAATTGAAGATTCATTGAAGATTTAGATAATATTTCTTATCATTATATCGATAGCATAAAAACCATAATATTTTTATAATGGTTTATTGTAATATGAAATATTTAGAATGTAAAATTAGAGGATCAGGAATCCCCAAATAATACTTTTTGAACAATGTGAGATTTAACTCCTCGATTTTTTTACTAAAAATAATGTTTTATTTGATAGTGTATTTGACCTAAATCACTAAGTTTAATAAACATCAATGTCTTATTAATATTATTATTTAAACATAAAAGTTATAGACTAGCCCATAAATTTATTTGTGTTAACAGTAAAAAATATAATTGGAATATTAATTATTAATGACAAATGAAATATATTTATAAATAAGTACATATTTTTTGGTATTATTTATAAGCTTCAAAAATAACTTTTCTCAAACAATTGATTTTTTATTTTTTCATTGTGGAAAAAAATTAAATTTGGAATCATTTAGAGAATTTTTTAAAATGATATTGACTTTTTGAATCAACATGTAAAAATTACCAAAGGATAAATTATTGGGATTTTTCTAAATAGATTAATTTTTCAATAAATGGATGAAAATACCAATTTTAATTAAAAATGTTTTGGAAAATAATTTTGAATGTTATATTTTGTTTTAATATGGTTATAAAGTATCATTAGTAAAATTATAGTTTTCAATTCAAATTTATGTAATTTTTGTCAATTTTATGTTGAATTTTAATATAAAAACGTTTTATAATTATGAAAAAAATTCCCTTTTTTAAACTTCATTTTGGTCACATTTGTGGATTTAATTTTAAATAATAATTTTCTATTTGATTAATTGTATTTTTAAAAATTGATTCCCTATTTTCTTCAACATAATTAATATGATTAAACAATTTCAATATAATTTTTTTCATAATGAATAGTAAAAGTAGTAAACATTAATCACCATGGTTTAGTTTCAAACAGGATTAACAAGGGTTAGAAAAATAATATATCATTTACAATTTCATAAAAAATCCAATTACATTATTGTAGACATATGTTTTTAAGATAATGATCAATTTTATAGCCTTCTGGGATTTTAAAAATGTGTGTACAGATTTTTATTTTCAGAAAATTCATGTGTGTCATCTCCTCCACTAAATAAAGGGAATCCCATATCCTATTCTATTTACACTTACAAATCCATATGATTCTACCAAATAAATACTAAAATAACTTCTTTAATACCCTCACTATGTCTTAGACTCCATTTATTTATCATAAATCCGATCTATCTAGGCATTAATTATATTCCTATATATATCGTCTAAGAAGAGGGATCATTCTTAACATAGATTAATGTTAATGTAAAAAAATAAATCCATCTCTATTTCCATAAATTGGGAAACAAAATAATCGTTCATGTGTATAGTGGACAACCATCTGACAAATAGATGTAACTTGTTTTCCAAAATCCCCAGTCACAAATATTATAATTTTTGATTTGATGTTTATATATGATATTACAAAAATATTAATCATTTTGTAAATTTAATGTACCCAATAGCTTTATTCCTTACAATTAATTAAATGAATGATAACATTCTTCATGTGTTCGGAAGACTTCCACCCCACGAAGCAGTGTGGTTTATTATTATAATCTCGTCACATGGTTGGTATATCTAAGCATATTTGGGTTATAAATATGATATTTATGATATTATTATCATTATTTAAGAAGAAAATTACCTTAAATTTATGTAAACAATGATTATTATTTTATGATTATTATTATAGATATTATAAAGTGACAACATCTTTGAACATAGAAAACATTCTAAGATGATTTTTGACATGTGGTCCAAACATCATCTAAATTTAAAACATGTACATAAATGATTAAGTAATTTAACATAATATGGTAATGAATAAAATAAATTGAATAATAAAAACTGAAATTCTTATTAGTAAATTAAATAATTAAAATAAGTTTATTATTCATGAAGATAATGAACACATGTGAAACGTCGAGCTTAATGTATGTGATCTCTATAAAAATATATTATCTTTAGGTTATAACCAATATCTCTATAACTAAATTTATATATCAATTTATAGTTATTTAATTAATCAAAATTATAGATATAGTTCTCTCAAATATATATCTATCTTAATCTCCATCATTTTTATGGGGTAGTACTGGAATTTGGTTCATTTTTCAAATTCCATTGTTGTGAAATTTCCTTTGATTATGATATGTATAATTATCCGACCCATTTTATTTCCATAGGAAATTAAAATGAAATATATCATGATTTACATCATTTATATGGAACACATATATCATAGACCTTTTATTATGGTTTTTCCTATATATTTCGCGACTAAATTGTGTAATTTTTAAGTACCACGAGACATAATGTATGATATTAGAGAGTAATCCAAATCATTTATTGGACTTTTTCTTCTATGTGGTATTTTCTATGATGTTATTCATTACTCATTTTATTTTCATGTTTTTATTTCTATCACATATATTATGTTAAAATGATCTCATGACACCTTGTTTGTAATATTATTCATCCATATGATTACTCATGAGACAATTATTTTATGATATAATGTTATACATTTCAATCACATGTTATGTTTCCATATCATGTTTATTCATATACTGTGATTTTATATCACCCCTCCCTTGGATGTATTACTATTGATATCCTATAATTTTTAGAAGATAAAATGGACTAATGATGACATTATATAGAATAAAATGAATATTTTATGTTTTTGTTTCCTTTTAATGTATTATTATCATAGAATTGTAAAGAAACTCGGAAATACAATCATTATGAGGTACATATTGGATATTTATTTTTCAAATTATAATAATACTACGTTAAAACATAATGGGTCACTTAATTTTGTATTAGATAAAATTTTATAAATTTTTTTTAAATTTGGAAAAGATATTTTTTTGAGAACCCTTAGGATAAGTGTAATAATATTTATAAGGACAATTCTATGTATATGAGAATATCATATAATGTTGTTAATGTATAAAGGGAGTGGATTTCAAGTAGTTACATCCCTCTCTATATATTATAATTGGATTTGGATCTAGAATAGTTGTACCTATGAACAATAACTCTATAAGGGAATGTTGAGATGGACTCCAATGACACACAGTGCACAATTGTGGGAATTTCTGCACACTTGGTTTGAAACTCCCTTTGAATAAAATTTTATAATTTAACAACTATTTATAAACCACTACGATGGACATGAAAAAATTATTAGGTTAGAAAAACAAAATAGGAAATTACTATGGATAATCAATATTGAAACTTGGATACTCATAAAATAGGTTATACATTTCATTTATATGTTATTCACCCTATGTTAATATGCTTCTCTTTTGTAAATTTAATTGTTATTGTATTCTCATCTTATTTTTCTTCATTTTGTTAATGGCAGTAAATATGAGAAACCGTGAATATAAAAAACATGATTGGAAAGGAGATAATTTCCATAATAATATGTTTAATCTTATGGGAGTGGGAGATGATAAATTCATGGAAGTACTGGCTTGACTAACTCATGTTATGAATTATAATATGAATCATAAATAATAATAAACTTCTCCTATGAAATCCCAATTAACATTGAGTTTTCTATAAGACAAATACCTCCAACCTTTAGTGGATATTTTCATCCCATAATTGCGGAACTGTGTATTAACTCAATTTAGAAGATATTTTATTTCCTCTAATTATAAGATAAAGTGAAAGTTGTTCTAGTTGTTTGACGAATTTATGTAGAAGAAAATAATTTGTGGATATTTATCAAGAATATGACGTCAAAATATGATATTGATTCCATATAATAAAAATACATAAATAAAACATTTTTCAATAAATATTTTCTTTGATATCTCTATCATAAAATAGAAATGGAGTTCATTGGTCTGAAGAAAAAAATATGATGATTCTATCAGGGTATATGAGTGGAGATTTACGTGGATTTCATGATACATATACATCCTTGTTATCAACACTAAAAGTAAGGTGTGCAGTTTCGTTAGTAGGTTAATTCCATATATTTTAAAATATTTGGTGATTTGAAAAATTAATAACTATGATGATATTGTCTTTTTTCCCTAAACATTAAGTCGAAGATCTATGAATATTAGAGGTCACATTGTATTAGACAAAAAACGTAAAATAGAGTTTTATTATAAATAATAAATAGATAAATACCTTGAAGGAAAGAAAACAAAACATCCCACAAGATAAAATTGTATGATGAAGACTCTTGGAAACAATTTTTACAGAACCAAGTGATGCTTCAAATGTGGAAAAGTGATCCGTCAAGGTAATCAATTTTGAAAAGAAAAAAAATAACATTAATGTAGAAGAAGAAAATAATTTTTAGATCCATAATCAACATTTTTTTTGTTTTTCAATTGTATGGAACATGGTAATTTTTCAAGACAACACCCTATGAAAATGGTTGTCAACAATAATAAATGATAACAACCTCTGATGTCTAGAGTGAAAGGAAAATCTTATTATATCCCTGTGTCTATGGTGGATCCTCCTAAAGATGTGGGGAAATGTATACAAGTTATTCATTTAGGAATAGTGAACATACTATTTTTTTTCTTTTCATTATTTCATATCATTAATGATTAATAAAACTATTCAAACCATAACTCAAAACATGGGGGATTTCCTATCTATGAGAAGTATAAAAAGATAAATAACTGAGTAAAAAATATATACCTCCTCTCTAATAATTATTGTATACTATATATTATAGAAAACATTTTCTTAATTATTTTTTGGAGTTTAATTTTATTTTGGTTATGGATTGTATTTCATTATATAATTACAACATCAACTATCGATAGAGGTATATTACTCTTCATGTCCAAGGAATCCTTCTATTTTATAAAAGTTTAAGTAGGATGATGAATATCACTTTGAAAATTTTATTCAAGTGTGGATATTATTTCCTTTTGAGAAAGTATATCTCCTCAAATTATTGAGAAAAAGTATATAATCATGGTTTAACAGATTCCTATTATGAGGGATTATAATAATTCATTTCCCAAAATTTTTTATAGAAATTCTCATAACTTATTGAATGATTCTCAATTAAACATAAACTTGTATCTCTTCCCATATCATATCCTCTATAATTAATGGAAACTGTTTATTTGGAAGCGTAAAAGCATCAATTACAATATAATCTATACATGGATTTTAAACACTGAAGTTCCTAGCTATGGGGTGTGTTGGTCCTCTTCATCAAGTAGAAGAATGAGTCAGTGCACCTATGCAATGATTATCATAAACTCAAAATATCATGATAATGATGAAGTATCCACTCTAATGAATATATTATTTATTCAATCATCTACATGGAGCCTCATATTTCCCTATGGTGGTACTTAGCTCATGATATCACCAATTATGGATAAATAATGAAGATATTCAAAAAACATCCTTCCAAACACCGTACAGAACTAAGTGTTCACAGTGATTCCTTTTAGACTCACTAAATATATATAAATATTTAGGGTAATCATGAATAATTAATTTAGAGAGTGCCTCAATAATGTTTATATAGTGTTTTTAGATTATTTTGTGAGTAACTCTAAAATTTAGAAGGTTCATGATAATCATTTTAATAATGTACTAAAAGCATTGAAAAAGGGTAAAATATTTGAAATGTATAGTAAATTTGTGTTCTGGATGAATTAAATGTAATTATATCATAATATTATCACAATTTAAGGAATTTATGTAAAATATTCTATGAAAAATTAAAATGAGGACATTCCTATATCATTTTCTATAATAGTGATATGTGTTTCTTTAGAGTAGTTTTTTATTAACGATGATTTATGAGAAAATTATCATGATCATTATATACACTAAACAATCTAAAATGGAATGGATTAAAGTTAATTTGGGCCATTGAATGTGAAGATATCTTTAACCAATGGAAAAATATTCTTATCATTACACTATTACTCACAATTCCCTCAAGCAGGGAACATTTTGTTGTATATAATGATGCTTTAAATAACGGATTAGATTTTCTAGTGATGAATAATGATATATTTATAGGTTATTCCTCTTGTAAATTTAATGTTCAGTAGAAGAATTATCCCACACATAGTCTAGAGTCTGTTGCATTGATCTTTTCATAGAAAATATGGTTGCATTATATCATTGGGGTGAAGTGTGAAATATTTATGGACCAATATAGTCTAAAATATATATTCACACAGAAGAATATTAATATGAAATAGAAAAGAAGGTTTGATATGATCAAGGAATACAATTTATCCATCTATTACCAACTTCAGAAAGAAAAAAAGCTATCATATTCTCTAAGAAGAAATGATTTTGTGACCTGGTCACAGGGGAGAAATGAGAAGGATCGCATATTATTATACTAAAAAGAATTAAAATAGGAATCATGATTGAAGGAACCTCATCATAACTTTATCAAATGTTTACTCGACCATACATTCTTTGGAAGTAAAAGTATTCATAAATATATAATATTGAAATTATAAAGAAGGAGGAATCAATATGAAAATTTAAATCCCTATAATTCAACATTGATGAAGGAGTTATAATATTTTATTAATTACTTTGTGTAAAATTAAATCCATAATAAATAAAAAAAATTTGTATGATACACATTTATCAGCATTCCTTATCCACCCAAGGGGCATGAAGATATACTAAGATATCCATGAACACTATCAGGAGGGTAATATGAAGAAGTGGATTACATAATGTAAATTAAATTGTGTGATTTTCCAGTAAGTTATGTATGGAAGAAAACAAATTCTATGGGGATGAGGAAACCATTACCCACACCTACCAGGAAATGGTAAAACATCACCATAGATATTTTCATTGGTAATCCCAATATATTAAGAGGAATTAATTGTAGATGGGTGGTGGTTAATCGTATTAAAAATACAAAAAAATTAATTTAAACTCTATATGAATTCTCACTTGATCAAAATGTAACAATATACATTAGAGTGTCAGCTAGGATACATGGAAAACCACTTTTGATTGTAAATTACCAAGATCCTAGATTTACCTTCATGTTCTAGATAATCCTACAACATGTTCTAAATACTGATTTGAAAATAATCATGGAATATCACCCCCTTAATATTTTACAATATGAATAAAAATTCATACATTTGAGTATATGTTAAGATCATGTTTCATGGACTTCAAAGGAGGATGAGATCAATATATTCATCTGGATGATTTATCATACAAAAATATTTTCAAATCAAGCATCCAAATGAATCTTTATGAATACCTTTAGAAGAAAATATACACAACACCATTATATTGGAATTGGGATATATAATAAATAATTTTGGTACCATAAATGGTTGATTAAATGGTATAATGTTTCAATACCATTTATTATAACATTAGGAATGCTGAGATTTGACAAAAGAGATAGGCTGGAAATCATTGAGGAGACATGGAGTTTGTGGTCAGGGATAAATTATTTCTCCACAAATCAACATGGATGATAACCATGAGATTTAGGAAGAAGTAAAATATAATACCAAAATACATAAAACCCATTGATATTCTTGATCACATCAAAGTAGTGGTTTATTGAATAAAATATCCAGTAAACATTTATTAAGTATATGATTTATTCCATGTTCCCGACTCGAGGATTTACATAATAGATCCATCAAAAAGATTGAATTTAGAGGTGGTATAACTGGGAAATGATCTCTAATATTAAAATAATCTAGTGAATATAGTAAACTATAGAGATAATGTTCTACAAAACAAGATGACCCACTGGGTAAAATTACTATCGTAGAACCACAAATGTGATGAGGAAACAGGGAAACTAGAAGAAGGAATAAAGTAGATATACCAAAATATATTTTCACAAAGTTATTTATTAAGAAATTTTGATAGAGAAACTCTTTAAGGGGGAATAATTTAATGGAAATATTATTTTGTAAAATAAATTTATGCTCGATAGCATATGCAACAAAAAAAATTGATTTTAATGACCCTCAAATTATTATTAATATTATTATATAATCATGGATGTTATAATCGAGCCTCTAAATGTGGAGGTATGAATAGGATTAAAAACATTTAAAATTAGTTATGAAGGATAATGAAAAAATATTTATAAATAAGTACATAATTTTTTTAAATTCATTATAGTCTTCAAGAATACTTTTTTCTATTTTAATTCATTACTGTGTATTTTTATAAAAATATAATAAATTAATTTTTGAAACATAGGAATATTTATATAGAAAAATTAACTTGATTCAAGGAATCATCATTTCAATATTATATTAGGATGAATTTTTTGTATTTTTCTAAAAAGTTTATTTTTTTAAAGAATAATGAAAATTCATGATTTTTAAAGAAAACTAATTTTTCATTTAAATAATATAAATATTTATATTATATAAATTGTTTAAAAGTAAATTACTTCCACAATGTTTTTATTATTCAATATAATTTCATTTTAATTAATTTAATGTTGAATTTTGGTATAAAATATATTGTACTAATGAAAACATTTATTTTGGAAAACTATTTTATCATCTTGTTTGTGGATTTATTTTTAGATGAAATAATGCCACTTATGTGATTTGAATTTCAAATAATGAAGTAAATATTTTCAATAAAAATAATTAGTATTATTTAATAAGTTTGACCTGATTCTTTTTCATAATGAATAGTAAAAATAACAAATACTAATTACTATAGTTGAAGTAAAAGTAAGATTACTGAGAGGTGAAACAAAAATGATAATTTTAAAATGATCAAAAAACCTCTCAAAGTAATATATTATATCCATATTTAGAAATTATCACATCCATGTTTTTTTAATGAGACATTTTTAATCGTTTGGATATCAAAAAGATGTAAGTTTAACTTTTTATTTTTAAAACATCAAATTTTACCTCTCCCCCACTTATAAAAGGGAACCCCATATCCTAACCCCTATAAACATGTAATTATATTTAGTTTAGATAATACCTACCCAAATACCTATCCTAAATACCTCATGACATCCTATAGTCCTTTTTAAGATCATAAATCCAATCTATATAGGTTTTAGGTATATTCCTCAATTGTTAGTCTGAAGAAGAAGTATTTTTCGAGACCAAGCATCTATTTAGTTTCCTATTCCAACTTCTTAAAATATTACTCTCCAAGAAAATATATTATGATAATTATATATAATATACTATTAATTTATTTTGTTAATTTCATAACATAAACCAAATAAACTCCTTTTAAATGATATTTGAAGCAATTGTTCATGCGTACAACAAACTACATCTCAATGATTGTATGGAACACATTTCCATTCACAACCACTCATTGTTTTTCATGATGATAGATTTATTATATATATATATATATATATTAAATTTATGAAAAGTTAATAATTTATTAAAAGAAATATATCATATAAAATTTTAACATACCATCCATTAAGAGAATGATAATGTTGTTTGTGTGTATAGAGGACTACTTCCTCGTGATGTGATGTGATTCATTTTGATTACCAAATTTCATAGATGAAATGTGTCAGGTTTTTAAAGGAACTAATATTATATTTATTATATAGTTATAATTCTTGAAATACAATGTCATGTCCCGACCCAATCCGGGGCTAGAATCACAACTTCCCAATGGCCTGCTCCATAGGCTAGGGGCTGGAGACCGGCATCGAAGCCATAACTAATAAAGGGATGCCATTTAATAAGTGCCTATATGAATAAACACAATCATATCTATGCATAAGTGAAATGAATGTAAAAGTAATATAATAAGAACACTAATAGAACAAACAAGAATCTAAAAACTCCAGATAGTAAAATAGTTTGATAGAGTAAACTGAGATGTAAAAGACAAAAAAAACACCTAACTAGATATATGTCCCCAACTGACAATATATGGAAGTAAACTGTTGAGAGAATCTTGATACAAATATCCAAAATGTGTCCAAAATACCATATCCATAGTACTTGGTATCCATAAGATCCATTATAGTCACTTATGACTTGTCCATCATCTTAATAAGACATGTCATGTGTAGGAAAATCCCATGTAGAGGTGACTATATACGTACCTTAGGGGACACCCTAAAAACCGAAGGGTGGGTGGATAAGAGATATAAGGGGAATATAATGATAATAGATAGTAAACTGAGAGCAAATAAACTTATGAAAGAGAAATATTATCCATATAAAAGCACAAGGGACTAAACATGGTGATTAGATGAACTACACATTGAAGATTCCCCCCCCCCAATATTATGAGATTAAATTCATTCATCCTTGATAAGCTAAACACATAAATCACATGGAATACCTTATATTTATTCACATACCATGGAATGAGAGTAACGAGATTTAATGATATGGATAAATACCTATACATATATAAACACACACACACACATATATATATATATATATGCTCAACCAAATTTGTTTAAAATTATAGAGAATGGGGATCCCCATATCATAGATCAATATATAAATAAGAGTCACCAACTATTCCAAAATTCCATCAATGATGATCCGCATCTCATGCATGTATATATATGTAACCTTATGAAGGATCATGCCTTGCCACTTTTCCACACAGTCATTGGGGAATAAAATCCATGTAGAGTAACTTCTCCCTAGTGCATCATGTGGGTTCTACTATGTAAGTATCCAAAGAGGACCTGCACCCAATACAGATGGGTGGTTCTACTCTAGTGTCCCAAGGAACTATGTGATATCAGATAGGGGGTCCACTCGGTCGAAAGAAGACTCACAACAAATCAAATGGGGTATTGCACTCTATAGGATGAGAACCCCACACCGGTGTGGTATAGGGTTATACTCTTGTCATCATGGACATGTGCCCTATCTAATAGAGTCTTCCAATCAGTAATTATCCATAGGGGACAGGTGCCCAAATAGATAGGTTGTTCTACGTAATAAGTCAAGGACATGAACCTAGTGTGAAAAGGGGTTCCACACTGTTCATCAATGAAATACAACCTATCTGATATGTGGATTCAATTAGTATATAGATGTAGAGAACCCATTACCATGATTATGGGGGGTTCCACTCTAGAGGAATCCACTAGTGATCCTTCCTGGTTACTACCGTCACTAGGAAACACCTCAAATAAACATTGTGCCCATAAAATAAAAAAATCCTATCTCAAAATACACTACTGAGGGAACATTTTCATTCTATGTGAAAAAACATTCAGATTAGACTACCAGCAAGCGAAAATCCATTTTCAAGAAAAGGAGATACAAAAGTCTGATGTTTTCTCAAATGTAATAAAGGGGAACATGACATTTGAGGGGACCAACAAGGCATGTTATCCCACACCTTCACTTGGTCGTGTCCGTGGAGGTTCACAAATCTCCCACCATATAGAAATAAATGGGATGTAGGTGATATAAATATTGTTCCCATGACACTCAGGGTCCTTCCCATGTTCATTGGAATATATATGTAACTACCTTGTTTTTTTGTAATTTATAACATGTATGTGCACTTTACCATGTTTCAATGTGTTTTAGTACATGTATTTATTTCTGGTCATGTACTCCTATTTGGGGTCCTACCCAATTGTTCTAAAACACTTGTAATCTATTTGTGGATTTGGTACATGTCATTTAGAAGGAATACATGTCATTCCATCCTTATAAAATCTCAAAACCCTAGTCATTGCAACAAAGGGGATACACATCATGTGTTTTTAATGGTACACGACATGTAATTGGTAATTTTTCCCAATATTTACATCTACATTATGCACCTTGATTTAGGCCATTCCACTACAGATATCACCACATTTTAGCCCAATATTAGCATATTTATGTTCCTTTCATCTTATCTATCCATTCAGATGATGGAAATCGGATTCTATTGTCCCACAGTGGTTAGTCATATCTGTTGAATGACTTGATTCCTCCTATCACCGTGGATTCTATCTTTGATCATTGAAACAAACATCCAAATCCTAAAACCATATGATATCTACCATGATTCTTTGATTTTTCCATCATATGTGAATCTATAATGATTTTGGGGGTCTAATAATCCTCGGTGATGCCCAGAAATGTCAAACCAAGACGTTAGGGTCCAACCGATGAATAATGTGAATCAGTTGAGAGAGAAAGGCACGAGAACAAACTTTTAACCACAATTTCCAAGATTTATTTTCCAATGATCAATAATGGGGATATCCTGGGTAAGAAAACTATTTAAATGACTAATTTAATTAGTGCATGTGTTCATGAAAGGGATAATAGTGTCGTATATCCAAGAAAGGGACTCAATAAATTTAATAAAAATGGATTTAGAAAAATTAACAATTCTTGCAATATATTATATAATTATTATTATAAGAATGTTTCATCCCATTAATGGAGGAAGTCATTTCCTTCTTTTTGTCCTAGTCTCCTCTAATCCATAGTTTCATCGTCGTCTGATATGATCCACCAACGAAAGGAGGTAAAGAAACTCTAAAAACATTCAATGGTTTATGTGGATAATATTGGAGGATTCTCCCCGGTGATGAATTCATATGATTTTAATTTAGTTAATATTAATTAATTAATTTATATATTTATTAATCCACTTGTTGTTCCAAGGGTGATATATGAAACTGCCATGTGGATGCGTATTTTAGGTTGCGCCTACGGTAAACATTGTCTTACAGACTCAACCGTTGTCCCAGATTTCTGATTCAAGGTTCCTTTTAAGATTTATCCAATTTTCATTATGAAATCATGAATTTGAAATTTAGAATATAATTTTTATTTTTATAAAATTAATTCTGGGAACACCGATCCATGAAATCCCACTAAGTCTCATCTCATAGCACAAGAAGCATATATAATTTTTTTTCAATGTATTCTAAAAAAAAGTCTCTAAACCATTCCCTCCTTCATATCTTTCTTCCAAAAATTTAAAAAAACCTTGGGATTATGATCCGACTTCTATTTATCTCACTCCTAGGATCTCTCTAGAACATTCCTGCACTTCCGCAATACATGAACCAATGGGATGATCCATCCATGCGGGGTCCTCTCCTATCAATCCTCGATCATAACTTAGTGCTCTAAAAAGGTGGATCTATACTCGATTCCATCTCACCCAAGTCAAGGATGTTCATATGTTCATGTACATATCTCTTTAGATGTGGCTCGTGGAAGTCATTGTGCAGTTCCTCTAATAGTAGTGATTGGGAGTGGAAATAAGGAAACGTTCCA
The DNA here is from genome assembly GCA_963277665.1 of Viscum album. Lineage (NCBI taxonomy): Eukaryota > Viridiplantae > Streptophyta > Magnoliopsida > Santalales > Viscaceae > Viscum > Viscum album. Next base: position 1,888,951,491 of record OY728122.1, on the reverse strand, counting down.
TACATATGCATGATCTCAAGATCTCAATGAACATATAAAATATATTTCATCACAAGAAAAACCTCTTCAATCCATATCGTGGGTAGAATCTCTATAAAACATGGTCTCCCTTATCAAACTCCATATTCTTATGAAGGATATATGGGCATGATTTATGATTAAATTGAGCCATACTCATCTTTTCATTTATGACCATGACCCTCTCCATTGTCACCTATAGAAACTCATGACCCACATGAAATCCCTTAGAATATCCTAAAACACCATGATAGTTCCTTTAGTCATCCCATTTATCTAGGGGTGAAAGGATATACCCATCATCATTGGCGTCTCAAATACCTCCGAAAATCTTCTCCACAATCATGACGTAAACTACACATCTAGATATGAGACAATCATTGGGGGAACCCCATGACAGATAATAATCTCCAATATGTACAACTCCTCAAAACACTCCACCAAACTCTACTCCATGATATCAAAGAAAATGCTTGAATTTTTCATTTTTAAACTATCACCCAGATGGAATCATGGAATTTCACTATTCATGGAAGAATTGTCACAAACTCCATGGATATGTCATCCCATTTACACTTATGGGATACAAGGGGTTGCAATAAACCATCTGTGAATTGGTGTTCAGCCTTCACCTACTGACAAGTGAGCCTCCGATAGATGAACTAAGCTACAAACAATTTTATTCTGAACCACCAAAACTACCAATAAAATTATATTTACATCTTTCCCACACAGTGACGTACAACTAAGGAGGAAGTGTGGAACTATTTCATCACATCCTCCCATATCATGACTAGAACCACCATCCATCACCGTAAAAAGATGACATGATTCCCTTCATAATATTATCATTATATTGAATCCTATATGGATATATGTACATTAAATACTTCATAGTCAATGGCTACCGTATAGGACTATCTTATATGTTTTTGAAGAATCTAAGTCAACACCATTGACTATAGAAAGGTTGTACCCACCTGCTCGACCAGGGTCAGCTGTAGGGAAGCCAAATTCCCTAAATCCTCCTGAATAAAGAGATACTATGAATTCCTTCAAAGTGAATATTCAACCAGTTTACCGTTTCTCATAATATATACTATCTCAAATTCATAATTCTACAGGAACTCTAACCATCACCATTCTTAGTTTTAGGTCTATCTTGGTGCATGTTTCCCTTAGACTCTAATTGTCTGAGTAAACCAAAAAACCCTAAAAAAGAAGTTAATTCGATGACATCCTTAGGGATAATACCACCTCTTTCATCTCTTGGTTATGAGTTTCATAGTTATTCTCATGGGGTCTCAACTATTTTGATCCATACATGATAATTTATTGACACTTCATTAACATGTACTCAAGACTATATTTGGTGGCACCACAATATCCTCTATAATCCAAACCCTCCTCTGCTATTTTCAACACATGGAAACCCAATATACTCATCCTCAACTTATCTAAGTCTCTCTTGTAGTACTCGATCTAGGCAAACAACCTCTTTTTCCACATCAGAGAAGTCAGACGTGAAATGATTCTGGGGAATACTTCCACAAACCACTTATCATGCCCCACCAATCCAAGAAATATATTCCCCACTAACACAGACATGGGTGTAACCAAAACAATCATTGCATATATCTTGTTTAGGTCTATATCTATGCAATTATCAAAAGTTAAATTCCTTGAAAGTGAACCACATCAATCCAGAACTAGATATTTAAGAGCATTCCACAAATCTAGTTCTCTCTATGAAATTCTATAACAAACATGAGTTACTCTATATGTTCTTTGTTCAATGTAGTGTAAATGAGTATGTCACTGATGATGAAGGTAAAAAAACGATTCCATGTATTATAGAAATACCTAGTTCAATAAATCCATAAACATTTTTGGGGAATTCATCAAACAAAATGGAATCATTAAGGGCTGATAGTGACTGTACAAAAATTGGACTTCTAGATTTGTAATATCATCCACTTGAACCCTCAGTTGGTGGTAGTTGGTCTTGAAATCGATATTATATAACCATCTCATATGACAAAACTGGTTAAAGAGTTCATCAATTCTCGTAATGGGTTACTTGTTCTTTATCATGGCCTAGTTCAAGAGATGGTAATCTGCATAGAGACACACTATCACATCCACCATTATCATGAACAACACAATAGATGCCTATAGGGAAAATTTGGTCTCATTAAACCCTTCACTTGAAAGACCTCAAACTACAACAGTAGCTCCCAAAGATTGGAAGCAGCCATCTGATATGCTGACAATGATATCATAGTGGTTTTGGGATGTAAGTCCTTGAAAGACACTATATCCCACCTTGTAAGTAGACCCAAACATCATTGGGAAGGACATCCATATAATCATCCAAAAACAAAGAAATACATATGCCTAAAGGGCCTTCTTCCCCAAAGGATATTTTTACAAATTTTTGGGTGAATGGTTTCAACCTTCTACTAATATAACTCACTCATCTCGCAATGATAACTTTCTTCCTAGAAAAGTAGAATCTCATCCCATCAGTGCGAATGAATCTTTCTTATACGTGGTGATAATAAATCTAGTATTAAACTATGAACCACCAATTAACACCCAAGAAGAAAACATAGGGTTTTATATTGAGGACTAGAAGGTGCCCCATTATCCTCTATCCACCAAGAGATATCTCACACTATCCATAGATAAAAGATACACAATCAGCATTCCCTAAAGGAACCTCAATATGAATTTGTTGAGCTAGCTTCCCAAATGGGATCTCCAGCTCTTTAAACAAGATAAAAATGATGTATTATTGACTATAAAAATGTCTAAAAATACATATGTAAGAGTATAATAAACATATGGTGTACCTGTAATCATCTCGTGTGATGTGGGGTTATAATCCTACAAAGTATACAATTTTTCATACCCCCTGCTGCTAGATCCCTAACTTGACATGGGCTGGCTAGTGGTGGTGGTTGAAGGATCTCATAGAATCTTCCAACTACAATAGATCCTCTTACTCTGTCATATCTCCCAACCTAGGGACCACCTTTCCCTCTAATGGGAGATCCCTGATAACTGTGATTCCTCTACCTTGATAGTCCATCAGGCACCTTCTCATGACATTCCGCATGTATTGTCTAGCAGTAAATTGATATGTGACCTTGCTTATCACAAGAATAGCATGAGCCCACTCTGGGAAGCACAGTTGGTCTCCACATTCTCTATACTTTACTGCCATGTGCTTGATTTTAATCGTGAATGGATCACATATGTCAATATCAAACAGACTAATTCCAACTAGCTGTAGTAGATGAATTTTCTATGTGACAACCACTATTATCTCTAGCTATTTGGAATCCCACTAACAAAAGGAACCATGTTATTAGTACCCAATCTGGTACCCTGACATAGGTGGGGATGCACAAGGGAGCCACCATGGAACATGTCTCTCTACGGAGTCCCTACTCAAACTTATATTCTTGGATGTATCCGTGGAGGATCTTGTCAACAGACTATCAAGTAAGGTATTTGAACATCATTTCATACTCATCCACCATCATACCTCTCTATTGTAGATTTAGAAGCACTGAAATCTCAACCGAGTTTAAATATTAGAGTTAATACTACTCACATGGCAACTGCTAGATTTTGGACCACGAGGGTGTTGATGTATCATGTATCTGCATAACAAGACCCCACCAACATCCAACTGCCCTATTGAAAAGGATAGTTTCTTGTAAAACCACCTAAATCCATCAATGTATATATGAGACTAAAAACACTGACCACCAACACTAGAAAATTCTATTCTTCCTAGGAATCTTGAACTCTATTGAACCATAGCGGCATCTGGCACTAAAACTCATATAATGTGCTAAGTTACTGCTCATCCTCATCCTTCTCTATTGGTATTATATACTATTCAATGGGTGGATTTTCTTCTACTTACCCACATGGATGTAGGGTCTCATTCGAATAACGTATATCTAAGGCCTCATCAGTCACTGAATCTTCAACATGATCCAGAACCGTCATCCTGGAATGTTGGTATCACGGAAGCATCAAAACAATTTAAGCAAGACGTACCAAAGCTAGATTAAATATATATATATATATAAGGAAAATGGGGTGTTAAATCAAGAAGGATGGTCAAGGAATCAATCATATATGAATAATGTAACATTGATCCTCCCATCCAATCTCTTAGTATGTTGAGTCAATAATATGGTAGTCATGGTCTTTTTGAATCTATATGTTGGATTCATGTACCATCACCGGATTCCATTCCCTAAGAACCTCACTCTAAAAACATAGAAATTTTTTCCATAATCCCAACAAAATCCTCATATGGGGACTAAACGAAACACTATCCCCATGGTCAAACCACCTATGATACCAATCTGTCATGACCCAAACCAAGATATATCTTGAGATAAAACTACCCCAAGCCTGGATACATAGTCCTAGGGCTGGCGACCAACAATAAAGGAATAACTACCATAGGGAGGCCTTTTCCTATGTACATATATTAAAAAACACACACCCATGTCTATAATTAAGTGAATATGAAGTAAAAAATAAAATAATAGACATTCTAATGGAACTATCAAGAATGTTAAACCTGTAGATAGTACAAGAGTATGTTAGACTAAACTTAAAAGTTAAGGTGAAAAATACATGACCAACCTAACAAATATGGAAAGTAAAATTCTAGACGAGATTGTATTATGATATCCATGATACAACAACCACATGTGGTCCAATGTAAAAGGAATCCCTAAACTCTTCTATATTCACAACCGACATATTTTTTTCCTCGCATAAGACATGGCTCATGTGGGAAAATCCCATGTAGGGGTGGTTATATACATATGTAGTAGGAAACCATTAAAGATGAAGGGGGTGAATAAGAGATACAAAATGAATAGAAAGAAATAAGATAGTAAATTGATTAAAAATAATACCAAGAAAGATAAATTGTATCCTCATCCAATTAGATGGGGTAATCTTGGAAAGTAGAATAACTAAACGTATAGTGTTTTCCACATATAGAAGGAGAGTAAAGTCATCCAAGAATGTGAAGTTAAACACGTAAAGAATGTGAAGTTAAACACGTAAAGAATGTGACATAACCTATACATCTTCATATCTTAGGTAAAAAGGGTAACCAAATCCAAATGTAGGGATATAGAAGTATATACATATATAATTATTAAAAAGAATCCCAAATGAGAGAAAAATAGGATCACCGTCTCACATCTCATCCCAAAATAAAATGTTTCCAAAAATTAAAAAATTTCATCAATGATATCTAGTATCTCACACGTATGTATGGAAGTAACCATGTGAAGGCACATACCTAACCACTATTCTACATAGTCGTGGGGGCACAAACTCCATGTAAATAACTATTTACCTATTTATAGGGGGTTCCACTCTATAAAAATGCATAAAGGACCCATGTTCAATTCTAATGGGTGGTTCCACTATACTATCACAAGGAACCCCACCCTATCTGATTGAGATGTTCTTCTTGGTAGGTATAGGACCAGAACCCAAGTTTATCAGAGGGGGGGTGACAGTCTATAGGTCAATGATCCAATCACTGGTGTGAATTTTGGTTCCACTCTGGTCATCGAGTACTTGAACCCAATCTGATAGCGGGTTCCACGTGGTATGTAGATGTAGATGACGCACACCCAAAACTATGGGGGTCTAAACTCTATAAGTTGGGGAAACATGCACGAATATGATAAGGGGGTTCTACTACGGTCATCAAGGACCCAAACCCTTTCCTATAGTGGGTTACACTTAGTATATTTCTGTATAGAACCATTTCCCTAATTATGGAGGGTTCCACTCAACAGGAAGCTTATCCCACCATATCACTACCATCGTCATGGGTCACCTCAAATAATCAACATTCACATAACATTTCATATCATCTCTCAAAATTTAGAATCGAGGAAACCATCATTTTATAGGGACAAAAAACCTCTAAATAGGATACATGCGGGCCAATGTCCGAGTTCAATCAAAGGAGACATTGAAGGATAATTTTTATTTAAAAGAATCCAAGGGGTAAAAACATATGAGGGGGACCACAGGGATTTTGGTCCCTCTCATTCACATGTTCATGTAACTAGAAGTACAAGGCTTTATTACCATGTTAAAATTCATGGATTTTAGGTAATATTCATGGTGCGCCCATGCCGTCTGGATTCCTCCCATGTGGTTGGACATGTTCATGTAACTACCCCATGTCTATGTGCCTGACCACATGTCCATGTACATTACCCTATTTTTGTGTACTTTAGAACACAACCATGTGTCTGGACTTGTACACCCATACATAGTCCTTCTCATGTGTTTCACCACATGGGCCATCCATCCAGGGTTAAGGTATACAACATTGAGGAGGACAATATGTCAATACATCATTTTAAAATCTAAAAACGTTATGTACTATAGATAAAGGGTACACGTCGTGTGTTAAAAAAAATACACTATTTTTAGTTATGATTTTCTCTTGATTTTAATACCTACATTACGTGCCTTGTTTCAGTCTACTCTGCTACAGATCTCACAATGTTTCCCCCAATGATTACTGGATCGAGGCACCATTCAACATTTTTGGCCATTTAGTGGCTGAAAATCCGATTATGTTCACCCATGATGTTTTTCATACATGTCTAATTCCACAGATCCTCCCATCAACATAGATTCAATCTACGATCATTGAAAAAAATTCAAAACTAACAACCATCCCAGATCTACCCCTGATTCAATTATCTATATGTCAAATGTGAATTAATTGTGATTCTAGGGTTTTAATTTATAATGGTATCACAAAAAAACATCAAACTGGGGCCGCAATGTACAATTAATAAATAAATTGAAGCAATTGATAGAAAAAAAAATAACCAAATTTAAACCATTAATGTCAAGAGTTCATGGAAAATGATCCGGAATAGGGATATCTGGGGTTACAAAACAATTGAAATGGAAAATTTAATCAGTGCATGTGCACATCAAAAGGCTGAAATTGGCACAGATCTAAAAAGGGCATAAATATTCTCAAAATATTTAATCAAAACTAGCATAAAACACAATTTTAAGAGTCCTACATGGATTTTGGATTATTATTCATTAAAAAATTCACCCTCCAATGAATAAAGGTATTTTTATGTTTATTGTGTCCCAATCAGCTCTAATCCAGAGTTTTTTTCTCATATTATAAGATCTTACAATATTAGGAGGGGAAGAAGCTATAAAATCCTCTTAGTTTTTATAAATCTAATCTTGTTGGATTCTCTATGGAGATTCATTTATAAAAATTTCATTTAGTCCAAATGGTTGAATTAATTAATCCACTGAACATACCACCAATGGGTGAGATAACTAAACACCCCAAACTGGCCTATTTTAGGTTCTTTCTAGGGTAAATATTAAATTCTAGAGTCAAACATTGTGTAATATTTTTGTTATTGGATTTTATTTTACATTTACCCAATTTTATTAAAGAAACCGAGCATGCACAATATAAAATATATTTATTTTCTAGAAATTAATTACGATCATATTGGGCCTCATAATCACAAATTTTTTCACTTCCTAGCACTAGACATATATGTAGAAATAATTCAAATTCCTGAAAGGAAAAAACATTTCCTATATAGATAAAATAACACATACCTTATTTACATCATGATCATTGTAAAATGGAAAATTTTCACATGTGTACATATGACATACCATACAATTGAATGTAATGTAGTTATCTTTTAATAACAGTAACACATCCATACTATTTAAAAGGTATAATATCATTAAAAATGATTATTATTTCATGATTATTATTCTAGATATGATTATATAATATTAACTTTATCCTTATTCATCTTTTCATGGTTATTTTATATGTATGATCCAATCATTATACAAAAAACATACTTGAACACAAATGATTAGTTAATTGAACATAACATGGTAATGAATAAAATAAATTAAATAATAAACTAGAAAAGAGTTACAAATAATTTTAATAGTTAATGTAATTTTATTATTCAAAAATATCAATAGCACATGTGACAAATTAGGCTTCAGGTACATAATCTATCTAAACAACCCTTTTCATCGACTTATAACCAGTCTATCTCTGACTAACATTCTCTCTCATTAATGTTATGGAATTATTCTAAATTATATATATATGGATCCAAAATATATACCTATCATATTGTTTATCCATTTTATGGGCCAACACATTCTATATATTCCATTCAGAAATTACTTTATTATGAAAATCCATTTCATTATGGTATGAGGAATGATTATGAAACCCATTTATTGTCTATGGGAAATTATAAAGTAATGTTTTAGGATTTTCATCAAATATGTTGTACATATAGGTCATGGAAATTCAATTATTAGTGTTCTGTTATTTAAATCCAATGAATTGCATATTTTTTCTCATGAAATACCATGTATAGGATTAGGGAGTAATCTTAATCTATTATGGGACTTTATCTTCCATGTGATATTGTCTAGGATGTTAGCCTCCACCCCTATTAATGTCATTTTTTCATTGCTTCCATGATTCTTATGTCACCCTATTCTTATGATACAATTCTCATACTCTTATTAGTCTATGTGATTATTCATGCACCATAATTGTTTTTTGATATCTTGTTTTACCTTTGACAGATAAGTTTAGTTTACATAATATTATTATTCCCTTATAGGGATTTTTTGTCACCCATTTATTTGATGTATTCCTTCAGTTAACCTATACAATTTTGGAAGCTCAAATAGAATTAACTGCTCATTGTGTAGAATAAAATCAGGATATCTTATTTTTATTTTATTTTGATGTATTATGAACCCAGTCTAACAAATACACCCGGCCTAATGATATTCCTAATGTACTAATTGTATATTTATTACTAAAAATCATGAATTGATACTGGTAAAAGGAATGGGTTACTATAGTTGGTATTAGTGGAAAGTTTTATTTAATCCATGAAAACCATGAGGTTAAAAATTTAGTGAAAACCAATTGATTATTCTAAGGATAATTTTAAATATTATTATATTTATAGGGATATATCCAGGAATATTATTGAAGGATTGAGATATTGGAATACATGAAATTATATCCCTGTCTAGATACTAGAAGTGGGTGTGGATCAATAATTGTTTTAAGGGGATATAACTTCAAAACATGAGCATTGATATGGAATTTATCATCACATGGTGCAAGACAACAATCCCTTATACACACAGGGTTTAGCACTCCCGTTGGATTGATTTTGGAAATTCACAAACTCTTAATAAACCTTAATGGAGGATTTTAACAAATTATTTGTTTGGAAAGACTAATAGGTAAATTAATATATATAAACAATATTAAAATATAGATACTCATAAATTAGGATGTACTTATTATTTTATATGTTATTATTTTCAGGTTTATGTGTATTCCTTTTTTATATTTTTTAGATGATATATTCAAATATTATTTTCTACATTTAATTGATGAAGTTAAATATTAGAAATGGTGCCAAAAACTAACATGATAGAGAATTCTAGGATTAACCAAATTATATTCCTTACATTATGGGATTGGGAGAGGAGATATTTATGGGGTACTGGCTCAACTATCTATATTTATGAATATCAACATGAATCATGTTTAATTCCCTTGTCCTTCTTAGAATGATCATGTAGATATTGAGTCATTGATGAGATAAATGATTCCTACCATTAGTGGATCTTCTGATCCATATTAATGGAATATTAGATTAATTCTATTGAGAAGATATTCTCCATAACCCAATTTATAATGAAAGAGAATATTGTTCTACCCATTTATCATATCGAGGGAGAATACGATCAGTTGTTGAAACTAATAAAGAACACAAATCCTAATGAGGTTATATACTCCATGGAATGTGAATACATCAAGAAAAAAATTTCAACAGATATATTCTCTAAAAACCCCATATTTAAATGTTAAGGAATTTTGTGAATCTAAGGAAAAAAGGAAGATGAGTCTATTGAAGTGTCAAAATTAAAATACACAATACAAGCACAATATATTCCTAGAATTATTATATTCATTAAAAAAAGTTAACAATTTCTTTAATGGATTAAATACAAGACTATGAAAGGTGTCGTTTATTTTAGACATTGAAAACTGTGAACATATTGTCCATTATTTAGTTAATTTTAATATAGAGATCAGTAACTCTCAGTGGTCTCCTTGGACTAGTGAGGAAAATCACAAAGTTGAGTTTTCTGTGGGGTTAAATAGATAAATCTCATAGAGGAAAGAAAACCCAAAATCCCACTTTTTAAAATTGTGGGAAGAATTATCCTAGAAACTCTAGGATAGGAACCAAAATAAGAATTAAATATTAAAAAGACTAAAATTAGGCTAATCAATGAACTTAGAAAATGACAAATCCCTCTATTTTAGTATACAAAAGGAATTTTAAATGAACACTCAGCATGTTGTGAGTTGTTTCAACTACATTTAATATGAGAATTATGATATAAATTTCCCTAATCCATGAGTTGTTGGAGATAATCAATGAGAACAATTTCTAAGGCCAAGAGATTAAGGAAGTGCATAATATATCACTATTGGTGAGGTTGATCCTAAGAATGTTGGGGTGATATGTATCATTGTTATTCATTTAGGAATAGAAAATGTACTATTCTATTATTGGTCTATATAATCTTTCATATCTAGTATGTTTTTTAGAACTATTCAAGCACTGCCTCAAATCATTGGGGTTGAGTAATATTTGAGTGAAACAACTCGAAAAATAGTTTCATCCCTAATATATAACTCCTACCTAGTCATAATTATGGAATGAATTTTTCAATGAATCATATCTTACATATTTTATTGGATTTTTACATTCTATGGGGAATCAAATATCATTCCTCATATAATGAAAAAATTAACAAATGAGAGAGGGAGATCACTCTTAATATCCAAGGAATATTTTTATTTTGTATAAGTGTAAGGATAAGGATGAATATTTCTTACAATCTCTTATACAGGCGTGTATATTATTACCTTATTATATTTATTATCTATATCAAATGATAAAGAAAAAGGAAATATTCATGATTGAATGCATGCCCATTGTGATGGATTACACTGATGTATTCCATTAATAGTACCGTGGTCATCCACCAGACCAAAAGGATGAGTTCACAATTGAAATTTAACATATATATCTTCCCATATATCATAATCCATCTAGAATGTCCACATTTGAGTTGGATGAGCTGAATAATCAAATAAATATGAATTTGTAAAATGGATTTATACACCTAAGTGCTTCACTATGGGGAATTTCATGCCTATTTTGAAAGAAGAACAATGTGTCATTACACCTATATATTAATTATAATGAATTCTACAACATCATGATAGATTAAAATTATTCCACGACACATATAAATTTTTTTCATCCCAAAACATGGACCCAAATTTATATATAATGATTAGCTTCAGTCATGATATCGCTAATAATGGTTAATGACGGAAGATATTCCCATTACTCCATTTCAAATAAGGTGTGGCACTATAAGTTCGTAGTGATTCCATTCAGACTCACTAATCCTCCATTAATATTATTAAACATTATGAATAATGTATTTATAGATTACCATGTCAAATTTGATGTATTATTTATATATGATATTTTTACTTAATCAAAAAGAAATGACGAGTATGAGTAGAATTTGAATACTATGCTATCATTGGGACAAGAGAATTTATGTAAAAATTTATTATAAATGTGAGTTTTTTCTGATTGATGTATCATTCATAGGGAATATTATCACCAGTAAATTGATATCAATGGACACTTCTATGGAAATAGATATCGAGGCCTATCCAATACAAGAATATATAATGGAGATCTGTAGTTTCCATTGACAAGCAAGGTATTACAGTCAATTTGTAAGAAACATCTGATTTTTTAAAACCCATTAAGAATGATAAAAAGGAAGCGGTAATGTTTTAAAGGGATAAAAAATGTGAAGTAAGCTTTAAGGATTAGAAAATGTGGCTTATCACTATACCAGTCCTCAAACATATCTCATGTGGGTAACATTTTTTGTTATACAATGAATCATCAAATAAAAGCTTCGGATGTGTAAAGACACAGAATGACAAAACTATATCCTATTCTTTAATGTAGTTATATTTTGAGGAGATTAAATATCCCACACATGATCTATAATTGGTCGTGGTGATATTTATTTTCTGAATATGGTGAAATTATCCTTATCTGGAGAAGATTAAAATATATACAGTCCATAATTGAATCAAATATATATTCACACTGAATGAGCTTAATATTCACCAGTTAAGATAGTTATAGATGATTGTGTACAATGAATTCCCATTTCCATACCATCCTTTGAATGAAAATATGGTGTTAGTTCACTTATGTAGAAAGGATCCAGAAAACATTATCAATGATGATAATTGAGAAGGATCCAATCATTGAAGACATGTAAATGAAGAACAAGGGAATCATGAAAGAAAGAAAATCAACCATACCTTCAAAAACGAGTGCTCTACCATCCCATATATATAATTCAAAGTATTCTCATAAATATTACGTGTAGATTCGTAATAATGATGAATCCATAAAAAAGTTTTATCCTTATATTTCAAAATCGATGAAGGTGTTGTATGTTTGGGTCATGGGAATGTATACCATAAAATCCATAGATAAAGAAGTATATTTTGAAATATGCACATAGATCAACCTTCTACATTCACCTATAGAGCATGAAGATGTACGGAGTTCTCTAAGAGCACTATTAGTGGGACAATATGGGGAAGGAGATCATAAAATATACATCAATGTGTCTAGTATGTTATAAAGTTAAGGATTAAAGGAAAAAAGTTTAAGGGGATGTTGTAACCATTACCATTCCTACATTTAATACGGAATAAAATTCCATGTACTTTCTCATTGGTGTTCCCAAGATATCCAGAGGAATCAATTACATATAGTTGTAGTATATTTTCTTATAAATACTATTGTCTTTATTACAATTCAAGAGGACATTTCACTAGATCAACATGAAAATCTGTATATTACATAGGAGATGAGGTTATATGGAACACTACTATCCATAGTATATAGAAAATTTCCAGTATTTACCTCTATGGTATTGTAGATCCAAAAAAATGATTTAAACAATAATTTGACTATTAGTAAGTATTATCACATCATAATTGATGGCTAGTATAAAGGAACCTCTCAGAGACTCAATGACTAGTTGAAGGAATTTTCAATGGACTACATATGATAATGGGACCAATATCTACATCTGGTCGATTTCTTGTATAATAATATCCTCCATGAAATCATACAAATGGATCCTTGTGAACAAATTTATGGTTAGAGATGATGATAACCTTCATAATGGGATGATTTTTCTAAACTCAATCTATTGGGACCCAAAATGATTGAAGAAATGGTAGCAAAGATCATCATTATTCATCGTCACATAAGGGCTTCTCATAGTGAAAAAAAGTGTTATATTGACAATATTAAATGAGAAATATAGTTTTAGGATTGGGAGAAAGTGTTTCTCCTCATATATCTATAAAATTGAGTAATGATACTTGTGATAAAGGAAATTTTATCCCCCAATTACATTATCCCCTTTGAGATTCTTGATTGCATCTGCATTATGGCTTTTCAAATATCACTACAACCAAACATTTCTCATGTGCATAATTTATTCCATGAATCCCTCTTGAGAAAGTAAATAATAGAGCACCCATATTGAATAAATTCATATTTGTTAATACTAAATAATGATATGTATTATGTGGAGTAGACAAAAAATATCTTAGACCATAGAGATAAATTTTTAGGAAAAAAGAAGACTCACCTAGTCAATGGGCTTCAGTAGATCCATAAATATGAAAAATCAACCTAGTAACCAAAGGAAGGAATAAATAATAAGTACCCTCACCACTTTATGTTGATCCATATTATTAAATTTTAGGGAAAAATCAGTATTGGTATAAGAATGTAACAACATGAGTTTTTTATTCAATGTTATTTTCTATAGTGTATGAGACATGCAACATCGAGTTTAATTACCCTCGATATCCTATTAATGACAATATTTAAAAATGACATTTATAACCTAGAAATTAAATTTTACACAATAATAAAGATAATTTATTTTATAAACAATTATAACTGATAAGTAAAATATTTTGATATGTAAGTACATAATTTTTTTTAAAGTCTATACGATCTTGGAAAATAAATTTGTCTAAAAAAATTAGGTTTTATTGTTTTTTAAATAAAAAAATAGTTTTCAAATTTTTAGTAAAATTTATTTTAAAAAAATAAAATTCAATTTTAGAAATAAAATTTCATAAATACATTAGGATTGATTATTTGGAATTTTTCTAAATTTTGTTTTGTTTAATGATTAATGAAAATACTTTTTTTATTGAAAACACAGTTTTTATTGAAAACATAGTTTTTTATTGAAAAATAAATTTTAATTTAAATTATTTATTGCATTATGTTTTTAAGATTTATTAAGAGTAAAAATATTTTAATTATATATTATTACTCAATATTAGGTATTTGGAATAAATGTCATGTAAAATTTTGATATAAGAACTTTTTATACGTATGAAAACATTTTTTCCGTCACGTATTGGGGTTAAATTTTAAAATTAATTCTACCAATATTTTTAATTTAATCAATAAAATATATTCCATATTGTAAATTATAATATTTAATATTATATAACAATTTCAACTTAATTTTTTTATCAAAATTAATTGTAAAAATACAAATTAATTACAGCATTTAAGTTTAAAAAACATTTTCCAATGGATAAACTAATAAGAAAAAATTTAAAATGACCTAGGTAAATCTGTAGATAATTTTTAATAGAAATATTTAGATCTTGTACCGTATTAGGATCTATAATGTTTCATTTTTATCCTTTATTAATTTAAATAATGTGTGTATAATTTCTCTTTTCCAAAATTCCAAATGTATCCTCTCCCCCCTTATGAAATGGAACCCTCCTATCCAATACTGTTTACACTTTTAAAAAAATTTGGTTATGAAAATACCTACAAAAATTAATTTCTAACATTCATCAATTTCTCTTAGTGTCTATATTTTTTTCTTAAATCCAATCTATGGGGGATATCAGTATAATCCAAAAGAGGTGGGTCAAAGAAGAGGTGTCGTTCTTAACTGAGCATCTTTGTTTTGTTATTTTTGTTTTACCACCATCAAATATTACTAAATAATGTTGGTATGAGGAAATAAATATCTCTAATATACTAATTTTTTATTATTTCTTGGAATAAATTAAATCCATTTACAATTCCATCAAATGGGATACAAAACCATCTTTCGTGGGTACGAAAAACTCCCGGCTTGAAAAATGATGTAACTCATTTTCTATCATCACCTATCACTTATGTTAATGATGATGGATATAGTTTTTATATTAAACGTTCAATAAATATTTATAATAATGAAAATTTTATATATCATTTACATTTTTACCTTTAAATCCTTTTAAAAATCATATCATCATTCATGTGTTTGGCGGGCAAACGCATCAGGAATCATTGAGATTCATTTTTTACCACATTAAAATGATGGTATATGTAAGTGTATTTAATGAAATAAAATTATATTTATCATATAATTATTATTTTATAAATATATAACAACACATACGTTCTTTCTATAATGATCATTTGAAAATAGTAATGTCACAAATTGGTTTGTATGACCTACAATATCTATGATTGTAAAGTAGTTCATTTTTATAACCATATCTCATGGATATTATTAAATGGTATAATTTATATATATATAATATAGTTATGTAATGATTATTATTATATATATGATTGAATAATAATATCTTTTACCTTATTCAACTATCTATGGTGATTTCGGATATATGATCTAGAGATCTCAACAAGTCATACATGAAATTAAATGGTTATGTAATTTAATATAATATTGTAATAAATAAAATAAAATTAATAATAAACCTAAAAGGGTATATTAATAAATTAAAATAATTTACAACATTTTATTATTTCATAATATAATGAACACATGTGAGAAATCAGTCTTGAGTTATGGGATCTATCCAAACCACACTTTTCATCAAATTCTGACCAATAGCTCTCCAAATAACATTTTATCCATATTTAGAGTAATTGAATGAAACTATTCTCAATATATAATACTCTCACATATATGCTTAGCTTATTATCCCTCCCTGTAATGGGGTAATATTTTCATTTTTTCCAATTCTTAAATTCCTTCATTATGAAATTTCCATTGATTATGATATGTGTCCATATAAGGAAACCAATTTTCTTTTCATGGATAATTATAATGTAATTATTTATTGGTTAAATAACTTTTTGAGGGATACATATTTCATGAAAATTTTATGATGAGTGAACCCTGATAGTGCTTAAATTTATTTTTTAATGTTTCACTCTCATGAGACTTCATGTTTGAGATTAGTGTTTAAAACCAATATATTAAGGAACATTTTATTCCTTGTGTTATTGTATTGGAATTTGTACGTAAATCATGTTTATGTCATGTTTTTTCACCTAAATATCCTTTAATACAATGATCATATGATATTGTGTTCCTTATGTTATTATTCTATGTGATTACTCATGATTCATTACTTTTATGGTTTCATTTTAACCATTTACTAATATGATATATTTATTTATAGTTTTTTATTTTCTAACTAGTATTTTTAGATCACCCCATTATTTGAGGTATTACCTAGGTTACACTTTGCAGTATTGAAGAAAAAATAGACTTAGGAACTCATTATATAGACTAAAGTTTAGATTTAATTTTTTTGATTCTGTTGGATGTATTGTGATCCTAGTATTCAAATTATAGTAGGTTTCAAGATCTTTGGGATGTACTTATTGGAGATTTGTGTTTAAAATTAATTTTCTAATATGTGTTAATGGATATGGACACTATAGGTGCACTCATATATGATTTTGTGAAATGTAGATAACATCATTGTTGGAGGAGGATTATCATGGAGGGTGGAGGGACATAAAAATATGAATTCCAATGGTTTTATAACATTGTAATCAACTTAATATAATTTTTTTCTAAAATAGATTATTTACTCAGTATTTTTATTATATAAATTGTTTATTTTTTATTTTATTATAAAATTTTTTTCTGTAGACATGTCGAAATAATTTAATTTTAAATAAAATTCATATGAGATGAATACTTATTCACTAGATGACCATTATTCAAAAAAAATATAAGATCCAGGAAATTGTTAAAGAAAATAGTATCAAATAATACTTAAATGGTTACTCATGTATCAAAGGTCAACACCTTTGAATGAGTACCAATTTTAGAATCATTTCATAATGTTTATTTGCATGAACATCCACATACACATCCAGGATATAATGAATAGAAAAAATAAATTTTTAACTATATTTTTTTATACTTTAAAGAAAAACCAAGGGGATGATAAATTATAAGAAATAATAAAATATATTGGATTAACCATACATTATTTATATTTAGACAATTATTTTCTTTATAAGATTATTACTTTTACATGAGCTTGAGTTTTCTTTTTATTTATTTTAGAAACCAAAATATAGGTTATACATTTATCCTCAAAGAATAGATAGTAAAGTCTTAAATGTTGGATCATACATGAAATATTTTTATATGATTACATTTAGTTTTGTGTATCTTATATATTTTTTCAACAATAATAATATTTATAGGTGGAAAGATATTTCATATCATCTCATATTATTCTATGGTATTTTTATGTTTGGGAAATATATTTCCAAGGTCTATTACATAGTTTAGATAGTTTGTATAAATTTAATTTTTTATTTATTATGTCAAAAAATTAGTGGAGGACAATGAATCTATGACTTATGTTTGTTAATATCCAATAATTATTTTAAGACATGTATCTTTTCATAAGTTCAACATTCTTAAGGTGACTATATGTGACTAGGTAACCCACTTATTCAATCAATATTTAAGCTCCATCATTTAAAAATATAAAGAAATACACAAAACCATTACCCTTACCACCCCCAAATGAATTCCTAAATATAAGTTTCAAACTATGAGTTAAATTTTTTGATGAAAACCATGAAACCGTATATGGATTATTTGATAAATAATTTATTGTATAAAATTTGGTTATATAAGATGTCATACAATTCTCTTATCACATATATCAAATAATTATTGAAAATATTTTAATATCACCATAAGATAGAGTATCTATAAGGCCCCAGCCTTAAAAATGACTTAATCTTGAGTTATTACAAGATTACACATTGAGGATACTTTCAGGTTTATAGTTTTAGAGAATTAGATCATAAATCATGCATTTCATTCTACATTTCAACTAGGTGGTTACAAAAAGGATAGTATTAATTTTTTCCCATCAAAGGAGACATATTTAAAATAAAACATGAATTCTTTATTGACACTTCCTTGACACTATCATCACATTAGGTACTTTTCCCTTGACCTATGAAAAAACATTTCAAAAATGTGGGATGAGCATAAAAAGCTCAGTCAGGGATATAAAATTAGGGAATGAAAACATTAGTCCATGTATACATAAGAAATTATGAAATCATAATTTACTCATAAAACATAAGCACTTTATCATACCTCATGAAATAATAAGATTTATGAATAACTCATAGAAAACATAAGACATAAAGGTAACTTGAGGCATTCATAACATTCTTACAAATGGAGAAACCCTCATGGTTACATCTGGAATACCCATCACAGTATATTCCATAAATATATTCGGATTAAACATAATGTTTAACCCCTTCATGTTACCCAATGCATTGTGGAGATATATCGGGCTCACCTACCCTTAGTTTATCATGGAACCACCTGTCTTCATAACAATGCCCAATAACCATAACATAATCGTATCACATAAAACATGTATAAAGGAAACATAACATTTCCACATTTCAATAACAAGATATCAATACAACACATTGATATAAAAAAAACATTATGAAAACCGTTTTCAATAACAAAATAAAATAAAAGTAAAACACGGTATTTATTTTTCATTTCAAAAAAAAGTTATGGCTTGTAGAGGAAGCCGAAACTCAAATAATGGTCATGGCAGCGGCGAAGTCGTTGTCGCCGCATAAGTACGACAAAAAACATTCCTTTTGTCGTTTAGTAAAACGCTTCATATAAAAAAAGATTCCTTTCAAATAGACGTAAAATTCAACGGGGTTTATACACCGTATAAAAGAAATTTGTGTATAAAACAAAATATGCCTCAATGAAGGAGATTGAGACGAAGTCCCATACCTCATGTCTGACTTGACTCGATCGTTCTTTAGTCTCTTGAATAATAAAGATGAGTTAATTTCTACTTGGATAAGAACATTTTTCAAGTTCCTTATTCATTTTATATTACTTATTACCATGATATGAACACAATGTAATTATTTAAGTTAATAACAGTCGTTCTGTCGACCATTGGTACTTGCGTCAAAAATAAACACCTTATAATTACAAGATGTTTAAGAGGTAAAATATTCATTATATCCTGAATTATATATATGATTTAGAAATAATATATATCATATATATCCAGTATATACAACCATTTATAATATTACATAACATTTAGAGGTTCGAAATGAAATGCACCGTTCATGGAGACGGTAACCTGTACGTACGCATGAACACTACTTTCTTTTATATTTTGTATTTAATGGAATGGAATCATAATAATATGAAGGTACATGATAATTATAGAATTATATCATATACAATATTATTAACTACATCCTTTACACGTCCCACATATGGTATTAATGAATGAAATCACTTTGAGGGGGCGGTAGTCCGCACTTCCTAAAATGAAGATATCGCGTTTACCCATAATGGAAACCATAAAGGAATGCCATAAATGAAAAATACATAAGCATAAGGAAAACATAAACATAATATATATCGTATATAAATATAGCGACATGTTAATGTCCACCATGAGATATGTTAAAAGAATATTGAACAATCATCGTTTCATGAGGCAGAAATTCACCACCCAAAGAAACAGTATGTTTTTTAACCGTTAGACGAAGGTGTGTGCAAGTGTAGCTCGAAAAATTAACATAAAATATCCTATTATATTGAATATACTAGTGTTGTGACAAAATAAGGGAATAAAAATAGTTTAAAGGGTTGGAGAAGCAAAATAAAACAAAAGAACACAAGTGAAGACATTACCTTTAAATCGGGTAACTCCTCTTGGTTTGAACCAAAAGGGTTTCTTGAAGAGATTACTGCCTAAGGTAAGGATTCTATGATTAAGAGACGGATGTGGAGAGATAAAATGATCAGAGCATTGCCGATAAAAGGGCTTGAGAGTTGTGGGTAATGAGGTAGAGGTGGGGGCCTTTTATTAGAGGGAGGAGGGAACTCTTGGAATGTCAATAAATGTTACTTTATATTGAAATGAGATTCGGATTTTAAAGGTCCCACATTGATATATTTTGAGGATAAGGTGATAAGGGTTCGAAAAATACTCATCCAATAGGTTTTTCACAATTGTAATTCTTATATGTTACATTATCTTTTCATTTTATTTAAATCGTTCATTAATGAGGTAATCAAAACATCATCATGGTGTCATAAAAAATTTATTTTATTTAATGTCTAAAAATTATAGAAAAATACAATATTGTAGGAAATCTTTTTATCTTTCCATTTACTATTTATATTTCAATAGATAATTTTTGTAGACAATATTAAAATTGGTTTACTTAGGTGTCACATACTTTGTTATATTTAACATTCTTTAAAAATAAAAAGATAAAAAGTCACTATCATAGAAAATTGATTTCGTGGGGACCCAAAGTTTGGAACAAGGCAAACTATGATCGTCCATGACACAAAATGTAGCATTAAGACACATTTTGGGGTCATTTGTTATTATTATGATATTACTTTATTACCCTTAACTACCCGATTACTAATTAATCACGATAATTAATGATAATTACCGTCGTTACTATTCATAATGTTGAAAAACAAGAGTCTTAATTATATAATTTTTACCTTCTAATTAAAAATATGGAATCCATTTTTCCAAATTACAAACACAGAAATTGAAATAATTAATTTAAAATTTTTCTCATTGTCAAAACAAATAGAGGGGTTTTTAGAAACAATTTCTACAAAACGTTTAGCACTTATTTCTTCCCAATTCCAAAGTGGAATAAATTATAATGACCACCATTGGATTAAATGGTAAAAATATATTCTAATTACACTTTTAGGAAAATTATAAAGATAACCTAACAATATAATTAAATTAGATGAAAAAGTAATTTTGAAGTAAAATGCAGTATTTTTCAATATTCATTAAAAAATTAACATTGTCATAAAAATACCAAAATTTATCCAAAGTAAATTTCAATGTCCCAATTATAATAAATAAGTTTATTTTGAAAAATATAGGTTATATAATTGTGAAAAAAAATATATTAAAAAATGGTTCTCCAACATAATGCAGTAAAACAATCATTTAAGAAATATTAGAGTATTTTATGCCAGAGATTGGATTTATTCTCCTCTAAAATACTATCTAATTAATAAATAGGCCTAGATATGAAAATTCATCATTAATTACTTTATTGGGATGTTAAATCCTTCCCCCCTTTAGAAAATTGCGTCCCCACAATTTATTTATCTATCGAATAAATGGTGGTATTTATCCCTCATTGCATTTTCATATTCCCATGTTGCCTCTTAAATCATGTGATTATTCCACAAAACCATTACATAATGAATCACCTTATTCCGTAACACATTCTCCATGTGTTCAAGAATCTGGACTGGTTGTTCCTCAAAAGGTATATTCTCTTCCAGCTAACTACCTCTTGACTCAAAACATGAGATGGATCTGTCATGTACTTCCTTAACATTAAAACATGAAAATCATTGTGTACCTGAGATAAACTCGGAGGTAAAGCCACTCGGTATGAAACTGATCCAACTCTCTCCAGAATTTCATATAGTCTAATGAACCTTGGACTCAACTTTCCTTTCTTACCAAATCTCATCACACTTTTCTCTGGTGAAACTTTGCAGAAGACATGATCACCTACCTCAAAAGAGAGATCCTTCCTCCTGTTGTCCACATAACTTTTCTTCCTGCTCTAAGCTGTTCTCAAGTGTTTCTGTATCAGCTGAACTTTTTCTGCCAAATCTTCTACCAATTATGGTCCCATCAACTTCCTTTCACCAACATAATCCCAATAAAGATGGAGTTCGACTCCACTTCCCATATAATGCCTCAAATGGTGTCATCTGTATACTGGAATGAAAACTATTATAATAAGAAAACTCAACCAAAGAATGATGTTGGTCCCAAATTCCCTGATAATCCATCTAACAAGCATGTACCATATCCCCTAATGTCTAAATTGTTCGTTCTGACTTCCCATCTGATTGAGGATGAAAAGATTTACAAAAATTTAATTCAGTACCCAACGACTTCTGAAGGCCTTTCCAAAAGTTAAAAGTAAACCCGAGATCACGATTAGATACCATGGAGAGGGGAAATCCATGTAACCGGACTATCTAATTATGATACAAACGAGAAATTTGATCTAGGGAAAATGTATCTCGTATAGCAAGGAAATGAGAAGATTTAGTCAAGCGATCAACAATAACCCAGATTGCATTATTACCTCGAGATATCTTCGGTAACCCCACAACTAAGTCCATGGATATATTCTCCTATTTCTACTCTGGAACTGGTAAAGGCTGAAGAATCCCTTTCGGTAACTGCCGCTCTTCTTTAACCTGTTGATAAGTCAAACACTTCACTATAAAATCAGCAATATCTCTTTTCATTCCATCCCACCAGAAATATTCCCAAAGATCTCTATACATCTTAGTACTGCATGGATGAACTGAAATCGGAGAACTATGAGCATCACATAACAACTCTTTCTTCAATTGTGAATCACACGGCACACACAAACTCTTCCCAAATCTCAAAACACTATCATTATCAATGTTGAATTTAGGTAACTTACCCTTCTGAAGCAGCTCTACCTTTTTCTGCAACTAACTATCTAGCTTCTGTGCTTGTTTTATTCTGTCTGATAGGGAAGAATTCACTGATACCTAAAACAAAATAGAAGAACATCCTGCACCAACAACTTCTATGCCAAATTTCATCAAATCCTTAACCAAAGGATCACTTTCTAAACGTAACATTGTTAAAGATTCATTACGTTTTCAACTCAAAACATCATACACTTTATTTTCTTTTCCTGGATGGTAATGAATTGTACAATAATAATCCTTGATTAATTCTAGCCATATCCTCTGTCTCATGTTCAATTATTTTTGAGTGAATATATACTTTAAACTTTTGTGATAATTATATATTTCACACATTACACCATACAAATGATTCCTCTATATTTTTAAAGCGAAAACAATAGAAGTTATTTCCAAATCATGTGTAGGTTAATTTACCTCACCAGGTTTCAACTGACGTGAAGCATAAGCAATTACCTGATCATTCTGCATTAGGACGCAACCAAGTCCTTTTAATGAAGCATCGCTGTAGATAACAAACTCCCCATTCTTGGAAGGTGGTGCCAACACTGGAGCATTCACCAATCCTCCTTTCATCTCCTGAAAACAATCATCACATTCTTTTGTCCAGATAAACATAATACCATTCCGAGTTAGCTTAGTCATTGTAATAGATAACTGGGAAAAATTACTAACAAACCTTCAGTAATAGACTACCAAATATAGAAAACTATGAATCTCAGTTACATTTGTGGGTCTTGGCCATTATTCAACAACCGTTGTTTTTGCAGGATCAAAAGTTATTCCATCTATAGAAACAATATGAACAACGAATCAAATTTGTTGCAACCAAAACTCACACTTGCTGGATTTTACATACAATTTATTTTCTTTAAAGGTTTTCAAAATAACCCTTAAATATCTTTCTTTCTCCTCTTTACATTTAGAAAACACATAAATATCATCAACGAAAACAACCACAAACTTATCCAAGAACTCATGAAAAATTCTATTCATAAGGTCCATAAATACAGAAGGTGCATTGGTTAACCCAAAAGGCATTACTAAAAATTCATAATGGCCATATCTTGTGAGAAACACGGTCTTTGGAACATCTGCTTCATTTACCTTCAACTGATGGTACCCCGATCTCAGGTCAATCTTTGAAAAATACTGAGCTCCCTAGAGCTGATCAAACAAATCATCGATATGAGGAAAAGAATATTTGTTCTCAACAGTGATGTTATTCAAGGATCTATAATCAATGCAAAGTCTCATAGAACCATATTTCTTTTTAACATAAAAGACAAGAGCACCCCATTGTTATCTTCTAGGTCGAATGAAACCTTTCTCTAATAAATCATGAAATTGCTCCTTGAACTCTAAAAGTTCAATTTGATCCATTTGATAAGGGGGTTTTGAAATTGGCTTAGCATCAGAACTAAGTCTACAGTAAATTCAACTTCCCGATCAGGTATTATTCCAGGCAACTCATCAGGAAAAACATCAGGATACTCATTTAACATTGGCACATCATTAATCTGAACGGATCCTTTGTTTTCAACAATATTTGCAAGGTAACATTCATTTCCATATTTTACAAGTTTCTCAGACTCTTGATATGTTATCAAAATTAAAGGTTCATTCTTGTACACAAACTAAAAGTCTTTCTGAAAATAAACATCTTTAGCTCTACTGTCAATCATAGAATGGTAAACAGAGATCCAATCCATACCAATGATAACATCAAACTCTACTAGAGGCAAAACAATAAGGTTTTCAAGTAGGTTCTTTCCACGGGTAAGGATAAGAAGACTCTTATAAATTCTTTTTGCCTCAACATTACCCCCAGGTGTTTTTACCACAATTCAGGACCCATTTCTTGAGATGGAATTCATAATTTACGAGAAAAGTTTTCAGATATGAAAGAATGTGCAGGCCCAAAATCAAATAAAACATTATCACAATCTGATAAAACAAACAATGTACATTATACCACTTCATTTGATAGCTCAAAATCTTCTGTGCTAGTTTCAAAGGATTTAAGCACTCCTTTTTGCTTGTAGTCTGACTGCTTCCCATCATTTGAGCTCTTTGTCGGACACTCGTTTTCATAATTTCCCATCTCATTGCACTTGAAACATTTCACTAACTGTAAATCAAATTTGTTCTTACTATAACCCTGATCTTTTTCCGTGAAATCACGAGCCTTATGTCCCATCTTACCACATCGGTAGCACATTCCAGAATTCAATAGACATTCCTCAGCATGCCTTTTACCACATTTATCACAAACTGGAAACTTATTTTTCTTACCATCAGACCTTTTTGAAGAATTCGTACCTTTCTCCTGCCACCTCGGTCTCTTCTTCTGTTGGTTTTTATAGAACACTTGATCATCGGAAAACTCCATTTCCACCTTCTCAGCACATCGATCAAGCTTTTCATAACTCTTGAACTCACGAGAAGCTAATTCCCTTAGATATTTTGGATTTAATCCTGAGTAAAAATGATTTATTTTACTATTAATGTCTCAGATAAAATTTGGAGCAGACCTTGCCAATCGAGTGAACCTCTCTTCATAAGCATCCACTGAGTCGTCCTCTTGCCTCAATTCCAAGAATTATTTTTCCATCCTAAGTCGAACTGCCTCAGGAAAATACATCTCAAGAAAAATACCTTTGAATTCATCCAAGTCGAGAGCATCAATCTCATCAGCATCCCTGATATTTTTTACCATAGAACACCACTGATCTGCTTCACCCTCCAAATGGTAAATTTCAAGACTAACCTTATGATTGTCTGAACACCCCATGACATTGAAAATCTTCTCCAGTGATTTAATCCACCCATCAGATAGCACAGGGTCAGATGATCCTCTGAATGATGGGGGATGTTGCCTTATGAAATGTTACACCACTAACATGTTCCTCTACGGTTGATCTGGCTGATCTCATGCATTGATACCACCACCATTTTTCTCTTGAGTCAACTACGCCATTACTGCAACAAATTGTTCAGTCACAATTCTGGCCATCTCAGGATGCTGATTCGGAAGGTTATTTCCTTCTGTATGCCTTCCTAGTACTTCTTCCATGTATCCTCTGTGGAAATCCATTCCGAAAAAACATGTCTTACATGAAACAACATGGTAATATTCAAATGCTATATCATTTCAATTTGAACATAAAAAATATATTTTTGGATAATCGTTTTTTATAATTCTAACTCTTAAATTTATCTAAACCGACCTTTGATACCAAATATAAGTCCCCATCTTTAAACATTACTTAATATTTAGTTATTACAAGATTACGCATTGAGGATCTTTTAAGGTTTAGATTTTAGAGAATTAGATCATAAATCATGCATTTCATTACGCATTTCAACGAGGTGGTTACAAAAAGGACATTATTCATTTTTCTCATCAAAGTAGACTTATTTAAAATAAAACATGGATTATTTATTGACACTTCCTTGACAATATCATCAAATCATGTACTATTCCCTTGTCCTCTGAAAAACATTTCAAAAACATGGGATGAGCATAAAAAGCTCAGAAAGGGATATAAAAGTACAGAATCAAAACATTACTCCATGTATACATAACAATTGATGAAATCATACATTACTCATAAAACATAAGAACTTTATCATACCTCAGAAAATCATAATATTTATGAATAACTCATAGAAAACATAAGACATAAAGGTAGCTTGAGGCATTCATAACATTCTTACGTAGGGAGAAACCCTCATGGTTACGTTTGGAATACCCATCACAGTATATTCCTTAAATATCTTCGAAGAAACCATGACGTTTAACACATTCAAGTTACCCAATGAATTGGATAGATATATCGAGCTCACCCGCCCTTAGTTTATCACGGAACCACCCATCTTCATAACAATTCCCAAGAACCATATCATAATCATATCACATAAAACATGCACAAAGGAAACATAACATTTCCACATTTCAATCACAAGATATCAATACAACACATTGTTATAATAAAAACATTATGAAAACCATTTTCAATACCAAAATAAAATAAAAGTAAAACATGGTATTTATTTTTCATTTTAAAAAAATGTATGGCTTATAAAGGAATCCGAAACTCAAATAATGGTCACAACGGCGGAGAAGTCATTTTCGCCGCATACATACGACAAAAAAACATTCCTTTTGTCATTTAGTAAAATGCTTCGTATGAAAAAATATTTCTTTTTGAATGGATGTAAAAGTAAAATGATTTTATACACCGTATAAAATAATTTTGTGTATAAAACAATATATGCCTCAATGAATGGAGATTGAGACAAAGTCCCATACCTCGTGTCCGACTTGACTCGATCGTTCATTAATATCCTGAAAAAAAACTTGAGTTAATTTCTAATTTCTTAAGAACCTTTTTCAAGTTCATTATTCATTTTATATCACTTATTACCATGTTATGAACACTATGTAATTATTTAAGTTAATAACGGTCATTTTGTCAATCATTGGTACTTGAGTCAAAAATAAACTCCTTATAATTACAAGTTGTTCACGAGGTAAACTATTAATTATATACAAAATTATATTAATGATTTATATATCATATATATCATATATATCTAGTATATAAATTAATTTATAATATTACATAACATTTAGAGGTGAAAAATGAAATGCATCGTTCATGGAGAAGGTAAGTCGTACGTACACATGAATGCTACTTTCATTTCTATTTCGTATTTAATGGAATGGAATCATAATGATATAAAGGTACATTATAATTATAGTATAATATCATATATGATATTAATAACTCCATCGTTTATACGTCCCACATATGGTATTAACGAATCAAATCACCTTGAGGGGGCGGTAGTCCGCACTTCCTAAAATGAAGATTTTGTGATTACCCGTAATGGAAACCATAATGGTATGCCATAAATGAAAAATACTGTAGCATAAGGAAAAGATAAACATAATATATATCATATATATATATAGTGTCATCTTAATTGCCACCATTAAAGGTGTTAAAAGAATATTGAACAATCATCGTTTCATGAGGTAGAAATTCACCATCAACAGAAACAATATGTTCATTAACCATTAGATGAATGTGTGTGTAAGTTTATCTCATATAATTCTCATAAAAACAACCTAGTATATTGGAGATACTGTTTTTGTTATAAAATATGGGAATAAAAAGCGTTTAGGGGGTTGGAGAAGAAAAATAAAACTAAAGAACACAAGTGAAGACATTACCTTTAAATCGGGTAACTCCAATTGGTTTGAACCAAAGGGGTTTCTTGAAGAGCTTTCTACCTAAGGTATGTCTTCTAGGATGAAGAGAGGGACGTGGAGAGATAAAATGAGCAGAGCTTGTCCGAGCCAATGGCTTGAGAGGTGTGGGTATGGAGGTAGAGGTGGGGGCCTTTTATAAGAGGGAGGAGGGGCACTCTTGGAAAGTCATGAAATGTTACATTATATTGAAATGAGTTTCAGATTTTAGAGGTCCCAAATTGATATATTTCCAAGATATGGTAATAAGGGTTCGAAATATAATCATCGAATAGGTTTTTGACAAGTGTATGTCTTAGAGTTTACATTATATTTTCATTTGATTTAAATAGTTCATTAATGAGGTAATTAGTGCATCATCATGGTATCATAAAGAATTTAATTTATTTAATGTCTAAAAATTATAAAAAAATACTATGATGTAGGAAATATTTTTAGATTTCCAATTAATATTTATAGTCCAAGAGATATTTTATGTAGACAAAATTAATTTATTTTACTTAGGTGTTACATACATTGTTATATTTAACCTTCTCTAAAAATAAAAAGATAAAAAGTCACTATCACACAAAAGTAATTCCATGGGGTCCCAATGTTTGGTAAAAGGAAACTCATGGTCGGCCATGACACAACCAATAGAATTAAGACACATGTTGATGTCATTTGTTATTATTATGATATTATTTTATTACCCTTAAGTACCTAATTACTAATTAATCACGATAATTAAAGATAATTATTTTCGTTACTATTCATAATGTCCAAAAACAAAAGAGTCTTAATTAAATAATTTGGACCGACTGATTCTAAATATGGAATACATTTTAACAAATTCCAAACACATAAATTACAATAATTAATTTAAAAATGATTCCCGTTGTCAAAACAAATAACGGGTTTTTTAGAAACTATTTATTTGAAAAGTTTAGCACTTGATTATGCCCAATTACAAAGTGGAATCAATTATAATGACCACCATTATATTAAATGGTAAAAATATAATCTAATTAAACTTTAAATACAATTATAAATATAATATAACCATATCATTAAATTAGATGAAAAAGCAGTTTTGAAGTAAAATGCAGTATTTTCACTATTCATGAAAAAATGAACATTGTCAGAAAAATACCAAAAATTTATCCAATGTAAATTTCAATGTTCAATTTATAATGAATAAGTTTATATTGACAAATAGAGATTATAAAATTGTCAAAAGATAGATTTTAAAATGGTTCTCCATCAAAATGCAGTAAAACAATCTTTAAAAAAATATCAGAGTATTCCATGCCAGAGATTGGATTTATTCGCCTCTAAAATACTATCTAATTCATAAATATACCTCGATATGAAAATACATAATTCATTACTTACTTGGGATGTTATAGTATCAATCATATGTGAACGTTAAAAATAAAACATGCATTTATTCTAAGAATGATATCATAGAAATACATAATTGTAATGGTTTTAGAAGATCCGTTTATTAGTATATCTAAACTCAAATCTCTATAAATAATTTTTGTGGAAAACTCCAAACTAGATGTTACATAATAAGTATATTATTGTCCATGATAAATTGTTTATACATAGTTTATGATAAATGTAAATTCTTAGTGTCTTATATTATTAATGGTAAAGTGATTATATTTCATGTCATTTTTTTCTTATGGTGTAGTGGATATCATAAAAGTGGCCACAAAAGAATAATTATGTTAAATGTATTTCTATTAAAGAAGTAATTTTATGGATTTTACACATTAATAGTTAATTTCATCACACAATATGACACCCTTAACCTTTGATTTCATTAGAACATCCCTTATATTCTCAGTTTTGTTTAATTAGTGTGAATTAGATTTTTTTAATTTTATGTTCATATAATATATCAATACATAAATCATGTGAAATTAAACAGTTCATGTATAGGGTAATGGGAAATAATTTTTGCAGTTTGGTTAGGATGTTTTTTATTTTTTGTATTTTAAGAAAGGTATCCTGTTTTTTTTTGAAAAAAAAATATAGGCTATAAGTATATTCAGAGATATTAATTTATATAAAATTTTATATTTATTTCATATATACGAAATAAAATATAGTGACCCTCTAAAAATATTTCTCAAGATGTGGATTGAGAAAAAAAACCATAGAAACCCAACCACCACAAAAAATCATCAAAACCATTGAGACCATGGCTTTTCATTCTAAAAAAAATAAACATGTATCCATGGAACAACATAATAGTAGAAACTCCATAATGTAAATTAAAAAATGGTTAACCACCAAATCATAGATTCTTATAATACTAAAGACCTAGAATACATCAAGAGATGGTGAAGAGTGAGTCAAGAAAAAATCCATAAACACATCACTTAGAATTCCAAATGTATTGAAGAAAAATCCTCATCCACAAACCCATGAAAAATGATACCTAATGACCCATAGATCCTATAAATAAAATCTCATTAAAAAGTAAACAGTTAATAAATTCAACATGAAAATAATGAAGATAAATGAGACAAGGATACCAATACACTCTAAAACAGTGTCACAACACCAAACATAATCAGTAATAAACATAATCATAACCAACTAAAAAATCATGTCTAATAACCAAATATAATTACTAGCCAATTAATATAAATTAGTATAAAATTTAATCTTCTAAGGTAATGATCTACTAAACTAGGAATTCTTTAGTATTATAATCCTGTATATATTTAACATTAATGAATATTTGAACTCATATTTTTAAGTGATAACATCATGGTTACCATTACATGAAAAATTATATTATTCATAGCTTTAAAAAACTTATACACCACCACAGTGATAAATGCCTACATAAATATTCAATGAAACATGATTATCCCAATTTCATTAAAATAAAATCAAATAGATCTTCCATCCAAATGAAGATTATGAAATATAAATATTCCCAGTCATATTATAAACCATCTAATAAAGGATAGGGTAATAAATTAATCAATGATTTATAGCATATGGGAATATTTTACAAAAGTATATAAAATATAGTTAATAGATTAAAAATTTGTACACCTTACCCTGGAATACAATCTATCTTGTGACCAAAACGACTTTAATAAAAAAATGATTTGGAGTAACAAACATTTACCAGTATATCATAGTCCATTTATTCTTATCACAATTTTTGAAAAGAAATAGAGTGACCACTGTAGTAGTTATGGTATGTGGATCCAAATTTCTAATCAATATTAATGAATCAATAGGATCCAAATATAGTAGATAATTTTGTAATTTCCATCCACCGTGGACTACTCAACTAGTGTCTCAATGGGTGGTTACTACTTGGACATAGGTACACACATTCCTACATTCCATAGGCTACCAACACATACAGATAATATGAGACATATATTCTCTATATCTTGATATATAATAAAATCATCTGATCACCCACTATATGACCATGGACTACCCAACTATTTCATTGAATAAATAAAATATCATGAAGTAACATATAGTCATTTTGAGACATGTTCACATAATAAAATCATCTGATCACCCACTAGTCCAAAAAATAATTAAGAGAATATGAGACACGTATTCTCTATATCAATCCCTAAACCTCATATCATCCATGTATCCATGTATTTCATATTCTATCCAACTCAATCATACAACACTAGGCCTCTTCCATCCAAGAACTATGACCAATGAAATCTTCATGAGTAAACAACAATTATTGTCTCCCTATAAGGGTGTATGTATAACTCACTAGGGTACTATCAGTGGGATATAATTCATTACTAATAGATATAGTATATAAACATTTCAAACACTCCTCTGAATATATTAATATAGTTTTGTAGTGTAAATAAATAACCACCATTGATCCGAACATTTAAACATAGAACATGGGATATACTATAACTTATTTTGTTATTATTAGGGTATCTCTAAGAATATAATATATCATTTGGGGGGGGGTTCCATTCCATGACCTAGAATCTCATTAATGTAATCGAACACTTAGTGGAATGGTGCCCACCTGAATCATCTCATGAAATATAATTGGGACGATCATTCATATAATAACATCATTCAACCAATAAGATCCAAATTACACATAATAGTTGTGGTTGGAGTCCCCCTAACATTAAAAATAAAAGTGGGGTCAGACGTACACATGGTAATAAAATTAAATTGTGGGGTCCAACAATCACCATATATTAACAACAAACCATGGGGACTAGAATCCCCCATATAATACCTCATAAAAATCTCTAACGTAAAATATCTACCTTGTGATGTATTTAAAAATTAATGGCCATTATCTACCTATTTGTATCGTATAAATAATGAGGGATAACCCCCACGTAGTAACAACTCAATAATAATAACACAGGTGAAACACATGCACATCCCATATAACATAACCACAGTAGAACTCTAAATATCAAGACTTATCCATATCCCTAGAACCTTAAGATTCCCACACCATTAATTAAGGTTATAAAGTGACCCTAAATATCATCAGAAGTTCTTCCATAAATATCACACAAATTTTTCAATCATAATCCCTTGGGAACCCAATGTAGTTCCCTATGTATCATCAAAACACAAACAACCTACATGGGTTCCATTTTCTCAAACACATCATTCAGGATAATCTTATCACTCATAGGGGATAAGGTCCCCCAATGTCAAATTTATCGCCATATAACATCATTTGTATCATTGAGTAATCCCCAATGTAACCACTCTATCGATGTGGAATAAAACCCATCTCTCAAAAAATTTCATACTACGTAAATCCTCATCTTCCAAAACTATCATAAAACTACTCATATTCTACATACATGGGTCAAAAAATTCTCAGGGGGAAGGAACAATCACCCCACTCTCAAAATAGATATGATGTAAGCTCTATAAAATATCATGGGTCCGTCACAAACATCCCATATTGATTATCATAGTCTGTCATAATCCACTACTGGGAAGTCACATAGGGTATATTTTCCTTGTTATGTTACATGAAATTAATTTCATTTCATTCTATTTACACCCCATGGAGTTTATAAATCTCATGTAATTAATTTATTATTTTGGACTCTACCAAATGAAACCACGATATCAGTCCAAATCTAATGAGACAAAAATATCCCTTTGAAGTGTCTAATGCATCCTGAAGTCTCACTAAGAGGGATGTTGAAAAAGGAGTGACTTGTTTTACTATATTTTGTTTCACATTTTAACTCAAAAATATGTCATCTGTTAAGATTAGTGGATCATTTATGCAATTCATAATGTAAATGAGAAAAATCACAAAATATTTTTATAAGGTTTGTACTAATACCTTATATTTTCCATGTTTGATAGGCATGCCAACATTAATTTTCCACTATAATATTTTTCTTAATTACAATGGTCTAGCTATCAAATGGTTATACAACCCAATAGTCAACCATACAATTGATCTTGGTTATGCCGCCAACAATCCAACTCTTCTTCCTCAGTTTTTTAGACAACGAAAATGTTCATCTTGTTAGAACCACTGTATATCAAGCCTTTTTAGAAACTGGTTATAACCCCCAGTCACAAGCTCCTTATTCTTATTCAAAATATCTGATCCACTAATAGGAAGATATGGTAATCTTCCTCTATGATCTTGATGCATTAAATAAGCTCATGTACAATTCAAGTACCTTTTCACTAATGTGGTTATTTCTCAATAATTATGATCACCATTAGATGGTCAACTATCTCATCACAACATTGATCATGTAAGAATTTTTTATTCTACTTAAGACTTGGCTTCACTGAACACTAAATATCTCAAATAAATAACCCCTCTACAATTAATCTCTGGCATCAGTCTCAAGTAACTACACTATATTCCTGAAAATATATTATATGTGAATAACGCTTCTTTATAGATGCATGGAATGAATTCAACATGCATATATGGTAGCATGCATGGACTTTATTTTTTTCAATAATGAAAATTCACCACTTTATTTTTCCTTGAACATGTTATAACATGTGAATGATATTTTTTATTAATGAAATCACATATAATCTACCACTGTCAGTTCGTAACACACACTATTTGTGTGCACACACCACCTTCACGCAAGATGTACATAGAACTCAAACAACAACTTTGCATGAATCCTTCTCTTGAAAAGGAAAATGTATTTGGTTGATATGTAATATAATTTTTGAAAATTGTATACATATAGTGGATACATTCACAATGATTCTACCTAAAAAATGGGTGTTCAAATCTGATTGGGAGCAGGTACTTTGCAAGCACTGTAGTGCTACTGTAGCAGGTGAGATACTATTGCAATGGTGGCACTGTAGAGGTGGCAGGGGCACAGTAGCGTCGGAAGGGGCACGGTAGCTACATCGGTAATGTGTAGTACTGTAGCCGCGCGGGTACTATAGAAGTAATATTCATATAATGGGCCTTGGGATTATGGGCTATGTAAT
The DNA here is from genome assembly GCA_963277665.1 of Viscum album. NCBI lineage: Eukaryota > Viridiplantae > Streptophyta > Magnoliopsida > Santalales > Viscaceae > Viscum > Viscum album. Next base: position 1,888,916,498 of record OY728122.1, on the reverse strand, counting down.
GGGATAAATTCCCACTGGGCCTTTGGGCTATGTAATGGGTCTCCCTCTACCCAGTAAAAGAAGTCTTTGCATTGATTTAATAATAAAAATGAGGCTTTGGCCCCAACATTTTAAAAACAACAATGAAATTATTTCTCACCATTGAAAATTCCCCCCACAACTATTTCTTCATGCTAAAATATCTTGTGACACCACTATTCATCATGTAACACATCCTTTGTAATAACTAATGTACATATCTGAGAACTGTTCTCAAAACATAACAATAATATACAGAATCAAATCCTCAATTCATTTATTCCAAACTCAATTCATTAATGATTACTGTTTCATTAATAATTCACGAGATCCTTCATATATTAGTATACATGAAATCCATTTTGGTAAATATTATTTGCATAACATAATACATGTGTTCACTCTTGACTATGAAAAAGGAAATATAGAGGTATAGACTAATTCATGGAAATAGATCCCCTTTATTCTATCATGAAGAATTTTCAAAGATCAATGCAAATACATGGAATCAACTCTCAAATACAAATTACTATAAGGATATTTTTCATTCTCAAACACTCGTAGATTCTCCCTTCATAATGCATTCAGATTTCAGAAAAAATGATCTTCGTGGGAGGTTTTAACAGAAAATATCAAATAACATAGTTCTCTAATGATCATGAATAGCCACTAATTCCATCTTAAGATGGATTCGTGCGATGATGAGAATATCTATCTTCGTAAAACAATTTATATCAATTTCTATTTCTATTTTGTTTATTATTTTTTAAATATAAAAAAATAATTTCTTGATGATTAAATCATTTTCAAATCATGTAGATGTTGAAATGGTTCTTAGTTACCTGATTTAATAAATCTTATCATCACTTCATAAGTAACTCCTAACTAATAGTAGAACCCTCTGGTCGAAGGTATAACTCAACATAGATCAAGATTGGATGGAGGGGATACACTTTATCGAAAAAATTAAAAATTATACATATTTTTTAAAATGGAGATACATTATCATGTTGAACCAAATCATTTATTGGTTTCAATTTTTATGTTGGGATCCCTTTTATATCAATGTGCACCATTTTCTCCCCTATTGTGATTACTGGGGCTTGCAGCTAACTCCCACTAGAACTACCTCCTTCTAGAACCCTTCAACACCATGCCAATGTACATTGAGTCTAACACATTCTATCAATAAACTTTCTATGGAGCTATTATGATCATTCACACTATTATCCAGCTATGTTGAATGACTATGGACACAATTAACAAAATATTAAATGGTTGTAGTCCTCCTAGACAAGTTAGTTTTTGGGAAGGTAAATTTTGTGTAATACTCTCTCAAATTATTTTAGCCACGAATTTTTTGATACCAACCTACAATCCAATTGTAAATTTCTTTTATAATGTTTACAAAATATTTCATCATTGACATAATGCTTTGGAATTAAGAATAACACATCAATCATCACAAAAATTACTCATTGAATTTTCATCTTCTCAACTTATTACAAACAATTTAAACTTTAAAAATCCACTTGGGTTTCCCTATATACGCATTTGGATTTGTTTCCAATTACCATTTAATTTCAATATTCAATGATATATTCAACCCATTATTATTAATAAATCCAATGATATAGGTTTGGGAGGGATTCCTTATAAGTCCTTGGCCTTAAACCTTACATATTATTGAATTAAACGAATAATTCACATTGAGTATCTTTCCAGGTTTACTGTTTTAGAGAATTAGCACATAACTATTACATCTCAAAAATTAAAATGTATACACATCTACTAAGATTCCATAAAATAAAAACTCTTAAAAATAAACATGTCTACTTCCATGTTTTAGATATCATGACTTTTCCATGATCACATCCATGACCCTATTCCACATTAAGTCGAGTGAAAAACATTTCAAAAACTTGGGATGAGCATAAAACGATCAGTAAGGGATATAAAAGTATGAAATTAAAACATTAGTCCATGTATGAAATCATACTTTACTCATAAAACATAAGAATTTTAACATACCTCATTAAATCATGAATAAATCCTAGAAATAATAAGATATAAAGGTAACGTGATGCATTCATAACATTCTTACGTAGGGAGTAACCCTCATGGTTACTTTTGGAATACCCATCACAGTATATTCCCTAAATCTCTTCAGAGAAACCTTAATGTTTAACCCCTTTGCATTACCCAATGCGTTGGAGAGATATATCGGGCTCACCTGCCCTTAGTTTATCACGGAACCACCCATCTTCATAACAATTCCCAAGAACAATAACATAATTGTATCACGTAAAACAAGCATAAAGGAATCATAACATTTCCACATTTCAATCACAAGATATCAATACAACACATTGATATAATAAAAACATTGTGAAAACCATTTTCAATACCAAAATAAAAGAAAAGTAATACATGGTATTTATTTTTCATTTTAAAAAAAAGTTAGGTTATGGCTTGTAGAGGAACCCGAAACTCAAATAATGGTCACAGTGGAGGAGAAGTCGTTGTCACCGCATACGTACGATAAAAAAAATTCCTTTTTCGTTTAGTAAAATGATTCGTATAAAAAAATATTCCTTTTTAATAAGCGTAAAAGTCAAAGGGTGTTATACACTGTATACGAGAAAGTTGTGTATAAAACAAAATATGCCTCAATGAATGGAGATCGAGACGAAGTTACTTACCTTGTGTCCGACGTGACCCGATTGATCATTAATATCTTGAATAATAAACATGAGTTAATTTCTAATTGATTAAGAAACTTTATCAAGTTCATTATTCATTTTATATCACTTATTACCATGTCATTAACACTATGTAATTATTTAAGTTAGTAACGGTCGTTTTAACGATCATTGGTACTTGAGTCAAAAATAAACTCTTTATAATTAAAATTTGTTCATGTATCCATTATATCCAGAGTAATATTCATTATGTATATATCATATATATCACATATATCTAGTATATACATGAATTTATAATATTACATAACATTTTGAGGTAAGAAATGAAATGCATCCTTCATGGAGACGGTAAGCTGTATGTACGCATGAATGCTACCTTCATTTCTATTTCATATTTTATGGAAAGGAATCATAATAAAATAAAGGTATATTATAATTCCAGTATAATTCCATATATAATATCATTAACTCCATCCTTTATATGTCCCATATAAGGCATTAACGAATTAAATCACATTTAGGGGGCGGTAGTATGCACTTCCTAAAATGAAGATATCACATATACCCATAATGGAAGCCATAAAGGAATACCATAAATTAAAAATAAATAAGCTTAAGGAAAACATAAACATATTAGATATCATATATAAATATAGTGTTATCTTAATTTCCACCTTTGAAGGTGTTAGAAGAATATTGAACAATCAACATTTTGTGAGGAAGAAATCCTCCATCCACAGAAACAATATGATCTTTAACCATTAGATGATGGTGTGCGTAAGTGTAGAACTAATCTATCTCATAACAACATCCTAGTATATTGAATATATGGTTGTTGTTACAAAATAATGGAATAAAAAGAGTTTATGGGGCTGGAGAAACAAAATAAAACATAAGAACACAAGAGAAGACACTTCCATTAAAACGGGTAACTCTTTTTGATTTGTTCTCAAAGGCATCCTTGGAAAGACTTCTTCCCAAAGTGATGCTTCTATTAGTAATAGAGGGATGTGGACAGACAAAATTGGTAGGGGTTGGCTGGGCCAAAGGCTTTATAGGTGTGGGTATGGTGGTAGAGGTGGGGCCTTTTATAAGAGGAGAGGAGGGGCACTCTTGGAATGTTATAAAAGGCTACTTTATTATTAAAATATTCTAGGATTTTAAAGGTCCAAAAATTATATATATCGATGATAAGTTGATAAGAGTTCTAATTACACCCATCTAATAGGCTTTTGACAAGTTTAGGTCTTATATTTTACATTATCTTTTCATTTTATTTAAATCATTAAATAATGAGGTAATCGTTGCATCATTATGGTGTCAAAAATAATTTAATTTATTTAATGTCTAAAAATTATAAAAAAACTAGAATGATGTAGGAAATCTTTTTATATTTCTAATTAATATTTATAGTCAAAATTATAACTTTTATAACCCCATTTAAAAATTGTTTTCGTAAAACAACACATGTTTGTGACATTTTTATTTTTACATTAAATAAATAGTTATAAATGTCATTTTCCTACCAATGTGTCTCCATGGGGTCACAAAGTTGACCCATGGATTTTCTTGGTCTTCCATTACACATAAAATAAGGTTAGGACATGTGTCAAGGTTAACTCTAATCGCGATTAAAAACATAAAAGTTACAATTCACCAAAAAATTATTTTAATCTTATTGAACCAAATTTTAATTTCTAATGACAACCATGAATATTGGATTTTTGAAATTCAAAACACAGAGGTGGTAAAATATCATTTAAATGAAAAATTGGTTTTTTTAAGTACAACTTAGTGGTTTACTATTCATCAAAAATTAAAGTTTTTGAGAAAAATAACAAAACATCACCCTAAGCAGTATTTGATATTCCAAATTCAAAAATGATGTTCATTTTAAAAAATTCAAAACATATAAGTTACATTAATTAATTTAATAATTAATTCCAATCTCAGAACAAATAGCGTGTTTTTATGAAACAATATATATCAAAATATTGACACTAGTTTAAATCTAATTTAAAAGTGAAATTAATTCCAATGACTACTATTGGATTAAATATTAAAAATATATTCTAATTTAACTTTAAAATCAATTAAAAAGATAATATAATCATATAAATAAATTAGATTAAAAAGTGGTTTTGAATTAAAATATAACATTTTTCACTATTCATTAAAAAATAAACTTTATCGGAAAAATACCAAAAATTTACACAAAGTAAATTTTGATGTCCTGATTCTAAAGAAGAATTTTATTTGGTTCAAAAGAATGTATAAGAGTGACCAAAAATATATTTAATTAGGGATCACCATCAAAAGGTGATAAGTGTACCTTTAGTGAAAATTAGGTTATATGTGCCTAAAAATGAATTCTTTTCGTATTTTAAGCCTTTATCCTTTATTGGATAAATGTAAAAACATTTAACAAACATATATAATCATATTTTAGTTATTTATATTCATTCCCACCAATACAATGGATACGTGTTAACAACCATTTAAAATAATGTTATTTTATTACTAGTGTGCAGTGTAAGATTTCAAAGAAACTCTTTATTGCGTATCAGGTACGCTATCGGACATAGAAAACCATTTAATGTAAAATTAATATTTAATTCGTAATTATTAATAAGTATGAAAATATATTATTATTTATTTACCTGTGATGTTATATCCTTCCCCCCTTTTGTGAATTGCGTCCTCGCAATTTTATTCACTTATTAAAATAAGTGGGGGTATTTATCCCTCATAGTATTTTTAGATTCCCACGTTGCCTCTTCAACCATATGGTTTGTCCACAAAACCTTTACCTGATGAATTACCTTATTTCGCAACACTTTCTCTCTATGGTCATGAATCTGGACTGGTTTTTCTTCATAAGAGAGATTATCTTCCAACTAAACTACCTCTGGGCTCAAAAATGAGATGGATCTGGCATATACTTTCTCAACATCGAAATATGAAAAACGTTGTGTACCTGAGATAAACTCGGAGGTAAAGCCACTCGGTAATCAACTGATCCAACTTTTTCCAGAATTTCGTATGGTCCAATGAACCTTGGACTCAGATTTCCTTTCTTACAAAATTGCATCACACATTTCCACGGTGAAACTTTGAGAAAAACATTATCTCCTACCTCGAAAGATAGATCCTTCCTCCGGTTATCCGCATAACTCTTCTGACTGCTCTGAGCTGTTCTCATGTGTTTCTGAATCAACTAAACGTTTTTTGACATCTCTTCTACCAATTCTAGTAACATCATCTTCCTTTCACAGACTTCATCTCAAAAATCTAGAGTTCGACACCACTTCCCATATAATGCCTCAAATGGTGCAATCTGTATACAGGAATGAAAACTATTATTATATGAAAATTCAACCAAAGAATCATGTTGGTCCCAAATTCCCTGATAATCCATCGAACAAGGACGTAGCATATCCTCCAATGTCTGAATTGTTCATTCTTACTGCCCATCTGATTGAGGATGAAAAGATGTACTAAAATTTAATTCAGTACCCAAGGACTTTTGAAGTCCTTTCCAAAAGTTAGAAGTAAACATGAGATCACGATCAGATACATTGGATAGGGGAACTCCGTGAAACCAGACTATCTCATTAAGATACAATCAATAAAGTTAATCTATTGAGAAAGTATATCAAATAGGAAAGAAATCAGTAGATTTTGTCAAGCGATCAACAATAACCCAGATTGCATTTTTACCTCAATATGTCTTCGGTAATCCCACAACAAAGTCTACGGATATATTTTCCCATTTCCACTCTGGAACTGGTAATGGCTGAAGAATCCCTTTCGGTAACTACTGCTCTGCTTTAACCTACTGACAAGTCAAACACTTCAAAATAAAATCAGTAATATCTCTTTTCAATCCATCCCACCAGTAATACTCCCGCAGATCTCTGTACATCTTAGTACTGCCAGGATGAACTGAAAATGGAGAACTATGAGCTTCACATAAAAACTCTATCTTCAACTTTTAATCACAAGGCACACACAATCTCTTACCAAATCTCACAACACAATCATTATCAATGATGAATTCAGGAAACTTACCCTTCTGAAACAGCTCTACCTTTTTCTGCAACTCACTTCCTTGCTTCTATGCTTACTTGATTCTCTCTAATAGAAATGATTTCACTAATACCTGAAACAAAACAGAAGGAAATCTTTCCACAACAACTTTTATGCCAAATTCCATCAAATCCTTAACAAAAGGATCACATTCCAAACACAAAATTGTTAATGAAGAATTACTTTTTTGACTCAAAGCATCAACCACATTATTTTCTTTTCCCAGATGGTAATGAATTATACAATCATAATCCTTTATTAATTCTAGACATCTCCTCTATCTCATGTTAAATTCATTCTGAGTGAATATATACTTTAAACATTTGTGATCGGTATATATTTCACACTTTACTCCATACAAATGATGCCTCCAAATTTTTAAAGAAAAAACAACATCAGATAATTCCAAATCATGTGTAGGGTAAATTACCCCATGAGTTTTCAACTGACGTGAAGCATATGAAATTACCTGATCATTCTGCATAAGGACACAACCATGTCCCTTCAACGAAGAATCACTGTAAATAACAAACTCACCATTCCTAGAAGGAAGTTCCAAAACTGGAGAATTCACCAATCTTCTTTTCAACTCCTAAAAACAATCATCACATTCTTTTGTCCATATAAACTTAACACCCTTCCGAGTTAGCTTAGTCATTGGACAAGATAACCGTGAAACATTGTCAAAAAACCTTCGGTAGTAACCTTCCAAACCAATAAAACTACAGATCTTGGTTACATTTGTGGGACATGGCCATTCTTGAACAACTTTTTTTTGCCGGATCCATAGTTATTCCATCTTTAGAAAGAATATGACAAATGAAAGAAATTTGTTGCAGCCATAACTCAAACGTGCTGAATTTCCCATAAAATTTATTTTACTTTAATGTTTTCAAAATAACCCTTAAATATCTTTCATGATCCTCTTTACTTTTAGAAAACACCAAAATATCATCAATGAAAAAAACCACAAACTTATCCAAGAACTCATGGAAAATTCTATTCATAAGGTCCATTAATATAGCAGGTGCATTGGCTAGCCCAAAAGGCATTACTACAAATTGATAATGGTCATATCTTGTATGAAATGTGGTCTTCTAAATATATGCTTCCTTTACCATCAATTGATGGTACCCCGATCTTATGTCAATCTTTGAAAAAAACTGAGCTCCCTGGATCTGATCAAACAAATCATTGATATGAGGCAAAGGATATTTGTTCTTAAAAGTGATGTTATTCAAGGCTCTATAATCAATGCAATGTCTCATTGACCCATATTTCTTTTTAACAAATAAAACAGGAGAACACCATGGTGATGTGCTAGGTCGAATGAATCTTTTCTCTAATAATTCTTGAAATTTCTCCTTCAACCCTAAAAGTTCAGTTTGAGCCATTAGATAAGGGGGTTTTGAAATTGGATTATAATTATGAACTAAGTAAACAGTAAATTCAGCTTCCCAATATGGTATTATTTTAGGAAACTCATCAGGAAAAACATCAGGAAACTCATTTACCACTAGCACATCATTAATCTGAACAGTTCCCTTATTTTCAACGATATGTTCAAGGTAACATTCATTCCTATCTTTTACAAGTTTCTTGGCCTCTTGATATGTTATCAACAGTAAGGGATAATTCTTGTACACAAAATGAAAGTCTTTCTGAAAATAAACATCTTTAGCTCTAAATTCACTCTTAGCATGGTAAATAGAGAGCCAATCCATACCCAGGATAACATCAAACTATACTAGATGTAAAAAAATAAGGTTTTCAAGTAGGTTCTTTCCACGGATAAGGATAGGAAGATTCTTATAAATTATTTTTTCCTCAACATTTCCCCCATGTGTTTTTACCACAAGTTCAGGAGTGATTTCTTGAGATGGTATTCCCATTTTACAAGAAATGTTTTCAGAGATGAAAGAATGTGTAGACCCCAAATCAAACAACACACTGGAATAATCTGAAAAAACAAACAGAGTACCTGATACAACTTCATTTTATGGTCTGACATCTACTCACGAAGTTTTAAAGGATTTAACCACCCCTTTCTTCTTGTAGTCTAACTGTTTCCCATAACTCAATCTCTTTTTTCGGACACTCATTTCCATAGTGACCCATCTCATTGCGCTTAAAACATTTCACTAAGTGTAAATCAAATTTGGACTTACCATCACCTTGATCTTTTTCAGTGAAATCACGAGCCTTATGTCCCATCTTACCACATCGGTAGCACCTTCCAGAATTCAAAAGACATTCCCCAGCATGCCTTTTACCACATTTATCACAAACTGGAAACTTAGCTTTCTTACCATCAGACCTTTTTGATGAATTCTTTCCTTCCTCCTGCCACCTCGATCTCTTCATCTGCTGGTTGTAATAGAACACTTGATCATCAGAAAACTCCATTTCCAGCTTCTCAACACATCGAACAAGCTTTTCATACCTTTTGAACTCATGAGAAGCTAAAGCCCTTCGATATTTTTGCTTAAATCCTGAGTAAAAATGATTGATTTTACTATCATGGTCTTGGATAAAATTTGGAGCATACCTTGCCAATCGAGTGAACAATTCTTCATAGGCAGCCACTAAGTCTTCCTCTTGCCTTAATTACAGGAATTTTTTTTCCATCCAAAGTCGAACAACCTTAGGAAAATACTTCTCATGAAACATACCTTTAAATTCATCCCAGTCAAGATCATCAATCTCATCAGTTTCCCTGATATTTTTAACCATCGACCACCACTGATCTGCTTCCCCATCCAAACGATAAATAACAAGAATAACCCTTTGATTGTCTGAACACCCCATGATATATAAAATCCTCTCCAGTGATTTAATCCAACCTTCATCTAGCGCAGGGTCAGATGATCCTCTGAATGATGGGGGATGTTGCCTCATGAAATGTTCCACCACTGACATGTTCCTCTGCAGTTGATCTGGCTGATCTCGTGCATAGATACCACCACCATTTATCACTTGATTCAACTACTCCATTACTACAACAAACTGTTCAGTTCCAATTTCAACTATCTCAGGATGCTGATTCCAACGTTTATTTCCTTCTGTATACCTTCCTAACACTGCTTCCCTGTTTCCTCTGTGGAAAACCATTCTGAACAAACATGTCTTGGATGAAGCAACATGGTAATCTTTAAATTCTATATCATTTCAATTTGACCATAAAAAAATATTTTTGTATAATCATTTAATATAATTATAACTCCAAAAGTTATCTAAATCAACCTTTGATACCAACTATAAGGCCCCGGCCTTAAACCTTACTTAATATTGATTTAAATGAATAATTCACATTGAGGATCTTTTCAGGTTTAGAGTTTTAGAGAATTAGAACATAACTATTACATCTCAAAAGATTACAAAGTAGGAACTTATACTAAGTTTTCATAAAATAAAAACAATTAAAAATAAACATGTCTAGTTCCATGTTTTAGATAGCATGACTTTTCCTTGATCCCATCCTTGACCCGATTCCACATTAGGTCCTGTGAAAAACATTTCAAAAACTTGGGATGAGCACAAAAAGCTCGGTAAGGGATATAAAAGAACGAAATGAAAACATTAGTCCATGTATGAAATCATACATTACTCATAAAACATAAGAATTTTAACACACCTCATCAAATAATGAATAAATCAAAGAAATCATAAGACATAAAGGTAACTGGAGGAATTCATAACATTCTTACATAGGGAGTAACCCCCATGGTTGCGTTTGGAATACCCATCACAGTATATTCCCTAAATCTCTTTGGAGAAACCTTAACGTTTAACTCCTTCGCATTACCCAATGCATTGGAGAGCTATATCGGGCTCACCCACCCTTAGTTAACCACAAAACCACCTATCTTCATAACAATACCCAAGAACCATAACACAATCGTATCACATAAAACATGCATAAAGGAAACATAATATTTCCACATTTGAATAACAAGATATAAATTCAAAAAATTGATATAATAAAAACAATATGAAAACCATTTTTAATACCAAAAGAAAAGAAAATTAATATATGGTATTTATTTTTCATTTTAAAAATAAAGTTAGGTTATGGCTTGTAGAGGAAGCCGAAACTCAAATAATGGTCACGTCGGGGGAGAAGTCGTTGTCGCGGCATACGTACAACAAAAAAACATTCCTTTTGTCGTTTAGTAAAACGCTTCATATAAAAAAAATTCATTTTGAATACGCGTAAAAGTCAAAGGGGTATATACATCATATAAAAGAATGATGTGTATAAAACAAAATATGCCTCAATGAATGGAGATTGAGACGAAGTCCCTTACCTCATGTCCGACATGACTCAATTGAACTTTAATATCCCGAATAATAAACTTGAGTTAATTTATACTTGCTTAAGAGCCTTTTTCAAGTTCATTATTCCTTTTATATCACTTATTACCCTGTCATTAACACTATGTAATTATTTATGTTAATAACGGTCGTTTTAACGATCATTGGTACTTGAGTCAAAAATAAACTCTTTATAATTACAAGTTGTTCATGTATACATTATATCCATAGTTATATTCATTATGTAGATATCATATATATCATATATATCCAGTATATACTTGAATTTATAATATTACATAACATTTAGAGGTAAGAAATGAAATGCACCGTTCATGGAGACGGTAAGCCGTACGTAAGCATGAACGTTACTTTCATTTCTATTTCGTATTTTATGGAATAGAATAATAATTACATAAAGGTATATTATAATTCTAGTATAAATTCATATATAATATCATTAACTCCATCCTTTATACGTCCCACATATGGCATTAACGAATCAAATCACTTTGAGGGGGTGGTAGTCCGCACTTCCTAAAATGAAGATATCGCGTATACCCATAATGGAAGACATAAAGGTATGCATAAATGAAAAATAAATAAGATTAAGGAAAACATAAACATATTATATATCATATATAAATATAGTTTCATTTAAATGTCCACCTTTTAAGGTGTTAGAAGAATATTGAACAGTCATCAATTCGTGAGGCAGAAATGCACAATCCACAGAAACAGTATGCTCTTTGACCATTAGATGAAGGTGTGTGAAAGTGTAGCTCTAATAATTCTCATCAAAACATCCTAGTATATTTATGATACTGTTGTTGTTACAAAATAAATTAATAAAAAGTGTTTATGGGGTTGGAGAAGAAAAATAAAACGTAAGAACACAAGAGAATACACTACCTTTAAAACAGGTAACTCTTTTTTATTTGAGCTCAAAGGCTTCTTTGGAAGGACTACTGCCCAATGTGAGGCTTCTAGGAGTAAGAGAGGGATTTGGAGAGACAAAATGGGCATGGGTTGGCCGATCCAAAGGCTTGATATGTGTGGGTAAGGTGGTTGATGTGGGGGCCTTTTATAAGAGGAGAGGAGGGGCACTCTTGGAAAGTTATAAAATGTTACTTTATTATAAAATGATTTTCGGATTTTAAAGGTCCCCAAATTATATATTTCTAGGATAAGGTGATAAGAGTTCTAAATCCACCCATAAAATAGGTTTTTTTACAGGTTTAGGTCTTAGATTTTACATTATCTTTTCATTTTATTTAAATCGTTAAATATTGAGGTAATCAGTGCATCATCATGGTGTCATAAATAATTTAATTTTTTTAGTGTATAAAAACTATAAAACAAATATCATCAGGTATTAAATCTTTTTATATTTATAATTAATATTTATAGTCAAAATTATGACTTGTATAACCCCATTTAAAAACTGTTTTAGTAAAACCACACATGTTTGTGACATTTTTATTTTAACATTAAATAAAAAGTTATTAATGTCATTTTCCTACCAAAGTGGCTCCATGGGGTCCCCAAGTTGACCCATGGATTTTATTGGTCTTCCATGACACATATAATATGGGTAGGACATGTTTCAAGGTCATTTCATATTATTAAAAAATTATTTTTACCTTAAATTACACTAATTACCTCTAATTGCGATTAAAAACATAAAAGTTACTGTTCACCAACAAATTATTTTAATCCCATTGAACCAAATTTTACATCCTAATGACAAACATGAATGTCGGATTTTTGAAATTCCAAACACAAAGGTGGTAAAATTTCATGTAAATGAAATATCGGTTTTTTAATACCACTTAGTGGTTTCACTATTCATCAAAAATTGATGTTTTTCAGAATAATACCAAAACTTCACTCTAAGCTATATTTGATATTCCGAATTCAAAAATGAGGTCTATTTTAATAAATTGAAAACCTATAAGTTACATTAATTAATTTAATAATTAATTCCCGCTGTCAGAACAAATAGCGTGTTTTTATAAAATAATATATATCAAAAGATTGACACAAGTTTAAGTCTAATTTCAAAGTGAAATTAATTACAATGACCACTATTGGATTAAATGGTAAAAATATATTGTAATTTTACATTAAAACCAATTAAAATTATAATCTAATAATATAAATAAATTAGATAAAAATATGTTTAGAATTAAAATACAACATTTTTCAATATTCATTAAAAAAACATTATCGGAAAAATACCAAAAATTTACACAAAGTAAATTTTGTTGTACTGATTCTAAAGAAGAATTTTATTTGTTAGAAAAGAATTTATAAGAGTCACAAAAACTATATTTCAAGTGGGTTCTCCATTAAAAGGCGATAAGTGGGCCTTTAGTGAAAATTAAAGTATATATGCCTAAAATTGAATTCTTTTCGTATTTTAAGCCTTTATCCTTTATTGGATAAATGTAAAAACATTTAACAAACATATATAATAATATTTTAGTTTTTTCTATTCATTCCCTCCAATACAACGGCTACGTGTTAACAACCATTTATAATAATATTATTTTATTACTAGTGTGCAATGAATGATTTCAAATAAACTCTTTTTTGCGTATCAGGTACGCTATCGAACATAGGAACCCATTTAAAGTAAAATTAATATTTAATTCGTAAATATTAATAAGTATGAAAATGTATTATTATTTATTTACTTGGGATGTTACATTCCTCATCTCCAAAATTCAATTTTTTTGAACATCCTCTTCTCATTTTACACATAAAGTTTAAATTGCATCAGAAAAGGATCAATAATAACATGGAAACGTTATAAAATTAATCAACTCTAAGTCTAAATGACCAATTTTATGTATATATAATTTGAATAATCAAACATAACATCAATATTTTCAACAAATCATTTGAATATGATACCAATATTAAAACCTTTTATAAGAGGATGTCAAAATATTTTTGATCATTCTCCTATATAAATCAAAGATATCATATTAAAAACATTACAATGTGAAATGTTTTCCTTTTTTCAGGGTTCCCCCCTCAACGGATGAATGTTATAATTCTTCATCATTTTTTTAATTCTTCAAGAATAATCTCTATGAATATTTAGATAATTGTTTTGAAATTTTTCAAATAGAAAACATAATTCCAATAGTCTATCATGACGTAGAAATTTTTAGCTTTATGATGTTCGTGTATTTTATCACATTTAGGTCTTCCCTAAATATATGTTTCATCTTGTGTTCCATGAATGATAAAAAAATTGTATATTTTGTAATAATTTTATTTTTGAATGTTCCCTTGTTATATAAATAGGGATGCAGGTTTCTCCTAAACACATCTATCTTCTTAGATAAAATATGATTCTGTCCAATTTCTAGAATGGTAGTTTAAATTTTTTTCTTCCTGTAACATTTTTTCCTCATTAAACTATACATTACATATTATCAAGAATTATTTAGGGATATACTCATAAAACAGTTTGTGTGTAGATTTATTTTTCCTAACACTATAGGTAATTGGTGATTCACTTTTATTTTTCAAGAATTATTCATTTCCATAAAACCATGACAAATATTTTATACCTATATGTCCATACATATTAAACTATTAACATAAAACTTAATTATTAAAGAATTCATCCCTTTTAGGGATATTTAAATATTCTTCATGATAGATTTATTTCACCAAATCAATACTATTTTTCCCCTATGGATTGATTATTTATTTGATTCGATATTACTTCCTTTAATTTTTTTTTTGAAAATTTCAAGTGTTCTAGGATGTAACCTTTTCTACCATAATAGATTTTTCTATTTCTTGATGTGACACTATTCTCATCATCCTTCACAAATTTCATGGGATTTTTTTGTTTAAAAGTATTCTTATTTTATACATCCCAATGCCACCCTATCATTTTTATTTATTACTTGATTTATATTTTTTTTCTTCTATTCATATAATAATATGATTTTTGCAAGATTGTTACATACTAGAACTAATCATAATAATAAGAAATTATATTGAAATAATCACGAAATGATTCAATGTAATCATATCAGTTGTTGATATAAAGATTGTATTTATATGAATTCTACTTCTATTGTAAATGTCTCCAAAACACTTTATCATTTCTCCCCCTAAATTCATAAATTATATATTTTTTTAAAAATGATAAATTTTTCCAAAAATTAATTTCATGATTCCAAAACACACAAAAACACAAAAAATAGCACAAAAATCCTGATATCTTCTTCTGTGACATAGTGTGATTATATTTGACGATTTATCCTTTTGGGAAGTATATTTATTCATCTGTGATATATTTGTTAAATGACAACTTCTACACTTCTATTTACCTCTGATTAAATATGTAATAGATTCATGAAAATATTTCCTCACCCATGTTTGTATATATCATAAAGTTGAATTATAAATAGTCATTAAAAAATAAATAGTACAAGTAGATTAATAATGTAAAATGGTTACCTTATTCAATTATCATATAATATATTTATCATTAGAAAATCTCAAACTCTATTTTCCAAAATATTTAATCATTTAATAAATAGGACTAAATTAGTTGAATCCTAGGGAGTAATTATTTTCTCAACCACTTGGGAATATCATCTTTTTTATCTTCCATATTCCTTTGTTTCACACACAGTACAATAAATTTTTTATAGAGAGAAATATTCTCATCTTCATGTTATTTCATTCTTTCATCCGACTGAATCATCGTCATCTTATTATCATCTTTAGGTATTTTATTTTCTATCCGTAAAAATAATTCATGATCCTTGATTCTTTATTGATTAACATAATGGTGAGTATCTTTACATTCATATATGTATTATGCATCTTATCTAGTGAATGAATAACTTATATAAATACCATCTCAAAAATTTATTTCTCTCAAACACTACATTAAAATTCATCAATAAAACTATAATATATTTTATTTTAAAGAGATATTGTTTCTTTATTTTCTTTTATGTGTTTTTACGAATATTGGATATGAAAACCATTTTAAGTAGTTATTATTCAATCGAATTAACTTCTTCTTCCATCTAAAAATTTTCACCATTATTTTCCCTGAACACTCTGATCAGGCCTGTGACAACTTCTTTGGGATCTTTGTTCAGTGGATATATAATTTGTGAATTGAACATATCTTTATCATTGTTGTAACTTGATTAATTATAATTATAAAGAAATTATTTCACTAAAAATTTACAACTCTATGAGAATTAAACTAGATGTTGATCTTCATTTACCAATTAATAATTCTACATATACATTTCCATTATTTTATTTTTATTTTTATGATTTTTCACTGAACCATAAAAATTTATAACATCAGGAGTAGAGATGTGATTTTCCATATGATTATCTTATGAATTTTCATCAAAATAAAATATTTAATTCTTATACTTATGATATAAAAAACTAGATAAATAATATTGATCCCTCCAGAGGTGGCCTTTGATCTAATTCCTATTTAAGTGTCCACTGGATCATATAGTCACACTGATATGGGTGTAAATCAGGTGTGACTTATTTTTAGAATTATATTTTATTATTTAATTAAAACCATTGTCACATGTTAAGATGAATTGATCCTATATGAAATGCATAAAGTAAATGATAAATAACATATAGTATTTTTATAGGTTGTGGTACTAATACCATTTCTTTGACATGCTGGTTAGACCCACAAACAAGGACTCTCCATTATAGTCATTTTAACAACTATAATGGACCAAGAAGGAACTGTTTATAGAACACATTAGTTGATACTTTATTTTTTCCTTGTTATACTTCCTATTTATCTAACTCTTCTTCTACAATTCATTAGATATCCCATTCATTTTACTAGTTAAACCCCCCAGTCTCATGATCCTCTTCAACAACTGGTTACACCCCTAGTCATAATCACCTACTTCTTATTGGATAGAAAATATGATCCACTTATAGGATAATCTCTTGATATTCCTCCAATATCTTATTGGATATAATTAAATCATGTACAATTAATGTACCTTTTAACTGATAATGATATTTATCAATAATTGTGATCAACTATAATGGTCAGTTGCCTCCATACATCACATCTCAAGTAAAATTTATTTCTTATACCAAAGACCCTTCATCACTGATCACCGAATAACTAAGAATCAAATTTTTTCTAAAATATTTATCCAAAAAAAAGTCACAGTTCACTACAAAATATTCAAGAAAAATTTATACTATGTACAATAAACTTCTCCATGTGATCATATATTGAATTATTCCTGAATATAAAATATCATGCATGGAATTATATAATTCTTGAAAAACTAAAATGAATATCCTTAGTTTTCCATTAATTATTGTATCATATAATTGTAAATGTAATATAATGTGATTTCATATACACTACCTCAATCTATTTTCAACACACACTATTTTTGTGAACACTCTACATTCACACAAGATGTACGTGGAACTCAAACAACCACTTCCCACAATTACAAATCATGGAAAAATAAATGAATGGGGTTGGTATGTTTGATTATTCACGAAACTAGTATCTATATATTGTGTATACTCACTGTTCAATTAATTCACCATAATTTAAATTATCCTCTTCAATATTTTTGAAACCAAGAATATCATGTGACACCACTATTCATTCCATAACAATTAATTTAATAAAACTAATGCACATATTTCATAAATCTCCCCAATTCATATCAATTGTATACCTGATCTCCTCCACAATTCATTCCTATGAAACTCCCTTTATATAGTAATACCATTTCAAGAATAATTCAAAATTTCTTTTTTTATAAAATTATACAATGAATAATTATTTGTATGTCTTATTTTCATAATAGAATACATGGTTTCTCCTTCTACTTCAGAAAACATAGTTTAGTGGTATTAAATGGTTCTTGGGAATAAATCATCAAAATGAGATCACTATGGCTTCTAAAGTATTAGTTCAAATATATATAATCAACACATGAAATAGGGCTCTATAGGCATCTATTTCACTCAAAATATCTCTCATATTTCCCCTCTAAAATTTGTTTGGAACGTGGAATAAAATGATACACTAAAGTTGTATTTATAGACAAACATTCACTAAATCAGTTCTCTGATAATCACATATAGCCAGTTGTTCCCTTACGTAATGGCTTCATGTGATGATGAGAATCACCATCCCCATAAAACAATTTATCTCTATTCATATTTTTATTTTGGTTCTTATTCATTTTAACATGGAACCAACATTTTATGATGATTCAATCAAATTTGAATCATCCAGATGATGAAATTATTCTCAGATACTTGACTAGATCAATATGATCATCACTACAAGATGAAATCATAATGAAAAATAGAACCATCCAGTGGAAGGCAGAAGACAACATATGTGAAGAGATAATGTCCAGGATCCACATCATTCTATGTATTGCCTTATTTATTGATTTTTAAAAGAAGCGATACAATAATGTGCTGAACCAAACCCCACATCAGTTTCAATCTCAGTAGCATGATCCCTTTTATATAAATTGAAGAACTCTACTGTCCAGTTAAGAATACTAGTGTATGATCCCAACTCTCATAGGAACCACCACATGCTAACACCCTATATTTTCATTCCACACCACATTGTGGATTTCAATATCTTTTTGTACCTTCCCATGGGGAAACTATGCACATGCACACTCTCGGCCGACCATGTGGGCAGGATAAGAAGTCGATTCCCCACCGAAGCGGTGGCTACAGTCTTCTTGAGCTGTTTATGGTGGAAGGAGGTTAATTTTATGTTCTACTATCTCATATAGAGTTATCCACCAATTATTTGATACACGCCACCATGCCACTCTACTAATTATTATATATATTTTACAAAATATTTCATCATTGAAAATTTATTTTTCATTTGGAACATCACATCAATCATTATAATATAAAGTCATTGGATTTTATCTTTTCAACTTAATGACAAAATATCAACTTCAAAAAACCACTTTGGTTCTTCACCCTAAAAACTTCTACTATTCAATCATATAAATTATTTCTTAACAAAAAAATATTTACAATAAACGGTCAATAATCATCCATGTTGAGCTAAAATGTCACATTCAAAATCAAATTCATACTCTGAATGGAATATTATCAAGAGAAAAATAGTCTCAACTGAAGGCATTCCAATTATATGTACAAATTCACCTGATTCATCAAAGCACATCCATTCGTGGAAAACATCTTGAGCTCCAATCTCATCCAACAACATCTACATAAATTAATTATGAAAAGTTAATATTTAATTTCCAAATTAAAATAAAAAATAATAAACCCTAAAATATCACCAGACATCATCCTTTTTCATAAACAGCTAGTAGTGGGTTTTTGTCAAATCCCAACACCCATCCGAACCTAAGACACAAATAATCTATATTTTAAAGGGACAATTGATTTCCCAATTTCTTCTAATTTTAGAAAAATACTTCGAAAAATTTAAATTATAGTTTACCTCCATCCAAACATCATGAAAATGAGTGAGATCATCATCTTGTAATTCCCTCGATCCATACTAATAAAAATCCCCATTGTGGTGGATGATATCATCTTTACTATAGAATAAATAATCCCTATATCCCAAACATATTTTAACTGAAATCATTGAAGTCACAATAAAATAAACACTTCTGTTATATTATAAACCATATCACTAAAAATTCTCCTTGAAATCACTGTAGATCAAGGTCAAATGTTAGGATAATGGAATGGGAAGGCCTATCAAAATAGCCACCCTCATGACCCCATCCAACATAAGAACAAACGTGGACCTGGCCATGAATGTATGAGTCAATAACACTAAATCATCCCCCATGTATTGGTTATAGTGTGTCTATAGGGTTTTTGGAATGAACTCCACCTAGTAAGACGCATCACTACAGACCCTCTTATCCTTCACAAAGTGACCACCTATACCATAATTCATACATGATGCGATGCCACCAAGAATAGGGTTCATAACATTAATCATCCCCATCGTGGTGATATCACCCCCGCTCACAATTCGAATATCTTAAATCTATATTGTGTAATGAAACACTCTTCCATTAACAATGAAACTAAACTATGAGTCACGACCAAGCCAAATGGAGATTTAGAATTTCAGCATGGCCCTGACCATTCTCTGATGTCCACTAGGGAACACTTTACACCACCCATGATTCTAACCACATCTAATAAAATCTTCTATTGATATCTAATAACACGGGGTCTTGATCCTAGTCCCAGTTCTCAGAATATCCCACTCATTAGATTTAAAATTTAAATTCCATGGGAAATTTGATTCTTAAAAAGGTATATGTATTGATAATCTACCAACCATCTCATTCCATGTCCCTGACAATTACAAGATTCCAATAACCATAAACACTAATGTATTATTTTCATTAATTCATGCAAAACATGTCATGTCTTATATCTAAATTCCAAATGAAATTTTTAGGCATAATTTAATCACATGTCTTTCTATGGTTCATAAACCATTTGAATCACTTTTTAACCTGACCAATACAGATATGAAACTCAACACCACATTTCTATCCCAAGACATTATAGTTTCATCAAAAAAAATTAGCATAATGATTTTATTCTACCTACTATATTTTTCAACTCATTAAATTTTATTCTAAGATATGGGGATCCCAACCATCAGTGTAAACCAAGAAAACTCATTCTAGATAGTTTAAAAATCTAATCAATGTCATATTGATCTCTAACAATAAAATTATTCCTGGAACACCTATATTTCCTCATCTATCTATCCTTTAAAAAAAATTATAGCCACTGATTCATCCTCACGTCATCGTTGTCAATTCCTTAACTCCAAAATACTTCCTGATATTTCCCAACACCCACACTGATATCCAAACTTGTATCTTGGTGTAACTCCACAGTGTATTCATTAATCATCCAAATTCTCCACAATAATTTTCTCATTGAACTAGAGATATATAAATTATATACACCCTTGGATAATATCAAAAAAATCTCATGCTCTGTTCCAACACATATTCTTCATCAAATACTACACCCATTTCATATATTTGTTATATCCTAGATGAATATGTTGAACCCATAAAATATTCACACGAAAATCCAAATTTCACTTCAAAAATATAAAGATGGGTCTCACAATACCCATGACCAAACCCACATGAATTTCATATGACTATATCCCATGGTCTATCCATTACCACTTGAAAGGACTAGAGATGACTATCCCACTCATTCCCAAGATATAAGATGAAACATCATGAATTTCAAATTTGAGTATTATTATAAATATCATCCTCATCATCAAAAAAATTACATCAGTAATTATATTCTAACCATTTATGAATAATATTCTATCTCCACCATATAGATTATCTAATACCACTCCTCATGGGAAACCTCAATAGGTTCCATCATCAAACATGTGACTATCCTCTAGATCCACACTCACAAATCCTATAAATTGATAACACAATGCTGGGTGAGATCAACCATACCATTATGTATCGATTTATCTCTAGTGTAATCTTTCATTATAGAGACACATTTCACATCCAAACCTTGGAAAACGAATCCATTTCTCATTCCATCAAAACTATATGTCTACTGCAGACACAAGGTGACCCACTAATTCTAGCTCAATAGGCAGTACACATAACCAATTCATACTAACTCGAAGTCATTTGACCCAAAAAATTATAGGATCCAATAAAAATTTTCTGCACAACATGGCTATAGTGACGCTACATATTGTTATATTACTATTCCATCATTTTAAGTAAAAACACCATAATAGTGTTAAAAAATCAAGATCCAAATGTTTAGTGTTTGGAGAAAATTAGGAAAATACATAACATGAACATAATAAAAAAATAAATATTTATTTAATATAATCTTATTTATCCTACTAAATTTAAACATCTTATTAGTACATGCAGTCACCTGAGGATATACAACAATGAAATGGGTGAGCTAAAACCCCATTATGAGGATGAATAAAAACCTGAACCAACATAACATGAGTTATCATAATCAAAATCATCATAAAAAAAATAGGATCATTATCCTAATCATGATAGTAAACAAAAGATAAATTCATGGAAAGTGGAAATGCATAAAAATGAAACATCATATATTTGTTTTCAAAATACCACACATGGTTGTGAAAAAATCTATCATCATGTACATGTATGAAATATGTGAATAACAATAACATAATCATTATGAAAAAAGATAGCGTTTGGTTCAGAAATATTTAACACTGGCTTCTGAGATAATTTACATTACCCAATGTATTAGTAGGTTATATTATTCCATACTAATATATCAAATCATTACATTTACATTATCATAAACACCACATAGAACTTATAAAGATCATAGTTATAAATTAATCCATGAAAAGAAATAGGTTTCATAATAATTTCAAAAATAATACATTCCTGAATAAAATATTGGGGTCCCAAAAGTAAAGGGGAAATCATACTAGGTATAAGAATCATTAATTTGAGTAAATATGAAACTATATCATGAGGATTCAAGATTTGTTTTGGAAAGAGGATTTATTTAGTTGATGATATATATTTGTCATATAAATAAATTACTAAAATGAATATCAATGAAAATAATAAGAAAGAAAAATGAAAATATATCTTAGTAATATTAAAATAATATACACACTGAAACATAGCTTGAATGTGGTAAAATCCCAAGAAAGGGATTTGTCACTACCCGTCCTCGGGGCCCGTTTCGTGACTACCCCAACCCCACCTTCCATAGGCCTGGGGCTAGCAACTAGCACCAAGGCATAAATCCCGGTAAAAAGGGAAGGCATTGCCTTTGTAAAGTAAACAAGCACCACAGAGTAAGCAAGCGGAAAAAGTAAACACTAAGTGAAAATTGGTACAACAATAAGTGCGGAAAAGTAAGTGGGCCAGTATACAAACCCAAACTAAAAGTAAAGTACAAATCGTAAGGGAAAACAACAACTGAAAAGTAAAAGCCGCTACGCTGAGCTATCTACTAGAAATTCCACATGAATGGTGGGTACAGATAGCTCCACTACTCCTCGGGTCCGGTCGTCCGCTCCGAGTACGTCCTGCCCAGTGGTCCACCTCCACATACCATCCTGCTCTGCAAGCCTCAACCATGATCAACACTGTCTGTCGTCTACAACCAACACAATGTAGTGCGGGGATATCCCATGCAGGGGTGAGTATAAGCTACTCAGTAGGGACCCCGAGACCCCCGAAGGTCTCCCAAAATCCCCAAAGGATAAACCACAAAAGAAAGATACAATCATGAAGTAACAACCGACACTGCTTAGGTATATTCCCATACATATACCTAAGTCATCAATTCCAATACGCTCCGACCTCCGAGCCCAAGTACAACCCAGTCCATACAGGAAAGCATACGTATTCCATACAGGAAAAAAAAAACGTAATCCACACAGGATAGCACAACACAATCCACATAGGAAATCAAACATGATTCAGCTCACACAGGTATACTTCTTCGAAGACGATATATATGATCACTGATCCATCTAAGTCGCCAGAACCACAAAGGATCGATAGGTACTAACCCCTGCAATGACCCACACAGGATTGGACCCACACAGTATCTGTAGGCGCTGGCTCACACAGAACCGCTGAGCACTGACCCACACAGGATCGAACCCACACAAGATCGGTAGCACTGATCCACACAGGATCGCTGAGTGCTGTAGTCATTGTCGTCAAATCCACTGAGGATCTCTGCACAGTCGTCGCCGCAGTCACAGTAGCAGTCGCAGCCAACTCTAGGGTTCCCGCACACAGCATGCTCGTTCGGGAGGGTCCGCTCCACGAGGCGATAGGTGATCCGTCAACTGACACATAGTCCAGAGTTGATGTATCCAAAAGTTCTGTATCATCAACAGGAACTCAACGTCGCAGACGGTGCGTCAATCGGACGCCCGGTCTGAGAGTTATTGGCTTTTTCATCCCAGGGGCCTGGTTGGTTTTTAAGGAAAAACCAACCTCACTGTACTCCACCTGTATCCAATCCTTAGGCGGAGTAAGCCAAGGTATCCATCTCACTTAGAGGAATTCAATAAAGTTGACAGCACATCAACCGGACGTCCGAAGCTCAAGATATGAGCATTTCCGCTCCGAGGGCCGGGTTGGTTTCGTGTACGAACCAACCCGGCCGAACCCAAAGTATTCCGAAACCTTGAGTGTGATATACTGAAATGACCGTCTCGATCCAAGGATCGCATCGCCGCTAATGGCGCATCGTTCGGAGGCCCGTAGCTCATGCTATGAGTAAAAGACAGAAAAGGTCCGGAAACGGGGGTTTCAGGCCTGGACCAACCCGGCCCGAGACCCCCCGGTTGGCCCGAACCGGGTCGCCCCGCCCCGGGTCCAGGTCGGCCCGGCCTGGCGCGGCCCGGCAACCTGTGCGCTGGGCACGCTGGTCGGCTGCTCGGCCAAAACGGCCGAGCCGTTTTGGCTCACGTGGGGGGGGGGGGGGGGGCGCTGCCCCCCCCCCCCAGTTTTCTATAACCGCAGCCCCTTAATTGGGGCTGCATTGATGTCCAGCCAGGGGAATTAATTACCCTAGCTCCTCCCTATCCGGCCGGCCCGACTTGGCCAGCCAGTTCCTGCTCAACGGGACCGGCGATCGCCGGTCCCCTTCCAGCTCTGATGCCGGCGGCCCGGACTGGCCGCCGGTCACCTTGCTCTGCCGTGGCCCGGAACCGGCCGCGGCCCGGAATCGGCCGCGTCCCTTGTCATCTGGCGTGGCGCGATGGCGTTGCGCCCCTCCGCCGTGGCCCCGGTACCGTCCGCGGTATTTTCGGGTGTCTCCGACGCGTCGCGATGGCGTCGCGTCCTTGTATTAATTCACGGCGCAGCGCGACGGCGTCACGTCCTTGATCTTCTTTCCACGGCGCGGCACGATGGCGCCGCACAATTCCTTTCGCATGATTCCATTTGGTGCGACGACACCACGCCTTCCCGTACTAAACCACAATGGAACCAACATGAAATAATGAGGAGGGTCTGCCATGTTTGTGCGGTCCGTCCCCCTTGGGTTATTCTATAACTATTGGTTTTAATCCATGAAGATCATCAAGTTGGTATTCACGAACAAAATAAATAAATAAAACCCCTACCTTGGTTTCAAGAGCGTATCTTCTTCAGAGGTTCGTCGAAGAGAAAACGTCGCGGTATATCCGTCGCGGAAAGAGACGTCGCGTCACGGGTCAATGTTGTGGAGTCGGTCTTCGAGGACTCGACGTTCTTCAACGGAGACTGATGTTCTTCGAATTCTTCGTCAAAGAAGAAGATGTTCTTCCAAAAAATCTCTCAATGACAAAACTCTAACAACAAATAAAATAAGCTCCATTCTTATTTTATTAACACAACAAGCCTTATGAAAATTCAAGGTTTTGAATTTCGAAAACTTACATTTAACTCACCAAATTAATCCCATAAGTTAAGTAAACTTAAGTTATCAACATTTAATGAGAGTTGAGAGGGGTTAGAGGATATGAAGGGGTGGGGTTCATGTGGGCCCCATCAACCTCATATCCTCTAAAGGGAGGTTGGGTGGTTACCCAACTTCCATCAAGAACTAAACACTTAGAATAAAAAAAATTGTAGAATAATAATAAATCAACTTCCAAAATTTTTATCATCCACACCCATGATAACTCAACTCTAGAACAGGAGTTCCTAAGCAATTACCGGCACTGCGGTTCCAGCAGTGCCCTCGGAATTCGATTCCGGGCACTGGTTCAAAAGTTAGAAATTCCCGCTCATTCGTTCACTAAACGTACCCGAGCTAAACTTCGGATAGAAATTCTGGGCAGACCGGGCCTCGGAATCAGGTGCCGTCTGAAACTGCCTTCTTGTAAAATTCCAAATAAAATTAAGAAAAAATTTCCCTTTAATTTTACGGATCTTTACATTACTCCCACCTCAAAGCTTTACATCCCCGTCAAGATACATCGAAAACTAGGGAAACAAAAGTGGGTACTGAGAACGCATCTGAGCCTCCCGCTCCCAAGTGCTCTCTTGGAGGTTCCCATGCTGCCATGTGATGCGCACTAGAAGAATTGACCTTCCACATAGGACCCACTCCTGTCGATCCTCGATCTCCACTGGGACCTTTGCAAATGTCGCCCCATCATCAACGTCGAGCTCCCCATGGTCAATGATATGCGTCGGGTCATGCATGTATCTCCTCAGCTAAGATACGTGGAAGACGTCATGCACCCGGTGCAACTGAGGTGGTAGAGCCATGTGATAAGCCACCTCGCCAATCCTACTGAGGACCTGTAATGGTCCGATGAAGCGTGGAGTCAACTTGTCGCCTCAACCAAATCTCTGTAATCCACGTCGAGGTGAGACACGCAAAAAGACGTGGTCACCATCCTCGAACTCTAGTGGCCTCCGCCTCCTGTCATCATATGACTTCTACCGGCTCTGCGTTGTCCTCATCCGATCCTGGATGACCTGGACCTTCTCTGTCGTGGCCTGGACCATCTCCGGTCCCACAAGTGCTGACTCCCCAGGGTCTGTCCAGCACAAAGGAGATCTACAAGGTCGGCCATACAATGCCTCGTATGGTGCCATCCCGATGGTGGAGTGGTAGGTGTTGTTGTATGCGAACTCCACCAAGTGTAGGTGGTCCTCCTAGCTGTGACCAAAGTCGAGGATGCATGCGTAGATAATGTCCTCAAGAGTCTAAATGGTCCTCCCCATCTGACCATCCGTCTCAGGGTGAAAGGCTGTGCTTAGACGTAGCTGCGTCCCGAACGCCTCCTGCAATCCCTTCCATAGTCTAGAAGTAAAGAGAGCATCTCGATTAGAGACTATAGAAGTTGTCACACCGTGAAGCCGTACAATTTCCTGAACGTAAATTCGTCCCAAGCTCTCCACTGAGCCCTGCTCTCTGATGGGTAACAAGTGAGCCAACTTGGTGAGTCGGTCAAAAATCACCCAAACGGAGTCTTGACCTCTCGAAGTGCATGGAAGTCCAGTCACAAAGTCTATAGATATTCCATCCCACATCCACTACGGAACCTCCAAGGGTTGTACCGAGCCTGCTGGTACCTGGTGCTCAGCCTTCACCTGCTGGAAGGTGAGGCATCGAGAAACGAACTCTGCCACATCCTTCTTCATGCCCGACCACCAGTGCTGTCGTCTAGGATCCTGGTACATCTTTGCCACTCCAGAATGTACCACCAAAGGAGAAGTGTGAAACTCTCTCAGCACCTCCCCCTGTAAAGAAACTGGTACCAAGGTACGTCCTCTGAAAATGATGTCATGCTCTGCTCTAAAGGAGAAACCATCAGGTGCCTTTCTTGAGGATATCTGTGCACGCCGCGTCTCACAGTCAGCATCCCCACACTGTTCCTCTCTGACCTGCTGTAGTAGTGGAGGAGTGACTATGAGAGACTGAAGGAAGATTGCTCCATCTCTATCCACGAAGGATATCTGCAAAGAGGTTAGCTACTCTGTCGCCTCCTCAAGTAGCTGAATGCCCGTCCTCCTACTGAGAGCATCGGATACCACGTTCCCCTTCCCAGGAGTATATACTATCTCAAAGTCATAATCCTGGAGGAACACTGGCCATCACCATTGTCTCAAATTCATATCCTTCTGAGTGAAGATGTATCAGAGACTCTAATGGTCAGAAAAGACTATAACGCGCTCTCCCATCAGATAGTGTCGCCATGTCTTTAGAGCGAAGACCACTGCTGCTAACTCCAGGTCATGGGTAGCATAGTTCTTCTCATGTAGCCTCAACTGATGTGATCCATAGGTGATCACTGCCCGCTCCTGCATCAGGACACATACGAGACTATTCCCTGATGCATCGCAGTAGACTACGTACCCTACTCCTTCCTCAGGAAACATCAAGATAGGGGCGCTGGACAATCTCTGTCTCAGCTCGTGAATTCTCTGCTGACATCTTTCTGACCACACGAAGGGTTTCCCCTTCTTCTTCAAAGTTGAGAGTGGTGCTACAACTCTAGAGAAGTCTGGCACAAATATCCAGTAGTATCCAGCTAGTCCCAACAAACTCCGCACCTCCATCACGTTCCTGGGTGGCTCCCAAGCTAGCACTGCCTCGATCTTCGCAGGATCCACTGCAACTCCCACCTCTGAGATGACATGTCCCAAGAAGTGGACCTCACGTATCCAGAACTGGCACTTCGAGAGCTTACCATAAAGCTGGTGCTCTCGGAGTGTGTCTAGTACAACCTGTAAGTGGTAGGCGTTCTCCTCCTCAGTCATCGAGTAAATCAAAATGTCGTCGATGAAGACCACGACAAATAGATCGAGGTATGGATGAATAATCCTGTTCATGAGGGCCATGAACACTGCTGGAGCATTGGTTACGCCGAATGGCATAACCAAGAACTCATAGTGTCCATAATGACATCTGAAGGTCATCTTCTGCACATCCTCGTCTCGAACACTGAGCTGATGATAGCCTGACCTGAGGTCTATCTTCGAGAACCACCGTGCTCCCTTGAGCTGATCGAAGAGGTCATCAATCCTCGGTAGCGCATACTTGTTCCTCATTGTCACCTGGTTCAGGCGATGATAGTCGACACAAGGTCGCAAGCTCCCGTCCGCCTTCTTGGCGAACAATATCGGGGAAGCCTAGGGTGAGACACTGGGTCGGATAAACCCTTTGCCCTGCAAGTTCTACAACTGTACCCGCAGCTCTCGAAGCTCGGCAGGGGCCATCCGATATGCTGGATTCGATATCAGGGTTGTCCCGGGGTACAGTTCAATATAAAAGTCTACCTCTCTGTGAGGAGGTATCCCTAGAACGTCGTCGGGAAAAACGTCCGCATACTGATCCACCACTGTAGGAAAACCAGGACTCCACACGTCAACTGCTCCTAGGATGAGGCTAGAAAACTGATGAGTGATGGGCTATCCTCTCCTCCACAGAAGTCCATCCTGTACTG
The DNA here is from genome assembly GCA_963277665.1 of Viscum album. Lineage (NCBI taxonomy): Eukaryota > Viridiplantae > Streptophyta > Magnoliopsida > Santalales > Viscaceae > Viscum > Viscum album. The sequence goes on along the minus strand of OY728122.1, from coordinate 1,888,887,326 downwards.
CAAAGGCTCCCTTCTCACCGGTGAAGGTGAACCTGATCTCGTCGGTGCGTACACATCGCACCTTGCGCCTAAAACAGCCAATCTGTGCATGGACCGTAGACAACCAATCCATGCCCAAGATGACGTCGTAAGGCCTCGACGCCGCTACAAGAAGATCCAAGATGAAACTCTCGCCTCCTAGAGTAAGCTCACACTGCCGGAACCAGTGCGTAATCGTCTAGTCTGGTCCCGTTGGAGTCTCTAGCCATAAGGATCGAGCCAACGGCTCTGTCGGAATCTCCGAGCTCCGGACAAGGGCAGTGGCTATGAAAGAGTGACTCGCTCGTGTGTCTATAAGAAATGCAGAATGGGTGGAATAGACACAGATAGTACCTTGAATCATCTCAGGTGTGCCGTGGTCGTAGGACTCTGCTTCCTGGAGTTGTTCTTGTCTCTGCTCGCCAGCTCCCTGTGGTCGGGGTGGACCTCCTGGTGGTGGTGGTGGAGGAGCCTCAAAGCGTCGTCCACCACCTGCTGCTCGGCCAGCTCCTCTGCGTCGTCCGCTTGCTCCCTGTGGACCGCCACGGTCGACCCTCTTCCTCTTCCTCGATGGTCCCTCAACCGTCTGCTGCTCCTCTGCACGACGGTTCGGGCAGTCACGAGCCATGTGGCCCTGCCCGCCGCACGAGTAGCACTGCCTGCCTCTCGAAAGACTGGCTTCGTCATGTGTGCCCCATACTGCTGATCCAGTGTCCTGAGGTCGTCTTCCTGAGGGTCTGGTATGCCTGTACCCATGTGTCATCCGTTGACGGCCTTCTGCAGAAGACTCTGCTACGTGCCGCCCTGCAGTGGGTCTCAGCGCTAGTGTAGACTCAGCAAGAAATATCTCGATAAAAAGGGCTCGCTCCAGTACTCATGTCTGAGTCAGAATGCTGAGGGAGATCAGTGATGCCCTGATCTCGTGTCTCAATCCCTGCTCAGAGGTCCAGGCCTAGAAGAATGGGTCCCGTACCATGTCAGTCGAGTAGCGCGAGAGATCGGTAAATCTCTCCAAGTACTGAGCGACCTTCATGATGCCCTATCGCAGCTGAAGAAGCTCCTGAATGCGCAACTCACGGAGGGTGGCTGGGATGAACTCTGAGCGGAAGAGGCTCTCAAAGTCCGTCCAGAGAAGAGATGCCTCATCGTGCACCTGGAGAATCAAGCTCCACTATCGGCCCACTGCCGCGTGCAGTAGGCTCGCTGCGAGAATCACCATGAGGTCTGCTGGTGTCCTCACTAACCAAAAAACTCTCACCAATGCCTCCAGCCAGTCCTCGGCTACCGGGGGGTCCATCTCCCCGTGGAACCTGGGTGGTCGCTGGCGCTAGAACTCATGTAGTACACTAAGGCGACGTGTATCGTCAGCGGCTGGTGCTGGAAGCATTGGTGTCTCGGCGGGTAGAGGTACCACCGGTGCCTCTACTGTCAAAGGGCCTTGTAACGAGGCCTCGTCGCTCTGTGAGCTGTCATCACGCTCGACTCTCGGAACCCTAGCTAGCTGCTGTCATGGGGCCATCCTGAAAGGAAACAGGTGCGCCACGGTCAGAACAGTATACCTGGTGAGCTGATACAAAGTAATCACAAATAAGACTTGAAACACACATGCAATCAATGTTTTCGTGCATTAAGTCGGAAATCAGAAGTCAGGGTCCTGGTGTACGGATACGTCGGCCGCCGCACCAACACTGGGCTCCCTGGACTGATAACCACACTCAATACGCTTAACACTATTTCTTCACATAGAAGAATGATCAGAGTCCCTAGTCTTACGGTAGAACCGAACTCCTCTAATACCAATTTTTCACGACCCATCCTGGGGGCTCGGGTCGTGACTACCCCAATCCCGCCTTCCATAGGCCAGGGGCTGGCGACAAGCACCAAATCGTAAATACTGGTAAAAAGGGATGGAATTGACTTTGTAAAGTAAACAAGCACCACATAGTAAGCAAACTTAAAAAGTAAACACTAAGTAAAAACTCGTACAACAATAATTGCGGAAAAGTAAGTGGGCCAGTATACAAACCCAAACTGAAAGTAAAGTACAACTTGAAAGGGAAAACAACAACTGAATAGTAAAAGCCTCTATGTCGAGCTGTCCACTGGAAATCCCACCTGAAGGGTGGGTACAGATAGAACCACTGCTCCTCGGGTCCCACCGTCCGCTCCGAGTACGTCCCGCCCAGTGGTCCACCTCCAGGTACCGTCCTGATCTGCAAGCCTCAACCAAGATCAACGCTGTTCGTCGTCTGCAACCAAGACAAAGTAGTGCGGGCATAGCCCGTGCAGGTGTGAGTATAAGCTACTCATTAGGGACCCCAAGACCCCCGAAGGTCTCCCAAAATCCACAAAAGTTAAACCACAATGGAAAGATAAAATCACGAAGTAACAACCGACACTGCTTAGGTATACGCCCATACATATACCTAAGTCATCAATTCCAATACTCTCAAACCTCCAAGCCCAAGTACAACCCAGTCCACACAAGAAATCATATGTATTCTACACAGGAAAGCAAAACGTAATCCACATAGGATAGCACAACACAATCCACACAGGAAAGCAAACATGATTCAGCTCACACAGGTATACTTCTTCTAAGACGATAGTGATGATCACTGATCTATCTAAGTCGTCGGACCCATAAAGGATCGATAGGTACTATCCCCCACAATTACCCACACAGGATCGGTCCCACACAGGATCTGTAGGCGCTGGCTCATACAGAACCGCTGAGCGCTGACCCACACAAGATCAGACCCACACAGGATCAGTACCACTGATCCACATAGGATCTCTGCGTGTTGTAGTCGTCGTCGTCAAATCCACTGAGGATCTCTGCACAGTCGTCGTCGCAGTCATAGTAGTAGTCGCAACCAGCTCTAGGGTTCCCGCCCACAGAAAGCTCGTTCGGGAGGGTCCGCTCCACGAGCCGAGAGGCTGATACATCAACTGACACAAAGTCCAGATTTGATGTATCCAAAAGTTCCATATCGTCAACAGGAACTCAACGTCGCAGACGGCGCGTCAATCGGATGCCCGATCTTAGAGTTATTGGCTTTTTCGTCCCTGGGGCCCGGTTGATTTTTAAGGAAAAACCAACCAGACTGTACTCCACCTACGTCCAAACCTCGGGCGTAGTAATCCAAAAGATTCTTCTAACGTAGGTGAATTCAACAAAGTCGACGGCAGGTCAATCGGACGTCCGAAGCTCAAGATATGAGCGTTTCCGCTCCGAGGGCCCGGTTGGTTTCGTGTACGAACCAACCCGGACGAACCCAAATTTTTTTCCGAAACCTTGAGTGTTATATAATGAAACGACCGTCTCGATCCAAGGATCGCATCTCCGCTGACGGTACGTCATTCGGAGGCCCGTAGCTCATGTTATGAGCAAAAGACCGAAAAGATCTGGAAACAGGGGTTTCGGGCCCAGACCAACCCGGCACTAGACCCCCCGGTCGGCCCGAACCGGGTCGACCCGCCCCGGGTCCGGGTCGGCCGGGGCTGGCACGGCCCGGTCCGGAGACCCACGTGTTGGGCGCGCTGGTCGGCCGCTCGGCCAAAACGGCCGAGCCATTTTGGCTCGCGCGGGGGGGGGGGGGGGGGCTGCCCCCCCCCCCCCCTAGTTTTTTGTAACCGCATCCCCTTAATTGGTGCCGCATTGATGTCCAGCTGGGGGAATTAATTCTCACGGCTCCTCCCTGTCCGGCTGGCCCGACCTGGGCGGCTGGTTCCTGCTCAACGGGACCGGTGATGGCCTGTCCCCTTCCAACTTCGATACTGGCGGCCCGGTCCGGCCGCTGGTCACCTTGCTCCACCGTGGCCCAGAACCGGCCGTGACCGTTGTCGTTCAGCGGGGCGCGACAGCGCCGCGCCCCTCCGCCGCGGCCCCAGCACCAGCCGCAGTATTTTCAGGTGTCTCCGACGCGGCACGATAGTGTCGCGTCCTTGTATTAATTCGCGGTGCGGCGCGACGACGTCGCGTCCTTGATCATCTTTCCACGGCACGACGTGACGATGCCACACATTTCCTTTCGCATGATTCCGCATGGTGTGATGGCACCACGCCTTCCCGTACCAAACCACAAAGGAACCGACATGAAATAAGGAGGAGGGGTCGGCCGTGTTTGTGTGGTCCGGCCCCCTCGCGTTATTCAATAACTATTATTTTTAATCCTCGAATATCGTCAAGTTGGTATTCACGAACAAAATAAATAAATAAAACCCCTACCTTGGTTTCAAGAGTGGAGCTTGTTTGGATGTTCGTCGAAGAGAAAACGTCACGGTATATCCGTCACGGAAAGAGACGTCGCATCGTGGGTTGATGTCACAGAGTCGGTCTTCGAGGACTCGGCGTTTTTCGACGGAGACCGATGTTCTTCGAGTTCTTCGTCAAAGAAGAAGATGTTCTTCCCAAAAATATCTCAACGACAAAAATCTAACAACAAATAAAATAAGATCCTTTCTTATTTTATTAACACAACAAGCCTTATGAAAATTCAAGGTTTTGAATTTCAAAAACATACATTTAACTCGCCACATTAATTCCATAAGTTAAGTAAACTTAAGTTATCAACATTTAATGGGAGTTGAGAGGGGTTAGAGGATATGAAGGGGTGGGGTTTGTGTGGGCCCCACCACCCTCATAACCTCCCAAGGGAGGTTGGGTGGTTACCCAACTTCCATCAAAAACTAAGCACTTAGAGTCAAAAATATCGTAGAATAATAATAAATCAACTTCCACAATTTTTATCATCCACACCCATGATTACGCAACTCCAGAACAAGAGTTCCTAAGCAATTACCAGCACTATAGTTCCATCAGTACCCTCGAAATTCGATTCTGGGCACCGGTTCAAAAGTTAGAAATTCTCGCTCGTTCGTTCACTGAACGTACCCGAGCTAAACCTCGGATAGAAATTCCGGGCACACCGGGCCTCAGAATCAGGTGCCGTCTGAAACTGCATTCTTGTAAAATTCCAAAGAAAATTAAGAAAAAATTTCCCTTTAATTTTACAGGTCTTTACAGTATTTTCGTTCTTTAATACCCTTACATTATGTAGGAATTATTTGTTCACTTTCACATAATATAATAGATAACAAAATAATATTTATTAATTTTTAAATATAAAACCTATTTTTCATTTATTATATTTATTATAATTATATTATGTTTTTTATGTCCACTTTGATGAGTTTTAGTTTTTAATTTTTCCGTTTTGAGAGTGTTCATTTTCATGGTTTTCATGATCAGTTCACTTATACATAAGTATGAAAGTTATTGTTAAATAAGAATAATTTACCAAATTTGAAATTATATGTCATTAATGAACATAAATATGTTTTCATATTATTATTTATATTTGTTCATATGATTATATTTCATTCGCTAAAATGGTAATGAAAAAAGTATAGTTTATTTTGTTCGTTTTTTTGACCATCACAAAAATAATTTTTTTACTAAATATTATGTTATACAATTAGATTAATTAAATTAAAAAGATCATAATATGAATAAGAAATAAATTTTAACTATAATAATGGGTTTAAAACTTGAAATATAGTTGGTAAATGAAATTGAAAAATTTTCATCTAGGAATGTGAGGAATCATCACATCGTAGACGATGTTTTCATTTTGAGAATTATTGGAGATGAGAAAAGTTTTGATTACGCATATTACATTAAAAAATAATATTCCATTGTATATATGATACTCAATTTATTATTAATCTTTAGATAGTGGATGTTAGTAGATAATAAAAAAAGTAATTAAAAAGAGAACGATGAAGGATTTTACCTCTGGATTAAGTTCTAATTGTGAACCTCCTTAAGGAAGAAGTGTTTATAAATTTTATAAGAACATTAGAAATTGGACATGGGGAAGAGGATTGGAACAATATTTGGGTATAATTAAGACAATATAAGTGACTGGGAATGTGTGTGGAGAAGAGGTTGTTAAGGGTGGTATTTATAAGGCAATGAGAGAGCTATTTTTTATTATATTCATTACTTTATTATTTTGGATCAAGACTATCTTTACCATTCATAATAATCACTAGATATATTAAATAATTAATAATAGTAATATATTAGGGTGTTTAAATCATCCATACATTATCCATGACTCACAAATTCATGTATTTATCTTACACCACAAGATGTATTTTTTCACTATTTAGTAAAAGTTCCACTATTATAGAAAGTTACCAAAAATTAAAACACAGCATTTTTTTATGTTTAGATTTTAGAAATGGTCTAATTTTCATGAAAATTATGTTCTAAATATGAAATATTAAATTTTTATATGAAATCGTCATTTACTCAAAAAATACATATTTTAATATTATAATAAATTTTTTAACCCTTTGAAAATTAATTAAGTTCTCATAAAATTATTTTACAATTGTGATAAAACATAATATTATTTTTTGAAAATATTTTATGTATGTAAATTTCCTTATAAATAATTATAAAAATTAAATTTTTTTTAATAAAAAATTATGTTTTCTAAAAATACCAACACTTCATTTATCATTGCTGAAAATTTAATTTACATGTAAAATTATATAAATATATTATATTTTAATGCATATGGTACTAAAATTTTATTTATACATTCAATTGTAAGGTTACTATTCTATTGGAATGATTACGATGTGAAATCTACATTTAGCTATTCTAATAGTCATGTTACTGTTCCATCAGTATAGGTTCCTTAAATTCTATAAATACCACTTATTTCATTATTTACTTATGGTAATAATATTTTAGTGGGTTCTATATCCTCTGTATGTGTTTAATATCATATTAAATAACTGTAAGAAGAGAAATTTCATTGATAAAATCCTAGGTCATTAGATTCTTCACCCATTTTGAAATTTTTATTTCAAAATTTCATTTTACATATAAAGTGAAAATAGGTGAGGGTATTTCTCCTTTATCATCTTATCCACATCCCATGTCACTTCTTTATACATATGGTTCCACTATAAAAATTTGATAAATTAGTTCTTCTATCTGCATAAGAAATTGATTGTAAGATCCAAGATCATCACCAAGTCCTAATAATATGAGAGTTTATTATAATGTTATACCACATATAGATTTAATATATGTGAGGGGTCAAGTTTATTCTTCTTTTGGATAGAAAGAAGGAACATGAAATGAACTGGAGCCATTTTTGATGGATTTTCTAGCATATAGTCCACTACTCTTTTTGAAATAAGGATATCAAAGGGGACAATGCACGTTGGACTATGCTTCCCTTTCTTTCCAAACTGTATGACTCTTTTCCATGGTTTTATTTGAAGGAAGAATTTTTCTCCAACATCAAAATCTATGTCCCTTTAACAATTTTCAGTATATCTTTTTTTATAAATCTTGGAATCGTTGATATATTTTTTGAATTATTGAAGCAAATTTGTCATATATTTCACAAGATTACGTCAAATTAGATTTTTCTCTCGAACATCATCCCAAAAATTTGGAGTTCTAAATCACCTTCAATGCATAGATCTATATAGAGACACTTGAATACCCAAGTATTATATATTTTTATATGAGAACTCAATTAAAAAGAGTTTCTAATACCAACCTCTATTAAATTCCATTAATAAGGATATCATCAAGTCCTTAAGTATCTGAATATCCCTTTTAGATTGGACATCTATTTGGGGATGATAGTTCAGGCAGAAACTCCATTTAGTACTCAAATAATTTTGAATACCTATCTAGAATATTGACGTTAAACATCGATCATGATCAAATGTGAATGAAAGTGGAACACCGTGTAGCCTCTCTACTTTCTTCACATATATGTTAGAATGTTATTCAAGCGATAAGTATTCCTAGATATAAATAAAGTGCTAAGAATTGTTCTATCTGTCCACCAGAACCCATATTGCATTATTTACTTTCAATGTTTTAATATGACCAGTGGAAAAGTTCATAGTGACATTATCCCTTATCCATGGGGGTTCTGATTATTTTTGTCTCATCCCTTAGGAAATATGTCACTATAATTTATCTTTCTTATATAAAACACCTTGGTATGTACTCCTTAATGTTCATATTCTTAATTTATTTCCAGAAGTTTTCTAAAATATCTTGGTGCATATTGGTACATCTAGGATGAATAAATAAATATTATCTCTGTGTATTAACTAATAAATCATTCTTTATCATAGGTGATGAAGGTATAAAAATCCTTGTTCCAAATAAAATCACAACATCATCACTGATATAAGAATCATGTAGCTTCCCTTATTTTACCTCTTTCCCATTATGTTTTTAGCTCTAGATCATCCATTTACACCTTAGTGATCTTCTCATAGATAGATGGTTGGGAAATAATTTTTGCAAGTTTGGATGTATTCTCTACCATTATGATTTCGAAAACCATAATTTTTATATCCATAAAGATGGGGTCTTTCTAAATATGATTCATTAATATAGCACTAGGTTCTTTACTACTAATATAATCATCTATTGTAGAGACCCGAAGCTTCATGTACATGGACATTACATTAATTTTTCAGAATACTTAATACATAACAAAAATAGAAACACAAGGACCGTAAGAGTTTAGTGTCTTTGGAAACTCTGAATATAAACTTCTAATCATGTTGAAATATTTTCAACAACTCCCATAACGATCATCCCCTTTTTTTTCCTTACCTAAAACATTTCTTTATTTCCTGGGGAAAATAAAACATAAAAAGGGTGAGCTCATATGCTCAGTAAGGGAAAACATAGATGACATAAAACAATCCATAAACATTTGTAAGCAAAAACATGAACATGAAATTTAAACATCAAAATCTTGAGCAAAGACATAAATCATGGAAGTAAATAAGGAATATATCATAATGGAACATCAACCATGATAAAATATAATGGGAATAAAACATGTAATTGTGGAAACCATTCAGCACATGTTATGATTTCCATAGTAGCCAAGGCATTACTGCCAAGACCATCTTAGTGGACAAAGTCCCTTGCTGAATCGAGTTCACTCCTCGTTTCTGTCCTGTAACACTGAACCGGATTAACATACCGTTCCACCCATTTCTATATCATGAGATATAAATCATTTCCCAATGCATTGGAGGGAGACATAGGTCCCACCCATCTCATAATGAAATCATTGTTACTCTTCCACAAAATAAACATACATCATTCATAATAACCCAACGAATAGAATGGGTTTCATAAACATCATCCCATCATCACATAATCCATATAAAAGAAATGGATATCATTTCATAATATGAAATGTTAAACCATGTAAATCATAGAGAAATTATAAATTAAACATACACATATGACATAATGTCATCTTAGATGGAAAATGGTTTTTATAAAACACATTAAATGAATTCTTGAGGAAAATATCCTTTCTTTATCAAAATAATTTTCTTTTCACAAAATGTCATGCAATTTTAAAAGAAAAAGATTTTGTTGAAAATAGATATGAAATATTTTGGATTAATCTTCATGTAAATAAGGATTTATAAAACCGTAAAAATCCTTTCATGTCATATACGTTAAAAAGACATTCTTCTCGTACTTTTTTCAAAAAAGTCAAAAAATTACCACATACGAAAAACGAAAAAAGATTCATTTCATATATTTTACTAAAAACTCACCAAAGGGTAAAATTGTATTTAACCAATTGTAGTTGGATGGAAATAATATTACATATTGAGGAAACATGGATGTGGATGATAAAATACATCCCATTAAATACCAAAGTATAAACAATCTCAGACAAAAATGAGATTGTGATATTTTCCCTTACATTAGGTCTGATATGATTCATACGTATCTGAACCTCTTGTATAATGATATAAATAATGTCATTGACTTATTATAGGATCATATTCATTGTTATGATATCATATATGGTTCACTTATGACTTTATATTACCTGTTCTTTTGTAAATTCAATGTTAAAGAGCGTTTTGGGTAAAATTGTTTCATTTTTCGTCCGTGTTTTGACTTGTAATTATTCATATGATTACTTAGATCATGATTAATTAATTCCAGAATATAAAACATGATTTATATATAATATATATTCAGAATATACATATATGTAATAGTTCTATAAATGGAAATAAATACACCGTTCATGGAGACGGTAGGCCGTACGTATGCATGAACGTTGTTTTCGTTTCCTCATTGAATTGAATGAAATTAATTGGATGAAATACATATATATATATATACATAAATCCCTTACAATTATTATTTCATATATTTCATTATTATTCATTATATAAACTTTATGATCATTCATGTATGGTTAACATAGAGAATGAATCTCATCGCGTCGTGGAGAGGGTAGTCTGTACGTATGCACGAGCGATGATATTGTTCCCATAATTATTGAATAGAATTGGAGTGGATGGTATAATATATTAGAATCAGTATGATGTTATAATAACCATATATAGTTATTATTAACACCGTTATACCTATCCATGTAAGGTGTTGGTGGAAAAACATATTTCACCACGGCGTGGAGACGGTATTCCGTACGTACGCACGCGTGGTGATTTCATTTTCCGTAGGATGGATAGATGGTTAAATAGGTTTGTTTAATAATTATAATAACATATAATTATTTGACTCATACTGATGTTATTACTTCATAATGAAACAACTAAAGAATAAGTGGAAGAAGAAATAATGTTGAATGAATCGGTAACAGACATTACCTCTTCTTTGAAGCGCCTCTTTGAGACCTCCACTTAGGGCACTAAAATTGGTCTTTGATGAAAACCATAACCTCTATGATGTTTCTATGGAAGTGTAGAAGATAATTTAGTAGGGTTTGGCCGACCTTGAAGGCTAAAAGTGGTGTGAGGAAGTTCCCTTTTATAAGGGAGGAGAGGGGCACCTTTGGAAAAACTAAAAATATTATTTTATTATAAAGTCATATTCTGTTTTTAATTACTCAAAATTGATTTATTTAGAAACTAATGTGGGTATGGGTCAAAATACTCTCATCCAATATAATTTAGACAAGTTTAGGTTTCTATTTTAACCTTATCATTTAGATTTAACCTTAAGTTAAATAATTTTACTTTTACCGTGTCTTCTTGTTTTCTTACACTATAAGGTTAATAAACATACTATAACAAGCCAAACGAACACCAAGTGGTTCATTATTAATATATATATCCTTATCTAAGTCATTTTTCCGAAACATAGATTTTTATGAATAAAATAACAATTAATAATATTATATTTGTTTTAAAAACTATTTTATGTCAATTTTGACACTATATGGTACATGATTTTTATGAAACTCATAACAGCATGACTAGTTCAAAAAAAGTTACTTAAATAAATAATAACATGCCATATTAACCTATAAAAATAGTTAAATTCATAAAAAGTCTCAAATTACATTTATTTGGGTATTTATAACATCAATTATGTCAATATTTTATTAATAAGATAATTACTACATCATCTTTGTGTCATAAATAAATTAAATTATTTAATGTCTAAAAAATATAAATAAAATACCATAATGTATTAAATCTTTTTATCTTTCTAATGAATATTTATAGATGAATTTATCTTATGTATAACCCTATATTAAAAATGGTTTACTTATTAAACTTTGATTTTAACTATTTTAACCCTTCTTTAAATAAATTAATATTAAATGTCCAAATCTAATCCAGGTGGGCCTAAATGGTCATATTTTATATCTAAGGATGTTTTCGGTCGAATTAGACATATCCAATAGAATTAGGACATGTGTTAGGGTAATAATAATATCATTTTTACCCTTAATTATCCTATTTACTTTTAACAGTGGTAAATAAAAGTAATAGGTTACTATTCACCAAAAAATATTTTCATCTCATTGAACCACATTTTAGTCCTTCATATTAACCGGGTCTCTCAGATTTTCAAAATTCCACTCAAAGAAGTGGTAAAATTAGGTTTTATGAAAAATTCAGTTATTTAACTACCACTTAGTGGTTTCACTATTCATCAAAAAAATGAAAGTTTCTAGAAAAATACCAAAAATTCAGCCTACGCATTATTTGATATTCAAAATTAAAAATTTATGTCTATTTTTCCAAATTAATATCATATAAGTGGCATTAATTAATTTTAAATTTAATTCCCGTTATCAAAACAAATAGCGTGTTTTTAAGAAACAAAAACAATCAAAAGATTGATACTTGTTTATTTCCAATTTCAAAGTGAAATTAATTCCATTGAACAACATTGGATTAAATGGTAAAAATCTATTCTAATTACACTTTAAACCCAATTAAATAGATATTCTAACAATATAAATTATTTCGATGAAAAAAGTTGTTTTTAACTAAAATATAGCGTGTTATTACTATTCATTAAAATATTAAAGTTATCAGAATAATATGAAAAATTTATTCAAAGTAAATTTTTATATCCTGATTCCAAAGAATTATATTATTTTGTCAAATTGAACTTATAGACAAGTCAAAAAAAGATTTAATGTGGGTGCGCCATCAAAAGGCGGCAAAACTGCATTTTTTTAAAATTACTTATTTTACTCGAAAAATTAATTTTGTTCTCATAACATGTTCTAGAAATTGTGTAATATGAATAATAATGTTATAAAATCCAAAATGTAGTTGATAATATTCATAACAGGTAGTTCATATAACATATCGTTGTTTAGCGAAACTCAGAATTGCGTAAAACACACGCTATTGTGGAAGGTCGTGATTGCATGTAATACAAGCCAAGTCCGGGATGCGTGGTGTGAAAGCTCCTTTGGGTGTAGCGTACAACACAATACATTAATGAAATTAAAAATAATAATATTTTTCATAAAATCTAGGGGTGTTATAGCTACTTTTTTCGCCTTTCTCATATAGTAATGAATAGAGTAATCATAGCCATTGTTTAACTCTATTAACATCTTTTGATGCATATTACAATTGTTTTTTGTGAATATATCTTTTAGGATCTTCTGATTTTTATATATGTCATACCTCTCACCATAGTGATGGGTTGCTATATTCACAAGGGAAAAATCACAACAACAAACTCCAGATCACGTGTCGAGTAGTTCATCTCATGGATCATAAATTTTCATGAGTTAAAGGCCATCACATTATCATTTGGCATGAAAAGGAAACAAATGCATTTCTTTGAATTTTCAATATATATCAAATAACCTTCTCCACTTTCTTGTAGTGTGAATATAGGTACATTTATTCTCCCCTTCTTGAGATCCTTGATGATTTCCACACAATATTCCACCCAAGAATACTTGTCCCATTTCCTTGTTAACATAGTTAGTTGGTTATACAATCATGAGATATTTCTCAAAAACATTTAGTAGTACCTAGATAAGACAATAAAACTATGGATTTTTTGAGAAACTACTGGTTCTGGGCCATTACTCAATTCCCTTTTTTTGAAGGGTCCATAACAATTCACTCACTTGTGATCACATGCCCTAGGAATGTGACATGCGCCATCGAAAATTCCCATTTTCTGAACATGGAATAGAATTTATCCTTCATTAATGTTTCCAAAATAATACTTATTTTTTCATCACATTCCTCACTTCTCTTTCTGTAGATTATAATATTTTTTATAAACAGTTCCATAATTTTTTGAAGGTATCATATGAAGAATCTATTCATCTAATACACGAAGATTGTAAGTGTTGTAGTAATTATGAAGGGAATCACTAGGAACTCATAATTCTCATCCCATGTATGGAAATAAGTCTTATATATATCTTCCATTATTCACCATCAGTTGATAATATCAAGAACCAAGATCCACCTTTGATGAGTACTAATATCCACAGTGTTGATAGATCAAGTAATCAATCCTCATAAGAGGATAGTTTTTCTTTATGGATATCTTATTTATCCCTTGGTAATCAACCCACAACCACATTGATCCATCCTTATTCATTTAAAAGATCAATATAACTCCGCAATGTGATGCACTAGGGTGTTTGAACCCTTTGTACAAACTCTCTTGTAACAGCTTCTTTAACATCCCCCGTTCAATAAGGTCTATCCTTTAGGGACATTATGAGATAACAATGTCTCTGGGTATGAGCACTATTTCAAAATCTAACTCATGATTTGGGGGAATTATATGTAACTCATCCAAAAATAAAATAGTGTATTCCTTCTTAATATGAATTTATTGATGTTTGATACCATCTTTGACTCAACCATTTGATCGAGGTTTGATTTTTCATAGTGTATCAACTCCTACACCTTGGATGGATTTTACAAAGGATATTCTTTCACCTCCATTCATTTTTAGAAGAGCATAAAATGGTTCAAAATATGAAATTATTTTTACATTTCCTGATTGTTGATGGGTTTTCGATATTAGGGGAGACAATCCATGCCAAGTACTGCATAAAATTACATGATGAAAATTATTACAAGATTCACTAGAATAGTAATACAACATACAACAAGAAGAGAAAATTATGACATATGGGCTGTAATCACCTCCCCAATAGGGGTTTTTAAGGATATCTATACTTCAAGATTTCATGGTTTTGATTCAATAGTCATATCAAACATGCAAGATATAATTTAATGTGTAAAACCAAAATCAAATTATACAATTTTCATTCTTGGATGAATGGGATGTTTACCTTGTATGACTTCATTTTGTTGCTCCACTCCAGCAGTAGTGATGGAATAAGATTTCTCTTAATCAATTGGAATTGGTGGCAATTGATAGTGATTACCTGCATAGAATTGAGGTTTAGTGAACTAGATTACATAGTAACCATTATACCGATAGTTAAATCATAAAATCATGGGTGGTTCTATTTTTTCCTATATCACATTGGACATTTTCTTCATTTATCTTAACCATTTATGAGATTAGTGACCTTCTCTCCCACACTTATAACACTTCCCTGTCCATTTTAGGTAGTTCCCATTATGATTCTTCCCATATTTTTGACATCTGAGTGGATGAGAATTCATTCCAACTTTTTCATTAGATCCTCCAACTTGAAACTAAATCTTTCATTTCATATCTTCAAATCCATGGGACAATTATCTAAAACCGATAAAAACATTTAAATGACTATGAACAACTTATTCACAACTCCAAAATCATTGAATAAATAGATCCTTATAATGTGTGGTTTTAAACCACATATGATTCATTGAATTTTAATATCATTTGTTATAACAAAACATGTTGTGTACATTGTAAGCCCTGTAAAATTTTATTTTTATGTTTTTATTGATTCAACTTCCTTTTTTCTTTGTATCTATGAATTATCTCCCCATCATTATATAATGAGTTATGTGGAAATACTTTTTAAGAAATATTTTCTTAAAGTATTCCCTCTCCATCTCCTCAATTTCATCATTTTTATAGTGTTCTTAATCGACACTGACCATCGATCGGCCTATCTATACGAACAATAAAAGAAAAGAGTAAAATTTTTCTTCTCAGAATAGTGAATCATAAAAGAATTTGTTCTACTTTGAGTTTCACCACTAAAAATCAGTGGTCATTGTTATATAAAGGTATCAATGGAAATTTCCTTCTTAATGGGGGATGCAGTACATTATTCCTGGTTCATATTATTATTCAAATCCTAAAATAATAGATTAATATTTTCTATGAATTGTTTAACACCACCTTGCAATGCATTGGTAATATCCTTTGGGAAATTAGTACATTTTTCTTCACGTGGTTTATTGATATTGTTTCTCTTTGATTTCAAAATTTTCAAAAATTCAAAATGGTTAACCAAAACATATGTTAATAAATCATGAATAATTTATTACTTTACCTAATTTACAATAAAAAAATATCTAAAGGTATCTCTATGATAATAATTTTTTCTAAAATAAATCTTTTTGGATATTTAAACATAAAAATTATTATCTTGAGGGTTTTGTTGACATTTTATAATCCTAATTCCAAATTTAAATAAAATTACTCTTATTATATCTATGTTGACCTGACTATTAGATCATTTTAAAGACAAATAACATAATGGTGTTATAAAACTATGAACCAAAGGATTAATGTCTTAGGAAAATTAGGACCATTCATAAAATGTTGGTCAGGGTGTCAGTAGGTCTGGGCATCAGAAGGACAGAGTGTCGGTAGGACTGGGCATTTTTAGGTCATTGTGTTAGTAGGCCATGGAGTTCGTTTCTCAGTGTCGATATCTCAGCATTGGTGACTCACCCATTAGTGTCTCATTTCCAATGATTCTCAATTTTTTATTTTCTCCATTATTACGTGTTATTATTTGTTTAATGTTAATCTATCAACTCAAACCCATCCTATAGTCTAAATACCCCATTTATATGGGTAATTGTTAAATCTCAATAAATTCCAATGTGTGAAGCAGCCAAGCTTCATGGTAAAACAACTATTTATCTTTTATATACTTAAAAATTTTCTCCCCAGTTTTTTGGATCTGGACACTTCTTAAGCTAAGATCCTCTCTTCCTACTTCATTTTCATTTTTCGTTATGTGCCTAGAGAGTTCCTCCTTAGATGAGTCATGTTCCCATGTTGGATCCCTTCTCTCTCAACCTTGGAGTTCTTCCTGCAAGTTGTGTTGTACCCTATTCTTGGCGTAGGAAGGAACATAGATCCTTTATCATCCAAGTAGGGACTTTTTTTTTCTTCTCTCTCTAATTGTGCATCATGTGGTGTGGGTATGTAAATGGTCCCTTATAAGGAACTACTGGATATTTTTCTTGAGAGATAATTAAACAATAATTTAATAGGATCCAAATATGAACGTTGTAAATAAAATAATTGAAATGATATGTTCTGAAGTTGGACGACCATTTTATTTTTTTATCTGTGATTATTTTATGACTGTTGTGGTTGTACTCCTTCAAAAAATCAAAGACATTGGTGGTATTTTCAATTTCACTGTTGGTGTTCTACTTCATTGGGATGTTTCTATAAACAAAAGTAACATGAAATATGGTTAATGGCATATACTATGTTAAATAATAGGATGCCTCATGATCAAACCTATTCTATGATCACCACTATTATATAAATGTTTATATTAATGAACCCATGTTGGTGTCTTAGTCTAAGATATTGATTTATTTTTGAATGGAAGAACATTTATGAAGCCGAACTACCATTATGTTGTATTTTGGTTGTGAAGAGATGTCGAGCAGTGGGACTGCGTTGTGGTTATGGACTTGTTATGTAGTTGGACTGCATTGGAGATTTGTTTGGGTAGTGGGGTTGTAGGGCCAGTTTATGAGAGAAGAAATTGGTGGTATCACTTTGATGAAAGATAATTGATAGTAGTTGAGCAGGGATGTGTAGTGGGACCACAAGACTAGTTTTTTTGTTGGTCAATGGTAATGCAGCTCGGTTTTATTGGATTCATGGCATGGTTAAAGTTGATAGTTTCATAGTGGTTAAAAAATAATTTAAAGTGAATCCCCTTAAATAAATAAATGGAATTTCAACAAAAAGGGGGTTGTGTATATTCTTGGAAGTTGTTGTTTTATGGTTGTGCATGTAGGGGTAACAATAAAAGAGGTGTTAGTATGTGTTTGTGGTCTACTCGTTTGAAACCCATTAGATAGGGATGAGTGTTTGTTTACCTATATCTATATATATATATATATGTATATATATATTGTAGATCCTTGAGATTTCTATATGCACCCGACCCTTTTTGAGAACTATGTTCTGAACACCATCATTTCATGGGGGAGTGTATATTTCCCAACATCCCAGTGTGATCATGAATAGATGGTTAAATACTTTCTTTCTCTCACCCTCTTCCAGATCTTGCCACTCTGGTGTATCTGGGTGGGATATAATAGATCGAGGCTTACCATAATCTATGATTCTTGGAAAAAAGGTTTTTTGGACCAAGTGATCATGTTTTTGTGGGAAAGGTGTGTTTTCACAAGTATCTTCGAGATGAGGCCCAGATGTCTTTGGGCATTGTGGTGGTTGTTTTGGACCTTGTGTCTTCAGGTGTTGAAGTGGTTGTTTTGGACCATGTTTCTTCAGTCATGGCGGTGGTTTTTCATGCCTCAGTGTCTACGGGCATGGTTTTGTGTGGATTGAGGCACAGGTGTGTGTGGACATGTTGATGTAGTGGGATTTTATGTGGGAAGAGTTACTTCGTCAAGACATAAGATTGTAATAAATGATTAGTTAACCATTTGGATGTGGTGATGGGTACCCAAATGTTGATTCTCTTTTACTATTTCTTTACATTAATTTTGTTACATGGGTGTATATTCCTTGGTGATGTTGCATGGGTTAATATTCTATGGTATGTACTTGAGGTTGTACTATTTTCTAAAAGGGGAATTAGTATGTTCCCTCACATATGCATGAGTAGCATTGGTTTCACTACTATTCATAATTGTATGCTCACCCTATGTATGTAAAACTATTTTATGGTCTCCAAGAAGACATTGATTACTATGATAGACCTTAGTAGGTTAGGCGTCAGGATATTTTTTGTTGATACATAGTTTGTTTTCCTTAGTACATTTTTTGGTAGTTTTGTCTTACTTTGTATCAGATTTAATTTTGAACATGTATGTGGGAATGGATTATTGGATTTTCTTTTACCTTTAGTCCTTGGTGTTTCTAGGATTTACCATATTATTTCCCGATCATATTCTATGAAAAAGGAAATTCCTTCTAATAATTTGAGATTCTATACCCTTGGTGCCAGTCGGCCCTATGGGGCCTTCATATGGCGGGACTATGGGGCTCATTATCTCTCCTTCATCTTGAGGAAGGGCATGTCACTTTTCCATCCCTTCCCTCATCATGGAAAAGGTAGGTCATGATAGAAATGTATCAGAGTTTATGGTTAATAGATAGGATGTAGTTCATGGTTATGCAGAAAGAGGATTGAATGGGAAGATAAAGAAACAATCTTAGGCAATATTGGTGCATGAACTAGGCCAGGGAGGACTAGCTAGGACACAAGATTTTAGCCCCCATATAATTTGATAAAAGGACTCTGGACATTCTGAATGACCAGATGAGGATACACAAATTGCAAGGTATAGATCATATGGTAGGTAAATGGATCATAATTACTAGGGTTCTTGTGTGTCAATGTTGTTTGTGGAATTTAAATAAATAAATTGTTCAAATACATTATAAAAGAAAATTTCCACCCTACTTGGTCTTAAGAGTTTCTTTTTTCCTTTTTTAGTTATGGAACTTAGACTTCATCTTCTAGTGGTATGTGTAATCATGGCCCAACAGGTTGATTTGGTTTATCAGTGGAGGGATAATTGAGAGGAGTAGGATGACTAGTGGTAGAAGATGCTTCTATCCTTCCAGCAGCATACCCAGGGAAAGTACGATTGTAGCATCTCAGACATGGAGATCGAGAGGTGGTTTGAGGAGTTGGATATTTATTTTATCTTGATATAGGCTATGAAAGAGTAATGGGTTCCTCTAAAAGTGATCTCAATTAGAGGAGTGGCGCGTCAGTGGTGGATGCTTTACATTTGGGAGAAGAAGGAAACTGAGGTTTCATGGACTGAATTTGAGAAGGTGTTTTGAGAGGAATTTTTTTATTCCACGATGTAGGCATATAAGAGGTAGGAACTATTCTCCCACCAGTAAGAGAATATTTTGTTGAGGTAACTATGGATCAACTTCAATTTCCTCCTTTGTGTTGCTCCCGACCTCTTTCTGTATGAGGATTCGCGGGTAAGATGCTTGGAGGAGTCATGCCGACCTTTTCATCATTATGATGTTACTCCATTTACTCAACCAATGTAAATGGAGGTTTTGAAGAAGGATGAGGTAGTGGAGAGGATGGAAAAATAGGTAGGAGTTCTGCAATAATGGATCCAACTAAGCTCATTAAATGGAAAGGATGTCAGTAACATGTCTCTTGAATCAAGGTCCTTCTAGGTTTCAGCTAGAGGGGGGTAGGCCCAAGCAGTTCCAGTTCCAATCTCCCAGTAATTAAACATTCTCCACGGGCCTAGAAAAAATGTGATATATCTATATAATGAATGGGAATCTTTAGAATCTTTTCCCTTTTTAAGTTCAGTATAGAGTGGGTTGGCTTATTCAATGCCCACATTTGTAGTAGTAGTTCCCAGCTAGGCCCTTCCAACAGTAGGGCCAGCGAGCTCCAACGCCCCAAGGGAAAATGGTGGTGGAGGAGGCTGACCTCAGGGTTCTCTTTAGGGACCTCGACCAGGGCGTGGTCTAAGAGGAGGTCGACAGCCGAAGGGAAGAAGGTTTGGGTGTGGGATGTTTCACACCATATTTCTAGTAGTTCTAATGGGGCAAAAAGTTGTTTGAGGTTCAATTAGTCTGTTTAGTAGTCTTGCATGTTTTCTATTTGGTTAAAGTGATTCACACTCCTTTGTTGCACCTAGTCAATCCCAAGCCTTGGGTCTAGATTTAGAGAGTCTTTCCATGACCATGGAGTTGAGAACTCTAGTTGGATGACATACCAACCTATTTGATGTTTTTCATGGATGTAGACTGATGTTGGGGCCACATCAATCTAGTGGGGATATTATTCTGCTACAAAAGCATCCATACGATGAAATACTAGGAATCGATAGGAGGATTTATGTGCAAATTATTACAGAATATTTTTAGAGAAGATTCATGTTCTCAGATGTAGAATACCAACATGTAGCTTTCATTGGCAAGTAGAGTTTTCCGGGAGGGAAACTTGCCTATGGAGCCCCTTCTTTCATTCTAAGTTGAACTATTAGTGAAATTAGCAGAATGAGAGATGGTGGAAGTTCCAGGGATTTTTAGTGTGTTCTAGGATGTCTTCACTGAAGAGTTTGTGACTCTACCCCCTCGATACCATGTTGTGTTCGGGATATAATTACAACCCAGTGCCCGTCTGATTTTAATGGTTCCCAATTGGATGATGCCTTTGTGTTGTAGGAGTTGTGGATAGATTTTAAAAACCTGATGAAGAAGGGTTTTATCCGACCGAGTGTGTTCCGATGTGGTGATCTAATATTTTTCAAAAAGAATGAATATATTGTTCTTAGCCAAATCATATACTATCATAGACTAAAACAATTGATGGTCATGAACTATTACCCCCTCCAGAGGATCAACAACCTTTTGAATAGTTGAAAGGATCAGGTTGGTTCTCTATGATCAACATACGGTCTGGATATCACTAGTAGATGGTGAAGGATGGTGAAATTCCAAAGAATAATGTTAGTTGTAGGTTTGTGAACATTGATTTTGTGGTCATTCCTTTTTGGGGATGTGAATGCACCAGTTGTGTTCATGGGGCTCATTAACGCTTCGTTCCATGATTATCTAGATAGGTTCATGGTCGTGTTCATCGACAACATCCGAATCTACTCTAGGTCGGAGGAGGATCATAGTGACCATAAAAGGACAATAGTGGAGGTCCTCTAATAGAAACATCTCTATGGGATATTTTCCAAGTTAATTTTATATACTTGAGAGGTGCACTTCCATGGAGACATGGTGTAGTAGTAGGGTATAGCATTGGACCTGTCGAAGGTCTAAGTGGTTGTTTCTTTCACAACACCCATGAATTTTGTAGAGGTTTGTAGTTTCATGGGTTTGGCAGGTTACTATAGGAGGTTCTTACATGACTTCTCTCAAGTTGTAGAAAAATTTATAGCATTGACCAGGAGATACCAAGCCTTCGTATTGAGTGAGAAGTGTTACGTAGATTTATTTTACATGAAGGGGAAGTTGCTCAGTGCCCCAGTGATTATACTGGTAGAGGATGGGGTGATGTTTAAAGTGTTTTGTGATACTATCAGTCTTGTATTGGGGTGTGTGCAAATGTATCAGTGGGTAGTGATCTATTGTAAGACTAGGAAGTTACGACCTCACGAATGTAATTATGCCACCCGCAACATGGAACATGCAGCAGTTGGGTTTGAACTGATGTTGTGGCGGCATTAACTCACCAAGGAACCCTTTATGGTATTCATAGAACACATGATCTTGAGGTATATCTTCTCCCAGTGAGACCTGAGCTTGTGGAAGTAGTGGTGGATGGAGTTTATTTATGGATACAATTTCTAGATCTCTTAAACCTCATGAAACAGGAACGTGGTGGCCTATGCATTGGTAAGGAAGTCGTAGAAGGATGCAGTTTGGGGGTCCGCATACAGATTGAATAAAATGGAGGAGTTGGATGCGTTACATTTGGGCTTCAATGTGTAGAACAGTAGAGGATACATGTTTTAGATGATAGTGAAGTCTTCCATGGTATGTAAGGTGGAGGAGTCTTAGTGGGGAGACATAGAGGCTGAAGTGATGTGTGATTGCATTAGCCTGTGTGATGCTCCAGAGGGATGGTCAGAGTATTGTTGGAATCAGATGTTGTTTTGTGGGAAGCAGTTTGTCCTACTGGCGATGGGAGATGGAGATCTCTGTTTGTTCCATAACTCACCCCTATACGTACATCAAAGAGTCAACAAGATGTACCAGAGCTTGACAGGTCAGTTATGGTGGCCCGGGGTGAAGTGGGTAGTGAAAAAGATTGTGGCAAGGTGCCTAATGTGTTTTTAGGTGAAGGCTGGACACTGTGTTCCCGATAATCTATTGTATCCCTTGGATGTTCGCAAGTGGAAGTGGGATGACACCTCGATGGATTTCATCACAAGACTACATAAAGACGAGGGAGGATGTGAAGTCATATAAATAGTGTTAGATCGATTGACGATGTCATCTAACTTCATATAGGTTAAGAAGATGGGAGTAGTGGATGCCTTAGCATATAGTTATCCTGGTGATGTGGTATGGCAACATGGAGTTCCAAGAACCATCATTTTGGATTGGGATACATGATTTTCTTCACGAGTACAGAAGGGATTATAGTGTGATTTTTTCACCCAAATATGCCTTATTACTGTTATTTACCCTCATATGGATGCGAAGACATAGATGACCATCCAGACATTCGAGGACATGTTGTGAGCGTGAGTCTTGGACTTCGAAAGACTGTGGGTATTACACATTCCCATTATGGAATTTTTCTACAATAATATCTATCACTCTACCATTGGAATGGAACCGTTCAAATCCATATACAAAAGGTTGTTTCATTCACCTATGTGCTGGAAAGAGGATGGGGAGGCAGGTGTTCTTGGCCAAGAGGTAGTGAAAATCATGACACAGAAGTTTTATCTTGTGCGTGAAAGGATGAAGGTAGCTCAAGACCGGAAAAAGTCATATACAAATAATAGGAGGATACCTTTGGAGTTCCAGGTCGGGTATCATGTTTTCTTAATGGTCTACCATTAGGGTGGACTATGGAGGTTTTTCAAGAGGATTAAGGTCTATCCCATGTTCAACAGATCCTTTGAGTTTTTGGGATGAGTCAGCGAGGTGGCATATCAGCTGGCATTACCTCCGCAATTGGAGAGGATCCTAAACATCTTTCTTGTCTCTCTACTCCATCGGTATCTACATGATGACTCCCATGTTATAGAATAGAGATATATAGATATCGAGGATGATGTGTCATTCATGGAGAGACATGTGAGGAAAGAGGATCATAAGGATAAGTTGCTTCATGGAAGGACCATTACCTTGGTTCTTGTGTTATGGAGGTATGGTGGCCTTAAGGAGAGTACATGGGAAAGGGAAGAATATATGCATTCCCAATACCTAGATATGTTCTATATTTTGATATAGTGTTTTCTTTGTGCATTTCATATGATAAAATGTTTGACATCGCTTGCAGGTTGATAAGTTGTTTTCTTGTTCTTGGATTTTGTGTGAAAATTCATGACAATGGGGAGGTGCGGACCTGATCGATAATCAAGACGAATTAATGTGGATGTGATTAAACCTATGATGGTGAGTCAGTTCCACAAAAAGTGGATAGTATCTTAACATGGAGTGATTATCTCCCTAATACATGTGTCTAGATAGTGTGACTTTTTGTGTTTGTGTTGTTACTTGAGGGAGCATAGAGGTAGGGTTTCTATATTTGTTCAGGATATATATGTCAAGGAGGTTTCATTGGAAGTTTAGTTTTTCACTCAATCTCTAGAACAACACATGGTGGTTTACTCTGGATAGGTATCTTAAGGGATTTTTGGTTGGACCTCTTTCCTTCAGGGATAGTTTTAAATTCTCGAGGATGTGAATAGTTTGAGTGGTATCTTATATAATAACCCGATTTTCCCCCCAGGTCCATACTTTGTGAAAATCTCGTGTTGAGGTGTTCTGGGAGCTATCAATTGCTTACTTCAAGTGTTTTCAAAATTTTCCACTGGCATGTCAGTGCTTCATCATGTCAGTGCGGTTGTATTTAGGGTGTCAGTAGGTAAGGGAGTCAGTAGGTCAGGACATCATTGGTCCAGGGCATTGATATGTTGTTTCATTGGTAGGATGTGTCATTGGTAGGTTAGTGTGTTGAATCACCCCTAAATGACCCATTTATAGTTTTCCATGTTCTTCCAGTTCCACCCCTGTTACATGTTTTTATCAATTTAAACTTAATCTATCTACTCATAGTGGTATGCTAGTCTATATCCACCATTTTCTGAGGGGAATTATTATGTATAAATTATTTCCAACATGTGAATCTGCAAAGAAGGATGGTCAAAACACTATCCTACGTTTATGTACTTCAAAATTTTCTGCATAATTTTTGGATCAGGACTCTTCTTATCCTGATATCATCTCTTCCTTATTTTCTTTCATTTCTCTTATATCACATAGCGACTTCTTCCAGAGATATTTCATGTTCCCATGTGGGAGCCCTTCCTACTCATCCTTGGAACTATTCCTTCATGTCACGCTATCCCATGTTCTTGGCCCAAGAATAAACATCGATCCTTGATCATCCATGTAGGGGATTACTTTTTCTTATCTCTATAATTGTGAATCATGTAGGGTGTTAATGATAATGTTCTCTTATATGGAACAACTAGATACTAATCTTGAAAGATAATTAAACAATAATTTAATATGATCAAAAGACAACTCACGTAAATAAAAAAATTGATAGTGTGTGGTTTGAATTTTTTCACCTATTTTATTATGTTATCGTTGATTCTTTTATGAATGTTGTGGTTATACGACTTATGAAAATCATTATCACTGGTGGAATTTTCTTGTGCAGTGGTTGTGTTCTGTTTGGTTGTGATTTTTTGATGTACAAACGTAACATTAAATACAGTTTATCACGTACACTCGGTTAAATATAGGGATGCCCCAGGATCAAACATGTTATATGATCACATTAATTATATTAAAGTGGAAATTGAAGAAATCCTATTGGTATCCTAGTCTGAGAGATTTATTGATTGTGTAATGGATGAACTTGTATCCAGCTGGACTGCCTTTATGTTGTGTTGTGGTTGCAAAGTGACAACGAACAGTGGGATTGTGGCATGGTTATGGATTCATTATGCAATGGGACTATATTGGGGATTTTTTTAGGCAGTGGGGATGTAGGGCTAGGTAATGGGATAATAAATGATCAGTATCACATTAAAGAACGATAATTTATTGTAGTTTAATGGGGATGTGCAGTGGGACAACATGCATAGTTTTACGATGTTGTGTAGTGGGACTGGAGGTTTTTTTTAATTCGTGGAAATGTTATTATTGTTAGTTGTCTGGTGGTGATAGAATAATTTATGGTGAATCCCCTTAAATAAATAAATTGATGTTGATGAAAAAAAAATTTGGGTATATTATTGGAAGTGGTTGTTATATTATTGTTCATGTAGGGGTAATAGAAAAAGTGGTGCTGGTGTGGCCTTCTTATCTATTTGTGTGATACCTCTAGGTTGGGGCTGAGTGTTTGTTTACCTATATATATATATATATATTAGTTCCTTTTTTTTATATATGAACCCCACCCTTATTGAGAACTATGTGCTGAAAAAATCCATTTCACTGCGGATGGTTTTTTTTCCAACATCCCAGTGGGTGGATGGATGGTTGTTTACTTATTTTATTCCCCGTACCCTCTTTCAGATCTAGCCTCTCAGGAATATCTAGGCGTGCTGTAATGGATCAAGGAATACCATAGTCTATGATTCTTTGGTTAAGTTTTTGTTTTGGAGTAGGGGATTAGGTGTTGGATTCCAAGTGTGTTTTCCCAAGTGTCTTAGAGAAATGGTCTCGGTGTCTTTTGGAATGGAGGTGGTTGTTCTGGACTAAGTTTATTTAGACATGGCAGTGGTTGTTCTAGCCTAGTTGTCTTTTTGCATGGAGGTGGTTGTTCTATCCTAGGTGTCTATTGGTGTGGTGGTGTGGGGTTTGCGGCCCATGTGTGTGCATGCAGGTTGCAACAGTGGGATTGCGTGTGGGAAGAGTGGCAGTGTCAAGACGTCAGATAATTATAAATGAGAAGTTAACCAGTGGGAAAGTGGTTTGGGGTACCCAAATGATGATTCTCCTTTACTATTACATTAAATAACTTGCATAACATGGGATATTGGGCCTTGGTGAGGTTGGGAAGGTTAATATTCTTAGGTAGAAGCTTGATGTTATACTATTTTATCGCAGGGGAATTAGTTTGTTCCCTCTCTTATGAACTTGTAGCTTTAGTTTCACTACTGATTATACTAGTATTCTGACCATATGTTTTTAAAAAATAATTTATATTTCCATGAGGATTTTGAGAATTGTGTTGAACCTTACTAGCTTGGGTGTTAGGATATTTTTTATTGCTTCTTAGTTTCTTTTCCATTGTACATTATTTGGGAGTTTTGTCTTATTTTGTATTAGATTTAACATTAAACATGCATGTTGGAATGGATTCATGTATTTAATTTTACCTTTAGTCCTTGGTGTTGTTGGGATTTACCATCTTATCTCCCGATATTCTTCTATAAGAATGCTAAAGATTTCCATTTATGTGAGATTCTATACCCTTGGTCATTTTTGAAACTATGGGGAATACTATAGGCGGGACTCGGGGGTCATTATCTCTTCTTCATCATGGGGATGTAAGTGAATGGAATATTGGCATCCATTCCCTCGTCATGGAGAAGGCGAGTCATGATATAAGACCACCCACTAAACAGATTTATCTCAAACCAGAAGGTTCTATCCACACTCTATCCATCCATGATTCCAGAAGCATGGATCAATACCTACTATTTCATTCAGAACAACACTTGAAAATAGTAGGGTGAGGTGTCTCATAATTCATTCCCTCACAACCTAACCATCACACCAAAATTACTCTATGTTCTTTACATCATGTAAATCAAGTGTTCTCCATGCATACACCACATATCTGATATAACTTATCTTGATTCCATCTCATAACCGAATACATATTTCCATGATTCCCATATCTAAGGAACATATATGATTAGGTTGTTACCTTTATTATTTTACAACCAAACATATCACAACTCATATAAACCATAATAATTGTCTCACTAGTAACCTGATTTTTACTTCAAAGTCTCTTGGATCCCACACTATGCTGATAAATTATATCTCACATTGTTCACAACTCATTGGAAATACCTCTATGTTCTCACCTTAAATGTCACACAATAACTCACATTCCAAAATGCTCATTCTAGGGTTCTGGTATATATAATCATATCGAGTATCACATGTAATTCATCCACCTACATGGGAACTAATCAATACTAGGAATCCACATAATAGACTACACCCTTGAGAATCATGATCTAATCATTTTAGACACACACACAGACCCATATATATATATACATATAATATCATAACACTATGATGATATATGTATATAATGCCATTGAAATGCATTTTTTATGTATAATTCTTGAAATATGATATTTAGGATCGAAATATATAGTTTATTGTTGATACATTTAATAATTGAACCCATTTTCTATTGAAACTAGTATGAAGATCACCCACAAGGTGTTCATCATGAATAAATCCAATTCATGTTCTGATCTAATATGTTTTACTACAAATCCCTTGAAATAGGGACTATATAGTAATAATTAAGGAATAACCATCCATATAATCCACTCGAACTATATTCATATAAAACATCAACCATGGTCTAGCTAAATTGAAGGACACTAAAAAGTTATATGGGAATCACTATATATGTTCTTGTTAACACAAAAATAGTTGAACTCTCTCCATCATTGATATAAAACATATTCCTGTAAAAACATGTCATGTAAATCCTATGTTCCAAATATAATGCAAGTATGCAGTGTCTTACTAATGTTCCAAGATCCAAAAACCTGTAAATCATAAATCATCAAACCGACTTTTTATATATTGTTCAAATAATAAAACCATATAAACATACACAAAGAATAACAATATCATACCTCTGATAACCTGGACATTCCATTATAAACCATGTTCATGTGTCACTATTCTGAGTTCCATTAAAATCTCTAAAACATCTAAAAAACATGTCTATTATATCATAAAATAGTAAGAGAATTAAATAAATTATTTTATAACACATTGTAATGCATTGCCACCCCATGCCATTCAACTAGGGTCCCGATAGGTGGAAGCTACATGACCTCATGCACACATCTCTGTATTCTAGTGGATAATGAATAAAAGTGAAGGTATAAAGTGTTATCATGGGGAGACTATACCCTCATATCAGAGTAGGAAATAATAGGAATAACCAAGAATCATCCAAAATAAGTAGTAAAAATTATATAGATTCAATAATATGTAACTTTGTATATCAAATGACTTATCAAAACTTGTATCCATATAGACACATTGTAATGAAAAATGAACTAGTAGATTGATCACTAGTCCGATCATATATTCAAGATAAATAATATAATAAGAGAAACTAGTGATGTACCCTGGTCTTT
Organism: Viscum album; assembly: GCA_963277665.1. Classification (NCBI taxonomy): domain Eukaryota; kingdom Viridiplantae; phylum Streptophyta; class Magnoliopsida; order Santalales; family Viscaceae; genus Viscum; species Viscum album. The sequence goes on along the minus strand of OY728122.1, from coordinate 1,888,858,487 downwards.
GAGACTCATTTCATCTAGGTCTCTACATCCCATCTGAGCTATCTTTCTTGATCATTTAACACTACTCCTCTACCCTACATGAACCTACATTCAGTTAAATCTACTCAGAAACCCAACTTCCATGGTCATCCAATCAGGGTGTGGGTACAACTCAATAAGGAACCACCAATGGGGTGTCATACATAAGTAATAAATTTAGTGTATTCATATGTAATACACCCAATTGAATTAATAAATATAATTAATAATTAATAAAAAACCCTTATAGATCCTTCAGACCCAATTTTAATCCTGTGATCGACAATACCTTCTTCCGTCATTGTAGAAGTGTCACTTATAAAATAATTTATCATTTAGGGATATATGTGTAACCCTAAAATATCATGAAGTAAATCAATTACATAGGAGAAAAGAAGATATATAGAATAATCTAAAAAACAGTTAGGGGGATAGTATCCACTTAATAACGAATAGAGGGTGCCTACATCCACATTATAGTAATAATAAATAGAATGGAGAATCATCTACCTAATAGTAACAACAAAAGTAGGGGAAAGAATCCACTGGTTTTTAAAACCAAGTAGCTAGTACAAGCATCAACCTAATGAAAAAATTAATCAATTGAGGCTAGCATCCACCTAAAAGTACATTATAAAAATCATCAATTCCAGCATCATCCTATGATGTGTCAAAAAATTTGGGGCTAATATCCTCTTTATTTCATAATATGAATATCATGGGGAAACATGCATCCTTTATAAAACTCAATATTTATACCATGTGGTGGCCACCATTACAGCCACCCACATATAACCATAAAAGATATCTCATGTTCACTACCTATCCCTTTTATTTACACCACTCTAATATCACACCATCAATTTAGGTTATAAGGTATCAAAAAAATAATCCCATTATATTCCTATACTATCCCTCTCAAGGGCCAGTCATAATTTCTGTCAAACCCACCAAAGACCTCTAGGTATCATCATAACCTAAACACCCAACATGGGCTCATCGATCTTATTCACATAACTTGGGATAACCATTATATTCGAAGGGAATCATATCCCTTAATATCACATTGATCATCATATGACCTCACTATCCTCATAGGATATTCCCCACTGGCACAACTTTTGAGTTATGTAATAATGCCAATTACCTTCCCAAGTTCATCCTTGGTCAGTCCTCATGAACCCAACCATTCATAAAACTTTGTAGGGTCTACCTACCTATGTTCTAATGTATTATTAGATAAGGAATAGTCTACTTAAACTCAAATTATCTAATAAAACCAGCTCCAAGCCGTCTCATTGTTCCATCATGGCCTGTCCAAGCTAACCATCGCAGTCGAGGACACTCCTCTAACATGAAGCTTACCAATGGAACCTATCTAGAATCCCCCTGCGTATCATCCATTTAATATTAATTTATCCAAAACCTTCATGGTCTATATATCTTGAGTGACAAATTTATATTCAATTCCTTTTCCATTAGAGGTTTAGGGATCATGAAAAGTATATAGATTTTATTATCCCCTTAAATCTACATCCATTTAGTAAAATGAATTCATTTTTATCTATTAAATTTAATTACATTAAAAAGGTTAATCTCTCAATGTGGTTATACTACAGGTCACATTACATATTTAATGTATAATCATGAATGGAAATTCTCAATGGACTAACTAACACAATCAAATCAATTATATTTTAAGTAAATCTCAACCATACATATCAAAGTTCCTCTAATATCATATCATATCACAAGCACAAATATAACATAATAATTCTTGAAATTAAGAATTACAACAAAAATAAAATTCATTTTTCAATTAAAATTATAGAGAAATTATTTTTATTTTCATATATATACTGAAACTGTGATAAATGGGGTCTGGTAAAATCCTAATATGAACCTATGCCCATGCCATACAAAATGCTTAATTTAAATGCCCAACTCGTTAGATAATTTATCGAATTTTGATCAAATACCTAGAAAAAAATACTATATTGGGGTTTACCTCTATAAAAATAGAATGTGAAAACATGTGGTCATATTATTTAGATTCCCCCCAAACCATTCAATAAAATCCATATCATACTATATGATTATATTATACTTTATGGGAAATCATCTACATATCCCTAAGTGATTTTCACAAAAATTAGGGAATATAATTGAAAAGTAAAAAAAATGTAATTGGATGAGTATAATAAATTAAAAAACTAGAAAAATATCAAATAAATCAACCTAGATTTAGGGGTATAAGAGAGTATGGGAAGGGTTGATGACTAACCCAAATGGCCTCCCATGAAAAGTTGTTCAAAAAATAACAAAGGAGTGTGGGGGTGGGGGAAAATACTTAATATTCAATTTTGAATCCATAATAAACACCCATGAATTTTTTATAGTGAAAAAATAGGGACTTTAGGGTGATCTCCCTAGGTAGAGGCATGACCAAAGGCTATATAAGCCTTCTTAATGCGTCCTCTTATCCCTTGTTCCTCTAACAATGTAATATCACCAGGTAGAGGAGACAAACCCTTGGCCTAACACATCTGGACATGAATCACCCTTCTGGTGACATGATTCCTTGTTCTCCCTCCCACATTGTATCCCTCACGCCACTTTTGTAATGACTCCCAATTCAGGTGATCCCAATGAGACCTATATTTTGGTATCTAACCAACTATAATTGTAGAATTTGTGTAATCCCCAATCCTTGATCTGATGTCTACTTAAGAATTAGTTAAACCTCTTGATCCTCTAACCATGTCTAAAAACATCTCTTATATATTTCCATACACTAGGATTTCTGATCCAAATCCTAGTTATGAAAATAATCCCCACACCATAAATTATATTCAAATTCCATCTAAAAAATTCAACCCAAAAAATACATTCTTACCAATTGTAATCCACTAGGATAGTGTGAATCACATTCACCCTCACACATATGGGTGTCTATAATATAATATTATATGATCATGAAAAAATAATCACATAGAAAACTCTATTATGTTGTTTTTTTAAATTTATATTTATTACACACCATTAGAGATTGTGATTTATTTTGATATACCTAGATTATTTATAGTCTAAATAAAAAATTTAATCCATGGAGTATATAATATTAATTAAAAAATAATTTATTGGATTCCGCAAATAGTGTGAGAATTAAGATTTTAACAACCTAATGTCCTTAGTGAAATAGGGTAATTTCGAATGGGACATGATATATGGGAAGTATGGAATGCTATAGTTCAGTTAGCAATGCCGAAGATTTTTTAATATTAAAATAAATCAATATATATAATATATTAATTAATAATTTTTTTTCGAAAATGGTAGAGGGGAAACTAACTTTAATTGAAATAGAATGAACTCCTTTTGATTTCTGAAAAAAATAAAAACCCCATTACAAAGATAGATTCCAAACATCTTATAAATTAGGGAACATGGCCAAACATGGATCCAAATGCTAGAAAAGAAACAAACATCATAATAATAAGAAGACAAAAATCTCTTCTCCCCACCAATATGAAAATGCAATAGACAAATCCAACAAAGATGACGTGTTACCCCCTCTAAGAGGAATTATGTCGTGCTGGAAACACAATCAATAAAATGCACTCATCTATCTCACATTGAAAATGGAAAATGGTGAACGAAATTTAGAACTCTATGATTTTTCTTAAGAACTCATATAGATACTCACATGGAATAAAAAACAGTTTCTATGAGATAAAATTGAGGTGTTTCACACAAGTAGTGAATAATTCATGTTTATCGATGATTATTCTTATGAAAAAAAACTAAAATCATCAAATATGTAAAATGACCTCTTCTAAATATATATGATTCAAATATAAGTAAAATTTTTAGTATAGTATACATACACAAATTAATAAAAACAAATATTTCGTTATTTCATCAACATAGAACATTACACATTATTGATCAATATGCTTTGTTAAAGAAAAAATAAAATAGGTGGAATATACAGATAACTATGTTATATAATAAAATCTATAAGGTTTCTATATTCATGAAATACCATAGCTGTAAAAAAGATGTAAAAACAATAAAATATTAGTTAATATTTTTTCATTATTGGAATGATTTATAATTAAATTTTATTGGAAATTGGTTGAATGAATAATGATGGAAATTAATGTTATTTATTGGATGTATATTAATTATACTCTCATCGGAATTGAAATTGATAGGCGGAATAATAATTATATACTAAAATAGTATCATGACCATTGAGTGTTGTAAAATACATTATATTTAATGTTTAAAAATAAATTAAAAAAATTACAAATTATAACATCATAAAATTATATTTTATACCGTACGAATAAAAGTATTCATATGTTTACATTTTTTAGAAATTCCATTTTAACATATTTAGTAAAAAATTATATTTTTTGTAAACATATATATATATATATATATTATTTTTAGCTAATATAAATTTAATCACCAAAGGAAAATAAATAGTATTTACTCTATAAATAATTGTTTTTATATATATTATAAGATTTTATTTCATAGTTTAATATTAAATATTTATAATATGAGTTTGGGGAAAATAAATACTTTTTGGCATTCATCACATCAAAATTATCTTTAAAGGTTTTTTTGGTTTTTCTTGAAAAATACTATTTTTATATGAGATGTATGAAATACAGTTTTTATGAATGTAGGTTTTTTGATGGAATCCTTTTAATTTAAACATGTCACCATAATTTATTAAAATATTTACATGGATTAAAATTTATTTAATGGCTAATATAATTTTTTTAAATATAATAATCCTAATTTATAAACAAATAAATCAATTATTAAATTAATGATATATTTTTTCAAATAGAATACTATATATTTATTTATTATTTTTATAAAAATATTCGAAAAATAATTATATATTTTAACTATTGAAATTTCAAATAAAATACCTATTTTTTAATAAAATGCTAAACATTATTAATAATCAACATTATTCATCGTTTTGAGTGAAAATTATATAATAATTCACATTTCATTCAAATATATAAATCCCCATTAGTTATGTAAACACCCCTCCTCCATCCCCTTCTCCTATATGATATGAATATATCATTTGAAATATATCTATACAAATATTCTTCGAAAATCTTTTATCAAGGACACTAATTCTTTTTCCAAGTTAAAAGTCCTTCCAATGAAGTATCAAGTTTTTTTCCAAAGGAGACAACTAAAAGAGTAAGGTATGGGTTTCAAAACCATTGACTTCTCATTTATATTATTATGATTCCCACACTATAATAATGGTAATAATTTAATGTATCTTTAAAATTTAGTTTAGTTGTAAAATATTCCGAAATACTTATTATATTTTCTTTATTTTAAACTCTTTTAGAAAACAATATTAAACTATATTGGGTTTGTATTACAAAAGTAAATGATGATGTTTTATTTTAAGAATATCCATTTCATATATATTAATGGAAAATGGTTTAATTATTTAATTTTTCATTAGTTATCAGTTAATTTGATTTCTATTATTCTAGAATGATAAAATATGCTGGATAATAATAATATTAATTGTAAACAATCCAAGTCCTTTTTTACCATCAAAGAGAAGATTATGTAGGAATATTATTTTGACTATAACTATATACTATGCTATTTAACTCCCTTGATTTTAGAAAGATAATGTCACTCTATAATTATACATATATATCGTATTAATTTTTTGGATAGTGACTCTTAATAGTTACCATTTAATTTATGAACATTTGGATTAGTGATCTGAAAACCTCAAAATGATTACAAAAAAAATATTAATTTGTAAAAATTATATTAAATTATAATAAATATATTATAGTTATAAAAAATATTATAATGTTTCTAAATATATAAGATAGTTCAAGTGTCTTGATGATTTGGGTGGTTAATAGAGCATATTAACTATGTCAAGACTCAATGAAAGGGGTCATTCCTAGTATTTCTAAATATTGTGGTTATGCTCCCTATCACTCCCAATCCCTATCTCATATGTTTTATCTAATTCATTTATTATATTTATATATTCATTATAAATATTTAATTATTTTATTAAATTCCATTTTATCTTTCTTTTGTTGGGTTATTCATGTATCTCTATGGTGCATTTTATAATCATTTCTTTGAATGAAACCCAACATAAGGAAGAAATGAATTTATTCATCATTTTATTTCCTTATCATATAAATATTTTTTTAATTATATGATTTCAAAAAAAACAATTTATAATAGAAAATATATTTTTCTATTTCTTTTTTTGACGAAAAAAAAAGTTTTGTGAACCAATATGATACCTCTATGTTTATAGATTTATGGATTTATTATGATTCTCTTTTTTTTTCTAGGGTATATGACAAGTTTATGAATAATGTGTGTTTATTTTTTATATAGATAAAATTTACATGATATACAATGATAATTTTTAGGCCCATAATTATATCTCCAACTAATTTATTAGGTATTACCTTATAAGTCTTGAGATAACTATGTGTGGGCGTGATGCAATTAGATTTTTGCACAATGTTATATATAATAATAGTGCATTTGTATTTTTACATTATATTATAGCATCTTATTTTTGATACATGAAGAATTTTTATGATATAGTACAACATGTTTTTTCCAATTTTTCTGATTCTCATCATTTTAATGCTCCCATGATATTTTTTCCCTAATGAATTATTTTCATGTGATAATTTTTTATCCTTTTATTTGTTTCATTTTTTTCTATTATTAATGAATATTCTTCTTTATCATGACATATTTTTCAAGTTTTATCCTTTTATTATGCTTTTTAACTCACCCATTCCTTTATATATATCCCCATTATACCTTATATAGTGATAATAGTATGTTAATATCAAGGAGGAAATTATAAATACAAAAATAAAAGATTGTGCAGTTTATTTTTAAATTTTTTATGTTATGTCTACTCTAACTTAGGAAATGTACCTCATGATTTTTTGAAAATATTTATCGATATATTGATAAAAAATCTTTTAATACTATTTAATATAAGATATTATTAAATATAATTGTTATTAGATAATTTATATTTATTTTTTGGAATTAGGATCATGAAAAGTTTGGGGAACACACCCTAAAAGGCCTACATTGAGACTTACAATGCCATAAGTTAGAATTTTCATGTCCTTTATGAGCTATTATTTATCTGTTCAAAATATTTATCATATATTCTTATTAATTAAATCATTTTCATCCCATTGATTCCTTATTTATTTTCATGGATGAAAATATGAGAAATTTTGTTGACAACCAATTTGATGTGAATTTTAATGAATCCCAAAATGGTATGCCTAATATGATAAGAATTAAATTAAAAAACACATGGAGGTAATTTTCATATGATTTAATTAATGAATAATAACTTATACCATGTGGAGTGTGTGGCACAACTTCAAATGGATCAAATCAAAAATATTTCCCTTATTCAACAAACCAAATTCGAGAAACCTAGATCCAGTGTTTACATTAGTTTATTGGAATATGATACTAGGAATATCAACTTGATGTAATGATCATTTTAATAGTGTTGAAAGACCATATATATACATGGTTACAATTTTACATTGTTTATAAAATAAAATAAATTAAAAAAAATGATCTACATCATTGAAACTCATTCAATGATTTATTCGTCATATTCTGGTGAAAGGAAACAAAATATTGAGTTAGATAAAACACTAAGTATGGTTTATGTACAATATTATATATTATGAGTAAATAAGGAACAATCAATATGTAAAAGAAAATAACTGAAAATACATACGATTTGATCAATTACATGAGCCCAAAATGAATTCTTGGATAATAAAAAATGAAATAATATCATTGATATATTAACTGTACTCCCAATGAAGGAAATTATTAATAGTGGAAATCATGATACCACATATCATGATATTTTTAACACTAAGTCCTTATGAAATGATTATCTAATATAAAAATAGTCATACCCCAAAAAGAAATTATAAGTATAGTGAACTCTTTTTTCTAATGATACATGTTATAGCATTGAGGGAATATTTAATATTAGACCCATACATCACTAAATGTCCTATTAATTCCTCATATATTTAATTATCACATTATTATATTAAAAATATTCATTATCAATAAATGTTCACATTTGATAAAATATATGAAATATTGATATTTCCCAAGTTAATAAAATAACATTCAAAATTAAAACACAATATATAGAAATTGTAAGCTTTTTAAGAAATAATCATTTCCATGATACAAATAATATCGATATTTATGATAAATTCAATATCCAATGATAATTAGAGACCTAATGTTTCAATAGAATATTTACAACCTTTAAATTAGAAAGACATAAAAGTTGACCCTCAATTCGTCATAAATATTTTTTTAAAAAATAATGATATTTGGATATATAAATAAATACAATAGGGATATTAAAATAATAATTAATTTAAGATCTTTATTTTTTAAATAATTGAAATCTTATAAAATAATCCACAAACTTATTATGGTTATATTGGGGAGAAAATCTCTTAAGAACATATACCTTATAAAACATTCCCTTTGATTTTTTGTAAAGGAAGTAGAAAATTAATACTTTATAATTTGTAGGATTGATTACTTTTAGACCAGGTACGATTTCTAGGATACATAAAATTTTTATTTTTTAAATAAAAATGAATTTTTTTAATGAATTTTTAGAAATATAGATATAGAGAAAAAATATACTCAATCAAAAAGTGAAATAAGATTGTTTTTAATCTAAAAATTTATTTTCATGATTCACGTGAAAAAAATGAGGAAATTTTGTAAAAAACCTAAAAAAACATAAATATATTAAGGATATGAATATATATGGAGTTAATGATGTATAAATTATAATATTCCTCCCTAAAAAAATATACCCAGCCCCGGGAAAATAAGAATGTATTGTTAATTCTTATTGATTTGGTATATTTTAAATTTTAAAATATTTAAAGTGAAATAATGAATCAAAACATTAATGATAATGAATTAATGAATTTTTAATATAAATACAGAAAATTGAATTTATATACACAAAGAAATAAAAAATTGGTCTATAGTACCATGTTAATTTCAATTGGGAGGAAGTGATAAGAAATCCCATATCAAGATAGTCACACAGATATGAGAATTAATAAATGAATTTATTATGTGTATCAAAATTAAATCTATATAATATAGTTATAAAGAAAATCTATTGAAATTATAGGTTACGTCTAACAGAATTTTCACATAAAAAATCATTAATAAAGTGATATAACCTATTAAATGCAAGTTGAGTTAATAAATCACATACATAACATTTCCTTTGTAGATGAAAACTAATTAAACTCATGTATAATGGTTTTTAATGATTTTATTAACATATAATAAAATAATACTAATATTTATTATATTATATGATATCATCTTATTTAAACTTATCACACATTCATTAATAGCATTTCCTTATTAACAATGTTTCGGGTGTTAACTACTTTATATTAATATTATTCCAAAAATTTGTGGTAAATATAATTTTATTATGGTTATATAACATCCATATTATTAATAATGATATAAATATCACATATATTAATTAAATATATCCTTCTTACTCCTCATGTGAAGATTAAATAAAAAACGGATTGGAACACTACATGGATACGCCTGGGTGACGTTGTTGTTTTTCAAAACTTTTTGAGGTATGAAGGTAGATATAATATTATAATTATTAAAAAAAAATTAATTCATATATTTCATATATATTCAAAATTAACATCTTTATAACCATCCATATAAAATGGTAATAAAAATAAATTAGGGCTATATCTGGAGAAGGTAAGACACACATAAACACGAGTGATGGTACTACATTATAAAGGTTGAAAAGGTGGTGGAAAAGTGTTTTTAAATTATATAATTAAATATTTTTATATTTTTGAGATTAGATTATTTATTTTATAGTGCGTAAAACTTATTTAGAGAATGTATAATAATAAATAAGTTTGAAAGTGTCGGTAATGATGAATGCTGCTACTTATGTGGTCTTCTATTAGCTCTACTTTTAAGGAACCTCGGGTTGGTCTTTAAAAAAGATATCATGTCTAAAATTTGTTTTGGGATACTCATAAGTGAAATGGTTATGTTTTGGTCAATCTAGGTTTCTCATCGTTTTGAAAATTAAAGAGATATTGGGCTTCCTTCTGTAATTGTGGGGATATGCATTCTTGGAATTTGATAAAGTATTTAATTAAACTAAATTATGTGTCATTCAAAAATAATTAAATGTTATTGTAATTATATTATAATTAAAGGATGAGTTGGAATATTATAATATAATAAATGTTTTTCATGTTTAGGTGTTGATTTCATCATATTCTGTTTTTTTAACCGCTATAATCCTTATTGAAAATTATTGTGATCACAAATTGTTTTACACTATAGGATAAAGGATAGTTACCATAATATTAAAATAAGACCAAAAAGGGAAATTATATGTATTTATAACAATATAATTTCACACTCTTACAATTTCAATATTTTCATTATTTCTAAAAAATTTAATAAATTATTAATTATATAAAATATAATTTATGTCATTTTTTGAAACTATTTAATTATTTTGACCTTAAATACGTAAAGACAATGATTTAATTTTAATATTATCCCCTAAAACATGTCTAATATGTTATAATTATGTATAAAATTAGTGGTACCTAACAATTCACCCAAATTTTTATATTTTTAATATTTTTCAATTCATTTATTTTATTTTCCATTATTTGAATAAATAACATCTCAGCATTGCATAATAATTTAAGATAATTATTTCATTACTAAAAATTGTAAATAAATTATTTTAGTAATGATAAATTAGATACATTCAAAATAGGATTTTACATTCATTCATAATAAATTCCTATCTTATCCATTCCAAAAAAAATCAACACTGTAATTTTGGGAATATCAATATATTTTCACAACATAAGGATTTCCTTCACATCATAATAAATCATGCATGAATGGATGAAAATATGAGTATAATTATGTAAGTTATTATAGTGGGAAAATGGAAAAATAATTCTAAAATAAAGAGGTGATAAATGGTTAAAAATATATTTTCATTGATTGATTTTAATGAGTTCTAAAGATTTATAAATTATATGAATTGAAATATTGAATATTTTTTAGATAATAAACACATTGTTATATAAATATATATAAAGAATATTAAGATAAGTATTATGTATCTATTTATGTTAGGGTAAACTGATAATACATTCCATGAGAATTATAATTTTTTGAGGAATGGGATAACTAAATCAAATCACAAAGAGATCATTTAAATAAAAGGGATGAATATACAAAAACATGTGCCAGAAGATAGTTCCTATGTTTTTAAGAATTATAAGACGAATATAAAGTTACCAATCATTTGTTATACTTTTTATAATTTTGAAAAAATAGGAATATTGATGAATCCAGTATAAAATATTATTATATTTGAATGAATGTGACTTGTTATATCTCAAAAATGTAATGTTTATGACAACCCCATGTCTTAAATGTGAGGGAATCATAAATATTTCTATACAATGAGGATGGATATTAGATTTCTTTTTTTCATGAATAACCTATGACACATTATTGATTATCTTAAAGGAGATTATTATGAATATCCTTTATTTTTTAAAAGGAGGTATATTTTCTTATATAGAATTAAATATGTAAAATTTTGTGATTTTATGAATTTTTTATTGGTTTCATCATTTTTATAGGTTCATGTTCATTCCTTTACCTTATTTTCATATTGATAATAAATAGGAAGACAGGTGAAAATTGGGTAACAATTACTATACACTAGGGACATGTCATCCATATTGAAGGTGAGCCTCATTAACAAATCCTATCATCATTTGGTGGGTGAATTACTATTTACTATTGAAGTCATGGTATCTAATGTTTGACAAGTAATTGGGATCTATTCACTATGTTGGTTTTAGTTAAATGATATGGTAAAAATTTTCTTTTATAAAAGAATATATCAATCTGATTTACCCCCTCATTGTCAGTTTAGTGAACATTTAAAAGATTATATTTATTGGTATCATAGTTGGTTCCTCGTATATTTATATTTGTATAATTAAAAAAGATTTTAATTTTTTTAATTTCTCTTTATAATTTTGATATTAAGTATATAATTAGAGATGATAAACTAACTAGCAAGTAGAATTCTATATATTCCATGAATATATATAATATATAGAAGAAGGAGATGAATATAATGAAGAAATTTTCACTCTTTTTTAAAAACATTAATGTTTCAACTTCCACTTCTATAATAAATAAAAAAATAGATCCAGTATTAATGATGGATAACTAGTCATTAAATCAACTACTAAGGATTTGAAAACATTTCAACATCATAAGCTATACTGAATTTCAGTTATAAAGTTGTAACTGAAATTTATATTCAGTATTTTCATCTTTATGGTACAGGTAAAGTGGGAATGATCTTATGACTAAACATATTAAATGATGATTCATATCCTATTTTGAGAAATGTCTTCAAAAATGATATTGATTAAATTTACATTTATGTTTATTTATATTTCAAAGACAAGTCGGATTTAATCAATAAACCTATAGAACAATATGAGATGATATATAAATAAATTACACAAAAGATCAATATGATCATTTTCAAATCCAAGGTATATAATTGTTTGAGTGATAATATTTTGGATCATGAAGCAAATTTCTCAAACTTTTAGATGGATTGGTTTGATGAAATCTAGAAGACATATAAATCCAATGAATGGATTATTGAAAAGACACACCATTTATAACAAAATAATTTTTCAATCATTGTTTTTATGAATTCTAAACATTAATTCCATAACAAAATCATTAAATGGCTTGAAAATTTGATGAGAGAAAAGAATAAATCCACTATATGAAAAAATATAAGATCAAAAATTATTGGGAAGATAAATTTTCAATGATTGTGGTTAAGTAAAACATCCTATATATTAAATGTCATCATCGTCATGTAAAACTAGAAAATTTTGAAAATTTTCAAGCTATTTCTTTACATTCAGGTGATTGGAATGTTTCATTCATACATATGAAAACACATATTTTTAATACACATTGTTTCATTATTTATTACATAATGATACCAATAATTCCTCCCAAAAGAGCATGAGGCCTAGTTTGTCTAGGAAATCATGTACATATAATATCAACATGAAATTGAAATATAATGAAATTATTGAAATCAATCATATAATTCTCATAAAATTCCATCATTAATCATGAAATGCGTAGGATATCCTGGTTACGAACAAAATAAAGGCTGAGATATAAATCATAGTGACTGAATAATCAAATAATTATACGAGATAAAGTAGTACATGTGAGAAAATAAGAATATTAAGGTAACCTAATAGTGGAGAGAATCCAAATATTGAACAATGATGCAAGATCTAACATAAAATAATTAACTCAACATAGTAATGTTGAAACAACATAAAACAAGAAATTATGAATATATGTCAAGGTTAAAAACATATACAACATAACATAGTATGATTTGTATAAGATCTAGTGCACCATACACATAATCTAATTACATAAAAACATTACCCAATGCATTGTAGAGGTGTACAATTTATATCCCAATTATTGTTTTCAAATCATGTACATGATTATGTGTTCCAGATAGATCATACAACATAAGGATGTTTTTCATAAATTTCAAACCCCCCAATTAAGGATTGAATGTAAAATATATTTAAATCCCAAATCATTTATGGATAAGTAAAACTATGTGAATATCATTTAGTGTAAATGAATAAGGTTATTCATTACCTAATTTTTTCGCATGTTAATAGTCAGGATAATTTTGGCAACATAATGTGGGTACATAAAACATTATTGAAGGGGTGAATTAGAGTGAAAGGGGTACCATGTTATTTTGGAATGATAAGGATATTAATTGATATGTTTAATAATATATCCCAATTTTAATAATTAAAAATAAAAAAGCATTCCAAAAATGAGGTCCTCGAATAAAGAAGAGAACGATATGATACCTTACCTTGAGAAGGAACATCTAAAATCTTTGGAGGATCTTATTAAGAGTGTAGGGGAATAAATGGAGGAATCTAGAAGTTGTAATTAAATAGTAAATTCATGATATATTGGGTTTTATTGAGGATTAATGGGTGTTTGGGAGGGTTTATTTTGAAAAATAGAGGATAATTATTTATTAATTTAAAATCATAAGTTTTGGAATCGATATGATATATTAATCAAAACCACAAACATCCCTCAGGTTTTTCAATGGTTTCTACAGAAGATTAGGGGTTTTAATTATTTTATAAGGCTATAAATTGAACACATTAAAATAATTCCTCTCATCTTGTTAATGTAAGTTAGGTTTATAAATATTCATTCAAAACATAAAAATATAATATTTGTTTGGTAGGATTCATTAATAGTTTATTAAGTTAATAAATTTACTTCAAAAAACATTTTATTAAATTGTAAATATATATTTCTTCATGGGTAATACTTATTTTATTTATTACAACACTTTTTAGATTTTGTAACGTTATAATATATACCATAAATGGATATGTTATAAATTTTTATCATTCTTAATAGTATTTTAAATCTAATTGAATATTAATATCCAAAATTACAAAATTAGTTCAGGTGTTTTATAAAACTATATTTCTTGATATGTAATTTATTCATTCAAAAAAGGAGTTCAAAATACAAATTACTGAGTCATTACCCTCCTCCCTCATATTGAAATTTATTGCTCAAAATTTAAATTTCATTATCTAAAACTATACAAGGTACTTTTGTTTCATTTCCACTTTCAGTGCTTATGTTTCATCCTCAATCTAGTGGTTCCACCAAAACATGTTGACCAGGTGATTTTTCATGCTCCATGTAACTTTTTCACTATGATCTAACATCATCACTAGATAATCCTTATATAATGGATTATTCAAAAGTGGTTCCAGCTCAAGAATCATTACATGTGATGGGTTTGGCAAGCACTTTCTCAAGTGGTATATATAGATCGAATAATTTACTTGGGATAAGTTGGGAGTGAGTGGAGGTCGATAGTCTACCTCTCTGATGTGACAAAAAATAATAAATTGGTTTATGTATCTATTACTAAGAATTAACTACTTCTCATACCCCCATTGAATTCTTCAATAGGGATGTTTTAATGAACACTTTATCTCCAATATCCAACTCCAGATCTCATTGAAGATTTACTAAAAAAATTCTATCAACAATGTATAGATTTCATAAGATTGGGAATGGCTTGAGCCTTCTATATCAACTCATGTGTATGATCAAGTCACATTAGCTTCTGATCTCAAAATTCATCCTTTTATGTTTGAGTTCAATAATTATTTTCCTACAAAGCCTCACAAGGTTCCAATTAGATGACATAATGGAAACTATTATTACATGATAACTCCACTAGGGGAAGGTGTTGATCCAAACATCATTTTAAATCCATTGAATATGATCTTGACATATCTTCTAGAGTTTTAATTGTCCTTTTAGTCAATTCATATATCTGAGGGTGATAAGTAGTGATGAAGCTCAGTTCTGTATTCAAATTTTTTCAAGTATTATCCAATCACATATATAGAATATAGATGTCGATTAGAAGAAATAATTATTAGAATTACGTGAAATCATACCAATTCCATTATGTATTTCTTGAATAGTTATTTGAGAGTGAAATAATTCTTGATATAAATGAAATATGCAGACTTTGTATAGTGATCGATTACCACCAAGATGGAGTTTTTACGTTTAAGTGTAATGGGGACTACTATGAGGAAATCCATGGTTATGTTTCCCATTACCATACTGGTATGGGTAATAGTTTAATCATACCCATAGGCTTTTATCATAGATCCTTAACATGTTTCCCAAGAAAGCATCGTTACAAGAACTCTATAATCTCCCTATTCATTTTATCTTGCTATAAGAATTCATTTAAATATTTATACATATAATTTCTAAATGGATGAATATAGAAGGAAGATCAATTCAGATAATCTTGAAGTTACCTAATTAGTTTTGGTTTTAATGGGACACATATTCAGGTTCCTAAACATGTAACCCTATCTTTGGATAAGTTGAACGTTGAAATATTTACTAACTTTTTCTGTAGAAACTCATCATCTTTTTAGGACACCATGATCCTATCAAGAATGGTAAGATGAATAATTATTGGGGAAAGGTAAGATAAAGATACATTTATGATTCTCATTTCCATCATTTACATTTCCAAAAATATGTGATCCGTTTTACTCCTCATCATGGGCAATGTTGGGGGATGATGTTAGCCCAGATCATCAACCACTTTTTTTGGTTTTAATGGATGGTAGTGGATTGAACAATCATAATTCCTGGTCAGGACTAACAACATTTATTGTTTCATATTATGATCCTTTTGTGTTAAAATATACTTTTGTATTTTATGTTCCATATATTTGTCACAATTTTCCTCATAGAGAAAATGTTTCCAAATATTCAATGTGATGGTCACTAATTCTAATTCAAATTATTTAGTTTTGATGTTCAATTTATTAATATTTAATTAGGAGGATTATTATTTCATTTTTTTATCTTTCATGATTATACATGCTAATGAATTCCCAATGCATGAAATAAGATCATAAATCCATCTCCTCTTGTAGGAAAATTGAGAAAAAAGTGACGTGATTATACGCTTCTTTATCCAAATAATGATTTCATCACATTAAATAGTCTTGAAGAACGTTACTCCATTCAAAATAATTTTTTTTACTTAGCTTGAAAATTATTATATGTTTCTAAAAAATCAATTATAGTACCCATATAATCCAATAAAACCACATATTTCTCTCAAATGGTTTCATATTGAACATTCTTCAATTACTTCTAATTTTGAAGGATCCAAAAATATCACTTTTATAGTGATAACAATCCCCATGAATGTTAGTTGGTCAATGTTGATGCCGACATTCAGAGAAGGGCCGCATCGGGCGGATAAATGAGTAATGAAGGAATCTAGGATGAAAAAAAGGAGATCTCGGGGCCCAGGAGGTGAGTGTGTGAAAAATTTGGAAGGCGCATGCAAGAGGGCTTCTGGCATGAAAAATGTTTCGTGCCTGCCTTCCCTTTAGAGCCCAAAACTCCTCCCTCTACGACTGTCCCCCCCCCGGCCTCGTTTCCATGCACAGGGCGATGATGGATGGTTGTTTGCATGCCTGTCTCAGTTTCAGCGCCCAAGGCAACGATGAATGGGGTTTTACACGCCCGACCCCGTTTCCACGCCCAAGGCAACGATGAATGGGGTTAGCCCAACCACCCCCAATTTTGTGCCTAAAGCAATGTCGAACACGACTTTGTGCGCCCGACCCTGATTTCGCACACAAGGAGACGTCAAACACCAGTTTCTCCATGTGGCCCCGTTTCTGTGCCCAAGGCAACGACAAACAGCCGTTTTCATGCCCGATCCTGATTCCATGCACAAGGTGACGTCGAAGGATAGTGTACACATGCGGCCCCATTTCTGCATCCATGGCGACAATGAACAACTGTTTGCGCACAGGCCCCCCACCACACGCCCAAGCCGATGACTGACCAGAGTTTGTTCGCCAGACACTTTTGAGCCACTCCAAGGCCTCCGACTAGAAAACGAATCATATCCCCTCCCTTGGGGGGGGGGGGGTAACCAAAGATGAAGTGATTCTATGGTGCATGAAAATACTATCTTCTGCAATTGCGCAAAAAAAACCATCACCTTCAAGTATTGGTTGTTGCACGATAGGTTCCCTGTGGGTGCGTTTGGATGGGACCTCTTTTCCTCGTGAATTTTTCTTCTTCCCGAAGTTATTTTCACACAAGGGGTCCCATATGGAACACAAGTTCCCACTACTTTAGGCGTTCTTGTACTCAACCTATCCAAACTGTGCACTAACCACCCATCTCGGACACAACCCCTCAGGCTTGCTCACGATCGGTCCAACATGCGCACCAACGGTCCAACATGCATGAAACCCCTTCATATTGCGCGCCACAGATACCACTTGCACGCGACTCGTACATCATTGTCCCAATCCAAACCTCTTGTGCATAATATCTTCATCTTGCAAGAAAACCTTGAGTCTTGCACACATACATCCTATCTTTCCCCATCCCATTATCTTACATGCACTCCATGTGCTGCCCTCACATCGAGGAACCTTGTTCAAGCTTTCCTTATGTGCAGCATACCTACGTCACGTGATCTTTCCTAGTGTATCCCTCAGGTTTGCAATGAGAAATTTTAGAGTCCCATGGATGATACTGACCATTGTATTGCCTCCCCTCATGCTCCTTTTCATAGGCTCTCTAATTGCTATTTTTCATCGCATAGCCACGCTAATGTGGAACCCAAATGGTTCACTCCATAACACCCCCAAACCACATAATTTCCTATTCCTTCTATTCACCACGGTGTAGAGGGTGTCGATTCTGTATGTCCTAGGGGTACGGAGCAAACCCACCTCATTCGAGCAGCAGGATGTTAAAATACCAAACACATTCATCCTCAACACATGACGTTAAACTGTGACCATGCCCTGTTCCATGTGTGTAGGATATGGGGTTCCCCACCTTGGAAATTCTTCATTCCCACCAGTCTATATGAGTGTTACATCATTCCTCACATGGAATTAGATCCTGTTCATTGGAGCGGCGTCTGTCCTCGGGGAAAAGGAAACCACCCTGGTGAAATCCCCTTTTGTTCCTTGCAGGAGACAACACCCCTGCTCCTCCTCTCTTCCTAGGTGCCAAATCCATCTCCCACTGTTATTTTTCACCACCTGGGCCTCCACCCTATAGTAAGTCCCAATCTCCATCTCCTAGGGTGGAGAACTGAATGTAAACCTCTGTTTCCTCTTTGGGCCGCTAACCACGCAAGTGCCCCACTTCACCTCTCATGGACCCACCTTTCGCGACATGATCGTCAGGTCTTTGTTGTCTCTTGTTCCTCACATGGGATTAGAGAATGAATCAACCCTGACATTTTCTCCATAGATACTAGAGTGTAATCACCAAACCACACCTGAACTACGAGGTCTTTGATCCTTGACATGGTAGGGTACGTTGGAAGCCTCTATGAGGTTCAATCCCAACACCTGGACATTTTTTACCCCCTTCACGTCAATTCCCACCCCACCCTAACAACATCTACATTGATCCTTTCTATTGAAAGGTTTGTAGGAAACCTCCCTAAGGTACAAACCCACCAACCATTGGTCCCAAATACCTTCTCATCAGTTGACCAAACCCAACATGAAATATGAGGTCTTTGATCCTTGTTAAGACAGGGTACAAAGGGTTCCTTCACAAGGATCATGCCCAAAACCCGGTCATTCTGACTCCCTTCGCATTGGTTCCCACACCACATTAACAATGAGGTCTTTGATCTTTTCCAAGTCAGGGTGTAACGACCAAATGTTTTAATGGAAATTACCTTCTTATAAATATGCCATAAAATCACATAATAATGAACTACTAAGGGATAAGTGACCTCTAAACATAAGTTTATCACTTCTGTGTTTGGAATTTTTAAAATATAACATACACGGTTGTGTTCAAGATGTTTTTGGAAGTCTAATAAAGAAAAAATAATTTTTTGTGAATAGTAACCTACACTAATTAATAGTAACATACCCTTATGAATAGTTATATACCATAATAAAGAGTAACCTCACCTTTGGTGGTATAAAAATAATATTCATGATGGAAGTACGATATACCTATTGTTTGGAATGAGTTAATGAATTTTTTAAAACTGGTTTTGATAATAAATTATTGTTTTATTTAAATATTAAAATAATCATATTTAGAAATTTATTTTTGAGAAATGGAATTCATTTTTGGATTCTACACATCGAAAAATGGTTGGGGTAAGTTTTTTGGATTTTTCTGAAATACTTTACTTTTTTATGAATAGTGAAGTACCATAATTTACAAAAAAATAAGCTAAATAAGATAATTATAGAGTCATGTGTGATGTTATATTGATATAAGCCCACATGGTTAGGGATTACATTATATAATTACTATTCTTGGTCATTCAAGACTCACTATTCCATGTCATGAAGGGAAATAATAAACTAATAAATTTTATATTAAGGAAACCCCTCTCTCATCCACTATAAAAATCCCCCTTCACTCCCCTTTCTATCCACTCCTCTCAAGACTTGTGCCTTGACATTATTCTACTCAAATCTCTACCTAATTTCCTCCCCCACGTCCAAAAGCTCCCAGTCTCCTCAAAATATCAAAACTTCTTCCCGTAATAGGTTCTAAAAGGAGGAAGTTTCAAGAGGTAAATTCCTCTTCCAAATTTCTTATTTTCTTTTGAATTAAATTCATTTTTATTTCTTTCCTCACATCCCTTAACCATAATTGTATGGTAAATCTAGTAACAAACAAGTACTGGAATTTCTTCATTCTGGTGGTTTATTTCTTTATCTTCACTCCTTTTCCCAACCCCTTTTATTTAAAAGAAATGAAAGCACCGTTTGAGATTTGCTAATTTGGCACATTCAAGGTCAACAGTTTATCAATTTCTAGGATTATCTTTAATTATGTTCAAGAAACCAGTTTTTTTATGGTTGAACTAGATTATTATTATTATATATATATATATCTCTTGTTTTTCGTTCTGTAATCTTTTAGTACAAATTGAATTAAGTTATAATGAAAAACACATTCTTTGTAATTAAATCCAACGATTAACAAAAACGGTTATCACTAAGGTTCTATATATTATAATTCGACATCACTATAAGTAACCTAATTAAAATTAAAACCATGTAATCTCCTGGATATTAAATAGAGAATATAACTTCAATTCTGGACATAAACTTTCATCTAGTGTACAATCCAAACTCTAATATAAGTGAAGAGATCTTTATACCCAAGTAAACAAATGAGATCGAACAATGAAATTGAACATTATAACTAATCAAAGAGGCTTTAAATTAACAAAAAAGGTTATAATAAATAAATTAAATATAGAAAAGGTTTTGTATTTATGAATTAATAATCCTAATTTATTTATTCAGGTCATTAATAACAAGTGAAGAACACCACCAGATTTATGGTAAGGGATCCTCTCCTTTTCACTCTTAGTCATGATTGTTCCCTATGCTATTACATTTTGTGTAATACCAAGTTATGGGGTATGTTTACACACATCCCCCATACTTCCCTATTTATTTATAATTGATTATAAATCCCATTAACTCTCATCCATCCCTATTGGTTACACTCAACACCATGTCGATAAAATCGTAACGAATTCTACCCGAACCTTCTTTGTTCTTTCGGGTTGCCTTATATTTTCTTTCAAAAGGTTGTTATCTTGTATATTTATGTGAGTTTTATGAATTTAGGTTATTTTTAAAATATTATTATATCAAGATCCTTTCATCACATTCTTTCGGGGATTTACATGATTTTGAAAGATTCACTCCTTAGAACTTTCTGATAAGCAAACCTGTTTTAAGGGGACCTCCCAAACTTTTACCCATATTTCAAGTGCACTCTATCCTATGTTTTAAAACACCATTTTATTTCTAAAATCAGTATTTTTATTAGAAAAACTTCTTGGTTCAATTATGGTTTTATATAAAAGAATGCCTTCTTTTCTATTTGAAAATCTCTAGAGTGTTTTCCTTAAAACCGCACAAAAATGTTTTACTGATAATGTTTCAAAAAAGAAAATTTAATATGTTGTCACTTATATTTGACACTACATAAAATTTTATACTCCTATTTTACCCTATGAATTTCCATGTATTTTCTAATCATTTCCTTTCATTGACACTTTCATGATACGCCCATTGGATATGTTTTATGTCATGATTGTGGTACCCAATTCTTTCCATGAGTAGCCCTATGTTTATGTATGGTTGATTATGTGTGATTATTTATGTTGCAAGATTATATATGTGGAAAGAATATTCATGAATATGGATGCACCCAGATAGCTCTCCAATGCATTGGGTAAGGATAACTCTCATGAGATGCGATGTGAAATGAGATTGGCGGTTAGCCTTGACCCATACTAAAATAGGAAAAAGGATTGGTGGTTAGCCTTGACCCATACTAAAGATATGTTTTATGATTCTACCACATTTATATGATACAATGTTTATATGATCCCATTCTTATATATGTTTAATTCTTGGGATATCATTATTTCATGCCTCTTAACTCATGTTCTTGAGATGTACCCTTATGTTCATTCCTTTACTGGGATTTTTAGCTCATCCCTTTGTTCATGTGTTCCTCATGTTACCCTATGAAGATGTAAGAGATCAAAAGAAGTTGGAAGCTCTTTATGGAGATTAAATAAAGAAGTTTTTCCCCATGATTTATGTTATATGTTCCTGGTCTACCAAGAAACTAGACTTAACGGTCCTTTCATTGTACTCTGGTGATTAATTATTCTTAAAATCATGAAATGTTTTATGTAAAAGTCATGGGTCACTATATTTGGTATCAGTGGATGGTCTAGTTATTTTTGGAGATTAAGAATAGAACACCTTAGCGAGAACCTTAAGGATTAGAATAAGTATAAGAAAACAGTCCAAAATTTTGGTGATTATAGAGTAAGTGGTTTATCAAGAAAATACATCCCTGTCTAGATACACGCAGGTAGAGGCGGCTCTGGCACATATTTATCTAGGGGTAAAACCGAAAAACACTGCTTGGAGATGGACTCGAATTGGAACTGTTGCACGATAACGGGCCTTGCTGCACTCTTGGTTACAAAACTCCCAGGGGATATGCTTCGGTAGATTCACAAGCTTAGTAAAAACCATTAATAAGGGACAAAAAACCAATAAGAATATAAGTGAAGAAATAGTTTGAGGATAACCTAGATATAAACCTATGGAATCAAAAGTCAGGATTTACTTCTTCTTATAAGATTATCCTATAATGTTCAATGTTTCTTTTTTTTATTATCAATAGATAAGTATTCAAGACCTCTAATTATACATTCATTTTCTTAGTTAATGGTGGGAAATATAAGAACATGTTCCAACAACCAATGTGATATGCAATGTAATGATCCCCCTAATGTCATGCCTGATGTGATGGAAGCGGGTGCTCAAAACTTCATGGAAGTACTTGCTTAGCAGGCTCGAGTTGTGAATAATAACTTTAATTAGGTGTAATGTCCCCCTCATCCATGGAAAGAGAAATTTTATGTAGAATCATTCATGCGGCAAAGGTCTCCCATGTTTAGTGGGTCTTCTAATCCCCTCCACACAGAAAAATGGATTAAATCCACTGAAAAGATTTTTTCTATCCTCTAGTGCTTGGAAGAAGAGAAATTAGTACTGGAAGTCTATCGTTTTGATGGGGAAGCTGATTAGTGGTGGACACTGATCAAGAATACAAAGTCCCAAGAAGAAATTGATTCCATAGATTGGGAGGAATTTAAGAGGATGTTTTTCAACAAATATTTTCCTCGAACCCTCCGTCCCAAGATAGAAAGAGAATTCCATGGACTGAAGTAGAAGGAAGATGAGTCCATTGGGGAGTATGAAGAGAACTTTACAAGGCTTTCATGGTATACCTATGGATTTTTCATGAACATCTAAATAAAGGTGGATAACTTATTTAGTGGACTAAAGCCGAGTCTATGAAAAGTCTTCGTGATTCGATACTTCGATAGCTATGAGGAGATAGTATGTTGTGCCCTCAAGGTTGAAATAATGATTGGAGACTCTCAGTGGTCTCATGGGCCTAATGACAAGAAGTGGAAAATGGAGAACATCATGGGTGGTTCATAAAACAAATCCCATGGTGGAATGAAGCCTCGCTTTCCCCTTTGAAAGATTGGTGGGAATAAGCATCATGGTAACTGTCTCAAGGGGACTAGGTATTGCTTCCAATGTGGAAAGTTTGGTCATATGGACATGAACTAGAAAAGGGATATGAAAAATCCCACTAATGTTGAAGAACAATGGAAGGTTCAGATCAACACTCAGCCTGCAGTGCAGTGTTTTAACTGCAAGGATCTTGGTCATTATGCAAACAATTTCCCTAAGATGAGGGTTGTCGGGGGCAATCAACAACAACCTCCAAGGAAAAAAATAAGGGCATATGGTATCACTACTACTGAGGTGGATCCATAAAATGATGCGGTGATAGGTATGCTTGTTATTCATTAAAGAATAGTGAACGTAATATTTGATTCTGGTTCTATACAATCTTTCATATCTTGCAAGTTTAGTAGAGCTATTCAAACACCACCTCAAAATTTGGAGGAAAATTTAACCGTGGGAATAGCGAATGGGTAAATTATTGCATCCATGGTTTATAACTCATCCCCATTTAATGTTTGTGGACTGAACCTCCCAGAATATATTTTCATACTTCCTTTAGTGGAGTTCGACGGTATCTTGGGCATGGATTGGCTATCTTTGTACAAGGACAACATCAAGTGTTAGGAAATGGATATTACTCTTCACATCCGGAAGCATCCTCTGATTCCTTACAAGTGCAAGGAGGAAGATGAATCTCCATTAGAAGCATCATCTCAAGTGTGGATATTGCTTCCTTATGAGTATGCATACCTAGCTCAATTGATTGAGACAAAGGAGAGAATCATTCTTGAAGACATGCCCATCATGAGGGATTACACTGATGTATTTCCCGAAGAGTTTTCTGGTCTTCATTGTGAACGAGAGGTTGAGTTCTCAATTGAACGTATCCCTGGATCTCTTCCAATCTCAATGACACCTTACAGAATGGCCACTGTAGAGCTAGAAGAGCTGAAGAAGCAGTTACAGGAGATTATGTTGAAGGGTTTTATATGCCCGAGTGCTTCACTGTGGGGTGCTCCAGTCCTCTTCTTCAAGAATAAGGATAGATCAATGTGCCTCTGCATTGATTATAGTGAGCTCAATAAAATCACTATAAAGAACAAGTATCCCCTTCCCTAGATAGATGACTTGATTGAACAACTTCATGGGGCTAGTTATTTCTCTATGGTGGACCTTCAGTCGAGATATCACCAACAAAATATTAAGAAGGTATATATTCCAAAGACTACCTATTGAACGATGTACGGACACTATGAGTTCATAGTGATTCCCTTCGGACACAGTAATGCTCCAGAAATTTTCATGTATTTAATTAATAGAGTGTTTAGAGATTGCCTCAATAGATTTGTGGTGGTCTTTATTGATGATATTCTGATATACTCTAAGAGAAAGACGGAACATCAGGAGTATTTGGAAACCGTGTTAAAGACATTACGAAAGGAGAATTTGCATGAAAAGTACAGTAAATGTGAGTTTTGGATGGAGGAAGTATCATTCTTGGGGCATGTTATCACCTGGAAATGGATATCTGTGGACCCTTCCAAGACGAAGGCAATTGAAGAGTGGTCGAGGCCAACTTCTATAATGTAGATCCGCAGCTTTTTAGGCCTATCAGGGTATTATCGACGATTCCTTAAGAACTTTTCATTATTTTCAAACCCAATGACCAAGCTGACATGGAAGCAAGTAAAGCTCATATGGACACAAGAATGTGATGACTATTATAAGGAGTTGAAAAAGAGGCTTATCACTGCGCTGGTACTCACACTCCGTTCAAGTGCAGAACTCTTTGTGGTGTATAGTGATTCTTCTAAGAAAGGCCTATGCAGTGTGCTAATGGAAAATGATAATGTTATAGCCTATGCCTCCAGGCAGCTGAAAATCCATGAAAAAAACTATCCCACGAATGATCTGGAGTTGGCGGCTGTGATCATTGCGTTGAAAATCTGGCGGCAATATCTCCATGGGGAAAAATGTGATATATATACTGACCACAAGAGAATCAAATATATATTCACATAGAAAGAGCTTAATATCCACCAAAGATGATGGGTAGAGCTTATCAAGGATTATGAATTCTCAATCCATTACCATCCATGTAAAGAAAACATGGTGGCAGATGCTCTAAGTAGAAAGAAAAATGCATCTTTATCAGTGATGAGAATTGAAAGGGATCCGATCTTCTTATATTTGCAATGGATGGACATGGGAATCATTAAGGGAGGAACATCATCAATCCTTCCTCAAATTATTTCTCAACCATCCCTCGTGGAGAAAATAAATGTTTCTCAAAGAAAGGATGAGGAAATTCAGAAAAGGGTGGAATCTGTTAAAAAGGGGAAATCCTACGATTTCAAACTTGATGAGGAAGAGGTTATAAGATTTGGGACACGATTGTGTGTACCATCTGATCCAGAGATAAATAAGGATCTATTGAATGATGCACATAGATCGACCTCTCTATCCATCCTAGGAGTACCAAAATGTATGATGATCTCTGATAGCACATTTGGTGGGATAACATGAAGATGGAGATTGCAGAATATATATCAAGGTGCTTGGGATGTCAGAAAGTTAAAGTTGAGCAGTAAACGACCAAAGGTATGATGAAACCATTTCCTATACCCATGTGTAAATGGGAAAATGTTACTATGGAATTTGTCATTGGTCTCTCGAAGATGTCAAAAGGAAATAATACGATGTGGGTTGTGGTTGACAAACTCACCAAGACATCCCATTTCATCACTATTCGGGAAGATCTCTCACTTGAAAAACATGGAATGTTATATGTAAAGAAAGTGGTGAGACTACAGAGTGTTCAACTCTCAATTGTTTCTGACCATGATCCAAGGTTCACATCTAAATTCTGGATGAGTCTATAACATTCTTTGAGTACTGAATTAAATTTAATCATGGATTATCACCCCCAAACTGATGGCCAATCTAAAAGGACTATTCGGATACGTTAAGATATGCTAAGATCCTTCTCACTTGAATTAAAAGGTGGTTGGGATCAGCGTCTCCCATTGGTTGAGTTCTCATACAACAATAGCTTCCACTTGAGTATTCAGATGGATCCATATGAATATCTGTATGGAAAGCGATTTATAACTCCATCCTATTGGGATGAAGTTGGAGAGAGAAAGATACTTGGACCTGATCTTGTTCAAGAGATGATAGAGAAGGTTCAAGTCATACAGAAACACATCAAAGATGCTAAAATTCGTTAAAAGAGATATGATGACAACTATCGAAGGAACTTGGAGTTCAACGTTGTAGATAAAGTCTTTCTTCGAATATTTCCATGGAATAGAGTCATGCGATTCAAGAAGAAAGGGTAGCTAAGACCAAGGTATATTGGCCCCTTTGAGATCCTTGACTGCATAGGAGTCGTGGCCTATCAGCTTGCACTTCCACAAAATATGGCTCACATTCATGATGTTTTCCACGTATCACTCTTGGGGAAGTACATACATGATCCCTCACATGTACTAAACTTAGAGGTGGTGCAACTAGAAGATGATCTCTCCAGTGAGGATCAGCCAGTAAAGATTCTTGATCCGAGAGATAAGGTTCTACGCAAAAAGTCAACCCATCTTGTCAAAGTGTTGTGGAGGAACCATAAGTTTGAGGAAGCAACATGGGAACTGGAGGAAGCAATGAAGGAAAAGTACCAACATGTGTTTTTGGCCTTGAATGTAAAATTAAATTTCGAGGGAGAAATTTTTTAAGGGGGGGAAGAATGTAACATCCCAATGCTTTTAATGTAAATTTCCTTCTTATAAATATGCCATAAAATCACATAATAATGAACTACTAAGTGATAAGTTACCTTTAAACACAATTTTGTCACTTTTTTGTTTGGAATTTTGAAAATCTAACATACACGATTGTGTTCAAGATGTTTTTTGGAGTCTAATAAAGAAAAAATTAATTTTTGGTGAATAGTAACCTACCCTAATGAATAGTAACATACCCTTATGAATAGTGATATACCCAAATGAATAGTAACCTCACCTTTGGTGGTATAAAAATAATATTCATGTTGGAAGTACGATATACCTATAGTTTAGAATGAGTTAATGAATGTTTTAAAAATGTTTTTGATAATAAATTATTATTTTATTTAAATATTAAAATAATCATATTTATAAAATTATTTTTGAAAGATGGACTTCCTTTTTGGATTCTACACATTGATAAATGGTTGGGGTAAATTTTTCGGATTTTTCTGAAATATTTGAATTTTTTATGAATAGTGAAGTACTGTAATTTTCAAAAAAATTATCTAAATATTCTAATTATAGAGTCATGTGTGATGTTTCATTGATGTAATACCACTTGGTTCAGGATTACATTAAAACATTACTATTCCATGTCATTCAAGACTCACTATTCCTTGTCTTTTGGGGAAATAATAAACTAATGAATTTTATATTAAGGAAACCCCTCTCTCCTCCACTATAAAACCCCCCCTTCACTCCCCTTTCTCTCCACTCCTCTCAAGCCTTGTGCCTTGCCATTATTTTGCCCAAATATCTCCCCAAAGTCCACCCCCACGTCCGAAATCTCTCAGCCCTCTAAAAATATAAAAAACCTCTTCCATTAAGAGGTTCTCAAAGGAGGAAGTCTCAAGAGGTAAATTCCTCTTCGAAATTTCTTCTTTTCATTTAAGTTCTTTTGTTTTTTATTTCTTTCCTCACCTCCCTTCACCATAATAGTATGATAAATCTAGTAAAATTCAAGTAATGGAATGTCTTCATGCTGGTGGTTTATTTCTTTATCTTCCCTCCATTCCCCACCCCTTTTATTTGAAAGAAATGAAAACACCATTTGAGATGTTCTAATTTAGCACATTCAAGGACAACAATTTATCAATTTCTATGATTATCTTTAATTATGGTCATGAAAACATTTGTGTTATTTTTGAACCAGATTATAATATATATATATATATATATCCTATTTTTGGTTCTGTATTCTTTTATTACAAATGGAATTAAGTTATAATGAAAAACACATTCTTTGTAATTAAATCCACCGATTAACAAAAATGATTATCACTAAGGTTATATATATAATAATTATACATCACACTTAGTAACCTAATTAATATTAAAAACATGTAATCTACTGGATATTAAATAAATAATATAACTTTAATTCTGGAAAAACAATTTCATCTAGCGTACAATCAAACTCGAATATAAGTGAACCAATCTTTAAAGCCAAGTAAACAAATGAGCTCGAACAATGAAATTGAACTTTATAACTAATCAAAAAGGATTTCAATGATCTAATAACGGTTATAATAAATAAATAACATATAGAATAGGTTCTTTACTTATTAATTAATAATCCTAATTTGTTTTTTCAGGTCATTAATAACAAGTGAATAACACCACCGGATTTAAGGTAAGGGATCCTCTCCTTTTCACTCTTAGTCAAGATTGTTCTCTATGCTCTTACTTTTTCTATAATACTAAGTGATGGGGTATGTTTACACACCTCCCCTATACGGTCCTCTTGATTTATAAGTGATGAGAAATTCCATTCTCTCTCATCAATCCCTCTTGGTTACACCCGACACCATGTCAATAAAATCGTAACGAATTCTACCCGAACCTTCTTTGTTCTTTCGGGTTGCCTTATCTTTTCATTCAAAATGGTGTTATCTTGTCTATTTATGTTATTCTTATGAATTCTGGTTATTTTTACAGGATTTTTATATCAAGACCCTTTCATCCCATTCTTTTTGGGATACACATGATTTTGAAAGATTCCCTCCGTAGAACATTCCGATAAGAAAACCTATTTTAAGGGGACTTCCCAAACTTTTACCCAAATTTCAAGTGCACTATATCGTATGTTTTAAATTACAATTGTATTTTTAAAATCATTATTTTTATTATTAAAACCTTCTTAGTTAAATTTTGGTTTTATATAATAGAATTTCCTCTTTTCTATTTGAAATGCTCTAGAGTGTTTTCATTAAAACCGCATAAAAATGTTTTAATGCTAATGTTTCAAAAATATTTTTTTAATATGTTGTCACTTGTATTTGACACTAATTAAAACGTTATATGACTATTTTACCCTATTAATTCCCATGTACGTTCTAATCCTTTCATTTCATGGACACTTTCGTGATACGCCCATTGGATATTATTTATGTCATGATTATCGTACCTAATTCTTTCCATGGGTACCATAATGTTTATGTATGGTTGATTATGTGTGATTATTTAGGTGGAAATATTATATATGTGGAAAGAATATTCATGAATATGGGTGTTTCTATATATCACTCCAATTCTTTGAGTAAGGATAAGTCTCATGAGATGCGATGTGAAACGAGATTGGCGGTTAGCCTTGACCCGTACTAAAATGGGAAACGAGATTTGCGGTTAGCCTTGACCCATACAAAGGACATGATTTATGATTATGCCACATTTATATGATACCATGTTTATTAATACCATGATTATATAATTTTCATGCTCTGGATATCATTATGTCATGCATCTTAACTTATGTGTTTGAGATGTACCCTTATGTTCATTCCTTTACTGGGCCTTTTAGTGAATCCCTTGGTTCATGTCTTCCTCAGGGTACCCTATGTAGATGTAAGAGCTCAAAGGAAATTATAAGCTCTTTATGGAGATTAAATAAAGAAGTTTATTTTTGTTCCATGTTTTATGTTATATGTACCTAGTCTTCCAAGACACTAGACATAATGATCCTTGGCTTGTACTCTGATGATTAATTATTCATAAAATCAAGCAATGTTTTATGTAAAAGTCTTGGGTCACTATATTTGGTATTAGAGGATGGTCTAGTTATTTTTTCATATTAGGATTAGACCACCTTAAAGAGAACCATAAGGATGAGACTAAGTATAATAAAACTATCCTAAATTTTGGTGAGTCTAGAGTAAGTGGGTTATCATGCAAATACATCCCTATCTGGATACGAGTAGGTAGAGGTGGATCTCACATAGATGTATCAAGGGGTAAAACCAGAAAACACCGCCTTGAGATGGACTCGAACGGGAACTGGTGCACAATAACGATCCTTGATGCACTCTTGGTTACGATACTCCTGGGGGATATTCTTCGGTAGATTCACGAGCTTAGTACAAACCATTAAGAAGGGACAAAAAAAACCATAAGAATATAAGTGAAGAAATATATCTACGATAACCTAGATATAAACGTAAGGAATGAAAAGTTAGGATGTACTTATTCTTTATAAGTTTAAAGTTTAAATTTTAAAGTTTCTTCTTTTATGCTCAAGATAAAAGTATTCAAGACCTCTAATTATACGTTATTTTTCTTAGTTAATGGCTGGAAATAGAAGAACACGTTCCAAAAACCAATGTGATAGGCAATGTAATGATTACCCTAATGACATTCCTGATGTGAGGGAAGTGGGTGCTCAAAACTTCAAGGCAGTACTTGCTCAGTTGGCTCAATTTATGAATAATAAATTTAATCAGGTGGAACGTCCCCCTCCTCCACAGAAATAGAAAGTTTCCATATAATCATTCAAATGGAAAAGGCCTCCCATGTTTAGAGGGTCTTCTGATCCCCTCCACACAGAACAATGGCTTAACTCCACTGAAAGGATTTTATCTGTCCTCCAGTGCTCAGAAGAAGAGAAATTTGTACTCGTAGTTTATCGTTTTGATGGGGAAGCTGATAGTGGTGGAAACTAATCAAGAATACAAAGTCCCAAGAAGAAATTGATTCCATATATTGGGATGAATTCAAGAGGATGTTTTTCAAAAAATATTTTCCTCGAACACTCCATCTCAAGATGGAAATACAATTCCTTAGACTCAAGCAGAAGGAAGATGAGCCCATTGGGGCGTATGAAGCAAACTTTAAAAGGCTTGTAAGGTACGACTCTAGCTTTGTCATGAACACTGAAAGCAAGGTGGATCGCTTCTTTAGCAGACTAAAGTCGAGTCTACGAAAAGTTTTAGCGATTCGAGAATTCAACAGCTACGAGGAGATTGTTCATTGTGCGCTCAAGGTTGAAATGGATATTGGAGACTCTCAGTGGTCTCTTGGGCCTAATTACAAGAATCAAAAAAATGGAGAACAACATGGGTGGTTCAAAAAAAATCCCATGATGGAAAGAAGCCTCACATTCCCCTTTGCTGGAATTGTGGGTAGAATCATCATGGTGACTGTCTCAGGGGAACCAAGAATTAGTTCAAATGTCGAAAGTTTGGTCATATTTCCATGAACTACCGAAGGGATATGAAAATTCTCACTAATATAGAAGAACAGAAGGTTCATATCAACACTTAGCCTGTTGTGTAGTGTTTTAACTGCAAGGAGCTTGGTAATTATGTGAACAATTGCCCTAGGCTGAGGGTTATTGGAGGCAATCAATAACAACCTCCATGGAAACAAGGAAGGGCTTATGATATCACTACTACTGTGGTGGAGCTAGAAAATGATGTGGTGACAGGTAAACTTGTTATTCATTCATGAATAGAGAACGTACTATTTCATTCTGGTTCTACGCATTATTCCATAATATTTCCAGTTTAGTAGATCAATTCGAACACCACCTCAAAATTTGGAGGAAAATTTATCTATGAGAACTGTGAATGGTGAAATTATTGCATCCATGGTTTATAACTCCTCCCCTATTAATGTTTGTGGACTGAACCTCCCAACAAATTTTGTCGTACTTCCTTTAGTGGAGTTTGATTCTATCTTGGGAATGGATTGGCTATCTTTGTACAAGGCCAACATCAAGTTTCGGGAAAGGGAGATTACTATTCAAATCCCGAAGAATCCTCAAATTCTTTACTAGTGAATGGAGGAAGATGATTCTCCTTTAGAAGAATCTTCTCAAGTGTGGATATTGCTTCTTCATGAGCATGCATACCTAGCTCTAATGATTGAGAAAAAGGAGAGAATCATGATTGAAGACATTCCCATCGTGAGGGATTACACTGATGTATTTCTCGAAGAGTTTAATGGCCTTCCTCCTGACATAGAGGTTGAGTTCTCAGTTGAACATATACCTGGATCTCTACCAATGTCAAGAACACCTTAAAGAATGGCCATTGTAGCGCTAGAAGAGCTGAAGAAGGAGTTATAAGAGAATATGTAGAAGGGTTTTATACGCCTGATTGCTTCACCGTGGGGTGCTCCCGTCCTCTTAGTCAAGAATAAGGATGGATCAATGCACCTATGCATTTATTATCATGAGATCAATAAAATCACTATAAAGAAAAAGAATCATCTTCCATGGATAGATGACTTCTTCGATCAGCTTCTTGGTTCACGTGTTTTCTCTAAGGTGGACCTTCGGTCGGGATATCACCAACTAAAGTTGAGGATGGAAGATATTCCCAAGACTATATTTCGAATGAGGTATGGACACTATGAGTTCATAGTGATTCCCTTCAGACTCAGTAATTCTCCATAAATTTTCATGTATTTAATGAATAGAGTCTTTAGATATTACCTCAACAAATTTGTGGTGGTATGTATTCATGAAATTCTGATATACTCCAACTACAAGGAGGAACATGAGGAGAATTTGGAAACTGTGTTAAAGACTTTATGAAGGGAGAAGCTGTATGAAATGTACAGTAAATGTGAGTTTTGGATTGAGGAATTATCATTCTTGGGGCATGTTATCACTAGGAAAGGTATATCTGTGGACCCTTCCAAGACGAACGCAATTGAAGAGTGGTTGAGGCCAACATCTATAACGGAGATATGCTCCTTTTTCGGTCTAACAGGGTATTATTGAAGATTCATGAAGAACATTCCACAATTGTCAATCCCAATGACCAGGCTGACACGGAAGGGAGTAAAGTTTGTCTGGAGGCAAGAATGTGAAGACTGTTTCAAGGAGTTGAAAAAGATAATTATCACTGCACCTGTACTCACACTCCCTTCAAATGGAGAACTCTTTGTGGTGTATAGTGATGCTTATAAGAAAGTCTTGGGATGTGTGCTAATGAAAAATGATAATGATAGAGCCTATACCTCAAGGAAGCTAAAAATCCATGAGAAAAACTATCCCACGCATGATTTGGAGTTGGCGGTTGTGATATTTGCATTGAAAATCTGGCGACATTATCTCTATGGGGAAAAATGTGAGATATATACTGACCAAAAGAGTCTCAAATATATATTCACACAGAAAGAGAATAATATGCACCAATGAAGATGGATAGTGCTTATCATGGAATATGAATACTCAATCCACTACCATCTCGGTTAGGCAAACAAGGTGGCAGATTCTCTAAGTAGAAAGGATCCTGCATCTTTATCAATGATGATAATTGAAAGGGATCAGGTCTTCTTAGATTTGAAAAGGATGTACATGGGAATAATTAAGGTAGGATCATCATCAATCCATTCTCAATCGATTTATCAACCATCACTCATGGAGAAAATAAAGGTTGCTCAAATAAAGGATGTGTAAATTCAGAAAAGGGTGGAAGCTGTTAAAAATGGGAAATTCTCCGATTTCAAAATTGATGAGGAAGGAGTTGTAAGATTTGGGACATTATTATGTGTACCATATGATACAGAGATAAAGAAGGAGCTATTGAATGATGCACATAGCTCGACCTTCTCTATCCATCCTGGGAGTACCAAAATTTACCGTGATCTCTGAGAACACTTCTTGTGGGATAACATGAAGAGGGAGATTGCGGAATATATATCAACATGCTTGGTATGTCAGAAGGTTAACGATGAGCAAAAAAATTCCAAATATATGATGAAGCCATTTCTTATACCCATGTGGAAATGGGAAAATGTTACTATGGACATTGTCACGGGTCTCCCGAAGACGTCGAAAGGAAATAATGTGATATGGGTTGTGGTTGACCGACTCACCTAGATATCCAATTTCATCACTATTCAGGAAGACCTCTCGCTTGAACAAATTGAAAATTTATATGTGAATAAAGTGGTGAGACTACACGGTGTTCCACTCTCAATTGTCTCTCACCACGATCCAAGGTTGACATCTAAATTCTGGAGGAGTCTTCAACTTCCTTTGAGTAATGAATTAAATTTCAGCACGGCCTATCACCCCCCAAATGATGTCCAATATGAATGGACTATTCAGACGCTTGAAGATATGATAAGATCATGCTCACTTGAATTCAAAGGTGTTTGGGATCAACATCTCCCATTGGTTGAGTTTTCATACAACAATAGCTTCCAGTCGAGTATTCAGATGGCTCTATATGAAGCTCTGTATGGAAAGCAATGTGGAACTCCAACCTGTTGGGATGAAGTTGGAGAGAGAAAGCTACTTGGACCTGATCTTGTTCAAGAGATGACAGATAAGGTTCAAGTCATCCAGAAACACATTAAAGCTGCTCAAATTCGGCAAAAGAGCTATGCTGAAAACCGTCGAAGGGACTTGGAGTTCGACGTTGGAGATAAAGTCTTCCTTCGAATATTTCCATGCAAGAGAGTCATGTGATTCGAGAAGAAAGGGAAGCTAAGCCCTAGGTATATTACCCCTTTGAGATCATTGACCGCATAGGATCTGTGGCCTATCGTCTTTCACTTCCACCAAATATGGCTTGATTTCATGATGTTTTCCACGTATCACTATTGAGTAAGTACATACCTGATCTCTCACATGTACTAAACTCAGAGGTTTTGCTGTTGGAAGATGATCTCTCCTATAAGGGGTAGCCAGAAAATATTTTGGATCAGAGAGATAATTATCTACACAATAAGAAAACCCATCCTATCAAAGTGTTGTGGAGGAACCATACGTTTGAGGAAGCAACATGGGAACTGGAGGAAGAAATGAAGGAAAAGTACCCACATATGTTTTTGGACTAGAATGTAAAATGAAATTTTTAGGGCGAAATTTCTTAAGGGGGGAAGAATTTAATGTCCCAATGTTTTTAATGGAAATTCCCTTAATATAAATATTCCATAAAATAACATAATAATAAACTACTAAGTGATAATTGACCTTTAATCATAAGTTTGTCACTTTTGTGTTTTGAATTTTGAAAATCTAACATACACGGTTGTGTTCAAGATGTTTTTTGGAGTCTAATAAAGCAATCATAATTTTTGTCGAATAGTAACCTACCCTAATGAATAGTAAAATACCCTTATGAATAGTGATATACCCAAATTAATAGTAATCTCACCTTTGGGGGTATAAAAATAATATTCTTGTTGGATGTATGATATACCTATAGTTTAGAATGAGTTAATGAATGTTTTAAAACTAGTTTTAATAATAAATTATTATTTTATTTAAATAATAAAATAGTCATATTTAAAAAATTATTTTTGAAAAATGAAATTCTTTTTTGTATTCTACACGTCCAAAAATTGTTGGAGTAAAATTTTGGGATTTTTCTGAAATACTTGAATTTTTTATGAATAGTGATGTACAGTAATTTACAAAAATTAAACTAAATAAGCTAATTATAGAGTCATGTGTGATGTTTTGCTGATGTAATCCCACTTGGTTCGGGATTACATTATAAAATTAATATTCTTGGTCATTCAAGACTCACTATTCCTTGTCTTGTGGGGAAATAATAAACTAATGAATTTTATATTAAGGAAACCCCTCTCTTCTCCACTATAAAAACCCCCTTCACTCGCCTTTCTCTCCACTCCTCTCAAGCCTTGTACCTTGCAATTATTCTGACCAAATCTCACCCCAATATCATACCCCACGTCCAAAATCTCCCAGCCTCTTCAAAATATCAAAACCTCTTCCCTTAAGAGGTTATCAATGGAGGATGTCTCAAGAGGCAAATTCCTCTTCCAAACTTTTTCTTTTCTTTTAAGTTATTTTCTTTTTTATTTATTTCCTCAACTCCCTTCAACATAATAGTATGGTAAATCCAGTAATATACAAGTACTGTAATTTCTTCATGCTGGTGGTTTATTTCTTTATCTTCCCTCCTTTCCCCACCCCTTTTATTTGAAAGAAATTAAATCACCGTTTGAGCGGTGCTAATTTAGCACATTCAAGGACAATGGATTATCAATTTCTATGATTATCCTTAATTCAGGTCATGAAACCATTTGTGTTATGGTTGAAACAGATTATTATATATATATATATACTATTTTTGGTTCTGCAATATTTTAGTACAAATCAAATTAAGTTATAATGAAAAACACAATATTTGTAATTAAATCCACCGATTAACAAAAAACGGTGATCACTAAGGTTATATATAATAATTATACATCACTTTAAGTAACCTAATTAAAATTATAATCATTAAATCTCTTGGATATTAACTAGAGAATATAACTTCAATTCTGGACAGACACTTTCATCTAGCGTACAATCCAAACTTGAAAATAAGTGAACCGATCTTTAAAGCCAAGTAAACAAATGAGATCGAACAACGAAATTGAACCTTATAACTAATCAAACAAGAATTTAAATGAACTAAAAAGGCTTATAAAAATTAAATTACATATATAAGTTGTTTTGGATTTAGGAATTAATTATCCTAATTTGTTTATCCAGGTCATTAATAACTAGTGAAGAACACCACCAGATTTAAGGTAAGGGATCCTCTTCTTTTCACTCTTAGTCAAGATTGTTATCTATGATATTAATTTTTTTGTAATACCAAGTGATGGGGTATGTTTATGAACCTCCCCCATACATCCATATTGATTTATAATTGATTATAAATCCCATTCTCTCTCATCAATCCCTCTTGGTCACACATGACACCATGTCGATAAAATCGTAACAAATTCTTCCCAACCCTTCTTTGTTCTTTCAGGTTGCCTTCTATTTTCATTAAAAATACTGTTATCTTGTATATTTATGTGATTATTCTAAGTTATGGTTAGTTTTAATGGATTCTTATATCAAGACCCTTTCATCAGATTCATTCGGGGATATACATGATTTTGAAAGATTCCCTCCTTAGAACTTTCTAATAAGAAAAATCTGTTTTAAGGGGACTTCCCAAAATTTTACACAAATTTCAAGTGAACTCTATATTTTGTTTTAAAACACTATTTTATTTATAATATTAGTATTTTTATTTTGAAAACAATCTTGGTTAAATTCTTGTTTTATATAAAATAATATCCTCTTTTCCATTTGAAAATCTCTAGAGTGTTTTCCTTAAAACCGCCCAAAAATGTTTTAATGCTAATGTTTCAAAAATAAATTTTTAATATGTTGTCACTTGTATTTGACACTACTTATGATGTTATATGCCTATTTTACCCTATGAATGTCCATGTATGTTCTAACCCTTTCATTTCATGTGCACTTTCGTGATACGCCAATTTGATATGTTTTATGTCATGATTGTGTTACCCAATTCATTCCATGGGTACCATATGTTTATGTATGGTTTATTATGTGTGATTATTTATGTGGAAATATTATATATATGGAAAGAATTTTATTGAATATGGGTGTGACCAGATAGCGCTTCAAGGCATTGGGTAAGGATATGTCTCATGAGATGCGATGTGAAACGGGATTGGCGGTTAGCCTTAACCTGTACTAAAATGGGAAATGGGATTGGCGGTTAGCCTTGACCCATACTAAAGATATGATTTATGATTCTGCCACATTTGTATGATACCATGTTCATATGATCCCATGGTTATATAAGATTCGTGCTTTGGATATCATTATTTCATGCCTCCAAACTCATGTGTTTGAGATGTACCCTTATGTTCATTCCTTTACTGGACCATTTAGCTTATCCCTTTGTTCACTTGTTCCCCAAGGTACCCAATGCAGATGTAAGAGCTCAAAAGAAGTTAGAAGATCTTTATGGAGATTAAATAAATATTTTTTTGCCCCATGTTTTATGTTATATGTACCTGGTTTACCAAGACACTATACTTAACGATCGTTGTCTTGTACTCTGATGACTAATTATTCTTAAAATCATGAAATGTTTTATGTAAAAGGATTGAGTCTCTATAGTTGGTATCAGAGGATGGTCTTGTTATTTTTGGAGATTAGGAATAGATAACCTTAGAGAGAACCTTAAGAATGAGACTAATTATAAGAAAAAAATCCTAAATTTTGGTGAGGATAGAGTATATGGTTTATCAAGTAAATACATCCATGTCAGGATACGAGCAGGTAGAGGCGGCTCTGGAAAAGATGTATCTAGTGGTAAAACCTGAAAACACCACATTGAGTTGGACTCGAACGGGAACTGGTGCATTATAACGGGCCTTTCTGCACTCTTGTTTATGACACTCCGGGGGGATATTCTTCGGTAGATTCACGAGCATAGTACAAACCATTAATAAGGGACAAAAAACCCATAAGAGTATACATGAAGAAATAGATCAACGATGACCTAGATATAAACCTAAGGAATCAAAATTTAGGATTTACTTCTTTTTTATAAGTTTATCCTTTAATTTTCAAAGTTTCTTTTTTTATGCTCAATATCTAAGTATTCAAGACCTCTAATTATAAGTTCTTTTTCTTAGTTAATGGTGGGAAATAGAGGAACACATTCCCACAAACAAAGTTATAGGAAATGTAATGATTTCCCTAATGACATGCCTGATGTGATGGAAGTGGGTGCTAAAAACTTCATGGAAGTACTTGCTCAGCTATATCAAGTTGTGAATAACAACATGAATCAGGTGGAACGTCCACCTCATCCAAGGAAAGAGCAAGCGGTCTTAGAATCATTCATGTGGAAAAGGCCTCCCATGTTTAGAGGGTCTTCTAATCCCCTCCTTGAAGAAAAATGGATTAACTCCATTGATAATATTTTCTCTATCCTCCAGTGCTCGGAAGATGAGAAATTTGTACTGGCAGTCTATCGTTATGATGGGGAAGCTGATCAGTGGTGGACATTGAGCAAGAATACAAAGTCCCAAGAGGAAATTGATTCCATATATTGGGAGGAATTCAAGAGGATGTTTTTCAATAATTATTTTCCTCGAATCCTCCGTCTCAAGATGGGATGAAAATTCCTTGGACTCAGGCAGAAATAAGATTAGTCCATTGGGGCGTATGAAGCAAATGATACAAGGCTTGCAAGGTATGCCTCTGTCTTTATCATGAACACCAAAAGAAAGGTGGATCACTTCATTAGCAGACTAAAGCCGAGTCAATGAAAACTGTTGGCAATTCAAGACTTCGACAGCGATGAGGAGATTTTCCGTTGTTCCCTCAATGTTGAAATAGAGATTTTAGACTCTCAGTGGTCTCATGGGACAAATGAAAAGAAGCGGAAATTGGAGAAAAACATGGGTGGTTCATAAAAAAATCCGATGATGGAAATAAGCCTCAGTTTCCCCTTTGCAAGAATTTTGGGAGGAAGAATCATGGTGACTGTCTCAAGGGAACGATGAATTGCATCAAATGCGGAACGTTTGTTCATCTGGCCAAGAAATACCGAAGGTATATGAAAAATACCATTAATGTTGAAGAAGAATGGAAGGTTCAGATCAATAGTCAGCCTGCAATGCAGTGTTTTAACTGCTAGGAGCTTCAAAATTATGAAAACAATTGCCCTAAGTTGAGGTTTGTCTGAGGAAATCAGCAACAACCTCCAAGGCAACAAGGAAGGGATTATGCTATCACTACTGCTGAGGTGGAGCCGTAAAATGATGTGGTGACAGGTATTCTTGTTATTCATTCATGAATAGTGAATATACTATTTGATTCTAGTTCTAAACATTGTTTCATATCTCTCCATTTTAGTAGAACTATTCAAAAATCACATCAAAATTTGGAGGAAAATTTATATGTGAGAATAGAGAATGGGGAAATTATTGCATCCATGGTTTATAACTCCTCCCCGGTTAATGTTTGTAGATTGATACTCCCAAAAAATCTTGTCATACTTCCTTTAATGGAGATCAACACTATCTTGGGAATGGATTGGATATCTTTGTACAAGGCTAACAAGAAGTGTCACGAAAGGGAGATTACTTTTCACATCCCAAAGCATCCTCAAATTCATTAAAAGTGCACAGGGGAAGATGAGTCTCCTTTAGAAGAAACTTCTCAAGTGTGGTTATTTCTTCCTTATGAGCATGCATACCTAGCTCAAATGATTGAGACAAAGGAGAGAATCATTCTTGAAGACATGCCCATTGTGAGGGATTACACGAATGTATTTCCGAAAGAGTTGTCTGACCTTCCTCATGACAGAGAGGTTGATTTCCCCATTGAAATTATCCCTGGATCTCTGTCAATCTCAATGAAACCTTACAGAATGGCCACTGTAGAGCTAGAAGAGACGAAGAACCAGCTGCAAGAGAATTTGAAAAAGGGTTTTATACGCCTGAGTGCTTCACCATGGGGTGCTCCAGTCCTCTTCATCAAGAAGAAGGATTGATCAATGTGCCTCTCCATTGATTTTTGTAAGCTCAATAAAATCACTATAAAGTAAAATTATCCCCTTCCACAGAAATATTACTTGTTCGATCAGCACCGTCGGGCCAGTTATTTCTCTAAGATGGACCTTCGGACTGGATATCACCAACTAAAGGTAAGGATGGAAGATATTCCCAAGACAACATTTCGAACGAGCTATGGACACTATGAGTTCATAGTTATGCCTTTCTGACTCACTAATGCTCCAGAAAGTTTCATAGATTTAATGAATAAAATCTTTAGATATTACCTCGACAAATTTGTGGTGGTATTTATTGATGATATTCTGATATACTCCAAGAGCAAGGAAGAACATGAGGAGCACTTGGAAACTGTGTTAATGACTTTGTGATGGGGTAAGTTGTATGAAAAGTAAATTAAATGTGAGTTTTGGATGGAGGATGTATCATTCTTGGGTTATGTTATCACCAAGAAAGGGATATTTGTGGACCCTTCCAAGATAATGTCAATTGGAGAGTTTCCGAGGCTAACTTCTATAATGGAGATCCGCAACTTTTTAGGTCTAGAGGGGTATTATCAAAGATACGTGAAGAAATTTTCACAATTTTCAAACCCAATGACCAAGCTGACATGGAAGATTGTAAAGTACGTCTGGACACATGAATGTGAAGACTGCTTCAAGGAGTTGAAAATGAGGATTATCACTGCACTGGTACTCACACTCCCTTCAAGTGGAGAAATACTTTTGGTGTATAGTGATGCTTCTAAGAAAGGATTAGGCTATGTGCTAATGAAAAATGATAAAGTGATAGCCTAAGACTCAAGGCAGTTGAAATACCATGAGCAAAACTATCCCACGCATGATCTAGATTTGGCGGCTGTGATCTTTGTATTGAAAATCTAGTAGCATTATCTCTAATAAAAAAATGTGAGATATATACAGACCACAAGAGTCTCAAATATATATTCACACAGAAAGTGATTAATATGCATCAATGAAGATGGATAGATCTTATCAAGGATTATAACTACTTAATC
The DNA here is from genome assembly GCA_963277665.1 of Viscum album. Taxonomy (NCBI): domain Eukaryota; kingdom Viridiplantae; phylum Streptophyta; class Magnoliopsida; order Santalales; family Viscaceae; genus Viscum; species Viscum album. The sequence goes on along the minus strand of OY728122.1, from coordinate 1,888,816,095 downwards.
CACTACCATCCCGGTACGTCAAACAAGGTGTCAGAAGCACTAAGGTGAAGGGATCCAGCATCATTATCAATGATGATAATTGGAAGGGATCCGATATTCTTGGATTTTCAAAGGATGGAAATGAGAATCATAAGGGATGAACATCATAAATCCTTTATAAAATGATTTCTCAACCATCCCTCATGGAGAAAATATACGTTTCTCAAAGAAAGGATGTGGAAATTTAGAAAAGAGTAGAAGATATTAAAAATGGGAAATCCACCGGTTTCAAAATTGATAAGGAAGGAGTTGAATGATTTGGGACACGACCATGTGTACCATCTGATAAAAAAGATAAAGAAGGAGGAATTGAATGATGCACATAGCTCGAACTTCTCTATCCTTCCTGGGTGTACCAAAATTCATTGTGATCTCTGAGAAAACTTCTAGTGGGATAACATGAAGAGGGAGATTGCGGAATATAAATCATGGGGCTTGGTATTTCCACATGTTAAAGCTGAGCCGAAAAAGTCCAAAGGTATGATGAAGCCATTGCCTATACCCATGTGGAAATGGGAAAATGTTACTATAGACTTTGTCTCAGGTCTCCCGAAGATGTCGAAAGGAAATAATGTGATATGAGTCGTGGTTGACCTACTCACCAAGACATCTCCTTTCATAGCTATTTGGGAAGATCTCTCGCTTGAACAACAACCAAGGTTATATGTGAAGGAAGTGGTGAGAATACATGGTTTTCCACTCTCAATTGTCTCCGACCACGATCCAAGGTTCACATCTAAATTCTTGAGTAGTCTTCAACATGCTTTGAGTACTGAATTAAATTTCAGCATGACCTATCACCCACAAACTGATGGCCAATCTGAAAGGACTATTCAAATGCTTGAAGATATGCTAAGATCCTGCTCACTTGAATTCAAAGGTGGTTGGGATCGTCATATCCCATTGGTTGAGTTATCATACCACAATAGATTCCACTCGAGTATTCAGATGTCTCTATATGAAGCTCTGTATTTAAAGCGATGTAGAACTCCAACCTGTTGAGATGAAGTTGGGGAGAGAAATATACATGGGCCTGATCTTGTTCAAGAGATGACAGAGAATGTTCAAGTCATCCAGAAACTCATCAAAGATGCTCAGATTCAGAAAAAGGGCTATGCTAACAACCGTTGAATGGGCTTGTAGTTCGACGTTGGAGATAAAGTCTTCCTTTGAATATTTCCATGGAAGAGATTCATGTGATTCGGGAAGAAAGGGAAGCTATGACCAAGGTATATTGGACCCTTTGAGATCCTTGACCTCATGGGAGTCGTGGCCTATCATCTTGCACTTTCACCAAATATGGCATAAGTTCATGTTGTTTTCCACGTATCACTTTTGAGGAAGTACATACCTAATCCCTCACGTGTACTAAACTCTGAGGTGGTGCAGTTGGAAGATGATCTCTCATATGAGGAGTAGCTAGTAAAGATTTTGGACTAGAGAGATAAGGTTCTACGCAACAAGAAAAACCATCTTGTCAATGTGTTTTGGAGGAAACATAAGTTTGAGGAAGCAACATGGGAACTGGAGTTAGCAAGGAAGGAAAAGTACCCACATCTGTTTTCGGTCAAGAATGTAAAATGAAATTTCGAGGGTGAAATGTCTTATGGGGGGAAGAATGTAACGACCCAATGTTTTTAATGGAAATTCCCTTATTATAAATATGCCATAAAATCACATAATAATGAACAAATATGTGATAAGTGACCTTTAAAAATATGTTTTTCACTTCTGTGTTTGGAATTTTAAAAATCTAACATACACAGTTGTGTTTAAGTTGTTTTTTGGAGTCTAATAATGAAAAAATAATTTCTGGTGAATAGTAAAATACCCTAATGAATAGTAACATACCCTTATTAATAGTGATATACCCTAATGAATAGTATCCTCGCCTTTGGTGGTATAAAAATAATATTCATGTTCGAAGTACGATATACCTATAGTTCAGAATGAGTTAATGAATGTTTTAAAAATGGTTTTGATAATAAATTATTATTTAATTTAAATAGTAAAATAATCATATTTAGAAAATTATTTTTGAAAAATGGACATCATTTGGGGATTATACACATCAAGAAATGGTTGGGGTAATGTTTTGGGATTTTTCTGAAATACTTAAATTTTTTATGAATAGTGAAGTACCGTAATTTACAAAAAATAAGCTAAATAAGCTAATTATAGAGTCATGTGTGATGTTCTACTGATGTAAGACCACTTGGTTCGGTATTACATTATACAATTACTATTATTGGTCATGCAAGACTCACTATTCCTTGTCTTGTGGGGAAATAATGAACTAATGAATTATATATTAAGGAAACCCCTCTCTCCTCCACTATAAAACCCCCATTCACTCCCATTTCTCTCCACTCATCTCAAGACTTGTGCCTTGACATTATTCTACCAAAAACTCTCCAAATTTCTTCTTTTCTTTTTAGTTTTATATTTTTTATTTCTTTCCTCACCTACCTTCACAATAATAGTATGGTAAATCCAGTAACATACAAGTACTGGAATGTCTTCATGCTGGTGGTTTATTTCTTTATCGTCCCTCCTTTCCCCACCACTTTTATTTGAATGAAATGAAAGCACCGTTTGAGATATGCTAATTTAGCACATTCAATGACAACGGTTTATCAATTTCTATGATTATATTTAATTCTTTTCATGAAACCATTTGTGTTATGGTTGAACCAAATTATTATATATATATATATATATATCATATTTTTGGTTCTGTAATCTTTTAGTACAAATGTAATTATGTTATAATGAAAAACACATTCTTTGTAATTAAATCCACCATTTAACAAAAACTAGTATCACTAAGCTTATATATATAATAATTCAACATCACTCCAAGTATCCTAATTAAAATTAAAACCATTTAATCTCCTAGATATTAACTATAGAATATTACTTCAATTCTGGACAAACACATTCTTTTAGCATACAATCCAAACTCTAATATAAGTGAACCGTTCATTAAAGCCAAGTAAACAAATGAGCTCGAACAATGAAATTGAACCTTATAACTAATCCAAAAGGATTTAAATGAACTAAAAAGGGTTATAATAAATAAATTACATATATAATAGGTTATGTAATTATGAATTAATAATCCTAATTTTTTTATTCAGGTCATTAATTACAACTAAAGAACACCACCGGATTTAAGGTAAGGAATCCTCTCCTTTTCAATCTTAGTCAAGATTGTTCTCTATGATATTACTTTTTGTGTAATACCAAGTGATGGGTATGTTTAGGAACCTACCCCATAATTCCATATTGATTTATAAGTGATGATAAATACCATTCTCTCTCATCAATCCCTCTTGGTTACACCCGACACCATGTCGATAAAATCGTAACGAATTCTACCCGAAGCATCTTTGTTCATTCGGGTTGCCTTATCTTTTCTTTCAAAATGGTATTATCTTGTATATTTATGTGACTCTTATGAATTCTGGTTATATTTACAAGATTCGTATATAAAGACACCTTCATCTCATTCTTTTGTGGATATACATGATTGTGAAAGATTCCTTCCTTAGAACTTTCCGATAAGCAAACATGTTTTAAGGGGACTTCCCAAAATTTTACCGAAATTTCAATTCACTCTATCCTATGTTTTAAAACACCATTTTATTTATAAAAACAGTATTTTTATTATGAAAACATTATTGGTTAAATTCTATTTTTATATAAAAGAATGTCCTCCTTTCTTTTTGAAAAGCAGTAGAGTGTTTTCCTTAAAACCGCACAAAAATGTTTTAATGCTAATGTTTCAAAAATAATTTTTTAATATGTTGTCACTTATATTTGAAAATAATTGCCATGTTATACGCCTAATTTACCCTATCAATGTCCATGTATGTTCTAGTCCTTTCCTTTCATGTACTCTTTCGTGATACGCCCATTGGATATGTTTTATGTCATGATTGTGGTACCCAATTCATTCCATGGGTAACCCTATGTTTATGAATAGTTGATTATGTGTGATTATTTATGTGGAAAGATTATATATGTGGCAAGAATATTCATGAATATGGGTTCACCTAGATAGTGCTCAAATGCATTGGGTATGGATAAGTCTCATGATATGCGATTTGAAATGGGGTTGGCAGTTAGCCTTGACACGTACTAAAATGGGAGACGGGATTGGCGGTTCACCTTGACCCATACTAAAGATGTGATTTATGATTATGCCACATTTATATGATACCATGTTTATATGATCCCATTCTTATATATGTTTGATTCTTTGGATATCATTATATCATTCCTCCTAACTCATGTGATTGAGATGTATCCTTATGTTCATTCCTTTACTAGGCTTTTTAGCTCATCCCTTTGTATATGTGTTCCCCAGGGTACCCTATGCAGATGTAAGAGCTCAAAGGAAGTTAGAAGCTCTGTATGGAGATTAAATAAAGAAGTTTTTTTGCCCCATGTTTTATGTTATTTGTACCTAGTGTTCCATGACACTAGACTTAATGATCTTTGGCTTGTACTTTGATGATTAATTATTCTTAAAATCATGCAATGTTTTATGTAAAAGGCTTGAGTCACTATACATGGTATGTAGGAAGCCTCCACGAGGATCAAACCCAACACCCGGTCATTCCTACCCCCTTCACATCAGTTCCCACACCACCGAAAATATGAGGTTTTTTATCCTTACCATGGTAGGGTAGGTAGGAAGCCTCCACAAGGATAAATCCCAACACCCGATCATTCTGACCCCCTTCATGTCAGTTCCCACATGACCTGAACTACATTGACATTGGTTCGTGCCAAGGCAAGGTATGTAGGAAGCCTCCCTGTGGTTCAAGCCCACCAACCATTGATCCCGACAACCTTCACGTCGGTTCACAAAACCCAACATGAACTACGAGGTTTCTGATCCTTGCTAAGGGAGGGTACATAGGAAGCCTACATGAGGTTCAATACCAACACTCGGACATTATGACCCCCTTTACGCTAGTTCCCACTACACGTAAACTATGAGACCATTGATCCATGCCAAGGAAAGGTGTGTAGGAAGCCTCCTCGAGGTTCAATCCCTAAATCTATCTAGGCCCCATGTCCTCCTTCACATCGGTTCACCCCAATTCTGCATGGCATTAGAAGGTGAACCACAATTGTCGGTAAGTCGTTATCTCCCCTGATCAATGGTAATCCACTGTTTCCCCTGTCAGTAGTATGTAGTTTCATGCACTTGAACTATGAGGACGTTGATCCATGCCATGGAAAGGTATGTAGGACACCTCCCTGAGGCTCGAGCCCATCAAAAATTAGACCCTAGGTCTTCCTCCACGTCGGTTCACTGACCCCCATCCCATAAGAACTCTGTAGATTTGATCGTTTTCTCCTAGATAGGGTTTGTAGGAAGTATACCTCAGGTTCATCCCCATCCAGTAGTAAGACTTTGCGATTCCATTCAATCATAAACCTTGTCAACTACATCCAGCGGTATGCCGTTGTGAACCCATTCGACGTTAAGCCATCGCGACCATGTCCAATGATAAGTTGTCTACATCCCCATCCAGCAGTAAGACGTTGAAATCCCTAATCAGTGGTAAGTCTTCATCAGATGAACTATGATGACATTGATTCCCTACCATGAGGATATGTAGGAACACTCTTTGAGGATCAAGCCCAAATTCATCATAATCCACATGGCTATTCCATCCCATTCTCCATCCACTTCCTTCAACACACCATTATCCATCCTGATTCTTTCCTGGGTAGTCACATCCCGATGGGATCATGCCACCTCATTCCCCATTTCCCTCAACAACTATCAGGATGCTAACCACACATTGGGCCCAACATCAGTGTTCCCTCCAGTGGTTGCAACCATCTGTTCCACATTAATCAATGTTCTAATCAGTCTTATCCGTATCTTCCAGATGTTAAACCTGTGTCATTCCCTGTGTTAAACATTGGAAGCTGAGGAAAACAATTGATACATGCATATGGTATATGAGTCCCTACATTTGGCGTGAGATGCATGGGGAATCCGCGCCCTCATGAAGCTCTATAATAAGGGGAAGAAACCCAGATGTGCTAGTATACCAATGTCTAAACATGTCAGTGATGTCAAATGTGACTAGACCCCGGACCAAAGGTTTTTTCCCTGAATGGACCCTTTGGATGGTCCCGACAGAAGTAGTGTAATTAACTAGTGTCCATAAAGATATGACACTAGCAATAGTTTCACGAACAGTGTTTTAAATAAAAAAGGGAGACACGGACTAGGAGACAATTTCCAAGGAGGAATCCATAGAAGGAAGAAACAATAGCCCATCATCTTTTTTCAATCATGGAGAAAGCATCCCTGAACATGGAATGGATGCCGCCTACCTTGGGAAAATGAGGATCTGGGGAAATGAAACTTCACCTTTCTTATTTAAGCAGATGAATGCGAACACCCCAGCGAAAGCATCTGAAACAATAATGGTGAACTAGACATGAATATCATATCCTAAATATGAAGATTAGTATCATTCAAGAAATCAGTGGATTAGTTTGTCACCAGATCTAGATAACTAGTGTTGGGTCCCTCTATGAAAATAATGGGCCTATAGTGAAACTCACCAGAAGTTGGGGCAGTAGAACGTTGGACGTCCCGGTCTGTGACATTGTCAGGGTGGACCCCTCTTAATGGTAATGGAATATGGGATGATGTTGGGGCACTAGTAATCGATTTATTTTTTTCTTTCAGTACTGATGAGTTAATCAACCTATTTTTAGAAACCAAGTTGCTGCACTTGGAACTTTTTCACCACCTACCCACCGATGTAGGGGCAGGGGAAGTACCAGTGTGATAGTCATGGGTTGTTCCTCCTCTTCTATGACGGTCTCTACACCCAATACCATGGGGCACCCACTCCCCACCTCCCCATCCCAATCCATCAAACCAAGGGTGATCAATGACCACGTAAACCTGTAGGAGGAAGAGGGTATTATCCCGACTCAGGATATTTCCCACCTAGATTTTTAGGAATCTGCACCTCATCTTCAATTCCACCCCTGAGGGCCGCACAGGGAGCCACTTCTCCCCTCTCCAAAATAAAACAGTTTCAGGATCCCCTCCTCAGAACGTCTTGATGAGTCCATGCCCTACGCCGAAGAGGTAGGGGATGTCCGGGCCGGCCTGGTCAGAGTCCTATTCCATGGGCTCCCAGTGAGGGCTCCCATCTGGCCATGTCAATGTCGCCGCCCTGTCTTACTTGATGAGGAGAAGGTATTCCATGAACCTGCACCACCGTCTCCAGTCCGTCTAACCCGACAACAGCATTGGGCACATGCTGAAGAGGACGCCCACAAAGGGGCATCAATGTCAGAAGCTGTTGTGGCCTAAGCCACCGCTGATGCATATCGATAACTACCTGTGTATGCTGAGTAGGGAAATTCATAGGCCTAACCTAGATCAAGGCCCAAACCATCCCACAAGTAGGCTGGGTCAACTCTCTTGGTCGCCGGCATAAGAACTTTCTACCGCATACTCTCTCGTGGCAACGACACCCAGTACAGAGGTCCTCCCCATATATCTACCATGGAGAACGCGGGCCTTCCCCACTTCAAGGATCGGAATAGAGATATGTCATGTGCCACCTTCAATCCAAATGAGGGTCCTCCCCACGGTCACGATGCTCAGTACTGATGTCTCTCCCGTGCCCAATACCCAGAATATGGAGTCATTACTCCTGCCACAAACTATTGTTATGGTGACGTTGCACATCCAGTCACTCTTCAACGTTGGGACCCTGCCCTTTTCCTCATAATAGAGGGTGAATGTCCTCATCACCACAGCATCCAGAGGGGTGCATCCCACTCTCGCCTCACCAGCGCCCAGCGCGGATGTCTTACACATGTTCAACATGACCAGTATGAAGACCCTCTTCATACTGATGTCACCCAGGGAATCAATCATGGAGGCTCTCCCCATGATCCTACATGCTCTAGTGGAGGTCTTAACCACTCCATCACTTCTTACAGAGGTCATCTCCATATCGATTTTGATATTTTCCCCGGTGCTCCTCACACTCCGGATTTCTTAGGAGGAAGTCCTCCTAGCCCCGTTAGTAGTATGGCTGAAGGACCTCCTCATGTTAGGATTCTGCCCTATCCAGAAGAGCCCCCAAGGGGGAGGAAGGCAGGTCGTCACTTCCATAAGAATTATTTGGGGAAGGTCTGGACATAGATCATACTAGTCCGGTTCTTAGACTCTGAAGCAGAATACGACTTAGTGATGGAATCCTCCCCTCACTCATCCGAGTCAAGGGTTGGGGAAGGAATGAGTCATATTAGCCTAGTAATCCTGGAATGTGATATCTATCTGATTCCTACCTCGCTCCGTAGGTATATCCTAGTGGATGAGATTTTGGAAACACGGTCGGTTATGGTCGTTTAATCACCACCATCGTCACAAGAAGCACATTGTACCTCGACTATAGATCACAGAGGGATATTTTGGGGACCAATGGTAGACGAGCAGTAGAACGACCTATCACCTATAGACCTAGACCCTCTTCCATAAACTACATCCATCAGACCATCCTACCATGATGTGGTGGCTGAGTCGCTACACTCATCGGAGGACAGCCTGATATTCAGCATCCATTCACCTCGTTCTATGAATTCCCTAGAAGCTAGAATGTCATCCCAATGGTGTTCCTTATAACCATTTCCAGTTTCACAGCAACACCCAGATGTTGAATGGGGAAATCAAGGCATTGACCCTAAATCTGAGATGAGGATCTTATGGAATTTCCTCACAGTATACCACTTCCCTGAGATGTTATGACCCATGGAAGCGCTAAATTTCTTCATGCCGGAATCCCTCACCCTAGAGGAAGTGAGTGTTTCCTCCAAACCCTCGGGGTGACGCACATAAACATTTATCATCTATGAGTGGTTTATCCCAAGTACCAAGAACATTTTGAAGACATTGGAAAGCAATGCAGTCTAGTTGATTTGGCCGCACTCCCAGTGGCCCAGCGCCCCTAGTCACCAGGATGCTGTAAGGCCCTCCAATAGCAATTCATTTAGAGAATCAAGGTACTCTAAAATATTGTCAAGTGGGCTTCCTCCCATGTGAAAATCTGTGGCTGGGGGCAGTATGTGGCCGTCCTCTTCAGTCATATATGATGGTATCCCAACTCGCTAGGCGATATTAAGGACATGCCCTCAGGAAGGGTGACAGTCAACATAGACAACATAGTGGACGAGGAGAATGAGTTAGATCTTCTTGACGAGAAATTCCCCCATGGGCATGCCACCACTTCTCAATCCATTAGGAAGAGTTACTCTCTATAAGTGGAATCTAATTGGTCTCCCTATGCTCCCTAAGGCATTAGTCCTTAGCTGAAATCATGGTAAGGGAAAAGAAAACCTCGGAGCTACGAAACAATCCAAACCATCCGCCTTTGTGTATAAGATGGAGGAGGACCCTAAAAAGGTCGCGTTGTGCCAACAACATGCTGAATAGAAGAAGTTGGTCGATGACCACCTAAATGAATGTGATACAGAGCAGCATCCATACTACGTCAATCCTAGGCCTGGGCAGCAGGGGCTGAAACAACTATCCCTTTGCGAGCACCCTCAAGGTGACACTGAACATCCTTCCCCCATAGACAGGGTTGAGGCTAGAACATACGGCAAGAGGTCATGGTATGTCTTCCCAAACCCTCCGGAATGGCGCATCAATACATGGAACCCATCTCGGGTTCCCCTAGCTTCCTTATAGGTCACCCCACCAGCCGTGCCATGAGCTGCTGAGTCACCTTACCATGTTGAACAACTCGCCAATGCACTCGTGGTTAGGGATCCCCTTTATGATAGGGACCCTGCCTAGATGATCTAATGGAGGCACTCATTACCAGCCTTGAGGTGTTGTAAACACGATAGGTGGCACTCCCACCTGATGGAAATCCATATCCAGCATGGGTGGATGATATGACAACACCTCTAGTTTTTGAAAATCCCACATTTCCCCCATTCAATTGGACAAGGGACCCGCCATAGAATCTTGCTCACTTCGCATAACAGTGTGGGCCCATGTTAGGGACTCCAACGCAGCCAGAGGCTGCCAAGATCTGATTTGTTTTGTAGACATTGAAGGGGAATGTGTTTTTCTTGTAAAACCATCTCCCCATTGGATCTATAACCATATTGGAGGACCTCTGTAGGCAATTCCTATACTAGTTCATCTCCACCACATAGAATATGAGCATCATATACCTCTTTAAGTGCAAATAGAGGCCCGATGAGGGCGTTGCTGACTTTGTCGCCTAGTGGAAAGGACACACCAACTCCCATAACATGCCACTAACCCAGGATCAACTACTAAAAATGTGTGTGGTAAATGTTAAGATGGAACTGGTTCCCACTCTGATCACTGAGAACTACCCTGTAGGATTCTGAGACTTGTCTAATAAGGACCAGTGAATACAAGAAGACCTACTATTGTCCACCTAGGAACGTCTGTTTCCTCCTGCAATTCCCGCAACGAGGGATGTTAGAACATAGCCCACCTTAGTGGTCCAAATAGAGGCACCTAGAAAACTATAATTATTACTAGTGGAGCTACCTCTGCAACCTCGTAGAGGCCTTCCCCCATAGGCACAGCCTCCAGCCGAGCAGCAGCCCACTTAGAATCTACAGAAGCCCCCACACAATGCTCTGCCATTTCCTAGGTGTGACAATCATGCCCTACCTCCTCGATAAGATTCTCCAGCCCCCTCGTTAGTGTTAGGATCCAAGGGACTAATTTCTGATGTGACTTGGATCAAGTTATTGTGCATTTTCGTAAGTTCAGATGGCAAGAAGAGGCGAACATCACTGATCACCCCAAATACTGCCCCTATCCCCAGATCCTGTGGCACACCATCAAGCAGTGCTATGTGTTCCAAGACTAGATTCCAGTCTAGGTCGATAAGAACATAGTCAGGTTGGCCCAACCCCTGTACAAGTGGCATGTGTTTTTGTAGGCCTAGAGAGCAACAGTGACGATGAAGGTGAGTGGCAGAAGGTTTCCATTAATGGATCTCAAAATTATGTTGAATTTATGGCTCAAAAATGGTCTCTTATTCCCACGGTATCATTCGTGCATGCCAGAATAGGCTAGCTCTTATAGAATCCACATCCACCACTTTTGCATCGTCGTCCTAACCAACCTCTTCCTTGAAGAGCAATCACCGGAAGCATAAGGTAAAGCAATGCGCCCCACTAATGCAATCTTCGTCCCATACTCTATGAAACTTCATGCACACATATATGGGAATTCCTCCCAGGATCCCCCTAGTAGTGGGTGGCTCTTCGAGTGACAGTCAAGTGTATGATTCGGATAAAACCATAGAGTCTGTAAACCCTACATGACTCCCGACGATGGGGAGCACCAGGAGGATCTCCCAAACATATCCAGCCGACACCAATGTCAGTTTAGTCGCGACCACATGGGTCATTAGGGCACATCATTTGGCACTTCTAGCCTAGCCATGCATACCACTGAGACTAGAAAGTAGGCCCATCATAGAGCTAAGCATGCGCAACCACCTTATCATGTGTCCTCTATCCGGCTTCCACCGTTTTTTGTGTTACTAGATTAGGTAGAGCCACCTCGACCATCCCGTGACTATCAACGCCCTTTTACAGGCTAGCCTCAGTCACCTGGCCCTCATCTGATAGCCAATCTGTGGGCTATGAATAGTGGGCTACATTATATGCACAACACTAGTTAGCTGTAGGCCCAGCCGGTAGGGGCCATTGTACCGCCTGTCATAGGGAGACCTCCTGCATGTAGAAGCTCAATCCTAGAACGGAAGAATGATGTTTTCAAGCACCTCGATAGAATACTTGCAACGATTTCCATCCTTGAGGCCCTTATCCTATCTCTAGATATGCCTGAGGCCCTCAATGAGGCTTTAAGAAGCCCCATACAGTTTGAAATGGAGGTAGCAGCGGCAGATGCCTTTCTGGTAGAAGCAACAAAGAATGCTAAATGTAACATATTTATCTCATTATATGGGTAATACAGAAGGTTCTACCATATAGGGGCACATTCTCCCATTGTACATAAATGTCCAATTCAATTGCGTGGAGGTTCACCGCTGTCTTGGAGACACTAATTCAGGGATTAACCTTATCCCGGCATGGACACTGCGGAAGCAGGGGTTATCAGAAGATGACTTGACTCCCTCTGACTTGAAAATCTAGGGATATAATAGGACATAATGGACCACAACCAGCAATATTTTTTTGAAGACCCAGTTTTGTGACCTAATTGCAAGTACTGAGTTTATGGTTGTCTCCCAAGACGTTGCATACAATGCATTGATGGATAGACTATGGCTCAACCTGCATGTGGTGGTTCCCTCATCGTACCCCCAGTGCTTCGTGTACTCCTTTAATGGTTGAGTGGGAATGATTTAAGGTGATATGTATTCTTTTACCTCTTGTGATGTCCACTACCAGGATGATGACTATTACAAGATAAAGGATAAGTAGATTCAGGCTAGTGAGGTTGAACCCGTTGCGGTTGAAACTGACCCCTGGGAAGGCTTAGATAACGCCAACATCTTCCTGATCCATCAATTGGACGCCACGACCCCCGAAATTGGTCAATATTTTGTTGTCACTGGTACTTGGAGAAATCATACTCTCAGGTCCAACCAACAAAAGGAGATCACTTCGTATTCATATACAAATCAAACCTTGGAGATCCCAAATCCCCCAACTCCCATAAGGTGTTGGGATGTCCGCCCCAGGGAAATGAAAAATACGTCATACTTGCTTGTTCCAATGGGCATAAATTAACCGACTCAAGCTGAAGCGCAACTATTTCATTCATATCATAAATCGTGGCCCCTTGGTCTGATGACCAGACATGATCAGATCGATAAACTTCATTGCTATGGTTTTGGCATCACGTGATTCTCTCGATGTGTTGTCCACTGCCACTCAGGCTGTTACCAACCTCTCAAAGGGGGCTGTCAACCCAGTGGAAGCTCCTCCTACTAGATATTCCTCCTCAAAAAGTGAATAACCTGATTTGAAGGATGCTCCTCCCGCTATAGAAGAGGTCGTCTCATTGACGGTCGATGAATTGGTACAGGTGAACCTCAGTAGCGAGGTAGATCCAACACCTACATTGATCAGTGCCGCCATGTCCCTCGAGGAGATGTAGTGGTACATAGAATTATCGAAACAACATCGTGATGTATTCTCCTGGGGCTCTGAAGAGATTCCAGGACTAGATCGTCTGGTATCCATACACCGCCTCGGTCACCCAACAAATCATCATGGGTTAAAATAGCCTCCCATGAGGATGCACCCTTATCATAGCGCCATGGTAGCGGAAGAACTGGATAATCTCATCAGAGCCAATTTCATTAAGGAGGTCTAGTACCCACAAATGTTTAGAAAAAATTGTGCCAGTTAGAATGAATAATGGACAGATCAGAGTCTGCATCGACTTTCGGGATCATAACTGCCACAGTTCGAAGGAAGATTTCCACCTTCATGTGACAGAATTGTTGATCTATGCTACGACTAGGTTCCAAGCCCTCTCCTTCATGGATGGTTAGAATGGATACAATCAGATATATATGGCCCATGAGGGTGATGAGTCTACAGCCTTCAAGGCAGTACATGGTACGTTTTGTTATCGGGTCATTCCCTTTGGCTTAAAGAATGCAGGTGCCATCTATCAGTGGGCCATGCATCACATATTCAAGCAGATCCTCAAGACATTAGTGGAGTGCTATCTGGACAATCTTGTGTTCAAATCTCATCAGTTCCATGGCCATATCAAGTACCTTGAGAAAGTGTTTGTCTTCCTCCATTCACAGCACCTATAGATGAACCCATTGAAATGTTCACTTGCGGTCACCTATGGGAAGTTCCTCGGATTTGTTGTTAGGTATCGGGGCATCGAGATCAGCTCAGTGAAGATCAATGCCTTTAGCTAGATGTCTCTCCTGAGCAATATTTGAGACCATTGAGGTTTTCATGGAAACTTATCCTACATAATCCAATTCATTACCAATTTGGCCTGAAAATTTAATCCATTTTCTCTGATAATGAAGAAAGGAACCGCCTATGAAGGAGATGAAGAGGGCCAGACCATGATCAAGGAAATCAATCAGTATATGCTCAATACTCCAGTCTTGATTCCAACCATTTCCAGAAAACCAATGATACTTACATGACTACCCTGGAATGATCTCTCAGTGCCCTCCTCACCTAGAAGAACAATGAGGGGATAGAAAATATGATTTTTTACCTTAGTCCCATGCTCCAAGATATGGATACCAGATACTCCCCCAGTGAAAAGAGATTCCTTACACTGGTATTCATAGTACATAAATTGCAACATTACTTGTAGCACTATGACGTATAGCTGGTGCCTCGGGTAGACCCACTGAAGTACTTTCTGAACTGCCCCATGTTGACAGGCTGTCTCACTCAGTGGTCAGTGATTCTACAACAGTTCGATATCAGCTTTGTCCCTCATAAATCTATTAAGGGGAAAGCATTGGCAGACTTCATTGCTTCGCATCCGGGTCCTACTGACTTTTCCATGGATTACGATTTCCCCGATGAGGCAATCCTCTCGGTAGACCAAGCCATGTCGTGCTGACAGATGCACTCTGATGGGGCTTCCCCAAGCGCCACTTGCAGGAGGCTCAATGATCTCAGGCTCAACATGATAGGCATGGGTATTGTCTTTATTACCCCAACACAATCCATTATTCTATACAAATTCCTGTTGTCAGAAGGCTGCACAAACAATGAGGTAGAGTATCATGCTCTTATTGGTGTCCTCGAACTAGCCCTTGAGATTGACGTTCCCCATTTGATTGTGATATGGGATTCTTAACGAGTCCTCAAATAGTTCAACTGTGACTATTTCATCAGAAATCCAGAGCTCGTGCCATTTTTGGAGTGCACTCTCCATCTAATGGCCCAGTTCCCATCTTAACCGAAAGTTACTCATATCCCTTGATCTTAGAACGGTCGAGTTGAAGTCTTGGTCGGCCTAGCTAAATCAATTGCAGTGCCCGAGCATGATGACCTAATTATCCAAGTGGCACATTGGAGAGTCATTACTCCTATCTCCCCGGGTGACGATGATGGCCTGCAGGTTGTCATCTTACTGCTGGAGCCTCCACGTCAGGACCCCCGGGTCCCTCGACTGTAGTGATTGAAGTAGCACCTGATTGGAGGATACTGTTGGTTGAGTACCTCCAACACAGTAATCTACCGACATATCGAGTCGAGTGCGAGAAAATCCGATGTCGCGTGCTACAGTTTACCCTCTAGAGTGGTCCCAGTCTTGAGAAGATCCTCAACATGTGGATGTTCGACAATGTTCTCATCCGTTGCATCTAAGGATTCAATATTTATCAGGTCATGCAGGAGGTTCATGTTGGTTCTTACAGAGCCCACTAGACTGGGCTGAAGCTATCTCGCTAGATCCAAAGCCTGCGGTACTTTTGTCCCTCCATGATCCATGATTGCGTCGAGATCTCCAAGAGATGTCATGTGTGTCATGTTCATTCCAACTTCATGCAATGGCCACTAGATCCTCTCCACACTACCATGTTCTCTTGTCCCTTTGCAGTCTTGGGACTGGTTGTCTTGGGACCATGTCCTTTGGCGACACTATGATAATTTCGGTTCATTCGGACCGCTACAGATTTCCTTTCCAAGTGGGAAAAGGAAATTCATCTCAAGGAGGTAAAGGCCCTTTCTATCATTGAATTCGTGATCTATAATATCATCTACCGGTTTGGTGTCCCTCATGTCATCCACACTAATGATGGCACAAACCTCTATACAGATGAGTTGAAGAAGTTGTACGGAAAGTAAAACATCTACTCTAATCATACAACCCACTATCATGCGCAAGATAATGGACCGATCGAGGCTTTTAACAATACCCTCTCTTACATTTTGTAGAAAATGGTTGGTAAGAATAAGAAGAGTTGGTCAGACAAGCTCCCCAATTCCCTCTGGGATTATCGGACAACAACTCATAATTCCACCCAGGTGACTCCATATTCCCTAGTGTATGGAACTAAGGTCATTCTTCCCATAGAGATTCAGTTACCTTTGTTACACACAACGGTATATGACAAGCTGTCGCCAGATAAGGTAGCTGAAATTCATCTGGCTGAATTGGAAGCACTTAAAGTGAATTGGATTCATTCCCTGTACAATCTATAAAGGAATAAAAATAAGATATCTAGATCCTTCCACAAAAAGGTTCTCCTCCACTCTTTATGGAAAGGTGATTTGGTTTTGTCCCTCAGGACACCAATGATACCGAGAAGGAAACCACCCATGTTGGTGCAACAATGGGAAGGACCATCTTTTGTTCACAAGTATTAATCCAATGTTGCATACTCATTGGTTACCATGGATGTTGAGTGTATCACTCCTCCCACCAATTCCATGTTTCTCAAGAAATACTTTGCCTAAGCCTGCTGGTTCTGCATGAAACTAAACTGTTAGGACCTGCATGACCCTAAACAACTTCATCCCACAAGATGTTAAAATATTCATCATCCTACAAGACATTAAACTGTATGACTCATCTAGAAAAATGTAAGTCTTTATGCCCATCCTCATGGGATACATAGGAATTCTAAGACATTTTGTCTTGAGTCCATCCCCAAAAATCTCATCTTTTACAGTCACCCTCTAAGGGTAGACCTCATGGAGGATCCATACATGACATAGTGACGGTTTCTTTAGCCCCACTCATGTCAGGATTACGATGGTCACACCATGTGCCCCGTCCCCATTCTTCTATCCTCCCATGTTAATACCACACAAAGTTAAATTACACCACCTTTAAAAACTATTTACGGCTTGATTCCAATCTTCATGGGATACGTAGGAATGCCCAGACATTTTGTCTATTTTCCAATCCTAAACTTCAATATTCCCCCTCGGGGTGGGACATATGGTGGTAGATGATTTTTCCCCAATTCACGTTGAGCTCATCTCAATCCCGCCATACATCCCACTCCCTAGATATGTCCATCACTCTCACCACCCTTCTTGACCTTAAAATGCATGGCCATAGCTATGATTCACCCACTCCATTGAATGGAATTCCATCATCATTCTTGTCAAAATGGACACCTGATTCGAATGGGTGCTCATCCAAATGGCTCTCCTAACACTTTGGGCCAACTCCCTCGAGGATGTTGAGCAACAAATTTATACAAGTCCCACATTGTGAATATGTTCAGAGGTTGATGCACATTTTTTGTTCCCATTTCTGGTCACAATATAAGGAAGCTATGTTTTGATCATGGTCGGTGGTTGTCCTTTGCCATTGTCACCACCCCTATAGATCCCAAGCATTGAGTGTGGGTGTTCATCCTACCCGCTGTATCTTCGAGTTGTGACTCCCTTAGGGCAATGTCAGCTATCAGACCCTTATATGATATGGAAAGCTAAATATGGCTTCGTGTTTCCCACACTGAGTACTGATCACGTGGGATTATAAGCTATGATGTGGAAATAAACGCCCAAGAGGTCATATGGCTACAGTTTTCTGGGACACCCAGCCTCCGTTCCTTCGAACCCTTTGGCCCCCTCACCCAATTTCTCATTTAGGATTATGTGGGGGTGGTACGGAATCATGTCCTGTTTCACGTTGGGCTATTTCACCAAGTAAAAAATATCCCCTTCAGATACCCCTTCCTTCATTTATCATCTGTTCTATCAGCACATGCCCCTCCATGCTCGACATGACCCATGATTTGTGTTTCTATCACTCTCTATATCTAGATTGCCCCATGAATGGCCTTTATTCTCTGCTCAAGGGCTCTCCTACTATTACATGCTAACACCCTCGAGTCTTGTGAGTGAAAAGTTGATGCATGTAATGTGTTGTAAATATGGTCAATGGTCAATGCTCAATTGTTTTCCAAACTTTGGGTCACATAAGGGTGGATACTGTGTGGAAAACATAGTCAATGATTGTCTTCAATCATCATTGATTATTTGTGGTCTTCCATAAGCAAGATGATCCGCCCTTTTAGTCCCACACATATGACATTAAACTAGGAATATATGGTCTGGGATCTATGACCCGAAACAAAGATCACTTTCATCCTCACTATAAGATGTTAAACTATAAACTGGCTGGGATTTTCCATCGGAGGCCCAGCCACAAGCCCCTTGGACTTCTCCATCCCGTAGCCTAAGTTCTCACATATGGTGTTATGGTGTGGTGTGTGATTATGTTCTCATTCACAATAGGTTACTCTCCACTTCCTACACCTCCCCCATTTGAGGTAACTTACACCGTCCTTCATCCTCACTGCAAGATGTTAAACTGAAAACTGGCTAGGAGTTTCCGTCTGAGGCCCGACCTTATGCCCCTTGGCCTTCTTGGCCCATTTCCCAATTTCTCACTTAGGGTTGTATAGTTTGGGGTGGTATTATGTCCTAATTCAAGTCAGGTTACTCACCATGCCATACACCTCCCTTGTTTGAGGTGTCTTACCCCTTTATTCATCCTCACTACAAGAATTTAAACTGCAAGTTGGCCTGGACTTGTTGTCCAAGGCCCTGCCATAGGCGCATTGGCCTTCTTAGGCCCCCAACCCATGTCTTCACTAAGGATTGTACGAGGTGGTATTGTATTATGTTCTCATTCATGTCGAGTTACTCGCCAAACTGTACACCTCCTTTGGGTGGGGTATCTTACCCATTTTTGTCCATATTGCATGATGGTAATCCTCACATTACCCTCTTACAGAACTATGTGTGACTTGATACCCATCCTAAAGGGATATGTAGGACTGATCGAATGTATAGACATTGGGTCTAGCCCCAATTTTATAAATATCCCCTTCACCTTTGTCCCTTGGATGGTGCTTTACTAGGGAGAGGGGTATATAGTGTGGTGAAAGATCTTGTCCTCATTCACGTCAGTTTTGTAAAAAACATTCCATGAACCTCTTTCTCCTGAGATTTTTCTATCCCCTTGTTCTATACTCATCTTTTCAAACTGGCCACATACAAGTTGAGCCCCTTTACCCTCTTAGGTGATTCATCAATGCTCCCAAGTGTACTCTTGTTCAGCGTCTGGAGTATTGGATATTACATGGACATGTTCCCACCCACCTTCAAGGCTTCGTGTTCCCCTTCATCTGGGCTTCTTTAATCTTGCACACCCAAAGTGACCCCCAAATGGAATAGATTCTAGGCCTGAGGTCCCTCCTACCATTACGGGCTAACATCCTTGATGGTTTGATACAACAAAATGATACAAGTCCCACGTTGCGAATATGGTCAGTGATCGATGATCATTTGTTTGACCCCATTTATGGCCAACATGAAATGAATTTTTTTTTGAACGTGGTCAAAAGTTATCCTCCACCTTCATGCCATTCCCTTTAATCCTAGTATATTGGTTAAATGGTTCACATTATTTTCCACTCCATCGTGTCCAAATGGAATTTCGACACTCCTAGCACTATCCCTCAATGCGCATTTTCACGTTAGGAGGAAACAATATATGCAAAATGCATCATTGGGGATTTTCACTAACTTCACTTTGGTGTGCATTCCAGGTATTGAAAAAAAATCTCTTCCTCCAATGATTCCGACATAGAGTTAGGCTGATGTGTTCTTAGGGATCGGGTTGAGGTCCGCACTTACTTGGAAAGATTTCTATACTCTATGGTTCGAGCTCTAGACCACAAACTAAGATCTATTTTAGAACTACGTACATCTTGATTCCCATTCCCATGGGATACTTTGGAATGCCTAGACATCTTGTATTTGGGTTTAGTTTGAGTTCCACTAGTTTATCTCATTTGTTCTTCCTTCAGGGATTTAAATCTTACAAGACTTTGTGGAGTGGTATGGGATTATGTCCTCATTCATGTCTAGTTTTCATTAGCTTCACCACATACATCTTGATTCCCATTCCCCCTTACATCCTGTCCCACATGACATGAGACTGTAAGTTGTTCGGCATGTCCTTAAAAGGCACCGTCAAGAACTGCGTGTGGAATGATTCTTATTCTCATGGGATATATTGGAACACCTGGACATATCTTCTATGGGTCAGGTTCAATTGGGATATAGTTTATCCTTACCCTTATCCTCTAATATTTCATGTCCCCTTGGCCTATGGTTTTCTCCTTAGAATTGTGCATGGTATGGTGTGGACCTTGTTCTCATTCATGTCTGGAATGCTTTATCATGTCATGTGCATCCCCTATGGAACATCATATATCCTGTTTACATCTGAGGAATATGACATTAAACTATGATTCTTAGTCCCACACGACTTTAAATGATTGTGTCAATCCTGCATGATATTAAAAATGCATGGTTGGACCCATCACATGACACTAAACTGTGACATTATCATCCTGTCCGCATGATGAAAAACAGCACTACCACGTGATATCCTCACTTCAGGGAGCATCATGTTTGGTATTAGTCACAAGATATACCATTTATCAATGCCTACATATGAGTTAATTCATGCGTCAATGCCTAGACATTCTATCCTAGGCTCACCGCTTCAAAAAAAATCATTCATCCTAAAAGACAAACAAGATATATCAAATATCTATTCTTTTGGTGCAAGGGCCCGACTCGCACAACCTTATTATCCCCAGCATTGGAATCCTACTATTACATCCTTATAACTACGTGATTCATGATCGCAATCCCCGTGGGGTATGTCGGAAAGTCCATGAACGTTGTCTTGGGATGGCCTAACTTTCTTTTTCGATCCCTCAACTAGAAACCTCCCCCAAGAAGTTCATGGAGATCAATACCAGGTCCTCATTCATATCGGGTCTTCTAATTACATCTTCATGTGTCTCTCATTTCCTAGAATCTTTATTCTAAGATAAATGAACATAATCTAAGTCCACTCTACATCCTTTCCACAAGACATTAAACTACATGAAATTTTTGATAACTATGTTTTGCTTGATTGACATCCTCATGGGGAATGTAGGAATTCCCAACAACTTTGTTTTGGGTCCAGCCTGCTTTTCACATTGATCACATTATCTAAGGAGTTTCTTCCAGGGATATGTGTTGTGGTACAGACTCTAAGTCCTTATTCAAGTTGGTTTTATAGCTACCGCACCACATACTCCCTTCTTGGGATCTTCCCTTTCACTCCACGACCAATTGTATGATGTTAAACTGCACGAGTCCATACGTCACCAACGCATGACACTAAATTATGGATCTGCACTGAACATGTTTGGGATGCCCTATGTAAATCATGGAATGCATTAGTTTCCTCTCTAGAGAGGATTATCCCTACAAATTTTGGTCTATGACCACACTATTCCCCAAGAACTATGTTTGGGCTTGATTCCCATTATCATCGTATACGTAGGAACCCCTAGAAATCCTGTCTCCGAGTCCTACCACCAGAATCATAATTTTCCTTCCCCCTTTTTTTCAGTCCCTTGACATGAGATCTTTTGGGGAACCATGAAATTACAGCTTTAGCCTAAATAAGTTCGGGATGCCCCCGGATAACATTGGTAGGTGACAATTTATTCCTCAAATAGGTTCTGTTTAGAAGAAGGAATGATCAATGATCAGTTTGGTTCCCCAACCTAATTTTTTCATACTAAGGCGGTGTAACTCCAATATTGTTGGGTTCCATTCCAACAAAACACCACTCCACCTTCCACACATTTCATGCCCGTTAATCGGACCCTCATCCCCATTCACATCTAATGGAACCCCATAATATTATGGATGCTTAGTCTATGGATCACTTACTATTGTAGTCCAATGTTCTGGAAGACTAATGGATGACACTCTGAGCCAGGCCTCATTTTTTGAACAATTTTAGTGGTTGGACCTCATTTTTCATTTCCAGTTCAGGTTAATACAACATGGATACTTTGTTTCGAACATGGTCAACAGTTATCCTCTTTTGTCATTCCACCCCTCACAGTGTTCCGAAACTAGGTTATTGTGATTCACACTTTCTACTCCCTTATGTTTGGGTTGATTTCAGATGCCACTAGAATTACCCTACTTGTGAAATATAGCACATTGGGAATATGACACGACAATAGTTCAGAGGTCCTCGTACCCTAATCGGGCCTCTCCCTTCCCTTCCTGGGAATCCGGATTGGTTGTTTGATCCTCAGGTGCTTGAATATTTTTTGGTACTCCTACATTCAAATGATATAATAATGCGATCATCTGTTGTTTCTCACATCGGGTATGACCCATGTGAGCTTAGGAATGGATTTCTATTTATTTAAGGATTGTGGATGGAGAATATTTAATAAAATGAACAAGTAAATAAATCTATCCATACTAGAAGTTAAGAAAAAGAGGTAGTAAAGAGAAGTGTGTTTATGAGTTAGACCAATACCGGGCCCTTAGGGAACAATATATTTGAGAAATATCTCTAGTGGTGCTACCTTTTGGCTTTTGGCCTCCAAGATTGCCTCCCGCCCCCTAAGAAACATCTCTTCTACTGTTCCCGCAGGGTGTTGTTTACTTACCCCAGCCTATTCTTGGGCCTGTTCAGTTTGGAGTGCAGTAATTTGGTGACCCGCTTCCACTAGATACTCTTCAACATCTGCTAGATGGACCCTCAATTTCTCCAAAAGCTCAGAACAATTTGAAATGAGTACTTTTTTCTCTTTCTGTTGTTCTTTGTGGTGTCAGACCTCTTGTTCTGCCTTCAGGAACACTTCGGTACTCCCCGACTCTTCATGACATCGAGCAACATTGGATTGTCGGCTGCTATAACACAGCTTCTCAGCCATGTAGTCGTGGACTATTAGATGGAGACATTGAGCATCCATCCCTCCAATATAGAGATAGCGCAACTAGGTATGGAGTGATCTAATTCATTTTATCCATTCCGTCTGAGGCTGAATAAGAAATCTCTTGATACACTTCCACCCTTTGTGCCATTTCATATGGCTCTCATCGGCTTCCTCCCAATCAAAATCATATATCTCCTCAGGATCCACATGCCGATAGTCAGGGAAAGCAGCGAGGAGTTCAGCAGTAGGGTCTTCATCAGGAACCTCTACCTCGTCAGCGACTTAACTCTCATCAGGCTGGAGTTCCACCCTAGCTACATTACCTTGCCTCAATGCGATCTCCAACTCATCGAGTACCAGGTTAGGGTTTCCCAGAATAGTTTCTTCTATAGTGTCTGATGCGGTCGCTGCCCATAATGCTCCTAAATATGTCCCGAACTCGAAATTTTGTAATGCCTCTAACCTTGTAATCACTACATCAAGGATCAGTATCTTTATTAGAAAAATTCTCTAGCAAAGAGGGAAAGCAATGTGAATGGACTTACAGGATCTAAGTGAAGCAGTGACTAATGCCTGTGTCATGGTGGGAGGGGGTGGGGGAACCATGGGAGAGCCTTCAGCGGTTGTCAACTCGATTACCGATGTAAACTCTTCTTGGACAATGGGTATGACATGGGGATCTCCTTCTGGCTCATTATCGCTTTGTCCTACTGGAATTGGTTCCCCATTACGCCCGATCTCGAGGATTGGCCCCCGAGGTTTCTCCCTGGTCTCCATAGGCATACCCATGCCCGTGGTGGGGAATGATTCCAGGGGACCCTCGCCCATGTGTTCATGAAAAGGAAAGGGTTTGGTTGAAAGATCGAGACTATGAAAATATGGAGGTTGGTATAAGGTTTGAACAATACCTCAAGCTACTCTACCAGTTCGGAATCGGAAGAAATGATTTAGCCACTCTCCCAGGAACTCCCCTGGTGAGTGGGAGCTTCTGAAGTCCCCTCACCACCAAGACCCTCAACTTTGTCCTCTTCTTCGCATCCTTATTCATATTCTTCTTCTTCTTCTTTTTCTTCTTCCTCCTCTGCACTTCCATCCTCAGTTGGTAGCCTCTTTGGGTTTGGATCCTGGCCAAGAATTATTTTTACTAGGAGATGTGGTTCTTTATATCGCCCCTTCTAGCATGCATACATGTCCACGACTATTAGGTATGCATGCCGGTGATGAATGTTCACTTTATCCAGTATCCGGATGAGCCCTATGTATAGTAGATCAAGCCCGATGCACATTAACCTCCTCCATAACTCTTTACTGGACATCTAATGTCATAGTGATCTCCAAGAAGACCATAGAGAAGGTAAGATAGAATCGGTGGATGATGTTAGGAAGTACCTCAATTGCTTTCATAGGAGGTCACTAGTTGGAACCTGAGCCTCTACATGAGACCACCCTTCCCCGTAGGTTAGAGGAATGTGCTCGGTTTGCGTTTCCCCTGCCGATGGATTAATGGCCCGCACCACGCTAGCCCCCCGACCCATTATTTTCCTCACTTACCCCCATGGAACCGCACATACCTTCCTTCTCTTTGGGCTCTCCACTGGTTTCCTTGATTTGAAGAACGCATTTCCAAAGAATCGACTCGGGGTAAGTTCTTGTCCAGTGTCCGGCACACTCTGTTGATAGTCTGGCACTGACATTGGTGGGGGGAAGAGTAATGATTTCACCCTAGCCTACCATCATGAACATATGAAACAAATAGCATAGATTTCAGGTATTCCTCTCTTTGTTTACCTCTGTATATAGATCCCAGGGAATCCTTGCATGAACCCAAACATCCTGGAAAACCTGGTCGGAAAATAGGGTTCGTAGAAGATTTTTCAATTAATTTGAGCCACCAGCACTCCACCCGAGATGGTCTACATGTACTACCACTACTCTAGTGGAACCAACAAATGAACTATCATTTAGGAAACTGGGGATTGGAAGGGGTGGAAGTCGAAGTGACTATGGCTACCAATCTTGATCTTGACTCTGTCATCCCTGAGCGTTAATGGGCCGATCCCAGTGATGTTCAAGAGGGATGGCCGCATTCCATTACAGGGGTGCAGATGGCCTTTGGGAAGTCATACCCACCATAGTGGGCTATGACCCAACCGTGGAGGATCTGGAATGTCCCGCATATCCTCCTGGGAATACATCCCCTCAAAATGCACCCTGGGATACTATATACACTATCCAACACTAGTACCCCTAGGTCAAACATGTCTTAGGACACAATTATCCCGACCATAACTAGCATCCCTGGGTGGAATCCTATCCTCGTGTCCTTCAGAGGTAATGACCAGAATCTCAAGAACATGGTGAGGAACACGACATATCTCACATTTGGGTCTAGAACTTCATTGATTCCAAAGCCCCACGATCGATACTCCCCTGTCTCCAAAATCTTCCAATATGATTCTTATTTTCCCCTCTGAGATGTGTTCAAGCATTGATTCTCTTGGCCTACCATATTCACGTTAATGTCATGGTTCAGGAAGAGACTAAAACACCATGAATGGGGTGTTTCCATTTGGATATATTTTATTCTGAATTCATTTTCAGCCATCTCTAATAGGTTCCATGATAGGATTGGGGTACGGATCATATCCCACCAGACATTCTCCATCGAGAGGAACTCATCATACTGATACCCCTCCAAGGGAATTCCCCCAATACAATGGACATCCCACAGACTGATTCCCACCTCCAAATGATGAAGGTGAAAAGTGTTGGTATCAGGCAACCAATTACTGAACAGCTCTACTACCATGTCCTATTGTTGATTGAAGTGGAATTGAGACATCCAAACGGCCTTGAAAGGCCCTATGGCCCACAGGTCCACCCTTAATTCCTCACATGTCTGACATACCCAGTATTCCCATTCCCGTTCATTGGTAAAGATTCCCCCAGATATGATATTCTAGTCCTTCCAGCCTATCATCTCGTCAGTAATGATTCTTCTAAAAATACTTGCATAAATAGCTGAGGATTCCCCAGGAATTGGATCACTTCCTGCAACTGTCTTGGTCTTTTGATTTCGGACATTGATGTCTATGTTCTGTGTTTCCCTAGTAGGATGGCCATTTATGGAAATTTGGAATTGTTGAATACTATCCTCGTGGGTCATCCACGACCGTGGTGTGTCTGTCTCGAAACCTGGCATCAACACCTCTTCCAAAAGACCGAATTTCTATTGCAGCAGGCTACCGCTCGGGGCGTAATCCTTTCGAGCTTGTGTAAGCATGCCAAAAAGAATTTGGTTGTCAGACATGACCCTCATCTTGTGAAGAATCTGAGGGTTCATGATCATCTGTGTTTTTCTTGCTATAACAGAAACTTCCCTCTCGGCATTAGTCTATTGAGCGGCCATTTTTAGGACTCCGAAGGGGTCGACATGAAAGAAGGAGGATTCGGTGCACAAAAGAGGTGGTGGTGCGAAAGAGAATCGACGTGCGTGGAAAAAATTGGATGGCGTGCAAAACTCGAAGTCATCCATGGAAGCATATGCACAGACTAGGACAGTTTTGATGCATAAGAGAAATTAATCTTATCTCTTGAAAAAGTCTATGTATGTCCTGGGGGGGCTTGGTGTAACGCCCCGACCCTAGTTACCCAGATTCGGTGCATTATTACATAACATTGGCATGATCACAAGAAAGATCAAATCTCGAAAGACCGATTGGTTTAGTAGCCTTGGAAACACTAGATATATTCATAATGTTGACATTACATCATTAAACGAAAAACTACTACAACAACATATTGTCTCCATAATCCACACTCAATATCCCCACATAATATCCCTGCAGGTCATTCATAATTTACTTCTTCAATTCCTGGGAAAAATAAAACATAGAAAAGGGGTGAGCTCAAATGCCCAGTAAGGATAACAATATAGCAGAAACTTTCATAAATAAGAATAAACTTTTAAGGCAATGTATAACTAAAACAAAAGCCTTTCAAACATGAACTGTCAACATGGTATGGCATAAATAAAATGAAATAATTCCATTTACTTATTCACATTGATATTCTACTAATCGAATAATCACATGCAAAAATCAATAACCACTTTCATAATGTTGGAATGCATAATGCCAGACTATCATAACCACATAGTCAAGGCCTCGTGCCAAGACTACAAATAAGATTTTGTCAAGGCCTTGTGCCAAGACACTAGTTTGTCTCATGAGACCTACCGATGCATCGAGGAGCTATAGCGAGCTCCACCCGTCACTTATTAAGTCCAATGCATTCCCATATGAAAAGGTTTAAACATAACATAAACATTCGTATTAAAACTAGCAAACGAAATGTCAATAATTTCACCATAAACTATGAATGGTATAAAAATAGCACATCCATAGTCAAACATATCACAAAACCTTCAATACAATATATAAGTTTTGTATCATAATAAATCAACTTCAAATAATCTTAAAATCCATCAAAGGATGTTGACATAGATGAAATCAAAATTCTTTTTAAAGAAATATCTCCTTTTATTTTGAAATCATTTAAGATCCATAAAAAACATTTTCTTTGAAAATAATCTTATAAGCTTGTAAGGGAAGCTTTGAAGATTTTATAACGGTGGAAAATAGCCGCACCCGCCGTATATGTTAAAAAAAACATTCTTACCTTAATTCTGTTGAAAAGGTTAAAAGGGACCTTATTTTGAAAACAATGGAAAGATTCCTTTATAAACCACTTATAAAAGTCAAAAAGGGTATGAATGACTTTAACTCATATTCTAGTAAATAGTAAAAATGTTTTGAAATACATTTTTAAGAAACATGGATGTGGATGATAAAGAGATCCTAGTAGATTATTACAAATAAACAACCTCGGATAATGAAGAGATTGTGAAATAACCCTTACCTTGTACTTTTCCTTGGTTGGGGTAGGTTAACCTCCTGTATAATGATGAAATAATTGTTATTAAATTATACAAGAATCATATATATTAATATGATATCATATATTATCTTTTAACATTGATTTGTTAATAATATCTTAGAATTATCGTCGTTTCGGGTGTTAACTTACTTGTTTTCTTTTATATGTTTTGTTACATAAGACATGTTTGTAAAGGATAGGTTGTATATTATTCATATCCAGAATGATATCAAGTCCTTAAACATCATTTTTAAATCATCAAATGATAATTATACTTTAATTGATACGATGGAGAATGAATCTCATCGCGTTCGTGGAGACGGTAGTCCGTATGTACGCACGAGCGAAAATATCATTCTTTTGATATTAAAATAATATATAAATGGATGGTATATCATATATACAGAATCATTAACATGTTATATTTATTATTTACACGAGTTACACATCATTATTATACCCATCCAAATAATAATATATTGAATAACAATTACACCACGACGTGGATAGAATACTGAATATGGTTGTACCATATTTATAATAACATCACAGTATATGTAATATACTGGAGTTATTATTTTAGAATGGTAAGAACAAAGAAAGAGGAAGTGGAAGAAGAATGGAACTTGGAAAAGGGTGGTGAAATCATTACCTCTTCTTCGGGTTCTTCCTTTTGATTTGATCAAAAGGGCTCCTTAGGATGGCTTTCTGATCAAACTAAGGCCTCTAGGTTGTAGTGAGGGATGTTGGGAGAGTATTTGGGCAGAGTTTGGCCGAGCCAAAAGGCTTTGATGGTGTGAATAAATGAGAAGGAGGAGTGCCCTTTTATAAGAGGGGTGAGGGGCACCTTTGGAAAAGCTAGAAATATTAATTTATAATAAATTCATATTCGGTTTCTAATGGCTCCAAAGTTGATTATTCAAAGGTTAAGGTGGGGATAGGTAGAAAAACACTCAACCAATAGAATTTAGACAGGTTTGGGTACTTATATTAACCTTATCTTTAAGTATTAACTCTAAGTTAATTAGTTTCACTTTTACAATGTCTCTTTGTATTTTTATATAATATGGTTAATAAACATACTATATACATCCAAGCGACCCCCAAGTGGTCCATTAATGATGAAACTATCCTTATATAAGTCTCTTTGCCGAACCTAAGATTTTTAGGAATTTAATATCAATTAATAATATAATATTTGTTTTAAAAACTCTTTTATGTCAATTTTGACACTATTCAATAGTTGATTTTTGTGAAACTCATAACAGATTGATTACTTCGAAAAAATTCAATTAAATAAATCCTAATATATTATATTATCCTAGAAAATTAGTTTAATTCATTAAAAGTTTCATATTATATTTTCTTTGGTATTTATAATATCAATTATTTTAATTTTTCACTATTATTGTAATTACTGCATCATCATTGTGTCATAAATAAAATAAATTATTTAATGTCTAAAAATTATAAATAAAATATCATTATGTAGGAAAGCTTTTTAGATTTCTAATGAATATTTATAATCTAAAATCCAACTTATATAACCCTATGTAACAATTGTTTTTCTAAAAGATATATGCTTGTGTCATTTTTGTATTCATTTTAACTTAATTAAAATAAAGTGTCATTATCACTTACAAGTGGATCCATGGGGTCCCAAAATAGACCCAAAGATTCCCATGGTCGACCATTTATCAACCAATAGGGTTAAGACACGTTTTAGGGTAATTTAGTATTATTATAATATTATTTTTTAACCCTTATTTACCGGATTTACCCTTAACCATGGTAAATAAAATATTTACCACAGTAATTATTCAAAATGTCTAAAAATAAAAGTTACCTATTTACACAATTTGGACATCCTGATTCCAAATATGGAATCCATTTTTCTAAATTCAAAACACAGAAGTGGCAGAAATTAATTTAAAATTAATTCCCGCTGTCAAAACAAAAAGCGTGTTTTTAAGAGGTAATAACTATCAAAAGATTGACACTTGTTTATGTTCGGTTTAATTGTAAAATTATGTCAAATGACCAAAATTATATTAAATGGTAAAAATATATTCTAAATATACTTTAAAACCACTCAAATTCATAATTTATCACTATTAATTATTTTGATTAAAAAAGTTGTTTTTAATTAAAATTTAGTAATTTTCACTATTCATCAAAATATGAAAGTTATCCGAAATGTACCA
Organism: Viscum album; assembly: GCA_963277665.1. NCBI lineage: Eukaryota > Viridiplantae > Streptophyta > Magnoliopsida > Santalales > Viscaceae > Viscum > Viscum album. Next base: position 1,888,786,097 of record OY728122.1, on the reverse strand, counting down.
AAATTTCACCTTAAGCTGAATTCAATATTCCGAATCCAAAAATGAAGTCCATTTTCAAATATAAAATATATATAATTTCTAAAAGTAGTTAGTACTATTCATAACGGCTAGTTTGATTGGTTGTGGTGTGTGTTAAAACTCAAGGTTGCGTACAACACACGCTACTGTATAATTCAAAGAAAGCGTACCGTGGAAGCTTGGGATGTTTCATTTTAAATTTTTGATGTCCCCATTTAGTCAAAAAGTTTAAAATATTGTATTTAAAAAGGGTTCACTATTAAAAGTTGATAAAAGTGCAATACTGAAAATGAATTTGTTCTTGCATTATATCTAAGAAACTCATAATATGGATTCTAAAATTATAAGGATTATATAAAGTTTAAAATTTAGTTAACACTATTCATAACCTCTTTTGAACAGCTTGTTTGGTAAGTCATGGTGCGATTGAACTTGGTGTTGCGTGTAGTGAAAGTTATTGAATTGTTTTGAAGAAATAACACACTATAAAATCTTGGGGTGTTACATTCTACCCTCCTTCAATAAATTGCATCCTCGCAATTTGAAATTGTTCTTCGAAAATAAAAGGTTGAAAATAGAAAATATATTTGTGGGAAAACCCAAATCGGAAATTGGGTTACTAAAATTTAGTCTTAATATGAGGAAAAGATAAATGAAAGGGTCACCACCAAATTATGATCTTGATTAGGAGAACATTGGTGGCAATTAGAGACATATAATTGGAGGAAAAACGTAAATATTTATAGGTAGTGATTGAGGTCATCAATCACAAACAAGTATAAAATTGAGGTCCTTAAACTCATCAATCCATGATGATTTGAAGTACCATCGGTTCAACAAAATATATGGTATTGGGACAACACATTTTTGACATTTCAAAATATCTTAGTTGAAATCCCACATCGAAAAATGAATTAATGAGGCCTCTATTTAAAATAAAGAGTGGAAAGTATGAAGATTACCGAAAATAACACATACTAGGGTTCCGTGTAGGAAAATATGGATATGGAAGAGAAATCTAACCATCAATTATCTGATGGAGAGTGGTAGAGAACATGGATATGAAAAGGCCAACAATCCCAAAGCCATAAATTTTTGATGATTTAAGGTACCATCTAGGACAACATTTTTGTTCTAAGTTTCTATTATTAATGTTGAGGAATTTATTTATGAGATTGGATAAGATAATAAGGAGATATACTTACATTATAATTAGAATTTTACCCATTAATAAATTTCTACCACTAACTCATCTTTCATTCTAAAAGATAATAGAACATAATTTTTTTTTTCTATTTATACTATTCGTACAGGGTTCCAAAATAAATGAATTATAATTCATCTACCAGATCTTTTAAAAAAAACTACATTATTTAATTCAGGAAATCTCGTGGGACAGTGGTAGGTGATACACTCTTGTCTCCCTTCGGTTGCGGGTTCAAGTCTCGCAGCCCTGCCGGACGCGACGGATTGCCGCCCGACCTCCGGGTTGTTCTTTTATGGCAATCCAAAATAATCCAAACTAGAACTATCCAAAATACTTCTGTCTAAACTCACAGTCCAACATTTATAAGGACGGTAAACATAATATAGATCCTTTTTACCCCATAATAGAATATGAATACCTTCATCATGTATTACCATATTCCTTATTGATTACATTCATGCTCCCTTATTCCATATAGAATGCTGGATATACTTCATTAATCCAAAAATGTTTTAAACCCCAACAATGATGGAATATACAAATCATTAATCAGCTTCAAGGTAGTCAATAATATCCAATATAATTTATCCTAATCAATCATGTATTATTCTAAAATCACTACTTCGGTATCAGAACTATATTATGGTTTATCATTCTCTCAACCATATATTTTCCAAAAAATTATCCTGCTATTCAGTCACTTTTCTTTGTTCCACACAATCTCAAGTCCTTAATGAAATAGTACTGCAGTACAATCCTTATATACTCCATAATTATTATAACAAGTACATTGTTGATACAACACTCAACTGACATAATAAACATAAGAAATCTAATCATTCCTCTTCATCTGTGGTAGTATCATAACTTTATTATTATCCAATAACATCATTTGAGGCATAGTCTGATGACTGGGACATAGGTTCGCGTAGTGTCCAAACTCCTTGCAAATGAAGCATTGTACATTTAAAACAATTTTCGTACCCTTGCAGTCACGTACTTTGTGCCCTTTTCCTCCACACTTATAACAAACTCCCATTCCTTTCAGGCAAGTTCCAGGGTGTTTCTTTCCACAGTTACCACATATGGGAAAATTCTTCTTTTCCCTCTTACTTTTATCCATCTTTCTCTCTTCCATCCTTTTCTTCTCTTTCTTCCCTTCAAAGCCATAGGACTCAGTAAACTCTTTACTTATCTTATCAACACATGATATTATTTCTTCATATGATGATAATACATGGGAGACTATTTCTCTTATAAATTCTAGCTTAAGACCATGAAAGATATGATCCTTCCTTCTCTTTGGATCATGTGCATTTCTGGAGTTCTCATTCCTTCTACTGGGCGCCATTTCTAAACAATGGCATACACTAGATCAGTTTATGAATCAAAATACATAATCCCATACTTATAAAACACTTAACATAAATTGAACTATTTATGGATATAATCCATAATCATAAGAATGTTTTCTTTGAGGAAGTATATACTCATAATCCCTTCAAAATGATTTGTAAAGAAAATGAGAGTTATCCTAAGCATATCCCCCGGGAGTTTCGTAACCAAGAGTGCAGCAAGGCCCGTTGTCGTGCACCAGTTCCCGTTCGAGTCTAGCTCAAAGCGGTGTTTTCGGGTTTTAACCCTAGGTACATCTGTGCCAGAGCCGCCTCTACCTGCTCGTATCCAGACAGGGATGTATTGCTCGGAAAACTCACAAAATCTCTACAATACCAAAATTCTAGGAAGTTCTTCTATACTAATCCTCAAAGTTAATCTTAGGTCTACGTGCTCTAATCAGAGTTTATCTAAATCTAGCTTCCAAGGTTTGTACTAAACTTCCTCTGATACCAACTGTAACGCCTCGACCCTAGATACCCAGAGTCGGTGCATTATTACATAACATTGGCATGATCACAAGAAAGATCAAATCTCGAAAGACCGATTGGTTTAGTAGCCTTGGAAACACTAGATATATTCATAAGGTTTACATTACATCATTAAACGAAAAACTACTACAACAACATATTTTCTCCATAATCCACACTCAATATCCCCACATAATATCCCTGCAGGTCATTCATAATTTACTTCTTCACTTCCTGGGAAAAATAAAACATAGAAAAGGGGTGAGCTCAAATGCCCAGTAAGGATAACAATATAGAGGAAACTTTCATAAATAAGAATAAACTTTTAAGGCAATGTATAAATAAAACAGAAGCCTTTCAAACATGAACTTTCAACATGGTATGGCATAAATAAAATGAAATAATGCCATTTACTTATTCACATGGATATTCTACTAATCGAATAATCACATGCAAAAATCAATAACCACTTTCATAATGTTGGAAGGCATAATGCCAGACTATCATAACCACATAGTCAAGGCCTCGTGCCAAGACTACAAATAAGATTTTGTCAAGGCCTTGTGCCAAGACACTAGTTTGTCTCATGAGACCTAACGATGCATCGAGGAGCTATAGCGGGCTCCACCCGTCACTTATTAAGTCCAATGCATTCCCATATGAAAAGGTTTAAACATAACATAAACATTCGTATTAAAACTAGCATACGAAATGTCAATAATTTCACCATAAACTATGAATGGTATAAAAATATCACATCCATAGTCAAACATATCACAAAACCTTCAATACAATATAGAAGTTTTGTATCATAATAAATCAACTTCAAATAATCTTAAAATCCATCAAAGGATGTTGACATAGATGAAATCAAAATTCTTTTGAAAGAAATATCTCCTTTTATTTTGAAATCATTTAAGATCCATATAAAACATTTTCTTTTAAAATAATCTTATAAGCTTGTAAGGGAAGCTTTGAAGATTTTATAACCGCGGAAAATAGCCGCACCCGCCGTATAAGTTAAAAAAACATTCTTACCTTAATTCTGTTGAAAAGGTTAAAAGGGACCTTGTTTTGAAAACAACGGAAAGATTCCTTTATAAACCACTTATAAAAGTCAAAAAGGGTATGAATGACTTTAACTCATATTCTAGTAAATAGTAAAAATGTTTTTAAATACATTTTTAAGAAACATGGATGTGGATGATAAAGAGATCCCAGTATATTATTACAAATAAACAACCTCAGATAATGAAGAGATTGTGAAATAACCCTTACCTTGTACTTTTCCTTGGTTGGGGTAGGTTAACCTCCTCTATAATGGTGAAATAATTGTTATTAAATTATACAAGAATCATATATATTGATATGATATCATATATGATCTTTTAACATTGATTTGTTAATAATATCTTAGAATTATCGTCGTTTCGGGTGTTAACTTACTTGTTTTCTTTTATATGTTTTGTTACGTAAGACATGTTTGTAAAGGATAGGTTGTATATTATTCATATCCAGAATGATATCAAGTCCTTAAACATCATTTTTAAATCATCAAATGATAATTATACTTGAATGGATACGATGGAGAATGAATCTCATCGCGTTCGTGGAGACGGTAGTCCGTACGTACGCACGAGCGACAATATCATTCTTTTGATATTAAAATAATATATAAATGGATGGTATATCATATATACAGAATCATTAACATGTTATATTTATTATTTACACGAGTTACACATCATTATTATACCCATCCAAATAATAATATATTGAATAACAATTACACCACGACGTGGAGACGGTAAGCCGTACGTACGCACGTATGGTGACATGTTATTAAAGGGTGGATAGAATACTGAATATGGTTGTACCATATTTATAATAACATCACAGTATATGTAATATACTGGAGTTATTATTTTAGAATGGTAAGAACAAAGAAAGAGGAAGTGGAAGAAGAAAGGAACTTGGAAAAGGGTGGTGAAATCATTACCTCTTCTTCGGGTTCTTCCTTTTGATTTGATCAAAAGGGCTCCTTAAGATGGCTTTCTGATCAAACTAAGGCCTCTAGGTTGTAGTGAGGGATGTTGGGAGAGTATTTGGGCAGAGTTTGGCCGAGCCAAAAGGCTTTGATGGTGTGAATAAATGAGAAGGAGGAGTGCCCTTTTATAAGAGGGGTGAGGGGCACCTTTGGAAAAGCTAGAAATATTAATTTATAATAAATTCATATTCGGTTTCTAATGGCTCCAAAGTTGATTATTCAAAGGTTAAGGTGGGGATAGGTAGAAAAACACTCAACCAATAGAATTTAGACAGGTTTGGGTACTTATATTAACCTTATCTTTAAGTATTAACTCTAAGTTAATTAGTTTCACTTTTACAATGTCTCTTTGTATTTTTATATAATATGGTTAATAAACATACTATATACATCCAAGCGACCCCCAAGTGGTCCATTAATGATGAAACTATCCTTATATAAGTCTCTTTGCCGAACCTAAGATTTTTAGGAATTTAATATCAATTAATAATATAATATTTGTTTTAAAAACTCTTTTATGTCAATTTTGACACTATTCAATAGTTGATTTTTGTGAAACTCATAACAGATTGATTACTTCGAAAAAATTCAATTAAATAAATCCTAATATATTATATTATCCTAGAAAATTAGTTTAATTCATTAAAAGTTTCATATTATATTTTCTTTGGTATTTATAATATCAATTATTTTAATTTTTCACTATTATTGTAATTACTGCATCATCATTGTGTCATAAATAAAATAAATTATTTAATGTCTAAAAATTATAAATAAAATATCATTATGTAGGAAAGCTTTTTAGATTTCTAATGAATATTTATAATCTAAAATCCAACTTATATAACCCTATGTAACAATTGTTTTGCTAAAAGATATATGCTTGTGTCATTTTTGTATTCATTTTAACTTAATTAAAATAAAGTGTCATTATCACTTACAAGTGGATCCATGGGGTCCCAAAATAGACCCAAAGATTCCCATGGTCGACCATTTATCAACCAATAGGGTTAAGACACGTTTTAGGGTAATTTAGTATTATTATAATATTATTTTTTAACCCTTATTTACCGGATTTACCCTTAACCATGGTAAATAAAATATTTACCACAGTAATTATTCAAAATGTCTAAAAATAAAAGTCACCTATTTACAAAATTTGGACATCCTGATTTAAAATATGGATTCCATTTTTCTAAATTCAAAACACAGAAGTGGCAGAAATTAATTTAAAATTAATTCCCGCTGTCAAAACAAAAAGCGTCTTTTTAAGAGGTAATAACTATCAAAAGATTGACACTTGTTTATGTTCGGTTTAATTGTAAAATTATGTCCAATGACCAACATTATATTAAATGGTAAAAATATATTATAAATATACTTTAAAACCACTCAAATTCATAATTTATCACTATTAATTATTTTGATTAAAAAAGTTGTTTTTAATTAAAATTTAGTAATTTTCACTATTCATCAAAATATGAAAGTTATCCGAAATGTACCAAAATTTCAACTTAGGATAAATTCGATATTCTGAATCCAAAAATGAAGTCCATTTTCAAATATAAAATATATATAATTTCGAAAAGTAGGTATTACTATTCATAACGGCTAGTTTGATTGGTTGTGGTGTGTGTTAAAACTCAAGGTTGCGTACAACACACGCTACTGTATTATTCAAAGAAAGCGTACCGTGGAAGCTTGGGATGTTTCATTTTAAATTTTTGATGTCCCCATTTAGTCAAAAAGTTTAAAATATTGTATTTAAAAAGGGTTCACTATTAAAAGTTGATAAAAGTGCAATACTGAAAATGAATTTGTTCTTGCATTATATCTAAGAAACTCATAATATGGATTCTAAAATTATAAGGATTATATAAAGTTTAAAATTTAGTTAACACTATTCATAACCTCTTTTGAACAGCTTGTTTGGTATGTCATGGTGCGATTGAACTTGGTGTTGCGTGTAGTGAAAGTTATTGAATTGTTTTGAAGAAATAACACACTATAAAATCTTGGGGTGTTACACTTGGCCTATTTATAAGGCTCTGACATGTCTTCCGCCCCTTCGCAACACTATTGTGCACGTAAAATCAAATTTCACACACAGATGAGGATATGTTTTCTATTTTTTGGTGTTCCTTCAGAATCTAACCTTCGGGTTCCCTTTCTTCTCTGATTCTGAGGGGGAATTTGTTGATGCAGAAATTTGGAGAAGGGCCACATCAGGCTGATAAAAGAGCATCAAAGTAATACAATACAAAAAACAGTGATCTTGGGGCTTGGGAGGTTGGTACGCGCATGATTAGGAAGGTGCTCGTAATAGGACTTCCAGTGTGAAAACCATTGGGCGCCGACCTTCCCTTCCATGCTCGAAACTCCTCCCTCCGTGACTGCCTGAACCGTGTCCTATTTCCATGCCCAAGGCGATGAGGAATGGTCATTTGAGCGCCCGACCCGGTTTCTACACCGAAGGAGACGTTGAACGGAGGTTTTTGCACTTGGCCTTATTTCCAATCCAAAGGCGACGATGAATGGGTTTAGTGCGGTCGGCCCTGATTACGCACCCAAAAATGACATCGAATGGGGCTCTCTGCACCCGGCCCCAATTCCGTGCCCATGGTGACGTCGAACGCATGTTTGTGCGTGTGACCCCGTTTCCATGCCCAAGCTGAGGACTGATGCCCATTTGCGTGCCCAAACCTGATTCCGCACACTGGGCAGTTTCAAATGCCCATTTGGGCATGAAACCACATTTCTAAACCCAAGGAAATGATGAACGACTTTTTGCGTGCCTGGACCCCACCGTGCGCACAAGCCGACAACCGACTGGAGTTTGTTTGCATGGCGCTTGCACGCCACTCCAAGGCCTCTGGATATAAAATTAAACATATACCCACTCTTCAATGGGGTAAATGAAAATGAAGTGACGCTCTACTATGATAAAACTCCGTATTTTTTGACAAGACAAGAAAAACAAGGCCTTTAGGTATTGGTTTTTGCATGATAGGTTCCCCGGGGGCACCGTTAGATGATCTCTCTGTTCCTTGTGAATTTTGTTTCTTCAGGAAGTTATTTTCCTGCAAGGGGGCCCATATTGTGTGCATATTCCTGCTACATCAATCATTCTTATGCACATCCTGTCCAAACTGCGCAAAAACTGCCCATCTCACGTGAAACCCCTCGGTCTTGCATGTGACCGGTCCAACCTACATGCTAGTAGTTCAACTTGAACACAACACCTTCATCTTGTGCGCCACCCATACCACTTGTGTTTCACTCGTACCACTTGTGTGCAACCCGTACCTTTTTTTGTTACCTCTTCATCTTGCGCCGAATGCTTGCATCTTGTATGCGGACTTCCTATCTAGCCCCGACCCATTCTCTTACGCACTCTCCATGTCCTACCCTCGCCATGAGGCACCTTGATCAAGGCTTCCTTATGTGTGACACACCTACGTCATGAACTCTTTACCCATGTGGCCCCTATGGTTTGCACAGAGCAATTCCAAATCCCCTTGGATGATAATACCTATTTTGTTGATTTGCCTCATGCTCCTTCACATTGGCACACTAACGGAAATTTCTTCTTCGCATAGCCATGTGAACCCCCCAATGGTTCACGCATAACACCCCACAACCATGGCATTGCCTGTCTCTTCACATCACCATGGTGTAGAGGGTGTCAGTTATATATTTCCTAGGGGAGTGGAGTATACCCACCTCGTCCGAGCTACAGGACATTAAACTACAAAGCACCATCATCCTCAGCACATGATGTTAAATTGTTACCAGGCCCCATGCCCCGTGTATCAGACGTGGGGTTACCCAACCGTGGACATTCTTCACATCAACTGGTCTCCTCAAGAGAGAGATAATTCATCACCTGGAATGAGATCCTCCTCATCGGAGTAGTGTATGTCCATGGGGAAATGGAAACCACCCTGGTGTAAGACCCTTTCTTTCCTTGTAGGAGATATCACCCCTTCTCATCCTATCTTCCTAGGTTCCAAATCCATCTCCCACTGGGCTTTCTCACCACCCGGGCCTCCACCCTTGTGTTAGTCCCAATCTACATCTCCCAAGGCTGACAACCTCACGTAAGCCTCTGTCTCCTCTTTGGTATGCTAAACACACGTGATCCCAACTTCACTTCTCTCGAACACACCTTTTTGCGACGTGAACATCGGGTATTATCTTTCTCTTGTTTCTCACACTGATCATGACTCATGTGGGCTTAGAGAAAGCATCAACCATGACATCTTCTCTAGGTAACCTAGACTGTAAGCCCCAAACCACACCTGAACTATGAGGTCTTTGATCCTTGCCAAGGTCGGGTACGTAGGAAGCCTCCACAAGGTTCCACCCAACACCCAGTGTTTCCAACCCCCTTCATGTCAGTTCCCACACAACTGGAACTACATGGACTTTGATCCTTTCCAAGGAATGGTATGTAGGAAGCCTCCCTGAGGTTCCATACCACTAATTATTGGTCCTTACTACCATCACGTCAGTTCAACAAACCAAACCTGAACTACAAGGTTTTTGATCCTTGCAAAGGCAGGGTACGTAGGAAGCCTCCACAAGGTTCAATCCCAACACCTGGTCATCTGACCCCCTTCACATCAGTTCCCACACCACCATAACTATGAGGTATTTGATCTTTTCGAAGGAAGGGTTTTTAAGAAGCCTCCACACGATTCAATCCCAACACCCAGTCATTCAGACCCCCTACATGATGGTTCCCACACCACCTAAACTACGAGGTCTTTGATTATTTCCAAGGCAGGGTTCATAGGAAGCCTCCAAGAGGTTTAAGCCCAACACCCTGTGTGTTTCGACCCCCTTCATGTCGATTCCCACACCACCTGAACTACGTGGACTTTGATCCATGCCAAGGAAAGGTATATAGGAATCCTCACTAAGGAACAATCCCACCAACCATTGGTCCCGACTACATTCATCTTTTTTCACCAAACCCAACCTTAACTATGAGGTCTTTGATTCTTGCTAAGGCAGGGTACATTGGAAGACTCCATAAGGTTCAATCCCAACACCGGGGATTCCACCCCCTTCACATCGGTTCTCACACCACCTGAACTATGAGGTCATTGATCATTGCCAAGGCATGGTCTGTTGGAAGCCTCCACAAGGTTCAAGGCCACTATCTATCTGGGCCCCAGGTCCTCCTTCACATCGATTCACCTTCGTCCTACTAGACGTTGAACTATTAAACTCAAATAGCGGTAATCCATTTTCTCCCCCGATCAGTGGAAAGCCTTTGTTTCCCCCAGTCATTGGTAAGATGTTACACCAACCCGAACTATATGGACTTTTATCCTTGTAAAGGCAAGGTACATAGGACATTTCCCTGAGGCTCGAGCCCAACATCCATTGTACCCTAGGTGATCCTCCACATCAATTCAATGACCCCCATCCCATAGGAATTACACGGGTTGGATCCTTTTCTCCTATATAAGGTACATAGGTTGCCTCCTTAATGATCAACCCCATCCAGTGGTAAGTTGTTGTGATTCTATTCATCTCGTAAGCCATTTTCAACTCCATCCAGTGGTAAGCCGTTGTGACCCCATTCAACAGTAAGATGTTGTGACCCTGCCTAGTGGTATGCCGTCGACATACCCATCTAGCGGTAAGTCATTGAAATACCCAACTGGAGGTAATCTGTCATCAGATGAACTAGTAGGACTTTCATTCCCTACCACAGGGATATGTAGGAATCCTCTTTGAAGCTTAATCCCAAATTCATCATCATCCTCAAGGTGGTTCCATCCGATTCACCATCCACTTCATTCAACACTCCATCATCCATCCTGATTCTAACCTAGGCTGCCACATCCTGATGGGATCATTCCACCTCATTCCCTATTCCCCTTAACAATAATTGAGAGGTTAACCACACGTTGGCCCTAACATCAGTGTTCCCACCAGAGGTTGTACCCATCTGATCCACTTAAATCAGTATTCTTATTAGTGCAATCCATATTCACTAGAAGTTAAACCTTCGACATACCCTGTGTTAATCATGGGAAGTTGAGGAAAATCATATATACATGCCTATGGAATATTATTTCCCACGTTCGACGTGGGATGACTCAGGCTTCTGCGCCCTCAAGAAGCCCTATAATAAGTGGATGAATCCCAGACGCGCCAGTTTCCCATCGTCCAGAGATTCTAGTGATGTCCAATATGACTAATGGCCTGACTGAAGGTTTCTACCTTAACGATTCCACATGTAATGTCCCGACAGAAGCATTGTAATTAAATGGTGTCCATAAAGATATGGCACTAGGAAGAGTTTCATGAACAACGTCTTAAATCAATAAGGGAGACCCAGACTAGGTGACGAGTTCCAAGGAGGAATCCACAGAAGGATGAACCAACATCCCATCCTCCTGTTTCAATCCAGGAGAAAGAATCCCTGAACATGGAACAGATTCCACCCACCTTTGAAAATCGGGAATGTGGGGAAATGAAACTACATATTTCGTATTGAAGCAGACTGATGTGTGCACCCTGACTAAAGAGTCAGACACAGTCAAAGTATAAGGTTTATTGATAGCTTAACCACCCAGTTTAGGAGGAATATGAGGAAATTATTTGTGAAATGCATCCACATATTCCCTTGTAAAGGGAATTTCTTCAATAATATTATATTTTTCTATTCTCAATTATTTTATCATGATACACATTCTCATATGGAAATGATATTCATGCTTATGATTATGATCATAAAATATATTTATCATCATATATACATGTGTATATAATCATTGAGTGACTCGTGATACAGAATAATAATTTTCTATCCCATAAATTTATTTTTGATCTATAAAAGGAAAGGTAAACCATACCTAGAAAAGAATCAATTTCCACTAAATTGAGAATGGTAATATTATCAAGAACATTCCGATGATCATCAACTTTGGATTCAATAATCATATAAGTTTTTCCTTGATGATATCAAATAATTTGGGGTGGTGACATGATATTCTGAGAAAACATACAAAGATGTTATAATATTTCATTAATTAAAAAAAACATGAGAAGAACACCATGAAGAATAAAAATGTAGAGTAGAGGCATGATGGGCATCAAATTGAAGAAAATGAATAAGTACAATGGCTAACAAGGGATATTTTTTACCCAACTATAGAGTATAGGCATGATGGGCATCAGTATATGACATTCCTTATTCCATTAGTGTTAGAAGAAAATGAATAAGTACAAATTGACATGATTTTCAATTATGGAATTGAAAAAAATAAATAGGGGATATTTTTTAACCAAATTTGTATTGAGTTGTATTTTTTCCCAATAAGAATAAATCCAATGGGAATGATGTTAATAGTGGTAATTTATAAAAAATTATAAGGATATTAGAGTGACCTTGCGTATTGATGAAATTAAAATTATTGTTCCCATGCATTAGAGTTACCATGAAAGTTGTCATTATTGGAAGTCATAATTACTTAAGGATTAAAGAAGAATCTTGGATAATTGAAATAAGTTTCCACAATTGTTCATATAGTAAAGAATTATTTAATGGTGTTTTATAATTGGTTATTTTTTAGATCCATTATTGTAGTTATAGATTATGAAATGTTTTAGTTTTCTTCAAATTATAATATTTCATGGAGAATAATAATTATGAAAAGTCGAATGATGTTAGAGTTTATTATGTTTCTTATATTATAAATGTATTTTATATGATCATAGTATATAATTCATAGGGAAAGATGTTCCATTAATTAATATTTAGAAGATAAAAAATGATATTTATTCCATGTTGTATGGTAATTGAAAAAAATTATTTCTTTATGAGGGATGTGTGATATCTACTAGATGAAATATCAATCCTAGGGAAGATCATGTATAAATGTAGGAATTTGGGATGATGTTTGATGAACAAATAATGTATTAAATGTACTACAATGTCTCTTTGGAACTATAAATAGTATTTATTTGTGGCATAAATAAGCGTAGTTATTTTTTGTTGATTAAAATTTGATTAATTATTTTCCAAAGTTATTTAATTATTTTGAGTTTTTGAGAATAACTCTTGATATTATGAGATTAATTAGAAGAATAAATAAATGGTTTGGAAACACTATAAAACAAGAATTTCAATTACCTTATAAATAGGAGTCTTTTGAGTTAATATTTGAGAAATTCTAGACTGTCACTAAGAGTTTTATTGTTTACTGAAATCATATGTAAGTTTATGTCTGAAATATTATATAGGTTTGAGAATAATTCCACAACATCATAGAAATGAAATGAAAATTCATTATTCTATACAGTATGAAACCAATATCATTACTCATTATGTATGAATGGGTTTCATGAATATAGGTTCACAAAATATTATATCAGTATCTAACCATATGTCTTTAGAGATGTGAAGGATTAAATACCTCAGCTCCGAATCATTATAGAAGTAGTGATTTGTGTAAGTGTGATTGTTTTGGTATATTAAACTACATCTGGTTAATTGGGAATTTATTAAATATGTATCAGATGAGATTTGATATATCGAATATTAATTAATAGTTTTTTATAGTTGTTTCAGATTCAAACTATGCTTTGACAGGGCTATGAAAAGATATATCAATGTTTTCAAAGGAAATGTCCAGTGATTATCATGCCATGATGAATAAAATTTGGAGCCATTTCGGAATAATATTATCCTTTTGAAATCTGAAATATGTTAAAATGGTTAAACAAAATAATATATCTAACAATGTTATGAGCAACAAGGTCACACATAATGGTTATAGTTTCTTACATTAATGTCCTTAATTAGAAAAATTAGAGGATCAATGGGGTAAAATATTTTGAATTTTTTTGTTTTCTAATGTTAAATATAATGATTCTTTGGTGATTAATTTAGTAATAAATAAAGATTATAGAGAATAGGGATTCCAAGTTTTGATGAGTGTTTCCTCTCTATGATGTATTCTATGGATGAAAGATAAGGCCAGATGGTTCTGTTACATGAGATACGGTCACACCATAAAGAGGGGACCACATCACAATGAATTATCAAAGAATATCTACTAATAAAGATAAATAGTACCATTCAATATGAAGTATACAAGGAATTTATACCAGAAATAAGATATTTTAATATATTTATTGTCATGTTTTGGCATTCTACAATATAAGATGCCAAAATGAAATCCTTGGAAAATCAATATAATCCCTTGTCCAAAGGGAGATGATCATATATGAATGCATTAAAAGGTATAGAGAATAATATAGGTTATTATAAGGAGACAAATCCATGATAATTTTGATACCATTTTGAGAAAAATGAAAGGGTTTGTTGGGGTTTAATGGTAGAATATACCAAATATTGTAATGCGTTATAAATAATTATAATTTAGGGAAACTGATGTCCCTAATAATATTGAGGTAATATTGACAGGGTTATTAAAATATTTATAATTAATAGAAGGAGGATTAGATATCCATTTAATATATAGAAAACCATTACTATATTTATAGAGTAATTTTTAGTGTCATATATTGAATGAACTTACATCTATCCCTAAGAGATTATTTGTGTCAATGAGAAAGTCATTAGAAAATTTTTATTAGAATAAAATTATTAAGAATTTAAGAAGGATAAGAATATGAAGATAATGTGACAAGAATTTCCTACTATTTATTTTCATTCTTTCCAAATAAGAAGATAGGAGAATCTTGTCTTTGATATCCATGTATTTTAAAGGTTGAGGAAAATGATATTTCTATATTTTATGGTCGGGTAGAACCCTATGACAATTTTTTTAGTTAGTAATGGAGATAATTTCACACACTTAAAGGTGATAATATAATTTTTTTCATGAAATTAATTTGATACATTACTTATCATCTTCTATATGAGAAGGATGAATATCCAGTATTATTTAAATGGAGGCTTGGTTTGTATTAGAGACTAAAATGTTTGAATGTTTTTGATTTCATGAATGGTATTTGGTGAAAAAATTAGTATAGGTTCAATATCATACCCTTTCATATGTTATTTCTTGATAATAAAATGGGAGTTGTTTGTGAATGGGAGAAAAATCACCATACACTGTGGTTGTAGTCATCCATATTATAGGGAACTTCATTAACAAATATATCTTTCCATTGTTTAGTTATTTCTAGTTTACTATTTCAATCAAGCTTACTTAAAATGTTAGAATAGAGTCATACAAATTCACTAGATATGTGATGATGTAATAGTGTGGGGGAGGGTTTTCATTGGAAATGAATAAATCACCCTGATTGAACCACACTTATCAGTGTGATGCACATCTAAAGTGATCTAATCACCATGTAATATATTGTATCTTATCAAATACAGAGAATTCACGTCACACCATATGTATTCAAAAACCCAAATTACCAAACCATAATTTACACATCTTATATTCAACATTATATCGAGGAAAAAATATATTTGAAATGATCATATTATTTATGAGGGAATACAACCCCTTGTGGTGAACTTTTCCTCGACACATGGGGGATTATTGGATCCATATATGGATTTATTCACCCTAACACATGGTGGGGAACATAACATATATGTCTCTTTATAAAAATATTTATAAAACATAAATATAATTGTGGTTGGATATTATTATTAATCATGAAAATAATGCGTTGATCAGGATAGTAAATGACCCCATGCATGATGGAATACACCTCAACACATAGGGGATTACTAAGTCTATTTTTTATATCAGAGACTACACCCTATAGTGACTTTAGTTACATTTTAAAGTAAAGCCTCAAACATGGGGGACCGAGACTCAACACATAAGGGAGTAATGAATCCATGTCTTCTATAAACTATTTACCCAAACCATATAATCTCATCTATGGAACTATAATCCTTGATCCACCAAAAACACCATGCACATATATTTTGGTGATCATGAGTTTTTCCCAACCGATATTATATGAAATGAATTATTAGAATTTCATATTTACTTATATGATTATGATATGTCGGTGAGAAGAAACACAGAAAACCAATGAACACATAGTACATGAAATATAATCTATGAAATATGATTTATGATTCACATGTAGTATTTGGGAATGTACTACCATTTTCGTGTCATATAGTCATAGAATAAATTGGGTATCAATAATATGAGTTGGTGTATTTATCCCATGATTCACCCAGTTATATTACCCTTCACATAGGTTGTGTGGCGTCAGTATACACTATCTATTGAATTCAATTGTTAGATGGTTTGTACTCTGCTAAAGACTTTATTCATGTCACCCATAGAACATGGTGTGTTTTCCATCACTATTATAAATTTCTATCAGGTTGAATATATAATAATATACTCACATGGTATGTTCCTATACATTAGACAGACATGACGGGCTCCCAAGCTTACACAACATCCTGACCACTAGGTAATATCATGCATGTACTCCAGTAAACCCTTAGTAGTTCGGTCCAATAAACATGAAGGGTAACCCATATCCACAAACCATGGTATATTTAGTCAATTATAAACACCTTATAAACTAATCAAATATTGGAATTGGTGTGATCCAAATGATAAAACAAATTTTTAATTTATCACATCTACAAAAAACCTAGCTACGAACGAATGAAAACCAAATAATATCATTTTGAACCACAAACCATATAATTATTTTTTCATCAGTGGATATAAATCATCCTCAAATTTCTGGTCTACAAAAATCATTTTCATCACTATTAATTTTAGAATCACACCTGACGTTCCTCATAATTCCTCCTCACCTTCAGAGACCATCCAATCACAATTTTGGTCTTTTTCATTATTTTTTTTCATCCATTGTACTAGTCACTACCTATCCTTAGCATTGTAAACAATACATTACCATGGTACATTCAATTCATTACAACAAAGGTTCTTAGTAATCTATGTTATCACATTAAAATGGGTGAATCAGTATGAACCTTTTTTTAAAAGTAATATTTTATTCAAGTGTACTTGAATCTATTCACCTCTTAGGATGTATAGGTCTCATAAGATTCACTTAATAAATAAACACCGTATATAAGACCAAATTTATTAAGTGAAGGAAACAAAGTATTTTTAAAATTTTTGACTTAAAAATGGGTATATAATCATTTATGTGTTTTTATTAGTCTAAGAAGAATTTTCATCCCTAATACATCTAAGTGAGAACACAAATTTCGCCTAACTATTTATAGTCTATAGAAAGGTATATTATACCTGATTACACCTATTTATAATGGTGTTCTTATTATACCATTTTTGAATATAATCTTATTGAACTCTAGGATGATTCTAAACCAAGCATAATTCCTTCTTACACAAAATGATGTCCTTAATATCTTATAAAATTTACTTCCATAAGAGAATACATGTCGTCTAGTCCCTATCAATCTCAGAATGAAGTGTTTTCATGGGAACAGGTAGACATAAATTTTCATTATCCTCAATGTTTTTTGATCTTATAATGATAATCAATAAAAAAATCAATATTCATCAATATCATCAATGGATATTGAACCAAACATTAATAGAAACTCATTTATCTTCTTGTATCTCAATTCATATACATCATTAATCTTTTCATATAATTTGGTTATTTTGATATACAACCGAATAACTTCATATCCATATACCATGTTAATTATATTTCTTCCTTGATGATAGTAATATTTTTATTTTAGCGTGAATACTATTTACTAATAATCTCTAAAAAATTTCTTCTCCATTTTTTTAATTTATATTAACAATAAAATGAGATGAATATGTCTTCCATTATTTGAAATGTTAAAATCCATATAATTTTACAATTTGATATTTAAAATTTATCAGGAAAATGTACATTAAGATAAATACACATGTTTTGATCAAAAAATGGAACTCAGAAATGAAAATTTAAAATCCCATAATTATCATGTAGAGATCCACTAAAATAATTTCTTTTTTTCCTCAATTTTTTTTGGACAAATAAATACTATAAAATAATCTAGGAATAATCTTATAAATTTTATTATTTAATTATCCATGATAATTTCTCATCATTAAAAATTAAATTATCCATTTCAATTTCAAAACCATTTTACCATCCCCTATTCAGATAAACATTTTTTAACACAAGAATGATTTATCATGGTATGATATTATAACATGTGAGAAAATATAATGTTTCATAGATTAGTGAAATTTTAACCATAATTAACACAAAATAAAAAAATTACTATATTATCAAATATGTACTACAATGGATAATCTGAATTAAATCTCTATAATAGTTATGTTTTTCCAACAGTTTGTTCTTATAAATGTTATAGGAAATTTTACTGGTCTCATCAGTGATATAAATTTTTAAACATCCTCATGAATATATTACTTATTCTTATAAGGATATTATGTATTAGGAGTATCATTAGAGTTAATGCTACAAACATTTTAGAAGATATTACTTGTCACATTTCAAATAATTCACATGATCAAAAAAGCTTATATATCTATTTTTAAACCATTTATATACTCTGAAATATTATACATATCACAGTGTATCCATGAAAAATCCACTTCTAAGTATAAAAATAATTTTATTTCTTCAATATATACTAAAAGATGTTATGTATCGCCAATAAAAACTTGAGGACGGTATGATGTGAAAATGGGGTTATGAGTTTCATCTCAATGAAGTAACTAATTTTTAAATTTGCTCCAAATATTTGAGAAATTCTCATGTTTACTCCATTTATTTTCGTTACTTAAATTTTGGGAACCACAACTTCTTAATCTAAATTTAGTTTTCATTATGTTGAATTAGATTTTTCTCATTTTTTAGTATGTCACATTCCCTAATTTTTTGTTGCTCAATTATTTTATAACTCGTATTGGGCTTGCTAAACAATCAAATATTCATTATAAAAATTTTCTGCATGTTGGTTCTTATTAATTTATTCATAAAAACCTTTATGTTACCTATATTTCTTTACATATTGAATTATTATACATGTATTCAGTCCAAAAATATATATAGTACATTACAAATATCATATTCTAAAGGATCTTACACATATATTTTTCAGTATTTTCTTATCAAAATCATCACAATAGTAATTCTAAAACATAGATCATAGTTAATTTAATCATTTTTTAGCATATCCTTCAAACTACACATCATATCCAAAAAACAAAAATGATAATAAGAAGTTATAAAATAATCCCAAACCTTCTCATAATAATTATAAAAGGATTTTTGAGCATTTAAATACTCTTCTTGGGTAATGAAATATATTTCCACTACCTCATAAATTTTAGGTGAAAACATGATCATGTTTCCTCAATTGATTATGCTTCAATAATTTACCAATAATGTTGAACCAATTTCTTCTTCAAACACAAAATTATCCAACCATCATCCCACTATAATAATAAATATATTCAATAACCTTCACAATTGGTAAAAATAATATGGTTACTCAACCTTCCATCGAGTATTGGAATTCACTAATCACATCCATATTCTAAAAGATAAAGAGATCATGTAGTAGAAATTTCCACAACAATCTCATCTTTTATTTTATCTTAAAATTCAAGAACATTTCATTGACTCAATATAGGTGCATCTCAAAAGGAATCAGATATATAAATATACTACCATGATCTTTTTCTTTCCCAACACTATATGAAAAAAATTCATCTTTATTGGACAATTCTATATTAAAAACTCTCATTTCCTATTTCCAACTTATAATTGTATCATCCCCACTATATTCTTAATATCTTTATTCATCAAATTTCCCACATTATAGGTATTTTATATAACTCAAAATATATTTACTTTACCAGCTTCATAATCTATTCATCTATGATTGAAAATAAATAAAATACCCATATTCGATTTGGCACATCAATATCCACTTTATAATTTTTCAACAACCATTTTATTTTATAATTATATAAAATTCAATATACACCATTTTAAATTTCTCCATCTTAATGATAATAAATACAAATCATCATGAGTATATGTTAACATACTCATCTCCTGATATAAAATTCAACTTCTCTCCCTTATCAAAAGTAAAAAATTATTTAAATAAGTATATTTAAATATCACATTTCTCTAATAAATGAACTATAAACTAATTAACTCTGAGTATATATGATCTAACATAGTGATAAATCAACAATATATTAACATAAACCAAAAAATTATCCATAAATAACTAACCTTATGGTAAAAACTGTATTTACATTTCTTTGTGATATTCATGGAAATTTTACAAATTATCATCTACACAAAACTAAACAATTACATATATAAATTTACTAATAGGAAATTTCTCCCACTTCCATGTTACTTATCTTATACATCAATTTAAAAAAAATCTCTCGTAAAATTCGAATTGATTCAACCCCAAAAATATATGGAACAAGTTTTTAATAATCATTAAATATACTGACTCATTTCCAGAAATTTAGTTTTCCACATGAAATAATATATTTTTCAAGGTCTTTAAACATAAACCCCCCTTGACGGATGCACTAAAATTAATCTCCATCCTAGATGATCCATATATAAAACAAATCCAAGAATCTCCATCACATTTAATCTTTTGAAAAATGATATAAAAAGTGAAAGATCAATCCAAATTGGACTTATATTACCACTATTAAATCATCAACAATCTCATCAATTCCGCCCCTCTATACATCACTGTCAATTATATGCAAAACAATTTGAACATATACAAATAATGTATTTTCTACTATGATCCATAGTGAAAGATAAATGTTTTTAGAGTATATATTCAACTAATAAACTCCTTTAACTTAAACTCCATCATTTCAAGACCACTTCATTTAATCTTCTTTGATTTTGAAGACCATAAATTCCTTAAGAACCATTAACTTCTTTCTATTATTAATATTAAATTGAAATCTAATTGGATTTTTCTCATTAGATAGGATGAATCATTCCTCATTTTGGTATTTCTCTTAAAAAAAATAAATCTCATGTAGTGATATCCAAACAATCCTGAATTCATTGGAAAAAAGACCATATTTTTTGGTTCATATACATGTATTCTTAAAACTATTTAAGTGAACCCTTTTTTTAACATCTCAAAACCATATTTATTGTTTTATTACACTGAAACAATGCAGTAATTAACCAATATTATGTTCTAATTGAACATACATATCAATTTTTTAATTCATTCAAACACATCACTGAATTATAAACCCTCTTAATATTATCTCAAAAATTCTTAAAACCATTTGTGGGAATCTCTATCAAATTTTAGTCATATCAAGGCAACATAAATGAAATTATGAATTTATAAAATATCCCTAAACCTTTTAATCACAATTAAAATTTATTTATTCATCATATAAATACTATTAGTTTTTAATTTAATGTTTTTCCATAGCCTTAGTAATTTTAGATTCAAACATAATAATTTTTCATCAATTGATAATTCTTTAACAATTTATAATTAATACATCAACATTATCTTCTTAAAAACATCACTTTCTAACCACCATAAAACTTTTTTGTTTAAGATATACATTAACATTTATTATTGTTATCAAAAAAATATTTAATCGCACTTCCGTAATGTTTTAGTAATATTAAATTAGAGTAAGAATCATATCCATCTTCTCAAACTCAAGATGATGATTTAATAGACAGTGGGTACTACACATTCATCTATTCATTTATCTCCAACATGTAGAACCTATCACTCAATCTATATAAGTCAGAGTAATTAATCATCATATATATGTAGCTACATCAATGAACGTATTTATCCAAACACACCACACTAAAATAACTTCATAGTCATTATTAAACTATCCTTGTAAGCCTATATTTCACCTTTTCCCACCTATGAATGGAAATTAAATACTATATAATCAATGAATGTTTCTTCAATATCCCCATACTATAAGTCAATAATTATTACTAAGACTATATTAACTTTACTAGATTTATATACTCTTCATATCCTACAATCAAAAAATAAAATACTCACATTCCATGGGAAACATCAATGTCCCCCTTTGGATTTGTTTCCATTAAACATTTAAATTTCCAATTAGGTAACATTCAATACACTATATTTATTATTTATCCCCTTATAAAAATCAAAGAGAAATATTCACAGGTAAGGTGTAGTCATACTTATCTCAAGACTAAAACTCCATTTTATCTACCTTACCAAACGTAAAACACAATTTACTTAAGTTAACGATTACATCACATTTCTCAAATAAATGATCCATTAATTAAAAAACATTGAGTTATGTGGGCTAGAATAGTGTCTAAACCAAAAGATATTAATATAGAACTAAAATATATACATAAATAAGATAATATGTGATACCAACATATGTTTCCCTTTATAGTGTATATTCAATAATAATTCATCATTTATTATATCCACTCAACTGAATAATTACATAAAAAATAAAATAAAAAAAATTTCTACCGATTTATTGTTACTTCTACAATAAATTTGATTCACATATTTTCTCCCTCAGATTTATAATTAATTCACCTCAAAACATGGATGGTAAATTTATTATAAAACCTTAAATATACTCATTTATTTTTTAATTTTAAATATTCACATGAAGTAAAAAATTATAGAAAATTCTCAATATAAATGTCCCTAATGTGATTCACCCCAATAAATCCCAATCGATGATAATAGAACATTACAATATCTCCAAGAATCTCCTCCCAAGTAGTCATTTAGAATTGATGAAAAAAGTGTTAGGACACTCCAAGAAGGGCATAACTTCAAAGATTTAAATCATCACAACACTCATAATTTTCCCCCAATATACAACCCATTTAATTTATTAGACATAGAAATTGCAACAAATAAATATCTAGAAATAATTTGTCCTCTCATGGATCCATAGTGAGGGAAAAAATGTTAAGAGTTACTTATCATCAAAGAATATCATTTCAATTAAACTCCATATTTGTCAGAAAACATCATTAATGTTCCATTGATTTTGTAAACTTGAAATCCTTTGTTCCCACTAAATTCTTAATCTTATCATATTTCCATTTATGTGGAACATTAATTTTCATATCAATTATAATGGAAAATTTATTGTTCTATTTTATCTCTATAATCCTTTCCATCTCATATTTGGATAACCAAACAATCATGTATTTCTTAGATAATGTTTCATCTTTTTTTGTTCTTATATATGTATTCTTAAAATCTGTTAATTTAACCCATTTTGGTGACATTCAAAATTCTTAATCATGGATATCTTCCACTAAACTAGTATTTGTTTTATCATAAACTGATTCTCTTGGATGATACCTCTTTTTTCCGTAATATTTGTTCTCATGAACTTATTGAATAAGTCTTTGATGTATGTATTTTTCTTAATGTAAAATAACCCTCCACTTTATAGTGTAACGTTTTTCTTGGATGTGTCATTCATAAAACCATTATTTTTTCTCACACCCCATGGTATAGTCACATTACTTTATTCATTATCATATCATATATTTTTATTTTATCATAGATTATAAATTATTATTATTTGGTGTGAACCAGCAATCATCATCAAAATGAACACATGCGTTTCAATTCCTACAAAAAAAAATGTAAGCTTCCAATTTTTTTAGGTTACATTTTTAATTTTTAATATTGAATTTATCATAATAGTATAACTTATGTCATACCATTTCATATTAATATAATCCTTATATTCCATCCAATTTTTTAAATATTATTCCAAAAATCACTATCCTTGTGTACAATATTTCCAAAATACAAATAATAGGAAATAAACCATGTTATTTTACAAATTTGAAAAACCCAATATCAGAACTAAATTACTAGAAATGTGTTGTATTTTATATTATGTTGTTATATATTTTTCCTTATTTTTTTATAAGTATTTGTTTCCACTAGAATGAATCTTTTTTGTCAACAATAACATTTTTATAAAGCTTTATTTCTACATGTTTCCTTTCACAATAATGGGAAGGAAAAATCTATATATCTTCCAAATATCATATTTTTTACCTACATCGCAAGAAAAATTTAGTTCATGGAATTTTTATCATCCTTAAATGATAAAAATCTCTCTTCTAATTCATTATTATTCCTCTCATGGTGTCCGAGATACATCTTACTCATTTCATATATCGAATATCCAACTCCTTCACTCATTTATCCTTGATCTTCAAATAATCATAATAAGAATAATAAATATTTTTATGAGTTTATTATAGTTCATGGATCCTTTTTCATAATATTTTATTGTGTTATAACTCTCATCAAAAATATTTTGAAATGCTTCTTTTATCAAGGAATATTTTTATTTAATGAAGCATAAATAATTTTCATTTTAATCAATATCCTTAATGTGTGTTTAATTTTGGAATCTTGTCATCTAATTCATTCTAGGTAATTATTTTTTTATATCTAGACATGATTTTTCTTCCATTACACCCTTGATGAAGTAAAATATATTAGTGAAAACATAACAAGGGTATTTTTTTAAAATAATCACTTTTTTATGTATATATTTTCAAGTAATTAAATAGCCACATACCCTTTATAAATTGACCATTATTATTCATGACAATAATTTTCAACAAATATGAAAAAAATAAAACATTTATTACAGTTAACTGGTTATTGATACCATTATTGTTCACTTATAAGATCATTCTTAACTTTTAAACCTCTTTCTTCTACACATTCTTCAATGTTTCGACTATAACGTCCTTATTGGTGTTGATCGAGATAGAAAATTTACTCTCCTTATATGTAAATAAATAATATTTTTTAGAACTCCACCTTATGTATAATAAATTAAGATCCAATTAGGCGGTTTAACTTTTGGATCTGATATCTTTTTTGTTGCCAACTGATATGCGTAGTCACACTGAGAGGGGATGAATATATAAAAACCTATTTTTATCAAATTATATTTAGATTAATGTATTAAAAAACATCATATATTATGATGTATGGATATTATATGTTGAAATAAATACATTTATAATTTATAAAAGATAAAAATTAATTATAGAACAACACCTAATATTTTTACAATGTACTGTCCTAATGTGGTTATCTACACTATTATACATTTTTCTAGACTCGAAGACAAAGGTGATTCACCAAAAATATATAATGAATAAAAAAATTATCCATATACACTAGATTATAATTATTGTTTATTTATATTGTCTCTTAATATTTTAAAATTGGGTTCTAATAAACCCATATTGATAAATATTTTCTTAAAATTAATGATGATTTAACAGCAAGTAAAATACATTCTTCTTAAAACAACTGTCTTCAAAAGCCAATGGATGTTCAAAATTCGATTCATAAAAGTCATCCTCTTCATATTATTGATTATAAATTGAATTTGGATTATATAAATTGTCAATATAAATAATATTCATGATATTTATTACTGATAAACACAATTTTAGTGCATTTTACACTTTGAACATCATTTCGCACTGTGATTGTAAGTCCTCCTCAAAATGCACTATTACAAGGTACATTATTAACATCATTTAGCATACCAAATGATATTTATTTTATTTTAATATTTATTATTCTGGTTTACCATTACATTGGGAACAATTCTTATGTTTGGAGTACTTGAAGATTCATATTGGAAGACCACCAAAGCTGGCCTTGAACAAACAAGATTCTAGGTGAAGTGAATAGAATAAAAGCCCAATAAAACTATTGTATCAGCTAGGATCCAAGACCTATAATTGTGAAATCTGTACTGAATATATATGAAATCAATGGGAACATTTATTCCAACAGTAAAAATAGATAATTCCAAATGTTAAATGGAGTTACAGTTGTCCCAAGTTTGAGGTCAAATTTTGGGCCAGATTACTTTTGCCAAGAAAATCATCCCTCCAATTTAATCATATATCAAAAAAAATTATTTGAGTGGTAATTTTATAGAAAACTATGAAGCATCATGATATTTATTTTTGTATTCTATGTCCCACACCAATTCGACCATCTAGAAGGTCATCTAGGCGCCTCTGTTCAGTGGATGCAATCTGTTTGTAACTTTAGGTCAAGGGTAGAAAAGTATCCACGCCCTTATTTTCAACCACATTAGGACTAACATACTCTAGTGGGATGCATTTTATTATTGGGATCATGAAAAAAAGATTCAAATATAAATATTTAAGGAAGTGGTGTTGATGGATTGGAGCATTTTTGTGCTTTCTTTCACTGTAATGTTATGCTGCATTTTTGTTTTCTCAAGTTTGTCTTTCACATGTAAGTTGTTATAATTCATATTTATTTCTTAATAAATGTTCTTATTCTCATTTCATTCTGTTCGTATTAATATAACATTGATACCATTGGCTCAAAGTGTTAATTTATTCACTCTAATCCTTGTGAAATTATCACACAATGGTGGAGTGATCGTTATTTTATTGTCTTTATATACATATAAATTTCCTCCTTCACGAATCTAATTCTCGCTTCCATTGAAAGCATAGATTAAATGGAGGGATAACCCATATATGGGTAGATCAGAGGGAGTAGAAAGGGGCTGGACCGGATGTCATTACTCACTTTGTTAATGTATAATCACTTCATTAAATTGAGAATTTTTTTGATGATCTTTAAACTCCTTCGTCCTTGTTGAATTTAAGGCCACAAACTACAAGTGATAATACAAACCTTTTCCTTGGAGAGCTCAAAAATTTGATCCTTTGAGTGTATAGGTTATTAGTAATAGTGTGTGTAGTAATTAAACTAGTAAATTGTAATATTGTTTTATCTCCATAAATGAACCCAACTCAAATATAATAAAATGAAATAATTGAAGAAGGAATTCATACAATCCACCCTGAGCGATAAACTAGGATCAACTCAATATCTGAATTTGAATTAAATTAGATCTATTAGTGATAATTTAAACCAATATAAAATCATCCAAAATTTTTAAACCTCATTTCAAAAAATACTCCATAAAAAGTACGTGTATTTAGTTTACTTTTTAGCTATCTCGGGATTTGATAACCTAAACTACACTACAAGTGACCACTTAACCCTAAAATATTGGGTAAATCTGTGCGAGACGAAATTTTGGTGCCTTTACTATGGATCCTAGTAATTCATCTCAACACCCATTCTATTCTCCCCCATTTCTTTTATTCTCACCCATATTCTCTTATCTTTTCCCTTACTCCTTTTTTTTATTTTGGAGATTTCCCGCTTACACCCATGACTAATCAAACTATCTAGTTATGGTGGACAGTACTTGGATTGGAGAGTCAAGTACACCAAAGTAACTCTTTCCATTAGATTATAATATTCCTAATACTCCAGAGTCAAAAATTGCGCCTATTTCAATGGTTGGTCTTCAAAGAAACCAACTCATATACTCATGTGGGAACCAAAATGGAAATCCAAATGAGGCATCCCCAAACATGGGGAATGGAGTCGATAAAGCCATGAATGACTACCTCACACATGAATGGAACAATGTCCCCTCGTGAATTAGACACAATTCCCTAGAATATTACAACTACATATTTAAAGCCAATCTCTTAAATCACCTTCCCACATTTCATGGAGTGGAGTCAGATATTCCCAACCATCGCATTAAGCAGTTCAATAACATTGTAGAAACCTTGTGTCCTCCACATGAACTAAAATCAACTAAGATGAGGCTATTTCCATTTTATTTAAACGATCGTGCTAAAAATTTGATCTAATATTTGAGACCATCATCCATCAACTCTTGGGACCAATTAAAATGAGAATTATACAAAAAATACTTTCCCACCACAAATCAATTAGACTTTAGAAGAGCATCCAAAACGTTTTTGAAAAGGGGGGAGAGTCATTCTATAAAGCATGTGAGAGGTTCAAGGACACAGTAAACATGGTTCCACCCCATGGTTTTTATATTGTTGAACATGTGAGAATTTTTTATTAAGGGTTGGGACCAGGGAAAAAACAATTCATTAACATGATATCAAATAGGTAATTTAAAAATAAATCCCCAAATGTTACTTATGAGTATCTGGAAGGCCTTTATGAACAAATCCAAACATGGGGAACATCACCTTATTCTGAAAATCCACAATAAAATAATGCAATGAATACAATAACAGATGAGTAAATCCTTAGGGCTAAACTGGCATCACCCACTAGGAAGGTTTAAGAGATAGACATTACGAAAATCCATTAAATCCAAATTGTAAACTATGTTTTCATAGTCTATGACAATAATGACAAAAATAATATAATGACACAACCATTACATCCATCAAGGATGTTCTACTAAGTGTACCACCTACTGAAGTCCATTACCAAGTCTTCAAAAATCCCCAATAACAAAAAAACATTCTCCCCAAGGTATAATGACTCTCTGGGATTCCATTAGAAAGATAACCAATAACCCAAACAACCACCTAGTCATCCACAAGGGCCAAACCCATACCATCTACAAAATTTTCAAAACCAAAACCAGTTTTAACAAAAAATAGTACAATAAAAACCCACTCATATACAATACCAACAACCCATCAGGAAACCAATGGAACAACCAATCCAACCAGAAAATTATCCTCTTGGGATAAATTACCCCACATAATCCCCTACTCAATTTTCCCTCTTCAAATACTAGAGTAGTTGTTAGAAAATGGAGAAAATGAACTTAGAAGTCTCATAACATAAACATGAAAAAAAACCCCTTAAAATGGTAAGGAAACCATGACTACTTAGGTGGTACCATCCTCAACATTTTGGGGAGAATCTAGTTACACACAAACATCTCATAAATAACTCAAAGCAGTCACTATTTTATGAAGTGTGAAATATATTGAGAAACCTAATCAAGCCATTCAAAAACAATTAAAATCTTGAAAAAGACATGGAAATGATGATTATCCACCCACATATTCTGAATAACTCAATGATAATGTGAAGGAACTACAACCTCACCAAAAAATCAATCAACCTGATCCCTTCCATCAATGCATGGGTGGAAAATCTGAACCCGAACTAAATAATACATTAAGGGATATATTCTCTTAGGTTAAGTTGAAAATTCCCCTTATCAATTCAATCCATTCCATTCCTACCAACTCAAAGTACCTTAAGTACTTGTTTTACTTTAAAAGGAACCTTTCACAAAAATCCCTACTCCTTTTGGTTGTCAATGTAAGTAACACCATTAAACGGACCCTTAATCCAATGTTGAATGATCTAGGATGTCCATAGATCAATGTTAAGTTATGGAAGAACAAATTTGTCAAAGACCTTTGTGATTTGGGAGCCTATTTGAACATATTTCCATATTCCATGTATTATTAGTTAGTGTCTCCAAGAACTCCAACACACATCTTTCACCCTTCAACTTGTTAATCATAGTTTTAAAGTTTCTAAGGGGATCTTAAATGATGTTCTGGAGAATGTTGAAAATTTAATTTCCCCATATGAATTGTTTTTACTTGATATTATACCATGCTTAGGTCCTAGGGAGAAAACCCAAATTATCTTTGGCCATACCTTACTTGCATCAATCAACTCTATTATCCAATTCTGTAATTGGAATATGACCATCACCGTTGAAAACCTGAGTCTAGACTTGAACATCTACTACAAAAAATCACAAATTGGGGATGGTGAAGAGATCCATGAGGTTAATTGGATTGGTATTATTGATAGTTAAAACAAGGAACAACAATGTATTGTTGAAGGTTGATTAAGTCAATAAGTGATTGATTTTCTCTGTTCACATGAGGGAAATTTGTCTCTTTGGATTGAATCTCATTTAGATAGCTCTATTGATGAATTTCTCCAATCACCAATCAATGAAACCATGGATGAAATCATTAACATTGAGTCTATACCCATTCATGATAATGATCATGCCAATTTATTGGATGAAAATCTTGTTCACAAGGAACCAATTTTGTCTACAAATATGAACAAAGAAACTGAGTTCAATATGAAGTCTCATCCATTATTGGAAAGTGAAAACCAATCTGATCATGAATTTAGGGTCCTAAATTCATCACTGATGTATGAATTCTTAGGGAATAATCAATCTATTCCTGTGGTAATTTATTCCTCTCTTAAATCCAATCATGAGTTGATACTACTGGATGTCCTAAGAAAGCATAGGAATGAAATTGGATGGACCCTTTATGATATTCATAGGATTGTCCCATTCATTAGAACTCATATGATTATTCTTGAATCTGAATCCATTCCATTTCATAAACATCAGCGAAGACTCAATACAAAAAATATGGATGCGGTAAGGAAAGAACTTCTTAAGTTGTTGAAACTATGTATCATCTACCCCATTGTTGAGAGTAAGTGGGTAAGAAGAATTCATGTTGTTCCAAGGAATGCTGGAATCACTTTGATCCCCAATGAGGATGGTGACATTCTCCCCATAAGGGTATGTATTAGATGAATACTATGTGTTGACTATAGGAAGCTCAAGTCTTGTACCAAGAATGACCATTTCCTTTTTCTCTTTATAGATCATGTACCTAAGATAGTGGTGGGTCATCAATTCTGTTGCTTCCTTGATGGATTATTAGGGTATAATCAAATCACAGTTTCCTTATAGGATAAAAAAACCTTCACTTTTCCATTAATCACTTTTTACTTCAATAATAGTCCCTTTGGGTTATGTAATCCCCCTAGTTCCTTCTAGAGGTGCATGATGGGAATATTCTCATACATGGTAGGATATTTTTTAGAGGTCTTCATGGGTGACTTACCCACCATTAGGTATAATTTTTTGGGATTTCACATGACTGTTGAAATGGTTTTGTCAAGATGTAAGGATAAGAATCTCATCTTAAATTGAAAAAAATGCCATTTCATGGTACAAGAAGGACTTTTTCAATGCCATATGGTCTTAGGTAGGGGGATTTAAGTTGATCAAGCCATGGTTGACATCATTCTTCACCATCCATCACCGAAATCTCTCAAGGAAGTGAGGTCATCTTTAAGACATGTAGGATTCTATAGAAGGTTCATTAAGAATTTAAACTTTATTTCATGACCACTTTGTGCCCTATTGGTGAATGATCCTCCATTTATATGGACAGAAATATATGAGGAATCATTATCTACACTAAAGTAATATCTTATCTCTCCACCTATCATGAAATCCCTAAATTTAGAACTAAATTTTCTGATCATGTGTGATGCTAGTGATTTTTCTGTAGGATCAGTCTTATGAAAAATGTGTGAGGAAACTCCATGTGTCATTTCTTATTCAAGAAAATCATAAAATGATGCACAAATAAACAACACCACCAAAGAGAAGAAGTTACATGCTATTGTTTTTTCCTTAGAATAGTTTATGTACTACCTCTTAGGATCCCCCGTCAATGTGTTCACTAACCATTCTATACTAAAATACTTCTTCTAGACACAAGATGCTAAGGCTAGACATATTAGGTTGGTTATTCTATTACTAGAATTTGACCATAGAATCAAAGACAAAATGGGTGTTGAAAATTTTCTATCTGATCATCTCTCTAGCATCGAATTTAAGGACAAATTATATCATCTTTATATGTTTGATTCATTCTCTGATGATCACCTATACTCTCTGAGTGATTTCCCTAGTTATGAAAACATATAGAACTTCTTAGTTACATGATTCATTACAAAATTCATATGGTCTCAAGCTTGAAGGAAATTCATTTCTGATGTCAGCCACTATGTATTGGATGATCCATAACTCTATAAATTCTTCCCTAACCAAGTCATTATGAGGTGTGTCCTATAATCTGAACAAGAGTCTATTCTTAAATTCTTTCTTAGTGAGACATGAGCAAGTCTCTTTTCATCTAAGAAAACTCATTTTAAGGTTCTTCAGTTTGGTCTCTTCTAGACAACCCTATAAATGGAATCCTACAAATTTTTCCAAAGCTGTCATAGGTGTCCCCAAGTAGGGTCCATCACCAAAAGGAATCATATTCCACTCACTCCAATCCC
The DNA here is from genome assembly GCA_963277665.1 of Viscum album. NCBI lineage: Eukaryota > Viridiplantae > Streptophyta > Magnoliopsida > Santalales > Viscaceae > Viscum > Viscum album. The sequence continues at coordinate 1,888,753,908 of OY728122.1, read as the reverse complement.
AGTGATTAAAATATTTGATTTTTGGGGAATCAATTTCATGGGTCCCTTCCCAAACTATAGGACATATCTATACATCATTTTAGTTGTTGATTATGTCTCCAAATATGTTGAGTACAATCTAAAAAAATATAATGATTATCAAACTGTGATTAGATATCTCAAGGAATACATCCTCTCTTTTTTTGGAATTCCTAGGGCTATCATTAATGATCGTGGAAGTAATTTTTTCAATGATCAATTCTCAGCAGACATGGACAAGTATAGAATTTATCACAAAGTTTCCTCTTCTTACCACCCACATACCAGGGGTCAAGATGATTTTTTTCAATAAATAAATAAGACAAATTATTGATAAAACTGTTAATCCTTCTAGTAAATTTTGGTCAAGTTAAATAATAGATTCTCTTTGGGCCTATAGAACTGCATTTTAAACCATTTAAGGAATGTCCCAATATAGGTTGGTTTATGGTAAAACATTATATTTTCTAGTAGAGATTGAACATAAGGCCTTTTGAGAAATTAAGAAAATGAATTACGACCTCTCATTATCTGAAACAAAAATAAAATTAGATCTTAATGAACATGAGGAACATAAGATGGAGTCCTATTAAAAATCAAGGATCAGTAAAGCTAGAGTACAAGACAACCAAGCTCAAAATATTAAAAAAAATACATTATACAAGGTAAAACTATTCATTTTTATAGTTCTAAATTTCATTTACACCTGGTAAAGTTGATGTCCTATGGGGATGTAGAAATTCAAGATCCCACCAATGATCAAACCATTAAAGTTAATGGTCATATATTCCTACCATTCGTTGAACCATTCTGAAAAAATGGTATTGATGAAAGCATGTGTGATCCAAGGAAAATACTTAAACAATTAATGGTCTGGGTCAAGCTAGAAATGTTAAACAAAAGCGTTGCATGGGGGGAAACCCATGGTTATCATGTTTCCAATCATTGTGATACATCATTATATTAAAATATGATTAATGGATCATTTTGATATTAAAAAAAATTATTTAATCAATGATCTTGAAATATGATATTAACATATACTATTGTAATGCTCTTCTATTATGAGTATGGATGGTTATGAAAGGGGATCATCGTATTCATTTGTGACACATGGTGTGATCCCGTAGTAATACATTAAATAGAAATTTAAAATGAATTCAATGTATCATAAGTTTATTTTAAGTTATTTTTTTTGTTTGTAGGTTAAAAGAAAAATAAAAAACAATATAATAACAATGAATATAAAAAGACATGTCATTGGTCTTGCTGAAAACTCTGTCACAACTGTAGAAGCCACGAGGACTCAAACTCGGGATGAATGGGTGATGGGGGCACACGCTTCCCATTGATCTACAAAATATGGTGCTTCCTTCTTCAATAATTATTATTTTATAATTATAATTTAAATTTTTTATATAAATCAATTAATATATATATATATATATATATTGTTTTTTTGTTTTTCCTTGTTCCATTGTGTAACTCTATGAGTGATCTGGATATAAAAGGATTAAATTGAAGAAGAAAAACCATCAACTTTAACCACCAGGTGAATTCATTCCTTGATTATAATTTTCAATTTCTTATTTGGACACCTCTAATATCTCCCCTTATATGTTTTTATTTTAATTAAATAAAAGGGACAGTGTTATTCTATGTGGGGGCGGGGGGGGGGGGGGGTTAAAATAAATAAGGAAATAAACTTGAAAAATAAAAACAATTGTGTAAATGGAAGTAAAAATACCATAGTCTTTGAACATGATAATACACATGTAAAACATTAAAACTAAATATCAAATAATTTAGAATGCCCGAATTCTAATTTTAATCCATGAATAATTTGATGAGCATAGATTTTTAGATAGTGTGGCTATCTAATGTGATATTTCCTTATTTATATTTTCTTCCAAAAAATCACAATACACGTCCTTTGGATAGTGGGGTATTAGTTTTAGTTCATGTCCCCCCCCAAATATATATCATAGGTTTCCCGATCATTTTATTTTTAGTGTGAGTATTAAAAAATCAAAAAATAAAATTAAAAAAAACTATAAATTTGCATGTAGAGAAATGAAATGACATAATGTTTGGATTTCAGCACTTGGGAATCGTGAATTCATATTTTTCTAGCCCATAGATAGTAATATTATGTCTATATATGGTAATTTGACTTTGTTTTTTACCGAGTTGAATTTAGATGATGCCCGAGTATGTGAGATTCACAAGGTGCCCTAAGGTCTTTGAGCTTGGGAGTCATCGAAGAAGTCACTCTACATGGGTTGAATTTTTTTAGTTCAATTTCAATTACCATGGATATATTTAAAACCAATAATATCCATATTAATATTGAAATGTGATTCCACAAGGCACTTCCATCATTTCACCCTTGAAAAAAGATGAACCACATGTCTATTGTGGTACACAACACATCATCAAGCTTGATTAATATTGGATGAAATAAGATGATGAATTGGAACAAAGTAATGGTCGTGGGTGTGGGATATTCTTATGAAACTATATTGTATAAAAATATTTTTTTAATTTTCATATTTTTTTGTTATAAGGACTTGTGGTGATCAATGTGTATTTTTTTATTTTAGAAAAGAGAATTCGAAGTTCATATTTTTTGTATATATTTTTCTCAGGAGTAGAAAAAATCAATTTGGGGGGTGCGATTGGAAACTAAATGAGGATTATATTCATTATTAATAAATATAATATTCATTACATTTATTATTCATAAATATAATTTTTGTGCATTTTACACTTCAAACATCATTTCACATTATGACTGTAATTCCTTCTTAAAATGAACTATTACATGGTACATTTTTTAACATCAGTTAAAGTATCCAATTATCTTGATTTTCTTTTCATATTTAATTTTCATGTTTCTCATTTCATTGGGAAGAATTCATACTCTCGGAGGAGATGAAGATTCTTATTGGATGACCACCAAAGTTGGCCTTGAACAAACAACATTATAGGGGAAGTAAATTGGACCACAGCCTAATAAATCTACTTTATTGGCCAATTTCGAAGAACAATAATTCTTAAACATGAACTTAATATGGGTAAACATTTAGGGGAACATTTAGTAAAATAGTTACAAGATCTAATTCTTAGTGTAAAAGGGAGTTCCATGCAGACCAGTTTGGAGATAAAATTTTGTTCTAGATTCTATTTCCCCAAAAAATCCCACCAATTTAATCATATCTCGACAACCACAACGTCCAATGGGATAAAATTTTAAAGATATCTTGGAGACATCCGTAGCTTCATTATTTTCTTCTACAGACCTCTCCAATTCAGCCATATAACATTTCATATAGGCGCCTATGTTCAGTGGATGAAAGCAAGATGAAACATCAGGTCAAGGGTGGAAAAGTATCCTCTATCTTACTTTTCATGACACTAGTCCTACTATACTAAAGTGGAGTGCATTGTACTATTGGGATATCAAACCAAGGACTCAAAAATTCTTTTTTAGGTCAGTTGTGTTGAAGGAGTTGTGCATTTTTGGTGCTTTATTTCAGTGTAATTTTCTACTGCATTTTTGTTGTCTCATGTTTGTCTTTCACATGTTAGTTGTTCTAATTCATCTTAGTTTCTTAATAAAAGAACATATTCTTCTTTTATTCTGTTCTTATTCACATCACGTTGTTAACACAAGATCATTGTTTTAATTTATTCACAACAAACCTTGTGAAATTATCACACAAAAATGGATTTATTGTTATTTCATAGTTTTTTTACTTCTCATTTTCCTACCACATTAGTCTACTTCCCACATCCTTTGAAACCATAGAATCAATGGAAGGATAGCCCAGTTATGGGCTAATATAAGGTAGCAGTATGGCACAGGATTTGATGTTATTTTTCACTCACTTAATGTCTAATAACATCTTTTAATTGATATTTTTTTATGATCTTTAATCTGCTTCGTCCTTGTTGAATTCAAGGCCAAAAGCATGAAGTTATAATATGATCCTTTACCTTGGAGTTCACTAAATTTTGATCAATCAAGTGTATATGTGATCAGTATTAGGGTGTGTAGGAATTAAACTAATAAGTGATGATGTTGTTTCATCTCCTTAAATGATCCCATCTCAAATATATTAAATTAAAATAATTGAAAAAGGAATTCATCCAATCCACCCCGAGCGATAACGTTGGTTCAACTCATTATCTTAATTTTAATTAACATAGATATGATAGTGATCATTTAAACCCACATAAAATCAACCCAAATTTTGAAAAATCATATCCAAAAACAGTCCATATAATTTACCATTCTATAGTTTACTTCTTTGGTCTTTGAGGATTCGATAACCCAAGCTAAACTATTAGAACTGCTTAAACCAAAAATAATGGGTAAATTTAGTCAAGACCAATTACTATTGAAGATATCAATTTATTCACAGTAACATGAATACATACATTTCTTTCTTTATCAATATATTTTTAGCCTTATAATGATGTCCAACAATAATATATTCTCATTCGTAAAAATATGCAACAACCAATGGACATAACTATAGTTATAGAATATTTTTAGCCTTAAATTAGTACTAATTCAATTCTTCCCTTCAATACTAGATTTATCTTTCCTTATATCATAAATGACACTATGAAGTTTAAAATTATTACACATGTGAATAATTAAACATGAAATGAATTTATATTTTATGTGTAAATATAAATTTTAAAATCCTAATGACAAATAAACTAGATTTACAACTTATCATAAATAATCATAATGTAAAATCATTAATGAATTAAAATGCATCATCTGATTTAAAAATCAATTATTATTTTAATTTATTAGTCGTTTTCTCATATATAATACATAATGATTCTTACATATCACTTTAGTAAGATAAAATATCTTAATCATCACCCAAAATAACATCTTTACACTCATAGTCAAGTTAAAAACCATCTGTATGATATTAAGTTTCACTTTGGAAATCATTCATATGATTGAAATATATTAAATATCAGTTTTTAAATAATATATGTTCTATATATTATCATTTAAATTAGAGTTTATCAATTATTTTACATACATCATTATAAACATAAATATATATCTTCTATATGTAATATAATGTTTTATGTATAATAAGAAAAAATTAGTTACAATCTAAAATATGTAACGTAAAAAAGTATAACTCTTAATGTTTATTTTGAATCATGCAAAACATTTTACATATCTCAGTAAGCCCTAGTAAATTAACAAAATTTAGCTACTTTTGATATTATATAATACTTTTTCATTTTTTTCATCCCCAATATAATTCTAGAATATCATTTACATATCTCAAAACATCTTCTAACCTTTTTTGGGCCCCTCAGACCACTCCAAATCATGTAAAGATAACATAAAAAACGACATAAATTTAAGAAACATCAAAAAACTATTAAGGATAATAAATGATTATATATATATATAAATAATCTTCTTTAGTAATTAAATATATTTACACTACCACATTAATTATGTCTTCAAACTTGATTATTTTTCTCCATTTAGGATTATTTTATAATTTTGAATAAATGAAATGAAATTATCATCTTCAAACACTTTAATCTCAAACCATAAGAAAATTATTTTATTGTGAATATAAAATATACTTCATACATGATAAAATATGAATGGTTACTCCCTCCTCTGATAAGAATCATCATCCTTTAATCACAACCACATTATAACCTACTTCTCAAACTAAACATGATAATATAGTAGATAGTACACACAACACAATCATATCTTATTTTAATCCCCACTTCTAATATCAATAATTCATTCCCTATAAGTCATTGTCACAAATAATTAAATAGAATTAGCTACTTTAATGAACCTATTTATCCCAATACTCTAAGAATTAAGAACATTATCTTCAATTATATGATCTTTATAGTAGCTTATCATTATTCTTTTACTAGTAATTGAATGAATATTTATTAGTATATGTTCAATATAAATCTCTAAAATCACTATACATGTTGGATACTTCATTATATTTTAGAATATATGGGATTTATTGTCTTCTAAATCTCTTAATCACTTATTGGAAACAAATAAAGTAATTTCAATCCATTGTGTACTTTATTATACCCCTTTGTACACTTTTTCAATACATAATTCAATTTGAATTTTTTTAAAATTATATATAATTCATTTATTATTTCACACCTTATTTAAAATATACACAAATCATAATGAGTAAAGGGTATCCATACATATCTCATGTTTGAATATTTATCTTCCTCTTAATTTAAAACAAAATTTCATCTACCTATGAGATTGATGACATGAAACTTCTCTAATCTATGATCCATAAATAAAATAACATCAATTGATTTATAAAGATTACCGTAATAAAATATTGAGAATAATTTTAAATTTCTTTTTCCTTAAATTACTCAATATATCATATAAATTCATCTTTTAAAATCTAGGGGTTATTTAAAAAGAGTTCACTAATTATCACATATACTCAAACCACTAATTACATATATTTTTTTATAAAAATATTGTTTTTTTTACAATTAGATCTATTTATCATATATATATAATCAAAAAAATATCACATAAGATAATTATATATTAAACTTAATAAATGGTGGAAAATTAATAAAAATAATAATATGTTCACTTATTTTTCAGGAAATTAAGTTATTCAAATGAAATAAAAAATTATTATAGTTACCCAATATAAATCACCCTAAAGGGTTGAAAAATAATTACTCTTCAATAGTGGTGATCCATAATTAAATAAAATCTAAGAATCTCATTCACTATTAGTCTTGAAAAACCAATTCAACAAGTGATAGATCACTACAATATAGAATTTGTTTCATATCACGAAATAATAAATACAATCTTCATGTTCTATCTAACATGTATCATATTAAATAACCTACACATTTAAATAGATAGAGGAAAAACATTATTTATTATAGTGGCTTCTCCTTGGGTCCTTAGTTAGAGAAAGAAAGATAAGAGCAAAATCTCAACCATGAAATTCCATTAAAATAATCTAAAACATGGTGATAACTATTCCTGTAAATTCTTTTTCATTTAAAAGAAAAAAATAATTTTGTAATGATATAATTTTAAATATCCTAAACATAAACATTATATAGAATTTGATTTTTCACATCATTTATTAAGTCATATTCATTATTTTGTGATTTCTCCATTTTTTCATATCATGTTGAAATAAAAAAAATAATTAATTATAAACATGAAAATATCATTTAGTATATTCCAAATTACAATTTTATGTGTTTATTTAACCTATTTTTGGTATCTTAAACAATTATTCTTCCTAGATGACTTTCACCAATCCCATCCCTTTCATTATATTGGTTATTTATTCTGTCATATTCTACATTTTTATTTTATTAATTGTGAAGTTAAATAACTCTATAAATAATTCCAAGATATATAATTTTATCACATGGTATAATCATCACATCCTTCTTGGTATAAAATCATTCTTAGAATTATCCATGGTTGTGTATTTCTTTACACATTTTTTTTAATCTCAACCCATGGAAGTATCCATTTTTGTTTGTCATTACATCTTCCTAATCTATTTTGAACATATTTATTCAAGAGAATATAAATTATTCTTGGTTGGTGTAAATCAGAACACATCATAGAAATAAATACATGAATTAAAATATCTATAGAAATAATCTATGATTCAAAATCTATTTTAATTTAAATAAATTATTGTTTTCTATATTCCTTATCTCAAAATATATAATTGATTTTGGATCTCCTCCATACTAATCTAGGAATTATTTATCATCTATTTATTAAAATAATATTCTATCAAAAAAGTTCCCCATGTAATAACCATAAACAACATCAAAAATGGAAAATTAAACAAGTTATTATTCATTTAATTATAATACTTCAAAATTTTAAGCATTGTTTTTTTTGAGATAAATAACCCATATTTTGTGTACACCATGAAGAATTACTCATTAAACACTTGATCTCATCCACTATTGGTATTTTTAGGGTTTTATAACTATTATACTCCACCCATATACTACCAAAATTCATTTGGTAACCTATACTAAATTGGATTTGTTTCCCAAAAACCAAACTATATGTGATTAATGATTACTTATATTAAATGTATTTAATATTATGTTAATTGTTTTTTCATTTCATGGTAGATCTTCTTGGTGGCATAGTATGTGATAATTTCCAATATTTTCATATAAAACTCAAATGTATTAGAACATATTCTATAGGATTAGAACATAGAAGTGCTATGAAACGGTTCTAAAATATATGTACTAATATCAGATGACACCATTTAATGATAGAGAAATCGTACATGAAATAAATATTCGATACTCCTAGTACTTTGTCACACTTTTTCAATATTAAAAACATTTTTAATACTTAATGAAAGATATTATGAGAAAATGTGGTCTTTACAAAATTTACCCTACGGTAGAAGCGGTCCCTCACATCAGTAAATGGTTTTTTGTGTCCATAGAAACATATGGAGAAAATAAAAAACTCATTATATAGATTTTTTTCCAATGAAGTGAAAATTATTATTATTTTTGATATGATTTAAATGAATACATGGATACGAAAGTGAATTCAATTTACGAAAATGGGTTGATCCTAGTAAATTTCAAGGGGTTTATGGAATTAATTTTATTTTAATTTTTTTAAGATTCATTAACATGACAAGGATTCATTCAATGAAATCAATATATCCTCATAATGTAGTTTTTTAAAACTATAACAAAATAATCTAATAACCTAAACTCTGAGAGAAAAATTTTCATGAGAAATCCATGTTAAATAATCTTGGTAGATTATGAAAAGAATGGGGATAAAATTCAATAAGGAAGAGGAATAAATTATATCATTGAATGAAAACCTCAAATAAAAAAATATAAAATTTATACAGTGAGAAACAACATCCCATAAATTTCAATTATACTATTTTTGATCATCCAATATGAGGTTTATCCTTCCATTGACTCTATTATCTCAATAGAAGTTGGATTTAGACTCTTGAGGGTAGAATTGAAGAAGAAATGATAGATAAATATTTATCACTCCCCCATTGTGTGCAGAATTTCATAGGTGTTGGTGAGAATAATGTACCATCGAGGAAATGGAATCATCATGATATGAATATAAATATAATAATATAATATGATTAAAATTTATCAATAAAAAATTTTAATCAGAAGAACTTTCATGTGAAAAAATAAACATGTGAATAAAAAATGATATAATAACATTAAAATTGAATTAAAAATATATTACTATAATTGATTCACCAAAAATGCATTAAATTTTCACTTCAACAGTCATGAGTTGATCTCCAAATGTTTCAAGTATTTCAAGATTATTATGAAAGACATATGGTGGTGTAAATGTTTTGGAATTTATAAATTTCCACCCTTGACCCCAAATGTGAGACACCTTGCCTTCCTATGACAGATGTATCCAAATGAGAATCTAGATGGAATAATAGGAGTGGGTCACAAAATAATAACTTTAAGACAACGATTTACCCCTAAATATAAAAAATTTCTGAAACATGGACTTTAGGTGTTATACATTTGATAAAAATGATGGGATGCTATTCTATGCCACCAAATCTTTCCCAAAATTTCATCTTTAAATTGGTCTTCTTGGAACATCCTTCAAAATTCAAAATTTACTATAGTAACTGTTGAAGGAAATTTAAATCATTAATTGTTATATCTTATGTTAAAATTTGATATTTATATGAAAATTTAAATGGATTATACATGTAGATAATTGGAATATATTTGAGTTTTCTACTGTAAGAATTTATTATCCTAAAGGCCCATTTTAGGGGTCATATAATTTGATACATCATGCGATCCAAAAGGATGAAATATTCCCAATTGAATGAAAAATATGAATGTGAAATGTGAAATACAAATCAATAGTAATGAGGTATTTAAAATGTGTCTCGAAACATACCATTTAATAGTTCCCTTTAAGAAATAATTGCAAACATGATGCAATATAATGTTTAAATGGTAAAATTAAATAAAAACGGTTTTTATGAATAATTTATAAAATAAATATGAAGATATATAAACTTAATATTAGGCACTTTTTAGTGGATTATCACACCTCCCAACTTGAGTTTTTTCTAGTCCTGAGAAAAGAACTATCTGAAAAAAATAAATTTAATACCCCATTCAAATAACATTTTAAAATAATATTCTCACTAAAAGTACTCAATCCAAATAGTTATAAAACCCATAAAAATAATTAAACACAATATAGGATCATAATTATATCTAAATCCAAATCACATTTCATTGTCCAAATTTTTCTCCATATTTCATGTAATTTCAAAAAAGCATGTTTATGTGGTGTGCATCGCATTATTCATGGACATTCATATTAAATTAAAGGAGAAAAATATAAATTATCTAGGTGGAACCACAGTTTTACAATTAGTTTAGTAATATATATATTTTTTATTTTTTTGGTTTGTTTTTTTATATTTTTTCTATAGTAATTGAAATTCCACTAAATCAAGTCAACCCATATAGAAAGAATTTTTCAATGACGCCTATGATCAAAGGAATTATGGAACCCTGTGAAGATCACATACTCAAGAACCATATCAATTTAAATCAAAAAAAAATTAAAATTACCATATATTGAAATAAAATTCCATATATGGTCCAGAAGGCAAGTGAGTCACAATCCCCAAGATTCAAAAGCCACACATTTGGTAATTTCATTTCTCTTTGTGAAATTATATATATATATGTTTATTTTTATGGTTTTTTGAATACTCATGTTAAAATAAAACAAATCACCAAACCTATGCTATTTATTTTGGGACCCACTGAAATAAAACTAATACCCCACAATCCAAAGGACGTGTGTTTATAATTTTTTATTAAATAATTAGAAATATAAATAGTGAAAGATCTCAATCAATAGCTAAAATTTCCAAAATCTATGATCATAATCATAAAAATGGTTAAAAATTAGAATCGAGGGATAAAATTATATTTCATATTCACTGACAATTTTTTCAATATGTATGTTCATGTTCAAGGTTACATAAATCCTCTTTTCCATTTATGCATAGAATGTTTTTTGACATCAATTTTTTTTTCTTTATATTGACCACTTAAAATGAATAATAGTATCCCTAGTTTTTAATTAAAATAATATTTATAATGAGGTATAAGAAGAGGATAGGAGTTCAGATGTTAAATTTGAAATTTTGAATAAAGTAATGATGTCACTTGGTGGTTGAAGTTGATGTTCATGATGCTATTGATTAGGCATTTTATCATTGTGTCACTCAAAGACACCTCATTATTGCAAGAATATTGGTTTTGAAATGTTGGAATAAATATAATTTGTTGAAAACACATCAACCTTATAATATCATGAATCATACACTCTAAAAATTAAAAAATTGAAACCTCTTGAGGTTCCCTTGACTAAAAGAATAATGACAAAGGGAAAGTAAAAAAGTACCTATTTATTTGGAACTACAAACACAAAGTAAATGTATATATAAAAGAAAGCTTTCCTAATGGAGATTGTTTTTATATACATAGATCATCTTGGACCTATCCTAACTTACCCAATACCAACTTTACAAATGTTAAGGACCACATTTTTACCAATTAAATTAGATTTTGATTGAATATTTATTTATTATTTGTTTAATGTACACTTATATATTATCAAATAAGTGTGAAAATTAATGAAATATTAGAAAATATCGATCCGGGTCTTACTTTAGTCTTGCATAAGACAATAAGGATCATTCCTCTTTTATTTTTATAAAGAGAAGAATCATTGAAAACTGTAAGGTTTTGTCTATCCCAAATTAATGAAAACTTGAGGGAGGATTTAAATGACATCTATTAAAGTTTAGGTATGATAACACTTTCAGACATAGTTTAGGATATTGAATTTATTGTAGTTTCATTTCCAAATTTTCTCAATAGAATTATTTTCTCTGGAATAGAAGATTCAACCACCAAATTCGAGATATTACTGTTTGGAGTGGATGTAGACTTTTTTTTGATTTTTCACGATGGTTCATTGATTGTTTTTCTGAAAAAAACATTAATGTATAAATATTCCAGAAACTCAATACGTGATATAATTTATCCTTTTTTGATTATAAAATAATCAATTTAGTCTTGTTGTAAACACTAATTAACAGCCCCTAATGTTCCACTTGATAAGATTCAACATTCCCTAAAATATTCACCTCATTATAAAGCACCGATTTCTCAGATTCTATAGTTGTTTATATAATATTTTCATCAAATAATTAATAATTTCATGGTTTTGGAATCATTTCATCAGGTTTTTCATTATTTTTGAGACTCATGGAAATAGTCATTTCATGGAGTTGTTCATAATAGTTTTATGTGTAACAAGATTCATATATCAATATTTCGGATTATATAACCTAATTTGGAATGCAATTTATCACTATTTTAGTACATTGTATTTATAATATCAATGATGAAAAATCATAAGTCATTATCTATAAATTTTGACACATATTCTCACGTAAGGGATGTGGATTTTGTTGGGAATGTGTTTTATCCAAGTGGTTATTCCAATAGGATAACTTTATTTAGTGCAATGCATATGAGGATGTTCCGATTGGCCTGATTGGGATTGGAACTCATTATAGTATGGAATGTAATATGTATAATAGGAGTTAATTTTTTTTTCAATTCATTGGTTTTTAATTGTCCCACCAATAGAAATTTGATGTTTATTTTACATCATAATTATTATGGGTTATTCAATGTGGGGATTGGTTCCCTTTGTTGGGATTTGTTCAAAAAAACTATTCCATATGAGTGAAATTGGGTGGTGAGAATAGATAATAATGATGATAATATTTTGTGAGTGTCTATGATAACATACATAGATACTCAAAAATGGTTTCAAAATATGGACTCACCCAAATTTACCCAAGGACACAAGTTATCCTTTACATCATAAAAGTTTTTTTTGAATCCTCAAAGACCTATGATGAACCTACAAGCACTCATTCTATATATATGTTTTCTACAATGAAGTGTACACCATTTGTTTATTTGGAGATGATTTGAGTTAAAAATATGAGACATAAGGGAATTCAATTAATATTAATGGATTTACCATTAGAAATTATTAGGGGTTTATTAGATTAATTTCAGTTTAAATAATTTCAAATTCATTAACATGAGAAGGATTATTTCAATGAAATCAAACTAACCTCATCACATATAATTTTAACACCTTAAAAAACATTAATTATCACCAATACAATTAAACAATGATTTTCAAGAGAACTCCAAGGTAAATTATCTTATTTTCACATGAAAAATGTTTGGGAAAAATTCAATTAAGAAGATGAATATAGAAGATCACTGAATGAAAAACTCAAATGAAATAAATTATTAAAAATGTATAGTGTGAGAAATAACATCCGATTGAAACCATTTTAAATAACTTATATCATCCCTCAATTTTATTGTCCCAACATTGATTTTATGATATCAATAGAATCATAATGTAGACTAATGAGGGTAGAAGTGAGGAACAAAAAACAATGAAAAAATGATCACTCCACCATTCTGTGAACAAATTCACAGTAGTTTGTGTGAATAAGTTCACACATTGACTAAAATATATTAATTTTATATTATTAATAACATAGTCAAAGGATATAAAGAACTATTATTATGAATATAAATTTAATTTGATGAACTTACATATAAAAAATAGTTGTATGAATACCAAATGGCAACATAACAATAGAATTGGAATAAAAACATATTCATCTATGTCTTTCACCACTATGACATTAAATTGATCCTTAAATATTCGTGGGTTGGTACTCAAATTTTACATTTATTCCCACATGAATATGGTAGGCCAAAGTTAGTGAACTATTTTAGGATTGTGGACTTCTCCACCCTTAACCCGTAATGGATGGAAACATTCATGCCTCTGACAGATGTGTTGAAACGAGCTTCTACATCCGAATATTTGAGTGGGTATAGAAGATATTAATAAATAAAATAACATAACCAAACAATATTATAATTATTAACCCAATTAGATTTTGGGTTTCTTAAATTTGATCCAAATGGTTGGAAGTTATTCAAGGCCATATAATATGGCCATGAATTTTTTCATTAAATGGGACCATGTATAAATACATTAAAAAATTAGCCCATTTCACTATTAGTTAAATTTTATTAATGAATTCCTATATCTATAGTTAATATTTTATCTTCATAGGATGTTTTCAATGGAAAAAGAATACGGATAATTAGTCTATGGTTGAGTTTCCTTCAACCATGTTTTTCTAGGAAGGCCCATTCTAGTGGTTTTCCAATGAGAATCATCTTGTTCTTGAGAAATAAGAAATACTCCCAATGGAATGTAAAATATAAATATTAAATATTAAATTAAAATCAAGAGTTTTGGGGGGTTATAATTGGTCTTAAAATGTACCATGTAATATTTCACTTTACGCATGAATTTCATACATAATGTGAAACAGTGTTCAAATTTAAAAATAAACTAAAAATGGTGTTTATGAAAAATTTAAAACAATAATATTAAAAAATATAATATTAATATTAGCCCATATTTAGTGGCTATTCAATATGACCCACACATTGTAAATCATATTTTATATGTTCCAGCGAATGTTATAATCTAAGGATATGTGTAATGATTGTTGATATTATGATTATTATTAATGAATTTTATGAGTCATATAATTTGATGTACTATAGAAAACAATGAAGAAATATTATCACGAAGAAGTAGGACATGATGGGAGCATCATGGAATTCATTTTGATAATGAATACTATGATAATGGATTTTCACCTCCTATTCATTAATATAAGTTGATTTCTTATTCCATTTTATAGTAATTGAATTTCTTAATTAATTTAATGGCCATAGTGTTCTAATAGCGATTTAATTTATGAAATGAAAAAGAATGGCACCTCAAGAATATTGGATGATAATAATAATAGTAAACTAGTTTTATTATAAATATTGAGATAAGTGGATTATATTACACATTGTATATTCTTAGGAGGTTATATGTCATTGTGAAATTAAATTATTTTCTATAGGAGCCTTCAAAGGGTACTCTATGATAACATGGGAAATTAGGTATTGTATCCAAATTAAACTGAGAAAGGGGCATATAAGTTCCCACAATATGTTTATTTAGAAACTAATTTAAATTCCATATTAATTTAACATGATGGATAAATTTTATTCTACCACACGATTTAATAATTAAACTTGTGAATTTGACCCTAAATATTCAATCACCGTATATTCAAGAGAATAAATATATGATAGGATATTTAATAAAATTAATCAACAATTGTTTTTATTTAATTACTGGAATACATAATATTTATTTATTTATTATTTATAAAGAAGTTAACATAATATTTATTAGTTAGAAACATGAATATTTAATAAATATTAATTCACTAATTTAGTGAATTTGATATTTATATATTTATTAGTGAATATTCAAGTGATATTTATTTAATTAAATAAGTATATGTGGTTCAAGGTAAAAAAATTAAGTGTATTAGTGGATTATGTATGATGGTTTGGTGAGAAATTTTATATTAAATTTTATTTAAATAAATATTATTTTATTTATTCATGAAAATAATATTTATTTTATTATTATGTTTAGAACACTTCTAGTAAATAATAAAAACACTATTATTATTTAATCATATGGTTATCATGGGGTTTATAAAATAATAAGGTCCCTTACACAATTATTATTTTCTAACCCTTGTATTATTATAAAGTTGGTTATGATATTTAATAATAACATAGATACATTATTTAGTTGAGAATAAAGATTTATATAGAGTATTATTTAAATACCTAGAGATATTTCCCCTAGAACACTTTGAGTATCATATGGATTTTGTCCTCCTCCACTAGAGAAAATCCCTCTCTATTTTAGAGATTCATTTCTGATCAATATTGATCAAAAAACCACTAAAATACTCAATTGCACCACAAGGAGGATTCTACTTTTAGGATATGATATTTTCTAAGAACACGTGGATTAATTATATATGGAATCTACCCTTTATTACCATTATAAAATGAATATAAGACAAATTTCCTCCATCTTATCATCTATAGTAAAAATTAAATTCAATGGAAATTAATTCTTCAATTAAATAAATTTATTTTAAAATATATCTTAAAACACCCCTATTTTTAGATATGTGTTTTTAAAAATAATATTATTATTTATTATGTAGTTCATTATGATTTATCATCACATAAAATAAAATATTATTCATGATTATGATGTAAATATGGGTTGGTAACTTCATAACGGGTGCTTCTGTTACACCTAGAACTATCATATGAGAATAGGAAACAACATTACTGCAAAAATAAATTTAAGGAATAGGGGTTACATTTTTTTTTGTGATAACCTAGTGTATTTATACATAGATGGTATTAATCCTTTAGTTCCACTATAATGAGTTTTCTGATAAAAATTACACCCATTATAAATTTTCAATTCCACAAATCATCAGTAATAATTTTGGGAATTATAATGCATTATTACATCCAATCTTCTCATTTTTTACCTCCATATCAATACACGTTAAGTTTATGGTATTTTTCTTAACCTCAACTAATCTGCCTCTTTTGTACCGTTCTCTATTATTCTTCTCAAGGTGGTCTTGATAGATAATAATAATTTCATATATATGATTTGAAATATCTTTTTCTCTTATAACAAGGATCTCAAATTGAGTATTGTTGAAGTCAATGATTTATTTATGAGATTATTACAATGTAAGGATCCTTTAGTCTCAATATTATTTTTTCAAAACTATAAAATTATAAGTATGTTGATACTTTTTTACTTTAGAGACAATATTTCATTGATGGAACTTAATGAATTTTCATTATATTTATCATATTTTTTGGGTGTACTCTCTTTTGAAAATAATTAGATAATTTTCTCTCTATAGAATGTTTTTCCATTTATATGATTTATTTTCCTTCCATTATACCCTTGATGAAATCAAATATATATTTCATGAATAAAATATGGATATTCTTAAAATAATCAATTTTTTTCAAAGTAACGAATTGACTCAATATCCATATATTATTAAAATTGTGGACTAGATTCTTCAACAGAATATATTTTAAAATGAAACAATAAAAAACCACCACTAATATTACATTCAACTTATTGTTTATCATAACTATTTTTTCTATCTTATGGGACTGTTCTTAAAATATTTCCCACTTTCATTATCTTATTCATTATAATAGTCCTTATCTTTATTTAATATTTAATCATTATTTATTAAATAAACAGGAACATAATACAACTCAGATGATCGAGAGGTCTAGTTTCTATAGGTATTATGAACAATACATTAAAACATAAAACATGAAATACAGATCTTTTTTTAAAACTTCTTTTAAATGACCACAACATACCTTCGTACATAACATTGCATGGATAACCTGAGGACACACATAAGAAAGGTGTGAGCTATAAAGCCCAGTAATGGAGTTAAAAAGGCATAACATGATGAATAAAATACATGATAGTATATAAATATATAAATGAATAATAATAGAAAAATGAACATAAATTCATGATATGGAATGATTATCATAACATGGAAATGGGGCAATAACTTAAAAAACTACATAATTAACCTAAAATAATCATGTAAACCCCTATTGCAATATGGAGGATAAGTGATATATAAGGTAATTTGTTAAAAACCTATCTCATAATCATGTATCCCAATACTAAACATTAAAAAATTATAATGGAGTGCTATCTGGGTGCAGCCTTAATAAACATTTCAATATCATGCTTAGGTGTTCCACATAGATCATATAAAACAGATTCATTCAACATCATAATTTATTCCATGATAAAATAATGTGGAATACATACATTTAAACTAAAAATAAATAATTAATTATACATAATTTTTAATACCCTTGATAGAGGAATGGGTATGGTATTCACTAAACGATGACTTTGGCATGGAAAGTAATATATAGATTTATATATCATAATGATGACATATGGAAATTTATAAAATGGGTTGATGAGAGATAAAGGGGTCTATAATCATTTATACATGAAATGGACAATGATGGGATCCTGTAACATAATATCCCAATATATAAATTGATTATGATCCATAATATAAATTAATTGTTTGAAATAGAAACGAGAAATGAGAAATCCCTTATGGAATTTAGGAATAGTAATGGTGTAGGTAAGGGTCTAAATGGGTGTGGATAAATGATCCCTCATTGAAATAACATCAATTGGATAGTAATGAATTGATTATAAAGGGACGAAAATATAATCAATTGAAATTAAAAAGACTAATTCCAAACAAGGTTCTTGAATTGAAAGGAAGAGAGAAAGGTGAGGATCCCTTACATAGATGTGTGATCCCAAAGGCTTGGAAGTTGTTTCTTGGGAGCTTAGGGTAATATTTGGAGGACTATATAGATTAGGGAGAATTGGGTGGCTGATATTCAAAGAGATTTAGTGAAGAGTAATTGGTTTATGGGTGGTTTTATATAAGAAATATGGGAGAATTATTTAGTATTTTGGTTTTAGACACTACACACTAAAATATTCAAAACTACAAACCATACAATGGTTATTAACATGGTTTGTAGAAAATGGGAGTGCTATAAATTATTTTTTAGGGATAAGAGATGATGATAGTAAAATATTTTACATGCTTATGAGGAGGTGAGTCACATTTTGAATGAAATGATTTTGAAATCATAAAATATTTCATATGTATTGGAGGATACAGTAAGGTTTTTATAAATAAGTCAAATAAACATAAAATCACATTATTTTAAGAAAAAAATTATATTTTAATTAAGATAACTTTTATAGTATTTTATTAAATCAATATTGTGTCATTATGAAGACATAAAACACATTATATATTTTTAATATATATAATTTTTACCCCAAAATTCAACTGTCCTAGTAAAATATGAAAATTTCACTATACGATAATTTCGATGTCCTATTCCAAATATAATATTAATTTTATCTAAATAATTATCTATATATATGAACTTTTAATTTTAATATAATTACAAACATTTTTTAGAAACTGATGGATTTTGACAAAAATAGTTTTCAAACCATAAAAAAATTACATTTAACTTCATATAAATTATACGATCATTTATATATAATAAAATTAATTTAATAATAATATTTTCTTAAAATACTATTTAATTAAAAAATCCATTAATTAATAAAATTATATTTATTAATTTAATTTTAATAATAATAAAAAATATTATTTCAGCTTTAATTTTTTTTACAAATTATCAAAAATAGATTGAAAGAATATTCCTTATTATATAAAAAAATAATGAAAATAATCGTAATTATAGGGTATTGGTATATGTACCTTTATTACACAATCATACTCCCTAGGATTATGATGTGTGATGGTGGGGCTTTTATGGAGTCATTTAATGATCACGGTTTGGGTCGTGATCTCTATGTACTTGATCTTCTCACATAAACTGTTTCTCTCAAGATTATTTTTTGGATATCGTCTAGGGATAAGTCTAGGGAAAACCTAGAAATGGTATCACCCTCAGAAGCTATAATAAATGGGATTCATAGGGTACGATCATACTGGTTGAGCGAATCACATCCTTTGTTCCAAAAGGATTTCTTAAAACCCCATATTTATACTAGTTATGTGATCACTGTTTAATGTATATATTATCAATGATATGGATAAATAATGGTCATTTAAATGCAATAGGATAAAATAAAACAAAATGAGTAAATGTGTTTTTTATATCTATGAGACATTTAATTAAAAGAAAGGGAATTTTATCCAAAATTACTCGAGTCGTTACAACCTTCACACCTTAAGAAATGTTTCCTTCAATATTTCCTTTTCCCAAACTAAGATAGATGAGGATAACTCTACCCCATCCCTCAACCTATATCCAAAATTTCTTTTTCAATCTTGTGGTTTCTCTACAATACAATGATGAGTGTAATTTTATTATTTCATAGAACGTTTTCCCGACAATCTATGATATTCACTATATTCTCATCATATGAGGGCTCATTATCCAATGGTACCACCTCTGGATTGAGCAAATGTTATGGGTATCGTATGTACTTCCTTAATATTTTTAAATGGAATACATCATGTACTTGAGATAGGTTCGGTTGGAGTTCTAGTCAATATAACACTACACTGATGTGATCAAGGATATAAAAAGGGCCGATATACCTTGGAAAAATAATTCAATTATTCCCACATCTCGTAACTATCTTCCATGGAGATATGCTAAGGAATAATATGTCTCCAACAAAAAAAAATCTAGACCTCATTAGAAATTTTTATTAATAGCTTTATTGTCAACTCTGAGTATCATTGATGTGTTGTAGGATGGTCTTAACCTTTTCCATCATTTTCGGACCTAGATGTTTTTTATAACTAACTTCTTCAAAACATGCTGGTGTTCTGCATCTTATATCATAAAAGGCTTTGTAAGGATCAATTTGGATTTATGAGTGGAAATTGATGTTGTAATAGAACTATAACAAAGGAAGATGTTGGTCCCATCCACCTTTTAAGTCCATTGAGAAATTTATCAAGATTTCCTCAAGTGTGTAGATAGTCCACTCAGATTAGGCATCAATTTGATGGTGATTGGCTGTGATGAAGTTTAACTCAATGTTCAGAGTGTATTGGTGACTCTTCCCAAACATAGAGGTGAATATTGGCTATCGATCAAAAATAATCTATAGCAGTACTCCATGAAACATTACCAATTCTCTGATATATATATATATATGTTTTAGTTGATCCTGTGAGAAATCCTATTGAATTACAATGATGGATGAAGTCTATGTAAGATGATCCACAATAACACAGATAGAATTGATTTCTTTGGATGTCTTTAGAAGTCCAGTGAAAAATTCCATGGTGATTTTTTCCCATTTCCATGTTGGTATGGGTAATGTTCACTTTATACACATTGAATTCCGCCTCCAAGCCTTCACATGCTGACATACTAGACACATTGATGTACATTTAGATATATCATTCATCATGTTATCCCTGCAACAATGTTCTTGGAGATCTTGATACATCATTTTGTTTCTAGGGTGAATGGAGAAATTCAAACTATGTGTATCATCCAAAGGTTCTTTCATTAAATCTGTATTTGATGGAATTCATAATATTGACCCAAACCACACAATTACTTCTTTATTAACATTGAACTATAAATATTTCAATTTTTTTGATAGTTTCCAATTTATTCAGAATTCTAACATCATATTTTTTTATAATCCATTATCTTTTCCAAAAGAGGTAGATGAGAAATCATTTCTGAAAGTATTGACGATGTTCCCTTATTTATGATTCCCATGTCCATCTTCATCAAATCAAGGAATTTTAGAACCTTTTCAATTCTTATAAATTATAGAATTTATGGTTCTTTTATACTTATAGAATCATCCACATTTTTCTCTTTCCCAAGGTTGTAATGGAGTGTGTAGGTGTAGTCCTTAATGACATATAACCATATTCATTGTCTTATATTCATATATTTTTGTGTGAATATATAATTTATACTTTTGTGATCTATATATATTTCACACTTATCCCAAAAGAGATAATTCCACCAGATTTTCAACACAGAGATTATAATTTCTAACTCCAGATCATTCATGGGATAGTTTTCCTCATGAATTTTCTACTACTTTGGGGTATAGGAAATGACTTTTTCATTCTCTATCAAAATATAACACATTTCCTACTTCAAATAATCATATAATATTACAAAAATCTAACCAATTATGGTTAGTGTGAGAACATGGGCAGTGAAATGGCACTACATCAATGCCAGGAAGATTTCATTACAATCATCATTAGAAGAATACACAACTAACTTATGAATTAACTTGTTAAGATGGTTTGAAAATAATGATAATATTTTCAGTAATTAGTGATATTATCTAGCTACCCCTACGAATCTATATATATCTATCACAGATGATGGCCTCAACCATTGTTTGTGATTATTTTCCCCAAGAATGAGTCTTCCTTCAACATGAACTGATAATTTATATACATTTCATTGAGCATATCTTTTCAAAAGGTCTCTAGTATAATTATTAGATAATCCTCATGACACTCCTTTTTTTAGTATAATAGAATATATTCAATAATGTATACCACAAATTTATTGAGGTCATATCTAATGACTCTATTCATCATGTCCATGTAGATTTCTGGAGCATTAGTGAGTCTTAAAATAATTACTATGAATTCATAGTGCTCGTACCTCGTAAGAAAAAACAGTCTTGGGGATATCCTCCTTATTCACCCTTACATTGGAATATCCCAACCACACATCCACTTTTTAGATCTATTATGATACACATAGTTGGTTGATCAATTCATAAATTCATGGAGAAGGATACTTGTTCTTTATCATGATTTCTTTGAGATCATAATAATCAAACCAATGGTACATTAACCCATCTTTCTTTTTGATGAAGAGGAATGGTGCAACCCATGGTGAATAACTTGGGAATAAAAACTATTATCTATATTCTTATGTAGTGGTTTATTTATCTCCTCATTCTCCACAATATCCATTCTGTATAGAGTCTTTGATATTGGAAACACCCCATCCATAAGATCCATTAAGAATTCAACATCTCTTCATGGAAAAAGACTCGAAAATTCCTTCGGAAACACTTCGGTGCACTTATTCACAATATTCATGTCTTAGAGGATGGTTCCTTAGACTCAATAATCACAGAATGATATAGAAGCTCATATAGAATCAATATCCATGATTGAAATGATGGTGCTAAAAAAGATTCATCCTCATCCATACACTTGTATAGAATTGGGGGTCAATTCACCATATGGAGAGTGATTTATCTATCATTGAAATTAATGTCGGATATATATATGGAAAGCCAATCCATGCCATGAATTGCTTAAAATTACACCATGTGATGTACTATGTGGTTTTTTGGAATAATAAAACCTAAAATTATGACATGAGAAGTGTCATATTCATGGGATGATATAATTTACCGATTTTCCATTTTCAATGATATCTCTACTTCTATCCTTTGTGGTGGTGTGTGGATTGTTCAACAGAACTTCCTATAAGTCCCCAGCCTTAAACATTAATTAAAATTGGGTATTTTCAAGAATTCACATTGAGTATTTTTTTAGGATTTGAGTTTTAGAGAATTAGATCATAAATCATGCATTACATTCCATATTTAAACAAGGTGGTTACATCAAAGACAGTATTCAGTTTTTTTACCAAAGGAAAAATATTTAAAATAAAACATGGATTCCTTATTAACACTTCCTCTACACTATCATCACATCATCTACTTTTCCTTTGTCCTGTGAGAATCATTTCAAAAACGTGGGATGATCATAAAAATCTCAATAGGGGATATAAAAATACGGAAAGAAAACATTACTCCATGCATACATAATAATCAATGAAATTGTAATTTACTCATAAAACATAATCAAATTAACATACCTCATGAAATCATAAGATTTATGAATAAATCATAGAAATCATAAGACATAAACATAGCTTGATGCATTCATAACATTCTTACGTATGGAGTGACCCTCATGGTTACGTTTGGAATACCCATCATAGTATATTCCCTAAATCACTTTAGAGAAACCATAGAGTTTAACTCCTTCATGTTACCCAATGCGTTGGAGTTCTATCTCCGGCTCACCCACCCTTAGTTTATCATGGAACCACCCGACATTATAAACAGTGTCCATGAACCATAACAAAATGGTATTACATAAAATATGTATAAAGGAAACATTACATTTCAACATAACAATCCCAAGATCTCAATACCACACGTTTATTTAATCAAAACATTATCAAAACCATTTTCATTACCAAAAAAAATAAAAGTAAAACATGATATTTATATTTCATTTAAAAATGGTTATGGCTTGTAGAGGAAGTCGAAACTCAAATAATGGTCATAGCAGCGGAGAAGTCATTGTCACCGCATACGTAAAACAAAAACATTCCCTTTTGTCATTTAGTAAAACGATTCATGTAAAAATATTACTTTTGAATAAAATTAAATATAAAAATGGTTTATTATTCAACTAATAAAAGATGTTCGAATATAAATTGATGTATGCCTCAATGAAAAGAGATTGAGACGAAGTCTTTTACCTCTAGTCCGACTTGTCTTGTTTGTTTTTTATATTTATGAATAATAAACTTCTGTCAATTTATAATTGCTTAAGGAATTCCTTCAAATATTATTATTCAATTCATCATATCACATATAATCATGTTATAATAATTAGTTAATTATGTGAGTTCATATCATACATTTTGTCGATGTTCCGTACATGAGTCAAAAATGAACTTGTTTGAAAAGAATAGCCAATGTAGTTATTTTTACATCATCTCCAAAATAGTATTAATGATTTAAATATCATATATATCCAGTATATATTAATTTTATACTATTCCATAACATTTGGAGAAAAAAAATTGAAATGCACCGTTCATGGAGACGGTAGGCCGTACGTACGCATGAACGATACATTAATTTCTTTGTCATATTAATGAAATTAAAACTAAATGAGACATATATATATTATAATTATAGTATTATATATATGTTATATAGGTAACATATGTTCATTAATTATATTCTTTATAAATTCCATGTTTGTCTGGAATGAGTCACATCACTTGAGGGGGCGGTAGTCCACACTTCCTCAGATGAAATTATCGCAGTTCCACAACATGAAAAGCATAACGATGTGATTTAAAAATAAAATTCATAAGCATATAGAAAAAACAGATACAATATATATCATATATAAATACATTGAAATCATAATGTTCAACTTCAACGGTGGTAAAAAAATATTGAACAATCATCGTTTCGTGAGGCAGTAAATTGCCACCCACAAAAAAAGTATGTTCTTTAAAATTAGATATAAGTATGTGTAAGCGTACGTATAATACTTATCATAACAAAATAATTGTATATTTTTGATACTGGTGTTATTATGGGATCAAATAATAAGAAGATAGTGGTGAGTGAAGAATGAAAATAAACGGAAGAAACTCGAGAGAGGATATTACCTCTAAATCGGGTAACTCTTTTTTATTTGAGCCAAAGGCTTCCATGGAAAGACTTCAACCCAAAGTGAGGATTTTAGGATTAATAGAGGGATTTGGAGAGATAATATGAGAAGAGTTTGGATGATCTAAGGGCTTTAGAGGTTGGGGTAAGGGGGTAGAGGTGGGGGCCTTTTATAAATGGGATCAGGGTCACTTTTGGAAAGTCTTGAAATGATACTTTATTTTAAAATGATTTTCGGATTTTAAAGGTCCCAAAATGATATATTTTGAGGCTAAGGTGATAAGGGTTCGAAATACAGCCATCCAATTGGGTTTAGAGAAGTTTATGTCTTAGATTTTACCTTATCATTTCATTTTATTTAAATTGTTCATTAATGAAGTAATCAGTGCATCATCATGATGTCATAAATAAATCTATTTATTAAATCCCTAAATATTATAAAAAAAATAACATGATGTAGAAAATATTTTTAGATTTAAAATAACTATTTATAGTCTAAGTGATAATTTATTTAATCAAAATTAAAATTGGTTTACTTATGATATACAAACCATTGTTATATTTCTCTTCCTTTTAAAAAATAATGTCCTAACTGTCACTATTACACCCATTTAACTCCATGGGCCCTCAAGTTCGGTAAAAAGCATCCCATGGTCGGACATGACTCAAAAAAGGGGATTTGGACACATTTTGGGGTCATTTTATATTATTATGATATTAGTTTATTACTATTAACTACCCGATTACTAATTAATCAATATAATTAAAGATAATTACCGTCGTTTCTATTCATAATGTCCAAAAAAAAGATTATTAATTACATAATTTGGACATTCTGATTCCAAATATGGAATCAATTTTACCAAATACAAAAATAGATATTTCAGTAATTAATTTAAAAATAACTCCCATTGTCAAAACAAAGAGCGTGTTTTTAAAAAACAATATCTATCAATAGTTTGACAATTGTTTATGTCCAATTTCAAAGTGAAATTAATTATAATTACCACAATTGGATTAAATGGTAAAAATATATTCTAATTACAAATTAAAGTAAATTAAAAAGATAATCTAACCATATTATTAAATTATATAAAAAAGCAGTTTTGATGTAAAATGCAGTATTTTTCACAATTCATTAAAAAAATGAACATTTTCAGAAAAATACCAAAAATTTATCTAAAGTAAATTTAAATGTCTCAATTATAAATAATAAGTTTATTTTGACAAATAGTTCTTATAAAATTGTCAAATGTTATATTTAAAAATGATGTTCCATCAAAAGTTGGTAAAAAAATCTTTTAAAAATATTAAATTATTATATGCTTAAGATTGGATTAATTCTCCTTTTAAGACTCTAAAACAATATCTAATTCATAAATAGACATAGATATGAAAATATATTATTCTTTACTTACTTGTAATTTAACATCCTTCCCCCCTTTAGGAAATTACATCCCCCCAATTTATTTACTTAACGAATAAGTGGGTGTATTTATCCATCATTGCATTTTCAAATTCCCATGTTGCCTCTTCGACTATATGGTTTTTCCATAGAACCATTACTTGAAAAATCCCCATATTCTGCAACACTTACTGCATGTGGTCAAGAATCTAGACCGGTTTTTCTTCATATGATAGACTCTCTTCCAGCTGAACTACCTCTAGACTCAAAACATGAGATGGATCTGGCATGTACTTCCTTAACATTGAAACATGAAAAACATTATGTACCAGAGATAAATTCAAAGCTAAAGCCACTCGATATGAAACTGATCCAACTCTCTCCATAATTTCAAATGGTCCTATGAACATTGGACTCAACTTTCCTTTCTTACCAAATCACATAACAATTTTCCATGGTGAAACTTTGAGGAAGACATGACCACCTACCACAAAAAAAAGATCCCTCCTCATGTTGTCCTCGTAAATTTTCTACCTTCTCTAAGTTGTGCTCATGTGTTTTTGTATCAGTTGAAATTTTTCAACCAACACTTATACCAATTCTGGTCCGATCTACATCCTTTCACCCACTTCATCCCTAAAATATGGAGTTCGACACTGCATCCCATATAATGCCTCAAATGGATCCATCTATTTACTAGAATGAAATATATTATTATAAGAAAACTCAACCAATGAAAGATGTTGGTCCCAACTTGCCTAAAAATCTATCGAACAAGAACGTAGAATATCCTCCACCCATCTGATTGAGGATGAAAATCTATACTAAAATTTAATTTAGTACCCAACGACTTATGAAGGGCCTTCTAAAAGTTAGAAGTGAACCTCGGATAACGATCAGATACAATGGAGAGGCGAACTCTATGTAACCTGACTATCTCTTTTAGATACAAACGATAATGTAGATCTAGGGAAAAAGTGTCTCATATAGCAAGGGAATGAGAAGATTTAGTAAAGCGATCAACAATAACCCAGATTTCATTATTATATCAAGGTGTCTTCAGTAATCCCACAATGAAGTCCATGGAAATATTCTCCCATTTCCACTCTAGCACTGGTAAAGGATGAAAAATCCCATTCGGTAACTACCGCTCTACATTAACTTATTGAAAAGTCAAAAAGTTCATAGTAAAATTAGCAATATATCTTTTCATTCCATCCCACCAGTAATACTCCTGAAGATCTCTATATATCTTAGTACTACCTGGATGAACTGAAAATTGAGAACTGTGATCTTCAGATAACAACTCTCTCTTAAATTGTGAATCACAAGGCACACACAATATCATCCCAAATCTCAAAACACAATCATTATCAATGTCGAATTTAGGTAACATACCCTTCTGAACCATCTCTACCTTTTTCTGCAACTCATTGTCTTGCTTCTGTGCTTTCTTAATTCTATCTAACAGAGAAGATCTCACTGATACCTGAAACAAAACAGATGAATTTCCTGCACCAACAACTTCCAAGAAAAAATTCATCAAATCCATAACCAAAGGATCACGTTCCAAACGTAACATGGTTACTTAAGCATCACTTTATTGACTCAATGAATCTTCCACTTTATTTGATTTTCCTAGGTGGCAGTGAATCGTGCAATCATAATCTTTTATTAATTCTTGTCATCTCCTCTGTCTCATGTTCAATTATTTCTTAGTGAATATATAATATAAAATTTTTTGATCAGTATATATTTCAAAATTTATAACATAAAAATGATCCCTCCAAATTTTTAAACCAAAAAACAATAGCAACTAATTCCCAATCATGTGTAGGGTAATTTATCTCATGATTTTTCTACTGACATAAAGCATAAGAAATTACCTGATCATTATGCATTAGGACGAAACCATGTCCTGTCAATGAAACATCACTATATAGAACAAAATCACCATTCTTGGAAGGTTATTCCAATAATGGAGAATTCAAAAATCTTCTTTTCAAATACTAAAAATAATCCTCACATTCTTTTGTCTAGATAAACTTAACACCCTTCCGAGTTAGCTTAGTCAATTGGGCTGGACAACCATGCAAAAGTTTTAACATAAATTTAGCAATATCCTGCCAAACCAAGAAAACAAAGAATCTCATTTACATTTTTGAGTGTTGGATATTCTTAAACAACCCTTGTTTTTACAGGATCAACAATTACTCCATCTTTAGAAATAATGTGACAAAGGAAAGAAATTTGTTGGAACCAAAACTCACACTTCCTGAATTTACCATACAATTTCTTTTCTTTTAAGGTTTACAAAACAACCCTTAAATGAATTTCATGCTCCTATTTACATTTAGAAAACCCCAAAATATAATCAATTAAAACAACCTCAAACCTATCCAAGAACTCATGGAAATTTATATTCATAAGGTCCATGAATACAGTAGGTGCATTGGTTAACCCAAATAGAATAACTACAATTTCATAATGGCCATATCTT
Source organism: Viscum album (assembly GCA_963277665.1). Classification (NCBI taxonomy): domain Eukaryota; kingdom Viridiplantae; phylum Streptophyta; class Magnoliopsida; order Santalales; family Viscaceae; genus Viscum; species Viscum album. Next base: position 1,888,724,676 of record OY728122.1, on the reverse strand, counting down.
GTATGAAACACGGTATTCAGAATATCTACTTCATTTACCTTCAACTAATGGTACCCCGATCTCATGTAAATCTTTGAAAAATACTGAGCTCCTTAGAGCTGATCAAACAAATCATCGATATGAGGCAAAAGATATTTGTTATTAACAGTGATGTTATTCAAGGCTCTATAATTAATGAAATGTCTAATTGAACCATCTATATTTTTGAAAAATAAAATAGGATCACCACATGGTGATGTGATAGGTTGAATGAAACCTTTCTCTAATAAATCTTGAAATTTGTCCTTCAACTCTAAATGTTCAATTTGAGCCATTTGATAAGGGGGTTTTATAATTGGCATAGCATCAGGAACTAAGTCAACAGTAAATTCAACTTCCAGATCTGGTATTATTCTAGGATACTCCTTAAGAAAAACATCAGGATACTCAATTACCAATGGCACATCATTAATCTAAATAGTTCCTTTGTTTTCAACAATATGTGCAAGGTAACATTCATTTCCATATTTTACATGTTTCTCAGCCTCTTGATATGTTATCAATGGTAAGGGTTCATTCTTGTACACAAACTGAAATTCTTTTTTAAAAGAAACTTCTATAGCTCTATAGTCAATCTTAGCAGGGTAAATAGTGATCCAATCCATACCCAAGATAACATCAAACTCTACTAGAGGTAAAACAATAAAGTTTGTAAGTAGATTCTTTCCATGGATAAGTATAGGAAGATTCTTATAAATTCTTTTTTCCTCAACATTTCCACCTGGTGTTTTTACCACAAGTTAAGGAGACATTTCTTGAGATAGAATTCCTAATTTACTAGACAAGTTTTCAGAGATGAAATAATGTGTAGTCTCGGAATCGAACAACACATTGGCATAATCTGAAAAAACAAAGTACCTGATACCACATCATTTGATAGCCCAACATCTGCTGAAGTAGTTGCAAAGGATTTAACCACACCTTTATGCTTGTAGTCTGGCTGATTCCCATCATTAGAGCTCTTTTTCAAACACTAGTTTACATAATGTCCCATCTTATTGCTCTTGAAACATTTCACTAACTATAAATCAAATTTTGTTTTACCATTACCCTGATCATTCCCAGTGCAATCACGAGCCTTATGTCCAATCTTACCACATCAGAAGCACTTTCCACAATTCAAAAGACATTCCCTAGCATGATTTTTATAACATTAATCACAAAATGAAAATTAGTTTTCTTACCATAAAACCTTTTTGAAGGATTCTTCCCTTTCTCCTGCCACCTCGATCTCTTCTTCTTTTGGTTGTCATGGAACACTTGATCATTATAAACCTCTATTTCCACCTTCTTAGAACATCAAACAAGCTTTTGATAACATTTGAAACCACGAGAAACTAGTGCCATTTGATATTTTGGCTTTAATCCTGAGTGAAAATTACTGATTTTACTATCTTGGTCTCTGAAAAAATTTGGAGCATACCATGAAAATTGAGTGGACTTTTCTAAAAAAGCAGCCACTAAGTCATCCTCTTGGATCAATTCCAAGAATTGTTTTTCCATACTAAGTCGAACATCCTTAGGAAAATATTTCTCAAGAAACACAACTTTGAATTCATTCCTGTCAAGAGCATCAATCTCATCAGCGTCCCTGATATTTTTAACCATCAACCACCACTGATCTTCCTCACCCTCAAAATGGTAAACAACAAGACTAACCTTTTGATTGTCTAAAACCACATTCCATCGAAAATCTTATCCAATGCTTTAATCCACCCTTCAGCTAACTCAGGGTCAGATGATCCTCTGAAAAATGGGGGATGTCTCCTCATGAAATGTTCCACCACTGACATGTTCTTATGTGGTTGATCTATCTAATCTCATGCATGGATACCACCACCATTTATCGCTTGAGTCAACTGAAACATTACTACAAAAAACTGTTCAGTTCCAATTACAACCATTTCAGGATGCAGATTTGGAAGGTCATTTTCATCTATATGCCTTCCTAGCACTACATCCCTATTTCCTCTATGGAAACCAATTATAAACAAACATGTATTAGATCAAGAAACATGATAATCTTCAAATTCCATATCATTTCAATTTGACCATAATGTGTATAAATTTTTTTGGATAATCCTTTAATAGAATTATAACTCCTAAAGTAATCTAAACCGGCCTATGATACAAACTATAAGGCCCTGGAATTAAACATTACTTAATATTGGGTTATTTCATGAATTCACATTGAGGATCCTTTCAGGTTTAGGGTTTTAGATAATTAGAACATAAATCATGCATTACATTCCACATTTAAACAAGGTGGTTACATAAAAGAGACTATTCATTTTTTTCACCAAAGGAAACATATTTAAAATAAAACATGGTTTCGTTCTTGACACCTCCTCGACACTATCATCACATCACATACTTATCCCTTGACCTGTGAAAAACATTTCAAATACTCGGGATGAGAATAAAAATCACAGTAAGTGATATAAAAATACGGAAAGAAAACATTAGTCCACGTATACATAAGAATCAATGAAATAATACATTACTCATAAAACATAAGCACTTTAACACACCTCATGAAATCATACGATTTATGAATTACTCAAAGAAATAATAAGACATAAAGGTAACTTGAGGCATTCATAACATTCTTACATAGGGAGTAACCATCCTGGTTATGTTTGGAATACCCATCACAATATATTTCCTAAATCTCTTTGGGGAAACCTTGGGTTTAACTCCTTCGAGTTACCCAATTCATTGGAGAGATATCTCGGGCTCACCTGACCTTAGTTTATCATGGAACCACCCGACTTCATAAAAAATTCACAAGAACCATAACATAATCGTATCACATAGAAAATGAAAAAAGGATGCATAACATTTCCACATTTCATTCAAAATATATCAATACCACACATTGATATAATAAAAAAATTATCAAAAACATTTTCTATACCAAAATAAATGAAAAGAAAAACGTGGTATTTATTTTTCATTTAAAAAAAGTTATGGCTTGTAGAGGAAGCCGAAACTCAAATAACGGTCACAGCGGTGGAGAAGTCGTTGTCGGCGCATACGTAAGACACAAAAATTCCCTTTTTTCATTTAATAAAATGCTTCATGTAAAAATATTTTTTTTTGAATGAAATTAAAAGTCAAAATGGTTTATTATTCAACTATTAAAAGAAGGTTGTATATAAATTGATATATGCCTCAACGAAAGGAGATTGAGACGAAGTCCCTTAACTCAAGTCGGACTTGTCTTATTTGTTTCATTATATTACTTAATAATAAACTTAGTTCAATTTATAAATACATAAGTAAATACTTTAAATTTTATTATTCAATTAATATAACATATTATCATGTTATAATAATTAGTTAATTATGTGAGTTCATATCATACATTTTGTCGATATACGGTACATGCGTTAAAAATGAACTTCTTTGAAAAGAATTACCCATTTAGTTATAAGTAAATCATCTCCAGAATAGTATTAATGATTTAAATATCATATATATCAAGTATTTATTCATTTTACACTACTCCATATCATTTGGAGATAAAAAATGAAATGCACCATTCAGGGAGATCGTATGCCATACGTACGCATGAACTCTACTTTCATTTCTTTGTCATATTATTGGAATTAAAACTAAAAGAGACATATATATATTATAATTCCAGTATAATATATATTTTATATATGTAACATAAGTGCATTAATTACATTATTTATAAATTCCATGTTTTGAATGAACGAGTCAGATCACTTGTGGGGTCGGTAGTCCACACTTCCTCAGATGAAATTAGCGCAGTTCCACAACATGAAAAGCATATAGATGTGATTTAAAAATAAAATTCAGAAGAATATAAGAAAAAATAAATACCATATATATCATATATAAATACAGTGATATCATAATGGCTCCCATGAAAGGTGTTAAAATAATATTGAACAATCATCGTTTCGTGAGGCAGTAATTCACCACCCACAGAAACATAATGCTATTTAACCATTAGAAGGATGTGTGTGTAAGTGTAGGTATAATCCTTATCATAAAAAAATCCTAGTATATTGAGGATAATTTTTTTATTATGGTATCAAATAAGCAGAAGATATTGGTGAGTAAAGAAGGAAAATAAAAGGAATAAACTCGAGAGAAGGCATTACCTCTAAATCGGGTAACTGTTTTTTATTTAAGCCAAAGGCTTCCTTTGAAAGACTTCTGCCAAATGTGATGATTCTTGGAGTAAGAGAGGGATGTGGAGAGATAATAAGATCCTAGGTTGGATGAGCCAAGGGATTTAGTGGTGTGGGTAAGGGGTAGAGTTGGGGGCCTTTTATAAGAGGGGGAGGGTCACTTTTGGGATGTTTTGAAATGTTACTTTATTATAAAATGATTTTCGGATTTTAAAGGTCCCAAAATGATTTATTTTGAGGATAAGGTGATAAGGGTAATAAATACACCTATAAAATAGGTTTTAGACAAGTTAATGTCTGATATTTTACCTTATCTTTTCATTTTATTTAAATCGTTCATTAATGAGGTAATCCCTTCATCATCATGGAGTCCTGAATAAATTTATTTATTCAATGTCTAAAAATTATAATAAGAATACCATGATGTAGGAAATATTTTTAGATTTAAAATGATTTTTTATAGTCTAAGAGATAATTTACGTAAAAAAATTAATTTTTTTACATGTGATATACAAACCTTTGTTATATTTCTCTTCCGTTAAAAAAATAATGTCATAAATGTCTCTATTACACCCATGTGACTCCATGGGCCCTCAAGTTCGGTAAAAAGCTTCCCATGGTTGGCCATGACTAAAGAAAGAGGATTTGGCCACATTTTGGAGTCATTTTATATTATTATGATATTATTTTATTACCCTTAACTACCTGATTACTAATTAATCATGATAATTAAAGATAATTACCATCGTTACTATTCATAATGTCCAAAAACAAAAGAGTATTAATTACATAATTGGGAACTTCAGATTGAAAATATTAAATTAATTTTACCAAATTACAATCACAAAAATTTCAGTAATTAATTTAAAATAAATTCCTGTTGTGAAAACAAATAGTTTGTTTTCTAAAAACAATATCTATCAAAAATTGACATTTTTTATATCCAATTTCAAAGTGAAATTAATTATAATGACCACCATTGTATTTAATGGTAAAATTATATTATAATTAAACTTTTAAACCAATTAAAAATATAATTTATCCATATAATTAAATTAGATGAAAAAGCAGTTTTGAATTAAAATGCAGTATTTTTCACTATTCATTAAAAAATGAGCATTGTTAGAAATATACAAAAAATTTATCCAAAGTAAATCTCAATGTCCCATTTCTAAAGAATAAGTTTATTTTGACAAATAGTGCTTATAAAATTGTCAAAAGTTATATTTAAAAATGATTTTCCATAAAAAGGTAGTACAATAATCTTTTAAAAATATTAGAGTATTCTTTGCTTAAGATTGGATTTATTCTCATTTTAAGCCTCTGAAACACTACCTAATTCATAAATAGACATTGATATGAAAATTTATTATTCTTTAATTACTTGGGATGTTACACTTCCGGGATATAAATTAATGTGTTAAAATAGAATAAAACATTACATTCAATATTGCTGAATGAATAACTAGTGTTCTGGTCACCACATCATTATGGGGATTCACTTTGGAGGTAGTGATGGAAAAATATCTATTTGATACCTTGGATTTTGTTTGTTTCCTCTAAAAAATATTTTTTTAGGGAACTCGTTCGCAAAGTGCTCTGGTTGTTTTTAGTTGTAGCAATGAACAATTCATTGAGGATCAAATGGATTGGTCCTTTCCTCTATTGTAGTAGCTGGTTTTTCTAGACAGCAATCACTTGAAAGGTTCCCTTGCTTCCTGCACCTGAATCCTCTCCTCTTCCCCTTCTTGTAATTTCCTGGTCACATCTTTCTATACTTTTGACAAGCATAGTGATTGAACTTTTTTCACACCATTGGATTTATCCATCAGACTTCTAGAATTAAAATCAACGTTCTTCTTCTTACGCCCATAATAACCCTGGAATTCTCCAAAATCCATCTCAACTTTGATGTAATATCAGGAAATATTTTCATCGCTATCAAATTCTCAGATCATCAGGGACGTCCATAGACTAGGTTTTAGTCCTCCAAAGTAGCGGAAAATACTTATCTTGGGGGTAATGACAAAAATATAGGACTATCATGAAATTATGGTGAATTTTTCGTCGTACTCCCCAAAATATTATTCGTCCTTTTTATTGAGTGAATGTAAATCTCTTTCCATCTCAAATGGAGGGTGCATGGAAAATATTTATCAAACAAAATTTCTGGAAATCCTTCCATCCCATTGTATCGATCTCTTCCTCAGGCTCGCATTCTTTATCAATTTAAATCATTGATCATCTTCACCCAATATAAAATAAGAAACCAGAAGAACCTTCTCTCGTTCATAACATTGATGGAAAGAGAATATTATCTCAATGGAGTTCATTCATTTTTCAGCCATTGAGGGATCATATGATCCATTGAAAGTAGGAGGCCTTTATGTCATGATGTCCTTCATTGAACCATGTTCATTCTTAGGGTTGGGTTTTGGATGTTCCTATTAACACATGTTTATTTTCAAAATGTGAGTTAACTAAGAGAGTATCATGACAATGTTTTTAATTTCCACTTGAATCGGATTGGGCATCTCATTTGGGTTGTCATCATATTGATCTTCACATCGGTTGTTAGCATGATTTCTACAGTTACCAGACATTGGATAGAATAAAATGAAAATTTATGGGTAAATATTTAAAACTATTAAATAGATAAAGGAGAAACCAAGGAAAAAAGGGATAAATTATAAATTACATTTATCTCCTTAATTTAAGAATTTCTAAGAACTGATCTATGTTATACATAATCAACTTCCTAACATATATTCTTATGGTATTTTATCACTTAATAATGCTTCATACTATGATTATGAATTTACTAATGCATATCCCCCAGGAGGGTATAACTGAGAGTGAAACAAGGATCTTTGTCATGCACCGGTTCCCATTCAAGTCTAGCTTAAAATAACATTTTAGGGGTTTACCAATAGTTACTCCTATTTTAGAGACACCACTACATGTTCCTATCCATACATGGATATATTTTCCTAATAAACCACTTAAACTAGACTCACCAAAATTTAGGGATTCATTTCTTCTACTTAGTCTTATCCATAAGATTTTATCTAGAGTTTTCTAATCCAAATCCCAAAATAACATAACACAACATCTGATACCAACTATAACGACCCTACTCTTTATTTCATATAAATGTGTGATTTATTTCATAAACATTATCTTAATAAAACTAACATGATTGAAGGTCGAGTTTCTTTGGTGCTTAGGAACATTACATAACAACTTATAACATAAAATAATCATCATTATTCAAATTTTATTTGACATGACCACAACATTCCTTCATACTTAGTATTGCATTGTATAACCTGAGGACATACATAAGAAAAGGGTGATATATAAATACTAGTAAGGGATTAAATAAGTTATAACATGAAGAATAAAATACATGTTAGGAAATAAATATAAAACAATAGAGAATTAGATAATCATTAACATAAATGCATGATATAGCATTATTATCATAACATGTAAATGTGGAAACTACCTGAATAGCTGCATCCTTAACATAAAGGAATACAGTAAACCCATTTCCCAACATGGTTGATAAATTTTAAATATTGTAATCAGGTAAAACATTATCCCAACATGATGTATCATGATACTAAATATTACCCAATTCATTGGAGTGCTATCATGGCACACCCTTCAAAAAAAATTAATCTAATGCTTAAGTGAGCCAAATATGTCAAATATCATGGATTCCTTAAAAATAATTATTTATTACATGATTAAAGAGTATGGAATAAATAAATTTACTTAACCCATTAATAAGTGTATGTGAATAACATTGAATACCCTTGATAGAAGAATGGGTATCGTATTCACTAAATGATGATTTTGGCATTGAAAAATGTGGTGCAATTTTAACAGCACGACGACATACTATGGGAATAAATAAAATGAAAATGTGAGAGAGAAAGGTGTATCTCTTAATTTATACCCAAAATAAAAAATGAGGGTATCATGATAATATATATCCAAACATATAAAAAGGAATTTATGATTCATAATACAAATGAAGTGCATGAAATGGAAATGAGAAGAGGGAAATCCCTTTCAGAATTACGGTATACTAACATCGTAGGTAAGGGTCATAAGGGGGGAGTAAAAATGCTCCCCCATTTAAATAACATAAAATGGAGAGCATGGAATTGATTATTAAAGGATGAAAATATATCCAATTGAAATTAAAATGACTTATTTCAATCAAGGTTCGTGAATTGAATGGAAGAGAGAAAGGAGAGGATCCCTTGCATGGATGTGTGATCCCAAAGGCTTCCGAGAGGATTCATGGGAGATTAGGGAAGGCTATTGAGGACTATAGGGAGTTCTGGTAAGTGGGAGGATGAGATTAATATATCATCAGTTAAGAGTAATTGGTTCTTGGGTGGGTTTATATGGGAAAGGTGGAGGAATTATTTATTATTTGGGTTTTGGACACTGCACATTAAAATATTCATAACCACAAACCATACAATGGATTTTCCAATGGTTTATTGAAAAAGGGAGTGAATTAAATTATTTTATAATGATAAGGGCCGAATAAATAAAAATATTTCCCTATCTTATTTCGAGGTGAGCCACTCTTTCAAGCAAACGATTTTAAAATCTTAAATTTTTTATATGTCTTAGTGGATTTACTAAGGCATTAAAAAATAAATCAAATAAACCTTAAATTAAATTATTTTAAAGAATAAACATATTTTTGGCTGGAGATACCTTTTATAACATTTTATTACATCACAATGGTGTCATTATGATATCATCAAACACATTATATATTTATACTGTATTTTTTCACCCAAAAAATCTATTATCTCCGAAAATTATGAAAAAATCACAGTTACATAATTTAAATTTATTTCCCAAAAATAATGATTATTTAATCTAAATAATATTATAAATATATTAATTTTTTTTACTTTTAAAATAAATAATGATATTTATTGAAAATTGAAGGGTTTTGACAAAAAACGGTTTTAATCCTTAATAAAAATTATATTTGAATTAAAATAAATTATATGGTCATTTATATTTAATAAATTTAACTTATTAATAATATTTTATTAATAATTAATTTAATTTATAATTCCATTAATTCATAAAAATACATTTCTTAATTTAATTTTAATACAAACAGAAATTTGTATTTGTTATTTCTTAATCATTTACAAAGTAAAAATAATACATTAAAATTATATTCATTATTCTATACCAAAATAATGCTTATAATCATAATTTTGGGGTCTTGTTACATATCCCATTATTACACTAAAATACTCCCTAAGAGTAAGGGGTGCGATTAGGGGGCTTTAATGGGGTCGTTCGGTGAACATGGTTTGGGTTGTGATCTCGATCAGCATGAACTTCTCCCACAAACAGTTTCACATAGGCTTATATTATTGGATCTCAAATTTGGATTGGTCTATGGAAAATATTTGAAATTATATTTCCTTCAGAATCTCTAATAAATATATTTCATAGGATACAATCATACTAGTTTAGGCCATCACTTTTTTTTCTATGCAAAAAGGATTAGTTAAAACTCTATAATTATACTAGGAATTTCATCATTGTTCAACAAATATATTAACAATGGTAGTGATACATAATGGTCATTTAAATTCAATTGGATAAAATTAAACAAAATGAGTGCATGTGTTTTTTATATCCATGAGACATTTAATTAAAAGAAATTTAATTTTATTCATTAATGTTTGGGTCGTTACATTCATCATGGTTTTGTTTTAAACCACCATTTTTATAAGGGTGGAAACTATATTACCCATTTAGTGAAACTCAACAAATTCATTAAAGATAAACAACATTCATCAAAAATTAATTTAATAGAAAAAAATAGATCTATTTATAGGTGTAACCTTGATCTCTAATACAGATTGGGTTTCCTTGTGATTTGTACAGTCAAACTGAGCGGTGGATGAATCATTATGAAATAATATTAATTAAATTATTTTTACTCAAATGTATTGAAATAACTACATGTATTTTGATATATTGATATTAGGGTTTTCATTCAAAACATTCATATTATTTATATGATAGGAAGTAATGAAATAATGATACATATTATTTTTACAAGGCCCCATCCCAATGTGGGTAATTACTCCTTTTCATGTTTCGATTGATCCAAGGCATATGTTCTTCAATACTAATACATTTTTTATTAAAAAATATCTATATATAATTTATAATCTCTTACCATTTTGTTATATAGTCCCTTTATAATTCATAATGGTTTCCCAATACACCATTATTCTAAAAGAACATATTGAAAATCAGGAATTGTTATCAGTAATTGAATGTACCTCTTCCTAAATATTAGGTCATTTAAAATGAATAGATATTGAGAATTTTAATCATACGGGTCAGCCTCTTCCGATCTCTATCATAATTGTAAACATAATCATAGGGACATGAAAACATAAACTATAATTTTCTTAAATGTGTATGGAAAATTCCAATCCTCTAATATAACAAACTAACCAGGGTTAACCCGACATGTCACTTGAGCTATCTCTCCACACAACCCGACATGTGTTCCTAATCTCTATGGGTTGGATACAAGCACTAGACATAACCAACTATAACAATGGATTGTTTTCTTACTTTTAAAATGGAATGAAACATCAATTAAATGGGACGAACACACTGATATCATTAGAGTCAACATCATAAAATGAAACATCTAAATTAAAAAATAAATAAATTAAAGTATACCATAAAAAATCATTTACATAATCTATAAAGTAGTACAAAACCAGAAAATTACATTCCATATTTTATAAAAAAATCTCAACACTCAAAATAAATGGGTATAAGTACAAAGAAGTCCTATGCATACATCCATATTGAAAAAAATCTAAAAAATTACTCCAGAATATCCAATCCTGATATGGCCACCTCCCCTCTCTAAAACAAAGGATGGTAATAATGAAGAACAGACACTCAAGTTCCTAAGTCTATTTAACTACCTATATCCACCAAAAAAATTTCTTTACATGACTGATGTCCCATGTAGTGTTTTAGGCTCACATCCTAGTAGGATACCACCATGAAAATAATTTTGTCATTCTACACATGGGAAAAAATAAACTAGTTTGATTTTTTTTTCAAAAATATCCCACTTAGAAAACATAAAATTTTCATATAAAACAATGAAATAAATTTTTTTTCAATTATAATAAAACATGATTCCATAAACATTTCTCGATATGGAACATATAAATATATAATACCCCAATGAATCACATGCTCTGAATACCCACGAAACATGAGAAACCATTACAACATCAAAAAATAACTATATAAATAGAAATTGGAATCATATATACCAAAACATAAAAATTTAAAATAGAAAATTAATGAAGAATAAAAAACAACTCATCATGAGTAATGTGACCAAAGGGATGTAACATTATAGCCTATTTTAAATGGCAAGAAAAAATATTATAACTAAAAAAGAAATAATCAAACCTCAGATAGGCTTCCCTAGGCCCAACTACAAGAGAAAACATGGTCTCTTTTCAACCATTCATGTAATCTATCATGTTATTTTCCAACTAAAAGGATGACATGGTCCCATGGAAACCAAAATTGAATCCCACATGGTCATCCCTTCATAGTCTGACATGGTCCCTCAAACAATCCCTTCAATCACACCCTAGTATACCCATGTGATACTCCATGAAAAAAATAATCACTACATGTTCCATATAAATAAAAGTCATCACATTATCCCTTTATATTAGAAAAGTACCCATTTTATAAAACACCAATCCATATGGTAAATTAATATCTACAATCCAACATAGAAATCCATTTATAGGTATAAAATAACAATTTTCCATTTTATAAAACACATGGGGTTCATAAATGACACCCATATTTTGAAATAACCATTATGAACACCAATATTTAGAAACCAAAACATCATGAATATCAATCATGGAATAAAGATAAAATCTAAATAAATTATAGATAAATTAAACAAATATGAACCGAATATGATTCATAATTTAATGGAAATCTATAGAAAACATCCTTAAATATATAAACCTACCTCGAATCTGAACCAAAGTTCATTTTTATTTGGTCATAACAATATATAGGAAGTATATAATGTAATCACACACCGAATATTTAAGAAAACAAACCCACACCCCCATTACATTCTGTTTATTCATAAAACATCTCCTCTATGGATCCACATCTCCATGAAAATTTTGGAACAATCAAGGATAAGGGGAATGGAAGAAGAAACCAAGAGAAAATGACCTTATCTCAATCCAAAATCCATGATCTCATATATAAACCACTAAAATATAGGTGATTATGGTTTCATGGTAAGGTTGGAGGGATGAATGTGATGGACGAAGAAAAATGAGGCCAATGGGGTATAAATACATCATGGAGAAATTATAAAAACGCACTTTTTAAGTAATCTATATAGGCCACATGATTTGGCCACATAGTTCGTAAAACCATGTTCCAACCATTTAGGACTAATTTCTACAAAATTCTTTGCCACATAGTTTCCAATGGGTTTCACACTGTTAGGAAAACCATTCCCAAGCTATGCATGATCTCACAATCATCACATTCCGCACTATCACATGGTTATTAGTATGGTAAGATATTATATGTTCTAATAGTGTTACTTGATTTTTATTCTAAATAATATCCATTTATGACCCTAAACACCTAGAAACTACTAAAACAATGAAAAAGGTAAGTAATATTCCACATAAAACATTCTATTGACATAGAGGCTGTAACAAACTCACCTACATGCTAATTTCTTCCACTAGATATTCCTAAATTTTCTAAAAAATAAAAAATGTGAGGCTAATACTCCTCAACAAAGGATTACTGATCCAATATCTCATTTCAATTAACTAATAATTTCTATATCAAATGCAAAAATGAAATAAAATAACTATGCAGAACGAGTCAGGATGATCTATGATATGAATAAGCTCCTCCAAAATGGTGGCCTCATACTCAATATCTAATTAATCCCACTCCAACACATGGAATGGGTCTATATGATATGTATATAACTATATAACAATAATGATGACATTTATTGAGTTAATATAGGTTATAAACTCTAATCAATATGCTACCATCCTTATATGATCAACAAAACAAAATGTCCTGACATAACGTGGCACCAACTTCCCCCTATTACCCAAATGATCATGAACAAATCATCTAATTCCAAAAAAGTAAGACATAATCTATTAGATGAAACTACATTGTTAGATGATGAGGGTTAAAATACTAATTATACAGACAATGAGTTTTTTATAAATTTTTTTAAATCCAGTACATTGTCTCAGTTGTCTTCTAGATGAGTCTTAGTCCAACTAATGAATGCTCTCCCTTATCCAACCATTATAATAACAATTGTCATAGTTTTCTGTAAAATTTATTAAAATGTTCTATCATCATTGAGTCCTGATAAGTATTATTATATTAAAACTTATCCAACTCTATATGAATTTCCAATTAATCACAAATATCTAGAACACATGCTATCAACATATCCTCTAAAGTCAGAATGGTGAACTTAGAATGAATATCCATCTCTAGGTGATATGTGGTTCCTAAAATTATCGTGGATCATTATTCTTATTAGATTCCCATTTATAAAGAAAAATAATACAGGAATCCTGGTCTAAATTTATTTCTAAGGGAACTCCATGATGATGAACAACCTCTCTAACATATAACAATTGGAGGTCCTCTAACATTTTCGACTACTATATGAAAATAAAATGGGTTGAATTCATCAAAAAATCAATGATAAAACATATGTAATATATCCCACAAAAACTATGAGGTTGGGAGATCATAAAATAAATATATATCTGATCACTCCTCTACATTGTAATGATAAGTTGTTAAAATAACATGGATGGTCTATAATGCTCATATGTGATCCTCTAGAAGGTCCAACACCATGAAATGAAATATTCCAATTTACCTTTCATCCTAGGCCATAAATACCGACATATCAAGTTATATAACTTCTTGTTTTCCACCTGGTTAATAGAATATATAGATGGTTTCTCCTTATGAATCACCTCATGCCTCCACCTCAATGAAACAAAATTCTTCCTATGAAAAAGATAAAACCATCAGGAGGAAAGGACCAACCACCCAAGGTCTCCAACCCATTTAAATCGCAAAAAAATATTTCGGAATTCTCAGTTTGATAATTGTTCACTACCATTCTGATCAACATGGGTGGGTCTGACCTACACACTAGCCCAGAACACATGATCTCCATTCTCCTACACTTCGAGACTCATATCATCAAACAAACTCATTATACCACAATCATACACTTACACCAAAAACTCCTAATTTGTAATAATAATTATCAATTATTCAATGACCACATTCCCATTACAATGAGAATATGAAATATTTAAATTAAAAGGGTTTAGATACTCCACCCTGCATCTCTATCTAAGGTTCATCCCCCTTTAGATGAAAATTTACTTTAGTTTCATATTATCTGAATACATTGTGAAATTATCCCAAAGATATAATATTTCCATTTCTTTAATGCATACCTAAAAAATTATAATTCTAGGTCATGGGTGGTATAATTCATTTAATGAGTGTGTATCATCATTAATTCATAGGACACAACATTTTCATAAAATATCAAAACACAACCCAAAACCACAGAAGATGAATAAAAATAAGAAGTATAAGATCTACCAGGATCAGGAGGAATAAAAATTTGTGTGGATGTTAGCTGAGTGAGAGGATTATCAAAAGTACTATGACACTTCCCATCCCATATAAAATTCCACAATTTCCTAATAAAATCCATAAATAAGGAATATATCATAGAGATGTCTTGTAAATCCATCAATAATAAATAGTTAAATTCAGAATGTTACATATATTATGCACATTATAGTTCTTAACCAATGATAAGACTTCTTGATCTTTTTTTGGATATATTGAAACTCATTCCTCGGAAATCATTTGGCCCAAAAACATCACTTCATTGATCCAGAACTGGAACATGGAATTTTTTAATAATTATTGTGCATCATCAAAACACCAAAAAAGACTGTAATGGGACAAAATGGTCCTCCATATTTTAGCAAACCAAAATTTTTTCCACAAACATGTCTACAAATGAGTCTAAAAATTAATATTATATCTACTTCATTAACACCATAAATATTATTGGAGCATTGGTAAGTGTATATGGCATAAATAATACATTAAACTTCTATTATATTATTAAATTGTGGCCTTTAGAACACCATTCCTAGGACACTCTGGTGGTGGTATCTAGATCACTGGTTGATATTTTAAAACTAATAGCCTCCCCCGAAACATTAAAGGAGATCATGGATTATATAAAACATGTATTTTTTCTTTATGGTCACCTATATAAGATTATGTTATTCTATGTAATTTCAGAGAGTCCCATATTCCTTCATTGTAAATAGTAAAATCATTCAAAAAAGTGACATGTTGAGATAGATAAATACATTACCCTCTTGATAAAATTACAAAACCTTATGCTCTTTTAGCATGGGTGATGGTATCTAATAAGATGGAAAGGTGTTCAGGATCATCCTATGGAGTATATCGATACTGAAATTGACATCTTTCTTGGGTGGAAACCCAAAAAAATACTCTAAAAACATTTCTGGGTACATATCCAGGATCATCAGAAGAACAAAAACAACACAATACTCAATTATAGTGAGAAACAAACTTGATAACTAGCACAATATGAAACCAAACTATAATAAACCTTGTCCTTCCCACCCTACCCATAAATCCCACTCACCATAAAAGACATGAGTGATCCCATTAGAGGTCTAGAACATGACCCCACAGAGTTAATAGTAGAATAGTTAATTCAATATAATCCGCTAATCCATGAAAAAGAAAATGTAAAAAATTTCTAGGTCCAAAATAATTAAGCCATAGATGACATCCAAATCAGTGAACAAAAAATGTCAGTCATAGAAAATTCAAATCAACTTCATCCTTCCCAACTAGGATAGAAAATACATAAAAAGGGAATAAAATACTCCAACATAACCAAATAATTAATCTCTTTATATGTAATGATGTACTGGGATGTTCTATTTTCAAATAAAAAATGCCATAAAGGATGCAATAAACATTGTACCTCTCTTGGTGGACAACTTAAAACCTGATCCATCTTGTGGAACCATATGTAATAAATAGAAACTATATCCAAAAAAATATACATAATTTTCCCATTGTGATAATATCCATTACTAGGATGATGAGATAATACACCCTTTGAATCCTTTAAATGTATTTGATATCCCATTGAAAAACTGTTTCCCACACAGATCCCCCATGAAGACAACTATTAGAAGTTATGAAGATGACATAGATGTCATCAATTGTAGAAAATCATAACAGTCTCTGAGAAATTATGACTAGAGTATCCAAACCTCCCTCATTAATAAAAAATATTTGGCTTACACCGTAAAGAAGCCACATAAGCTCAGCCTAAAAACTATTGTAGACTCTTGCTGCTACCCCACATATACTCATTATTCTTTTGATTTGACCATGATGAAGAAATATAGCATCATCACTCTAAAAGAACACCATTGAAAACTATCTTACTAGTCAGATTAGCCAATATAATAAACTCCATATCAACTAACTCTGAATACGTCAGTAGACGTAGAAGAATAAGAATAGACCTGATCTCTATCCTCAATATCATCTTGAAATACGGATCCTTAAGGTAATTATTCTAAATTATACATGTATTGACATAACAAAATTCAGTGAAATAGGTGACATATGTTATCATTAAACTATCCACTTTCAAAAATATCAAGAACTCATGGGGGATCGTTGCCCTAAATATCTTTGTCTTGAACTTCCAATTGAAATCCACCTTGAATGTTGTCTGTGTGAGATCCATGTTCCTCCACAAGATCACCATTGAATCCCACAACTTCTTATTTATTCCTTCAAAAATGTATGTATAGAACTCACCTTTATGTATCAAGGTTATTCGTGAATACAATGATCTGATTTATATAATCTAAAAAATCTTTGGTCTCATTGGCTCAGTTATCACTAAGGGACAACAATGTATTTTTTATAGAAAACTCTTGATAACGGTCCATGGTCGGGGCCTTCTCTTGACCACCCACATGACCCAAGGTCTGGATATTCCAGATCACCAACTCCACTAAAGGTCGATATACTGGAGGTTTTTTCATCTAGTTATTCTCCAAAACACCATCTCTACACATCATTATCATTCATTATATATATTTATCTGAATAAAATAGTCAACAATATCATAGGGGGAAAAATGAGATGGTGTTTCACGGAATCCCCCCTAAAGATTAGTTGAAAATAATTCAACAAGGATCAGGTTTGGACAAATAATGTAATGGGATAACTGGGGCCCCCCTTTCATTCCAAATCATCCACAGTGAAGTTAACTTACCTAAAGGTGTGTTTGATCACCCTATTAAGATTAGTAGTCATCCTTCACCCATGATGATGTATTCTATCAGCTATGGACGGTTGGAACTTTCATGCATGAGCCTGACTAGAACATTGGAGTATTATTACACCTCTTTAATGTTGATATTATAGATTCTGCACAACATGATTCATCAATCCATCACCCTCTCGTCTGCTTCTATGTAGTTACCTTCCCCATAAAATGTTATGATTCCTATCATAATAGATACTATACTATTTTTCACCAACTCACCTCCCCATATGTCTCCATTCTGAAAAGAAAATTCTGTATTGAGCTTCATCCTAGTAAATAGAGGTCTCAAGGAAACCCCTATATCCTTGATACTCCTTACTGATTGTACTGAATATATATCTTCCCTATGAATATTCTTAAAAACTAAGGTCTCAATTCCCCAACCCCACAACACCCCTTCATTCTTTTCCACCAGTTATTTCCTATATACCTAAATAAAAATCATATGAATGTTTTTCCTTCCTGAACCATGTTTATATACCCCATATAACCCATAAAACATCATTGAAAACCATCCCTTGAGTAGAATCCTCTACCACCTTCTGTCCCATATCCTTGAACAACCTTGTGAGGAACTCTGACACTATATCCCAACACAACAAAAGTCTATGAAAAGATCTTGGTGACCCAAAATTATACACTCCCATTCTCAATTGAAAAAAATGCCACATTATTTCTTGTATGGGATGGTGACAACATCTACAATGGGATACCATGTGTATTCCCTTATTATGAACATTATTATCAGTAGGCAAAGCATGGTTATAAAGTCTCCAAATAAGAAATTCATTTTCATAGGAATATTTTTTCACCACAACTTTTTTTCCCATGGATCATAACCACAATGAAAATTCACTATTTAATGGAAATCATTATGCGTAAAACTCTAAAAATAAGAGGATAAAAACATATACCGATCAGCTCCTCCTTCAAGAAAATATTATTAAAAAATAATCCTAGTTGATTGTCAAGGGTTCTGTAGATATGTCCTAAGTTGTGAGACTCTTCATTTAGTGTGATCATCAATGCAAGAAAACCCAAAAAAAAATGGATTAGAAACCCAATTATCCATCCAGTAGTTGTTATTACCTCGACCAACTACCCTGTTCACATTATCCTCCAACAATTCCATATGATCAAACATCCTCATTGGGAAGCCTAACATCCCATAACTCTAATTTTCCATTAGTTCCATTCCACACATTACATAGGCCTCATAAATCTCACTCAGTGTTATTTCCTATCAATGATAACCCATTACATTATAGCTTGAATAATGTGCATGGATTCAGAAACATCTTGAGGACCAGCTCCCCCCTCATCAATGGAACCTTCCAATATCTTCCAGAAATCCTAGTGGAATTTATTTAAACAGTTGGAATCCCTAATAATTATTTTCAATATTTTCTCTATATGATCAATTTTCCCTTAAGTTTCCTTTATAATAGAAATCACATCCATATGAATAGATTCCAGCATGATATTCACCAATGTGATGCATACATTGAATGAAAGAAAACTATTTTTACAATTGAAAATATAACCCATAATTAAATTTAGAATTAAATAATTAAGAACCATTTTAATTATACCATTGGAGATGGGAACACCTAGGTACAACATTAGGAGTTGGCGTCATTGAATGGACAACATACTTTTAATAATTCAATTGTGTTAGAAAAAGAATCCTTTGGATATGTAAACTCTATTATTTTCAGAATTAATCCTTTTCCCACTGGG
This sequence comes from Viscum album, assembly GCA_963277665.1. Taxonomy (NCBI): domain Eukaryota; kingdom Viridiplantae; phylum Streptophyta; class Magnoliopsida; order Santalales; family Viscaceae; genus Viscum; species Viscum album. Next base: position 1,888,705,137 of record OY728122.1, on the reverse strand, counting down.
AAACCATAAAAAATAATATTTTATTTAGGACATAAATTGATCCTTACTTACCTATAATAAGAAAAGATCATCATAAAACATCAAATTCTATATGATATTGTTCCATATTTTTTTTCATATAAGGCTTGATGTATCCCACCTATATAACGATATTATTATTGTTGGATAGTTCCTCCGGATGAATAACAAATAGACTAGAATAAGGTGTTTCACCATTTTTAAGAATACCAACTAACTCTAAAAAGGAAAATCCCTTTTCGAAGAAAGAAATATATTTCCATAGTGTCGTGTAAAAACTAAAATAGATGTCACAAACCAATTATTTAAACCCATGGTTCCTCGGGAAATTAATAATTATGCTCCAATCATTTATTTCATATCCCTAATCTATATCAACTTTAACTGTATTTTAGGAACCCAAATCCCTCCTATTTGTGTCCACCACCATCTCGTATGTGTTTCTCGTATTACCATGTATAATACTTCCCTGAATGAAACCATGAATATATTTTTTTTAAAAAATTCTCAACACAACATATCTTGATATTATATTAAAAAAAATTCCATGTTTTTGAATATAAAATTACACATGCATATCAGATGATACTGACAGATGAAATTATTATGTCGTACCTTTTGAATCAACACCACTCTGGAAAATGAAAACACCTTCGGTGGAGACACCCCATTGAAAAAATATCACAAATAATCTTCAATCTAATACTTTATAATTTCACAGGTTTATATGAATAATGATCTAAAAAGACATCCTGTCTAGGGGAACAATTCATCTTCAAATTAGTTACTACCCCTGTATATCCTCCTCGTCCAGAAAAGCTGCTAACCCGTCATTCTCCATTTCAGCCACCATCCTTGAAAGGTTTTGCATTAATTGATCTTCACCTATAATATCCTCACCTCTATGGCCCAAAATGATATCATATCCATCCAAGATACCCTCAATATTATACAGCTCTATCTTCCATTCCGCCTTAATTTCATTGGTATTTGACACATCTAGAATCCACATATTAATTTTTTGGATACCTCCTTTATGTTTTACAATCATGGAATATTTTTGTTTTGTGATCCCCCTCCCTCCACCAAGCCTATATGGACTTCTCACGAATAATTAAAAAAATAATCCCTCAACATGGGTAACAACTATAAACATTTTCATTACAAAAAACGGCAATGAAAATGGGTTGGAAACAAAAAATTTCAATCCCTTCACAATATTCATTGTTTGTACACACAATTAGGAAAACAATGAACCAAAAATTTGGGATCACTAGATGTTTCACATCAAGGCCCCACCAGATACACAAAGTTACAACTAACTATGTACCTCCTCTAAACATCCCAATTTCACCCCAAAACTCAAAACAACAATTGGTCTCACCCCAATACTCAATATCTTTAATTAAATACATAAACTCTCATCCAAAAACCCGTAAACATGATCAAAACATAAAAAATCCCCCAACTACCATGGAAACTCATGTTTTGACATGAAAAAGATCTGGTCAGGAACTCCCTCATTCATCACAAAGAGTCTTGACAGTCGTTGATATAGTATACCGCTATCTCCCATACACAAACCTTCTCTGATACCATTATGTAATTAATATAATTTTTTAAACCAAACCCATCAACCGAACCTTCCCACCACACTACTTAAATTTAATTTTGGACCACTATAAGATGAAAACAATCACTTAGAGTAACCAAATATCTTATTATAATAGTTTATCCACTCGTAAAATGGAATAAACCATCTATTAAATGGGTCAACAAAAATAATATCATCATTTCTAGAGGCATAAAATTAATCATCCTAGGTATTCAATAAATACCATGTAGATAGCATAATCAATAATTCGAGTCATATAAAAACAAGACACAATAGTATATTTAAATGGTATCACATGTTAAAATCTAAATACTCAATAAAATTGGGAATAAGACCCAATATGGAATATTAATACATCCAAAATGGTAAAAAATTCAATAATAGACCCCATAAGAGACAATACCTAAAATAACATCTCTCCTCAGCAAGATTATGTATACAGGAAATTAAGAAGTCCCACCCTAGTAGATGATTTCCTCCCCCTAACCTATATCCTACAAGACAATGGCTAAACATGATCAATGGACCATGTTTGGTGTGATGAAAACAAACTAATAAGATAACACCATGAATCTATTTTATTATTTTACACTTGAAAAATGATAAATTGGTTCGAAACACATTTCAAAACAAACACACAATGAAAACATTCCATTTTCAAATAAACCTGTGAAATCCATTTGTTTTTACAGTTCTAGTGAAACATTTTTTACAAATCATTTCTCATCAGGAAAAAAATAATAAAGAAAGACCTAATGACACAAAATTATCAAAATACACAATAAGAATGGTAAATAATAACATCATCATCAAATGAACATATAAATGGAAATGGGAATCATATATATCATCACATAAAAATGTAAATAATCAAATTAACATAGAATATAAACTATTGAGGAATGAGTAATGTTCACATAGGCCTCTAAACATCAAGAATATTGTTAGTGAGTCTAAAAAATTTTGGTTAAGCAATAATGAAATATATTGTGGTCTTCCTTTGGAAAAACTACAAGAGCTTTCAACATCTCGCAGGTACCAATCAAGATATCTCTCATGATCATCCTAACCAAAGGCTCTCATGGCCACTCAGAAACAAAAAATAGAATCCCACATTGTATATCTTCTAATGGTTTACATGGTCCCTAGAACAATCCCCTCACTGACACCCTGATTAAACCATGTTTTAATCCAAACCAACATAATCAAAACATGTACCGTATAAATAAAATTAATCTCATAGTCCATTGTTACACTAAACATTCCCATTTTATTAAAAAATACTACAGAGTAAAGAAAATATAAAATAAAATTCAAAAATAAATTTATATAAATATTATCCCTTTATGACATTTTATCAAACATATGGGGTGCATATAATCCACCCATACTTTTAAAACCCATTACTAACACAAAAATTTCCAAACTAGCACATAAAGAATATCAACACTTGGATAAAAAGTAATCATAAATCTATTATTTGGAAGTTAAACAAACACAAACAAAAGGTTATTCATTATTTAATGTTAATCAATGGAAAATTCTTTAAATAGAGGCACCTACTATAGATATAGTTCAAAGCTCATTGACTATAACGACAAAAAAGAAGTGGATCATACCTAAGATCCAATAAATAAAACCAAAAACCACATTATATACCCTATATTTACCCAATATCACACATAGGGTTCCAGATCTATAATAAAATGGAGGAACAAGAATTTTGTTTGGAAAGGATAAAGAGAAATGGAAAAAATGATCTTCACTTAAGGAAAACACAATGATCCCAAGGAGAAACCACAAAAATGGATTGGAGGAAGCTTACACACCAAGGGAGGAGGGATTTGAATGATGAGAGATAAAATATATGTTAGAAGGATTATCAACTCAAAATAGTAAAAATAGTAAAATAACACATTTCAATTAACAGGGTTATGATGCATGGTCTGGACATGAAGTTAAGAAACCAATATCCCAATGTGGAGGGAAAATGTATCCAAAAAATTTAAGCTGCCCAGTTTTCCATGGTTTTTATATGGTTTGGAAAGACATTCCCAAAAAATAAAAATCCAAATTACCACTATGAAATTACCTCTCACACTATTAACCTCCTTGTTAAACAAACCTTGTGATAGTCATATGCCTTTTCATGTCTTCCCAAAAATTCTCATTTTGATCCCTGACTCCCAAGAACTCTACTAACATACCAAATAGAGAATAATACTCAAAAATAGGCATACAAGATATATGATGGGTCTCAAATATTTAATATAAGTACCTTCAAATTATTCAAAACGTTAAATGTCCAATAGAATTACTATTATTATTATACAGTTGGTCTTTATAACTCTATATAATTATCTAGGCGTCATATTTTATTTATCTTCAACACATTTCATATATGATAGATGTAGATAATATTATTCTACATTTTTAATTTATTTTTTAATTCAATAATAATAATATTTTTTAGTTATAATGTACATATATTTTTCAATAATATCACACAACCAATTTTCTTATTTTTTTAAATATTCACATTAATATAAAATGAATATATTTTCAATCATTAAAAATATGGAAATATCAAGAAAAGTGTCACTTTATATTATCAATTAAATATATTCAGAACATTCAAGATAAATCATCAACTTGTGATCATAATAAATGGAATTAAAATGTACAAAATTGAATATACAATACTTATCACATAGATATCATCCCAAATATTTCCTTTTATTTATCTCAAATATTATGGTCAAGTAAACCCTAATTAATATTCCCACAATGATCTTGTTGATTTTTTCCATCTAATTCTCTATAATATTTCCTCTTTATTACTAAATTAATTATTCCTTCAATGTTGAATTTTCTCAATCCTAATCAAGGATCCATGAAATACATTTTTTCTTTAATCATGTATTATTTATCATGAAATAACCATATACGTTATAAAGAAACCTCAATTTATATGGCATAGAAACCACTGAACATGAAATATGATTAATCCAAAATAATTGAAATGTTTAATAATAAAAATAACAATTAATTATTTGACATAAATTTAAATAATTTCCAAATTATATATATATATATATATTATATAAGAGATAGTAAATCCTACATAAAAATTAATCACAATCAAATATCATAAAAATCCATAAAAACATCATTCATATGATGAAACATATATTATGCATTCTTTAAAAAATCAAAAAGAATGTTACGTACAATCTGGATGATAATATATATCAATTTTTAAATCATTAATATGTTCCAAATATCATATATATTAGTTTTTAATTTTCCTATATGCTTTAAATGATCTTATATATAATGGTGAATAATATCCTTTTAAAAATATCTATATGATCCTCAACATATATCATCTATTAATACTAAATGATGTAACATTTCAATAAAAAAAACATACATATAATATAAAATATGACATGCATTAAAGAATTACTTCCTATGTTTCTTACATATCATCTAGAAAAATTTATGTATCTTCTAGTCCTTTGGTACTTTTATTATATTATATTTCTAGTGATATCAAATTAGGAATTTTTAATTTCCTTAACTCCAACTGAGAACTCTAAGAAAACATATCTCAGGAAGTTATTCAATATTTTTTTGTGGATTTATTACCACTCAAAATCATATACAAGAATATTAAATATCATTGTAAATGTGTCAAATACTTAAAAACCACTTCAAAAAAATGCATTATGTATTTTGTATAATATAAAGTCTTTTCTTGAGTAATTAAATATATTTACACAATAAAATCAATTCTATCTTAAAATATTATTAGTTTCCTTTATCAGACATTTCATTAATAATTATTATTAAATACAAAACAATATCTATATTAATAGAAATCATTTTATAAACATCATATATATTTTAAATCAATATATATTGGAACCCTAATTTTTTGTAACAAAATGATATTTAATCACACTTCAAGAATAACGAGAATCACAATTAGATTGTCAAATTAATCAATATTATATATTATAATGTTCTCATTACATAATCTACTATTCTATTATCCAGCACTTATATCCTCAATCGTTATTTAAATATAAACTTAACTCAACTATTATTAGATATAAGAAGCTTCTCCCATGAACCTATTTATCGAAAATTCCATGAAACAATAGGTTCATGTTCATTACTCATCCCATCATGGAAACCTCCCTTTCTTATTTTCTGAGTTATGAATAAATCTAAATAACAATATATTCACTCTACAATTCATTAATATAACCACATTTTGGTTACTTGATTTTCATTAATACTATATTAATATTTAGTTATTCTCAATATCTTCACCCCTTATTGGAAATAAGTAAAACACTTATAGTCTATTGAAAAATTAGGAACAATATATATAAAATATTTATGGAACTCCTTTGACATTTCATCACTAATATAGGTGTCTTCTTCACCTGTCTTTCACCATCCCACAATCCTAAACATCCATCATTGATCCACATACTATTATAATGGATAATGACTAATGTTCATCCTGAAAAAGGGGGAAATACTATTTTTATGAGTTTTATGAGTTTTTTAAATGTTCTTTAGTTAATTTTTTTTAAAATTTTTTTCTGAAAGGTGATATGGTTGTAGCCTCATTTAGATTAAGTCAAAAGTTGGTAGAGGCACTACCACCTTCTTTCAATAATAACTAAAAATTAATATAATTATACATGTTTTTACATTTATAAATAAATTGGTTTATATATAATAATATATATATATATATATTATTTGTTTGTTTTATTTTGTTTTGAATTGTGTCGTAAATATATGAAAATGAAAATGTCACATTTCAAGGAATATATTTGGTGGAATTTAAATTAGATTTTACTTATTATATTTATATTTTTTTATTATTTTCAATTATGTTTCCATATGTGTCATTACATTCAAATTTAACTAATCTAATCATTTTATTTCTTTCATATCTCGTAATAAGTCACTTATACATGGTTTTATTCATCATTTCAATTTGTTAAATACTATTTTTTTCTCATTATTACATAATTATAATATTATTATTCATTATAATGATATGCATTATAAATATATAAATTATATATATATATATATTTTTTATTTACTTATCGTACTATTTTATTTCAACAGTTTAATTCATTTCTTTCAATGAAACTCAGATTTAAAAAACATGTGACTTAAATGAAGGGCATGTGAATTATGGGTTTTCTATTTTCCAACAATTTATATAGTATTGGATCTTCTTTTAGATCGATGTATTTTTTTATTCTATTCATGATTATAATTACGTTATATTTCTCCCATTTTTTATTTTTTATGTCACTCTATTCTATAGAATTATAATATACCACTAAAAGATGGTACTCATGTAGAAAGTATTAATTTATGTGGGGTTCAATACATAGGTTTAGTTTTAATCTATAATGATCAAAATTTAGCAACATTTTATTGAAAAATAATTTTAGTTTTTTTTAACCATCACAATGGTATTTATAATCATTTTTTACATATCCTTCATTCACAATTATATATTATATTTATGAAACTCATTTTATTTTCAATTTTTTTTGATAATTATGAAATGTTTAAAATTTTATTTAGATTGCATTTATATTTTATATTTTATAAGCTTTAAAAGATTTATACTTTAAATTTGATAAGTTTTCTTAGGTTTCAATTAGTATAATTTTTAATTTTTATAAAATATAATCCATGACTACAATATATATGAAAATTGGAACATTGGTTAAATATGTAAAAATGGTTGATAGTAAATACTATTTATTCATTGTAATAGTAAAAAAGCATGTACATAAACAAGTACAATTAATGTATATAGTGAGGTTTTGTCCCACATGGTGGTATGCGAATGGGATACATGTATCATGATCACAGAGCTACAAGCTGTGGTGGAGTCCGATGAACTAGAGAGGGATGATCCTTGGGCACTAGAGTGTCAATCATTGGATGTTCTGTCTATGTGTCAATGGGAGGAGGTGTCAACTAGATGTCGTCCCATGTACCTAGTCCTTCTACCACTAGGGTAGTATAAGGAACAACCATCATTTCAGGGGGATCATATATGCTGTGAAGGATCTAGAACACTAGAGGGATAAAACTGTTGATATATTTTCAAGAATGATGGATCACATGTCTCTTGATGCACTCCCCCTATCTACTGAGGTTGGACTACAAGTGGGGAAAACACTCTATGGAACAGGCGAGGCCTCATGTGCAGCATGGCCCAGTCTATGTCCACATTTTCATGGATCCTCAGTATAAGAAGCTACTAGAGGAGGTTCTTGAGATGGATCCTCCACACCTTGGGTAGGAACATCATCCCCTTGGTGTGGGAAATTATTTATTTTATTGTGTACCACATGAAAGGTTATCATCGTACCCAACACTACAGAATAGATTTCTATCAGGGTAGAGACCTTCACCTTTTCTAGAAAAAAATATGTTATAACTATGATGTGATACAATATAATGTAATGTGATTCAAAATTATTTAGAAATTATTACAATAAAAAAATAATGGAAATTTATTGACTTACCATATCCCTGAACTCTCAGTTCCTTCGTGTATGATACAACATAAACTTCAGTCTATACCATGTATAATACTAGAACTACTCGAAAAGAGGGAATCACATCATATTTACACCATGGATATGAATATATTCTCATATTCCCCAGTGATAGAGATACTGGGCACGTCATTAGCACATGTCCTCAACCAGCCTCCATGTCATCTTCAAGTCATGATGCTGTTGTAACTATCTCGGTGGTAACGAAATACATTTGACATATCCAAATTAGTTCATGAGTCAATAAAGCTAGTTCCACTCAATAATATGAAAGTTAATGAGTGACACTACAACCATAAATTGCGGAAGTATAGAAGTTTAATTTGCAGGAAACATGTCCAAAAAACCTTGAATGGAATCCACAATAGCTGAAATGAACAGTGATTTTTTTCAAAAAAACGTGTACTGAAAACATGATGATATTAAGAAAATTTTTATTCAATAAATGACTATATATACTTAGTTTGGTGTGTAGGAGACTATCCAACATGAGAATATATGCACCAAAATAATGTTTTGGAGCACTGTCAATGCTATTTTTCTAACTCCACAAGTAACATTCAAAATCAGAAGTGATAAATAATAAGAGATTAAATTCAATAACTCATTATTCCATTAGAAACCAACAACGATGGTTGATCATACCAGTATCTATGTGGAGAGTCATTAGACACCTCTATAGGAAGAAGGTGGCCAGTAATATCAGGGTAGAGTGAGGGGATGCACTCTCATGCCCACATCAAAAGAAGGATGATGCATCCACCAAGATCTTAGTAGTCTGTGTGTAATTCCATGAATAATTTTCTGTAATTGTAATCCCAACACATAGATCCCAAAATATATGTCTCAGCCTGATCAAATTACTCTAGTAGCCACATATAAATCATGTTCACAGCCTTAATTTAGTGAATAGAGGATAGTGTCCCTCCAATGATCTAAAATATATAGGAAATGGCAAGATGAATGAAAGTATTCTCATCATAATCATCATGTAAATGTCGATCATGTGTCTCATTCCATTCCATAGATATTGTCCCACCATCTTTAGCAGCATCATCATCTAAAATTTCAACTCATAGTAATATATGAAAATGTTCAGGCTACTATGAATGTGTGGGTCTAATAACTACTAACCCTAGTTTAGAAGACTGAGGAGAATTTCCACATCTTCGATGGTGATGGTTATATGTCCCTCATGTTGGTGGAAGATGTGTGTCTACAGTCTCCACATCTCTAGGAGGATAGCTATTAGGTGATTATAAAAGAATGTGATATCGGATACCAAATTACCATAGAATCCATGATTATTATGGTATGGTATAATGTAAGCTGCATGAATTGTTTGGTGATGACAACGATCTTATTACACCCTAATCTGTCAAACCAGAAACCCCAGAATCACTGTATAAGAATCATGCAAATCCTGGTCAATTAGTAGTATTTTATCCTTTTTCTATATGTAAAAAAATTAATAATTCCTATGTGTAATGTGTATATATAACATTTTGTTTATTATAATGTTATGAAATGTAGAATTTAAGACATTACATATTAATTCACAGTTTTTTATGTTGTTTTTTTTTCAAAATAAAATAGCTAGTCATCATGTTTCTTAAACCACATTTCTAAAGTGTTTTTGATATATGTTTTCACCTCAAAAATGGTGTTTTGTTAGATATGGATTTAAAAAATTTTATATATAAACATTTTGCCTTTGTAATCTAAATATTTATTAGAAAACGGGGTGAATTATAATTTATGTATGATTTCTTAAATGGTGGTATGTTTCATGATTATTTTCTCAGGTTATGGCTTTATTTTATTATCTCTAGAATGACTTATTATTATTTCATGTCACCTCGCATGAACATGTTATACTGTATTTGATTTCAATATAAAATGATTATTGTGATTTGATTATAAAAGTATCTAGAAATGATAGAAAATTCTACCAAACAAATGAACTTATATTAACAACTTATAATTGACAATATATGAAGATAACATTGAAAACTATTCATCATTTTGGGTGAGAGTGTGAACTCGATTCAGAAATATTAGGGAATCGTATCCAGTTATAATATTGTTGATGAAATATAACACATCTCACAATTTTATCTTGTTCATGAGTCCAGTGCATTTCATTTAAAATCATTCTAGACATTGGTCTACCTCATTGACACAACCTTTTGATGTTAGGTTTCAATATCTTCTAGTCATTGGGAATTTTTAAATATTGAAATTACCAATAAGAATACATGGTGACCAATAACAGTTAGAAATAGTGTTCATGCCATACAATGGATCAATATATGCTTCCTACAATATCTTCCTGAAGGAATAAGCTATTATTACATGTGTACATGAAAACTATAATGCCTATAATTTCTACGTTAAAATTTCCGTGATTATTGTTATAGAAACATTTATTCTCTACCTCCATTGGTGATGGGGTATGAATTGTCTTGAACATCAATTTGAGAGTCTTCTTAGTAGAAATGGAAGACATGATAACTGGAATATTGTTCAATATTATTTTCAATCCCTCGTTGAAATTTACTTCTATACCTAATCCCCAACTGAATAATGTATGATGATAGTTTTTTTCTATCAATAATGTAAATCATGAAATGCTAAAATGTATCCTAAACTAGGGATTCAATAGGTAACTTTCAATGTTCCATGTAGACACCATTGATGCACTCCACATTGTTTGTGGTCATGTGTTTGTACCTCTTCTCCCCCGTTATATGAAAATTTTCATTTTCATTTTTGAATATTAATTATATAACAATACACTTGTTTATTATCATAGAATATTTGTTTGAAGAGTTCTTCAAACCTCTATTGATAGGGATCACATGCTACATAGAAGGGATCATTTTTCTCAAAAATAAATTTTATCAATATGTTGAAATAGAAAAAAATAAAATAAATTGCATAATAAGAATTGTGATTGGATTCTTTATAGGTTCATTTTGGATTGATTTTCACACATTTCTATAAAATTTTCTGATATAGTATTGAAGATATGCATTTGAAATTTTTCATAGTTCAAGATCCACATTGATTAACGCATTTATTTCTCAATGCTAATCAGATATAAAATAGACTCCCTGAATAAGGGTGAAATGGTTACTCATATATACCAAAACCCAACTATATGATTCCTAGTATTCCTTATACATAATGGACAAGGAATGAGGAAGATGTGAATAGTTTCAATCTTGTTTTGGCACTATAAAAACTAAAACCTTTTTATTTTATGAATATAAAGGTTCCATCAATATGTATGAACTATTTAATGAAATGAAATGTGAATATAAATTGGATAAATGACCAGAATCACTGATGAAAATGAGCACAAGATGGATCAAGTCTATTATCTTGAGAAACATGTACGTTTTTATGAATATAAGAAAAAGCGTGGTCTTTGGGTCTCATTATGGCTATCAAATATGAAAACACTCGATATGAGTCATCCCAATCACCATAGACTTTCAAATTTCCTTCTACATCTCCATCCATGCCTTAATATATGAAATATTATAACGGATTTTTTCTATCCACTCTATGTAAGTACATTAATGAATATATTTTCATGTCATAATCATCATGTCAACAATGGATAACAAATATTTAACACCCAATGATGTATGATCTTGTGGTAGGTTTGGATGAACACAAGTATGAGCTACCTCAATCTTTGAAACTATCCATACTCCAAATTAAATGTCCAAAATATCCGATAACATGAATCCATTTTCACTACCATACTTGTCAATTCATATGATGTAGTTTTTATAGATTTATTCCTAAACTAAATATCTAGAGTTCCCCTCTATATGAAATCTTTTTATAATGTTTTTCATTTTTTCTTTTCTGTGAGAATAACTACCAAAATATATTTTTTTCTTCTTCTCACTAAACATATACATTAAAAATCTTGGCAACACCGTTGCTCGTACGAGAACACTATAGTCAAATTTAAGAAAACATGCCTTTTCATCTAAAAAAGATGAGATGTGTAGTGGATGATTTATTATCGGTCGAAGATAATGTATAACTACTACATTTTTAGAAACATCATATCCAACTTGTGTTGTTACCTTATCATCAGAAAAATTATCTCTGTTTGTTCCATCATTATCAAAATCCTCCTCAAAATTCATATTAATAGGTATATTAGGGATATCATCTGGTTATACTCTTTTACATCATATGGAGGAGACTCAATTTATAAAGGAGGGACTTCTTCAACTACTCTTCTATGTCTACATCTTCATACAAGAAGAAATTGTTATTGTACAGTTGAAACCTAAGTATATAAAACCATCATGGAACCATCTGACCACAAGTAAAATGAATTTATTTCTTGAACCTAGTTCCCATTAATAATCACTGGACAAGCTACATGTCATAGTGTATCCATTAATTTTAAATGTCTATATCAAATAGAATTGATCTCTTGGTCATGTTTTACATTTATGAAATATAAAATTATGTCTTGAATTTCACTTAGGGATACACAATTAGATATCCTAACCATTATTATTGTTTCCATACTATAAGAATCTCCTTTATTGGTTTTAATAACCTCCCTGTAGTATTAGAAAAATTAAAACATGACTCTCTATGTTAAAAATGTTATTTGAACAAGATTATGATAGTTCAAATAATATTGACATGGGGAATTGACCAAATATTAATTTTGATATTGGAATTTTAGAATGTCTTTTTATATCCAAAAATATGATGCTAGTATTCTGTTATATAAAACATAATGTGATAATAAGTCATAGATTATTTTGGAAACTGAGGTAAATAGAAGAGAAAACATGATTTTTTTATATATCCATAATAAAATGTAAATTCTTATCATATAAAGTGATATAGAAAAGAACAAACACATTAAATAACACATGGATTATTTATAATAGAAAAGAATAGACTTGAAATTTTGGTACAAAATAGGGGTTTCATGAGTTGTTCCTAACATCATAAGTGAGGTAAAATCCATATTATTTTCAACTGGAAGATTAATATCATATTTTAAAGGGATGTACATAACTTTTTTATTTTGAAAATATTTCATCCATCTAAAAAGATATATTATATTTCATTTTAGATTTTATTATATGGAAAAATGGTTTTGAAAATTTAAAATATAATTACATATATTTGGATGTGTTTATTAAGATAAAAGTTTCAAATAAGCTAGATTTTACCCCACATCAATAGTTAGGCTCATCTCATCCAACCATTGTTCTATTTTAAAAAGTCAAGGTATTTATTATCTATTTTAAATAATTTATGTGGTATTTAATGTCTTTTTTCTTGTCTATTTCACTTTAGATGATTATAATTATCATTTTATCATGGATAAATTAACAAATTTGATGTTTTCAATTCTTCCTACCTCAGTTTCTCAAACATTATTTTAATACTATTGATAGTGATGAATGACCATGTAATCTTTATGATACTAAAACATTAGAACGTCTTTTTTATATCCTAAAACTTTGGAATGTTGTTTCATAGTAATGTTTTTAATCTTCCTACAGTTATTTAAGTAGTTAATAAAGAAAATATTAACCATCTAAATCATATCCATCGTGGTTCTCAAAACAAGTGTGTAGTAAGACTTGTTTTCATGTACTAGGTTAGGCTGATTTGAGCCCGAACCACCATATCAGAGTTTCTACTCTGTGGTACATCTGTTGTAGCTCCAAACCCACTTGTAGTATCTATAAAGTGATTTTATTTCTTAAATAACAATATATCTTATATTCTACATACATTTTATAATTTTTTCTTATATCTTAGAAGATGACACTATTGTTTTGTAGTATAATTTTTCTCCTTAATAAAGATATGATAAACAATTTATAAATAAAATGTGAATAATTTTAACCATATCAATTAACATTAACAAAACAATCATGCTATTAGGGTTGAATCATCTAAATCACATGATTAAGAAATCATATATGCAGTTAACCCTATTTAACATCCTATTTTCACATATCATCCTATGTTTTTTCCATGTTAATCCAAATTTATTAATTGGTAAATCACTAGTAAATTAGTGGTTAATTATTTGATAATAATATCTCAATCACTGGTTAATCATTGGTTAATCATTGGTTAATAACTTTTTAATCATAGTTAATCATTATTTAATCATTAGTTAACCATTAAGGAATCATTAGTTTACCATTACTTAATATCTTTTTAGTCAATGGTAAATTATTACTTAATCATTACATGACCATTATTTATCCATTAGTTAATAATTACTTATCCATTATTTACCAATTAGTTAATCATTATCTAATAATTAGTTAATTATTAGTTAATCATCAGTTAATCATTACATAACCATTCATTAATAATTATTTATTCATTACTCAGAGATTCATTAATTGTCTCTTAATAAATCATTAATCATACCTTTATCATTCTAAAATAATTTCTTAGTCATTGTTTGAAAATTAATTAGTGATTACTTATTCATTACTTAATCAACATTTAATAACTCTTTAATCACTCTATAATAATTCCTAAATTATTCATTAATCATTATTTAATCAATACATAATGAAAAAATAATCATTACATAGTCATTGCATAATCAATATATAAAAATTTGTTAACCATTAGTTAACAATTACTTAATAATTCTTTATTCATTCTATAATATTCCCTTAATCATTATTTAATCATTCCAAAATCATTAGTTTTTCATTAGTTATTCATAATTTAATTATTATTCTTTTCTCATTCATTATTAAATATTTATTTATTACATAATAATTATTTAATCAATACTTAATAATTACTAAAAATTTACTTAAACATTCAACTATCATTAGCTAACCATTACTTAATCCATTATTAATTATCTGATAATAATTTTTTAATCATATGATATTATTTTGTGAATATTTATTAGTTAATAATTACAATTAATCATTAACTAATCCAAAGTTTTTGATTAGTTAATTAATACATAATCATGATTAATTATAAATATTATTTCT
This sequence comes from Viscum album, assembly GCA_963277665.1. Classification (NCBI taxonomy): domain Eukaryota; kingdom Viridiplantae; phylum Streptophyta; class Magnoliopsida; order Santalales; family Viscaceae; genus Viscum; species Viscum album. The sequence continues at coordinate 1,888,689,841 of OY728122.1, read as the reverse complement.
AAAACATATAAAAATAACAAATATACTTAATAAATAACATTTTTTTCAAAAAATGAAACAAAATCTATTAAATAAATAAATAATATTAAATCAATAAATACGTAAGACCTTTAAATAATGCTTCAAAAACAATCGAGACTTCTTTTATTCCATTAGAACCACCATGCACAAAAAAGGATTATTTTAGAGATAGAGGGTGTGGAATGTAGAGATATGAGGTATGTTTTAAGTGTTGAGGAGAATGGGGTGTGTAACAACCTGAAAATTTATGAATAAAATTACCTTTATATTAATTAAATGTCATATGGATATAGAAAAAACATGCAATCCTTTTGTTATATAATATCTAATTGGATTTAAATGACTATTAATTACCCTTATATTTGATAATATGGCTGTTGAATGGTGATCACATTACTAGTATTAGAAAATCCTTTTTGACAAAGAAAAAAGTAGTGACAGACTCAACTAGTAGGATAATACCCTATAAAACAAATTTAACATATCTTTAGTGGGATACATTTTATTCCTGGTCTATTACGTAGACAATGCCCAAGCTAAGATCCAACAACTTAAGCATGAGTGAAACCATTTACAGGAGAAGTTTAGGCTCATCGAGATCACAGACCAAACCACATTCACCAAAGAGCCCCGTGAAAGCTCTAAAAGTGCACAAATTACACTTAGGGTATATACTTCTCTAATAAATTGATATGTAACAATTACCTATCATTATGATTATATTAATTATTTTCATTTAAAATTTTTAATATACTTTAATTTTATTATTGTTATATTGTAAATGATTTTTTAGGAACAAATAGTATATTTAGTTAATATTCAAATTCAATTTAGAAATATATATTTATTAATTAATGGATTTTGTAATTATATAATGTTTTAATAAGATATTATTATTAAAATACTTTTATTAAATATTAATTATCATATAAATTTTATGATTTCATTTGTAATTTGTATTAAGGTTTGAAAATTGTTTTCGACAAAACCTGTCAATTTTAAAAAAAAATTGGTCCTTATGTAAAAATATAACATTTAAATATTTATAAAATTATATAGATAAAATTATTTTTTGGGGAATTAAAATGTCGAAATTATCCAATGGTGTATTATTCATAATTTTCTAAGAATGTTGAATTTTTTTGTAACAATTAAATAACATATTAATATATAATGTTTTTATGACATCAAAAGGACCCAATTGTGATGTCATAAAATATTATAAATGTTATCTTCAGAAAAAAGTTGTTTTCCTTTAAAATAATATTATTTTAGGATTAATTTATTTAGTTTATAAATAATTAATGAATCCTCCAAGACATGTATAATATTTTATGATTTTAAAATCATTTCCTTGAAAGTGTGATCACCTCCGCATAAGAAATAGAATTAGTTTAATATATTCAGACTGTATCCTTTTATAATAAATTTATTACATTCCCCTTTATGAGAAAACATTGGCAAAAACCACTGTAGGGTTTGTGGTTTTGAATATTTTATTGTGTAGAGTCCAAAACCAATATAATAATGAATTCCCCCACCTTTCCTATATAAACCCACTCAAGAACCCATTAGCCCTCACTCAATATCATTAAATATTTACCAACCTCTACCCCTACTCACTATTGTCTTTATATGGATCCCCAATGATCCCATATATCCCCTCCCAAGCCTTTGGGATCACACATCCATGTAAAGAATCTTCACTATTCTCTCTTCCTTTCAATTCAAGAAACTTTTTCTAAATTAGTTTTTCTCATTGCAATTGGGTATATTTTCAACCTTTTAATATGAATTACCTATTATCCATTTGATTTAGTTTAAATTAGGGATAATTTATCCTCCCCCATTTAGACCCTTAGCTATGTTGTTACTATGTGGAAATTCTATATGGGATTTCCCTATTCTCATTTCCATTTCATGCACTTAATTTGAATTATGAATCATAAATTCCATTTTATATGTTGAGATATTCTATTCCATTATCCAATCACATTCCTTTAATGTATAAATGATGAGAGAAAAAATTTTCTCTCATGTACCAATTTTATAAATTTTGATATGACATTGTTATAATTCCAGAATTACATTTCAATTTTCCAAGAAAAAAACATCATGTAGTAAATTCAATACACATTCCTCTATCAAGGATATTCGTCTTTATGAACACATACATAACTAATTGTGACTTACATTTATGAGTTATACATTCCATGATCGTGTAATCAATCATTATGTTGAATGAATCTATTTTATATGATCAATGTGAAACACTTAAGAATGAGGCTAAAATGATTAAGAAGGGTGCATCGTGATAGATCTCCAATGCATTAGGTAATTTTTAGTATCATGATACATCATCTGGGGATAGGGTTTTACCATATTTCCATATAGTAAATTTTTTCACCATGTATGGATAGTGGTTTTCCAGATTCTTTTATGTTAATGAAATAGGGTTTTATGTTGTTTCTATATTTCCATGTTATGATAATCATTCTATATCACACATTCATGTTCATGTTTCTCTTCTGCTTCATTGATATGTATATTTCCAAACATGTATTATATTATTCATTTTATTCTTTATTGCATCCCTTATTAGGCTTTTTGTCTCACCCTTTTCTTATATATGTCCTCGTGTTATCCCATACAATGCAAAGTACAGACGAATGTTGTGGTTATGTAAAAGTATTTTTCAATGAATTCATGTGTCTCATGTTTTAAGTTGTTATGTAATGTTCATAATCCCCAATGACACTAGACATATCAATATTTAGAGTTTTATTAAGTACATTTATATGTAATAAATCATGTTTTTATATGAAATAAAGAGTATGGTCATTATAGTTGGCATTAAAGCACAAGTGTAGTTATTTTTTGTATTAGGATTAGAAAACTCAAGTGAAGGCCTTATGGATAATACTATGTATAAGAAAAGAATCCATAAATTTGGGTGAGTATTGAGTAATTGTTTTATCAAGAAAATATATCCCTATCTGGAAATGAAGAAGTAGAGGTGGCTTTGGAACATATGTTTCTAGGGGTAAAACTAGAAACCACCGCTTTGACCTAGACTTGAATAGGTATAGTGCATAAAAATGGGCCTTGATGCCCTCTTGGATCGACACTCCCGAGGGATAAGATTTATTAAATTTATATGATCTGTATTAACCATTATTAAGTAATAAAAAGTTCCTCTAACAATATATGTTACGATTGTAGATAATGGATAACTTAGATCGAAGGAAAGAGATTCATAAGTTAAGGAGATAAGTGTAATTTAAAATAAATCCCTTTTGTTCATTGGATTCCCCATTGTGTGTTTAATAGTTAAAAATATTTACCCCTAATTATTTCATTTTAATCATGGAAATGACAGAAAATAGGAGGAATCAGGGTAACAACTGCTGTGAAGATCACTGTGATGACTAGCCTAATTAGATTACCAATCAAATGGGGGTGTGAATCACAAACATTGTAACAATATTCTCTTAATTAAATAATGTTTCGAATACAAAAATGGGCCATGAGGAACTTCCACCCCCCAAAACAAGGAAGAAGTCGATATTAAGAGCTTAATGAGACAAAGGCCTCTAATTTCATTGGATCATCTAATCTCTTAATTGACGAACAATGGGTCAAATCCATTGATACTATTTTCTACATCCTTAAATGATCAGAACAAGATAAGGTTCTTTTGGATGCTTATCGTATGGAGGGTGAATCTGATCAATGGTGTACATTGATCAAGAATATGATTCCTAAGGAAGAGATTGAGGTGATGGGATGAAAGGATTCCAAGAAAATGTTTTTCATTAAATATTTGACCCTCACCATATGTCATAATATAAAAGTTATTACATTTCACTCAAGAAAAAGAATGATAAATATATTGGGGTGTACAAGGAAAAAATCTCTAGAATTTCCCGTTCCACATCTTGTTTTGTTGTTATCCTTGAATATAAGGTTGGACTTTCATTAATGGTATAAATCCTAACCAACAGAATGTTTTACGGAGCATGTCATTGAAATATGTAATATCATTTTTTGGTGTTCCCTCAACATCAAGATTGAGAGCGGAGAATCTTAGGGGTATCATGGGGATATAAAGTGAAAATTGGGATTTCATTCTCCTAGTGTGATGGATAAATCCAATGGTGACAAAAAATTTCAGCCCCCCCCCCCCCACTTTTCAAAAGTGCAGAAAGAAGCACCACAGAAATTTCATGAAGGGGATGTAGAAATGATTTTGGTGTGGGAAGAAAGGGCCCTTAGCCAATGATTTCCAGAATGAAAAAAACCCACTACTATGATAGATGAAAGGAATGTTCCATTTAATCCTCAAGGAATTTTTCTTTTCTATTACTCCAAAGAACCAAGGCACTTTTCAAACAATTTCCCTATGCCAAGGGTTTTCTAAGGAAACCAAAAACCCCCAAGGAAGCAAGGGAGAGCTTTTTCCATCACAACTACAGAAGTGAATCTCAACAACGATGTGTTGATAGTTATTCAAGTTATTCAATCTATAATGGATAATATATATTTTGATTTTGGATCTACGCATTTTTTTATATCCTGATAGTTTATTAGAACTGTCGAAATATCTCCACAAATTATGGAAGTAGACATGTCTTTGAAAATGTAGAAAATGGAAATTATTCCATCTCATGAATATAACTCAACCCCACACACAATTTTTGGATTTAACTTTTTGTCAAATCACTTCATACATAAATTTTTATAATTTGATGCAATTCATTCCATGGATTGACTTTCCCAATATAGATCAAAAATATACTGTCACGAGAGGGAAATCACTCTCTATATGGTGAATCGACCCCCAATTTTATACAAGTGTAGAGAGGAGGATGAATCTTCATTAAAAACATCATCTCAAACATAGATATCAATTTCATATAATAATTCATATCTTCCTCAGATGATTGAGTCTAGGGAATGAATTATCCTCAAAGACATGCCTATTGTAAGGGTATTCATTGATGTGATTCCAGAGGAATTTCCTAGTGTTCCTCCTCGAAGACATGTTTATTTACTAATTCATATTTTATCTGGGGAATTTCTAATATCTAAGACTTTTTATAGAATGGACTTTGTGGAGATTATTGATCTAAATAAACAACTACAATATAATCTAGATAAAGGTTTTATTTTCCCAAGTGCTTCACCATGGGGTACAGCTATCATCTTCGTCAAGAAGAAGGATGTGTCAATGCACCTTTTCATTGATAATCCGGATCTAAATAAAATCACGATAATGAACAATTATCCTTTTTCATGAATCGATGAATTTTTTGATCATCTATGTGGAATACAATAATTCTCTAAGTATTATCTATAGTCGGGATATTTCCAAGTAAGGGTGATGAATGGGGATATCCCCAAAAATATTTTTCACATAAGGTACAGATAGTTAGAATTCATATTAATTCTTTTCAGACTCAATTATTCACTATAAAACCTCATATAATTGATGAATAAAGACATTATATATTACCTAAAAATTGTTTTGGTAGTATTTATAGATAATTTTCTAATATACTATAAAACAAAGGTGGAGCATGAGGGGAATCTAACCACTTTACTAGAGACCTTGCAAAAGGATAAGCCATATGGAATGTACAACAAGTGTGAGTTCTGGTTGAAGTATGTCCCATTCTTGGGTAATATAATCAAAATTAATGTGATATCAATGGAACATTCCAAAAATAAATGAAATTGAAGAATGGATGAGGATGAAATTTGTGATAGATATCTATATCTTCTTATGGTTAACTGCATATTATCACCAATTTTTGAGAAATTTCTCATGATTGTGAAACCCTCTTACAAAGAAAACTCAGAATGGAGTCATGTTTTCTTGATATGATGAATGTGAAGAAAGAATAATGGAGTTGAAAAATAGACTTATCACTTCCCCGATGCTCAAACTACCCAAAAGTGGAGAAATTTTCTTAATATTCAGTTATGATTAGATGAAGGGATTATGTTGTGTGTTGATGGAGAGTGACAAAGTCATTGAATATGTCTCATGGTAGTTGAAAATTCATGAGAAAAACTATTCCATGTATGATTTGGAGTTGGAAATGGTGATCTTTGCATTAAAAATCTAGAAGAACTATCTATTTGGGGATATGTCTGAAATATATATATATTAGAAAAGTATCAAATATATATTCACACAGAAAGAGATGAATATACACCAATAGATATTATTAGAGCTCATCGAGGATTATGACTGCTCAATCCATTACCACCACGGGAAAGCGAACAAGGTGGCAGGTTCACTATATAGAAAAGACCAAACAATTATATCATTAATGATAATTGAAAAGGTTCCAATCTACTTAGATTTGATAAATATTGACATGGGAATGAAAAGTAATGGAACATCATCAATCCTTTAACAAATGATTTGTCAACCATCTCTTTTGAAAAGGATAAGGGATGAAAAAAATGATGATGTGGGAATTTAGAATAAAGTGGGAACTTTTAGAAAAGGAAAATCCAAAGAGTTCAATGTTAATGAAAAAGGAATTGTGAGATTTGGGTCAAGACTATATGTCCATCAAATCCAGATTTAAAGAAAGTACTTTTGGATGATGCACATAGTTCAAATTTCTCTATTCACCTAATAAACCTGAAGATGTATCAATATATCTGGGAGCACTATTGGTGGTATAACATGAAGTATTATATTGATAAATATAAATCAATGTTCTTGGTATGTCACCATGTGAAGGCTGAGAGGTATATGTCTATGGGGATGATACAACCATTTCCCATACAAACATGGAAACAGGAAAACATCACCATATACATTGTCACCGGATTTACGAAGACTTCCAAAGGAAATAATGAATTCACATTTATTGAGGATTATCCTTAATATACTACACACATCCTTAAAATTCAATTGGATTTATCAATGGATCAACTGGCATAGATATACATCAGAGAAGTGGTAAGACTATATAGAGTACAACTATCGATTGTGTCAGATCAGGATCCATGAATCACCTCTATGTTTTCGAAGAATATCCAATACACTCAGAACACTGAGTTAAATATCAACACAACCTATCATCCTCAAAATAATATTTAATATTATAAGACTGTAAAGACACTTAAGAACATGATGAGAGCTTTCTTAATAGACTTCAAAGGCAGATTGGGCCAACACTTTCCTTTGGTGGAGTTCTCATAAAACAATAGTTCCACTCAAGAACAAAAATAGATCCTTATAATTCCCTTAATTGGATGAGGTGATGAACATAGACATGTTGGGATAAATTTTTGGAATGAAAAATTCTTGGTTCGGAAATGGCCAATGAAATGGTGATGAAGGTTAAGACAATCCATCATCACATCAAATCATAATAGAGTCTACAAAAGAGTTGTGTTGATAATCATAGACAAGAAAAACAGTTTGATATTAGAGACATTATATTCTTCCACATATCTCCATGAAATATGTTTATGAGATTTATGAATAAGGGAATGCTTATTCTAAGATAAATTGTCCTGTTTTTAGATCCTTGATTGCATCGGGGTAGTGGCTTATTGACTATCACTCCCACCAAACCTGTCTCAATTACAAGATGTATTCCATTTTTCAGTCATAAGGAAGAACATTCTAGACCCATCACGTGCACTCAAATCTAGAGCTGGTACCATTGGATAATGAACACTCCTATGATGAGAATCCAATGAAGATCATAGATTGTTGAGAAAAACATCTACCAAATAAGATAATGCCCCTCGTCATAGTGTTGTGGAGAAATGAAATGTAGGACGAAGTGACCTAGGAACCATATGAAGTGATATGGTAGTGTTACCATCATCTATTTTAATGTGTGAAAAGAAAATTTTATCAAAGAAATATCTTAATGGGGGAATTTTGAAACTATCATAACATTTATGAATAAAATTCCATTTCTTTTAATTAAATTTCTTATAGATAAAGAAAACACATACAATACTTTTGTTTTATTATATCCCATGGTATTTATGTGACCATTATGTATCCTAAACGTTGATAATATCGTCGTTGAACAATTATCACATGAGTTGTATAAATATTGGGTTTAAACTAATCCTTTTTAACACAAACAAAGTAAGTTAGGGATCATCCAGTTGGATTATACCATATGAAGCCACTTTATTGGTTATTTCAAGGGAGATTTCATTTTTGGGCTTTTAAGAAGATAAATCCCAATTAGATATCCAATAACATAAAAATGGGTGAAAACATTTACAAAATAAATTCAATCTCATCGAGATGATGACCCAATCTATGTTCATCGAACTGCCCCATGAAAGCCCCACCATCACACACCTTACTCTCAGGGAATATGCTGCTGTAATAAACAGGTATGTTACAAGACCCAAGAATTATGATTATGTGCATTATTTTTGTATATAATTATTAATATACATTCATTTTATTATTGTTACTTTGTAAATTATTTTTAAAGCACAACTAGTATTTTTTTAATATTCAAATTCATTTAAGAGATCTATTTTGATGAATTAATGTATTTTTGAATTTAATAATACTTTAATAAAAAATTATTTTTAAAATAATGGTATTAAAAAAAATTGTTGTATAATTTTTTGGAATTCAATTGTAATTTTTTATGGTTTGAAAACTGTTTTTGCAAAAAGCTGTTAATTTCCAATAAATGTCAGTTTTTATTTTAAAAGTGAAAATTCAAACATTTTGAAAATATTTTAGATAAAATGAATATTAATTTTTAATCAAAATTTAAAAATTATCAAATGGTTATTTTATTTATAATTTTCTTAAACAGTTGAATTTTTATGTAAAAATTAAATAATGTATAAATATAAAATGGGTTTTAGGACATCATAATGACCTAATAGTGATATAATAAAATAATATAATCAGTATCATTAGCGAAATATAATTTTTAATTTATAATAATGTAATTTTATGTTTATTTGATTTATTTTATAACTCTTTATTGAATCTTCCACGAAATATAAAATATTTTATGATTTCACAAACATTTCCTTGAAAGTGTTACTCACCTCCACTTAAGGAAGGGAAATATTCTAATGACTTCTTACCTTATTCTTCTAAAATAATTTATACCACTCCTACTTTCTAGAAAACATGTGAAAAACCCTTGGTATGATTTTTGGTATTGAATATTTTAATATGTAGTGTTTAACACCATAATAATAAAAAAGTCCTCCGCTTTTCCTATATTAAACCACCCAAGAAAAAATTCCACTTCACTCATGTTCTATAATTCTCAACCAACCTATTAAACCTACTACCTAGAGTCTTCACAGGACCCTTTAATATCCCAGGTATCCTTCATCAAGCCATTGGGATCACACATCCATGTAAGGGATTATCACGTTTCTCTCTTCCTCTCAATACAAAAACCATTTTTGATATTAGCCCTTTTAATTTCAACTGGTTATATTTTCATCCTTTTATAATATATACATTAATATACATTTTTTGTTATTTCAATGAGGCATCATTTATCCTCATCCATTTAGACCCTTACCTACACCTTTACTATGCCAAAATTCCGTAAGGAATTTCTCTCTTCTCATTTCCATTTCAAGACCTTCTTTTGTATTATGCATCTAACATTCCATTTCATATTATGGGATATTATATTTCATGATCCTGTCACAATCCATTTCATAAATAAATTATGAGATACCCCTTTCTCTCTTATCTACCCATTTTATTAATTTCTAAATAATGTCGTAATGCTGTTGAAATTGCACCGTGATTTTCCATGCCATAATCAACATGTAGGGAATAACGTACCCATCACTCTATCAACGGTATTAACATTTATGAACACATACCTAAAAAATGGTGACTTACACATATTAGTTACACATTCATTTATTATGGAATAAAATATTATGTTGAATGAGTCCATGTTATATGATCTCTGTGGCACACTTAAGCATGAGATTGAAATGATTACCAAGGGTGTTCCCTTATAGAGATCCAATGCATTGGACAATGTTTTGTATGAAGATATATAATTTGGTGATAAGGTATTACCTGATTCCTTTATAGTAATTATTTCAACAATGTTGGGAAAGGGTTTTACCTGATTCATTTATGTTATTGTTACAATGTTTTATCTATTTTCCACATCTCCATGTTATGATAATCATTGTATATCATGCCTTTAGGTTCATGTTTCCCTTATTCCTCATTAATAAGTATAATACTTAATATGTATTTTATTCTTCATGTTATTCCTTATTCACTCCATTAATGAGATTTATAGCACAACCTTTTCATATGTATGTTCTCAGGTAATTCCTTGAAATTCTAATTACGAAGGAATTTTGTCATCATGTAAAATTATTTTTCAATAAAGACATGTCTTTATTTTTTTAAGTTGTTATTTAATATTTAAAAACCCCATGGAAACTATAACAATCGATCATCTTAGTTTTAATAAGTGAATTATTATTTAACAAATCATATTTAAATATGAAATAAACATCATGGTTGTTATAGGTCAGGGTGTCATTTTATTTGGACATGATGGAAATGATGTTGGGGGAAACGTTGGCCTCTACATTAGGTGAATGGTGGCCACCCTGGATATCCTTTTACAAGTCACCAATAAAGGGAAATGTTGGCGGTATTCAACCTTTCAATAATTTTTAAAGGTGAATAACACCAACCAACTTTTCAACCTACTTTAAAAAAATTAACTGTGAAACATTTTTAAAAAAATTATAAAAATGTATAAAAAACATTAGACGAATAGGGAAGAAGGGAAAAATTATTGTGGATGACGATTTTGTAGACATCCATTAATCATAATAAATCATATGAAAAATGATATTTAATATAATAATAAAAATAATCTCATAAATGTTCTCTTTATATCTAATAAAGAAAGAAAATTAGTGATTTATGAATCCAAGGGAAAATTCATGATGAGAAATTGTTTGACAATTATATGCCAACATTATTGAAAATAACAACGAGTCAATAATAAGAAATGATAATCAATAATGAAGCTGTACATTGATAAAGGATAACTGATGTTTCATTGGAAAATCATTTTTGGAACACTAATCCATTTCTTACTTCACAAATATGATGGATCCTCTAAGAATGTAATCACCCAAAATCACTAATCACTCATTTAATATATAGGGTTCAATATCCACTAGTTGGGGATAACCATATATGGAGGAACTATATACGAGTAAATATTAATTTACTAGGTTAATAGAGTAATTATTTTAATGATTTTAAATAATCTGGGACCCAAAACTAGAATAACAATTATGTCACTCCAAAAATAAGACACCTCATTATAGAAACATCCATGATATTCTAATTTATATAAAAGGATAAATTTGGAGATATCATTACTTTTATGGGAGGGATAAATATTTATTTATTTTAAAAATATTAAAAATTTCCTAAATAGAAAACCCAGAATCTTCCCAAAACTAAATATAAACACCTTGTTGTATTTATTACATTCATACATGATTTAATTACATAAAATAAATCTGAATAAAACATGAAAGATCAAAAAGTCATGTGCCTTGGGAAATTAAGAACATTACATAAATATTTGAGACATCAAATACAGTATAATTATTGGAAACATCCTTTACATGTCCACTACATTATTTCATACTTAATATTTCATGGGATATCATGAGGATATACATAAGAATGGAATGAGATTTAAATCTCAGTAAGGGATTAAACATGTAGTAACATGAGGATAAGAAACATTTTTGACAAGGAATATCAACAATTCATAAAGGAACAACATTATAGAGGCATGATATATCATGATAATCATAACATGTAAATGTGGAAACACCATAAAACATTTCATCATAAGTCCAGACTAAATTACTAAGACAACATAGTTGAAAAAGTAACATAATATAATTAGGTAAAGCCATATCCAAACACTTCATATTATGATACTAAACAATACCTGAGGCATTGGAGCACTATATAATTCTAGGGCACCCATCACATTCATTTCATTCTCATTCTTAAGTGTGCTACATAGATCATAAAGAATATATTGATTCATCATAATTTTTTCCATGATCATGTGGTCTGTAATACAAAATTTTTTGTCGTAAATAAAATTTTATATGTTCAGAATAGTTAACACCCTTGATAATGAATGGGTATGGTATTCCCTGCGTAATTTTTTTGGAATGGAGATTCAGAGAGCAATTTTGATAGCCTAATGGCGTGATATAAGAATTCAAAAAATGGATGATGATAGTGTAATAGGTCTCTCATCATATAAACATGAAATGGAATGTAAATGGGTCATAGAAATTCATGTCCCAATATAATGAATTTTTAAATAGAAGGCATAACAAAACAAATAAACATGATGAAAGAGGTGAAACAGAATAACTCTTATGAAATTTCGACATGGTAACAGGTGTACATGGGATGGATAAATGATATTTAAAAGGGGTCCAACATCATTAAAAATTAATAAGGGATATATGGGGGAGGAGATAAATAATATCCCATTTTTTGTGAATGAAAATAAATGGTTGTAACCATATAAGGAAACATGGATAAAAATGGCAATAAAATGGACTCTTACTTGAGTGTGTGAATTCAAAATCATTATGAGGGGATTCTTGAGGGATGAGGAACCTTGGGAGGATAATTGGTAGGGGAATAAATAGTAAGTAAGATCTTTAATTATTTTTGAGTGAAGATAAGTGGGATCTTGGGTAAGTTTTTATAGGATGTGAGAGGGGAATTCTTTGATATTTCACAAACATAGGTTTTGGAAACTATATAATTAAATATTCAAAACCAAAAACCTTATCATGGGTTTTGTCCAAGGTTTTTTCCTAATAAGTGTGGAAAAAATTATTTTATAATTACAATGGCCAAATATATTAAAATGCAATCCATTATTATGTGCAGGTGAGTCACATTATTAATAAAAATAACTTAAAATAAAAAATATATAATAAATTTAGGTGGATTAACTAATGATCTATTAAATAAATTAAAAAAATATAAAATCTCATTATTTTAAACATAAAAAATATATTTTTCCAAATATCACTGTTATAGATTTTATTACCTCACTATTGCGCCACTAGGATGTCATGAAACACATTATATATTTATATGGTATTTAATTTTAACCCAAAAATTCCATTCATATAAAATTATGAAAATATAACCATTGGATAATTTTTACATCTTGATTCCAAATATAATATTCTATTTATCATAAAAAAATCCTATATATTTCAATTTTTACTTTTAATATAAATACCGATAGTTATTTAAAATTGTCAGGTTTTGAAAAAAAATAGTTTTTGAACCATAATAAAAATTACCTTTGGCCTTAAAAAAATTATAAGATCATTTATATTTAAAAATAATAATTCAATAATAGTTTTTTTTAGTATAAGTTTTTAAAAAACCATTAATTCAACAAAATATATTTCTTAATTGAATTTGTATATTAAAAAATGATAATATTTTAGATTTAAAAACCATAATATTATAATATAATATTCATTATTATATTAAAAAATAATTTAAATAACCATAATTATAGGGTTTTGATTCATATCCCTTTATTACACCAGTAAACACCCTAACAGCAAGGTGTGCGATGATGGGGATTTCATGGGGTCATTCGGTGAACATGGTTTGGGCTGTGATCTCAATGAGCTTTAACATCTCCAATAAATGGGTTTTCTGATGCTTAAGTTGAGGGATATTCACGTGGTCATAGTCTTGGGAAAATCGCAGATATTATTTCTCCCCCAGAAGATATGATAAATGGACTTTATAAGGAATGATCCTACTAGTTGAAGCCAACACCTCCACTGTCTGTGTTGAAAGGATTTATTCAAATCCTATATTCATTCTAGTCATGTGTTCATTTTTCAATGGCTATATTATCAAAGATAATGAATCTTTAAATTCATTTAAATTTGATTGGATATTATAAAACAATCGGAGTGCATGTTTTTTCTATATCAATTATTTAAAATAAGGCATCGAATTAAATCAAAATGAAAATTTCACTTATAATAGTTCAGGTCATTACAAGATCCCCCCCCCCATTAAGAAATTTCTACCTTGAAATATTCATTTCAAACATTAAAAAATAGGACGGTAACTCTGTTTCATCCCATCCTCTGGTTCCCATGTTGTTTCTTCAAACTTGTGGTTTCTCTTCAACACATTGAATAAATGATATTTCTTAATCCATAGAAGTTTGTCTCAATAATCTAATATCTTCACTTGATTTTCCTCATTAAGAATTTCATTATACAATAGTAACACATATATATTTTTAAAATGAGAGGGATTAGGTATGTAATTTCTCAATATGGACACATGGAATACATCATGTACATGAAATATGGTAGGTGGGAGTTCTAGTCAGTAGGCCACTGTTTGATAAGATAAATTATCTCAAAAGGGCAGACATACCTTGGTCTAAGATTCCCCTTATTACCAAATCTCATTACTCTCTTCCATGGGGATATGCATAGGAACATCATGTCTCCCACATCAAACTCTATATTTTGTCGATTATTTTCAGCATAGTTTTTCTTTCGGCACTAAGAAACATTGATGTGATGCTTGATGGTATTAATCTTCTCCACCATTTCCTCTACCATTTTAGGACCTATATGTTTTCATTCCACAAAATCATCCTAGCATTCATGTGTTCTATACCTCCTCCCTTAAAGGTATTCATAATGTGATATTTGGATTCTTGAGTGGAAGCAGTTGTTGTATAAAAAATAAACTCGAGGAATATGTTGATCGCATCTTCTTTTGAATTCCATTGAGCATGCTTTTTAAATTTCCTCTAGTGTCTGGATAGTCTACTCAGATTTATCATCAGTTTGAGGGTGATATGTCATGCTTCTATTTAACTTAGTTTTCAGAGCATGTTAGAGACACCTCTATAACATAGAGTAGAATCATTGATCTCAATAGGATATAATTGATTGTGGTACACTATGCAGCCTCATCAATTCTATGATGTATATCCATTAAAGATGATCCAATGAGAAATATTCTTGAATCACAATGAATTTTATAGTCTTAATAATTTCATCCACCACAACCGAGATAATTTTTTTTTTCTCTAGATGTCTTAGGAAGCTTATTGACAATGTTTATGGCGGTGATTCTCCATTTCCATGTAGTTATGGGTAATGGTTGCACCATCCCCTTAGATTTTATCCTTTCCACCTTCACTTTTTGACATATTATATATATTGATG
This sequence comes from Viscum album, assembly GCA_963277665.1. Classification (NCBI taxonomy): domain Eukaryota; kingdom Viridiplantae; phylum Streptophyta; class Magnoliopsida; order Santalales; family Viscaceae; genus Viscum; species Viscum album. The sequence goes on along the minus strand of OY728122.1, from coordinate 1,888,674,499 downwards.
TGTATTATACAATATCTATATTCATATTATCCCATTAACAGTGTTCCTAGAGATCTTGATACATATTTGTGATTCTATGTTGAATAGAGATGGTCGATCTTTGTGAATCATCCAAGATCTCCTTCAATAAATCAGGATTTGATAGTATGCATAGTTTTACCCAAATCAAATGAAACCTTCTTCATTCACATTGAATTCTAAGGATTTCCCTTTTCAAATAGTTTCCACATTTTCTGAATTCTCACATCATCTCTTTGATAATCCTTTAACCACCCCATAAGGGAAAGTTGAGAAATCATTTGTGAATGTATTTATGATGTTCATTCCTGTACGATTCTCATGTACATCCTCTTAAATTCTTAGATGATCATATCCATCTTAATTATCATCAATGAATGTGATTCTATATACTTTATAATTAGATAATCTACCACTTTATTCACTTTCACTGGATGGTAGTGAATTGAGTAGTCATAGTATTTGATCATCTCTAACCATATTCACTAGGTCATATTCAATTCTTTCTGTTAGAATATAAAATTGAGGCTTCATCGATTCGTATATATGTCCCACCTCCCCCAAAGAGATATTTTCTCCAAATTTTTATTGTAAATATTACTACATCTAATTCTAAATAAGGGGATGGATAGTAATACTCATGAACCTTCTACTACCTTGAATCATATGTAATGACCATTTCATTTTTCATCAACACACATGACAAACCCATCTTTGAAGCATCACTAAATACCCAAAAAAATCACTCCACTTGTGGGTAGTCTGAGCACGGGCACAATGATAAGCCTATTTTTCAACTCTATAAATCTCTCTTCGCTTTCACCATTATATGAAAACATGACTCCCTTATGAGTTATCTTCATTTGAGGGATTGGAAGTCACAAGAAATATCTCACAAATTGATGATAATACCCAACTAATCTAATGATACTACAAATATATGTCATAGTTGTTGGCCCCGAACATCCTTCAATTGCCTCAATATTTAAAGGGTCGATAGCTATCCCATTTATTATTATGATATTACTTATAAAAGATAATTAATTTAACCATACTTTACATTTGTTGTAATTGGCATAAATTTTTTTCTTTCAGAATGTCTTTATCACAGAACACAAATTATACTCGTGCTCCTATTCACATTTGGAGTATAATAGAACATTTTCAATAAATACTACCAGAACATGGTCGAGGAATTCTCCAATGACTCTATTAATCATGCCCATGAAGATTGTAGAGAATTAGTGAGTCCAAAAGGTATTACTGTGAAATCATAATTCCAATACCATGTTTGCAAAGAAGTCTTCAGGATATCCTCCTTCACCCTAAAATAGTAATATACCAACCACATATCCATCTTCGAGAAGTATTGATCTCCACATAGATGATTTAATAATTAATCTATTCTTGGAATATGATAATTTTTCTTTATCATGAATTTTTTGAGCTCACAATAATCAGAAAAAGGTTCATTGACCCATGCTTATTATTGACGAATAGGACTAGTGCACCCCATGGAAAATAACTTTTTCATATGAAACCATTATTGAAATTAACTTGTACTTGTTTATTTATCTCCTCATATTCAAAAAAGTCATTCTATACATAGTATGGGGTATTGGGGGTGCCCAAGATATAATATCAATCAATAATTCAACATCTATACTCAAATAAAGACCATAAACTTTCTCGGGACACAAGTCACAAAATTCTATCACAATAGTCATGTCATTGAGGATGGTTCCTTCTTTGAATCAATCATCTGAAAAAGATTTATGTTCTCATTTAGAAGTAATATCCATGAATGTGATGATGATGATAAAACAGATTCATCCTTTTCCTCGAACATTTATATAATCAAGGGTTGATTTTCAATATGGATAGTGATTTCCCTCTCACAGAAATTTATTTTAGATCTATATAGTGAAAGATAATCCATGCAAAGAATTAAATAAAATTCCACCAAGGGAAGTATGATAAGATTATTTAAGAATTTCAATCCAAAAATTGTGACATCGGAGGAATTATATACATGGGATGATATAATTTATCCATTTTATATTTTGACCAACATCTCTGCTTCCATGATTTGTGGTGGTGTTTGGATTGTTATATTAAACTTTTTAGAAATAAAAGAATGCAGAGAATCATAATCAAAAAGTATTTTCTCTGTTATTGAATGAATAATTAATGTACATTTCACCAATTTATAGATGGGATTCACATCGGTAGTTGGGATGGAATAAAATCTCACCCTTTCTACCTTGGAGGATGTTGGTTGCCTCCAAAAACCCTTAGCTTAGTGAAAATGTTTGAGAAAAGCCCTGGTTCCTAGAAGTTGTATTAATGAACAATGTCATGAGGGTTTACAGAGAATTCCTTTCCTTGATCAATGTAGCATATTTTTCTTTCTGGATATCCCTGGCTAGGTTCCCTTCCACCCCGCACTAAAATCATTTCATTGTCCCCTTCCGGAAATTTCCTAGGTTCTTCTTTTGCACATTTTTCATTTGGGATGTTGAAATTTCTTAGCACCATTATATCTATATATCAGACTACTATAATTGGACTCCACCATCCACTTCATATCCCCATGATACTCCATTAGACTTTCTAATCCATATATTGAATTTGAGGGTATATTAGAAAATTTCCTCAAATTTATCAATGTCACAGATCACTAGGGATTTCCGTAGGCTATGTTTTATCCCACCAAATAATAGTTCAACCTTACATTTGGGGGTAATGAGAAATTCATAGTTTTATCATTCAATCCCTATGATGTTTTCCTCATATGCTACGATGTATTTTTTATATTTTTTTTCTTAAGGGAAATTAAGACCCTTTCTATCTTTTGTGGAAGGGTACGAAGAAAATAATTATCGATTTTTTTTCCAAAAATCCTTTCATACCATTTACATTATCTCTTCCTTATGATTTTCATTTTTGATCACTTCCCACCATTGATCAGCTTCACCCTGCATATGATAAGTATCCAGAATAACCTTCTCTTGTTCCATGAATTAAAGAATGGAGAAGATCTTCTCAATAGAGTTAATCCATTTCTTGGCGATTGAGGGATCATATGCTCCATTGAAAGTAGGAGGATTTTTTATCATGAAACTATCGAATGCGACATGTTATTTATTATAGGGTATAAAAATTACTCATGATCAAGGTCTTTATTCAAAACACGTGTTAAATGAGAGAGTATCATAACAATGTTTGCAATTCTCTCTCCCATTATAATGGGCATCTCATTAGGGAAATCATTAAATTGATCATCCCATTGGTAGTTAACTAGATTCCTACTATTACCTACCATTGGATAGAATAAAATAAAAATTAGGAGAAATTATTTGAAACTATTAAACACATTAATGGGAATCCTAAGACATTAAAGGGATAACATATAATTTACATTTATCTCAAAAACTTATGAACATCTAGGCTTAAATTAAAGTTATCCATGATCAATTTCCTAAAATATATTATTATAAGAGTTTTTTAGTTCCCTAAATAATAGTTCATAATAAACTAATGAATTTACCAAATAATACCCACTAGGATTTTCAACACGTGAGTGCAACAGGGATTGTTGTCATGCACTAGTTCCAATTCAATTCTAGCTCAAATCTCATTTTTTTTGGATTTCGCCCATAAATACATCTTTTCCATTTCCCCATCCACTTGTTCATATCTAGTCTGCGATTTATTTTCTGGATAAAACCTTTACTCTATACTCACATGAATTTAGGGATGTCTTCCTTATACATAATCTTATACATAAGGCTTTAACTATATTTTGCTAATTCTAATTGCAAAAATAACTGATCATTAATCACATTCCAATTATAGCAATCCTTTTTTTTTTACATTTGTACACAATTTAATGAAATGAAATTACACTTAATACAAAAATAAATATTGATAAGCCTAGTGTCTTAGGAAATTTGTAACATTACCTATCAACCTAGAACCTAAAATTCAATATCAGTATTGAAAACATCATTTACATTACCACAACATTCCTTCATACTTAACAATGCATTGGATAACCTGATGAGACACAGAAGAAAGGGGTGCGATGGAAAGACCAATAAGGGAGTAAAAACTAGAATAAAATGAGGATAAAAATATATTTTAGGCAAGTCATATCAATAAGGAATAATGGATCGTGAATATGAAGGATTGCAATGGCATGATAATGATAACATAGAAATGTGGCAACAACATCAAACATTGCATCATAGGTCTAGACTAAACTAACATGAAATCATATGGACAATGTACCATAATGAAATTAGATAATCCCATGTCCCAACATATCATATCATTATACAAAACATTACCTAATGCATTGGAACACTAAGAAATTCTTGGTGCACCTTTCACATTCATTTCATTGTCAGGATTATGTGTACAACATAGGTCATAATAAATGGATTCATTAATTATCCTAATTTACTCCACAATGAAGGGTTGTGTAAAAATACCATTAAGACCTCAATAAAAATGTATTTGCGTATAATAGTGAAGACCCTTGATTGGGAATGGGTATGGTATTCACTACACAATTGTTTTGGAATTCCGATTCACGGTTCTTTTTCAGCAACCTACTAGCATGATGTAAAATTCATAAAAAGGGTTGATGAGAGTAAAAGTGGTGTATTATAATAAGTAAATGAAATTTATAGTAATATTTTCATATAAAAAAATTAGGAACATAAGTAATTTAGAAATAAAAGGCATAACATAATAAATAATCTTCAAGAAAGAGGAGAAATGGAATAACACATATGAAATTTTGGTATCATAACAGGTGTACTTGGTAGGGATTTATGAGAGATAAAGGTTCATATAATCATTAAAAAAATAATAATATATGTATGGGGTTGGTTCAAAAATATACCCCATAATTTTTATATTAAAATAAAATGGTGTAACACAATAAGGAAACATGGAAAAAAATTAGAATAGAGGGAACCATTATTTGAGTATGTGACTTTAAAAGCTTGAAGATGGGATTTTTGAGAGATTAGGGAACATTTGGGGGATTCTATATTGTTTGTAAAATTTTAGGTATATTCTAAATGTCTTTTAAGTGGATTAACGTGGGTTCTTGGGTGGGTTTATAAGGGAAATGAGAGGGGGATCTTTAATATTTCATGAACATGGATTTTTAAATATATGTATTTAAATAATGAAAACCAAAAATCGTCCAATGGTTTTTCCTAAGTTTTCTTCCAAATATAATTAGAACAAATTATTTTCTATGGACAAGTGCCAATGATATAAAATTGTATACTTGATTATGTTCAGGTGAGTCACATTATTAATGAAATAAATTTTTAAAAATTAATATATTATTCATTTTGGAGGATACACCATGGATTTACAAAATAAGTCAAACAAATATAAAATCAAATTATTTTTAATGTAAAACATATATTTTCACTATGATACCTTTTATAGTGTTTATTACATCACTTTTGGTCCATTAAGATTTCCGAAAACACACTATATATAAATACAGAATTTAAACTTCACCCAAAAATTTGACTCTCTCTAAAAATTATTAAAAATTGGCCATTGGATATTTCAAAAATAATTATTCAAAAAATAATATTAATATTATAAAAATTATTATCTAAATATGTAAATTTTCACTTTTAATATAAAGGCTGAAAATAATAGAAAATGGACAGGATTTGGAAAAAATAGTTTTTAGACATTAATAAAAATTACACTTGGCCTTATAAAAATTATATGATCATTTATATTAATTTAATTTAATTTAATAATAATATTTTACTAAAATATTATTTATTTTAATAATCCCTTAATTCACCAAATATATTTTTTAATTGAATAGAAATATTAACCGTAGATACTATTTATTCTTTGAAAACAATAATAAAATAAAAGGATATTCATTATTCTATAAAAATAATATACCAAATAATTATTCAGGGTTCTTGATTCCAATTCATTTATTACACCACCATACATCCTAAGTGTTAGGTGTGGGATGTTGGTGCTTTTATGACTCCATTTGGTGAACAATTTTTTGTCTGTGATCTCAAAAATCTTGAACCTCTCCTGTAAATGGTTTCTCTCAAGCTTAAGTTATTGGATCTGAGATTGGTCTTTGTCTAAGGAAAATCCCATATAATCTATCTTCCTCAGAATCTCCAATAAATGGGAATTATAGTGAAAAATCCTATTGGTTTACGCCATCACCTCCTTCGTCTATGTCGAAAGGATTTGATAAAATTTTTAATTTATACTATTCATATGATCACTATTAAATTTATATATTATCAATGGTAATGATAATTAATATTTATTTAAATTAAAATATATATAGTTAAACCAACAGAGTGAATGTATTTTCAATATATATTTTTCTAAATAATACATTTAATTAATTCAAAATAGAAATTTATCTTATAATAGTTAAGGTCGTTACCCAAAACACAAGGGTAAAATACACGACATGAGATCAATGATAAAATTATAAATATTTTATGAGGATATTTAATTTGGTAAATTTTTTATTTTTCTATTTTGAAGGATCATGACTCCAATTAAAAATAATGATCTCTATCATATCCAAGTGAAAATTTGGGTCTTTACATTTTAATGGGTTTAATTTTCCTCAAAAAAAATTCCATTAAAATTATTCTTAATATAGTATTGTTAAATAAATTTCATATACTTGTTGACTTATATCTAATTTTTTTATCATTGTTATCTCCTATTAGCACCATAAATAATTTCATAAGACATTGGGAATTTCAAATTGTCAATATAAGAAAAGGTTTGAGGAAAGTGGGATCTACTACCAATAATACAGATTATTTTAAACAAAGAGAAATTAATTCTATGGGGCATAAGTTCCAATACCCTATAGTGAAACTCTTCTCTAATATATTTTCTTAAATGTTTATTATGGAATTATCCTTTGGGAATGGTAGATTTCTCTATCATGTTTTCGATTATAACTAAACACAAATATACTCCTTAATATTGTAGAATACAAATAATGATGAATGCATTAAATTGGTTTTTGTAATATAACAACAGGAAATGGTTTATCAAAACAAATAATTACCCTTAATGTGAATCATTTTTCCCCTATAATTTTGATGAAAATATATGATCATGTGATTAATAGAAAAGGTAAAATGGGTTAACTAAAATAAACCACTACCCACTACATAGAATTGATAATTTTTTTCCTTTTAATAGTGAAAACTTGGTTTTTAAATATTGAAAAACGTTTTTTGTATCATCCATTACATATGATGATAGAGTATATTCCAATGATGTGTTTTTTGATTTGAATATATCATATGAGTATTTCATATTTCCATTTATACTGACCAATATTATTATGGTATTTATAGCACTAATGAATAGAATATTCTATCTATTCATATAATCCTTCATAGTGATCTTTATGGAAGGAATTATTGTGTTTAAACAATATTAGGAAGAGTATGGTGGACATATTCATATTTTCATTAATACATTATGAAAACACTAAAAATATGTTAAAATTTAGAAATTACCTTTTTTTAATAATTCATTTACACTAATTTGGAATACAATTTATGATGTTGGAATATCTGAAGATCCTAAACTGTTAGAAGATAAAATTTACTTTAAATATATCAAGTATGTAATTGAGTTCAGATATTTTTGGTGATTATTATATATTATTTTAATTTAATTCATAACTTTTATAATATTTTTTGTCTAATAATATCTATGCAATTTAATGGAATCTAATTCATGTACTCGAAGGAGGGTGAAAAAAGCTTTCTAAGTACTGATGTGAAGGTTTATTATGTCTCTTATTTTGATATTTCTTCATTTTACAGTAGGGTTTGAGGTCGATTGTGATTATTCATCAATAATAATTGGTTTCATGGTTATATATGATTTTTGGGTTCATGTTTATGGTTTTTAATAAATATAGTCTCATGAATTTAATTATTCCTCCCTTCAATAGAATATTCTATTGGTGTTCCATGCCTGGATGTACTGGAGGAATCATTTTATTTGTGAATAGTTCAATTTATACCCCAGAAACAATATCCTCAAATATATTTTATCAATAAGATTAAAATTTGTGACAATGTTGGTGCTTTTAATTCCTTGAATCATTTTATTTTGAACTATTTTATTTACCTAGGAAAGCAAACATTTAAAATTATTCTCTTAGTAGGATTACCCAACTACAAAATGTAACATATTAAAAATAAGAGTTGAGACTAATGTCATTGATGAATAAGATTAATTAATATTTCCCCAAATATAGATATATGATATGTTTATTAAATATTGAGATTTTTTAGAATATTTTTAATTTTTACAAATATTTTAAAAAATATAAACATGACTATGTCAACATTTAATAAATACTCGATGGTGGGGAAGTCATTGATTTTTAGTCACAATATTCAAATTAATTCCATTATGTTCCTGGAAGGCTCATTATACCCACTCATATGATGGTGGGGGTGATGAAATAATATAACTTGTATATATAAGTCTTTTGTTAAATGGTTATGAATATATATCGTAACTCCCACTTACTATTCAAGTGGCCTAAAATAAAAAGGTATATCACTAATTTCATTTCCCAGAGATTGACTACTTAGAAATGTGGGAGAATAACACCAATGACCTACTAATGTATTCAAACCAATACCTTAATAAGTATGGTAGTAAGATGAAACTGAAATATATTTTTGGATCAACAATATGAGATCTATGGGATGCAATGAAATTATTTGGGTGATTATAGACCACCTGATAATGATGGATAACTTTATTTATAATATTGATGATTTCTTGATAGATGTGTTTTTGAAACAATATTTCTGGGGGATCATGATTATTTATAATGATATATATAGAATCTTATCTAATCATGACCAAGGCATTACATCATTATTCTATAAATAGTTTAAAAAACATAGTATAATTAAGTAAAAATGAGTATATCGTACTAATACCTGATAGATTTCATGTCAGAGTAGACTATTAACATTCCTGATGATATATTATAGGCCTACATTCTTGATTTTGGTAGCCCATGATAATATGACACATTGATTGTTGATTTTTTATATTGCAAGAAAAGTCAATAATTTATATTGATGGATCCTTCTATAGTCTTCTACAAAAGTCCATGTCGATATCCACATGTTGGAATGAAATTACTGACATATAATTGATTGGGAAGAGTATAGTTTCTGAGATTTTGGATAATTTAACATTAATTATAAAAATATTTATTTTTAATCAAAACTCACAACTACCAAATTTTTATTGTAGTTGATGGACATTGTAATTTATGGGCAGTGATCATATTTTCCTTCGAGTTTCTATGTGATGTGGGTTACTGATGGATATAAAAGTTTGGGATGTATAATCTAAGATTCATCAAAACTTTTTAAATATAAGAGTCAATTGGAGATATATATCACATGATTTAATTTTCTACAAAATACATTACTATGAATAATATCTTGTATATATCTCAATAAAAAAATATACTCAAGTTCATACACTTGTCAACTAATTCAAAGATATTGAGATAGAGGATTATCTTTCCAATCATGAACAACTAATCAGTATCATCAATTATTGTGAAAAGGTTTTATGATGGATGGTTTCTCCTTTTGTATATGTATGAAGAAATCATGATAGAAAACAAGATGAATCATTGGAATGAGTGGTTGGGGAAGAACTCTCGTAGATGGATCTGTTTCTATACGATATTTTTTAATTTTTTTTAAAGAAATTAATATTAATGTTTTGGTATGTTTAATAATCCATATCTTTTTTATTAGAGTTATTATTATATTTTTAGTTTTTTGGCTGAAAAAAAATTCAATTTTAAGTTGAATTATAATTTTAAGGTAAAAGAGAAGGATGTGTTGTAAGACAAAAATAATAAAAGGTACATAAGTAGCACTATGTATCAGGTGGTGGGGAATGAGGAACTCAGTTGAATATGTTTTGGCCTATAGAGGATACTAGTATAGACATATATTACCAAGTGTACTTTTACCAGACATCAAATATAATTATTGGTTTTTCGATCATGGAGGTAAAATAATTATTTAATAGTTAAAATATATAGCCTTCAATGCTCTAACATGGAATTTACTACTCATTAGGTACAACATAAATTTCTAATTTCCTCTTAATTGTTTATTATTGCTTCTCTGTGATTAACTCTATCCCCATTGATCCATATCATATTTTGGATAATGTAGTATTAAATTTTGATAAATGTAAAGGTATGATACACCTTGAAAACCATATATTTACGAAATTCCAAATGGAATTTAATATATTCATTTATTCCTATTTTCTTATATTTAAGTAATATATGTCACTCTTTATAAATTCATTCCTAATTTTGTTTAAGGAACTTATATTTAGTAGATATATGTAAATTCACCGTAAACATTTCTTTTTTCCCTCTTTTCTACGTATTTGGTAGACGATGATAATTCCCTTTATTATCATTACTATTTTTAGGATAGTAGTAAAATATAGCCAGATTTTATTATTCAAAAAAATTAATTCCTTTAAAATATATTTTTCATATATTATATACTAAACATGAATATTGGTGTGGTTGTATAAACCATGGTTTTATACTAGAAAACTTTTTCCCTCTATGCTATACATTACACATGGTATGTTTAATAGTTATGTTTTCTATGCAAGAAAAAAATAATTTTAACAAAATGGTATTATGGTTTGTAATATATAAATTTTTACATTCATTTCCTTATTAAAAAGAGTATATAGAAGTATTTATTTCATTGTTATGTAATTCTAACATAGGTACTAGTATTAGTAGTAAAAATATTATAAAAAATGGGATTGGATCACAGTTCTCTAACACTTTATTAACTTTCCAATTTTCCAATGGTTATTCTTAATGGTTTCCCAATTCATTATTCACTATACCCTTTACCATGTAATGGGAACTAAGGTTCCCTAACTTTTATAAGTCATTTCTCTTGGATTATAGTTGATTTTTGAAGTGGGTATGGTTGTTTCAACTGTAAATAAAATGGAATGTGATATCAAAAACTATATCACACCCAGTTTTAATTAACTTACGATTTATTTTTGTATTTAAATTAAATAATGTTTTTTTGTGATTTTTGGGAGGGTTTGAAAAACATTTGGAATGTTTTTGAGTGTTTTCTATAGGTGAACAGCTTGAGCAGGGTTTTTGGAAACTGGGAAACTCTTACAAGTAACCATGCATAGTGAGACATGGGCTAAGGGGAAGAGGAATCAAGAGGTTTAAGTTTTTTCTAAACTGTGCAGCCACCTAAGGGAAACTGTGCAATCTGGTACATTGAGATTTTTCATGGTTGTTGTAGAGTTTGTCAAACTATGTGGGCCAATTGTGTGAGGTCCTCCTTGAGGAAGTGGTTGGTACATGGATAGTTCATGATTTTTCCTAACCATGCAACTAACTATTTGTAGTTTAAAAACAAGATCCTAAAAAAGTGGATCTTTTTTGTGATTATGTTTTTACTTCTTTTTTCCCCAATCAATACCAACTAATTATTTTATCCTCCCAAAGGTTGTGTATGATTTATCCATCAAACCAAAAGTAATCCACACACATTTCCTAGTGCGTGGAATCCTAATTCCCATGTTAAGTCATCACTTATGGTATATAGTTTGGGTTTTTCATTGATATAATTTCCTCCCCTCTCAGCTTCTTATATCTAGCCAATGTGGATATATCTAACGTTTTTTATGCCAAAAATGGTTATATTTAGATTTTATGATGAAAGGATAAGAGATATAAGGTGATTATTGTGAGATATAACCTATTTTTGGTGGTGTTATCATTCCATTATTTGGTTTCTAAAAAATTATTGAGGTATATGGATTCACTCTCAACACAGTTTCTTAGAACATGAAGGATTAGATTCAAATTGGTTAAATTTATTGAAATTGATGGTGAAATTGTTTTTTCAACTCATAGTAAAAACCATCTTTAGTGATAGTTTGAGTAATTTATGGATTTTAGGTGAAATTATAGAATTTTTTAAAATGGTTGTTCAATTTATTTTGTTTTCATGAATATAAAATATTGATTATAAAATATTGATTTGCTAGATTTTTTCTAAATGGTTTAATTAAGTTGTTTTCAATAAACGGATTTGTTTTATTAAAATGTATTGAAATTTTTTGTTTAAACGGTTTTCAATAAAATAACATTTTTATTGGAATGGTATGAATTGGTTTGTTTAAAATGGGTTTGGAATAAATGGGATGTATGAGTTCAAGCTTTCAATGTCACCCTGAATAAGTGTATGTACCATTAGGGTACAAAGGGACGTTACCTTGGATAAGGGGTTTGTTTCATTGGTTCATAAAGAGATTGGCCACATTGTGTTGACTTAGTAGATAGAGGATAAACTGCTCATGATTATGGAACCATCATAGACGAATGCATTTATTGGTTTGTGGTGATTCATGGAATGTGTATTCCAAAAAGGAATTTGAAATAGTTCTAAAGTATTGTTTGGTAGATTTTACATGGAAACTATTTTAGTATAGAGAATTTTTTTGTGTTATAATGCTTTCCTTTGATATAAACTATTTTCAGTTGTTTTATATAATTTTTTTATATATTTTTACTAACATGTTTTATCATAGATGAATGAGTTGGGAAGTCATTTGGGGAAAGCCTACTGAGTTTCATTACTAACCCTTACTTAGGAAGAATAGTTTTTTTGCAGATATCATTTATCAGGACATAGGAAAGCATAAAAAATCACACATCATGAGTGGTAAATTGTGATAATTGTTATGTTTTATGGAGTTAGATCATGGAGTATATTGGATATTTGGGGTTATATAGGTATTTGTTGATTTTTGTTTATTTTTTAATATGCTATGTATTTTGATTTTAGTTGTCCTATGTTATGGAACATTGTTGTAATTTGAATTTTGAAGTAAATAGTATTACATTTATTTCTTTTACAAATTTATCATGCATCATGTAGTGGACTTTTGTTATGGTATTTTTGGTTCGGTAGTTTATTCTTTAATGTGAAAATTACCCCTCTATTAATGATGCACTTGGAATTTATTAGCATCCTTCAGCACCTTGGTGATGTTTCTTAAGGCCATGTAGTTTCCTTCTACATTTTTAAGCTAATGAGGAGGTTAAATATGTTATAATTTTTATCATCTTGTCTATCTTTGACATTAATGTTTTATTATTCATGGTTGTTATTTTACATGGTTATCTTTTCACAGTCTGGAAGTCGTAATTCATTATAGTCTTTTCCATTAGTTGGGTTTGTAAAAAGGAGTAAGCTCATCAGGAATTGATATTTAGAGACTAAAAAGACATAGATAAACTTTTTATGATAAAATTCATGTTACCATGGAGTTGGGTACACATGTGGTCTGGATACACTTATTGAAATCATAATCTCATTGTCATGAGATTAGCCGATGATATGAAAATGGAATGCATTTTATAAAAAACATTCCACTATGAGTTAAATATTTCATTTTGAGTAATTATATATGGCATGGGCAGAAATGTTATGATTTTTTTGAAATTTTTTATGTTTATTTCAAGTGAAAGGTTTTGACAATGGCATGAAATGTTTATTTTGACATTGGTAATATTTTCAAAAGGTGGGTGATATTATAAAAAATAGTTGAATGTGGAGAATGTTGAATTTTCAAAAAGAAATGTTGTGATAGTTATGATCTAGTTGAATTTGATATTTTTATGACTTTATTAGATAGAGAGTGAGACATATAAAGTTTGATCGAATTATTAAAAATGGAACCTGGTAGATCTCATAGAAACCATGATAGGATGTTGTTGAGAATATGGTTTCACCTGAGCCATATTTGATCCACAAGTAGTTTAGAGTATCTTCCAACATTTTCATGTAGTGGATATAGGGAACCAATATGATGAACATGGGAAACTCTATCACTCCATCATGTTCCAAATATAGAATCGACCCATATTTCAGTGGTGATTTGGAACCAGTGAAGTTTGAGGGGTGGCTGAACATGATGAAAAAAATATGAAATTTCATTATCACACAAGCAGAGATGAAATTAAAACTAGAAATGTATATTATAGAGGATGTTTCATAACAATAGTGGGATTTAGGGGTCCATGATAGATTATACCATGGCCTTGCATGGGAGGATTTGGAAGAACTATTCATAAAAAATTATATCCTCATATGTTCATGATCACAAGAATGATGAACATTTTTATATTAAAGTAGTAGATCCTCACAATGACAGAGTATGTTTCTAAACAAATAAATTTAGTCATTTATGTTCCCTAAGATGGTGCTAGTACATCCTTGAAGGCATGATTCTTTCAATCAGGACTGAGGTAGGAGATTCTGTCCAAGATTGTTATTATCTATATCACATATTATGCATAGATAGTAAATAGCTATATGGTGGAAGAAAGGGACATCTCACAAACTAGAAGTGGAGGGAGAATGTTGCTACCTATAGAAAATGTTGGGAACTCTAATTATGGGAGTATGAAAAAGAGGGACATCTATTTAAATTGTATAAGGATGAATCATAATCATAAATATGAATCACTAAATCTTGAACCAGGATCTATGATCATAGATGGATGGTTCTAATGTGTTTTTTTGACCCCATGAAGTTATAGTGTAGAACACCACATAGATTGTGCCACAATTATAATTAAATTATTCTTCTTTAATGTTATTTCCACAGTGCTCCGAGGTTGAGTATTTGGGACACTTATCACATTTAAAAGATGTCATATGATTAAATGGGATGAGGGAAGAATAAAAATCATCATCAGAAGAATAGATCGAGTCTCAATGATTCTACGAATAACATTACTTAATATCAAGTGTAATCTACACAAGGAATAAAATAAGAAATTCCTCATGAAATAAATTATTCAAAGCATAATAGTTTTTATGGGTGATCCATCTAGACCATAGATAGTGAGTGGTATGATTATTTTGAATTCTACCCTTAAAAAAAATTTGGATATTGGTGAACCCATTACTTTATTTATTCTTGTGCAATTGATTTTCTGAGTTTAAATGTTGATATTATGCTTCTGATGTTGAATCTGGAAACTCCTCTTGGACAAAAATAATTTGAAGCCTTCATCTGAAGGGAATGTTCTATAACTATTGATGGTAATGAGTTGATATAGGTTTTATCAGTTCTTGAGAAGGATGAATATGATATAATCTTGGCTATGGAATAGTTGACAATGTTTAAGGCTCACATCAAACGTTATACCTGAATGATTAGTTTTTCAAACAATGATGGCATCTATCATCTCTTTAAAGGTAATTGAGATGTAAATACAAGTTCAATGGGCTTATTGGAACCAAATTTTAGATTGATATCATTCCATTTGGTAGTGTTCACATTGTAATTGATGGAAGATATTGAGAATAATAGTTTTCCGTCTTTTGTTTTGATCATTTTCATGAATTGATTCCTAAAAATTTATCAGGCCCTCCAGCAATTAGAGAAGTATATTCAATGATTGATCCCCTTCTAGGGAAAAATCCTATTAGCCTTATATTTTACCATATGGTACCAACCAAAATAGGGAAACTAAAATTTATTTTGGAAGAGATTGAAATAATATGGTTTATTCGACCAAGCATATCTCTATGGGTAACACCGGTCTTGTTTGTCAAAATGTCTAATGTAACTCTTTAATTTTGTGTGGATTATCATAATATTAAATAAGTTGAGATATAAAATTAATGCCCAATTCCACATATTGATTATATATTCAATCAATTTTTATGAGTACATTGGTTCTATCTAATTTAATTAATGTCCTGATATCACTAATTATAGGTTCAGAAGGGGGATATTTCAAAGTCATCTTTTAGGAGTAGATTTTTCCATTATGAATTTGTGGTAATGCAATTTGGTCTCAGGAATACACCCATAGTATTTATTGAATTAATGAATCAGATATTTCAGAGATATGAGGATTATTTTATGGTGGTGTTTGTGTACGACTTATTATTTTGTTCAAGGGTAATAGATAAGAATGGGAAACACATTTCGATAGTGTTAAGAATATTTAGAGATCATCGTTTGTAAGAATAATTATCAAAGTGTGATTTTTCGATATAATAGGAAATCTTCAATGGCTATGTAATCTAAAAAAAGTTGTTTCTATGGATCCACAAAAGATAGAAGCTATTATCTATTAGAAACCACCAATAAATGTATTTTAGATACATAGTTTCTTTGATATATCATGTTATTACCAGTGATTAGTTCATGATTATTTCATGACTAGACTCACCAATTTAATCTTTGATAATAAATAATGTTCCATTCCAATTGAATAAAGAATGTTAAAAATCTTCTAAATATATTATTGTTTTCCTTACATTAGAAACAATATTTTTTTCAGAATCTATATAAGGGTATGTGGTGTATTGTGATGATGTGGGATTTGGTTTGCGATGTGTTCTCATGAAATGAGATCATGTTGTTTCTTATTGATCAAGGTATTTGTAGTTTCATGAGAAAAAATACCCAACAACCATTTTAGATTTACTTTACATAGTCTACTCATTAAGAACATGGAACCATTACCACTTTAGTTGGAAATAATAGTGTTTACGGATTATAAGATATTACAACATATTTCCTCACAACGTATTTGAATATAAGATAGAGAATATTAATGAAGTATCTCTAATTTTTTTTCTTCAACATAATTTATAGACCAAGTAAAGGTAATATAGTGGAAGATGCAATAAGTGTAAAGTCAAATGCTTTATTGGAAAAAGAGGCTTCAGACTAGTAGTAATTGATGTCAATCATAGATTATATGTACATGGAATGTGAGGACCAAGGTGATGATGCAGTACTATTTCCCGTTTTGTTCACTCTTGATTTTTTGGAGATGGTAAAAGTGGCACATAAGTATTATTTAGAATGTGTTACAATGAGGTCAAAATTTAATAGTGGGAGACCATTGAGGGAAGGAAGTTGGATGATAGTTCAGTGTTGTGGTTTTGAAATCATATGGTCATACATAATTATTTTTTGAAACAACATCTTCATGCTTTCCACTATTCGAAATATGTTTTTCATCATGGGATAAAAAATATTTATAAGGCATTGAAAGCACAGTTTTGGTGGGTCAATTTGAAAATATAGCTGGAAGTATTTTTTTAATATTTTTTTCTTTTCCATAGGTTAAGGTAGAGAATTATTGACTGGTAGGTATGTTGTATTCATTACCTATTACTTTTTGGAAATATGAGCATATAGATGTAGATTTTATAATACTTCACCCATTAATTTTTCTGAAACATGGTTCCATATTGGTGATAGTGTATTGGATCAAAACATATGTCAATTTCATCCCTATTCATGAATCTCATATTATGGAGGACTATTCAAAAATATATTTATGATAAATTGGTAAGAGGAATAGAATACCAGTTTCGATAGTGTCATATTGAGATCCATGATTTAAATAGCATTTCTATAAATCATTATAGAAATCCCTTGGGTCTCAGTTGACCGCGAGTAATGTATATCATGCAAAGATGAATCTCTTGTCCAAAAGGATGATACAAACATTGGAAGATATGTTGTGAGATCCTGTAATGGATTTTGGTGGAACATGGGAAGAGAACATACCATTAGTATAGTTTCCATCTAATAATAATTGTCAATCCTCCAAAACATTGACCCTTTTGAATAGTTTTATGTGACTTCATTCCATTCTCCACATTATTGTGTGGAAACAGGTTAATCCTCACTAGTTGAGCTAACCCATATCCATGAAATAATTGAGAAGATTCTGTTTTTTTGGAAATTGATGGATACGACTTTGAGTTCATCAGAAATGTTATGCACATCATCATTTATGTCCATTATCATTAGAGGTGAGTGATCATGCATTCCTAATGATATCTATAAGGATTTGACATAATTGTTTTGGGAATCATGGAAAGTTATCTCTTATATATAGAGGCCCTTTTGAGATACAAAAATAGGTACAAGTGATGGAAAATTAGTTATCCTTTCCATCATGGTTTAGATATATGCATAATGTGTTTCAATTATCATAGTTGAAAATTTATCATCCTAATCCTGAAAATGGGAATAGATGGGTTCATGTTGACAAATATCTATATTCTTCATTAGTAAACATGTACTTATAGATTTTGGATAGGATAGAGAAAGTATTTAATTGAAAAAACATCATCCTAGTGTGGGTTTTGCGGAAACATGGAATGATTCATGAAGAGACATGGGAATGGGAGAAGGAAATGATTGAGAAATTTCCTAAAATATTTTATGGAAATTATTATTTCATACTTTATAGGGATGGAAAGTACAATGGTGGGGAGAATGTCGAAACCCCAATTTCATGTAATTAAACCTCCATTTAGGTATTTTACATATATAACGTTTTTTAGAGAAATATGGGAGGTTTTGGACACAATTTTTATTGTTTTGGAGGATTATCAAGAGGATCATGTTCTCATCATGGTTTGTGGAATCCGTAAAACTTATATAGGAAACACTACATAGTAATATATGAGATTAGGGAAATGTTCATCAGTAGAAACTCTATATTTCTAAACAGTGCAACCACCAAGGACAAAACATGCAAATTGGGACAACGTGATTTTTTATGGTTGGTGCAAGGTTTGTCAAATCGTGTGGGTTTACTATTAATTATACTTCTTGAGGTAGTGGCTAGTATTGGTTTAGCACAGGGTTTTTCCTAACCCCAAGGAGTTTAAAAAAACTATCCTAACAAAGTGGTTCTAGGTTAGGATTATGTTCTAACCCATATTTTTTCCCCAAATTGACTCTAAATAAATATTTTCTCCCCAGAAATGTTTTCGACGCTTTCCCCGTTGATTCAGAAGTGATCCAGATGTGTTTCCTTGAATGTCGACGCCCGATTCCCATGGTAAGTCATCGTTTATGGTATTTTTTCATTATTTTTCTTACATATACTTTCCTCTCATGCTCAATTTCTAATATATTGACATATTTAGAATTATTTGAGGTTTTTTTAATCCAATAATGGTTAGAATTTTTTTTATTATAGGGGAAGATATCAAAGGGATGTTTTTGAGATTTAAACCAGTTTTGTGGGTGTTTTTGTGCCCTTATTCATTTTTACAATTATTCATGTGGTATGTGGCTTCACTCTCGACTCTTAATATTAGAGAATGCAGGCCTAGTTTAATTTTTTTTAATTGATTGATACTGATTATGATATTTTTGTGAAAATCATTGTAGAATCCCTCTTTTGTAGGTTTTTGATCATTTTATGGATTTTTTTGTGAAATTTTTGAATTGTAGAAATTTTATGTGTAATGTACTTTGCTATAATTATTTTTAGATATTGATTTTAAAATATGGCTTTATAGGATTTTGGGGAAATGGTTTTATTGATATGTTTTCAATTAAAGGATTGGTTTTATTGAAATTTATAGAAATGGTTTATTCTAATGATTTTCTATAAAAGTACATTTTTTTGGAATGTTTTGGATTTATTGGTTTGAAATGGTTTTGACACACATGGGTTGTGTGATTTCATTCATTTTATGTGACCCTAAATTATGCGTGTATACCATATGGGTAAAACGTAGTGTGGCCCTATATAAGGGGTGTGTGTCATTGGGGAACAAGAAGATTGTAAACTTTTTTAAGACATATTAAATGGAAGAGAAACTTCTCATGAGTAAGGAACTGTCAATAAATAATGAATGTATTAGTGTGTGGTGAATCATAGAATTGGTATGCCAACAATAAATAGGAAATGGTTTTTGAATATTGGTTAATTACTTTTCCTTGGAAAGAGTTTTGTATGGAAAATTGTTTTGATGTTAAAAAACATCTCATTGATAGAAAATGTACTAATTTTCTTATATAATTTTTCATATAAATTTTCTAGCATCTTTTTTCCTAGTGTTGTGAGTAGGGATGTTATTTTGGAAAATCCTTCTATGTTTAATTACTCACCCATGCTTTGGATCATTGGATATTTTGAATATATCATTTATCTGTAGATAATAAAAAGTGAATTATCACACTTATTTAGTGGTGCATCATGATTATTGAAAATATCTATGGGGTTGGAGCATCGATCATGTTGGAGCTTTTGAGTTATGTGGGTTTTCATTGAGTTGTGTTGGCTTTGTCTTCCATGGTGTACATTTACATTAGTGGTCTTCTACATTGGTACATTTTGGTAGTTTGATTTTTTATATCAATGGTATTACCATGAGGGTTTTAAATTTTTATCGTGAATAAGGAGGAGGAGTTTTTTATGGTATGTTTTGTCGGGTTGTTTTATCTTCAATGGGAAAATTCCCTACACTATTGATGAATCTATGTGCATTTATTTCATAATTATGGAACCTTTGGGATGTATATTATGTCCATGTAACGTCCATTGACCTTATCAATCTAATAAGGAGGGGAAGGATGTTAAAAATACCATAGTAGGAGTTCATATATTTATTTTTAGTAATTAATTTAATAAAATGTTGTTTTTCAATCTATTTTATTTTCATCAGGCTACTACTTCATAACCCGGGGTTTATTATGGATAAGAAGGGGTCATGTGGTGACCACATACTGGGTAAAATGTTCTCACACCCTAGAAAATGTATCTTGGTATTCATATAGATATTCTTGTACATGATCTATGTAAGGTGAAGGTATCAATGAATGGGGTTTCATATGACATGAATTATGGAGTTTTGTTAGACCATTTTGTCTTTTAATGAGGGATATTAGAAGGGACATCAAGGGCTCCCTATTAGGTTCCTTTATGGGATATATCACATTGAAATAATTACTTTGAACTCTTTAGTGTAATTTTGTTTCATGGGAGTTATATATTTGAAAATTATTTATAGTTTTATCTGATAGATGGTCTATATGATTGTTATGGATTATGGTTGTTTTGAAAATGAACATATGTAGTTTCTACTATAAATTCCTCTCTAGATATTACATGTATCCATGGAATATTGGTTATTCTATTGAAAATTGTGTTTCTTTTATGTTTTATACCTGTATATGTTTAATGGACATGCTAGTTTTATAGAAGGACCTGTTATGTTTAATTTACTTAGATCTCAATTTGTGAAATTTATTCTCACCAAATTATATATCATCCCATTATGTTTATATAAATCTGTAATTATGGGGGATAATTCTTATGGTATTCTTCAATGTTTTGGAAAGTTGATGGGTGATTCATGTCTTTTCAATATAAATACAATAGGATATACACTAACCCAAAATAATGCTAAAAAAATATATTCACTACACCTAGAGAATATAAGTAGGATAAAACCAAGGTACACATCTCACTACATCTCTAGCATCCCAGGCCTAATTTGTTTTTACTTTCCTTACAATATCCCACCCAAACATAACACCTCCCTTCACATAGAAATCACATAATCCAGTTTGAAAAAATATGTAAAACAAATATCCGATGAAAAAACAACATAAATATAATGTTAATATTATAAGAAATCCCACACAATAAAAAACATTTACCATCCAAAATAGCCTCTATAATAAAAACTAACAAAATTCAACCCACTCTATTCATACAATTTGTATCCAAAAATTTAATTATTACTATATTATAAATAACATACATAAAATAATGTTAATCATAATCACTTGTTGAATATATTCCTAAACAAAAATACAAGGTTGGATTACATGATAACATGCCATTTAGGCCACACATCGATCATGTCATAATAGGTGAGTGATGTTTTGTTGTCTCTTATATAATGTTGAATTTAATCTAGTGTAACAAAACTGTAAACTATTTTATTTTTATAATGGGATGGTATACTTATTTTCCAATTATAGTTTTTTTTTCAAAAACATATTAAATAGTTGAAAATTTGAAAATGTTTTCGAACCTTCATTTAGTTTCTTTGAGAAAAATGAATTATGTATGGTTATTGTTTTTAAAAAATGGTTTTAAACAGAATATCTAATATAATATATCCTTTAAAATATTTTTTACTAATTATTAATTAATTTATAATAAATTTCATTATTAATCCCTAAACTTTTTACCTCTAAACATTTTAAAATAAAATAAACCGAAAAAAATTAATATAATTAAATCTTAATCTCTATTCGTGATATGAAAATGTGGACTAATCCATTGATTGAAATTTGAAAGTTATATTATATCTAATGGCCAATTAGGACAGGTTCAGAAAATTATAAAATAAAATTATTGGATAATTTTTGTTACATTTTTACTTGGTAAATCAATATCATGTTATTTTAATTTAATGAATAAAATTACACTAATATTAATTACAAATAATCCACCAATAATTTTTCTCAAATAATTTGAATTATTTATAAGTAAAAATGTTAAAAAAAATATTATAGTTTTATTAATTAAATTAGAATCATTAATTCAATGGAAATATTGGAAGGAAGATGAAATTTTACTAAATACAAAAAATAAAACTATTATATGGGAAGAGGAATGATCACACAAAGTGAATATATAATAAAGAGATCGAAAATAGATAAATAAAATTCCATATATGATATTATTATACAACCCAAATAATTTGAAAATCATATATTAATTTAAAATATCTAATATGAAATGATGATATGAAAATGATTATGAAAAACAGTCTATATAGATAAAGGGGGAGAGAGCATCATTAAAGAGTCCATGACATCACTTCCTTATATGATCTTAATGATATAGAAAGTTGAAATAAAAATACAATTAAATTCATATCCCTATAAAAAATGGAAAAAACTACCCATTTGGGAAAAATATAAAATATTCAAAAATAGTGTAGTGGTCTCAGAGATGATTTTTTCATCCCTATTTTAAAATTATGGGAAACATTGTCTTCTCAAAATTAGGATACATAAAGGATTATACAAATTAAATTTGTAACATAATGAATAAGGAATAATATTAAGAAATTTATAATCAAATAAATCACATGAAAATTATAAAGTGAAAACATGAGAACATGATCAAATTTGTTAAAAATGTAATTGTCAGAAAATATTCAAGTAAATGTTTCCATTATAAAATGTATATAAATAGATCCATTTTTATTTAATGTTAGGATAATTTTTCAATAATTATTAATTAAATCATCATAAAAATAATGTATATCAATTCCCCTACCCATTCAATTATTTAATCTCGGGAAAAATTGATATGAAATTATTGGATATGAATAAATTAGAGTGTTTTTATAATAATACATATATTATCATGATTGAATTGATAAATTGAGTGGGATGAAATTAAAAATAATAAAACATTATTTTTCTCTTATATGAGTTTCGCATTATAATCAAATATGATCTAAAACAAATCTATTATTCTATTTTATATATATTTATAAAACAATAAATCATTTTAACACAATATTACATCATTTTAAATTAAAATATCCTTAATTCACAACAAAAAATTTGTAGGACCATTGATTTTGGAAAATTAGATACACCATAAATTATTTTCAATTAAACAATATAATTTGATATTTCCATCCGCATAATTATATCAAATATCTCATCATACTCATATAAGTTCATGGGATATCCTGAATAAAAAAATCTAAAAATTGATGAGATACGAATTATGATAAGGGGATAAACCAGGACAAACAATGGGTGATAAATCTCAAGACTCAATAATCAAAACCAGAAATCTTAAATTAAAATAATCATAACTTATCACATAAAATTTATTTCTAATTTAAGTTATTCCATCATAATATTTGGTCAAGTCTCATCCCTTTGATAACATAACATAATGGATAAATATAACCCCATCATGCATATGTATAATATTTCAGAAAAAGATAAATGATTTGTTCCAACACATAGGGATATATATAAATATAAATAATTAAACATTTTTTTGATCGTATATTGTTTTGAGGCCCCCATCTTGATAATATGTCCTTATTATGTAATTTATATATAAAATCAATTTAAATAAATCCTAGACAGTAAGTATACCCTTGGGAAAGAAATGAGAAACATAATAAATCATTACATATTTAAGTATCGAGTTATTTTGTAGGATCAAAAAATTTATATTAGTTAACTTGTAAATTTATAACCAAAAAATGGATTTATCTCTCAACATATCTAGAATATCATTATAAAATATAAAAATGAATTTATTAAATAATACTAGTTTTAAAAACTTTTTTAAAAATAGAAAACAATATTTTAAAGGATGGAAGCATATAGTTTTCCCATAAATAGAACAAAACTATTTTCTATTAAAAATTTAATTTTTTTTAAAATCATAGAATGAATATAATATTTTTAGAGTGAAATATGAAATGACAAAATAAATATAACTGTACCCACTATTGTGTATAATAAAATGAAAATGTTGTAAAATTAATCATAGATATACTTATTCCTAGGGGGAAATTATGAATAAATATTTATATAATTTTAGGCTAAATTTAATTTAGTTTATGAACAATTCCAATTCACATATTTAGTACCAAAATTTTCTTTATTGCATATTTAATTTTAAAATAAATGACATTAATGATTTATTTTGGTCATTATTTATTCATATTTGACATCAAATTTTTATGTATATCAATTCTATTCCCAAATACTATTTACTTGAGATTTTAATATTGTAACTTGTTTAATATGTGATTATTAATACTTTCATAAAAATTTTAATTTCAATCATCAATTATTTCAATTTTTTATTTAATTGGACTAATATCTTTATTCATATATGATACCAACAGAAGACATCATTTCTTGGAGAAAAATATCTCATGGAAGAGATTTAGAATGCATCAAAGGGAAAATGATGTCACATTCCAACAATATTAATATTTAATGGTATATAGGATGATCTATGTAATATTAAAAGATAGTAGTATATTATTTAATTTGTTCTATTTGAGATTTATCATTTCCCATTAGTGCTAGCACACATTGCATTGAAAACCCAGTATAGTCATGTAGTGAAACATCATACTATTCCATACAACTAATGTGTATTCAACTCCAAAAAAATATTACATTATTCCTTCAATGATCTGGTCATTTTTAAAACATATATTTGCGTAATTTCTAACATCAATGTGACATATTCTAGGGAGAAAAAATTGGGATTCAATAATTCCCCTAATGTAATGTATGGCTAAAAAGTTTCCATAAGACCTAATGATACCACATTATAATGAAAAATATTCCTCCCATTAAATCCACTCATGTCATTATCCACTCAACATTACATTTGGTTTAGGGTAAAAATTACATTGGATAATCAAGATAATAATTGTGGATTAAAAAATATAACTATAATTCTAAAAATCAATAATTATACTTGAATCCATCTTGCACACACTTGAATGAGGAGGGATGATTTATAAGATGGATTTGTGTAATAGAAGGGGAAAGTATATCATGAAAATTTAGGGAAAATGAATTAAACCATTATTCTATTCAAAACAACTAGGGAAAAATTTATAATCCCTCAAATTAACAAACCAATTCAGGTAATTCCCTAGAAAACAGATCCACATGTCAACAGATCCTTGAGAGAGGAGGAATTAGGATATCATGGATCCAATCAGAAAAATCAATGAATAGGGATGTCTAATATACAAATGAATGCATCCCATGTATATTCAAATTTCATATGGAAGTAATCATTGTTCCCATATAATAATGAATGAGGGATATTCCAATATAAATAAAATATTGAACAAGGGATACATGGATTTACTCCTCCATGATTGAAAAAAAATATAATATAGAGAATAATTGATCATATCATACAATATTTCAATAATATATCAAATATAGATGAGAACATCTTTATTTGGGGTCGTTTGGTAGAGTCTTTACTACATTATTGATATTTCTTATCTGATTATTTTTATTTTTTATATTACAATTTTTTGTATCATTATATTCATAAATATTATGTGGGAATTGGATATTAATTAATTTTCAATTATTAATCCATTTCGACTATTTTTCTTTGTCATTCGGTATGGTTTAATAATTCATTCCTATATTTATGTTGTTTGGATACCCTATTATTTTGAGAAAGGTATTAATAGTGTAATATATTATATTATTTGTGTATCTATCAAATAAATATAGGTAATGATCGTTGAAATGTGGGGTAAATATGAGAGTTTAATTGAAGATAAGAAAATTAGTTTAAAAATTTATCAACATTTTATGGGTTGGGTATGGAGTGACACCAACACATATGTTATTTAAATACACACGAGTGTGGCCCTAATAAACCAATTTTTAGTTCTTAAGGTGAGAGAGGAAGCTAAAAAATCTCATGAAACTAAAAACACATTTCACTTAGTGAAAGGTCTTAAGAACCTTATGAGGACTTCGTTTTATCATTACATTCACTGAAAATATAACCTCATGGAAATTAATTCATTTTCACATTATGATTCATTATAATTAGATAGATACAGGTATATAAGATATTTTATATCTTCTCAAATATATGTTTTCTACTCTAGTAAAGGGGAACACTAGGTTATCAACCATTTGATTAGATAATTTACTTTCATTTTACTCATGTATATTCATACACTTCATATTCCATGCTATCATTCAATGTATGTATTTAAAAAAATGTTGGAACTAGTATGTCTATCCCTAGGTTAAATCTAGTCTCATAGTAGAAATTTATATATTCTCAAATGTTTTTAAACCAAAAAATTTAACTATTTTCTCAGACTACTAACTTCTAGTTATTTTATTAAAACATTACTAAACATTTTAAATTTCATAGAACCATAGAACCATAAAATTATAAGACTCATAAAATTAACAGGGCTTAAAATATATCCAAAAATGAATATCATATACTTTAATTTAATCATGTCGGCAGAATTTTTTTCTTATATAACTTTTTACTTATCTATTACTAATTGTTTATCATTGTAATGTTTATTTTCGAAAAAATATGGATAATTATGGATTTAATAACAAATGGGATATGAAAAGATATATTTTAGAGGATTTGGAGATCCTTCATATCTCAATCATGGTATGAAAAAGTGGAAAACCCACCGATATATAAAATATATAATTTTTTTGGGTCCAATACAATTTTTTGATCATGGAAATTTTTTTGATAAATTAGGGAGGAACAAGAAAGAGGATAATTACAAATTAAATATCTATGTCTCATCATGCACGTAAAAATGAAATAATGGTTTTCTCTTTTTACATATCAAGAAAGTCACATCCATGATATAGAAGTGAATGTTAGGACCCTAGAAAAACAAATGGAAAAGGATTTTGATCAAGAATATGATTTGGTCCAACCATAAAAGAACATTCTAAATATTGATATGGGGGTATATAATTAAAAATAAAAATTTAAATTCACATTAATATTGGAATAAAATTCGAACAATTATGGAAACCTAAATCCCTACAATACATCTAATCTCATTGTGCTAAAGATAATTTACACAAATAATATACTATGTTGGTTTATTTATAAACATTACTTGGAAAGTAAAATAATGAGAAAATTTTTCAATATATAAAGAGAGAATTTATTTCATATTTACTTCAATATACAAATTAACTTTTTTGAAATTTGGATATAATGATCAATAATAACACATAGTTCCTAATAAGGAACCCACTGCCTAAAATACCTGGGTTTCTTCCAATAGAAATCCCATTAAAGGGGATTTAAAAATAATCACTCATTGTTAGATGTCCAATAACATTGTGATGTTTTTTATCATTTACTTATTACATCCATTTTTTTAAATATTTTGTTAATTTTTTATAGAATCCCCGCTATTTTCATACTAGCATCATATTATTAGAATCTAAAATGTAACTATATTAAAATTTCCATAATCAAAAAACCAATGTTTCATGATGATTTATTTTTATCATTTTAAAATTAAATCACATAAAAGAACTATTATATATATTTTATATAAATAATTAATATTGACTCTAACAAATAGAAATAATATATTAAATTAAATAGACAAAAATAATGAACAAAATAATGTAAACTCTAAAGGATTTAATTCTCTAATGAAGATCATCCCTATTATAAATACTATAAAAATGAATTGATGGGTTAGTAATATGATAGAAATTTTCAGGTAAAGTTTAGAATCATTTTAATTTATTTAGTGAATGTGGATTTATGAGTATGGTAGAGCATATATTGGCTAAAATGGGAAAAGTGACTCTTGGGATCATACCATTGGTCAATATTACCATTCATAAAAATGATTGTTTGGAGTTATGACCATTTATAATAGTTTTAATGTTATAATTAGTTTATAAAAAATTAATGTAAAAGATATTTCTATTTCATAATAGAGAAATAATGGCCTTAACTATTATGTTCATTCCTTTTGAAAACAATTTATCTACATAGAATATGGAGGTATCATTATCAGGGGACACCCTTAGCTAAGACCACGTAGAGATTCAAAAAGTATTTATTGACTAAAATTTACTGCATTATTAGATCAACGTATTAGAGATCACTACTAGATTAATGTTAGCTAATCCACCCATTGAATGTACCACCTTCACACGCCTTACCCATTGGAAAAATGATGTTTTTTTAAGTGGTTATGTATCTAGACAGTAGTATAATAATTGTGTAATTTTCTTTCTAGAATTAAATTATTCATTTCTTTAATCCCACTTTAATAATTATTTAACTTAAAAATAGAATATAATATAAAAAAATTGTGAAATTTATTTTTGGAATCAAGTAAATCATAAAATATTTTTAGAAAATTTATAATTAAAAAACACATTAATGATAATTTCAGATATTATAAATAAAATTTGTTATCATGAAATAGATTTATAAAACACTATTTTTTTAAATATTAAAGTTTTTATTATTTTAATGTCTGGATAAGTTTTTATAAGTGTCATAAAGTTTATTATGTTATAAAACAATTATTTTTCAATTAATATGAATATTAATTTAAAAGATAATATTATCATTTTAGAAAAATATTTTTATAAATTAAACATCATATTATAAATAATCATATCTAAATTAGGTTCAGGTAAGTTTTTAGGAATTTTCTAAAAAAAAATTTGTAAGAAAAAAGTTTAAATGTATTGTGTTGTTTGCGTTATATTTTATAACTTCAAAATTTTTTAATATTGAAGTAATAATTACTAAAAATAAATAAAAAACAAATTTTTTTATTATGTTAATATATTATATTTAAAAGGAATAAATTTTTTTACTGACATATACGTAACATTATAATGTCTAAAGTGGAAATTAAATTCTTGAAAAATTATTTTGTGGAAAAATTTTATTCTCAAGTTAAATGTATTTCAAAATATTTATGTTTATTTCTCAAAATCAAACATTCAGTGAAATTATTCCTTAATTTCATATACTTTTCCTAATATAGTGGGTAAGACCGTGGTTTTTTATTTTCAAAATCCTATACTTCCAAGCCTTGTATTTTGAAATTAATAAACAATCCGCCTACATTTTATATAAATACCCATATCTCTACCAAATTTCATACCTTGACAAATAATTACGCTTGAATATATAGTCATTTTTTCTTCTCTTTTTTACATTCCTTGGAGTTTCTAAGCATCCATGGAACTATCCTCATGATTTAAGAAGATATATCTCAACATAAGGTTATCACTTCCTCTCCATTTTTATCAAAGAACATATTTTGTATTTAGTAATTTAATTTTAATTTTATTATGTTATCTTGACCATATTTTCATTATAATTCTATCTGAATGTTGTTTAATTAATCAAATACTTATATTATCTCTCATTAAATCATTTTATATAAACCAATTTCTATGACTGTTATGCTACTGAAATCATCCATTCATTTTCAATGCTGTTATTTTTATGTTATGAATACCCAAATATATTTTTTAAAATGGAATTTATATATATATAATTATACTTAATTGGCTATGAAAATTCATGTATGATTCCCACATTCACATATAACATGATAAAAATGATGAATAGTGAATATCATAAAATCCATTTGTATATAATGATTTTTTTATAAAACCTATTATTTATTCTCCATGAGTTATTGGTGTAATTATTAATTATTATCAATGTTATATACAATAATTATGATATATAATTGGTGCACCCTGATATTATTCTAATGCATTATGAAAATAATTAATCTAAAAAGATAACATTTTTATAATAACATGGTGAATAATGATGGTAATAAGTTTTATGAGAGATTTTTATTGAACCATAATGATATTCTTATGAATGTACCATTTATAGGGTCTAACAATTTTTCAATGTTATTTATTATATACTTATTTTTAATCTCCCTTTTTAGTCATAATATTTTATCCCTGATAATAGTTCATGTTTCTTTTCTGTTGTTCATCCCTTATTGGGCTCTATGATCACTTTTTTCGATTGATGTATGTCCCCAAAAATCCAATATAGTGAGGTCAAATAAGATTTAATAACGAAGGAGTTATTAAATGGGATTAAAATACATTTATATTTATGTTTTACTTATATAACTCATATATTATGTAACAATTTTCTATGAAACTAATGCTCAAAATGCCTTTTAATGTTTATAATGTATTATTGTTTATGGAATTATGTTAAGAATAAATTATTAAAAAGATGAATCTCTATAGTTTTCACCCATGGAATGATTTAGATGTTTTATGAAATTAGTACTATAAAACATTTCTATAAACCTTGAGGATATATAAAAATATATGAAAACCTATGAATATTTTGTTAATGTATAAAAATAGTGGATTACATGTAGTGAAGTATTTTTTTATACTAAAAGTTGATCTAGATCTGGAATATACATATCGACAGATAATTACCCCAAAAGGACTCATTTTTTATTAACATTACTTATATCCGGTGGATGAAAATTGGGAATTTTTTCAGTCGTATATTGAAACCGGGGTGATATTATTTGGATAATCCCAATGTTTTTATAATTTATTAAAAAGGATCCATATAAAATGATTTTTTTAAGAGTGATTTATATCATCATAGAAATAATATATTAGAAAATATTATTTTTAAGATTTAATTTAGAGTTATTATTAAAAGAATTACCATAATAGAAAATATCTCCCTGATGTATTATTCATCTAGATAAATCGTTAAAAATAGAAGGACTCATAAAAATAACAGACATATTGGGAAATGGAATGATATTATTTATAGTTTAATGAAATAACATGTTAATTAATATATGAAGATGATGAATCAAATAACTCAGGTCATCAATAAAAACCTAAACCATGTTGATCATTTGGGTTCACCTATAAAATAATAACAATCAATTGAATAATTCATGCATTACGACCACCTATTTTTAATGGAACAATTGATCCATTGATTTATTAACAACGTATCAATACTATATCATATATATTTTTCATTCATAATTATTAAAATAAAGATAATGTTAATTTTCAATTTTATCACATATAGGTTTAATCTAATCAGTGTTTTACGCTAATGAAGAATAGACATCTAGAGGAAAAGGTTGAATCATTGGAGTGTTGGTACATAAAAAATTATATTTAAACAAATACATTCATTTCACACTCCAAAAAATGATGGAGAGTAAATTACATGAATAAATGAAAAGGGGGAGTGAATTTGTGGTATGTTATAAGATAATTTTTATAAGTTTGAGGTGATACAATTCAATCTGTATAAAAACATTTAACATGAATATTTATTTATTATTTTGGGGTCTATGAATATATCTATGGAATTATTTTACAATTAAAGAATTTGGGAGTTTTAAGGTAATTGTATTATTTAAAATTAATGATAAAATAGAGTTTAGATATGAAAATTGGTATCACAGTCTATAGGAAAACAATCAAAGGATGGAACCAAATTTTATGAATGAGTTTTGGATGTGAATGAGTATTAAAGAAATGACAACTACCCATGTTCTGTAAGTGTGGAAAGAAGCATTCATACAATTTTATGGAAGGATGGGGAAAATTTAACATGTGTGGAAGTGATATTAATAAATCTCAAAACTATCCTAGATATATATAGACAATAAAACATGAATGTAGATGATAATGGGAAGATAGTGCATGCATAGTCTATCATATAATACATTATGTGTGGGGAGAATGGACATTTCCTTAATCAATGTCCAAATTAGAAAATAGTGGATGGAAACATCCTTAAACCCAAATAGAGGCTATGAGACAAATTTCACGTTTTTTCAAACCAGATGGATGATGGAAATCATTGAATGATGTTGTGTTATGAACACTCATCATGCAATCAATTATAGAAAGTACACCTTTTTATTTTAGTTCTATGATTTCTTTAATATCATTAATGTTTGAAATGAATACAATGATGAACCAAAAATGTATCACGGAAGAGTTAGTTATTAAAAATCTTAGTGGAACTACATTAGAATAACATAAATATAATGATTACCCTATTAAATTCGGTGTGTTAAATTTATACTCTAACCTAGTGGTCATTATAATGGTGTAATTTTACATAATATTTGGTACATACTGGTAGTCAATGTATAATTCATTGATCAATTACATAATAAAATAAATTTTTATTTTCCTAAATGGAAAACAATAACTATCTTAAATGGGTAGATATAAAATCTTGAGAACTGTAAATACCCACCTTATTTTTCATTTTTATAAAAATGGTAATGGATGTAGGAGAATAAATAGAATATATTAAGATAGTGATTTTCACATCATTCTATAATAGATTAAAATATTTCATAATGAGATACCTAGACCTATCCAAAAAGTATGTGTATATTTCTTAATTAAATACATACCTGGATCCGAGAAAATATCAATGACCCCATATAAAATGGAATATGTGGAGTTAAAGATTTTTAAATAGAAACATCAAGATCTTTTGGAAAATTGTATTATCTATATGAGGGTATCAATATTGGGAGAACCCATAATCTTTTTAAAGAAGGTGGATATATTAATGTGGCTACACATTGATTATGGAGAATTTAATAGGATTTGAGTGAAAAATAATCATACTCTTCCTATGATTGATTATATATTTGACCATATTCAAGAGTACCATTTCATCCCTATAATTGAACTCAGATCTGGGTATCATCTTCTATGGGTGAAGAAAGAAGATATCTTGGGAGCTAAATTTTGATAAAGATATATATATATATATATATTGAATTTATTTATATTTCCTTTATATTTTCTAAATTTCTTGATATATTTATGGATTTAATGAGCATAGGATTTAGTGACTAACCTTTCTGATTATTGGTGGTATTTTGTTGATAATGTTATGACATATCTTGAATGTCATTTGAAGCTATAGTTGTATCTAAGTGTTATATTACCAAATAATTTTAATGATAATATTTTATTTAAATTCATAAAATGTGACTTATGGTTACAAAAAGTCACATTCAATACACACATTGTGAATAGTAAAAGAATATAAATGACCAAATAAATTCAAATCCCATACTAGGGTGGCCTCAATCAACTATAGTAACTGACATTCATAAAATAATTTTTCTAGCTTGATACTAATGAACAATTGTAAAACACTTTCACAAATTTTTTATCCAAAAAATATTTTTACTCAAAATGGTGTTATGTGTATTTGGATAAAGGATTTTGATTAAATTTCAAGAACATAATATGAGGTTGATTTGTTCACTTGTGATAATAATAACCTCTAATGGGGATGGATTTTTCATTTATAGCGATGTGTACTTAATGGGACCTGAATGTGTACTCATGAAAAATGACAACATAATAACATATTCATATTTGTAGTTGAAAAATCATAATCAAAATTATTCTAACCATGATTTAGAGTAAACTATAACTATTTAAATTTATGTAGTTTCTATCTTTATAGGAATAAGTGTGATATATACACTAGCCACCACATTCTGATGTATATATTCACACAAAACGAAATAAACATGAGATAGAGGGGATGGTTATAACATCACAAGGCCTATGATTGTGATATTCATTATCACTGGGGAGGGAAATGAAAAATGTTGATGTGTTGAGTAAGAAATAACCATAAGTTATTGAGATAATGAGGATTAAAAGATATCCATTGTTCAGGACTTGGTAAATATGGACAAGAAATTAAAAATGTAAGGGTCATCACAAATACAATGGAAAATTATTTCCCAACTATCATTATAGGATATGATCTATAAATCCCAAATAAATGATACTTTTTTATAAAGGAAGATAGATCTGAAGAAAATTGGGATGTTTTTAAACTTTAATATAAATCAAGATAGAGTACTGAGGTTCTGAACAAGGCTATGTATCCCATCCGTTAAAACAGAAAAGAATAATATAATTGATTAAGATTATAAATCAGTGTTCTTTATACATCTTGGAAGTTCCCAAATGTTTTTATATTTTAAAGATAATTGTTGGTGAGATAACATGAAAATGGATTTTTCTTATTATACTACAATATGATTTTAAGGACATTAAGTAAAGGTAGATTTAAAACTACCCAATAGAGTATCAAGAACACTAACCATACCTCTATGAGAGTGAGAAAACATCACTATGGACTTTGTTCTTGGAGATCCTACAAAATTCATTGGAAATAATTCCATATGGGTAATAATTTATGTTTTAGAAGTGTCTATGCATTTTAAAAATCAATGAGATTATTTCTCAAAATATATCATTTCATTTCCATATATTTGTGAACTGGTGAGACTTTATGGGGAACCATTTTCCATTATTTCAGATCATTATACAATATTTAGTACTATGATCTAGAGGGTCCTTGAAAAGTTTATAAATAATAGATTAAAAATTATCATATCGTATCATCCATAAAATAATTCATTATTTCAGAGGACTATTAAAATATTAAAAGACATGATTAGGTCAATAAAACCTTATTTTCAGATATGTTGGGAATAACATATTCTAATTATTTAATTGCCTTATAATAGTAGTTTTTAGTCATGTATTCAAATGAATCTTTATGAATCACAATTTTGAAAGAGGTGTATTACTCTAACATTCTAGGAAAATGATTGAGAAGGAATATTTTTGGGACCATCAATTGATAAATACACTATGGTGGAGATACATGACATCCAAAAATAGTATCCTCATATTAAACAAAAGAGTTATGATAAATATCGAATGATGGATTACAAGTTCCATATATGGGATCATATTCTCCTTAAAATCTGACCTTTATTGGGGGTCATGTGATTTGGAAATATGTGGAAAGTAATTTAAGGTTATAATGGCCCATTTGAGATTCATGAATATGTTGGAGCAGTTTCGAATTAAGTGTTACTGCCTCCAAATCATAGAAATGTCCAAAATTTCTTCTATATATATATATATATGTTAATAAATTATTATTTAGATAAAACAAAAATACTATTGAGAAATTATATATAATTAAGACTAGACCTATTATATTAAGAATAATCGATCAATATTTATTATGAAAGTGAATATGTGTTAATGAAAAAGACATATCAAACATTGAATGTATTGTTAATAAATCAAATGTTTTAATAATCAACAAATGTTTCTGAATATGTGAAGAATGATAAATACACCCTATTTATTTTAATGATAGAAAAGAATTTCATGGTATATATTTCTTCAGGGGGTGTGATTGCCCAAAAATTTAATTAATCATTAAAATAATGCTTCAAAATAATTATAATTATTAAATTTTACAAATGAATAACATGTAAAGAATTTAAAATTTCATAATCTATAATGAAATGAAATGGACTAAAATAGATAGAAATAATAAATGTACATAAGAAAAAATAATAATAATACACACAATAATATAAACCCTATATGCTTGAATTCTCAAATGAAAATTGATCATAATATGAAAATTTAAAAAAATAGAAATGTATGGAATGTGATAAACATTTTCAAAGGAAGTGTAGAGATTTTTTATGTGATGTATTTAATGTTGACGCATTAAAGTGGTGAACTATATGTATGATAAAATAGGAAAAGTGATTGTTGAGATCTGACAGTGACATGATCATTGGTAAATATGACAAATGGTAATAATGATAACATTGTACATATTCTATATAAAATGTAAGGAAAAGAGATAATTGTTTAAAAAGGGACAAATTATGGAATTAACTAGTTGGATAATTATTTATAAATAACATTTATTAGAACATTGGTGGGAGGTAGCATCAATAAGGTTCTAACTTGAGAAAACCCAATAAGATCTTCAAAAACTAAGGCTCCAGAAAAATCTACCATTAGAGAAGATTATGTTAGTGGATTTCACCACTTAGAAAATATTTGTTGAGCCACCCAAGGAATGTTCCACCATTACACAAAATATATTTAGAAATTATGGTGGTGTAATCATGGATTATGTGTCTATATATTAGAAATATAAATATTTATTTTCTTTTTTATTTGATGTAGTGGTTTCTACAAGTTAATTTTTCTTATTATTTTATTTAATATAAAATACATGAATAAAAGATGATTATTATATATATATATATTTTGATTCAAATAAAACTAAATTTCATATTTAGAAAATATATATTTAAAATAAAATTGTTATGATAAATTTATCTCTTATAAATTAAATTTATTTCCATCAAATAGTATTGTAAAATATATTTATTTAAATACAAATAAGAATATTTTTTATGGTCCTAGTTAATTTCTATTAGTGTGAGAAAGTTGATTAGGTCAAAGAAATTGTTATCATTCTATAAATAATAGTTTTTAGTAAAAATATAATATTAATATAAAAATGAAATTATTTTTATATAAATAACATTATTCTTGAAATCAAGATGTGTAAATTAGGATAGGGTGACATTTTGAAACTTTTATATAATACTTTATATTTCATTTCATAGTAAAAAAGGATAAGTGTTTTTGTATGTTTTATGAATTAACAAATATGTAATATGGATTTAATAATTAATAAAATAAAATTCAAATCTAAATGTTTTCTAAATTTTTAATATATTTATTTCAATGAATTAACATTAATTTCCCATCCTTAAAATAATTTTCAATTTCTAACATTCATAATATGTTTTTTGAAAAAATTATTTTTGGGAATATATATTTTCCAAGACAGAATGTAATATAAAAAATGATGTTTAGATTCAATACTAAAATATGTAAAAAATCGCTCTAGAATTATGAAATCCATATGTTGAAACCATGTGTTATATAATGGTTTTTATATTTTCGACAACCTAGATTTCTAGGGCCTATATTTAGAAACTAATAAACAATTCTCCCATATTATGTGGACATATCCAACTCTCCACCAAATTTAATTCATTCCAAAACCATCCAGATTAATTTCCCATAATTTTACCTCTCTAGAGATATCCTAAGGAATTAATAAGGTTCTAACAAACACCCATCAGACTTTAATTTTATAACTAACAATGTACAAGGTTATATACCTCTCTATTTTTATCCATGAAATTCCTTTAAAGTTGGTCACCTAATTTAAATGTTATTTTATTCTCATCATATTATTAACAAATTTTTTATTTTAAATTTTTTATGAAAGTTATATACTTCTATTATCTCTCATTAAATCTCCTTTAGTAGACCATTTTTCGACCCATTATGATTCTGAATTCATCCTATAATTTTACATGCCTCCATTTTTAGGTTATGATTACCAAAACATGATTTTATTCAAGGGAATTCATATATATATATATATACATATATATATAAAAGTTTAATTAATATTATTTATTTCCATATATTAAACCCATATTCCATTATATTGGGATAAACATGAAAAAAGGTTCATAACCTTAAATGCCTATATAATCAATTATTTTATATGAACCATGATTTTTAGTGTCCATGTGTTTTTAATAAAATGATTTATTATGATCGATGTTTCATGCGTGAATCAAGAAATATGATGGTTTCACTTTGATAGAACTCAAATTCTCTAGGTAATGAATTCATCACCACATATGACATGTTTTAAGATATATTTGAAAACATACTTCCTAATATTTATTTTTATAAGTTAGTACTAAACCGTGGTGATATGATTATGAATATCTCATTTTGATATTTTAAATGGATTTCTATTTTATGTATTATTTTCTTATTATTTTCCCCAATTTTCTCCCACATTTATTATCCATGATAATATACCTTTTTTTATTTCTTTTTTATCCATTATTGGGATATATAATCACTCATTTCTACTGATGTATGTCTACATGGAATCACTTTTTGTTTGGTGAACTTGGATGGGATAAAATTGGATTCCTTTAAGAGGATTAAAATAAATTTATTTTTATGTCATTATTATGCATTTCAGGTATCATGGACCTTGTATCAAATTTATTAACCCTGAAAAGGTCCTCAGATATTATTAATTTAGTATTTTTTTAATGAATTGGTTAAAAATACAAAATTAAAAATGTTGCTCTCCATATAGAATCACCACACAGATGAAGAGGATAATAACCTATTTCACAACTAGAGGTTGGTAATTTTCATAAGAGGGTATTATCTTACTCACCATTATGTTTTTTATTCTTTTTTTTCTATTGATTTATTATATATAATCCTGATACCTCACTATAGCTTCTTTTATCAGATATATTTCATTTTCATAGTGGCGGTGATATTAGTAGAATGGGAAACCCAATTGAACATTGCCCATACATATTTATTATGAAAAATTGGAAACATAAATTAAATGAATTATTGAAATGGAATTAAATTAAAATAATATGACTGTGTTAGTATATTTAAAATTCTTACATGTGATTTTGATGAATGGACATGGGTTTGATGTTGAATATTTAGAAGTGAAACACATGATAACAACATCTAAAATGTTAGGCATATTTGACTATTACTTATAAAACTTTTGTATTGATAAATCTTTATTGTGGTTCTAAAATATATAAGGATTGTTTCTAGAACATAATTATTGTGCTGAAAAATCTATAAATAAAATTCTAATAGAAATATGTGTTCTGACTGTCCAATGTTTCATTCATGCATTGACAAAAAGAAAATATTACTAGGGCATTACATTAGATGTAACTACTTATTTGAAAACAATCTACTCTAAGATTAATATGTGTTTTTATACAAAATTGATTAAAAAATAAAAAGAATGAATTTTGTGGTGTGTGCTCGCAACTAGAGGAATGAATGAAGGGATAATTCATTTTATTCCTAAATAAGGAATTAGAATCCTAAATATCAGTTCAACATGTATTTACTTTTAGAGGGAACAAGCATACAATCATTTTATTAATTTTATATTAGATGGTTTGGAATAATGGAATGTAATATAATAAATTTAGCAAAATATATAAACAATTATTCATTTATATCTGAAATAATTTTGATTTTTAGTTAAGGGATGTTGTGGAATCCTTAGTGATAATAATGATATTTATTCCAAAGGAAAATTATTTCTTAACTACAAGGGGGTTCCTATAAGGACATTTTATGAATTTATTTAATTTTTTATACATTAAATTAAAAATATATAATTTTATAACCATATTCATACATTAGGATTTTCATATTTTTTTATTTAAATTTTAAATTGTGGAAACAAGAACATTAATGATTAATTCAGGTCATTTTTTACCTACAAGGGGGTTCCTATAAGAAAATTTTATCTATATATAAATTTTTTCTAGGTTAAATTAAAAATATATCATTTTATAAACTTATTCATACATTAGGCTTTTCATATTTTTTTGTTTAAATTTTAAATTGTGGAAACAAGAACATTAATGATTATTTCAGGTCATTTTTTATTCACACTAAAAAACACATTTTTTAACATAAACATTCCATACTGGGATATATTTTTAGTGTTACTTCCTTTAGGATTTATTTATGAGAATAAATCCCTTAATTCATTTTATCTTTTAATTATTTTAATTTATATTTAATTGGACATACATTTATATTAATATTTGGTGTAAAAGTTAAGTGAAATTATGAGGAGAACAGTATCTCACATCATATACTAAAAATGAGTCAAAATGAGAACTATATCTAGAAAAATATATGTAAGAATATAAAGGGAAAGAATGTGTTCTTAAAATATTAAAATATGATCACGAAAGATTGAATTCGAGATTTGGGTGATTAAATATTTACCTTTTGGAGCTACATAACTTTATGTTACATAACTGAAAGAGCTCTATGGAAGACCATCACACTATATTTCATAATAAACTTTCCTTCTAATCCCAACACACATTGTGTTATAGCTTTATTGATATCTATGATGTGAGGATTTTTATTGGGGGATGTTCTACTATCAAAAAAATATACTGTGGGTCACTAATGTTGTCTTCAGAATCACCTTGACATTAAAGATAGATTTTGATGTATCCTTAAGACTCAATGTTTATGTATTCATGATAAATTTGTTTTGTTTAATAAATCCTCACATTACATTCAACAAGCATCACAAAATGATGTTCATGACCAAAATTAAGTTGGTTGATCATTATAACTCGTGATTATCCACAAATCAAACAACAATAATAGATTCACTAATAATTCCAACCATTTCCATAATTAATACTGTAAAGGGATATAGATCTGGTATAAGATAGATATGAGCCCCAAAATTGGAGTATACACCTGTTATTTAATGAATAATTATTTACACATAGAATTCAAGAAAATGTTATGGGGAACAAAATCATAATTCCTGAAACTATAAAAAATATCATGAAACCCCTCAAAAAAATATATCTGGAAGTAGATCCATCATAGATGATTAATCAATAAATCATGGAGTCTAGAACTAAAATAAACTATGGAATTGAAGTCTAATTACCACATAGAATCAACTCATTCATATTGAATTCAAATATGGATGTAATCTGTGTACCCAAGAATGAATTCTCAATAGAGACGCATATATAGAGAAAAGGATCGATTTGGGGATCCATACAATGAACCACAAGGTTTTAGAGAGGCAGTTGAGATATATAAGTGTTGTTTATATAATTGGACATTTCAAATAATGATACAAGATGAAGGAGGACATTAACTGTTAAGGGAGTTTTCTAGAGTCTTAACAAAATCACTATTCATTCTTCTCCATTTATTTCAATTTCAATATTTAGTTTTTTGTGACATGAGGTATTATTAATGAATATATGATATTTATGTTTTAATCAATTAAATAATTAACCTAATATGAGTGTTCTCCTATTAGAATCTTTCTGACTTCATAAAACCTATATAGTTGGGTTTTGTTTGGATTCCTAGTGATAGTGATTGATATAGTAAAATTATAAGATCACATCTCATATCTTAATCTTTCATATATTTATAGATAGTGATCTGTAATGTGCAGGGTAAATATGATAGTGTAATTTATAATTACCCACAAATTTTTAAATGTAATTCCCTTTTTAATTAATAAATGGTTTTTAAGAAATGTAGTCATAAACATATATAATATATTTCATTAGATATTTTAGAATTTTATGAAACATGGAAATAATGTATCATTCGAGAGGAAAATACCACTATGAATAATAAATGTTTATAATTCAGTAATTATACATTGAATGTTGTGATAATTTTATATTAATTTTAAAGAAAAATTATAATTCAAATAGATGAAATTATTGATGGCCTCACCTAGTAGGGTCAAACCATATGAAGGCCATTTATCAGAGCTTCTGAGGGTGATAAAATGAATAGGTTTTGACCTTGAACAATTAAAATACTATATTTAACACCTAAAACTTGTGAAATACTATTTACAAGAGATTTTAAATATTATCGAGTTCATGGACCAAACAATTCTTGTTAAAGCTCCCAAAGAATGTAACAACATAAAATATATTAGTGTTGTAAGGGTTATGTATTGAGAATAAGGTAGCATGAATTGGTATATTTTTTTATATGATAATATTTAAATTTATCCCTTTTTCATTATTATATCATACATATATGATTAAACAATAAGTGTTTAGAAATAT
Organism: Viscum album; assembly: GCA_963277665.1. Classification (NCBI taxonomy): domain Eukaryota; kingdom Viridiplantae; phylum Streptophyta; class Magnoliopsida; order Santalales; family Viscaceae; genus Viscum; species Viscum album. Next base: position 1,888,632,281 of record OY728122.1, on the reverse strand, counting down.
AGATATATAAAAAAATAAAAAAATAGAAATGTTGGGAAATATATTGTTTCGATTAAAAGACTAAATTTGATAAATTCTTATTTTAAAATAAAATTTATTTTCATATATTATTATTATTAAAAAATATTTATATAAATAAAAATTATAATATAATTTAATAAAGTCTACTGTAATTTTTATATGGGTCAATAAGTGTTTAGTGTCATAAATAAAATATTTTTCCAGTAAATAAGTATTTTTATTCAAAAGTGTAAATTCTAATATTTAGAGTAATATTTTCATAAAATAAATAATTTTTTAAATGATAATGTCAAACGTTTCTAAGGGTGAAATATTCAAAATTTTCCAAGAAAATCAATTTATTTTTTAAAAAAATTGTAATAAAAATAGTAAGTGTATTATGAAGACATTACAATCAAAAGTGATGTAAAAAATAGTTTAAAGTTAATCAATGAAAAAATAGATATTCCCCTTAAAATTATGTATTTTTGAAGTTATTTTTGCATTTTATAAATGAGAAGTGAACCCGATTGAACCTAAATTATATACTACCCTTCTAAATTGAATTATTTATGAACATGGCTCAGTTCAACTTCATCAAAGCTATGATCATAATGGGTTAGATTTGCAGCCTAATAACATTCTAAAAATTTCACATCTTCGAAAGACACATTTATAAAAAACAATGTGTTGTTTTTTTGTTTTAATTATATTTTTACATAGAGTCCAAAAGCTATGTCTATAAATGAATATATATTTCCCCTCTGTTTTTCTATAAATAACTACCAAACCACCTATTCAACTTCACTCAAAACCCATTGATCGTTAATTTACACTCCCTCCTTACATTTGAATACCTCCCATGGTATTCCCAATATCTAAAGTATCACCTACCCATATTTTAAAATCACCAACTCATGTAAAGGGATTCTATCATCTACTTTTTATTTAAGTATTTCCTTGTAATAATCCAATTTATTTTTAGTAGATTATATTTGGTTTTTTATACAACACATTTCTATTTCAATCATTACCCATGTTTTGATAGTAAACATTTCACTGTAATAAACTTTTTTTATCATTTATACACACACAATATGGTCTCAAAATATTCTGTCTACTTTAATGTTGTAATTTTTGTTCTAAATACCCTTCCACATTATTCCTGAAGTGTATTCCTCTATATGAAAAATATATTTCATTGTTTGGTTACTTCCATATATATACCCCAGACTACACAGTCATTGGATTAAAATTGATGAACGAAATTACTAAATTGTATGACCTACTTAGATCACAAATTTATGAATATAATATGACATCATGGGTGGACTAGAATTAGTTTACCTTCGAATGTGTTGGTGAAAACATTTTCTGATAATATACTATGCATGTTACATGGTGTGTTTTCCTAAAACAAATAAGTCATGATATCTCAGTGGTTATCCTTGACATATTCTTATGATGTCCTTTTTATAATGTTCCATCATTTTTATGATTCTTTGATGTTAACATATTATATCGTTCTTAGTTGTTCATTTTTATGATTCTCACCCTTTTATCTTATCTTGAAATTTTTATTAAATCCAATGTATTACTTTTGTTAGTTTATTTATTGATTATCCCCTAACTGGAATTTATAACTCACCCATTTCATATATATTCTTCCAATTTATCTTGTGAAATTTTAAAATATTAATTGGTTTATAAGGTTATTATGTAAATATTTAATTAATATCATTATATCCCTATATAATATAATTTAAATATGTATCTAATTACCGCAAATAAAATTGGTCAATCCATCTATTGGTATTTTATTCTATGTATATATACAAAATAAATCATGTATTAAGATTTATAAATGATATGATTTTAAATATATCACTTTATAAGTATATTGGTAAAGATAATTATATCATTTGTGAGAGTAGTATTTTGAGAAACAACCACACACTTTTAGTTTACAACCAAACCAATGGGGTCTTAACAAACCCAATCTGTGTATAAATTCTGAGAGAGGATGTGACGGTGCCACACATGGAACTAAACATTCACTTACCTTTTAAATTTTTTTTAGTAATTTAATGGGGGACTATGTTATCATTAAAGAGTCTTGGATGTTCAACATAAAATGTATTTCATGGTAATTAGTGTAGTTTATCCAGATAATTCAAGAATAATATTATTGGTTAAGTAGTTTCATTGATTTCGATTTTCCCCTAAAGCAGTTTTTCACTCAATGGATGTGGAAAACATGGTTATAATACATTTTAAAGATCATTTTTTGTTCATATCCAGTTACCTACACACACAATACATTTCATCCTATTTTTCAATTTTTTTTTCAAAAAAATGAAGGGAACTAATTGTAGAATCTATCCTTTTTATTACAGAACTATTCATTACAAGGTACAAAAAAAGTTATTTTAATGATTAGTTTCACGAATATAAGGGCCTAAAACCTGAATATATAATATATAATAAAAAAACATAAAATACATGTTCATGGGTTCACCCTAATATACATTTACTATATATAATGTCTCTAGGACATACATCAAACGAAATTGGTGAGAATGAAGCCCGGTAAGGGAAAGACAAATAGATACATGTGGCATGTGATCATGGGAAACATCAAAAAAGAACATGAGGTATAATAATAATGTAATAAAAAGAGTAATAAAATAATAACAACAAGAACATGAATTATAACATGTAATTTTTTCTACAAAATTTAAATGATACATTTATAAGCATATAACCAATGATTATAACCAAGGGGTCATAAATAAAATGTAAAATGGTTATTCACTAGGGTATCGTAAAACAAGTCATCTCATGAGATTAAATTGTATTCCAAATGAACTGGTTCACTATAAGTCACACCCTTATATATATATATTAATGTTATCCACATATATCATAATAAATTATTTCATTAAAAACATGTGGAGAATATATAATGAGTTTCTTTTCAAAATCCTGGAGTGTAAAAATTCTTGAAGACATGATAATTATGTAATTTTTAGCCGAAAAAAATGGAATAATTATTTATTATGGGTATCTACCAGAAAAAAATAAATTATTTTTACATATTGATTAATACCAATAGAAATTAAAAATTTAGGGTATCCAACCAAATAAAATATAATATAATTTCTTAAGAAGATTTTAAAAATGTTTGAAACTAAATTTGACAACATAACCGATATAAAATGTGGTTTTACTAAGTGGTTAAATGGGAGTAGGACAATGGTATACCATTGATAAAAAATTAATTTTTATGTAAGGGTATGATAAAAAGTATATTAAAATAGAATAACAAAAACATTTATAATTTATATACAAAAATAGGTTGTTGAAGTTAAGATAACATAAGGATAATTCCATTACGTTAAAGATTTGTTACATAAACACTAGGATTGGACCATGGTGGCATCATGACACCTTATGGGGGGACTCCATGGATGGAAACAAAAACTTTACCATAATTTAGGTTGAATTGTGAGTCACATGTAATTGTGAAATGTGAGTTATTTATAGTAAAATTGAAGGAATTGTTTAATGACTTCAAAATATAGGTCTACGAAAACTAGTTTGTGAAAAATAAAAAACCATTGGCATAAACATGGTTTGTAGTCCTCTTTTGGAAAAATTAGTTCAAATTTTATTTTATTTTAACAAAAAACTGAACACCATTTTGTAATACTTATTTTTAACAAAAAAAATTAATGACTCCACAAATTAATGTTTTCAAAAATTGAACGTTCCTTCTTAGAATTTGTAATGTCAATTATAATTTTTCAAATTGAATAAAATATACTAAATTACATAATATTATTACGATAAAATATTTTAGGTAGTTTATTGTGTTCAATTAATTATTAAATGTTTTTACATAAATATGATTAAATATAATATACAGAAAACCGAAAACTGTATTTTTTTTAATATTCATGAAAAAATAATGAATTTTACAAAATTCCCATAAATTTATTTATCCTACTTATGATGTTATGATTTCAAAAATGATGTTTATTTTATCAAAAAATATTTCCTAAATAAGATAATTTTAACTTTTAAATATAAAAATCCATATTTATTTAAAAACAGTAGTTTTTAAGGGAGATTCATATTTCAAACACATATAAAACATTTCCTAAGAAATTATTGAATGAATTATATATATAAAATTTAAATAAAATTATATTAAAAAATTATTTAATTAAAAAAATACAATTCCTAATCCATTTATTTGTTATAAAATTTTATATATTTTGTAGAAAAATAAATTTATGTTTTATTTGTATCCAAAATTAAAATTATGAAATTCATAACAATTTATCTTATATTTACTCAATTTTCTTATTATATTGAATTTATGGTTTTAAAATTTCAAATAGAAAATAAAATTTAAACATATAATTGTGGTCTTGACATGTAACACCTTGTTATGCACGCATACACACTAAAGGTGAGGTATGCGATGGTGGTAGTTTAATCGGATGGCTTTACTTACATCGACTGAGTGGAAATATCCACTAAATTGAATTTCATGTGTATAAAATATCATTAGTTCATTAGTTGATGAATCTTGGGTTGGACATGGTCAAGGAAAAACCACAGTAATGGTACCTCCCTCCCAGGTTCTGAAAACAAGCTTTAAATGAGAAAACTCTATTTGGTATAGGACATCTATTAATTTTCGGTATCAATTTTCTTTTTTAATTACTACATATAAAAAATAATTATAATGGTAAAAATATAAAACATGGGTATATTATCAATTGTTCAAATTGACCAATAGTCAAATTGACCAATGGCTATATTTGACTGACATTCATATAATAGTCGAATCCTAGTGGTCACATTTCCCTTTATACCTTATAAATACTACTTCATTATTTTAGTAAAAAATCTCAAATATTACACTTATGGTTGTATTTTCATTTTCAAATGATATTTAATGGTTTAAAAATATTTTGGTTCCTTTATATAACATTTTTACTAGGGAAGAAGATTATATCTGATTATGGTGATCTATACATTATCATTTTAGATATTCTATTTTATATTTTTTATCCAATAGTAAGGGTTGGAATCTTAATTTCATTCACAAGTGACTAATGTTATGATCATTATTTAAAATATAATGTTTTTTTTGGATTCTATTTATTTTTTATATGTATTATAGTATCTAATATGTAACAAAATTTATTCAAAAAAATCCTTTAGAATGTATGGTTCGTTACACAAAAATTTTTATCCATGACTTCAATATGAACTAATAGTAAACAATTTATCTATGGTCTACTATATTTCTATTGAAAATAAAGGCAGACTGGTATAATATTGATAATGGTACTTTGTATAAATTTTTTAGAGGGAACCTGAATAAAAATTTGAACTTGGATGAGTGAAAAATAAACAAGGATAAATAAGACAACACAAATACTAAGGACATGCGAGAATAACCCCTTACCTCAAGTACCATAATTCTTCAATTTCACTTATGACCTCCTAAATGGTCATATCAAATATAATAAAATCATTATACAGAAACATTTTTTTAATGGTCTCGTATGTATAATCTGTTTATTATAATGTTTTTAAATTTATAAATTTTTTTTATGTTAATTAGTCTGTGATTATTTGTTTCATGGATAAATATATGATGTGATAAAATTGTAATGGTCTATGTTCAATATTTTACGGTTATATAAGTTCAATAAGTTCCATTTTATAGTGTTCATGTCATTCTCTAATTAATGTAGTTCAATATTTTTGTATATAGTTAAAATATAAAGAATATTTATTGGTAATTTTTCAATATAATAAAAAATAACTATAATTATTTAATTCTAATATCATAATTTGTAAGATCTGGGCCTTCTCTAGAGTCATCTCGATCATGTATTTTATGTACTCTTTTATAATTTTTTTGCATTGAAATTATGATTTATGTGAGTTTCGGGGATATTTGAAAAAAAATATATTGACAGAGGGTGGGTTTTGGTATTCACACAGTTTGACAAACTGTGCACCCAAACCTAGGTAATTGTGTGAACCTGAATGAGAGGTTCAGACAGTTTTCACACTATTACCATAACATCACGCCTCTCCATGGTGAAATCATGCCCATGGAATAGTTTCCTGTGAAATTTAGTTTTTAAATAACTTGATCCCCTGAAACCCGTATTTTTTAACCTAGGCTCGAGATTTACAAATTCTAGGTTTTTCTATAGATTTTTGGGAGATTCCAAGTCCTTTATAACACTTTTCTTCATGATCAACGGTCCAGATTGAAGATCCTCTCTCTTTCAGGTAAGTGTATTTCATCCTGACACTTCTACCATTAATTTCTCTATCGTTCATTGATATGTTCATGGAACATATCCACACATTTCATGAATCTAAACATTTTCCATCATATCTTGATCAAGGGCTGTGGATCTATATCTACATTTTCCACAACTTGATGCGTTTAATCCTATTTTTGGGTTTTGGGATTTAGATTCGTATTTCGATCAACATCGTTGTGATGTTAGGATTTTGGGGATTTTCAATAGGATACAAATCATTCACTTACTGAGGTAGGTTATCCAAATATAATTCCCATAGTCTTAGAATTGATATTTTATGTGAGTTTATTGATTTTATAGCTTCCCTTAATAATTAATTTCATAGATTAGTGTAATTATGAATGTGAAATGGATATGTTGACTGCATAGTAATAAAAAATATGATTGAACCTTGTGGATAATTTTATGTCCAAAGAGATATTTTCTTTTGGGAAATTTTTTATTGGTTGAGAAATTTTAATTGAGAAATTCAATTTGGTTTGGTTCGAGATAATTAATCTGGGGTAATTAATTATGAGATAATGGTCGACTATGTGAGATAATTAATGGTGGATTAATTATGTTCCTTATTTTTTTATTAAGATAATTAATTGCGATATTAATTTTGGTAAGTTGAGTTTTGATTTGGATAATTAATTGAATATAATTAATTATAGATTGAGAAAAATTTTGATCAATTAATTAATCAATCAATTAATTATTATGTTTTTCACTTAGTTAAACATGGGGAAACTAATTGGTTATGATGTATTTAATTAATTATTGGATTAGTAAGGTATTGATGTGAATAATTCATTATAAATTATTAAATTATGTAAATGTTTGAGAATATGAGATCTAGACATGGCATTCTAGACCAATGGAGGTGTTGGCGCATAAACAATGTGTTCTACCATAATAGTCATCCAATAATATATGATGTAAGGTGGATGACGTGATGATCGACACTAGATGGGATTTGGTGTGGTGGACGTGGAAATAAACACCAGATGAGATCTGGGAGGTTAAGAATAATGACCTACAAGAAATGAGATTTCCGTTGTTTGGCATGGAGTTAAACACAAAATGAATTAAAATAATGGATTATGGAATGAATGTGAGATATGAACCAACCCCATGATTATTTGTTGAATCAATGAATAACTAAAAATTTGATAACTATGTAATTATGCATTGAACTTGTTTCATTATAGATTTTTATACACTATCTTTGTACTAGACTTGTTTTAGAAACTGTTGTTGGTGTACTATTAATTCATACTCACACCTACTCAAGATGCATGATCGGCACCTAAGAAGACATTGTTGTTGTTAGATATGATATGGGAAAGGCACTGGGATATGCAGCTGTTTTGGAATGGAGCATGGGTGAGGGAATAGAACATGGTTTGGGATCCACTACAGAGTCATTGTTTTTTACATTTAGTTGAATTTTGGAATGTTGAAACTTGCATTTTATAGAATGTTTTCCCTTTTAGTTGAGTATGGTTTTTCCTCTTTTGAATATCTTGTGACATTGGTATTGTTATAGTTATTTATATTCTCCCACACATGTTTATTGTTTTTTTCTTCTACTGGTATATTACTCTAATAAAAGAGGGGATAGTCTCCCCATGAATGAATTACCATTCCCTCACTACTTTTAATAACCCTCTAGTTTATGGGGAGGAAGACATGAGAGAGTGTGACAGACTGGCTCAAGGCCCCGTTGTATGGCACCCGAGTTGGGATCTTACAAAGTCTTATTAAGGATTTTTATTTCTTTCATTTTATTTTTTATTTCTGATTTTGGAAAGGTAAAAAATAGAATATGAAGAGTCAAGTCTTGTTAATGAGCTCATGAATGGGATATGTAAACCCATGTACGAGGTAAAATCTTGTTACTCAGGGAGGGATTGTTGTAATTGATGTTTTTTGATATAGTTGAATATTATATCACCTTGGGTGACACACTTGTGGTGTGATGTGATAATTGTTTTGTAGAGTTGTTGATTAATTATTTGAGATATAATGAGGAAGAATGTATGAGTCTTCATGTATCATTCTATGCACTCAGGGTTGTTTTGACAAGAATCATTAGGTACTCAAGGGAAAACATGTTATGGGTATGTTGTTGAACTTGAACAGATTCTCATCTTAAGTGAGTGAAATGAAAATGGTCACTAAAATAAATTGAGAAATATTGAAAAATGATGTATATTTATAATAATTGGGTGTCTAAAAGAGATAATAGTTAATGAGAATGTACTCACCCTTTCTAACCATGATATATGTGTATAATGGTTAAGGGTAGTGATATTGCCTCATTGTTTACTGGATGGTGAGAAATGAGGGAAGGGCATTTTGAGACATGTTGTGTTTCTTTTTCCTCATATGTAATTCTATAAGGTTTTGGTTATGAGATCTAGGGCATGTGTTTGGAATTGTATAGATTTTGAATCCATGATTATTGTTTGTGGGAGGACCGAGGGGTGAGGATTATAATGAAATTCTAGATAGGGACATTGAGGCTATGTTAGTGCCAGATGAGTTGGAATGGGATAAGTTCCAAGAGAATATTTATTATTTCATGTACATCATAGAGAGAGACCAATGGATTTTTCTGAAAATAATGTCTGAGTTTACAAGGGAGATTTAGCTACAACACCCTCTAAATTTTACTTGAGAGGGTGGACCTCGGGGAGATGAAATATGGATTGACTCTATAGAGGCTATACTTGACCATTTGAGGATAGTGGCTATGATGAGGGTTATGATGGATTCTTATATTCTACTGTGGGTAGAGAATCACTAGTGGGAAATTAAGGTACAATTTGGACCGACTGATGATATGTTATGGAAGGAATTTCTAGGTAATTTCAGGGAGAGTTTCTATCTAGAGACACATAGACATGTGAAGGCTTCATAGTTTATGCATCTGACCTAGGGAAGCATGTCAATAATGGATTATCCTGAAAATTTTATTGATTTATATAGTTTTTATCTAGAATTGGTAGAAAATGAGTCTACATCAAAAAAATGATTTGAGGGTGGAATTAGATGTAAAATTATGTCTGAGGTGAATATATTTATACTGAATAGTTTATCAAAAGTAGTGAATCGTGCTCTCATTTCAGAGGGGAACTTGAATTATGTTTCCAGTACTAGATAGGTATTTTCACTAGATGTCCTTGGAGTGATCCTCCCTTTGATAAGGAAGTTTCTTTACAATAACAGTAGTTGGGATAGTGGAAATCATGGTGGACAATTAGGTGGAACAATTAGACATGATCCTAGACTTGTGTTTTTTCACTTGTGTGGTAGGCCGAGACACTATCAAAAGAATTATCCTCGACCAACAGTAGAGTTCCAATATTGTGAAAATACTTGGAACCTAGGATATTTACACTTATGGAGAGAAAAGCTGGGAAATCAACAGTGATGGGTTCTATTTTAGTATCTTCTACATTATCAAGTTCATTGTTTGATATTGGTGCATCTCATTCAATTAAATCTACAAATCTAGATAATGGGTTCATCATGGAGGTGGAGTGTGTGAATGGAGTAATGAATATTGATATATTTTTGGGAACAAAAAATATATATATATCTATCTACATAAGGGATGTTCACTAGAAATAAGATGTTATCATTTTCTTCAGGATCTCTATGTCCATGATATGACGATATTCAACCAGATTGGGGGTATGAACAATTTAGTCACATAACAAGCCAACATAGATTGTTACCATAGGAGACAGACCTTAGTGTCTCCTAATGGTGACAAGTATGTTCATCGTAGAGAGTGGGATATCCTGGAAAGCTGATAAGGGCTAGTTATTCCGCAACTAGGAGAGATGACAACTGAAATTGATAATATTTTGCTAGATGATGGGGGTGGTAGGCAAGACATCAATCCACCAGTTGTAGAATAGTTTCAAGATGTATTTCTAGAAGACTTCTCAGGGTTTCCTCCTAAGAGAGATTTGGAATTCACTATTTATCTCATGTTAGGGGCAGATCTAGTATCTGTTAAATCTTAGAGAATAGAACCATCTAAGCTTCATGAGATCAAGAATTAGACGGAGGAGATGAAGGATAAAGGGTTTAGAAGTCCAAGTACATCACCTTGGGGATCAACCATTTCGTTTCCAAAGAAGGATGATGAGGGTTTACACTTGGGTGTCAATTACTAGTAGTTGAATATGATGATTATGAAGAACAGATATCATCTTCGGTGTTTCGATGTTTTTAGACCAGATAAAGGGATCTTATGTGTTCTCAAATATTTATTTGAGATTAGGGCATCGTTAGTTAGAATTAGACATCTGACATACCATGGAATTATTTCAAAATTAGGTATGACCTTTATGAGTTTTTCGTAATGCCATTTGGTTTAATAACTCTCCAACAATGTTTATGGCCTTTATGAACATTATAGTTCATATATACATGGATTCTATTGTGGTAGTATTTGTGGATGAAATATTTGTGTACTCCAATAATTATGAATATCATGCACAACATATTAACATCATTTGGTGTACACTAGGAGAGCATCTGTTATATGCAAAGCTATCTAAGTATCAGTTTTGGATTGATCAGACACAATTTTTGGGAATATAATCTTATAAAAAGGTGTGGAAGCGGCCCTAGGGAAATTTTAAGCAGTGGTTACTTGGAAGTATCCATAGAGTTTTTTGATATATGGTGATTTTTGGGATTATCTTTATATTATTTGAGCTTCATCCCAGACATTTCCCAGTTGGTAGTGCCATTTTCAGGCTTGAAAAAGAGAAGGAAAAAAATTTAATAGAAGGAAGTAAGAAATAATGGTTTCTGGGAGTTAAATAAGTGTTTTATATCAGAACAAATATTGTTCCTACCTGAGTTGAGAGAGGATTACATGGTGTATTGTGATGCTTTTGGGATAGGACATGGAGATGTAGTGATGTAGGGGTGTCAAGTCATTACGTATGGGTATCAGTAGTTGTGGGGACGTGAACAGAACTAGCCTACACATTACCTCGATTGGGTAGTAGTGGTTTATGCTCTTATGTATTTGAAATAATACATTTTGGGTGAAATGTTTACAGTTTTTAAAGATCACAAAACAATTAAGTATATATTTTCATGGCATGAATTGAATCTTAGATAGTAATGATGGGTATAGTATATAATGGCCTAGAAATGGGAACAATATGGCAGCTTCATTGAGAGATAATGCTTAGAATCAATTGGTACAAGAGTCGAGTGCAGAGTGGAGGATGATGACATTACTGGCTAAAACACCTATGGTGGTTTATATAGTAAGGAGAAAATTAATCTAGTTTCACTAGTAGTGGAGTCTATAATCTTGAGACAGGTCAAAAATAAGATGTATGATGATCTAGAGTGATAATACATGATGGAAATCCTTGAAGTTGGTGATACACCATCATACCAGTTGATAGATGAGGATGAGGTCATCAAAGTGAAAATCAGGGATGTTGTGTCTACAATTATACAAGTGAAAATCATGCGATAATTTCAAGCCTCAAAGTGGGCGGTACATCCTGGGGTGAAAAAAATTTACCATGACCTACAAGGATTGTTTTTGTGGCTAGTTATGAAAAATTAGATTGCATGATTCATGATAATATGATTCGAATTTCAGTAGGTGAAGGTGGAGCACCAATGACCTAAGGGTTTACTATAGCTCTTACCTATTACGTAATGGAAGTGGGGTGATTTGAAAATGAATTATTTAGTTGGTCTTCTAAACACCCTAATTAAGAATGAATCTATGTGGGTCATTTTTGATAAATTGTCAAAGGTAGAACCTTCCTTTACCATTTGGGAAACCTTCACAGTGTAGCAATTAGGGGAACTATATGTTCGAGAGATAGTTCTATTACATTGGGTGTCGTAGACTATTATTTTAGATCGCGATTCATGTGTTACATCATTATTTTGGTAGGACTTACAAAAAGCACTTGGAACATTTGTTTTGTTGAGTATGACATTACACAAAAAAGAATATGGGTAGTCATATCGTACTATACAAGTGAAAGAGGATATGTTGCAGGCATTTGATACATGTAGTTGATTACAATGGGAATTTGTTTTCGGGAATGACCATGAATATAGTTCATGTTTTATGGAACCAGGGACATGTTGAAGAGGAAACATGGGAACAAGAAGAAGAAATGAGGGCCCAGTAGCCCAATATATTTGGAATAGAATCTCAATGATGTTTGGGAGTGCAGCTCAAGGATGATCTGTAATAAGGTGCAGAGATCGTAAGAACCCAACCTTTTCTAGAGTCATATCAGGCATGATTTTCTATTACTTTTCGTTATTTTTAATTACATTTTCTGTGTAATTGTGTTTTGAGGTGATTTTCGTTGATGTCTCAAGAAAAATATATGGATATAGGGATGTGAAATTTTTTATCATGGTTTGAAAAACTGTGCACCCAAAACTAGGTAACCATGCCAACCTGGATAGTGTGGTCTGTAAAATTTCTTTAACCATGCACCTCTTCTAGGTTAAACCAGTTGTACAGAATAGTTTTCAACAAAAATTTATTTTTAAATTTTCCAAACCCAGAAAATACCTCTATTTAAATCTAGGATCACACTTGATGAATTCTAGGAGATCCTAGAGAATTATAGAAGGATTCTAAGGCCTTTTGAACACTTTTCATTGAGATCAAAATCCTGATTTGAATATATGATCACTTACCAGTTAGTGGATTTCATCCTCATGATTCTAATAAAAATTCATCTACCTTTATTTTATCTTTTCATAGAATATATCTACTATTTCAATGGATTTTAATACATGTGTTGAGATCTAGATCTAGGATTGTGTATCTAGATCTATATTTTCATGATCATGATTCCATTGATCATAATTTTGGTATTTGGGATTTAGATATGGATTTCAATAGACATCGTTGTACAGCTTGGATTTTGGTTATTTTTGTTGGGAAAACATCCATAAGTAATGAAAGGTAGGTGGCATAAAAAGAACTCCCATAGTAGTGTATTTGTTATGTGTATGTGAGTTTATTGATTTCATAGCATCCCATAATAATTGAAGTCCTAAAATATATTAATTAGAAATGTGAAATTTACTTTTTGACACCTTAGTAATTAAAATGATGATAGAACCATGAGGTTAAGTCATTTTCCAAATAATTTATTGATTTGGAGAAATTGTTTATGGGTTGAGATATTATAACTAAGATATAGAACTTTGTCGAGTTTGAGATAATTAATCAGTTGGAATTAATTATGATATAGGGATTAGCTATGTGAGATAATTAATAGTGGATTAGTTATGTTCCTTATTATTTAATTAAGATAATTAATTATGAAATTAATTATGATAAGTTGAGGGATAAGTAATTATGGAGAATAAATTATGGAATGAGATTACAGTTAATTAATTAATAAATAGAATAATTAATTAATGGGTTGTTAACTTAGTTAACCATGGGTTAACTAATGGGTTTTGATGTATTTAACTATTAGTTGGATTATTAAGTTATTTATGTGAATAATTATTTATTAATTAATAAATAATGAAAATGATTTAGCATGTGGGCTCTATACATGGATTTCTAGACCAATAGAGAAGCTCGGGCATAAGCACAATATTCTACCCCAATTATTATCCAATGTCTTGTCATGTGAGGTGGTAGATGGGAAGATCAACAGTAGGTGGGAATTGGTTGGTGGACATAGCGATCATCACAACATGGGACTTGGGGTGTTAATAATTGAGACCTACACCAAGTGAGATTTGGGCTGTTTTACATGGTGTTCAACACTAAATGAATGAAAATAATGATTATGAATTAAATGGGAGACATAAATCAACCTGGAGTATACTGTTTTTAATCATAGAATAAATGAAAATGTCATAACTATTCAACTATGCATCATACTGGTTGTTTTATTTAATTACATACACTATATTTTGATTATACTTGTTTTAGACACTGTTGGTGCTGGCATACTAAGTCATACCCACCCCATACTCAGGCAGACTGATCGGCACCCTAGAAAACATTGTTCTTGTAGGATATGATAAAGGTAAGGCCCAAGGAAAGGTTAATGATTAAAAAAAGTACTATGTAGAGGGAAAAAACATGGTTCGAGACCTACTAAGGAGTCGTTGTGTCTTTACTTTTATTTCAATTGTAGAAACTCGGATCTTTCATCATCACATTATGTTTTCCCATTAATTTGAGTATTTTATTTCATGTTTTCACTATCATTTGTCATTGGTATTGTTCTGGTGATTTATATGCATCGAACCTTGTTTATTGTTGTTGGCTTTGGCTGGTACTTTACTATAATAAAATAGGGTATATTCTCACAACAAATTATACCAGACCCTCAATGCTGGTCAGAACCCTTTAGCGTGTGGGGAGGAGCGCTTGAGGGTATGTGACTGACCAGCTTAGGGCCCCGTTGTATAGAAACCAGTTCAGGACGTTACATTATTATCGTATATATTTTTGTTATTACAGAATAATATAAATGAAATTATTTTATTATTTATTTACTATTCAACTATGAAGCCTATTTTTAAGAGTATTCATTAAATATATAAGTGAAGTGTAGACATATTAACTCACATAGGTAGAAAAACCCACCATTGTTAGATAAGGGTTTAAAAAAGGGAAAAATAAAGAAAAAATATTATACATATTTAATATTTATGTAAGATTACTGTATAATTGAACTAATATTTGAAACATACATTAAATGAATAATTAAATTATTGCAGGTGTATGTTGTAAATTAAAATAAGAAGGCATGGGTTTGGAAACTGGTACCTCACATTTTGAGTCTCCTCCTTTATATTGAGGCTAAAACATATAGAGGGACTCTTGGTGGTATCAGGCTCTCGTGAGTATTTCAAAATGATTATAGTGGTATATTTGGATATATTTTTAGAAATATAATGTTTTTTAGGTGAGGATAAATTAGGGGTGGGTATTTTTATATCCATATGGAAGTGTATGTTTTAATAAAATATTTATTATTTTATTATTTGGGGTCTAGGAGATGAATAATGATGAAACTTATGGATTTTTTTCTGTTTAATTGAACAATATAGGTTTATTTAAAATTCTAAAAATTTATAAATCGAATGGAATATTGTAATTTTTTTATACAAATTAAATAATCAAATATAGTTATTTATTCATAGAAAAAACATAGGAATTAAAAATTGATTTATTGGATTGAAAGTTAAATTTTTATTATTTAACGAATTATTTTACACAATAAATAACATTTATTTTTTTATAAATTATTTAGACATATTTATATCATAATGATTTTAGAAAACATATGGTATTTATAGAAACTATATTTTCAATAATCACTCAACATTTCATTTTTTCATAAAATTATATATTTCTTTGTTGATTTCAATAATATTATTTTACAAATTATTAAATTTTAATTAATTTATTGTATGAATAATATAAAATTTATTTTCAAATGAAAACACATAATATGGGGAATTTATTTTATCTTAGATAAATATGAGTTTTTCTCTTTTGTTGGATTGAATTCGTATTTGTTCTAATTTATTAATTAATATGTGATTTCATATTTATCGTAATATATTTTTTATTAGAAATAAATATATAAATAATTAAATTATGATATTTATATTTTAGTATTAAAATATTAATTTTATAAAATAAGTTAAAATATAATTTGTTTAAAAAATATACGTATACATAATTTTAATTAAATTATTTTACAATCAATTTTTATGATAATTTAATATATATGTATATATATATATATATTATTTATTTATGCTAAATATTAACTGTTACAGATTTTACCACTATAAATGGTCATGTTAATCATTCAATGTCCATTTATTATTCAAGTAATCTATAATTATTCCAATGATTATAATATTATTATCCATCAACTGAATACCGATTATTTCATTCATTATTAAACTACCCAATTTTATGTCATTATAACGTAAATATCATTTACATAATTCCACTTCCATTTCTCATTTTTACAGTTTTTTTAATGTCTCTAATATTTTATGCAGATCATGACCCTAAATATTTTAAAACTATAATTATATAATGCTTTTACTATTCTAGTATAATATTTTAATTTTATAGTTTATAATTATACATTATATGTAATTTTATTTTTTGAGGAAATAGAATAAAATTTATTTTTATATTATGAGTTATATGAATTTTAATATCCATTATAAATAATTATGATTCAATTTATATTAACAAGGAAATTATTTCATATTTTAAAATTATGGTTTATTAATTTATTCTCTATTAAAAAATTTCATCCTCTAAATTTCAACTCAAATCCTTGGAGGAAAATAGACAAGGGTACTTTTTTTCTTTCATCCTCTTGTTCCCTTGTTTTTTCTTCATAGATATTATTTTTCCATAGTACATTGAAAAGTTGAATATTATGATTTTATATAACCTTGTCTCTACTATCCAATACCCCCACAAAATTCTACTCATAAGAGAGATATATTCTATATAATACTACCTAGATATTTATTCCAACTGAAGTATTGGGTATATACTTCCCAAATAGGTATATGTGGAACACATTATATACCTGAGAAAAGTTTTATGGAATTGAAAAGTTATATGACATAACACTAACATGATCAAAAATATTAAAGGGTTATATGTATGCAGGTGTTGGATTTCCCATCTTCCAAAACCTCAAAACTATATTCTATATTAATATCTAGAGAAATAACTTATTCATAACTACAATGTCTAAGACCCATAAAGAATTTTCAACATAGATTTTCTATATATTTGGTGATACTATAATGTAACATTGAATGTATTAGACCATCCATGTATTCTTTTGTAAAAGTTCTAGTACCAATATATTATTATCTCAAACATTATCCAAGCATGTTATAGTTATTAATATCAATGACATGAGGAATTTAAAGTGATACATCATAATTATTGAGTGAAATATATTGTTTTAGGATAAATTATCAATAGGAATATTTTTATCCCAACTTTATTTGTAGTATAAGGTGAAATAGCTAACAATAAACTCTATAGTATGAATTATCCTTTAATATTCACCATATTTATGAGGATGATATGTTTTATAGTTGTTTCGATCAATATTCAATTACTTATAAAGGGGCTTATCTAACTTTTATGGAAACCACAATTCTCAACCACTTATAATCAACATTGGAATTTGAGGAAACCTCGCTAATTCTATAATATTTATTATCCAAACAATAATAATTAAAAATTATTTTTGACTGGTAATGATTTGAAAAATATTTTTGAAGAATATCTATCATAACCCATATAGTTTTTTTCTTTATATTTCTTTTAAAGGCCTATGAACTATTCATGATTAAATTTTCCCATTTAAATGTTGGTATATATATTTGGTTCATTATTCCTTTCATTTTATTATATTTTAAATTAACTAGATGGGATAAAAAAAATTTATGAATATTCAATAAAATTGTTCTTTATATCGTTCCACTATGAGTCCAATAGAAAATCTATAATTATATATAGGATCCCTATGTGGATAGAGAATATTAAACTATGGGAATCATCATATAACCATTTATTCATCTCAATATTTTATAGTTAATTTAATCATATCCTTAATCATATTACTCTATAATTATAGATGTTGATCAATGATATTTCCCCATTATTATTTCTTCCACCTTATTTTACATCTCTATGTCATCCATTTTTCCACCATAATGATCTCAATGATAGATGGATGAGTAATCATTTGATAAATATACCTTTTTATACCTTACACTATTAGTGTCATGAATATCATTTCATTCTAATGAATAATAAATCCCTCCTGATTCACATCATAGATAATTTTTATTATATATTCTTCTAAGATCATATACAATAATTTTTTAGGATAATAAAGGATTGATTAGTCAGAGTATTTGAATAGATCTAACCATCACTGTTTCTTAATGATAAGCTAATTTGGAGTAAATATATACATTATCCATTTATCATCACTTTATATAAAAAATATTAATCCATAAGGAAAATTTCTATAAAAAAAATATGGTAAATATAACCTCTATCAACTCTAGAATGTTGGATGGGTAATTTTATTCATTTACATTCTATTATCTTATGGTATGTGACATTAAATTACAATTTTATATAAGTACATAACCAATGAATTTTTTGAATAATAACTATACATAAATAAGCCTTTATACTCAAGGGTATTATGATTATAGTTGTAGTTAATTGCCATTTATTTAAATTCATAAATCTATCTTCACAATCTCTAGACAATAAAATCCATACTCATTTTCATGTTAACATTGTTATTGGAAATATAAATCATGATAAATTATTCCAAATCTATTTAATATAAAAAATATTCCAAGGAAACAATGGATTTTTTTCAAAGAAAGAGATCTTTATCTTTCATATATAACCATTTTCATTGAAGGATCACTAAATATTACATTTATTATAAAGTATTCCCTGAGAAAGGGAATTGATGCATCAATAAGTATAATTTATAATATTTTTCAAAAAAATATCCTTACTCAATGTATTTTACCTAATGATCATATTATATTCGTGTTCATTAATATATTTTCAATGTAAGATAATTTCTTCTATAGTGACTACAAAGTTTGTGAGTTCATCTCTAAGGTGTAACGCCACAACCGTAGAAGCCCGAAGCTGTTGCATTATTTTAATACATGGGAATTATTACAAGGAGTCAAGTACTAAAGACCAATCAGTTTAGTTGTATTGTAAAATAGAATACATACATGAACGTTACATGACAGATTCAATAATAAAACACAACATAAATGATCCTTTTAGAACTCCATTATTCCCCATGCTTCACACTTCGTATCAAACCTAATAAACTTCTTTGGAATCATGGGTAAAAAAAATATGAATAGAGTGATCTTAGATTCTCAGTAAGGGTAAAAACATTAATGGAACATATAAAATTTTAAGGAAAGATGTGTAATAAAAAAATTCCATTTAAACATAAACATGAACATAATATGGAGAAAATATATCAAACATTCCCGTATAAACATACACATGAATATTCTACTAGTCTAATAATAAAATGTAATAATTAATTTCATAGTGAGGGAATGCCTAAGGCTGGTCATCATAACTATATTACCAAGGCCTGATTCCAAGACTACAACTAATATTTTTTCATGGCCTTGTGACAAGACACTAGTTTGTCCCATGAGACCTACCCATGCATCGAGGGGCTATAGCAGGCCCCACCCATAACTTACTAAGTCCACTGCATTCCTCATATAAAAGTGTTGAAATAGAACATAAAAATTCATATTAAAACTGGAATACATAATGTCAATACTTCAATTATAAACCATGAAGGGTATAAAAATAACACATCCACAGTCAAACATATCATAACTCATTCAATACAATATGGATGATTGTATTATAATAAATCAACTTTAATTTATGATAATATCTAGTAAAGAATGTTGACCTGGGTGAAGATGATCAGTAAAACTTTTAGAGACAAGTATCCCTTTTTGTGAAATTATTTAAAAGTCACACATTTATAAAGGAAGTCATTTAAAGGATATTTTTGAATCAATTTTCCCTATTCCAATTTGAAACTTTTGAATGTAATAAATAGTTTAAAAAATCATGTCCGTATAAATAAAACCTTATAAACATTTTGAAAACATGGAAATTAATGAGAATGATTTAGAAGAATAACTATTGTAAACATTTAAAATGATTCTTTAGTTTAATAATATCGTAAATGAATCATTTTGACGAGACTTTTATGAAACATGGACATGGATAATAAATATGTCCCAAAAAATAATTACACAAAAACAATCTCGGATAATAATGAGATTGAGGAATTAACCCTTACCTTGAACTTTCCTTTGGTCGAGGGTATGTTTAACCTAATATATAATGACCATTGTATGTTATATAATTATACTAGAACTATATTCATATTTATTATATCATACATGATTCATTTATTACTTTATACTATTCGTTTAATAATTATTTCCATGTTAAATTTTCATTTCAGGTAATAATCACTTTATTTATCGTACGTTTTGTAACTTGTTATTATTGATTGTATCATTTAGATAATAATTTAAATATTTAAAGAATATAAATAATGATTTATATATAATATATATTAAGAATATAAATATCTATAATAGATAGATATATTAAATGGAAAAAACTATTTATGGAGACGGTGGGCCGTAAGTGTGCATAAATGCTATTTCAGTTTTCATATCGTATTGAACAGATGTAAGTGAGTAAGATATGTGTAAGTAAATAAAAACATATATATATATATCCATTAAAATTATTATATAATATTCTACATACTTATTAATAATATATATTTTTATAATCATCAATGAATGGTGAACCTGGATATTAATCTCATCACGTCGTGGAGATGGTAAGTCGTACGTACACATGAGAGACGATATCATTTCCTTAATGATTAAAAGGTGCAGAATTGGATGGTATATTAATTTTAAAATGAAATTAGAATTTTATTTTCATTAATTCAATACATATTACTCATCATTATCTCCATCCAAATAACACATTGTTGAATAAAAAAATTACCCAACGGTGTGGAGATGTTAATCCGTACATAGGCACGCATTGGGACATTATTTTTCATTGGATGGATATAATAATTATATTGGTAGTAACATATTTAAAATGAAATCATAGTATGTATAAGGTACTGGAGTTATTATTTTGGTATGGAATTAACAAATTAATTGAAAGTGTAAATATAAATGAACTTTATAAAGGTGAAACAATAATTACCTATTCTTTGAGTGTTTCCTTTTGATTTGAACAAATTGGATCTATAGATTGGATTTATGACCAAGGTAAGACCTCTAGGTTGAATTAATGGAAGTTGGGAGGATATTTGGGTTAGTTTTGGCTGTGCCAAATGGCTTTGGAGTTGTGATTTTGAGAGAATATGATGTATCCTTTTCTAAGAAAGGTGAGGGTCACTTTTGGAAATATTTGAAATGTTATTTTATTATAAAACCATTTTTGGGTCCTAGTGGATCCAAATGAATTTATTTCAAGTATTAGGTTTTTATGGATATAAATACTTTAAACCCATCAGTGTTAGGAAATTTTAGTTTACCATTTTAACTATATCTTCTATGATTAACTCTTAGTTAAATTGTTTATCTTTTACAATGTGTTCTTGTATTTTTATATTACATGGTTAATAAACATACTATAAAATGACAAGTGAATACCATGTGTTTCATTAATGACATATATATCATTATAAGAGTTGTTTTTCCTAACCATATATTTTTAAAACTATTATATTATTTAATAATCTAGTATTTTTTTTTTAAACTCATTTATGTCAATTTTGACAATATTTGGAATTTTTTTGTGAAAGTCATAATAGCATGATTACATCTAAAAAGTTCATTTAATCAATCCTAACATGTCATAGAATCTTATAAAATAACTTCAATTCATCAAAACTCTCAATTAACATTTATGTGGATATTTACAATATCAATTATTTTAATCATTCATTAACAAGATAATTATTGTATTTTCATTGTGTTATAAATAAAATAAATTCTATAATATCTAAAAATTATAAATAAAAAAAACATTATTTCGGAAATATTTTTATCTTTATAAATAATTACTATAATCTAACATATCTTATGTATAGCCCTATATTAAAAACGGTTTTGTTATTATACTTTGAATTTAACACTTTTAACTCTTCTTTAAGTAAAAGAATAATAAATGTCCTAATCTAATCCAAGTGGACCAAAAGGGTCATATTTTATTCGTAAGGTTGGTTTTGGCCGAAATAAATTTACCCAATTTAATTAGTAAATGAGTTTGGGTAATAATAATATCATTTTTACCTTTAATTACTATATTTACTTTTAACCATGGTAAATAAAATGCAAAAAATACCATTCATAAAAAAATATTTTCTTCTTATTGAACCAGATTTTACTTATTGAGATCAACCATGTCACTAGTATTTTTTAAATTAATTTCGCAGAAGTGGTAAAATTGTGTTTTACGCAAATTTGAAAATGTGCATAGAAGGTGGGTAAAAGACATTAAAAAGCTTAATAAATTTGTATACATTTAATTTTATTAAATAATAACTCAAATGAATTAAATTTAACTTATATAGGTTTTATATATCTATTTTTAATTAAAATAAATTTAAATAAAATAAATAATTACTTAAATAAAAATTCTGTTTTAAACAAAAACACGGTGTTTCCCACTATTCATCAAAAACTGTATGTTTTTAGAAAATTACCAAAAATTTACCCTAAGATAATGTTGATATTGAAATTCCAAAAATGAATTATATTTTAAAAATTTCAATACATAGAAGTTGAATTAATTATTTTAAAATTAATTCCCATTGTCAAAACCAAAAAGAGAGTTTATAAAAAGTAAAAAAATCAATAGATTGACATGTGTTTATGTCAGATTTAAATGTTAAATTACTTATAATGACCTAAATTGTTTTAAATGATAAAATATAATATAATTATACTTCCAAACCAGTCGAATGAAAAATTTATCACTTTAAATTATTTTGATTAATATTTTTTTTTCTAATAAAATTTATTATTTTCACTATTCATCAAAATAGGAATGATATTAAAAATGTACCAAAACATTATAAAAAATAAATTTTTCTGTCCTGGTTCTAAAAAATAAATTAATTTCATTAAATTAAATATAAAAAATTTTCAAATATGTGTTTTAGAAAAGGTTCACCAATAAAAGGCGGTAAAATAGTTTTTTTTAACACAACTTTTATATGAGAAAAATGAATTTATTCTTATATTATGTCGACCAGAAAGCTCACTCAGCAACAGATTCACTAAAAATTTATCAAAATAAAGGAAAAGTACAACGAGGAAGCACCAAAATCCATAAAAAACAACTACATGTCAGAAAATAGATAATCTTCATCATTTCCAAAATCAGGTTCTTCATCCCCAGTGGCTGACTCCCATTCCGAGCTTTCATAATGCTTCAAAGTATTAACATACTTTCTTCTAAGATTTAAATTTTCTATATATAAAAACTCCTCAAGAGGATTAGTACCTTTTCCATTACTGATAGAGGGCCTAGTTGGATGTGGCTTTGGCATAGAAGAGTAATCTTTCCTTTTCCTTCTTTTTGTTGGAGTGGTCATAGCTTCCTCCTTCCGTGACATAGTATTCCATCTACCCTAAACAATATCACTATAAGAAGTCATAACCCTCCTTCCCGCATTCTCCTTTTCATTTTCAGATATACCCACCCAACTTCTAGAGATATTCAACCCTATAATCAACATTCACTCCTTGTTCTTATTCGAAGTGACTATAATAATCAACCATTACTATGAATCAAAGATGTTACACAATTTCAAGACCACCATGCATTTCTTATAAAAAATATCTTCTCCAAATATAAAATTCAGGGAATGAAATTCATACTGTATTTTTTCACCGTCATTCCTTTTAGTTTCCTCATCCAAACAAGAAAGCCTCCTATGATTACATTCTTTTCCCAGATTTGGAGTCCCGCTTCCATCAAGATCATCAACAACTTCTACCATCATTCAGCCATGAGACAAAAGAGATGCATCTTGGTTTAGCACAACCCAATCTAGAATCATTTCCAAACCATCATTTATCAGCCCAGAAAAGCAATTTCCATGTGCAATGTTGGTCACCTTCCTCTCAAGCTATGGCTATATCCCATCCGAAACCTTCACCCATCCTCTATTAATACAGTTCATATCCTCTTTTTGAATGGATAGATTGGTAAGTCATGGTGTTTTCGCACTCAGTGTTGCGTATTGCACAAGTTATTGAATTACTTTTAAGACATAACATACTATAAAATCATGGGGTGTTATATTCTCCCCTCCTTCAATAAATTGGGTCCTCGCAATTTTAAATTGTTCTTCGAAAATAAAATGATAAAAATAGAAAAATACCATTGTGGAAAACCCACCACATAATTTGGGTTAAAAAAATTATGTCTTAATAAGAGAGAAAAGTAAATTGAAAATGTCACCACCAAATTATGATATCGATTAAGAGAACATTGGTGGTAATTAGAGACACATAATTAGATTAAAAATGTAAATATTTTTAAGGATTGATTGAGGGCATCAATCATAAACAAGTGTAAAATTGAGGTCCCCAAAGCCATCAATCTATAATGATTTAAAATATCATCAAATTGATAAAACATAAGGTATAATGATAACACATTTTTGGTGTTAGGATCCCTTCTCTATAGTTTAAGAAATTATTAATTCAAATAATAAGATGAAAAAAATATACTTGACAAGTAGAGTTTAATATTTCAACTAATTCCTTCCATAAACTCATCTTTTACTCCAAAAGATAATATAATTAAGAAATATTCTATTTATCCTAATCATGTAGGGTTCAAAAAATAATGAATTTATAATTCAATTGATAGACTATTTAAAAAAACTACATTATAAAAACAAGGACGTTACGTATGCCAGTGGTAGGTGATGCACCCTTTTCACCCTTTGGTTGAACGTTTAAGTCTCACAGCCTTACCAAATGTTAAGGGTTTCCACATGACCTTCGATTGTCCTTTATATAACAATACAAAAATAATCCTAAGAAATTCTTTAGCCTTAACAATAGTTTCCAATGTAAAAAAACCATTCCAATCTTTAGACTTATCCAAAATATTATTTTTCAAACTCATAGTTGAAAATTTATAAGGAAGTTAAACATATTGAAGATATCTTTTACCATGTAATAACATGTAAATACCGTGATCATGTATCCTTTTAAAACATGCTAACACACTGAATTACCATAAAACCTTATTGATTTCATTCATTCTTCATTATTCTATATAGAATAATGTATATACTCCTTATATCCAAAATTATTTTAAACTCCAATAATGATGGAATGAAAAAAACAATTAATTAGTTTGAAGGTAATCAAGAATATAGAATATAATTTATCCAAATAAATCATATATTATAAAAAATCACTACCTCAGTATCAAGAACCATATAAAGGTTTATCTTTCCTTAATACATGTATTTTAAAAAAAGTTTAACATGATATTGTGTCAATTTTCTTAGAACCATATAATCTCAAATCCTCAATGAAATAGTACTTTGGTATAATCCTTATTTATTTCCAAAACTCAAATAACCAGTAAATCATTGATACAACACCCAAATGAAATAATTATTTAATAACAACATAATACCAATAGTCATTCCTCTTCATCTACGGTAGTATCATCACTTGATTATTCTTTAATAGAATCTTTTGAGGCATACTCTGATGATTTGGACATTGATTCGCCTAGTGTCCCAACTCCATGCAGATGAACCATTGAACGTTTGAAACCATTTTCTTACCCTTCAAATCAGGAACGTGGTGTCCTTTTTATACAAAATCATACCATACGCCCATTCCCATTAATCATTTACCAAGGTCTTTCTTTCCACAGTTATAACATATGAGAAAAAAAGTCTTTCTTTCCCCTCTTCCTTTTACCCATCTTTTTCTATACCATCCATTACTTCTATTTCTTACCATAAAAGTCATATTACTCAATGAATTATTTACATATCTTATTAACAAAAGATATTATTTCTTAATATGATGATAATATGTGGGAGACTATTTCCACTCTAAATGTCTGCTTATTACCAAAAGAGATATTATCCTTCATACTCCTTGGATCATGCGTATTGATGGAGTTCTCATTCCATCTTCTAGGCTCAATTTCTAAACAATACCATAAACTTGGTTAGTTTATGAATCACAATTCATAATACCAAACATGTCGAATACCTAACAGAAATTGAAAATTTAGGCATACTATCCATGATCAAAAAATATTTTCATTGAGGAAGTATTTACTCTTAAATCATTCATAATGGATTGTAAAGAAAATGATAATTATCCTAAGCATATCCCCCGAGAGTGCCGTAAAGAAGAGTGCATCATGTACTATTTTCATGTACCAAGATACACTAGGTCAAGCCCAAAACACCTTGTCAGAGTTTTCAATCCTAGGTACATTTGTGTCAGATCATCATTTTCATGCTCGTATACATATATGGATCTATTTCAATGAAAAACACAAAATCTCTACATTTCTCAAATTATAGGATTTTCATCTATAATAATGTTCAAATTCCATTTTAGGTTAATGTTTTTTAATCATAGTTTTTATAATTCTAGTTTCCAAGGTTTTTACTAAACTTCCTTTAATTCCAACTGTAACGCCCTGACCTGAGAAGCCCAAATACAATGAATTATCTTAATACATTGGCATGATTACAATGTATTATGTCCTGAAGGCCCGATCAGTTTAGTATTATTGGAAAATAGATTATATACTTGAACTTTACACACAAATTCAATCATAAAACACAACATATATAATATGTTGATAACACCATCACTCCCCTAACTTCACCTTGCATATCAATCATAATACAATTCTTGGATTCCTAGGAAAACAAAACATAAAAAAGGAGTGATCTCAGATGCTCAGTAAGGATAAATAATTTAGCAGAAGCTATAAACTATTAAGATAATATCTTTAATAAAAAAATGGCATTTTAAACATAAGAATAAACATAATACGGAGAAAATAAATCAAACATTACCATATGAATATACACATGGATATTTTACTTGTTGAATAATAACACCTAATAATTAATTTCATAATGATGGAATTTCTAACGCCAGATATCATGACCACATAGTCAAGGCCTCATGCCAAGACTATAGATAAAAAGTTTTTCAAGGCCTTATTTGAAACCAATAGATTGACTCATGAGACCTACCTATGCATAATGGGGCTATAGAGGGCCCCACTTGTCACTTACAAAGTCCACTGCATTCGGCATATGAAAGTGTTGAAACATAATATAAACATTCATATTTAAACTAGCATACAAAATGTCGATACTCCAACCATAAACCATGAAGGGTATAAAAATAATGATTTCAAATTCAAACAAAACATAACTCATTCAATACAATATGGATGATTTTATATAATAAATCATCCTTAATCAAGAATAATATTCAGTAAAGGATGTCAACATAGTTAAAAATTATTAGTAAAACTTTTTGAGAGAAATATCCCTTTTAAAAAATTATTTAAAAGTAACAAATATATAAAGGAAGTCAATTAAATGATATTTTTGAATCAATGTGTCCCATAAAACATTGAAATTATAATGGAATTATCATTTTAAAACAATCATATCCATATAAATAAATCCTTAAATCCATTTTTAAAACATAGACATTAATGAGAATGATTAATAAGAATAAAGTTTTAAAACATTTAAAATGATGTTTTAGTAAAATAGTACATTCAAAGAATCATTTTGAAAAGTATTTTATGAATCATGGACATGGATAATAAATATGTCTCATAAAATACTTACACATAAACAATCTCAGATAATAAATAGATTGAGTAATTAACCCTTACCTTGCACATTCCTTTGGTCAAGGGTATTCTTAACCTATTTTATAATGACCATAGTATGTTATTAAATATTACTGGAACCATATTAATGTTTATTATATCATTCATGGTTCATTAATGACTCTAAAATAAGCATTTATTAAGTATTTTCATTTTGAATTAACATTTAAGCTAATAATCACATTCTTTATCATAAATTTTTTAACTTTTTATTCTTGATCGTATCATTTAGATCATGATTTAATGAATTCCAGAATATAAAATTAATTTATAAATAATTTTTATTTAGAATATAAATATGTTTTATAGATAGATATATGAAATGGAAAACACTATTTATGGAGACGTTAGGCCGTACGTACGCATAAACGCTATTTCTGTTTTCATATCGTATTGAATAAAAGTAAGTGAATTAGATATATATAAGTAAATATATATATGTATCCAGTATAATTATTATTTTTTATATTACATAATTATTAATAATATATATTTTTATAACCATTATTGAATGGTGAACCTGGAAATGAATCTCATCGCGTCGTGGAGATGGTAAGCCGTAAGTACACACGAGAGATAATATCATTACCTTAATGATTAAACGGCATGGAATTTGATGGTATATTAATTGTAAAGAGAAATTAGAATGATATTTTAATTATTTTTATACATATTACTCAACATTATATCCATCCAATTACCATAGTATTGAATAACAAATTGCACCACGGCGTGGAGATGACAAGCCGTACGTATGCACGCTTGGTGACATTATCATTCATAGGATGGATATAATATTGATTATGGTTGTAACAAATTTATAATAACAACACATTATGTATAAGGTACAAGATTTTTTAATTTTTAATGGATATAACAAAGAAATAGAAGGTGTAATAAGAAATGAACTTTGAAAGAGGTGATAAAAAATTACCTCCTTTTTGTGTGTTTCCTTTTGATTTGAACAAAAGGGCTTCTTAGGTTGGCTATCTGCACATATAAAAGCCTCTTGGTTGAAGTGAGGGATGTTTAGAGGATATCTGGGTAGGTTTGGGCTGAGAAACATGGATTTGGGGATGGAATTTTGAGATAATGGGAAGTACCATTTTATAAGAGAGGTGACAGTCACTTTAGGAAATGTTTGAAATATTATTTTATTATAAAATATTTTTCCATTTATAATGGATCCAAATGAATTTATTTAGAATGTTAGGTGGTTATGGGTAAAAATACTCTCACGTAATAGGTTTTAGACAAGTTTAGATTAGCATTTTAACCCTATCAATAAGATTTAATTCTTAGTTAAATAGTTTAACTTTTACAATTTCTTCATGTATTTTTATATTTCATGGTTAATAAATATAAAATAAAATGCCAAGAGAACCCCATGTTTTTCATTAATGACATATATATCATTATAAGAGTCCTATTTCAACCCATATATTTTTAGGTCTATTATATTATTAAGTGATATAGTATTGCTTTTAAAAAATTCATTTATGACAAATTTGACACTACTTGGAATTTTTTTTTGAAAGTAAAAATAGAATGATTACTTCAAAAAAACTCATGGAATCATCACTAACATGTCATATTAACCATGAAAATTATTTTAATGCAACAAAATTCTAAATTTACATTTTTTTGTATATATATAATATCAATTATTTTAATCATTCATTAATAAGGTAATCACTGTATCATCATTGTGTAACAAATAAATTTAATTATTTAATAACTAAAAATTATTAAAAAATACTATTATGTAGGAAATAATTTTTTTATTTCTAATTATTATTTATAATCTAATTTATTTTATATATAGCTCTATATTAAAAATGGATTATTTATTAAACATTGAATTTAACAATTTTAACTCTTCTTTAAGTAAAATAATAATAAATTCCCTACTCTAATCAATTTGGACCAAAAGGAACATATTTTATTTCTATGTTTGGTTTGGTTGAAATAAACTTTCCAATATAATTAGGACATGTTTTAGGGTAATTATAATATAATTTTTACCTTTAATTACCATATTTACTTTTAATCGTGGTAAATAAAAGACAAATGTTACTATTTGCCAAATATTATTTTCATCTTATTGGCCCAAATTTTACTTACTTATGTCAACCATGTCTCTCTTATTATTTAAATTCAATTCATAGAAGAAGTAAAATTATGTTTTATGCAAATTTTCAAATGAGCCTAAAAGGTGGGTAAAAGATGTCAAAAACTTAAATAAATCTTTATACATCTAATTTTATTATAAAGTGACTCTATGTAATTAAATAGAACTTTTATAGGTATTATATATCTATTTCTACATAAAATATATTTAAAATAAATACAGAATTATTTAAATAAAAATTCATTTTAAATAATAATGCAGTTCTTTTCACATTGCATCAAAAACTGAAAGTTTTCAGATAAATAAAAAAAATTCACTCTAAGATAATGTTGATATTATGAATCCCAAAATGAATTATATTTTACCAATTTAAAAATTTATAATTTTCCTTAATTATTTTAAAATTATTTCCCCTTGTCAAAACCAAAAATTGGGTCTTTAAAAAGTAAAACTATCAAATGATTGACATGCGTTTATGTCAAATTTATTTGTGAAATTACTTAAAATGACATAAATTATAATAAATGATAAAAATATAATCTAATTATACTTCAAAACCCTTAAAATTCATTATTTAACACAGGAAATTATTTCTATTAAGAAATTTGTTTTCAATTAAAATTTATTATTTATCAATATTCATCAGAATATGAAAGTTATTAGAAATGTACCAAAAATTTATCCAAATTAAATTTTTATTTCCTACATCTAAATAAGAATTTAATTTCATTAAATTTAAAATAAAAAACTCTTAAATATTGGTTTTAAAAAGGGTTCTATATTAAAAGGCGTTAAAATTGCAATTTTTTTTAAAAAATGCTTCTTTTATCTGAAAAAATGAATTTGTACATATATTATGTCCAAAAAATACATAATATTAATTCTAAATCTATATTAAGTATATATAATTCAAAATTAATTTAATATTATTCATAACTTCTTTTTGAATGGCTAGTTTGGTAAGTCGTAGTGCGCTCGAACTCGTTGTTGCGTATATCGCAAGTTATTGAATTACATTGAAGAGATACAACGCAATTAAATCATGGGATGTTACATAAATAATAAATTTATAATGTTCATAAATATTTTTAGATTATTACTGAGTCTAAATGGAATCATTACGAACTCAAAATGCCTATATCTTTTATAGATGGTAGACAAGGAAATATCCACCATTTTGACAATTAAATGATGATATCATGGTTAAAAATAAACATTATTGAATTACATATTTACAAGTAGTTGATCAAATAGTTCATCAATCCTTCGAAAAATACTTCTTATTTATCAAGATCATGTTTCTACTCATGGTAATCATTGTATAGATGCATTTACTATTAGAAACCTAACCCCAATAGACAAAGTTTGGTGGTCATTTTATTAAAATGGCATAGATATAATAGATCATAAAACCAAGGAAAGTCTAATTTAATAGCTTTGGAGAATTTTACACATACACATTTCACTTATTACATTTAAAAGAATAATCATAGAACACAACAAAGGAAAAAAAATTGTCTCTTTATCACATACTCAATGATTTTATCTTCAAAACTAGGGGAATGGAAAAAATAAAAGGGAGAGATCATTTTATTAGGAAGGGATACTTATAGAAATAACATTAATCAAAAAAATTTATAATAATCGACTTCTCGTGGGGAATATCTGAAAAAAACATGCCATCAATACACAAAAAATGAAAATATATCCAATTTTTTTTCCAAATTTAAAATCCTATACATAAAGAAAACTAAATACTGAATGAAGGAAATTATTAATTATTGGATATCATGTATCTACCACATGAACAACTATACCATTAGGGGTGTTTATTTCTATTGGTAGATATTCATCTGATTATTTTTGGGAATAAACATGAATGGTTTTTTCCTAGCTGTTTTGTCTTGTGAGACATGTCGATGCATCGAGGGCATATAACGAGCCCCAAATGTCCAAATCATACTTCATACATAAAAAATTATCTTTAAATAAAATATTAACATACCACATTGAATTATTTTAATTATAATCATAGATTAAAATAATCTAATAAAATAATTACTAAATTTTCGAAAGAAATACAATTTTACTTTGGAATGAATTATTTTTAAAAATAATTTCTATTGTTCAAAAAAATTATTTTGAAAAAAAGTTTATCTATAGAATGAAATTTTATGAAAAATTAAATTATGTTTTATGAATAAATTATGTCAAACTAAAGTGAAAAAATATTAAAAGAGTTTTTAATAAACATTAGAAATGGGTTTTATTAGTGTAGTTCAAGGAAACATTGTGATGACAATTTTAAATGTAAAAGGCACAATTTTATTATAAAAAATGAAATAAAATATATTTTTTCAATATAAAAATATTTTTTTTAGAAAAATAATTTGAGATTAAATAGATTATAGAGTACACTGGAAAGTGGGTGAAAAATCAGAAGGTTCCCGTTAATCAGATTTTATAATCAGAAAAAATTGAGAAGGGATACTTATAAAAAATGTATTTACACATCAAAGAAATGTAAAATGATCTGGATTGATGAGTTCAGAACAGATTAAAAAAATGTAGTGTACTTATATAAAAAATTAATTATATTTGGGTGAAGAGATAGGAAGAGTTTCCTGATGAAATAAATGGAGATTTAGGTAAAATCCCTACCACTTTGAAATCAATCGAATGGTATGAACAAAAATAATAATCAAAAAATTAATCATTTAATACCATGGAGATAACTAAATTAGTTATATTATATATCAAATGGAACTATACATACACTTAATACAACAAATAAGTTGTGAATAATGAAAATATCATGAAAATAAAAGTGAGATTAGAAACCCCTTACCTTATGCCTAAATGCATTCTGCACATGATCTTAATGACTCAGATAATAAGACTAAATCTATTAAATAATTAATTAAGAGCCCTTTATACATGTATTTTATCAATTATAATTTTTTATGTTCATTTATGGCCTTTTTTATGAGTTATGTCGTATAATTTTATCGTTCTAGAGCGTTTATTTCCATGGTTCTTTAGATCGGTTTTCTTGTATACATGTATGGAAAATCAGTAAAATGAGAATAATTTTCTAGAGTTGAAATTATATTTTCTTTTTTAATATTCGGAATATGAAATTTTTAAAAATTAAAATTTTATATGGTATGGTTATGAATCATTAGATAAAACATTATTAATAATCATTATGATTATTTTGGTGTTTTTTACGATCTTCACGAACTAGTTTTTTCTTATGAATTCATATTATGTATAAATACTAGTTCTAGATATTAAATAAAATTTAATACATATATGATATACCATTTTTAAAATATTATTTTATAATGATCCTTATGGTAGTAATTAATAAAATGAAAACTCGTTGATCATAAAGGGGGTAAATTAGCACCTCATGGATGATGTTTTCATTTTTAGAATAATAAGGGGAAGGGAAGGGGTTGAATTATGTAATTTCCATTAATATAATAAAATTAAATTATATATAATAAACTAGAGTTATAATTTTACTATATATATAACAGATAGAATAATAAAAAATTTAATTAAATGAAATTAAAAGAGACCGAAAAATGATTTACCCCTTGAATTAATCTCCTTGAGAACCTCTTAAAGGAAGTTTATTTCGTTATTTTTATGTGACCAAGGGATTATAGATGTGGAATATAGGTTTAGGAATATTAATGAGATAAAATTTGATAAGCGTCAAGGCCTTTGTGGTGTGTGATGAAGAGGTGCAGAGGGGTGGTATTTATAGTTGGAGGAGAGGGTATTTTTGATTATTTTATTAATTTGTTTAATAATTTGGATTAAGACAATGAATAGTGATTATTATTAAGAATAAATACAATATCAAATTCATTTTATTTCTAACCAATGGTTCTCACATCATTTATGAATCAATAAACAATGTAGTTTTCTTATAATGTATATATACCTTAAATTACCATATTTCCCTATTCACAAAAAAATCAACAATAATATAAAAATACCAAAAAATCAGCCTTACCATTTTTTACACTCAGAATTTAAAAATGAACCCCAGTTTATGAAAATAATTTTCTAAATAGTTTAAATTTTAATTTTAATTAAAATCATTATTTACTAAAAAACAATTTAAATATTATAACTGGTTTTCCAAAACATTAAAAAATTAATTAAGGAATCATACAATAATAAGATAAAAATATTAATTAATGACCCTATTTTAAAAAAATAAATCTTTTTTTAAATAATTATATTAATTATAAAATTGTTAATAAACATTTAGGTTTCCCAAAAATATCAATACTTAATTTATCATTTTAAAAATGTTATTTAATTATTTAGTGATATAATTATACCATATTTTAGATTATAAGTTACCTATATTTTATTTTCCTCTTCAATAGTTGAGTCTACTATTCATTTTCAAAATAAGCTATTTAAATATTGAAAAATAATTTTTTAATGAAATCTGGATTTTTCACAATTCACTATAAAGTATATATTTTTAAAAAATAAAAAAATTTGACTGTAAGATAAATTTGACATTTCTCTTTTAAAAATGAAGTTTGTATTATTGAAGATAAATTTTAAATTTTTTAAAATTTATGATTAAAACATGTGCACCATTAAATGGTAGTAAAGAATCCTTTAGAAAAGTATAGCCTTTTAATGTGTAACATTGGATTCATTCTTATCGTATGCCTATAACAAAATTTGAATTAATGTGATTTTTTTGTTAAATATAAAATATATAAATTTCATTAATACAATTTATTCCCACCAATTGAATGGTCATGTTATAATGGTAATTTTTAAATAACGATATTTAATTTTATATCATAGTTTTTTTAAAAGTAGTTTTTAGTAAACATATTCTCTCAATGAAATTAAATTTACAAAGATACATACCCTAAAATATTAGGGTGAAAAATATACATTCCTTAAATAAAAAACATCCTCACATTTGAAATTGTACACTTAAAATTTGAGGATTCTACTTAAAATTTTCTTTTTAATGAAATCCATATCCGATTTAGGGTTAATAAAATATCTTCTTATTAAGTGGTAATGAGAATTTCATAGGTCAAAAATAAAATAGTAATTCAAATAGAATAAAATTAGTGCAATGTGAAAATATAGACATGGAATAATATTATATTTATCATGTTTTTATGGAGTGTGATAGAGAAAAATTTCATTATAAATTTACCCATCACAAATCTGTAAATTAGAGATTGGTTAAAATACAATTTGTTTCTTATAAAGAAAATTATATAGATATAGATTTTCATTCCAAAATATTTTTCCACGAGTAGAAAGATTCATATAATATTCAGATAAGAAAATGATATGATAAATATACTTTATTAATCTCCATTTCATAATCATAACATCCTCATTTGGTTATTCTTTGATCAACTTTCAATTCAACCATTACAATAGGAAATAAAAGTTCAAGATTAATTTTTTTCACACCTTAAAATTTTTTAATGAATCATATATATATATATATATATATATATGTATATATTAAATAATTAGTTATACCATTAAATTTTTACTATAACAAATAATGATAATATATTTTATTAATGAACAATAGTTTCCAATGTTTAAATTCATCCTTCCATAAGTAGTTAATCTTAAGAATCATCTAAAACATGTCTTTCCATGTTCAACGACCAAAAAATTTGATGGAAGGTCCCTTAATATCTAAAATCAAATTACAGTAAGATTACCTAAATAAGGTATCTTACATAGGAAAATAATTATAACTTTAATATAATTTAAATAATTATGGAACATTCATGCTTCCAACTGTAAAATCATAGGTTGTTGAATATATTCCTTAAATCCAACCATCTAATAATTCCAGCATAACATAAACCCTCAGATCACTAATAACCTCTATAGTCAACAATATTATCCCCCAACCATCTACATATTACTATATCAACATTAATAACATATATTGGGATATCATTCCCAATTAGTGTGTTTTTAAAAAGATAAACCTACTAAAAAATCATTTCTCATAGTTACTGGTTCTATTCATCATGTGATTCGAATTACTTAAGGACGAAGTGATGGAGTACCATAGTTATATATCTCATGATTATTATAATAGAAGCATTATTGATTATATACTCAAATAACACAATTATTGAATCCAAACACAATATTATTAGTCATTACTCTTTATCTTTGGTAGTAGCGTTAGATTGACTGTGATTCCTTTTCTTCTTCTCAGCTATATGTCCATGAAACTAAGGACATTCATTTGTGTAGTTCCTCATATCCTAAAATATGTAGCATTATACATTGGGATTTTTTTTCTTAACTAGTAAATTCTTTCACTCTCTATGTATTCATTTTCATTCTCCAAACATTAATTTTTTTCATTTCAATAAAATATTTTTATTTTGATCCCTACAAAATTGAAAATTTTACTCAAAAAATTCATAACTTTATCCATGTTTTCAATGATAGTGTCTCTAATGAAGTGAAATGTCCCATGAATGCTAGTTGTACCTCAGGTAATCCTACAAATCCTTTTTCCAAAGGAATATTA
The DNA here is from genome assembly GCA_963277665.1 of Viscum album. Lineage (NCBI taxonomy): Eukaryota > Viridiplantae > Streptophyta > Magnoliopsida > Santalales > Viscaceae > Viscum > Viscum album. The sequence goes on along the minus strand of OY728122.1, from coordinate 1,888,595,601 downwards.
TGCTATTGGGATGGAAATTATAGGGAAATTTATGAGTAATTAGAATGGATTTATTTTCAATATACAATTTTTAAACATCTGTGTGAACTAGATAATTATAAAATAATCTCTTTGTATTATCTTTAAAGGACTCAAAATTATATTTGATACTTAAAAAGATAATTTTTATTAAAATTTGATCCATGTAAACTTACTAGAGGTCTATCTCATTTATATCTCCTTCGATATTGACGAGTGCTTCTTATGGTTTTGTAAAGGCGATTAATTCAAAAATACACAGATAATACCTACAATTCCTAGAATTTTAGGAAAGATAAGAATACCATATTTGTTTATATATAAACCATGATCCCTAGATTGAATTATTAATAGTATAGTCTTTATATTACATGTATATTTTCTTGTAGCTATCGTTGAAGTTGATAAAGCATTGAAATTCAACTAATGATTATTTCAAGATTATCCTTGAAATTAAATACTATAGAATTGAGATAAGAGTAGTTCATGATCTTTTTACATTAATTTCAAGGTTTTTCCACAACTAAATATAATCTTTATTGAATGGAGGTTTTAATAAAAAAATATAATTTGAAAATACAAATTATTCTTAACCATATGTCCTTCAGGATTCCGTTTCTTAATAATGGAATATACTAAATTAGCTCATAATATCATGAGTCATAATGTATAATTTAAAACAAGAAAAAACAAATTTAACATGAATTTGAAATTTATGTATAACTAATCTCATAATAATTAACCTGGTTTCTTTATGGACATATGTTCTATTAAATCCTTCATAATAGTTCGTAAAGAGAATGTGAATTATCATAATAATAACATGTATGTGTATCAAAACAGGTGCATTGTATGTCCCATTATCTTGTACAAGGGTATCCTGAGAAAGGCCCGGGACTCCCTGTCTTAGTTGTTAGCCCTATATACATCTCTTCAAAAACTATGTCCACTTATAGTATCTAAATATGGATGTATTTATAGGAATTCACACATAATCTATACTATAAAAAATAATATGATGTTATTCTATGTTAATCCTCAAATTCTATCTTATGGTTATGTTATATAAAATATGTTTTCTAAATGTAGTTCTCAAGGTTTCTACTGAACATCTTTATATTTCACTTACAAATACACTAACCCCAGTATTTTGGAGTTAACACCTTACTTAATTACATTGGTACAAATAAAAAGTGTTCACAACCCAATGGTCAAAATATGTTAGTAAATTTGGTAAACTAGTTACAAACAACATTTTTACATTTTAAAATGATAGTAATTACTAAATAGTAACTCCATTGGAAACCCCTATATAAACCATGATTATCTCTGCAAGTTCATAACACACATCTTCACTTCAAAGGAAAAAATAAATCATATGAAAGGGTTGATCTGAAATTAACCTTCTGGGTTACATAGAGTGGAAGCATGAATCCTAATCAACTAGTAGTAAATATTTTTGAAATATTGAATAATTGAAATACACATTCCATCCACACATTGAGAATTAAAATTAATCCATATATTTTTTCCATGGAGAAAATCATGTGGATAATGAGAAAATAATGGTGAATGAAGGAAATTCATAATTATTTGATATTATGAATCTGGAACATGAAGCATCATACAATCAATATGGTTTAAGTATATGGGTAGATAACCGTCTGATTATTGATTGAAACAATGATGTAGGGTATTTTTCCAAAAAAAAATTCAAATGAGACATGTCTATGCATCGAGGGGCTATAATGGACCACACCCATCCCTCTAAGTCCAAGACATTCTTAATATATAATATAGTATCATTAAATAGTTTCTTCCCATACCACATTGAAATTATTTTATCATAATCATGGATTTAAATACTCTAATAAAATCATTGATATATTATTTATATAAATACCCATTTACAACAGAATGAAGATTTATTTTTGAAAATCATTTTGTATTATAAAAATAAGATATAAAAAATGTATATCTCATAAATTTAAAGGTATAGACAATAAAATTATGTTATTGGCATGAAATTATCCCAACTGAAGAAAGAACATGTTAAATGAGTTTTTAAGAAACTATTAAAATGGGTCACATTCATGTTGTTTAAGTGAACATTTTAATGATTCTTTAAAATGGAAAAGTCATAATATTTTTTATAAAATTAGAAACAAGTTAATTTTTAATTTTTAATTGGATTTTTTGGAAACATAAGGTTTTATTAAAATATATTACTTAGTGCACATGAAAATGGGTGATAAAGTTTGACGTTCCCTTTAATCAGGCTTACTTATCGATAAATTTTTTAATTTGGACCTTATAAAACATGTATTTCGCTGTCAAATAAATATTAAATGGAATGAATAAATTATATTCTAATATAAAAAATTAATTTAGAATAATTATATAAAAATAAATAATAATTCATTTTTGGTAAAGAGAGAGAAATTGTAACTTGATGAAAAAATGGATGTTTGGGTAAAATCCCTAACCACTTTTTAATCAATAAAATTATATCACCTAAAATAAATAAAAATCATATTAATAATTTAATTCCATGATGATAAAAATATTCCTGATATTATATATCAAATACAATTATATATACACCACATACAAAGAATAAGTGGTGAATAATAGAAAACTAATGGAAATAAAAGTGAGATGAGAAAAAAGTTACCTTATGTATTAATATGTAATGCACATGATGTTAAAGTACTAGATAATTTGATACAATAAATTATTTATTTATTTATCCAATGTAATCATTTTTTTTATTTACTATATTTTTATTAAGTTCATTTATGGACTTTTTATGAGTTATATGATACAATTTTATTGTTCGAGAGCGTTTGATTCCTTGGTTTTCATGACTGGTATACTTTTACACGTGTTTGGAAAACATGAAAAGTGAAAATAATTGTATAAAATTGAAATTATATTTTTCAAATGAACTTAAAGTATATCAAATGGTTATATTTTTCATTTTTTATATGTTATGAGGTGGAATCTTCGTAGAAAACATTAGTGATAACCATTTAGATTATTTTGTAATTTTGATATATCATCATAAAATAGTTTTCTATTATGAATTCATATCATGTATATATATAAACTAGTTATAGATTCATAAATAATTGTTGATACATATATTATAGTCTGTAATTTCAACAATTTTTTTACGGCCAGCATTGAAGGCGTAATTGGAAAACCAAAACTCATTGTCCACAAAGGTGTTAAGCGGCACCTCATTGACTAGGTTTTTACTATTTGAGTAAAAAAGGGGAAGAGAATGGGTTTTATGTTAGATTTTAAAATAAAAAAAATAAAATTAATGTATGTATAATATAGTGTACTTATAATGTTTATTTGGGAAAAAGTGGTGATGATAGAATAAGATGAAAAAAAAATAAAAAGAAATTGAAAGGGAAATAAAACCAATTTACCGCTTGAATTCCTCTCTTTGAGAACCTCCTTAGACAAATTTATGTTGAATTTTTTTGAGACCAATGGATCTTATATATATGAGAAATAATTTTAATGAATATTTGTAAATAATTATACATGATTAAAGGGTATGCTGATTTGATAAGTAGGGGTTATTGCGGGTGGTATTTTTAGTGGAAGGAGAGGGTTGATTTTTATTATTTTATTCATTTTATTAATATTTTTTCTTAATAATATTAATATTAATGATTTTTATGAATAAATATAGTAATTAATATATGTGAGTTTAAAACAACGGTTCTTACATTAGTCATGGGGTCATGAAATATTATATTATACTTATAATGTATAAATACCATAAATTAACATATTTCACTATTCATAAAAAATTTATCGATTTTATAAAAATATAAAGAAAATTAAACATAACTATTTTTGATGTGTATAATTAAAAAATTAACTCCATTTTATAAAAAAAAATATAATTATTTTAATTTTAATTTTTAATTAAAATCATTATTTACTCCAAATATACAAATGTTAATATTATTACAATTTTTTTACACCCTGAAAATTTATTTAAGGTCTCATAAATTTAACTTGTAGTCATAAGTAAAGAAAATAATAATTTAGTAACCAATATTTTGAAAATTTATTTTCTTTTAAGAAATATTTTGATTATAAAATTTTGAAAAAAAAATTAATCTTTCAAAAAAATTCCAACACATGATTTATTAATTTTAAACCATTTCTTTACATATACCATGATATAAATGTACCATAATTTAAATTTTAAGATACCTAAATTTTATATACTAATTCATATGTGAAGATACAATTCAAATCAAAAAATAGAATATTAATAAAATTAAAATAATTATTTTAGAAAAAATCAGGATTTTTCACTATTCTCTATAAAATAGATACTTCTAGAAAAATACGAAAACATTACCTTAAAATAATTTTGACATTGTTCCTTTAAAAATTATGTTTATTTTGTTTAGAAAAATATTTAGATGCTTCAAAATGTTTTTTAAAACAATTTCTCTCTTAAAAGGCGGTAAAAGGCCCTTAAAAAAATACATCATTTTAATGATTAACATTGGATTTTATTTTCATATATAAGTAAAATAATTTGGATGAATGTAAAAATAATTTCATTTATATATAATATATAAATTTCATTAATACTATTGATTACCACTAATTTAATGGCTTTTTTATAATGGTCATTTTAAAATAATGATATTTAATTGTATATCATTGTTCGTTTAAGAATGGTGTTGTGTCAAACCTATGCTATAGAATAAATTAAATTTAAAAATATACATCCCATACAATATTAGGGTTTTACATTTAGCTATTTTTCTACTTGAAAATTAGTTTGAGGAACCCATGGAGAGGAATTAGACTGTATAAATTCCTTTTCTAATTATTCTTGTTGTTTCATCTTCAACTATTTATGTTCAATGGGGGTCATTCTTTAGGGACACATTGATATGGGTTAATATCTGAGAACACGTTATATATAACATGCATCATATTTTACCATATTTCTTTAAGGATATAAATTTCCTCTAGAAATAAACTAGTATATTTCACCACAGTGGGTTTATATTTAAGGGTGATCCTTTTCATTATCTCAATAATTTGAGACTGATATGATTTCTCATAGGGTTACTATATTCAAACATGAGATAACATTTCCAAATTAAATTCATTGTTTTCATTTAACATGAATATAATCGATAGATGGTTTTTGTCATGACTTAGTGATATCCAACCCATGACTACCCCAAACCTACCTCTAATGGACCAGGGGTTAACGACTAGTGATGAGCAGGCATATCCCAAAAATGGGAGGCATTGACTAAAAGTAACTATGCGCATGCACACATATCCATGCCCTAAATTATTTGGATTTTAAAAAAAAATTATAATTCATTCATACATCTAAAAACCCACAATAGTGTATGACACTAAAGTAATGAATTTGGAATAAGGGGTTAAATACAATAAAAAACAAAGACATTAAATTATTCTATCTTTTCCAAAGTAGAGGACTAAGTCAAATTAATGCTCACAAAAAAAAATATCAGTCAAGCTCTAGAAATGCACCACTTTCTCCCTGACCTACCAGGACTCTGTCAAAAGGGTCTTCATCTGTATTTGGGATGACACGTGTGGGTAGAGCCCATGTAAGGATGGGTATAAAAATACATAGTAAGATATCCAAAAAATAAACATGAATCACCAAGTATAATTATCTCAATACAAGATATAATAATCAACATATAACACAAACACCCAGATATACTTAGGAAAGACATGTCACCTCAAAGAGGTCATCACCAATGGCCTACTAGAGAATTTTTCCTGATGAAATTATCATTATGGGAGAGTCCACTCCAAAAAGCTATGACATAATTGGAGATACTCAACTAAGAGTTCAAGATCATTCCCCCCCCCCCCAGGAATGATCACTGGTCTAAGATGCCTCTCAAATCTATATTGGTGTCCCACCTAGAACCACTGGGTGACACCATGAACCCAATCTGGATCAACCCACTATGTATGGGATTATATGTCCATGATACCACACATAAAACATATATATAAATCTAGATAAAGGATAAAGACCATATTCAGGGAGGTCATGGTGATTCCCCAAACCCCTCGTAGTGAATAAAGATGATAGAGGATCACACTCTAGTCTCATAGAGGGACACCACAACACTATTTTAGACTCTCAACATCTAGTGGGGATCACAATCCTATGATGTGGACATAATTCCACATTTTACCCTTGAGTGAAAGGAATAATATAACACACTCAACCTAGAATGGTCCAAACTGAGGAAATGAAGTGCCACAAATAAACTTGAAAGGGGTACATGGAATGTACTAGGGGGTACACGGTGAGTCCAGCTACCCCCAAGTCTTCCCGTTTGGTTAAAACACCCATAAAATGAAACTAAAAAAATACGGAACGTGTAGGGAATTACATGACATGTAGAGAATCATAAAAGTATACCCATGTCACCTAGATTTTTATATGTACCGGTGGCCATGTCTGTGTTCTTTATTTTTTACACCTAGATGTGGTAGTGTCCATCTACACAGTTTCACTCTAGCTATGTGATTTTACAAGGGTCTATGTACATCTATAAGTACATGTAAATCCTCATGAAAGGGTCACTTGGAGTGTGACTGAGTTACACATAGTGTAATACAATGTCAAACTGGAACATGAGAAATACATCTATGGGCCCACAAGTCATGTAACGCTACATTATATTTTGTATTGATAGGGTATTTATAGATCCAATGGGACCTCTTTTTTCCTAGCTTGTGCTTTTTGAAATCCACCAACCTTACATGAACATGTTGAATGATGTTTATCTATAACTATGGTGATCATATCATGGTATTTCGGGCTCCGAATAAAATCAGATGTCATCTTCTAGAACAATCTAGAGTCATTACAGGTGTTTCATGAGAATAATGAAGAACACCAGATTCAGTCTCATTCCCCCACTATCCATACTTAATCATAATCAGTTCTCAAAAATTTACCACCACCACATTCCACACCCCCATATTAGATATTTTTTCACAGAATAATGGTCCCAAAAAAACATGGAACTGTGTATTGGATGAACAGTTGAGAAAATTAAATTCCAATGATAATTGAATGAAGAAATGTGGGAGAAATCCATAAGATATAAAATTTGAGGAATGAACATCAATTGTTTCATTATATTTTGTGATTAGTTTTTGTAAAAAGGGATAAATGAAAAATATTAGATAAACCACACAAGAAATAAAATAAATCCATAAATATAATTCTGCTGATGATGTACATATCAATTGTATTCAGTAAATTTATCAGCATTCATCTAGGATTAATAAACAAGATGGAGACCAAAAGTAAAAACATACAATATAGAGTTTTTATTGATTAATGATGAATAATGGTTTTGTGTTTCCATTTTGATGAGATCCACAAACTCTATTGGTGCAAAAATCTGCAATTTATCATCATTGACCAAGAACATTGTCCATTGGTAGTCTAAATATATATGGTTTTGGAGGCCAATGCTAGGGAAATTTCATAACCATATAATTAATGTGAAATCTAGTCACTACATTGAAAATAATAAAGAAATTCAATATTTAAATTATTTTATTAATTTCACCCCCTTGATGAATTTTTCACAAAACTCATGCCCCAACAATGGTTATGTAATTTCAAGAGTAAAAAATGTATCCTAAACTCAATATTACCCTCAAAGTTATGATCCATTCCCCAATTCATGAGATATACCACTTTTTTAGTAAAATTACCAATTTGTTTTATTTAATATATTTATTATATTTTAAACAATTATTTTGGAACATCGGGCCATAGAATCGCTAACCATATTCACGAATGGACTAATAAATATTCCATATAAAATCCAAAAATAATACATAGAAATTATGAGTCACTGCATTCTCCCATCCTTTGGGAATTTCATCACATAAAGAGAAAAATCTACTCCGGAATATAAGGGTACTGGGCTCGCATCTAGGTCTCCCTCTACTATGTGGTATCCTAATTATTACCATGCTTCCACCTGGCACACACAAGGGAGATTGATCACCCATGAAGGATCCTCTCTTTCTAATACACAATCCCCACTGTGTACACATGAAACATATCACCATCCTCAGGATAGATTTTGGCGACGATGAACACAATCTGAGAAGGGCCAGTGACGATGACCTATTTCTAGTGATGGATCTCTTTCCTACCCCCTCCTCAATAGAGGGGGGATCTCTTTCTCGATCATCATCACAGATGCACCCTCAAACTTTCATCCCCTTTTCTAATCCCGAATTTCTTCCCTCGTTCCCTCACATCTCGATTTTCCCTAATGTTCCAGATTTGATTGGTGGATCACCTCAACTCTCATTAGGACCTTTGTAATTAAACTCTTCTACAGATCATTTTATCTTGACTCTGGTGGCTCGGTTTCATCAACATCGTCCTTCATTTGACGCTTTTCACCATTTTTTCAGTGAAGCCTGGAATCTTCAAGATCGGGCGGTGATTGGCCTTCTTGATTGAAGGCATATAATGATATGATTTGGGTCTATGGATGATATCATCATTGCTTGGTCTAAATATACTTGACAGTGCAGATGTATTCCTTTATTTCTTCTTCGGTGGAATTTTCAATTTCATATGCAGCAAGATGATTTGAATACGACAATTTGTGTATATTTCCCAGGCCTCCCTCTCCCATTCCAGAACCCTTCCATTTTGACTATTCTTGGGAACATGGTCGGCTGTTACCTATTCTATGATACCAAAACAAATTTTATGTGTCATCCCATCATCCCTCGTATATGTGTGGAGATTGATGTCTCCAAGCCTACGGTTGATTTGGTGTGGATTACTGATGGGCAAGAATTTGGGTGGAGACAGGATGTTATGTTTGAGTTGTGGACTCAATAATGCAGTTCATGCCATCATCTGGGTCATGGTGTCTTGGCTTGCAGAAATGGTTCCCTAAACAGGAGGGTGTACAGGCGTGTGAGGGATGACTTGGTTACTCATGATGGTGCTGTTGTGGGGAGTTTTCAGATGCAGGGGAAGGATCAGTTAGATTGTGGGTTGCATGAAGAGCTATCCATGCTTCCTCGGCATGAGGTGGTGAATTTAGTGGATAGGGGGGTTACTTACAAGGGGGATGATCTAAAGATACTAGGTGTGGAGCCTCCTGGATAGAAGGTCAGTTATATCATTACCAGGATGAAGCGTGACTTGGGGAAGGTTGGCTCCATGAATGGTAGTGGTGAAACTCCTTCCGCTATTAAGGATGCAGGAGGTATTTGTGAAACATCAATGCTTGAGGTTTCCTCTTTTATGGAAATCCCCCAAACGGAGGTGGGTAATATTGTCGAGAGGGATTCTCCTTTAGAACCAATTTCTGATGCTTGGGAGAAGGATGCAGACCTATGTGGACAAACTGGTGGTGCAGCCTCTCTCTTCTTGGACCTTGTGAGTGCATCTACAGAAAATGATGTAGTCCATGATGAACAATCCATTGAAGAGGGTCCTATTTCTCTAGCTCAAGAGGGGATCGACATACATCCTCATTACATTGAACATGGGTTTGTGAAGCCGGCTGGGAAACAAATGTACCTTGTGAAGGAAATTGCAGATGATAGTGGTGCTTCGATGAGGAGTCCAGCAGGGATGCAGGCACATTTTGGGAGGCAGCCATCCAATATTGAGCTCAGTAATCATTTTGCAGGCCTGGTGAATACTGAATTGGTTTTGGATCATGAACGGGCTATTGAAATGACTCGTCAGGATCAAAACACTACATCTTTAGGTGACGGTGTTGAGTCAAGGGCAATTTTTATTGGTAATTGTGAACAAGAATTGGAGACTATGAAGCCCTAAAATGCTGAGGAAGGCTCTGCAATAATTTTGGATTGTGGTTCACTGCTGGATAATATGGTTGGAGATTGTATTGTGAAGAAGGGTATGCATGGTGGCTGTGATTTTGTGGACCATTCCCCCTACCTTGCTATGATGGATGGTGATAGTCAATCTCAACAGGATCATGGAGTGAGGGAAGGTTATCAGGTGGTGCACATTTTTGGTAAATGGGGGAATTTTTCTGATTGTGAGAAGGAAAATGATGGTGGTATGGTTCATCCCTCCTATAGTGATATTCTTCAGGGTTGAAAAAATAAAGTGTATGTAAATGAGAAAGTGAAGACTGACCCACCACGAAGAAGGCCAATTAAAGTCTATTCTCACATGCCAATGCCTATAGCTACCAGATCCTCTAGTGGGAAGGCTGGTTGGACTGCAAAATCTTCTAAGGAGCTCCTTTCATTGGAGAAGCTCAATCTTAGAAGGATTTATGCCAAGATTCTGAAACTATATGAATGTTCGGTGTGGGAATCAGCTACTGTGGAGGATGTAGTATATCAGGGATTCGACAATGGGTCTGATTTTAATGATATGTAACTGTCTTTCTCACCTTGTTGTTCCTCCTTGATGTACTTTTCTCTTATTTTTAATAAATTTTCAGAGGATTTCCTCTGACTGAGCTTTCTGTTATCTCCGTCTTCAAAGTCTATCTGTCCCCAGTCGATAACTTGTGTTTATTAGAGAACATATCTCATCCACTGTGACACTTGGAAGATGTCTTGTACCCAGACCAAAAGGAGCGGTAACGATATGTGGAGTTTCATATCTCTAACTCTATGTAGTATATGTAAGGTACTAATAAAAATCAAAGTTAACTTGTTTCTGAAATGAAATATCCTCAATCTATTTTAAGGTAATGCTATCAGGATCACACGGTCTCCCTACTCAAACTCTAGAGGTATTCATCATCCGTCATCATAACACCAATAACTGCTATGTGTACTCATCATCTCCTCCTACATTATTTGACCCGTCTCTATAGTAGTTCACACCATCTTTGGTCCCATGAGTGTTGGATCTCCTGGATTTTTCCAACAATGTGGTAACCTACTATGTCAATAGTACTATGCCTCAAATGGCGCAGTACCAATGGAGGAATGGTATCTTTTATTTTATGAAAACAACAACAAGTGTATGTGATCCTCCCATATACATCCAAAGTACAAAATTCTAGCCAAATCCTTTTCCTATATGAATTCAATTGTCTACTATGTCTGTCTATTAGTATGGGGGTGATATGATGTGATAAAACAAAAATGATTCACAAAGGCCTCCTAGTACCCTATCCATAATTGAGATGTGAAGTGAGAATCGTGGCCTAAGATGATCATCATGCGAACTATATGGGGTTAGACTATCTCTGGAATGCTGGGGTTCCCCATTCTCTCTACGAAACTCTTCTCATAAATAGAAAGGATGTGGGCCTATATAGTGATTCTTTCTATGATCACCCAGACACGATCATGTAACCATGTTGTATGTGGAAATTCCTTCATGAATTCCATGGATATCCCATCCCACATCTACTAGGGCACCTCAATGGGTTTTGATTAACTATTAGGAACCTGGTTCACTACTATCATTTGTTTACAATTGAGGCATTGAGAGACAAACGTTTCAAATACTATCATCAGGGTTGGGCCCCAAAACTGGTGCTAATGGTCCTGGTAAATCTTTTACACACCTAGATGTACCTCCAAATGTGATGTATGAAACTTTCACATCACCTCCTCCATAAATTATAAAGTTACCATCATATGTCCTCAGAAAAGGATAGTGTGCTCCTCGCTATTAAAATATATATTAAGAGCATGTATTGATGATATATGAGTACTTAATGTACCACATTCGAAATCTCCCGATTGATAATCCTGGAAATTTTCTAATGAAGTGGGATACACTGATTTATTGAATATATGATCCAATAGCCTTTTCCATGAAGGAAAACTCCAATGAGGATAATTGTTATGACACCTCATCCAACAATAGAGAATAGGATCTCTTACTCAGAGATTTTTCCACCATATTTCCCTACCTAGGAGTATAGTAAATATCAATGTCAAATACCTAGAGGAACTCTATAAATTACCTCAATCTCTTGTTATGATCCTTTTTGTGAGAATATATACTTGAGGCTCTTGTGGTCGTAGTAAATGATAAACTACTCACCCATCATGTAGTGTCTCCACATATTTAGTGTGAAAACTATAACTACTAACTCAATATCATGGGTATCATAGTTCTTCTCATGTGGTCTCACTTGATGTAAATCATAGGAAATAACGGCCCCCTATATCAAAACAAAACCAGGGATGGTTCTTAATGCATCACAGAACACTACGTACTTGACCACCTCCTCTAGAAATTTCTAGATGAGAGTTCTTGTCAATTTCTTCCTCATCTCTCGAAATCATGGATGGAACCGTTATATCCACATGAATTTCTACCCCCATACAATTAAAAGTTGTTATGGGTGCTTCCACTCTAGATAAAATAGGTACAATCCTTTGATATAAATCATCCAACCTAAGGAAACTTTGCACCGTGGTGACACTCTTGGGTGTGTCCCATGGAATCACTACCTTAACCTTTTCCAGGTCCACTGATACTACATCCTATGAGATTTTTTGTCCTAAAAGGTTGAACACATGAATCCAAAACTGAATATTTGAGATCTTCTCATAATTTTGGTGCTCTCGGAGTGTGTTAAGAACAATCCTCATGTGTCCTTAATGCTCCTCTCTGGACACCAAATTCATTGGGATTTCAACAATGAATACTACATTGAACTGGTCAAAGAACGGCTAAAATATATAGATAATGAGTCCAACAAAAACTTTTGGTATGCTCATTCATGCTATGGGACATCACAAAGACCTCATAGTGACTATATAGACATTATAATTCCATCTTAGGTATATCCTCAGCCAATACTCATAAATCATTATTTCTGGAATTGAATTCAATCTTCAAGAACCGTCACGCCCCTTTAAGCTAATCAAAGACATATTCAGTCCTCAATAATGGGTACTTATTCTTAACATTCACCTTATTTATGCACAATTAATCCACACATAACCTCATCCTCCCATTATCCTTCATGGAGAACAACAATAGGGATTCCCGGATGGATACTCTATGTACCAAAAATACCTTTTCCTGCATTTCCTCCAATAGACCCCTTACATCTTAAAGAATTTCGAGAGCCTTCCAATATGAAGATGCATATATTGGTATACTACCAATATACCAGTCATTGTATAATTCTAGCTATCAGTTGGGAGGTAAACTGGGTACATCCTCATAAAAGACATCCTCATAATATTCCACTCCCACTGAAAATTGATTTCTCAATGCATCCATTTATCCAATATTCATGCTAGACAACTCATTTTTAATTTGATAGATCCTCTTATTCCCAGAAAATCCTTCTCATCCATGGTATACATTTTATTCAAAAAGGAAAACCTTATTCCATCTATGTCGACACACCACATCATTTTCCTAAAACATTCAATCTCGGAATGAACTATGGATATCCATTCCGTACCTAATATGACTTCATAAGGCCTGATTACTACTAAAAAGATATCCAATAAATTAATATCACCTCTACAAATTAGATCACAGAATCTACAAAAGTGATAAATGACTCAGTCAATTCCTTCGAGTGACTCTAACTATAAGGTTCATGCTAATGGCTCAACCGGAATCTCTAAATCACAAACCAGAGTAGTGGATATAAATTAATAACACGCACCAATTTTTTTAATACTATAACTAATGTATAAAAGATATATACTGTACCTCATATCATCCATGGATTTGAGGGGTCATAAGCCTCCATATATTTCAGTTGGCATCATCCCAATCCACTAACTCCCTGAGACTGGTGCGGACAACTTCGATGTGGGTGCAGTAATAAGTCAAACCTCCTCCCCCTCCTAATGCCCATCCAACCCCTCTTAAATGTCTTACTCCCCCTAGAAAACCATGATCTAACCTCTATATATACCTTGGTGGTACCTAGACTGTCTCACGGGTAACAGTATGATGGGTTTATCAATATTGAGCGAAATTTTCCAAACCATCATTGGAGAAACACCGCCTCTCTCTTGGATGATTTAGGCCCCCTAATGAGACATGCACCATTGAACCTATATACTTTATTTCCTCCTAAATCATCTAACACACTTAGATCCATGTGCAAACCTTAAACTACCTACATCCAATGTCTCATCTTATGGGTGACCACTACTAACTCCCACTGTCGATGACTTCTCTTCCAGAAATTAGTCCACCATTTAGACTCAATCAAGCATCCCATCATAGGTGGAGATGATAAGGAAAACAACTAAAGCCCTAAAATCACAGCATAAGACCCGCTCAATCGAATATGTTCATAATAACAAATATAAAATTATATCGAAGAAGTAATGTAGGATATTAATAAAATATTATATGTGTTTCTCCATAATCATACAACCCTACTATAGACATAGAATATCATGTATGTGTACCGATCAAAACGTGTGTCGCTAGAACTCCTCCCCAAAGAGACCCTAAAATTATAACTAGGAGAGAGCTATTTCATTATCTGATTGATTCAAAAAGATCATCCATTACCCTGTATATTTCTAATATATACTCACTGATAGGATAACCATCTAATTTTGGGTAATCCTCATGAGTTAAAAAAATAGTGACTCCCTATATCTAATAATCATCCACCATGGTAATGGATCACCCTAATAAATTAGAGGTCACTACCAATGAAACTTATTAAAGGAACTCAACATGCATGTATCCTCACATGGTACTGCCACCTCTATCTGGTTCTCAATAGGTGGTGGTGTTGCTTGAAAAAAAACATAGGGGTTCTATATTTGTTATATGCCCCTATACCGATTTCTCTTCAATAGGAGTATCATCATCATGATTAGATAGTGGAATCCTAGATGGCTGTATGAATGTAGGAATCCAAAAATAAAACCAGATGTACCATAGTCAAGAGTGTATATTTGTGGAGCTAACTCAAGAAGCACATGGAAGACATAACCATTCATATATGATGTGTGTAACAAATATTATTCCCATAACCAATATTTTCATATACCATGTTCAAATATAGGTGATCAGAGTCATGGAGTATGGATACATTATCTGCTGCACAAACACTAGAGTCCCTGTCCTGAATGCCAAACTCAAAACACTGAACACTATTTCCCAAACGAAAATCACAAAATCTTGTCCATTGTAAGAATAAACTAACACTAGTATGACTCTCTCATGAAAAATCCTCCAGAGGTTTGACCAATGAATACCACATGCTCACCTAATATAGGCTAGGGGATAACAAAAAATGCCTTGTAGACATATCCCACAAATGGGACGAATTAAACTAATGTTCCATTACACATGAACACATATAAAATCCCAAAAAATAGTGAAGTGTTAGAAAAATAAAACCAATGAATACATAAATCTATGATCCCAAAATAGAGTAAACATTTAATGAAATAAAAGTGAATAAAGGGGGAAAATAATATAACTAACAAAAATAGTATAGTGTCCAACCTATTCCAAGGGTGAGGACTATGTAAAATGAAATATCTCAGAAAACACATCAGTTAGTCAAGATCTAGATATTCTCTACTAATTATTGTCCTACCAGGACACTGTCAAAGGGTTCGATGTCTACATAAGACATGAAACATGTGGGAAAAACACCATACAGGTCTATGTATAACAATACTCAATAGTACACTCAAAAAACTCTAAAAATGAAGCACCATGTATAGAAATCATAATACATGATATAGTAGTCCTTTTATAATAGAAACCCCTGGATATACATAGACCTTACAAAATGACACCATGTGGTCATAACCAAGTACCAGCCATAGTGTTTTTCTTGAGTAAATTCTCATTTTGGTTGAGTATACTCCATGAAATATGACATTATCAGATACACTTGATGATGAGGTCTAGATCATTTATGTAGATACCCGAAGCTTGAAGTACATGGAAAATACATTAAATTTGCGGAATACTTAATAGATAACAAAAACAGACACACAAGGGCCGTAATAGTTTAGTGTCTTTGGAAACTTGGAACATAATCTTCTAATCATGGTGAAAGATCTTCAACATCTCGCATAAAGATCTTCCCCTTTTTTTCTTACCTAAAACCTTTCTTTATATCCTGGGTAAAATAAAACATAAAAAGGGTGAGCTCAAATTCTCAGTAAGGGTAAGCATGGATAAAATAAAACATACCATATACATTTGAACTTAAAAACATGAACATAATGTTTAAACATCAAAAGCTTGAGCAATGACATAAAACATGGAAGTACGTAAGGCATAGATCATAAAGAAACATTAAGAATGATAAAATAGAATGGGAATAAAACCTGTAATTTTGGCATCCATTAATCACAAGTAATGATTTCCATAGTAGCCAAGGCATTGATGCCAAGACCATCTTAGTGGACAAAGTCCCTTTTTGAATCGAGTTCACTCCTCGTTCCAGTCCAGTAATACTGAACCTGATTAACTTACCGTTCCATCCATGTCTATCTCATGAGATATAAAACTTTACCCAATGCATTGGAGGGAGATATAGGTCCCACTCATCTCATAATGAAATCATTCTTACTTGTGCCACAAAATAAACATACATCATTCATAATAACCCAATAAATAAAATGGGTTTCATAAACATCATCCCATAATCACATAATCCATTAAAATAAATGGATATAATTTCATAATAAGAAAAGTGAAACCATGTAAATCATATAGACATGTTACTTGAAACATACACATATGAAATAATGTCATCTTGGATGAAAAATGGTTTTGATAAAACACTTGAAATAAACTCTTGAGGAAAATATCCTTTCTTCTTCAAAATAATTTACTTTTCACAAAATTTCATGAAATTTTAAAATAAAATGATTTTTTTAAAAATAGTCATGAAATATTTTGAAGGAAAATTCATGCAAATAAGGCTTTATAAAACCGTAAAAAATCTGTTCGTGCTGTATAAGTTAAAAAAACATTCTTCTCATACTTTTGCCAGAAAAGTCAAATTGTACGTCATAATAGAAAGATTCCATAAATACCAAGTATTAAAAGTCAAAAAATGGGTAAAAAGGACTTTAAACATACATGAAAACACTTTTATAAAACATGGACATGGATGATAGAAATAACCCCAGTAAATAATTACGAATAAGCAATTTGAGATTTGCAAAATTATCCCTTACCTTAGGTCCGATATGCTTCGTACATATCTGAACCCCCTGTATAATGATTTAAATGATGTTATTGACTTATTACATAATCATATAAATTATTATTATATCATATATGGGCCACTTATGACTTTATATTACCCGTTCTTTTGTAAATTATTGTTAAAGTAGTGTTTTGGGTAAAATCGTCTCATTTGTCGTTCGTGTTTTAAATTGTAATTATTAATATGATTACATGGATCATGATTACTTATATACAGAATGTAAAACATGATTTATAGATAATGTATATTCATAATATACATATATATAATATATCTATAAATGGAAAGAAATACACCGTTCATGGAGACGGTAGGCCGTACGTACGCATGAACGTTGTTTTCATTTCCTTATTGAATTGAATGGAATTAAGTAGATGACATACAAATATAAACATAAATCCAGTATAATTATTATGTCATATATTTAATTATTACTTATTATATATACTTTATAATCATTCATGAATGGTTAATCATTGAGAATGAATCTCATCGCGTCATTGAGACGGTAGTCCGTACGTACCCACGAGCGATGATATCATTCCCATGATCGTGGAATTGTATTCAAGTGTATGAATAATATTTAATAATCAATATCACATTAAAATAATCATATATAGTCATTATTTACACCATTATACTCATCCAAGTAAGGTGGTGGTGGAAAATAGATTACACCACAGCGTGGAGACGGTATTCCGTACGTATACACGCGCGGTGATTTCGTTTTCCATAGGATAGATAAATCGTGAAATAGGGTTGTTTCATACTTATAATAACATATATGTATATTAGTGATACATATGTTATTACTTCATAATGAAACAACTAATGAAGAAGAAGTGGAAAAAGAAATAAATATAAAAGAATCGGTAACGAACATTACCTCTTCTTTGAAGCGCCTCTTTGAGACCTCCTCTTAGGGCTCTAAAATTGGTCTTTGATGAAGACCAGGACCTCTAGAATGTTTCTAGGGAAGTGGAGAAGAGAATTTGGCTGGGTTTGGACGAGCTTGAAGGCTCAAATTGGTGTGAGGAAGAGAGGGAGGAGGTTCCCTTTTATAAGGGAGGAGAGGGGCACCTTTGGAAATCATAGAAATATTAATTTATAATAAATCTAAGCCCACATAAAAACCTCCAAAAATGACTAATATTATAACATAAGATGAGATAGGGTTGTAATATCATCAACCAATAATATTTAGACATGTTAGTAAATTATTTTAAACACTATCAACTTGATTTATCCAAACATAATCAATTTAATTTTATTTGTGGTAATAACATTCTAAATTTTAAATTATAACAAAAAATTACTTATTTTTTGTGAATTTTCCATAATTTGATAAGTTATAAAATTTTATACCATATAAATTTAAATTTATAATTGTTAAATATTTTTAGGATTTTTAAACAATTTTATAATACGTTATTTTTATAAAATAACAATAGTGTCAAATTTGACACTATTCATTTATTTGAATTTAAATAAATTATATATAGAAGATATGTTAGAAATAAAAGCTTTAAGAGATTCATATGTGGTCATATGTATATATAAAATTATTGGATCACATTAAATAGTTCATATAATATTTATTTTATTATTTTTAAAACCATTTATTTGGTTAACTCTTAATAAAATAATTACTACAACATTATTGTATAATTATTTAATATACTTATATGTTTCATAAAAATTAAAAATAAAATAATATGATGAAGATAGATATATTAAATTTAACAATAATACTTGTACTCGAATTTATCTTCTTAAAATCACAATAGTTAAATTGTTATATTTATTCAATTATAAAGGTAACAACTTTGGCATCATTTAAAATAAAATAATATAAGTGTCATAATCACCTAAATAAGGATCCAAATGATCACCAATTAGGCCAGTGGATGATTAGGGTTTATATATACACTAATAATAAGTTTGTTTTTCAGATTTTGGGGCCTTTTTATATGTATTAATATATCAATTAAAACTATAGTATTGATTTTTCTCTAAATAAATAATTTCTGCATCATTAATGTATAAGATAATAAGGTAAATAAATAACTCTTTAAAAATTAATAATAAATTACCATGACAAATAAAAACATTTTATATTTAATATGAGTATTTATAACCTAATTTATATTCTGTATAAACTTATATTAAAAATACTTTAATTATTAAAGTTGAGTGAGACATATTTCACTTTCCTTTAAATAAAATAAACATAAGGTCTTAATCACCTCCAAGTGGGTTCTAATGGATTCCATTTCTACCCAAATATGACTTAGGACAAATTATAATCATCCAATTGTATTAAGACAAGTATTAGGATAATTTTATAATATTATATTTACCCTTAATTACCCAATTTACCTTTTACTATGGTAAATAAAATTTACAGGTGTAACTATTCATAAAGCCCAAAAATAAAAAGTAGTCTATTAATATAATTTGGACCACTGATTCCAAATATAGAATCCATTTTTACAAATTCAATACACTGAAGTTGCAGAAATTAAATTAAATTTAATCCAGTTGTCGATAGAAAATGGTTTTTTGTTTAAAACATTGCAAAAGATTGAATTTATTTAACCTAAGAATTCAATGTAAAATCAAGGAAAATTACATAAATTATATTAAATGGTAAAAATATATTCTATTTATACTTTAAAACCATTAAATATTATTATTTAACCACATAATTTTTTATGATGAAAAAATTTGTTTTTAATTAAAATATAGCATGTTTTTACTATTCATTAAAATATTAAAGTTATCAGAATAATATGAAAAAATTTTCCAAGGTAAATTTTTATATCATGATTCCAAATAATAATTTTATTTTGTAAAATTGAACTTATAAACATGTCAAAAACTAGATTTAAAGTGGGTGTGCCATCAAAAGGTGGAAAAACTGCATTTTTTGAAAAATACTTATTTTACCCGAAAAATTTATTTTGTTCTTATACCATGTTCTAGAAAATGTGAAAGATAATAATAATGTTATAAAATTAAAAATTTAGTTAATACTATTCATAACAACTAGTTCATAATAATATTATAATAATATATCGTCGTTTAGAAAAACTCGGTATTGCGTACAACACACGCTATCGAGGAAGGTCGCGATTGCGTGTAATGTAAGCCAAGTCAGCGTTGCGTGTTGTGAAAGAATCCTTAATTGTTTTTTATAACAGAATCCAACCATATTTCATTTATACATTGAATATATATATATATATATATAAACACACTCAACGTTGCGTAGAATAACTATTATAAAATTCACTTTAAATTGTGTGTAACACGATCCAAGAATAGCATTGCCTATACTGCAAGCTAATACGGTGTTGCGTATAGTACAAGCTAAACTTGGTGTGCTGTATAATAGAAGACAGCAATGAAAGTAAAAGGGTATTTTTCATAAAATCTCTGGGTGTTACATTCTACCACCCTTAAATTGAATTTCTCCCTCAAAATTCGTCGGGGTTATAAATCGTTTACTATTCATAGAAACCCACATCGTAAAAAGAATACTAAAACTTAATTTTAAAAACAAAATTATGAAATGAAATGATTACCCAAAGTAACTCATCATTGGGTTTCCATATAGGATAACTTAGGTGAAAATATGGATATGGAAGAAAAATCTAACCATCAAGTTCTGATGGAGAGTGGTAGAGGACATGGCTATAAAGAAGCCAACAATCACAAAGCCATAAATTTGTTATGATCTAGGGTATCATCTGATTCATCGAATATAAGGGCACTAGGACAATGTTTTTGGTTTTCAATATCATTTCCCTAAAGTTGAAGAATTTGAAATAGAATAAATACTTACTTTATTTTGGTACAATCTAACTGTTGTTCGTGCCTTGAACAATGTCCACTTCATCTCTTAAAGAAATGAAGTTGAATTTTTATTCGTGAAGTGTTAGCAGATCATGTGATAGAATGGCGGGTCATTCCATATGTCTCAAACAAAAGGTTAGAAAAAGTTATTAAATATACATAAGTCTATCTATAATGAGATTAATCATATTTGTTTCCTAAAATGGACTTATACTTCATATATCATACTGCTTAATATAAAAAAACTAGTTTCTATTAACTAGGGACTTCCTGTAGGCCAATCGTATGCGATAAAGGCCAGTCGCACTTCGGTTGTGGGTTTGATTCCCACATCCTTGTCCGATGCGATGGGTTGTCGCCCGTCCTGAAGGTTGTCATTTTTCTAAAACTACATTACTATAACATCCCATCAATAATATCGAAAAATTTTCTATCCTTAAACAATACTAACTTATGTCCAACATAATCCATTCCAATCTCTAGCCTTATCTAAAATACATCGGTCCAAGATCATAGTATAAAGAAAATGATTACTTGAAATGTCACATAACAATCACGTGAATGCCATTATTTATCCCCCATATATCATAAGATATATCTTGTTGGTCATATTACAAACATGTGAATAACTTAATCATGTATTCTCATGAAAAATGAATACCCATTTAACCTTAGTGAAAACATGAATGCTGTCAAAATTTTACTCTTTCCACATACCAAAATCCAAAAATTTCTATATAATCAAACCATAATATCACATAGTCCTTATATTAGTCATGATCTCATGAATACAATCAAACATATCATTATCTTCTTATCCTTTCATTATGCGCATATCATCTACTTTCCAAAAATACTGGTACCATTCATCACACACTTTCAAAACTTAAGAAAATACAATAGTATAACAATCCTTAGATGTCTCTTTATTCCATAGTACCATGAGATTACTTATAAAAAATTACTATTGATAAACATGTAATCATTCCACTACCTTCTTAAACCATTGACCGAGCTTCAACAATTATTTCATCTCACATATCATTTGTAGTCTCTTCATCATCATCAACATAAATATTACCCATACGACCATACTGATTCTCTTCATGAGACTTTACCATAGGGAATTAGTTTGAATAATGTTCGTACATTCCAAATTTAAAACATTTAACCATTGTTGATGTCGTAGCAATACCAATATCCTCATCCATGGTGTTAACTGAACCTTTTCATTTTCACTTACTGTATTTATGTCCTTCTTTTCCACACCCAAAGCATCTTCCATTTCCTTTGAAACAATCTCCCCGATACCTCTTCCCACATGATTTACATGAGGGAAATTGAACTTTCTTTACTCTATGATCATCATGAAACTCCACCTTTCTCTTATTATCTGAGTCGGGAAACTTACCAAAGTTGACATTATTGATCATATTATGAGATTTCTGATTAAGAATAATAACTATGTTTGGACTTCCAAATCCCTTTTCATTTGGTTTCTCATGAATAATATCATTCCATTGTCCCTCATATCCTATATTATCATGAATCTTCCTATTTCCAGCCATTTTCTAAAAACCAAAAATAATAGTATGAGAGGAAAAAATCATGGTAGGGAAAACAACATAGTAAAGGGGGAGATCCCTCAATATCTAACATCTTAGGTTAAATTATATGATCGTTAGCGCAATTCTAGGACTATATCCTATACGTATACTTAACCTTAGAGACATCCCTAGACATACCTTAGAAATATCTCTAGGGATCTCACTAACGTTTTCGCATCCTAGTTTCCAAAGGTTGACAAAAAATTTCCTCTAATACCAACTGTAGAGACCCGAAGCTTGACGTACATAGACATTACATTACATTTGCGGAATACTTAATACATAACAAAAACAGACACACAAAGACTATAATAGTTTAGTGTCTTTGGAAACTTGGAACTTAATCTTCTAATCGTGGAGAAAGATCTTCAACATCTCGCATAAAGATCTTCCCCCTTTTTTTCTTACTTAAAACCTTTCTTAATATCCTGGGGAAAAGAGAACATAAAAAGGGTTTTCTAAAATTCTCAGTAACGGTAAACATGGATAATATAAAACATACCATATACATTTGAACTTAAAAACATGAACATAATGTTTAAACATAAAAAGCTTGAGCAATGACATAAAACATGGAAGTAAGTAAGGAATAGAACATAAAGAAACATTAAGAATGATAAAATAGCATGGGAATAAAACATGTAATTTTTGAATCCATTAAGAACATGTAATTATTTCCATAGTAGCCAAGGCATTGCTGCCAAGACCATTTTAGTGGACAAAGTCCCTTTTTGAATCGAGTTCACTCCTCGTTCCAGTCCTGTAATACTGAACTGGATTAACTTACCATTCCATCCATGTCTATCTCATGAGATATAAATCTTTACCCAATTCATTGGAGAGAGATATAGGTCCCACTAATGTCATAATGAAATCATTCTTACTTGTGCCACAAAAAAAACACACATCATTCATAATAACCCAATAAATAAAATGGGTTTCATAAACATCATCCAATCATCACATAATCCATATAAAATAAATGGATATAATTTCATAATAAGAAAAGTGAAACCATGTAAATCATATATACATGTTACTTGAAATATAAACATATGAAATAATGTCATCTTTGATGAAAATGGTTTTGATAAAACACTTGCAATAAACTTTTGAGGAAAATATCCATTATTCTTCAAAATCATTTTATTTTCACAAAATGTCATGAAATTTTAAAAGAAACTGATTTTTTTGAAAATAGTCATGAAATATTTTGAAGGAAAATTCATGCAAATAAGGCTTTCTAAAACTGTAAAAAATCTATTCGTGCTGTATAAGTTAAAAAAACATTATTCTCGTACTTTTGCCGGAAAAGTCAAAACGTACATCGTAATAAAAAGATTCCATACATACCATGTATTAAAATTCAAAAAATGGGTAAAAAGGACTTTAAAAATACATGAAAACACTTTTATTAAACATGGACATGGATGATAGAAATAACCCCAGTAAATAATTACGAATAAGCAATCTGAGATTTGGAAAATTTTCCCTTACCTTAGGTCTGATATGCTTCGTACGTATCTGAACCCCCTATATAATGATTTAAATAATGTTATTGACTTATTACATAATCATATGCATTTTTATTATATCATATATGGTCCACTTATGACTTTATATTACCCGTTCATTTGTAAATTAATGTTAAAGTAGTGTTTTGGGTAAAATCGTCTCATTTGTCGTTCATGTTTTAACTTGTAATTATGAATATGATTACATGGATCATGATTACTTATATCCAGAATTTAAAACATGATTTATAGATAATATATATTCATAATATACATATATATAATATATCGATAAATGGAAAGAAATACATCGTTCATGGAGACGGTAGGTCGTACGTACGCATAAACGCTGTTTTCGTTTCCTTATTGAATTGAATGGAATTAAGTAGATGACATACATATATATACATAAATCCAGTATCATTATTATCTCATATATTTCATTATTACTTATTATATATACTTTATAATTATTCATGAATGGTTAATCATTGAGAATGAATCTCATCGTGTTGTGGAGACGGTAGTCCGTACGTACCCACGAGCGATGATATCCTTCCCATGATCGTGGAATTGTATTCAAGTGTATGTATAATTTTTAAGAATCAATATCACATTACAATAATCATATATAGTCATTATTTACACCATTATACCCATCCAAGTAAGGTGGTGGTGGAAAATAGATTACACCACGGCGTGGAGACGGTATTCTGTACGTACGGACGCGCGGTGATTTCGTTTTCCGTAGGATGGATAAATTGTGAAATAGGGTTGTTTCATACTTATAATAACATATCAGTATATTATTGATACTTATGTTATTAATTCATAATGAAACAACTAAAGAAGAAGAAGTGGAAGAAGAAATAAAGTCGAAATAATCGGTAACAAACATTACTTCTTCTTTGAAGCGCCTCTTTGAGACCTCCTCTTAGGGCACTAAAATTGGTCTTTGAAGAAGACCTGGACCTCTTGGATGTTTCTAGGGAAGTTGCGAAGATAATTTGGCTGGGTTTGGCCGAGCTTGAAGGCTCAAATTGGTGTGAGGAGGAGAGGGAGGAGGTTCCCTTTTATAATGGAGGAGAGGGCACCTTTGGAAATCTTAAAAATATTAATTTATAATAAATCTAACCCCACTTAAAAACCTCCAAAAATGACTCATATTCTAATATAAGACGAGATAGGGTTGCAATCTCATCAACCAATAAAATTTAGACAAGTTAGGAAATTATTTTAAACATTATCAACTTGATTTATCCTTACTTAATCAATTTAATTTTATTTGTGATAATAACATTCTAAATTTTAAAATATAAAAAAAATTACTTATTTTTTGTGAATTTTCCATAATTTGATAAGTTATAACATTATATACAATATAAATTTAAATTTAGAATTTTTAAATATTTTTGTGATTTTTAAACAATTTTATAATACGTTATTTTTATAAAATAACAATAGTGTCAAATTTGAAACTATTCATTTATTTGAATTTAAATAAATTATATACAGAAGATATGTTCGAAATAAAAGCTTTAATGGATTCATAAGAGGTCATATGTATCTATAAAATTAGTGGATCACATTAAATGGTTCATATAATATTTATTTTATTATTTTAAAAACCATTTATTTGGTTTATCTCTTAATAAAATAATTACTGCAACATTATTGTATAATTATTTAATATACTTATATGTTGCATAAAAATTAAAAATAAAATCATATGATGAATATAGATCTATTAAATTTAACAATAATACTTTTACTAAAATTTATCATCTTAAAATCACAATAGTTAAATTGTTATATTTATTAAATTATGAATGTGACAACTTTGGCATCATTTAAAATAAAATAATATAAGCGTCATAATCACCTTAATAAGGATCCAAATGGTCAAAAATTCAGCCAGTGGATGATTAGGGTTTATATATACACTAATAATAAGTTTTGTTCAAATTTTTGGGCCTTTTGATATGTATTAATATATCAATTAAAACTATATTATTGTTTTTTCACTAAATAAATAATTTTTACATCATTAATGTATAAAATAATAAGGTAACTAAATAAATATTTAAAAATTACAAATAAATTACTATGACAAAGAAAAGCATTTTATCTTTAAAATGAGCATTTATAACTGAATTTATATTCTGTATAAGCTTATATTAAAAATACTTTAATTATTAAAGTTGAGTGAGACATATTTCACTTTACTTTAAATAAAATAAACTTAAGGTCTTAATCTCCTCCAAGTGGTTTCTAATGGATTCCATTTCGACCCAAATATGACTTAGGACAAATGATAATCATCCAATTGTATTAATACATGTATTAGGATAATTTTATAATATTATATTTACCCTTCATTACCCTTTTTACCTTTTACTATGGTAAATAAAATTTACCGTTGTTACTATTCATAAAGCCCAAAAATAAAAAGTAGTCTATTAATATAATTTGGACGCACTGCTTCCAAATATGGAATAAAGTTTTCCAAATTCAATACACAGAAGTTGCAGAAATTAAATTAAAATTAATCCCGTTGTCGAAAGAAAACGGGTTTTTGTTAAAAACATTGCAAAAGATTGAATTTATTTAACCTAAGAATTCAATGTAAAATCAAGGAAAATGACCTAAATTATATTAAATGGTAAAAATATATTCTATTTATACTTTAAAACCATTCAATATTATTATTTAACCACATAATTTATTATGATGAAAAAAGTTGTTTTTAATTAAAATATAGCGTGTTTTTACTATTCATTAAAATATGAAAGTTATCAGAATAATATGAAAAATTTATCCAAGGTAAAATTTTATATCCTGATTCCAAATAATAATTTTATTTTGTAAAATTGAACTTATAAACACGTCAAAAACTAGATATAAAGTGTGTGCGCCATCAAAAGGCAGAAAAACTGCATTTTTTGAAAAATACTTATTTTACCCAAAAAATTTATTTTGTTCTTATACCATGTTCAAGAAAATGTGTAAGATAATAATAATGTTATAAAATTATAAATTTAGTTAATACTATTCATAACAGCTAGTTCATAGTAATATTATAATAATATATCGTTGTTTAGTAAAACTCAGTATTGCGTACAACACACGCTATCGAGGAAGGTCGTGATTGCGTGTAATGCATGCCAAGTCAGGGTTGCGTGTTGTGAAAGAATCCTTCATTGTTTTGTATAACAGAATCAAACCATATTTCATTTATACATTAAATATATATATATATACACACACACACACACACACACTCAACGTTGCGTAGAATGACTATAATAAATCGTACTTGAAATTGTGTGTTACACGATCCAAGAATGGTGTTGCGTATACTGCAAGCTAATACGGTGTTGCATATAGTACAAGCTAAACTTGGTGTGCCGTATAAAAGAAGACATCAATGAAAGTAAAAGGATATTTTTCATAAAATCTCAAGGATTTACATTCTACCCCCCTTAAAATTAATTTCGCCCTCAAAATTCGTCGGGGTTATAAATCGTTTACTATTCATAGAAACCCACATCGTAAAAAGGAATACTAAAAATTAATTTTAAAAACTAAAGTATGAAATGCAATGATTACCCAAAGTAACTCATCATTGGGTTTCCATATTTGAGAACATATGTGAAAATATGGATATGGAAGAAAAATCTAACCATCAAGTTCGGGTGGAGAGTGGTAGAGGACATGGCTATAAAAAAGCCAACAATCACAAAGCCATAAATTTGTGATGATCTAGTGTATCATCTGATTCATCTGATATAAGGGCACTAGGACAATTTTTTTGGTTTTCAAGATCATTTCCCTAAAGATGAAGAATTTGAAATAGAATAAATACTTACTTTATTTTGGTACAATCTCACTGTTGTTCGTGCCTTGAACAATTTCCACTTCATCTCTTGAAGAAATGAAGTTGAATTTGTTATTTGTGAAGTGTTATAAGATCATGTGATAGAATGGCGGGTCATTCCATCTGTCTCAAACAAAAGGTTTGCAAAAGTTATTAAATATACATAATTCTATCTATAGTGATATTAATCATATATGTTTCCTAAAACGAACTTATACATCATATATCATACTGCTTAACATAATAAAACTAGTTTCTATTAACCAGGGACTTCCTGTGGGCCAGTGGTATGCAATAAAGGCCAGTCGCACTTCGGTTGTGGGTTCGATTCCGACGGCCTTGTCCGACGCGATGGGTTGTCCCCTGTCCTGCAGGTTGTCCTTTTTCTAAAACTACATTACTATAACATCCCATTAATAATATCGAAAAATGGTTTATCCTTAAACAATACTAACTTATTTCCAACATAATCCATTTCAATCTTTAGCCTTATCTAAAATAGTTCGGTCCACGATCATAGTATAAAGAAAATGATTACTTGAAATGTCACATAACAATCACGTGAATGCAATTATTTATACCCCATATATCATAATATATATCTTGTTGGTCAAATTACAAACATGTGAATAACTTAATCATGTATTCTCTTGAAAAATGAATACCCATTAAACCTTAGTGAAAACATGAATGATGTCAAAAGTTAACTCTTTCCGCATACCAAAATCCCAAATTTTCTATATAATCAAACCATAATATCACATAGTCCTTATATCAGTCATGAGATCATGAATACAATCAAACATCTCATTATCTTCTTATCCTTTCATTATGCGCATATCATCTACTTTAAGAATATACTGGTACCATTCATCACACACTTTCAAAACTTAAGGAAATACAAGAGTATAATAATCCTTAGATGTCTCTTTATTCCTTAGTACCATGAGATTTATTATACAACATTAAACTTGATAAATATGTAATCATTCCACTACCTTCTTAATACATTGACCGTGCTTCAACAGTTATTTCATCTCACATATCATTTGTAGTCTCTTCATCATCATCAACATAAATATTACCCATACAACCATACTGATTCTCTTCATGAGACTTTCCCTTAGGGCATTAGTTTGAATAATGCCCGTACATTCCATATTTAAAACTTTTGACCATTTTTGATGTCGTAGCAATACCATTATCCTCATCCATGGTGTTAACTGAACCTTTTCCTTTTCACTTACTGGATTTACGTCCATCTTTTCCACACCCAAAGCATCATCCAGTTCTTTTGAAACAATCTACTCGATGCCTCTTCCCACATGATTTACATGAGGGAAATTGAACTTTATTTACTCTATGATCATCATGAAACACCAACTTTCTCTTATTATCTGAGTCGGGAAACTTACCAATGTTGAGATTATTGATCATATTATGAGATTGAAGATTAAGAATAATAACAATTTTAGGACTTCCAAATCCCTTTTCATTTGGTTTCTCATGTATAATATCATTCCATTGTCCCTCATATCCTATATTATCATGAATCTTCCTGTTTCTAGCCATTTTCTAAAACCGAAAAAGAATAGTGTGAGAGGAAAAAATCATGCTAGGGAAAACAACATATTAAAGGGTGAGTACCCTCAATATCTAACATCTTAGGTTAAATTCTATGATCGTTAGCGCAATTCTAGGACTATAACCTATACGTATACCTAACCTTAGAGACATCCCTAGACATACCTTAGAAATATCTCTAGGGATCTCACTAACGTTTTCGCATCCTAGTTTCCAATGTTTGACTAAACCTTTCCTCTGATACAAACTGTAGAGACCCGAAGGTTGACGTACATGGACATTACATTATATTTGCGGAATACTTAATAAATAACAAAAACAGACACACAAGGACCGTAATAGTTTAGTGTCTTTGGAAACTTGGAACGTAATCTTCTAATCGTGGTGAAAGATCTTCAACATCTCGCATAACGATCTTCCCATTTTTTTCTTACCTAAAACATTTCTTTATATCCTGGGGAAAAGAAAACATAAAAAGGGTGAGCTCAAATTATCATTAAGGGTAAGCATGGATAAAATAAAACATACCATATACATTTGAACTTAAAAACATGAACATAATGTTTAAACATCAAAAGTTTGAGAAATGACATAAAACATGGAAGTACGTAAGGCATAGATCATAAAGAAACATTAAGAATGATAAAATAGCATGGGAATAAAACATGTAATTGTGGAATCCATTAAGCACATGTAATTATTTCCATAGTAGCCAAGGCATTCCTTCCAAGACCATCATAGTGGACAAAGTCCCTTTCTGAATCGAGTTCACTCCTCGTTCCAGTCCTGTGATACTGAAACGGATTAACTTACCTTTCCAGCCATGTCTATCTCATGAGATATAAATCTTTACCCAATGCATTGGAGGGAGATATAGTTCCCACTCATCTCATAATGAAATCATTCTTACTTGTGCCACAAAATAAACATACATCATTCATAATAACCCAATAAATTAAATGGGTTTCATAAACATCATCCCATAATCACATAATCCATATAAAATAAATGGATATAATTTATAATAATAAAAGTGAAACCATGTAAATCATATAGACATGTTACTTGAAACATACACATATGAAATAATGTCATCTTAGATGAAAATTGGTTTTGATAAAACACTTGCAATAAACTCTTGAGGAAAATATCCTTTCTTCTTCAAAATCATTTTCTTTTCACAAAATGTCATGAAATTTTAAAATAAAAGGATTTTGTTGAAAATGGTCATGAAATCTTTTGAAGGAAAATTCATGAAAATAAGGTTTTATAAAACTGTAAAAAATCTGTTCGTGCTGTATAAGTTAAAAAAACATTCTTCTCGTACTTTTACGAGAAAAGTCAAAAAGTACCTCGTAATAGAAAGATTCCATACATACCATGTAGTAAAAGTAAAAAAATGGTTTAAATGGACTTTAAACATACATGAAAACAATTTTACATAACATGTACATGGATGATAGAAATAACCCCAGTAAATAATTACGAATAAGCAATCTGAGATTTGCAAAATTATCCCTTACCTTTGGTCCGATATGCTTCATACGTATCTGAACCCCCTGTATAATGATTTAAATAATGTTATTGACTTATTACATAATCATATTCATTGTTATTATATCATATATGGTCCACTTATGACTTCATATTACCCGTTCATTTGTAAATTCATGTTAAAGTAGCGTTTTGGGTAAAATCGTCTCATTTGTCGTTCGTGTTTTGACTTGTAAATATTAATATGATTACTTGTATCATGATTACATATATACAGAATTTAAAACATGATTTATAGATAATATATATTCATAATATACATATATATAACATATCGATAAATGGAAAGAAATACACCGTTCATGGAGACGGTAGGCCGTATGTATGCATGAACGCTGTTTTCATTTCCTTATTGAATTGAATGGAATTATGTAGATGACATGCATATATATACATTAATCCAGTATCATTAATATGCCATATATTTCATTATTACTTATTATATATACTTTATAATCATTAATGAATGGTAAATCATTGAGAATGAATCTCATCGCGTCGTGGAGACGGTAGTCCATACGTACCCACGAGCGATGATATCATTCCCATGATAGTGGAATAGTATTCAAGTGTATGTATAATAATTAAGAATCAATATCACTTTACAATAATCATATATAGTCATTATTTACACCATTATACCCATCCAAGTAAGGTGGTGTTGGAAAATAGATTACACCACGACGTGGAGACGGTATTCCGTACGTACGCAGGCGCGGTGATTTTGTTTTCCGTAGGATGGATAAATTATGAAATATGGTTTTTTCATACTTATAATAACATATCAGTATATTAGTGATACTTATTTTATTACTTCATAATGAAACAACTAAAGAAGAAGAAGTGGAAGAAGAAATAATGTTGAAATAATCGGTAACGAACATTACCTCTTCTTTGAAGAGCCTCTTTGAGACCTCCTCTTAGGGCACTAAAATTGATCTTTGAAGAAGACCAGGACCTCTAGGATGTTTCCAAGGAAGTTGATAAGAGAATTTTTCATGGGATGGCCGAGCTTGAAAGCTCAAATTGGTGTGAGGAAGAGAGGGATGAGGTTCCCTTTTATAAGGGAGGAGAGGGGCACCTTTGGAAATCTTAAAAATATTAATTTACAATAAATATAACCCCACTTAAAAACCTCAAAAAATGACTCATATTCTAATATAAAATGAGATAGGGTTTTAATCTCATCAACCAATAAAATTTAGACATGTTAAGAAATTATTTTAAACATTATCAACTTGATTTATCCTTACTTAATCAATTTAATTTTATTTGTAGTAATAACATTCTAAATTTTACATTATGACAAAAAATTACTTATTTTTTGTGAATTGTCCATAATTTGATATTTTACAACATTTTATAACATATAAATTTAAATTTATAATTTTTAAATATTTTTGTGATTTTTAAACAATTTTATAATACGTTATTTTTATAAAATAACAATAGTGTCAAATTTGACACGATTCATTTATTTGAATTTAAATAAATTATATACAGAAGATATGTTCGAAATAAAAGCTTTAATAGATTCATAAGAGGTCATATGTATCTATAAAATTAGTGGATCACATTAAATAGTTCATATAATATTTATTTTATTATTTTTAAAACCATTTATTTGGTTTATCTCTTAATAAAATAATTACTACAACATTATTGTATAATTATTTAATATACTTATATGCTGCATAAAAATTAAAAAAAAAATCCTATAATGAATCTAAATGTATTAAATTTAACAATAATACTTTTACTCGAATTTATCAGCTAAAAATCACAATAGTTAAATTGTTATATTTATTAAATTATGTAGGTGACAACATTGGCATCATTTAAAATAAAATAATATAAGTTTCATAATCACCTTAATAAGTATCCAAATGGTCAAGAATTCTGCCAGTGGATGATTAGGGTTTATATGTACACTAATAATAAGTTTTTGGCAGATTTTTGGGCCTTTTTATATGTATTAATATATCAATTAAAACTATATTATTTATTTTTCACTAAATAAATATTTTCTGCATCATTAATGTATAAGATTATAAGGTAATTAAATAACTCTTTAAAAATTACAAATAAATTAACATGACAAAGAAAAAAAAATTATCTTTCAAATGAGTATTTATAACAGAATTTATATTTTGTATAAACATATATTAAAAATAATTTAATTATTAAAGTTGAGTGAGACATATTTCACTTTCCTTTAAATAAAATAAACTTAAGGTCTTAATCACCTTCATGTGGGTTCTAATGGATTCCATTTCGACCCAAATATGACTTAGGACAAATTATAATCATCCAATTGTATTAATACAAGTATTAGGATAATTTTATAATATTATCTTTACCCTTAATTACCCAATTTACCTTTTACTATGGTAAATAAAATTTACCATTGTTACTATTCATAAAGCCCAAAAATAAAAAGTAATATATTATTATAATTTGGACCCACTGATTCCAAATATGGAATAAATTTTTCCAAATTCAATACACAGAAGTTGCAGAAATTAAATTAAAATTAATCTCGTTGTCGAAAGAAAACGGGTTTTTGTTTAAAACATTGCAAAAGATTGAATTTATTTAACA
Source organism: Viscum album (assembly GCA_963277665.1). NCBI lineage: Eukaryota > Viridiplantae > Streptophyta > Magnoliopsida > Santalales > Viscaceae > Viscum > Viscum album. The sequence goes on along the minus strand of OY728122.1, from coordinate 1,888,561,745 downwards.
TACGAATTCAATGTAAAATCAAGGCTAATGACTTAAATTATATTAAATGGTAAAAATATATTCTATTTATACTTTAAAACCATTCAATATTATTATTTAACCACATAATTTATTATGATGAAAAAAGTTGTTTTTAATTAAAATATATCGTGTTTTTACTATTCATTAAAATGTGAAAGTTATCAGAATAATATGAAAAATATATCCAAGGTAAAATTTTATATCCTGATTCCATAGAATAATTTTATTTTGTAAAATTGAACTTATAAACATGTCAAAAACTAGATTTAATGTGGGTGTGCCATCAAAAGGCGGCAAAACTGCATTTTTTTAAAAATACTTATTTTACTCGAAAAATATATTTTGTTCTTATACCATGTTCTAGAAAATGTATAAGATAATAATAATGTTATAAAATTAAAATTTTAGTTAATACTATTCATAACAGCTAGTTCATAGTAATATTATAATAATATATTGTTGTTTTGTAAAACTCGGTATTGCGTACAACACACGCTATCGAGGAAGGTCGTGATTGCGTGTAATGCAAGCCAAGTCAGGGTGGCGTGTTGTGAAAGAATACTTCATTGTTTCTTATAACAGAATCCAACCATATTTCATTTATACATTGAATATATATATATACACACACTCAACGTTGCATAGAATGAGTATTATAAAACGTAAATGAAATTGTGTGTAACACGATCCATGAATAGTGTTGGATATACTGCAAGCTAATAAGGTGTTGCGTATAGTACAAGCTAAACATGGTGTGTTGTATAATAGAAGACATCAATGAATGTAAAAGAATATTTTTCATAAAATCACGGGGTGTTAGAATTTATCATTGCCCAAGAAATATCACTGCCCTATATAGACCCCAATACTCCTATAGATGGTCATTCCCTTAAAAAATGGGAGCACCATGAACCCAATTTAGATCAAAACTAAATGTTGGGGGTCAGATTTCAATGACACCACAAACCCTACCATTAAGGCCTTATAGATGGATGATCAACACCCTGCTGGTGGAGGTCATTCCAATTCAACAAACATAACCTAAGGAACTATTATATTATAGAATCACACTCCATTCTCACAGAGGGACACCACAATAATATTTGAGACTCGGCCACTAGAGGGTATCACAATACTATAATGTGGATGTATTGTCACACTGTACCATTAAGTAAATAGTACTATGGAGGACAATCAACCTATATTGGTCCAAACTAAGGATGTAAAGATATACACACACTCTGGAACGGTGTAGACGACATGTCTAGTTATCCCCAAGCCTTCCCATTTGGTAAATCTTCAGATAGAATTTAAGTCTCAAAATACACAATGTGTAGAAGAAGTATACATCTTGTAGAGATATATGACACCCTTCCCATGTATCCTGGATGTGTTTGTGTACCATTGGTCGTGGCCATATTCTAGCATGTGTACACCCATCTTCATTCAAGTCCACATAAAGATCATGGCAATAGCAACGTACTATTTCTTGTATCTGTATACTTCCCCAAGTACACTATATGCCTCACAAGAGGGTCATGCGGATCTTGAACATGTCACATGGTGTGTGATACATAACTCAAACTATAACCCAAGATTCACATTTAGTGGGACCCACAAAACATGTAGTACCACATTACACACCGTGTTTCTTTAGAATATCAAGATCCTCTAGGATCACTTCCACACCATCTTGTAATTATCCAGAGATGTATCACATTCCATAACCATTAAATAGGGGATCATATAGGCCTCTAGTCACCATATCATGGGATTTCAGGCTAAGAATCAACTTAGAAGTTGTTCTGCTGCACAATCGGTAATCTCACTATACGGCACTCAGGAATAATAATGTACACCTAAATTGGTCTCATTCTCCCTTGATACATCCTTCGCTATCATCAATTTCCAGACTACAACCACCCCAGCATGCCATACAGAGATTTTCAATATTTTATGTTGAAGAATGGTAACTTAATGATCAAGAAAATGGTATTGGTCGATTATTGGAAAAGTGAAATACCAATGATGTTCGAATGATAAAATATCCGAGAAATCCATAAGTCATAAAATGTGAGGAACTAAGTTAATCTATTATTAATTTGTCCTTAGTTAAATGTTGTATAAGGGTATGAATGAAGAAAAATAAAATTACCCTGAAAACCCCCTTAATTGCATCAATTTAATTCTACCAATGATGCACGTATAAATTCTTTTTGTGGAATTGGTCTATGTTCATTTAATATTATTAAATGGGATGGAAATCATAGAAACAATTATAAATTGAGTTTGGATCAATCAATGATGAATAATATTTCATTGTTTAAATCATTTAAGAGAACCAAGACCTACGTTGGTGCAATGATCCATGATCGGATCCTGATCTATCTTAATTTTCCAAGAAATATCTCCATTGGTTGTCTGGATATCTAGGGTTTTAGAGGCCAGCCATGATTAAATATCATAGAAATATAATTAAATAAAACTCTGGTCATTACATAAAAAATAATATTAAAAATTAGTTATTTAATTTACATTTCTAATTTCATTCCCATAGTAACATTTTAATAAAATCCCAACATCGAAAATGGTTACGTCCCTCTAGGGGTAAAACCTATATTCTGAGCTCTACGATACGCTTAGATTTCAGATATGGGCTATTTTTTGGGAGGAATTATTCTTTTTTGGGAAAAGCGTGTTCTTGTGTTATTTAATATATTTAATATAATTCAAACATTTATTCTAGGTACACTGGACTTCTGAATCATAACCATCTTAGATCCTAGTCTAACAAAATATCCATAAAATATCAAAAAATGGAAAATCCTAGTCATTAATGTTTGGGGCAAGAAAATTGGTTTCAATAACTTATTTACTAATATTACATTTATATAATGAAAACCAGTCCATCCATAGTATAGTATTGAATTATAGTAATGATATAATTACTATATTTATCTGTATATTCTTCCCAAAATTATTACTTATGGAGGATTTATATACCTAAGATGAAATGATTTAACCACTTGGTGTCTTAACAAAATAATCTACTTATATTTCTCAAGGTGGTGTTTTAATATTTTTAGTGAACATTTATGATAGGAAACAATGTGTAAACCCAAAATAAAATAATAAATTCCCTACTGTATATTGAAAAGTATGTTTACCTCTCACCACTTCACTATCAAGATCCATCTTAGTGGTAGAACATGAATAAACTACCCCTTATTCCCTTTGTGTTGTATGTTGGTGTCATCAGTTATCCTCTATAAACCATAGACTAGAGTAATTATTTGAGTGGTTTTTATTTTGATTATAATTAGAATATCATACCATAAGGTATTATTGAGGAAAATCATTATCTATTCCATCATATTTATTAGATTATCCTAGTCTCCTTCAGATTATTGAAATAGAGTAACTTATTTTTTAATATTACATCATATCCTTATTCATCTGAGTTATTTTCTTACATGATTCTTCCACTAATATTGACATGTTAGCATCAAAATATAAATCCCTATATGTGATATTTCATTGTAACTATCATAGTAAAATATTATTCTTATTTCCATATGTTGGTTAGAGTGGTTTACTCAAGAGGAGGGCGAATTGAGTTCTAATTAAAATTTCTATTAAAAATATTTCTTTTAAAATCCCCCAATTATAATACTAAGATAAAATATAGGGAATTTTTATTATAGTAAAGGGTCAGTTTGATTCTCAAGAGGTTGATTAGTTCTCAGTTAATTCAATCTGAAGATTAATTTTCTTTTGAACCTAACCTAATGACATACAGTACATAAAAACACGTTATATTTTAACTATCAAAGTTACTTTGAAATAGATCTATATTTCAAAGTAAATAGAAGCAAAATATAAAATATATAGTATAATTTAGACTTAATCTATGATGAAAAGCAGTTAAAAAACAAGTGGTTCTATCTCAAGCCCAGATCTTATCCACTCCACTTAGTGATCACCTTCCACCAAGAAGTTTATATAAATAAACTCTGATCGACACCCTCGATTTGGGGAACAACAGTACATAGACTGTCCAGGCCATATATGGACATCTTCAATAGTTTTCATGGGAGAAAAAATAATATCCAGGCCACATAGGGAACATTTCCTTAGTTTTTATGGGAAAACAAGAGTAAAGAGTTTGGTGTAAGGATTTTGAATCCTTCAGTTCAACGCGGGAGTCAGTGTGTGTGTAAAATATACAAAGTACACACACTGCTCGAAAGTAAATAAAATAATCACAAAGAGAGATTAGATGTGAGTTTATAATGCTCTAGTGATTACCAGTGTAGCTCTGGACTCGTTGGATAATACAGAAATGCTTCTGATTCCTTCTCTTGTTTTTTGTTGAAAAACATAGTGTCGTGGTTCAGCTTGTGTTCTTCACAAGTGAAGATATTATCTATATTCCAATGTAATTCTTGTGTTCCTCAGTAGAGTTTGATTGTATGCATGAGAAAATTGATTCATTGAAGATATTTCAATCTCTTCTTCATGGTAATGCTCAAAATTGGTGTTCTGTTTAGTACAGTGAACTCGCGTGTTCTTCTTATTGCATGTTGTATTGTATATCTTACTCTTGGGCCCCATTCTCTTTATATGTAAATGTATAATGTTTAGCAGATAGGTTCCATATATTCTATACCACGTACCTCATACTATGTCTAAAAATAAACATTAAATATGTATGTTCATTAAAGACGTCAAATATGACCATTAAAAAGTTAAATAGAAAAATGACAAAATAGTTTAGGAAACGGTGTCACAGTATTATTGCAAACAGTGTCTCCTTCATGGTATCTCCTTCACAGTGTCTCTTTCACTGTTTCTCCTTCACAGTGTCTCCTTAACGGTGTCTCCTTCATCATGTCTCCTTCACTGTGTCTCCTTCACGGTGTCTCGCTCACGGTGTCTTAGTCACGATGTCTGACTTATGGTTTTTGGCTTCCGGTACCTTGCTCATAGTTTCTGGATTCACGGTGCCTTAATGACTATGTCTTGCAAACTATGTTTTCACACTTAGGAAAATAGAGTGTTTGTCTTTCTATGTATTTTCTTTGTTTATAGTTTCACGGTGTTAGGCTTACTGTGTCACGGTGTCTCGTGGACACGGTGTCTCATTGGTCGCGATGTCTCATTGGTCATGCTATCTGAGACTTAGGCTTCACGGTGTCTGCTTTATCACAATGTTCTTGTTCATGGTGTATGTGTCTTACTCACCGTGCCTGACTTACTGTGTCAAGCTTCACAGTGTCTTGTACATAGGAAAATAAATGTATTTAGACTTAAACAGTAATATGCATAAAATTAATTGAGCTTATCCATTATAAAGTATGATATAACATGAAACATAAATACACATTATTGATAAGATTTGTGAGATTTGTAAACATTAATGAGATTTTTAACCATTAATGTGATTTGTAAACATTAATGAGATTTATAAACATTAATTAGATTTTTAATCATTATTGAGATTTGTAAACATTAATTAGATTTGTTAAAATTAATGAGATTTGTAAACAATAAGGAGATTTCTGATCATTAAAATGTGATTAATACATGAGTAGTCCAACGATATCCCCCTTTTTGATGATCACAAATCATATACAGGTAAACGATAAATTAAATGCAACTACAGAGAAAAATAACATATGCTAACACAGATTTCATATTTCTCCCCCTTTTGAGATTATCAAAAAGTAGAAAGAATAGTGGGAAAACACTTCATATGTCATTAACCTTGTTCGGAATACATATATAGTACAAATACAAAAAACCAATGAAATCCCCATGAAAACATAGTAAGCACTGATCTTCTTCATGGATTGGCCTTACCATTTCCTTTATTAGCAGCATAAGAGGAATCCATATGGGTAGTTGTTGTTGTAGAAGAAGACAGAGAGGTGGTAGATAGAGAAGTTAAAGGGAGAACTTTGAAGACTGAGGGAGCGAATGTAGGAGCAGTAGATGATCTAGGCTGTTGTAGGTCAAGAATGACATGCTTGATCTAACTAAGAGCTTGGCCAATAGACATGGATGTTGAAGGTAAGGCAGAAGTGAAAGTAGGTAATCCAAGTCTGAGAGGTGTAGTCGTTGGAGAAATAATTGATGTGCTTTGAACATGAAGATATGGTCTCAGTAGTTTAATGAAGTCTGTAATATTCTCTCTTCCATACTGCATGGACTTTTCAAAATCATCTTTTTTTCCATGAACTTGTACAACAATATGGTAAACTCGATTAGCTCTTGGACTTGGTTTTTGAAGGCTTGGGTTACAGGAGGAATTCTCATATTCACTACAAGGTATTTGAAGTGGTTGGTTATATCAGTCTTAGAGAAAATATGGTTGAAATAGAAGTCTACTTTCTTTGAAATCTCCTATCAGGCATAATTGGAAATATTTGAGTGAATCTGAACAAGGTCCTGGACTCTATAACTGTTATTAACTACTTCAGATAGAGAAGCCACAACAAACCCACTAAAAACATTCTGAAGTTCTTCCTTGACTATAGACTTGAGAAAAGTACTATCCAAGGAAGGAGTTGAGGTCTGACCAGAAGAATTAGAATCTTTGACAGTGGTGGTTAGAGATTTAAGATGGTTCAATACCATTTGAAGATAGCCAGTGTACTCATATGTGAGTTTATAGAGATTCCCCACAAGTTCTCTAATGTTCTGCAACAACTGTTTGTGCCTTTCAACAAACTTCTCATAAAAGGATAGAAGATAATGGCGAATATGAGACACAATGTCTCGAGATATGTTTGAAATAGTATGTTCCGGTGAAACAAGAGCATGTGTAGGAGTAGGCTATGATATTAAATGCAGTTCTTTCTATAGGTCATAAACTAATGCCTTTTAGAGTTGCAACTTTAGTAATGAAAAACTTATTCTAAACTCTTACTTCATGAATTTCATTGATCATCTTGGGCTTAATGTGCCAAATAATCATTTCTAAAAGCAGTGAGGCATCTTCCTGACTTAGTTTGGTCACAAGAAGAGGATGAGAGGACATATGTTTCTTAACAAACAGCTAATATAGTGTCTCTAATGACTATCAAATCATCTTTACTAACAAATGATTGATGTTCAGGTAAAGGTGCATGAGCAAGAAGTGGTACAGGGGAAGGTTCTAGTTCTGCTTCAGGTTGAGATTCAGGTTGAGGTTCAGATTGAGTCTCAGGCTCTAAGACTGACTTCAATTGAAATAGAGAAGAAAGACCAATCCTAGTTGTAGTAACCTGCTGAGATTATAAGGACCCCGCCTTAAACCTTACTTAATCTTGAGTTATTACAAGATTACGCATTGAGGATCTTTTTGGGTTTGGAGTTTTAGAGAATTAGATCATAAAACTTGCATTACATTCCACATATAAACAAAGTGGTTACATAAAGATAGTATTCCTCATTCCCATCAATGGAAACATATTTAAAATAAAACATGGATTCATTATTGACACTTCCTTGACACTATCATCATATCATGTACCTTTCCCTTGACCTGTGAAAAACATTTCAAAAAAACTTGGGATGAGCATAAAAAGCTCAGTATGGGTTATAAAAACATGGAAAGGAAATAAGGGTAAATAAGGGTAGATATATACATAAGAATGAAATCATACTTTACCCATTAAACATAATCACTTTAACATACCTCGTCAAATCATGAATAAATCATAGAAATCATAAGACATAAAGGTAACTTGAGGCATTCATAACATTCCTACGTAGGGAGTAACCCTCTTGGTTACGTTTGGAATACCCATCACAGTATATTCCCTAAATCTCTTTGGAGAAACCTTAACGTTTCACTCCTTCGTGTTACCCAATGCATTGGAGAGCTATATCGGGCTCACCCGCCCTTAGTCTATCACGGAACCACCAGTCTTCATAATAATTCCCAAGAACCTCAACAAAATCGTATCACATAAAACATGCATAAAGGAAACATAACATTTCCACCTTTCAATCACTATATATCAATACAACACATTGATATAAAAACATTATGAAAACAATTTTCAATACCAAAATAAAAGAAAAGTAAAAAATGGTATTTATTTTTCATTACAAAAAAGGGTATGGCTTGTAGAGGAAGCTGAAACTCAAATAATGGTCACGACGGCGGAGAAGTCGTTGTCGCCGCTAACGTATGACAAAAACATTCCCTTTTGTCATTTAGTAAACTCTTTGTATAAAAAATATTCCTTTTGAATAAACGTGAAAGTGAAAGGGGTTTATACACCGTATAAAAGAAGGTTGTGTATAAAACAAAATATGCCTCAATGAAAGGAGATTGAGACGAAGTCACATACCTCATATCCGACTTGACCCGACCGTTCTTTAATCTCCTGAATAATAAACTTGAGTTAATCTCTACTTGCTTAAGAACATTTTTCACGTTCATTATTCCTTTTCTACCATGTTATGAACATCATGTAATCATTTAAGTTAATAATGTTTATTTTGTCGGTATTTGGTTCTTAAGACAAAAATAGACCTCTTACACTTACATGTTGTTAATTTGGTGAATGTTTCGTTATATCCAGAATGATATTAATGATTTGGATAACATATATATCTTATATATTCAGCATATACATTTATTTATGATATTACATCACATTTAGTGGTAAGAAATGAAATGCACCGTTTATGGAGACGGTAAGCAGTACGTACGCATGAACGCTACTTCCATTTATATTTCGTATTTCTGGAATGGAATCATAATGATATAAGAGGATATTATAATTCCAGTATAATAACATATATAATATCATTAACGTTATCCTTTACACATCCAGCATATGGTATTAACGAATCAAATCACTTTCAGGGGGCGGTAGTCCGCACTTCCTAAATTGAAGATATCGTGTTTACCCATAATGGAAACAATAATGGTATTCCATAAATGAAAAATACAGAAGATTAAGGAAAGAATAAACATATTATATATCATACATAAAAATAGTGACATAATAATGGCCACCTTTGAAGGTGTTAAATGAGTATTGAACAATCATCGTTTCGGGAGGCAGAATTTCGCCATCCACGGAAACCGTATGTTCTTTAACCATTTGATGTAGTTGTGTGAGAGTGTAGCTCGAATAAATCTTATAACAACATCCTATTATATTGGAGATTCCGGTGTTGTTACAAAAGAAGTAAATAAAAAGAGTTTAGGGGGTTGGAGAAGCAATATAAAACAAATGAACATAAGAGAATGAATTACCTTTAAATTTGTAACTCCTTTTGATTTGAGCCTAAAGGCTTGCTTTGAAAGGATTCTGCCAAAATGTAATACTATAGGATGAGGAGAGGGATGTGGAGTGAGTAAATGGGCAGGGCTTGGCCGAGAAAAAGGCTTGAGGAGTGTGTTAAATGAGGTAGAGGTGGGGGCCTTTTATAAGAAGAGAGGAGGGGCACTTTTGGAAATCATGAAACTATTAGTTTATTTTCAAATGTTTTTCGAATTTCTAAGGTCCCACATTGATATATTTCGAGGATAATATGATAAGTCTTCAAAATATTTCCATCCAATAGTTTTTGGACAAGTGTATCTCTTAGATATTACATTATCTTTCCATTTTATTTAAATTTTTAAATAATGAGGTCATCGCTGCATCATCATGATGTCATAAATAATTTAATTTATTTAAAGTCTAAATATTATAAAATAAATACTATGATGTAGGAAATCTCTTTATCTTTCCAAAGAGTATTTATAGACAAAAATATGATTAGTATAACTTATTCTGAAATTTTTTTAGTAAAACAATTTATGTTAGTGTCATTTTCACCTTTATTTAAATAAAAGGCATTAAAGTCATTATCTCACCGAAGTGGCTCCATGGGGTCCCCTAAATCGACCCATGGGTTGTATTGGTAGGCCATGACTCACCCAATATGTTTAGGACAAGTTTCATGGTGTTTTCACATTTTTAAAATATCATTTTTACCTTAAATTACACTAATTACCTCTAATCGCGATTAATGAAAAAAAGTTACTATTCACCAAAAAAGTATTTTCATCCCATTGAACCACATTTTACTTCTTAATGTCAACCATGTATTTAGGATTTTAAAAATTCAATACACATTAGTGGTAAACTTTCATTTAACTGAAAAATCAGTTTTCTTGATTACCACTTAGTGGTTTCACTATTCATCAAAAAATTGGAGTTTTTCAGAAAATTTCCAAAAATTCACCCTAATATATATTTGATACTCTAAATTCAAAAATGAAGTCTATTTCACAAAATTCAAAACATATAAGTCACATTAATTAATTTAATAATTAATTCCCTCTGTCAGATCAAATAGCGTGTTTTTATGAAACAATAAGTATCAAAAGATTGACACCAGTTTAAGTCCAATTTCAAAGTGAAATTGATTCCAATGACCACCATTGGATTAAATGGTAAAAATATATTCTAATTTCACTTCAAAACCAATTCAAAAGATAATCTAATAATATAAATATATTAGATTAAGAAGCAGTTTGGATGTAAAATGCAGTATTTTTCAATATTCATGAAAAAATGAACATTGTCAGAAAAATACCAAAAATTAATCCAATGTAAAATTCAATGTCCCAATCATAATGAATATGTTTATTTTGACAAATATAGATTATAAAATTGTCAAAAGATTGATTTAAAAAGGGTTTTCCATCAAAAGGTAGTATTACAATCTTTTAAGAATATTAGTGTATTCCATGCTTAAGATTAGTTTTATTTTCATTTTAAGCCTCTAAAACACTATATAATTCATTAATAGACATAGATAAAAATATCTATTATTCATTACTTACTTGGGATTTTACATCCTTCCCCCCTTTAGAAAATTGTGTCCCTACAATTTATTTACTTATCGAATAAATCGGGGTACTTATCCCTCATTGCATTTTCAGATTCCCATGTTGCCTCTTCAATCATGTGGTTTTTCCACAAAACCTTTACCTGGTGAATCACCTTATTTCATAACACTTTCTCCCTATGGTCAAGAATCTGGACCGGTTGTTCCTCATAAGATAGGTTCTCTTCCAGCTGAACTACATCTGGACTCAAAACATGAGATAGATCTGGAATATACTTTCTCAATATCGAAACGTGAAAAACATTGTGTACCTGAGATAAACTCAGAGGTAAAGCCACTCGGTAAGCAACTGATCCAACTCTCTCCAGAATTTCATATGGTCCAATAATCCTTGGACTCAGCTTTCCTTTCTTACCAAATCACATCACACATTTCCATGGTGAGACTTTGAAAAAACATGATCACCTACCTCGAAAGATAGACCCTTCCTCTGCTTATCCGCATAACTCTTCTGCCTGCTCTGAGATGTTCTCATGTGCTTCTGAATCAGCTAAACTTTTTCTGCCAACTCTTCTTCCAATTCTAGTCCCATCAACTTCCTTTCACCCACTTCATCCCAGAAAGCTGGAGTTCGACACCGCTTCCCATATAATTCCTGAAATGGTGCCATCTGTATAATGGAATGAAAACTGTTATTATATGAAAATTGTTATTATATGAAATTCATGCAAAGAAATATGTTGGTCCCAACTTCCCTGATAATCCATCGAACAAGCTCGTAGCATATCCTCCAAGGTCTGAATTGTTCGTTCTGACTGCCCATATGATTGAGGATGAAAAGCTGTACTAAAATTTAATTCAATACCCAATGACTTGAAGGCCTTTCCAAAAGTTAGAAGTGAACCTGGGATCACGGTCTGATACAATGGAGAGAGGAACTCCATGTAACCTGACTATCTCTTTAAGATACAAACGGGAAAGTTGATCTAGAGAGAAAGTATCTCGTATAGCAAGGAAATGAGTAGATTTTGTCAAGAGATCAACAATAACCCAGATTGCATTATTACCTCGAGATGTCTTCGGTAATCCCACAACAAAGTCCATGGATACATTCTCCCATTTCCACTCTGGCACTGGTAAAGGCTGAAGCATCCCTTTCGGTAACTGCCGCTCTGCTTTAACCTATTGACATGTCAAACACTTCACAGTAAAATCAGCAATATCTCTTTTCATTCCATCCCACCAGTAATACTCCCGCAGATCTCTATACATCTTAGTACTGCCTGGATGAACTGAAAACGGAGAACTATGAGCTTCACATAACAACTCTCTCTTCAACTTTGAATCACAAGGCACACACAATATCTTACCAAATCTCTAAACGCAATCATTATCAATGTTGAATTCAGGAAACTTACCTTTCTGAACTAGCTATACCTTTTTCTACAACTCACTATCTTGCTGCTGTGCTTTCTTGATTCTATCTGATAGAGATGATCTCACTGATACCTAAAACAAAACATAAGAACTTCCTGCACCAAAAAATTCTATACAAAAGTTCATCAAATCCTTAACCAAAGGATCACGTTCCAAACGCAACATTGATAATGAAGAATTACTTTTTTGACTCAAAGCATCATCCACTTTATTTGCTTTTCCCAGATGGTAATGAATTGTACAATCATAATCCTTGATTAATTTCATCCATCTCCTCTGTCTCATGTTTAACTCTTTCTGAGTGAATATATACTTTAAACTTTTGTGATCGGTATATATCTCACACTTTACTCCATACAAATGTTGCCTCCAAATTTTTAAATCAAAAACAACAGCATCTAATTCCAAATCATGTGTAGGGTAATTTACCTCATGAGTTTTCAACTATCGTGAAGCATAAGCAATTACCTGATCATTCTGCATTAGGACACAACCAAGTCCTTTCAATGAAGCATCACTGTATATAACAAACTCACCATTCCTGGAAGGTAATGCCAAAACTGGAGCATTCACCAATCTTATTTTCAATCCCTGAAAACAATCATCACATTCTTTTGTCCAGATAAACTTTACACCCTTCCGAGTTAGATTAGTCATTGGAATAGATAACCGTGGAAAATTTCTAACAAACCTTCGGTAATAGCCTGCCAAACCAAGGAAGCTACGAATCTCAGTTACATTTGTGGGTCTTGGCCATTCTTCCCCAATTTTTTTTGCAGGGTCAACAGTTATTCCATCTTTAGAAACAATGTGACCATGGAAAGAAATTTGTTGCAACCAAAACTCACACTTTCTGAATTTCCCATACAATTTCTTTTCTTTTAAGGTTTGCAAGATAACCCTTAAATGTCTTTCATGCTCCTCTTTACTTTTATAAAACACCAAAATATCATCAATGAAAACCACCACAAACTTATCCAAGAACTCATGGAAAATTCTATTCATTAAGTCCATGAATACAGCAGGTGCATTGGTTAGCCCAAAAAACATTACTACAAATTCATAATGGCCATATCTCGTACGGAACGTGGTCTTCAGAACGTCTGCTTCTTTTACTTTCAACTGATGGTACCCCGACCTCAAGTCAATCTTTGAAAAACACTGAGCTCCCTGGAGCTGATACAACTTCATTTGATGGCCTGACGTCTGCCGAAGTAGTTGAAAAAGATTTCACCATCCCGTTCTGCTTGTAGTCTAACTGCTTCCCATCACTCAAGCTCTTTCTCGGACACACTTTTGCACAGTGACCCATCTCATTGCACTTATAACATTTCACTAACTATAAATAAAATTTGTTCTTACCTTCACCTTGATCCTTTTCAGTGCAATCACGATCCTTATGTCCCATATTACCACATCGGTAACACTTTCCAGAATTCAGAAGACATTCTCCAGCATGCCTTTTTCCACATATATCACAAATTAGAAACTTAGTTTTCTTACCATCAGACTTTTTGGAATAATTCTTACCTTTCTCCTGCCACCTCGGTCTCTTCTTCTATTGGTTCTTATAGAACACTTGGTCATCAGCAAACTCCATTTCCACCTTCTCAGCACATCGAACAAGTTTTTCATAACTTTTAAACTCACGAGAAGCTAATGCCCTTCGATATTGTGGCTTTAATCCTGAGTAAAAATGATTGATCTTACTATCAGGGTCTCGAATAAAATTTGGAGCATACCTTTCCAATCGAGTGATCCTTTCTTCATAGGTAGCCACTAAGTCTTCCTCTTGCCTAAATTCCAAGAATTTCTTTTCCATCCTAAGCCGAACAGCCTTAGGAAAATACTTCTCAACAAATATACCTTTGAATTCCTTCTAGTCGAGAGCATCAATCTCATTAGCGTCCCTGATATTTTTAACCATCGACCACCACTGATCTGCCTCACCCTCCAAACGGTAAATAGAAAGACTAGCCTCTTGATTGTATGAACACCCCATGACATCGAAAATCTTCTCCAGTGCTTTAATCCACCCTTCAGCTAGCATAGGGTCAGATGATCCTCTGAATGATGGAGGATGTTGCCTCATTAAATTTTCCACCACTGACATGTTCCTCTGCGGTTGATCTGGCTGATCTCGTGTATGGATACCACCACCATTTATCGCTTGAGTCAACTGCGCCATTACTGCAACAAACTGTTCAGTTCCAATTCCGACCATCTCCGGATGCTGATTTGGAAGGTTATTTCCTTCTGTATGCCTTCCTAGCACTTCTTCCCTGTTTCCTCTGCGGAAAACCATTCTGAACAAACATGTCTTTGATGAAGCAACATGGTAATCTTCAAATTCTATAGCACTTCAATTTGACCATAAAAAAATATTTTTGGATAATCATTTAATATAATTCTAACTCCTAAAGTTATCTAAACCGAACTCTGAAACCAACTATAAGGACCCCGCCTTAAACCTTACTTAATCTTGATTTATTACAAGTTTACGCATTGAGGATATTTTTGGGTTTAGAGTTTTAGAGAATTAGATCATAAAACTTGCATTACATTCCACATATAAACAAAGTGGTTACATAAAGATAGTATTCCTCATTCCTATCAATGGAATCATATTTAAAATAAAACACGGATTCATTCTTGACACTTCCTTGACATTATCATCATATCATGTACCATTCCCTTGACCTGTGAAAAAAATTTCAAAAAAACTTGGGATGAGCATAAAAAGCTCAGTATGGGTTATAAAAACATGGAAAGGAAATAAGGGTAAATAAGGGTACATATATACATAATAATGAAATAATACTTTACCCATAAAACATAAGAACTTTAACATACCTCATCAAATCATGAATAAATCATAGAAATCATAAGACATAAATGTATCTTGAGGCATTCATAACATTCCTACGTAGGGAGTAACCCTCTTGGTTACGTTTGGAATACCCATCACAGTATATTCCCTAAATCTCTTCGGAGAAACCTTAACGTTTCACTCCTTCGCATTACCCAATGCATTGGAGAGATATATCGGGCTCACCCGCCCTTAGTCTATCACGGAACCACCCTTCTTCATAATAATGCCCAGGAACCTCAACAAAATCGTATCACATAAAACATGCATAAAGAAAACATAACATTTCCACCTTTCAATCACAATATATCAATACAACATATTGTTATAAAAACATTACGAAAACAATTTTCAATACCAAAATAAAAGAAAAGTAAAAAATGGTATTTAATTTTCATTAAAAAAGTGTATGGCTTGTAGAGGAAGCCTAAACTCAAATAATGGTCACGACGGTGGAGAAATCGTTGTCGCCGCATACGTAGGAAAAAAACATTCCCTTTTTTCGTTTAGTAAATTATTCATATAAAAAATATTCATTTTGAATAAATGTAAAAGTCAAAGGGGTTTATACACTGTATAAAAGAAGGTTGTGTATAAAACAAAATATGCCTCAATGAAAGATGATTGAGACGAAGTCCCATACCTCGTATCCGACTTGACCCGAACGTTCATTAATCTCCTGAATAATAAAATTGAGTTGATATATACTTTCTTAAGAACCTTTTTCAAGTTAATTATTCCTTTTATACCATTTTATGAACATCATTTAATCATTTAAGTTAATAATGTTCATTTTGTCGGTATTTGGTTCTTAAGTCAAAAATAGACCTCTTACACTTACATGTTGTTAATTTGGTCAAAGTTTTGTTATATCCAGAATTATATTAATGATTTGGATAACATATATATCATATATATTCAGCATATACATGAATTTATGATATTACATGACATTTAGAGGTAAGAAATGAAATGCACCGTTCATGGAGACAGTAAGCCGTACGTACGGATGAACGCTACTTCCATTTCTATTTCGTATTTCTGGAATGGAGTCATAATGATATAAGAGTATATTATAATTCCAGTATAATAACATATATAATATCATTAACTTTATCCTTTACACATCCCACATATGGTATTAATGAATCAAATCACTTTTAGGGGGCGGTAGTCCGCACTTCCTAAAATGAAGATATCGTGTTTACCCATAATGGAAACAATAATGGTATGCCATAAATGAAAAATACAGAAGCTTGAGGAAATAATAAACATATTATATATCATATATAAAAATATTGACATCATAATGGCCACCTTTGAAGGTGTTAAATGAGTATTTAACAATCATCGTTTCGGGAGGCAGAATATCGCCATCCACAAAAACCGTATGTTCTTTAACCATTTGATGTAGTTGTGTGAGAGTGGAGCTCGAATAAATCTTATAACAACATCCTAGTATATTTAAGATACTGTTGTTGTTACAAAAGAAGTAAATAAAAAGAATTTAGGGGGTTGGAGAAGCAAAATAAAACAAATGAACATGAGAGAATGAATTACCTTTAAATGTGTAACTCCTTTTGATTTGAGCCTAAAGGCTTCCTTTGAAAGGATTCAGCAAAACGGGAATCCTCTAGGATTAGGATAGGGATGTGGAGAGAGTAAATGGGCAGGGGTTGGACGAGACAAAGGCTTGAGGAGTGTGTGAAATGAGGTAGAGGTGGGGGCCTTTTATAAGAGGAGAGGAGGGGCACTTTTGTAAATCATGAAACTATTATTTTATTTTCAAAAGTGTTTCGAATTTATAAGGTACCTAATTGATATATTTCTAGGATAAGATGATAAGTCTTCAAAATATTTCCATACAATAGTTTTTGAACAAGTGTAGGTCTTAGATATTACATTATCTTTCCATTTTATTTAAATTGTTAAATAATGAGGTCATCGCTGCATCATCATGATGTCATAAATAATTTAATTTATTTAAAGTCTAAAAATTATAAAAAAACTACTATGATGTAGTAAATCTTTTTATATTTCCAAAGAGTATTTATACGAAAAAAATAGGATTAGTATAACCCCTTTTAAAATTTGTTTTAGTAAAATAATTTATGTTAGTATCATTTTCTCCTTTATTTAAAAAAAAGGCATTAAAGTCATTATCTCACCCATGTGGCTCCATGGGGTCCCCTAAACCGACCCATTGGTTGTCTTGGTCGGCCCTGACTCACCCAATAGGTGTAGGACAAGTGTCATGGTGTTTTCACATTTTTATAATATCATTTTTACCTTAAATTACACTAATTACCTCTTATCGCGATTAATGAAAAAAAGTTACTATTCACCAAAAAATTATTTTCATCCCATTGAACCACATTTTACTTCTTAATGACAACCATGTATGTTGGATATTTAAAATTCAATACACATTAGTGGTAAACTTTCATTTAACTGAAATATCAGTTTGCTTGATTACCACGTAGTGGTTTCACTATTCATCAAAAATTGGAGTTTTTCAGAAAATTTCCAAAAATTCACCCTAAGCTATATTTGATATTATAAATTCAAAAATTAAGTCTATTTCACAAAATTAAAAACATATAAGTCACATTAATTAGTTTAATAATTAATTCCCGCTGTCATAGCAAATAGCGTGTTTTTATGAAACAATAAGTATCAAAAGATTGACACCAGTTTAAGTCCAATTTCAAAGTGAAATTGATTCCAATGACCACAATTGGATTAAATGGTTTAAATATATTCTAATTTCACTTAAAAACCAATTAAAAAGATAATATAACCATATAAATAAATTAGATTAAGAAGCAGTTTTGATGTAAAATGCAGTATTTTTCAATATTCATGAAAAATGAACATTGTCAGAAAAATACCAAAAATTTATCCAATGTAAAATTCAATGTCCCAATAATAATTAATATGTTTTTTTGACAAATATATATTATAAAATTTTCAAAATATTGATTTAAAAAGGGTTTTCCATCAAAAGGCAGTAATACAATTGTTTAAGAATATTAGTGTATTCCATGCTTAAGATTGGTTTTATTTTCATTTTAAGCCTCTAAAACACTATCTAATTCATTAATAGACATTGATAAGAATATCTATTATTCATTACTTACTTGGGATGTTACAGAGATTCACTCACATCATAGAAACTAGGGAAAATATACTTAGTGTACAAAGAATATGACTGAGTAAGTTAAGATGTTTCATCAAACTCGGCCTCATCTATCTCATCTTCATTAGTCTCAATATTTTGAGGTTCCTCCCCCTCAACATGTGCTTTCTTTTTAGGACCTAGAGTCTCATGGGATTGTTCTAAATACACTGAGTCGACTCTTAGTTCCTCAATCATCTCCTATCTAGACAACCGAAAGGCTATCTCCATCCTCTCTTCAGCAGAGGGTATTATCTCAGGAATAGGTTGTTCCTCTGGGAGTTCTTCTAGATTTTATTCTTCCATAACAGTGAGTTTTCCTACATCAGCTTCAGGTTGGATTTCTACATTGATATAAACTCTAGGTACATGAGGTTATTCATCAAGAACAACAGGAGGAAAAATAGTCGTTTCTTCCTCAACAACAACTTCTTCCCTATGAGGTACTTCAGCTACCTCTCCCTCTTCTTCTTCTTATTCTGAATAAATAGCAACTTCATCTTGTTCCAACCTAGGATCAGTAATGTATGTTGTCCTTGTTTGATAATCTGCAGGATTGAACTTCTCATAAATCTTATCATTATCTTCAACCCATTCCTTCTTCAACGGATTCTAGTTTATTTTCATCCTCCTGATGGTAGCTTTGGATAAACAGTATTCATAGTCCATACGTACTTCATCATTGGGTACAACTACTCCTTTGGCAACAAGCATTGCTGAAATCAGCCTAGAGTAAAACAGAGAGGTGGATTTAGATATGACCTTAATCAATTAAATCATTTGGTGAATGATATATTTTCAAAGATTTATCTTGTGGTGATTCATTAGAAGATGAATCTTAAATACATCCTGGTACTTTAATATAGTAAAGTCAACTTTCCTTGGACTGATCTGATTTTGAACAAACTTAAACAACAGCCTTGTCCTTCTATCAAGCTCAGCAGCTATGTCCCTTCTCTTGGATCCATTTCCAGTTAGGGTTTCCAGTGAATTTTCCAGGTCAAAAAACCGTTTTTAGGTTGGGGATCACTCTGATAATCATCATAGATCCCTTCATGAGGTATCATAAGGCTTTCAGCCCATTACCTCGACGAGAAAGAGCATCTTTGGACATTAATCCAGATTCTCACAATAAAAATTTCACCAATATCAAAAGAAAACTATACATACTGATTGAACTGAGCTACCAACCTCAGTTAAATGGATCCATCCTTCCTTGAGAACCATTCGATCCAGCCTTATTCTCTTAAAACTTTTAAAACCAAAGATTTTCTAGACAACAGCCACTCAGGGAAAATTTCATTTTCAGGTACAACACAATGGCTTACCAGGATTGGATTTAGGGGTCCTTCAAGTGCCAGCATTGGTGCTATTTTCTTCTCCTTCAAGCTACGCTTATCAGGAGTAGATGAAGACGAACGCTTCATCCTTGGAATGCACTACAGGTTCGAGAAAGAGATAAAGATAAAGGTTGCAAGGTTAAGAGGGTTCGAGAGGAGGTCCAAATAGAGAACCGAGTGAAACCCTTTTTTAATCATTTGGGAATGTTAAAAGTCACAAAATTAAATCATGGGAAAGTAAAAATAGTGAAAATAGAATTACCGCGATATGGATTAAAAAAATCATAAATAATTTTCATGCTGAGACCGTGATTAATCGTTACAGTGCGATGGTAAATAGTCATCACGGTGAGACAGTCAGTGGTCGTCATGGTGAGACATTGAATAACATACCATGAACACAATGTTCTAACTATGAGAACATAAACATGAGACATTAACCAAGAAACTAGGAACATGAAACAATAAAGTAAAATATAGTAAGCGATTAAACAGTAAGACTAGTAAGATATTTATTTGTGATTGATCATGCCATAATCATGTATGATGTAATCTAATCTCATAGAATTTAATGGTTTAGTGAATATATTAGCTTGTTGATATTCTTTTCCAATGAATTCAAAGGTGATATCACCTTTTGTATAATGATCCCTCAAAATGTGATGTCTTACATAAATATGTTTAGTCCTAGAATGTGAAACAAGATTTTTTAAGATAATGATGGCACTTGTGTTGTCACAGTTTATTGGTGCATGTCATAATTGATATCCATAATCCAGTAAAGTGTGTTTCATCCAAAAAATTTGCGCACAACAACTGCCAGTAGCTATGTATCCAGCATCTGTAGTAGATAATGCAACTGAATTTTGTTTCTTACTACACCATGATACTAGTGACTTTCCTAATAGGTGACATGTTCCAAAGGTTCTATTTCTATCTAACTTACAGCCTCTAAAGTCAGCATCGGAATAAATAACTAGTTCAAATTATTGTCTTCCTGGATGGAACAGTGCAGGATTGGGTGTATTCTTGTGGTATTTAAAAATTCTATTTACAGCATTTAAATGTGATTCTTTAGGGTTTGATTGAAAACGAGCACACATACACACACTAAACATAATGTCAGGATGACTAGAAGGTAAGTAGAGTAGACTTCAAATCATTCCTCTATAAGTGGTTTGATCAATAGATTTTACATCTTCATCAAGAACAAACTTGTAGGTGGTACTCATGAGAGTGTCACTACTTTTAGTGCTATCCAATCCAAAACGTTTTAGAAGAACTCTATTGTATTTACATTAATTTAAAACAATTCTATCATTATTTTGAAAGATTTTAAATCCATGAAGGAATATTAGTTCACCCATTATGTTCATTTCAATTTTTTTCATCAATTTAGAAAAATAAAAACACACTGAATTTTTTGATGATCCAAAAACAATATCATCTACATTGATTTGAACAACTAAGACATCATTAGAAATACGTTTTACAAAGAGGGTAGGATTAGATATTCCTTTTGTAAAACCTTTAGAAATAAGAAAAACACTTAATCTGTCATACCAAGCTCTTGGAGATTGTTTAAAATCATATAATAATTATGACTGTTTGAAAATATGATTTGAAATATGATGGTTTGTAAATCAAGGGGGTTGTTCAAAAAAACATCCTCAGCTATATACCCAATTAATAATCCACTCTTGATATCCATTTGATAAAGTTTAAAATTTAGATGTGTAGCATAAGCATGTAGAATTATAATGGCTTCAAGTCTGGCTACTGGAGAAAAGGTATCCTCATAGTCAATTTCTTCTTCTTGACTACAACCTTGTGCAACTAATCTATCCTTGATCCTAACTATACTTCCAGCTTTTTCTAAATTATTTCTAAACATCCATTTAGTGCCTTTGGTGAATGTGTCCTTGGGTCTTTCAACAAGTTTCCAAAACATTATTTCTTTCAAACTAATTGAGTTCTTCTTGCATATCCATTACCCAAAATTCATCATTGATAGGATCATCGATGTTTTTAGGTTCAAGATGTGACAAAAAGGCTTGATGTTCATCTGAATTTCTTAGAGAAGCTCTAGTTTTTGTCCCTCTATCTAGATTACCAACAACAACATCTAATGGATGATTCTTTAGAATTCTATTTGATCTAGTAAAGGCTGGACTAGAAATTTCAGGTTCCCCTATAGGTTTGGGTTCAATAGAATCGAGTTCTGGAATGTTTCCAGAACCAGATGTCTTTACAACATGTTCATTGATTTTATCATTAAGGTCCAGAATAGACAAATAATCATCAATATTTTAAAGAGATGACTTAGGATCATGTGGATCAATTTCATCATACATGATGTGATCATATTCTTCAACACACATGGTTCTTTTATTGAAAACTCTATAGGCTTTTCTAGTTATATAATTTCCTAAAAAGATTCCTTCATCACTCTTGGATGCAAATTTTCCTAGATTATTTTTTGTATTGAGAATAAAGACTTTGAAATTAAAGGCTCCAAAGTAACTAACATTAGGTCTTCTATTATTCCATAATTCATAAGGGGTCTTCTTGAGAACACGTCTAATCAAGACTCTATTTATAATATAACAAGCTGTATTTACAGCTTCAGCCCAAAAATAAAAAGGTAGATCATATTCATTTAGCATAGTTCTTGCAATTTCTTGAAGGGTTCTATTTCATATTTCTACTGCACCATTCTGCTGAGGTGTCCTAGGGGAAGGGAAATTGTGATTATAACCATTCTGTGAGAATTAAGATTCAAACTCAGGATTTTCAAACTCATGTCCATGATCACTTCTCAAAGTCTTAATCTTAGGTCCACTAAGGTTCTCTATAGACTTGGAGTATTTAATAAAGTAAGAACAAGCTTCACATTTCTGAGCTAAAATGTATACCCAAGTATATCTAACAAAACAATCTAATAAGATATAGACATAGTTCATCCCATTTATGATAGAAACTCTAGATAGTCCTCAAAAATCCATGTTAGCCAACTCGAGAGGTTGAGAGGTAAAAAACTTCATCCATTGGTTTGAAAGAGATTTTGTGTGGTTTTCCCTTTTTAAAAGTATTAGAAACATTGGAATTTGGAAAATCAAGTTTGGGTAAGTCTTAAAATAGTCCTTTTCTAGTTAGATTTCTAATGGATTGAACATTATAATTCCCTAGTCTCCTATGCCAATGCCAAGATTCTTTATGAAAATAATTTAAACAAGTAAAATTTGGTTTAGATAAAGAATTCAAATCAACTGCATAAACATTTTCATTTTATAAAGAAGAAAATACTAATGTATTTTTAGAATTAATAACATTACAAGAAACATTTTTAAACTTAATGTTAAAGCCATAATCCCATAATTGAGAAATAGTTAACATGTTGTATTTTAATCCATCAACAAATAATACTTTGGAAATTAAAACTGAATCAATGTTACCAATATGGCCTAGGCTAATGATATTTCCTATACAATATCATGAAATGTGACATAGTCTCCATCAACTTTGATTATGATTTTACGAATGGGAATTCTCCTGTCATGTGTCTTGAGAATACACTGTGCAAGTACCATTTCTTCCTACATGAACATTTTAAGTAAGTTTCCTACAAAACAGTTTTAGATGGAAAATGATTTTGGTACCCAGATTTTCTTGGGTCCGGACTGTTTAGCAAGAAAAGAATTAGGTACCCAGATTTGTCTTCTGGGACTTATATAATTTACATAATCGATGGATTTTGAAAGATTAACTGTATTTTATCTATAACAATGTGAATAAATAGTTGAGGTATATGAATTTCTAGAACTATAACAGGCATTTTTCTGTCCAGATTTAGGAACAAATTTAGGTTTAGTGATTTGTCTTTTTCCAGGCTAATAGCCTATTCTAGTGGTATATTTTGGATCCACTTGTTTAACTAATATTTTAGTTAGTGTGTCTTTACCATTTGTGAATTTTTTTAAGTCCTTTACCAGTTTCTCATTGGACATTTTCATTTCAGTATTTTCCTTAAGTAATTGTGCATTCATCTCTTTTTCTAAATCAAGGTCTGATTTAACAGAACTGGTCAATGCATGATGTTTCATCAAGGTCTTATATTTGTCCTTAAGCTCATTATAGGGTTCTTCCACCATGTCAATGTATTCATATTCTTCCTTACTAGACATGTTTTCAGATTCAAAATCAGAATCATTTTCAGAATAATAATCATTTAACATAGGGGAAATAAGTACCTTAGAAAAATTGGTCATGAAACACAATATAGTATGATTCTTTTCAGAATCAGACACTTCAAACTCACTTTTGATGTCTTCTGAAGCATTACATATTTCTTTCATAGCTTTCTTGTATTTATTGTCCTTGTAGTCAAATTTCTTTTTGAACTTAAATTTTGGCCAGTCAGCTTTAATGTGTCCTTTTCACTTCATTCATAGTAGACAACTTCATCACTCTTATCAGATTTCTTCCAATCTTTATTCCAGTGTCATTTGTTGTCATATTTACATTTGTAGTTTGGTTTTTTGAAAATTTCCATCTTCCTATAGAACATATTAAATCTTCTGGCTATCTGAGCCATCTCAGCATCACTATCAAAATAAGAACTTTCACCTGTTGAGCTTTCAGTTGGTATGTGAACTTTCTCTTTCTCCTTGCTCTTTGAGGCAGTAGATTTAAAAGCCACTGACTTCCTTTTTGGATCATCATCTTCCTCTTTATTCACCTTAAGTTCTTCTTCATACATTATAATCTTACCAATAATCTCCTTGATAAGAAGAGTACCAATATCACATGATTCTCTAATCGAAACAGATATGCCTCTCCATCGGTCTGGTAGACATCTCTGTATTCTCATGATTTTTTCCTTTGCTGGAATAACCTTTGCAAGTGAACTCATAGTGATTACAATCTTAGTGAACCTGAGATGAATGTCAAATATAGGTTCATCAGGACTCAGTTTAAAATAATCATATTTAATTGTATAAGTGTTCAATATAATTTCTTTATTATTGGTTGTTCCTTCATGAGAAACCACAAAAGTATCCCATATTTCTTAATCAGTTTTACAAGAATATATTCAATTAATTTGTTCATCTCTTAAAGCACCATACACGGCATTCATATCTTTACAATTATTAATATAAGATATTTTAGTAGGTTCATCCCAATTTGTTCTTCCAGTTTCTGGAATCTTATATTGAGTCTCTATAGTAGTCCAAATATCAAATCTCATACTCTCTAAGTGAAATTTCATATTATGTTTCCACTAGGCATAATTTTTTCCATAAAATAACGGTGGCCTATTGGTAGCAGCACCTTCCAATCTATTGCTCATAATTAGATTTTAGAAAATATATTTATAGAGATAAAATTTAGAACTAACATAAATTTAAGATCATTAAGGATGCAAATAAAATCACAGTTGAAAAATATTACAGAAAGTCCTAATAAAGAATCCTTTGATTCCAAATTTTGGTCAGCGTGGTTTACATAAGAGGGTGGTGAATTTAGTTCCAATTAAAATTTATATTAAAAATATTTCTTATAAAATCACCCAATTATAATAGTAAGTTAAACTGTAGTGAATTTTTATTACAGTAATGGCTCAGTTAGATTATCAAGAGATTTATTAGTTCTTAGTTAATTCTATCTGATGATTAATTAACTTTTGAACCTAACCTAATGTTTCATAGTACATACAAACACTTTCTAGTTTAATTATCAAAGTGACTATAAAATATATTTGTATTTCAAATTAAATAGCAGTGAAATATAAAATATATAATATACTTCAGACATAATATAATATGCACAACAGATATAAAAAAAGTGGTTCAGTCTCATGCTGAGACCTGATCCACTCCACTTGGTGATCACCTGCCATGAAGCAGTTTATATAAATAAACTCTGATCCACACCCTGTATCGAGGTAACAACAGTAAATAGATAGATAAGGACATGCAGGGACCTCTTATACAGTATTTGTGGTTAAACAAAATAATATCCAGTCCACACAGGGTCCTCTTCCATAGTTTTCATGGGTAAAGAAGAGTAATGTGTTTGGTGTAAGGATTTTGAAATCCTTCAGTTTAGCGCAGGAGTCCGTGTGTTTGTAAAATATAAAAAGTACACACACTGTTCGAATGTAAATAAAATAATCACTAAGAGAGAGTAGATGTGAGTTTAGAATGCTTTAGTGATTAGCAGTGTAGCTCTGGACTCATTGGATATCACAAAAATGCTTCTGAGTCCTTCTCTTGTTTT
Organism: Viscum album; assembly: GCA_963277665.1. Classification (NCBI taxonomy): domain Eukaryota; kingdom Viridiplantae; phylum Streptophyta; class Magnoliopsida; order Santalales; family Viscaceae; genus Viscum; species Viscum album. Next base: position 1,888,535,776 of record OY728122.1, on the reverse strand, counting down.
TCCATTGAAAAACAGAGTGTTGTGGTTCAGCTTGTGTTCTTCACGAGTGAAGATGTTCTCTATATTCCAATGTACTTAGTGTGTTCTTCACTAGAGTTAGATTCCATGTATGAGACAATTGCTTCTTTGACGATCTTGTAATCTCTTCTTCAGGGTTGTGCTCATGATTGGTGTTCTGTTCAGTATAGTACTCTCATGTGTTCTTCTTGTCGTGTGTTGTATTGTATATATTACTCTTGGGAACTCTTCTCTTTATCTTTTAATGTATGAGGTTTTGCCGACAGGTTCAATGTATTTCGTACCTCGTACCTCATACTATATCTATAAATAATCATTAAATATATCAGTGCATTAAAGATGTCAAATATCACCGTTAAAATGTTAAATGGAAAAATGACTAAATATTCTAAGAAACAGTGTCACAGTAGTTATGAAAACAGTGTCTCCTTCACAGTATATCTTTCATGGTGTCTCCTTCACTATTTATCATTCACGGGTTCTCCTTCACGGTGTATCCTTCACTATGCCTCCTTCACTTTGTCTCCTTCACGGTGTCTCGCTCACGGTGTCTGAGTCACAGTGTCTGACTTACAGTTTCTAGCTTTCAGTACCCTGCTCATAGTTTCTCGATTCACGGTGCCTTGATGAATGTGTCTTGCTAACTGTGTTTGGAACCTAGGCAAACAGAGTGTATGGATTATGGTGTTTTTTCTTAGTGTCTTGCTTCACGGTGTCTCATGGTCACGGTGTCTCATTGGTCATCGTGTCTCATTGGTCACAATGTCTGAGACTTAGGCTTCATGGTGTCTACTTCATCACAGTGTTCTTGTTCACGATGTCTGCGTCTTGCTCACAGTGCCCCACTTACTGTGTCAAGCTTCATGGTGTCTTGTACATGGGAAAAATTGTACTTAGACATAAACTGTAATATGAAAAAAATTAATTGAGCTTATCCATTATCAAGTATGAGATAAATTGTAACATAAATACACATGATTGATAATATTTGTGATATTTGTAAACATTAATGAGATTTTTAAACATTAATTATATTTGTAGACATTAATGATATTTGTAAACATTAATGATATTTTTAACCATTAATGATATTTGTAAACATTAATGATATTTTTTAACATTAATGAGATTTTTAAACATTATTGAGATTTGTGATCATTAATGAGATTTGTGATCATTAAAACATGATTAATACATGAGGAGTCCAAAACCATATATAATTTTCAAGTGGACCATTGTGATTCAATGATATCAATATCTAATATAAAGTAAAATTATAAAACTTCCTCATTGTCATCAAATTATCAATTCACTAATGATTTTCAAGTCTTGGTTTATGTTCCACTAAATAATTTTTCAACCATTCATTTAGAGTCAATGAAAAATCATAATATACACCTTGAATTCCATGTGATGTTTTATTCATACAACCATTTTGATTTATCCCCTCCATAGAATAGTAGATTAAATTTCATATAAATATTTAATATAGGGACTATGAGAGAAATATTTATTGAAATTATCAAATTCAATCAAGTTGATTCCTTATTTGGACTTATTATTCATAATTACTCTCCACTGTTGATCAAAATCTCCCTCCATGTGATAAATAACCAATATCAAAACTTCAAAATAGGAGCATTGGATGAAGTGAAAATATATTTGAAATTGATTTTAAGAAATCCTATACAATAAAAACATAATATTATAAAAAACATATGGTTTGTCTTTATCAAATAATATATGGCACTCAATCTTCATTTATAGTAAGACTTTTTTAAAGACAAAACAATAATACAATATTCATAATTTTATTCAAGAATGGGATTAAAACCATAATTCAAAAATTATGTAAATTTAATTTTATTAAATAAATTTTATATTTGATATTATAATATCAGAATTAAATTATGTTATTTTTTTATTTTTTGTAAATGAATTATTTTTTCGTGAATTGTAAAAAATACAAAATTTTCAAATAATATCATTTGTTGTCATTAAATAAAGTACTTTATAGGTACAAAATTATTTTATATTGGGTAATATTGAAAAATATTATCTATTTTATCTATAATAACAAAATTTGAATCCAAAGTTTTCATGATTTTTTACATCAGTTAATTTTTTTGCATTAAGGTGCATTTTTCTATGAACTACACTTCAATGAATTTTTAATATTTATATTAAAATTAATTTCATTCACTTATGTAAAATTAATAGGTAAAAATTATTTCCTTATATTGATTCATTATATTCAATTTGGTGGATAGGTACCATTTATTTTAAATCATTTTGAGTAGTAACTTTTGTAAAATTTATCACATCACTAATAGCTAAATTGGGTAATTATGGTTTAAAAGAACATGATAAGGAATTAATAATTTTCTGAACACCTTGAATTGTTTTATTTTAGTGGTTTAATATGGACATAGTGATATAAAATTATAATATATGGTATATTTTTTCCCTTTTATCATGGTAATGGAATTTATATTATTTTATAAAATGAAAAATCAAAAATGTCACTGCCTTTTTATCTTCCTTTATATGTTAATATAATGACATGATTATGTTAAGAATGAATTTAAAATACAATTATCAATATAAATAATTTATTTATTTAATTTAAATTTAATTATAATTGTTACGTGTGGAATAATTAGCTTAAATGCTAACACAACAATGAAAAAGTATTTATTTAATTAATAAAAACATAAAATAAATGATTAAAAAAAAATAAAAGTGGTAAAATATTGAAACATTATTATTTACCATGAAAATTATATTTAATTATAACATATTAGTAAATATTATGGTATTATATTATAACTACAACTTATTCTTAATTTGTTTAAACACATAATAAATGAATTATGATAAAAATCAAATTAATTATATTTTATGAAAATTATATTTATTAAAATTATTTAAAATTAATAAAAATAATGAAATAGTAAAAGGGGTATATTATATGGTCTAAAATATCTTTTATTATCCATTTATGGTCTAATTTTCCTTTTATGGAATATTTATTGGCTCATGTAATGTAAAAAACATTGTTGTCACAGTAATTGTTAAAATAATGAATGAGGGTTGAAACATAGAGATAACCGGGAACACATAATTTAGACTTATACAAAATTTATTAGACTACAATATTTATATTCATAATAATATTATATTATAATTATATAAATTTGATGATGCTTTTACAGGAAAAATAATTTCTATTAATTTAATACTTTAATAAATTTCAAGATTTCTCCTCCATTCACTTATAAAAGGGAACCCTTCTCCCTTTTCTTTACACCATATTGGGAAACCCATGTTGGAAAAACGCTATATATTCATACTATAACAATATTAAACAATGTTATAGTGGTTCTAGTCTTCCAAAATTCACAACACTAGGTCCCTTAAGAGGTTATCTAAAGGAATTATATCGAAGAAGAATTAATATTTTTTCCAAACTATTTCAATTTTTTTATTCTTCTAATTCCTATAAATCTATTTTTTGAATTATAAAATAATGAATAAAAAAATTAATATATTTATATGTTAATATGAATATTATATAACCATTTTACATCCAATAGAAACTGAAAACATCCCTCATGTGTACGTACGACTTGTCATCTCCACGTAGCGGTGTAATTCATTTTTCATCACCATTTTACTTGTATGGTTATAATAATATATATAATGAATATATAAATTATTGATGATATAATAATTATTAATTAATTATAATATCATTTTTTTTAATTCCTTCCAATCCATTGGGAAATGATAACATCTCTCATGCATACGTGTGGACTACAACCTCCAAAAAATGATGTGATCCATATTCCATGTAGTATTTACATTTATAGTAATAAAGATTGATTTAATGAATATATAAAATATTTATATCATCATTAATTTTATAGATATTATGAAACCATAATCACTGTACAAGGTCTGTAAATTCTATGACAATCATGCATGAGATAATAAAGTAATTAACACCCAAATTGATGATAATAATGAAATATTTTTAATGAAAAGGTGATAAGTGGTTATAAGATGTTCATATATGTTATTATAAATATTAATATTGTTATTTAACAAATTAATAAATTGTTTATATATATTATATAGAAGGATAATGATGTTCAACTACTGGTAAATACAAGGAAAGTTATTTCATAAAGGAATTTCTATTCATTGGGTTATATTGCTTCTTCATTGACTATATTTTTCAAATATTATATCAAAAGTAACATATAAATTATCTATTTTTTATTTACACAAATATTTTGTGTATTTAAATTTGATACAAAAAATAATTTCATTGAATATTTCACACTTTTGTAATACGGTTTTGGAAATGGAATTCGTCTCAATTTTTAATCCATTGATACATAAAAGTAATTATTCAAATATTTTTTTACGGTATAAATACATCACCCATTATTTATTTAATTTGACTATTTATTTCATGATTACATCAATTTAAATTCATGTTAAATATTTAATGGGTTTCAAATTTAAATCTTATAAAATAGCTATGAATTTAATTTATAATCTCATTTTTATTGGATTGCATATATTTTTCAATAGATGATTATTGTAATATAACTTTTATAAAATCCACATATTTTATTATAATATTTATATTTATGAGGATTCCATATTTTCTTTTATATCTACCTATTTTTTCACCTGACTCTAGGAATTAATTTTTTTAATGGAAAATGGAACATCATTTAATTTTTTATCGGGTATATTTGTCTTCCATTTCTATTTTTTTTAAAAATTTCTTCGAAAAGTAATTATTATTCACTAAAAAGATTTTTCTATAATTTAATTTTTTCCAAGTTTTAATGGATTATTTAATATATTCTCCGAATATATTTTTTCAACATTCTTATCAAAATAATCCAATGGAATGATTTAAATAACACAATGATTATAGATATTCCCTCCCACATGCCATTTTCACTCATATATACTTATATATGTTTTTTGTGGATTTATAATTATAATTATTTGATGAATAATTATTTATCATTTTTACACATTAATTATTTCTCAATATAACATGATATTATTATGAAAACCTATATTTCTAAGGAATTAATGGTCTTCTTTTATCCCTAATTAATTTTGTTGTAGTTAACTTACTCTATAAACAATAAAATTCTTGTGATCATTGGACATTGCATTTATCTAAAATATCCATATTATTAGTATCATGGATATTACTATTTCCTAATCAGTATACAATTTATATATATGGAGTTTTACTAATAATGTTATTTGATTAACTATATAAATATTGAGAATTTTTATTATTTATTCAATATGGACATATATTGATAAGGCATATTATTTTGTATTAAATTAATTATTTAATGTATAATGAATTAAATGGACATGAAGGGATAGGTGGGGCCTGAATTATACATTCCCTTGATTCATAAATAAGTATCACTAGAAAAATTGTTTGGAATGCCTTAGTAAAGGGGTTTTTGGTGTACTCCTACCCATAGTTTGAACTGTTTTTGTAGAAGGCCGTGGTAGTAAAGATATCATGTTTTATAACATCATGACAAACTAAAATAAGGATTTACTATTATTATAATTCCATTATTATTATACAGGATATTAATCTACTTAATATTATCCAATGATTGATTTATTTATTAAGTTACTGGTCAAATTCCATGAGTTTTCTTTTATTTATATTTCTATATTGAGTATTCCCTATTAACTCATAATATATTCCATTGAAATTGAAACATATTGTGTGTTTGAGTTCAGACTTTGTTTTTATTATTTTCCCCAATATATGAATATGAAAATAGTGAATCAGAATAAAATATATCAAACATTTTATATCATCTGATTTCACATTTATTTTCCAAATATAAATCCGGAATAATATATGTATCTAATTCTTGAAGTCTATTAAACAGATTAGTTATTTAGGATGAGGCCTGATGTATCTCATGAATATGTAGTAAAGTATACATCGGAACTATGTATATTGATTTGGGGTTATTACATTTGGTATCAGTGGATGTATAATTGAAAACATGGGAGCTGAATTTAAAATAAATGTAGATAATAAGAGAATGAATTTAATTCCTTACAATATTGAATACCATTTATTAATGGATTGTTTTTTATTGATTAATATTCATGGTGATTATGATGGAACAATATGAGTTCCTTTTTTTAGTGATTCTACACAATAGAATAAATAGAATCAATACTCATGGTTAATGTATGGATTATCCTACAATGAAATCTAATAAAATTAGTGTTTGAGCTAAAAAGATCATGTCTATAGTAGGGTAGTTAACCTATTATATAACTAATAAACTTGAACATATAGAGTATCATGATGGTTTTTGTCATGATAAACCTATATTGATTCATTTAATATGTTACAACCCTTTATATTTTAGTGAAACTACTAATCAAGTGGTAGTTGACCTATGTATTAAGTCTCTCTAGAAAATATTTATAGAAATGGGAAGAAATAAAATAGAATAGTTTATATTGAAAATGTATTGTATTTAAGGTGATGCTGATAATTAGTGGTCATGGATCCAAAATACATTGGAGTAATAAGAAATAGAACATATCAATTAGATTGATTTTAATGTAATGTTCATCAACAAATATCTCCCTCAAGTGAAATGAAGTGAAATGAAGAGAATGATCTAAATATTTAAGAAAAAGGATTAAGATAGTGTTGTAGTGTTTGAGGATACCTTTACAAGGAAATATCAGTATTCTTTATATTACATAGGTTATATAAAGTTAAATATTGTCCATTTATTTGATGGCATTAATCCAATACTATCAGGGGAACTTGTTTCCCATAAATTTTAATCATATGATGAAATAATGTTATATGTCATCAAAATAAATATATAATGTTATAGATCCAATACCTTTAAAGAAAATCAATATATGAATAGGTTATCTAATCCCCCAAAAAAATTAAATGGTCCATAAAGAATAAAAGACTATGTTAATTTCAATCATATGAAAATTTAGGAAGAAACATCTGGGAAAATACTTGAAAAGAATGTGAAATTGGTACATGTGAGGAAATAATGATCACATGGATAATTAATGAACATGTAATAATGAAAAAAATGATTTTTTAACTCTTTAACTATTGATAAATTAGAAATTATTCAATATAATTTCCTAAGTATCAAGGTAACATACTACAGAAGATGCCTAGGTAAGATTACCAAACTTGTCTGATCACTACATCAGAGGATAATGTTCCAAATATGTGGGGGTAGGTAATTTAATAAAAATAATAAAATTTATATAATTATTAATCAATTTTCTATCTTCATTATATTTTATAAATTTTAGTTTTCCCATGAATATTAAATATTTTCCAAGATCCTTAAAATGGAAATTATGGGTCAAAACTGCTCTTGGGAATCTCATAGAAATATGGATTTTTCAGTTAGTTCACATTATGAATAAAAATATTTTTTCAGAAAAGATTATTATACCAATGATTGATTTTTATATAATCATTTTTATGTACTGGATTTCAAAATATAATAAAAATATTAATTTCTAATAGAGGGAAATTTCAATTTTTAATGAAAATGTATATTTCAATATCTTTATAGAAGAAACATCATAATCTGAGTCATATATAGAAATTCTCTAGTAGATCATATAAATTAGATAAATGGGGAATAAAACAATCCAAAAAAATATAGATGTAAAGGGTTAATTAAATTTTATTATTTTTTTAATTTTATAGGAATATATTGATGTATTAATAGAGGAATTACATGGATATCCATCATAATGTGATGTCTAGTTTTCCAGTAATATAATCCCATATAAAATAAATATATTATATACTTTCAATATAATGTAATATGTATAATTTATGGATATAAATGAACAACTATAAGAGATGAACGAAAAGGGATTTATATGACCATTTCATTCACAATGGAGTGCCCTTATATTATTTATTAAGAATAAATATGGATCTTTGAGGATATTCATTGATAATAGGGAGTAAATTCTTTTACTATAAAGAACAAGTATCCTCTACCTCACATTGAAGAATTTTTCAATCAACTTTATGATGAAAATACTTTTCCAATATTTACCTTCATTTTTCATATGAATAACTATGAGTAAAGAAGGAAAATATTCTAAAGAAAACACTTTTTTGAGGTATAAACATAATGAGTTTATTGTAATTAAATATTAATTGAATAATGAATCCTTTATTTTTACCTATATAAGGAATATATAACCTAAGGAACAAATGGGAAACATTATTTTTGTATTTATTAATTATATATTATTGTACTCCAATAATAATTAGGGCAATGATAATCACATGAGGATCATTATTGAGACTTTAACAGAAAAGGATGTTTATGGGAAATTTAGTATGTTTGAATTATATGTTTAAAAATATTATTATCTTCGATACATTGTTTTCATGGATTGAATATTAGTCGATTCTATAAAGAGAATGGTATTCAAGAAAATGTAGTATAGGAACAAACATAAATGAGGTATGTATTGTCATTTGTTTGGAAGGTTACTATATATGATTTGTTCGATATTTTTCTTAATTTCCCAACCTTTTAATAAATCATATATATAAATGGGTTATGTTCACGTGAAATAATAAATGTGAATAATTTGTTGAATAAATAATTTAGTGATAGGAAAATGCTCAGATTTTTATTCCTGCATAGGTAAATGATGGATTTTTTAAATTTAATGAGGAATCAAATAAGGGACTTAGTTGTGTCCCTATACAAAAAGATATAACTAGTTCAAGTACCTCATGGTAATTAATAATTCACTAACTAAACTATCACACTCAGGATCATGTTAAGGTATCCATAATATTTTATTTTAATTTATGGAGACATTATCTCTATGGTGAATGTTATGAGAAATACATAGACCATAAGTGACTAAAAACATCTTTTCATAAAATGAGTTCCATATGTGGTTAAGGAAATGGCTTGAGCTACTCGAGTATTTTTACATATCAATACACTACCATGAAATGAATCAAAATAATGGGATAATTTATTCAGAATTAAATATCATGGAGTCTTAACATAAAAGAGTTCATTTAGGGACTTAATGTTCTTGTATTTATTAAATATCTTTATAGGAATAATTCAGGAAGGAAAAAATTAACCCCATTTTAAAATTATTTCTAAATAATATTGATTAGAAAATATAATAAGTTATCATCCTGATGATGAAAATTTTCAAAATAAAATTAAAGCAATCAATGATGGAACATTTTTAGACATTGTATGTGAAGATGACATTCTAAAATTTGTAATGAGTTTATTTTTTAGATCTATACCTGAAATAAAAAAAGAATTAATAAAAGATTTTGATAGCTTGAATTTAAATATACACAATGGTATTTCCAAGATTAATACATATAGAAATGGAAAATTTGGGGGGATAATATAATGAAGGAAATAACGTATTATGTGTGAAGATGTTTAGTTTATCAAATAGAGATGGCTTAGAGACAAAATCATAGAGTATTCATGAAACAAATACCTATTTCTATGTGTAAATGGGATTAAATCACTACGAATGTTTTGACCATGTGAAAAAAATTCCTTGAAATTATAATACAATACAGTTTATTAAGGATATTATTACTATATATACCAATTTCATCATTATATAAAAATATTTATTTCTTGATCATCTTACAAAACTCTCTATTAATGATATTTTAATACATTATGGTCATCCTAATTCAATTCTATATAATTGAGAACCAAAATTTTCATTAAAATTTTGGAAAATAATATAAAAGTCTCTAGATATTGAGCTTCATTTGAGAACTGCATATCACTCTCAAATTGATGGACAGTCTGAAAGAACATTTTGAAATATAAATTCATGTTGAGGTCATGGTCACTTATAATTAAATGTATGTGGGATTATCATTAAACATTGGTAGATTTTTCCAAAAACAATAGAGTATATTCAATTAGTCAAATGGTGTTGAATGAATAATTATTAAGAAAGGGATATCATACTAAAACGTGTTGGGTTGAAATTAGTGAATGAAATCTTGGGGGAGTAGAACTTCTTGAGGAGACAACATTAAAGGTAAAGAAATTCAAACCCATATTAAAGATATTTGAAGAAGGAATAAGTCATATACCAATAACATAAGGAATGATTGTTAATTTTATGTTGTAAATCATGTTTTCTTTAATTTAACTTTATATTATGGTGTTATAAGGTCAATAAGAAAGTAAAAACAATCTCCAGTAACATTTTACCATTTGAAAAATTAGTGGGATTCGGTGCTATGGATTACCATCTTGAATTTCCAACTAGAATAGAAAAAGTACATAATGTTTCCCAAATATCATTATAAAAAACATTAATGCCAGATCCAATATATGTTCTCACCTCTATGGAATTATAATTGGAACGTAATTTATCATAATATAAAGATCATATCCTATTCGAGACATTTGAGAATAAGAATTCTCGAATCATACAATTCAGCTGGTAATGGAACTTTGGAGAAACCATAATATGGAATATATGGTTTGAGAACATAATTAAATTATAATGAATAACTACCCAAATATATTCAAGAATTCATATTATATAAATATCAATAATGACATTTTTCTAAGGGTTAAATAATTTAACAACATAGTTTAAATTATAATAATATTTCATGAAAGAAAAAATAACACTATACAAATAGTTTTATTATAGAATGTGGTAAAAATTTAAAATTATAAATTTTATAACATTAATTTAATTTAATTATTTTATTTTTTGATCATATGAAAAATTACATAAGGTATAATTCTTTTAATTTCCTAAAATGAGTAATTTTTGATTCAACAGTGAATAATAATTATTTTTCTTATACTTTCATTTATAATTATTGAATCATGTAATATAAAAGTTTCATAAAATTTTGGATTTATTATTAATTTACTATAAACTAATTTTTATCAATAATTTTAATGATTTTGGACTAATATAATTTTTATACATAAAAATTCATTTCTCGACAAATAGTTTTCCATTGAATGTTAAATATTTATATTATAATTAATATCATCCATATCTAGAAAATGTATATATAATTTTTTTAACTTTTTTATGAATCATTAGTTACTAATATTTTGATCTATAACTTTTTATTTTTACTCATTATTAATAGCATGTGACATAAAAATATAATACCAATTAATTGTAAATCAGGTAATGATGGTTAAAAAATGTTGTTAGGAATTAAAAATAAACCCAAAACCATCCATAATGTCATTTTAGGTGATTAATTCTTCTATATCCATCCAAATTTAGAATATCAGTCATTTTGGTGTCGTTTAACATTGACAATTAATGTTATAATATTTATATAATGAAAAGTATAAGATTTCTCTCTCTTAATTTTAAATTCATTATGTCACGTAGTCACTCTCTTCAACAAAAGGATTCATTCAAAATCGCTTTATTTTTTAATTCATGACACTACTAACTCTTAATAATCAATAGAATATATCATAAAATTATATATTGTGACGTGTTTCTATCCTCAAGGTGTGATAACATCTATATAAGAAATCCATGTAACCTTTTTTTCCTTCATAGAATACTTCATGGTTGGAATCCTTCATCACAACATGGAAACATTAAGAAAAAGCTTTTTAGAGTGTGTTTAATGTTGTGTATATTGAATATGGATTAATATTAATCTTCAGTGTAATCTCACTCTAAATAATTGGACTCTATATGTTGAATACTAAAGGATATCTGGAAGTAAGATGGATGAATTTAGTTCAGTCTATAATCGATCGATTTTTAGAATAATTGAATGTCCCCCACATATGAAAATTTGGCTATTTGATGAAACTCATGTAAGAATATTAATGAAATAGAAGTAAATTATAAGAATCAATTAGCTGTGTGAGGGAATCACATGTGGGAATATACAACCTTGGTAATTCCAATAATAAATAATTTGTTATATAATGGAATTTATGTATGTGAAGGGACGACATATTTGGAACATGCACATAATACTATGTATCTACCTGGTGGAACATGAATATAAAATTCTTATGTAGATGAATTTTTCTGGTATCCACATACAATGTTTCCATAAGGAATCCACATATTTGATCCTCAACGAATTTATTGTGGTTTTTTGATAATTCCATAACAACATAAGGGATATGGATTTTTTTATTTTCTAAAACCATATGACCTATAAGATCTCCTTTATTTGATCATTATACTAATATTTTTACCAAACCTAAATAAAATCAAGTCTAAATTAATGATAAGTTAATTATTTTTTAATGAATCTTTATGAATATATCATGGATCTAAATTTTTTAGCGTTGATCATTGTGGGATGTGAAAAAGAAAACATGACGTTTCATGAAATGAATGACTTGAGTGATTTAAATGCATGAATTGATTGGTGATTTAGAAGAAAAATATGTGTGATTTTTTTTGTTTTTAGTAGAATAATTTTCATGGAATTAATGTTTTATGAAAATAAAAATCCCTATTTTATGAAATTATTTGGAAATTTTTTTTATGAAATTCATTAATTTGAATATGAAAAATAATGGAATGATAAGATAAAAATATTTTTCATTTTTATATTATAGAGAAAATAAGTATGGGAATGATCACCATGTTAGAATTCCAAGATGAAATACAAGTGATTCCATTCATTGTGATGGAAGGTTTAATATAATGGAGAGGGAAAGAGTGGAGTTCCATTATTCATACACACTAAATGTTTATATTCTGTTGTTTAAAATGATTAATCGGTAAAACAGTGAAACAAAACTACAAGTGTAACCTCCAACTGTAGATATTTTGGAAAATAATGATGGTGAAGGTAGAGAATTGTGATTTACTATTTCAGTTTCATAATAGAATTATTATTTAAGATCCTTGGAGAAGCACTTTTTGGTGATCCAAGTATAACATCATAGGTTGTTATTTAATACTTTCATGATTTTCATATATATTGTGAGGGTGATATAATTTTTCATTGAATAAGGCAATGATAAAGGCATTATATTGAAATAGAAAATACCTAGACTTACCCCTATGAGTAAAATACTAGTCTATGGATCAAAGGTGGTGTAATTGATATTATTCATATGTATTCCCTCTCTCTATAAATTCATTATTAAATGTTTTCAATTGTAAATGTATCCATAACATTGAGAGAATCAATTTCCATATATAATAAAAATAGATCCCAAAATATTTTTTATCTTTGGGAATGGATATGTTTATGGAAACCATTCATGGAATTAATACCGGCTTGTATAATATGAATTTAACTAAAAAAGACTATCTAGGGCAATATGTATAATCTAAGGTAAGTGATGCCTTAATTTTATAGTTGTAAGACACTATTTATAAAGAATTATTCTATGGATCATCAATGAAATGGGTAAAAAAATAAATGGCTCAGGAATGGAAAAAGTAAATGGAATTTAAATACGATTCCCATTTTATTGGTTAGTTGAAGGAATATATCACCATCTTCTTAGTGTAATCCTATTATGTGTATCTTGTGATTCCATAAAATTTAAAAATATGATTTTCACTTAAAAGGAATGGGTGGTAGTACAATTTTATATGGAATAATAGAAAAAGGAAATCTATATATCCTCAATAGAGAGGAGAATAAATTCATTTTTTACAAGGATAAAGGATAAAATTTGTGGAGAAATAGGATTTTCCATTTAATCTAAAATACCTAAAATTTTAGTAAAACATTATGGTGCTTGAGATCTCACAACACTCCCCCAAGATGAAACTCACATATGTGATACTTTTCATAAAGATCATATTGTAAATAAACCCTAAAATATAAAATAGAATAAGTTAACAACATTTCATGAGAATTATTATGTGTATATTTATATGTGTGGGAAGATGAAACCTGAATCTATGGATGATAAATGATATTATGTTTCAAGGTTGATTAATATAGTATGATAGAATTTCTAATGGTTATTTCACACAAAAACATTGTATTACAGCCTAAACCAGGTACCGAAGATTGGAAGAATTTTTCTAGAGAAGAATATTAAAAAAATAGAGTTAAAATGGTACGAATTTTAATAATATCAAACTTGATGAATAATTTAAAAAAAGGAGAATATGAAACAAAGTCTCATGGGTAAGGAATTTTTTTAAAATAGATTTTTGGAAGGATGAAACAACATTAAGAACAATATGACTTAGAAATTTCTTATTGAAAATAATTTAATTGAGGCATATTATATTTATTTGGTTATTAAATAAGTTTATATATAAAATAGATACATATTGGTATAAATGAAGAAAAGAATCCCAAAAAACCTTTGTAATGGAAGAAACCTTCACTTATGTTCTTTCATGTGTTTGGAAGAAAATTAATTTTTATAAATAAATATATTTATAAGAAGTTTAATACTCATAGATATGTGTTAATTTTCCTTGGATACTCATCAAAATTTTATGTTTCTAATTTCATTAACATAAGGATGGGAAATGTTTTGGAAAATACTGTTGTATCCATTGAATATAATTGAAAAAAAGTCTCAAACTGTTGATAATATTTTACAAGAGTACAATGAGTGAATAGAGAAGGAACATGATGTTGAGGTGAATATGGATTAGATAGCTTAATGGGATATAGAAGACTCAAATAAAGTCATGGGAACTAAAAAATACTGTAGTTTCATTAAATCCAAATAGGAAATCCATTAGTGAAAAAAATGACAAAAACATAGTCAGATACGTAATAGTTCCTCTTCAAAATCAATAAATGAAGGCTCAATAAAAAACCAAAATAATATAATTTTTGGATATTAAAAACGAAAAATAAGTTTAATGAATAATATTTTCGGGTTAAATACATGTATAGAGAGGTTTAAAAAATTTAAAAAACCAGACTGGAGAAGTTATTCAAAGGCCAATGAGAAAAAATGATATCTGTAACAAATGATTTTTTTGCAAAAAAAAAAGATCAATGATGATCTCAAAGTTAATTATACCAAAACACATCTTATGTGTACGTTATATTTAAAAACCAATGGAATTTACATGGATAATACATTTTCATTGATATCCTTATCTAAAAAAATAACTCTATTATTAGATATGGATATGAAAAAAAAGTGATTAAAAGTGTCTCAAATGGATATCAAATATGTATAGTTGAATGTATTTCTTGAATATAGAGTCAATATTGGGAAGCTAGATGGATATCTCTTTCATGATAGTGAGAACAACGTGTATTGGTTGATGAATTTACCTATGTGATGAAAAAATACAAAGGGTCTTGTACTCATGGATATATTAGAACCTAAATAATCTAAACTATCATAGAGGAGGTGTTGATCATAAGCACTATACTAATATGGATTAAGGGTAGTCGATAGTGTTTCTTTTATATTTTGATGATATCTACATTGGTGGAATAGATGAAACCCAATAAAAGATGTTTTCAAAAATTATATGGTTTGAATTGAATATGTTGTTAATTAGTTAATTATCATTTTACATGGATTATAGGGGATTAGAAGAAAGGATAATACACTTATTTCAAAACGTAAATTAACTAAGGACATGATGAAATATATTCAAACAGACGATTCTAAGACAATGGATACTTTGTAAGTGACCTGGATGAAACTATAAATAGATGGTAAAGGTGGGGGAGTGTGTGTGACACTCTGTATGTAGGTAATATGTAGTTTTACATATATAATATACACCCATAAATACATGTTTTCACAACATCTCATGTTATTTGATGACATAGTTGTCTTAAATTGAGTTGTTGGAAATATGTGAGGCATACACATCGATATATCAACCCAAAAAAGAATATTATGTTATATTACTATATAAATCACCACTAAAATTGAACATATATAAGGATTTGGATGGGACTAGTTTAACGGATTAACAATGTCTAATTCTATAGGTGTGTTCTTTATTAGAAGTTATTTCATTTTGTGGATGAGAAAAAAATATTATATTTCCCTAAGTAATATAGTGGATTAATGTTTAATGACTCCTCAATCATGTAAATATTTGATATGGATGAAGCAACAGCTTAATTATTTTGGAATAAATGTTGTATTTCCCATTAAAATTATATGCAAAAACTACAGTCCATTAAAAAATAACAAAAATAACATTCAACACTCAAGTTGGAAAAACACGGACATATAGTATATTTTATTTTTGGGTAACGTATTGAAACATGTGGTAAATTTGGAATATGTTCTTACATATGATCAACTAAGTTATATCATGAAAAAGAATTTAATGAATTTTTATTTCATACATTTCATTTGAATATTTTTTTCTAACAAAATAAATCATCATACATCAACATATAAATGAACCCATGCAACCATTGAAAAGTTTTCTTTCAACCATGGTATAGCCTCTCTCTATAGTTCTATGTGTGGATTACTACGCCTATTTTGTGAAATCGTTGAGAATTTGTCTTCATGCTTATTGAAAAATAAGGATAAGTGGATATTTACAGAAAAGTTAGAGTTGTGCATCTATTAGACCAAAGGGGAGCATTTTTTAATGTTGATTCTGGGGTAGTTTTTATCGATTGAATGCATAATTTAATTGTGTGGAGGTCATGGATTGGGTAAATGAAAGTAATTTAATTCAACTCTTTATAATTTGACCAAGAATGGATCCAATGGTATCTGAGATTATAATAAGTGATTTATTAGGCCACACATTGATTTAATGATCCTTAAGGTTCACTCATGGTCATATCTGGTTGGTTATAAAGATACATAGGTTCAATTACATAATCCATGTTTGTATTGTAAATAAACCCAATTGGGTAGTTTATTGGAAAACTCCTTATATATATTTCATTATTTTAAAAAATAAATGAATTCAATCTTATATATAGTCTCTCTATAAATTTGGAGTCTATATATTAATGTGTGGAAAAATATAAGAATCAGACTGGATATATTCGATGCAATCTCTTGTGTTTTAATTTTTTTATGAGTTACCACATATGAATATATAGATATATTAGGAAACTTTGTATAAGTATGTATGTGATTGGAAATTTTGTTTTATTGCGTAATATGATATGTAAAGGAGTAACTTATTAGAACAAAACACATAATGAATTTTATTATGTGATGAATTTGAATATGTTGAATGATTTTGTTATTTGAAGGAGCCACATAAGGGAAAATGCCATAGACATAAATTCAAATACATGAGGAAACATGGATACATATAGAGATGCATATGTGAATTTATTAGGGATCCATGTAGGAAATCAGTAGAAGAAATTAGTGTGTGATAATATAAAGGAATCCATACAGTATTATTTCGAGAAGGTTGTGGCAATGTTGGTGATATGGATTCGTGTTTTTTAACCTTTTATCCTATGGCATATCATGTGTTTTATCATAATTTATCTATGGATTACAAAGCCTTAAGTAAATCATGTTGATATTCAAATTATGTTCAACAAAAAATATGATGGTTATTTTAATAAATATTATGGTTTATTTCATGGATACAAAAATTTCCTCCTCTGTAATTGTGGGAAGTGATAGAGATAACAGGTATAGTGGTTCCACATATAATGAGAATGTTTTTAAAACTCTATCTGCTATGTGATATGGAAAAATAATTTTATTTTTTTGGTTTCATATTTTGTGTAGAAAATTTACAATGCCTAGAAATGTTCTAAATAGGGAAATCTATATTATAGGTAAACTATCTGGGAAAATATGGTTCATGAAAATATTTTGCCTGAAGAGTACATTAAAAATAAATGGAAAAAGACCGTATTCATGCTCATTTTTATATTCTGGGGAAAATGGGTTGTGTTACATATAAAATTAGAAAACCAATAAGTGTTATAAGGTTATAGTTTCTGAATATTTGTGTGTAGTTCCACAAACAATAGATTTTATAGAAAAGTGATATACCACTATGGATGTGACATATAATATCCTAGAACCCATTCTCCCAGATCCTATACTAAAATCCATAAATATACATTTATGGCTATGATTCTAAATAAATTTAACAAAATGTTTCAATAAAAGCCTTAAAACATAAAAAGGAAAACATTGATCACTCAAATTAATGATGAAAATTTAGTTTTACTATTTCAGAGAATTATGAAAGACTCCTATATAAATAATTTATGTCAAATTTGACTCAAAAAAAAACTGGTTCTTAAATTTTAACATCATCACCCATTTTAGCTAGATTTTTTTATTTCAAAATTTTTCATCATCATCATCCTTGTAAAATATTTTTTAGACATAAATCATTCAACATCATTCTTTAAAACATATGAAAATGAAAGATACGATGGGTGAGCAAAGATTCTCAGTAAGGGTTAACATAATTATTATTTATTAAATATCACCAATGAGAATAATATACAATAATGGTGTGATAACATAATCAAAGTTCATGAGAAAATCATAAAGTTACTTATATCCAAAGATATCTATTCCATAAAATATAAAAACATGGAAAATGAAATGTTCATTACAATCAATAATCAATACCCATGCGATATCTATCATGATAACTAAAAAATATATAAACCCATAGAAAGAATGTATAAAACATATTGGTATCTTAGAACATCTTTTCATTTAACACTTATATAACCATTATAAACGTAAAAACTAGTATGACCGACTTCCATGTCTAGATTACCCAATGCATTAGAGCACTATAAGGGTGCATCCATCGTATAAGATAAAATAAGATCACCCAGTCCTATATGGGTGCACCAATCATTTATAATTTCCAAGAACCAAATTCATATATAATTCCTAAGAACTCATTAAAAACTCATTAATATTATTATAACATTATTAACCCATGAAAAGGAACTAGGATTAATTACTGTATGTTTGAAACATGAATAAACCATGGAACATAAATGAGTTCCACAAAAATATATTTCAATCATTTTTAACCCATGGGAATGAACAAGGTTCCATTAATATATCATTTAAACAAGATTATCCCATGGAAAAGAAATGGGATAAATAAAAATATCATTGATACATGACTGGGCCATGAAAACGAAATGGGTTGAATTTTTTTTATTTGAAACATGATTAATCCATGGAACACAAATGGGTTAAATAATAATCTATTTGAAACATGATTAATTAATGGAAATGAAATGGGTTCAATAACAATATCTTTGAAACATGACTAACCAATGGAAAGGAAATGGGTAAAATATAAATATATTTGATAGAAAAATAATCAATAAAAACCATTTATCAATATTGTATCAGTAAAAAATATCCCCACTAGAGATTATATAAAAACAAGGTTTGTGGATATTTTAAATTACCATAAAATATAATTAAAAAATTACGGAGGAAAATAATATTTAATCATTCAAAAGTGTCCCATACCACATTCAATCTTTTAAAACATTAACCCCATGAATATAATAATGTAAAATTAAACATATAATATCATGTAAAAAATATTCCACATAAAAAAATGTGAAATAGAAAGTATATGCACCTTATAAATGAAGATAGATATATAACATAACAAAGGTCCCAATAAAGAACAATTGTGACCATAATCTATTCCTAATTTTGTAAATTTGAAACTATAAACCCCAGGAAAGAATAGCCATTAAATAAATCAAATAAATACAAAGATGATTAAATAATTCATGAAATAATAGATCAAAAAATGAATTAGATAAACCACTAAAAATAAGTTATTGGTGAATATTACATTTATCTCACATATATAATAGTGAGATGAAATTCCCTTACATCTTTGCTATCATCTGAATAGGAAACCCCAAAAGTAATATTAATCGTGTGAAACATTTATATATGATGAATATAAAATAATTATTAATAAATTAAAAAAATTGGAAGTATATACACCATAACAAATAAATGAGTGGTGACTATGATGTATTCCACCTTAAGGTAAAAGTGAGATAAGAATCCCCTACCTCGAGTCCAATTTGTCATAATTGTCCGCTATATTTATTAATAATAAACTTATTCCAATTATATAATTTCTTAAAATCCTTTTCCAATTATATTTTTACTTTTATTTCACTTATAAACAAGTTTTACATAGTTACTTTATAAATATTGACTAAGCTGGATGTTTTGTCCATAAACGGTTTTTGTGTCAAAAATTACATTGGTATGTACACTAGGGTAAAAATGATCATTATTAAAATATATATAGAATAATAATCAGGAAATAATTTAAATATTTATAAAAAAATTATATATTTGAAACCATTAATGAATTATGGTTATGATAAATGAACCAACGCTAAAATCAAAGAGACGGTAAGTCATACATTTGAATGAGTAATGTTCTCATTTTTTAATGATTAGTATAAAAAAACTAAAGATAAATTTTTCAATATATATTAATAATTAGATCATAAATACCAAATTATTTAATTATATATATATATATATCATGTATGTCACATATTTTTAATTTAAACCATTCTTAATACATTCCATGTAATGTGTGAACATATCACATTGCTTTGAGTAGGCGGTAGTCCACACGTCTAAAATTGATGTTATACTAATTAGAAATAATGAAATAATTAAGGTACATATATATGAAAATTATATAAGTTTTAATAAATCCTATATTTCATAGAAAAACATTGTATCCAATATATTTTCCATCCATGAGAGGTTGTAAAGGAAAAATGAACGACATCATTTCACGAGGTTGTAGTTAGCCATACATGAACGATAATTTTATTAAAGATTTGATGGAATTATGTGTAGGTGTAAGAATAAACCTTAAAATAAAAACATATAATTATATTTAGGATACATATTTTATAATATAATTATATAATAAAAACATTATGTGGATGATAATGAAATAAAACATAAATGCCCATCGAAGAATGTTACATATTTTTCGGGTAACCCATTTTGGTTTTAACCAAGGGAATAATTGTTAGGATTTATGAACAATGTGAGGACTCTATTGTTAGAAACGGGATATTTGGAGCTTATTTGGGCCTTTTTTTGGTGATCCAAAGGGCTTTGTAATTGTGATAAAGTGGAGTGTATGGGTGCCTTTTTATAATGGAGTAGGATTGGAATTATCATAAATATAAATAGGTCATCATTATTTGGAGGTATCCCGAAAACATTTGACTAAAAAATGAAAAATAATGTATTAAATTGGAGTTATGGTTGATCCAAACTCACACCGGAAAAAAATAAAAAATTTTAACAACTTTTTATGTCTTTATGCTTCCTTTTTTCATTTTCGTTTTACATTTAGGCATTTAGTTTTATATCCCATATAATTCATCCATTTATACTAAATTAATGTAAAATTTATTATAAAATATAGACCCAATTAATTATAAATATTATAACTAATTTACAATATAAAAATACCAGTTTTATGAAATTTATTTTAACAAAAGTTCATGTAATGCACAAAAGATCTTCTTTATCCCAAAAAAATTCTGTCAATGTTTTCACTATTTAGGGGTAAATATATTCATTATAAAATTTAAATTGTTTTATAAATAGAACATATTCTTAAATTATTAAAAAATATAATTCAATTTTAGGAAATTATTTATTTTTGTATATTTTAAATATTTACCAAAATTATGATTTATAATAAAATGACCTTACTTTCAATTTTGAAATTATTTAATTAATTTAAACTACAAAACACTATTTAAGTCATGGAATTAAAATATATTATGTTAAATGCAATGTAATATTTCGTTTTAATATACTAAAATAAGGTAACAAATGATTTCATTTATTTTATTTTACTTTTAATATTTACAGTATCATTTATTTCATTTTATTTTTAACTAAATATTTACTACATTAGAGTTTCTTAATTATTTAATGTCATTATATCTTTTTGTAAATTAAATATAAATTTCCATGATAAAAAATCATTTATCATTTAAAATAATAATTATAACTAAAACTATTTATCTTCTTCAATAATATAATGAATTAAAGGAATTAAAAGAAAGGTACTTTTTTTGTCTTTTCCATCACATAACATGTTTTATGGATCACATTCATGAACATGTGTCTGAAAAAATCATAAAATATTAAAAGGGGGGGGATGTGGTCGAAATATTTTTATACAATTACTTTGGACTTGTTTCTAGGTCATTTATACTCTTATGATTTTTGATTAACCACTAAGTGACCCCATTTTTACCGTAATTACTATAATTAATTTTATTTACATTCACTAATATTTTGGTCAAAAACACTATTAACTGTATAACAAATTACAAATTACTTTTTCTAAAAATATGTAATTTATTTTTCTAAATTACAATCAAAATGTGGATGAATTTAATTTAACATTAATTTCATTAATGGGATGAGAAAGAGGGGTTTAAAAGTAAAAATGTTCAAATTTGTTTCTATGTTTTTATATAAATATTCAATGTGTAATTATTTAAAATGAACTAAATTAGATTAAATGATATAAAATATTTATAATTATATTAGATAAATAATTAAAAAATTATTTAACTATAAATATATTGGATGAAGAAACAACTTTGAACTAAAATTCAGTGTTATTCACTATTCATCAATATATGAATGTTCTCATTAAAATAATATAAATTCACCCTAATTAAATTTTGTTATCAATATTCCTAAAATAAATTTTATTTTTTTATATAAATATTATAAAATTTTCAATTTTGTTTATCAAGTCTTCCATTAAATGGCCAAAAAACTAACATATTAAATAATAATATTACAGTTATATTATTATTTTTTATAACTCTTTCTTCTATATAACAGAATTTATTGATTAAAATAAATGTTATTCATAATGAAAGATAAACTGGCTGATAATTATAATGAAATATAATCTACACATTATGTGTAACAAAAGTTATCAAGGAATTTAAATTAATTTATAAGATTATGTTTCATAAAATTTTAGGATTTTTTTTCCTACCCACCTAAAAATTAATTTGTACCTTAAAATTCAGTTTATTTATCAAATTATAAATATTTCTAGAATTAATAATTGATGCACACATTTGTAAGGAAAGTTAATTAAAATTAATCTTAAAAAGGGTGATGTGGGAAATATAAATGTCACAAGAAATTAAAAATTACTGGGATTCCACAAAGAGGGGACATGGTTGAGAATAGAGGATTGTCTTAAATAATTATAAAGAGTGATTGAGTTCATTTATCACAATGATGTGTATGTTAAATGTAATTTTATGGAACTCAAAAACAAAAATCATTTATAATTAAAAAGATCATCGGTTCATCAGAATTGAGGGTACTAGGATATTACTTTTACTTCAATATTCATTTCCCTGAGTTATTGAATTATCTTACAATATAGTCCGAGAGTAAATATAATTACTCAATGATCATAATGCCCCCCTTTAATTAATTTTCACTAAAATAACATCTCTCTATATAAATTATGAGTATTAATGATGAATTATTAATTCTTGTAACACTAAAATCAACTTTTAAATACTACATATCCATAAAAGGGATAGTCAAGTTATTCAACATGTCTTTAGACATTAACCAAAACAATGATTTTTATAATATTGTAAGATAATTAGAAAAATGAATAAAACATAAACTAATACAATAATTATAAATATTAAATAATAATACCAAAATTTTAAAGTAAATTATTACATAATTTATTATCCGTAAATTTCATAATACACCTCTTTCCTATGTTTAAAACCTAACGATTTGATGGATTTAATCTTATATTATTCCAAGATTAATCAAACATTATTTCTAAAATAAAATCCCATATGTTTCTAAAATAAACATAATAATAACTTGTACATTTTTTTATTATAATAAAGACATCAAAAGAGATAGTGGTAATGGGAGTAACCCTTATTATCCTTCAGTCATGTGTTAAATCCATATATCCTTTCTATATGTGATGGGTTTTAACTGAGCATATAGTTTTTCAAATTTTTATCTAATCTTCAAAACTAATTCCCCCCTAAAACACTACATTTTTCTCTTATGGAATTAAAATATCTCATCAAAAAAAATCTCCAAAAGTCCGATTAAGATCTCATTTCTTAATATATCAATGGGGTGTCTAATAATTTGAACTTATAATAATCCTTAATTTTATAGTCCTATGAAGGTATACCTAACTATTAAGATAACCTAACATGCAAACATCCTAATCTCCCATGTTATCTAAACCAACCATTGACACATAGTATAACATCCTAGAAGCCGCCCAGATCCTATGTTGAAATCCATAACATTATATTTCTGGGTATTATGCAATAAATTGCGACACAAACTTTTCCATAAAAAACATTCACCCAAATATGTAAAGCTAGGATCACTTTAATTCTAGAGAACCGTTTAGCTTTAGGGTAAGATAAAATTTGCGGAAACTTCTACATAAATAATTCACATCAAATTGTACACATAAACAACTTGATCATAAAGATAAACATCATATCCCATTTAACTCATCTTTTCTTATTTAAAAATAGGTTACTAAAATCATCATTGTTAAATAATCTACATACATTAATCTTTCAACATCATTCTTTAAAACCATGGAATATGAAACATAAGATGGTTGAGATTAGATTCTTGGTAAGGCTAAACATATTCATTATCAATTAAATGTAATCAAAGAGAATAAGAGTGCATAATGGTATGGTTATATAATAGATATTCATGAGAGAATCATAAAGTAATTCCTACCCATCGATACATGGACCCTAAATTAAAAAAAACATGGAAAAATTGGGATTTGTCATAATAAATAATCATGATCCATGTGATATCAATCTCAATCATTAGAAACATTATAAACCCTTAGAATGAATATCTAAAACATGTTGGTATAATATAAAATAATCACATTGAACCTTTATAGAACCCTTACAAATGGAATATCCAATATTATCGACATCCTTCCCTGGAGTTCCAAATGAATTAGAGTGTTATCCAGGCACACCCATCAGATAAGAAATAATGGTCTCACATGATGATATCTAGGAACTCCCATCATTTAAAATGTCCAAGAACGTAATAG
This sequence comes from Viscum album, assembly GCA_963277665.1. Classification (NCBI taxonomy): domain Eukaryota; kingdom Viridiplantae; phylum Streptophyta; class Magnoliopsida; order Santalales; family Viscaceae; genus Viscum; species Viscum album. The sequence continues at coordinate 1,888,510,576 of OY728122.1, read as the reverse complement.
ATATATAATTCATCAAAACTCATAAAAACATTTATTCTTTTCAAAACAGGATTAAGCCAATGAAAAGGAATGAGGTGTCTCTACAATTTCATTAAAACATTAATAACACATTGAATTGAAATGGGTTTTATAATAAACTCTTTCTAACATGGTTAATAGATGTATGTGAACCGGGATTTATAATAATCTCATTAACACTTGATTATCCCATGGAATAGAAATTGGATAAATAATAATCTATTTCAATGATGAATAACCTATTGAAGGGAGATGGGATCCAAAATAATATATCTGAATAATGATTAACCCATTGAAAATAAAGTGGTTAAATTAAAATCTCTTTGAAACATGATTATTACCTTGAAAATAAATGGTTCCAATAACAATCTCTTTGAAACATGACTAACCCAAGGAAGGGAAATGGGTTAAAAAAAATATGTTGGACATAAAAAAGAAAATCCAAATAATGATTGATGATAGTATCAATAAAAAATATCATGAGTGTAGGATAGGTATCAATAAGAATTTATTAAATTGGAAATTACCTTTAATATAATTAAAACCTAATTTAGTAAAATAATCATAAAAAAATCCAAAGATTATCATACCACATTGATATATTTGAACCACGAAACCCATGAATGTAATAATGTTCAATGAATCATAGAATATCCTGAGAATAATTTTATTCATTATATGACATGTCAAACAGGTATTATATACTCCATATAAAATAATATAGGTGTATAAAATTACAAACATCACAAAGAGGGAAATTTGTTACAATAATCCATTACTAATTCTATAAATTTGAAACAGTAATCCCCATTAAAGAATAATAATTAAATGAAATATTAAAATACCATAAAGATAAAATAATTCATGATATATTATATCAAAATATTTGTATATATTCCACTCAAAATATGTATGTTGTGAATGTTACATTTATCTCATTGATGTATAAAGTGAGATGGAGATACCTTACAACTACGGTAATATCTGAATCAGAAACCCCAAAAGTAATAATAATAATATGAAACATTTTAATACCATTAATATAAAATAATTAAAGGTATAATAAATCAAAAAGGGTTTAAGATAAACAACATATAATAAATAAGTAGTTATTAAGACGTATGCGACATGAAAGTAAAAGTGAGACAAGAATCCCTTTCCTTGAGTATGATTTTTCATAATTTTTTCAAATCATCATCATTAAAAAACATAATTTAATTATATTATTTCATCAGAGAATTTTTCATGTGTATTGTTAATTTTATTTATCTTATAAACTTGTTGTATCCAATTACTTAATCAACAATGTTTAAGAATCTTATTTTGAATATAATCGGTTTGTGTGTCAAATATGAAGTTGGTTGGTCAAAAATGGTCAAAGGGGTCTCTAATAAAACTTATCAAGTAAAATAATCATGAAATAATTATCATATTTATAAATAATTTATAATATTTAAACCATTATTGAATGATAGTTCTAAAAAATGATCCAACATTAGAATAATGGAGATAGTAGGTCGTACATACGCGTAAGTAATGTTCCAATTTTTCAATGTTCATTATAGAAAAAAGGAAAGTAAAATTTATATTTAATGATTTACAATTATATAATAAATACCATCTTATTTAATCATATATAATTATTTAAAAAATTATTTTGATATAAAAGTAATCAAATAACATTGAGTATGTGGTAGTGCACTCATCCACGAATAATGTTATCACTTTTCAGTGTTTCAAAGGATAATAAAGAAAATGAAGTGTTATATTTCATGAATGGTAATTATGTGATGAATAAAATATATATTTCATGTATGTTAAAATTGTTAATTAATCCCATCCATAAAATATTTCAGGTAATCTGTGAACGTATCACCTTGTATTGAGGTGATAGTAGTCTACACATCCACAAACAATGTTATCATATTTAAACAAAATTGAATGAATGAAGGTATGTGTATATTAACATTTACAAATTATTAATACATCATTGACATCATATATATATATATATATGTAATATATAAACATTATGTCCATCAAATTTCAAATTCATGAAAGGTGGTAACGGAAAAAAATAACATTGTTTCAAAGGGTAGTAGTTTGATATACATAAACCATAATTTTGGTACCCATTTGAAGGAACTATGTATACATTTAGGTATAAATATAAACATAATAAAATAAGTATGTTTAGGATAGTTATTTTATTCTATAAAAATTTAATAATAATAAATTAAGGTTTGGAGAAATAAATAAAATAGAAATCCACATTGAAGAATACTACCTTTTTTTCAGGTAACTCCTTTTAGTTTTCACCAATGGGAGTCCATGGATGGATGTATGGACAATTTTAGGACACTATTGTTTAAGTGGGGATGTTGGGATATTATTATTAAAGATCTTTAAGATTAAATTTTCTGTAGAGGTGTGTTGATGTTGGGAGGATGAGTGGATTTTGATAGTGCATCGGTGAAATTTTTTAAATATAAAAAGGTAAATATTGATGGGAGGTATAACTAAAATATTGTTCTTCCAAAATGAATAATTTTGGATTAAGGGTGAATTATGTTCAATAACACTCAAACCAGACAAAAAATAAATGTCTTTTTTTATTATCTGTTTATTAGTCTTTAGGTTTCCTTAGTTTTTTTGTTTTGATTTTCCATTTTGGTTACTATTTTTATAAACTATATAATTAATAAATTAATACTATATTTGAGTTTCATTTATTATAAAATATATTCCCACTTAATTATAAGTTTTATAGATAAATTTAAAAAATCCTACATTTATTTGAAATTAATTTTAACAAAAGCGTGTGAAATGTGCAAAAAACGTTGCTTTATCCAGATGCATGCAATCAATATGTTAACTATTTAGGGGCCAATAAGATCATTATAAAAGGTAAATAGGTCAATAAATCGGACATATTTTATATTTATTTACACTAATAAATAAATTTTTATAATATTGGATTTTTATTTAATTTTAAAACTTTAAATAAAATATAATTCATTATGAAATGACATTAATTCTGATTTTCACATTATTCACTTGATTAAAATATAAAAATATAAATAAAATGATTGAACACAATCTAATTTCAAAAAAATGTAAACTGTCATATCAATATAAAAATATAATCAAATTTAATAATACATTTATGTTAAGTCACTTTTAATATTATTAGTATCATTTATTTTATTTACTTTTTGACTAAATAATTACTTTGTTTGCCTTTTATAAGTTTTTATGGTAATTACATCATATAAAAAATTAATGTTAAATTATAAGGATTAAAAACTCAATTTAATTTCAAAATCATGTTTATAAACAAAACTATGTATCTTATCCCATTATTTTATGATTGACTAGAATTAAAATAAATGAAGGTATTAATTTTTTATTTTTCATTATTTAACATATTATATGGGTTACTTTCATGAACATGTCTCAAACTAACTCCTAAATATTTTAATGTTGGGGGATATGGTATAAATATGGGCATAAAATGGATTTGGTACAAGTTTTAAGGCCATTAAGACTCATAATATTAATGATTAACCAATAAGTAACCACATTTTCAACTTTATCGTTGTAATTTATTTTAATTACATTCACTAATATTTTGATCAAAAACATTGATGAACCTATTATATATTATAATTAATTCTCATTCCAAATAAGGAATATTTTTTTTCTAATATCTAATTACATATTTGTTTGAAATTAATTTAAAATGAATACCATGTACATGACACTAAAGCTAGTTTTTGAAGTAAAAATGTTCCAAAATTTGATATGTTTTTTTATCTAAATTCAAGGTGAAATTGTTTCCAATGAAATAAATTGGTTCAACTGAAAAAATGTTTCTAATAATATTATAAAACTAATTTAAATATTTATTTAACTATATAAATTAATTGGATGAAAAAATGTTTTAAACTAAAATTCATCATTATTTACAATTCATCAAAATATAAATGTTCTCAGAAAAATAAAGAAAATATGAATATAAATTTTTGATATTATAATTAAAATAATGATGGTCATTTTTTCATATAAAAGTTTTAATAGTTTCTAAAATTAATTTTAAATAATTTCTACCAATAAAAAGAAAACAAATTTATATATTAAATAATCATATGAAAATTATATTATTATTTTGTATAATTCAATATTTTCTATGACACAAGTTATCAATGAAACTAAATGTTACATGAAAGGTAAAATAAACTTGATTTTGGGTATAATGAAAGATGAACTGTGCATTTCATGTAACATAAAGAATCAAGGAACATAAATTAATTTCATAAAATATATATCAATAAATTTGGGTAGTTACATATCCACTTCCAACATTTTGAGTGATGAAAAATGTTGTTGAATGGGGAGTATTTTGTTCAATAATATGCAGAGAGAAGTCACATTTCCTATGTCTATTCTTGGAACCTATGAATTAAAGTCTTCTCTAAAACTTTTGACCAGAAAATAGGGATATATAGTGTTTTGGGGGAATATGAAAATTGCCAAGAATGATCAATTAAGTAGTTTATTTATGTGATCTGAGTAAAATAATTATTGTCACTATTTATTGTTTTAATAATTTTCATATAGATTTCATTTGGGATAATGGTTACCCCCACAAATATAGAGAAACATCTTCAAAAGGGGATAATTTTAAAATTTAATGTACCTTAATTCCCCCACACCACTAACTCAAAGTAAAAACTATTTAATGAGACCAATAGAGACCTTCTTTGACATATGTTTTCTTGAATTATGGCTTAATCATCAAATAATCTTGGTATTTTAACTCTAAAAACCTTTTAACATCATCATATTTGACCACCCTAATCCCCTAATTTGGATAATTGACAAACCTTCGCAAGAAATTATAACCATTAAATTTCACCTTATATCTAAGAAAATTTTATGATTTCGATGTTTTGGAAACTCTGGTTATCATTCAGTACCCTTTGAAAAGATGAAATTATTCCAATTTGGATCCATAATTAATTATACATATCTAGAATATCATTTAAAAATCATCTAGAAAAATAGTTCAATTTAACATAAATACATTACAGCTCTGATTGAAATTGAGATGACCATAAAAAACTAGATTAATGTTACACAAATCCAATCCAATTTTATATAAAATTAAAAAAATCCCCTGTTAATACAATATTGGAGTATACTGGAAAGTAATCAATATTACACATCTCACTACATTTAAAATGATTCTAAAATTATGTATTTATTCTATCACATCTCTTTTCATTATAGGTTATAAACATATCTATTCTAACACAAGATTATTTCTAGTGATTCCATTTATGCATATCTAGTTATTCACCTAGTTTCATCGTACACAATAAAAAAATTGATTTTATTACTATGTAAGTCTATAAGAATTATTATTTCCATTGTCTATTTTAAATAGACTCTAACATATTTTCCTAATTACTATTATTTATTTCAATGAGATTCATAATTCTTTTCAAATATTCACTTAGATAGACTGTAACGTATGATTTAACTAAGATTCACATATCTTAGTGTTTCCACCACTTCTCCACATTATTATGATTTAACTCATAATTTCCAAACATATTCACAAAATCTCAAACTCATTAAATTATTTTTGAATGAATTTAATTGAATTTTGAATGGAAAAAAATAATTCCAAGGATTTATAATGTAAATATATACTCCAGAGAGTATTTAAATGAAATACCAGGACCTTATAAACACCCATTCTTAAAAAATCATTGTAGTTGATTTCCCTTATATTTTATATTTCTATTGATGGATATGTCATCAAAGAGATTTAATAAATATATCAAAAAGAAATAATATTTTTAAATATCTAAAATTGATGATACTTATTCAATCTATATGTAATAATAACAACCAATAATAATATCTACATAGTAAATATAATATATTTTTATTCAACAATATTATGTACTCAAAAATAATTCAATGTTATTTTATTCATAAATTATTAACATAATTATTATTAGCTTATTTCTTATTGATGATAAATATAGGTCAAAACAATGTGGGTTCAACACTGATCACCTAACATTGAACTATATAGGTCTTGCATTATTCTTAATAAAAATAATTATAGAGCTATTATATGAAATTTTAAATGATATATGGATCTTGGGAAACCGAAATATACCAATGTATTTTATATTTATGGAATATCTAGGTTTATCCATTTTTTTAGTTGACTTTAAATTATGTATTTCCTTTCTGTTATTAAGTATCCCCTTTTGTATGTTTATAATCCCCCCTATATCGGATTTAGGCCCACACATAATATATTTTTGTAGTCATGGAATTGATAGGTGGTGATTTTAGTGGATTTTTGGATATTTCATCTTATGTGAAGGTAATGGTGTCTGGTTATTAATGGTTTATAAGAAGGGAAGTGTTTCTTTCTGATACACCCAAACGGATTCTATTACCATGGAGATTTATTCCACTATCATATGATGATCGTTCTTAATGACAGTATATTTTTTATATATTTTTTCCTTAGGGCTTCCAAATATAGTGTTTTACTAGATATTTGATGACACAATAATATATTTTTTATATAGATAAATTTAAATATTTTAATATACAATGTTAGTTTTATAGTTTATCAGTGTTTGTTATCTTTTTTAGGGGGTTATATGGTAAGCAATTTCATCTATGTTATGCCTTCACAATGATACTTTCCAACCTCTACTATATAAGTTGGTGTCTTGGGATAGAATCTTCAACTTTTCAATAATCTATGCGTGGTATTGCTGTTGTGGGATATGTGAGATAAATATATGTGGTGACCACTAGAGAACAAGATAGATACCTCTTAGTTTACTCTACTAACATCCCTAGAGGAGTTCCAAGGATCATAATCTTAGAAGATTATTCTATTTTTAATAAATTGCTAGATTATAATTGCATAGATATAATGTACAGAAAATATACTATATCGAATATAGAACAAGAATATGTATTAGATTCCAGAATAGTAACTAATATTGAATAAAAATATTTTATATAAGAAATCATGGATAACTTCATTACATAGACCATTCCGAGAAACTAATTTAGACCCAAAGGCAAAAAACCCTTCTTAGAAGAATGCATAAATATCATACGACTATGAATACCATCTATAACATCCCAAATAATAATTAATGTTGTTTTTGGATACCCATGGTTGATTGTACTATAGTTTAAGAATGAGTTACTTGTGTCTACTAAGGTCGCATCCTCATATAGTAAAATGTATTCCTTCTATATAATCTATGAATTTTCTAAAATTGGCTGCATAAGTTGAAATATTTTTTTTAAATGTATAGTTTGAATTGGTATAATTTTAAAATCCACACTAATAACATTGGGTCATAGATCTTTGTTGGATAAGAGTTAAATAATCATTTCAAACCTGACATCATAAGAAAGATACCCCTTTATCATCCCCTCTCATTTCCTCTTATGTCCCCTATAAGAACTATCTCATATGCCTCAGCTGAGTAATTATCCACAAACCCCCAAACCTCATCTGGATCCATTCTCATCACTAATTAACTTTTCTAAGACATTTTAAAATGTATACAACTTAAACATAATCACAAGAGTCTATATTCATTTTTTAAAATCCATCTCAAATAGTAGAGCTTTTGATTCTTCATCTTCACTAACAAAAAGATAAAGGTGGAGTATGTTGATATATTTAGTTTTGTAATCCATAAATGATCTAAACGTTATCTAATATCCATAAAATCCTATCATTTTAACCAATAAAAGGGTTTTTGGGTACAATTTATCAAATAATAACTTATAAAATAACTTTTATGTAATACCCTAATCTTTCTTAGACTCAATAAACATGTTCCATGATTGGAGGGTGGACAATTAAATAATAATGTAACCAATAAACCATAGTGTTAAACTAGAATATTAACACTCTAAAATATGTTATAAAGATGATCAATCCATTCCTCATCATCATGAAGGAATACAACACCATAATGGATAGAATATAATGAATCTATAAATCAGTAAAATTCTCATAGGTTCTCATTGAGGTTATTTTTTATAAATAACCTTTAGCATCAATGAAATACCTTTTAAAACCTATGAATGAATAGTATTATTTGATGGTTTTTCATGTTTATATCCCCCTTCAAATATAGTTGGTGGTGGTTATCATGGAATTATACTATACTATTTCGTAGATATTTTTATTTTTTTCTTCTTCCAAGAATCAAATACCTATAAATTTATAGAACTTATTCATAATCAAGTAATATCTATATCCCTATCATTTTATTTCTTTTCATAAATTAATTTCCTTATTTAAAAATTGTTTTCTATTATTTAAAAAAGCACATATATGAAGGATATAGATAATAAAAATAATAATAATAATAATAATAATAATAAAATTTTTATCTAAAATTAATTAATTGAAAACTTATATTAAAATATTTTCAATAATATATATGAAATAAAACCCTAAATATATATTTTTTATGTTTTAGTTAATCTAAATATTAAATTTTATTTAAATCATTGTTAAAATATAAAAGAAGGAATACTTTTTTTTTCATATTATCCAACCTATGAATAATTATAGATGCCTAAACATGACGTATGAGACTTGAAATAATAAATTTATATAATAACCTGGTTTGGCTGTGAAATACTTTCGAATATGCTTGATGTTATTCCAGAGCGGTGCCTTCAGATGGCATGCGATTCCGAGCCCTAGTGTGGCCGGAATTAATTTTTCAGCGCTTTCAAATTGGGCACACCAAATAAATGTTATAAATCCAAAACAGAGATCCGGATCAGAAATATGAGTGTACGTATGGGTCCAAAATGGGGTGTTTTCTCTAGGAACGACATAAAACATGTCAACACGGGATGCTTGGACCCCTCTCTCGCTATCGGAGCGTGGAACAGATAAATTAAATAATTAATTTATTTTCTAAATGACTTAACTCGTTTATCTCTTAAATGGTTGCTTGGATTGGAAAACTGGGGGCACCAAAGAGTTCAGAACATGTATTTTACCCTAGTAGGGGTATAAGTTTCGTGGGCGCGGGACTTCTGAGAAAAATGCCCCTAGGGGCATTTTGATAATTTTGTGGCCTTGAGCGTTGAGTTTAATAACTTTTGAACGGGACCTCAGATTAAAATTATGTGATCTCTATTGTTCTCAGGAGGTGGGTTTTACCCTAGGGGAGGCTTAACCTCAGCATCGTCGAGGGTTTCGGTTGCGGGTTTAATCGGGGGTTAAACTTAATTAAAAAATTTAATTAATTTTTACTTTTTTAAACCCTCACCCCACCTTTCTCCTCTGATTTGCACCTCCAGGAAGAAGGAGCTCCCAACCATGGAGCTCCCAACCTCAAGCCCTCCTCCCCACCTCCACATGAAGGTAACTGGGGATCAGCTCTGGCGGATCGTGCGGGAAGCGTCGGGCGAAGCCCAACAAGGTATGAGGTTTTTGTTTGCATTTTCATTTCCGAACCTCTCTTTCAATTAAATTATATAGTCGAATTACCATATAATTTGAAATCAAAGACCATGGTAATGTAGTATAAATTATTATCATTCCAACACATATTTTGGATTTAAAATTTGAGTCCCGACGCACTCACGGTCGTCCGCCAAAATCAGCGGGTTTTTGATGTTTTTTGGCCAGTTTTGGGGGTTCCGGCCATCTAGCGCGGCGGTCCGGCGAGTAGAAGAGGTGGCGTGGTGGTGCTCCAGGGGGGTTATAGGTAGCGGGAGAGCGCGGTGCAGGCCGAAAGAGGCGCTAGAGAGCAGAGGTGGTCACGGTGGAGCGGAGGCTGGCGGAGGCGTGTCTTCAGCGGAGGAGGTGGTCGGGCGTGCACAGAGGCCAGTGGGGGTGTCGGTGGGCGCCAGCTGAGGCATGAGGTGCAGAAGACCCGGGGTCTTCATGACCCCAGTTGGTAGACAGGACCTGTGTCATGTGGGTCCATGTGAAGACCAGACCGGCTGAGCCGGTCCGGGCGGTTTGGGTCGGTCCGTGCGATGAACTGCGGACCGCCGATCCAGGGTGTGGGTGGGCCGGACGAACCGGCCTAGCCCACCTGTTTCAGTCCATAAATATTAAAACACCTCTAGAACGGATACCGGGCTTTGGATTCTCGTTCCATAAGTGGGGACACAGTCCTTAAATTGAGTCAAACCTTTTGAGATGGTTTCAGGGGTTTTTACTCCCGAAATGAGGGGCTTGGGGCACGACGCAATTTGAAGTGGACGAGTGTTTTTCTCGGGTGTTCTTGTTTTGGACGGCGCAGAAACATCCGATGTCCAAATTGAGCGTCGTTAGTGGTGTTACGACCCTGTCATTGAGCCGGAGTTTTACAGTATGGTTTTGGGTGTTGAAATTTGAGTTGAGGTGTGGGCCCCACTGCCCCTCTTTTGAGCTGCGTGTAGAGTTTTGTAACTTTTTCATAGGATGTCCTTTCAAGGCGTGAAAGCAGTCAATTTTGGGTGCTTTTCTGTGGGAATTTCAGTGGCGTAATTATCCTTCTTTAATTCAGAACACTGTTGTGGGACCCACTAGGATCGGTTTGGGCGTTGACGGTAAATTTCTATCTCCTTCATCGGTTGTCCATTTCGAACAAGTGATTAGTCGAACTTGTTTACTTTTTCGAGAGGATCGCAATGGTGTGATCCATTGGCAGCACTTTGGGACTAGGGTGCAGGTTCCACGTAAAACCACTAATCAGAGATTTGACTAAATGAATCTTTTTATGCGGATATCAGTTGCGCTCAAGTGATCATTCTTTTGACTTGTCGTTCTGAGGAGATCGCAATGGTGCGACGCACCTGACTATTTTCAGAGCCAAGGATCAGGACCTCGAGACCCCGTTCGGGTGTAAAGCTGTGTTGGAAGACTTTTCCATCAGATATCCGTTTGAGGCGAGTAAGTAGTCTATCTTGTGTGTTTTTCTGTGAGGATTACAACGGGGTAATCTGTTCAGTCAAGAGGAGCCTCTGCATGATCTTATTAAATGTGGGAATATAGAAGGTGTACCGGTGGTGGTTCATCCTACTGTGATTCTAGCGGACCCTTGGTGTGTGATTGCATGAACTCCCGAATGAGTGAAGTAATACTTGAATAGATGTGGTTGGACGTGACTCAACTGTTGAGGTGGAAAGTTGGATTTGTTACGTTATGATTTCACGATGATGTTGCGTGTCGTGTGCACAATAGCCTTTGGGATGGAACATGATATACTCTGGGAGTATATGGGAATGCTTAGAGGTACATGTGGTTGTTTGTACCTGAGGATGTTCGTGCGATCAGTTGGGGTTGACTTGGGGCCACACGTCGTGTGGGCCCCATGTACATGTCATGTTCTGCTTTGCATACTTTTTTCCTCTCGCGACGCAGAGGGTTCCTATGTTCTCATTTGTTGACTAGCAGGGTTGAGTTTTCCCATAGTCATATTCTTGTTTGTTGACCAGAAACGTTGAGTTTTCCCCTCATCCTGTTCTCATTTGTTGACCAACATGGTTGAGTTTTCCCCTGGTTCTGTTCTCGTTTGGCTGGCAGAGATGGTTTTTTTCCTCTATTCCATCAGCTGTGTGGGATTTCAATACCATGCCCTTTCACAGGACTACGGCACTGTTTATGACCATGTGTGCTCCAACAGTGTGTGTGTTTTCCCACTTTCTGGGATGAGTTGTCTCATTCAACTTCGATAGTGACTCAGCGGCTTGGAGTGTGATCACCCTGAGAGGCTCGGGGAGTTTCTCTCATTACATTGTGTTCCTTAGTAGAGTTCTTGTGGAATCGGTGTGACCAAAACATTACGTGGTCACCAATCCTCTACCCATGAGGTTCTTTCCAGCAGGGCTAGCCAGGAGGTAGTACCATCCAGCAGGGATGGCCAGTGGGTTACCATCCAGCAGGGATGGCCAGTACAACAGTGTTCACTGAGCTGTACCATCCAGCAGGGATGGCCAGAGCAGTTCCGGGTTTACCTCCAGTGGGGCTAGGAAGTGGTCCCTGATGTCGGGTTTACCTCCAACTGGGCTGGGAAGCGGTCCCTGATGTCGGGTGTTCCTTCAGCTAGGTTGGGATATGGTCCCTGATGATGGTTCCAAGACACCCTCTAGTGGAGAACCCTTTTACGGGACTGGGCATTGGGACTCGTCGATGACATTAGTCGGGTCTACCTCCAGTGGATTACCCTATTACGGGACTGGGCAGTGTGGAACTCGTCGACTCTTCCCGGGTCTCCCTCCAGTGGGAACCCGTCGAAATCCAGTGATTACCCTCCAGCGGGGCTGGGTAGGGGGTCACTTGTCGAATTTTAGGAGACCTCTCGACTGGAGGACAGTGATGAGGTGTGGTTTGACATTCCCCCATAACTCTCAAGAATGAGGGTCACTTTCCCCACTGAGACGCGTCCTTGTGAAGTGACCTAAAACTGTGCGGGTGATTCAGTGCCACCCAAAGAGGATAGTTTCAAGGTGCAGTTCTTGAGCCCCTTGACTTTCAGTTTTGGGCAGACATGTGAGATTCTGGGCATCGATGGTGTTTACTTCTGAGACTGTTGGTGACTCACTTTCTTGGGTTGAGCTACGAGATGGAGATCCCCTTATGATTTTGTTCGGGATTCTTGACAGAGCATATATATGTATAACTTGTTCCACTACCCACTCCTTGGGTTTGAATACTCTCCTTCCAAGAGAGGCGAAGACGCGCGGGGTTTTCCACGTTCTTTCCGTGTCTAGATTCACATGGTTGGAGGAGTCTACTCTCCTACTATAGGAAACAAAGTCTCGACGAGAAGTTTATCTTCCCACCGTTTCTATCCCTTCTGTTGGGATGAATCTACTTCCTTCCTCTTATTGGGTTGAGATGTACTCTTTTCTACACTCTCTCGGTTGCACCCTTTTTTAATGTTCCCTGTTCGATCTACTACTCACCTATTTAGTACCTCCTTTGTTTCTCCCTTGAGCCTTTGGGGCATCCTACTGAGTATTTTTATACTCAACCCTACTTGGGCTTTGCCCGCACTTGGTGTGACTTTGCAGACGACGGACAGGTCAGTCGTGACTACAGAAAAGCTTTGGAGTTCAAGATCTTGGACCGTGTACGGTGGTCACAGAGGGTCTTTCAGGTGGGAGACTCTTCGGTTGTTGTCCTTTTGTTCACCTGTTTACAGGTTGTGGTACTTTTCTGGTTGGGCGCATGTTTTTTCCATTTTCTTTTCAGTTTACTTTCATCACCCCTTTTTGTACTGTTTAGAGGTTGACGCACTTTTTTGGTCATTTATAGTAGTTGGTACCTTTTCATTACCCTGCTTGTCTTTTCCTTCACTCTGCACCTTTTCATTGAGTGTGATGCGTCTGTGTGTACAGGTACTTAGGCAAAGCCCTCCCAGAGTTATTGTGACTTCAGCACTGGTCTCCAGCCCCTGGCCTATGGAGGCGGGCTTGGGGTAGTTGCGACTCAATCTCGGGTAGGTTCGGGTCATGGAAAAGTGGTATCAGAGGTGGTTCATTCCTTGGGACGCCGATCGGACATCCCTTAATGGGAATTGGTTGGGATTTAGGGAAACATTGTTAACGTGTCTCGAGAGCGGCTCTCAGGCCAGGGAGTCCAGTAATGGTGTGGCGGCCGACGAATCCATTCACCAGGACATTGATAACCCGCTTGTCGACTCATCATGCTGAGACACTTGTTGCAGGGAAAATTGGATTGTGCATCACATAGGATTGAGTCTCTGACTTTCTTTCTTGAGTCAGCTCCCCATTATTGTTGTTGTTATATACATATATGCTCATCTGACCACGACACTCCTTGATAATATTCAGGATGTTTTCGTGAAGACATCCAGCTAGGATACCAGCTTTGGGTCGTGAAAACAACCCTGTGAGCTACGAGGCCACCGTCCAGGACCCATCACGCGAGCCCCTTTCTCCTGGTGGGCTGGTATCAGCACCCCCACCTGGTGAGCAGCAGATTACTTCAGCAGAGCAGACGGGGATTGACCGCAGCTTGAGTGCACTCCACGATTTCCAGCGGCAGAGACCACTAAGGTTTAGTGGTGAGCCAGACCCTCAGGCAGCAGAGGTATGGTTGGAGATAGTGGTTCTCCTTTTCAAGGTTGTGCAGACGCCGTCAGATCTTATGGTGGCTTTGGCTGCCAACCTTTTCCATGGAGCAGCTTGGCATTGGTAGAGTTTGGTGAATCAATTTCTTGACGAATAATCGCTTTCGTGGGGCGACTTTCAGTTGTTGTTTGATGAGGATTTTTACCCATCCTTCTCACGCTCCATTCAGATTCAAGATCTCCTGCAATTTAAGCACGGTGGGATGACGGTGGCCGATAATGCAACTAGTTTCGCAGACCGTGCATGCTTTTACCCAGACTTGGTCCGTGAAGACAACATCCGAACACGGATGTTTGAGCAGGGTCTCCGCCGAGAGATTCATGTTGTCATAGTACCCTTGGGAATTTCCACATATGCCGGGGTGCTAGAGAAGGTGATGGTGACAGAGAGATTCCTGTCACGTTCTAGAGTTGGTGGTGGCAGTAGGCACGTTGGAGCCGAGACGTCTACCACAGCTAGCGGGTGTCGGCAAGCAGAACCTCGACACAGGTGGCATTCTGACAACCGGAGTCAAGGGCGTGGTCGTACACCACAGTGGCGCCGGAGGGCACCAGTGCAGCCCGAAGAGAGTCGGTTCTATTCTTGCGATGGGCGAGGTCACCTTGCACGAGACTACCAGACCAGGCATGTAGAGAGCTTCGGGCAGGTAGCAGGTGCAACACCACCATGGAGGCAGTGCCATGATCGGAGTAGTACCCATAGATGTGGTGCTAGCAGAGGGGCGGGAGGAGCTAGAAGTGGAGGAAGACCTTACAAGGTCTTCCCATCACAACTAGGCGATCCACGTCTGGCTCCAGGAGCTGATAGTTGGGACCACGAACAGATGCGAGCTTTGGATGTCTATGATCATGTAGTGCATGAGGTGGTAAGAGGTATGCTCTATGACTCTTCTACTTTTTTAGTAGAATTGTTAGACTCTGCCAGTGAAATGATTTTCATGCTGATCCTTGCTTGATCTGTTACCAGGGTGACGTGCGGGTGTCAGTGTGGCCCTGTTTTGGTAGAGTAAAATGAATGGAACCATTCTCTTCAGTAGATGGTGTCGACTCCATCGCTCTCTGAGCGTGTAAGAGAGTCTTGCTCGTAGGACATCGACTGTGGAACCTTGCATGACCTAATGTACTTGGGTGTTTCACTATATGTATATTCGGATGGAGGGAATCACCGGGCTTTTTTCCTGGTGTGGGCAGTGATTCCAGTCACGATGTGCGACGTAGGGGTTCAGCCGGGGAGGACAGCTACCCCCGAGAGCCGTCAGGCCATTTGGAACCGTGCGAAGGGATGGTGAGGTTCCCTACTGCCTGGCCCTAACCCCAAAGCTGGGAGTGGGTGCCTGACGTCTCCCACGTGACTCACCCGAGAAGAAGTGTGTGTACCCCTATGCACGACATCGATGAGAGAAGACCTCACGTGAATAGATTAAATCCTTTTGTATATGTGCGGTGACGCAGAACTATGCAAGAGTACTTCTGGGTACGGGAAAGCTAGGTGCGGGCTTAATACCCTGAGTTTTTCCATGGTTTTTCTTTTTAGGGATGAAAAGCATGAAGGAGGGAATTATTTAAGAACTCAGTTTTGCTGCGAAAGACTTTTTAATATTCTTGATGTTATTCCACAACAGTGACTTCAGACGGTGTGTGATTCCGAGCCCCGGTGTGGCCAGAATTAAATTTTTAGTACGTTCACACTGGGCATGACAAAAAATTGGGATAACTCCTAAATGGAGATCCGGCTCAAAAATATGAGAGTAAGGATGGGTCCGAAATGGGGGTTTTACCCTAGGAACGACATAAAACATGTCGGCGGGGGACGTTTGGACCCCTCGCTCGCTATCAGAGCGTAGAACGGATAAATTAAATAATTAATTTATTCGTTTAACGGCTTAACTCCAGTATATCTTAAACGGTTGATCGGATTGGATATCTGAGGGCATATTTGAGTTTGGATCATTTGTTTACACTATGAGGGGTATAAGTTTCATGAGCATGGGCCATTTGAGAAAAATGGCCCAAGGGGCATTTTCGTAATTTGGTGGCCTCTGGCATTGAGTTTAATAACTTTTTAACGGGTCCTCAGATTAAAATTTTTAGACCTCTATTGTGCTTGTGAGGTGGTTTTTACCCTAGGGTAGGCTTAACCTCAACCCCATCGAGGGTTTCGGTTGTGGGTTAAATCAGCAGTTAAACTTAATTAAAATTTTAATTAATTTTTACTTATTTAAACCCTCACCCCACATCTCTCCTCTGTTTTTCACCTCCTGGTGGAAGGAGCTCCCAACCGAGGAGCTTTCAACCTCAATCCCTCCTCCCCATCTCCCAAAGAAGGTGATTGAAGATCGGCTCTGGTGGATCGTGCGGGAAGCGTCGGGTGAAGCCCAATGAGGTAGGAGGTTTTGGTTTGTGTTTTCATTTCTGAACCATCCTTTCAATTAAATTATAGCATAGAATTGTCGTAGAATTTTAAATCAAATCCCATGGTCATGTAGTATAAATTCTGATCATTCCAATGCATCTTTCAGATTTTAAAATTCGAGTCCTAACGCGCTCGCGGCTGTCCGCCAAAATCAGTGGGTTTTTGACGTTTTCCGGTATGTTTTGGGGTTTCGGGCCATCTAGTGCGGCGGTCCGGCGAGTTGGCGCGGCGGCGCATTGGTGCTCCAGGGGGGTTGTCGGTAGCGAGCGAGCGCGGTGCATGCCAGTGGAGGCCCTAGAGAGCACATGCAGGCACGGTGCATCGAGGTGGAGAGTAGGCCGGCGGAGGTGGGTCTGGCGGAGGAGGAGGTCGGGCGAGCGCAGAGGACAGTGGGGGTGTCGGTGGGCGCCAGGTGGGGCGCCAGGTGTAGAAGACCCGGGGTCTTCGTGACCGTAGATGGAAGTTAGGACATGCATCACACGGGTCCAAATAGCGACCGGACAGGCCGAGCTGGTCAGGGCGGTTCGGGGCGGTCCGTGTGGTGAACCGTAGACCGCCGGTCCAGTGTGTGGGTGGGCCGGCCAAATAGGCCTGGCCCACCCGTTTCGGTTCCTAAATATTAAAACGCCTATAGAATGGAGACCGGGCATTTGATTCGCATGCCTTCAGCGGCGGCGCATTCCATAAATCGATTCGTACTTTTTGAGATCATTTCGGGGGGTTTTAACCCCCGAAACGAGGGGCTCGGGGTGTGACACGATGTTAAGTGGACAAGCATTTTTCTCTGATGTTCTTGTTTTGCACGGTGTAGACACATCCGATGTATGAATTGAGCGGCGTCATGGTCTTTGCGACCCCTTCATTGAGCCAGAGCTTTCCAATATTGTTTCGGGTGTTGAAACTAGAGTTGAGGCATGGGCCCCACAACCCGTCTTTTGAGCTGTGTGTAGCGTTTTGTAACTTTTTCCTCGGACGTCCATTCCAGGCGTGCGAGCAGTCAATTTTGGGTGTTTTTACGGAGGAAATGTAATGGCGTAATCCACCCGCTTTAATTCATCACACTGGTGTGGGCCCCATGAGGGCCAGTTTGGGCGTTGATTGTGAATTTCTATCTCGTTCACCGGTTGTCCGTTTCGGACAAGTGATTAGTCAAACATGATTACTTTTTCAAGAGGATCGTAACGGTGTGATCTGTTGGCAGCACTTTGGGACCGGGGTGCAGGTCCCACGAAAAACCTATCGTACGTGATTTTATGAAATGAATCTTTTTCTCCAGATACCCATTGCGCTCAAGTGACTAGTCTTTTGATGTGTCTTTCTAAGTAGATTGCAATTGTGCGATGCGCCCAACTGTTTTCGGTGTCGTGGCTCAGCACCACAGGATGTCGTTATGGTGTAAAGTGGTGTTGGATGACTTTTCCATCGGAAATCCGTTTGAGGCGAGTAAGAAGCCTATCTCACGTTTTTTTCCGCGCGAATTACAACGTTGTAATCTGTTCAGGCGAGCGGAGCCTCTTACGTTGTCTTATTAAATATGGGAATATGGAAGGTGTACCAGTGGTGGTTCATCCTGCTGTGTTTTTAGTGGATCCTTTGCGTGTGATCGCATGCCCTCCTGTGTGAGTGAAGTAATGCTTTAATAGATGTGGTTGGTTGTGCCTCAACTATTGAGGTGGCAATTTGGAGTTGTTATGTTACGGCTTCGTGATGACATTGGTTGTCGTGTGCACGATAGCCTTTGGGTTGGAACATGGTATAATCTAGGAGTATATAAGAATGCTTGGATGTACATGTTATTGTTTATACTTGAGGATGTTTTTTTGCTCGGTTGGGGTTAACTTGGGGCCACACATCATGTGGGCCCCATGTGCGTGATATGTTCGTCTTTCCTTAATTTTGACCTATTGTGACGTAGAGGGTTCCTCTGTTCTCGTTTGTTGACCAGAATGGTTGAGTTTTCCCCTAGTCATGTTCTCGTTTGTTGACCAGCAGGGTTGAGTTTTACCCTGGTCCTGTTCTGGTTTGTTGACCTACAGGGTTGAGTTTTCCCCTGCTTCTGTTCTCGTTTGGCCAACAGAGATGGTTTGATTCCGTTGTTTCATCAGTTGTGAGGGTTTTCAGAACCATGCCCTTTCACCGGACTGCGGCACCATTTACGACCACGTGTGCCCATACAGCGTGGGTGTTTTCCCACTTTCTAGGATGAGTTGTCTCAGTCCTCTTTGATAGTGACTCAGTGTCTTGGAGCGTGATCGCCCTGAGAGGCCCGGGGTGTTTCTCTCATTCCTTTGTGTTCCCTGGTAGAGTTCTTGTGGAATGAGTGTGACCAAAAATTTATGTAGGCACTGATCTTCTACCCAGGAGGTTGTTTCCAGCAGGGCTATCCATGAGGTTGTACCATCCAGCAGGGATGGCCAGTGGGTTACCATCCAGCAGGGATGGCCAGTGGGTTACCATCTAGCAGGAATGACCAGTACAACGGTGTTCACCGAGCAGTACCATCCAGTAGGGATGGCCAGAGCAGTTTCGTGTTTACCTCCAGCGGGGCTGGGAAGTGGTCCCCGATGCTGGTTTTACCTCCAGCTAGGCTGGGAAGTGGTCCCTGATGCCGGGTTTACCATCAGCTGGGCTGGGAAGTGGTCCCCGATGACGGTTCTGAGCCTCCCACCAGTGGAGTACACTTTTACGGGATTGGGCTATGTGTCTCATCGATGAAATTAGACAGGTCTCCCTCTAGTGGATTACCCTATTATGGGACTTGTCAGTGTATCACCCGTCGACTCTTTCCAGGTCTCCCTCCAGTGGGAACCCGTCGACTTCCATGGATTACCCTCCAGCGGGGCTGGGTTGGGGGTCGCCTGTCGACTTTGAGGAGACCTCTCGACTGCGGGGAAGTGACGAGGTGTGGTTTGACATTCCCCCATAACTCTCAATAACAAGGGGCACTTTCCCCACCAAGACGTGTCCTTGTGACACAACCTAAAATCATGCGGGAAAGTCAGTGCCACCCAAAGAGGATAGTATCGAGGTGCGGTGCTTGAGCCCCTTGACATGTAGTTCGGGGAAGACGTGTGACATGTTGGGCATCGATGGTGTTTACTTTTGGGACTGTTGGCAACTCACATTCTTGGGATGAGCTAGGGGATGGAGATCCCCTTATGATTTTGTTCAGGATTCTTGACAGAGAATATATATGTATACCTTGTTCCAGTACCCACTCCTTGGGTTTTGTTACTCTCCTTCTAGGAGAGACGAAGATGCACGGGGTATGCCACGTGCTTTCTGTGTCTAGATTCTCATGGTTGGAGTAGTATACTCTCTTGCTATAGGGAGAGAAGTCTCAATGAGAAGTTTATCTTCTCACCGTTTCTAGCCCTTGTGTTGGGACGAGTCAACTTCCTTCTATTTTTTGGGTTGTGCTGTACTCTTTTCTTCACTCTCTCAGTTGCACCCTTTTTACTCTTCCCTGTTCGATCTACATCTCACCTTTTCAGTACCTCTTTTATTTCTCCCTCGAGCCTTCGGGGCATCCTACTAAGTATTTTTATACTCACCCCTACTTGGGCTTTTCCCGCACTTGGTGTGCCCTTGCAGACGACGGACAGGTCGGTCGTGACTACAGAGGAGCGTTGGATTTCAAGAGCTTGGGCCGCATACGGTGGTCACAGAGGGGCTTCCAAGTGGGAGAATCTACAGCTGTTTTCCTTTTGTTCACCCATTGTCGGGTTGTGGCACTTTTTTGGTTGGCCGCGTGTTTTTCCCCTTTCTTTTCAGTTTACTTTCAGCACCCCTTTTTGTACTTTTTAGAGGTGGATGAACTTTTGTGGTTATTTATAACAGTTGGTACCTTTTCATTACTCTACTTGTCTTTTCTTTTACTCTGCACTTTTGTGTTGAGTGTGTTGTGTGTGTGTATATAGGTACATAGGAAAAGGCCTCCCCGAGTTATTGTCCCTTCAGCACTTGTCACCAGCCCCTGGCCTATGGAGGCGGGCTTTGGGTAGTTGCGGCTCGAGAACAGGTAGGGTCGGGTCGTGATAATTTACACCTAAAAGGATAACTAAAAAGGCCAAATTCATCATGTACATACAAAAGTAACTCAATATTCCACATTAATTATTCTGGCCATGGTTATTTTTGAATTACATATATAGTCTGTATTGTCATATCTATTGGTCAGTTCAAAACCTCAGGGCCCAATGTGTGTGTTGATACCATTTTGTAATTACTCGATCCAAATAACATATTAACATAGATTAGGTAACCAAAAAATCTTAATAATTATCACTAATCAACATAGGTTTAAATAAATATATATGGATTATATATATCTTAATGGAATGCATGTTTTCCCTTTTGGATCAAACTATGTCAAGGATTATAATTCCTATAAAAACACTAGTATAACTCATCTACATATGGGAATATTCAAAAATAATAGAAACCCATTTCCTAATGCATAAGCAGTAAGATATAGATACCAAAACAGGATTTATATATATAATATATATATGAATATCTAAAACAACCACTATCCAAAACAATTATATTGACCATCTATAAGAAATGACCAGTCCTAACATGAATAACCAAAGACATGTGATACAAAATAAAACTAAATGGTTCCATTTGACGTTTACCATGTGAGATATCCCTAAATTGAACCCCCCAAAAAATCCTTATTAACCTATACCAATCTATCCCTCAAAATCCTAGAAGGTCTAACACCAATCAATGATTAAATACCTATGAACTCTAATGATTTAACTCTTTCTCCTTACCTAAATAACATAATAGAATATTTGTACAAATCCTTAGACTACAATGTTGGGTGTGAGTACATCAAACCCAATATAATATTATTATCCAACTCATACCATTCTACCATAAACCCCTATGTATACAGTTGTGGCATAAATAAAATGAATAATCACGTAAAATAAATAATTCTATTTTCATAGAAATGTTTAACATAAATAATAAACCTATAACCAAGGTATCAATTCCAAAATTATATCTGATATGAAATACATTGAACCATACATTATTTAGGAATAAAATGGAATAGAATAAAAAAAGATACATTAAAGATTGGGAACCTCTATTCCCATTCGTTGAGAATGGGGAAGGTAAAGAATTATTCCATAGAACATTGTATCTCATCTCATAGAAAAGAAAAATGTCTACCATAAACCCAACCTCTCTTCTATAACCTATTCATCACTATCCATGATACCAACATTAGAATAAAATAAATATAACTAATGTATTTATACATGGTAGAATAATTATGATGTATATACAAACATACTTATAACAGTTACCATAATACCAGTATGATACAATTCATTATCACATACATAAGAACACAACAAGTAGGACAAACCTTGAAATCATTATGGCATTAAGAATCAAAGGCACTCTAGTATTAAATCATGGATTTAAAAATAATAACATTTGAATGATAAATAATTTAAAATAACATTTCTTAATGTAAATTGTCTTATTTTAGAATAATATAACTCATACACATGCAAATGTTAGCTTAAACCCTATAAAGATATAGAATATAGGATGGGGCCATACCAAATATTGTAAACAAATTGATCCTTAATCATACAAGAAGAATATATTCTACCACTAGTAATATATAAAAAACTAAGATAAATATTTCTTGGGATCCAATCAAGACCTTTAAAAATGAAGGAATCTAGAATGATTATGAAGTATTTACAATAGATTTCCCAAAGACTATACTTTTTAACAACCAAAGTGAAGAAAATAAATATTATTATATAGATTTCCATAAACCTATAAAATAATAATGAAGTAATATTATTGCTTCTATTCAGGGTTTTAAAAAAATTAAAATATGAAAAATGATTATAGATTTATTTTAGTAAATATTAAATCCTATGGATCCCTATCAGTGATCTTGATCAACAAGGATGGACTAAATCACATATAATTCATAATAAAATGGGATAGTCCGTGGGAATAAAAAATAGTTTGAGATAATGATTAAATATCTGGAAATGATATTTAATAGATTATATTTTTTTAAAGATGAATGAATTTAAAACATCTTCTTTTTTTAAAAATCACCCATAATTCTACTAGTTTACATGTGGATACACATGTTCCACACTAGTCCACACCAGATTCAGTTAGTTATTTAATACCACTCCACTGGGTTCCCTGTTCTACTCATGCACCTTCACCTGTCTTTCTCTACCCACCACTTCCTATTATATAACATCATGAATTTCAGAAATGGATTTTTCATGTTGAATTTTTGTTTTATTTCAATAATATTTTTGAGAGTTCAGTGTATAATTTGATGATGGTGTTAATACTAAATAGTTTATAGAAATATTTTTATCATAGATCAACTAGTTTGAAAGGTTCTATGACATCAACTCTAAATGTGATGATTGTGCATACGGTCATTATTGAGACAAAATAAAAGTATTTCATGATTAGAATACAATATTTAAAATAATTTTTATTTATTTTTAATATAATGTGGATATTAAGGGGGAAAACTAAAGTGAAGAGGAACCATCTATTTAGTATTATCTATAATAACTCTTGTATCATGTGAACGTGAATTATTGGATGAGGCGTTGAGTTGATGTAAAGTGTTTTAGAATAACAATAGTTGAATTGAGATTTCATTGGACTCATATTATGAGTTCTATAATCTGCTTTCAATGTATATGTTTTCATATGAGAATCTTTATAACAGTTACACAAAACTATAGAATGATGAAAAATCTAATTGGAATAATTCTTAATGGTATTTTAGTACTTTGTACAAGTAATTCAATACATCAAAAAAGTAAATTAGATTCCACAAGAGTTTTTATGTATTTTAAAGTGTAATGGCCTACTTTATTTGGGTTCCTCAATACATTATACAAAAATAAAATACATTTTAAGAGTAACAATATAGTTTAAAATAGTAGTAATAACTAAATAAGGTATTTTGTTAGACTTTAGAAGTATTGTATCATAAAATAGAATAGTATTTTATAGATTATAAGTACTGAAAAATAAGTTAATAAGTATAATTTCTAATTCATAATCGTAAAATCATTTGAATATTTTTGATATTATTGATAAATAAAAATATATTCTTTTCCTTCATAAACAATTATAATAAATGTTACAATTTAGGTAATGTTATTTTAATTAATTCAAGGAATTATAAACCACAATTATTTACATAGATTTTGATCCAAGATTCAATTAAATGACCAAATCCATCACATAATTGTTCATGCTACAATTTTTTGTTAGGAAGAGGAAGCTAACACATCATGAAGGGAAGTTCCATACTGAAATGAATGAGTCCATGAATACAAGGATGGTGATTTAGAAGGACTTTAATGTGTGGTTTTTTGGATACATTTATGGAAGAAATTTTATATATTATCGTATATATTTTAATGGAGGACTGAATGGGGTTTTGAATTAGGTTATTATGAGAATTTAATCAAGAAAATATTTACTAGTATAAATGTAGATATCCCCTATTTTTGATATTGAAGGTAGTTTCCATAATTAAATTATAGGAATAATATTCAAAAATATCCTGTAAGTTTTTTGGAATATGAAATTTATTGATAAGAATGACTAAATTATAGAGATTATTATAAATAATTTAACAAATCATAAGATACTCTAACGTATTTATAAAGATACTTGAGAACCAGATACTAGTAAATAAACACAAACTCTTCTTTTTATCAAATAAAAAGAAGGAGGAGGAGGACGTGTTATATGATATAACAATGTCATATAATGTTATGAACTAATAACTGTTAGAGTAGTTTGAATGGATCAAGAAAGAATTATTAATCTAAAAATTGTAGTTATAAAAATATATTCATAAAGAAGTGATGATGTGTTGTTTTCTTGATCAAAACGTCTTAAAGAGGATGATCAACATCAAAATTTTAGAAGAAAAATAAAAATTAATAGATCATTGTTATTTTGGATTGAACATTTTGTTGAAAGTGATATGTTTTGGTTTCTACTATGAATCTAGATAAAGCATTGTGATACTCTATACTGATCGGATCAGGAAGATTACTTGGGTAATCACCTGTACTTATAGTAAAGAATCTATGATTGTGGGTTAGGAAAATCCTAGTATAGAGTAGGATCTGAAATTAATGTCATATTTTTTAAAATGTTTTTTGTTCTATTCCATTTACATTCAATACATTCTAGGTTATTCTATGAGAAACACTTTAATAGAATCATTATGTTATCAAATCAAGGAGAGGGAATTATGTTGAATTATTTTTTTTAAAGGAATTATTGAATAATCACTTGTTTGCAATGAAAATATGGTCACTATAACTGGAATATATGTTAATCTAAGTTTACTCTAAAACATCTCTGAATTAATTGAGAATTAGTAATCTGAATTCTATCAATAAAAGGGGATTTCTAAGATTTTATGGAAATAAATAACATTTTCAAATAAACGTGATGTTTCCCTATATTTTATCCCTAATACTAGAATTGATTGTTTTCATAACTAAGGAATCTAAAAATAATTTTTATTTATTATACAATGTCATTTTTTTGAAATAGAAATAAAAATATTGATTGGGAGGATAACATTTTTATTTTGGTCTTCTTTTTAGACATTATATATACTAAATTCACAAGGATTCAAAATTCCAATTAAATTTGGGACAAATCGAAGTGATGTTATGATGAATATTTAAAAGATAAGAAGTATAAATTATAAATTTATAGGAGTTTGTTTTTAAATGTAAATATGCATGATAAAGATAATATTTATAACTAATACACTAGATTTATTGAAATTGTCTTAAATATTACAAGATTAGTTAAAAATATTAATGATTCCATAGTTGATAAAACATTGATGGTCAATTTTGTAGTGAGGTTTGATCTTAATATTTCTTCATTGTAATTTATAAATAAAATTTTTACAAAATAATTACTTAATATTCTAATTTTATATGAAATTATTAAAATTACATCATTCATAAAGATGATCAAAGATGATACATATTTTGAGTCTATGAAAGAGGTCAAAGGAACATATAATGAAGTCTTAGGATAAATTTATTTTAGTAATGAAGAAGACGATGACTATTTATGAAAAACTATTTATTTATTTTCCATGATGTGTGAGTAGGGTAAGTGTATAACTAATGTTGATTTATCCAAAAGATATTATAGTTTTAATGGAATTGGAAATTGTTTAATAATTTTCATCAATCGAATAAGGACGTATAATATCAATAAAATTAATATGATGAGAAAATGTAGATGAAAAAAGGATTAAAAAGTCAAGATAATACTCCAAATATAGCGTAATAAAATATAAGTTCTTCTATAGTAAAATTAGATGTTTGATGAGTGAAAAATATAAAATTTAATGCTAGAAAGCTATATAATTAGAAAATGAATTTGGGGAGAGGTAAATTAGTTTTATATCTCATATTGAAAAGTATTTTTATACTTCATGAATTGGAGAATATTAATTTGAACTAATATAAATATATTTCGTGATAAAGAAGTGAATTAGAATATTTTTATATGGTGAATACAAAGATCAAGATGGATAAGAGGATTCTAATAAAATATAAAGAAAACATGATTGAAGAAAAGTAATAATATTTCATGAATGAATTAAAATACATTGATGAGATTAGGAAATAACAAATGAGAATTATGTAGAAAAAAATAACGATGAGATACCTCGAAGGAAACCCTATTCAAAAAGAATACTAATTTCTTAATATACAATCAAATATTCTTTAACCTCAATATGATTTTAATAATATTGGAGAATACTTTACTGAGGTTTTGAGGTTATTATTAACTCATCACAATCTATTATGAATAAAAGTATAAATAGATATGTTAATTATGTTCCTAATAATTATTAAAGAAAATTTCATATACATAATATTATAGCTTCCAATAGAAATCATGGATCTATTTGGGCTAAAGAGATTAGTGATAAACCAAATTATAAATTATATTAAGTGAATAATATTTCAAAATCATCACTTTTCCACATAAAATATATGATTTATTTTTTATAGGATGGGAGTAATAATTTTTAGGGAAAAATTATTATCAATTTGGGGGATCAGGTTCTTGGGGATATTTCTTGTCATATAGGGTGTTCAGATAAAAACACTACTTTTTTTGGTACTATATTTCATAACATATTAAGATTAATGAACTAAGTGGGAGTTACTATGAGTATATGGTAATATATTATCAAAGTATGTAACTTGTGACCTGAAATGTATCAAATGATCCAATAGAATACATACATGAATGTTTTAAAAAATTATGTGGTAGATCTTATCATCAATGTCATAGAGATGAGGAATTAATAAATAATATACATTGAAATATTCCATATCATGTGATAGAGAATAAAATTATAAATTAAAATTAATAAATGTCATGTTTTTCTATGACTACGAAAAAATATTGTGGAAATACAATGAAATCTATGACAAGTGAAAAGAGTTTGTAATTATCTGTCAAGATTAATTAGAAATGGATAAACATATAGAGAAATAATAAGAAAATTATATTTATAAAGGGAATAATATTTTTCACATGAATAGATCAAATTTCATGACATATCATATAAAACTAATGTCCTAAAGAAACTAGAGAATATTTGAGGAAGGTACAAACAAGATCTATATGGTATAAATGACTTTATAATCATATTTCTATCTTAATAAAATATATTGGGAATGATTATGAAATAAAAAATTAGTACATTTTCCCTAAGGGGTAATGTTTTGAAGAAAGCATCACATGATAAGTTGGAGGAAATAAAGAAAACTTTTATGCATCTTATGAAGAACATTGATATGTAATTTAGTAAATGAATAATAATTATTTCTTCTAAATCTAAATCATTAAGAACTAAAGGATCTTGGTTGGGAGGCAACTCACATAATTACTATTATTATTACAGAGATGATAAGTCCCTCTATATTTTTTTATTTCATTTATTTGTACTAACATATATGGAATTGAAAGAGGTGAATTAAAATGGGAGTAATATAAGCATATAATATCTAAAAAACAAAATAATTTGTTTTCAGAAGGTCTTTTAACATTCATGATAATGAGGAAATTAATATATCACTTGAGGGGGTGCTTTTAGGGGGAGGAGGTGTAGTAATCGGACCCTAAATGCCCGAAGATAGTGTCTAGTACCAATACATTTTCATGGTTATACAGAATAAAATATCAATGAATCGAATAGTTTACTAGTTTTAGTAAGCGAGTTATATACATGAGTCATTTATTAACAATTAATACATTAATTACAACATAATTTTTTGAGGATAAATTTATTCCATCTATTATATCCCCACATATCATTCATTGTATGCTTCTTATATTAATGGGGAAAGGAAAAAAATTAGGGTGAGATAAAATGATATGTAATGGTAAATTATAGTGGAAGAAATAATGAATCAATGAGAAAAATAATTATGGAATGGTATATAACTTGACAAACATACCAGGTATTCCATAAATTGATAAGGAAGTTCATAAATAATAGTGAGGAAATGTAAGAAAATAAAAACACATTCCTTTTAATCAATAAACTAAGAATAAAATTCATCCATATATTTTACCACATGAAAACAGTAGGGTTAATAAAAATGATAATTGAAATGTATTAAAAGGAAATGAAAAATTATTGAACATCATTTCTAAGCAAAATAATAACCTATGCAGTCAAGATATATTTTCCTTATTGTTCTAAACTATAGGTTGAAACCTATTTAATTTGCGCAATTAATTTTTCTCATGGGAACCTATTCATGCAGATTTGGAGTTTATAATATGTAGGCCCCAACCATCATTTCATGTCCAAATCATTTTTCATATCGCATAATCAATAAATTTTAAATATTCCTTATCAAATATAAAAATGGAATAATGGATACTAATTTATCAATATTTCCAAAATAATAAAATAACATACAATGTAACAAAAATATTTAAAATGATTTACGATTTAGGTAGTTAACATATCCATGATAATTGAAATAGATAATTAGGGGAAATTCAATTTCTAATAGTCATAGTGTAATTTTTATTTCAATGAGACTAGAAAAGGAATCATGGTACTGGTTGTGAATAAAATAATTTTCAAAATCAATAATAAATCATCCAGAGATAGAATAAGGCTAGTATCAACACAACCTATCCCTTTTGGAGTAGAAATTATGGGTTTTATCATTGATTTATTGATATACTATAAAAGATATTTTAAAAAATTTCTCGAGGAAAATATCTGTTTTATTTGGAAAAATATTTTGAGAATATTTTTCATTGAAAAACAATTTAAAAAAATTTCTTTAAAAATGAGATTTTAAATATGTACATGAAGCATTGATGAAATGACGGTGGGTAAATAAGTACATGACGTAGGAGGTAAAAAGAACATTACTTCTTCCTATTTGCAGTTTATAATATTTTTTATTTTGAAAGTGGTAAGATGATTCCTTTTAAAACATGGGTAAATGAAAAAGGGTAAAAATTTCATTAATAAATCATTTTAAAATTGTGAAAAATATTTTTTTAAACGATTTTAAAAAATGGGGTTATTTATAACCCCCCATTCTTCCACGGAACATTTCCCTCTGAATAATATTATTGCTTGCGTTGTTCGCAACATGGAGTTTTAACACACCACGACCAATTAAACTAGCTTTTATGAATAGTAATACCCCCTTTTTGAAATTTTATAAATTTTATTTTTCAAAATGGAATTCATTTTTTGTTTTGGAATATCAAAATTATCTTAGAGTGAATTTTTGTTAATTTTTCTGAAAACAATAAAATTTTGATAAATAGTGAAAAACACTATGATATTTTTTAAATCTGACATTGTATTTAAATAATTTATTATTTTATTTTAATTTATTTTAGGTTAAAATAGATACATAATACCTATATATGTTCAAATTTATTAATTGGAGTCATTTTATAATAAGTTTAGATATATAAAATTTGATCGAACTTTTTACAGTCTTTTACCCACATTCTAGGATCATTTGCAAATTTTCACAAAACATAATTTTACCGTGTCTATGACTTGAATTCCAAAATTCTGAGACATTCAGTTGATATTAGTAAGTAAAATGTGGTTCAATAATATGAAAATAATTTTTGGTGAATAGTAAATTGTGTCTTTTATTTACCATGGTTAAAAGTAAATAGCGTAATTAAGGGTAAAAAAATATTATAATTACCATAACACATGTTATAATTCTATAGGATAAGTTTAATTTGATCCAATACAACCATAATAATAAAATATGATCCCATTTGGTCCACATGGATGAGATTTAGACATTTATTTTTATTTTATTTAATGAAAAGTTAAAAGAGCTAAATTCAATTTTTAATAACTAAACTATTTTTAAAATAGGGTTCTACAGAAGTTAATTTTGAAAAAAAAATTCATTATAAATATAAAAAAATTTCCTACATAATGGTATATTATTTATAAATTTTATACATTATTTAATTTAATTTATTTATGACACAATGATGATTATGTAAAAAACTTATTAATGAATGATTAAAATAATTGATATTATAAAAATCCAAATAAATAAAATATTAGAATTTTGATTATTTCTACTAATTTTACTGGTTAATAAAACATGTTAGGGTTGACTACATAAATATTTTTAAATTAATAATGCTATTATTATTTTCAGAAAATAAAATACTAAATAGTGTAAAAATTGACGTAATTGAGTTTTTAAAACAAATACATTATTGTATATCGATATAATATTCTTAAAAATATATAGTTCGGCCAATAAAGTTATATAAGTATATATATACTGATAATTAACCTCGTGGGGTTCACATGGATTGTTATTGTAAATTTATTATCATTATAATATAAAAATACAAAGAGACCTGATAAATGTCACGCTTTTTATCTAAGAGTTAAATCTAAAATATTAGGATAATTTGGTGACATAAAACTCTCTAAAACCTATTGGATGAGAGTTTTTCGAACCCTCGACACCTTACCCCCAAAATAAATAATTTTGGAGTGATTCGAAACAGAAAATGGTTTTATTATAAAATAATATTTAATCTTTTTTTTAATGTGACCCTCACCTCTCTTATAAAAGGTTACTTCCCCTTATCTTAATTTCATAACTCCAAAGCCATTTGGATCAGCCAAAACATGACAAAGTTTTTTTCCAATTATCCTCCCTTCATCCTAGAGGCCTTAATTTGTTCAGAAAAAAATCATAAGTATACTTTTTGATCCAATAAAAATGAAGATCTCGAAGAAGATGTAAATATTTCATCACTTCTTTCATGTTATTTTCTTCTTCCACATCCTATTTCTTTGTTGTTTCCATTAGAAAATAATAACTCCTGTATCTTCATTAAAATTTGATGTTAATAAAAATATTTTACATTCATATTCATTATTCAATCCATCATATGAATGAAAAAGTCACCATACCTTCCTACATACTGCTTACTGTCTCCAAGTCGTGGGGTAGTTTGTTACTCAAACATTTCATTATTTGGATGGGTATAATAATGATGAATAATTGATCTAAATAATAAATATAACATGTTAGTAATTCTTTATATATTATATAGCATTCAATTATATACTATTTCACATTCAATTGAATGACATTGTCGCTCGTGTGTACGTATGGATTACTATCTCCACGAACATGATGAGATTCACTCTCCATCATAATCATTAAAGAAAAATTTTCATTTTATGATTACAAATAATGTTTAAGAACATAATATCATTACGGATATGTATCAAATACATCCTATCCATAATAAATAGAGCTTACTCAACAAAACATATAAAGGAAAATGAATCAGTTAACATCTGAAATGATGATACTTCTAAACTTTTATTAAAAAAGTAATATTAGAATATCATATATGATATCATATTTTTTTTATAGTTATTTAATAATTTAATAACAATTATTCAAATATTATAAATGTTTTTAACGTGCCCTAAACCAAATTGAAGTGCAAGGTAAGGGTTAATTATATAATCTCTTTATTATCCGAGGTTGTTTTTATGTAAGAATCTACTGGGACCTCTTTATCATCCACAACCATGTTTCTTAAAAATTAATTTCAAAACAATTTTATTATTTACTAGACTTTGGGTTAAGGTAATTTATTCACTTGTTTTAATTTTTATAAAAAGTTTTCGATGGAATCTTTCCGTTGTTTTCCAAACAAGGTACATTATAACCTTTTAAGAAAAATTAAGGTAAGAATGAATTTTTTTTAAATTATACGGTGGGTGCGGCTATATTCCAATATTATAACTTCTTTGAAGCATTAAATACAAGATTATAAGAATATTTTCAAACAAATTATTTTGTTTTATAATTATACAAATTTTAAATTATTTCAAAATAGAAAGATATATTTCTCTAGAAAAATATTTGATTTCATATATGTCAACATACTTTGAAGGATTTTAAGCTTGTTAGAAGTTGATTTATTATGATACAAATATTCCATATTTTATTGAACATGTTGTGATATATCTTACCGTGGATGTGTTATATTTACACTATTTACGGTTTATAGATAAAGTATTGAAATTTCATATGATATTTATAATGTGAGTGTTTATGTAATGTTTAACACTTTTCATATGGGGAATTCATTGGACTTAGTAAGTGACAGGTAGATCTCACTATATCTTATCGATGCATCAGTAGGTCTCATGATTCAATCTAGTGTCTTGGCACGAGTCCTTAACAAAAATCTTATTTGTAGTCTTGGCATAAGGCCTTGACTATGTGGTTATGAAGTCTGGAATTATGCATTCCATCATTATGTAAGTTGCTATTGATATTGCATGGGATTATTCATCAAGTAGAATATCCATGCGAATATGTAAATGTAATTATTTTATTTTATCCATTCCATATTATGCCTAATTTTATGTCTAAAAGGCTTTTGTTATAGTCTTATACATTTCCTTAAATGCGTATGCCTATTTATGAAAGTTTTTAGTATATTGTTCACCTTACTGAGCATCTGAGTTCATACCTTTATATGTTTTATTTTTCCCCGGATGTGATGATGTATTTTATGGTTGAACTGATGGGATGGGCTAATGATATAATTTTTTCACGAGGATATTAAATGGTGATGATTTTTTTATTTCATGATGTAATGTAAAACATATGAATGTATCTAGTACTTCCAAGGAAACTAAACTGGTCAGTCTATTGGGAAATGATTCCTTATATCAGGGAAATTTTATGTAATAATGCATCGAACCTAGGTAACTGGGGTTGTGGAGTTGCAGTTGGTATCTGAAAAAGCTTAATAAAAACCATGGAAGATTGATTTAGAAAAATTATGATTAGAGAACATTAAACTAAGATATACATTGAGTATTAGTAGAGAAGAACTTCCTAGATTTTTGGTACTGTTGTTAGTTTTTGATTTTTCCAAGCAATAAATCCATATCTGGATACAAGAAGGCAGATGTGGCACTAGTATAGATGAACCTATGGGTAAAAGCTGAAAACACTACTTTGAGCTTGACACGAATGGGAAATGGTACACGACAACGGGCCTTGTTGTACTCTTGGTTACGACACTACCGGGGGATATTAATAGGATACTTATCATTTTATTTACAAGCCATTATGTAGGGTTTGTGTGTATATACTTTCTCAAAGAAATTTTTTTATGATTATGGATTATATCCTTAACCTATTCAAATTTTGTTAAGTTTTTTACTAGTTTGGAATTATGTATTGTGGTTCATAAACTAATCTACAATCTGCCATTGTTTTTAAATGGCTCCTAGTGGAAGGAATGGAAACCATATCAACCCACGTAATCCAGGCAGGGATTTCCCTCATACTCAAGACAATTATAATGGATCCGGTGGACCAACTGGTGGTTATTATCTTATCACCATACTGAGACAACTCACTCAGGTTATGAATAATAACCTTACCCATATGGAGCACCATGATCAAAAATGCGAAGGATCAATGATAGACCACTTAATGAGGAAACAACCCCCAATATTCATTGGGAGTAAAAATCCATTAGTATCTGAGCAATTGATAAATTCCATAGATAAAATATTTCCTGCTCTGGGGAGTAGCTAAAGGGAAAACGTTTTTATAGCGGTTTATCTCCTCATGGGAGATTAAAATCAATGGTATTCATTGGTTCAAAACACAAAGTTAGAGGATTAAGTTTCAAATATGTAATAGAGGGAGTTTAAAGGGATTTTATTAGAAAAATACTTTCCTCATGACCATTGAGCATATATGGAATGAAATTTTTTAATCTGAGGAAAAATGATGATGAAAATTTCGCAAAATATGAGGCTAACTTTACAAGGATGGAAAGGTATGCATCAGATTATATATATAACCCAAGCATTAAAATGGATTAATTCTTTGATGGGTTAAAACAATTTCTCCAATGAACATTATTCTCTCAATCCTTCTCATCTTACGAAGATATCATATCATGCACTATCAAGATAGAAAAGGAATTTTCGAAGTCTTACGACATTAGAGAAAATCTAAAGAAAAAGAGATTTTCTGAACACATTGGAAATGAAAATAAAGGAAAGAGGGGAAAAGTTTAAAATCCATCCATTGGTAAATGTATGAAGAAACACCATGGAACTTTTCTGAAGGGAATTAGAGTCTGTTATAAGGGCAGTGAAAAAGGCCACCAAGCTCGTGATTGCAAAGGGAAGAATGTGGTTGTCAATGATGAATGCTAAAAATGTAGAGAAAATATGCAAATTAATATCCAAAGAGCCAAGGGAACATACCTCAGAAATGGCCAAGAGAGTAAGGAAAAGCTTACGCGATCACCACTGCTGAGGTTGAAGCTCTGAAAGATGTGGTGTTGGTAATTTAATGGTTTTCTCATGTCTAGATAATTATTTATTTGACTCTGGATAATCACATTGTTTTATAACTTCAAATATTTCTACAAAAATTAGATATTTTCAATTCAAATTAATAAGGGATTTGTTAGTCAAAACACCTTAGGAATTTTTTTATCACAACAATGTTTTTTGAATCAGTTCCCATTAGGGTATATAAATGTTCTTTATCTACTAATCTCATTATCATACCAATGATTGAATTTGATATAATCCCTAGAATGGATTGGATTTCAGACCATGATGTGAAAATTTATTGTAAAAAGAAGGAGGTTAAAATTTTTATGATGATATGGAGTACATTATCTTTAGTGCATAAATGTTACATCATTATTCTTATCTAGATTCTCCCTAGTAGCTCTACTAAATTCAATTATTATTAATGAAGAGAATGAAATAACTATGGGTGAGGAAAATAATGTTAGAATAGAGTAAGTACCTTTTGTGCAAGAATATGTTGATGTGTTTCCATATGATTTACCTGGACATCCACTAGAATGAGAAATTCATTTTTCCATTGATTTAATTCTAGGTTCAAGGCCTATATCGAATAACCCTTATAGAATGGCCATTGTGGAAGTAGTGAAACAAAATAAACACCTAGAGGAATTGAGTATCAAGGGATTTATTCACCCTAGAATATCTCTATGGGGGGCTTCTGTCGTTTTTGATAAAAAAAAGATTGATCTATGTGGTTGTGCGTTGACTATAGGGAGATCAAGGCTATAATAATAACATACAAGTATCCCCTATAACACATTGATGATTTATTCGACCAACTTCATGGAGCTCAATATTTTTCAATGATTGACCATCAATCTGGATATCATCAGTTGTGTGTGAAGAAGGAAGACATTCCAAAAATAGCATTTCGAACTAGGTATGAGCATTACGAGTTTACAGTAATGCCTTTTGGATTGACTAATGCACCCACTATCTTCATGGATCTAATGAATAGACTTTTCAAGGAATAGCGTGAGGACTTTGTAGTGGTATTTATTGATGATATTTTACTTAACTCAAAATTATAATAACGTCATGAAAATCTCGTGTGAATTAGCCTATGTACTCTTAGATGAAATGAATTATATGACAAATGTAGCAAGTGTGAATTCTGGCTTCAAGAGATTTATTTTCTTGGCTATATTCTCTCTAAGGATGGAATCTCTATTGATCAATCAAAGACCAAGGAAATCCAAGAATGGCCAGTAGTGATGAGAATAACTGAGGTACGCATATTTATTGGTTTACCAAGTTTTTATTGGCGTTTTTTCAAGAATTTTTCCCAACAGGCTAACCCATTAACCAAGCTCAATCGTAAAGGGTTTAAATTTGTTTCGATAATAGAGTGTGAAGAATGTTTGGAACAACTGAATAGAAGATTAGTTAAATCTCCAATCTTGAATCTACCATCAGGGAATGATGGTTTTGTTTTTTATAGTGATGTTTCAAAGAAATATCTTTATTGTGATCTTATGTAGAATGAGAGAGTTATTTCCTATGCGTCTTAGAAGCTAAAAATTAATGAACAAAACTATCCCAATAATGATCTGAAGTTAGTAGCTATAATATTTTCTCTAAAAATATTGAGACAATATATCAATGGTGAAGAATGCGTGATTTATATTAGTCACAAGAGTTTGAAGTATATTTTATGACTAAAAGAACTCAACATGAGGAAAAGGAAATGGCTTGAACTATTCAAGTATTATGTTGGTACTATACACTAACACCCGGGGAAGGAAAATAAGGTGGAAGATACTTTGAGAGGAAAGGATCATGGTTTTTTGAACAAGATGAGAGTTAAAAGGGATCCTATACACATGGATCCAGTAAATATTGATATGGGAATAACCATGGAAGGTGAAACATAAATTCTTTTTCAAATGGTTTCTACAACATCTTTAATAGAAAGATTAAAAATTTATCAGACTGATGATGATGAATTTCAAAAGAAGATTAAAGCCGTGAATGATGGGAGATTGATTATATTCGTATAGGAATATGGAATTTTGAAATTTGGGAAGATTATTTGTTTTCCTAACATACCTGATCTAAAAAGGGAATTTTTTGGATGATTCTCATACCACCAATTTCTCTATAAACCATGGGAGCACCAAGATGTATAGAGATTTGAAGGAACCATTTTGGTGGGACAACATGAAGGGGGAGATTGCAGATTTTATATCATGATGTATGGTTTGTAAACAACTAAATGTTAGAAGGAAATAGCCTCGAGGTGTCATAAATCCTCTTCCCATTCCGGAGTGGAAGTGGGATAATAGTATGATGGAATTTTCCACGGGGATACCAAAGACTCCTAGAAGGAATGATGCAATATGGGTCATTGTTGATTATCTTACCATGTTAGCACATTTTATTTCTATTTGAGAGGATCTACCACTTGAATGTCTAGAAAGACTATATATTAATGAATTTTTAATACTTCAGGGAGTACACCTATAAATTTTTTCTGATCATGAACTATGTTTTACATCAATATTCGGGAAAAATTTTCAGAAGGCCCTTGATACTGAACATTGTTTGAGCACTACCTGACACCCTCTAACAGATGGACAATCAAAACAGTCTATTCAAACCATAGAAGAAATGTTGAGATAATTCTAAATTGGCTTTCATGGTATGTGGGATCAGAATCTACCTTTGATAGAATTTTCCTATAACAATACTTTCCATTAAAGTATTCATATGGCACCATATGAAGCGTTATATGGGAAGAGATGCCACAGTCCAACTTTTCAGGATGATGTTGGTAAAAGAAAACTTGTAGGCCCAGAACATGTTGAGGAAATGATGGAATAGGTGATGGTTATCCAAACCCACTTAAATTAAACTCAATATAGGAAAAAGAGATAAAATGATAACCAAAGTAAGTATTTATAATTTCAGGTAGAATATCATGTTTTAATGAAGGTATCTTCATGGAAAGGAGTTATACAATTATTTAAGAAGGGTAAATTGATTCTCATGTATATCAGACATTTCAAAAATTTAGAACAAATTGGATTTTTAGATAATATTTTAGAAATGCCTCCAAGTCTCACAAAATTTCATGATGTGTTCTACATATAACTATTGAGAAAATACATGGCTAACCCAACCTATGTACTCACCTATGAGGAAATTGAACTGGAACCCAATATATCTTATTATAAAGAGCCTATCGAATTTCATGATACTGAATAACAAGTGCTAAGAAACCAGCCAACTCGTCTGGTAAAAGTTCTATAGAGAAACCATAAGATGGAAGAGTCAGGGTGGGAACCCTAGGAACATATGATGAAGAACCATCTAAACCTTTTTATACTAAAATATTCTATAAATTTCTAAGATGAAATTATTTTAAGGATGGTAGAAGGTAACACCCCAAGCATTAACAACTTGTATCCCTTTGAATAATGTGGTATCTTACGTTGTAGGAAACTTGGAGTTTTAACACACTACGACCATTGAATCTAGCCATTTTGAATAGTAATTCCCAATTTTTGAAATTTTATAAATTTCGTTGATCAAATTGAATTCAATTTCGAATTTGGAATATCAATATTATCTTAGTGTTAA
Source organism: Viscum album (assembly GCA_963277665.1). Lineage (NCBI taxonomy): Eukaryota > Viridiplantae > Streptophyta > Magnoliopsida > Santalales > Viscaceae > Viscum > Viscum album. Next base: position 1,888,472,364 of record OY728122.1, on the reverse strand, counting down.
TTTTTTTTTAATTAAATGAAAACATTCAATTTTTGATGAATAGTGAAAAACACTGTGATTCTTTAAAAATGACTTTTTATTTAAATAATTACTTATTTTATTTTAATTTATTTTAGTTCAAAATAGATAAATAATACCTATATATGATCATTTTAATTCATTGGGGTAATTTTATACTAATTTTGGATATATAAAATTTTATCAATTTTTTTACCATATTTTACCCACCTTCTTTGAACATTTAAAATTTTTTATAAAATATAGTTTTTCTGCTACTATGATTTGAATTTCAAATATCCAAGAGACATGGTTGATATTAGTAAGTCAAATTTGGTTCAATAAGTTAAAATTAATGTTTTGTGAAGAGTAACTTTTGACTTTTATTACCACTATTAAAAGTAAATAGGGTAATTAAGGGTAAAAAAGATATTATAATTACCCTGACACATGTCCTAATTATATTGGATAAATTTAATTAGACAATAAAACCTTATAAATAAAATATGATCCCCTTTGGTTCACATGGATTAGATTAGGACATTTATTATTATTTTATTTAAAGAGGAGTTAAAATATTTAAATTCAAAGATTAATAACTAAAGCATTTTTAATATAGGTTTATACGTAATATAAATTCAGCTATAAGTATTCATTATAAATCTATAAAAAATTAATATATTATTATATTATATTTATAATTTCTATACATTAAATCATTTAATTTATTTATGACACAATGATGATACAAAAATTACCTTATTAATGAAAGATTAAAATAATTGATATTATAAATTTCCAAATAAATGTAATTTGGAACTTTTGATGAATTCCACTAATTTTATCTATTAATATGACATGATAGGGTTAACTAAATAATTTTTTCCAAAGTAATCATAATGTTATGATTTTCACAAAAACCAAATACTAAATATTTTCAAAATTGACATAATTGAGTTTTTAAAATGAATAATATATTATAAATTGATATAATATTCCAAAAAACTAAGTTTTGTCCAATGGACAAAGATAAAGATATATATATTAACAATTAACCACTTGGGGTTCTATTAGACATTTATTGTATGTTTATTAACCAAATAATATAAAAATACAAAGAGACATGGTAAATGTCAAACTTTTTAACTCAGAGTTAAATCTAAATGATAATGTTAATATGGTTACCTAAACCTGTATAAAACCTATTAATTGAGAGGTTTTCGACCCATACCCACATTATCATCGAAATAAATCATTCTAGAGAGATTATTAAAATAGAATTATTTTATTATAAAATAATATTTCAAGCTTTTCCAAAAGTGACCATCACCTCTCTTATGAAATGGTACTACCACTTCTCTTAATTGCACAACTCCAAAGCGATTTATCTTGTCCAAACCCATCCTAAATATCCTCCAAACATTATTATCTTTGTCTTAGAGGCCATAATTTGTTTCTAAATCCAACCTTTGGAGCCCTTTTGATCAAATCAAAAGGAAGAACTAGAAGAAGAGGTAAATATTTCATCACCTCTTTCAAGTTCATTTCTTCTTCCACTTCCTCTTTATTTATTGTTTCCATTATAAAATAATAAATATAATATATTCTATATACTTTGATTCTATTATAAAAATGGTACAACCATATTATTTACTTTATCCATCATATGAATTACAAAGTCACCATACATGCGTACCTATGACTTACCATCTCCATGTTGTGGTGTAGTTTGTTATTCAAACACATCATTATTTGGTTAGCTATAATAATGATGTATAATTGATGTAAATAATAAATATAACATGTTAATTATTCAATATATATGATATAACATTCAATTACATGCTTTTTTCCCTTCAATTGAATGATATTGTTGCTCGGGCATACGTACAGATTACCGTCTCAACGAACATGATGAGATAGATTCCCCATTATTATCATTGAAGAATAATTTTAATTTTATGATTAAAAATAATGTTTAATAACTTAATATGATTATTTATATGAATCAAATAAATTATATCAATAATAAACACGACTGACATAAAAAAACATATAATGGAAAATGAATCAGTTAATAACCGAAACGACAAAAATACTAAAATATTATCAACAAAGTAATATTAGAAGATCATATATGATATCATTTTTATGTATATAGATCTTTTATAATTTAAAAAAATGATTTATATATTATTCAAGAGGTTAATTAACCCTCGACCAAAGAGAAGTACAAGGTAAGGGTTAGTTTCACAACCTCCTTATTATCTGAGCCTGTTTTTATGTATGTATATACTGGGACATCTTTATCATCCACATCCATGTTTCACAAAACATTATTTCAAGACATTTTTACTATTTACTATACTATGTTTCAAATTATTTTTACCCATGTTTTAATTTTTATGATAAATTTTAAAGGAATCATTCTGTCATTTTCAAAACAAGGAACATTATGACCTTTTCGACAAACTTAATGTAATAATGTCTTTTTTTAACATATACAATGGGTGTGACTATTTTCATATTTTATATCATTGTTTAAGCATCCTATAAATTCTTATAAGATATTTTAAAAATAAATGTTTTATTTTATTATTATATGACTTTTAAATGATTTAAAAATAGAAAGAGATATTTCTCTAAAAGAGTTTTGATTTCATCTATATCAACATCCTTTGATAGATTTTATACTTGTTTGAAGTTTATTTATTTGTATACAAATCCTCCATATTTTATTGAAGGATTTGTGATATATTTGACTTTGGATGTGTTATTTTACACTATTCATGGTTTATGGATAAAATATTTTCATTTCGTATGCTTGTTTTAATACGAATGTTTATGTTATGCATAAACCATTTCATATTAGGAATGCATTGGAATTAGTAAGTGATGAGTGGAGCCCACTCTGGCTCCTCAATGCATACGTAGGTCTAATAAGACAAACTAGTGTCTTGAAACAAGGCCTTGACAAAATCTTATTTGTAGTCTTGGTATAAGTCCTTGACTATGTTGTTATGAAGTCTGGCATTATAAATTCCATCATTATGAAAGTGCATATTGATATTTCATGTGATTATTCGACTAGTAGAATATCAATGTGAATACTTAAATGGCATTTTATTATTTTTTAATTTCCATATTATGCTTATGTTTATGTTTAAATGGATTTTGTTTTAGTATTATACATTCCCTTAAATGTATATGCCTATTTAGGAATGTTTCCTCTATATTGGTATCCTTACTGATCATCTGAGCTCACCCCCTTCTATGTTTTATTTTTCCTAGGAAGTGAAGAAGTATTTTCTTATTGAACATCAGGGATAGTCCAAGGATATAAGTTTGTTCAAAGGGATACAAAATGTTTTTGATGTTTTTATTTCATAATTTAATGTGAAACTTATTAATGTATCTTGTACTTCCAAGGCTACTAAACTGATCAGTATTTCGGGACATGATTACTTGTATCATGCCATGGTTATGTAATAATTCACTGACTATGTGTATCTAGAGTCAGTGAATTACATTATTAGAATAAAAATAGTCATTATACTAAATATATAATGAAGTTATATTTTCCTAAAAAAAATTTCAAAAACATTTCATGTACCGAAGAGTGAAAAAATGGAACTATTACTTTAGAATAGTCATGAATAACCAGAGGAGATGAAAATGAATGATTTATTAGAAAATGATAAAAAAAATTCCTCTAATGGAAATTCATGTGTATAAAATCTTGTACATAATTATTTTGTAAATTAGAAGTTTTATATGATTATAATGTTGGATTGAGAATTAGTCAATGAGTATATTATGTGTATCTACATTAAATCCACCAATATAATTAAAAAAATTAATTATTAGTCAATGTTAGTATATTCATAATCATTGAATATAAAATAAAATGATTAATTAATACAATCCAATTAAAAGAAATTGGGTTATGAAATTATTTTTCTCTTGGTTACCTTTAACGTGAATACCCACAGACAGAACAGTTCAAATTGATACTGAAAATATCATGAAGAATGAATGAATCGTGATATTATATGAAAAAGTGTAAATATTTACACCACATATAAGAAATAAAGTGTAGATCAATAATGTTATTGTTTCAGGATAATGATAATTATCAAAACATAATGTGAGATTATAAAGATAATAACTAAAAATGTTCTTGAGGAGAATAATCATTAAAAATTCCAATATATCCCATACAACTATGAATCATTTGAATTATAATATACATTAAGGAATAAAATTAAATAAATATTATAATATATTTAGAATAAATATATTAATGATATAACATGTTCAAGGTATGTATATAAATCATGTAAAATAAACAAGGTCAATAACAACAAATAAGTTTTAGTGGAATGTAAATTGGGGTGAAATCCCTTACTTTACATTTTCTTTTTAGTGATTGGATTCTAGCATCATTTATTATGGTATTGAACATTTTACTAACATATTATGAGTCCATTATAATTTTTATTATATCAAATATGATCTTATTATAAAATCTCCTTACTTATTTGTTGACAATGTTAAATTATTTATACTATTTTGGGTCTTAGTTTTATACTTTTCGGGTATGTTTTGACTTATTATTTATTATTCCTATTACATAGATCATGATTAAATAATATCCACAGTGTAAATAATTATGTTATTATCATATATATCCAATATATATGTATTTGTAAAAATCCAAAACATTTAGAGATAAGAAATGAAATTCACCATTCATAGACATGGTAGGTCGTATGTACGCATGAATGCTACTTATATTTCTTTACTGCATTGAAGAATAGTAATTAAATGATATATATGTGAATGTTAATTCTATTATAAAATCTGTTTAACATATGTTACATATTATTATTAAAACTATTCCTTACACATTCCAAGAATCTTGTGAATGACTCACAACGCTTTGATGGGCGACAGTCCACACTTCCACAAACGATGTTATTGTACTCCAATAGAATGGAGTGCATAAATGAATTTTTTATAAAATATTATAATAAAAATAAATGTATTATAAATATATTATATATTATATATAAAAAATGTTTACCTAATAATATCTAACCCTGAGAGGTGGTTAAGTAAGAATAAATAGTCATTGTTTCATGATGTAGTAGTTAACCACTCACATAATCAGTAAGTTTGTTACTCATTAGATGGATGTGTGTGTAAGTGTTGGTATAAAACCTAACGTAAAAACATATAAGTATATTTTGGATAAATTTATTTTTATATAATCATGGAACAATGATATTTTATGTGGTATATAATGGAAGTAAAACTAAAGAGATATAGGGAACATGTTTCCTTTTAATCAGGTATTGCATTTTGGTTTGGACCAAATGGATTCCATGGAAACATTTCTGAACAAGGTGAGAAATGTAAGATGAGGAGAGTTATTGTAATTATATATTTTTTATATCTTGATAGAGATTATTTTTTTTAGAGGTTCAAGGAATTGGGATGCTTTAGTGCCTTTTTATAGTGGAGGAGGTGTGATACTCTTGTAAATTTTGGAAAATGGAATTCCACCCATGCTTTTCCCATTGAAAGTGGGTCTAATAATAGACCAATGTAGATAAAATGGATTATAGGTTCCAAATATGACCATACATTGGAATTTGAAAAAATTTATATTCCATTTTTTCCCTTGTGTTTAATGTTTAGTCCCTTGATAAGATAATTTTTCTCTTATTTGTAGTAATTAATTTTAATCAAATTCAATAATATTTTTGATATAAACAAATTTTAACATTTAAGAAATTATACATTTTTATTATTACATATATGGAATTTATTTTTCTAAATTCTAATAATTAATGTGTAATACATTATTTTAAATTTAATTACTCAGATAGGACGACAAAGCGGGGTTTAAAGTAAAATTGTTCAAAATTTCGATATGTTTTTATATCCAATTTTAAAGTAAAATTGATTATAATAACATAAATTGTATTAAATGATATAAAATATTTATAATTAATCTTTAAACCCAATGAATAGCCTTATAAATAAATTATATGAAAATCATTTTTGAATTAAAAGTATGTATTTGTCACTATTCATCAAAAATGAAATATTTCAAAAAAACGAAGAAATTCTCCCAGACCTACTTTTTATGTTTCTACTTAAATTATGAATTTTATTCTTACATATAAAATCTATTAAATTTCCAAAAATTAGATTCATAATAATTTATTCATTAATAGGTGGTTAAATGAATTAGTTTTATATTTTTGTAATACCTAGATTTTCATAAGTTACAAAATACTATTCATAACCAATAATTTAATGGAAATGTTTTATCTTATTATTTTAAATTATAATATTTTAATAATATTTTATTATCCCGTAATATTCGGCCTTATGTGTAATTACATTCATCTAAAAAAGACATTGTTGCAAGAGATTTATGCTAAATCAGTGTCGCATGTATGAAAATCTATAAAAAATATTAAATTTAATTAAAATATTTAGTATATTATAAATACAATTGATTATCTATTCCTGTAATCTTTTGGTGTTGCGTGTCATACATTCTATCAAATATAATGTTCATACAATATGTTTTTATGCGTTACATTCTCCCAAACAAAATTAAATAGATTTTATGAAATTTAAACTAGATCTTGGTGATATATTTTTTGATATTATATACATTTTAAATCCCACATCATTATAAAGATTTGTAATAAATCTTCTAGAAAATAGAGATAGTGAAGTATAAATGTAAAATGTAATAACATATTACTTAGTCTATAAGTAGGGGAACATTACTGGAAATTTGATATATTTACATGGTGGAAAATACTAAATATTTATAGTGAGTGTTTTTTATCATCAATCCGAATAAAGAGAATGATCAATGGAATGTTGAGGGCCTCAAATCTCTAAATATGTGATGATTTATAAGACCGTCAGTTCAATAAAATTTAATGATTTTGCATGATTGTTTTTAATATCATTTTCCTCATATTGATAAATTCCATTAAAACCTATTAATATAAGGAAATTTACATACATGATAAATTTTTAATCCACATGAACAATTCCATTTTTTGGTTGTCTTTCGATCAAATTCTACTTTATCCCTTAATTTATGAAATGGGAATCCAAAAATACACATTTATCCCCAAAGCACTAAAATACACTATCAATGGATCTTAATCCTCATAAAAAAGCAACTCAAAATATTAATCTCTAACTATTATCAAAATCAAATATGGCTAATAAATTAATCTCGAAACCTTAAATGTAACATTATTGGTTCTTGATTAATAGTTATTCATTAAATTGATAAACTAAAAATAACAATAGATTAACAAGTACATTATGTAGGTCAATGGATGCAATTAAATACTTATTGTTCATCATTCAGGGGATCAAGCCATGTGGCCTTGCTGGATTTGATTAGTTATAACCAAGATTATATGTTGTAATTTTATAAAACCATATTAATATAATTTCCAAAATAAATATGAATAAAATATTTGAAATAAGGTTATTCTATAAATTTCAATTTATCTAATGTTTCAAATACAACATTAATACATAAATACATCATTTTTTATTTCAACATAGGTCCTTCCTTGGTCTAAGGTTTATCCTAGGTTAGTCATTATATTCCCCTATTTATATCCTTCATAATATTTTTTTATTGAAATTGTGAATTATCCTAAGTGTATCCCTTGGGAGTGTCAGAATAGGTGCACAATAAGGCCTGTTGTCATACAACAGGTTACGCCAAGTTAGGATTGACACACCATGTTGAACTTGTATCCCGTAGGTACACTTATTCCAAAACCACACCCACTAATAGTATTTAGATAAGGATTTATTTCTAGGAATGCCAAAATAATCTCTACCTTACCAATATTCAAGGATGCTCATCTATACTTATCCTCAAATTCTACTTTATGGTAATGTTATATTATCTTTGTTTCCCTAAATCTAGTTTCCAAGGTTTCTACTATACATCCTTTGATACCAACTGTAGAAAATATGCCACAGAAGCCCTGAGCTAGTTTCTACTACCATTACATTGGATTGGTTACAAGGAATAAAATGCTGAAGGACCGGAGATATTAGTAGTCTTGAAAAAGTATATACATACATTAGTCATGTATTAAAAAAGAGTATACTAATTAAAACAAAATAAAATCCTTCAAGGATAAATTTAATCCATCTCTTATATCCCTACATATCTATCATTGTACATTTTGTGGATTCATAAAGAAAGGAAATAAACTAAGGGTGAGATCAAATGCTCGTTAAATGTAAAATATAGTGGAATAAATAATGAATCAATGAAAATAATATTTATGTAATGTAAAATAACTAAACACACATTCCATGTTATCAAACAACTGAGAAGGAAGTTTATCAAAAATGTTCCAAGGTAATATCTTGAAACACATTCCATTCGAATATCAAGATAAGGAAAAATCAATATGGAAAGGTGAGAATCCAAAGACACATTCCATTTAATCAATAAACTATTAATGAAATGATTCCATAAATTTTATTATCTGAAAACATCATGGATAATAACAATAAAAACATAAATGTTTATGAATGAAATTCTTAATTATTTTACATCATGTCTAAAGAATACGAAATCCTATACTGTCAAGATCCATCCTCTAGACAATTTATAACTACAGGTAGAATCATGTTTAATTGTCTCATCAAATTTATCCCTAGAGAACCTATTGATGCATCAAGGGGCTATATAAAGTGTGATCCCCACCCATCATTTCATGTCCAAATCATTCCTCATATCGAATAATCAATAAAAAACAATATGAATTATCAAATATACATATAGAATAAAGAATACATATTTTTCAATATTTATCTATATTATAAAATAACTATCAATGTAAACACCGTGTGTAAAATTATATATAGTTTAGTTAGTGAACAATTAAATGATAAATGATATGGATAATTAGGGTAAATTAAATGTCTAATGATCATATAAAATTGTATATTTTAAGTGGACTGGAAAAGGAATCAAGGAAGTGAATGTGAATACTATCCATTGCTAAATCAATCCAAACACATATAATATAAGGACCTAGCCTTAAACCTTACATAATCTTGAGTTATTACAAGATTAAACATTGAAGATCTTTTCAGGTTTAGAGTTTTAGAGAATTAGATCATGAAACATGCATTACATTCCACATTTAAACAAAGTGGTTACATAAAAGACAGTATTCATTCTTCCCATCAACGGAAACATATTTAAAATAAAACATGGATTCTTTCTTGACACATCCTTGAAACTATCATCACATCATGTACCTTTCCCTTGAACTGTGAAAAACATTTCAAAAACTTGTGATTAGCATAAAAAGATCAGTAAGGGTTATAAAAATATGGAAAGGAAACATGAGTTCATATATACATAAGAATGAAATCATACTTTACCCATAAAACATAGGAACTTTAACATACCTCATCAAATCATGAATAAATCATAGAAATCATAAGACATAAAATGTAACTTGAGGAATTCATAACATTCTTACGTAGGGAGTAACCCTCTTGGTTACATTTGGAATACCCATCACAGTATATTCCCTAAATCTCTTCGGACAAACCTTAATTTTTCACTCTTCCGCGTTACCCAATTCATTGGAGAGCTATATTGGGATCACCCGCCCTTAGTTTATCACGGAACCAAACGTCTTCATAATAATGCCCAAGAACCTCAACATAATCGTATCACATAAAACATGCATAAAGTAAACATAACATTTCCACATTTCAATCACAATATAACATTTTAGTATATTGAAATAATGAATCCATTCAAAAAGAAACCATTTCCAAAACCATTTAAAACATTTAATAAAGAGATTTTTGAATCAAAGTGTCCCATACCACCTTGAAGCTTTTAAAATTTTAAACCATTAATATCCATATAAACAAATCCTTAAAACCATTTTGAAAACATGGATATTAATAAGAACAAATAATTAAAACATTTAAAGTGATATTTTGGTTAAAGGGGTTTTACCAAAATTAGAGACACTTGAATACAATAATTGAGGAATAACATTTAGTCAGAACCTTATAATATCATGAGAATAAATGGATTCATTATATAATATTCCAAAGGACAGTATATACACCATATAAGCGTGAATTGGTGCATAACAACAATGAACTCTCAATAGAGATGTCAAATGTGATGAAATCCCTTATAAAGAAGGTATCCTTAAATTAAGGATAAATAAATCTCAAAATTATGTGTGAAAAATATAAATACACAAAATATAAGTGGATATTAAGTGTGAAACAATAAAAGGTCATTAAAAAATATTCAAAGGATGACATATTCAATAACTACATGTTGAACCCAAAGAAATCGAAATTGGGTTAAAAAGTTCCCTTGGTAAAATTCGACAGCCTAACGACATCACTTCAAAATTCAGAAAATGAGCTGATGAGAGATAAAAAGGGCATCTCATCAATTGGACATAAAATTTACATAAATAAGGATATAAAATAACATATCCCAACATAATATTATGTGAATAAAAAGACATAACAAAAGAAGTCTTTTACAAAGAGGAGGGTGAAAGGTCCCCTTACCGAGTTGGGTAACATTCGAAATGTACACCCCATGGAAGAAGGGTCATACAATGAAGATGTGAATACCCATAAATGAAATTATACTACACAAAGTATATAATAATGTTCAGTACTTACACCGCTCAAAGGAAATTGTGTCAAATGTAGCATAAATCTCACTGGAATAAAAGTGAGATGATAAATCCCTTACGAAAACTCGGCAGCCTACTAGAGCCACTTAAAAATTCTAAAATGGATTGATGAGGGGAAATAGGGTATATCGTCATATCAACATAAATTTTACAGAAAGATTAATAAAAAAGAACATCCCCTAACATAACAAATAGGAGCTTAAAGGAAGTGACATAAATGAGAGTACTTAAAAAGAAAGAGAGAAGTAGGATCCCTTACCTCGGGTCCGACTTAACTCGATCGTTCTTTAGCATCCTGAATAATAAACTTGAGTTAATTTCTACTTTATTAAGAACATTTTTCATGCTTATTATTCCTTTTATATAACTTATTTCCATGTTATAAACATTATGTAATCATTAAGTTAATAATGTTTGTTTTGTCGATATTTGGTTCTTAAGTTGAAAGTGGACTTCTTACAATTACATGTCGTTTGTGGGGTCAAAGGTACTTTATATCCAGAATGAAATTCCTGATTTGGATATCATATATATTATATATATCCAGCATATACATGTATTTATAATATCACCTAATCATTTAGAGGAAAGAAATGAAATGCATCGTTCATGGAGACGGTAAGCCGTACATACGCATGAACACTACTTTCATTCCTATGTCATATTAATGGAATTAAAACAAAATGAGATATATATATATATATGTTATAATTGCAGAGTTATATCCATAATTTAGATGTAATATATTACATATATAACCATTATATATATGTACTTATAATAGTACATATCATTTTGAGATGAGAAATGAAATGTACCGTTCATGGAGACGGTAAGCCGTACGTACGCATGAACGCTACTTCCATTTCTATTTCATATTTAATAGAACTAAAACATAATGATACATAATTGTATTTTAATTCCAGTATGGTATCATATATAATATCATTAAATATACCCTTTATACGTACCACATATGTTAATAACGAATCAAATCACTTTGAGGGGGCGGTAGTCCGCACTTCCTTAAATGAAGATATTGCATTTACCCATAATGGAAACTGTAAAGGTATGCCCGAAATGAAAAATACACAAGCTTAAGGAAAACATAAACATATTATTTATCATATATAAATATAGTGTCATCTAAATGGCCACCTTTGAAGGTGTTAAAAGAATGTTGAACAATCATCGTTTCGGGAGGCCGAAATTCGCCATCCACGGAAACAGTATGTTCTTTAACCATTAGATGTAGGTGTGTGAAAGTGTAGCTCGAATAATTCTTATAAAAACATCCTAATATATTGATGATACTGGAGTTGTTACAAAATAAATTAATAAAAAGAGTTTATGGGGTTGGAGAAGTAAAATAAAACAAAAGGACTCAAGTGAAGACATTACCTTAAAATCGGGTAACTCCCTTTGGTTTGAGCTCAAAAGCATCCTTGGGAAGACTTCTGCCCAAAGTGAGGCTTCAAGGAATAAGAGAGGGATGTGTAGAGACAAAATGGGCATAGGTTGGCCGAGCCAAAGGCATTGGGATTGTGGGTAAGGAGGTAGAGGTGGGGGCCTTTTATAAGAGGAGGGGAGGGGCACTCTTGGAAGGTAAAGAAAAGTCACTTTATTTTAAAATGGCATTCAGATTTAAGAAGTCCCACATTGATATGTTTCTAGGATAAGGTGATAAGGGTTGTAAATCCACTCATCCAATTGGTTTTGGACATGTGTAGGTCTTAGATATTACATTATCTTTCAATTTTATTTAAAGCATTAAATAATGAGGTCATCGTTGCATCATCATGACGTCATATATAATTTAATTTATATAAGGTCTAAAAATTATAAAAAAAATACAATGATGTATGAAATCGTTTTATCTTTCCAATTAAAATTTATAGTCAAAAATATGATTTGTATAATCCCATGTAAAAATTGTTTGAGTAAAACATTTCATGTTTGTCTCATTTTTACTCTAACTTTAAATAAAAAGATATTAATTTCATTTTCCAACAAAAGTGGCTTCATGGGGTCCCCAAGTTGACCCATGGGTTTTCATGGTCGGACATGACACATACAATGAGGTTATGACATGTTTAAAGTTCATTTCATATTATTAAAACATTATTTTTACCTTAAACTACACTAATTACCTTTAATCGCGATTAAGAACTTAAAAGTTACTATTCACCAAAAAAATTATTTTATTCTCATAGAACCACATTTTACTTCTTAATGACAACCATGTATGTCAGATTTTTGAAATTCAACACACAATGATAGAAAAATTTCATTTAAACAGAAAAATCAGTTTTTATAAGTACCACTTAGTGGTTTCACTATTCATCAAAAATTGAAGTTTTTTTGAAAAATACCAAAACTTCACCCTAAGCTATATTTGATATTCCGAATTCAAAAATGATGTCTATTTTATAAAATTCAAAACATCTTAGTTGCATTAATTAATTTAATAATTAATTCCCGCTGGCAGAGCAAATAGCGTGTTTTTATGAAACAATAAGTATCAAAAGATTGACTCTAGTTTAAGTCTGATTTCAAAGTGAAATTAATTCCAACGACCACTATTGGATTTAATGGTAAAAATATATTCTAATTTCACTATAAAACCAATTCAAAATATAATCAAATCATATAAATAAATTAGATTAAAAAGAGGTTTTGAATTAAAATACAACATTTTACACTATTCATTGAAAAATGAACTTTAACAGAAAGATACCAAAAATTTACACAAAGTAAATTTTGAAGTCCTGATTCATAAGAATAGTTTTATTTGGTCCAATAGAATGTTTAAGAGTGAACAAAACTATATTTAATGACGGTTCGCCATCAAAAGGCGATAAGTGAGCCTTTAGTGAAAACTAGGGCAGATACGCCTAAAATTGAATTCTTTCCATATTTTAAGCCTTTACCTTTTATTGGATAAATGTAAAATCATTTAAAAACATATATAATCATATTTTAGTTATTTCTATCCATTCTCGCCAATAAAACGGCTACATGTTAACTACCATTTAAAATAATAATATTTTATTATTAGAGTGCAACGTAAGATTCCCAAGAAACTCGTTGTTGCGTGTTGGGTACGCCATCGAGCATCGAGTCCCTTTTAAAGTCATATTTATATTTTATTCACAAATATGGATAAATATAGAAATTTCATATTCTTTATTTACCTGGGGTGTTACATCCTTCCCCCCTTTTGGGAATTGCGTCCTCACAATTTTAAAATTGGGCTCGGAAACTTCATTGAAAATCCCACATCGAAACAAGAGTCGGTAAAACAATCACTTTAAAATAAATAAAGATAAGTACATAGGTCACCTGAGTTAACCCATACTAGGATTCCATGTAGGAAAACATGGACATGGAGGAGAAAACATAGGGTCATGTTCTAATGGAGAGTGATAGAAAACATGTTTTGGAGAAAGTTAACAATAAGAAAACCACAAACTTGTGATGGGTTAAACGGTATTCGATTCCCCAGTAGGAAAAGTTAATAGACAACATTTTGGTTTTAAGTTACTTTTTATTGAGGAATTTATTCATAAGGAAACATAATCACTTATCATCTTGACTTTCAACTTTTACTGGATTCCTTAATCAAACTCATATTTTTTTCCAAAAGACGAGTATTTAGGGAGACTTGTTTTCATTAAGAGTACTATAAACAACTTCTAGAGGAGCACCTAATCCACAGAAAAAGAACTATACATTTCCCATGTCTTCAAACCATAACCAAAAATAAAACCAAAAAGGATACTACAAGATCAGATAAACCAGAAAAGGATAACCCTTTATAAAAAGAAAATCTATTCTTAATCTCAAAATTTGTCCAACAAAACCCAATGTTCAACGAGGACCATTCGATAACCAATTTGTCCATAAAATTCTTCAAAGTAAACCATTATAAGATTGAAACCCAAATATTTGAAGAATTTAGTCACATAGTCTTCCAAGTTAAATCGTAACATTTATCTCCAAACAACATCAGTTGCTCCTAAAGTCTCGTATTGAAAAGTACTTAACCTGATCACATATCCTCCATGATAGGTTAATCATTTTCGTAAATAACCCAAAATCAACCTAATCTTAATTCATAAAATCATATAACTAAAAAGAATCCGTCAAACTAACCAGGGACTTCACGTAGTCCAGTGGTAGGCAATAAATACCAGTTTCACTTTGGTTGTGGGTTCGATTCATGCAGCTTTGTCCGACGCGACGGGTAGTCACACGGTCTGCGTGTTGTCCTTTTTCCAAAACTATTTAATTCTCAAATAATTCCCCAAAAAAAGATAAAATCATCAAAAATAACCATAACATATTTTAACCTCAATTTTATCTCATGCATTTCATTTTATATCATAACATATAATAACCCATAATTACCTCAAAAGTAAGGATCATATAAACTCTAATGGTTACCTTTATAATTATTACCTGAACTTCCACATCGATTAGTCATCTCGTACATGATGCATTAAAGATCATACCAAGGTTCAAGTGGTTGATCATGACTCCTTGATAGTAGGTTTAGAACAACCATGAGTTTCCTCATTGAATCCTCCCTTTTATCTAGTATCTTAATCAGAGAACCACCACAGTTTCCTTCAGACCTGTTGTCTCTTTGGTGCCTGCTAGATCCATCCATTCACAAAAAACAGAAATTTCAGTGTGAGTATATCAACAAAACCATCATGTACTAATGAGGAAGATAACCACTAAGAAATACTTACTTATTCACTTTATCTAAAACTAGGACTCTTTCTGAAATCTTAACCATTATGGTAATGTCTCTTATGCTTAAAGTCTACCCTAACCTCTAATGTTATCTAAACCTACCTTTGATACCAACTATAAGGCCCCAGCCTTAAACCTTACTTAATCTTGAGTTATTACAAGATTACACATTGAGGATCTTTTCAGGTTTAGAATTTTAGAGAATTATATCATGAAACTTGCATCACATTCCAAATTTAAACAAAGTGGTTACATAAAAGACAGTATTCATTCTTCTCAACAACAGAAAAATATTTAAAATAAAACATGGATTATTTGTTGACACATCCTTGACACTATCATCACATCATCTACCTTTCCGTTGACCTGTGAAAAACATTTCAGAAACTTGGTATGAGCATAAAAAGCTCAGTAAGGGTTATAAAAATATGGAAAGGAAACATGAGTTCATATATACATAAGAATGAAATCATACTTTACCCGTAAAACATAGGCACTTTAACATACCTCATCAAATCATGAATAAATCATAGAAATCATAAGACATAAAAGGTTACTTGAGGAATTAATAACATTCTTACGTAGGGAGTAACCCTCTTGGTAACGTTTGGAATACCCATCACAGTATATTCCCTAAATCTCTTCAGAGAAACCTTAACGTTTCACTCGTTCCCATTACCCGGTTCATTGGAGAGCTATATCGGGCTCACCCGCCCTTAGTTTATCACGGAACCACCCGTCTTCATAATAATTCCCAAGAACCTCAACATAATCGTATCACATAAAACACGCTTAAAGGAAACATAAAATTTCCACATTTCAATCACAATATAACATTTTAGTATATTGAAATAATGAATTCATTCAAAAAGAAACCACTTCCAAAACCATTTAAAACATTTAATAAAGAGATTTTTGAATCAAAGTGTCCCATACCACCTTGAAGCTTTTAAAATTTTAAACCATTAATATCCATATAAACAAATCCATAAAACCATTTTGAAAACATGGATATTAATAAGAACAAATAATTAAAACATTTAAAGCGATATTTTGGTTAAAGGGGTTTAACCAAAATTAGAGACACTTAAATAGAATAATTGAGGAATAACATTAAGTCAGAACCTTATAATATCATGAGAATAAATGGATTCATGATATAATATTCCAAAGGACAGTATATACACCATATAAGCGTTAATTGGTGCATAACGGCAATGAAGTCTCAATAGAAATGTCAAATGTGATGAAATCCCTTATAAAGAAGGTATCCTTAAATTAAGGATAAATCAATCTCAAAATTATGTGTGACAAATATAAATACACCCAGAATGAGTGGATATTAAGTGTAAAACAATAAAAGGTCATTCACACATATTAAAAGGATGACATATTCAATAACTACATGTTGAACCCAAAGAAATCGAAATTGGGTTAAAAAGTTCCCTTGGTAAAATTCGACAGCCTAACGACATCACTTCAAAATTCAGAAAATGAGTTGATGAGAGATAAAAAGGGAATCTCATCACTTGGACATAAAATTTACATCAATAAGTATATAAAATAACATATCCCAACATAATAGTATGTTAATTAAAAGACATAACAAAAGAAGTCTTTTAAAAAGAGGAGGGTGAAAGGTCCCCTTACCGAGTTGGGTAACTTTCGAAACGTACACCCCATGGAAGAAGGGTCATAAAATGAATATGTGAATACCCATAAATGAAATTATACTACAGAAAGTGTATAATAATGGTCAGTACTTACACCACCCAAAGGACATTGTGGCAAATATAGCATAAATCTCATGGTAATAAAAGTGAGATGATAAATCCCTTACGAAAACTCTACTGCATAGCGGCGCCACTTAAAACTTCTAAAATGGATTGATGAGGGGAAATAGGGTCTCACATCATATCAACATAAAGTTTAAAGAACGAGTAATACAAAATAACACCCCCCAACATAAAAAATAGGATCTTAAAGGAAGTGACATAAAGGAGAGTACTAAAAAAGAAAGAGAGAACTAGGATCCCTTACCTCGGGTCCGACTTGACTCGATCGTTCTTTGACGTCCTGAATAATAAAATTTAGTTAATTTATAATTTATTAAGAGCCTTTTTCAAGATTATTATTCCTTTTATATAACATATTTCCATGTTATAAACATTATGAAATCATTAAGTTAATAATGTTTGTTTTGTCGATATTAGGTTCTTAAGTCGAAAGTGGACTGCTTACAATTACATGTCGTTCATGGGGTCAAAGGTTCTTTATATCCAGAATGAAATTACTGATTTGGATATCATATATATCATATATATCCAGTATATACATGTATTTATAATATCACACAATCATTTAGAGGAAAGAAATGAAATGCACCGTTCATGGAGACGGTAAGCCGTATGTACGCATGAACGCTACTTTCATTCCTATGTCATATTAATGGAATTAAATCAAAATGAGAGATATATATATATATATGTTATAATTTCAGAATGATATCCATAATTTAGATGTAATATATTACATATATATCCATTATATATATGTACTTATAATAGTACACAACATTTTGAGATGAGAAATGAAATGTACCGTTCATGGAGACGTTAAGCTATACGTACGCATGAACACTACATCCATTTCTATTTAATATTTAATAGAACTAAAACATAATGATAAATAATATTATTTTAATTCCAGTATGTTATCATATATAATAACATTAAATATACCCTTTATACGTACCACATATGGTAATAACGAATCAAATCACTTTGAGGGGGCAGTAGTCCGCACTTCCTTAAATGAAGATATCGCGTTTACCTATAATGGAAACCATAAAGGTATGCCCAAAATGAAAAATACATAAGATTAAGGAAAACATAAACATATTATATATTATATATAAATATATTTTCATCTAAATGTCCACCTTTGAAGGTGTTAAAAGAATGTTGAACAATCATCGTTTCAGGAGGCCAAAATTCACCATCCATAGAAACATTATGTTCTTTAACCATTAGAGGTAGGTGTGTGAAAGTGTAGCTCGAATAAATCTTATAAAAACATCCTAATATATTTATGATACTGGAGTTTTTACAAAAAAAATGAATAAAAAGAGTTTATGGGGTTGGAGAAGTAAAATAAAACAAAAGGACTCAAGTGAAGACATTACCATAAAATCAGGTAACTCCCTTTGGTTTGAACTCAAAGGCTTCCTTGTGAAGACTTCTGCCCAAAGTGAGGCTTCGAGGAGTATGATAGGAAAGTGTAGAGGAAAAATTGGAAGAGTTTGTCTGGGTCAAAGGCTTTTGGAGTGTGGGTAAGGAGGTAGAGGTGGGGGCCTTTTATAAGAGGAGGGAAGGGGCACTCTTGGAAGGTAAAGAAAAGTCACTTTATTTTAAAATGGTATTCGGAATTAAGAGGTCCCAAATTGATATGTTTCGTGGATAAGGTGATGAGGGTTAGAAATACACTCATACAATAGGTTTTGGACATGTTTAGGTCTTAGATATTACATTATATTTCAATTTTATTTAAATCGTTAAATAATGAGGTCATCGCTGCATCATCATGATGTCATATATAATTTAATTTATTTAATGTCTAAAAATTATAAAAAAATAAAATGATGTAGGAACACTTTTTAGCTTTCCAATGAATATTTATAGTCAAAAATATGATTTTTATAAGCCCATGTAAAAATTGTTTTAGTAAAACATTTCATGTTTGTCTCATTTTTTACTTTAACTTTAAATAAAAAGATATTAATGTCATTTTCCAACAAAAGTGGCTTCATGGGGTCCCCAAGTTGACCCATGTGTTTTCTTGGTCGGCCATGACACATCCAATGAGGTTATGACATGTGTAAAGTTCATTTCATATTATTAAAACATTATTTTTACCTTAAACTACACTAATTACCTCTAATCGCGATTAAGAACATAAAAGTTACTATTCACCAAAAAATTATTTTAATCTCATTGAACCACATTTTACTTCTTAATGACAAAAATTAATGTCGTATTTTTGAAATTAAACACACAATGATGGAAAAATTTCATTTAAACGGAAAAATCAGTTTTTATAAGTACCACTTAGTGGTTTCACTATTCATCAAAAAATGAAGTTTTTCAGAAAAATAACAAAACATCACCCTAAGCTATATTTGATATTCTGAATTAAAAATTGATGTCTATTTTACAAAATTGAAAACATATTAGTTGCATTAATTAATTTAATAATTAATTCCCGCTGTCAGAGAAAATAGCGTGTTTTTATGAAACAATAAGTATCAAAAGATTGACTCTAGTTTAAGTCTGATTTCAAAGTGAAATTAATTCCAACGACCACTATTGGATTTAATGGTAAAAATATATTCTAATTTCGCTTTAAAACCAATTCAAAATACAATCTAATCATAAAAATAAATTAGATTAAAAAGAGGTTTTGAATTAAAATACATCATTTTACACTATTCATTAAAAAAATGAACTTTATCGGAAAGATACCAAAAATTTACACAAAGTAAATTTTGATGTCCCAATTCTTAAGAAGAGTTTTATTTGGTCCAATAGAATGTTTAAGAGGTAAAAAACTATATTTAATGATGGTTCGCCATCAAATGGTGATAAGTGAGCCTTTAGTGAAAACTAGGGCATATACGCCTAAAATTGAATTCTTTCCGTATTTTAATAATTTATCTTCTATTGGATAAATGTAAAAATATTTAAAAACATATATAATCAAATGGTAGTTATTTATATCCATTCCCGCCAATACAACGGCTACATGTTAACTACCATTTAAAATAATATTATTTTATTATTAGAGTGCAACGTAAGATTCCCAAGAAACTCGTTGTTGCGTGTTGGGTACGCCATCGAGCATAGCGTCCCTTTTAAAGTCATATTAATATTTTACTAAAAAATATGGATAAATATAAAAATGTCATATTCTTTATTTACCTAGGGTGTTACATATAAAGGTAGAATAAATAAGTTATTAATACAACATATCCCAATTGGAGTTGAAATTGTTTTTGTCGTTGATGAATAGTAACACTATAAATGATATTTTTTAAAAAATTCTTGAAGAAAATATCATTTTATTTTGAAAATAATTAAAAAAATATTTCCATGAGAATAATTTTTAAAAACGTTTTTTTAAAAAATTATAAATTAAAACAAGAAATGAATTATTTTAATAAATAACTAATATTAAATAATTATATATCGAATGAGGTAAATAGAATAGCCCTTTTGCACTGTAAAAGGTATAAAAATTCCATACTCAAAAAGAGTCAATACGAATACTTTAAAAACATGGGTAAATAAAAAAGGGTAAAGTTTTATTTTATAAATAGTTTAAAATATTTAAATTTAATATTCTGAAAACATTTTTAGAAAATAAATCTTTTATTCAAAAGAACATTCTCCAACTAAGTAGGGAATGATGTTGGGGATTCTGGTAAACCTTTTCTAAAACATGTTGAGTACCTATGTGTGGGAAAATGGTACTATTGCATGAAAATGGTCTTGAATTTATAAAGGGGAAGAAAATGATTTTTTATTAGAAAATGAAAAAATAATTTCCTCTTATTTAAATTCAATAGTAAAAAATCTCAAATGAAATGATATTTTATAGTAAACCCATTAAAATATTATAATGTTATAGTTTGAATCAATCAATGACTATATTATATATATATATATAATATAAATCTACATATAGAAGTGGAAGTACACCAATTTATTATAAAATTCATTATAAACATAGTCATATAATACCAAAAAAATAAGGATGTAATATATCCCAATGAATAGAAATGGGGTTATGAAATTATTTTCCACTTGGAAAGTTTTTACTCGAATTCCCTTTGATGAAATAATTCATGGTCAAACTCAAAGTAATATTAAGAATGAATAAAACATGATATTACATGATAATGATTCAGTATATGAAACATATATAAGAAATTATGTGTACATAAATAAATTTATTATTTCAAGATAATGTTAACAATCATAAAATTCTGTTAGATTTCAAAGATAATCATTATAAAAACATTCCATAGTAGAATAATCTTTAAAAATTACAATGTGTCCCATAACAGTTTAAAATATTTGAATTATAATATCCATATTGTAATAACATTAAATTACACATATAAAATAATTATAATAATGATAATAATGATATAAAATGATAAATGTTTGTATGTATACCATATAAAAGAAAATAGGTTCATAATAACAAATAAGTCTCAATGGAATGTAAATTGATATGAAATCCCTTACCATGTCTTAAATTTTGTTGGATCTATGTTTATCCTTCGGTATAATGTTTTTAATTATGTTAGTAACTTATTATACAAAATTATTAATATTTATGGTATCATATACGATCTATTTATAATATCTTATTACTAGTTTAAACAATAATTCATTATTTTCACTATTTTGGGTGTTAATTGCCTAGTTTTTCGGGTACATTTTAATTTTTATTTATTCTTTGTGTTACTAAGATCATGATTTCATAATATCAATAATCTAAAACCTGAGTTATTATCTTTTATATCCTATAAATATTTATTTATAATAATCCACAACATTTGGAGATAAGAAATGAAATTCACAAATCATAGAGATGGTAGGTCGTACGTACTCATGAGCCCTAATTTCATTTCATTTCCTTATTTAAATGATGAATATTAAATAATATCTTTGTATATTATAATTCCAGTATCATATATATTTAATATATTTTAAATAGATTTATTACATTAAACCTTTATACATTCCATTTATAGTGTGAATGAATCACATCACATTGAGGGGGTGGTAGTCCACACTTCTACAAACGATGTTATTATATTGCCAAGAAATAGAGTGCATATATGTATGTTTTATAAATGAATTAATTAAGAATAAATAAATTATAAATATAATATATGTCCTATATAATCAATTTTTACATCATAAATCTCAATCATGATTGGTTGTAATGGAATAAGGAAAAATCATCATTTCGTGAGGAGGAAGTTCACTGTGCACATAAAGGATATGTTTTCTACCCATTAGATGGAAATGTGTGTAATTGGAGGTCTAAAACATAACATTTAAACAACTTATAATATTTACGATGATTTTCATATATAATCATGTAAAAAAGATAAATTTTGTGGATAATGTAAATAAAACTAAAGAGCTTGAGGAAACATTTTACCACTCAATCAGGTTACTCCTTTTGGTTTACATAAAAGGGATTCTGTGGATTGATTTAGGAAAATTATTTGTATTTTAAGATTACGGTATATATTTTTAGGATATATATTTTTGGATAATTTTGAAAAATGGTTGACTTAGATGTTTATGGAAGTTGGAGGATTGATTGCCTTTATATAGTGGAGGAGTGGCGGTCTTATAATATTTGGAAAAGTGAATTACACCCATGTTTCTTCCACGAAAAGATTCTATAAAAATTGAATATACTAGTGAGAAGGTTCTATATGCTCTAAATATTTCAATCCAATTTATTTAGGAAAAATATGTCATTTTGGACCATATGTTTATGTTTGAGTCCCATATTAATCTAATTTTTCCCTCAATAACTATAATTAATTTAAATCTCATTTACTAATATTTTAAAAGAAAACTAATTTAACCTTATTAGAACTTATAAATTATTCTCGCTACAAATATGGAATCCATTTTTCCAATTTCCCATCATAGAAGACGTATAAATTAATTTCAATTTATTCCCACATAAGGGACGACAAACTGAGTTTTTAAAGTAAAAATAATCAAATGATTGGTATGGTTTTATATCCAATATCAAATAGAAATTGATTACAAATACCTAAATTGGATTAAATTATTTAAAATTGATATAACTAATATTTAAAAATAATAATAATTATAATTTAACAATATAAATAAATATTTCGAAAAGAATTGTGGAAATAAAATTCATTATTTTCTATTATTCAATAAAAATGAATCATTTTATAGAAATATCAAAAATTATACATAAACTAATTTTTAGGTAGCTATTTCAAATATTAAGTTTATTTTAAAAAATATATCCTATAAAAGTGAACAAAAGTATTTAAAATAGGTTCTCCATTAAAAGGTGGTAAAATTTCCTTGATAAAAATATTGGTTTTTATATATAATACTAGGTTTGTTCTTATATCATGATTATCAAAATTGTTGGATGAATATAAAAAATATTTGACTAAATATATAATATATATAAATATTATTTTAATATCACTTACTAATTATAATTAATCTAATTTATTACGATAAAATAACATTATGATCATAAAAATAGTTTTCAATCAATATATTCTCCTTATATTAAATTGGTTATTATATTCTTTTCCAATTAATCTGTAACCAATTAATTAGTTTTATATTTTTTAATACATATATTATCATATGATATTTAATGTTTTAAAAACAAATAATTTGATGGCTAGTATATATCTTATTATATTAAATAATAATAATTTAATAATATACTGTTGTTTGGTAATACATGGTTTTGTGTGTAATGGAAGCCATTGACAAAACTCGTTATTTGACGCATGATACGCTAACTCAGTATTGCATGAATTTCAAGTTATAAAATATATTATATTTATCTAAAATAGTAAATATATTATAAAAACATAAGATATTATATTCCCTCGCGTGTTTTGTGTTTTGTTCTATGCATGCTTTAAAATAAGATATTCCAACTATATATTTTAAGGGATTTATTGGTGGATTGCAAGGATGAGTTTTCCAATGGAAATATATAATGTGAAAAAAATCATATTATATACTCATTGATTTATGAAAATTAAAATTTCATATTCTTGTAGTGATATATTCATAAAGGGGGAGTTATTATTCATGTTAAAGAAAACAAAAGTGCGTGGGTTAATATATTACACTCAGTTGTTTCTAATATATTTGTTAAATATGAGTGTGGGATATATTGTTAAAAAATTATTTTTACAACCATGATAATGATAAAATTGATGAGGTATAACATTTTAATTATATTAATGGATTGCTTTGATTTATTGGTTTATTTACTATTGTTTTCGGAACTAGGATAGCCCATGTATACATTAAGGTGATTACTGATTGATCTTGGCTATTAGACATGTGATTTTATTATTCTCTAAATAAGTTGGATCAATCTATATTCCCGAATATAAATGTGGAGAATAATATAATTTTTAGAATTATGGAATTTTCCTAAAGATGATGTGAGAATCATTACACTTATATTTATTTGTGTTCATGATCAATAAAGAGGAGAGTATAAGATTGAAATTGAAATGAAATTTTGTTTTTTCAAAAAAAATAAATGGGTATATTATAGTTCTAATAAGGATTTATGAAGATAATTTTGTATTTATTGTCAGTAATATTTGTGAGAGGTCAATTTATAATGTGAGGTTTATGCCTATACTAAATAGTAAGATGAAATTAATATAGCTCGTAAAAAACTAAATTTATATGTTCATGGATAAAAGATCTAAATGTGATTATTATAGAGAAGATATTCATATAAACCAATGTAAACTATAATTGGATGAATAAAAACCAAATAAAAATGTTTGTATTGATTTTTCATTGAAAATGGATATTCAGGGTGAAAAACTAGTTAAAGAGAACAAGAACCATTCATTCAGCTATAAGTATAAATATTGGTATATCAGGTGAAGGATAATATTTGGATGATTCATTAATTTCATTTAAATTATTTTAGAATGATCATAGTTAAATTTTAAATTCTTTCAACTACTGTGAATAATTATATATATTTATGTTGAGTCATAAAATCAGATTTTTAACTCTGTAAGGGTTACCTAGTACTCTGTAGTGAAGAAAATGGCCATGGAAGTATTCAGAATGGAATTAGATTACATAATAATTGTATGTACATAATAAAAGTAACTAACTTTTTGCAAGAGTATTGTAAAAAGTCAAAAATGAAAAAAAATAATTTAGAAGGGTACTGAGATTCTATAAACGAGTATTTAAGACATACTAAGAGTAACTATAAAGTTAATAAGTGTAGTGTTAACATCAAAAATATATTTTTTTAGTTTTATAAGAGTGGTATCATGATTCAAAATACTATTATATAATTTAAAAGTGTAAATATATGACTTTGGAAGAGTAATCTCAATCATGTATTTCTGAGATTTGTGAGATATGAAAATACTGATTAGTATAGAATTTAAATTTCATCATAATAGAATAATTAAAATCATGATCTATGATTGTCGTCAAGGGATTAAATATAAAAATAATTTATGTAAATTATGATCCAATGTGAGATTAATCGATGAAAACATTATAACATGGATCATACTATGATGTATTTTATGTCTAAGAATGTGAGTATGTCCTAAACTGATATTCCATGTTGTCATTCAGGTATCCAGACAGATTTGAATTGATATTTGAATGGAAATACAAGATTGGATATTAGGGAAATTTAAATGCAGAATGTATCTCTTGTATCATAGATATTATTGTGTAAGATTGACCCTGAATTTGAACAAGATTTTAATGAAAATTCAAATGGGAAAATATTAACATGTTCTATTGAAGATATCACATGGCACTATGATTATATAGAGTTACAATATTTAAAATATGTAAATAATGTTCTAAATATTAATGTAAAATTCCAAGAATATAAAATTATAGGATAAGGATAATGAAATTTTAGAGATACCCTATGACACATGCATGAATATGAAGAAGTCACAACATACTTAAGAGGATACTTGAGAACACAATATGGGACATGATTAAATAGTACTTACTAGTTTTGAAGAAAAATGGGTAGTAAAATATCTATTATATAAATATATTATAGAATGATATCTACTGATAATGGTTATGGAAGTTTTAAAAGAATATAGAAGAATGATTGATATAATCATGATTATACGACCCCAATGTTCATGAAGAAATAATAACATGTAGTTAAATTTATATTGAATAATAGAGATGGAAGCTTTACAACAACATTATAAATGAAAACTAAATCAAGGAGAGATCATTATTATTTTGTTTCAATCTTTTTACTGATAGTGATAATTTGTTGTCTCCTAGGGGAATCTAGTAGGAGAATAGTGTGACTCTATGTAAATACGAACAAAAATATTCCATGTGTAACTAATTATGATTAAATTTAAGAATCTGTGATTAGGGGGTTTAAAAAATCCGAAGAAGTGTTGAGCTCTCACAATAAGGTCAAAACCTTTAAAAATTGTAGTTTATTGTGCCATTTTCATCATGAAACATTCTATTGAGATTTATAGAGATATAATATAAGTATTATGATATTAACTAATCATATAAATAGAATTAAATTAAACATTACATAAAAATAGAAACCTAATTCACTACCATTGATATAGAAAAACCTCTATATTTCACCACAAAAGATAAATAAACTTTATTTTTTGTTAATTTATCTCCCAATATCTACAAATTAATGAAAAGACTATCCTTAAATTAGTTTATTAGAGTATTTTTTGTATGTTTGATAAATAATATCAAGTCATAAATTTCATTAGTCAATGACCTAATAAAAAAACAATAGGTTTTATCAATCATTTAGGTAGTTCAGAACCTAATTGATAGACAATAGAGTAGGTCATTATATTAATCATATTTTCATTTATAGATTTATTGTTACAGTTATGATATGGATACACTATTTGTTGGTTATAGATAGAATTTTGGGTAATCTACTAATGTGGTGGTAATGATTTATGGGGGAAATTCCATTGATTATCTTTTATTGTAAGTTATACAATCATATATACCCTTATTATTTAGGTAGTTCACTTGCGGGGAGATTTGAGGTATCTCTGAGTATGGTAACTATCTAGTAGAGGCAGTAATATTTTGGGTTTATCATTTCAATTTACACATTAATTAATGTGATCCAATCAAACTAGTATAATTTTATGATTATGGAGGAACATATTCATTGTGTGTATACTGACCCGAAATTATTTAAAAAATTTATAAACATCCAAAATCATTTTGTCATAGGTTGAATGATGAGTTATTTTTCTAGTTTTTATAAAGATAAATCCAATTTCTAAGTGATGTATATAATTTTTAAATTATAATGATAGATATTTTTAGTTTATTTTTTTAGGTTACTATGGTTTTATTTTAAGCATGTTTTTTTATTTTTTTTATAGTTGACGAATTTAATATATCATTATACATAAAATTCACAGAAAATATTTACTTTATATTTCATTTAGATCCTATGTTATGAGTAAAATTCCTGTAATATTTGTGTGATGTATACCATCCATTTTAAATTATATAACAAAGCCAATTTTTAGTGGTCATGGTTGAATGATATATTCCTCATCCCCCAATTACATAGGATGTAATATTGTGGGATCATATCTTATGAAGGATGGATATAATAAAACCTTGTTTTTTCTACTGAGTCATAATGTGCATCTGGGTATATCGTATGTTTCCCTATCCCATGAATGTCATAGTTTACAACTTAACATATCATAAGGTAGAATATGCATGCTTCTTTAATTGATATTTTGGGAGTCTGAATAATAATTGTAATCAATTGAGTGATTCTTATATGATGGAAATAATTAATGTTTTGTTGGATTAGATGTAACTCATGATATTAAATACATTAATTCAAGGGCTACAAAAAGTTGTTAATAAATTTACACATGTATTAAAACACATGAGTTAATTCCTGAAAAAATAAGGAGAATTTTATAGGGTCCTATAAGGGATCCCACTCACTTGTGATGGGTGAGGATTTCCCATTCCTTCTTGGTCAAAACACTCTCAAACCCAATGATCCTTTTATTATTACACCATTTAACTATATAAGGTTATAGAACCCCAGAGAAAAAGAGGTATCCCACCCAAAAATATGGTGATTCAACAAGGCTCTGGTTACCTCCATACGTGTGATGTCTTCTGGATAAATCTTTTGTGATCCTCATAATAAACACAAGATGAATATATATATATATATATATATATTACATGGAAACTTCATTCTATGGTAGACATACATAATCTTTGTATTCAAAATGTGTGGATTAATTTATCTAGAAAAGTTCAATTTGGGTTTATTTATTTTTTCCATTAGTTTAACAGTGGATTTTAGATCCCTTAAAAATATAATTGTGGTATTAATTCCTACCATGGATTATGATTCATGAAATTTGGTTTGAAAATAATGATTTTTAAAATTGTACCCAATGTCATACTACCAATCATAAAATACATGTGTATTTTTTCTACATATTTTCATATGATATTCTATGTCCTAAGACTTGATTTAGTCATAACCTATGATATTGGATATCATAGGTCATGAAATAGTATAAATCCACTTGTTCATAAAATATCATAGCGAATGACAAGAATATCGTATAAGGTGATAATTTCACTCGGTGTTTCAAAAACAATGTTGAATATCACCCTTACCCTATAGAGTATGTTGTAAGGTACAATATTTTGGAACCAATGGATGATATCATTATTGTATACTAACTATTGTAAAATATAATACATAATGTTGAATATTGTGGACTATGATGTTGGATCTTGAATATACAGATTAAACACAAGAGGGGGGTTAATTGTGTCTTTCAGATTTTTCATTAACTTCTTCAATTGAATGAGTTATATATTCAATGCTTTATTAGATTTGATCATGAAGCGGAAATAAATAAAAATAGGGACACAAAGATGTATAGTGGTTCGGGGAATAGAAGGCCCCTAGTCCACTCCACCAACGCTCAACTCCGCGAGCTTGGTGATTTTCACTATCCGGTCATTGTTTCAACAGACCGGTCCACAACTAAATAAAGGCAGCGGACACCAATACAATCCAAGGAAAAACAAAGCCTTCTGGTTCAAACACGAACCTACACAGCTTAGAATGAGAAGCTGGTTACTCAAGAATAAACATAATTTTAGGAAGAAGTTTTCCAGTTGATCTTCACAATTGAAACAGAATACAATTGACAACAGATGGATTGTCATCTCTAGAAATATTGATTTTCAAAACAAAGCAATTCTGAGTCAATCCGGTTGTAGTAGATATAGAGATATAGTTTACAACATCAGTAGTAGTAGACCCACAGTAGATATATGATGCAGAACAAGTGAATCTTATATCGAGTTCCTTCTTATTAATTGAACAGAGCTTTGGCGGTCCTTTTTGAATCAGCAGATCATCTTGATTTCTGTAGTATCTTTTTCCCACCCTTTTTAATAAAATATTGATCACCATTATCCTGTATATATATATGGTGTTTTTTCAAATAGAACATTTTTAATAAAGCTAAGCATATCTCCTGCACTTTTAGATCCTTAAAAGTTTCCTTCTGATTCACAATATTCCAAAATTTGAACTTATATAGTAGCCATAACATCCCTGAAAACTCGGCATAAAAATATCCTTTTAATTTGATCTTTAATCCAATAATAAAATAGCTTTGAATTGGTCAAAGTAGTACTTTAAAAATGACATTATATCTGGCCTGAAATCCACCCAATAATCAGTTTGCTGATTGTTGCATAAAAATATCGTCTTTCAAACATTCTAACGCCAAACGTAAGGTTGATGACATGGCCTCCAAACGTAGGGTTGATGATATAGTCTTCAAACGTAAGGTTGATCATTCATCATTTTTCTTCAACTCTCAAATGTATGGTAAAAGATCTATACTTTTCCATGAGTATACGGTTGTTTACAAAAGTAAGGTTGATGAACGATACTTTTGAGAAACAAACGTAACATTTAGTACTTACATTTGGTTCTCCTCCCATACTTTGCTGATAACCAAAACGTAAGGTTCCTTCCTAATGTAAGGTTCTTCTTCCATACTTTTTTGATAACCAAAATGTAAGGTTCCTTCATAATGTAAGGTTCTTCTTCCATACTTTACTGATAATGTATTGTCGTTTAACCATACTTTTCTCTTATATCAAAAAGTATACATTGTTTTCATCCTTACGCTACATTTTTTCATGTAGGATATGAACAATGATTCCAGGATGCACTTGATGCTGATTCCGAACAAGTAATAATTTCTTATTATTTCAAATGTAAAATAAAATAATAAATTCCTGCAAAATACTAAATAAAATCATTAGAAAATAAATAACGGTATTTGTGAGCATCAAAATTATCACAAAGAGACAGAATATTATTTTCAATAATCTCCCCCTTAAAATAAATTATTATATATTGTTTAAAACAATACTTTTCTCGACAATCTCCCCCTTTTTGATGATCACAAAACCCATAAGATAATAAAATTATTTGAACAAAATTAACTTTCAAAATTAGTTACAAAATTTTTTAGAATTTTGAGAGGATGAAAAAATATATAATTTTAGAAAAATTATTTCAATAAAAATGTCTCCACCTTAAAAAAAATATTTTCTTTAGAAATAAGAGTTATTAGTTATATCAAAATTTATCCTTTTGAATAATCTTTATAATAAACAATCTGGATAAGTACCCAAAACATTAAATATACAGAACACCATTTAAATAATGTTTTGTAAAATAAAATGTTGTGGTTATCCAAATTTCTCCCCCTTTTTGTGATATAAAAAAGAATGATAAAACATGGATTTTAACACATTTAATGTTGCATTGAACTGTAGCTAAATGCTTATTATTAACTATTTATTAGTAATTAAATCTGGAGTACTAGCAGATAAATAATAAAGTTAGTAAAAAATAGAAATAAAGAGACATATTTTCATTTAAAAAAGATTCAAGTATGATAAACAAAGGAATCAAGGTCTGGGAAAGATAGGCATTAGGTTCCATCTCCTCTGGATTGCAGACTTGATTTCTGTGAACTGTTCCCTGAGTCTCTTCATCATCCCATCTCCAAGTTTGATAATGAGCTCTCTATTCTCTTAAGTCATATGAATATCCTCAATTAAATTGACTCTGAAAAACTCATGCATCCTTTCTTCTTTTTTGATAAATAGTGACAGCTTCTCTGACATCTGAGTTAACAGATTCTTGATTAGTGGCTCACTAGATATCAGTTGATCCACTAAAAATTTCTGATTTTTTAGCAACAATGATGATGGAGCACTGTTATATTGAAGATCATGCAACCTGTCATTCATGTTTCTCATCGTGGCTGTGATAGATTGAAATATTTAGATTAAATTAGGTGAAGTACCTGATTCACTAACAGCACTATTTATAACTGATGCAAATTGGTTCTCCATAAAGAACATCAGATTTGATAAATTTGTCTTCATAATCATTTTAGATTTCAAATTTGCAACTGCAATCACCATATCCTATTTAAAAATTTCAACTTCTTGCTTTGATACTGTACTCTCTTTTAGATTTTCAAATCTCAATTGTTCAAAGGTTAAGGCATTTCTCAGAGTGACATTCTCAGATTCTAACTGAGACACCTTTTTGTACTGTTCTTCAACTTCATTCTTCCTTGAATCAGTGGCACCCTGTGCTTGATTCACATTCTCAGGATCTGGATGATGCAGTAGTACCAAAGGTAATGATTCAACATAAGATTTCTCTTTTTCTTTGTCTTGAGTAGGTTGGTCCACATATTTTTTCTTAGATCCCTCAAACTCCTCCATAGAAAAATCCACTTTATGTACTTCTATGTGAGCTTCAGTAGCATGCTCACCATAAACATCAGCATCATGGCCTTCCACTGGATACAACATTTTTAGGAGTTTTCTAAGGTCTGGCCACTTCCCCACCAGGCACAACATCCTTATATTGGTTCTGTTGAAGTGTAACTTCAACATCAGATATAATCTATTACTGATTCTCCCTTTGATATTCTTCTTGAGCTCATGATCCCTCTACATGTGTTGTCCTTTCCCTAACAACATCCATGGTCTTATCAATAACAGCTTCTATTACAAAAAAATAAGAAAATAAAGCTTTTGTTGTTGTTTCCAATGTTGGGGAAGTAATTTACTCATTAACAGCTCTAGTTCTTCGAGATTGAAGTCCCTCCTTACTTATTTATTCTTTATCATCTTCCACTTCAAATCAGATCCTTCTTGCTACATTGCTGACTCTTGATTCAGCATGTCCCTCCTTGGACATAGCAGGTTGAGCCGGGGCACTCCTTGAATCTTCATCATCTCCTACTAGAAAGAGTTTTCCTTTAATGGTGCTCCAGAAGTATCCAATATTCCATAAAGTTCCAGCATTAAACATATTACTATGATGACAGTGGACTCGGGCATCCAATAATCTCACCATGCCTTTTTTAAGCAATAGTTTAGAAATAAACCGACCGAACGGATAAAAGTTCTTCCAGGAGTCACTTTGGAAACAGTAATTGAGGTACCTGACCATGTACCTTGGGAATTTTAACTTGATATCACTTAACAAAAGATACATAATGTACATAGTAGTGTACAAAATCTTTTCCATTTCTTCCATTCTGGGAGCTATTCTTGTCTGAACAAATTTAACTAGGATCTTTTGGTCTGGTTCTAAATATTTCACCATCATTTTCTTAATAATAGATGTTAAAAATTGAATAGATATAATATCCTTGGATTTATGCACAACATATCCTATATTCTTCAAATAAAAATGAAAAACTGCCACCTGAGGTAAGTTTAGAATCGGACCAATTTCGATCGACGATATTGAGAAATCCATATCCTCTATTTTATCCATCATATTATCCTCAGTTTCCCCTAAACTAAACTGTACAGATTTGAAGAAGTATCTAAGTTCTACCTCATATAGAAATTCTGTATTTTCACTACTGAATGTCTCTTCAAGGTTCTGGAATGACATCACTTGATTCAACAGTAGATTTGTCTAAAATAACCAGTCGAGATCGATTACCTTTCCCTGTAAGATTTTTTATCCTTCTAAGTATTGTCTCCTGAAATTTCTTGTCTCGGCTTCACTGGATCTTTTAGTCCTTACCATCTCTGCGAGAATCACTGATGGTTTGAAGGTTAGGGTTTCAGTGGTTTGAATATTAGGGTTCACGAGCAGATATGTGGTATGCAGATTCGAAAAGGTTTTGATGGAAATGAAGCGGTTTAGAAGTCGAAAGGGTTTCTGACAACCTAGATTCCCGTGTTTTTAATAATCATTACATATATTTAAAAATAAATAAAATATATTACGCGTATAAAAGAAAATTATTCTGTTTAAAAAAACAAAAAAAACTATTTTTAAGAGGATTAAGAAAAAACATTGTGAAATAAAATTTTATTTAAAAACAAATAAACCTAGAACCCCCTTAATAAAATCAAACCTTTCAGTGGGAAGTGGTTTAGTAAAATTATCTGCTAATTGAAGTTATGTATTTATAAATTATAAAAATATATCCTTTTTAATAACATGATCTTATAAAAAGTGATGCCTTATATCAATGTTCTTAGTTCTAGAATGACTAATAGGATTTTTCGAAATATTAATTTCACTTGTATTATCACATAAAATAGGTGTATTATTAAAATTCAATCCAAATTCCATAAGAGTGTTTTTCATCCACAACACTTGTGCACAACAATTGCCAGCAGAAACATATTCTGGCTCAGCTATTGACAAGGAAACTGAATATTGTTTCTTACTAGACCATGACACCAACGACTTTCCCAAAATGCGACATGTTCCTGCTGTGCTTTTTCTATCAAATCTACTACTTGCAAAGTCATAATATGAATATGAAATCAAATTAAAATCAGATGTATTAGGATAAAGAAGATATTGAAAAAAAATTCCTTTTAAATATCAAAATATTTTTATAACAGCAGTTAGATGAGATTCTTTAGGATTTGATTGAAATATAACACAAATACTTACTGAATACATTATATATGCCCTGCTTGCAGTAAGATAAAATAAACATCCAATAATACCTCTATATAACTTGTTGTGAACTAATTTTCCAGTTTCATCCAAATCATGTTTTATATTAGTACACATAGGAGTTGTAAATGTCTTGTTGTTTTCAAGTCCAATTTTTTTAAGTAAATGAGTAATGTATTTTCTTTGATTGAAAACATTTCCAAAATATTTTTGAAAAATTTGAAGTCCTAATAATAAATTTAGTTCTCCCATCATACTCATTTCAAATTCTTTTTGCATTAATTTTGAAAACTCATGACAAAGGGTTTTATTAGTTGATCAAAAAATTACATCATGAACACAAATTTGAACTAATAAAACATTATTTTTTACAGTTTTCTTAAAGATTGTGGGGTATGCCATTCCAACAGTAAAACCATTTTTCAAAATAAAAGAACTTAATATTTCATACCTAGCTCTATGTGCATGTTTAAGTCCATAAAGAGCTTTAGTAAGTTTAAAAACAAAATCTGGTTTTTCAGAATTCTCAAAACCAGGAGGTTGCTCAACATAAACGTCCTCCATTAAATAACCATTTTAAAAGGAATATTTGACATCCATCTGAAATAATTTAAAATTCATATAAGATGCATAGGCTAAAATTATTTTAATGGATTCTAACCTAGCTAGAGGTACAAAAGTCTCATCATAATCTATTCCTTCTACTTGATTGTGTCCTTTAGCTACTAATCATGCTTTATTTCTAGTTATTGTTCCTTGGTCATCCTGTATATTTCTAGCGACCCATTATGTTCCTATTACTGGATAATACTTAAGTCTTTCCACTAATTCCCAAAATTCATTTCTTTTAAATTGGTTTAATTCATCTTGTATTGCTATTACACAGCTTTCAGCATCTAAATCTTCTTCTATAGTCTTGGGATCTTGTTGAGATAGGAAGGCAAATAATTCCACTAGGTTTCCTAAGTTTCTTCTAGTTTGAATTCTTGTATCTAAGTCACCTATCACAGTTTCTAAAGGGTGATTCTTTTGGGTTCTGTACTATCTAGGAAAAACATTTAAAGGTTCCTCAGTATCATGTTCCTCTGAACTGGACTGAATTTTTTTTATATTATTTTCAAAATCATTCTTTATGTTCTCAAGTCTCATGTTATCATTAGAGTCAAGTTCATCCATTTGATCTGACCTTTTCTCAAAGGGATCAGATTCATCAAATCTTACATGAACTAGTTCTTGAACAATCCTTGACATCTTATAATAGACTCTATAAGCATTGGAGGTAGCAGAATATCCTAATAAAATACCTTAATCAGATTTTGGATCGAACTTACCAAGATTAACTTTGGTGTTCAAGATGTAAACATTACATCCAAAAACTTTAAACTAATTTACTTTAGGTTTTATGTTATTCCATAGTCCATAGGGTTTCTTTTTCCAAATATGTCTAATTAAAACTCTATTAATTATATAGAAAGATGTATTCATAGCTTCTGCCAAAAAATATATAGGTAGGATATATTCATTTAACATTGTTCAAGCAATTTCTTTAATTATTATATTTCTCCTTTCTACAATCCAATTCTGTTGAGGTGTTCTTGGTTCAGAAAAGGTATGTTTAATACCCATGTTTGAGAAAAAGGAATTAAATTCCTGATTCTCAAATTCTCCACCATGATTACTTCTCAATGAGATTATATTAAAACCTTTTTCAATTTGAACATATTTCAGAAACTTTCAAATAAAGTAAAAGCTTAATTTTTAAATTTCATAAAGAAAATCCATGTAAATCCCTAATATTCATCAACTAAAACATATACATATAATTTACCAGCTAAGCTTGCTACTCTTGAGGGTCCAAACAAATCCATATGAATAAGTTCTAGAGGTTTAGATGTAGATACTTTATTAATAGATTTGAAAGATTATTTGTGTTTCTTGCCATGTTGACATGCATCACAAAATCTGTCACTTTCAAATTTGAGACTAGGTAAATCAGAAACTAAATTTTTCTTAGATAACTTATTTAAAACATATATATTGCAATGTCCAAGTCTCTTATACTAGATTCAAGATTCAATTACTTTAGAAGTCAAGCAGTTTACTTGTTGTTTACACAAGGAATTTAAATCCAATGTATAGACATATTCAGTTCTTGGTTCTTTAAATTGAAATAGTTTATCTTTAGAAATGAAACAACAATTTTTAGTAAAATCAACAGTATATCCATCATCACAGAGTTGAGATATACATATTAGATTGTGTTTTAATCCGTGTACATAAAGTACTTTGTTGATTGAGACTGTTTTTGGATCTCCAATATTTCCAATGCCAATGATTTTTTCCTTTGGAATTGTCACCAAATGTGAAAATTCCTCATTCCTTTTGAGTGAGTGAAGAAAAATTCAATGAGTTTCCACTCATATGTCTTGAGCAGCTACTGTCCATGTACCATATATCTTTTCTTCTCTGGTGGCCTTCTACCTGCAAAGACATTCAAACAAATTTCATTGGTAACCATATTTTGTTGGGTCCAGGGGTGTTAGTAGCAATGATCTGGGTATCCAGATTTTCTTTTTTCTTTTAAAATTAGATGAATCATATAAGTCTTTTGAAACACATGCTTTCTTAATACCACAAATTTGAGGCTTTCATAAGAAACAGTTTTTAGCTATATGTCCCTTTTTCCCAGAAAAGTTATAATTAACCTTTTAAGATCTTGGAAAATAATAATTTTTATATAGCTTAGGTTTTTCTCCTTTACTGCCAAGTCCAAATCTCTCCATTTTAATGATTGTTTTTCAAAGAATTTCATTTAATGAATTATCTCCTTTTGTAAAAACCAATGTATCATGTTTGTAAGATTCTACTTCATCCTGCAGTGTTTTTATACATGATTCAAAATTAATATAGTTAGTGTTAATCGAATTGTATTAATCATTTAATCCCTTATATTATTTCAGCATTGTATCTCTTTCATCTGAAATGGTTTTATGTTTGTTTTTTAGTGAATTATGTTTCTCAAATAGTGACTCATATATTTCATCAACCATATTGCAGTAGGCTGCAAGTTTTTCATTTTGGTAGCTTGATTCAGAATTTGATTCATAGGAGTAGTATGAGTGTACCTTGTCAGTTTCTGCCATAAAACACATGTTTGCTTTTAGATTGACTTCTTCTTTCTCTAAGCTTGATTCAAGATATCTACTGGAGTCTTCAGATACACTCAAAGTTTCTTTCATAGCTTTCTTGTCTTTCTGCCTGTAGTCATTTCATTTGAAGAATTTCTCCTTCTTTGCATCCATTAATTGTGTGAAATCTGGTCTGATATGCCTCATCTTCTTGCATTCATAGAATCTTACATCTTTATCATCTCTCTTAAAAGATTTTTTAAGCCTCTTTTCTTGATGTAGAGCATTCTAAATTTCCTGGCTAGCTGAGCCAGCTCTTTATCTGAGTTCGATGAGGCAGGGCTCTCTGATTTAGCTTTGACTTCTCTGTTCTTCAGCTTTCTATTATTTTGTTGTGATGTTAATTTCAAGGAAGTATTTTCTATTTTGATAAGTACTTTATGTTCATTAGCCTCATCTTTCATTTCAACTTCATGCATCAATAGTGTACCAATCAGCTCTCTCATGGTTATATTTTTTATAGGTGTTGATTGTCTGATTACAGTAGAGATTCCAATCCATTGAGTAGGAAGTACCCTCAGTAATTTTAATGCTTGAGCAGCCTATATGACAGGTTCTCCTAGAGCTATTATATTATTGAAAATTTTTCTCAATCTCCCATTCATTTGGGTAATGCTTTCCCCTTCAAACATTCTGAAGGTATCAAATTTCAGTTTTTCAGTTGCGTAACTCATTTGGCTCACATTGTCTGTTCCTTCATATTCCATAGCTATTGTTTGCCACATCTCATATGTTGTTGGGCGCTGAGATACTCTGTTAAATTTATCTGGTCCTAGAACACAGATGATTGCATTCATCGCCTTCGAATTCATATCATACTCTACCTCTATAGCAGCACTCCATGTCTACGGTTTTCAGGAATTTCATAAGGATTCATAATCTTTGAATAAACTTTATATTCGAGGTTTTTCAGATATATTATCATGTGCGATTTCCAGTAGCCATTGTTGTCTCCATTGAAATATGGTGCTCTGACCATTGACATCCCTTCTCTTGTATCAGTCATGATGCTCTGTTATATAATCTTTTAAAATCTTCTAGCATGCTAAGGCTCTATCAGAAGATCCTCCTATGATACCAATTGTTGGATCTTGAATATAAATATTAAACACAAGAGGGGGGTGAATTGTGTCTTTCAAATTTTTTGTTAACATCTTCAAATGAACGAGTTATGTCCTCTATGATTTATCAGATTTGATCATCCAGTGGAAATAAATAAAAGTAGGGACACAAATATGTATAGTGGTTTAGGGAACAGAAGGCCCCTAGTCTACTCCACCAACGCTCAACTCCACGAGCTTAGTGATTTTCACTATATGGTCCTCGTTTCAACAGACCGGTCCCCAACTGAATATAGGCAGTTGACACCTTTACAATCCAAGGATAAACAAAGCCTTCTAGTTCAAACACAAACCTACACAGCTTAGAACGAGAAACTAGTTACTCAAGAATAAAAAGAATTTAAAAAAGAAGTTTTCCAGTTGATCTTCATAATTGTAACAGAATGAAATTGACAGTAGATGGATCATCGTCTCTAGAAATATTGATTTTCAAAACAAAGCAATTCTGAGTCAATCTGGTTGTAGTAGATATAGAGATATAGTTTACAAATTCACCAGTAGTAGATCCACAGTAGATATTCGATGCAGAACAAGTGAATCTTCTATCGAGTTCCTTCTTCTTAATTGAACAGAGCTTTGATGCTCCTTTTTGAATTAGCAGATCAACATGATTTTCTGCAGTCTCTATTTTCTACCATTTTTAAGAAAATATTGATCACCATTCTCCCATATATATATGGTGTTTTTCAGAGAGAACATATATAACAAATATGAGAAAATCTCCTGCAATTTTAGATCCATAATAGTCGCCTTCTGATACGCAATATTCAAAAATTTGAACATACAGAGTAGTCGTAACTTCCCTGAAAACTCGGCATAAAAATATCCTTTTAATTCGATCTTTAATCCAATAATAAACCAGCTTTGAATCAGTCTATGTCGTAATTTAAAAACAACTTTAAATCCAGCTTGAAATCCTCCCAATAATCAGTTTGCAGATCGTTACATAAAAATAACATATTTCAAACTTTGCGACGCAAAATATAAGTTTGATGATGTGGCCTCCAAACGTAGGGTTGATGACATAGTCTTCAAACGTAAGGTTTATCATTCATACTTTTTCTTCAACTCTCAAACGTATGGTAAAAGATCAATAATTTTCCAAGAACGTATGGTTGTTTACAAAAGTAAGGTTGATGAACCATACTTTTGATAAACAAACGCAGCATTTAGTACTTACGTACCGTTCTCCTTCCATACATTGCTGATAACCAAAACATAAGGTTCCTTTCTAACATAAGGTTCTTCTTCTATACTTTGTTGATAACCAAAACGTAAGGTTCCTTCCTAATGTAAGGTTCTTCATTCATACTTTGCTGAAAATGTATGGTTGTTTAACCATACTTTTCTCTTATATCAAAAAGTATACACTCTTTTCATCCTTACGCTACGTTTATCCACATAGGGTATGAATAGTGATTCGAAGACGCGCTTAAAGCAGATTCCGAACAAGTAATAAATTTTCGTTATTTCGAGAGTAAGAAAAATTAATAAATTCGTGCAATATACTAAATAAAATCATAAGAAAATAACTAAGGGTATTTGTGAGAATCAAAATTATCACAAAGAGACAGAGTATTATTTTCAATAATCTCCCCCTTTAAATTACATTATTATATATTGTTGAAAACAATACATTGCTACACATATGATATAACCTATATCATTAAATATTAATTATAAAAAAAAATATTTTCTCATTATATTAAAATATGAATTGAATTATATTATTTTTATATTTTTTATAAATAATGAAAAAATATATTTGTGGACTTTTATTAATTTATAAAGTGTTTATAAATTAAATAATTTTAATGTGTTTTAAATTAACATGTGATATTATTATTTATCATTAATTAATAAATATTCCATAAAAATAAATTTTAATTTTAAAAATCAATCTTCCAAATTATATAGAATTCCATAGGACATAGAAATAATATTTTATTTAAAAATAATTAGGATAATTTTTTATATTTTTATAGATTATTAAAATAAGGATAAAATATAAAATTGTTTTTTAATTATTTATGATATTTTCATAATACATAATTTGAATTTTTCAAATTAATACCCTCTTTTTAATATTATTTAAACAACATCAAAAGTGTATTTATAATTTATTTTATGATTTTTTAAATAATTTTAACTATATCATATTTAGATTATCTAAAATCCTCATGAAATAGAAATTGAAATTTAAATGTGTACATTTAAAAAAATATCATATATTTAATGAAAAAATATTTTTAAGGAATAATTTGAAATAGTTAATATTTATAAATGAATATATGGTTCTTATATTCATGATTAGGGAATTCGAAAATGAATAAAAATTGTAAAGAATGAGTAATTAAATTTTATTTATGTATTGTTATAAATGATTATCTCATGTAAAAATATATGAATTTATAATTTATTTAAAATTCATTCACTCATTACTTACTAATTTTTATAAAATATTAATATCATTATTGTTTGTATGCTTTATTTTACACTTTCTAAACTAATTCTAAATATTATCATACATACATATAATGAGTTACATGATATGTCTCATAATGTATTGCGATTATATACACATTGACTTTGTTTTTTATTAAATTTATTATCATAAATTTATTTATTGTATATTTTTTATATAAATTAGGTATATATATTTGATGATTTTGAATATCTCTTTTGTATAGTATCATTGGGTAGAGGTAAATTGGTTTTGAAATTACATTATTCTAGAGGCTTATACCTTGTTCGATAAAGATGTGAGGAGACTTTTTAGACCCATATGATTACTCATGAGGAGATTTTCATTTTCATATAATTATAAATATTTATATAAAAGTTCATAAAACTTATGCTTGGGAAGAATTGGGATATGTGTAAATCTGTTTAGAATTTTTTTGGGAGAGTAAAACAAAATGTATGTTGTATAAATAGTTACACATAAAAATTATTTGAATATATTCATTTGGTGAATGAAATAGAATTATGAAATAAATCATTAGAATAATTAATATATAAATGGAATGACATGATGTAATATTGAGATATTAAATACCCTTAAAAATATAAGTGTCAGATTCCATAATAAGTGGTACTGTTAATGATATCGATCATCCATCCTGGTTGATACATGGTAATACGATGTTCCCTTAGATTATTTGGTGTGAGGTAAAAAAAGTAATATTGTAGCCCAAATAGATAGTTTTTTATTCATTAAATTTGATTTTCGTTGCACATAGAGGATAAAATATAATAGTTATGACACTTGAATAATAGAACTTGGATGATCCATATTTTGAATTGGATAAACAGTTTTCTATTTGATTATCTAACAATCATATATGATATGATTAGGATGATTCCATTCCTAAATAACTACGTGGAAAGAATAACACCAATGTAGACTAATTTCATAGAGAAAAATGTGTATTGTCCTAATAATGTATATGATAAATTTAAAAGGGTTAATAATATTAGTTGGATATCATTCAATAAAATTCTATATCAAAATATATGGATTAATCTAGTTAAGGAATTCATTCTGTTATAATTGATATAAATATTCCAATAATTTCAATGTTACATATAGTATAATTGGGTAAATGTCAAACAAAAAATAGAAAACTCTTTATCCAATTAGAAAAGATCATTCTATTCTAATGTCGTACATATAGTATAATTGGGTTAATGTCAAAACAAAAAATTCGAAACGTTAATTTGAAAGTATAATTATTTTTCATCAAGTACCCAATAATGTTTATTAAAATATAAAGGTAAAATCAGGATGGGCATGGGTACTGAAAACATTAGGTAGGATTATTTGAGATACCTCAAATTTTTTTAAATTATATAAAATATCTATGTCATGTTTCGATTATATAGAAATATATATTTTTTAATTATATATTATTTTAAATGTATAATTTAATTTTTTATAAACATTTAGGAGTGAAATTTAAATTTTATAATTGATAATACTTTATGTTTTTATTCAAGTGATTAATAACAGAGTTAATAAATTGTATATTTGAATTTAAAGAATAATTCACGCAAATATGGATCAATGTAAAGGATTTGTATTTTAATCTCATTTCTCATACATGATAAAATAATTTACTTTTTGAAAATTAATTATTATGAAAAATATGAGATAACAAATTCATTATGCATGGTTTATGATTCCTTGGATTCTATAAAATATTTTTAAAATGATAACAGGATAAAAATATATTATCATTTAGAAATTATTTATCAAGATATTTGTTAAATTATGAGTTAGGGTGATACCACCACCCTTAAGTGGTATATTTTAATAAAATCAGCATTTCATAGAAAAATCTTCCAAACACAAAGAATACTATATATTGTTTTTAAATAATAGTCTAATTGTTATGAATTTATATAAAATGGAAATATGTTTTATTTTATAACTCATAGGATTTCTTTATATCTTAGTATGATATTATAAAGGGAATACATTTTTTGAGAGGTAAGTGATTGTATGTTTTTACTTGGA
Source organism: Viscum album (assembly GCA_963277665.1). Classification (NCBI taxonomy): domain Eukaryota; kingdom Viridiplantae; phylum Streptophyta; class Magnoliopsida; order Santalales; family Viscaceae; genus Viscum; species Viscum album. The sequence continues at coordinate 1,888,429,097 of OY728122.1, read as the reverse complement.
TATGTTTACAGTTAAAAAATAAAAAAGTATTCCAATCAAACATTAAAGGTGTTTTTCTCTTTATATAAAAAATAGATTAGGATATATTATAAGGACCTAGCATTAAAACATTACATAATATTTAATTAAATGAATAATTTATATTGGGGATCTTTTCAACATTAGAGTTTTAGAGAATTAGGTCATAACTATTAAATTACATCTAAAAAATTATAGTGTAAACAATTGTACATAGTTTCCATTTATTCCATAAAATAAAAACTCATGAAAAAAAGATTCATGTCTACATCTATGTTTTATAGAGCATGACTTTCCCTTGATCTCTTCCTTTACCATATTCAACATTAAGTCCTATGAAAAATATTTCAAAAACATGTGATGAGCATTAAAATCTCAGAAAGGGTTATAAACAAAATAAAAAAACATTATATCATCTATACATACAAAATATAAGTTGTTTAATATACCTTAAAAAATAATATGATTTATGAAATACTAATAGAAATCTTAAATAATAAAGGTAACATGTGGTATAAATAACATACTTATGTTGTACCTTTCACAGCTATGTAGGGAGTAACATTTGGAATACCCTTCATAGTATATTCCCTAAATCTATTAGGAGAAACATTCACCTTTACCTCCATCATGTTACCAAATGCATTGGAGAGATGTCTTGGGTTCACCTGCCCTAGGATTATCATGAAACTACCTATATACGTAAACAATTCCCTACAACAATAGAATATTCATAACACATAAAATAAACATAAAGGAAAGATAAAATTTCCACATTTCAATCACAATATATCATTTAAATATATTGACATAAAAAATCAATGATAAAAAACATTTTAAATACCAAAATATTTAAAAGAGTATATGGTATTTATTTTCTTTTTAAAAACATTACGTCTAGTTAAAGAAGCCATAGATAAAATAATACTCATGGTGTTGCAAAGGTCATTGTCACCGCTTACGTAAAAAAGTTACATTACTTTTTGTTCTTTAGTAAAATTATATATATAAAAAAATTACCTTTGAATGAAATTAAAAGTAAAATGGGTTTATACACCATATAAAAGAACAACTTGTATAAAAAAAATATACCTCAATGAAAGGAGATTGAGACGAAGTCGCTTACATCATGTCCAACATGACCAGTTCGTTCAATAACTTCCTAAATAATAAACTAAAGTTAATTTGCAATTTCATAAGAACCATTTTCATTTTTATTATTCATTTAATATTAATTATTACCTTTCTATTACAATTAGTTAATTATTCGAGTTCATATCAGACATTTTTTCGATGTTCGGAACTTGAGTTAAAACTAAACTACTTATAATTATAAATTGTCCATGTTGTCAAAATTACATTATCTCCATAACTATATTCATGATTTAGATATCATATATATCATATATATCCAGTATATAAATTTATTTATAATAATACATAACATTTTGAGATAATAAATGAAATGCATCGTTCATGGAGATGGTTTGTTGTACGTACACATTAATGCTACATACATTTCTATTTTGTATTTTAATGGAATGAAAACATAATGATACTGAGATATATTATAATTCCAGTATAATATCATATATAATTTAATTAAAATCATCTTTTATACATCCCATGTATGGTATGAATGAGCCATATCACTTTGAGGGGGCGGTAGTCCGCACTTCCTCAAATGAAATTATCGTATTTACCCTCTATGGAATCCATAACGGTATTATATAAATGAAAAATACCAAAGCATAGAATCAATAAAAATATAATATATATCACAGTTTAATAGAGTTCAATCTTTATGGCCACCATAAGTGGTGGTAGGAGAAGATTGAAAATCATCACTTCGTGAGGTAGTAGTTCGTCGTCTACAGAAACAATATGTTATTTACTCATTAGATGGAGGTGTGTGTAAGTGTAGTTAGATTATTTATCATAAAAACAACCTAATATATTTAGGATACTTGAGTTATTATAAAATAATGTAAAAAATTATTTTAGGGTGTTGGAGTAGTAAAATAAAACAAAAGAACTTAAGATAAGACGTAACTGTTGAATCGGGTATCTCCCTTTCGTTTGACCAAAAAGGATTAATTGAATGGCCTTCTTCCTAAGTAAAGAATTATAGGAGTAAGAGAGGGATATAGGGAGGTATATTGGGCAGAGTTAAGATGCACGAGGGGGCTTGAGAAGTGTAAGTAATGGGTTAGAAGTGAGGGATTTTTATAAGGGGGAGGAGGAGCTCTTTAGGAATGTTTAAAACAATTATATTATTATATAATGATTTTCAGTTTATAAAGGTCCAAAACTTATTAAATAAGAATTAAAGAAGACTGATGTTAGAAATAAAATATTCTAATATAAATTGGAGAGTTTTTGGATATTTTTTTAATCATTATAATCTTATTTATTTAAATCATTCATTAATGTGGTAAACACTACATCGTTGTAGTGTCATAAATAATTTTATTTATATGACATCTAAAAATTATAAAAAAAATATCATGATGTAGGAGATAATTTCAGATATCAAGTGAATATTTATAGACGAAGAGATAAATTACATATCCCCATGTATGAATTCATTTACTAAAAGATATATGTTTATGTCGTTTTTGCCTTTACATTAAATTAATTAATATAAGTGTAATTATCACTCCCATTTGGCTTCATGGGGTCCAAAAATAGACCTAAGGATGCACATGGTCAGAAATGTATCAACCAATATTATTAAGACACTTTGAGGATAATTTAAAAATATTATTTTAATATCTTGTTACCCTTATTTACCAGATTTACTTTAAACCACGGTAAATACTATTTTTATTGAAGTAAATATTAATAAGGACTAAAAATAAAAGTAGAATATTTACACAATTTGAAACTCCTGATTTCATATATGGAGTTCTTTTTTCCAAATTCAAAACAAATAAGTGGAAGAGATTAATTTAAAATTATTTCCTGTTGTCAAAACAAAAATCTTATTTTTATGAAATAATATCTATCAAAAGATTGACACTTATTTATGTCTAATTTCAGTGAAAATTTACATTCAGTGACCAAAATTGGATTAAATGTTTAAAAAATAATATAATTAATCTTTAAAACCAATTAAAAATATAATATAACTATATAAATAAATTATATCAAAAGGCATTTTTTTATTAAAATACAGTATTTGAACTATTCATTAAAAAATGAATTTTATCAAAAATTTACCAAATATTTACCCAATATAAATTTTTTTGTCCCGATTCTAAAAAAGAATTTTTTTTTTCAAATAGAACATATTAAACTTTCCAAAACTATTTTAAAAGAGGTTTCCCCATCCAAATGTAGAAAATCGACCTTTTAATAAATATTAGAGTATTTGTTCTTAAAATTAGATTTATTCCCATTTTATGCCACTAATTTTTATTTGATAATTGTAAAAATATTTAACAAAAATGTATATTAATATTTTAGTTACTTATATTAATTCCCACCAATAAAATGGCTAGGCATTATCTACCGTTTAAAAGAATAAATTAATATGATTATTTTTTAGTATAACTCAACGTTGTGTGCAACATAAGATTTCAATGGAATCCATGGTTGATTATCAGTTACTCCATCTAACATGGAATCCCCTTAAAAGTAAAATGAATATTTAATTCAAAAAATTAAAAAAATTAAATTTTTATATTCTTTATTTACCTGGGATGATACACCCTTCCCCCATTTTGGGAATTCTGTATCCGCAATTCTATTCACTTATAAAATTAGTGGGGGTATTTATCCCTCGTAGCATTTTCAGATTCCCACATTGAATCTTAAACCATCTGGTTTTTCAACAAAACCTTTTCAAGATTATTTACCTAATTCTACAACTCTTACTCTCTTCCGTCAAGAATCTTGACTAGTTGTTCTTAATAAGAGAGATTCTCTTCCAACTGAACTACCTATGTTCTAAAAACATGAGATGGATCTGGCATATACTTTCTCAATATTGAAACATGAAAAACATTGTGCAACTAGGATACACATGGAGGTAAAGACACTTTGTATTAATCTGATCCAACTTTCTATTGGATATCATAAGGTCCAATGAACCTCGGACTCAAGTTTTCCTTATTATCAAAATGAATACCACTTTTCCATATAGAAACATTGACAAAGACATGTTCTCCTACCTCAGAAGAAATATACTTCATTTGGTTATCATCATTACTTTTATTCCTGCCCTGACCTATTCTCATGTGCTTCTGAATAATATTATCCTTTTCTTCCATCTCTTCTACAAATTTTGGTCCCATTAGTTTCCTTTCACCTACTTCATCCCAAAAAGATGGAGTTCGATAGTTCTTCCCATATAATTCCTCAAATAGAGCTATCTGTATACTGGAATGAAAACAATTATTATATGAAAATTCAATCAAAGAAAGATGTTGGTCCTAACATTCCTAGTAATTTATCGAGTAAGAAGGTAACACATCCTCAAAGGTATGAGTTGTTAATTTTTATTGCCCATCTGATAGAGGATGAAATGTTGTACTAAACTTTAAGTCTATACCCAATGAGTTTTGAAGGCCTTTCTGAAAGACAGAAGTAAACATGGGATCATGATCAGAAAAAATGGAGAGCTGAACACCATGAAACCTGACTATCCCTTTAACATACAACAAAAAAAATTTATCTAGAGAAAAAGTATCTCAAATAAGAAGGAAATGTGTAGATTTATTCAGTAGATAAATAATAACCAAAATTTTATTATTACCATGAGATTTCTTTGGTAATACCACAACGAAGTCCATGGATATATTTTCACATTTCCACTCTGGCACCAGTAAATGCTAAACCATCCCTTTTAGTAACTGCTGCTCTACTTTAACATATTGACAAGTCAAAAAATTCATATCAAAACCAACAATATTTTTTTCATTCCATCCCACCAGTAATAGTCCGAAAGATCTCTGTACATCTTAGTACTTCCAGGATTAACTGAAAACAGAGAACTAGGAGCTTCACATAAAAACTCATTCTTCAAAATTGAATCAAAAGGCACAAATAATCTCTTCACAAACCTCAAAAAACAATCATTATCAATGTTAAAATTAGGCAACTTACCCTTCTGAACCAAATCTACCTTTTTCAGAAACTCACTATATTCCTTCTACGCTTTCTAAATTCTATTTGATAGAGATTATTTCATAGACACCTGAAACAAAATAGTGGAATTTTAAGCACCAGAAACTTCTATACCAAATTTCATCAAATCAAAAGCCAAATGATCTCATTACAAACATAGAATGGTTAATGAAGAATTAGTTTTTTGACTCAAAGAATCACCCAATTTATTTTCTTTTTCGATATGTTAATGAATTGTTCAATAATAATCCTTGATTAATTTCAACCATCTCTAATGTCTCATGTTTTATTATATTTGATTGAATATATACTTCAAACTTTTGTGGTCAGAATATATTTCACATTTTAATCCATACAGATGATGCCTCCATATTTTTAAAGAAAAATAAATAGCATCTTATTCCAAATCATTTGTAGAGTAATTTAACTCATGAGTTTTCAACTAACGTGAAGCATAAAAAATTACCTGATCATTATTCATTAGGACACAACCAAGTCCTTTCAATGAAGTATCAATATAGATTAAAAAATCACAATTTATGGAAGATATTTCCAAAACCAGTGTATTCCTCAATAATATTTTCAATTTTTGAAAAAAATCATCAAATTCTTTTGTCCAAATGAAAATAACACCTTTTCGAGCTAACTTAGTCAGTGTGCTAGATAACCGTGAAAAAGATTTAACAAACCTCTACTAATAACCTGATAATCCAAGAATACTTGGAATCTAAATTATATATGTGGGTCTTTTCTATACTCCAAAATCTTTTGTTTTAGTAGGATCAACAGTTATGACATTTTTTGAAACAATGTGACAGTGGGAAGAAATTTGGTGTAACCCAAACTCACACATGCTGAATTACCCATATATTTTCTTTTCATATAATTTTTTAAAGGAAACCCTTAAATGACATTTATGGTCCTCTTTAATTTTGGAAGAAACTGAAATATCATCAATGAACACAACCCCCATATATCACCAGAGTCCACTGTGCCATCACTAGAACAAACAGTTTAGTTCCAATTCAGACCATGTCGTGTTGCTGATTTGGAAGGTCTCTTCCATCTGTATGCCTTCCTAGAATAACTGGAATGTTTCCTATATAAAAACCATTCTAAACACAGAAATATCTTAGGGTAAAAAACATGGTAATCGATAAAGACTATATAATTTCAATGTTAATAAAAATTAATTTATGGATATTAATTTAACAGGATCATAACTATTAATTTTATCTAAACTGACCTCTGATACCAACTATATGGACCGAAACTTAAAACATTACATAATCTTGAATTAAATTAATAATTCACATTGATGATCCTTTCAGGTTTATAGTTTTAGAGAATTAGTCCATAACTATTATATTACATCTCATAAATTAAAAAGTAAACAATACTACTCAGTTTCCATTCTTTTTATAAAATAAAAACTCTTAAAAAAAGTGTCATGTCTAGTTCCTTGTTTTAGAAAGCTTCACTTTCCCTTGATCCCATCCTTGACCCTATTCATCTTTATGTCCTATGAAAAACAATTCAAAAACATGGGATGAGCACAAAAAAGCTATGTAAGGGTGATAAAACAAAGAAAGAAAAAAATTAGATCATCAATACATACATTACATAAGCTCTTTAACATACATCATGAAATCATAAGATTTATTAAATACACATAGAAATAAAAAATCATAATTGTAACTTGTGGCATACAAATGTACTTACGTTTTATCTTTCACATCTACGAATGGAGTTACAGTTGGACTACCAATCATAGTGTATTCCCTAAATATATTAGGAGAAACATTTATGTTTACCTCTATCATGTTACCCAATGCACTGGAGAGCTATATCAGGAACATCCACCCTCGGCTTGTCATGGAACCACATGTATACGTAAACAATCCCCAAGAACCATAATATACTCAAAAAACATAAACCAAACATAAAGGATACATAAAATTTCCATATATCAAACAAAATATATAATTTATATACAATGACATGAAAAATCCATTTTCAATATCATCTTAAATAACAAAATACCTAAAAGATTATATGGTATTTATTTTCATTTTCAAAACATTGCGTCTTTTTATGGAAGCTGAAGATCAAATAATACTCACGACGTTGAAAAGGACGTTGTCACCGCATACGTTAAAAAGTAACATTCATTTTTTTCATTTAGTAAAACACTATGTAGAAAAAATATTCCCATTGAATTAAATTAAACGTAAAATGGGTCTATACACTCTATAAAATAATGTCTTTTATAAAATAAAATATGCCTCAATGAATGGAGATTGAGACGATGTCCCTTACCTCATGTTTTACATGACCCGTTCATTCATTAATCTCCTGAATAATAAACTAAAGATAATTTCTAATTTCTTAATAACATTATTAAAGTATATTATTCCTTTTTCTTTAATTATTACCTTGTTATAAAAATTAGTTAATTATTCGAGTTCATATCGTACATTTTGTCGATGTTCGGAACATGAGTTAAAAATGAACTTTTTATAATTATAAATTGTCCATGTTGTTGAAATTACATTTTATATAGAATGATATTACTGATTTATATAACATATGTATCATATATATCCAGTATATATATTTATTAATAATAGTACATAACTTTTTGATACAATAAATGAAATGCACCATTCATAGAGACTGTAAGTCGTACGTATGCTTGAACACTAATTTATTTTCTATTTTGTATTTCAATGGAATTAAAAAATAATGAAAAATATGTATATTATAATTCAAGTATAATATCATATATAATTTAATTAACTCCATACTTTATACATCCCATTTATGGTATGAATGAGTTATATCACTTTGAGGGGGTGGTAGTTCGCACTTCCTCAAATGAAAATATCATATTAACACCCTACGGAAACCATAAAGATATTTTATAAATATAAAATATAGGATCATAGAAAAAAATATATATCACATATAGATATTGTTACATCTTAATAGACACCATAAGTGTTGGTATGAGAATATTGAACCATCATCATTTCATGAGGAAGTTGTTCGGCGTCCATAGAAACAATATGTTCTCCACCCATTAGATGGAGTTGTGTGTAATTTTTATTTGAATCCTTATCATAAAAACAACCTTGTATATTGAGGATAATATTTTTTCATAAAATAATGGAATAAAAAGTTCTTAGGGGGTTGGAGAAGAAAAATAAAACAATAGAACATAAGATAAGACGTTACCTTTAAATCAGGTATCTCTCTTTGGATTGAACCAAAAGGTTTAATTGAATTTCCATTTGCCTAGGGGGAAGGCTTATAATAGGAATATTGGGATGTAGGTAGATTAATTGGGTAGATTTTGGGTGAGAAAAGGGGCTTGGGATGTTTATGTAATGGGTTAGAAGTGAATACTTTTTATAATGGGGAGGTGGGGCTCTTTAGGAATGTTTAAAAATATTATTTTATTATATAATTATTTTCGGTTTCTAAAAATCAAAAACTTTTTAAAGTATAATATATGATGACTCCTATTCGAAATAAAATCATTTCATAATAATTGGATAGGTTTTAGTTATTTATTTAATCTTTATAATCTAATTTATTTAAATCATTCATTAATGAGGTTAACACTGTAACATTATTGTGTTATATATAATTTTATTTATTGGATGTCTAATAATAATAATAATATTATTATTATATTGGAAATATTTTTTTGATTTGAAATGAATTTTTATAGTTGAAGAGATAACTTGTATAACTTTCTGAAAGAATTGATTTACTGAACGATATATGTTTAAGTCATTTTTGTATTTACATTAAATTAATTAATATAAAGTATCATTATCATTTCCAAGTGGCTCCATGTGGTCTCAAAATCATCCTAATGATGACCATGATCGTTAATTTATAAACAAATTGGATCAGGACACATCTTAGTGTAATTTAATATTATTATAAAAACATTATTTTACCATTAATTTTCAGATTTACCCTTTAACAATGGTAAATTTAATTTTAATTGTATTAAATATTCTTAATGTATAAAAATAAAAGTTACCTATATACACTATTTGGAAATCCGAATACAAAATATGGAATCCATTTTTCTATATTAAAAACTTAGATGGTTTAGAAATTAATCTAAAATTAATTCCCACTGTGGAAATAAAAGGTGTTTTTTTAAGAATCAATTATTATCAAAATATTGAAACTTATTTATGTCCAATTTCAAAGTGAAATTACTTCCAATGAACAAAATTGGATTAAATGGTAAATACATTATATAATTAGACTTTAAAACCTATTAAAGAGTTAATATAACCATATAAATAAATTAAAATAAAAGGAAATTTGGAATTGAAATACACTATTTTAAACTATTCCTTAATAATGAATTGTATCCAAAAAATATCCAAAATTTACCAAAATTATATTTTGATGTCCCAATTCTAAATATGAATTTTATTTTTTCAAATATAACATATAAATGTGAATAAAACTATATTTAATGAAGTTTCTCCATTAAAAGTTATTAAATCGACCTTTTAATGAATATTATAGTATTTGTGCATAAAATTATATTCATTCACATTTTAAGAATTTAAATTTTATTAGATAAGTGTAAAAACATTTAAAAACATATATATTCATATTTTAGTTAGTTCTATTAATTCCCACCTTTACATTGTCTAGGCATTAACTATCATTTAGAATAAAAATTTATTATCATTATTATTTTGTATAACTCAACATTGTGTGCAAAGTAAGATTTCAAGGAAACTCGTTGTTACGTATTGGTTACGCCATCGATCATAGAATCTCATTTAATGTAAAATTAAAATATAATTAGAAATTACTAATAAATATGAAAATGTTATATTCTTTATTTACCTAGGATGTTACATATATCCTGGTAGGGAGAAATAAAATGGTGTTACATTTAGTTACAGTAATAAAGTGAATATCAATTTATCCAAAAGTAATTTATGTTCGGTAGGAATGTAATGTTATATATCATAACATTATTTACCAATACATTTAATGAAATATTTTTATTTAAAGGAATCTAGGGATAATGATGTTAAAAAATATTGAAATATAATTATACAATAGAAGATATCATTATATCATTTGATGTTGTGGAGTTAATGATTTTGAAAATATTGAAGAATTTGATCATTGAAGATATGATTAATAATTATAATAATTATTCAATCATTCATTATATATAATTTTTAGTATTTCACGAGTTTAGTAGGATGGTTATATCATATGATCATATAGATATGCTGCAAGAATTATATATATATATATATATTTCTTAGGTTATAAGAAATCTAATAATGTGTTTCAAATATTAAGATAATTTGGTATCCTATCATATATGATATGATAGATTGGTTCTTATATTTTTTTTAGTAATGTATTCCTAAGAGTTTTTTATGAATTCAAAATATATCTTATTAAATAATATATCCAATTATCATTCATTCACATTGGATTTATATTTTATATATTCATAAACATTTCATGAAGTGAGATGATAGTTGACCTCTAAAAGTATTACATTGAGTTATACATAACAAATTTTCATTGTTTGGTATTATAGTTTATATATAAGTTGGTAGTATTATTCTTATATCAAGTTACTGGGTATTCACATGTTGGATAAAAATTTATTGTTTTCACGGGATGAGGCTTGAAGTATAAAACATAGAGACTCTTATATTGTATAGTTGGTATACTAGGGGTTCATGGATCATATTTGGCATCTCCACTAATTTAGTATGGTGATATATATTGGATTAGATACATTATTTTATTATATTTATCTTTTTTACACCATGTGGCTTCATTAATCAGGGGATATTTGGATATGCTGTTTAACATGTCAGTGGTTGGTGCTTAACCAAGATAGTTTCTCTTCTCCTGGTGGGTATATGATATGTTCCCTCAATTGAGTTATACTGAGGAGTGTTTAATGGAACCTATATTGTATATATGTTGTGTTTTTATTATTCATATAAGGGATATTTCAGATGCACATTCATAAATCTTAAGGACAGTTGATGTATTCATCTTTGTGGTTAGACTATACAATATAAAATGAGAAATTATAAGTTTAATATATGGGAATGACTTACTCTATGTCCCTTTTCCACTTGATGTGATGGGAAAATGGACCATACAAGAATTAATTCTAGTATCTAATGAAACTAGAGGATAAGGGAATAGAGATATATGTGTTTGAAAAAGATCACACCAAATAGAATTTTAGCTTGTGTAGCATAGATAATATTTTAGTGGAGACTATAGTATTACTTTTATAGATCATTTTATTCATATTAATTATAAATAATACAATTTATAGTGTAGTTAGAGATTGTGAATGACTAATTGGTGATTGATTTTGACTTATAATTATTCTCTAAAATTTGTTTGGTGTTTATCCAAAATTGTTTTGGTTGGGTATTGTCACGGTATTTCATATGATGTGAAACATAGGGAAGATAATTATACCCTTCAAAAAGTGTTTTGGAAGATAAATAAAATTATTTTTGGATAGTCTCAGAATTTACAATATATGATTTGATATTAGATGAAATTTTGTATTATTGTTTTAGGATGTTATGAAAGAGAAAGAGTGAAGGAGAGATTACCTTAAACAAAATTAAATATAGTAAAATATAGAAATGCTATATCCTATGATAGAGTGATATCATAATTATTTATTATATTATAATAATTAATACAATACATATGGTAATGTCATCATATTCTACTACACATTTAATTCAAAGTGTAAGACTTACCATATAAAAAAATCATAGTATACATTCATCTATCTTCTATAGTTTAGGTAATTGAATGGAAATCCTTATCATTCAAGAGAGTCATCCATGTTGTATAACATTATATATATACTATGAATGATGTAATTCAAGTCAGTAGATATGTTCATGGAAGGGTTCTGTTAATTTGTATGGTCATTTAGTCGTGTATTATAATGTTTTTGTAAATGCATGAACAACCTAATACTATCCTTATGGTAGATAATTTCCATTATATGGGTGGATCGTGATCATTCATTCTGGACTGAAACTCTATAAAACATGAATCTCTTTTTTTACACCATTTCACTTTGAGGTACTGACTTTACTTGGTGAGAAGAAGCCCCTCTCTAGAACCAGAAGTTATTAAGATCGCCTGTTGATACCTATAGAGGGGCAATGTCTTTTAATTACTGTAAAATGGACCAATACCCACTTTTTTTTACCAAAACCATGGGTATATGCACATCTATGACCACAATTTTCTAAATAATGTGGGTTTATGTATTTTATAAGAACCTATAGCCACAAGTTTACCAAAACTATGGGTATAGGCACCCCTATAGCCATAAGTTTTCCAAAATTGTGGGTATAGGTCTAGAATGGGAACCTATAACCATAGTTTATATAAATATATGTTACTATATATATATATATATATCTATATACTAATAATACAAATCATCTAGTGTTTATTATCATTATGAATAAATGAACAGTCTAGGGATCGAATCCAGATACCTCTTTTTTTTCAAAGCTATATCAATAGTTTTCAAAGCATGGATATAGGTGAACTAAACGGTGGAAAGGTGAGTGAAATGGTGGATTGGAACTATACCCACATTTTCTTAAAGCATGGATATATATCAGCATATTTTCTGAAGCATTGGGAGCCCAAGGTTCCTGAAACTGTGGGTATGGGCTATACCCACGGTTTTATGGGATATAGTCACAGTTTCAAGCTGTTGGTATAGATTAATATTGTAGTAGTGTTTGGAAACCACTTTTATGAAATTCATCAAGTACATGTAATATAGATGGATGTATTAGAAATAGGAATTATATTCAATAATTATTACACATACATGGTATTAATTTTCTATTTTCAAGGTATCATTTTTCTATAATGGTATTATCTTGGATTATTTTTCTATATTTCATCTATTAATTTTTGAATTATAGTTTTATCCCGTTAAATCACGATATTGGGGTGTTACACTTGATCTTATTGATGGCATATCTAGGTGTATCAATGTGGTTAAGTTATGAATAATAATGTTTTTTTATTTATATGGTTTCAATTGTGGATATGGACTATACCCTATGATAAGATAGATTTCTTTATTATTTCTATTAAACTCATTAAATTATTATCATGTTTTATTCACCTTGACTATGTTGGGGTTCCATGGGGTGAATCTGTTGAGTATTGTTATAAATCCTCCACCTCACAAAATTTATACAATATATTTTTGTCTTTAAGATCACCGATATTGAGTTGGTAATGGTATCAATCATCCCTACTTGAAAAAACCACGTAGTTCATAGGATGAATAGATTTTTCATTCACATATAATTATTAGTGATAGATTTGGAGATTATATTTGTTATATTTTATTCGGTGTTTTATTTTTTATAACCCATTAGTTCCAATTAAAAATAATAATTTTTTCTATAATTTAGAAATTTCATTACATTCTAATGATTATTTATAATTGAAGTTATTTCAATTTTAAATATCATGGGCTTCCAAATTATTCATAATTTTTTATGTATATAGATAATACCACCCATATATATGTTTGTATACCTTCAATATTAATCAATAGACCCAATATGATTAATTATAAGTTTTGATTAAATCCTTAATTCCTAACTTCCTATAATTCAATAAATCATGTGTTTGTGAAACAATTTGAATTTTAATTAAATTTGATGTTTGAAAGGAATTTATGGGTAAATAATGATTAGATGCATGATATTTAAATCCCTCATTCCAAACATGTGTAGTTTTGTTAATGTAGTTACAAAATCATGGTTAATTTAAAATATGTTAAAGATAACCATATGGTGTAGGTTTTTTGGTAGCATGAAATAAATTATTATTTTTGAGGTTATGCTAATGATATATTGTAATCAACAATGTCAGGAAAATTTCACACTAATGAATTATCAATTAGACCGGGGTTTGTGAAATTGTCTATGGCAATCAATCAATCAAGTAAAATCATTGGGATGTGATTTTTTAATCAAAAACATTGCATTAATACAGATTATTAACACTATAAAGCAATATTAACTAGGGTAATGGATTACATGATGAAATTATTTAACTTATCCACCATAGATTAATGAAGTTTTTCCTATTGTTAAGTAAAATGTCATAATATTAATAGTAATAGATATTTTACATCATTTTTTATTGAATATGTATATCACTATAACTCTCCCTATTAGTAGATTTATCACGGTGGAGTAAATAATATTCTATGGGATAATATTTAACTACATATTTTAAAAAATAATAATTTATTGGTTTCTTATAGTTAGTTATTTATTGAATACATCAAGAGAATCACCATAATGATGTATTTCAATCAAAATTATATATTATTTTTTCTAATGTAATTGGATCATACTCTCTCCTATTAAATTATGATAATTTATTGTGTGATTCAATTGGATTATTAAATGTTTTGTATTATTTTATGAATTATCAAATATTTTATCCTTGTGAAATTCATTTGATATATTTCTGGTTTTCTAGTTTATTATTTTTGTAATCAATTTTTGGGGTTTTTGAAATAATGGAATTTGATTTGAAAAAAAAAACAAATTTGGAAAACATGATATCTGTCCAATAACATATATTTCATGAAAACGAGATTTCACTATAGATTGAGATTGATTTAAGATATTTTATTTTCATGGATTTGGTATTAAAAACTATTTTCCCATGAAATTGGTTTTTTAAAATAAATGTATCGTTAATATGAGATATAGTAAGAAACACTGGAAGATATATTGAATGATTTGGTATTGACCATAAATTTTTGGAATTTACATAGTGAGGAAGATTCTTTGTCTTTGATATAGGATGGGAAGTATCATTAAAGGTAAACACTCAGACTGATTGAAAAACATGATGAGTTTTGTTATGATAATATGCTATTTTTTTTTATTTTTTACTTATATTTCCAACAATTCTTGGAAATTTATATGTGTAATGAACTAAATTGGATCATGGGTAAACTAAAGAAGGATTACCTTGTCTTGAGAAAATTTTGAGACAATTATTTTGATTTATTATCATGGATTCATGTGAGACAAATTTATAAAATATTTTTTATCCTTGGGTTCAATATATTTCTTAAATTGAATAGGATTACTGGGTTTTAGATAGATCATACATGGGAATAAATTAGATCGATTAGGAGAAATGAAACAAATTATTTTTCTACATACCCTTACCTACATATTATAGTGTGTATGCATATTTCAATTTTCAGGATAGAGCTAATGAAAAATATACCTTTATTATTGAAAATGGATTATTGCAGAAGTGTTTGAGGAGATGATTACACGTGTTAGGTCATACATAATCAGATTCATACTATCCATATTGGAAATGGTTTTCTCATCTTTATTTTTATATTTTAGTTTTTTTTGTTTGGATAAAAAGTTTTTTTGATTCATTCATCACTTATTAATATAAAATATATTTTAAATATAGATTTGGTTTTGGGAAATTATTTTTTGTATTTTCATACGGTTTTTTGTTTTACATGAGATAGAATAATTCCCTAATTATTATTTTAATATCTTTTCACTAGTTTCATGAATCTGGTGATTGTGGGAGGTTATTAAGGGTATTTGATAGACCCTAAGTTAGGTTACAATTTGGTCATTAATGATTCTTAATTGAGAAAGGACATTGTAGAATGGCTTTTAAATTGTATATATTCTATGTATTGTAGTTGTGGATAAATGATGGGAATTATAATGTTCTTATAAAAATTAGAATCTAACTTTTTTAAATAAAACTACGTTATATTTTTTCCAAGTATGAAATGGGATTATAGGATCTCTTATAATATATAGGTCTATTATGCCTCTTAGGTGGAAAGACCCACTATAGGTTGATATAAATAGTGATTTCATATATCATGGTAGACATAGATAGAGATGATAACTATGTTAATAAATTTGAATGATTATTACATTAACATGAATCAGTTTTTATGTTGATATCAAGTGATGTTGAATTTTTTTTTCATACAATAATTTAGTTAAGAAAATATGGTTTCATGTGTAATATTGGGATTATGAATGGAATGAATCATCCAAACATGAATAGATCCACTTATTCATAGATTGGAATTTTTTTGAGTATTAAAACTCTTGGGCTCTATGATTATGGGAATTATACATATTGATTTGATTGAATTAAATTTTTATATCATTATTGAAATCTAGTTGATAATAAATCTCGTTCATGAGAAAGGATTAGGAAAAATGGATGGTCTTCCAATAATCATGTATTTCATGGTCCAGGAAATTAATGATCTTGGAAGGGTAATTTATAAATACTTATTAATGGTGGTGATAAATCCTATTTTTTCATTGGAAACTCCCCTTTTATTCAATGGAGTATGTGTAGTGCAAGAATATAAAGATTTTTTCATAAAGTATCAAATTTATCATCTAGATCCTCATAAATCATGAGACTTCAATGTTATTGTTTTTTTTTATTTCCAAATATTAAATTTCATATGGGGTGGGAGGTGATTCAAAAAGTGATGATTCATGATAATATAACTTGAGTTGAATTATATAATATGTTTAGTTAATAGTTCTGTCCATATAAATTAAATATGAGAAAGGCTTGTAAAATTTTAGACTCGGAGAATAAGAACATGATGGAGATATTTTATAAATATGTATTTATGAATTCAATTCGGTTTTCCCTAGTGAAAATTATTAATAATAATCTCACGTTATGAAGTGTTGAGATGTGGAATTGAATTAATATTAAATTTATGATAATCATTATTGGTCTACTCACATAATTTTATGTTGTGAGTAATTAAACTACGGAAAAAGATAGCATGATGGTATCATGGAGTTAAATAATTTTTATTCCACTACCCAATAGAGTAATAAATTTATCCAAAATATAAAAAAAATTATGAATAGTTAATTTTTAGGCTAGTATTGATAATATTTAAGATAATATGAATTTGTATCATGGGAGTAGAAATATTTGGTGATTCTAATGTTGTATTTGGACATAGTTTAAATAGAATTGTCTTAATAAACCTAGTGTATTTATTTTTACTGTAAAGATTACAAAGTTATAAAATTTAGGCGTTTTCTTCCCTTGGGAGTCAAGTAGTTAGGCTTCTAACCTGACCTAAGGATCAATGAAGCATGCTAAGAAATCTATACAAGATAAATATGAACTATAAATGTGGGCTAGTGGTAAAACTCTACAAGGTAAAATAAAGAGGAAC
Organism: Viscum album; assembly: GCA_963277665.1. NCBI lineage: Eukaryota > Viridiplantae > Streptophyta > Magnoliopsida > Santalales > Viscaceae > Viscum > Viscum album. Next base: position 1,888,411,606 of record OY728122.1, on the reverse strand, counting down.
TAAGTGAATTTATTTACTATATTACATATAATGTGTCAATATAATGAAGTATCTTTAATATTATGAGTAACCTTTCTTATTTCTTCTACCATGTTCTCTACTTTGTTTGATATAAGAAAATCAAATTCTTATATATTAGTTAAAATTATATTTTAGTTACTTTCCTTGTGAAGTTATTGATATAATCTATAAAAAATATAATATAATTAATGAAAGTAGAGAAAACAATTTCAATTACCAATTTGGAATTGTTTAGTTGGTGAAGCATAGTATTTGTATTAATGTTTTTTGTCAAAGAGTTTTTTCACATCACCTGATATAAATGTTCACACATTCCAATGTGCCTGGGATATTAATGTGAGTCAGGAAGGTCCTATTTTTCAAAGACATCAATATTTATCATATTAGTTATCTAATTAGTAGATTGAATAGATCTAATGTAGTTCCCATTAGTGTCATATTAATATCTCAATGTGTCTCCCAATGACTATAAGGGGTTATCAATCAATAAAGACATGGATTGATTTTTAGACTAGTTTCTTCGAATGTGGATGATAATTTTTATTTTGTATTAAATGAGACCAATTAATATATGAATGTTTAAGATATAATACGAATGCGGAACGTAAATTGATTAATTTAACTTATAGTGAAAAATAAATATTCTATTTGATACATTCAAAATCATTTTGACCAATTTAAAGTATATATGCAGTTTTATAAATTTGAATTGGGATTCATATATCATAAAAATGGATAAATGAGGAATACATCCAAAAATATAATTTCACGGGTAGGTTTAAATATTATGAGTTCTTAGTAATGAAAAGATAAAAAGATCCAATAGTTTTCATGCCTTCGATGAATAATATTTATTATCCAATATACTCAACATGATTAAATATACTTAGAAACGGAGAATAGTGGGTGTGATTTGATAAAATAATTCTAAAACCTGATTATTTAAATTTAGACAAAAACCAATAATTCAATATTTGTAAATAAATTTTGTATTAGATCACTAATGAATGAAAAATAATTATAAATTATAATCTATGATTATCAATCAGTAGGTTAAATAATATTTTATAAATTAATATATAGGAAATTAAATTTATTCATTCATATTATACAATTATTATAGTGGTTAATAATCTAAGATAATATAAAAAACAATGAATATTTTAGTTAAAGAAACTCTATAATATTATGAGATAAAAATTTATTCTCACACTCTAAGCATGTTAATGTTAAAAAATAATTTTAACAAAACCAAACAAATGTTCACCGCAAGGTAAAGTGCATAATAAAATTAAAATAAATTCTCTAGGAGTACGAAAAAATAAATCATAATGATAATCCTTATAATTAATACATATATTCCTTATTTTATTTTTAAAATATTTTCATATCCTTGAAACATATTTAATATTTATCCAATGTAATCATAGTCAATAATACCCATATATGGATAATATTGAGTAAATGAAGTTCCCACATTAAGATAAATAGATTCAAATATCCCTATAAATAAAACATATTTATGTAGAAGATAGATTTTTTTTTGTTTTATCCCCTTGCATAATTTATTAATAGGATTAGAAAAAATATAATCCCATATCCCCTGAACATAATTAATCATAAGGAATGAATGATGGTATACAACTATTTTTTTTGAGGGAGTCCTTTTTTTTAATTTTTATGTGAATATAATACAAGGAACAAAAGAGTCACATGGTATTGAATATTAAGGAATGAAATACTAGAATAAAAGATATTTTTCATTGAATTATATTAATTTGATTTATAAAGAGAGGCTTCAAAATGAATGAACTCTCCAAAAATACACCATTTTCTGTTGAATGATACCTAATTCCCTCACTATTCTATTTTCATCAAATAACATTTATATGGAGTTAATAATTTAACCATTGTAAAATATAGTCATCGAATATTTTTTGAATTCCATTGTGATCACTATCGATTTGACTAGTAGATTGATATATTAGATTATTTTTTTAGATTATTTTGTATTCTTCAATTATTCAATACTTTTGTAATTTAGTTCTTATTATCTATTTGGATTATAATTTTAATTCCACATTAGTGTTAATTCTTCTTCTACTTAATATATTATATGCTTCTTCTATTTTCCTTGATGTTCCAAAAATATGTAAATATATAATTGTAAGTAAAAGTTTAATACTTTTTCTATTTTGTTACACATATACTATTCTTCCATCTTTTTACAAATCATAGTTACGATGATTTTTTAGATAAAAAATAAACGTTTATTCTGATCGTTTAAGCAAGTTAACTCGGAGGATAATAATTATGGTCTATGGAATATGTACCATACCATATTTAATCAATGATGGAGGATGAGAATTAAATTAAATTACAAATATTTTCAAAGAATATATCGATGTAAAGGTAATATATAATTTTTTTGAATATTAGTTTTCTATTAGTCAGATGAATAACTTAGTAAATGTTAACTTTGAGTGAGGTAATTTAGTTGTACATAAAAATTTCAATTCTATGATGTCTTGGGAGTATCCCATGAATGATATTTAGGTCCATAAATTTCTATGTTTGGTTGAATATGACCTATATATTATACAATATTTAAAGAATTTAGAATCATAAATGAAATAATTCATTCAAAAGGGTGTTATGTCTGAGTAAGGGGAGAATATCCATGTTGATTTTAATGTTTTGAATAAAAGGTTGACTTGAAATTTAGTGAATTATTTCTATATTCCAACAAATTTTATTAATTAAATTATGAAATATTTTGTGTTGGATTTTAATATGATCCTAAAAAATGGGACTATTTGATTTTTTGTGGAATAATAAAATTGGGATAAAAAAATAATAAATATCCACTGATCATCTTCAAGTTAAATATAGTTTTTCATCCATTTAAGAGTCAAATTTAAACTCCCCGAGCCCAATATTCTGGACTTAGTGATTGAAAATTTTAATGTAATTAATTTTCTTATAAAAATGAATAAATAATTAAACAACAATTTAACACAAAATAGGTCCTTTTACTAGTCTAGGTTGTGGAAGATTAGACAAAACCTTACATTAATTATAGTTGACAAAAATGATAAATCAATTTCCTACTATACATCCGCCCAGGGTAACACCAAAATAAAATAATTCCATTTTATAACTTCTATGATTCATTTGAAAAACATTTCCAAACAAATGGGTGAGCATTCAATATCCTTGTAAGGGGTAAGTGGATAATATTTTAGAAAGATACTTTTACATTTTGATATGAAAGCTTTTGGAAATACATTTGAATGATATTTTTGGAAGAGATCATGGAATATACCTTAAATAAGAACATAACACTTTGAAAACATATAAATAAACTCTTTTTAAGGTAGATATGATTTCAAACATTCTATAAAGCCTTTGAAAGTAGTTATACATTTGAAATTACATAATCTTTAAGAGTACTTGAAAAAAACCAGTGCTTCTTCATAAAATACTAAGAATGCCACTAAAAACAAATTTTTTTGGTTACTTAAACATTGAAGGATTTATGGGCCTACCCATATAGGAAATGATGAGTTCACCCCCATTAACCATCCATATTTACAACATGTAAGTGGTTGGATTTTCTGAAAACGATTTAGGTTCGCTTTAGTTATATATTCTTTCACTGGAGTTTTTTATTATTGAAAACATTCCAACTAATTAAGATACACTTAAATTTATATAAAATATATATATATATATATGAAAACTCTCTTGACCTTGGTTTCAGCAGAAGGACATGCCACAAGACATTTCATGCAATGTATTAAAAATTTTCTTTCACAGAATACATTTAATATTCTGATAGATAATAAATCACATTATCTTTCATATAAAGTTCTTAAACATTAAAAAACATTAGAATCCATGTTTATAATAATATGAGATATTAAACCATAAAAATGAATTTTAAACTTTATTGAAATAAGAAATAAATTTATGTTGTTATTGTGAATAAAACATGGATATGGCTAAATTCAACTACGTCATCCTTAATACTACATAAAAAAATTATTAATTATCATTGTGAAATGAAATTACGATTGTGTGGATAAATATATCTTGTATATATACATATATATGATACAGAATTTTTAAAAAATATTATTTCAAATCAAACATTGATAAAGGAAAATATCGCATAGCAAGATTGATATGAAATCAGATGAAAACATATATAGAAAACTGAAATAATGGTTTTATAATCCAACATCGATTGAAAAAATAAATTATATTTTAAAAATGTAAATATACACCCTTACATTATTAGTTCCAATGTAATTATTCACATGTAGGTAAATATATTTTTTGTTCTAAAATAGAATAGTAAAATAAAAAAATCATGAATCAAATCTGAAAAACACCATAATAGAAAAATATCCATTACATTAAATATAAATTTTTAAACACAATTTTTTTAAATTATAAATACCATATATAAATATTTAATTGATGAAATCTCTTACATGAGATTTCATAAATATAGAACATAAATTATTTAAATAAAATGATCCCTTAAAAAACCAATTCAAATTAAGAATTAAATTTGAAAACATCAGTCCCTTTAATTTCATTTATAGACCTTATATTTTCTTAAAAACTAAATAATAAATGAAATAGATTGATGTTTCCCTTATAATGAAATAAACTCTAATGAACATAAAATTCCATCTAAATCATCTTTGAACATAAAATTCATTGATTAACAAAAACTAAATATTTTCCCTTACAAAAACAATAATATGGAATTAAATAAATGTATTTGAAAATACATAATCCCTTACCAAAATTTATTTGCAGAGACTTCCAATTATTAGCAAGGAACATTTATTACATAAAACATCCAAAGTTATCTCTAACACTCACTACCTCTTACACTCATAGCGCCAAAACACAATTTAGTGAAAATTATCAAATAAAAATTTGAAAATAATTATAAGGAAAGGCTTTATATAGTGGTTGGAATTTTGATGATAAACATAAAAAAATAATTTATTTTTTATTTTTATCTATAAATATAAATAGATTTTTATCAGATTACTTGTAATTGGTACAATAAGGTCAATAGAGTTTTTTTGAAGGAATCTCAAACAGATCGTGGATTTGGACCACCAACAGAAACAGTTTCAAAAATAATAAACAAGGAAGAAAAAAACCATTAAAGATAGCTGAAAATGTAATATATAATAGATATCACATCAAGAGAAATATATATAATTTTTAGATGCATAAAAATGATAAGGTGGTGACATTAACATTTTGATACCGGATAATATTTAGGTATAAAATAATCATAATTACGGTTCTCAGAATCAGAGGACTTTGATTTTAGGAATAAAAATAAATATATTTTACATATACATTCCTATTGAGATTATTTTTATAAGATTAATTCATTAATCATGTATATTTTGGACATTAAAAATAGCATTCATCTTACCTCGTGTGGATCGAAGCACAAATCGTGATAAATCTGATTATCCTTCGGTCCACGACTCCTAGAACACCTACAAACTCAGACTAACTAGACTTTGATCTACCTAGATTCCCACTTGTGACCTTTCTTCAGACCTTCAATGTCTATGACACCTGAAAAACAAGCTCCCTCCACTTGAAGCAATGTAGCTTTTAGTATCCTTCTCGCATCTTTCTCAAGCCCCCGTATAGACAAATCCTGATTTAATCATTTATTATTATTATTATTATTATTTTAATAATATTTTATATAATTTTATGAGGATAATTTAAAATATTAATAGTGTATACATTTTTCATATTAAAATATTTATCGTTTTATTTATTGTTTTCTAATAATGTATATCAATTTAATTTTAAAATAGTGTAATATACTCCATTAATTTTAGGAATTTAAAAGAATACTAATTGATATAAAAATTATACTCATATTAATATCTAAATTTTAATAAAATATTTCATTATATTAATGTATTATTTTAATTCATAAAATATTATTTATTCTTATAATAATTTATTAAATATATATAAACATTTTTTATTTCACAACAATTAAAATAATAATAATAATATTCAAATAATTGTTGATTATATATGTATATATATATATCATTTATATATCAATGGTTATCATATCCTATTTTTCAACATTAATTTAAAATTTTCAATGGACAGTTTTTATAATGGTTGAATAAAAACATTATAAATATCAATATCTAACGGCATTCAAACATATAGAAAAATACAATGATTCTCACACCACTATATTGTGAAATTTTTATATATGTTTCTATTATTCTTAGTTTTTTATCTATTATTCTTTCTATAATATTTTTTCTTATAACATATCCAAAATATGTGAACTACTGAGTCGGCATCATTGTGTTTCTCAGAGGATTTCCAGTTTTTTTATCAATTGTAGTGGGTTTAATGGGTTAGTTCATGTGTGTCAAATATGTCTTATGGTCTTTTTATAAATAAAATTATTTCTACTTATATATGTGCATTAACAAATTTCTATATTTGATTGTATTTTGGAACATTGAAAATACATAAAACATACTTTTAAACCTAGGGTGTTACATTCTAAACCCCTTAAAATAATTTCATCCCCGTAATTTGTTTTTTCGTACTAAAAACAATTGGAATTTTCGTATTTATAATTAAGAAAACTAGTACTACAAGTATTCTAAATTATATCGCTTAGATAACAACATATAATCCCTAAAGGTTATTAGATCGTTCCTCTAACGCCAATTTTAACGCCATGAGCCAGCTCTTCCAGTCTCAATGCTTGAAAAAGTCTATGTAATTTATTTTTTTATATAAATTAATAAAAAATTACACAACACTTTAAAAAAAAGTGGGACCTTTTACTAGTTTAGGATCTAGAGGATTAGAAAAAATGTTTAATTTATCAATGTTCCAAAAAAATATATCAGTTTCCTACTATGCATCCATGCACTCTAACACCAAAAGTGTCAAATTCAAATTTTGAACATATAAGATTCCTTTTAAAAACCATTAGAAAGAATGTTGTGATCATTCAACATCCCAGTAAAGAGTTAGTGGAAAATATAGTTGAAATATACTTTTAAATTTTGAAACGAAATCTTTAGGAAATACCTTTGAAAGATATTTAGGGTATTGATCGTTGAAAATACCTTTGATAAATACTTACTCCTTTGAAAACATATAAATAATGTATTTTTAAGATGGTTATACTTTTAAATAATATTTAAATCCTATGAAGGTTGTAAAACTTTTGAAAATACTTACTCTTTAGAGTAGTTTAAAACAAACATGTTCTTCTTCAGAACATACAAAGAAATCCTATTAAAACAAAACATTTGGTCTACTTAAAAATTTAAGGATTTCTGGGTCATCCCACTTAGTAAAGGATGGGTTCACTCCCAAATAACAATCAATATTTACAAAATATAACTATCTGAATTTTCTGAAAAGATTTTAATTTTTATTTAGAGATATATACTTTCACTAGAGATTTTGATTTTTGAAAACATGTCAATGCATTAAGATACACAAATAATATTATATATGAATATGTATATAAATATATAAATATTATTGTGTCATGGGTGACAACCAATGATTCTTCCATAAGTCATTTCATGTAATGTATTCAAACATTCCTTCAACGGAATACATTTATGAATCTTATTGATAATAAATGTTTATATCTTTAATATAAAGTTCTATGAAATTTCAAAACCTGAAGAAATCCATGTTTATAATAATATTTTCTAGTAAAACATAAAATTAAATTGAAATATATAAATGAAATAAGAAATTAAGGATGCCTATAATTTTCATAACAGATGACCACGACTAAAAGAAATTGCGACATCCTTAATAATACAGAAAATAATATTAATTGTCTTTGCAAAATGACATTAAGATTATACCGATAAACATCCCTTATATATATATATTACAAGGAATTTATAATACTTATAATTTAAAATCAAAACTTCTATAAATAAAAATATCACTTGGGATGACTGTTATGAAATCAAATTGAAATATATATACACAAGTGAAAAAATGGTTTTAGAATTGGGAATAGATTGAAAAGATAAAATAAATTTTGTAAAAGTAAATATAAACACTTACATTATTAGTTCCAATATAATTATACACATGTATGTATATATATTTTAAGATCAAACATAGAATAATTAAATAAACCATTCAAGAATAAAATATGAAGAACACCATAATATAAAAATATCCCTTGCATCAAAGATTTATTTTTAAACATTTTTTTATTCATAAAATAAGTATAATAATTAATGATTTAATTTAAGAAATTTTGTAAATAATATTTCATAAACCTAAAACATAAATTATTTAAAAATAATAATCCCTTACTAAAACCCATTCAAAATAAGAATTAAATTTTGAAAACATCACTCCCTTCAATTTCATTTACACAAAATTTAATTACTGGAAAATTAAATAATAAATAAAATTGCTTGAGGTTTCCCATATAAAGGAATAAATTCTATAGAACATAAAATTCCATCCAAATGAACATTTAACATTAAATTCATTCATGAAATAAAACTAAATATTTTCCCTTACAAACACAATATTATGGTATTTCATAAAAAGTATTTGAAAATATGTAATCCCATACACAAATTTATTTGTAGATAATTTAAATTATGAGTATGGTTCACTTCGTGCATAACACACTCAAAACTACCTCTAACACTCATGGCCTCTTATACTCATAGCTCCCAAACACAAAGTAGTTCAAGGTATAAAAATAAAATGAAGCAAATAAGGATGATAGAAAGGATTTATATAGAACTTTATCTTCTGATGATAAAAAAGTGAATTTATTTGTTATATTTATCTGCAGATGTATATGGAAGTTTATCAGATTTGTTGAAATTGGTAAAATACGTCAAATTGATTTTTCAGAAAGAAACTCAAACAGATAGTGGATATAGAGCACTAATTTTTTTTCATAAATAATAAACACCTTAGAAAAAAACCAACCAAGATTGTTGAAAATGTAAAATGTTAGGGTGATCACATCGATATATATATAGGTATATCTTTAATTTTTGGATACACAAAAACAATAGGGTGAATAAATTAATACAATGATACTAAATAAGATTCAGGTATAAAATAATCATAATTACAGAGCTCAGAATCAGAGGATGTCGATTTCTAAAATAAAAACAAAAAGATTGTCCTTATATGTCACTATTGATCTGATTTTTGAAGATTCAGTCACTAATCACACATATTTTGGACATTAGAAAAATCATTTATCCTACCTCATGTGGATTGGAACCCAAATCGCAATAAATCTAGTTTTCCTTCAGTCCACGATTCCTCAAATTCCTACAACCATGGACAAACCAGAGTTTGATCTTCCTCCATTCCCACTCATGACCTCGCTTCAGACCATCATCAAACCTGACACCTGAAATCCAAAGCCCACTCTACTCGAAGCCCTGCTGCATTCGGTCCCATTCCTGCAATGCCCTCAAGCCACCAAACACCTAAACCCTGATTTGATCTTCTATTATTATTATTATTATTTAAAAAATATTTTATATCATTTTAACACCTAATATTGTTTTATGAGGATAATTATAAAAATTCATAATGTATATATTTGTCAATATATTTATCATTTTATAATAATTCATATCATTTTAATTCTCAAATATTATAATATACATAATTACTTTTATTAATTTAAAATAATAATCATTTATTTATATAATACTCTTATTAATATCTTAATTTTAATAAAATATTTCATAATACTAATATTTAAATAAATTCCAATTTTTTAATATATTTATTTTAATTTTAAAAAAAATTATTGTTAAAATAGTTTATTGAATATATATAATCATATATTATTGAATAATAGTTAAAATTTAATAATAATATTCAATAAATATTTTTTCTATATTTTTTTATTTTTTTATTTTTTTATTTTAGTTATTTATCAATGGTATTCATATGTCATTTTTGAACTTTAAATTGAATGTTCTAATCGATTTTTTTATAATGGTCAGTAAAAACATTATAAAAATCAATATCTAAGGGTATTCTAACACATATAAAAATAATTCGACACTCACACCATTTTTTTCAGAAATGATTTTATATGTTTCTCTTATTCTTAGTTTCATTGCTAATGTTCTTGCTATAACATTTTTTCTTATAACAGATCAAAGGGATGTGAACTACCCACTCGACATCATTGTGTTTCACGGATGAATTCCAGTAATTTCGTTATCAACAGTAGTGGGTTTAATGTGTTAGTTATTTTGTGTCAAAGTTATATTATAGAATTTGTATAAATTTAATGTTTACTATTTATATCTCTATGTTATGTATGTTATGTATTTTATTTCTTTTTGGAACATTGAAAATAAATAAAATTTACTTTTAAACCTGGTTTGTGGCACAAATATATCACTTATTTTGTAATATCCACATGGTGTATTTATAAAATAAAATTTTAAATTATTTTTTCCATATAAGATCATAATTTTTTAACATGGTATTCATAGGAGCTTCTTTAAATTTTCTTATACATCAAATAAATGTAATGTTAAATATTATACATTGAGTAAGAAAATTAATCAACTAAAATAAGTATAAATTTTTTAGAAATGAATTATTGTGATGGTGGATTTTCATTCAGAGCCTATGAAAGAGGATGATTATATATATTATATAGTATTTTCATCACTTAGGTCCATGTACATTTGGTGTAGAATGGATTAGCCTCTACATTTTAATGTAAAAATTTATTTATGCCTCAAATGTTGTTATATCAATTTATAGTTATTGTCTAGATACTAATTCAATGAACTCTTCCTGTAATTGGTTGTTGGATCCCTCATATCTGAATGAAGAATCTTTTAGAGTATTTTATGATTCTAGTTGGGTAGTATATTCTATAGTGATGCTAATGTACCATGATATCAGAAAATTATTCTAGTTGATCATAAAGAATAGGGAAATATAAGGATATATGTATCAAATAGATTATATAATAATTGATGAAGGTTGAACATCAATGACCCATTGGGTTATTTCAATTTTTTTCTTTGAATATTTATTAATATAAGATTATCACAATGGTTTTTTTGTTGGTATAACTTGTTAAATTTGGTATCATGATGTTAATTGGGTGATAGTAGTTTTCATACTAAATCATATAACAACATAGAGACTATGAATCAATTTTCTATGGATTATATGGGTATTTTTTATGTAAAGGAAATGTTTTGACTTTATGAACTTACGTTGTTGATCATATAATAAAAATAGGTAAATTTTACCTAATGGTTTTTATTTGACATTAGAACACAATGGGAACTCAATTAAAGATGGGTATAGATTATCATTCTCATGTACAATGGAAATATGAATGTTTTAAATTGAAAATATTGGACATTAGTCATTGTTGTGTTCATTATTTTTGTAGATCATAAAATGATAATGTCCCTTAGGTTGTATTATTACACAATCATTTTTCAACATTAAATTTGTATAACACATTTTTATGTTGTTTATAGAATATCACATTGATCCCCATTGTGTTGGGATAAAATAGAAGATATTAATATATGTCATTATAGACTTCTATAATATGTTAATGATAATTTTTTTGGATCTAGATGATAATAATGATATCACATCATTTGAAGAATTCTTATGTTAATTTAAGACAAAAACACTTGTAGTTTAGAGTTACTGATTTATTCTTTTCCGGAGTATCACATTTTCACTGATATCGATGATGAGGAAATAATTTAATGTAAGATTAATCATATTTAAGTCATTTATAAATCATTAAATGATTAGTGGATATGGTGTATCATTTAGGTATTCCACCAATGTATGACAAGATTCCTAATGAGTTCAACTATACTAAATTGTGCAAGTACCAAATGGATCTTTCACATGTTTTTCTTTTTGATATGGTTGATTTAGATATACATATAAGATTTATTTAAAGAAAATTGTATATAATTTATAGGTAATATAATATACCCAAGTGAAACATTTTTCTATTGGTTAGAGAGTTATATAAGTTTAAATTGATTCAAGTGGATTATTGGGAATGATATAACCATATACAACACCAAGGGTCTGAGTTATTAATGGATGTTGAAGAATGTAAAGACCTTGATTTTCAATGTAATTTTTTAGTTATATTGAATTATTATGAGTCTGAAAAAATAGAAGGCATATGATTCTGAGGACTGGTATTCCCATATTGAATTTCTGGACATTTTTTAAGGTACGTTCATTAAACACCCAAGCAGAATTTTCTAACTTTTGAATAGGTGCTAGGATTAAAAATGTGAGGTCACAGTTGAATCTGCAATGCCGAGATTCGATTAAGGGAGGCTTCACATCAAATGCAGTAGGTCTAGGAAAAAAGATATATTTTGTAATAATTTTTAAGAATAAATAAAATAACTTTGTTATTTAATACTTTCATTACATCCAACGGACCAGCGGCATCGTGGGACAAGCGACGTGTCAAGCCATTAAATGGATTGAACGTTAAAATACTATGTTACAACATCATTTGGAATAAGGATGGTTCCATATAAATGAACCCTCATAAATCCCACGAGCGTTAGACACCCTCCCCTTCTCTTATTTATATGGGTCGGGCCGCCCCCTTACTAGTCGGGCCACGCACCCTTGCGGGACAATTCGGACCATTGCCCAGTGGGCTGAGCCCACCATGGCTCGAAATGGTCGGGTCGGGTCGACCAGAACTAGGTCGGGTCATTCTAGACCGGGTCAGGGTGTGTGGGTCCAACTGGTTCGGACCGGACACAGACCCCACCGAGGACAATTTCACTTAAAGGAACATAACTCGAAATCCGCACGTCTGTTTGATTAATCGTCTTCCATGATGGGACCCTTGGAGCGATATGGTACTTTTTGGTATACTCAAAATTAGTTTTTGAGACATTTGGAGTATTTCCAAGTTTGATCAAACCTTAATCTAACCGGGCCCTCGGATCTAAAATGCTTATTACTCACAGACTACGCGTCTGATTGACATACCGTCTGTCCCGTTGGAACCCTTACGACATGGAGGTCTATTGGGATAATACTTTGTGGATATTAGTGGCGGTTGAGGTATGACCAATTTCTCGAGTGGTAGATTCAATAGAGCTCGAGTTCACTGAGTGTGAGGAATCCTGAAGATGGCTGTAATGTGAAAAAAGAACATTGATTCTAAGTGGGTCAACATCTATTGATCCTGTGGGGTTCAAAATCTATCAGATTCTGTTTGGGTCACCGATCAGTGATCCTATGTGGGATTGCGCATTATGATCCTATGTGGTTCAGACCCTATTTGGGTCAGTGTGGGTTATTACCAATTTATCCTATGTGGGTCAACAGGAGTGGTTCTAAATAGAATATTATGATCTAGCATACAAAAATCCTCTTTACATTAGTACTTAATTTATACCTAGTGTGAGATGATCCTTTTACCTTTGTGGTGATATCTTCGTGGTGTAACATGTGTGGTACTTATATCTTCATGGTGTTACTATTGTGGTACTTTTATCTTCATTGTGTTACCTGAATGGTACTTCTATATTTGTGGTGTTTCCTATGTGGTACTTCGGTCTTCGTGGTGTTACCTGTTTGATACTTCTCTCTTCGTGGGGTTACCTGTCGTACTTCTATCTTCGTGGTGTTATATGTATGGTACTTTATCTTCACAGTGTTACATATACGGTACTTTTGTCTTCATGGTGTTACATGTGTGGTGAATTTATCTTTGTGGTGGTACATGTATAGTACTTAAATCTTTGTAGTGTTACCAGTGTGCTACATCTATCATGGTGGTGTTAGATGTAACATACATCTATCATTTTGGTGTTACCTATGTGGTACTTTTATCTATGTGGAGTTACTTGTGTGGTACTTCAACCTTTGTGGTGTTAACTTTTTTTAATTCTTACCTCTTGTATGAGATCTGTATATCCTGATAACATAGGTATATGTATGGGAATATATCTAAGTAGAGTTGATGTCTTTTGCTTCATGCTTGGACATTGAGGTCTTTCATTTTGGGTTTTCCTTCCTCGAACACTCGGAGACCTATGGAGTATCGAGGTCCCTACTGAGTGTATTTATATTCTCCCCTGCATGGGATACTCCCACACTGTATTGTGTCTTGTGTAGATGATGTACAACATTGATCGTGGACGAGGGAGCCAGGTCTGGACGTGTCTCAGAGGTGGACCATTTGACATGACGTGACACAGGGAATACTGATCGTGAGTTTTACCCACCCTTCTTATAGGATCCTTGTTGGATGATCCATGAGTTTTTTTTCACATTTCAGTTGTATTTGACCTTTTTAGTTCGACTAGTACTTTTTTTTGGGCTTGTATTCCGGCCCCTTTACTATCAACAGAATTTTTGTAATGTAGTTTATTTCATGGTTGCTTCAAGTTGAGTTCATGAACTGTGATTCTTGTACAGGTTAAATGGAAATTACTTCCCATTTTATGGATGCACCTTTCCATTGTTAGTCGACATCCCTAGATGATGAAGGCGGGCTTGGGGTAGCAACAACATGGGCCATGAGGGACGGGTCGTGCTATAGTTGTATCAAAGGAGTCAGTTTCAACCGAAGAACTATGACTTTGATCATTTCTATGTGGCAATATTGTTAAGTGTTATGAGTGTGGTTTTTAGTTTAGGGAATCCAGTGTTGGTGCCGTGGATGACGTATCCATACACCAGGACCCTGAATTCAAATTTCCATCTCAGTGCACAAAAACATTGATTGTGTGTGTTTTTGAAATGTTTTTCTTAAGATAACTTTGAGTCAGTTCACCAGGTATAACTTATTGATCGTGGCACACTTGTTTTTATTTCAAGATTCCATGACATAGACAACTATCCCAGATTATCTAGAGAGTACTCTATGATGGCCCACCGTGTGATGAGGCCTTGGTACAAGGCCCTCTTATGGTGTTAGCACCTTCGGGTGGTGTACCAGAAGCACTGATACCCATTGGTCATCCAATTCTACCTTCCCCACTAGTAGAAGGAGCATGATGACTAATCGTGTTGCACCAGTTTCAATGGAAGAGACCTTCAAGGTTCCGAGGGGAGCCGGATCCACAGGCGGCTGATGACTGGCTGGAGCCTATGGCATGAGTTTTTTGCTTAGTGGGGACACCGGTGGATCTAATGGTGATGCTATATGATATTCTCTTCCAGAGAGAAGCTAGGAGATGGTGGAGTCTAACACTTCAGATACACGATGAGGTGACCCTCCTCTGGACAGACTTCATGGGCCTTTTCAAGGAAATGTTTCTTCGAACGAAATTATGCTAAGTGTGTATATATCAGTTACTTTACATATAGAAAAGAATCATGATTGTGGCCAAGTACTCGGTGAGGTTCACTAATATCTCATGCTACACCACAGACATGGTACAAGACACTTTATTTCGGTCCCAGAACATTGAGTAGGGTCTCTGATGGGATAATAGAGAATCGATGATAGCGCCTAGCATTCAGATGAAGGATGGGGTGCTAGAGCGAGCACTTTTGGTGGAGAAATTCATAGTTGAGGAGACACCAACAGTGAGAGCCTCCAGCAGACATCAGGTAACTAGGTCATCGATAGCACGCAGTATGTAACACCCCGACCCCAGTTACCCAGAGTCGGTGCATTATTACATAACATTGGAATGATCACAAGAAATATCAAATATCGAAAGACTGATTGGTTTAGTATCCTTGGAAACACTAGATATATTCATAAGTTTTACATTACATCATAAAATGAAAAACTACTACAACAACATAATGTCTCCATAATCCACACTCATATCCCCACATAATATCCCTGCAGGTCATTCATAATTTACTTCTTCACTTCCTGGGAAAAATAAAACATAGAAAAAGGGTGAGCTCAAATGCCCATTAAGGATAACAATATAGCGGAAACTTTCATAAATGAGAATAAACATTTAGGGAAATGTATAACTAAACAACAGCCTTTCAAACTTGAACATTCAATATTGTATGGCATAAATAAAATAAAATAATGCCATTTACTCATTCACATGGATATTCTACTAATCGAATAATCACATGCAAAATCACTAACCACTTTCATAATGTTGGAATGCATAATGCCAGACTATCATAACCACATAGCGAAGGCCTCGTGCCAAGACTACAAATAAGATTTTGTCAAGGCCTTTTGCCAAGACACTAGTTTGTCTCATGAGACCTACCGATGCATCGAGGAGCTATAGCGGGCTCCACCCGTCACTTACTAAGTCCAATACATTCCCATATGAAAAGGTTTAAACATAACATAAACATTCGTATTAAAACTAGCATACGAAATGTCAATAATTTCACCATAAAATATGAATGGTATAAAAATAACACATCCACAGTCAAACATATCACAAAACCTTCAATACAATATAGAAGTTTTGTATCATAATAAATCAACTTTAAATAATCTTAAAATCCATCAAAGGATGTTGACATAGATGAAATCAATATTCTTTTTAAAGAAATATCTCCTTCTATTTTGAAATCATTTAAGATCCGTATAAAATAAAACATTTTCTTTGAAAATATTCTTATAAGCTTGTAAGGGAAGCTTTGAATATTTTATAACGGCGGAAAATAGCTGCACCCGCCGTATAAGTTAAAAAAACATTCTTACCATAATTCTGTCGAAAAGGTTAAAAAGGACCTTGTTTTGAAAACGACCGAAAGATTCCTTTATAAACCACTTATAAAAGTCAAAAAGGGTATAAATGACTTTAACTCATATTCTAGTAAATAGTAAAAATGTTTTGAAATACATTTTTAAGAAACATGGATGTGGATGATAAAGAGATCCCAGTAGATTATTACGTATAAACAACCTCAGATAATGAAGAGATTGTGAAATAACCCTTACCTTGTACTTTTCCTTGGTTAGGGTAGGTTAACATCCTGTATAATGGTAAAATAATTGTTATTAAATTATACATGAATCATATATATTAATATGATATCATATATGATCTTTTAACATTGATTTGTTAATAATATCTTAGAATTATCGTCGTTTCAGGTGTTAACTTACTCATTTTCTTTTATATGTTTTGTTACATAATCCATGTTTGTTGTGTCTTATTCATATCCAGAATGATATCAAGTCCTTAAACATCATTTTTAAATCATCAAATGATAATTATACTTGAATGGATACGATGGAGAATGAATCTCATCACGTTCGTGGAGACCGTAGTCCGTACGTACGCACGAGCGACAATATCATTCTTTTGATATTAAAATAATATATAAATGGATGGTATATCATATATACAGAATCATTAACATGTTATATTTATTATTTACCTGAGTTAAACATCATTATTATACCCATCCAAATAATATTATATTGAATAACAATTACACCACGACGTGGAGACGGTAAGTCGTACGTACGCACGTATGGTGACATGTTATTCAAAGGGTGGATAGAATACTGAATATGGTTGTACCATATTTATAATAACATCACAGTATATGTGAGATACTGGAGTTATTATTTTATAATGGTAAGAACAAATAAAGAAGAAGTGGAAGAAGAAATGAACTTAGAAAAGGGTGGTGAAATAATTACCTCTTCTTCGGGTTCTTCCTTTTGATTTGATCAAAAGGGCTCCTTAGGTTGGCTTTCTGATCAAACTAAGGACCCTAGGTTGTATTGAGGGATGTTGGGAGAGTATTTGGGCAGAGTTTTTCCGAACCAAAAGGCTTTGAATGTGTGAAGAAATGAGAAGGAAGAGTTCCCTTTTATAAGAGGGGTGAGGGGCACCTTTGGAAAAGCTAGAAATATTTATTTATAATAAATTCATATTCGGTTTCTAATGGCTCCAAAGTTGATTATTCAAAGGTTAAGGTGGGTATGGGTCGAAAACAACTAAACCAATAGAATTTAGATAGGTTTGGGTACTTATATTAACCTTATCTTTAAGTATTAACTCTAAGTTAATTAGTTTCACTTATACAATGTCTCTTTGTATTTTTATATAATATGGTTAATAAACTTACTATATACATCCAAGAGACCCCAAAGTGGTCCATTAATGATGAACCTATCATGATATAAGTCTCTTGGCTGATCCTTAGATTTTTAGGAATTTAATATCAATTAATAATATAATATTTGTTTTAAGAACTCTTTTTTGTCAATTTTGACACTATTCAATAGTTGGTTTTTGTGAAACACATAACAGATTTATTACTTCGAACAAAGTAAATTAAATCAATCCTAATATATCATATTATCCTATAAAATTAGTTTAATTCATTAAAAGTTTCATATTATATTTATTTGGGTATTTATAATATCAATTATTTTAATTTTTTCACTATTATAGTAATTAGTGCATCATAATTGTGTCATAAATAAAATAAATTATTTAATGTTTAAAAATTATAAATAAAATATCATTATGTAGGAAATCTTTTTATCTTTCTAATTAATATTTATAATCTAAAATATAACATACATAACCCTATGTAACAATTGTTTTTCTAAAAGATATATGCTTGTGTCATTTTTGTATTCATTTTAACTTAATTAAAATAAAGTGTCATTATCACTTACAAGTGGATCCATGGGGTCCCAAAATCGACCCAAAGATGCCCATGGTCGACCATGTATCAACCAATAGGGTTAAGACACGTTTTAGGGTAATTTATTATTATTATAATATTATTTTTTAACCCTTATTTACCGGATTTACCCTTAACCATGGTAAATAAAATATTTACCGCAGTAATTATTCAAAATGTCTAAAAATAAAAGTTACCTATTTACACAATTTGAACATCCTGATTCCAAATATGGAATCCATTTTCCTAAATTCAAAACACAGAAGTGGCAGAAATTAATTTAAAATTAATTCCCGCTGTCAAAACAAAAAGCGTGTTTTTAAAAGATAATAACTATCAAAAGATTGACACTTGTTTATGTTCGGTTTAATTGTAAAATTATGTACAATGACCAACATTATATTAAATGGTAAAAATATATACTAAATATACTTTAAAAATAATAAAATTCATAATTTATCACTATTAATTATTTTGATTAAAAAAGTTGTTTTTAATTAAAATTTAGTAATTTTCACTATTCATCAAAATATGAAAGTTATCCGAAAAGTACCAAAATTTCACCTTAGGCTAAATTAGATATTCCGAATCCAAAAATGAAGTCCATTTTGAAATATAAAATATATATAATTTTAAAAATTAGGTATTACTATTCATAATGGCTAGTTTGATTGGTTGTTAGAACTCGGTGTTGCGTACAACACACACTATCGCATTATTCAAAGAGAAGCGTAAAGTAGAAGCTTGGGGTGTTACATTCTCCCCTCCTTCAAATAATTTCGTCCTTGAAATTTCTAGAATACTATCGCATGAAAAGACTCGGGTGGTTCTTCATCATAATTTCCTCGGGTTCCCACGTTGCCTCTTCCATCTTATGGTTTCTCCACAAAACTTTTACCAGACGCGTCGTCCGGTTTCTCAGTACTTGTTCTCTCGTATCAGGAATCCTGACGGGCTCTTCACAATAGGAAAGATCGGGTTCCAGTTCTAATTCCTCATAGGTGAGTACATGTGTTGGATCAGGCATGTATTTCTTCAACAGAGATACGTGGAACACATCGTGAACTTTGGAGAGACTTGGCGGCATTGCCAATCAGTAAGCTACAACCCCAATTCGTTCTAGAATTTCGAAAGGTCCGATGTACCTGGGACTCAATTTACCTTTCTTACCAAAACGTATGACTCCCTTCCACGGAGATACCTTCAGGAAAACATGATCACCGTCTTGAAATTCCAAATCCTTCCTTCGATTATCGGCATAGCTCTTCTGCCTACTTTGAGCTGCTCTGATGTGATTTTGGATTACCTTCACCTTTTCCATTGTTTCCTCCACCAGTTCTGGACCTACAAGTTTTCTTTCACCGACGTCATCCCAACAGGTTGGTGTACGACATCTCTTTCCGTATAACGCTTCATATGGTGCCATCTGAATACTCGAATGGAAGCTATTGTTATAGGAAAATTCTACCAGAGGTAAATATTGATCCCATATACCCTGAAAGTCAAGTGAGCAAGATCTCAACATGTCTTCTAAGGTTTGAATAGTCCGTTCTGATTGTCCGTCTGTCTGAGGGTGGTAAGCAGTGCTCAAATGAAGTTCAGTATCCAAGGATTTCTGAAGACTTTTCCAAAATCATGATGTAAAATGGGGATCACGATCAGAAACAATTGATAAGGGTACTCCATGAAGTCTCATAACTTCATTAATATATAGTCTGGCTAGACGTTCCAGGGGTAGATCTTCTCTTATAGCAAGAAAATGTGTTGACTTGGTAAGACGATCAACAATAACCCATATTGCATCATTCCTTCTTGGATTCTTTGGTAGCCCCATGACAAAGTCCATCGTAATATTGTCCCATTTCCACTCCGGTATGGGAAGAGGTTTCATGACTCCTCCAGGCTGTTGCCTTCCAGCTTTCACTTGTTGACAAACCATACATCTTGACACAAAATCAGAAATCTCCCTCTTCATGTTGTCCCACAAAAAATTTTCCTTCAAATATCTATACATTTTTGTGCTCCCAGGGTGTATATAGAAATTGGAACTATGAGCATCATCCAGCAATTCCCTTTTTAGATTAGGTAAATCGGGAACACAAAGTCTCTTCCCGAATTTCAAAATTCCATCTTCATACACAAAGTCTCTCAATCTCCCATCATTCACAGCTTTAATCTTCTTTTGTAATTCTTCATCATCAGTATGAGAACTCTTAATCCTTTCTAGTAAAGATGGTTTGGCAACCATTTGAAAAAGCATTGATGTTTCACCTTCCCTGGTTATTCCCATGTCCATCTTCACTAGATCCATGAAAATTGGATCCCTTTCAATTCTCATATTGTTCAAAAATCCATGGTCTTTTCTACTCAAAGCATCTACCACCTTGTTTGCCTTCCCCGGGTGGTAGTGTATCGTACAATCATAATCCTTGAGTAATTCAAGCCATCTCCTTTGCCTCATGTTGAGTTCTTTTTGTGAAAAAATATACTTCAAACTCTTGTGATCAGTATAAATCTCACATTTTTCACCATAGAGGTAGTGCCTCCATATCTTCAAAGCAAAGATCACAGCTGCTAACTCGATATCATGAGTAGGATAGTTTTGTTCATGAATTTTCAACTGTCATGATGCATAGGCAATAACTCTATCATTCTGCATAAGGACATAGCTAAGTCCTTTCTTTGATGCATCACTATAAATAACGAACCCATCATTCCCCGATGGTAGAGTCAATATAGGAGCATTGACTAATATTTTCTTCAGTTCTTCAAAACATTCTTCACACTCTTTTGTCCAAACAAATTTAACCCCTTTAGGTGTGAGCTTCGTTAACGGGTTAGCCAATCGGGCAAAATTCTGGACGAAACGTCGATAATAACCTGCCAAACCGATAAAACTGCGTACCTCAGTTATACTCGTAGGTGCTGGCCATTCTTGGATTGCCTTGGTCTTAGAAGGATCAACAGAGATTCCATCTTTAGAGACAATATGGCCAAGAAAAGAAATCTCATGAAGCCAGAATTCACACTTCCTAAACTTCCCATATAATTCATGCCTCCTCAGAGTCTTCAAGATAATGCGCAAGTGATTTTCATGATCTTTGTAGCTTTTGAAGTATACCAAGATATCATCAATAAATACCACCACAAATTCAACAAGATACTACTTGAAAACTCTATTCATCAGATCCATGAATACATAGGGTGCATTAGTCAATCCAAAAGGCATTACAGTAAACTCGTAATGCCCGTACCTGGTTCGAAATGCTGTCTTCGGAATGTCTTCCTTCTTCACACACAACTGATGGTATCCAGATCGAAGGTCAGTCGTTGAAAAGTATTGAGCTCCATGCAGTTGGTCAAATAAATCATAAATATGAGGTAGGGGATACTTTTTCTTTATCGTTATAGCATTGATCTCCTTGTAGTCGATACATAACCTCATAGATCCATCTTTCTTTTTAACAAAAAGAACAGGGGCTCCCCATGGAAAAACACTAGGGAGAATAAATCCCTTATTACTCAATTCCTCTAGTTGTTTCTTTAGTTCGACTAACTCTACAGTGGCCATTCTATAAGGGGTCTTCGATATAGGCCTTGATCCAGAAATCAAATCAATGGAAAACTCAACTTCTCTTTCTGGAGGATGTCCAGGTAAATCTTCCGGAAATACATCTACAAATTCTTTCACAACAGGTACATCCTCTATTTGAACATTCCTTTCCTCACCGACATTAATTTCATTCTCTTCCTCCCCAATAATTGAATTAAGTTGAGCTACTGGGGGTGGATCTAAATAAGAATCAGGTGGTGACGATTCTGCTCTAAAGATAAGGTGTTCCTTATCATTATCATCAAGAATCGTAACCTCTTTCTTCTTACAATAAATCTTCGCATCATAGTCCGAAAGCCAGTCCATACCGAGGATTATATCAAACTCAATCATAGGTATGACGATGAGATCAGCAGATAAAGAACATTTATGTGCTCTAATGGGGACTGATTCACAAAACTTTGTTGCAATGATACTTCCCTTAGGAGTTTTAACTGACAACTCCCTTGTTAAATCAAATTGGAAATATCTAATTTTCTTAGCAAACTGGGAAGATATGAAACAATGCGATGATCCAGGATCAATTATGCATTTTCTAAACTTGAGGAAACCATTAAATTACCTGCCACCACGTCTTTCGGAGCTTCTACCTCAGTAGTAGTGATAGCATAAGCTTGGCCTTGATCCCTTGGCCTTTTCTGAGGTATGTTCTCCTAACGCTTAAGACATTCATTCGCATTATGTCCCATCTCCCTGCAATTGTAGAACTGAACGTTGGTGGCATCCTTCTTCCCTTTGCAATCACGAGCTTGGTGGCCTTTTTCACCACACTTGTAACAGACTCCCATTCCCTTCAAGCAAGCACCGGGGTGTTTCTTCCCATATTTACCACATGAGGGATATTCAACCTTTCCTTTCTTCCCCTTATTTCCATTCCCAGATTGATCAGAAGGCCTCTTCTTCTCTTGCTTTTCTTTAAAGTCATAAGACTTAGAGAATTCCTTTTCGGTCTTGATAGCACATGAGACAATGTCTTCGTATGATGAAAAGGATTGTGAGACTAACGCTCGACGGAGAAATTGTTTTAACCCATCAAAGAAACGACCAATCTTACTTCTTTGGTTACGTATATAATCACCAGCATACCTCTCTAACCTTGTAAAGTTAGCCTCATACTTTGTGACATTCTCATCCTCCTTTTGTCTCAAACTCAGAAATTGCCTTTCCATATCTGCTCGATGGTCGCGAGGAAAGTATTTTTCTAAAAACAGATCTTTGAACTCCTTCCATTCCATATTTGATACTTCATCATCTTCCTTCATGTTTTGAATCAATGACCACCATTGATCAGCATCTCCAGTGAGGCGGTAAACTGCCATGATAACTTTTTCCCTTTCACTGCTTCCCAAAGCCTGAAATATTTTCTCTAGGGAAAATATCCATTGCTCAGCTACTAAGGGATTTGTACTCCCATTGAACGTTGGTGGTTGTTTCCTCATGAATCGATCTAACATTGATCCTCCACGCTGTGGATCAGGGTGCTCCATACGGGTAAGGTTATTATTCATAACCTGAGTAAGTTGTCCCAGTATGGTGATTAGCTGATCGGCTCCAGTTGCATCACCAGCTCCAGTATAATTATCTTGAGTGGGAGGGAAATCCCTACATGGAGTGCGTGCATTGATACGGTTTCCATTTCTTCCACTAGGCGCCATTTCTAAACAATGGCATAAACTAGATCAGTTTATGAATCAAAATACATAATCCCATACTTATAAAACACTTAACATAAATTGAACTATTTATGGATATAATCCATAATCATAAGAATGTTTTCTTTGAGGAAGTATATACTCATAATCCCTTCAAAATGATTTTTAAAGAAAATTAGAGTTATCCTAAGCATATCCCCCGGGAGTGTCGTAACCAAGAGTGCAGCAAGGCCTGTTGTCGTGCACCAGTTCCCGTTCGAGTCTAGCTCAAAGCGGTGTTTTCGGGTTTTACCCCTAGGTACATCTGTGCCAGAGCCGCCTCTACCTGCTCGTATCCAGACAGGGATGTATTGCTCGGAAAACTCACAAAATCTCTACAATACCAAAATTCTAGGAAGTTCTTCTATACTAATCCTCAAAGTTCATCTTAGGCATACGTGCTCTAATTAGAGTTTATCTAAATCTAGTTTCCAAGGTTTGTACTAAACTTCCTCTGATACCAACTGTAACGCCCCGACCCCAGTTACCCAGAGTCGGTGCATTATTACATAACATTGGAATGATCACAAGAAAGATCAAATCTCGAAAGACCAATTGGTTTTGTAGCCTTGGAAACACTAGATATATTCATAAGTTTTACATTACATCATAAAATGAAAAACTACTACAACAACATAATGTCTCCATAATCCACACTCATATCCCCACATAATATCCCTTCAGGTCATTCATAATTTACATCTTCACTTCCTGGAAAAAATAAAACATAGAAAAGGGGTGAGCTAAAATGCCCAGTAAGGATAACAATATAGCGGAAACTTTCATAAATGAGAATAAACATTTAGGGAAATGATTAACTAAACAATAGCCTTTCAAACATGAACATTCAACATTGTATGGCATAAATAAAATAAAATAATGCCATTTACTCATTCACATGGATATTCTACTAATCGAATAATCACATGTAAAATCACTAACCACTTTCATAATGTTGGAATGCATAATGCCAGACTATCATAACCACATAGCGAAGGCCTCGTGCCAAGACTACAAATAAGATTTTGTCAAGGCCTTGTGCCAAGACACTAGTTTGTCTCATGAGACCTAGCGATGCATCGAGGAGCTATAGCGGGCTCCACCCGTCACTTACTAAGTCCAATGCATTCCCATATGAAATGGTTTAAACATAACATAAACATTAGTATTAAAATTAGCATACAAAATGTCAATAATTTCACCATAAACTATGAATGGTATAAAAATAGCACATCCACAGTCAAACATATCACAAAACCTTCTATACAATATAGAAGTTTTGTCTCATAATAAATCAACTTCAAATAATCTTAAAATCCATCAAAGGATGTTGACAAAGATGAAATCAATATTCTTTTTAAAGAAATATCTCCTTCTATTTTGAAATCATTTAAGATCCATATAAAATAAAACATTTTCTTTGAAAATATTCTTATAATCTTGTAAGGGAAGCTTTGAAGATTTTATAACGGCAGAAAATAGCCGCACCCGCCGTATAAGTTAAAAAAACATTCTTACCATAATTCTGTCGAAAAGGTTAAAAAGGACCTTGTTTTGAAAACGACCGAAAGATTCCTTTATAAACCACTTATAAAAGTAAAAAAGGGTATAAATGACTTTAACTCATATTCTAGTAAATAGTAAAAATGTTTTGAAATACATTTTTAAGAAACATGGATGTGGATGATAAAGAGATCCCAGTAGATTATTATGTATAAACAACCTCGGATAATGAAGAGATTGTGAAATAACCCTTACCTTATACTTTTCCTTGGTTGGGTAGTTTAACCTCCTGTATAATGGTGAAATAATTGTTATTAAATTATACAATAATCATATATATTAATATGATATCATATATGATCTTTTAACATTGATTTGTTAATAATATCTTAGAATTATCGTCGTTTCGGGTGTTAACTTACTCATTTTCTTTTATATGTTTTGTTACATAAGCCATGTTTGTTGTATCTTATTCATATCCAGAATGATATCAAGTCCATAAACATCATTTTTAAATCATAAAATGATAATTATACTTGAATGGATACGATGGAGAATGAATCTCATCGCGTTCGTGGAGACGGTAGTCCGTACGTACGCACGAGCGACAATAACATTCTTTTGATATTAAAATAATATATAAATGGATGGTATATCATATATACAGAATCATTAACATGTTATATTTATTATTTACCTGAGTTAAACATCATTATTATACCCATCCAAATAATATTATATTGAATAAAAATTACACCACGACGTGGAGACGGTAAGCCATACGTACGCACGTATGGTGACATGTTATTCAAAGGGTGGATAGAATACTGAATATGGTTGTACCATATTTATAATAACATCACAGTATTTGTGAGATACTAGAGTTATTATTTTAGAATGGTCAGAACAAAGAAAGAAGAAGTGGAAAAAGAAATGAACTTAGAAAAGGGTGGTGAAATCATTACCTCTTCTTCGGGTTCTTCCTTTTGATTTGATCAAAAGGGCTCTTTAGGTTGGCTTTCTGATCCAACTAAGGCCCCTAGGTTGTAGTTATGGATGTTTGGAGAGTATTTGGGTAGAGTTTTTCCGAACCAAAAGGCTTTGAAGGTGTGGAGAAATGAGAAGGAGGAGTGCTCTTTTATAAGAGGGGTGAGGGGCACCTTTGGAAAAGCTAGAAATATTAATTTATAATAAATTAATATTCGGTTTCTAATGGCTCCAAAGTTGATTATTCAAAGGTTAAGGTGGGGATGGGTCGCAAACAACTCAACCAATAGAATTTAGACAGGTTTGGGTACTTAT
This sequence comes from Viscum album, assembly GCA_963277665.1. Taxonomy (NCBI): domain Eukaryota; kingdom Viridiplantae; phylum Streptophyta; class Magnoliopsida; order Santalales; family Viscaceae; genus Viscum; species Viscum album. The sequence continues at coordinate 1,888,384,762 of OY728122.1, read as the reverse complement.
ATTAACCTTATCTTTAAGTATTAGCTCTAAGTTAATTAGTTTCACTTTTACAATATCTCTTTGTATTTTTATATAATATGGTTAATAAAATTACTATATACATCCAAGCGACCCCAAAGTGGTCCATTAATGATGAACCTATCATGATATAAGTCTCTTGGCCGATCCTTAGATTTTTAGGAATTTAATATCAATTAATAATATAATATTTGTTTTAAGAACTCTTTTATGTCAATTTTGACACTATTCAATAGTTGATTTTTGTGAAACTCATAACAGATTGATTACTTCGAAAAAAGTCAATTAAATAAATCCTAATATATGATATTATCCTAGAAAATTAGTTTAATTCACTAAAAGTTTCATATTATATTTATTTGGGTATTTATAATATCAATTATTTTAATTTTTTCACTATTATAGTAATTACTGCATCATCACTGTGTCATGAATAAAATAAATTATTTAATGTCTAAAAATTATAAATAAAATATGATTATGTAGGAAATCTTTTTTTCTTTCTAATGAATATTTATAATCTAAAATCAAACATATATAACCCTATGTAACAATTGTTTTTCTAAAAGATATATGCTTGTGTCATTTTTGTATTCATTTTAACTTAATTAAAATAAAGTGTCACTATCACTTACAAGTGGATCCATGGGGTCCCAAAATCGACCCAAATATGCCCATGGTCGACCATGTATCAACCAATAGGGTTAAGACACGTTTTAGGTTAATTTATTATTATTATAATATTATTTTTTAACCCTTATTTACCGGATTTACCCCTAACCATGGTAAATAAAATATTTACCGCAGTAATTATTCAAAATGTCTAAAAATAAAAGTTACCTATTTACACAATTTGAACATCCTGATTCCAAATATGGAATCCATTTTCCGAAATTCAAAACACAGAAGTGGCAGAAATTAATTTAAAATTAATTCCCGCTGTCAAAACAAAAAGCGTGTTTTTAAGAGATAATAACTATCAAAAGATTGACACTTGTTTATGTTCGGTTTAATTGTAAAATTATGTCCAATGACCAACATTATATTAAATGGTAAAAATATATTCTAAATATACTTTAAAACTACTAAAATTCATAATTTATCACTATTAATTATTTTGATTAAAAAAGTTGTTTTTAATTAAAATTTAGTAATTTTCACTATTCATCAAAATATGAAAGTTATCCGAAAAGTACAAAAATTTCACCTTAGGCTAAATTAGATATTCCGAATCCAAAAATGAATTCCATTTTGAAATATATAATATATATAATTTTTAAAAGTAGGTATTACTATTCATAACAGCTAGTTTGATTCGTTGTTAGAACTCGGTGTTGCGTACAACACACGCTATCGCATTATTCAAAGAGAAGCGTTTCAGTAGAAGCTTGGGGTGTTACACAGTAGATGGATGTCGTGGGGGATCAAGTAGGCCAGACCTTCTGGTGGATGACCTTAGGGTACAGGGTTGGAGGTTTAGGGCTCACATGGTAGAGGGGGATAGATTAGTAGAAGGCAGTCCTACTTGTGTGGAGGGCATGGTCACCTTACTCACGACTTTTCAATCCGCCATACAGACAACCATCAGTCTATCGAGGGTCCACTGAGGTTGAGGAAAAGATTCGATTGGGGAGGTCTTCTAGCAGAAAGATTACGTTGGAGGGGAGTTGGTCGTGCAACAGGTGGTGGTCGGTGATTCGAAGTTCTACTACCCCTACCTCTATGTGGTAAACCCCGAACACAGGGACATGTGGATAGGGACGAGCACAAATCTAGGAAGATAAGCCCTATGACCACAGCACTTTGGAGATGATTAGAGGTATGATCTTTTCCTACTCCACCTTAGCTATAGTACTTATAGACACAGGTTCCAGTCACTCTTTTATTTTAATGTCCCTTGTTCGGATCATGGAGATTCTGATGGACCCATTGGGTCAATCCTTATAGATAGAGACTTATATGGGAGTGGATACAATTATTACATACTGTTGCCAACATCATGAGCATACTCTAGAGTGTGAGAGATTCAACTGGGATCTTCTTGTAACAACATTGAGGCCTTACGACATCATATTGGGTATGGACTGCTTATCCACAGTTCATGCATAGATTGACAATATTAGGTGCATAGTGTTTTGTGTTAGTGAGGATGGGACCAGTTTTTCCATCACCGGAAAGAAGGGAACCTCTGAAGCACAAGATGGACTTACCAAGAATAGGGTGTAGCAGATCACACATTAGTTGGCTCGCCTTACCCATTTACTAGTTGATGTTGGGAGACCCACTTATCCAATAGTGGTGGACCATTAAGCTGATGTATTTCCTGATGATGTTTTGGGACTACCTCTTCACAGGGATGTGGAATTTTACATTGACCTATACACTGAGATGACACTGATATGTACACTAGAATAATGGATGGCTCCCTCAGAGCATCATGATATACAACTATAGATGGATGACTTGCCGAGTAAGGGGTTCCTAAGGCCCAGTGTTTATCCATGGGAAGCCCCTCTTCTGTTCTCCAATAAGGGAGATGGGTGTTTGAAACTCTGTGTGGACTATCAGCGACTGAACCAGGTAACCGTTAAGAACAAGAATCCACTTATGAGGATTGATGATCTTTTCGATCAACTGACAGGATCTTTTTGGTTTTTGAATATAAACCTTTGATTAGGAAATCATCAGCTCAGGGTATGAGATGAGGATGTTCTAAAGATGACTTTAGATGTCAGTATAGAAAGTATGAGTTATGTTTTTTCATTCGGTATGACCAATGCACCAACAATGTTCATGGGACTCATGAATTGATTCTTAAAGCTATACCTAGATTGCTTTTTGGTGGTCTTCATCGATGATATCTTGATATACTCAGTGATGCAAGAGTGAGCAGTGATCGTCTATGGATCATGACAGCTAAGGCCACATGAGTAGAACTATGCTACCCATGACCTGGAGTAAACACCAATGGTATTTTCCCTGAAGATGCAGAGAAATTACTTTATGGGAAAACATTTTACAGTCTACTCTAATTAAAAGAGTCTCACGTATATCTTCTCTAAGAATTACCTAAACCTTAGACAATGGTAATGGCTAGAGTTCCTCGAAGAATATGACTTTGAGATAGTCTATACTCTTGAGAAGGTGAACGTGGTAGCAGATGCACTCCGCAAGAGGTCTGGTCTATAGTTACCGAGTGAGGCGACATAGCATCTAGCCACATTGCAGATATACATTATTGATAGAGATGGAGAAGATTACCTCAAGTCAATGTCAATCACTCCCCCCAGTCCTTCAGTGAGTCAGGGAGGTGCAGCTTTGGGAAATTTACTGTGAGGCTTCACATTCATAGATATCATTTGGACATGCAACTGAAAGAGATTATGAAGGTGGGGAGCATGTCATCATCTTAAGAGGACATACCATGGTTCCAGTGGCGCTACGGGAGGAGGAGTTGAAAGATTTTCATACACCCCCTCACGTGGTATATCCCGATGTAGCAATGATATTCCAGGACCTCTCACATCAGCACTGGTGGACATGGATGAAAATGGTAGTGGTAGATTTTTTTTCCATGATGACTCACTTTTCAGCAAGTGAAGGTTGCATATCATGTTCCAGTAGGCTTAGCGCAACCACTATATGTGAAAGAGTGGATGTGGGTTGGTATCTCCACATACATTGTGATAGGGCTTCCCAGTACGTCTAAGGGACATGATTCCATCTGGGTAATTTTCGACTAACTCACCAAGTCATCCAACATACTACCTATCTGAGATGAGGAATTGGTGGAGTGCTTTGGACGCATCTACGTACATGAGATTGTGTGACAACAAGGGGTTCCATCGGCAATCGTCCCTAACTGTGACATGCATTTTACGTCCGGGTTGTTGAAGGCATTTCAAGAGGTGTTTGGGACTTAGCTACATTGGAGAACCAGCTTTAATCCACAGAAAGATGGTCACACGGAGCGTACCATTCAGATGGTAGATGACATTCTTAGTGCATACGTACTAGATTTTGGCCACGGTTGGGAGGATCACTTTCCCTTGGTGGAGTTTTCATACAATAAAAGTTATCACTCCTCCCTAGGTATAGAACCATTTTAGGCCTTGTATGGTCGACCATGAAGATCACCTCTATGCTGGACATACCCAGTTGAGTCAGCACTTATGGGTCCAAATTTGGTATAGTCTACCACTGAGATTGTGCAGGTCATCCGGGAGCGGATGAAGACTGCACAGAGTAGAAAAAAATCATATGCTGACAGGAGACGTATAACTCTAGAGTTCCAGGAGCGGGACCATGTATTCATACGAGTCTCCCCTCAATGGGGACTATAGAGATTTTCCCGAGGTGGAAAACTCTCACCGAGGTTTATTGTACTATTTTTGATACGTTGGAGGATTTTCTAGGTGGCATACCATTTGGAACTTCCACCACTGTCAGAGAGGGTGCACGAAATCTTCCACATATCCCAGCTGAGGAGATACGTGCATCCCCCATCTCACATCAACGACCGTGGTGAGTTGGACGTTGATGATGGGGTGACATTTACAGAGGCTCCATTAGAGATTGAGGATCTATATGAGTGAGTCCTTTGTGGGCTATAAATACCTTTGGTGCGCGTTTGCTGGAAGCACGAGAACCTTCAGAAGATCACATGGGAGCAGGTGGATCAGATTCATGCTCAGTACCACCATTTGTTTTCTTAGTCTATGTTGTGGCTTTCGGGGATGAAGGGAACTATGGAGGGGAGAATGTAAAGACCATATTTTTTCATCTAATTGTTTTTAATTATATGGATTTTTATGATCCTATGAAAATTGACGACACGCAGTTCCAAGGCCATGTGTGCCCAGATTGAATTTCTGAACTTTTTTTGAGGTACATTTTTTAAACATGCGCGCGATGTTTTCTATCCTTTAAATTTCCGACTGGATGAAAAATATGTGGGTATGTTTGAATCCGCAAGACTGGGATTCACTTAAAGGAGGATTCACTTTGACTACAACAGGTCTAGGGAAAAGCAATATTTTAGTAAATTTTAACGAATAAATAATGTACCTTTGTTATTTTATCCTTTTGGACTTATTTTAAAGAATAATTAATATAAATTTGTTATTTTATCCATTATACAACTCTAATGGACTAGTGGATTCATGGGACCGGCAATGTGTCAGGCCATTAAATGGATTGACAGTTCAAATCCTATGTAATAGCGTCATTGGGAATTAGGAAGATTCCTATTAATTGAACCCTCATAAATCCCACGAGCATTAGACACCATCACCATCTACTATTTATATGGAGCTTGGGTAGAGGTATCAACACTTCTTAGTCAAGTAACGAAGTGCTGATAAAGTGCTGTGATGCCAAACCCTTGGAGGATAGAGCCGGTTCTAGTGGGTGGTGATGAGTGATACTGAACAACGAACTGATGGATGACATACGAGTTGCATCATTTGATGCTTGTTATGGAAAAGACGAACACTGACCCCCTTCCTCAATCACAGGTGTTCTCTATAGTTCTTGCGGTAGGGATTTGATTTTTGTTTAATTTCAAGTTATTATTTAATTCTATAATCCTTCCTCATGTTTTCAAGCCAACACGAAGGGCACAGGCCTAACAAACCTGGATCGGACCCTACACTACCTTGTTACCCGTGCATCCTCCATGGAAGATAGCTAGCGTGACGGAACTGACCGACCACGATGGAGGCAGTGCACCATTTCATGCCATAGGAGGAGGATTCGAAACTATGTTGTGGTGGTTGGTAGAGAGGTCAGAACTGGCCAAGCATGGAGGAGGTGCGGCGCACCGATGCACGCCACCTCTGTGCCAGGGACCACGACCGAAGCCACAACAGGTGAAAGAGTTATCCTATGTGAGCTGACCATATAAGGAGGATAAGGGGTGGAACACCGACGTACATCACTAGAGGAGGCTGAGACTAAAGCCTTGGAAGGTAGAGAGTTGTTTGGATCTCGTTCCCTACCGGTTGGCAGACCACCGATCGAACAAAATGGTCGAACATTATGCAGCGGGGCAGTTCCCCATTGGCTAGTGAAAATGGCCCCACACCCATGGGGCCAGCTGGGAATACTGGTCCACATTTTAGCAGACCGGGTAGGGTTGCATATTTCTAGGCCTGGCTCCGCAAGCCCAGCATGTCATGCCTCCACCAGCCAGGCAGCGCGAGCCTAGCGGGCCGCGCATTCGCGGTCTGGGCTGCCCCCATGCGGGTTGGGTCGTGACCCCTTGTGGGCCGTGTCGGACTGCGTCTCATCAGGCCGAGATTTCTACTTCCTATCCCAGCTGGTTTGGACACTAATAGATTTGGGGAAACCCGAACCATGTCAAATTGGCCCGGATAGGGTCGGGCTGGGTCGGTCCGACCAGGCCTAGTTCCGCTGAAAGGGTCATAACTCAAAATCTATGCGTCCGTTTGACGAACCGTCTGCAGTGATAGGACCCTTGGTGCAAGAGGGTACTTTTGGTAAAATCCACTTGAGTTTTAGAGATAGTTGGATTATGTCCGATTTGGAGTGAACCTTAATCCAACCGGTCCATCGGAACTAAAACGCTTAAAACTCACAGACCGAGCATCGTATTGACGCTCCATCAATCGGATTGGAACCATTGAAACATGTTGGTTCTTTGGGTTAATCCTTTGTGGAGATTCATGGTGGTCAAGTTAAGACCGATTTCTTGATGGGAACATTTTACGAAACTTGAGCACGCTGAGTGAGAAAAATCCTATGGCTTCCTATATCATGAAGAAAGAACATCGATCCTAATTGGGTCAACATCTATCAATCATGTGTTATTCAGAAACAACAGATCCTATGTGGGTCGGTTCATAGAAATCCAGTGTGGTTCAATGCATACCAATATTGTGTTGGTCATATCCTATGAGTGTCTAGGGGGGTTATTACATATTGATCCTTTGTAGGTCATCAATAGTGCTTCCTAACAGAATAAGATGATCTAGATAATGAATAATCATTTGTGCTTATGTACTTAAGTTATACCAGGTGTGAGATGACTCTTTTACCTTCGTCATTTTATCTTCACAGTGTTAACATTGTGGTACATCTATCTTCGTGGTGTTACTTATGTGGTTCTTTTATCTTCATGGTGTTACCTTTTTGGTATGTCTATCTTTATGGTGTTACATGTGTGGAACTTCTATCTTCGTGGTGTTACCTATATGGTACTTCAATTTTTGTGGAGTTACATGTGTGGTACTTCTATCTTAGTGGTGTTACATGTGTGGTAATTTTATCTTTTTGGTGTTACCTATATGGTACTTCTATCTTCATAGTGTTACCTATGTGGAACTTATGTCTTCTTGGTGTTACCTGTGTGGTACTTCTATCTTCATGGTGTTACCTATATGGTACTTCTATCTTTGTGGTATTACCAGTGTGGCACTTCTATATTCGTGTTGTTACCTGTGTGACACTTCTCTCTTAGTGGTGTTACCTGTGTGGTAGTTCTACCATCATGGTGTTAACTTTATGGTACTTCTACCATCGTGAGATGCACCTACCCTTCATTAAGGAGCCTATATGAATTATCTAGGATCATTTTTTCACTTTTCATTTGTATTTTTACTTTTCATTTGTACATTTAATTTTTAGTTGTGCTTGTATTCTGGACCCTTTACTTTCATCACACATTTAATACAAGAATTTACATGGTGGATTCTTCTTGTTCTGTTCCTGGACTATGTGTCTATAGAGGTTTAAAGAAAATTCCCTCCCGTTTTAGGGATATGCCTTTCTTGTTCTAGTATCCAACCCCTGGCCTATAGAAGGTGGGCATGGGGTAATCATGACACAGGCCCCATGAGATGGGTCCTGACAAATACTATTTATTTTTCTAGTATCTAAATTCTTATGGTTGGGAGAATTTTTAATCCCTGGATTGGGTATGTAGTTTATTATTATAGTTTTGGTTATTTTATGATGGATCCTGGGAGGATTTTTTAATAAACCATTGTTAGATTAACAATCTAAAAACTATACATTCCAATCATGTATAGTGGTTTTGGACAAAGATCCAAATTCATTATTAATTATCTATTTTCACTAACCTTGTGATTTCACATTGGGAGTTAGGATTATATATATTAATTAATGAAAGTTATTTTCATGGTTAGGCTAACTTTGTGTTATAAATTTGCATTTTGGGAAAAATGAAAATTAAAAATTTAATGGTTAGACTCATGATTTTAGGATACATTGGATTTTTACAATGGAGAAGAGTAATAATTAAACATTTTACTTTATAAATACACAATTTTAATTTATTTAACATTATCAACACCCTAAAATAACATTAATAGATTTGAGACTTTTTTGGATCCATTTTTCAGTTTATTCTAATTTATTTACAAGGTTATTAACATTTCCTGACACCACTAGTACACCTCATTATGATGGCATTAAAAATAAAGTGTATCCGTCAAAGCCCACATATAACATACCCACCAAAATTCTTTTCCATGATACCCAAACCATTATTTCAAAAAAGTAATATTCATTCCCGATGATCCAATGCTTTTACAAGTTCCTTGGTTATAAATATATTATATGGGAATAATTTATCCATGATAATAAATATAGAGAAAAATAAATTCTTCAACCGATAATCCAATATAGAACCCCCATAATTTAGGTTAACCATGAAATTGATATGATAAATCCCAAAATAATCAAACCAAACATGGAATATCACGAAGAAAAACATAGAATAATTAAAACTCATGATGTGAAAGAGATATAAATAAAAAAAGGTGAGATTATATGAAAAAAATATTTCTAAAAACATAAAATGGATTTAATATATATCACCATATAACAAATGGACATTTTATATTATAAATCCTCTATAGTTCCACATATGATAACATATTCCACTTTAAAATAATGGAAAATAATATTTTACTTGGAATGAAAATCATATTGAATGACTGACATGCACACAAAAGGTTTACTTGTATAGAATGAGAAAAAATATCTATTGAATGCCACTAGGGTTATATATGTTTCCAATAATTATATAAAAATTTAAATCTAATCAGATGAAATTAATAAAAATTATTTTATTGAATAGAGTAAAAATTACCTTGTTTAGATTTAGAAATAATTTAAGTTGCAAGAATCTTATTTAAAACCATCCATATTATATAATGTAAAAAATTAAAAAAATGTTTACTCATGTATCTCATAACATCAATAATCATGGGTTAATAACCTAGGACTATAAGGAATGAGTCTAGGATCCTAATTCCCAATCAATAACTTCATGTAGGATAAGAGTTAGAGTATAATCATAAACATATGGGAAAAATTACTATCTAAAATAGAATATTAAACTAATGGAACCCCCCCAAGATAGAATAATTAGTATTAGAAAAATATACACTCTAATACAAGCCATAGTGTAATCATGGAAATGTAAATGAATTATTTTTATAGCGGAGTCATTACCTAACAATATATGTATCATTGAACATCGACTTAGATAGAAATGGTATTCTAATGAATTTTTTATTATACTAATGTTTTCATCAATTCTATATTTAATTAAATAAAATCATGCATCTCTACTCTAAACACCCTTAAACACTACCGGAAAATTTCCCTATGCCCACAGTCTGAAGTTGTGGGTATATACCTCAAAAACATGGGTATAAGATATACCCATGGCTTCAAGAAACCATGGAAAACTGAGGGATCATTATATCCTCAGCTATACCCACAGTTTTTGAAACCATGTGTATAGGTCCAATTCACCAGATTATTTACTTATACTCATAGTTTTACAAACTGTGGGTATGGCATTGAAAACATTTGTGGCCACGAGGCTCGATCCCTGAACCACCCCTTTACTCTTTCAGCACCTAACCCCTACCCTATTTCTCTTATTGTAATATAAATGTATATTTACATATATATTTATATAAACCATGTATATTGGTAGAAAATTGTTTTAAAATGTGTTCCCATGAATTTATTTGTGTCCCATGAAATAATTTTCTGCACCATAATACGGGAAATCCATGCCCACTGTTCAGGAAAAACCGTGTGAATATGTCCTCAAGAAACAACCCTATACCCACTAGTTTACAAAAACCACGGGTATAGGTACTCATGAACAACCCTATTCCATCATTTTAGTAAATACCTTGGTTGTAGGTTTGAAAAAATAGCCTATACCAACCGTTCTTCTAGAACCATTGGTATAGGGGGCCCTATACCCAAGATTTCCCAAAACAGTGTGTATATGCTCCTATATTATACTTATACCCATGGATTTCCCAAAACTGTGTGTATAGGTACATTTACTAGTAGATATTGGAAATAACCCGTTAATTATAATATAAAATCATTCAATAATTATATATTTAACCATAATTATAACCATTATATGTAGAAAATACATTTGGGTTAGATAAATTAGTAATAAAGAGACCTTGATATTTAGGCAGATGATAAATCTAAGAGATACATCATAAGGTTAATTGAAAATGGGGGATGTGTGAGTAATTCATAATTAATTCATTTTCAATATACTATTTCACATTATAATTAAGGGTTCAAAAACTCTCCAAAACAAAATTATACCCTTTACTATAATTCTTAGATATCATGCACATTGGATTCATATTATGATTTATTTCATGAAGATATTCATACATGTCTTATAAAGGATTTTTCTTGTTTTATTAAATTAAAGAAAAATCAAGGAACATTTAGAGGATATTTGAAGGAGATTTAGTTCCTTATGAATTAATTAATTTTTATGGAATCACATAGAATGTTGTAGAGATTCTAAAAATAAAAATTATTAAAAGAGAAAATGAAATGTGAATGATTCCTGATTTAGTATATATTTTAGAACCCAATTAGTACATTTTATATTGCTCTATGGATTTGATAGTGTGACATTCCCATAGTAGAAGTTTTTCTTAATGTTGGTTTGGTGGTAGGAAACATAGAGTCGAAAAATGATTATTTTTTAGGTTCTCCAATGTCTCTTGTAGAATATGAAAATGTCATAACTATATATCATGGTACCAAGGTTTCCTATATAATGACTTGAGGGATTATATTTTCTTTGAACACTGGGATATTATCAAGAAAGGGGTGTTTCCCATCCAATTTTGGGTTGAATAATTTCATGTACACTACATTTTGGATAAAAACATCATTGAACAATAAATTTTAGGTGGATGCTTTGGCTAAATATGTCACCAACCATCATTAAAAATGTAATTGTAAATCTATGAAAACAAGGGGATCCATTGAGGTGTATTATGGTGAAAAAATAATGCCCCATGAGTTTTTAATTGAATTATATCGTTGTAAATAACATGGGATTGAAAACTATGTATTTGATTATTAATTTCAAGTTAAATGTTTGAAAAAACATTAGTAAGGAAAATAGGTATATAATAAGAATTTCAATCCGTAGAAAGAAGATCACACTAATGTTATCATTAAAATGGTAATATTAGATATCCCTACACCATGGTCAATTTTACATTGAAATAATTAATGACTTTTATTTTTTAGTGTGAGAAAACATTTAAATAGTTGGTTATCCATTGTAGTAACCAAAGTAGAGTCTTTTTTATGTAATATGATCCATAATAATTGTTTATGTATAATCTAAATTATAAAAGGCACTTTAGGTCATCATTAGTGATAATTGAACAGATTTTTGATTCTTTTATTTGATTTTAATACATAATGTTTTTTAATATATTTCAGAAATATTCATTGTTCTTACCTATAATAAAATAAGATTTTTTGTAACTGGAATTGAATTATTGATCATTATGAACTAACCACTTGAAAAATAGAGTTTTTGGACATTTTATTTGACCTTATTGTTTGTTTATTATTTTCTTATCTATCTCACTTAATAACATCATTTCAATCAGTATAATGTCACACTAACTGGTATAGGGGTAATTATTATATTGTTATTATATTTTAAACCATTGATTCACTACTCTTTTATTGGTTTACAAGTCTTATTTTATACAATTATTATTATCAAATTATTATTGATGTGGTACTATATATTTTTTCATGGTTATATGTTTAATTTTATTAGATAACAACTTCAAATCAATGTGATCCACGAAAATCATGAAAACCATCAACAAAAAATAGAGTTATCACATTTTATAAGAAAGGAATCCATCTATGTAAAAATATTATTTTTCCATCTCTTCTATCTCTTTGTTTTATCATTCCTCATATCATGATGAATTGTATGTATATTCTAAAAATATTGATAGCTTATACTATTATTACAAATAATAATACATAAGGTGAAAGGATTGTGTACATTTTGTTACTCTAATCCCTCATTAAGAAATAGTTTACATGAGTTAGAGTTAAACATATTGAATGTAATATAGATTAAACTCCATGATATACATTATACTTAAAAAAATTCTAAATTAATTATAATAAAAATCTAGTTGGGATCAAATTAAGGATATTCATAAGGGATAAGATGAATCATTGAATTAGTTCCTCAATTAGGTGAACAAAATACTCATCTTGATTCTAATTTATGTTAAAATTATAAAAGATTCTATCATTGTGAAGATGTTAATAATGATTCTCCAAGGTAAGTTTTATGTCAATATTTTTCCCAAAGATTCATGAATTGTATGCATTGGCCATTTATATACTCACAAATGTTTTCTTATTTTTTGAATTATGGAGGGGGCCTATCATAAAAGTAAATAGAAAATATAGGAAGGTGATGACATTAAATTAATTAAAATGTTCTAAATATCTTGAGAAAAATAATTATCGGGGTTATGAAACTAATCTTCAATACACTAACATGGATTCTGATGAACTATTATGATTATTTTCAAATGTAATAAAAATATTCTATGGTATATACTAAGGTAAACATCTTTTTAAGTGTTTCAATTATTCAATTATGGATAATTTTTAAGCTAATATCCCCCAAAAAAATTTATGGGGATAATAAACAATCCCAAATATCATCAAGGACAAAGAAATAGTTTGTTATATGGGATAGAGGAAATTATATCAATGTAAAATTTATAACAATCAATTAAAAATAACGCTTCTATTAAAACATGATGACACATTATGTGAAGAAGAAATTTTAAAGGAGGAAAATGATTTTAAGGATTATTGAGACAAAGAATTCATTTTAAAATAAAAATATTCACTGGATCCCTCTAATAAAGAATAATGGAGTAGTTGAGATGGGATTACCAGTGATGAAATATGTTATTAGGTAAAAAAATAAATTACAATTGATAATGGTACTTTTAGTTTGCTTCAAATAATTTAGGGAATGAAAATGACATATGAAATATTTGAGGATGGAGAATTATTAATTAATGAAAATACATTATGAATCCATATTCAATGAAATTATAGATATATAAATCAAATTTATATTAAATATGGAAGATATAAATGAAATCATAGAGTTTATGGATAATATTCTTTATATCACCACAAAAAAATATTATCACAAATAATGTTGATATAAATGATATTGTTATGATATTAGTTGGTGTTAATAATACCATTAATAATACTGACATTTTGTTTTCTAATTATGTCATATATGATGGGAAATGTTAAAAATAACCCGGTAATATTGTTGATGCACCACAATAAAATTATAGATTGTCTTATAGTTACCCAGAAAATCATACTAGTCTCACTCAATTATAACCAAAAATAATAATAGTAGTGATATAAAATTAAATGACATGGTCAGACAACAAAAAAATACATAACACCCATTACTATGTTTATTGGTGGTTTAGAACGTCACAAAAACCATGAGTATTGGAATAGGATGAGTGTTTAGGATGAGTCTAATTATTAAGACAAGGCAATGTATGGATATTGTAATAATGATAATATTGAAATGAAATTATAAATTTCCACTAGTAAGTAAGATCATCATGCATATTGTTTTGAATCCAATGACACAATGGATGATATTTCACTTTAAATGAATATTTTGTTATTGTGGAGCTTATTGATATAAATACTATATGTGATTTTAAAATATCTAACTCCCTCAACTGAAGAGAGTCAATGAACAATGGTGGATTTGATATTAATTTTTGAGAGTCCATCTAAGAAAAAATATAAAAGATAAGCTATGAATTTATAACAATAATGATTAACTTTAGAAAACATGGTGGATGTTTGATCAATCCGAAAACATTTCCAATAAGTATCTCACAAAAAATAGATTTAATTATAAAGTAATTATAATTTAAATTATATAAATTTTATTAGTAATCAAGAAAAATAATATATTGTTAAGCCATTATAAAAAGAATTTAATGGTATAATTTTTTTACATGATAGTGGTTTCTCATCACACATTACTGTAAATAAAAAACATGACAAATAAATTACAATGTTTGATATATGGGTTTTGAAATTTGGAAATCATAGATCACTCAATGCCCAAGTTGTTGGAAGTATGATAATTGGTCAAAAAACATTAATTTATTAACATTTTCTTAGTTGATGGGTTTGGCCGTAAACTGTTATGTGTTTCTATGCTTTGTGACAATGAGAATTTGGAAAAATTTCCCATAAACTTCTGTGTCACAATTATATAGAATAATTAAACAATTTTTATCATTTATGAATTAACTAATTGTAAATTATTTCATATTTCGATTATCAATGTTTAGGTTTTTCATGTATAAAGAAATATTATATGTTATAGTATATAAAATATGTTCATTTCGATAAAATTAATAACTGTAAACAAATCAATCCTGATGTTCTGAAAAATATAAGAAATATTATTCTTGAATAATTAAATAAATGTGACACATCTCATGAATAAGAATTTGTGAAAAATAGTCATAATGTGGTTGAGATCACCACATGTCAACCTCTGGAGTTTATACACTCAAATTTTTATTATTTGATATGATTATAGTAAACCAAAAAATAAAAGTGTTTCATTTATTTTATTGAAAATTTTACCCATATAATATAGTTATATGTTATGTGGAATAAATAAAATGCTCTTCAGATGTATAATAATTTTAGAAGGTGTTCTAAAAATAATACTGAGTGTGATTACAAAAGGTTTCGTTCCAATAATGGATTTGAATATAATAATGGATACTTTTTTGTATATGTTGATAATAAGGGAATAATATTTTAGTATATTTCCCCATACATGTACAAAAAATGTATCAGAATATTAGAAAAATTAGTGTTTGGTGGATATAGGGAGAACAATGTTATTAGATCATAACACCTCAATTTACTTTTGGTAAAAAGAAGCATCAATTAATTTCTTCATTGTCAACTAAAGATCAATCTAACAAAATATAGTTATCCCACCTTATGAGATACAGACTGGAAATTACACAAACATGAACTATATATTGGTTTTTTAAAACCCTTATTACAACAATATTAAATGATGTGATTTGTGTAAATTTTATCAAATAACATAAAATGAACTTTTTATTCAATATAATCTCAATAGATAATGTTATTATTATTATAAAAATTTTATGAAGAATCATTGATAAGTATGATATAATTTTTTTCGAAAAAAAATTAAATTTATTATAAATATCACTTCGTATTAATAATGAAATTGAGGATGATAATGTGTTATAAGGCATAAGAAGTAATTTAATTTTTCAACATATTTTTAATATTCCCATATTGATTTTTCTATTATCAATGAAGAAGTTGTATTTTTGAAAGATGGAAATATGAACCAAATTATTAGAGATCTTTTTTTATAAAAAATATCCATGGAGATATCATTAATGGTATGGAAACATCATGAATTCTACTAATTTCAAATCATAACATATTTATTTTACATGTTTAATTGAAAAGTATTGAAGAGGTAATATAATAAGAGGATTGGTTTGAACATAATGTATAAGAGATGGCTCAAATTTAGATAGAGTACCACATGGGAATTACTATCACATCCTAAGGAGACTAATACTGAGGGGGAAAAGTATGATTTTATAAACAATTTCCATGATAATAAAGATGTATCATAAAAAAATTATCGTTTATGTAGGGTTAAAATTAAATGTGAGGGAATATAATTTCATGATATTTTTTTATAATTATAATGAATGAAATGATATGAATATTTCTTGTTCTTTTTTTGAAGTTGTTATTATGTATTTTAAATGGAGGTGAATTAATTATTTCACAATGCTGAACTTTAATAAGTATTTTTCAATGAAAAAATAGAAGCTTTTTTTCATTATTGTGAGTGTTATCAAGTTTTAATGCTAAATAATACATTATATAGTATTAAAAAAATTATCTATGTATGTTGTTAAGATTTATATAGTTTCATAAGGAGAATGTATTTTAATAAATTCAACTGTATATCTATGATAAGGGGGTGAAAGAATCAGTCAATTTTTATATTATGTTGATGTTATATTTTCATATATCATAAAGAAACTTGTATGAATTATATGACCTAATAATTAAACAATCTTTGATGTACATGATTAGTGAGATAATATTTTTAGGTTTGAATTTTATAATCATAATCGTTTATATATTAATCTCACAGGAAAAATATTTTTAGGAGTTTTTGAAGAAGCTCAGAATGGAAGAATTATGAGAGGACACTACTTTTATTAATTTTTAGAGAAATATTTCCTTGATTTAATAAGGAAGGAGTTTGGATCCAAATTTTTTTTGGAGTTGTATTATTAGCCTAATATATATAATAAGATTTAGATCATGTATTATTTTAGTCTTTGGGTATGAATATAATGAAATCAAAAGGATTCACACTTTATAGAAGTGAACCGGGTCTTTTCATTATCATAGAGTCCCATGAATTATTTTGGTGGAATATAAAAGTAAAATATTTTTATCTTTATGAATATTTGGTTAGAGATTGGACTGGTGATTTTATAGATAAAAATTATAATTGCATATGTGAATTCCTAATAATAGTATGTTGTGTTCATGGAACTCCATGAATGAAAATCCATTCACTCTAAGAATAATGTAATATGATTATATGATTACATCATATGAAAAATCATAAATTATGTGTATGAAGTTGTAGATTCAAGATATATGGGTGAATGTGTCATAGATAATGATTATTGGGGTGTGATAATCAATTTTCAATCATATTTTCAAATAATATGTTTCAATATTAATGATTAAATAATTTTGACAATAAATAACACTACACTATTGATAATGTGGAACTTGTTGATGCTTTAGTGAAATATGACTCATATAAAGAGGAATTCAAATATTTCATAACAAAACCCCTATTTAAGGATACCATCAAACACTTCATTATTTTTCGGTAGTTCATTGTCGACCAAAACACCTTTCTAGAATATTTTTTGAGACACTATATAACTAAAATCCTAGTTTTAGTTGTAAAACACAAACATTACATATATTGTTTTTTGGAAACAATTCGAGATAAATCAGGCATAAAATACAAATATTTTACATTATTTATAAAATTTAACCATTTCATCGTGTAAATTTACATACTCTTAGATCCTAATGGTTTAGTGTCTTTGGGGTTAGATAAATTATGATATTATTTAATAATAATTCTTCAACATTTCCTATAGGATTATCCAAACATGATACCCTTCTATAAATTTCATACATACTATTTGTCTTCACATCCCGAGGAATAGAAACATAAGAAATTGTGATACTAGATTATTAGTAAGGGTAAACAAAACTGATATAAACCAATATTCATAAGTGATTATAAGTAAAACATGTGGGTTTTAGAGTATAATCGTTGTACATGAGCATAAAATAAAGAAAATAATACCTATTAAAATGAATATGAAAATCCTTAATCACAACATAAGGATTTTATCAAAACATAATGTGTGATTCACATATATTTATAAACATGAGTCTATAATCATGACCTGAGATTATTATAATGGTTGAAACATTGTATTAAAGATATTATGTAATGGGAACATAACTCATTGAAGGAGATTTCATGGAAACATTACCTATATTCCATGGAATGAGAATGTGGTATCATAGAGAAATAACTATAATCCTTGGTAAATAAAATTGGAATCAGGAATATCATTATCATTGGTAATTATTAATATTTTAAGTATATCAATTTGGTATATTGTTAAAATTGTGGAAATTTCAATAAGGTCAACACTTAACACAGTGGACATCTCAATATGATGCACACTTAATATTTAAAGCATGTAAATATGGTATATAATTAATATATTGATTATTTTAATGTGGTACACATTTAAACATATCAACAATATTCATGGTTAAGATTATTTTAACGAACTAGATTTTTACATTTATGAAATTAAAATATCTTTGAGAATATTTATGTATCCATGTGATGAGACTAAGTGATATTACAAGGCTTGGTGATCCTAGAAATAATTTTTGGAATATATAATATATATTGAATACACATATTCATTTCTCTCTAAAAATTTGTAATAACTTCCAAATAAGAACTCTAATTTGAAATCCAATTACTCTATATGTTTTATATTGTTTTTTACACTAATATGTAATAATCTATGTTGGCTTCAAGCATTGGGCCCGAGAGACTTCATGTGAGAATAATTAAATAAATCTAATTATACGTGTTTTAATATTTTGTTTACAAACCTAACCTAATATATATATATATATATATATATGATTCTATGGTAAATATCTATAGTTATCCACATAACCCTGAAAATATAGAGAGAGCGTTGGTGGATATATTGTTATATAAACTTGCACCAGACCTTGGTTCATCGATTAGTGTGTAACGGAATTTGTGGATATTGACAAAGACAATTATTTGGATTTGTTCATCATCATCAATCGATCCATCTAATGTAAGGATGTTTTATTTTTTATTTATCCTCATTTTCTATCCCATTGTGAATGCAGATTAATTGAGTAATAGATTCATTCAAGGAATAGTCATTTTGTGGGTATGGGTTTAATTGTGAGATTTGGGGAGTGATGATTATTTATTTGTTTACTGTTGGATATTCATTCACTTTTATAAATGAAACATATTTTGGAAATCCCAAAAAAATATCTATGGTTCATTCCACATATTTTGTTTTGGGGTTTTCACACTTTTTATTTGTACAATAATCATTGGGATTCTCTATTGGCATATGATTTTACAGATACCCGAGGAATGATTATTTCACTTTTAGTATCTATAACAATAGTTCACTAAAATAGTTTTGGGATGGATATTAAATATCTTATTAATGGTACATGATGATGGAAGTAAATCCTTGGATGTATATGGAGTTGTGATGGTGGTCATGTTGTGCGACACCAAAGAGGCTCAATGGTGGGTTTTTCACGAGCAGAAGATACAACTAGAACTTCTAGAATCATGACAACAAAGGATTGAGGGTTCTGGAAACCCTATTTATTTAACCTATTATGTTATTAACGGTTTTATTTGTATATGGATTGGATTGTAGAGGTATAGGTGATGACACATTAATGTTATAATGGATTTTGTGGAATAACAAACTATATGGTGTGTAATAGTATTAATGTGTGGTGTGTAGTCCCTTTTGGTGTACCACTAGGGTTTCTATGCATAGATATGTATCAAACACCATGTTTCATATATCACATGTCATGTAACACAGAGCCAATAAAATTATCATTTGTAGGGTAAATGCCCAAGAGTCCTGGTAGAATTACATGTTGTGTGTGGCATGTAAAATGCCATGTAATGAATGGTGGAAGGATGGTTTTTTATAGAGAGTACATTCCCAAGATATTGTTTGTCCCCACACACTACGTATATCATGAATAATTATGTGTACTTGGGAATGTACATGGGAAGGGACATGCTACATGATATGTTTTAAACAATACACCTACACTCCATATTCCTCAAGGACACATCATCTAATATATAAAAGTGCATGTCTTGAGAAGACAAGACATTAAAGGTTACAGGGTTAGTATGTTATGTCATGTATCCCCAATTATATTATTTTTACTCTTTTCATGATAGTAATTATTCAAATTTATCTTTAGTTCATATTCATGGAGATATTTTATGAACTTCATTGGAACAAAATCATTAGGGTTTATTATATTGATCCTTTCAATGAAGGATTAGTATGGAAGTGTGTCTTTTTTAAAGGATGTAGATCCCCTTTGATGAACTTCGGCATCAGATATTGTTGTTGGAATCCTGTCATGAGGCTCGGTGTGAGATCACCGATCATATCCGTTTTCCACTGTGGGGATCCCAGTGTTTTCCTGACCTTCACTACATTGGTATTGATCACATACATTGATGTTATTGGAACTGGTTTTTTGGAATTCCCCATAGCCATGGGTGTGATGCCCTCATATGTATCTATCTCTTCAAACATTCAATGTGATTCAGTCTTGCTGGACCTGACGAGAATGACCTATGGTATGCATTTCAAAGTTGGCAGTATAGCTCATGGAGTATGTCCTAATGGGTGAGTGTGACCTCTTGATTGTTTTTCTATAGTGGAATTATAGATCATGGAGAGATTTTTCCTAGATGATTTTCAAATGGAACCATCAAGCCATAATCCCAAGTTGTCTTTTTGGGTGCCACCTTTCCTTTAGACAATGTGTCTACTATGATTATATAATGATGTTCCATTGAATGTCACACACTGTTAGTGTCTTATCATATGATGAGATTACTAATCTTGATGATTTATGGTTTATTATTTCGGTTTGTCCTATTATGTATGGTAAAATTCACACGTACATGGGTTAATCCAAAACATGTCATGTCCAATGTAGAAAGTGGATAACATTATAGATTCCATGGAGGACTAAGAGCAAGAGGAGCCTAGTTTGTGCCTGAAAGACTGAGGTGTATACTGTTATTATAAATTATAGTAGCACCCTCCATCTATGTTCAGTGGAAATAATTTCCATTTTTTTGGGAATATATTTTCCCCCTTTTCATGTTTTGGTGTACTTTATGTCATACTATGATTGAGGTAGAATGGTATTAGCAGAGTACCCAACATTGGGTGTTATGAGACCACCAAGGATTAGGACTATAGTGTGGAGTTTCTTGTGTCTTGTTGTGTAATGGTGAATTCCTTATTGAACCATTACATTATTGTTTTAGAGTGTTGGATGTGTTTGGGGGAAGTTAAATGGGTTTTCAGTGGAATTTGGAGGTTCATCAGAACTACTGTAGGAATTACAAGTCATGTAAGTGTATTAGATGACATGCTAGTTCAATTCATGGATTTTCCATGGCATGTTCATGATGTGTGAATTTTTGGGTTATGTAATAAAAAGATGATTCATTTTTTAGGGAACCTAAAATACTATTATTACATGACATGAAATGAGATTACACGTCATGTAATTCCATGATTTTGTATAGTTTTAAAGGACTCATACACTCGAGCTTTCCTCCAAACCCTACGGCCATTTGATTTCTCTTGTTCTAGGAATCCGAGGACCCTCTCCTTATGCATTTAGAGACTCATTTCTATTGGGATAAATCCAAGGGATTCCATATCAAATCCATAATGGTTCCTCCTCTCGTTCTCATCATTTTTTTTGTTCTTATCCCATGCATTCTCTACAGTTGTGATTCATTGATTTGGGGTGAGTTTGGGCTGCTTTTTTTGACCACTCATGGGTGGGGTGTAGTTTGATCTGAATTTTTCTTGTGTATCGGTGGTTTCTAGGTTATATCATCTTCAACCTACTAAACACGTCGACATAAACATCTTCATTAAGGTATATATTCACTTATTTCTCCTTATTTTCTATCATACATGTGGGGTTTATTTTTAATACCCATGTATTATGGTTATTATTGCTTAATCAAATATAAATAATTTTATAATTGAAATTAAAAGGTGTAAATGGGTTTTATCCGCATATTCTGGTAGATTTATTGTTATTTTGATAACATGGATTGTTTAGGATTGATGCCCAATTGAAAATTTTGGTTGTTGGGGGATTTGTTGGAGCTGGATATATCTGTTCTATTATTTTCCCTGGTTGTAATTGTTATGATATCACCCTAAATGGAATCTAATTAATTATTTATGTTTATTCAATATAATTGGTTTCCCAAATATTATTATTTGTGTGATAAAACCCCTAAAACATAATGTAATGTGATAAAATAGGCATTATAAATCTATAAAAATCATCTTGATGTAATTTTATGTTCACCTATAAGTTTTGGGTGTGGACGATATATGGTTGTGTGGGAATGCATGTGGGGTGACGATGTGTGGGTGGAGCAAGGGGGTTAATTGTTTTTCTGGACATTCTCTTGGGGTGGTGAGGTGATGGTAATGTTATGAAATTTGTGATATGTGGTTGCATTGTTCTAGATGCCTGAATAGTGATGTAATAAATAATTGTTTAATATAGTTTGAAAGAACATGGGTTGGTTTGGTTAATTATATGAGAATTGTTAACAAATACCTCACTGATGGGACATGTGATTAAATGTGGTTGATTCAAAATGATGAAATGAGTGGGTGTTAAATGTGGAGTAAATGTGAAGTTGTATTCGATTATCAGGGATCATTAGCTTTTGAGATGACTACTGTAGATATCCATAAATTCATTTATATGTTTCTTTAAAGATGAAAGTTTTATGAGTTTATATTTTTCAAATAACCCATAGGTAGGTCTTGGATTTTTGGTGTCATATATGTATACTTGTATTTCACTTGATATTCCTATATGTACCCCCACATATTATGAGAACTATGTGCCAAACACCCACATCATCAGGAAGGTGGTGTCTTTCCAAACATCTCAGTGGGAGGATGGATAACCGGACACCTATTTTTCCCTACAACCTCTTCCAAGAGTGGTAGGTATTGCACAATATGTGATTATCAGAGGTCTGTTACTGCATTAGATGCTGGTTGAGATGTTGTATCGTAAGTGTTTTTTAAATGAGATGTAATATGTCATCTATGTTGTCTTGGGGATGAGTTGTGATCTTATTTCCTTTGTGTCTTTAGGATGAAATGTGATGTGTTCTGAGGCCCAGGTGTGTGGGGGAGGATTTTTTTGGGGCACATGAGTGATGTGGCAGGATGTGTTGTGTGTCACAGATGTGTGCGAGAAAGATGTGATATAGCATATTCAGCATATGTGGGAGCACTAGGATGTTTTCCACTAGGGTAATAGGGTCTAATCAGTGGTAATGTGCTGCATGGTACACAATAAAAAATTTATATTATATTATATTATATTACTTGGTTGTGTTATTTGGTTCACATTCCTTTTGTGGATGGGATGGTTAGTACAGCATGATAGGTGTTGTTTGGTTCTGGTATCTTCTCACAGTGCTAGGTCTCATGTTCTAGGAACTTCATGGCTTCAACAGGTAGAGAGTTTACCTCAGAAGCTTCCTTTTCATCATTCTGATTCCAATGGTTTCCATGATTTTTCTAGGAGTTTTATGCAAGTGTGTTTTGGTTGTGGGGAATATATCTATCTCTATATCGAGTTCCCAATAGTTCCCCATGATCAATTTAGTGGGGGTGGATAGGTTAAATTCCTGCCTCAATAATATTTTCATGTGAGACCATTTCAGAAGTAAGAGAAAAATGATTTCATTATGAAATGGGGAGATAGAGTATGTAGAGGTCAACCTCAGTATATTCATCATGTTCAAAGATCATGGATTGAGAATCTCCATGAATTTGGTAATTAGTAGTAAGGTAGAGGAGTTGGGAATGGTCAGTTCCACGCAGTGGATTCAATAGTTCCAGAGGGTTGTAGATCGTCAGAGGTACGATTGGTTTGTTTAGTACCCATATTTTTTATTTCATTTCTGATGATTCATAGTACTTTTTATCACCCACTCAAGTCCATTTTCAATGAATATACATAGGCGTACATCACATACCACTGGTGTTGACTTTGATCATCAGAGGCCAAACTGGCTGGTTTGATGTGTTTCGGGGGTGCCGACTATTGATGGAACTATATCAGTCCCATGGAGATATCTTTATTCTACATATGCTTCTATATAATGTAATCCTTGTCATCAACATGTTATATTCGTCAAATTATATTATCGTCTTCTTTTAGTGAAGCGCCTGATTTTATATTGAGGATGTCCAGTGTTTAGTATTCATTTGTGAACAGAGTTTTCAAGCGGATAGTTAGTGTGTGGAGCCCCTTATTTCCATGTTGGATGAGTTTTCATTTCAATTAGTGGGCGTTGAGATGGTGGAGGATTCCAAGGTTGTTAGGGAGTTCATGGATTTTTTATCGATGAGGTTTTGGCATTAGCCCATCAATGTGATGTTGATTTCCATATATACATTCATCGTAACAATACTCCTTTTTTGATGGCTCCTTATTGGATGGAAACCTTTGAGTAGATAGAGATAAGGATTTAGAAAGATGATATAATGAAAATGGGTTTTATCATTCCTAGTGTGTCGTCATGGGGTGATCTACTGTTGATTATAAATTAGGTAGATGGTTGTTTGAGGTTGTGCACATACTACCAAGTTCTGAATTAGATGACCATCAAAAACTGTTCCCCACTTATGATGATAGATGATCTTTTTGATCGGTTGAGAGGGTCGAGTTGGTAATCTAAGATTGATATGTGATTTTTATATCACCAGTTGAGGGTGAAACAGATTGATAACCCAAAAAATACCTTCATATGCAGGTATGGGAACTTCGAGTTTGTAGTCATTCTATTCGGTGTTACGAACACACAAAATTTGTTCATGGGGAATATAAACTATGTGTTCTTTGAGGTCCAATGATGTTCCATCATTATTTTCATAGATAAAATATTGTTTTAATTAAAGTTAGAGGTGGACCATGAAGAGCATCTCAGAATGGTCTTGTATGTTCTTCAATGCCACCATATTAATAGAATTTTTCTCAAGTGGAAGTTATAAAAACGAAAGATATATTTACAAAGGGATGTGGGTCTTAGTAGGGTGTGGTAGTAGACTTGTTGTGTAATGGCCTGGGTTTTTGGGGTCCATTACTTAGTTAAAATCTGATGTCGAGGTGTTTTGGGAGGTCTAGAAGGCCATCCCAGCTTCTCGGTGGCTCCTAGCAGTATCCTTGGCCTACCGGTTGCCTCGGCCTACCGGTAGACCTAGCCTACCGGTGACCTTGGGGTACTGGTAGCCCTCATCTACCGATATCCCTCGGCTACCGGTGGCTCTTGGCTACCGGTGGCTTCCGGATACCGATGGCTCTTGGCTAACGGTCACTCTCGGCTACTGGTAGCTGTCTCCAACTGGTAGCTCTGAGCTACCTATAGCTGTAGCCAACCGGTCGCTCTCAGCTACCAGTAGCTATCTCCAACCGGTATCTCTCAGCTACCAGTAGATGTCTCCAATAGGTAGCTCTAGCCTACCGGTAGCTCTAGCCTACCCCCTCTAGTTTTCCAGTAGCGCCTCCTTTTTGAGTAGTTTTAAAGCCCATTAATTCCCATTAATTCCGTTTAATTAAAAGATTGGTGAGGTACCCTGGTGTGCGTCGGTTTAAACCACCCAGAAAGGAGGAGACACTTTAATGACATGTGGGGTCTCCCAGCCGCGTGGTCAACCCACGATCCCGCTCTTTACGCGGTTTCGAGTTTTTCTCTCCATATCTCAATAGTCTCAGTCATGCTGAATCTCATCCCTTTTCAGCCTTTAAAACCTAAAGGCTTCTCCCTATGTTTCATTTTCACGATCACCCTGTAGTTGGAGTACCCTTCCTCCCGATGAGTTGTAACCCATTGAAGTTTTCCTTGATCGTGTTTCGTGGAGCTCCTGCTAATCACGCGGGGACTTAACGTCGATCCTTGATCAGTCAAGTCGGGGTTTCACCTTCATCTCTCCTTTTTGTGTATCATGCGGGGTGGGTACGCTTCTAGTTCTGTATAATTGGATGAACCAAACTTTAATGAAGATAATAAACAGATTCAAAAGAATTAAGGGGAGGGGTGTGATCAATGATGCTTCTTTGTTTTTCTCCTCTTTCATGATTAATGATTTCTGAATTGTGCGGGCTTACGCCCACTAAAAATCATGGTCGTTGGTGGTATTTCTCTATGAACTAATAAACCCTTACCCCTGGTGATGTTTAAATCTATTTTATTTTGGTTGTTAACCTTTTGAGTGTGTAAAGGAAATTGGTTAATTATGTATATTCTACTAAATAAATTGGAAGCACCGGGATCAACTCCTTTTCTATGATAACCCCGGTTTAAGACTAGTGGAATTGAATTCATGGAGTGTGTTAAATCATTTAAATCTGAAAATACGTATTGAGTCTACCTTGTGTTGGTTGTATTGGTTGGTTTGTTTCCTCCACGGTTGGATAGGGGCTTAGATTGCTGGGGTGATGTGGGTGAGGATGGGATCCTCTATTTGTATCACAAATTGGGGTTGGATCCTCTTCTATTGTGAATCCTTCTTATTCATAGTTCTGGGAACATGGGACTATATCTCACTTTGACCTTTTTTGGTTCCAATACTTAGAGGGGTCTCGCTTGATGTGTTTTTACAAGAGAACCGGCTGTGAATGATTAAATTGTTGTTGGGTGTACTCTTTCCTTGGCTTGTGCTTATGCTTACTAGTTGGACAAGTAGGTGCAGAAACTTATTTAAACATAATTAATGAACATGAAAACAAGGATGGGACAAATGGGGATTTGATTTTATGTGAGTTGTGACTTGGGCATGGGTGATATTCTCTTCTCTTATGAATGAATAGTAAGGACAGTGTTCTTTAGGATGGCTGAAGGAAAACCTAGATTGGTTGAGTGCTTGTTACCTATACGTATACTTGTAGTTTATTTGTTTCTTATTCATGCCCCACCCAAGTTGAGCACTTAGTGCTGAACACCCCCACTTCAAGGGGGAGGGTGTTTTTTCCAACACTTCTATGAGTGGTTGGTTATTAGCTCCTTTTCTGCTGCCTTTACCGAATATACCAAGACTCTACGGGTAGGCTGTGATGT
Organism: Viscum album; assembly: GCA_963277665.1. Taxonomy (NCBI): domain Eukaryota; kingdom Viridiplantae; phylum Streptophyta; class Magnoliopsida; order Santalales; family Viscaceae; genus Viscum; species Viscum album. The sequence continues at coordinate 1,888,357,680 of OY728122.1, read as the reverse complement.
CCTGAAGTATATTATTATCGCAAGAATCTTTAGGAAGGCTAGTTTGGTGGTTGGCCCAGGTGTGTGTAGGAAGGTGGATTCCCAAGTATCTTTGGGATGAGGCCCAGGTGTCTTCGGGCATGGCAGTAGTTCTTCTAGACCAGGTGTCTTCGTGCGTGGTAGTGTTTGTTCTTGCCTAGGTGTTTGCAGGCGTGGTTACGTGTGATAGTTGTGGCCCAGGTGTCCGCGGGTGGGTTAGTGGTTGTGGCCTAGGTGTTTGCGGGCGGGGTGTGCTGTTGTGGCCCAGGTGTGTGCGAGCGCGGTATGGCAGTGGGACTACGATGAGAATGGTGGGATTTGTCTGATGCATAGGATGTCTTCAATAACCAATTGGAAAGTGGTGCGGGGTACCCAAACATCGATGTGCTATTACTATACATTACTTGACATGGGTTATTTGGGGAGTGTGCCTTAGTGGGTCCTGGGTGGTTAGTTTCCTCGCTAGGTTCTTGGGTATCTCTTTTATTTCAGGGCATTAGTATGCCTCCCCACTTGTGCATGACAGTCTTTGGTTTTTCTGTACTGAGTATACTTTTATGCTCACCCTATGTATATAATTTTTTTTGAGGTTTCCATGAAGACATTGGGGATCGTGTGGGACTATACTAGCTTGGACCTTTGGGTCAGTTGTTGTTGTTGTTTCCCTTTTTCTTGGTATCTTTTTACCTTTGGAGTTTTGTGACTTGTATCTTTTACCTTTGAACATGCATATGAGAATGGTTTATTTTCAGCTGTATTTGCACTTTCATTTGTGGTGTTATGGTATTTACTATCTTATCTCCCGATCATATTAAAAGAAAAAGGGAAATGCCTTCCATTTAGTGTGTGATTTTATACCCTTGGTACTGGTTGCGACTCTGGGACCTATTGAAGGCGGGATTCAGGGGTCATTATCTCTCCTTCAACTTAATGTAGGAAAGGCCTGGAAATCTTCTGGCCCTTCCTTCCTTTTGGTGAAGGTGGTTCATGAAACAATTGTATCTGAGGTGAGGATGAGATATAGGATGGATTCTGGAGTTAGGAACCATGAGGATTGCATGGGATGGTAGGGAAACGGTGTTGGGGGACATTGGTGCAGGAATTAGGCCAGGGAAGACTAGCTAGGACACGGGATTTTAGGGCCTCCTGTGATCTGATGCAAGGAATATGGACCTACCGAATGACTATGTGAGGCCACACTGATTGCAGGGTAGAGACCATAGGAAAGGTAAATGCATAATAAATGACTTGTGTTCTCGTGTTTCTGGGGTGTTTTGGGAATTTGAAATAAATAATAAGTTTATGGAGTTTTAAGAACAATATTTTGCACTACTTGGGCTTAGGAATTATTTTTTTACCTTGCAGCTATGGAACCCGGGAGATGACCACGAGTTGTACGGTAGATTGAGGACCAGGTGGTTGACTTGGCCAATCAGCAGAGGGCTGATCAAGAGGAGGAGGACGACCAGTGGTAGAAGACGCTTTGAGCCTTCCAGCGACAGACCCTCGAGAAGTACGAGGGAAACACCTCTGACATGAAGACGAAAGGATATCTAGAGGATCTGGTGATAGACTTCTGCTTTATCTTGGCTCCGACCGAGTACTGGGTTCCTTTGTCCATCAGCAAGATACAGGGAGCAGCGCGTCAGTTGTGGATACTCTACGTGGGGGAGAGGAGAGAGGCTGAGGTGGCATGGGCTGATTTTGAGAAGGAGTTTCTGGTGGAATTCCTCTCTTCTACAATTAAGGCAGGGAAGAGGCAGGAGCTACGCTCACTCCATTAGGGGAGTATGTCGGTAAGGGAGCTGGGGATCAAGTTCAATGACCTCCTCCAATTTTCTTCGGACCACTTTCCATATGAGGAGTCTCGGGCGAGACGTTTAGAGGAGGTGCTCCGACCCTCCCTCATGTACGCCTTTACCCCTTCACATTGCTGACATACATGGAGGTCCATAAGAAGGAAGAGGTGGTGGAGAGGATGCACACGATGGGCGATGACTCACAAGAGGGGATTCATCTAGGCTCATCAAAGGGAAAGGTCATCAGCACCAAACCTCCAGCATCGGGACCCTCAAGGTTCCAACGAGCAGGGAGAAGGCTGCAGTAGTTCCAGTTCCAGTCCCCCGGTCCTCTCCCTTTCCTTTTGGGCCCAAGACCGAGGTTCTTTATCTATGAGATCCATGGACATCTCTGGAATCAGTGCCCGGACCACGTTTAGTATGGGAGTGGTGGACATGCCCTGCACCCGCCTCAGCAGCAGCTTCATGCTAGGCCCTTCCAGTAGTAGCAGCAGGGGAAGCGAGCTCCCGCTCATCCGAGGGCAGACATTGTAGGGGGGAGGTCGACCTTAGGGCGCTCCTCATTGCCCTCGACCAGGGCCTCTTCGGGGAGGTAGTCGACAGCTGAGTGGCAGAGGTGCTGGGCGTGGACAGTTGCATGCCGCGCAGGTAGCAGTTCTTGCAGGACTGGAGGTAGTTCGAGGTACGATCATTTTGTTCAGTACCCTTCCTTACACATTGTTCGATATCGGAGCTTCACACTCCTTGGTTTCACATGGTCTGACCCATGCTCTGGGTCTAGATGCTGAGAGACATCCAGTGCCCCTAGTGCTGAGCACACCAATCGGAGGTCAGGCCAACTTGTTATATGTTTTTAGAGGATGCAGACTGATGATAGGGCCACATCAGTTGGTCTGGGATCTACTACTACTACTACAGATACAACCATAAAATGTCATTCTAGTAATCGACTGGTTTTTCTCTATGTTTCCATCATCGATTTCATTCTAGGAAGGGTTGTGTTCTCAGACTTGGGTGGCCGACGTGTTACTTTCACCAGTGAGCGGAGTGACCAGAAGGGCAGCAGGTGAGAGGAACCCCTCATATCCTTGTTAGTCGAGCTGTTAGTAGAGTCAGTGGATGATGAGATGGTGGAAGTACCAGGGATCGTCAGTGACTTTATGGATATCTTCCCAGAGGAGGTAATGACTCTACCCCCTCGACGTGATATCGAGTTTGGGATAGACTTGCATCCGGGTTCTCATCCGATTTCGATGGATCCCTACCTGATGGCGCCTTCATAGCTACGAGAGTTGCAGATTCAGATCGATGATCTGATGAAGAAGGGTTTTGTTTGACTGAGTGTGTCACCATGGTGTGCGCCTATGTTGATTGCGAAGAAGGAGGATCACGGTCTAAGGCTGTGCATAGACTACAAGAGGCTTAATCAGGTAATGATCAAAAATCACTACCCACTTCCGAGGATAGAAGATCTTTTCGACCATCTGAAAGGGGCGGGATGGTTGTCAAAGATCAACCTGCAGTCTGGGAATCACCAGTTGAGGGTAAAGGAGGGAGACATCTCAAAGACTTCCTTCAGGTGGAGATATGGGCACTTCGAGTTTGTGGTCATGAATTTCGGTGTTACAAATGCTCCGGCTGTGTTCATGGGACTTATGAACTCTGTCGTCCGGGAATATCTGGATCGATTCATAGTCTTGTTTATTGATGACATCATGATCTACTCCAGATCAGAGGAGGACCACACGGAGCACTTGAGGATGGTTTTGGAGGTCCTCCGACAACACCAACTCTATGGGAAGTTATCAAAGTGCATGTTCTGGACACGAGAAGTGCACTTCCTTGGTCATGTACTGTCCGATAAAGGGGTAGCGGTGGACCCATCAAAGGTTGAGGCGGTTGTTTCTTGGGCAGCACCCAAGAACGTGGAAGGGGTTCGTAGTTTCCTTGGGCTGGTAGGTTACTACCGGAGGTTCGTACCCAACTTCTCTCACGTTGTGGCACCTTTAACGACCTTGACCAAGAAGGACCAGGTTTTCGTGTGGAGTGAGCAGTGCGAGGCAGCCATCAGCTATCTGAAGGAGAAGTTGGTTAGTTCCCTAGTGCCAAGACTACCAGAAGAAGGGGTAGCATATGAGGTGTTTTGTGATGCTTTAGGGCAAGGCCTCAGATGTGTGTTGATGCAGCGACATAGTGTGATCTCTTATGGGTCTATGATGCTATGCCCTCATGAGTGTAATTGTTGCACTAATTATATGGAGCTTGAAGTGGTCATTTTGCACTAAATTTGTGGCGGCATTACCTCATCGGATAACACTTTTTGGTCTTAACAGATCACAAAATCTTAAGGTATATGATATCCCAACGGGACCTAAACATACGGAAATGATGGAGGATAGAGTTCCTCCAAGATTAAAACTTCGATTTATCATACACTTTAGTAAAAGGTAATTTAGTGGACGATGCTTTGAGCAGGAGGTCGCAGAATGATGCAGTCCGAGAGTCATCGGACGCTTGGTAGGCGATATAGGAATTGGCTGCCTTGCACCTGGATGCGAGGATGGATAGTGGTAGAGGTTGCCTGTATCAGATGACAGTGCAGTGTTCTTTGTTGGGGAAATTGGAGGAGTCTCAGTGGGGAGACCTAGACTGTGAAGTGATTCCTGACCAAGCTGACAACGGAGATGCTCCGTAAGGGTGGACGAAAGATGGTCAAAATCGAATGCTCTTCTGGGGGAAGATGTTTGTTCTAGAGGCGACGCATGGCAAGGTTCTTAGTGAGTTCCAAAACACAACCCTAGCTGTACAGACAAGAGTTTCCAAGATGTACCAGGGTCTGAGGAGACATCTTTGGTGGCCCAGAGTAAAGAAAGTAGTGGCAGAGTTTGTGGTCAAGTTCTTAGTGTGTCAGCAGGTAAAGGCAGAACATTGTGTTCCAGGAGGGTTGTTGCAACCTTTAGATGTCCCTGAGTGAAAGTGGGACTACATCTCGATGGATTCCGTTATAGGACTACCCATGGTGCAAGGGGTCTATGATGCCAGCTGGGTAGTGGTGGACCGATTGACGAAGTCGGCTCACTTTCTGGAGATTAAGGAGTCTAGTTCAGTGGACTCTCTAGCACGGAAGTATGTGGATGAGGTAGTGCCGTTGCATGGAGTTCTGAGTTCCATAGTCTCAGACAGGGATTCCCGTTTTACCTCATGAGTTTGGAGGGGATTGCATCATGCTTTTGGCACCCAGCTACGTCATATCACTGCTTTCCACCCCCAGACAGATTGGCAGACAGAGCGCATCATCCAGACCTTAGAGTACATGTGGTGGGCATGTATTCTAGACTTTACGGGATCATGGGTGCGACACTTTCCTCGGGTAGAGTTCGCCTACAATAATATCCATCACTCTACCATTGGCATGGCTCCATTCGAAGCCCAATATGGAAGGCTATGTTGCTCACTCGTGTGCTGGACTGAGGTTAGGGAAGCAGGTGTTCTTGGCCCGGAGTCGGTGCAGATCACGACAGAGAAGGTTCTGCTTATACGAGAAATGATGAAGGTGGATCATGACTAGCAGAAGTCATATGCCAATGATATGAGGAGACCCTTGGAGTTCGAGGTCGGGGACCACGTGTTCTTGAAGGTCTCCCCTCGGCATGGACAACAGAGGTTCGACAGGGTAAGTAAGCTTTCTCCATGGTTCATCATCCCTTCGAAGTGTTGCGGCGTGTCGGTGAAGTGGTGTATCTCCTAGCTCTACCACCGCTGCTACTGAGGATACACGATGTATTCCATGTGTCCCAGCTTTGTCAATATCTACACAACGACTCCCACGTCATCGATTGGGGAGAGTTAGATGTCGAAGATGATGCGACCTTCATAGAATAACCAATCAAGATTGAGGATCTCAAAGAGAAAGTGCTTCATGGACGAACCATCCCCCTAATTCGTGTGTTGTGGAGGAATGGTGGCCTGGAAGAGAGAACATGGGAGCGGGAAACCCAGTTATGCGTTCAGTACCCAGAGCTGTTTTGACTTCCTGGTTGTTTTTGTTCTGATCCTTGAGATATAGTACCTTGTCTTTTAATATATGAAATTCTTGTTTTTATTAGCTAGTAGATGATCTGTTCCCTTTTCTCTCTCTGTGTGTACAAATGTGTGATGATGGGAAAACCTGACTACTAATCAGGACACATTAATGGGGATGCAATTAAACCAGTGCGGGAGAGTCAGTGCCGCCCAAAGCAGATAAAATCCTGACATGTAGGAGGGGACTCACTGACTCATGTGTTGGACAGTGTGATCCTTGTGCTTGTTGTGAATATTATGGTTGATAACTCTTGTGGGAGTATTCCTTGATGTAGTGGGAGGGTTCTGTTCCAGCTTTCGAACAACTCCGGGGTTTTCCCCTGAGAAGTATCATTAGAGGGTGGTTGTCTGGACCCCACTTTTCTCCATTCTGGGTTGTTCTTAAATTCTTAGGGATGATAATAGTTTGATAAGTATCTAATGTAATGGCCCGAGTTTTTGGGGTCCATTAAATTATAAAAATATGATGTTGAGGTGTTCTGGGTGGTCTGGAAGGTCGTCCCAGCTTCTCGGTGACTCCTAGCGGTAGCCTTTTCCAACCGGTAGCCTCGGCCTACCGGTAGACCTAGAATACCGGTGACCTTGGGGTACCGGTATCCATCGGCTACCGATAGCTCTCAGATACTGGTATCTCTCGGCTACCGGTATCTCTCGGCTACCAGTGGCTCTCGGCTACTGGTACCTGTTGCCAACCGGTCGCTCTCAGCTATCGGTAGCTTTCACCAACCAATAGCTCTCAGCTACCGGTAGATGTCGCCAATAGGTAGCTCTTGGCTACCGGTAGCTCTCGCCTACCCCCACGGGTTTTCAAGTAGCGCCTCCTTTTTGCGCAATTTAGAGACCCATTAATGCCAATTAATGTCATTTAATTATATGATTGGTGAGGTACCCTAGTGTGAGTCGGTTTAAACTGCCCCAAAAGGCGGGGACCCTTCAATGACGTGTGGGGTGTCCCACCCGCATGGTCAACCAACGATCCTGCTCATTACATGGTTTAGAGTGTTTATCTCCATGTCTTAACCATCCTGGGCGTGTTGTATCTCATCCCTTATCAGCCTTTATAACCTAAAGGTTTCTCCCTACGTTTCTTATTCTCGATCACCCTGCGATCAGAGTACCCTTCCTTCTGATGAGTTGTCACCCGAAAATGTTTTCTTTGATTGTGTTCTATGGATCTCATTCTAATCACGTAGAGACTAAACATCGATCCTTGATTAGTAAAGTAGGGGTTTCACCTTCATCTCTCCTTTCTATGTATCTTTCGGCGTGGATACGCTACTACAAGTACTATAGAATTGGATGAACCAAACATTAATGAAGATAATAAATGGATTCCAACGAATGAAGTGGAGGGGTGTGATCAATGATGTTGCTTTGTTTTTATCCTCTTTCATAATTAATGATTTCTGAATTGTGCGGGATTACGCCTATTGAAAATCTTGGCCTTTGGTGGTCATTCTATATGTACTAATAAACCCTTACCCCTTGTGATGTTTAAATGGATTTTATATTGTTTGTGAACCTTTTGATGTGAAAAGGAAATTGATTAATTATGTATATTCAGATAAATAAATTGGAAGCACCAAGATCAACTCCTTTTCTATGATAACCCTGGTTTAAGTCCAGTGGAATTGAAATCATGGAGTGTGTTAAATCTTTTAAATATGAAAATACCTATTGATTCTACCTTATGTTGCTAGTATTGGTTTGGTTGTTTCCTCCACAGTTTGATAGGGTCATAGATTGATGGGGTGATGTGGGTGAGGATGGGATCCTCTGTTTGTATCACGAATTGGGGTGGGATCCTCTTCTGTTGTGAAACCTTTTTATTCATAGTTCTGGGAACATGGGATTGTATCTCACATTGTCCTTCATTGGTTCCAATACTTGGAGGGGTCTCTCTTGATGTGTTTTTACAAGAGAACCGGGTGTGAATGTTTAAATTGCTTTTGGGTGTACTCTTTCCTTGTCTTGTGGTTATGCTTACTAGTTTCCCAAGTAGGTGCAGAAACATATTTGAACATTATTACTGAACATGAAAACAAGGATGGGACAAATGGGGATTTGGTTTGATGTGAGTTGTGACTTGGGCATGGGTGTTGTTCTCTTCTCTTATGAATGAATAGCAAGGATAGTGTTATTTAGACTGGCTAAATAAAAACCTAGATTGGGTGAGTGCTTGTTACCTATACATATACTTTTAGTTTTTGGGTTTCTTATTCGCGCACCACCTAAGTTGAGCACTTACGAACGAACACACCCACATTATGGGGGATGATGTTTTTCCAAACACTCCTATGAGTGGATGGTTACTAGATCCTTTTTTGCTCCCTTTCCTGAATAGCCCAAGACTCTACGGGAAGACTGTGATGGCCTGAATTCCATTATTAGCCTATGAATCATCGGGCAGGGTAGTGTGGTGGTTGGCCCAGGTGTGTGCGGGCAGGTGGTTTCCCAAGTATTTTTGGGATGAGGCCCAGGTGTCTTCATACGTGGCAGTATTTCTTCTATCCCATGTGTCTTCGGGCGTGGAAGTGGTTGTTCTAGCCTAGGTGTTTGCAGGCATGGTTACATGTGACAGTTGTGGCACAGGTGTCTGTGGGCAGGTTAAAAGTTATGGACCAGGTGTTTGGGGGCGAGGTATGGCAGTGGGACTGCGATGAGAATGGTGGGATAGGTCTAATGCATAGTATGTCTTCAATAACCAGTGGGAAAGTGGTGCGGGGTACCCAAACATCGATGTGATGTTACTATACATTACTTGACTTGCGTTATTTGGGGAGTGTTCCTTGGCGAGGCATGGGTGGTTAGTTTCCTTGCTAGGTGCTTTGATATCTTTTTTCTTAGAGGGTATTAGTATGCATCCGCACTTGTGCATGAGAGTATTTGGTTTTTCCCTACTGAGTAAACTTGAATGCTCACACTGTATATATAAAACTACTTTCGGGATTCCAGGAGGACTTCATGCATCATGCAGGACCGTACTATCTTGGACCTTTGGAGTAGTTGTTGTTGTTGTTTTCCTTTTTCTTGGTATCTTTTTACCTTTGGAGTTTTGTGTCTTGTATCTTTTACATTTGAACATGCATATGGGAATGGTTTATTTTCAGCCATATTTTCACTTTCAGTTTTGGTGTTGTGGGTTTTACTATCTTATCCCCAGATTATATTTATAGAAAAAGGCTAATACCTTCTATTTAGTGTGTGATTTTATACCCTTGGGGATAGATTCCACTCCAGGACCTATTGAAGGAGGGTTTTGGGGGTCATTATCTCTCCTTAAACATAAAGAAGAAAGGGCATGGCAATCTACTGACCCTTCCTTCCATTTGGTGAAGGCGGGTCGTGACATGTTGAAGGTTAATGTAGTTGTTTTCTATGTAACACCTAATAACATGGCATAGGTTTATAGTTTCCTTAGTCTTGTAGGATATTATTCACGGTTAGTACATGATTTCTCTTGATTTGTATCCCCATTGACATATTTGACAAGGAATAACAATTATTTTTTGTGTAGTGATTATTGTTATGAATCATTTGATTAAATAAAGAGATATTTTATCATTGCATGAATAAATCAGCTGGCAGAGGATGATGGGTTGTTTTCGGAGTTTTAAGACTTTTCCTATTGAGGCATGGGATGTTTTCTGATCATGTGATGAGAATTGATCTATTATGGGTCAATTAAGTTATGTCGCCATGAGAATAAATACACCACCAATGATCAAGTTCTAGGAGCTATTTTATTTATGATGATTTTGTGTTAGGATTACCACATTGGGGAGCACTTTGTGGTCTTCACAGATCACTATAGATTGATGCGTAAACTTTCCCAGTGTAACCTAAATCTTTGATATTTAAGGTGGATTGAGTTCTTTCTGGAAAATGATTTTGATATATCCTATACCTTAGGAAAGGGAAATTTTTTGGTCTATGCATTGACAAGAATGTCAAAGGATGATGTTGATCGGGATTTTTCAGATTCTTAGAGATAAATAGATGATTTTGAATCATTACACATAGATGAAAGAGTGGATAGTGGTAAAGTATATTTTTTTAGATGATGGTGAAGTCATCTATGATGCATTGGGTGGAGGAGCCTCAATGGTGACACTAATAGGTAATTTTTGAACATGTTAGAAATGGTAATTCTCTTTAGGGATTGTTGGAGGATTGTCAGAACTAGATGTTGTTTTGTAGAAGTAAGTTTTTTCATATATTAATTTGAAAGGAATCTATTTATGAGTTCCATAAATCACCATTTTCAGTACACCTACAAATTTTTAATATTTATTGCATCATGAGGATTTAATTTTGGGGGCCTGGGATAAAGCAGTTAGTGGTGAAATTTGTCGCTGGGTTCTTGGTTTGTCAGAAAGTAATGGACGAGAATCAAGTTCCATGTTGATTTTCAGAACCCATAGTTGTCCTGAGTATAAATGGGATTACATATCTATTGATAAAATCCTCGAATTTCCCAGAGGTCAAAGAAGGATGTAATTAAATCTAGGTGATAGAGGAAGTGTTGAAAATTTTGTACCATTTCATGAAGTTCATAGACTGGGGTGTATTGGATGCATTCTCTAAGAGGTACGTGGATGAGGTATGGAATTTTCATGGAGTTATAATGTCCAATGTCTTGGATCAAGAAAAAAATTGTTCCTCGGGATTATGGAGGGGATTTTAGAATTATTTTGACCCTCACTTACGCATGAGCACTAATTTACACCCTCAGAATGATGTCGAGATGGAACGGACTATCCACACATTTACTACAAGAAATTAAGGCTATTTATATGGTTTGGAACCATGGATATAAACTAGATAAAAATGCCTGTAATTTATATCCATAGTTACATTGACCATCATAGGTATTAGTGTCGCTATAGGGAAAGATCTATATGCACAATTTCAAATTTTTTCTGAAGAACTATAGCCACAGTTTGAAAGCATGGAAAAACCATAAGACATGTCTATAGGTCATCCAATTTCCTTAAAATCCCCAAATCTACCCCCACTCCCCCAACAACCCCTCCATTACCCCATGGACAGACCCCCCAGCACACCCCTCCCCCTTACACATCCCCACTCTCCCCCAAGATAGAAAACCTTGACCCCCGAACACCCCTCTCCCCCAGACACCCCCTGAACACCCCCTTGGACACCCTCTAGACACACCATGGACAACCCCTGGATGCCTAGACATGCCCCTAGACACCCCCACATGAACCCCACCGAGAACAACCCCCCTGGACACCCCCATTGGACACCTCCACTAGACACCCCCCTAGACACCCCATAGACACCGCTAGTCACCCTCTGGACACCCCCTAGATACCCCCTAGCCACCCTACTTGGACACCCCCATAAACCCCTTCCCTGAAGACACACCATGGACACCCCACTAGACACCCCCTAGAGACCCGTGGGGCACGACATGGACACCTAGGCACCCCCTGGACATCCCCTAGACACCCCTTAGATAACCCATCCCCCCTAGAAACCCCTATATATCCCCACTGTACATCCACTTGACTCCTCCCAACTAGAAACTCCCCACTAGAAATCACCCTTGACACCCCAAGACAACCCCTAGACACACATTGGACACTCACTGGACACCCCCACCCCCTTGGAAAACTATTAGACACACCCTCCCATAGACACCCCCTAGAAACCCCATAGACACCCCCTAGACACCCATACCCCCTAGAAGACCCTCTTGGACCCCTCCTCCCTCATAGACACCCCTTGGACACCCCCATGTTTGAATATAAATACCATCATGCATATTATAAAAAGGAAAGAAGAAAAATAAAAAAGGGAAAACTCTAAATTGAATGAATGTAGACAAAAAATTCTAAAAAAATATAATGGTACAAGATTCAAAAGTGCATAGTCTGGGATCAACTATCCAACCATGACATAGAGAAATGTCTAGAATATCTGATATTGTAAACTCTGGATAAAACTGATAATCATTAATTCTTCAAGAATGGTGTATGCCACTTAATTTTGAGTAAAAACAAAATAAATTATTACTAATGTCTTGAAAAAACTGTTATAATATATCCATTACCACCTGAATATTATATTTACATAAATACAGGTTGAATGTCGTGGATGAAAATAAATTTCATTGGCTATGTTTTGTTACTAGTTATCTGCATAGCATGCTTCCCTCTCTTGAATACCAATACAAGTCATCAAATTCAACAAATTTTCAAAATGGAAAAGCCATCAGGGAGCCAAAAATAGGGAAATTACATTGACATTACGGTTTGAATCGATTAAGTATTCTGTAACTAGAGAGAGAAATTTTTCTTCTGCCACCTCCATTGTGCTGGAGTTCAAATTCAAGTTGTTTCTTAGTAGTAGAACATATCCTATCAAAAATCAAAAGGATGTTATTAAAATGAAGAAAAAGTAACATTTTCACCAAATGGAATACCAGACCAACTCAGCAGTGATATATTCATTTTCATATCCTCTGAGATTAATATAATACATTTTTATAAGGAAAATTCAGGAATGAAATAATTATTAATCAGTTGTAAAACTGATGTTTCTGATGGGTTGAAAACAATATAATTTCTAAAATAATGTAATCATAAAAATAAGACAATATTGAAAATTAGAATAGAAATAAAGATCCCTGGAAATGGATAATGTGGGATAAGAGGGGTTTACAGATGCTAAGGAGACACCCCCTAGACACCCCACACCCTAGACACCCCCCTTGGACACCCCACCTGGACAACCCCCCTGGACTCCCCCTTGACACCACCTCCCCCCAAACACCGCTAGATACCCCATCAACACCCCCTGGACACCCCCCTACCCAACCCCCCACTAGACTCCCCCTCCCCCCCCCTCGACAACCCTTAGACACCCACTCCCCCTAGACACCCCCAGGACTCCCCCAGGACACCCCTTGGACACCCACCCTCCCTCCAGGACACCCCCCCTGACACCCCCTAGACAAACCATAGACACCCCCATGCATGAATATACATGAAAAATGCACATTATGAAATGGTAACAAAGAAAAACAAAAAAGGAAAGCTATAAACTGAGAGAATTTATAAAATATTTTTTCTATAAAAATATAAAGGTACCAGATCCAAAAGTGAATACCTAGGGATCATCTATCCAAAAATGATACAAATAAATGTCCAGAAGATAGAATATTGTACATAATGTAGTACACTTGAAATCAATTTTTTTGAAATCATGGTGTATTCCAAGTCAATTTGATTAAAAACCCACCAAATAGGGATTAATTTCTTTAAAAAAATGGTATAAAAAACCATCACCTACAAAATTTTATATTCACATCAATCCCGGTTGCAATTCATGGAAGAAAATAAATTGCATTGGCTATGTTTTGTTGATGGTTCAAATCATAAAACACATCCCTATCCTACATACCAATAAAATTCATCAAAATATACAAAGGATTGAAAAGGAAAAGACATCAGGAATCCAAAATAGTGGTAAATTGTGTTGACAATACTATTTGAATCAATTAAGCATTCTACAACCAGGGAGATAAATTTTCATGTGACACCTACACTATGTCAGAGATCAAATTCAAGTTTTTTCTCAGTAGTATAATATTTCATCTCACAAATCACAATAAAGTAATTAAAATGTCAAAAAAGTAACATTTTCATCATACGGAAGACCATGCCAACTCGATAGTGATATATTCATTTTTATATTCTACTATTTTAATATAATACATTTGAGCATAGGACAATTCAAGAAAAAAATTATGGTTAATCATGTGGAAAACTATCATATCTTATGGTAGTAAAAAATGATAATTTAAAAAATAAATTAATCACAAAATTAAAAAGATATTGAAAATTAAAAGAGAAATCAAGATCCTTGGGCACCACCTGGACACCCCTACCTCCTGGGAACCCCCTCCCCCTCCCTCCTGGAATCTCCTATTCTTGGAATCCACCTTGGACACTGCCTCCCTCCTGGACTCCCCCCCCCCCAAAGATAACCCTCCCTCCTGGACAACCCCCCCTCCTAGACAGCCCCTCCCCCTGCACCCCCACACCCCCTGCCCCCCTCCCTTCCCTCTGCACACTGCCCCCATACCCCTTCACCCATAGACACTGCTCCCAAGACACCCCCTCCCCATTAACCCCCAAACCCCTCCCATGTACCTTCACCACCTCTCCTTTCACACCACACCCCTTAAAAACGTCCACCATCCCCCTTCACCCCCCTGGACCCCCATCTTGGACAACCCCCATCTCCCTGCACACTGCACACTACCCCCATCCCCCATAACCCCCCTAACACCCCAGGCCCTCTCCATGCCCCTTCTACACCCCCACACCCCACACCCCCTACACATTTCCCCCAAGCCCCCTTCACCACCCTGAACAGCCCGCTCGGATTACCCCCTCCCCCTACACCCCTATCCCATTCACACTTCCCCTAGCCCCCCAAAACCCAATGGACCCTCGGGACCCCCTCTCTCCTGGACACCCCTCTCCCTAGACACCCCTCCCCCTGTGCACCCCCACCCTCCCATATAGACACCACCCCTGCACCCCTGCACCCCCTCCATCTCCCTTGAACACTACCCCCCTTCCCCCTTTCCCCAATTCCCCCCTGCACACTTCCCACCTTCCCCTTCCCCCCAACTACCCCCAAACCTACAACCCCCCCCCCACTGCTCCCCCACCTTCACCCCCACTCCCCCCCAACATTCAACCTCACTTACACCCCGACTACCTCCGACCCACCTGTAGCCCCTCTATATAGTAATCATTAAAAGAAAAATCCTATAGAAATTACATCAATGAATAGAAAGTTAATAAAAAGTATAAGAGGAAATATAATTTCACTAACATAAAGTAAATTAAGGCATGAACCTAATAAAAAATATAAAGGAAATATAAGGGTACATATTGGCTCATGTTATAAGGATCTGACCACCAAACATGTTCAACACCACCATGAATTTCTAAGCTCTACTAATACCAGGTTCACTAAATTCAAATCCAACATTTCTTCCAACTGTAGAAGACATGAAATGTATATTGAAATACCATGTAGTTATGCATATATAAAAACCCCATATGACACCCAAAGAACAAATATATAATCATAAAAATAAAATGGTTGGCTCAACCCATAAGTTAAGATGGTAATGAAACCCAATTCCAATAGCAATCCAACACATCAAATCTAATGCCTAAATCATAACAATAATCTATCGTGAATCCTACCACCAAGAATTACCCAAACCTCTCATAAAAAATCCCACATATATTTTAATTTATTACACACCTCATATTAAGACACATAGAATGGAATTACCCTAGAAAACATTTAGCCCTCTCTTCTTCCCTCAAACTTCTCTCTACCCAACCAAATACTTAAGGACATCAAATTAACAGAGGAAAAAGTATTTAAAATTAATGTATACTATCAAGAAACTAATAAAAACTCTTTAATGCAAATGAAGGAACTATCATTATAATCAAGAACCATCCATCAAATTCTTTTCAAGAGAACATGACTTATAAATACATTACCATGTTATTGAATCTATTTTTCCTCAATTTATTTTAATTTACATTATATTACCTTTATGAAATAAATTCTTGTTACACATATTATTTAACATGATATCATTAATTAAATAATATAACATTTCATTATATATTCAATAAAAAACATCTGATGATAGTATTATGAAAAATACAATTTAAATGTCATCATTCCATACACTTCATCACCATTCTAGATTATTGTTCTTCAGTTATTTTTCAAAAATACATCCCATTTCCCATAGTATAACAAATATCATTGGTTGTATATATATTCATCATTTCATTATAATATAATGGTTTAAAGATATAATGATTTTAAGAAAAATTTAAAGAAAGAAAACATTTGAACTCTAAAGGTATAATAAATCTAACAATATGGAGTTAAAAATAATCATAAACAAACAACATCCACTACCATCAAACCAAACTCTCAACACCAATCCCAAGATAAGGGAGATATACAAGAAATATAAAAAATTATAAAAATAATCCCATCCCCATACTAAAAAAATTTCCCCAGAGAATATTGTGGTAATATAAATGAATAAATTAAATAAAATCACATTCCCTCAAAATAAACCATATCCAATGAGATTTATAAAAGTGTGTGATATTACAATTTTAAACAAAATATTAGATGTTTGGTGAAGTCTTAGATTACCATAGGTTAATGTGTAATAATATTTCATGGATTATAAGGTTTAATGGTATAATTAAAATATATGAATTATGGTTATCTGATACATTTTCCACTTTTAAAAACTCATTCAATTCCATTTTAATTTCTTTTTAACAAACCATTATGAATTTTATCAGATCACAATGAAAAATCCAACTTTGAATCTGAGTTACAGATTATGAGTTTGTATGATAACATTTTTGACATCTCGAAACATAAAGGTTTCTATAAAAATTAAGGAAATTATATTAATGTGGGATTTAGAAAAGATAAAAACTGAAAATTGAAATATAATGTTCTAAGAATTCAGGAGGGTAGAATTTTGAGATGTAAAACTGATACACAATAGTATCAAAATAGAATTTCTATGAACATCCATGTGAGATTTATATAATATTAAGGGGAAGAAGATCATTATATATAGTCTATGTATATTCTCTTATAATCATCTATGATTATTATACTAATGGTGTGGTATCTACTGGTTTATATAGTGATTCGTGTATGATTGAATAAATATGAAAATATAAAGTTGAGTTTGACCAAAACATTTGATGCATTATTCAATCATATTAATGATTTTGATAAAGAAATTAATGTTCATGGGGAATATATTGTTGACACCATGATCCGGAAATGAATCATGAAGATACATCAATGATGGTTTATTCCCAAAGTATCTATACATGAAGACAATGATATAAAGGATGCATTTCGTTATATATTTCAAAGAACACATGTCACATATAAAATAGTGAATTATGATAATGATACAAGTGAAATGAAAAAAAAATCATAGGTTGTTTTTTTCATGGAAATGGATACAATCTTTATTAAAGTTTTTCCAAAAGAAGATGAGGTAAACAATGTGGTATAATTTTTTCCAAAAACCTGAGGTTGGGAAGATGAAAGTTGAAAGGAAATATTCCAGTTGATCGTTTATGATGTTTTAAAGTAGGTAACCCTATTGATAATTGTTCTAAAAGCATTCAATATGACGATGATGAGGTGTTCATGCGTATTTTTATTAAAATTGATAAAATAAGGAGATAACAGAAATGAAAATTCATCAAGAAAAAAAATATTTTGTCTCATGAATATGGAAGTTCAGATGAGTCTAAAGTGGAGGAAGATGACAATTTTAGGTTCCCTGGTTAAGATGAATTAGTGAATGTAACTAATAAAACATTAGTTGACAATTGTGATATTAATAAGAATGATTTATTGGACTGAGTTGATATTAATGTTTTGTTTTATGTATACCTTAAATAACATCACAAATTGAGGGATAAAACCTTGAAAAAAATATATTATTTCCCAACCCAAATGTATATATAAAACCATAGAAGGATGAGAAATTTGAAATGATAGAAAAAATTGAAAAATTGAAAATTTAAATTTTTTGTTACATTGAAAAGAATTGGATCACAGTCTCAATGTTGAGGAATGATTGTGAATCAATGATGGTTTGTCCAATAGTATAAAATAATAGGCCAGGATTGATGAAGGACATGATTTAGAAGTTATGGTTTGGTGGTGTAAGTATAATGAATGAAAATGACTCTTTACACCTGACATGAAAATTGGTTACTCAATTAAACAAGTTCTACTTGAACAAAAATATATACCATGAGTTTTTTATAAAGTGAGTATTTAAATTCCAAAGTTCTATCACCAAAAAAACAAATTACAATATATTATTTAATGTGATAAAATGGTGTATAATACCAAACATCATGTCAAAACATGGGCCAGAAATATCTAGAGGAAGTTGAAATCGGGATAATCTTAATAGCCAAAATATAATGTTGTTCAAAAAGGGAGAATAAAAAAAATATTATCTTTTTAAATTGTAAATAATTTACACAAGTAGAATATTATTTATAAGTGGATAATTGTTTTTTATGGACAAATAAAACCAAAAAAATATGCTATAATTTCCCATTATAATCTTTTTATTTTAATGGTTATTATTTTTGGTGTGATGGATATAGACACAAGGATGCCTACTATGCCACTAGGGTTCAATGAGAGGTGAATCCTAAGACCCATAAAATATTGTGGAAGGTGGTGCTAATTGTAAGTATTGGGGAGGAGGGAGATGCAGCGATAGTGGTCGTCATGTAGGAGGGCGTCATGGTGAGATAGGTATTCATGGAGGAGGGATCCACTGTGAATGATTTTTTCGGGGAGGAGGGTGACATAATGAGAGAGGTCATCTGGGGAGGAGGACATCATTGTGAGAGAGGTCGTCAGGGAGGACAGTTCTATTGTGAGAGTGGTCTTCAGGGAGGAGGATAGGTCGTCAAAGAGTAAGAGAATTCATCGGGGTGGAGGAGAGATCATCAGGGAGGATGGATACATAGTGATAGGTTTGCAGATTATGGGAGGAGGAAGAGCCCGAATAGAATAGGAGAAAAAATTTATAGTCGTGATATACCTAAAGATGTTTAATTAAATCGTTCCAATAAAAAATCTATATCCATAGACCTATAAAACAATAGATATTGGTCCGTGGATATAAACTAAATTTCTAGATCTGATTGGAAGATATTCTGTGGGTGTTTGTCTTGGAATATGGTGGATATTTTGTATGACTCACCCATTAGTATAATATTATTAAAATAATATATATCACTCTTCTATTGGCATGGAACCATTTAAGGATTTGTATTTGAGACCATGTCATTCTCCATTGATCTAGGTAGTTGTTGGGGAGATAATTGTCCTTGGTCCTAGTATGTTGCAGATCATGAAAAAAAGGTTCAACTTGTCATTGAGAGGATGAAAGCATAACATGACCAGAATATGTATTATGTCGGTCATATAAGGAGTCCCATGGAGTTTGAGTTTGGGGACCATGTGTTCATGAAGGGCTCCCATCAACATTGGAAGAAGAGGTTTGGTAAAGGGATAGAGATTTATCCGAGGTTTTTTTATCTCTTTGAGGTGTTTGGGTGTGTTAGCGAGGTAAAGTATCGAATGGAATTTCCACCATAGGTGGTGAGTATCCATGATGTCATTAACATGTCCCAACATGGTCAGTATCTTCATGATCACCCCTGGTCCTTGAATGAGGAGATTTGGATATCGATGATGATAAAAATTTTGAGGAGAAGATTGTATAAATCCAGGATCACTAAGGTAAGGCACTACATGAACTGTCCATTCCATTGATTCATTTGTTTTGGATGTATAGTTTCTATGAGGAGACTACATGGGAGCGAGAGATGCAGATGCATGACCAATACCAAGAGTTTTTTTAGTTTTACCTCGATATATATTATTTTCTAATGTGATGTATGGATCTTTATATATATGAGATGAGATATTTCCATTGGATAATGATTTGTGTGATGTGATGTGTGATATGTTCATGACATATGAAATGGGGAGAACAAAATTCTTAATTGATTCACATTAACTTTAATGACATTAAACTCTTTTGGGTGAGTTAGTGCCACCAATAGTGGATAGTATCTTGACATTGAGGATAGAATTCACTAATTAGTGGGTTTAGGAAAATTTGGTTCATTGGTTTTATTAGATGTTGTTTTGGGAAGGGTGGAGATTAAGGTGGTTGTGTAGTGGTTTTTTGGTAGTGTAGTTATGTCGGAAGAGGCATCTTGTGGTTGTGCAGTGTGTATTGTGGATATTTGGGTCGGAGTGTTTAAATGGTGGTAGTGTTTGAGGGATGTCAAGATCCGTGATTGGTATCTCGTGGGGTGGTTTTCTGGACCCCTTCATCTTTTTTGTCTTGCTTTTGGTTTCACAAGGGAGAGAATAATTTGATATGTCTCATATGTAAGGGTCTATGCCATCATGATTTATTACATTTGGTGGTTAAGCGTGATAGAGGTGTCTGACGGAGGATGCTGGAGTTTTTAGGGGAAGATGGTGGTGCATCATATCTACTATATTAAATACACATTTTGTATTTTTATTTCATGATGTGAATTTTTGTTTCACAGATTTTCTAGGTCTGGTTCATGACGTAAACATTTTCAAGTTAAATAATAAAATGGTGATACAACTTTTTGACAGAAACAGGAATCTCAAGATTGCAATACATAGAATGCAATTACACATCGTGTAACTCCCCGATGATGTACGGTTTTAAAGGATTCAACTATATAGGTTTTCTTCCAAACCATACATCCAATGTATTTCTCTCTATCTAGGCATCTGATGATCATCTCCTTCCATGTTGGGAGATTTCATTTTATTGGGATCTATCATTGGACTTCCATCTTCAATCCATGGTGATTCCACCTCTCTTAATCATCATAGTACTTTTTTTATTATCACATAAATTCACTACGGTGGTGTTTCTTTAGTTTGGGGTGAGTTTTGGTTTCATTTTTTTTCCACGCTTTGGAACCATTTATGTTGATAAGTATGTTACTTGTGCTAATGTGGACTTTTGGAACATTCTTCTTCACCCTGCACGACATAGTGAATTAAAAAGATTCCTTGAGGTTGACATTCCCTCATTTCTCTTTATATCATATCATGTGGTAGGTTTATACTTTTTTACCCATGTATTATGGTTTTGTTGGCTTATCGAAGATAAAAAATTGGAAAATTGAAAATGAATGGGCGAAAGGGGTTTGATCCATATTTTTTTACAGATTTATTACTATTATGATATCATGAATTGTTTGGCTCTATTACATGCTAAAAATTGGGGCCATTGAGGAATTTCTTTGTGATAAAAACAACTTTTGTTTTTCTGGCCTTCGTTTTCATTGTTGTGATATCACGTAAAATGGAATTTATTTAATAATCAATATTTATTTAATAATATTGGTTTCCCCAGGATTATTCTTTATTTGTTAATGATCTTCATGTGATATGATGTGTTGCTATGATTTTGGGTTGTGGGGTGATATGTGGTTTTGTGGTCTTGCTTGTGGGAAGACGATGTGTCGTTAGAGAATGCGGGGATTACTGTTTTTTTTCGAAATTTTTTTGGGACGGAAGGGTGACGGTAATGTTGGGTTGATTATGATATGCTATTTATTTATTATAAATTCATGGGTAATTAAGAAAAAATTAATGATTAATAATGTTTTAAATGTCATTGGTTGGTTTGGTTATTGGAATGAGTATTTTTATTAAATAACTCAAGGATGGTTTGTGACATTAATAGTGGTTAACTCTAAACAATGAAATTAATGTGTGTTAAACATGGAGAAATGCGAAGTCTTATTTGATTATCCGGGATCTTAAACTTTTGAAATGAAAAATATAGAAATCCATAAATTCATTTATAGTTAGTATCAATGGAATAAAATATTGTGAGTTGGTTTTTGTTTCAGAACCCATAGGTTGGGCATGATTGTTTCATAAAATATATGTATAATTCTATTTTCATTGTGATTTATATACACACCCCTCCTATGTTGAGAACTATGCATCAAATACCTACATCGTCACATGTGGAGTCTTTCCCAACATCTTGGGGTGGATGATGGATGTATGGAATCCTGATTTTCTCTACTAATGATTCTAGGTGAGGTAGGTATTTTATAGGCTATGATGGTTGAAGATATATTAATTCATTAGATGGTGGTTGAGAAGTGGTATCTATGGTTTATTTGGGATGAGTTGTGATGTCCTTTCTCATGCATCATCTTGATGATATGTGATGTATTGTAAGGCCTAGGTGTGTGCAGTAGTCCCTTTTGTGTGTGAGCGGTATGTGTTGTGATGCTTAGGTGTGTATGGGAGACATATGTTGTGAGGGTTAGTTGTGTGCAGATATAATGTGTTGTGATTCCCATGTGTGTGCTGGGTAGATGTAGTGTGGTATATTTAGAAGAGGTTGGAGCACCATGATATTTTCCATAGGGGTAGTGCAGCTAATCAGGGGGAATGTGGTGTAGGGTACCCTGTCATCGATGTGATTTATATTATATTATATTACATGGATTTCCATGCTAGGTTTCATACCTCTGTGAGGTTGGGATGGTTTGTATATCATGATTTGTGTTGTTTGGTTCAATTGTTTTCTCACAAGTGAATTAGTATGCTTCTTACACATGTTCATGAGAGACATTGGTTTTCCTACTGAGTATACTTGTATTATCATCCTACATATATAATACTATTTTCATGATTCCAAGAAGATTCCTCAAAATGTTTTGAACCTTACTATCTTAGACCCTTGATATATTTTTTGTCACCAATTTTGCTTTATACTTGGTTACTTACTTTGGAGACTTTAATATATCTCTATCTGTTTCATTTTATTGATGCATATCGAATAGTTTGAAATTCCTTTTTATATTATGTCTTGTAGTTTTTTTGGCTCATTCATTCTATCCACCAAAAATGTTTCTTTATTAAGGGTATTTCACCCATATTTTTGATATATGTACAACCTTAGTTCTAATCACCATCACAGGTCCCACATGAGGTGGTACTTAGGGGGTCATTATCTCTTATTATTCATTATCATCCTGGTAGGGGTTTCTTTAGAGGTAGGGGTCACGAAAAGATGTGAGGTTTATTTTTTGAGCTATGGAAACAATGTTAAAGTTTTTTAATTTTTTGCTCTCATGATAGGGTGCTCAGTGTGGGCGATGCGGTAGAAATATCCATTCATGAGGACCCAAATAGCCATCTTGTTGACTCAGTACACGAAGAACTTGGATACAATGAAATCCTTGGTACATGAATCATATAGGAATGGGTCTTGGTTTCCATGACCATATTGTGATGGCTCCCCTGATATACACATTGACCATGGGACATCTTAAAAATTTTCAAGATAACTCATTGATGATATCAATCTATAATTCTTAGACAATGTTTTGGTGATGACAAGTTGAGTAAAGAGGCCTCCATTCAAAGACACACTCCTGAGGTATTTCATCCAGGTAGTAATGGAGTAGTGGTACCACCTATTTATCAATTCATAATCCGGATGTGTATCATGATGATGGTAAGATTCATTTTGACTAGTTGATTTCTCTACTAGGATAGGGAGATGGTATTTGTAGTCATAGCGTGTCATGTGAATTCAAGTGATGGAGACCACTCTTGTTTTCTAGCAATATGATCCCATAGGCAATATAGGATTTAATTTAGGTTATGGTCTAGTTTTTTCATCCTCTACGGACCCTCGACCAATATGATGGTTCCACATGTGAATATTATATTTTTGGAGAAGAAATTATATTTGGAGGTATCAGCAAATAAAACACCTCTAGTGAGTTTGAATCACAAGATCCAGTGCTATTTATTTCTTAGGTAACATGGTGGGATATACCCCCTCTTGTGTCGTATAGGACTAGTGTAAACATATGGTGTGAATTTCCTTCTGATACAAGAATCCTTCTTTATTGTGTTCCTGGAAGTGATACTTCTTTTGGGTGACATAGGTCATCAGTAGAGCATCGTGTTGGTGATGGGTTTCTATGCCCTATGGTTTAGAGTTTGATGATTTACTAAGGTGTCATAAAAATCCATAATTTTGGTAAACATGAAAAAAATGTGAAGGATGAGTTCTATGTAAGATTAGGTCATAGAGGATTTTAGTGAGATTCAAGGAACAAAATGCGTCTTGGAATAACATTTTTAGTCTTCACATAGAGTTTTGAGAATTTTTTTCCATGTGTGTCCCCTATTAGATATATAGTGATACTAGTGGAGAGTTGTTTGTCAACCCACCTGGTGGAGGCTCCTATGAATAGGATCAATGATCATACGTTATTATCTGTTGTGTGACCTAACTCTATGAAGGGAGACATCCCCACACAAAATATTTCCATAGAATTAGTGGAATCCTATGATTTTTTCCTCAGTATTGGATGGTTTTTTTACCATCCATGCACATATTATTTCCACAATTGAGTGTATCATTTCATTTAGTTATTGGGGATGTATTTTTAATCATATGATAAGGAGTGGATGTTGTGAATGGAAGGATGAGATCAGTTTCAAGTGGTTAAATCATCTTCTTTACCATTTATGTAGTAATACAATTGAATTAGTGGTTTTTATGAGATTTTAGATATTGATATGGTGGATGTGAAAAATGATGCACCACTTTAAGATGTGTAAGGATGACGGTCCATTAAGATTTTTCATTTTTCATGTACCTTCACTATGGATGACATGATATTTATTCTACTATATCGATTGACCTTGGGTAGATTAATGATATAAAGGGGAAATAGGAGGATTCTACAGTGTAGGGGATTCTTAAGACCCAATTTGTTTTCTAGGGAATCCCTATGTTGTTATCCTATTGTTGGATAAGATATTAAGTTTGAGTGTGTGTTGGAATAACCTGATCCATATGACTATCTAGGGGGACTATCCACCACTGATAATTGATAAAATCTTAATCAAGTTGATGGAGGAAAAGTGTATGTTATGGTTTGACCATAGGATAGTTTATTACAAACTCTAGGTTAATGAGGTAGATGTATTGAGAATATACCCATAGAGATGTTTTGGCAGCATTTATATCTTAGTGATACCATTTGCTGGGTGAAATATTATATAAAAGTTTGCAATACAGATAATAAAGAAAAATAAAATTTCTTGTATCGGTTCATGGTAGTCTTATGTGATGGTACCCTCATATCCTTGGTGTCATAGTTGGATCCTATGATACATAGGTGGATAGTTCTAGACATTATCGAGGAGTCCTAGTCATATGTAAACACTCATCGAATCAGTTCTAAATTTGAAGGTCCACTTCTCAGGATGTTCCTTCTCCAAACTGGGAGCATAAGTGGACCCTACATAGGTTGTGGTAGAGTGATCTTGATATCCACCTAGGGTATGGCCATGGAAGAAGATTCTCACAAAAAGGTTGTTTATCTTCTATTTTCATTTGAGGTGCCAAAGTGGTAAACATCATTTTACATGATCCTTGTGGAATTCATATGAACATACATTCCATCGAGACTTCGTTATTATGATGCACCAATTCCCATTTATTTGGTGTATATACAATACTTTGACATAGTATATCATGAATCCCTTTATTCTCATGATATAATAATGTTTTTATTACCTCAATTATTTGTATTCTAGTGTCTCTCATTTGGTTTGGAACTATAACTAAAATATCATTTTAAATGTTTTGAATATTTATTCATCTAAATCTTTCTCATTAATGTCCATGTTTTAATAATGGGTTTAAGTATTTATTTATATGGACATAAATATTTTAAAATTATAATTCCTTTTAAATGTTTCAATGTGGTATGGTACAATTTGATTCAAAAATCTCTTTTAAATTACTTCTTTGATAAATAGTGCGACATTTAAATGGTTTCATGAAAAATGTGATATTTATATCAAATAATCTTGATGACTATTTTCATCTATGTCAATATCCTTAAGTGTATTTTTTTTGAATGAGGATGATTTATCATAATATAATCATCCATATTTAATTTAAGGAGTTATTTTTTACTGTGAAACTGCTATTTTTATGCCATTCTTGATTTGTGGTTAAAATATTCCCAATTCGTATGCATGTTTTAATACGAATGTTTAGAATATGTTTCAGTATTTCATATGAGGAATGAATTGGACTTAGTATGTTATAGGTAGAGCCCGTTGTATCTCCTTGATGCATCGGTATATCTCATGAGACAAACTAGTGTCTTGGCACAATGCCTTGACAAAATCTTATTTGTAGTCTTGGAACACTACTAGAAATTGGACCCTTCCCAACACATCTATACCAACGGTTTGTAAAAACTGTTGGTATAGGTCCCCTTTCCCAATGGTATGGCCAAACCATTGGGAAATCCATCTTTGAGGCCACCTTTACCAATGGTTTTAGCAAACCGTTGGGAAAGGGTATGGCTTTCCCAAAGGTTTGGCCAAACCATTCGGAGAAGTCCACTTTATGGCCACCTTTCCCTATGGTTTGGCCAAAGCGTTGAGAAAAGTCCACTTTGTGGACACCATTCCCAACAGTTTGGAAAAACTGTTGGGAAGGGGTATAACTATCCCAACGGTTTTCCAAACCTGTTGGGAAAGGTCCCCAAATATCAACCTTCCACCCAAAATTTCTCCAGAATCAAAATCTATACCAACGGTTGTCAAACCCGTTGGTATAGATCCATATCAACGGTTTTGAAAACTGTTGGTATAGAGACTTTGATTTTTAATAATATATTCTTACCGATAACATTATATAAATAAAAATTTAAAATAATTATGGGAATACATATATATATATATATTTATGTAATTATGTTCACAAAAGTCATGTTAGGTTAATGGTTAAGTCGTTCAATGATAAACTAGTGGTATTGGGATCAAGCCCCAGTGAATGTTTTTTTTTGAAATACATATACCAATGGTTCCATAACTATTGGTATAGATGTTCATATTAATTATACCAATAGTTTCCAAAACCATTGGTATAGACCTATCCCAACAGCTTACTTTTCAATGGTTCTCCAAACCGTTGGTATAGGCTATACCAACAGTTTGGAGGCTTATACCAACAGTTCCAAACCGTTGGTATAGGTTAGTTTTCTAGTAGTGGCACGAGGCTTTGACTATGTGGTAATGATGTCCGGAATTATGCATTAAATAATTATGAAATTTTCTGTTGATTTACATGTTCTTATTCGACTAGTATAATATCCATGTGAATAAGTAAATGAAATTATTTTATTTATCTTTTCTATTTTATACTGAAATTTAATTTTAAGAGGCTTGTGTTCTAGTATTAAACAATACCTTAAATGATTGTCCTTATTTATGAAAATTTCTGATATATTGTTAACCTTACTGATCATCTAAGACCACAACATTCATATTTTTAATTTTTCCTAGTATGCAATGAATTATATTACGATTAACCTACAGGAATAAGCTAAGAGATATAAGAATGTTCAAAGGGGACACAATGTTTTTTTATTTCATGAGGTGATGTAAAACTAATGTATGTATCTTGTAATTCCACAGATACTAAACTCCTTGGTCATTTGGGACATTATTCCTTGTATCATGCCAATATTAAGTAATAATGAACTGATTCTGGCTAACTAGGGTCGGGGCATTATATATTTGGAAAAAAAATTAAATAAATATATGTTTATTTGTTTAAATATTTTAATAAGAATCTTAAAATTAGTATCTCCAACTTATAAGCTAATATGTTTGATTTTCAGGGTTAGTCACATAGCCCTGTAAAATTATAGAGAGATAGAGAGAGATATGTTGTAGATATTATTAGATGACATCAGACCAGATTGTGGATCATAGATTGGTGTGAAATTAAATTCATGGATCACACTAATCAAAATGATTCAATTTTTTCTTCATAATTGAATTATCCATCTCAATATAGAACCTTTTCATTGTTTATTTATCTCTATTTTCATATACCATGATGAACAAAAATTAGTTGACTAATTGATTGATTCACGGATCGGTCATTTTTTTGGTATGGGTTTAATTGCAGGATTTGGTGGATCATTATTTATTGTGTTGATTATTATTGGATATTAATTCCTTGTTCTAATTGAAATGGATAGTGAAAATACTAAAAAATATCAAATTCATATTCCCTAT
Source organism: Viscum album (assembly GCA_963277665.1). Classification (NCBI taxonomy): domain Eukaryota; kingdom Viridiplantae; phylum Streptophyta; class Magnoliopsida; order Santalales; family Viscaceae; genus Viscum; species Viscum album. Next base: position 1,888,329,955 of record OY728122.1, on the reverse strand, counting down.
CTTCAATTTTTTGGGTTTTTGAACCAGCTCTATATGCCTTCATCATTGGAATTCAATTTTTGGCCTATAATTCAATGGATACCGATGGAATGATTGATGTAAATTTGGTAATTGGTGTAATGTATCACTATTGAAGGGTTTTTTGGATATTTTACATTATTCTTGTGTTATATGACAATGTAAGTAGACCATTGGATTCCTGAGGAGCCATGATGATAGTCTTTCCATGCGACATCGATGAGGCCCGATAATGGTTTTTTCCCGAGATGTGAATAAGGTAATTATGATCAGAATATGGTCTATGATGATTTGAGGGTATGAATAACCTAGATCCAAATCATATGGAATGATTCCTGGTGTGATATGATGATGGATCAGAGGCCATTGGTATAGATGATGAATTATGAAGAAGATATGAGATTTTTTGAAAAAACAAACTACAAGGAATATATTCCCACACACACAAGAACGGTGTATTCACTATTTCTGTAGTGCTGGGGAATTTTTCAAAGAAATATGTATAAAAAAAATATTACATGCGTCACACACCGTGTGACTCCTTCCCCACTAACATGTTGTGTAAAAGGCGTACATGTCTAGGAGGCTATGTAGCATTACACGACATGGGTTCGAAGTCACACACCATGCAATGTGTGGTGAACAACTCAATGTAAATATTGAGTTCATTGTGAAGATATCTTATGGCCAAACATGTTATGTATGATGTGTTTCACACCATCAACAAATGAAAGTTCATTGGAATAGGTAGGCTCTATGTTGATTTCCTGCCCATACACGTACATTCTATGTACTTCAAGGACACACTATGTATTTATGAAAAGTGTAAATCATGGGAACATGAGACACTATCAATTATAAGATTAGTGAGACATGTTGTGTAATCCCAGAGATAGATCATTTATTATTTTGAGGATATGTTAGATTCCAGTTTCTCCTCCATTAGGCACTATGTTTATATTTTGTGAGTTTCCTTGGACCTCTATTTGTAGGGTTTTTCTCCTTTATCCATTCCTATATTGTTTAGTATTGAATTGAGTCATATGAATATGAGGTTGATCCCATTAAAGGACCTTCAATCTCAAATAGTGTTATTGGAATCCAATAGTGAGGCCTTTATTGAGATCCTCTATCATGGTTATTTCTGAAGGTGGGGTTCTCAGCATCTTCGTGACCTACACTACATAGGAATCAGTCCCATACTTAATAGGTTAATACATTTTTTTTATAAACTAGACCCTTGGGTGTTATCGTCATGTCTGTATCAATCTATTCATAATTTATTCCCAATTATTCATGGATGAACTTGATGAGTCTGATCTCTGGGTGAGTTTTAATAGTGGAATTATATGTTGTGGATTGGTTTCTACAATATTAGTGTGACATTTCGGTTGTGTATCAATAGTGGGAGTATAGATGGTAGAGTTTGTTCTCACATATGAGTGTTTTATGAAGCCTTCGATTAGGAATCTCGGTCAGGTTTTTCATTTGTGGCCTCACCAAAATATTATGTACCTACTATGTGTATATTTTGATCTTCTATTTTATGTCTCACATTATGATTTGAATATCCTTTAATAAGCTGACCACTCTTAATGATTTATATCTGTTTATTTTAGGGTTTCCTAATGGGTATTGTTAAACTCACCCATGAATGGACTCTGCCCGTACATGTCATGACTTATGTAGATGAAATATATATTTTTAGAGTTTTTGTATAACTAATATCATCTAGATCCTTTTTAAGTCTACAAATACTAAGGTTTATACCATTTTCACACTTTATAGTAGTCCCATCCTTCTTAGTAGGGTATAATTTATTAACAGTTTCTCATAGATCTTATATTTGGTCCCATTACAAGATTTCTATTAATTTACATAATTCTATGATAATGATATTATAGACATATTCCTTCATGTTTTCATTTTATATTCAACATTATATGGCCTTGGAGATGTGATTGTGTATATAGGTACATTAGGTTAATCCCTCCATTGTGCGTGATATTCCTTCTTGGCACTAGTCGATAACCCTAGGCCTCTTAGAAGAGATATTGGGGTTGTTTAGACTCGATTCCCATTTGTTTAGTTCGGGATAATTATATAAATATTAGAATGTTCTAAAATTATCATAATAATCACCTTATTAAAATATACTCTTAAAATTATTAATATTTGAATTATGTCCGTGAATAACATAAATATCACATGAGACATATGGATTTAACTAAATAATTGGAGGGATATAATTGGTCCACCTATCTTATAATGATAAAACATACATATTTATTCCACATGAAGTTGAAAACATTCTTAATTATAATATATCTAGTAAAACCCTTGAAATGAAATAGTTTTCACATTACAATTCACCAGAAATTATCATCAGTCATCTAGAGAATGAAGGTAGATGGTATCATTAGATAATATACAAAGTTAATCGTAAATAACATTACAGGATGTAGGAATATATTAAAAAACCTTTAACAATAATATTAGAAAATTTATATGAAATACATGAGGAAATATATTTTTATTTTGATAAAAATAATTGAAATGAAAAAAATCATAAAACAGAAAGAGAGGATATTATGTTTAAAAACTGTTAAAACATGATGTGTTATCTTTTAAAATAAAATTTATCAATAATAGAGAAAAAAATAGTTCATGTTTATAATATTAAAAATAATATTTTATTCAAAATTTTCTGAATAAAGTTATGGAAATGCAAAATGACATGTTTAGAAAATATTTATACAGATTCCATTCAAAAATCGATGAAGAAACTAAAACATAACATAAAAACATTTTATTAAATAATTTAGGAATATATAATTAAAACTATAAGATAATATAAATAATATGTACATAGAAGAGAATTAGTTTTTTGTACTAAGAAAAAATGAGATATGTTCTACACCAAATACATACATTATTTTTTATGAATTTCTTACCATGTGAAAGAGAATTGGTAAGAAGGAATGGAAACCCCTAAAATAACCATAGGAGAGGAATATAAATGTGTTTTCAATGGATATGTAATATAAAATTCAATCAATTTGGAATTTATAAATAAATAATCTACAATTCATTGTGATATTAAAAAGAAACCCTAGTAGTTATGGCATATTCAAAATTTGAAACTCTTGAAGGAATAAACCTTAAATGTATTTGTAAATCCAATGAATTTAAAGAAAATTTTTATAAAAAAATATATGGGTAGTATATTAACCACCTAAATATAATGAATTATTATAATATAGAACCTATCTCTATGAATGAAAATTGATATGTGAAAATACTTTACTTGATCTATGAGTTCCCTTAAATTTATGGATCATAAATCCTTTGGGGTGAGTGATTTTTGAATTTCCATAGACTTATTATAGTGGAATAGGATGTTTATAATCGAATATGGACATAATATAAAGATACAAATGGAATTAGTATGTTTTTTTATTGTTAAAATGAGTAACATTTCCCACTTGAATCAGTATAATTTTTATTTTTCTATTTAATTTATAATTTATTTTTAACATTAAATACCCAATAAATTAATTTTCAATGATATTCTAGTAATTTGGCATTTAAAATTTCAAGATAACAATAGAATTGAAAATTTAATATTTAATCTAAAACATACCTATTATATTTATATTAAAAACCCGGAATAACCTTATGTCATCTAACTATTATACCATTATAACTTTAAAGCCACTATTTTGGACTTCTCTACAACATTCACAAGAGATGCATCACTATTGCTTAGTCATTTCGAATAATTATACCATTACTTAATTTTTTAAAAAAATAGAAAAAAAAAATTTAAATATCATTATTTTCATCTTTTATCATTTATAATAAATATATACCTTCATACATTTCATTATAACTCATTTAAGATAATATTTTGATGTTTATCACTGTGTTCTAGCACTATGTTAGAATTTGGATGATTAACTGTAATATTAATTTAAAATTAATAAATATAATTCTATTTCATTGGTTATTACTCATATATTTCTCGTATGGAATAGTAAATACATATCATATATCACCGTCAGTTTCGTGTACATGACCATTTATTTTTTTTTTTAGTATATATAATGATCAGGTTATGTTTCGGTAGGTATAAATGATTTTTGACATTTTTCAGAGGACTTTTTAAAGGTGAATGATTTAAGAATGGTTACTACAAACCATAAACCCCAACTAGAAAAATGTGCATCCTGTTCGGTGGGAGGTATAGTTTATATGCATGATTAGCACTTGGTTTATCCAACCCATGTGAATGCCTATGGATATAGTGAAATGGTGGGAATAGGTAATGGAATGGTTGTTGCACATTTTTTTACCAATATTATACAATCATTCAATGGGTTTAATGATGTAGTTGGACTAGAATGGTTGGCACATAGTTTGGAAACGTGTGTAGCCTAAACGAGTGACATATAGTTGGCCTAATGAAATTAGTGGATCTAATTATAATTAATTTCTTTAATTATCCATTTTCCACTATCTCTCCTATTGCATAAATTCATTTTTCTCCCAAAGATTGAGAGAAAATTATCTTCAGTTTAGAAGCGATCTGTATATGAATCAATGTGTGTCGGAGGCCCAGATTCATTGGTTAAATCTTTTTCATGTTCATTCTTCCTTGATCTATTCTATTTCTCTCTTAATGGAAAATAAATCTATTACTTCTTCGATATATACATCTTTCTTGATGAGAAATATGATGTTTTATGGTTTTATCTATTAAATAAAAGGATATCAATGCCATGATCTAGATGATAATTATTCCATTGATCATTTTTTCAAATGTTTTATATTTATGAAGCTTCTCTCTCCATTCCACTTTTTTAAAACATGAATCCTAAAGTTTGAAATAAATTTTTTTCTTGAATGGATTAGATACATTATGTATTTTTCAAAATATAATACATCCTTTGTGACTATTTTTTTAATGGTGAGTATTGGATTTTTTATGGGAACTATGTTGGTTGATAATTTTGAAATGGAGATTTTAAAATTATGTATTTTTTTATACATGTAAAATGGTTGGGAAATATTTTTAAAAAATAAATATTTTGATTTAAATTTTTTTCCATGGGTTCTGCAATACATTGTTTTAATGTGTTCATTTTAATTAAATGTTACCCCATGAAAGGGGTGTGTGCCTTTTGGTCACATGTTATTTTTTACCTTGTGATGAATTATTATATCAATGAGATGCCAATAATTATTAGTGAACATTCACCTCATCATCCATGTGTGGATTTTTGGATCTATGGAATCATAGAATGAGTGTTATAAATAGAAATTATAAATGTTCATAATGTTTTGTTTTATTGATTTCCATGGAAAATCATTTTCGATATAATTTAAAATATATTTAATTGGTTGAAAATATTTAATTAATTGTTCTAGAATGTTTTTTCTTATTGGAATTAGTTTGGATTTCATTGGGGAAATCATACTAATTTTAGACTCTCCCCCCCCCCTAAATGGGAGATGCTGTTAATTTGAAGATATCATTTATCCAGACACAAATAAGGGAAAATATCTCTATTATTTATTTATGCTACTTTATTCCATGGGTGCGTCTTGTCATTTTGGGGATTATAGAAGGTTTTTAGTCACTAGTATTATGTTTTTTGTCTCTATGGGTTTGGGTTGATTTTTGTTTTCTGTGGATGTTTTCAATTGTTTCCACATTTTACATTGATATTTTTGTTGGTTTGGATATATTTTTAGTTTTATTATTGAACTCAAACATTTTATAATGGGTTCTTTGTTATTTTTATGTTCTTGGGATGTTTATAATTTGAATGGAAAATAATCCCCCAATTTTTCTTGAGGACCTTGGCATTTATTTCTAGCCTTTAGTGTCATTGGGGTATCAACTATGTCCTGTAAAACCCACAACCTCTTCCCAAGACAATGGTTTAAGGGTGGGATGTTACACGTGATATCATTTTGTTAGATCATGGGGTATCTGTTTTATCAATATTAGAGTTATAATTGGTATCCATTGTGATAAATAATCTATTTCATAGAATGGTATAAGGTAGTAGTATTGTTGGAACATGAAACATAGATCATAAAAAGGAATATCTAAACACTTTATCAAGAAAGTCGATTAATGAGGAATTTTTGGTATATGAGTATTTTTAGACAGTTCTAGGAGAGTTCTTATGTCATCTTTATGGATATAGCCTATGAGAGATTCAAAACATACAAAGAGAGTATTAATTCCCACTGAGACTATATTTTTTGTTATTTAGTTAATTATATATGGAAATGGTTTCTATTTATGAGCATTGAAAAGTGTTGAAAATGTTTTCAAATTTGTAGATTTTGAAAAATCATGGGGGTGTTATTTTCAAAATGGGTATAAATGGTTTATTATGGATAAATAGAATTGTAGAACATATAGAAATGATAATTGGTAATAACTAAGACTTATGTTTCTAGATTGTGAGACTAAATAGAGTTTTTTTGTTGTATAGAATGACATGATTTATGTACTATAGGAACCAACCAGAAGATGATAATGAGAATGTTGTTTCACATATGAAAGTTTTGAAGAAATTATTAGTCCAAAGTATTAGTAAGGATTTCCAAGTCATTTATATAGGTAATTAAAATGATTAATCAATACATGTTTATCATTTTATTTTCTTCCAAATGTAGAATGCACCCTCTATTTTGGGGGATTCAAATAAAGAAAAAAGTATAATTTTTTTTGAACATGATCAATAAAAGAATCAATTTGAATAGGATTCTAGTAGATTTGATTTTTTATGTTGGTGACATATATTCTGTAGAATATATCACTATATTGGTGGGATATAGATAAATTGGAACAACAATCGGTATGGGAGTATTTTGAATAATAGTTTTGAAAAAAACTCTATCATAACATGTTTTGGATTGCAAGAGAAACCAAATTATTCAGTTTATAGTATGAGAACAATTTTATAATATAGGATGTAAAAAAATTTATGAATTTAGATGCCTTTTTAATGGAATATGATGAATGTGTTACCTCTAAGGAATGAATTTTTGAGTAATAATTGATACCATAATTTCACTCAAATATTTTCATGATTTGTATAATATATTTTAAAGAGATGGCCAATAGATTAATGATAAAAGAATGATAAATCTCAAGAAACATAGTCAATGGAGGATTTTTTTATTCTTATGGGAACAGATGAGAAATCCATAATGGAAAAAAGGAGGAGTGACATATATTCTCAAGGGGCTAGTATAACTCAGAATCAGACAATGAGTTCATTCAAATTAAATCCACAAATGATTAATAATCATAGGAGTAGTAAATTTTGTTAATTGGATCACATCCACTACGATTTTATGTAACCACCTAGATAATCTCACAATTTTAACAATATCGGAAATATTTAATGCCTTTGTCACGGTGCTCTACGGTCATGTTTTAGGGTGACATTTCATGTTTCACAAACATCATATGATTCAATAGCATGAGTTCTATAGAATATCCATCATTAATAGAAATGATAAAATAATTGGGATTCAAAGAAAACTAGGACTCCTCAAACTAGACAGTATTCATAGGGCGATAATGAGAAAAGATAAATGATTAAGAAATTGTTTGGAGTTTATTAAGTGTTCATGGATGATCAATCTTTACCTTCTATGGTAAGGGTTATGATTCTATTGAATTCATTATTTATGAATTATTTTATTTATATGAGCACTCAACATAACATTATTTCTTCTTATGTCATTGATCTTATGGGTTTACATGTTGAGATGATGACTTCTATTTTGACACTCTAAACACCATTGGGACAATGGGTGTGTCAATACTTATAATGTGCAACATGTTAGATAATAATTTATGGGACTAAGTATGTATTATATTTCACTGTGATATAGATAATTTCTATGACTTGATTTTTGGAATGCATTGGCTAATGAATTTTGTGGCTCATATTGATTTTTATGAATAGAATGGTATTTTTATATCTCTTGATGATTTTTGGAATACATTAATAAATATTGATTAGTGTATACAAGAAGAGTATAAAAATGGATGAAACTATATCTTACAACATGGCATCGGTTTCTTTAATATCAATAACTGATATCAGGAATAATGTTTTTCCAACCATTGTAGACTAGTCTCTCGATGATTTTCTATAAAATTTCTCATGGTTTCCACCCAAAAAAGATGTTCTTTTACGAATATTCTCCTATCGGGGACTCATCCTATTTCCTTTACATCTTATTAGATGGAAAAAATATAATTGAGGGAATTTATGTATTAGCTTGAGGAGTTATAAAGTAAAGGATTTATCTCACTGAGTATGTCTCTATGGGTAGAACCAGTTCATTTCTTATAGAGGTGGAGTTAACTCCTAGTTTTTTTATAGATTATCATAAGTATAACCATGTTATAATAAATAATAGGTATCCTCTTCCATGCTTTGATGATATATATGAACAATTGATGGGATCCTAATAGTTCACTAAAATTGAATAGTGTTTTAGATATCATCATATTTAGGTCCATAAGGAGGATATTCTTAATATAGATTTCAGATTCATATAAGGACCTTATGAGTTTATTAATATTCCATTTTTTTCTTATAAATTAAAAACCCATCCTTATGGAATTTATAAAAAAATATTTAAATGGTATTTGGATTCCTTTATTGTGGTGTTTCATGATGACATATTGGTGTATTCAAGGAAAAGGGAGGATCATGATATACACTTTTCTATAATTTTAGTTATCATGTGGGAGTTTCATCTGTATTCCATGTAATCAAAGTGTCATTTATAGATAAAAGTGCTACGTTTCCTTGGAAATATCATTTTTGACAATGGAATTTTTATTGATCCTGAAAAGATTGAATATGTTATCTCTTCAAAACTACCAAATAATTTCATTGAGATACATATTATATTTAGATTTTTGTGATATTTCATATGTTTTGTATGTTATTTTTATTGATTGGAATCACCGATGATAGATTTGATGATTAAAGGACTTCATTTCCAACGAAACTAGGAATGTTAGGAATCTGTTCATGTGATTTAAGAGATATTTAAATTGAAACCCATTAAAACATTAACAAATTTTTTATATTTTTATATAGTATATTTTGATGCATGATGATTTGGTTTTGGATTTTTTTGGGTATAGGTATATCAGATTTTTTCTTATGGATCACATCTGTTATGGTTTTATGGTAAGAAGTAATTAACACATGATTTGGAATTATCATATATAGTTAATTCTATTATGTATTTTTTTCATTATCTGTTTGGAGATAAATTCAAATTATTAATGGACAATACTATTTTGAAACACATTTTATCACAATGTTATTTTAATGTAATTGATAAATGATGGATGGCATACCTTCTAATGTTTGACTTTGAATTGATGTATACACTAGTTAAATAAAATTTAGTGGAATATGAATTATGTAGTATGGAATTTATTCAATTTGATATAGAAACATAAAATCCATGGTAGGTGGTGTTTGTCATATAATATAGGCACCTGGATTGTACCAGATAGGGTGATGTGGTTTTTTAAACCATGTTTTATTTGTTCTTGATTGGGTTAACCATGTTATAAAGGCTCATATATCTGATTCATAATGTATTTTCTATGTGGTCAAAACTCAATTGTGGGGATACCATTGAGGGATGGAAGCTTTCTCAATGATTTGTATTGGGTTTTTGTATTCTGATCATGGTACCGTTCAGTTTTTGGGAAAATTAATAATGTTACCCCCATTTGAAATGTGTCGTTTGTATTGGAATTAAAAATAGGTATATAGGGATGAATGTATGTTTTCATGGGGATGGAATGGAAATGTATTTTCAAAAATTCTTTATGGGATGAATCACCTATTATAAGGTAAAGGAGGAACAATAGAGACTAGTGGGGGTGTTGAAGTCTTCACCAATTCTCATGTGGATGTGGGAGTAGATTGCTATGGATTTTGGGACAAGTATACCATGAAAAATTAGTAATACCAATGAAATATGGATAATTTTGGATCTACTCATGAAGTAAATTTATTTTACCCCTATTAGTTAATCCCATCTATTTGAAAAATTATCCAAAATGTATATTTGATAAGTTGTAAAGATTCATGGGGTTCCAGTATTTATTTTATCTAACAAAGACCCTCGGTTTATGCCTTGTTTTTGGAAGTCATTGTACTAATACCATGGGTCTGTGTTGACTATTAACATGTTTTATAATCCCAAAATGGATGAAAAATTGGAATTAATGATCCATTTATTGGATTAAAATCTACAAGGTTGATCCCAACATTTGATCAGTTTACCGCTGAATATTGTCGATTAATTATTTATAAATAATGTGTATTCACAAAAGATCATGCTTCATCAATTTTAATTTAGGATCACAAACACAACTTCATGTTACACATATAACTTCAATTTCATCATAAAAATAATCATTTTTCATCGTAATATAATCAACTCAAATTTTCATTAGCCCACCCTCTCAATTAGATAGCCTAATCCTCCATTTCTAAAGACATTTCCCATATAAATCTCATGTTCTCAAGGTGACTATTTATTACTCCTTATTCATTTTATTCCTTATTTTTTGGTTCCAATATTAATATATCCATTATAATATAATTAAAAAAGTATTATTAATGTATTTAAATGTTGGTATAAAAATTTATTGCCAAATATTCAATGGTTTACATCCACTAAGACAAAAAAAATCATTGATCATGTGTAAATGTAGACTACCGCCTCCATGAAATGATGTGGTTCATTATTTATTACCTTCATTCATGGTAGGTAATAGGGATGAATGTGAGTGATTAATATGATTAATATTTCAAAATTATATCTATGAAATGTGAATTTTTTATTTACATTTATCATATCCCATTCATTGAGAAATGGAATCATTATTCATGTGCATTGTAGACTACCAACTCCTCGAATGATGAATTTTAATTCCTTTCACTAATATTCATGGATGGTTCTAATGATAAATTTATTGAATATATATGTTATTTATAATAATTTTAGTCTTCTTTAAGGTTTATATTTACCTTATTTAATATCATATTTTTAGTCATAAATTCATTCTTACATGCTATTGTTTGATCATTTTTACCACCAAAATGATTGATATAAAAATGTTTACACCGTGAATAATAAAGGGACGTCATATAATGGTAAAATCCTAAAATTATTATTTTTAATTATTATTTGAAAATATTAGATATCCTTAATGTTATAATGAATATGCCACATTTTTATCATTAATCATTTCAAAAAACTTCTTCACAATTTCGATTTTCATAAACCATACCTTTATCATGCCTCAATTGAAAATAGGATTTGATGATTCATTTAAATTCCAGGATTATAGTATCATTTATATTCAATAAATTTTAATCTTTTTTTAATAAACAAGTATCAATAAGACCATTAATAGACTAGTATGGAATATGATATTAGAGTTTTTAGCGTCGAGTGATAAAAATAATCCATAACCACAAATGATTATAAATGAATATTATTAAGTTTTATAGGATTTAATAATTTTCATATATTTGTTTTTAAGATATTTATGTTTTTCTAATTGGAAGTTAAATTGTTTTCATGATATTGGGAATACATGGTAAGGGTTTCTTCATCTCATTTTCAAATCCATGAGGTATGTTTGATATTTGGAACCATATTTTTTTTATGGTGTATTAACTACAAGATTTCATTATAGTATAATGAATTTACATCATTTCCTGATACATGAATGTTTATTTCATATTATTCATCTTATAAATACATTAGCACAATGGTAATGGTTTTTGGAAAAATCAATTCTCATTCACTGAGTTATAGTGGTTCTTATTGAACATATTTCACATAGGATAGGAATATTATTATCATAAATTTTATTATATATTATTTTATATTTTCTTAATAGGGATATATTATTCATCCACATAAAACCCAATCCATATGATTAATGATTCATTAAATCTAATATTATAATGTATTTGGTAAACTAATATTTTATTTATTTGAGTTAATATAATATTTCTTGGGAATCCTTCTTCTTTGATTGATAAATTTTTGTATTTACTATTTCAAATGATATTACATATTTTCAGTATAGGTAAACTGGTATTTTTAACTCAAGGATTATTATTTGGAGAATTTATTTCTCATGGTGTTAAATAATTTTAATGAAAAAATATTTTCCATATTAAGGATGGATTTTCCTCTATTAACATATTCATTATTCCTAAAAAAATTACTTTATTATTTTAATTACAAATATTTTTTTAAAACTGTGACCATCCTATATTACTTTACCTATTTTTAATGTAAGTCTTACTGCATATTTTTTGGATATAGGTTTTCAGCAAAGGTATTTCAATATAATAAAAAACGATTTCTGTCCTGTCATAATCGATTTCTTTTTCTTCCAATTTACATTTCTTTTTTATAACCAATTTTTATATTGATATAATATTAATTTTTTTACAGTAAATTGATTCTAATGTTTTAACATAAAAATTTTAAAAACATTATATTTATTTATGGGTCATTTTTTAATATTCTTTTTAAAAATTTCAATTTCATTAAAAATTCTCATATCACATTTTTGGGACCATTTAGTATTTTTCCTGACCTAATAATTGATATTTAATTAGAAATATTTATTTTTAAATATATATTTTAGAATATCTAAAAGGTGAACATTCTCAAAATGATTGTTCAAATTTACCTAGATTCATAATTAACTTTTAAGATAAAAGAGTTTTCTAAAAACACTTTTATGATAGTACTACCATTAAATCAATATCTCAAGATGATATATTTACATGGAAGATATGTTTCTTGATTCATGCTATAGATATTCTTATAAAATAAATTATTGGTTGATTATGTTGTAGGAATAAACAGTTTACATCATTGTGTTCAATTTTGTTTATACAGTTTAGAAATATTGTGAAACAAAATTTTTCTTTAAATGGGTCCCTTATGATATGCTGAATAAAATCTATTTTTTCCCCTGAGTATTCATTATATACTTAATTACTAGTATCCTATGGTACACATATGTATAATTTTTTATTATGTTACAATTTTTCCCCGTATATATATCTAATGCATTGGGCACAGCACTATTTCTCATGATATAATGGGAAATTCTTAATGATAGCAAGATCTACCAAGGGAAACAGATGAGTTAAGACTAAATTACAAGGTAAATAGGTAAGAGATGAATGATCCACCAAAGGAGATAGGTGATTGAAGCCGGATCTACCAAGGGAAATAGGTTAGGGAAACATGATCCCCCAATAGAAATAAGTTTTAAAGCATAATTCATTATTATATGATCGTATGATTTTGTTTACGCCTTATTATTACATTATTAAATGTAATCATTTTATGATCAATCATTTCATCTTTTTTGAGTGTTTTATATGGGTTTATTTTCCTAATGTTATGTTCATGTATCTTAAATACGCTCTCACATACAAAAGCTTATCTTTTAATCACTTATTAAACTAATTAGTTACCCCTAATATTACCCTCTATGTGCATATGATCTCATAAAATTTTTATTTTACCATTACATGGTTTCCAAGATGGTTATAACATATGATAAGTCTATATTGGATTACTTTATTTCAAAATTATATGGAAATGTTGACATGTATCCAGAGAAAATATATTTCTTATATATTTTATCCTCAAATATAATAAACATTCAATTCTATGGATTGTGTTCATATTAGTGGGATATAATTTATTAACTTGTGGAAATAATGAAACATAGAGATATGATTATTTTAGGATGTCATATATTTCATTACGGTAGGGTTTAGTTATTTTAATAGATATTTGTATTGTTATGGTGGAATATAATTAGATAAGTATTGTTAAAACCAAGGTATAAGTCAAATATATATGTTTATAAATAGAATAACATCTTGATGTTTTTTAAATAAGATATTGTGCGGTTTCCTATAATATTCATCCATTTATGGATAATAGAATACATATATAGCTATGAAATAGATTCATTAGGAGTTAATCACTTTGAAAAAGGCCATATGAATGTTAACTCAATCTTCACTCTCATTAACACTAGGTTGGACTTTGACTGCAAACATGACTAGAATATTTCGAGGAATATTATTTTGATAATAACATAATCTTTAGAAACTAATATCATATTTATTATAATTTTTTGATGAGTAGTATAGAGAACCTAATAAAAAAATAACTATAGAAAACAAGGTTAAATTAAAGGTGTGATTGGATGGTCTAATTATATCATATTTCAAATGAGAGAATCATAGGGTGAAATGAATTTTTCATTAGGGAATAATTTTTAGGATTGATATTTCATGCTCATGTGATCATTTAATATGAATCTATATGATATTTTAATTAATAGTTTTAATATTCTTTTGGATATATGGTCTGGAACACGTATTTGTGGAAGGTATGTCTCTAGAAACTCATAAGACTTATCTGTGAAAGTATATTTGGAATAAGTAGTTTAGAATATTAACATATAACTATTATTATGGAAATTAGGAGTTCAAAATTCATATGATGAATTTTGAGGAAGAAACCACATCAAAATTTAAATACATATTCATTTATATCTTAGGAACACTCTTTACTATTCCCATACACATGAATAATTAAAATTATTAGGATGAAATTTATCTAGGGGTGAATGTAATGATGCAAAATTTCAATTTGTATTATCCTTAAAAAATAAAATGTTAATAACATTTTCTACATAAAAAATATTTAACAAAACCATGATATGTAAAAATAATCACGACCATCAAAATATTGCTGTTAAAATATTGGGTATAAATGGTAATAACTTTATTATAAAATCCATATAAAATAATTGATATGGCATTAGGTTAGGGAAGTATACCTTATGAATCTAATCCATCCAAACATGGGAAGGACTAACCTTGTATATGATATTACATAGATTAATACCTTTCGAACGACGAAAAAAAATTTTATGATAAAAATCATATGTGATACAAATTCAAGCTTATGCAAATTCCTATGAGATCCTTGCTTGTGGAATCCCTACATGAAATATACAAGTAATCTTACCATATATTATGATCATTGTAGGATATATTGAGAGATTAATTGAATATAAATTAGTATTATATAATTATCTAATTATTAATTTAATATGTTATTAGTCATCATAAATTTAAAAAAAAATCATTTTTTGTTTTAAGGAAATAGAATATTTATTTTCCTATAAAAACAGTTTCCCATATGTTACATATTTTTTATGAAAAAATTATGAATTTTATAATTTTATTATTAGGAACAAAAAATCATTTAAAAATTCATCTTGTCAATATTATATTTTGGTTGTTTTTATGATTTTATTAAAATAAGTTTTTTTATATTCAAAAACATAATTTTTACTATTACTATAATGTTTATAACATTATAATATAGTTATAATGATATTAAAAATATTAAAAATTATTATATATCAGAAAAATATTTAGTGATAAAAATTATTCAGTTGAAAATAACATTTTTATTTTATAAATCAAATTTTTTACATTTTTGTAAAATAAGTTATATATTTTTCAGAAAAATACTTTTATTCACTTATATTAAAAATTATTTTATATAAAATGTTGAAAATAAATCTATAAAATCAATTTAATATTTAACATTTACATTATTATATTATATAATAATATAAATTTAATTTTATTTATAAATGTATGATTAGTTTTATTAAATGTAATGACCATGCTAATGGTGAAAGGGTTATTTCTAACTATTTGTTTTATTAATATTTTTTAATTAAAATTGAATAAATTAAAATGATATATTTTTTATATGAAAAATATTATGTTATTTTTTCCCATATGTAATAATATATTTTCACTCTTATAATAAGCAATATATTTTATATGAGATGAAGAACACTAAATGTTTTAGGAAATATTTTTTAACAAAAACAATTTTTTATATATTAAAAGATTTAATTTAAAGATAACATTATAATACATATAAATAAGTTATATTATATGTTTTTCAAATTTATTTTCATATAATTAGAAATTATTAAGATGGGTTTCCTTATATTTCAAATAAAATATAAATTAGTTGTGTCAAAACTGGCTACCAAGGTAAAAACCCAAATGGTCATCTATATAAATCGATTAGTAAATGTCTTGAAAATGTTTAAAATATATATTGATGTTATTTTTAGAACATTTATTGAAATTATATCACCCATAAATCATTTATTAATAACCTTTGGATGTATTTACACTAGAATAGTTTCATGCCATTATTGAAAAATAATGGGTATTCAGAAAAGATTTCTTTTTTTCAATTATAAAAGGGGATCACTTACACCACTTAATGATATAACTAAAATGTAAAATTTAAATATAAATCTCATTTTTATTCCTCTTAATATAATCCTATAATATTTTATAATCCTATTTACATTATTAGAGAGATTAATACCTCTATTTCCACGGTCATTTTCAAGAAACATTTCAAGTTCCAAACATGATTAGTTCATACTCCTTAGTATTTTATTCTTAATATTACTATAATATAAACATATATAAAATAAATATGTTGAAAAAATAATTATTAATATAATTTAATGTTATTATATTAACTATAAAAAATTATTCAATCCTTTTCATCCACTGATAATAACAAAGCAACGATGAACTTCTATACGTATAGACAATCACCACCATGAATAAATGTAGTTCTTTTGTCATCACTATCTATCTTGGTTGTTAACATGGATGGTTCTGAAGAATTAGTATTATTAATATTTCAAAATTATAAATATTTAATGATAACTTATTATATATCATCATTTAAACCCATTCCTTATGAAATGGAATCATTAATTGTGTGTATAGAGGACCACCACCACAAAAATGATGAATTTCACTTTTGAACACAACACATCATGGATGGATAAAAGAATGAATTAATGGAATATATATTCTATTTTTAAAATTCATTGTATTCTGTAAAATATATATTAACATTATATTTAAACATATCATCATATATAATAAAATTATTACATGCCCTCCTTTGGTATTGTATTAACACTTAAGTGTCCAATAGAATAATGTTTACATCATGGATGATTATGGAATGTTACATAATGGAAATATCATCTGATGATAATATGTTTAATTTTTTTCATAATTCTTGAAACCTGTTATTTATATTTAATATATTTATTAATATATCATCTTTCAATCATTCAACACACCGAAACTAGTTCCCCACAATTTTTATTGTCTAAAACTAAAAAATTATCACTCACCTAATAAAAATGGGATATGATGAATCATGGAAAAAATCCAGTATTTAATACATAATATTAAGGAAAAAAAATTCTTATTTAACATTAATGGATAATCCCATTACAAAACTTATATAAAATAATATATCAATGTTTCTAATATCTGATGATGAAAATAAACCATAAATGAATAACATATTTATAATAATTTATCATTTATGAAATTTATACGTAATTATAGGTTTTAATAATGTTATTAAATAAGTTTTTAAAATAATTTTGTTTTTTATATATGATTTTAATGTGCATTTGATTAATATAGAATCCAAGATAAGGGTTTATTTTTTTCGTTTCAAAATCAATTATTAAATATTTATATTAAGCAAAATTATTTCATGTATATGATATATTATATTCCCTTTGAATTAAATTATAATAAATATATTTCCTTAAGTTATACCGTATTTTTAATTTAATTGTAAACATTGGATTATTACATTACAATTACTGTATTTATTCTGAAAAACTGAATTCTCATTCATTGGGATAAGATTTTTCTTCTCACAATTATCTATGATAAGCTATGAAAATTCTTTCCTTTTATTTTTTATGTGGAATTTTCTTTCTTTATTACTAGGTATTTAAATTTATATCACATAAACACCTTTAAAAATGATTCATGATTTATTAATTTTGAAATTTGCAAGGGTTTGGTTAAAAAAATTCCATTCCATGTGTTAAAATATAATTCCATGATAATCCATATTATAATATTGATAAATTCATATATTTTATATTTCATTGGATATTTTCTATTTAGTATCTAGGAGAATTTCACTATTAAAAAAATATATTCTCAGTAATAATTTCAATCACACAAGGTGTAATGTTTTTATGAAAAAATATCTTCTCCTCTAAAGATGGTTTCCCCTCAATTTCTATGTTCATTGATTGGAAAAATGTTTTCATTTGTTATTTTGAAATTTTATATTTATTTTCACATGTGTCATTCTTATTTCAATTATAAGGTTTCAAATAGATATTTTACTACCTCTTTTCCCAATGTGGGTTTTCAAAAAATGAATTTCAGAATATTTTAGAAAATTATTTTAATCTGTTCAAAATAAAATGTTCTATAATACACTCCATAATTATTTTTGATAATATTTATGTCTTTCCAAGAATAGATTATTTAATTATCTTTATAAAATTAAATGTTGTCCAATGTTTTCCCTTTACAATTTTGACAAATTAATGTCATTTCAAGGATGCGTGTTTGAAGATTCTTTTTAGAAAAGAAAATTTTTTCCAAATGTTTTCACATCACCCCTTTAGAAAAATAATTCCTCCTTCGTATCCTCATTGTTGGGATTTAATCCCAATTTTATATTTCTAAATTGTATTTATTTTATTTTTATAAAATGTTACCATTTCAAAAATGGATTTTCAATGTGTCTGTAACTCCATATTTTACACAAATGATCTAAAAATTTTATATAAAGTATTTTACAATTTCACAATAATTTAATATTTATTTATAAATGAATTATTTTCATATAAGTTATTTTTTATTAAACTCTCAATAAATTTTAATATAATGTAATATTTTTTTTGTGATTGAGTTTTGGAATGTTCCATTTACATTCTCATTTTCATTTTTTTGTAATACTATATAGAATTGTTTTGAAACCCATATTTTCCATGGGATTGTTATGATGTGATGAATAGACTCCATTTTTTTCCATTGGTTTTCATGATGTTTTTAATTATTCATTATTATTACACATAATTAGATATTTTTGTATTAATTTTTTTTGTTCATTATATATCACTTCATTTACATGGGTAAATATTTTTATCTCATGACGTAATGGGAAAGGAGTTGTGATGACTCTATAAAACTAGGGAAACTACAGAGTAAACCCTAATCCACCATGGAAAATGAGTTTATAAAGTATAATCGACAATACGAAACACCTGAGTGAAGGATGATCCACCAGGGGATACAAGTGAGTGATGCTTCGTCCAACATGGATAATAGGTTGTGATGCTAAATTATGTAAAGATTATAATGATTATGTCTGGGACACATTCATTTGTTTTAAAATATAATTATATTATGATAGATCATATATCATATTCCATGTTTTCTCTAGGTATATTTTTCTAATGTAACATTTATAGATCTTGATAATGACCTTATACCCACATTCTCACCTTTTGATAACTCATGATCATCATTAATTACCTATTATATTGAATTTATTAAGTATCTATGCTAACTCATTTCTTATATTTCCAATACCCAAGTTATAATGATAATCATAACATTGTATAAGTCTTGAAAGGACTTTATTATTACTTAATTATAATTAAATTTTCACCAGTATCATAAAATAAGTTTCTTATGAAGTTGATCATTGATGATAATAGGTATTCTCTTATTAGGACATTGTTATTATTTCAATGTTTTAACAGATAAACTTATAAAAATTATTTTTAATAAAGATATTTTTAGATTGGGTTCTAATAGAGGAAATGTCTCAGTTTTTTATTTATATGGAATTCAGGATTTGAAGCTTTCGTGCAATGATTTTCATCAAACAAACATGACCCAAAATCCATTAAATGATTATTTATTGGTTATATCATGGAAATATGGGGATAATATTTTTAAAATCAAGAGAGGAATTAACTATTTAGGTTAAAACTTTCCTAAATATTGGATAAGGATCTCATAAATTAGGTGTTCCTTGGAAATAAATTTGAACTTATAGAAGATAAATACCAAAAAAATTTATTTTTTCCAAGATAGTGGTTTTTACGGTTCCATAGAGTTTTGGAAAAAGAGTGAACATAGGATTCACAAGAACCTCGATGGTCTATCAGGATTCATAAGTAACCTATGGGATATTGATATCTTATGTCCAATTTTGATTAAATTGTGTTCATCGGAATGGAACCTATTTCCTACCAATAGGCTATTGGTATTTTTATTTCTACGAAATGGGTAAAATTCATCGAATTTGTGATCTAGTCTACAAACACAAGACAAGTTTGGAACATGGTGTATTAAACAATGGGGTTAAATCCATAGGGTTTATGTTTTATTTTAATAAAAAAATTATATTTACGGTAGGGTGTCTACCTATAATGTCAATTTATTGGGATATTTTTGGTGAAAAATCCATGGTATTAACTATGAAGGGACCTTTTCACATTATTGGAGGATAAATTCTATTTGTATTTTTATTTCCATTACATCTTATTTTGGACATGAGATTATTCAAATAGATGTAAAATTTTTTTTAATGGAAAATCATTCAAGGATATGTATATTATATATCTCAATGGTTTTGATGTTACAAATGAGAATAACATGGTATACAAGTTACAGTTCTCAGGTAATGACTAAATCAATATTCACAGATTTTGCATATCTAGTTTTATGATGCAATCAAATATTTTTGGATTCATAAATGAAATATATTATTATTCTTTATACAAGTAGTATAGTGGTAGTATAGTGTTATTTGTAATATTTTTTGTAAATGATTTAATTATTATAAAAACATTCATCCTGAATCTTTATTATTAAAATGTGTGTCTTGGTAATTGTTTCTCAATAAAAAAAATGGATGAAGACTCTAAATAATGGGTATTAAGAAATATATACATAGATATTTTATGATTCTTGGACCGAGTCATAACAATTATATTGAAAAAGTTATAATGTTATTTATCATGGAGAACTCCATAAATGGGTCTTTAACACAGTTATAGGAAATGAATCATAAGAAGATTCAAAATCATTTTAAATTGTTAGAAAGTGCGCATAACATTCCTTATGTTACTACCATAGGATCTATCCTGTAACTATATTATGTACTCAACCTGATATCTCTTATTCATTGAGAATAACTTGTATATTACAATATAATCCATTTGAGAGTCACTAGATTTGTATGATGAACCTTTCAAATAACTTGAGATTGAATATGGATATAATCTCTGTCTTTTTAGGTGAGAATTAGGTTTGTATAAATGTTTTCAATGATTTTAGTTTCTAATTTGAAAAAAATGTTCTAAGATGTTAATCTAGATCCACATTTTTTTCTAAATGATGGAGATATTATTCATAATTATTCCATTAAATCCACTTAGTGGACTCAACAACACAAATAGAGTAAATTTATACATGTAATGTCATGAAAGATGTTATTTGTATCAATAAATTAACTATTTATCATTTTATTTTTCCTCAAGTAAAAGGATAATATTATAAATATTGTAAATAAAATGGTGTTTTTTGGGATAAGGAAACATAGTATCAATAAATGACCAAGAAAATACTTTTCAAATAACATATTAAATGTGATTCTTTTGAGAAGGATAGTATAATGATTCTTTGGGTTAATTCAAAGGATAATTTAGTAGATCCATATGATAAAACATTACCAGAACAACAAAAATTGCTACATTTATAATCATTGGGTGTAGTAAACAAGATATATATATTTAAATGGTTTTAAAATGAATCAATTTTTAAAAAATAAAGGGAATCTCATTGAATCATTTATTTATTAGTATTACAATTTATTTTACAATAATGATCAAATGGTAATATCCCATTTATGTACAATATTGTATTTTCCCTACTCAATGATAATTATATAGTATTATAGGATATAATTATGTAATAAGGTAATAGAAAATAAATTTTTATACTAATTATAAAGATTTTTCTATGAGGAACAATGAATTGGTTTAGGATTCAAGATTTAGATACTAATTACATGGATTAACCCTCCAATTTATGTCTCATAGAATTTATTATAGTCATCAATATACATTGGGGTGTATAATTGTTATCATTATTTCTTATATGAGGGTGGAGATATACCCAGTGTGAGAACCATTATACATTGATATCCAATATGAAAAAGATCTAATATAACATAGCTGATGCATAGGGGGTTTTCATATTGTCTAACATGATATTTTTTATATCCAAAATGATGGGATTAGAAAAATTGTATGAAAATTAATAACATTTTTCCATGACTGAAACAAAATAATTATATTTATGGTCATTCTTATTTAAGCCACATATGATATGTTTTGTTCCTTAGATGGGAAACATGAGTGGTTATACTTTGTAAGATGAATGAAATGTGGTGTATTCATTTAATTGGTTAGTATTTTAAAAAACAATCAGTAAATGAGGAGTTTTCCATAATATATTGACATATTCTACGTCTTGTTGTCACTCTATGTTAAGGAAATAGGGATTATTTCAACATAAATACGATTTATAAGATATATCGTACAGTTGGCCTGATCATATAGAGATATGAGTATGTTCGATGTAGATCACACAATAACCCCTAATAAGGTAGAATTGTTTCTTTGGTATAGGATACTCTTTGATTACATTGAAAAAAAGGAATTTCATTTCTATTTTCAATGTTAATAAGTCCAATAGGGCGACAAATTTAGTCCTTGGATAAGGGTATAATTTCATAAAAATTAATTGTTCAAAATGAAGAGTGTTTTGTGTAAACCCCTATATAAGAGGGTTTTTATAGATTCAAACAGATTTGTGATGTTTTTTATAATGTTATTATAGAATTTTAGTTCATGGGTGTGATCTTTATATGTTCACTAAAATTTGGATGTGTATGATACATGTGCACATGCATATGATGGATGAAAAAAATATATGGTATAATATATATTTAATACATACATATGATTCATGTATATTATCATGAATATGAAGAATGTATAATATATAATATCTGATATATGTATATTATATTCATTTTATATACATACATAATGTTTCACATGATGTAACAACAGGAACTCTTAAATGGTTTTAATCTATATCGAACCAAATTTTTGTTAATTAAAGGATTTTTATTTATTAATTAAATCATATTCATTGAATAACATACTCAGCAATTTTAAAATCATGAGATTCATTATAAAATTTAATATAATTATTTAAATATATAAAAGTGGAGAGTTCTACTTTTTTCAGTATAGTAGTGTTCCGGTCAAGTTCATCTGACAAATTTTTTACAATTGGTTTCATGAAATTTTCAGGATGATCAGTTATTTTTTAAAAGACACACAAAATTATATGAGGGATTTAGAACCCCTTTAATCATTTGTAAGTCTTTAGCAACAAATTATGATCCATTGGATGATATATCACCTAATATATACTGTGATTTTGTTAACTAATCCTCATAATTTTATATAAAAACTCTCAATAGATATCGAATAATGATGATGGAGGGAATGATATACCAAAAATATTGGTAGTATAATAATTTTCCTTTATATAAATACAAGAGTTCTATTTTTTAGATATATTATTATGCTTCATGCATTAATTACATAGATTTTTAATCATTAGTTTAAGGAAATTTTCATTAATATATCTTACTTCATAAAGTACATTCATTATTCCATGTAGGTACTATCACCCCTTCGAGTGTTTGAGGGCCCCCTAATTATGAAACAGTTTTCATTGGTAATTGTATCACCATAGTGGACTTGTTCTATTGTTTATTTATCCTCATGATACTCCACTCACACAATCCATTTATATCAATGGAATAAAATGGATGTTTTTCTGTATTTGGATTCTTGTGATACTATTTACATTTTTTAGATAATTTACATTATGAAATTATTTGATATTGATCCACCTATATTGAGTTGTTGTCTACTACCAATAATAATTATATGATTAAAATAATACCATTAACAAGTCCTATCCCTTTATTCATCATAATTTAATCCCTATAAATAAATAAATCCCTCACCTAGACTAACTGAAGAACCCTAGTCCCACAATCCTGGATTTGTTGTGAAGATTATTTTTTTTCATTTATGATTTGAAACTAAATCTGTTTACCATATAATAAAACGCATATAATATATATCATTTTCAAAATTTAAAATTTTAATCTCATAATTTCACATAATCCCAAAACCTTATGGATTATTTTCTTTAGGGAAGAGTTAAATGATCTTATTTCACAACTATTTTTCATCATTCCAAAAAGATTATCTATATATTCCATCCTTCATAACATATCATAAAACAATTTTTTTTCATTTCCATTAGAATGGAACAATAAGAAAGGTTTGACCTTAGACTCTCAAAAATGGTAATAAAAATATATATCAATTTAAGATGATATTAAAGAATAATTGAAACATGTGGGAATGAGATCTTGATCAAGGTTTACAAAAATAACAAACTAAAATCATACCCAATAAAAATATATCATAATCAAGGACCATGATATTAGGAATTAATCATAACACAAGGAATAATTCCTAAAATTTTATAAATTTGACACCATAATCATGATCCAAAAACCTAATCATCGAATAAATATACATTTTAAAAGATAATATAATCGGAACATCGGTCCAAAAAAGGTTAATCCTAGAAACATAAATCATATATCATATAATACGGATCTGGTAACATTTGGAATAAAAATGATTTATATGGCCTTATGGAGGAATTTAGTGCCATTATAAACATAAGTAGTACTTAAAATCGGGATCATATTTATAAATTGCACACTTAACACTATGATAATTTCAAAAAGTCATATAGTTATCATTGTTAATATTTTAATAAGATAAAAAATTACCATTTTAAACATTTTAATATGGTCCATGCATAATATTTTTGAAATCTAAATAATTTACATGCTTAAAATTGTTAATATATCAACGTGGTTCATGCTTAACATTGTAAAAATATAAAGAAGGTATAAACATAACATTATGAAGATTTCAATAAGTTCTAATCCTAAAAAATTTATCCCATGAGACATTAAGGATTATCTAATATATTAGTGGTTTATAATAGACCCACCCATTAGGTTATTATAAACCATGCATATTTGGAACACAAGTACTCGTAAATATGCTTAATTTCATGAAACCTTATTTAACCCATTGAAAGAAATGATTTTGAAGTAAAAAATCATAAGTTGTTTTCATATAATATTTAGTGGAGTAATGTGGATGGTGTAAATATGGAATATCCCTAGTCAACTATAAAAAACATTTAAACATGAATATATATATATATATGAAGAAAATCATTTCTAAGAAAATTAAAAAATTTATTTTCAAAACAAGAAAAAATATCATTTTTATATATTTTATATTAAAATCAAATTACAGAAAATAAAGGGAATATATCTGACATTGAAAATAAATAAACCTTAAAGAGTAATATTTTTAATGGAAATTGATGAAGAAAGGAGGAAATTTTGTATATGAAAATAATGTTAAAATAAAGTTTATTTTCACACTTCTCTAAATAATGGGAAGGTAATCTAAATTTAACCATGTGGAATATATTTAAAAATATTCCTTTAATTTTTTTAAAATTAAATGTTAAACAAAAATGTAACATAATTAATAATTAAATAATATATAATTACATAAATAAAAAAATTATAGAATAAGGACATGTATGAGAATGTTCACAGCTAAAAATAATAGATAATTATGGTTATACATACAATCATTTTTTTAACAAATTTTGTACCATTAAAAGGTAAAAAGGTTACATGATTTTTATACACCATAGATAACCTATGGATGATAAAATGAAAGTGTATTTTTTGGAGATAAAGGAAATCAAATTACTTCAAATAATATTTTTCTTATAAAAAATATTTATTTCAATGTATGATTAGAAAGGAAACCCTTAAGGCTTTGTTTTTTTTATATAACCATCTTGAAAGAGAGACACTTTGATGTATTTTTAATTCCCATGAATTTCCTAAAAATTATTATAAACTTACATCAAAATTTTTATATAAACTATAAAAATTAATTATGGTATTGAATATAGAACATATATCGTTGAATTAAAATTGAGATGGGAAAACTCTTACAATGACCTTTGAGTTTCCCTCTTTCAATTTAGTTTTATGGTTTTGGAGGAGGGTATTTTTGAATGTAAATAGCCTTATGAATGTTGAAATAGATTTTCATGGATTTATTTGTGTATAATATGATTTTAAAATGAAAATTTATATATGATTTGAAATGGATAAAATGAGTCCCCATTATAAGAAATATTTGATGGCATTTTCAAAAATATTTAGTCATTTAGGTTCAAGAATGTAATTCTAAAAGTGGAACATAAATGGAAAATATACGATATTTTAAACCATTAACCATACCAACTTGGATAAACAAAATGTTTTATGATTTGTTAATAATTTTTTAATCATTTTCAAGATTAAATTCACTTTAAAGTTGTTTCAATGGTTATTATTGTAATTTGACCATAAAATATCTATATAAATAGAGAATTAAACAATAAATGTTTAAATCAGTACATTCCTATAAAAAATATCCTATAAAAAATGGAAATTTATTTATCTAAATCTCTTCACATTAAATTTTTTAAAGCCATTAATTTTTTCTATCTTCTCCTTTTTAGAAGATTCATAGACATTGCGTAAGTTTTTGTATTATTTTAAAATTTTATAATATAAAAATAATTTAATGACAAAAATATAATTTATTTTCTATAATTATTTTAATATAGTACCATGCATAATGTATATTTACATCCCTTCATATCATTAAAACATATATGTGATTCTTTTTTACTATTCTCAACTTACGCAAGCATTACGAAAAAATTTGGGAAATTAGATTGTTATATATTTCAAAAATTAATAAATATATGAAAATTTCATTGATTAGATATCATATTTATCTACTAAAAATTAGTAATGACTTATACCTTCAAAATTTAATCCCTAATCCATCAATCTTGACATTTTCTATCATGTGCAAGCACTTTTACATAAAATATTAATATTCTCATACATATTTATACATAAAACATAATTTATATTAATTATAATATAATATTAATATATTTTCAGTAGATTCAATTTTAATATAAATTTTAAAAGTTAAAAAAATTGTGTCATAATTATATCATAATGATGTCTTATATGATACAGTATTAAAAAAATTAAATTTCTCTAACATTCCCCAAAAATTAACTAGTAAAGAAAAATAATAAAGTTAACCTTATTTTAATTTTATCATTATAATATAGAAATTAATTTTCTCTATATCAAATTGAATTAAAAAATTAATAATTTTAACTTTAAAAAACCATATATTTCATGGAAAAACAATTTATATAAAATACAATTATTATATTTCTAGAAATGAATGTCATATTTTTATTCCATACATTGATAAAAATAGTTATGTTAATAAATATAAAAAAGTAGAAAACATATTACATTTTAATAATAAATATCAATAAAATAAAAATAATCAACATAAATATACATTAATTTTATTTACAAAAATTATATATTCTTTAGATAAATAAAAAATCAAATCATATTATTGAAATATATTCTAATTTTAAATAAAAATATTTAATTTCATAAAGTAAATAAAAATATTTTAATAAAAAATATATTATTATTGATTATATAATATATTGTTCTTAATTTTTAAAAAATATAACAATGTATAATGTAAATATAAGAATTAATAAACTTCAAAATTAATAATGAAAAAAAGTGATATATTATTAAAAATACCAGGGATTCCACATTATCTCAATAAATTGAATCATGGTTTATTTTAGTTTTTTGATTCGTGTGAAAAAAAATTCAAAAAGTACTCATATAAAGTTAAATCTATATTTAAATATCTTGTTTTTACATTACTCCTCAATCATTTCATTTCATTTATTGATAAAAGAGGCGAACATAAATGATCTCTTCTTGGAAAGAGGGAGATACACATATTTTTATTACATGTATAAATGTTGTCCCAGAAAAGAGAAATTGTTAGTATATCCTTGGATAAGATCTCATGATTAGAGTTATATATTTCCAATAAATGAAATGGGGTAAATTAAATATCACTTTATGTTTGTATAGTTGGTGTGTCATTGAGATATGTAACATCCCACTGTACCCTCAGGTATGCACCTTTTTAATGTTTCGTATTTTCCTTTTTCATTGTGTTTTGAAACTTTTCTATAAGCATGACATTGGATGTTAAGTGTTAAGAGGACATACGAAACAGTGGTGGGTTATTTTTGGGTTATAGAAAGCTATCATCTATCTAGTGGCATGATGTTTTAATGAAGTTCATATATGAACTCCCCCGACCTTCCAGTGGGGATCCCCATGCAATAATAATTATACCTATATTCATAAGAAAATTGGTGTCTATGCATATTCTCATAATTATATTGAATCATATCCACAACACATCTCTAGTGGCCACCAATAATCTAGTGGCCTTGATATGTTTCATAAAATTAAGGGTGTTGTCAAAATTTTATTCCTCTAAACCCCTTAATTATTCTCTTTATCCCTCATAATCAAACCTCATTTGAAAAATTCTTTTATAGAGGAATACATTATAATTATTTCCTCATTTATGGTTCCCCAGTAGGAATTCCCACTCTAATTTTACAAACTGTTAATGTTTTGGTTTGTATTATTAAATATCATAATGTTATCCCTTATTTAATCGAATTGGTGGTGTTTTTGAGTTCCATTGGGCGATTTTATTTTTCATGTTATGATACCTATCAATCCATTCTAGATTTTCCATTCCTTTTGTTCTATTTTTTTATATCTTATTGAATTTAGTGTTTCCAGTGTGATTATTGAGGTGTGTTTTTTATATTTATACTCCTCTGAGGATTTTTTTGTGGGAAAATGATTCTAAGATGTGAAAGTTGATGATTAGTTCCTCCTATCAATTTATCTTTCAATATATTTACTTATTATGTGTATATCCCATTGACTTTGGCATACAACCAAAGTTTGAGTAATGTGGTTCCATCTCTAGCCAATTATTTATGAAATGAGAATGATCATAGTTTTACAAATGTGCTTCTAAATTATAATTGGAATGAACCTTGATTGTGTTAATATGAACTCATTTTGGGTTTTTGATAATGGATTTTTTTTCCTTATTTTGGAAAAATAAGGATGTTTTCAAAGCATTATGATATGAGTTTTGAAATTGGGTTTCTAATAGATATTTTTGTATATAAAAAAGGATTTTCGAAGATTTTATTGTCTATTATGATAAGACAGTTTTAAATGATTTGGCATATACAACACATGGGATCCATAGGTACATGGGAGGTGTTTTATTGTTTGTCATTTTCCTAGTTCTTATAAATTATTTCACTCATGGGGTGTTCCATAATTTCCTTGGACATGTGTCCTTGAGACATGATTATATGAAATTATTAGATGTTCACTCATGGGTTATTACTTTATTCCATATGTCCTATTATTGTTGGGAACTATAATAGTTCATAGTTGTCTTGAATTACTACTAAGGCCACTACAGTGATTTTAGATGCATAAAATTCTACAGGGTTCTGGCCACAATCATTATGAGTGAATCTTATTTATATTGTGGATGAGTTTTTTACTGATGTTTATATGGTATATAAAATAGTGGGAGGTGATATTTTTTAAAATCCACTATAAAAAATTCTCTATTTGATACAAGTTTCTCACATTATTTTATATCTTCCCATTTCATGGATTTTTTGAAACTATCGATGGATCTCATGATAATTCTTATGGAAATAGAAACCCCTCTTGGTAATAAGAATGATTAAGGGTTTATTTTCATTTATTATCTATTTCAATAGATGGTTTAGAGTTAGCCAGGGGATTACTAGTTCTCAATATATATATTTTCAATATCATTATATGGATAGATTGTATGGTTCCTAACTAATATGAAATGGATTGTTATCATCAATGTCTCCTATTATTTATTATTGATAAAACCTCTGAGAGGATCCACCATGCTGAATTTCTAATTCACCTTCTATATTAGAGGCTTTGATTATATTTTATACCATTTCTATTTATCCTGATTATTTTAACATTCATATTAATCTTCCTTTTTTTGTTTTATTATTCCCCTATTGTATTTCTAGATAAATTCATTTTCCCTCCTATATAGTTGGAGGTAATTTTATCGATCGATTTGGTATATGCTACTCAGTTGATATTGATACCCTCTCATCAAGTGGAATATAATGAGTTAAAGGATCTAGAATTAGTTGGATAACCTACTCGAGAATGGAATTCCTAACCATAGTTTCTATCAATGGGTTTTCCCCTTCCTCTTACCCAGGAAGGACAATAGTTCTTTCCCTATCTATATAGAATATAAAATGATGAATTAGATGAAAATTAAGAATAAGTATCATTTATTCAATATCAATGATATGTTAGATCAGTTAAAGGGGAACTTTGGTTTTTGAAAAATTATTCTTTAATGAGGTTATCATCATCAATGATTTAAAAAACCATATAATTGTAATACCTCTTTTAGGAGAAGGTTTGACCACTATTAATATCTTGTATTGCCTTTTGGACTAACTAATGATCATATAGTGTTTATATATTTTATATACTAGATATTCCATATGTATCTTGATACCATTATTTTCAAATTCATGGATTATATACTATTTCATTTTAGACATGAGCATGAGAATGAGAACCATATGAATTTGGTTTTGGAAATCATGAGGATCCACAATCATTATGGGAAGTTATTGAAGTAAAATTTAAGAAGCTAAGAGGTGATGTTCATGGTGAATTTTATTTCGAAACATGGCCTCACAATTAATACTGAAATGGTGAAGGATGTTTTTTCTTGGGAAAAAACACGAAATTTATTAAAAATATGGAGCATCATAGTGTTATCTAGATATTGTTATCAATTTTTGATGAATTTCATGAACTTATCATCACCTTTCACTACTCTTACCATGAAAGGGGTGAGATTCTCATGGACTGATAATTTCCATAACTTTTTGATGGGTTTAAATTTTTTCTATCATCATCTTATATTATGATATTTATACAACATAATAAGGGATATATTTATATTATTATGATACATATGGTGCTGGGTTTTGCTACTTGATTATATATCATGACCATGTTGTGGTATAATATTCCATGTAGCTTTGAATACATGAGAATAATTACCCCTCCCATCAAATAGAACTCACCATTATTTTGCATCATATAAATATTTTCTAGAATATATCTCCATAGATAGGTTAATAATCTTTTCTAATCATAAGAGTTTATGTTACATATATTCTCATAAGTAAATGAACATTAGAAATTGGTAATGTTTGAAATACCTCCAAACTTTTGAGATTAACATCATCTACTCCCTAGTGAAAGGGAATGTCCTCATTGATGCTTCGACAACTAAATTCCATTGTTAGGATAACCTGGAATCAAAATAGGGGTGGATAATTATATGGATATTAACTCAGATTCATCTAGACATAATGGAAAATGATTTAGGAATGGTTATGAGCATTGTTCAATTGTCCTCGTCACTTTTGGAGTCTAATTTTAAAGACCAAAAAAATTATCATGTGTTTTGATTAATTAGGGGATTTTTATATGGTGGGGATACAATTCATAAATTGTCTCTCCCCTTTGAAGAAATTGTTTTTTTCAATAATTTTTTCAACTATTCATTAATCCATAAATTCTTGTTTCATGATTTTCATTGTTCTTAGTGGTTTATCCATATGTTCACTATGATGATGTATTATGACATTAAGTTTTTCTTATTGTTGTGCAGTGTGTTCAATAACATATCCAATTATGACCCCCACTATTAAACTTTCTAGTTTATTAAGGATTATAACCTATATACATATGGAATACATATGCCTCTTATATTGTTAATATGAAAATGGTATGAGGTATATATGTTCCTCTTCAATGGATTTCCATATAATCCTCATTGAAAGATTATTTTATAGGATGTGATTTATCAGTTTATGAAAACAACTCATTTTATTCTTATTGGGGACACCCAAAAGGTGGAATATGTGCACAATATCTATTTGTAGGAAATAATGGGGTTATATGGGGTCCCCTATACTATTTCCCAGAAAAGGATCTCATGTTTACCTCTTAGATCGAGAAATGATTCCAATATGTGATGTGGACTCATGTTAGGTAGGGTACAACTTACCATCCACCACAAAATGGCAAGACGTAGAATGCTTTATATAATTTAGAGAAAATTATTCATTCAAACATTATGATTTTTAGTGGGTCTTGGTATATCCATCTAGGGATGTTCATTTTTTCTTATAATAATAGTAACCACAAATCAATAATAGTAGATACCGTTGAGGATTTTTATGGTTTCCTATGTAGTTTAACACTTTATTGGTAGTAGGAGGTTGAACACTATCCTATAGGGTTGAGTATTAGTCAGGAGACATTATATAGGATCCGAGATATGATTTGATTCATGGATAAATCCTGGAGTTGTAAAAGATTGTATTTTAATAGTATATTCCATCCTTTGAAGTTTTATATTTGTTAACGGGTCTTATTTATTGTTTCTCAATGGTTGGGTCACTATTAGCTTGAAAAATAATGAAATTGGCCTCTAATATATACTATATCATTTGGGATGACTATGTAACTAAGGTAGGTTTCTTATAAATTGAAATTAGCATATTATTTTATATGTATTCATTTTTTTCACATAACATAACTCAATAATTATCATCCTATTCATTCCAATGCTTGGAGTTGAGAGAAGATTGGTTGGATCCATGTGTTTTAGTTATGAAAGAGATAGTGGAGATCATTGCTTCACATATGAAAGTCTCGTGTAAGAAGTGTATTTTGTTGGTTAATGTGTTATGGATTTATGGATCATATTCTCATGAGAAATGAGAGATTGAATCATTTGTGATATAGAAGAGGCCTAACCTTTTTCAAATGAATCCTTCTTGCACATGAATTTATATGGATAGAAACTCTCATATTAGGTGGAATTTTATCATCCTACCTAACCCTAATGTATTATCCCTATTAGTATGTTATCTTCACCTCTTTCATGGTGTTTTGAAATGTGTTTGGATGGTTGTGTTTGGGTTTTAGGTGTTTGATGGATAGGGAAATTCATAAAGAGTTTTTTTTGTGCCTTCAGAAGGCCACTGGCTAGAAAATGGAATATTAGTAGAGTGGGGGTTCTATAGTAACTCCACTACCAAGCTAGTTGGGAGAACCAATATATATGTATTATATATTTCAACACTCCCTACTAGTTGGCCTCCATTTTCTGGCCATTTATTAAAAGTAGAACAAAAAATATTAACGTTGTTATCATAATTTCCCCAAAAAGATTTATTAACCCCTGAATCCCTCTTTATAGATCCATATTTGACTAGTGATCATAAATTTTCATTCCATTGTTTGAATTTGACCCTTTAAACATCCATGATTGGTGTTTTGTTACATGTTTGATCAGTTTTCATTTTTTTATTTGATTGATTAACATCCAATTATTCTTTATTTCTAGGAATTAGTAGTAGTTCCTGGCTTCATTTTGGGGTTCTGTTGATCTAGTTATGATCCCTATCAATCATTTATAGGTTTTTCATGTTTTATTCTCATAGAGGCCATATCTATTGTTTTTAATAGTGAGGTGTGTCAGATCCTTGAGGTGTATGTTGATCTTTATTATTTTTCAATCATTTTCATATAGAAGGTATATTCTACGATTAGAGATTCGATATTTTGGACCTATTCTCAATCTATCATGTATTCCCTTTCCTTACAGTGTGTCTATCCTACTTTGTTTAGTGTTCTTCCCATTTATAAGTCAGGTGGTTCTCTCTCTATCCTATTTTTATGGTCCTTAAATGATCTTGGTTTTTTAAACAATTTTCTAAATGATAATTGGAATGATCAATGATTATATTGATATGCGTGTGTAAATAGATTTCGATAAAATATTGGTTTCCACTAATTTTTCGAAAATATGGTTGTTTTTAAAGAATTTTGAAAATATTTTTGATTTTGGTTGTCAAATAATGATTTAAAATGAAAAAGTGTTTTTTAGACATCATATTATGTCTTGTAATTGTCCCTAAAAAATGATTTGAAATATTAGAACATGTGAGATTCTGGTAACTTGGAGGGGGTTTATAATTGGGGTGTTTCCTTATATTTCAATTGGGGTTCACTCATGGGGTATTCCTATGTTCTCTTGTACATGATATCTAGGAAAATGTTTATCTAAAAACAGATTGGGTACCCTCATTGAGTGATCTTTTATTCCCTAGGCCATATTATTATAAGTAACATGTATTGTGCACAGTAATCTTGAATATTTACTATGATATTAGGGACATTGCTAACTCGGATCCCGGCTATATAAGGGGTGATCACCACTATGAATGGATTTTCATTGTTTGTATTTGATATAATTTATAATGAAATATTTCAAAAAAATTATTAGTTTAGAAAAATATGATTTGAAACACTCTTACATAGTATATCGTTTATAGATTTTTCAAGAAGGTAATTGTTTTAAAAATATTTTAATATAAATTTTAAAACTATTTTTCATTATATGTTTTCATATACTTTTATTATATTTTTACTGTTTAGAACATGATTATTAGGGAAAACTGGGTGGGATGCTACTGAACCTATTTAGCTCACACACAATACACACCCCCTCATTATAGTTTAGATCTTGTTTTGTGTGAAGTAGAAAAGGTAATGGTGCTATAGTAAGGTAGATATTTCTATGTTAGTTGATCATTGATAACTAGTGGTGATATGAAGATGTGTTTCCTAGTTACCATATGGAGTAGAGCTTCCAAAATATGAGGCCTTTTTTGTCGCTTTTTGGGAAACCTTTCTTCTTATTTGACATATTTCATTTTTTTTTTGTTTTTTACCATTGGTACTCTTTTGACAATGTATATTTTCTTTTTTGGATATATTTTTCTCTTTTTATTCCATGTATCATGATTCATGTTGTGAAATTATTCCCTGTTGTCATTGTTGGATGCTTGTCTACTTTTTCCAACCTATTGGGATTGGGAATTCCCTTTGAGTCTTTTTGTGGATTAGCTTGGATCCTAGACATGTTAGTTTTCAATTCCAGGTAATGATAATATCCATTATGATGTGAGTTGATAAGGGGGGGAGCTATGAGTGGTTCATAATTTAGAAAAGATAAATATTTTAATTTTCTTAACATTGATAAGGTTAGAGAATTCTTAAAAACACAATTCTACATTATTGTGTGGTGTTTATATATCATTCATTTTAGAGGCATACTATGACATGTTTATTTAGGAAATTAATTTATGTATTTTAGTGACAAGATAGCACTTATTAAATTAAGAGAGAGATATGAAAACTCTAAAATTATTGTCAAAAATCAATATAAAACTAAAACCATGTATAAAATATGTGAAGAACATATACATTTCCATGATGATAGACTCAGATACTGCCTCCAATACTATTATTTGGGAAAGTCATTTAAAATAAACCACATGGGTCTATCCTCCCTTGTGTGTCAATGGTATGACTAAAGTACCCAACAATAAGGTATGACCCTCTTTACAGTAATGGTATGCATGTATATATAGAGGAAAATAATTAAAGAGGAAGATAGCTTATGTTTATTTGATAAGACAACCATAGAAAAGGATCACATGAAGCACTATCTAAATTGATATTAATTTTTTTTATTGAGCCCTCAAGATACTACGTAATATTTAAATTAATTTACTTGTATAATATAATTCATACAAGTAATTGGAAATGGATACAATTCTTTTAACACCTCAAAAAAATTCATAATCCATATTTTATAATCATCTAAAATCATATAATCAATTACATTTATTGGTTTATGATTCCCAGACACCAACATTTAATTTTTTAATATACATTAATAAATTATAAGGATTTTGATTATTTAAAAAACATTTTCATATGTTATGACAATGTTTTATAATATAACTACCACAAATAGATTCAATATTATATCTATATAACAAATGAAATGATATACTCAAAATTCTAAATGATTATTTTTTCAACATTTTTTCCATATTCTATAGAACACCCATATCCTATCAAACAATATAACATTAACACATCATATGTATATATTGATTTTGGTTATAAATTCTTTAATCCCACACTTTCACTAATGAATCATTGATTTATTATCATTGCATCATAAAATTTATCATATAGTGTGACTTATGAAACGTTATCAAAAACACATTTTTATAGTTTTAAAAAATTTGGATACTAATATTCAAATTCTCGTAATATCTTATCAGGTGTAATAATTTTTCAATATCAACTAAAGACTCCTTTTTGAAATACTCTAAACACATTTAGTGGAGATTACTATGTTTTATAAAATTAATTATGATTGAATAAAAAAAAGTTGTGTGAACCAATATAACTTTATAGTATTGATAAAAAAATAAATTCCTAACATTATATATATTCATATATCATTCTCTACCAATGAATTGGTGCTACTATATCTACAAAAGGATATTGTGCGGTCTCTATCGAACACATGTATATATATACCTATCTACACCATTTATATAATATATGAGTATAAATAATCCTATTTTCCTTTAATTTAATACATCGAGTATCCATGGGATATGAAGTTTTTAAATCGCACATTGCTAATTCAAAATTTCATTATTATTAGAGTATAGATAAGAACATCCCATATTCCTCACCAAAATAGAAAATAATTTCACAAGAACTAAATATAGGTATGTACATTCACTTCTTCTATTTGTCTCTATATAGGTAATAAATTTGATACACATTATACAATAGGGGAAATACCATCATGGTTAATCCTCAACAGATCACAAAACTAATAACACAAAAAATTCACCACATGATTAAATAATCTTTATTGATTTAGTAAACATGGTAACAAAGTATAAAGGTTCTCATTATAGGTAATATTTTAACCATATTTATAGGGATTCATTTTTTAATACCCACCCTTTTAATTCTAGGGAAACAGTTTGTGACACTTCTTTTGGTAAACATGGCAGGAAATCTGGTGAAAAATACTATATTTTTACCTCTCAAGAATATGTTTTATCTTTATATGATATCATATCTATTTTATCCTAAATATTTCATCACAAACTATACAACATCATAGAGAAAATTTGTTAGGGATAATTCAATGTTAATATTTATGTGGCCAATGATCCTTACACTTCATACAAAGTAAACAGCTTATTCAAATTAGAGATAAAGTGTAATCTACCATCTATATAACATGATACATTATATACTCTAAAACACTAAATAATAATAATAAACTATACATAAAATATCATATTATAATATCACTTATGATATAACACAGAATAATCCTTATGTTTAATGCACGTTTTGGGTTTAGATAAACTCATACCATCTCTATGTAATTAATTTCTCATCTCTATATGGTCATAAAATAGAATCGTCCCACTATACTCTGTAGGTGTGTAATATATATATATAGTAGGTATGATTGTATAATGGTGATATATAAGAATAATAAACCTAATGTACAACTCATTGAGAATAGTGTTTAAACCCCACCACTTAACCACATCCAATTTTATGATGTAAATAAATCATATGGTCCTTATATAACTGTCTCTATATTGATAATTACCATAATTCTTGGAAATATATCAGTCAAATTTTTTTCTTAAGATAAAATTTTTATAAATGTAACAATTTATAATATTTATTAAATAATACATACAAAAAACATTAATGATATAGAGTGACATTAATTTTTAGTTTTAATTGGAATAATATTTTTTTAGTAGTACTTTAACAACTCTAAGTCCAAAAAATACTCCCACTAAACACATAGAATCTATATTATATCTAGAATATCATTATAAGATACAAAAAATACTTTTTGTCAATAAGTAACACTTATTTACTGCTGTAAAAATATTATATCCATATCATATATGGTATTATATATGGAAGTAGTTATTTTTTAGAAATTCTTTATTATATAAAATAATCCCCTAAAGGGTGGTGGAATCGCATCCCTCATAATTAAAAAAATGTATAGGGTAGTCTCTTAATTCCAATTAAATATACTTTTTCTTTCTATTGTTTAAAGTCATCATTTATATTTTGATGAATAATAATCCATTTAAATCATATCATTTATCCATAGTAATCATATGTTAATAAACATAATAGTTTGTCATATGAGACAAATAATACAAAAACTGACATTCTTTATTTAGATCAATCACTATAAGAAATATTCCTTTTATTCTAATTGATTGATGTATAAACACCTTGCATCACATTTTTAAATAATGATATAATATTTATCAATTAATACCATAATTTAAAACTCCTATAAAGTTATCATATTTTTAAAATATACACGTATTATAATATTCTCTTTATATATTTGTGAATTTATTTCTAAAGACATAATAACAAACATGGACATTCTATTGTGCTTATTAAACTCCTTTAGATATTATTCAATAATTCCATCATATGTAAACATTTTCCTTAATTTACTAAAAGTTTCATTAGGTTTTAATGACCATGAATGGATACTCAAGGAAACATTATTTGAATTTTTATCTAAAATTATTTCTTCTTTTTTGAAATTGTACGCACTTGTACTATCAACATAAAACTAGAGCTAGGTCTTCACATGTTGCTAAAAAAATACCTTCGAGTGTTTCATGGTTCATATTTTTCAATAAAACTATTTAGGTGAGTCATATAAATAAGGATTATGAAGTCATGTAGTAAAATATTAGAAAAAGATCAAGGAATCTATAGTTGTTATGGAAATCATAAAGGACCCAATAGACCACATCATAAGTCACATGGTATAACATCTTTCATAATATTAATGTTTTTTGACTAGTCAAATGATTACACCTTGTTGGTATAGAAAAATATTTAATTAAACTAACTTTGGGGTAAACCATTCTATGTATAAATAAATCATGGAAAAAATGTTAAGTTGCTAATGTTTCTTACCATAAATGGTATGTTAACACAACAGTTCATCTATAGTAGACTAGCCTATTTGGGGGATGGTTATTGCAAGAAAAGTTTAACTCTATAATGATTCCACCCAGAATGTTTGGGCCTAGGATAGTTGAAGATAATTGATTATTCACTTCATAGAAGATGGTGTGATTCAATGACACATATTCCATGTGACAATGTAATTTACACATAAAAATTATTTGGGAATGATCCAATGGTGATCACTCCATAGATTGTGTGTTTTCACCATGAAGAAAATGTTGTGATTTAAAATTATCTACGTAGGGGAAGGGGTACACCCAATGGAATGAGGAATATTATGTTGTGATATGGTTATAGGATAACTATTGGTTTTTCATCATGACGTGTTTTATGGATTAAAAGATTTGATTCATTAAAGTGACGAGAATTCATTTATTTAGTGATGCTCATGCCATCCATGAGTCAAAATATTAGGTAGCTTGGATTTGGGATATGAGAAAAAAATATAATTGTTCCATGAATCTATTATACATTCATTAATAAATTCATGTTATAAAATTTATACAATTCATTGTTCATATGAAAGAGGAATCTTTTGTGTCCATTTCATGGTTGAATTGAACTTATATTTGGAGGCCAAAAAGGATAAATTTTCCCCATTTTAATTAGGGTTTATTGAATATCAATTTACATGAAATATTTATGTTCATATAAATACTAGATAGATATACTTATCTACTATATAAGGAGGTGGTTTTGGAATTTTAAGGATAAGAGGTGGAATTTCAGCTCAATAGTTGAAAGTTATAGACAAAAAAAGGCATATTTTGGAGTTTATTATTTTGGAGGTTTAAAGAGTTCATCATGTGGATTATAGTGGGGATAATTGATACACCATTGATTATTTAATATTATTATGGATTCATTTATATTGATATAGTTTCACTTGGAGGATAATTTATCTTTCAGAGTGATTGATTGAAGCGATTTATCTATTTTTAAGGGTTATAAACTTGAAGGATCAGGGTGACCACTCCAAATTATTGGAAATAAGATATTTTATTACTGATTATGGTATATCACCACAACATAATTTTGTTTTACTTGTATTAGTCTAGTTTTGGGGAACTATGTAAAATTTATTGTTCCTCTGATTGGCATATTTTTCTCTTTATATATATTTTAATGGAGAGAGTTGTTGCAACTAATATTGAAACAATATATTTGGATAGGGTTGTTTGAAAAAATTGATATACCCTGATTCATGCCGTAGGTATTTACATTTCTTTGGAATGAAATGTTGTATCATTACATATGGTTATTGGTAGATTATTCTACCCATGTAAAAAATTTAGCTATATACAACCACAATTGTATTATTGTTTTTGATGAAATTTTTTTAATTGGTGTTGAATTAAATACAAAACTATTCTAGATATTTGAGAATATCTATCTAAAAAATTGTTGTAAATGGGATCTAAGTCATAATAGAGAGAATTTATAATTAAATAAATATTTAAGGGATAATTTTTTTAATTTTTAATGAGTCAATGTATTAATATTTTCATTGTATATTTAATTATAAATGATGCTAATGTGAATTAAATCCTAAACTCAATGTGGAAAAGACATATCAAAATCTATGAAGGAGACTTCATATTATGTGAAGCTAAATTGTAGGTTCAATGAAACAATTTTGAGTATTTAAGGATTCAGATGAACGATTTTATTGAAGAATTCATTTTCCATGTGAACATTATTATATTGGACATGTATTGAATTACATAAACAATTAATGATATAAAATTCATTGAGAGGATCCATATAATATTAAAACTATTTTTCTACATTTAGGCCTTGGGGATGAATGAAAAAAACCCAAATGAGGTGATGTTGGATTGTACTTACATCACTCTCATTGCATACTATATGTGTAAAAATCCCAATGAGTACTTATAAATTGGAAATTATAAGGAATTTATTTCTAATTAATTAGGAAAATCACAGTGGAAGATGATAAAAAATAAATGAATGATAACATGTTGAATAATTATCCTTCCTCAAACATCAAATATGTAAAATTAATTCAAAATCAAGCTTTAATTTACATACATTATGTGCGGAAAAATTGAGTATCTCATTGCACAGTGTCCAAAAAATTCTACTAAGTTTATGAAGATAACATAACCTTGAAGAAATTTTCAAAATATGTGAAATGAATATAGTGTTAACAAAATTAATTCTTCAAAAGGGATAAATTTATTTCATAAAAAGTTGTTAGATCAATATAAACATTAATGAAATATATTGAGAAATGAAAAATTCTTTATGGTAGTCTATTCAAACCAAAATTATAGTAAAATTATGACAAATTTACTAATGATGAGGGAATATAATAACATGAGTTTTTACTATAATCTAATCATGAAAAACTATATTTTTTGATGGAAAAAATGAAGATATATGATTGATTGGTGTAATACTAAAAACAATATATGCACTATTTAGTAGAGGTAAAATCCAACATGATGGATGAAATTGAAATAATAAAATATTTAAATACAAAAAACTCAAAGAATGATGTTAAACTCAAGGTAAAACTAAAATAATAGAGAAGGATAATCAATTATATTACATAATATGTAATAAATAATTTCAAAAGGATCGAGGGTCATGAAGATAAATTCATGAATATATGATGAAAGCACCCAGATCGTGTGATAAATTTAACTCTTGACATTAGATATGTATGTTGGTGTATATATGATATCCAATAATCAATGGAGTGGCACATGGGCCAAACAATAAAGATATAAAATTACCTATGTCTGAAAATTTTTAAAAATAAATGTAAATTTATTGATGGTATTTACTTTAAGAAAAACATAAATGGTGGAAGATGTGAAACCAAAAACACCAACACATTGAATGAAGATTGATTTGGAGGACCCACAAAATCTCTAAAAGGTAACAGTTGTATTATAAAATACACACAGTAATGCATAATGAATCTTGTTTTTTGTTTTATAAATATTTTCTATACATGATATATGTGTTCTCTACAAAAAAAGGAAGTTTATGTAATAATACTAATAACAATAGGCCATTAGAATTTCCTACACTCAATTTTTTTTTAATTGATGATATTTTTTTTCTGATGGTTATAAATGAGAAGCCATGAATTTACCATCAATTGTATAAAGTGAAAGGACAAAGAATATCCACAATGGTATATCTCAGAAAAATGAAGAATCATTATGTTATTTGAGAATTGAAAATAAATTTGTAACATATAAATATAAGGGAAATCAAATTAAGTTATAGGTATAAAAATATCACTCACTGCTAAATGAAGTTATAAAGTGATGATGGAACAAAATTGTTGTGAATTAAAATATAAAAAAAAATTCATTGAAATCAAAAAATTAGAAGTGAATGTGGATCATTCTATGTTAAAGACTCATTTAATCTCTTACTTTGAAAATAAAAATACACATAATTATATTTTTCATTTTACATGGGTTTTTTGAAATTCTTCAGTGCATGAAGTATAAAATTAGTAACTGATATTATGGTAATAAATGGTTTAATAAAACAATAAATGTATGTGGATTTATAAATATATAATAGTTTGAGGATTTAAAAAATATAGATAGTTTGAGGATTAATAAAAACCTAGAAACCTAGATAATTATATCAGGTTTTATTTTGAATTTTAGTGGTCAAAAATATCACAATATGTATATATGAAATTTCGTTGAGTCCATTAAAATGTGGGCATGTAAACTGCTTCATATGTCATTACAACTAATCCTCAGAAAATAAAAATTACCGTTGTAGGATTGAATATAAATATAGTCATTCATCTAGTAATAGACTAACAAATAGTTATATAATAATAATCTAAAATATTTAATTGGTTGATAACTATAAAATATTTTCTTGTTCTATTGATTATTTTAAACATCAATGTTTTCTAAGAGCATACAGATGAATGGATTCTTTATAATATATATTTGTTTTATTATTGTTATTTTTTATTTTCTGATCATGTTGATTGAGGGATTATGTTTGTGGAAGAAAGAGTTGGGATTCTATTTTGATGAATTAAGTAATTATTTATCTATCTGATCAAGGGATTCAATGCTGAAGTCAAATTCAAGAGTCATGTTTGTTAAAGAGTAAACATTATTATTGGTTTACAATTGAGGATTTACAGGGTTTTGAGATGTCATAACTCACAACAGGTATGTATTTGATGATACCTTGAGACATGTTTTTGTATTCCACTTTGGGTAATGGTTTGGTTAAAATAATATCATTAATGGGAACCTGATTATTAAATTAGTACATTATATTTTTTATTTTTATTGTAGTAATTCTGTTATCAACATTTGTTAAAATTATAATTGTTTATACTTATGCTATTTTTATTAATTTCATCACATTTTATAAATTATTAAATATTTTATTACTATTTTGATAAAATAAATATAACTCAGATTATTTTTTTCGGTATATCGTATATTTATATTTATGTATGATTTAATATATAATAGGGAAATAAATGTTAATTTTATAAAATAATAATTCACCCCCTCTTATAGTCTGATTTCCTTCCATACGTGGGAGAACATTTTGTATCCAACCAAGTTAACACATTTGAGAGTAATTCTAGCCTAATTCTTTTTATTTTCCATAAAATTAATAGATTCATAGGTTTTTAGTCATTCCTTATTCTAATGTGTTATATAGGAAAGAAATTTACTTTACTGATGGAAGGAATTATGAATTTTGGTAGTTTGGATAACGTAA
Organism: Viscum album; assembly: GCA_963277665.1. NCBI lineage: Eukaryota > Viridiplantae > Streptophyta > Magnoliopsida > Santalales > Viscaceae > Viscum > Viscum album. The sequence continues at coordinate 1,888,285,762 of OY728122.1, read as the reverse complement.
ATCCAAATGTAACACCTATTTATGAAGGAAATTATTATGAGAGTTGGAAATAATTGAAGGTGGCTTTGGGTATTAACACTCGAGTTGATAATTTTATTCTTCTCATAGACAACAATGAAATTTGTAAGATGAATGTATTATTTATATATATATATGAAAATGAAAATTTTTACTTAAAATTTTGAGTTTTTTTATATTATTTATTGAATTAGTAATTTATAGTCATGTGTCTTTTTGTTGCACTAATTTTGGACGTTCAAAAAAGCTTTAGGTTACTCACATAGAACAAAAAAGGCATAAAAATTATATTTAATTATAGTTTATTATTATATTTTTTATTTTATTTTTGGTGAAATGGTTTACCAGATGCATCAGATATTTTAAAAAATAATGAATAGTTTATTGTCACTTGGTGAATATGAGTTATCAAAGGACTAGTTATTTCAGATTGAAAATGATAATATTCATAATGAATGGGAATCTAAAAGGAAAATGATTAATGATACAAAGAACATTAAAAAACATGGTCTTGAAGACTTAATTGGATCTCTTATATAATATATGAGTTGATTAATTCTAGATTGAGTAAAATAGAGAACAAAAAATTTAGTGTCATTAAAAAATATATAAATTTCAAATATTTGGAATTTTATAAAAATTACATCAAAGAGAACATTGCGAAAAAAATTATGATCATATTGATTTTTAGTTAATTGATGGAGAACATTATAACATGACATGAATTATGTCAAAAAATTAACTTCAATTGAAAATAATAACATGATAGGAAAGTGGAAAATTATTCTACAAAAACTACTTATTGTGGATGTATAATGAAATTTCATATACGACCAGAATGCCTTGAATTAAAAAGGAATGATAGAAAATCATCTAGAATATATTATATTAAAAAAGTATGAAAATTTATAAAATCCTTTGATATATGGATTTCGTTTGATGGGATAAATTATCTTGACAGTTCATATGATGATAGTTACAACTGTCAAAGAATTTATATATTTATTTTGAAAATATTGAAATATGATTTATGGTATTATTAAAAACTGAATATCCTATAAATCTAACTATAGATACAATTATATTAATATTTATGAGAATGATACTGATATATGTATATTATATTCATATTATGTAGAAATAGTTCTTGAAACTCTTGAATAAATGAATTATTAAGCTGTTAAATGATAATACATATATAATATGTTGTATACAATTACATTTTTAAAAAAATGAATCTATAAAAACAAAATAAATATTTGTGAATGTTGTACATAAACTTAAAAAAGATATAAAGTAGACTAATAAGTTCTCTTCTAGGTTGTATTAGTCAAAGGAAAATATTAAATAACATAAAAAATTATTTGAATAGAAAAATTGATAAGTTAAATAACAAGAAGACCATCTTAAGATAGAAACCATTAGAAGAAGAATTATGAACACAAGTAGAGGGGTGTAACTTTTACATATGATAGTAATGATAATATTAAATTGAAATATGAAATTATGATCCACATGGAGTTTATTTCTATGATTACTTTCTGAAAAAACGAGTTTTAAAAAATTTATGAACAAATAAGACCAAATAGAACTTCATCTAGTTTGGGCACTAAAAACCGCTAGAGTTTTTACATATCAAATACATTAATTTGTTCTAGGTAAATATATATTTGTTTCTATGGGTAAGAGGGGATAATATCTGAAATGGAACTGAACTATAAGGAATTATCAGTCCTCTATAAGATCTCAAACTGTTATATCTAAGGAACTAGTACCTTATGACCATTATATGTCTATGAAGTTCTTGGTACTGAAGGTTCATTTCAAAAATATCAATGAACAAGATACGGTGTCTTTGGAGAATTGAAGGTCTTATTCACTATAAAAATTATACTGAGCCATATTTTTTAGATTAGTTGCATTTATCAACTTGAACCTCTACAAATGTTCCCTTTAACAACACAGGAAATGGATTTCTCATAGTGCTAAAAATGATTTTCTAATCACAGTGCTGATAAAGAGGGTCCTTTATCACCACTAAAAAAGTAAAAATAAATGACCCCTTTATCAGTGCTCAAAATATCGTTGATATAAGAATATCTAGTTATAATGTGTTGTTGATATACCAACACACCTAGTAAAAACATGTAATTTCAAACAATGATATATAAATTTAATGTGACACTATGAATACAAAATTATTCACCCATGGTATATACAAAAAACACTACAATATAAATTTCATGATTTTTTTAAATAATTAAATTTACAACTATCCAAAAATCATTTAAAACATTAATGTTTTTTATTTTGATGCCTGTGATCCCCTCTCCAAAATATCTTCCCATTGTATGAATTACGAGAAACCCATATCGTACTGAGAACAAGAATCCACTTATATAGGAAAACAAATATTTTGTCAGTAATTATGTAATGAAATAATTTCAACAATAATATAAATGAATACAATAATAAAATTTGAAAATTAATTAAAATAGAAACATTTGGAGTTATACCGGTCGCAACAAGTGTGAGAATGATCTCGAGTTGATTTCTACACCTAACAAATGACTCATGGGTCATTTTCCAAATGTATCAAAACAATTTAAAGTAATTTTCTATTTTATCAATATGTCACTTCTTCTTTTTTCAAAAAAATATTGTCAAAATTAAATAAAAAAGAAGTTATTGTAGTTATACTACTCACATCGTGCATCATATTGAGGTGTGGTTGATTCCTATAAGTCACAAGTTACACCTGGATCATTGTACAAGAGTATCAAAATAATGTAGATACATTTTATGGGGTTTTAGTATGCCAGTTTTGTTTTTTTAACTAAAATATCTTTTAAAACTAGAAACACGCCTTTTGAGCCATACTAGTTGCATCATGAATCAGTTTGATGTGATACTACTTCATACATGTCAAAAATTACATACGAATTATTTTCCAAAATTATCAAGAAAATATGAGCATTTTTTCTTGGTTTTTAGTGAGTGACATGTTTAGAACTAAAATGTCAATTTTAAACAGATAATAGATACTTTTTCTCATTTCAATAACACCGTACATTGGATTGAGATGGGTTTGATTCCAACACCTCAAAAATGACACATTGATCATTTTTATAAAGTAGTAAAATAATACAAATGCAATTTATTGGTTTTTAGTATGTCACTTGTTCATTTTACTAAAATTAATTACTATTTTAAGTAAAAAAGAAAAAAATCAAGTCATATAGTCCATACGGTGCATCATAATGGGGTTCAATTTACTCCTATATGTAATAATATAGTTGTGGATCATTTTAATGATGTATCAAAACAATCTGAATGTGTTTTCTTGATTTTTAGTATGCCGATTGTGTTTTTTTAATAAAATGTCTTTTCAAACTAGAGACATTCATTTTTAGTCAATTTGGTTACATTATGTGTCAATTTGAAATGAGCCTACCTCATACACATCATAAATGACTTTTGAATCTCTCTCCTAAATCATGATTACAATTAAATAATTCATTATTTTATTTTAGGGAGTGTCTTGTTTTGAACTAAAATTTCAATTTTAAAGTAATTTCAAACACATTTAGTCATACTGATGGCACCATGAATCAAATGGAGGTTTGGTTTCTTCCTACACATTTAAAATGATTTATGGTTAATTTTCCTATGGTATGAAACTAGTCTAAATATGATTGTCTGGTTTTAAGTATGTCACATGTTATTTTTACTATACTTAATGTGAATTTTAAATAAAAAGACACACATGGATTCATTCCGGACACACCGTGGGTCATATTGCGGTGAGGTGGACTCCTACACATGAGAAATTACTCATGGATCATTTTCGTAAATTATAAAAACAATAAAAATTAATTTTCATAGTTTTCAATATTCTAGTTTTGTTTTTTTACTATAATGTCTTTTCAAACTTGAAACACGCATTTTGTGTGAAACTGGTCACATCATGCAGTAGTTTTACAATAGTCTACTTCATATAGATTTATGAATAGAAGTAATAAATTAACAATACAACTAGTGCATGTTTTTCATGGTTTTCAGTGAGTGATATATTTTGATCTAAAATTTCCATTTTAAACTGATAACTGACACTTTTAGTCATACCAGTCAAACCATGCATCAGATTGAGGGGGGGGGGGTGGGTAGATTCTTACACATTCCAAATGAATCATGGATCATTTTCCTATTGTTTCAAAACAATATGAATGAGTTTTATGACTTTTCTATATGTCACATGTTGTTTTTACTTAAATTATTGTTAATTTAAAATGAAAATACACACATAGAGTCATATCATTCACACCATGCATCATATTTAGGTGAGTTTGACTCTTATATGTTAAAAATTACTCAAGGATTATATTAATAAATTATAAAAACAATAAAAATGTGTTTTATTGGTTTTCATATGTTACATGATCATTTTAATAAAATTAATGTCAATTTTAATTTACAATAGACACTTTGAGTTATAACAGACACACTGTGAAACATATTGAGGTTCAAATGATTCTTACACATCAACAATGAAATATAGATCATTTTATTAAAGTATAAAAATAATCCAAATGCGTTTTCTTAGTTTTGATTATTCCAATTTCCATTTTTTACAAAAATCATTTAAATTTTATATAAAATGTGGCACTTATATTGTGGAAATATAGTAGATAAAAGATAATATTATGAGAAAAAATATTGTATATTAAAAAAACATTACCTTATAACTGAATTCTGAGTTCTATCCTTAAATTACTATTTCTCATGAGCATGAGCATCATTGAACAATCAACCATGACGTGAATAGCGGAATCTGCTTGTACAAGAAAAAAATTCTTATATGAGTAATAGTAAAAATAATTAGATTAAACATAAATATGAAACTATACACTACTTCTACAGAGGTCATATATTAATGTAATTTGTGTGAATTCATCCATCAGGTATGTATCACCTTCGTTTCTATGTTAATCCATATTTTCTTTTTAATATAAAACTTTTCAACAGTTATAGTAGTACTATACAAATATAAATATGGAATGAATTAAAAATTATTTAAAATTAAATGGTAATTATCATCAAAATAACTCTTCATGGATGCTAGTTTGTTTATGAAATATGATCCCTCTCATAAATTTATATACATAATAAGAACAATATTTTCCATATATTTGTTTCGAACTCTAAGAAAACAATAAGGAAAATAATTTATTTCTTTATATGTGTTTGGATATTGGAATATTATTATATATACCCTGATACTTGTCCAACCATAGAACATTTCATGTTCCTCTTTCTTAGACCAATGCATCATTCTTATTTTTTCAGGATATTGATGCACCACCCTATAATTATAGAATCCTCATTGAAATATAATATAAATTAGAAAACATGATTTTTATTTCTAAAATTTTGGATGTAGAGTATTAAAAATTTATTAACATCATCATGTATGGTCATTTTGTTGGATATCCTTGTATCGAATCCACAAAATAAGTCTTTGGAGTATAAAAATTATCCACATTGATTATCCCATGTTTCTTAAAAACACAAAAAGGAATAAGTAATGAAATAAATGAAAATATATTTGATATTATTAAATAGTATAATATTACCCCTTTATCATATGTATGAAGAAGAGTCGGCCATCCAAATATTTTCTTTCAAACTATTTTCTAGTCCTGTGACTATTTTATCCATTTTTGTGGAATCTATTTTTGGTTATTCTATAAAGGATATGTTAGGACTAAGGAGTCCAAGAAACAATTCATGGGGAAGTCCCTTCATTTTTTTTGATATATACATCTTCTAAAAATATGAAATCTATTTAATCATAATTATCATAGTATATCAGCTTTTGGAATATCAAATCTAGAAAATATACCTCACGTGTACCTATACAACTGAGGCACCAAGTCCATCATATTAAAGTATTTCACATACATTCTAAACACCAATGATGTCTTCAACTTTCTCTATATATTAATATAAATCAAAATTAATTATTTGACTACAACCATTTTTTATCATTGAATCTACATGAACCTTCAATAATAGTAAATGATGATATAGAACCGGTGGGTTAAATATGGTTTCAGTATATCTTTTCGAATGATTTGTTGATAAATTAGATGGTTTTGGGCCATTATTTCATTTCAACCCTTTCCTTTGCATATCACTAATAACATTCATCAATTCAGACATTTTTCAATAATTGTTAATGGTTTAACTAGAAAAATTAAATTGGAAATGAATACCTCCTTATCAACATGGTTTCTTACAAGATGTGACTATCATGAGATGAATGTTCCAACAGCTTGTTCGACCTTATGAATATATTCGTCATCAATTAGAATATGTGTCATGATATTCAACTCACGTTCATTTCTAATAGACACTCTCATATTACATTTTTGAAGTGTATTGTTGTAGAGTATGTCTTTTTCAATATTGAACTATGTATCCCTTTCTATAAGGAGAATTGTTGGTGTTGATAAATACAAATCATATTCACTACAACCCTGTATATTATTAGTACAGAAAAGGTATCAGTGATTTTTTTATTCACATTTCACGAAAAAAATGAGAACATTGATTACCTTGTCTAAGATTGTTTTCTATGGGAATGGGTCACCATAATTCTATAGGGGGTGGGTGAGATCTTTATATAATGGTTTTTTCGTGTGTTGTTTTATTTCATTTCTTCCCCCATAAATGTATCAATAAACTCTGTCTTCACATATAGTTTTTATTCCTGGTTATTAATTCTTTCTCCCATTTGTTTCATTTATTCACTTTGATCGTTATCATTTTCCCATAAAATCGGTTTTTAGTGTCACCCCAAAACCCACACCTCTGACTTGACCATACTGTTCTGGCCACTTCAAGGCCACTGATAATATTTAATCATCTAGTATATGTGTTTCTGATTCATTTGACTATTTATAATATAAAATATAGGAAGATAAGTAGTAATTTTTAAGTAATAAATATTTAAATCAAAATAAAATTTTATTATGTCATACTTACATATGTTTTCCACATGATTTTTTGTGCTTTCATCTATGAGTATCCAAAATTTATTAAAAAATATCCCCATATCAAGAACATGGCTTGGGATATAAGTGGAATTGGATTTGGAGTCATCAATCATCATATAAACAGTGGAACATAATTATTTTTTCCTTTAATGTAACATAAAATCTTTATAGTAGATTTAAAAGCATACCAATTTTTTTTAAGAAAAGGGTATCCCATTGATGCTTTATAGTAGGGGTACAATGGTTTTGTTCCCAGTTCCTATTTCCAGAACTCAGTTTTTTTTGTCATTAATAAAAAATGATAAATAAATGTGATGAATCCACATATCATCAAAAAACCAATTACTAGAAAGAATGTACCTAAAAAGAAACATCCACATGATGACCCGTAAGCACTTCCAACACTTCTTGGGTTGTCAGGTGTGCATAGATAAGTTGTGGGTGTGGGTTTATTTTCCCTTTAACATCTTTAATTTAATGTGTCATTAGAATTGTGTGAATGAATATGGGATTCCTTCCATAATTAATTAATACATATTTCATGTGGGAGTCATCTATTGTTAATGAAATCGGCAAGGGATGATGAAGAGTAATTCAATGTTAAATTTTTAATTTTAGTTAATAAAATAAAGAAATGATATAATAATGTTACCATAATCTATTCCCACATCAGTTTCTCAATCTCAAATACAACAGAGTGCCATAAATCTACATCAATCAGCACACATTATCTAGTGATGACTCTAATTTAAGAACTGAACATGGAATTTTTTGGTGTAAATTGATAGCTATGTCCATTCCATCTGACCTCGTATTGGATGCCTCTTATTTTCAACTTAATGATTTTTTCTAACACCATCAAAATACATAACTCTTATTTTTAATGTGTCCTTGATCATTCATAATCTTTTGTTTCCTCGGATTCAACATCATCAATATGTTCATATAGAGTTATAGTATTGTAATTTGTATATGGTGGTCGTACATCTTCACTAGTTGCAGAAACAGGTTGATAAACCCATTGTTCCTCATGATTGGGAGCACCACAACATGTAGACAGTTATTGTTCCTCTACACTATAAGAAACATCTGCATTAGAGTCATGGTGTTCCTTAGGATTGGGTTAACCAGTATATGCAGAAGTCATTATCTATATAAGTGGTTTAACATTTTATTTAGAGTACATAAATTCTGTAGACAATGGATTATAACATGAGGTAACATGATTTATATTAAATATATATATATACTGATTATTGAACACTTTATTTAATGAAGAAAGTATTTGAACCCTGTATTATCTATCCAAATACCTTCACTACGGTCTCCTATGACATAAAAAACACCATTTACCATAGTAACACTATAAAATAATTGAAACAACCCAATAAAATCATCACCCACCATTGAATTTTAATTTGACCCTAAATTTGTTTTGGTTGATAACATAACAATTGAAAACATTCCATTTGTAGGATTTGGAACATAAAATACTTTTACTGTATATGATTACATTAAAAATGGTTCATCTTTGTACCATTCGTTTCTAAAATAAATAGTAAAAAATCACACTTCATCTATATTAATATAACTTCTGTTATCAACCAACTTTCACTGAAAAATAGGAACATGGAATGTTGTATACAAAACTCCATTATTTGTTTGATGATACCAAAGTATGACATATTCATTTAAATTAGAATTTTTCCTTATTATAAGAATCATGAATCCCATTAACCAAAAGTGTAACTCCACTATTTTTCATGTAACTATCTTAATAATGATCATTTATATTGAACAAGAAACCATTAATTACATAACCATTATAAGATAATACATACAAACATGGTAATCCAACTAGACATCAATGTTTTTTCTAAAATTTAATTTTGATTTTCATCTGTCTCTTTAATAATATGGTCAGAAAACCATAGTATAAACAATTTATTATGTTTATTTTATATCCATCATTCATCCCATGATATATTCGACTACCTTTGAATTTATTTTAAGGTTTCAAAATAAGGTTTAACTGCAATAATATTAAGAACACTTTAGTGGTGGGTATGCACCTAATATATAATATTGACTCTAACATCATCTATTCTATAAATTCCTTCACCTGCAATCCACCTAGTTTTCTAAGATTTGAGTAGACCAATACATTCCATAGTGTATAGGTATTCAGTATAGAATTCAGCAGATTCCTCAATAATATATCGCTTCATAACAAAACCTTCTTCTCACAATGATTTTTAACATAAAAACTCAAAATATTCATATATTTTTTAATGGGTTATAACCATATATAATATAAAAGACCATGTAGTGTAATATCTCTCCCCTAATGAACCATCAAATGATCCTTCATATCAAAAAAAATTGGTGGGGAGAACATTTCCAATTTATATTATATGATTGAAATTTTTGTTCCTATAGTAAATAATTTTTCTAGGTCTATAACCTTTATGCCTATTTCTATGATGAAGAAAAAAATCTGATTTATTGTATGATGGAAATTATTTGGATAAATTTAACATAATTCTTGAGTAATTATATCTTTCAACAAAACATGGAACTCGTGTGGTTTCAGACCCATTACCCTTAAATCATCCATTTAAACGATGTTATTGATATTATATGAATAGTTCAATCGAATTTTTATGTCATTCACAGAGTTCTAAAACACATATCTATCAATCCTGAAAAGAGTGTAAGCATTTAGAGTAATAAAAGTGAATTTTTCACCCTTCACAAGTTCCAAATCATCCCATGTTCCCAGGCCAACCATATCCAATTTTGGCATATTTCCGTCTTTTATTTTTGGGTGGATTCAGAAATGTTCTCGAGACAATATCACATAAATTTTTTTTCATCAAGCATATAGTCAAGAAAATTTCTTATGTATAGGAAATACAAGTATGGTAAATCAAAAAAAACTAATCTCTTTTTACAACTGATTATTTCATTATTTTTTAATGTGTTTTACCAAATTCAGTTTCCAAAAATTTCACTATCTCAAATATTTGATCACCTTTTAGTGGATATGGTGATAATGTTCTTATGAACTTCAATGGAATGATTTCATCCATTATTGGTACCTATTCAATAGTGTAAGAGAACAATGATGTCCTAGAATCATGGTATTCAATGAATGTTTCAACCTAATTGACTTTGTACCTTGTTCATAAGTAGGACACCCTAGATTTTTCTTAATTTTATATCCTAAAAAATATACTTATGAACTAAATTCATATCATATTGTATAGCATGGCTCTCATTGTGAAATATCTATTTCTGCAATCATCATCCAACATAACACCTTAAACCCACAAGAATTTCAAATCCTCAATCAATTGATCCTAATAAACATCAATATCATTACCCATTTGTTTTGGTCCCGATATAAACATATATAATATGATATATTTTCTATTCATGCATAAAAATTGTGTTATTTTATCATTTTCTAACATAACCAGACATATACTATGAGTGATTCTTTGAAAACAAAAAGGATTCAATCAAACATTATAGAACAAAAGAAAAATTATTCTCATCTCATTTCCAAACCAAGGATACTCAGGACCAATTCTCATCCATGGAAGATAGTTTTTTAGGTGATGGAGTTTTCCATATTTAACTCTTGTATCTGTGAGCCATGTAAATTTCCATGTAGTCTCATCACAAACATATAGACACCTAAACTATTTAATGGTTAGGTTTTACCATAAAACACTCATAGGATCATATTCATATTTATTATATCTTGAATCACCAAAACGTTGGAATTATGAATGTGATTATTTTTTCTTTATAAATAGTATACATTCATCTAAGTTGGGGTGTATTCTATCAAGGATTGTACCCATCAAAAATATAAATCATTTGGTATTGAATATTCAGCTCGAGAACTAATTATCTTCATCAGATCATGTCCTTCTAGAGAGTAAGTAGTTCTGTAAAACTGGAATCACTCAATCTATTGCATGTTTTCAAATTATATAACTATAATATGGAGGAAAATTATATATATTTATTGCAACCAATATACAGTAGAAACATTTCACAACTCATTATCATCTCAATCAATTTTTTGAAATTATGAAGTTCATCTTCAACTATACTTTTCATTTCCTCAATATGATCTTCATTATCGTTCACATCATTAATCTCATCCTCAATAAGGTTATCTTCATTGTCCACACTTATAATCATATGAGATGATCCATAATATACTGTTATCCCAAAAACTAACAACATTACTTTATTACCCATGTTTATTCAATATTTTATAACTTTGATCTATTCCGGGATAGATCAAGTGTTCTACAAACTCCTCTAGACTCATTAGTCTTGACTAACAACAATGTAATCATGAAAAAATTATTTGAGATGGTTTATATACATAAACATTTTCACACACTAAGAAATCTTTCACTTTAAATTCATACTCTTTTACCAGACGATTGGAATCCATTCAATATTTATTCATATCAATTCTATTTGATTCGGTAATATTTATATTGAACAAAATAAATACATAAAAGGGGTCATTCAGATAAGGGGAAATAAACATTTTAATGATATTTATTATTTCATTTTTTTCCAAATTCTTGTACACATAGAAGCTACGATCAAACTATAAATAATATGTAATTGTAGAGGAATACCCTATTTTAAACCATGTAGGTGATGTTTGATGCAAATATGGTTTAGAAGATTCATTGGGGTTATGAATTTATTCAACTTTTATGGGAGTGAGTTTAGGATAGATATATTATGGTTTGTATATATTCAATTAGATTCCCTTACCATGGTTTTATTATAAATCTATATGTCTTCCATATATAATGTAATGGTTTTCCTAATTATATAAAATACTAAACTTACAAGATTATGGATAAACTACATTTCATATTTTCTTAGAAAATTATTTATATAATAACACGTGATATACCATTAAAAAATAAACCATTTATTGAAATTCATATTATAAATAAAACAACCTTATTAAATAAATTCAAACTAATTCCATGTGATCTTTCCAGAAACAACAACTCTATTTTCAAATCATTTAAGGAAACCTCATGACCCTAGTGTCTTAATAATTTAAAATGTACGACAACCCATGATATTTTTAAATTTTTCATTTAAAATTTCTTAAACCCCGTGTAAAAATGAAACCATCATTAAAAAGAAATTTAAAACAATCACATCCATTTATGAAGGTTAATAGAGTGATTTGACAAACACTCGAAGTGCAACTGATCGCACATCGATTCACTAATTTCTTTCACTCTTACTCCACTATTTTGGATTGGTTATGTATTTTAAATTACAAATTTAATTAAAAAATTTATTACCCATTTGATTCAATAATTTAGTTTTTATCACTTTCAGGAAGATAAATTTTAATTATTTTGGTGATTTTATTATAGGAGGAGGTGATTTGGAGTGTCCAATATGATCCAAAAGGAAAATGGTGCAAACTGAAATGAAGCCCAAGGACACCGGTAAACGTTTTTGCATATTGTATGAAATAAGTTCCTCAAATGGGATTTAATTTTGATGATATATCCAAAACTTCATTGTATAAAACTTTTATGAGCGATCCCAATCACAATTCTTCCATATGGGGGCCCATCCGGAATGGTCTATTAAAGACACTGAATCTACACGAAGTCAAAAGTGGTGTGAATTGTTTCATCAATATATCAAAACATAGGTCTTCATATCATTCCAATAATTAAATATAGATACCAAATATGGGGGAAATGTGATTATAGTTTTTTCCTTATTGATATAATGTCATTGATCATCCTAAAACTAAGATACAACTGGTTTGACCAAACCGGGGTTTCAAATACCACTTCCCATTTTAGATATAAAAAGGTACCATGGGAACATATTTTGAATTATCAACTCTGCGAGTGAATTAATGAAAACATTATGTTCTATAGGATTCCATTCATCCACAAGGAGGTTCTGGATCTCCATATCCACATAGGGAGAGGTGAAATGAATAAGGTTATGCACACGAGCTTCCTCCTCCTCTCATTGTCTTGCTAAACTGTGGGCGTATATTGTGAGAATGATACACACATATCAAGGGAGTTCCGATGAATATATTATCTAATTTTTTGGATTAATAAGGGTGTTAAACCATTTCACTCCATGTATCTTGAAATATTTAATATTTGGAAAAAATTTTGAGGCATGTGATTGATTTTCTCTTAATTTTTAACCAATTGATGTACGGTTTTGACTGTGTGACTTGTGTTTTTCTGATTTCAAAACACAAGATTACTTCACAATCTAAAAAGGATTGGTTCTTCAAGAATTGAAATTAATGATTAGGAATTTATCACGATTCTAATTACATTTAACCAAATAATTACTCCAAACATGAATAAATTTTTAATAAAAATTAACATTAAATTTTTTTAGTGAATCAAAAGAACACATTATTATCATATTTTTTTTAAATTTACTTGGTTTCTTAATTATTAAACTATTTAAATCAAGTAATTTTATGTTTAAAATAGTTTTCAAAACCACCCACCATTTTAGTTATTTTTATTAAAAATACACACTTTAAACCTATAAAAATTCATTAGAGATGACCTAGGGTCTTCCCTACACTATAAATCATCTTTAAAACAGCCCCAATTTTACCTATCATGAAAAAACATTTGAAATTTTGGTGTCATTTTTGGGGAGTACTTTGGTTTTTAGTGTGTGTTTTTATAAGATATTTTTTTTAAAATTTTGTGAATATTTATTTATTTTAGCTTCTAATTTTACCTATATTTTTTTGTACATTACTTCTTGTGTCGTTTCTATGCATGAAACGCTCTACTGTGGGAGATTTTACACCTTTTGAACCCAAACCAGAGAGGATTATACGTCAGCAACACCGGGACACCAAAGCGAACCCATTCAAGGAGGACACCTAAAAAAATGAACAATTTCCAAATCCTTGTTCTTCTTATGGAACACAAGTTAAAAATGAACATAACATTTATAAGATGGATGAAAATAATAGAACACTAAATTAACAAACATCTTTGGATGTTGATATCCAACCCATATATATTCAAATCCAAGGTGAGGCACCAAATTTTGAACTAAAATCCAGCTTAATTGACTTATTATGAAGATTTTATAGACTGGCTAGTGAAGACCCACATAATAACCTAAAAACATTTCACACCATTTCTTACAAATTAAAACCAGCTAATTTGGATGAAGAAAAAGTAAATATTTGAGAATTCCCTTTTTCATTATAATATACTTTAAATGTTTTGAAATATTATATAGATTCCACAATTAGAGGCTGGGCGGACATGAAACACCTTTTATATAGAAATACTTCCAATACTCTAGAACTATAATGATAAAGAATCAAATATGTTGTATTAGGAAATATTAAGGGTAAATGATTCATTAATATAGGGAATGATTTAAATGGATTTGCTCACATTGATCACACTTCCAAATAACTAATCAACATTTAGTTTAGTATTTTAATGAAGGATTAATCCTTAGGATATAAATATGATTGATGGATCTATATGTGGTGAGCTAGTTGATAAGTGATAAATTTTTGCAAGAACCCTAATTGATAACATTGTAAAAAATACTCAATAATTTTATTCAAGATCCAATGCACCCATTATAGGTTTCTATGAGGTACAAAGCACTAAATTTGAGAAGAAGGTGGACACCACTTTTGAAGAGGCATGTACCATTATCTGAAAACCTTCCCTTTCCATAAGTGAAATCCCAATATCCTCCTCCTATCCACTATGGAATATTTTCTTTTGAAACACACTATTCTGAGTAATACCCTCCACTGAGAGGAACATCTGAGTGTTTTGAGGCAATCTTTCTAGGACACCCCTTAAACCATCCATTTATGAATGAACCTTATTGTTCATCCAACCTAGTGTGGAAAGACATCCATATAATGTCTCATATTTTCTGTGTATTGTTTTCAATTATTATATGTAATTATTTCTAGACTAGTATTTTTGACAGCTTGAAATTTCAAAACCCTAGGTTCCCGAAATAAATGATTAAAATAAATTAATCTTTCAAATACTGTGTGCGAGAAATTTTCATAAAAAAGTGGAATAACTCATAAATGGGTACCCAAATCAGAAATCTAGGGGAATTGTTGTGTTTAGAGAAACTGATTTACCTTAGGCAGGGCATAACATCAAACGGTGTGGGATAGATGCAAAAGATAAATTTATCAATGCTTTAATGGAAAAAAAATTATTATTTTATTTTATTTTAATAGATTTAATTAACAAAATGGAATGTTTATTGGTTTTAAAATACTATGTTCCTAGGTTTAGGATCGTAACCCTGTAATACATTCCATGGAGGATTTGGTGTTTTGGAGAGGATCCATCCTTGGAGGAATCTTAATGAATGATGACATACGAGGACGTGTCGATCATTTCCTAGCGAGTTGGAATCCCTAGTGACAACGTTTCTCTGTCTTTATCAACGATCAAGGAATGGGTTGTTATTATGATTTCTTCTTCCCCCGTTCTTTGACTAAATGATGAAAGAATATCAACCCACAGCTAGGTTAACCCAGTGATCTTTCATTCTTATAGGATGATCTTTTATTGGGTGTATCTCCACCAATTGAACCATGTTTGATTTGATTCATATTTTTATTTTCCCTTTTTTATCTTTCTTATGGGAGAGGATTAACATCGTGACCAATGACGGTAAAGGTTTATTCCACTATTCACTATTTGGATTTTTTCTGCCCTTAAACCCACACATTCATCGGTATCATCATGGGGATATGAACAACAGAGTGTTTCAAATATATCTTGCAACCCAACTATCCCAAATTGGAGATGCGTCTTCGAGAAGACCTAGAGGATGTGTGACGACTATGGCGGACGATGAATCGACCCAGAGCAGAAGAAATTGTTCATCGACCATTCTTTGTACAGATGATCATAATGTGTTCTTGGAGATGATGGAAGGCCCAAAACCTACATTTTCGGTGTTATCACCAAAGGATGACTTTAAGTCTTCATTTTTGAGGTGATAGGATGACCGAATCTATTGGATAAATATCACCCAAGTCATAGTAGGGAAGAACCAGAGTTCTAGAAATTCATAAAGAACACAGTGTGTTCTCCGATGAACATATCGTGTGGGGATGACCCTAAAAAAATTAGTGGTTTTCAATGCATGGAGCGATGAAACATGATGTGACAACTATCACAAGATGTGTCGGTCCTTACGCAGGACTCAGTGTGCATCTCAGATCATATGTGGACATGGGGTGGAGTACATGGCATGTACTCCACCCCAACGGCCAGACCACTATGATTATGAGGGTTACCCCATGTATGGGTACACAGGTTGGAATACATGCATTAATTCCATTTTAGAGAACATGGAACACATACATGGAGTCGACCACGAGTAATCGGACATGGTGTGTGACCTTCACTACATATCATGTGTGTCATTTTTACACGATATATCTTCTGAGTCAGTCCATTGCACATGGGTAGTACCTGAAGTCAGCAGATATTACGTGCGACAATTACAGACATCGTGTAATCTCTTCTCCGTGTCTTGATATCCTAGTGAACCATTCCTTGAAAATGTTCTGTTTGTTTTGTGACCCCTTTTCTCATTCACGTAAAGGTGAGATACTATTTCAATCCATAGGAGTATGATCCATTCATATTGACTTTCTGGATAGAGTCTGAATCACTACAAGGGGCCCGAAGTGATATCATATACCCATTCTTGTAACTATATAGAGTTAGGTATTAACATGTCCAATCCTACATGATATCGAACCTCTACTTATCATGAGAATCTAGATGACTCAGGGTATATGCTTAGGCCCTAGAAGATATCCACATATGTGAAACATGATCTTTCCCCACATTGGTGTGACATCACCCAAAATGAGTGTGGATGTTCTATCATCAAATCTATCATTGTACCTATCCCTCTCTAGTGAAATATTCAGAATAATGGTACTTCTCGGATGGACATCATCAGATCTAGTGGACTTGTGGAGATATTTCTCCTAGATGAGTGCTTCATGAAATCATCAGACTAAATCCCTAGCATGAGTATGCAGGTTGTTGTGACTTTCCTATAGACTACAGGTCAGGTTTTTGAGTATATGTGGATTTTTCTACTATTATATGAATTAAAAAAATATACAGCGTAGAGATTATTATACCTATACTTTTTTATTTTTAGTAGTTTTCAGGGTCCTCTACTGAGAATTTTTATACTCAACCTTTCTTGTGTTTTTCATGAATATGTCATGTCTTTTGAATACGAGTGGCCTTTTGAAGGATTCCAGGGTGGACCAGAACAAGACAACACTTTGTGAGCTTCCTTATAGGTCGATCTGTCCCTACGACTCTGAGAAGAAATCCCAATACCTATTTATTTTTTATAAGTAGGAAATTTTATTTTGAAGACTTATTCTTTTGGTGGGATTGTATTTTGTAATAGATTACTTTTTCCACTTTACATTCCATTGTACTCTGTTGAATGGGTTTATTTGTATGCATGAATTTTCTTCCTTAGTGTTTTTTTTTCATTTAAACATTTGTGGATTTTGATATGTGTGTGTACATGTACTTATGAAATTCCTCACATGTTAGTGATATACATACTCAGTTCTAGTCCCCATCCCATAGCCTATTGGAGGTGCGCTTGGGGAGTCACAGCATAGGCCCCACTATGATGGGTCATGAGCCAGTAGTATAAGAGGTGGTTTGTTTTACCTTAGGACCAAGTGTCTATGATATTGATTTTTGGAAATAGTGTTATGTGTTTTGTGCTCATCTTTCAGGCCCCAAAATCTAGTGTTGGTATGGGCGGCCGATGTAACAACACACCAGGAGTCTGATAACCTGCTTTTAGACTTGGTACATGAGAACACTCGTTAGAGGGAAACCCAAAAATAGTAAATTCATCATATAGAAATGCGTTGTGTTTTCCATGTCCTTTAGTGTTTTCTATCTAGTTATACTCTTTCATTATGGTACCACTTTTTTCCTTATAGGATGACTCTACTACACATACAATATAGGATTTAAAAGATCACTAATGTGGATGACCGACACAAGGATGAGGCTTAAATTTAGGGAAAAGTTCACAAGAAGTTACCTCTAAGGGGTGCACCATCTATACCACCACCAGTGGAGTAGCATGTGGTACATGTAGTACCAGAAGATGAGGAGTGCATGTTGAGTGCACTCCATGAGTATCAAAGATAGTGCCCATCTGGTTCAGATTAGTGCTTTACAATGAGGTGGTTGAATAATATCTTGTGGTAGTGAAAAATGTTTTCCATCTATTGAGGATGTTGGAAGACCAGATAGTGGTCCTAAGATTGAGCCTTCTTCAACGATTGGTGTGATGATGGTGGTTCTTGACCATGTAGACTAATAATGAAGATACGGGATCATGGATGGGGTTTGATTAATTCTTTAGGGAGGATTTATCCATGGTTACACTGACATAAGTGCATCTCCTGGAGTTTATTTAGATCCATTAGGGAAGCTTAACAGTGGCTGACTATTCATTGAGGTTCACCAACTGCACCAGGTACTCGATGGATGTGGTCAGGGATCAGTATATCATAGTTAACTCCTTCAAGAAAGTTCAGTGATGTGAAATATGAGATAATTAAATGTCGCTTTGAATTTGGATTTATGCTGGAGTGATCGAGTATGATTATGTGATTGACATATTATTGGCTAAGCAGATATAGCTAGTGGCATTCCGTAGCAGGAATATAGGTGCAGAGACATCAATAGCAGGGACCTAACGTCAGGAACAAGGGTGTGGATGTGAAGGAAATTATTGGAGGAACCAAGATAAGGGATCTTTAGTCAATGGATCTTAGGCTAGATTAAATCATCCAAGGGAGAGATGATGCTACTCGTGAGACCGTAGGAGTCATCTCATTAGATATTTCCAAACCCGTACAACTTTTTATAGGGAGTCAATGGATGGACCAACTAAGATGAGGAATATAGTGGTGAAGGCAGACCTACCATGTGATAGATGTGGCAGAGGAGAAGGGATATCCATAGTTGGTGGAAGAAGCTTTCCCTACATCCACCAGCACACTTTGGTGTTCCTCTCCAGGCATAGGGAGTGGGGGACATGGGAAAGGGTAGCTACATACTATCAAGGCATACAACATAGGGACTCAAGGTAGGATCCTAGGTATGATATGAGTCTTTTATACCATAGCTTTCATACTTATAGACAACAGTTCTAGTCATACATTCCTCAATTATCACACATCTTTGTCGATATATTGATATTCCCTATAGAGGGAGTGTTTCGGTTGGATCGTCTTGATGGAATCATCAGGGCTTACAATGTCATTATCTGTATGGATCGGTTATCTTTGATCCATTCGTAGATTGACTGCTTTAGGCTTGGAGTGTGGTATGTCTTCTGTAATGGAATGAGGTATTCCTTTTTTAGGGAAAAGGAAACATAGGAAGCATAGAATGAGATCATTCATAGGAGGGTGAATCCGGTCAATCATGAGTTGGCAGGCCTTACCCTCGGAGTAGCAGAGGTTGTGAGCTTTCAGCTCCCAGTAGAAGTGGTATATTAGGAGGATTTTTTTCTAGAAGATGTTCCAGAAGTACCTCCCCACCAAAAAATCGACATCTGCATCGACTTACACCCCAATAAAACACTGATATACTCACTGGTGTATCAGATGGCTCTTGTAGATATTCGTGAGTAGAGGGTGTAGCCAGAGGATTTACTAAGGAAGGGATTTCTAAGACAAACTGATTAACCCTGGATGACCTCATTTTTACTTGGCAAGAAGGAGGATGGTAGTTTGTGGTTGTGCATAGATTATAAGAGCATGAATCAGGTAAAGGTTAAGAATAAGTATCCACTACCGAGGATTTATGACCTCTCCAATCTACTGATAGGGGAGAGATGGTTATGGAAGGTTGACCTTTGATCTGGTTACGACCAGTTTCGAGTAGGATATGATGATATATCAAAGACAAATTTCATATTCTGCTACGGTCACTAAGAGTACATGGTGATTCCTTTCAGTATGATGAATGCACCTCTAGTGTTCATGGGACATATGAACTGGATCTTCCAGGTGTACATAGACTTGTTTTAGGGGACTTTATGGACAATATCCTTTTTCCCTTAGTGTCAGAGGAGGAGTATGTGATACACCTACAGATGGTTCAAGATGTACTCTAGGAGAACTATATTTATGGGATTTTATCGAAGTTCCAGTTCCAAATACATGAGGTCCACATTTTGGGACATGTTATCTTAAACATTGAGTGTCAATGGGGGCATCCATGGTCAAGGATGTGGCATCCCAAATTTTTAATACATAACTTTTTATTACATTTTACATACTGAGGATCTTTAAAGTCTAGTGTCTTGGAAATCAGGAACATTAAAACTTGAATACAACATAAAAAATTCTTCTAATACACTTCTTAAGGATTCATCATAAGATCATACTAGGTATAATAACTTCATTTCATATCTTGGAGACATATATCAAAGGAAAGGGTGGGCATAATGCCCAGTAAAGGTAAACAAGGGAATCAGTGTACTTGTGATATCAAAAAAACTTGAATAAAAACATAAAGATATGAGCAAATGAAGTATATGAATATCATAATTAAAGGAACTAGAAACATAACATGAATATGTGGCTACAACATTTCATTTCGACATTCATGAACATATCACCAAGGTCCATCCCTAAGGTGTCATAAAAATTACCAAGGTTATTCACCAAGGTATCATGAAACATGTCATCTCTAGAGATTAAATCATTACCCAATGAATTGGAGCGTTATCAGGGAGCACCCTTAATAAGTATTTTCTTACATTTGAGCCACATAGATTACATTCAAACATTTCATAAATAACCCATAGATAATAAAAGAAATGGGTTTCATTTCAAAATCGTGATGTTTTAAAAGATATTAAAAATAAGAATATTATATCATTTATAACCGATGGAAAGGGAGTGAGGGTTATATGTATGTCCATTACAGAAACAAATATATCATATTTATATATTTATCAACACCCATTGAAACGAAATAGGTCTGGGAATTCAAATAGAATAACAAAAGATTTTCTTGAGAGAAAGAGATAGAAATTTTGAGACGAAATTTATGTAGCATAACAACTATATAACAAGGTTTTAGAAAACATTGAAAAGAGAGGGGACAAGGGTCAACCAATTATAAATAATTCATTATTCAATATGTGTACTAAATATAATCATGTTATGGATACTTGAATGACCTACCACATGAAAATTAAACATGAAAGAAAAGAGAAGATGTGATTTCTTTTACGATAAATTTGGCAGCCTAACGGCATCACTTAAAAATTCAAAAAAAATAAATTTATGAGAGCTGAAAGGGTCTCCCAACAATTAGACATGAAATGGACAAAAATGAAAACATATAAGAACATACCCTCAATATAAATATATGGAAATTAGAAGACACAACATAAAGGAAGTCTTGACATAAAAGAAGAGGGTGAAAGGATCTCTTACCTTGAAGAGTAACATTGGAAGCATGAAGGGCATGACATTGGGAGGAGTGAGAGAACCTTGGAAGGATTTCTTGGGAGGTAAAGATACCCGAACTTTATTAGGGAGGATTTGGAAATGAAATGAATGAAGGAATGGCTTGGTATTTATAGGATAAGTGAGGGGATGGTCATTATTGGCCACCTGGGACACCTCATACCTTATCTTACTATTCATAAGTTGACTAGAATAATTAAATAATTTTTATATCCATAATGATGTCGTTAAACACCTGAAACTAAAAACTATATTTTCACTATTCACCGAAAATTTATTTTTTTCAACAAAATCCAAAAAAATAACCTTAACCTAATATCGATGCTCTGAATTCAAAAATGAGCTCCATTTTATAAAAATAATTTTCTAAATATTTTTAATTTAATTTTTTATTAAAAAACACTATTCACACGAAAAAACTAATACCTGACTAATAATTTCGGAAATAGTATTTTACCTATTTTATCAAATCACATTACTTAATCAAGGTGCCTAAATTATATTAATAATTTCATTATGCGAGATTACTAATCCATTTGGTCACATTACTAATCCTAAGCCCAAAATCACTATTCATAATTTACTCTTCACAAAAATTATGTTAACCTTATTAGATTCTAAATATCTTAATGAACACATTTCTGGAAGAGAATTTTTTGAAAATAATTACACATAATTAATTATTTAAGGTTTACATAAATATTTTATGATATCCCCTTTTTCCAAAATTCAACAATATACATCCTATTTTTATTCGAATATCTGAAAAAACCGAAGCCTCACCATAAGAAGAAATCACTATTTTATTTATCTCAAAAGATTACACATAGTAGCTTTAGTCTCATTACATATCCCCTTATAACCCCCGCATAGGACCTAAGTGTATGGTGTGCTAACGTGAGAGAATATGAGGGTGGCTCGGCCAACATTTCCCGAGTAGTGATTTCTATAAGCTTGTACTTTTCCTGAAGGCGATTCCGCTCCAGCTTCCCATGATGAAGTTCGTCTTGGGATTGGTCCACTGAAAAGCCTAGTAGTGCTAACTCTTTCCCATGTTTCTTCAGATGGGTTTTGATCAGCCACAGACTATTGGATGAGGCCATAAAATCTTCTTTTGGTATTAAATAACCAAGATCACTTGTATTTAGATACCACAATCACATCATTTACTTTCCAACGATCATATTGACCAACAGTCATATAAAAGTCAATATCCAATAGTCTCATTTTAATTATACTCACATAATTAATTAAGGAATATAGTTTTTTTTAGTATAAACTAAAATAACACACAAAATTATGTAAAAAAAATTCATTCAAAATTTCAGATCGTTAAAGAGGAAGTTTTTGAATGGGAGCCAACCCAGATTGTGATAGTGGTGAAGAGCTTCCTTTGGTTGGTAAGATACTACTAGAAATTTATCAATTATTTCTCATAGATATTATCACAATTTATATCCATGATATGCAATGGGAATCCTTTATTATGGAAAATATGTTCCTGTGGGATTTCTAGAAGTTGAGTAAATTTTTGATGAGCACATTGATCATGATATTTTTTGAAGTGGGTGTCAAGTACATAGTTTCCTATAACTCATTAGAGATAAGGCATGGGTGTGTCCTGATTTAGTGACAGGTGGTGATTGATTATGGTTCAAGCCAGCTAAAGCTACATGAGAAGAACTATGAGACCCATGATCTTGAGTAGTCATTGTTATTCTTATTGTTGAACATGTGGTGAAACTACATGATGACAAATAAATTTATCGACTACTTTGACCCCAAGAGCCTGAAGTACAGGTTCTCACAAAATGTTCTGAATCTGAGTCATAGGTGATGTTTTGAATTCCTCAAGGATTATGACTTTGTTATCATCTTTACTCCTAGTAAGGGGACCGTATTAGTTGATGATCTTAGTTGGAGATAAAGATCACATGTGAAGAGTGAGGAATTAGAGAATTTGTTCTCTCTACAGTTATCCTTATTTGTTATGGAGGATTCAGATTAGATCTAGTCGATCGTTGATACCCCTCCACTCATGTAGTGAAGTTGGGAGGCACAACTAGGGTATATCAACTGTAAGACATTGTGTGCTCAGTTATACATAGGAAAAGATCATAATGGATATTTTCATGGTTCGGAGAACGTATTCCATTCCACAGGATGCATTTTTGTGACAGTTGCATTGAGGGAGGATGTTCTGAGGGAGTTTAATAAATCCCATTTGGTGGTACATACTGGAATAGAAAAAATCTACCCAGACCCCCGACATCAGTTTTGGTGGATAGAGATGAAGAATGTGGTGGAAGAGTTTGTTTTGTTGATGCCTTATGTGATAGTAGGTGAAGGTTGATTACCAGTTTACAGTGGGATTAGATCACCCCTAGATGTTCTAGAGTGGAAGTGGATGGAATATCCATGAACATTGTGACAGGGTTAACACGTATTTCCTCGGTACACAATTCAGTCTAGGTGATCATTGAATGACTAAATAATTCATCCTACTTCCTTGATATCAAGGAGTATAGTTCTATAGAGAGATTGGGATGCCTCTCTGTGGAGGAGAATTTTTGGCTTCAAGGTATCCCATCGATGATAGTCTCATATCCCAATGCTTGTTTAACATCCTATTTGTAGAAGGGATTTCATGTGGCATTAGGGACTCAGCTATGCGGGAGCACAACGTTCCATCCCCACATAGATTGCTAGATGGAGAAACTATTCATTTTCAAAAGGATATGTTATAGGATTTTACCTTGAATTTAGGTTGTAGTTTGGAGAACCAATAACCACTGGTGTAGTATTCGTACAACAACACCTACCACTCCATCATTGGTATGGAACCATGTAAGGATTTATATGGGAGACCCTTCCAGTCGCCACTTTTATAGAACGACCTCGGGGAATGAACATTCATGGTTCTATAGTTGGTGTGAGCTACCACATAGAAGGTGTAGATCAACCAGGAGAGGATGGAGATATCACAAAGCTGGTATAAGTCTTATACTGATAGATGGTGTATACCTCTACAGTTCAAAGAGGGAGACCATGTCTTCTTTTGTGTCTCACCATGATGGGGGTTGTATATATTTAACCAGGGTGGAATGTTGTCTACATGGTTTATCGTCCCCTTTCAGATACTGAAAATAGTTGTAAAGGTGGAATACTACCAAGAATTCACACTGCAGTTTCTCCGAGTAAATGATGTCTTCAACATGTAACAACTGAGGAGGTACTTGCATGAACCATCACATGTCATTGTCTAGGATGATATGGACATCGATAATGGAGTAACCCTCTCAGAGTACCCTATAGATATCTAGGATCAACCATAGATAATCCTTCAACAGTGAATTATTCCTTTGGTTCATGTCTTATGGAAGAATTAGAACCTTCAAGAGGGCATGTATGAGTGGGAGGCTCATATGCATATGCAATACCCACAACTATTTGAATAGCCATTTGTTTTGTCTTTTTGGGGCTGTAAAATACCCATCATGTAAAGAATTTAATGTCTCTAATTTTCTTGGAATTTTTTTCATATATTATATGGAATTATTTTGAGAACAAGTTTGTGAAGACATGTGATTCTGAGGTATGAGGTGCTTAGAATAAATGTTTGAAATAAATTAAACATTAAAATACAATGTGTGAGTGGTTCTTCAGAATAAGGGAAATAATTCTTAAATGGTTTCTCAGAAAAAAAATCTGACAGAACCATTGTGTTCAGAGCATTGACATTACCTTAGGCGGGGAATACCATCAAATGACTCTGGTCTGCGGAAAAAGATAAATTTCTAGTCTCATTAAAGGAAATAAAATAAATAAATTATTTATTTTATTTGAAACATTTTAATTAACACAATGAATTTTTTTTTGGTTTCAAATAAATATGAGCCCAGGGTTAGGCACATAACCCTGTAGAACATTCTTTTGGAACTCTAGAGTTTTGATAGGAACCATCCATGGAGTAATCTCAACGAATGACGAAGATAGACAACGCTTGGATTGTTGTACAACAAGATTGAATCACAACTGATGACTTCTATCCCTCTTCATCTATGATCGAGGTAGGGGTTAATATTTTGATTTCATTATTCCCCATTGTTTGACTAAATGGTGAATGAAGATCAATCCATGAACAGGTTGACCCACAGATCGTTCATTATTACGAGAGGTTTTTTTGTCGAGTTTATTTTAGGTAATTTACCCTTGTTTGATTGGATTCATATATTTATTTTCTCCTTTTTACACTTCTAGTGGTAGTGTATCAACTTCCTGACAACCAAATGTTGATGTTATTTCCTTGAGTCTCTATTTGGAATTCTTATCCCTTTCAAACAACATTTTCATTGTGTTTTTTCATGGGGTTATGAATGGTAGATCATTGCGCATTCGTATCATAATGAAAAAAATACCAAATTAGAGATCTAATATTGAGATGACCCAATGGAGGTGAGATAATGATAGAAGATGAATACTTAACCCAAATCTGAATAATTATTTCTTTGAACGTTCTTCGTATGGATGATATAAATGCCTTCAAGTGGATGATCGAAGGCCCAAAACCAACCATTTCAGTGTTATCATGGTAGGATGACTTTAGATCATAATTTTCGAGGAGATTGGATATTCGAATCGATAGATCAATGGTCACCCGAGGCATTCCATTGAAGAACTAAAGTTTGGGAAATGAATGAATAACATGACATGTTCTCCGAAGAACCTAGAATGTGGTGATGACCCTATGGTAGCTAGGATTTCGTGATGCAGGAAGCGATGGCATCAAAAGGGAAAAATATCACATGGCATGCTAGTCCTTTCATGTGACTCAGCCTATATCACACACGATACATGGACACGAGGTAGAGTACACAGAATGTACTCTACCACATGGCCAGACTAGGCCAGTTATGCCGATTACCCTATATATCTATACATAGGATGGGATACATGGGTTTAAGACATGTATGGGCACATGGCTAGCATACATAGAGTAGAATACTGATAATTAGACATGGAATGTGACCTTCACTACATGCATTGTATGTGGTTTTTACATGATATGTATTTTGACTCCATCAATTGTACACAGGCAGCACCCAAATTTAAGAGACACAAAGTGTCACCTTGCTTCATGCTGTGTACCCTCTTCTACATGGCTTGATCTCTTTTTTCACTATTCCTTGGAAAAATTTCATTTGGGTTAGTACCCCCATTGATCATTCCCCTAATGTTCATTTATCGTTTCCATCAATAAGTGTATGATTCCTTCAACATGAATTTCTGGATAGAATCAGAATCCATCCGATAGGCCCAAAGGGAGAACCTATACCCATTTTTGGTCCTATGTAGAGTTAGTTACCAACATGAACAATCATATAGGATGCTAAACATCTATATATGACGTGAATCAAGATGATTCATGGTGTAATTCATGGCCCTGGATGTGATCCTTGTCTGTGTATCATGATCTTCCCACACTTAGGAGTGTGTTCTCCCAGAATGAGTGAATCTATTCTCTCTTCAGATCTTTCATCATATCTATCACTCTCTCAAGACACATCTCGATGAACAGTACATCTCAAACTGATTTCATTATAGCTTCCTAGCCCGTGGAGTGAGTTCTCCGAGATGAGTGCTTTAGGGATTGTTCATATGAAATTCCAAGAATTGGTATACAGGTCGTTATTACATACTGCTAGACTACATGCATGGGTTTTATGTATATCTAGATATTTCTATTGATATATATTTTTTATAAATATACTTCATGGAGATGATAATACCTTTACCTTTTGTATTTCTTTGTTGTTTTTGTGGTCCTCTACTAAGTATTATTATACCGACCCATGCATGGGCTTGGACCACATGTGTCGTTTCTTGTGAAGATGAGTGGCCTTTTGACTGAGTCTAAGTAGGACTTGGATCAAACCATGTTTTGGGAGATTCCTTATTGGATGAGGTGTTTCTATGACTATGAGATGCAATCCCAGAACATATTTCATACGTACAGGTTGGACATTGTAGTTTTAAGAATCTTTCTTTTGGTGGGAATGTATTCTAGCATAGTTTACATTCTATACATTACCTTCCACTCCACTCTTTTGGTTATGTTTATTTTTATGCATTCATTGGGTTCCTTAGTGCATTTCTTTATTTTAGTATTCGTGGGCTTGGAGATCTATGCATGTGCATAGGTACTTAGGTAATCATTCCCATGTATGTGATACGCCTACTCGGTGCTAGTCGCCAACCCCTGGCCTATTTGAGGTGGTCATGGGGAGTCTCAAAACAGGCCTCATTGGGAGGTCGATGGAAAACCAAGAATATAATAAAAGGAGTATTCAATCTACTCTCAACAGCCATGGATCCAATTGGGTAAGATTATCCATCCACCACGACACATAAATCCTCAACCTCAACAATGTCTTTTCCAACAACCCCCTCCAAAACTCGGGCTGAGATTAGAAGATATGATGAAAAAATAGCTACCAATAATCTATTATACCATTAAACTTCCCAATAATCCATACAAAACCTAAAACCCCAATTAGGCCAACTTTCCAACTCGAGGGGGGAATTCAATGTCATGGGTTTGGTAAAGTACCCTCTATACCACTATTAATCCCATAGGATAAAGGAAATTTTAGTTACATAGCCCATTAGAGTGTTAAAAAAATTAAAATCCAAATCAATACTCTATTAAATTCATCCCCTCTTGATCAAACAACCATCCCAACCACTGTAAATGCTCCAAATAAGGTATAAACATGTCATGAGAGAATCCCTTATAAAGAAAAGAGTGTGTCTGTTGAGGAGTCTCATTGCTTAAAAATTCCACTAACATCTTTGTAAAAGGCAAACCAACATGTTAAATAATAATAAATGAATCCTGAATAGGAAATATTGGATAATTTCAAAAAAGTGTAGGTAATGATTCCATTGATTGGTGCGGTGATAAAAATTCCATGATATGCAATATTTCTCAAGGAGGTGTTCACACATAGAAGGAAACTTCTTGGTGATGAATAGGTGAGATTAAGGGGTAATGTATCATCATTGATAGATACATCACTTCATACTCAAAAAAATTATCCTAGAATATTCTCTATTCCATGTACCATAGGGGATTATTACTTTTGCAATGATATTTTTTATTTATGTGCATCTATATATGTGATGACTCACTCCATTTACTCTTCTGGATGATATTTATGTGTGAAAAATGGAAGATAATTTGATGAAAAGACATTCCACAATTATATTCAGGAGGACATTGATGAAAATAAAAAAACCATAATTACTGTCTATACAGGTACATTATCAATAGATTTTGGTGGCGACATTTTCCAATTCAACATCCTTGATTCCATGAAGCTCCCATAGTAAGAACATTCATCACCCTATGTTATTTAAAGTTATGTACTCCCTTCCTATGAACAATAAAATTTTCCCCCTGATCCCATTTCTATGTTTTCATCCTTGTTTGAAATTCTTGGTAATGAATCATGCACTAATTTTTTTAGTGTTAAAAAAAGATTTCATGTATGTTTATTAATTGTTTATTTTTGGAAAAGTATGATCACATTACCATCGATGAAACCTCTAATATTGTGAAATCTCATTCCTCATCTGAGGATGATACATTTATGAATAAAGATTAGATTTCGGACCTCTCACTTTCACAACACTCCCATAAATCCATATTCCCACTGAATTGGAACTAAAAATTCTTTCTAGGGAATTAAGATTATTTTTTATTGAGAATATAAACATGTTTCTTGTCATAATTTCTTGTTCACTCCCTCCCAAGCATTAATTATGACTACATGATCTTTTGAGGGAGTATAAATAATCGTTGGGATGAAAACATACTAACATTATTTGTATTATCCCATAAATTTGAACACATCATATATTGTAATGTGACGAGGCTAAATTACTGGGGAATGCACAACATCGATTAAACACAAACATCTTATTTTTTGATGAATATAAGGTTACTAAATTTTGGGCTGCTGGAATCATTTACCACTTCTTTGATAGCCAATGGTCTTGGCCAATCTATGTATCTCCAAAAAATATATTCTTATATTAATTAAAATAAATATGTTTAATTAGTTCCAACTCATGAGTAGAATAGTTCGTTTGTATATATAGACTATCTCTGACTAAACCTACACACCTGGAAGGAACATTTCATATTACCATTCATTAATCAAAAGATAGAGATGATTAAATGGAATTACCAGTATTGTTTCATTGGTGGGTATTCTAGATTTTTTCAAATCTATATTACCCCCAAGGATCAAGAAAAAGTGACCTTCATTTCCTCCTTTGTATCATTTACCTATAGGGGAATGCCATTTTGTCAAGAAATGATTCAGGTACTTTCTGATGATTCATAGTTAGTATTTTTTCGTATTAACTTGGTAATCCAATAGATACTTTCAGGGTTTAATACACTATTTATTTATCCTCTTTTTATGAATGTTTGAGTTGCATTAGTTCAATAATACGTTGTTATATTGAGAAAATTCTCATATTAAATTATGATTAATTCCATTTCATTATGAGAAAATGTATAGTATTATGACATGTCATATTTTGGGATGGTATCCATGTCGATAAATCAAAAGTGGATGTCATTTATTACCAACAATTCTCCAAAAATGTGTTGTTTGTGTAGTAATTACTTGGTCATACTAGATTTTACCATCATTTCATTCGTGACTTTAGAAATATTTCACTCCCTCTCTACCTCTTATCAAAAAAAGAATATTTTTGATAAATAATGTGAGGAATATTTTAATAAATTGAAAAGGAATATCACATAACCCACTTAAATCCCACCTCCTCAATGTGATTTACCATTTGATCTCAGGTGTGATGACTCTAACTCTGAAATTGGGATGTTTAGTCATAAATGGTGAATTGATATCCACATGTCATGACCTATGACTCACGTACACTAGATCCTTTCCATGAAAGCAACACCAATACTGAAAAGAATTTGTTCTGATTGTGTATTCCATTATTAAATTTAGGTCATAAATTTTAGGGTACAATGTCATTATGGTCCCAGACTAGAAAACCCTATGGTATATCTTTATGAAACAAGAGGCCAACCCACATCTCATTTATTGGATGTTCCTCCCACAAAAATTTGTTCTTGAATTTTGAGATTAAAAATTCGAAGATAATGTGTTGGCTAACTATATCAGTATGATCATCTCCTCCCCTGATAATAACTCATCCCCCTGTATTCCTATAAATGACATGTTTCCTAATGAGAAATTATACTGAGTGCAAGATTCAATTCCTTGGTATGTAGAAATTATAAATTATCTGGTAGTACCCTGTATTTCTATTTGTTAAAAAAAACCAAGATGACTATATAAAACATGAGTCACATTTTTACATTTGGGTTGAACCATACATTTGGCACATAGGAAATGATCAATTACAAAATCATTATGTTCTAAATTGACAGTTTTAGTGTGTCCTTATGTTCTACCACACTCTTGCTTGTGGGGGCCACTTCGGTACCTAGTAGACTGCTTTTAAGGACCCCAATTCTGGTCTCTTTTGGAAAATATTATTTTTAGATTTCCATTATTACTATAAAACTTATCATCATTGTCAAATATTGTCAAATTTCTAAAAATCAAATTAAATGCCACAAAAAATCATGTCTCTTTCATGACATTTTTTATGTTTTCAGAATTGACTTTATGGGGCTATTTACGAATTCAAATAGAAACATGTACATTCCTCTGGAATTTGATTATGTGTTAAAATGTATTAATGAACAATATAGAAAGACAAATGAATCCATTATAGTTATTGAATTTTTCAGAACCTAACTCTTCTATAGGTTTGGATTAAGTAGTTTCATCATCTGTGACTAGGGTTCTCATTTCAATAACTGAATAATGTATTCACTTTTGTATTGGTATGACATTGCGCATCAATTTTCTAATGTATGTCACCCACGGACCAATGGTCAAGAATATGTGTAAAATAAAGAGGAACATAAAATTATTGAGTAAAATGATATTCCTAATAAAAAATATTGGAGTCTTAGAATCGATGAATCATTACGGTCCTACCGTACTACTTTCAAATCTCCCATTGGAATGTTACCTTATCAATTTTTTTGGAAATAGTCGTCACATAACTTTTGAGATTGAGAATCGAGGATAATGGGCCATTAAAAAATGAAATTTAAGTCTTTTTACTGTTGGTTATCAATGAATGTTATAGATTCAAGATCTAGAGGAATTGAGAAGAGAATAATATGAGAAATCCACAATTTATAAGATGATATCCAAGGCTTCCAATGATCACCTCATTCTTCATCATCAGTTACACATTGGATAGAAGCTCCTCCTTTCCAATGAAATGCTGATGCTGCATCCCGATAATCTTTTTTCCCATAGGCTTGTCCCATACACTATTACTAATGTTTATCCTTTTGGTGTCATTTCAGTACAAAATAAATAAATGAATAACACCATCACTATCAATGGGCCCCACCTTAAGAACTTTTACAAATCCTTTCTAGAGCCCCTAATGGAGGACCTCCTGGTTCAAGAAGCAATCAATAAATGAAACCAACCATTTTACATATTTCCTTACCATATTACATCTTATTAATGTGAGGACACTACATACACTCAGTTTCGGGGGATGGGTACATTCCATGGTTGTTTATGAATTTTTTTTCATCTTTCTACTTTTTATCTTTTAATCTTGATGTATAGTTTTTTTACTACCCCCCGCCCCTTAATTTTGATCGTGAATGTTACCTTTTTATGGACACTTAATCATGGAATTTTTTCTCTCATTATAATGGCTGTTATTGAAAATTCATGAATAATTTTTGAATTCCATGATGTTTTAAAATTTAAAAAAAATCTAATGAAATGTACATTTTAGAAAGAATTCAATAATGTGGTGTGAAATTATTTTGAAATACGATTTTTTATTGATGATATAAATGGTTTTGTTATTTTGAAATCTTTGAGATAAATGGTACTCTTTTTGTGAGTAGTTTATGGGAAAATTATGTCACATAATTTCTCTAGACAGTGTTACACCCAAGCATGATGTGTGGAAATTTATTTCTCGATAGAAGGTAAATATAAGTGAGGTTAATTTTTCTCTCCCACAAAAAATGATTTATTATACGGTCATTCCTTATTCAATCTATTTAATTACTATACCAAATTGACCTATACATATGTAATTGTTATATGACTATTGTACACCCTCAAAAAACCAAAAAGAAAAGAAAACAAATAAACAATGAGGAGAGTGATGAAATGTAAAAAAATTTGGCGATATATAGGTAAAGAGATTATGTTTTTGCATATGGAAACTCATATGTGAGTGGGTAGGGAAATTTTATTACAATGGATTTAGGGAAGATTCTGTGGAATGGATCATGTACCTAGATAAATTTTAAATTAACTTATATTTACAAGATTGAAAGTGGAAAGAATAGAATAAAATTATTATAACACACATGCATGGAAAATTAGTGACATGATTAACATTTGAACTATTTAATTCAATTTTTATCATGAAACTCTTGGGATTTCATTCTGTTACAATTTTGGAGAGGTATTTTTCCATGATCATTGGGAATGACTCCTCAGTGTTTTTTTACATTGATCACATTTCTATCAAGAACTTTTTTTCATTGAATTTTAAATATTCATGAGGTTGAGAATATATCCATGCATAATTTTTGAATGTGTGAATTTTTCTTGGAGTGAAAATGTTTAGATGTGGGGGTGTGATCACACCATGATTCACTACACTATTTCATTTTTACACCACCATTTTAAACTTATTTTGTATTTGAAATTACAAATTTAATAAAAATTGAAATTATCATTTGATTCAATAATTTAATTTTTAACACTTTCCAAAAGGGAAATTATAATTGTGTTGGTGATTTTATTGGAGGGGGCAGTGATTTGGAGGGATGAATATGATCCAGAAGGAAAATGGTCCAAACGTGATTAAATCCCAAGGACACCAATCCACTATTATGATCATTACGTGAAATAACTGAACCAAAATTTGATAAGCTTTTTTGGATGGATCCAAAAAATCATTTAATAGAAAATTGATGAAGGAATCCAATCCTGATTTGGCTATCTAGTGACCCATCCAGACCGATCTATCCAAGAAACTAAATCTGTACGATGTCAAAAGTTATGTACTGTGTTTTAACCATATCTCAAGATATAGACCAAAATATTATTTCAAACATTTGAGGGAGATTTAAAATATGTGTGGAAATTTGTTTTTATTTTTTTCCTTATCATGATAGTTCCATTTAAAACTGAAAATAATGATACAAATTGTATGACAAAAATGAGTTCCCAAAACCAATTCCCATTTTGGATATAAAATGTCACCATGGGAACTTCATTTGAATGTTTAACTAAGAGAGTTAAGTGATTCCAAATTGAAGTTCTAGGTGAGTCCTTCGATCCCCTTGTTGGTTCTAGATCTTTTGATCCACACATGGATTTCTAAAATAATTTTTGATATCTACATGATCTTTCTCCTCCTCTCAATGTCGTTCTAAACAGTGGGTGTTCATTGTTGAAGGAGATAACCACATGTAAATGGAGTTTTTATGCATATATGTGCTACTGGATGGGATTAATTTTGTTTATAAAATATTTCCTACCATTTACCTATCATTATTTCATATCTGAATTTTATTTTGATGCATGTGATATATTTTCACTAAATTTCTAACTGATTTGTGTGAGGTTTTGAGTGTGCGACTAGTGTTTTTTCGATTAGAAAAAAAAATAATCCATTTATTAAACAAATTATTTAGATTTCAATATTATTTTGAGTATCTTCTTCCATTCATATGTTCTAAAATGTTACAACATGATTGTCATGTTAGTGTTTGGTTCTTCAAGCACTAAAATTAAATCTTATGAATTAATCAGTATTCAAATTAATTTCAACCAAATAATTACTCAAAACAGGAATTAATCTATAAGTAATATTAACATGAAATGTGTATAGTGAGACTAAATTGCACCATTATATCATATTTCTCAAAATCAACTTGGTTTTAACACAATTAATCTTTTTAAATTATGTCATTTTATTTTTAAAATTGTTTCCAAAACCACCCACGATTTTATTTCATTTTATTAAAAATACACAATATAAATCTATCAACGCTCCTTGATAAATAACCTAGGGTCTGTACTATACACTAAATCATCATTATAGCACAATAACAATTTTTCATTTCATGAAAACACATTCATAATCCTAGATTCATTCCATGTCTTTAAATAATTTCAAATATTTTTAAAACCAAAAAAATTTGGTCGAAACCATATATTTTTTAGGAAAAATTTCAAAAAACACGATTCATTTTAAAATAACCACTGAGGAAATTTCCCAATGACATAAATCCCAAGAGTGAAACATTATAAAATATATTTCTATAAAAGGATTACACTTGATCCAAAATATTATAGTAAAAAAAATATTTTTAAGGGTTTAACATTATTATAAATTTAAAAAAACACAAAATTAATATTGTAACTTTATTAATGTAATAATATAGACACATATGGTCCATTAATTTGTGAGGATCATTGATACAAAGGTGTTATAAGAGGTCAAGGTTACTCCTTTCAATGAATTAAATAATTACCAATTTCCATGTTTTCCGATGTTGTCTCACACCAATGGTTCATCACCCTGGTAGTGCCACTATGGAGGTCATTTTTTAGTTGTATCGCAATGGTGGTCACTCACTAGTTATCTCTAACTAGAGTTCTCTCGCCTAACGATTCCTCGACCAATGGTTCCTCATTCCTAATGTTTGGGAATCTAAAGGTGTCTCACCCGACGTGTCTCACTAACAGTGGTAGTTGTTTCACATAACAGTTCCTTATCCAGTGTTATTTCATCTGATGATGCCTCATCGTTTTGTCCCTCAACTCACAGTGCCTCATCCGGAGATACTTTAACTGTCGGGGAATGATCGTGTGATGCCTCATCTGGTAGTGTCTCATGAACAGTGTTTCCAGATTCTTCATATTCTTCCCGTTATACACCTCATTTGATGTAAAATGTTTTTTAATGCCTTATTTGAAATTATTTGGGACCGATTAAATTTCCATTAATCATATCTTAAATTCACTAAGTGTGAGGAGGCTTAAATTGGTCAAAATACATGGTCTTGACCAGATCCACCAATATTGGAAAACCAAAACATATCTAAACCTATGATTGAGTTTAGATATTTTCAAAACCAAGATATAATTTTACATATTCCTACTTCATTATCTCTCTTGGTACATGATTCCTCGAACCCTTCTTCCTGTAGGATTCATCTGGTCAGGATATAACCTTTGGTTCATGATTCCCTGTATTTTTTTCTACTACATGAATGCACATATTTTAGTGCAATTAGGAAGTGTCGATGGTATTTTCTTCCAAGTAATTTTATACTTAATATAACATAATTCTGTATCATGTGGTGTGGGTTTATGGATGTTAATCTTGTGAAAATATTTTTTTCTAGATTAATAAATGTAATTAAAATACATTTATATCAAATAACATTGGGATGAGAGAACTGAAGTATGTTCTTACTGTGATTTGTTTTTTGATAATGTTATTTATATGGGCTAATTACCCACTAAAAGTGTGACTATTTGGGTTCCTTGTTTTTTAATATATTTATTTGTGGACTGTTTTTTGTACTCTTGTAAATTTACTATCTGTGAAAATTTTTAACCATATATATTGTCTTATAAATGGATTCCCAAAGATGATACTATTTTGTGATAACCCCTAAAATAACAAGGGGAAATTAAAGGAGGTATGACTTTTTAAATATGAATATGTATTTGTGAGGTTATTTTGGCGTTGATGTGATGGGATTGAATATGAATAGGGTGTTAGTTTTGATGAGGTTGTGATCTAGATTTGGTATGTTAATGTAGCGGGGATGCAGATATGGTTAAGATATAATGTGTTTCTAGATTTAGTGGTGTGTTGAGGGATGTTTCGGTTGGTAATGGTGATTTGGTTAGGATTACTTGAATAATGATGGTAGTGGTTGTTATCTGTGTTTCACCATTTATAACATGCATAAAGCTTCACCCCATATCTAGAGGTATAAATATAATATATCATGAATTGGTGTTAAATAGGGTTGTTGTGGAACATTGCGTCTTTAATGTGAAGCTTCCTTTATTTATCATGATCTTCACCTTCTAGAATTACTGGTTTTGTATTTCATAGTTTCCCAAATAGTGATGGAATGGTTGAATGAATTTTTTTGATAAAAATTAATGTGTTCAAAAAAATTGGATGAGAGTGGGAATTCGGGTTTGTGGCATGCTGTGTGGTATTTTTCATTTAGAGGTACCAGTACCGTATGTTATGTTATGACACTGTGGTCTATTTGAGAAGCCATAGGTTGGGTATGAGAAATTGGTGTTATTGACACACACACACACACACACATATATATATATATTTGTATTCTCTTTTAATTTATATACATACCCCACAAATCTTGATAATTCTATATTGAACATACTTATAGTCACGCAGTGGGTGTCATTACCTACATCGTGGTGGGTGGATGGATGGATAGACACCCTTTCTTCCCATATACCTCTTCCAAGAAATGATGAACGAATATTCTTTAGGACGGATTTGATGAGATGTGGTATCCCAGATGTATTTGGGATGAGTTTTGATGTTGTTTCCTAGGTGTCTTTGACATGAGTTGTGATGTGCTTTCCCAAATATCTTCCAGACATGTTGTGATTTTCTATGATGATCGGGTATATGTGGGTGGAATGTGTTGTGAGGACCATGTGTGTGAAGGTGGGATGTGTTGTGAGGCCCTGGTATGAGTAGGTGGAATGTGATGTGGTATATTTGGAAGAGGTGGGAGCTCTATGACATTTTCATTAGGGTGGGAGAGTAGCTAATTAGTGGGAAGTTGCGGGGTACCCTATCATCATTGTTAATTTTATTATATCACATGACTTGTGCTTATTAGTGATTTGGCCTTCAAAAGTGTGGGTTTTGATACTGTACCTACTTAGGTGTTTTTAGGTTTTGTTTTTTTTTCATGGGTACATTATTATACCTCTTTCACATGTTCATGGTGGACCTTGGCTTTCCTACTGAGTATAATTGTATTCTCATCTTATGTACATAAACATCTTTCAATTTTCCTAGAGGGTTTCTCATACCATTATAGGTCTCACAAGAATAGATCTTGACATTTGTTTCATCACTGCTCATCAGTTTTTTATGTATTTTAATTAGATATATTTTTATTCACACTATTTATACTTTACACATGCATGTGGGGTGTTTTTTTATTTCATTAAATTATGTCTTGGTTTTTTTTGTGGATGATCCATCATATCTCCCAATCATATTTCGTAAAAGCATTAATGCCCCCCGTATTGTGATATTTGTACACCATTGGGGCTAGTCACCAATATAAGGCATACTAGAGGCTGGGATCAAGGGTCATTATCTCCCATTCATCACATCTATCCTGGGAGGGGGATCTTTATAGGGAGGGTTTCATGACCCATGGACCCCCCCAATGAGAATGATTTTCAATGGGTAATTAGGCCATACAAAAAAAATATCAACATAAAAACAAAATTGAACCAGAATATACTTCACCTTTACCATCCCCATGTTTATTGATATAAACCAATTTCAATTACCTTTATTATCCTGAAAAATATTTATTTTGAATAATAACTTCCATATACCCACTCCCGATGATAAATAATTACAAGAGACAAAGGAGAAACCTACTTGGAAGAAAAGATGATCGGAACTCACATATTTTTCCAAAACAGGGGCACACATATAGCAATAAAAAATCAAGGTAATCATAAACTAAAGTCTATATCCCAACCATGTGGCTCTTATGGGAAGAAAGGTTCTAGGAATACGATACCAAGAGATAGAAAGAAGGAATAACTAGCCTAAGGGTATCTCATTTTTTGATAAATATAATCTAAGTCACTGATTTAGATAAGTTTTGATTTTCCAATAATGTTGAATCTGGTCAAGGCCA
Organism: Viscum album; assembly: GCA_963277665.1. Taxonomy (NCBI): domain Eukaryota; kingdom Viridiplantae; phylum Streptophyta; class Magnoliopsida; order Santalales; family Viscaceae; genus Viscum; species Viscum album. Next base: position 1,888,246,908 of record OY728122.1, on the reverse strand, counting down.
TGTGATTGGACCAATTAAAAATCTAATCACTATTAGTGAACTTAAGATATGATTTATGAGATTTGAATCAGTCTCAAATTCTTTAATATAAGGAATTAAAAAAACATTTTATGTCAATGGAGACATAAAAAGGAAATAATATGAATAAGCTGGAAACACTCTTTGCAAGACACCATCGGAAGAGGTTCCCCTCATCGAGGCACTACCATCAAGGCACAACTAAACAATGTTCCATCGGATGAGGAACAACTTGATGATGCACTATCAGACGATGTACCACCATATGAGGCGCCACTGGACGAGGCACCATTACACGATGTACCAAAGGAAAAGGCACCAAATGTCAAGGCATCATTAGATTAAAAACCTAACACTGTTAGTGGGAGACCATATGGTGAGACACCACCAGACATCCTACAGTCAGTCATGAGTCACTACTAGCCAAGGCACTACTGTGAGAGCGACCGTTAGTCAGCTACCATTAGCAAGCCACCACCATTGATCGACTGCCAGGGTGACACCGCAGGGTGACATCACCATGGTGATAGACCATTTGCACAAGAAAGCATTGGAAAACATAGAAAACAATGAATTTTTGGAAATTGTAGAAATTAGAAACTGGGACATCCCATAACACCTCATAAACAAATATTATCAAAAATTAATGTACTTGAGATGTCTGGGACACTATGAGATACTTCTTAAACTATTCTCACCCTTATAAATTCACACCATCCTGGAAGGAAAAAAGAGGAACCATCTGAAAAACCATCCCTTGATATACCCCTCCAAGATCTCGCAACACTAGAAACATTTCTATTAACCAAACAAACCATCATTGAATGGTAGACCACCCTTTGATTCTCTAATGATGGAGTGCACATCTCTAAATTAGAGAACACCACCTCCAACATATGTTAACCCTCATGTCAACCCAGATGACCAATAAAAAACACCACAAAATCTTAAAAAACAGACCATTCCGAACACATGAATCCATGAATTCATTGCTCAATGAAAAGATATTATCCTCTCTAGGATGTAGTGACTCTCCCAAAAGGGATTAATAACAACAATGATAATTTGTCTCTATTAGGAATCAGGTCCTCCCTATTTCGTATATAATGAATTTTTCAAAAATCAGACAATAAAATTATAATGAATATAATAAATCATTTAAAAATCAAAAATATTCATACATCACATTATAAGGAAAAATAGGTAATGTGAAACTCAAAAAAACTCTAGGTACCAGGAAAAAATGTGCATCTCTCATGCCCAAGTACTCTCTTCATGGAAATGATGCATCCACCATACTCGAACCAAAGGTATTGTCCTCCCACACAACACCTTCTCTCGGTGATATAAGATCTCTAATATCCACTCCATAATCATCGTATCATCCTTGATACCCAACTCTCCCCAGCCAATAAAATGGGGCTCATCATGTAGATACTGATAAATCAATGAGACATCAAAGAAATAATGGATTGTTCCATAGTATGATGGAAATTACAACTAATATTCCACCTCCCCAACTCATCCTAACACTTCAAAGGGTCCAAAAACCTTGGATAGAGCTTACATCCTCTTCCAATCATTTTCTTCCCACATCTAGGGGAACCATAAAGAAAACATGGTCTCCAACATCAAGCTCTAGGTGCCTACTCTTATGATGGGTGTAAGTCATTTGTCAGTCTAGTGGAGCTTCTATCCGACCATAATAAATATGATCCTTCTGAGTTTTTCTATAAACTACATTAGGACAAAGAAAATCTGTCTTGCAAACCTATGTCCAACACAATGCTGAATGACATTGTCTTCCATACAAGGCTTTGAACAGAGCCATTATTATGGAATAGTGATATATATTATTATAAGGAGAATCCACCAAAGACCAGTGTCATACCCACCATCCTCAAATTTCCAAGACACTTGAAATCAATATATCCTATAACTTATGGATAGTATGCTCTGTCTTCCCATCATTATACGTGTGGAATGAAGTTCTAAGGTGTAACTAGGTCCCAATGACATGATGTTATTCCATCCAGACACATGAGGTAAACCATGCATCCCTATATGTGTAAATGGATCTTAGAACTCCATGAAACTGCACCTCTTAATATAGTTATATCTTATCCAAGGTATGCACATCTCCCAACTCCTTGATCTCAAAAAAAATTAATTTGATTTCATCAACTGATCCTTTATCAACTAGAACGAATCACATAGTCCTTGATCTCTAGGTTAACCTATGAAAAAATCTGTAAGATTTCATCCCACTTATAATAGGGAATATCCAAAGTCTATAACAAACCACCAAGAACACAATTCTCATCCTTTACCTGCTAGAAAACCAATCCCCACACCACAAACTATGCCCTCAACCATTTCATCCTAGGACACCAGAAAAAAATCATCAATCCCTGATAAATCTTGGACACTATTGGTTGTACTACCAATGGTGAGTTATGAAACTAACTAAGGACTCCCTCAATAATTTCTATTGCAAAAAACAACCATCTATGAAACAACATCTAGTTTCGACCATCCTCTGATTATCCCTATAGTGCATTACCATGGAAAATAGTATTGTGCATCACCTCTACCTATGAATCCCCCCACTAAGACACCTCCATGTGTTGTATTTGAGAATATTGTATTGTCATATTAGAAAAATAGCCCTTATAACCTCCCACTCTTGCATCCATGTGAAATGCTACCAACTCCTCCATTTCAGTCCATGAATTCTCAGATTCCCGAACAACCATATTCAATCAATTTTTTCTCATATAACCAGACATGAAATTTCCCATTCCTAAGGTGTAGGAGGTATTAAAACCATAATATTTGAGAAACTTAATCCACCTACACTACCACATATTCAGGTTATGCTTGGAAAAGATATACCTCAAACTCTTGTGATGTTTGAAGACCAAAAAGCACTCCAAAATTAGGAAATACCTCCATAATTTCATCATGAACACTACAACTGCTAATTTCAAATCATGGGAGAAGTATTTATGTCCATGGTGACACAAATTACTAGATCCATAAGATATCACTACATGTTATTGCATCAGTACAAATCCTAAATCTTGATGGGAAGATTCACAAAAACCTCAATTTCAACCATTCCACAAAACATCTGAGTACTAGTGTTGTAACCAATCTCCCTATCACCTAACCGCTTGTCACCATATATTAATCACCCTAATAAAAAAACAATCTATATTAGTCAATGTTTTCAATGGAGATAAAACTTGAGATAAATCAAGTACAATAATATGATTATATCATTAGTGACCAAGGAATCTGTGAACCTCTTCAATATTCTTAGGTGCTTCCCATGAAACATCTACATCAACCATTGATGGATCTAATGGTAGACCCTTCTTAGAAACCACGTGAAACATGAAATGAACCTCTTGTTTCCAGAATATACTCTTGGGAAACATTCCATATAACTCATTCTATCGAAGAACCATAAAAACAGTAATGGGATTCTCAGTGTGAACCTCCTCTAACATCAAGTAGACTAAGATACCATAGATGAGTATAATGATGAAGCAATCTGGTAAATCATGAAAATAAGAGTTCAATGGTCCCATTAACATGGTTTTTGTGTTTGTGAAATCGAATTTGTTGACTAAAAACATGAAGTGAACATACCTTCATCTAAAAGAATTCAATGGGATATTACCCACATTCACCACAAAATGGTGATATCATGACCATGGACAAATCTTGTATAACCAACTCACCACTCATACCATGTTGAAAAGATCATAAATCCTTGGAATAGGGTGATAGTTCTTCAAATTTACATATTTCAAACTCTAGTAGTCTATACACCACCTCAGACCACCATCTACCTTCTGTGTGACCAACACCAGAGAACACTATATTGACACACTAGGATGGATGAAATTCATTTACATTATATCATAGATATGAATCATCAACTCCCACTACTGAGAAGGATCCATCTGATATGGAGCCAACAAAATTAGATAATAATGGGTATTCAAGTATATCTTGAATTCAACATCACATTGAGGGGGAACATTTACAAACTCCTCAATGACAACATCAGAGAAAACTACAAAAACACTGGGAAACTCCACTATTACATCATCAACTAATTCCACCAACAACTGAGCTAACATAGAATAAAGGGGATCCATACACCAAATTCCTTGTTGACCACATCATTCATCGCTATAAACTACACATCGTCCATCCACATACTAAAACACGAATCTACTCTAGAAAAATTATTATAGCAGCATATATAGAATACAACCAAATGATGGAAAGATTGAAATTTTATGGATTCTTATGTGGTAAGAAAATAACACTATAGGACTAATGTGGACCCATCATCACTCTACACCCTCGGACCACATCAAACAAGTTGTTATGTATTTTGATTGGATACTCAACACCATGGGTATGAGATGACTCTCTAAATATAGTCAAATATAATGGGATAGAGGGGGTGAAATAGTGAGTGCATAGCTCTTAAATCAACAAAGGAACAAGAAAGGGTTCTCAACAAACTGATCACACCTCTGACAATCTCTGGCCCTGCTGGAACTACTACCTCTAATACATAAAACTCACCATGTCATGATCCTCTAACTCTCCATGGATGACCACCACCATGTCCTTTCTCATTTCCAAATCCCTGAGAATGAGGAAAATATTGAGTTCATCATATTCCTACTATATATCCCATTTGAGGAGATAAAACCTATTATCCCTGCTACTGAAACTGTCTCACTAGAAACTGTTGTGAGGATGAGATGAGCCTATCCACCTCCACTAAAATGAGTTGTAGAAGCCACTATGAACTTATTTTGAATATGGTTGTGAACCCTTGGAATAAGATAATCATCCCCAATCATATAAGAAATACATAGAGACTTCTAGCACCAGAAGGCCTGATTGGAAGATGTTGATGGTGTCTCCCCATTAGTCAAAACCTTGATGGTCCTAGTTCATGAGATCTGCCACTGAGAACCTTTCCTCTTGATGGATTCTAATGGGTACCCTCTTATGGTAGGCCTCCTAAAGAGTGCATCATATATATATCTTATACATTAATCTAAACCTCTTGCTACTTTGGAATCTTAAAGGGAGAAACAAAATAATTGATTGAATGACATAATACCACTGCAAGACGTCTTGCATGAGACTCCTCATCTACAAAAATATCTGGAAATAGAGAATGAGATCCTTGAACCTAATCCCAATCTCCCACACTGACACACTCCCTTTATAAAGTGATTGTATCTCATTCCTCTTCTTATCCTTCATGGATGTGGAATGGAATTCCAACTGGAACTCCTTCTGAAAGTCGTCACGCAAAAGGTCTTCCTTCTTACTCCTACATATATACCACATCCACCACTAACATGCACCAACCAAAAATTGATTAACTAGTTAAAGGACCTAGTATCATGTTGGGGCCTCAATCAAACTCAAGGCGATCTCAAGTTCCTCTAATATTCTCTTTGTCTCTATATTCGAAATGCTTCCCTCATACATTCCCAGTTCCTTCCCTTAGAAATAGCACAATATCCTCTACCACTGATCACACTCCATAACTGTATCAAACCTATGGTGATTAACCATGTTTCCCTAAAAATATTCCTCCAACAGAACCACACACATATGCCAAATAAGATCCATAGGTGAATGAAAAATAATACTTCCTAATCTCGAGTAGATTGTAATTTTTCTATGATTTAACTTAAATCATTTCGTTCATTTTTTATCCATTTTAACTTTTACAAAACAACTCAATTAAACATGAAAAAAAGTCATTTATGATGTTGAACCTCTCCTAGGTCCTTATAATACAAAAAGTTTTATCTCACTTGGCCTTTAAAGAAGCTTATATTCTATGCAGTAGATCAATGGGGGACCTAAAATTCCATGTCCAACCAGGTATCTATTGCCTATATCGTGCACCAAGGTCAACTAGGAATACTGTCATTCCAAAACATTCAATCCTCACTGTACCGAACCCCAAACCCCATATTATATCTCAACCATAACCTTTGATACCACACTATCATGATCCCCTCCCTCCAATGCTACGCCTCCTGGTTTGGTAGTGAATAAAGGGAGGTAATGACAATAGAGTCATGCCTCCAGTAGGCCCCAGGTTTGAGACTAGCACCAAGGGTGTAAAAATCTCCTTATATGGGAGGAATTAATATTTTTAAGAAACAATATCAGGAGATATGATGGATGACTCACAAATAAATTATAATACATAATGTAATGAAATCCAAAACCAACCCACATACATTTTTAAGATATAACTAGTAAAAATAAAAAGCTCTCCAAAGTATATAAATAAATGTAAAGCTGAGTAGCAATGTAGAATATGTCAGGATCTAGAATATTAATGTCCAACATAGTCTACAATATCCACATGGAATTTTGAAATTATTCTATATATGTATGGTGAGTATACCATTATACATAGTAGGATCTGAAATATACATACTAGTGCACTCGTGACAAAAAAACCAAACCAAAAAACACCTAAGAATATACACTTACCAAAACCAACCTCACTGATTCCCACTCCTCAAGTAACATAGGTCACATAATATAATAAAAATCATGTCAATGATATGGTACTGCACACCACATTCCCACGGATTATCCACTCTCACAACCCAATGAAAAAACTTTGGGCACTCCAACATCTTTCAAATATAACACATCAAATCCCACACACACACACCTGAGACTCACAACACATCCCAACTGTACACACCTGATCCACAAAATAAATATTTCCCACACTGACATGGGCCCCAAAACACATAATACCACACCTCAAAACCATATGGGAAACCATATCACAACTCATCCTGAAGACACATAGGAAAACACATCACAACTAATCTCGAAGATACTTGGGAGACCACATCTCATCACATCCTACCCAAAAAAATCATGGTTCATCATCTCCTAGAAGAGTGGGTTGGGAAGATAAGGTGGTCATCCATCCATCCTCCCACTATAAGGATGTGAATGACACCCCCATGTGACTATGCGGGTGTTCAGCACATAGTGCTCAATGTGGGAAGGGTGCGTACAGAAATCATAAGAGAATATATATATATATATGTAATAATAATAAATGATCATACATACAATATGGATTCTAAAACAGACCACCAAGTCACAACACTTCATACTTTGATGCTACCTCTAAATGCGCAACACCACACAGCATGCCCAATGCCCCAATTCACATTCTTAACCACTTTATTTAACCACTTACATTATTTATTAGAAATTTTTTTTAACCACTCAATAAATATCTAAAGAACTAAGAAAAAAAGAATTTGTTTTAGAAGATAAAGATCTTAATAAATAATGTCAACTTCAAATTAGAGACACAACGTTCCACGTCCTCCCTATTTAAGACCCATTTATGATATATCATATATCTATCTCTAGATACTTGGTGAAGTTTCATGCATGTTATCAATGGATAAGAACCCTTAACATCCACTACCATCATTATTAAATGTAAACCTACCCAAACCACCATTCCAACCAAAAAAACCCCCAACTCACAACCATATCTAGAAACACAGTAAACCACATCCAGATCTTCAGACCCACTTCAAAAACATACCACACCCAGATCACCACATAAAAAAATTACTCCCTATGCACAATCATTCCACCCACTTCATCACCATAAGAACCAAAGAAATACATTTTTATATTTAACAAGACATCCTTCCTTTAATTTCCACTTGTTAATTCAGGTGTTATTAGAAAATAATATGATCATGGGGCATCCATTTATTATTCAATATAAAGGGTTTACTATTTTCACATATAATCATTTAGAAGGAGAACAAAAAAAATTCCATAAACAATTATTTCATAAAATAATTACCCCCAACAACGATGAATTTTAGTGGGTAATTAGCCCATAAAAATCAAAATATGAATAGAAAAAAAACACTGCAAGAACATACATCACATTTCCTTACCACATATCCATTGATTTAAATATAGTTTAATTATCATTATTAAAAGATAAAAAACTATATTCACTTTATTAACATCCATATAGCCATAATACCCAATAAAAAATTAAGAGAGATGAAGGAGAATCCTTCATGGATGAAAAGACAATCAACACTTTCTGATTGTGCCGAAATAGGGGTTCACATGCAACATGAAAAACTCTCAGGAATCATGAACCAAAAAATATATCCCAACCGTATGACTCCAATGGGAAGAAAGCTTCACAGTGTCCAATGCCAAGATAAATCATGAATGAATAATAATTGGATGGAAATATTACGCTTGGAAATATATAAACCGAGTAACAGGTTTAGATACTTTATTTTTTTTCCAAAAAAGAATGTTCTACACAAGACCATGCGTTTTTACCAATTAAAATCATCCTCACTCCTAGGGAATTTAAGATATGAATTATGGGCTAGGAATAACTCTCAAAAAAATTAATGCTTTAAAAACAAATTATTTCAAAGGAGATGTAAAATGGGAAGAACTAGAGGAATATTGAAACATTGTTCACAAGAAAATGCCGAATAAGGCACCACCCAATGAGGCACATTCAACAAGGTATTGATAGATGATGTACTACTATATGAGGTAAAATTTTATAAGACCTTGTCATATGATGTACCTCCAGATGAGGAACTGATAGACAAGGCACTGTCAGATGAAGTATCATTAGAAAAGGCATTGATGGTTTAGGTACCGTTAGATGAAATGACTTCCACTATCAATGGGAGATCATTGGGTGAGACACCACATGATTTCATACAATCAGGAATGAGGAACCACTAGTCGAGGTGCCACTGGGCGAGTGACTACCAAGGTGACACTAATAGGGTGGAACCTCCATAGTGACACACCATTGGCATGATACACCGTTGGAAAACATGGAAAACTATTAATTTTTTCAAAGTGTTGAAATCAACCACCATGACCTCCATGAACACCTAAAAATCCAATATTCTCACAATGTAATGGACTTGAGAGGTCCGAGCCATTACACCATGTTTGTGTAGAGAATGAGTTATGGAATGTTGTTTGTTATCCTACTTAATTATTATTTGTGGAAATTGTTCACTGTGTATATTGGTTTACAAATAGATGCCCTAGGATACAGTGTTGTGTGATAACACCTAAATTTGAATGTTAAAATTATTGGTGGGATGTCATGTTAATTCTGAATATGTATTTCTTTGGTTCATGTGGTGATAAAGTGGTGGGAATGGCTCTATTGAGAGGGTTATTTATGGTGATGTGGTAATTTAAGTTTGTTATGTTTGTGTAGTGGGGCTGCAGATATTGTAGTGGTTCAATGCGTTGATGGATGGGGTTGTTAGTTGGGGGTTTTTTTTGTTGGTATGGTTGTTTAGGAAATGTGACATTGAAAAAAGGTAGTATTTATTGGTATGTGTGCTTCTCCATTGATAAAATGCATAATGATTCACCCCTTATCTACATATAGATCTTGGATATATTCATAATGGGTGATAAATTGGGAGTTCGTAGAATATTGTCTCTTTAATGTGATGCTACAATTATTTATCGGGCTATTCACCTTCTAGAATGAAAACTTCTATGTTGATTACATTCCCCAATTGTTGCGGAATAGTTAATTTAATTGGTTAATAATGAATTAAATTGGTTAAATAAATTGGTTGAGAATGTGAATTGGTTTTTATGGCATATTTTGTGGTGTTGTGACTTTAGTGGTAGCTACAATGTTTTTAGTGTTGTGACTTGGTGGACAGTTTGTGAACCCATACGCTGTATATGAGTGTTTGGTATTATATAAAAATATATAAAAATATATTTATTTATTCCATTGTGATTTCCATATACACCCCACCCATGTTTATAACTACGTGATGGACACCACCAAAGTCATGTGGGGTGTCATTCCCAACAACACGGTGGGAGATGGATTGATGGCCACCTGTTATTCCGTACTCCCGCTTCCAGGTGATGATGACCCAAGCATATTCAGGTAGGATGTTATGAGATGTGGTATCCCATGTCTCTTAGGTATTATTTGTGGTTGGGTGTCTTGGGTGACTTCGTGATGAGTTGTGAGGTGCTTTCTTAGGTGTGTTAAAGATGAGGTGTGACTTGTTTTGAGGCCTAGGTTTGTGCGGGTGGGTTGTGATGTGATATATTTAGAGGAGGTGGGAGCATCATGACGTTATTCATTTGGTGTGAGAGAATCTAATCAGTGGGGATGTGGTGCAGGGTACCCTATCATTGATGTGATTTTTTATATTACTTGACTAGTGATTCGTAGTGATCAATCCTTGGTGTGGTTAGGTTTTGTTAGTATACCTCTTTAGAATCCAGTTTCTTCTTCGGTTTTTTCATCGGTATGTTAGTATGCCTCCTTCATCATGTCCATGGAGGACCATGGTTTCCCTACAAAGTATACTTGTATGATCACCCTACATATATAAGCATCATTCCAGTTTCAATGTGGTTTTCACAGACCGTGTTGGACCTTACCAGCTCAGATCTTAACAGTTGCTTCATCAATGCTTAACTTTACTTTTAAGTATTTACTTTGGAAAAATTTGTATTTATACCAGTTATATTATACACATTCATGTGGGGTGTTTTTCATCTTCATTACATTAGTTCATGGGGTTTCTTTGTGAATGATCCATCATATCTCTCGATCTTATTTTCTAAAAAGGGTAATATCTCCCATATTGTTATATTTGTATATATTTAGTGCAATTTTCTAACCTAGGGACTGCCAGAGGTGGGAATCAAGGGTTTTTATCTCTCTTTCTTCAATAACAGCCTATGAGAGCTATCTTTGGTGGGGGGAACATGATAATGTCCTATGGTGACCTCTAAATCCTATTATCATTCTTTATTTAACAAGTTACTGTAAAACACCACTACGGAAGTGTTTCCCTATCCGTTTACTTGTATCATAAACAACTAAGTCTATATACACACAAATGTTTATATGTATTGCATGATAAAATAGCCTAATAAGAGATTGTTAATGATTTTATACCATTCATTTTTACGGAAAAATAAAAAAATACTTTTAGGGAGAATAATGAAAACTATTTTATTACATGTGATTGAGTAAGTAAAACTAAAAACATATATTTTCCTTTACATGAAATACAATTTACCAAGATACAACCAAAAGATAAAATATTAACAAAATAAAAACCATCAACCATTAAGGGGTACCTACCCGAGGACAAAGAAGATATTCTAAGTTGATGAATTAAGGGAATCATGACACTAGAATATTGTTGCAAATAAAATGCAACACAATAAAATCACCATTAATTGACTCATTGAGAAGGAAATTCCAGTGGAAGGTGTGAGGCCTAAGATAGGGGTACTATAAATGCATGACCATAATATTTGAACTTATGTATCCAGAATTCCCACATATCTACCTAAATATTCCCATTATGTTTTTATAGAACCCCTACACTAATAATAGCTGACACAAATTTATAAAAATATCTTGTTAACATAGTATAACATACATTGACACATAGACATACACAACAACCCCCATAATTGATCATGATAAAATTTCAAATATATATTAGAAAAACATACATTGAAAACACCATGATTCATCCAAAATCAATCATCAAAATGATAATAAAACCCCAAACATAGATCCCACATTCACTATATATTCCCACTAAAAAGTGTTTTAGCTTATTTATCCATTGAAAAATATATATTTTATCCAATCTAAAAACTATAATCTCTCTATTATAATAAAAATCGTGATACTTTTCACCTAAAAAACATCCCTAGAATATTTCTAATTTATCAAAACACCTCATTTAAACATGTTACGACATTTAGATCAATCTGAATTCATCCATTTTAATTTTACCATAGTCCAAGACAACTATACATAGAAAATATTCATATGATTCATTGAATATTACCAAGAAAACAATCAAACACATTACCTATCAAAATCCCATTATCTGATAATAATGAATCAATCCAGAAACATAATTCATACATCAAAATGTTTTCAAACAACCCTACATTTAATCTATCCCTATCTAAGCATTCCAAATAAAATAAGAATATACCTTATATTTTTGAGGTCTGATTGTAGATGTAGGGTCTAATGGTGGCAGAGTTGAGGTAGGTGGTGGCGATGGAGCCCCTGAAGGGGTTGTAGTGGAGGTCGTGTTTGAAGTGGAGGTGGGTTCGTAGATGAGGAGGGGTTCAAGGGGGAGGTGGGTTTTGACCGTGGTGGAGGTGGGGTTTGCGGAGGAGGTGGGGATTGTGTAGGATGTGGGATTCACGACAACAGAGGAAGGGTCATGGCAGAGTTGGGGTCGAAAATCGAGGAGGGATCAGCATCGGAAGAGGAGGGTTCGGTGCCGACAGAGGTCGCATTATGTGAGTGATTGAGGTGTCCTAGAAAAGAAGTAGACTATTAGGGTAAATTTATAAAATCGGGTAATGATTTTATCAACACTAGTTAAAAAGAGCTGATAATGGTGTGTTTTAATAGTGCTAAAATAGAAAGAGCTAATAAAACATTCCATTTCAGCATTATTTTAGAGCTGATAAAAAGTGTCTTTATCAGCGCTATTATTTTAGCACTCATAAAGGCACCTTTTATTAGTGCTTTTTTAACAATTATAATGTAATAATGTAAATAATTTATTATTATTATTATATATATTTACAAAATTATATATATAATAAATATATTTATAGAATTATATATATTTATTTATAATTATAAAATTATTATAAGTTTTTTATTATATTTATAATTAAATAAATATTTATAATAAATATATTAATTATATATAATTATAAATATTATATTTTTTAAATTTTTAAATATAAATTTATTTAAATTTATTTAAATATTTATAAAATTATAAAAACTATATTTCTTATAATTAAAATTTTATAAATATATATAATTAAAATATTAATTATATATGTTTATAAGATTATAGATATAATAAATAAATATTTATATAGATATATAAGTCCAAAAAAATAAATACATATTTATTTATACTTATATATATATAGATAATTATAAAATTATAATAATTGTAATTGTTATACATCTAATTTTCTAAATATATATAATTAATAGATTTATTATAAATATAATTATACATATGTGTATTTATATAAAATAATTTTTATATATTTATGAATATATTTATTTTAATTTATATATTTTTAATATTATCATTTTAATAAATATATTTATTATAATTTTATAGTTATTTAATAATATATATTTGTTTAAAATTATAATTACACATAAATATATATTTATTTATAAATAAAAATTATTATAATTTTATATTTTAATAGTTATAAATATAAATATGTTTATATATATTTAAATAATTATAAAATTATACCAAATAAATTTTTTAAATTTTTAATTTTATTAATATATATAATTGAATAATTATTTAATTATATATGTATTTATTTATAATTAGAATTATAAATATTTGTAATTATTTATAAATATATTAATTTAAATATATATATTCATAACATTATATGAATAATAAATATATTTTTTATATATTTATAACTATTTAAATAAATTTATATTTATTTATATTTATTTATAATTATAACTATATATAAATTTGTTTTTTTATTTCAGCTAAAATTTTTTAAAATATATTTATATATATTTATAGTTATATATATATATACATATTTAAATAGATATCAAATTGTAAAAAAAAATTAATTATATTTATAATTTTATAAATATATATAATTAATATATTTATTGTAATTTAAAAATTATTTATCCATATATATTTTTATTTAGAAATATAACTAAAACTATTTTTATTAAATTATAAGAATTTGTCTGTATTTATAAATATATTTATTTAGTTATATATTTTTATATCATTTTATGTTTAATACATATATTATTATAATTTTTTAATTATTTACACACAGACACACACATATATAATTATAACTATATGTAAATATATTTTTGAATATTTTTATATAATTATAATTATAATTATATGTTTATATAAAATTGTAATAGATGTATCTACTATAATTTTATTATTATTTATATACCTATATATTAAGTTATAATTATAATTATAAATAAATATAATAAAAAAGTATTTATATATAAATAAATAATTATAATTATAAATACAATAAATATATTTTTTATCTATATATATATTGTAATTTTATAAGTAATTATGTGAATAGATTCATGGGTATAACATGAATGAATGTTGGCATCGGCCGAGAGAACCTTAGGGTTAGGCACATGGTCTTTTGCGGTGTCTTCCTTATGGCTTAGACATTTCTTTGGTGTGGCAGGGGGTAGCGAGGAAATGGTGATGAGGGATGAACCTAGGTGGCACGAGCCTCTAGAGGCTCTAGAAAATAGGTTTCCTCATGCAGATCATTCTCTCCCCTGACAGTGGTGGCTTGTTCATGTGGATGTTTCAATCATCGACGATAAAGGTGTTAGCGACACTAGGTTGTTGGTTTCAACTGTCAGCTTCTCTATCAGTAGATGATGCATGTGTGAAGGGAGAGTGGTCATTAGCGACTTCAGTTTCAACATGCGGCACCAACTTAATTAGTGGATTTTCTTCATCTTGGGTAGCTCAGGGTTAAATTGATCTCGGTGGTGACGATCTCATCTATTTCAGTACCCTGTTTAGATCAAGTGTATCCAAATTAGATAATAATATATATTATTTTTGGGTTTTATGTATTTTGAAATGGTGGTGCATTGGTGGTTCTTGCATAGCAAGAACATTTCTTTGGAAGGGTATCATGTAATGGAGGTTCTTCTTGTTTATATGAATTTGGAGGCCAGACAAGGGCGGAGAAGGAGGGGGCCTTCATTAATGGATGGAATTTATTCAGTGTGGTGGTGCTTGGTGTGCAGTTGACTAGGATTTTCGGACCTCCGGTATAGATTTCATTGTCTTTTTTGCTTTGAATCTATAATGGGATTTGGGTTTTAATGGGTTTTTTTCAAATGGGCTCTTGGGATACTGAATTTTAAGGCTATGTGCCTTTGGGTCTATGGGCTAGTAAGGGGTTTTCCCGTACTCAGTTTGAAAGGGGTTCATGTTTTTTTTCTCCTTTTTATAAAGGGGCTTTCCCCCATGATTTTTGGTATAACATGAATGAATCTTATACATATTAAATTATATAGATAATAAAATATGATTCATCACATATTGAAAATATGAATAATAATAATGTTGTAATTTATAAATGAACATTAAACCACGATGAATACATAACATATTCATGTCAGTTATTATCACAAATCAATATATTTATTAACTAAATTCATAAGAAACACACATAGATATATATGTATATATATATATATATTAATTTTGAATTATAATAATTATTATATATATTTAAAAACTGTTTAGTTTTATGTATATATATAATAAATATATTTATTATTCAATAAAATTTAACAATTATCATATAATTATATATATATTTATAATCCAATAAATACATTTTTAAAACATTATAATTATATTTTAATTATTAAATAATATTTATTAATTCTGAAATTTTTATTTTTCTTTAATGTTATGTAAATCTATTAAAATATATAAACCTATAATAACTTTTAATTTCATCATTAATTTTTCTCATTTAAAATGGATTTAAAAAAATATAATTTTTGTTTATAAAAAGTGACTCATTTAAAATTTTACCCATTTCCAAACATGATCAAATTTTTAGATATTTTAAAATGTGGTTGATTAGCATTATTTAAAAACATGGCTTAATTAGATACATTGTTAAATGTGGCTAAAATTGGATAAATTTTATTATTTGGTAAAATAAAAATTAAGGATTTTAAAAATTGAAGCTAAAAAAACTCTAAATAAAAATATATCCAAATTTTGAGAGTGTACGATTAAAAACATGGATAAATAAAAAAATCATGCGTTTAAAAAATTTGGCCAATTAAAAAAATTTATGTAGTGATGCAGTGATAGTTGAACTCTTATTTCTAGTGCCCAAAATTTCATTTAACATTAAAAGATAATACATTTTTAAAATAATGCATTATTTTGGTAGATTCAATGTTTTTTAAAATTTTCTTTATATAAAGAATTAATTAACTATATTTAGTGAAATATATTGGATAAATTCTAAATGAATTAATTTTTATCTGTAAAACATATATAATCAATTTTATAATATATCTAGAACCATATTAAAAAGAAGAATATCCTACTGACCAAATGGTATATAACATCATGTTTTTATTAACAATTTCTTTATAATTTCAGTGTATTTTTAAAGGATTTTCATCAATATAGAAAATGTAATTAACTATAACTAAATATCTATAAATTACTATTATTTTTTAGTTAATTAAGAAAAGTTGAAAAACTAATTAATTTCTAAAATGACATTTGGGAAAATATTTTTTTGGAGGAATTAATAATCATTATTAGATGGTGGAAGCCCTAAAATGTTATAAAACACCTTTATAAAGGTGTTAACCATATGTTTTTAAAATACATTCACTACGGTTTTTATTGTGAAGCTCATAATTATTTTATGTAACTCTTCATTTACCATTTTTACTATAGTATCTTCCTTAGATATTTATACAAGGGAAATTATATAGGAATGATAAATTAGTCTGTAGTTTGTCATGAAGTACTATATTATCATAAACGATTATATAAAGCATCATGGTAGGAAAAAGTTGGTTCCACTAACTAAAGAATTATAGATGTTCTACCCATTGCTTCTTAGGGTGTTCTATTGTACAACCATGTTTTCTGAAGTTAATGGAGTCAAAAATGTTATTTTCTCCATTTCATACATAATTTAACATTATATATTGATATATTTACTAGATTTCATTATATTCTATTAGAGGTAGATTACTAGTTTGTTTTTACACAAACAACCAAAATCTCACCGAATTTATAATAAAAAATATGAATATAAAACATTATTTGATTTCAATTAGAAATTTCACAAATCCAATCATTTGGAACATGAAATTAATATTTTTTCAATGATTTAATTCATTTCATTTACATTGGAATTGATATGAGGATTTGATTAGGATACTATATTTATATATATTAAACATTATGGAATTTTTTTTATGTTCAATCAGAAAATTTTTACTTGGAAATATATCAATTATATTTTCAATGGTATGGTAAAGATGAAAATATTAACATATAGCACAATTTTTAATAGATTTAAAGTGATGATTTTGATAGTGTGAAATATTGATAATGAGGCACTTATTTAGGGGTTTAAAAGAATCATTATTTTTGTTGGGATAATCTATATAATGGGATTGAATAATTAATTTAATGAAGATATTTTTTTAAATTATTTTATTCTAATTTCTAAATAAACTACGAATTTTGTTAAAGGTGGAAAATATTATAAGGGGAAACAGTTTTCGATGAATAATAATTATCTTGATGATCCTACCACTGATAAATCTACACCATAGAAGAAATCTAAAATGGGTTAAAATAAAATTCAAAAAGAAATTTTGGGAATGTTATTCTAAGTATGAATTTATAAATTTAATACATAAGTAGAGTGAATCATGATTGAAAAGTACAGAGGAAGAAATTACAAAAATTGAAGAAATGGAAGCTAGAAACAAATTTCCTTATCCTTGATAATTCGTAAGATAAAATACAATAGAGGATACTAATCATAGTTTTTCTAAAATAATTATGGCTAAAAAGTATGCATTAATGCTGAAGAAATCCCATATTTCTAGAGAAATTGTTTATTCTATTATAATTAAAGATTTTTTGTATAGTTACAATCATTAGAAAGAAAGTCATATTTCAAAGGATCAGGGAGAGTGGCTAGCCATGAAGTTTGTGAAATGTATTCACCATTATCTTCACCCCATTAGGATATTAGATACTGATATGGGAAGTCACAAATTTAAATTAAAGAAAATTTTTATCTTTTTTATATTAGGAAAATTAGTTGAAGTTACTTCCCCTATTGATGTTACTGAAAATGAGGAAATCATATCACAATATGTTTCAAAATAAAATACAATATAAGATAAAATTTTGAATATAGTATATGATGTATATTTAAAAAAATATTATGATTTTTTCAAATACATATTTATGATTGAATAATTTATTCATACAACCATAATGTAAATGTAAACATCATTAACGACTTCACCAAATAAATTGATTTAATTGAATGATATGTCCAATCAATTCAATGATCAAACCACCCAAATAAGTTGAAAAATATATCAATGAAATTGATATTAAAAATGATGTAATTCAATTGAAATTGAGAATCTTACTCCAAGAAAAGGTCAAGAATCTATAGTTCAACCAATAGTTCAAAATCTAAAGAGTATTATCATAATTAAAGCAATACCATCCCTTGTTTAGATACCAAATCTTACCCCCACCACATATCGACATGTGTTCATGATCACCCCAGGGTAGTGAAATGATCTATGTAATCATATGAAACTTAATTGGTATTATTTATCCCCAAAAATTAAGGAAACAATATGTAGAAATTTATAGAAATTTTGATATGACTGGTCCTTAAGTATAATGTCCCCATGAAATAGAATAGTTAGTAAATAAAACAATCAACAATATATTAATGAAATAAAATAATTTGGAGTAATGAAATTCCCTGAGAATCTATAACCCCCACTAATACAGCATTCTCTGAGTCAACTATGACCAGTACAGATATAATGCATCCACCGATACACATATCTAAAAGTAATAAATAACCTATTTGAAAAATGGAATAAATTAAAATGAAAAAAACAAAACAACTGACGTAAATCTACTTGACTCTATTTGGAAAAAAATATGTGAAATTAATTCATTGAAAATCATTTATAAAACCTAACTGAAAATGTAATTAATTCTAATCAGACTTTTATCATTTACTTTAGAAATACACATAAATAATTTTGGAAAAATTATCTTGAGAACAAAAATTTAACTCTCATGGTTTCACTATCATTATGTCCACAAAAAATTACATACATATATACATTTCTTATTTCACAAATTCAAATATTATCATTGGAATTCTCATATTCACACACATATTTATAAATTTACCAATGAATATGTGTATAACAAGAGGGTGTATCAAAAGGAATTTGAAAACCCTCAATTTGTTTTATTAAAAACCAATTATGACATAATTGATTAGTACATTGAATTTAAATTATTATTTTTAATTCCATGTATAACATAATGGCCAAAAGGGAAATCCTTTTTGGAAGGCATTATAAATTTTTAAAAATCACATAATTCTTTTAGAAGTTACATTCAAAAGATTCTCAATAAAAAGGTAAGTATGTTTTCTAGGAACCATATAGTAATTTTAAACTAAAATAGAAATACTGTACAATTTTTTGGAAACCATTTTTAAAATAATTTTACTTTTTAAAATTCCATATACATTAATCAAATTTTTATTATGAATAAAAAAAATTAATTTAAATGTTAATGAAATTGAAGGTTCCAAAATAATTGAGTCATGGATTGGGGAAAACCCTATAATATATGTGGATGAAGAAAACCCTTCAATAAATTTTAGATAAAGGTCGAATAAGAAAATTTCACTTGCTATGGATCAATATCATAAGAAATCAGAGTCTGATCACACCTAGGGTTTAGCCAAGATTCACATCTTCAAGATAAAAATGAAAGAAGTATGAATGGGAATATAAAAAAGAAGGTAAATGTGATAAAGGGGAAGAGGAAGACCTAACTTGGATAGATGCCATGATTAATTTAAAGAGGAATGTGCCAAAAGGTAAGGAGAGGGTGGAGGATTTCATGTGAGTACCCTCATATTCATGCTTTATATAATTGGGAGAGGTAATATGAAATTCTAAGGATTTAGGGAGCAGAGGAACCAATTTGGGTCAAAATGTTTTAATGATATTTTGGGAAGATTACTATTTTAAAGACCATGGATTATTTCAAATTGGTGTGCAATGTTTTCTAAATATGTACCAACCATGTTCCCTTCCCTGGGAACAACAATTAACCCTCCTAGGTTTAAAAAATTATTGAGAAAACCATGTGCCAACTATGTAAAATGGATTGGTAAAATGAAAACTAGAATTTTATGGTTGTCACATGTTTAGCACTAAACACACTCGAACCGTGAGGCATGGAGGATTTCAAAAACAACTTAAAATATTATCAAAATAAAAGTCCCAAATATAATTGAAAATAACAAAAATTAAGTGTGAAAATAAAAAATTAAATGTAAATATGAAAACAAGGGTTGCGGTGTAATGACAATCCCCACCATAACCAATTTCAACCCCCATAAAGTCACCATATTCTTGGAGGATGATGTAGGATTACAAATATAGGAGTTGATCTGATATCCTTCTAGATAAATATAATTTAAAAGAAAAACAATCATAGAACAACCAACAACCCTTGGTATAATGGTTCTCAGAAGACGACCAAGCGGTAAAACTCAAAATTGAATAATCTAAAGAGAGAGTATCATGCGGTCTCCCCATCATATAATGATAATTCATTTCATTTTGTTTCAACCAATATTAATAGTTATATAGAAGGTTTTATGTGAATTACCCCACACTTAACAAGGAAAAACTAAAACAGGTCTCCAAAACCAAGTCTCTGTTCATAAATCTATTAAAACAACACATTCCTCTCCAGAATGCAACATGTGATAAAAAATCTAATTAAAAAAATGATCAAAGAATATATAAAATATCAATGGGATAATAAAATTATTGGGAATAAAATAACACAAGTATGATTCCCCAATACCCAGAAACAAATAAAAAAATCCATAAGGATATCTCTAAATAGGGTACTACTTCAGGATTTAACCTCTTGCTTTCTATTATATTACTAATAAATAAAAAGAGGTGCAACCTTAGAAAAAAAAATACAAGTGTATAAAGAAATATAGTAGTTGTCATTACATAAATAAAATCATTCCATGGAATATTCAATTTGGGTCCCAGTCCTAATGCTATGGTAGGATATCATTGGATTTATCTCTTTAAGCATTGAATATTGGTGAAACCAACCAATCAAATGTTACAGTACTCATCCAGACACCCCAATCACTAACCTGATACTCCCCAATAAAAATTGATGCCATAATAACATCTGATTCACACACATCAGCAAATGGTTAACTAGGTATAATATGAAATCAAGGGAATATATAAATTTTGATTATGTACCCCATATGAATTTTAAATAAATCAAAATAATCATGTATTAACATCAAAATTAATAGTATCATCAATCCAAAACACACCTTCAAAATAAATAATAGAGACCCTAGATACTTACTATTAATCATTCATTGGTATATATCTATGGAAAACATAAAATAATGAAAAAAACATACCCAAATGAAAAAAAAAATTATAATAATAATGATGTATGAATTTTAATTCACAATAATCCTCAAATATAGGATTTAAAAGAAAATATTTCAATAAATATTATATTTATTTCTTTAAAATAATCTTTTTACATTCTATATATAAATAAAATTATACATAAAAACTAAATAAAATTTAATTAATATTTTAATTCAATTACTCAAATAAGTAATAAATAATCACATCTCATATAAATTAAAATCCAAATGAAAATCATGAATTTTTCCATTAATATAATTTTAGACTCCTTGATGAATATAAAAATCATAAAATTAGCGTAAAATATATAATTAATTATTAATATCTAAAATTTCCATTTAAACCCATTTTAGAAATAAACAATTCCCTTTTTAAATCACTTCACAAGTCCAAAAAAATATTTAAATTCATTTTAAAGAAAATATCTATTTTCTTAATTCAAACATTATTTTACAATTCAAAAAAATCCCATTTTAATAAGACATTAAAATCATACTAAATTATATAATCATGTTACCAAAAAAATTTACTCTACTCTAGACGAAAGTTGAAAACTAAAAAAATCCAAAAATAACGAAAAATTAAATGTTCTAATTGTTTTTCATGACAGGGAAACCCAGTTTGATGGTCCATGATCCCCCTATGATACAACTACTAATCATTCCTCATAACCATCAAAATAGTATCCATATGGTTTTTAAAGCCATATTCTCCATTGTTTCCTCCAGTTCCACTTTCATTATATCCCCAAATCATTAAATCTTTGAAATAAATTGTAAAACTCAAACACCATTCATAACCCAGCATGGAATCCGACAAACTCCCACATGTATAAAAATAACATCAATTAAAATGAAAATCCAAAAATTTAATCAATGTAATGTTCAAAATAAAAATTCAAATCCTAAAACCCTAGGGTATATTTGTTTTATTCATGTATTGTGGTGATCTAGAACACACCTATTGCATTCCTCATAAGCTCTATTGATCTTATCTACCAATTTCCTATCAATACTAAATAAAAATATATTTCTCTAAAACATAACTACACCTAAAATCCTAGGTTTTTATATAATTTTTTCATGAACGAAACTGATCAGTTTCTCCATCAGACACCCATGTCGGCCCGGGATCACTTTGAGGTATGTTCCCAGTCTATCTGGGATTGTGAAAAGCTCCAATTAATCACTAGAAACTAAATGGTAATTATTTAACGATTGAAATTATTCAATATATTGGAATTAAAAGTCCATAATTTGAATTTATAGAAAAATCAAATTGGTAGGAAATAAAACAATCATCATGATATTGAAGTAGTAATTTTTTTAAAAACTCTCATCAACCCCAAACAATCTCTTCTATAAAAGGATTCAAGTCCCACTGCTACCTCTATAGATACATATCATCCAAAAATAACCATAATTGAAGGAAATAAAATTCCCAATTTCTAAAATTTTATAAAGGAAACTAAAAAAACTAATAAATATTATACACCACCATGTGATTGAATGAGTGACTATAAAACCTCAATATAGAATTTCTACATGGTAATCTGAGATTATAAAACCAAAATGACATGAATTTATGATTATAAAAATTCACAATAGGTAACCAATTGAGTTTCCACATTCATAATAATTAATCAATGATAATTATTCAGGTGACTTTGGAATTTATGAATAGAAAATATGGTTTCTGAAATATTAAAAAAATCCATAAACACATCATCAATTTCTATTAATTTACTTTATTTATATTCATATTGAAATAAAACTTTTTGAAACCATTAACATTCCCTAAGCCTTCTTTACTCAACATCACTTTTAGAACCAACTCCTAAACTAGTTTTAAAAACCCAATTATAAAACACTATATAAATACATACATTGAAAATTAATTAGAAAAACTAGAAAAAAGGCATCAATAATAATGATAAAATAATAAAAATAATTATATTTTTAAAAAGAAGTTAAAATTAAAAAAAAATTACCAATTCATACCCATTAACCATGGGAGATCCCGAAGTTATCTAAGGTTAGTGGGCACTCAAGGTCTTCATATCAACATGTGAGTAGGCAGTGAATCCATGTGGAAGCACAAACCACAACGGAGGTCATGCCATGGACAAGTGGTATGGTGCCTCCCATATCATGATTCCAGGACCAACTCACCCAATAACAAGTACAAGCATATTCCAAGTGGTGTGATGTTACCCATATGATGTTACCCCATTATTTATCTATGTTTTTTAGGTATTAATGTAACCTGAATAAAATAGATACTATAAATTAGAATTTCTCCATGGTGACCTGATTTCCTATATTATTTTCCCTTGTAAAACATTTCTTTTTTTATAAAGTGGTAATTTATAAAACCATTTCAAGAAATTGAATTCATATTATATGAAATGCCTCCTAAAAAACCATTTTTCAAAACAATGATTAATTTGTATTAAAACCCAAGATATATATACATATATATAATAATTAAGATGATCATATGTGGTTTTAATTTTTTAAAAACAATTTTAAAAAATATCATGAAATGAAAATCATTTAATCCAAAAAAAATTATACTTTATAAATCCACATAGAAATTTTTTAAAAAGTGGAGTTTGAGTACCAAATTCAAAATCTTAATTATGCAATATCATTGTTCCCATATAAAATTAGACTTACATATATTTATTTTTTAAAAAAATTGAACTCATTCTCATTTGATTTTTTAGATTAAAAAATATATAAATATATATATATTATCTATAAATCTATGTCTGTGTACTCATGTATATGTGCATGACCATAGATTGCATGGAAATTAATTTTCAAATCCACACACTTTTATTGAAATCCAATCATAAAATAAAAATTTGATTCCTGAATATTCATGTATTTCAAGGATTTCCATGTATAAATTTAGATAAAAAAGTGAAATTTAATTTGGAAGCCAACATACCATTTTAGAGATAAAAAAATCATTCTTAAGGGAAATTAAGAAGTTTTTAAAACACAAGTTATTAGGGTTTAATGAAATTAGTTTTTAATAATTAACTAAAATAAAAATAATATCTATTTTCATTGTATACCTAGTAGGAAAATAATTTTACCCATAAAAATTCAATATATATTCATCATATTATCTATAGTAATGAAAATTATTAATTTTAAATTCCTAAAATTGAATGTTCCAAAATTATTGAGTCATGAATACAGAAAACTATATGGAATATATAATGATTATAAAAGCCAATCATTATTGGCGAGAAGATGTTCCCATGAGAAGATAAAACACATTAAGGATCAAAACCATAAGAAATCATAGAATAAACCCACATATAAATACACACATATGTGCTCATAGCATGATATGTAAGAATGAAAAATAAAATAGTGGAGGAAGAAGGATGAGAAGGAGAGGAAAGAGAAGATGAAGAGGTGAATCAAATTGATCGCATGAATAATCATAAGAGGAAGGTTAGAAAATAGGAGGAGTGGGAGGAGGATCATGTGTTGGACAACTCTTGGACATCCATCAGAGTATAAGGGGATTTGATAGGGTTTTGTTTGATATTGGGTTGAGAGGAACCAATTTGGGGAATAAATTTAATTAATCTTATTTTTTGGAAGATTGAAAGTTTAATGGCCTAGGTGACTCACATGGATTTTGTGCATAGTTTACCTAACCATGAGCCAATTATTCTCCCTTCATGGGGAACACATAGCCACCCACACATATTGGATGCACGATTGAGAAAAATAATCTATAATAATTTGAAATGTCTCTATTATTTACTAAGATCAAATTTCATCATTGTTAAATGGATAAAAGACTCTTTTTAGTATCCATGAAAAAATGGAATTCTATAATAAAATTAAAAATTGTCAAAAGAAAAGACATGAACCTATAGGAATATAATAGAAATAAATAAATATATAAATAAATAAATAAATAAATAAATTACACATCTATACAATTAATCATTGGGGTTTGATAACACTACAAACCACGGCCCCATTTTTGACACTATATAGTAAATGAGGTCTCCGGGAAGGAAACATAATTCAAAATAAAAGAGGTTTTTTGATGCGAAAAAATATTTTAACAACACCCAAAAAATTAAATATGAAACTATCACCCTTGCGATAAAGCATATATGAAGATTACTATGATATTAAACAAAAAATGGAAGATTACAAAGACCAAGACTCGCAAGGGGTTTCTCTACCAATTAAGGCTTCATTATACCTTTCTTGGTTATCCAATAATGATTGTTCAAGATAAGTTGTTTTTTATTACCTATCATTAAACTAGAAAAAACCAAAAAATATACCCATGACTAACTTTCGGTTTATAATTCCATTAACACAAAACTTTCCACTCTAAAAAAATAGTTTATAAAACCACAATTAAAATACCCAAATCAAGAATTTGTAAAGGCATAAATGGGTTAGAAAATGAATGGGGGAAAAAGAATCTATAGAGGATTCACCAATACCAAACAATCCACAAAAAAATAATAAAGGAACCCACCAAATAGGGTACTAATATATGACTGAAATTGGATTATTACATCAAATCCCAAAAACACAAAAGGGTTACACCCTCAAAATGGAGAAAACTATAGAAAATGGACAAACACTATAGACAGTGCATTAACCAAAAATAAACCTCAACATAATCATCGTCGGTCCAAGTCTCAGTACAAGGGAGGATAAACTGAGAATTAATTCAATTAACACTGACTCTTGATGATCCTAGATAATAAAATGTTATAACACTCATCCCAATTACCCAAACTACTTACACAAGACTCCCAAAAACACAACGACACAATAATAAACCAGGAACACACATCATTGAAATAATTGACACCATACAATGAGATAATATGGAATACTTAAATAAATCATCAAACCTTATAAACCTCAAGACCATCAGCAATCCATGATCATAAATCCCAAACCAAAATATATATATCCATCATGAATCTGAAAACTAAAAAATTCCTAGAAAATTAAAATAGAAATACTAAATTTTAAACATCAAACTATCACCCAAAACATCCCAAGTAATACATAAAATAATAAAGAAGAAAAATAAATATGAACACAAAAATCATCATCATAAATGAGAATTAAACATAATTAATAAAAAACCAAAAACCATCAGTATTAAATATATCACTATCCATAAAAAACTTTTTTTTTCTAAAAATAAATTTTTTACATTCTATACATAAATTAAATTAAAATTAAAACACCATTATAGATAATAATTAATATGTAAAAATATGAACTGAAGATGGTATTCTACAATCACATCCCAAATAAATTAAATTCCAAAAAATATCCTGAATTCATCCATTAAAAAATTTTGGGGCTAAATGATTAATTAAAAAATCTTAAAATATTAATTCAAATCACAATAAAACTTCTTGAAAAATATTATAATATAAAATTTACAATCAAAATATTTTTAAAAATTTACATGCATCTTTGTAAGGCACTTGATTTGTCTTAAACAAATCCATTAGAATTTATTTTAAATAAATTTATTTTTTTCAATTAATGCATTGTTTAAAATTCTAAAATTAAATTCTATTTTGAAAACTCGGTTAAATTAACCAAAAATCTATCAACATGTCATCCACATATAATTAACCTAAATCTAGAATAAATTTCAAAACAAAAAGAATAAAAATACTATCAATAAATTATTGGGGCAGGTGATCATGCATGGATCTGATACTTGATTTGAAGATCCATCTACATGTCAGGTTACCAAAATTGAGAGTTCCTTAGAACTATTCACAAAAGATAGACATCGGTTTTTTGGCCACATGAGCTATCAGTACCACAAACTCCACTTAATTTTGCACCCCAAATTGAAAAATCATTGAAAGAACCCACAAAAATACAAACACCATTCAAAATATCCCAAATAAACACCAAAACACCCATACATATCTAAATGACACCAATTCATATTGAACTCCACTAAATTAAATGAATGTAACTCTAAAAATAAAAATTCAAATCCAGAAACTAGATGGTAAATTGTATTTAGTTATGGAAAATTGTTATTAGGTACTCATCTATAATTGACCTCATGATCTCTGAATATCCTATTACCATATTCTTGACACTCCAATATATAAATGGGGGATATAAAAAATAGTTCCACTTTAGAATGTTAACATTGATATATTTTTTCATGAACCAACTCAATCATTACTAGTGTAGGATAACAAAGATGGCCAACGACATCCGTATTTCATGTTCTCAATCTCCCTGGGGTGGAAAAAATTTCTAAGGCATCATAAGCACCTCATTAATAATTGTTTATCCATTAAATTTATAGAAAGAAGTAGTAGAGAATAATTAAATGTTTTCCATGACCCATCAATAACCTAGGAATTCACACCAAATGAATTAGGTAGGAAAATAAAACAATCCCAATGATATGAAGTCGAAAAAAAAATTATAAACAATGAAATCCATTAATCACCAATACCATGCTCTCCTATAGGAAATAAAAATCCATACTACAAAGGAAAAAAAATAAATAAATAATATATATCTTATTGAGTTTTCATTAGTCACCATCTAACCACAATAAAGACAATATCCATGAGAATAAAAGAAATTATAATTGAATAGATAAATAGTAATGAGTATAAAAATGCACAATATGTTCCAATCCTTATTTACACAATATATTTCATAATTAAATTTCCCCTTAGTAGTTAGTTTAGAGAGTAAAAATAGAAAATATGGTTTCAACTTTATAAAAAAATAAAATATGGGGTCACAAATTTAAATTAAATTCAATTATTACTATTTTAAATGAATGAATACACTTAAATTTTTTTTCCTAGAATAATCCTCATCTACCGAAAATAAATTTTAGATCCCCCTCCTAAAACCACAATTGAAAAACCAATTCCAAAATAGTATGTAAATAAAATAATTGAAAATATTTTAGAATCACTGGTAATATTATAAATATGTAATAATGATAAAATAATCAATAAGCTTTGTATTTTTCAAAATAAATGAATATGTAATAAAAGTAATAAATATATAAAGATGTTTTATGGGAGATCGATAAGTAATTTAATATTAGTGGGAACCCTATGACCTCATATCAACTTGTGATCTAATGGTAACTCTAGGATTACCAAAAAACCTCATTCCTTTCCAAGAGGTATTGTTCCTACCATATAACAATAATACTTCCAAATAACCAACTAATGAGTAAATTACTTGGACTAATATTGTGATGTCACCCACATGAAGAAAATATGAAATTTATCAATGTTTTTAGTATCTACTATTTTGTGAACCAGAGTGATACATAACACTAGTATTCCCGCATAAGTACCCAGTTCCCAATGTATTATTACTATTAGATACATTTATTTATAAAGAATATTTCCAATCATTGACCCCTTGAGTAATAAAATTCAGCATATATAACATGCCTAATTACATCCTGTTATTTTTCAAAAAAGGGGAAATTTTTGAACAATAATGATATATATATATATATAATATCAATAATAAATCATATATGGAATTAATTTATTAAAAACAATTTATAAAACAAAATATGTAATGTCAATCATGACAATATTTTTTACACATTTACCATATAAGTCAAATTAAAACATTTTCCAAAAACCAAGCCTGAGTACCAAATCACTTTCAAGGTTTATATATCATTATTACCATACATAATCACAAAAATATATCTATATTTATCTTTTTCACAAATTAAAATATTCTCATGTGAATTTACAAACACACACACATACATTAATACTTATATTTTTGTGTACAAACAATAGATGTATAAAGACCTATTTTGATAACCACACTTTTTTTTCCAAACCAATGTTCAAATATTTATTTCATACTTATAACTTCATTTAGAATAAATAATTAAAATTAAATATAATGAACTATAATATATATTCATTTTGTAAGAAACTATATAATTTCAAAAATAACATATTTCATTTAGTGTTATTATAAAAAAAATTCTCATATTCGAGGTATTGATAACTTAAATAATTTATATTTGAATCAATAACTAAAAAAGAAATAATATTTATTTTTAAAGGAAACCAATTAGGATAAAAAATTCAATTAGATAATGGATATAAATTCATCATGATATCATTATGAATTAAAGAGATTAATTTAAAATTCATCCAATTTATGGTTCAAAAATTAAAGAGGCCATCACGGGGTGATCCTACTTGAAACATAGTAGGACAATGAATGCACATCATGAAAATGTAAAGAAAGGTCCCAGAAGAAACAATTATTCCTTGTTGACCAAAAAAAATAGGAAACCAGTGCTTCAAAACTACTATGATTCATCTTATACTTGCATATAGTAAGATATGAAATAAATAAGAAGAATATGTAAGAGGAAGGAGGAGAAGCATAGGAAGGGAAAGGAGAAGACATGAATCTTAGAGATCCCACACAAGAATCATAAGGGGATGGTTATGAAAGAGTAATATAGGGATAATAGTCATGAATGTGTTCCCTCCTAACTATATATAATGATATTTGGAGAGGATATAGGGGGATGTGTTGATTTACGAGAAGGTCAATAGATGTAAAATTATTTTCAATATATTTATTTTGTGAAGCCAAAAATTTAATAGGAATGGATCTCTCATATAGTTTTTTCATATGGTTTACCAACCCAGGAAACAATAGTACATCTATATGTAAGAAAACTTGGATCCCACATGATATTTAATCATAATTGGTAAAATTAATTGTGTCAATCGTGAAAACTGACTTTTTGAACTTTTGACACAAATGTCATGATTATTTCATAGGTGACACTATTCACATTTCAATCACGTGAAAAACAGAATTATTTATCTTCTTATCTTAAAATTATCAAATTAAAAGACACAAAACATAAGGAAGATAATGTATAAATAATTTCTTAATATAAAAAAACTAAAATTCCATTGAAAGTAATCTTCAGGGTGTAGTAGATCTATAGGAAGAAAAATCAGGTAGTACATTATAATCCTAGACCACAATTTAATTATAAAATAATTAAATATAAAATGGATAATTTATTTTATTTAATTTACAAAGTATATAATTTCACTGATTTTTTTTCAAAATTATTTTTGAATGATTGTTTTATTAATGGATAAATGATTATCATTTATGAATACATGTGGTAGAATATATTAATTGATATAAGATCTTAATACAGAAGTAATAATATATTTATTAAAGATTTTTGTGAACCTAATTACTGTATTATGAGAAACCTTTTGAAGTAAACATAATCTTAGATAAAGAAATTATTTATATAAATGTTCAGAATAGAACATTTCATTTTAAATATGATATTCAATGTAAAATATAGGATTAATTTGAAGATAATTCTTAGGAGCTATCATATATTATTGATGGGAATTTTATTTCTACTTAGTGTAAGATCGATATAATATTTAACATAGCCCTAAATTTTAGAAACAAAATTGGAAGATTGAGGAACCATAAAAAATACATGAAGAACATCACAAGTAATTTATGTATTAATTAGAAAAAATTTCATAGAATATTTATGAAGATGATCGAGAATAGAAATCTCAAGAGGATAATATTTCTTAGAATATTTCAAAGATGGACAAGAAGTTTAAGAATCATAAGGATGTATTTTAAAACCATGGGAAATGTTTTTAAAATAAAAAATATATGATTAAAAATCATCCAAATAATGATTATTTTTCAATTTATGATACATGTAAAACCATAGATGATTATTTTTTATAAACTAAAAAATTTTAATTGTATATAATGATCTATAATATGTTTATTGTACTTGATTATTTTTTCCCAAATATATTATTACTTCGACAATTACCTCCATTTTTTAATTTAATGTTTTTAATGATTGTATGTGTGTGAGTGGATTTTTTATTACATTTTCATAAAATTAGTTTTTTATTTTCTCCCCAAAGGGTGAGAAATATTATTTTGTTAAATGGGTTAATTTACTGTGTTTTCCTTTTATTTATTTTCATTTAAAAAATCACATTGATGGAGAAGTATTAAATGAAAAATAAAGATAATTAGAATTTATTTTTTTCTAGGTGATGGAATGTATCTTTTCTTGGGGGAGTTTTGTAACTTTATTAGGATGATTCATAGTGAATACATATTTTAAAATTCTAAAAGTATTTATATTTTATTAGTATACTTATTTTCCAAAAAAATGGGGATATTTTTTAGCCAATGGCTAATTTTATAACTTATTTTGAAAATAACAATACACATCATTATGTATTTGATTTAACTTGAGTTTTATAATTTATATTTTTTTAATGTAGATTAATAATAATTAAAATAATTTGTAATACTCTATGGTTTAAAAAAATATTATATTTTTGTGGATTTTTGAAAGTGTAATTTTTGAGTAATTTTAAAATACTGATAGTTTGAAGTTTCATGATAAAGTATTAACCAGAATAATTGAATTCGGGTTTTTTATATAATATATTAGATCCCACGTACATCATGAGTAGATATAGAATTTTTTTCATTCCATTATAATATGACCACGTAATGTGCTACAAATTCCATTACAAATAAACATGAAAAATAAATAATACATATATTGGAGGAAATTCAATAAATAAATTAGCACTTTAATGAATAGAATAACCAAAAGGATTCATGAATACTCTAAAATATACAATATATTTAATCCTTCAATTTAATTTTCTTTATGTTTATTATAAATGTATATTTTTAGTATATTCTAGGAGCTTATAATAGTATGGTTTCATAGTCTGATATCTCATTTTTCATTTTTCATTCATTTTTTTATCATGTTGATTAAGGAAATCCCATTGGGGAATATAGATAAAAGATTCTAGTTCATAAAAGAAGGATATTTCTGATCCAGATAATTGAGGTATTACAACACAAAGATAGTGTTGTGCTTCTACTTTGTATATGAAAAAACGTTCGGATAGGATAATAATTTAGGACTTCCTATGTTTTGGGAAGAATATCTTTTGACATTTTTATAATTAACCATAATTTAAAACAAGTTTAGGATCCCCAAAGACCTTTTTTTAAATGTGTGGTTTTAATAATATCCTTTAGGGGTAATTTATTAGTATATCAGTACTCATTATTTTTTGTTTCTTCTATGTTATTTTATATATGTTATTTTTACAATATTGATTGTTTATGTTTACACTAGGTTTAATAATTTTTTTAGTATTTGTGAAATTCATATTTTCTTATTATTTTTATATTTACATTGATATAACTCTGATTTTTTTCTTGGTATATGGGAAATTTTTATATTTGATATAAATTAAACTCAGGGAACATAAAATTTATTAGTAGTTTTTGAACTATAATTCATCCTCTCTTATAGTGTGGTTTATATCTATACATGGCTAAATATATACTTCATATTGAATTCAAATCCCATTTGATGGGAATTAATGTTCTTCTCATAGACATCATGTGTAATTGAAAAGGTTTCACTAACTTTAGTAATGATAGATATTTGAAAATTATTAGCTTCATAGATCTAAAATCACAGAAAAATAATTAAAGTTTAAAGATTTCATTGTTGTTGGATACCTTGGTAATAATTTTATTAATATAATTAAATTGTGTGACTTGGTGAATGTAGATGATATCAAGATGAAATAATTCATTATCATTAAACAATATTTTATAAATTTGATGCCAGAAAAGCACACAAAATGGATTCACAACCCCAATAGAGGAGAATAATAAATGTATTTATTATAATATGATGAAGAGAACAAAAATAATTGATAACACAAAAATTTAAAAGGATTGTAAATCAATGATATTTCTTGATTCAGTGAACATTTCTATGTCTATTAAAGTGTTACCCAAATCCATGGTGAAAAACTATAGTATATATTATTGAATAATGATAATGGAAGTATTTCATAGGTGATAATGATCTGTTATAGATTTGATGTGTTCATATCTAGTACATGTTATCATAGATGCAACATAAGACTCTTTGGAAAAATAATTGAAATTAAATAATTAATATTTAATGAATTCACCCAAATTAATGTTGAATACTATCTTAAAAATAAAGGTATTATGCACCGTGTATTAGTAATAGGAACTCTTAAAAAACTATCACTGAATGGAGGTACTTGATCATTAACCCCATGGATCTGATAATGCCCACTAAGAGATATAGATTTTTTATATTTTTTAATTATGTAGTTCTTAGAACTTTTTTTATCAATGATAGGGTTTATTGGTATGTATGAATATAAATCATCTTATTATATGTGGTAAGAGATGAATCCAATATTGAAATACATTCAAATTTTAAAAAGTACATGCTTTTTTTTAACAATGTCTATGAACTGAATGTTTGAATCCCATTTGGATGATCAAACTTTTCTTGGTTAGTAATAAAAAGTCAAGATTTACAAATGATACAAAAAATGGATTGGAAAAATCAACCAATTTTTAGATGTCACTGTTTTAGAAAATGGGTAGACTTCTCAATCCACTTAGAAGTTTTTATACCAAATTACTGAATAAATTATTGAGTAAAATTATGTTAAAATATGATGACAATGGTGATCACTTAGGGTTGAAGTTGATATAGAATGAGACACATAGGATTAATAAATCTAATTAGGTTTAAGAAAAAAAATTCTAATTTTGGGATTGCAATAAATGATAAAAACATCATTTGTGATCGAGACACTCTAATGAAAACTCAATGTATGATGACTCTACAAAAAACATCTATCATATCCCAAGTGGAACCAAGGTGATTTAATGTGGATAATATGGACTGTTATTTTTGAGAGGATGTGTGTGAATATATTTAACAAATTTAGAAGAATAAAACATGAGAAATTATTTATAGCTAGTGTGATAAAAATCTCATCATATGTAAGTTGGTATTCGGCAATAAAATAATAGGACATTGAAATGTGATTTAAAAAAATAACAAATGGTGTGAAATATATATTCCGACATCAAAGGGACTGATATCGATGAGATATTGTCACCTATAGATGGGTTTAAATATATTCAACTATTTATTGAAATGGTGGGGGTAAATAAAATTAATGGAGTTTTAAATAGGAGTAAAATCAGAATTACTTAATAGATTGGTTGAAGATGATGTTTACATCAAGAAACCAGGTAGTTTTATTATAAATATATATTAGAGAAAAGTATTCTATTTTAAATGTACATTGATCTTTTTGATGAATGAAATATAATAATTATATAATAGGATTTATAAACAATTGATAAATTGTACATTCTAAAAAGGTGGAATTGATTACATGATATATATGAAGATAGTGAAGGATCAAAAGTTTTTTGTGCTCATTTATTTGTATGAATTTTCTTAGAGGATTAGATTATTCACAGTGTAATTTTTTTATTGAATTCATGTGGCTTCTATTCAAGATATCCTTAATTGGTAAATTAATTTTTTTATGGATTATAGGTGACTCAAGACGTGCACAGAATGATTATTTTTCAATAAAAGTATTCCAATGAGATATTTAAGATGTTTTTAATAACATATTATGAGGTGATAACAACACCAAAATCTACATAGAAATTGTATACAAGGGATTCTGATGGAAAAATGTTGAAGTAGTGGAGTATTGATAAATCATTAGAACCCAATTATATGAAATAGTTATTTGACTTGAAATTAAGTTTTCTACTTTCCAATAATCCCAATACCAAATATATCAAAAGTAAATCCATTTACAATCAACAATTAGTATTCTTTATTATATAAAAAACATAGTTTATGATGTACAATTTTATATAGAAACATCATAACATGAGTTATTTTGATTCTTATATGTGGATGGTGCTTGATTAAAAGATTATAGTATGTTGAATTTTGGTGTAACATTCTATCATGAATTTTTATTTATTTCTTTACTGATTGATAATTATGCCTAAATTTTTATAAGAACCATGTATGATGAGTATATTAAGGATACTCAATAATTTATTCAATTGTTATTGATGTATAATAAAATTTATATTGATTAATTAAATGTGACATCACCTATTTTTGATCACGTTTCAAAACATGAGTTCTACCAATATTAAAAAAAATATTTCACACAATTTTAATGAACATTGAGATACATTATCACTTTATCAAGGAGATGGTTGAAATAGGTGTGGTAAAATTTAAGTTTATTTCAACAAAAAAATCAGGTTTTGAACATTAGGACAGTGTCACTACCCTCTATGGATTTCTAGAGGTATTGTTTTCCTATTGAATTATAACTATATTTGTCTACCTAGATGGATTAAAGAAGGTATAACCACACTCATATAGAATTTATTATTTATAGAATGTTAGGTCTTTTCTCATGAAATAAATTTATTTATTTCTAACCCACTCATGTGAACAGTTAGATATTTTTATATGGGTTCGTTGAAAATGGATAGGGGAGTTATCAATTATCTATAGAATATGGTGTTGTAAGGAATTTTTCTCTCTTATTAACAAAGGTAGATTTATCCCTTGATAATGCTTCGGAATTTGATCAAGAGAATGATTGTCATGGATGTTTTTCAATGAATAAATTTTTAGTTAACTCTTTTTTCTCATAACGATCATAAATCATGTGGTATTATAGTTAATTATTAGTAAATAATTGATACAAAATCTAAAGAAAATATATATTTGATATTTTTTTCATAAATTGTGCTGTTTTAAAAAGATTAAGTATATAACATGTTTTAATGGTGTTGTAAATAAACCCAATGTGGGATATTTTTAGATAAAATCTCATGGAATTATTTTTTGTTTTTTATTGAAATTATTCCTATAGTTTGGTGTCGAAAGAAGAATAAATATTTCATATGGAATAGCTATGGAAAATAATTGAATCATCTATAGAAATTATATCTGTAGGATAGGAAAAAATCCACAATATTCTATATTTCATCATAGTGTATCTCACATCATATTAATTTTTTTCAGTAATTGTAATTATTGTTCCATATTGGCATAATGCACACAATGATGGAGAAATATTAGGTTAAGATGAGGCTATGTTGAAAGAACTATTGTCTTTTGAAACATTTTTTGTTTATATATCATCCCATGAAGCGATATGTCACACAATAATTGAGATATGTAACAGTAACATGTTTTATGGATGGTTAGTAGAGGGAATGGATTTTTTTCAAAAATGGAACCCCTAGAATGTTAGTGTTTGAGTAGTTGGAAGATGGATTATTATTCACATTATCGAAGATAGTGTAACACCCTCCCACTTATTACATATGATTATGTTAGATCTATATAATAATGATTTAAAAATTATAATGTGGGGATATTTTCAAAGTAAATGTGGTTTTACTATGAAGTAGAAGTATTTATTTTGTATATTTTAATCAGCAGAAGGGATCTACACCCTCAAAGGATTCTAACATCATGATGATCTGGTCTGAGGAGAACTATGTATTTTTCTCCAAAACTTTTTTGTAGAGTCAGGGTTATGAATTTTATAAGTGGTAATATTTTCATCATAACATTTTTCTTACAAGTAGAATTGTTCTGACACCATATATTTGTTCAAATTGGATATAGCATGTGTTTGGGGTTTTGTGTGAAGAAGGGAATATCACCATGAATCCTATGGTAACACAGTATTGAAGTAAATTCAATCATTTTCAAGAAATAAAATTCCATATCTTTTACGAATCCTATAGGTTCTTTTCATGGGGGATTCTGACATAGGTTAGAAGAAGATATTTTATCAATATTTTCATCATAATTAAGGATAATTTATGATTAATAAAAAATATATTTTGGGATATTTTCTCATGATTATAGATATATCCTTCTATAAAAATTTAATAGTATCATGGATTAATAATTTAAGTATGTGGATTGATGATTTTTCTATAAAATAGTATGGTCAAACGAAGGGATATCCATTAGTCTATATTGATACTGCTTTTGGGGATCATCATGTGTATGTAGCTGAACCTGATTAATAATACGTTGATGGTTTAATATTATTCTTTTCTCATGGAGTTTATGACTTTTTTTATTAGAGGAGAAATTATATTTCTACATGACTGAGATTAGTAATTTCTTTCTTTTATCAGGGTTTTAAACCCATAGGTTTAGTTTGAACACATTAAATTATAATAAAAAATAAATTCACTTAGTAATTCTTATATAACACACATCATCATCATATTCTCCTTTTATTATTTAGGTTTTTTTAACTACGAAATGTTTCTAGTGTCCCTATTTGTTTTCATTTAAATTTTATATCTATTATTATAAAGGGAAGTTTTCCTACCAATGATTGAATAATGTTTTTAGGGTCGTGTGAAGACACTTGGTTACAATGATTCACCATTCAGTGTATATACCTTACATTGAACCAACACATGACTAGTTCAAAAATAATTATCGCATTAAGAAAATATAGTAAAATTTTATTAAACTCATTCAAATTATTTGTAAATATGAAACTATGTTAACAAAATGTATTCCATATCTAGAACATGTCTTAAAAAACCTTCAATCTCTCCTTTCCATTAACATAATTAATAATATTGAGTACATCATTAGAGTCGTATATTATATAGGTCATCATATATCTAATGAATTTAAAAGATTAATTTAATTCATTTAAACATATCATCATCATCTAGATCAACTTTCTATAAAATAGTAACATTTCATTTCTCAGAAATATAATAATCTAACAAACATATTTTTCACTAAATATGATTAAATATTAATTTTTATATCAATTTATGTAATTCAGTATATTATTCTTATCATTTTTCTATTATTGATCTCAATGTGATATTTGATTATAATGATTCATTTATAAAAACAATATGTTTTTTTTCTGATGAGCATCAATTCTAACATTCAATAAATATGTCATCTTTATAAACGTGGTCCAACTAAAATGATGAACCCTTAGGGTCACCAATTACTTGATTTTGTAAAACAAGATAGTCCAAGTGCACTAAGATTTAGCATGACCTACTTAGATGGATGATCGAGGTGATGAAAAGTGTTTTTTCGATGGAATATTAACGAATTTTGTAATGAGGATTTAATATAAAAATACCTTGTAACATTATTCCAATTGCATATTTTCAGGCATATGGAGAATTATTTTTAAATTTTTATTCTTTTCACCAAGTCAATTTGTTCAAAACATATTGTTACTTATCTCTATACATAAATCATAAATAAGCAAGCACTAGAGTATATAAAAAATATTATCATTCCTAAAATATAACTCCATTTATGAATGTAATCATTTATATTATAAAAACTATATCATGGAATAATATACAATTAAATCAAGTAATTAAAAGAATAATGCATATATTTAAACATTAGAAAAATAAATTTTGAAATATTCATAAATAAATAATAATCATTTAATAATTTAACCATACATTATATACATTTCATAAATATAGAAATATGAAAACAACTTATTTACTTCTAATATGAACTCCAACATGTAATCCTTTATATGGAATTTAAATTAAAGATATAATATCATGAAATATAATAAATCTATATATAAATTATTCATATATATTTTGTAGACCCAAAAAACATCACATGTTTATTATTTAAAACATGATAATAACAATTATAGAAGAACTATTTGATATTCATATTATAACTAATCATATAATGCATTTAATTTGAATGATTAAAATTAATTATTATGAAAAATTCATAATTTTAAACATAATGACCATTATCCTTTTCCTTATTTTGTAATATATAAACCTTATTAAATCGCGTCATAATTTCTATACAAAAATGTTTTATCCAAATTATAATTCATGCAATATCATTTAAAATGTAATTTAAATTATACTATAATAGTATAGATATTTAATTTTTAAATATTCCAAAAATATTTAACAATTTAATATAAACACTTTAAAATTAATTATTTCATAAAAAATTATGAATTATATAAATATGTCAAATTACATTTTACCATAATCTATTACCTATTTAAAAATTATTCTTTCAAATTCATAATTAATAAATATAAATTTAATATTTTCTTATATATCGTATTCCATGATATAATCTATATTGTAAGTGTATAATAGGAATATTATCGATCAAATATTACATTGAATAATACTAGACTATAATATAATCTTTAGCATCAGCTTTATCATGTCTTACTACATCACCATTCATCATAAGGGTGATACAATACCCATTTTATGACACCACGGATCGACTCAATTTCCTATTATGATCCACATTATCATATTCCATGACATGTTAGAACAAGGGAACAAAAATTGTTCCCTTTACATGGAAATAATTTATCGTATGGAATTTCTGTATCAAATGCAGTGATATCAAATAACATATATGAACTTATAGATCAAAATTTATATCATATTTTATTATATAAAATGAGAAACCTATGTTACATAAAAATTTATTCATTTTAAAACATGATTTAATTAATGAAGGATCATGGGATGGATCTTATACCACTAAAGGGTTTCTATAGATCCAATAACACTTATTCATTATTGTTAAAGGCCTTATAAATATCAAACAAATGATTTATGTGTTATATAAAATTAGAGCAATTTATAAACTAAAGGAATAACATGTAACATTCACTAATGATAACCTCAGATACTACCATCAATTATATACATGATAAATATCCCATAGAAGAAACCATTGGGTTCCTTCCTTTGTTGTGTCTCCATATTATAGTTAGAACATGTGGGGATCGAAAAGAAACTACCTTACCACACTAATATTCTAGTCTCTATCGAGGAAAAAGATGAAGGAGGAATATAACATCGTGAGATTATATATTAAAAAAGAGTATGAATCACATGATACATCATATCAATGGATAATACCTAATTTATATGGTCCTCAGACACTAGTGAGTCATTTAATGAATTTACTCAATCATTATAAAATTTAATAGTTTTGGAGATAGATAAAAAAATTTGTAACCCATTGGATAAATCAACTCTCCTCATGTTTCGTCATATAAAATGTTAAAATAGTTGATAATAGTTTATTAAATATTCAAGAATGATGAAAAGAAACATTAATATATCTTTATCTATCTTATAGTGTTCTGGGAAAGATAAATTATTATTCATTAAATAAAAATTCCATATGACAAGCCTATGTTTTATAATATGACTAAAAAAGGATCCTTAAATAAGATATCTCTATAAAATATGATACAATAAACACAAAATAACAGATCATGTCATTTATAATATGTTTTTATGCTCTATGGCACACATTTATTATAATATAAAATATAATGAAAACACATTACATGTATCTATATATTTATAGAATATATCCATCAATTACGTTATGGATTATGAATTCATTTACATATTGTATTTATTATTAATATTATATTGGATTCTTGAGAGGATATCGAGAAATGAGTTGTTTTTAAAGTAATGGATACATATATAATGAAACACTCACTTCTTTAAATTGATTGTGAAATTTTGAATCATAAAATGGGTAAATTGTGCTATTAAAGATTCCATATGAAAAAATCATTTTAGTAGTTGTTTTAATTATTTATATATTAACACAAAAAATAGATAGGTTGCAACACACAAGGAATTTGTTATAAAAAAATGATGGTTTTATATTAGGAAATGGGGTACAAAAAAACTGAATTTCTAAGCTTCATCAAAGTCATTTCTAGAAGGTGAATTGATTATAGATTCTTTTATGCTTCTTGGGATGACAAACCAATTAATCGAGGGATGATTTAAGATATATCCTTAGGTATATGGTCTTGAAATATGTTTTTTATATCATTAGTAATTTTTTAAATTGTGAATACTTTTTGATTTAGAGAATATACCATAGATCCATGTATTTCAGGATAAATCATAGGAAAACCATATCATTGAATTATCAAGAAAATAATAAAGTGAATTTAGAAAATTTATGGGAGATTCTATTGTTGATCATGGGGAGATGAAAAAATCCAATGTGATTTTATGTTAAATTGTATAATTTAGGGTATATCCCTCTAGACTATGTTATAGAGGATGAATTGTATGTTATATCTTTTGGGTAATAAAAAATGGAAAATTGGGGTGATAATGGTATTATCTGACAATAAAAAGAAATTCTCACCA
Source organism: Viscum album (assembly GCA_963277665.1). Classification (NCBI taxonomy): domain Eukaryota; kingdom Viridiplantae; phylum Streptophyta; class Magnoliopsida; order Santalales; family Viscaceae; genus Viscum; species Viscum album. Next base: position 1,888,205,121 of record OY728122.1, on the reverse strand, counting down.
ACATCATTATCAAAATATATTTTTTGGATGTCCCCATATAATAGTAGTGTCAGAAATTAAATAAATAACTTGTTTCAATTTTTTAGTTTTATAAAATACCGGGGTATATATCCACTAGGGATATATCTTCCAACTCACTCATATTCTCTCAATGTCCTTCCCCAAACAATCCAAATTTTTATTCAATTGTTTGGACCAAATTCACCATACGATCCATTTTATAGGTGGGAAATTCCTCAGTTCCTTTTATGTATTACCATTTTCTAGACATCCACTGGACTCCAATAGGGTCTTAATTCCTTCTACTACCATATAGGTCTGGAATCAACCCTTATACCCATAGGTGTCTTCTCAAGATATGATTGAAGGTTGATCTGTGACTCCTATTGGATCTAAGTCTATTGTAAGACCCCACTATGACTCCATAAATCTCTTGTTTTTGGGTTATTCAGGTAGCCAATATCAAGAGACCATTAACAAACCCCTAGATAAATTATCTATCTAATCCCATTGATCAAATTTGAGATGAAATGGAACCGGCTGGTGTAATTATTATAGTACCTATCTTTTTATGATACCAAATTACAGGCATATTATATTTATTGTAAATGGTTCATATTGAATTTTTTTTTGAACACCCACATATAATTCTTTTCACTCAATTTGGGATGTAGCATTTCCATATTGACCATACAAACATATCTAAAATGAATTATAAATCCTTAATTGTTGAAATTTTCTCTAAGTTTGATTTCATCATTTCATGGGATAATGAGAATTATACCTATAAAAGATAGTGGTTTTTTCTCATATACTGGAACATGGATTCATATAGGGGTGGGGATTAATAATTGGATACATTATGGATTCCTCTTTCATTCCTTCCCATACCTTTTCAGATTTTTTAAATAGTCAAAGGGATTTAGATTCCTTTAGGAATTACATTTTTGTTGATAAAGTTACATTGAATATGGATTTCACAAAGATTGTGTGGACTTACATTGAGTTGAATATAGTTTCCCAAATCCCTCAAAAGACACTTATTTATATGGGTAATGAAGTCTCCTTCAATAAGAAGTCATTCTATTCAAACATTATAGGATTATTCAACAATCATCACATTTAGGAAAACACAGTTTGAATATATAAGAAGCTATATATAACAATGTCTAACAAGGAAACATTGTGAGATGTAATTTATAAATCCATTGATAGAAATTAAATAATTCAACTCTGATATAATGATAATTAAAGGGGTTCTTATAGTGTTGGATTCATAGAAGGGTTTCCTATATTGGAGGAACTTCCCTTTAGAGTCTCATATTTTCTTACCCAAGATAATACTTTTGAATGTGATACCATTTATAAATGTTTTATTGTATCATAAAAAGGACTAGTATGGAATCATGTTCCCCAATCCAATGACATTGTTAGAAGTTATATTGACTCCCTCAATAATAAAATTAGGCCCATTGAGATATATACTAAAACAATATATTTTTTAGAATCAGAGACCTAGTTCCCCAACAATATATTGTGTTCATTAGGTAGTTTTCAATGATATTACTTTTTCATACCCTCTTCAAGACATATCTAGAGATTATCATCATAGGTTACATCTTCTCAGTTATTAGGAATAAATGATTATTTCTATGGGACTCCTAAGAGGGGGTTGCGATAACCTTAGAAATAGTATCCTTTTTTCAACCCTTACTCTAGAAAAAACATATACACCCATATCTCATTTGGAGTTTGGGATATTTCTAATGGAGAAGAACACAAATTGATTATTCCAGATCTAGGATATCAGAAGAAAATATAATCTAATATTTCTATTCCTAGGGGTGAAATCAATCGATCTCAGAAAAAATAAATGATTAGTATGCCATTCTCCTAAATTCATGGAATATGTGACCATTAGGGAAACCCCTATCACAAATCATGATCTCAGTAATAGTAGGAAGTTCTTGTGGAATTGTTTCATGAAACAACTCATTTAGGGCCACCTAACTAGTGGATATCTAAGACCTAACAACACCATGGCTTCCTCCAACATGTCAGGGTCTATCAACTAATATTAAGAAGGCGTAACTAATATGGGAGTCCATTTTCTAATGTCATTGTAAGCACACATCCAACCGTATCCATAAAATAGGGTAGAGGAATAATAATAATAATATTTCAACATCTAGTGTATAATATTTAGGACAAAAACTCTAAGGAATACATCAAATTACCATTGTATACACCGATGTAAAATGGAAGAATACATTACAAACCATAAAATATATACTAACACGAAAAAACTAGAAAAATAAGAAATATGAGAGATCTAAAATCCCATTCTCGAATTCCAATCACCAATCATGATCTATGTACCCAAGTTCTTCTATGATACATTATAATATCCTTCAATGTTCCTATCATCATCATAAGACATAATAAATTCATGAAAACCCCATGAAGTGTTGTGTATTTAAATTCTCAGTAGTACATCTAGAAAACTTGCAGTGTATCCATTTACGGATATTTAACAATTTATCTCAAACTATAGAAAGTGTGATATGGAATACCAATATATACAATAAATATGCTAAAAGTGAAACCGATGTGATATAGAAAGGGAATCATCTTCTCCACCACCCAGATAAGAAAAAAGGAGTCAGTATAAAACCAAAAAGTTCCATCTTTGTGGTCCAACATCAGACACAACCTCACAAGAATATGTGTACATGGGCCTCATCTTCACCACTAAACTCCACAGTTGAGGGAGGACTCACTCTTAATGAGGACCCCCAACCCTTCATATCTTGATGACAAGGGATTACAAATGTGTATATAGAAGACCCATGCTATGAGTAGAAGAGTACCATCTATAACAATAGAATGAGTATAGGGAATCTTATAACTATAGTGACAAGGGAGTACCTACCCCAAGAAAATCTCTCATGATCCTCCACAATCACTTCAATCTTTGGGAATCACTTAAAGAAGCATCACGATCAGAACTCCTCATGTCATATCTTAAAATTGACCATAATGTCAACCAATATGTTCTACATGGATAAATACTCATGATAGGATACTCAAAATCCAAAATCCATGTCCATATTAAGAATATATGAGATGAATATATTTCTCAATGGGGTACATGGAATCTCCCAGGGATCACAAGGTGTGTGAAATCACCTCGACACCAAGTCATGTCATAGCCTACACATGGATATGCATTCCATGGGGAACTACATGATGCATATAGGTGGTACATTATGTGTAAATTTCAACCAGGTCTATCCCATGTGTTCCAGACCATGCCCATATATATTGAGTCATTCTCATGTACTTGGTCATGTACCTAGTAGTTCCCATATTCTCCAAAAGAACACATTCTGTCCAACTGAATGAAGTCCTAAGTGATTTACAGTAGTCACATTTCCTAAAACCAACTAATTTTACTTTTATTCCATGTATATTTAATGTATTATTTAATATTGTTCATTTTTCAGTATGACTCTGATGTAATATTGTCCTATAGTTTTTGTTGCATTGATAAAGAAATAGAAGTTCCCCGATATGATGAGCAACTTGAATTGCTATAACAATATTATTAAATATAGTTTTGTAGTTAGATGATATGCTATTATGGGACACATGTCATGAAGAAAGTCGGGTGTGAGTAATTGAAATCAGATGAGACTTCCTCTCATGAATTTCACACTTGGTAATCTCCATGGTAGGATATTATGAGAACAAACCCGCTTGTTGGAATTTCTCATGTTTTGGTGTCATAAAATATTTCTATCTGTGAGTGTGGGTAACAATCCTTGGAGTTTGATTATCATTAATACATGTCACAACTTGCGCACTATGATTTACTGAAGAAAAATGTCATGCAAATAGTTGGCGAGAAGTAGGGTATGTTGGGTGCATCATGAGTGGCATGTTATTAATGGATAAGTCAAGGAAGGATGTGTCCATTCCATTTATGGATGTTGATATCATGACCCTTTGATTGAAATAGAACTGTCGCATGAAATTCCATGGCTATGGTGTGACAACAGGTTTACATCAGGTTGTCAAAGATTGACGTATCAAGCATAAAAGTTGAGAACGCAATCATGAATCCTTCTTGATGAGATAATATGTCAAAGGTATTATATTATACAGTGATTGTTCGTATGTGGTTGTTTTTGTTTTGATTTTAAGTTCTTTCTCTTGGGTTCCTTGACCCATTTCTAGACATTAGTCTTGGACTTTAGTTAACCCCACCAAATGCCAATGAAAAAGATTCCTAGAGGGTCACACACTAATTGTTTTTGGTGGTCTCAGTTAAATTAAACATGAATTTAATTAATGAAATAAATATTATTCTCAAGACTGTGTAATAATATTATTCAAGTTACAATGATTTCATAAATTAATTAAAATTTATCCATTTATTTTATTGAACATTTAATAAATATTTATTTAGTAGTATGTAAATTTTTTTTTTCAGATAATAAATTATTTATTTATTTATTCAGGTGATTGAAAAATAGAAGTGGAGTTTGAGTGGACCAAGGTCTGTCCAGTAGTAAAATAATTATTTTCAACATTTTAAATAATTATTTAACTAGTTGGCACAAATTAATGTAACGTTGCTATTATTTTATGATGTGATATTTTATTTATAATTCCATTTTGTGCAAGTTGATGAACTATAAATAATGATGCAGTATTATTATTAAATGCATGGGTTTTTTCTAAGATAATTAATTTATTTAATTGGTGCTATGAAATTAAATATAGTAACTGAAATTCCATGTATATAAATAGTCATGTACACCTATTGTGCCTAATACCACACCACATTCCTAGTGAATTGAGAATTGTTGATCCAAATAATTTCTCTCTCGAATCTTCTTTTATCCCCTCTCAATAATGAGGGACATTATTCAAGGAAAAAGAATAAAGCGAACAATAACGACTAATACATGACACTAACTTTGTCACTCTAGAACCTGGAGAACGAGTGGTGTCGATTGGAGGACATCAGAGCACGTGTGGATCATCGCTGGAGGGATTCTAGTTTAGAACCATACAAGCACAACGAGATAATCCGGAAGGGTCATTCCAGGTGATCAACATCATCAACACAGAAAAATACCAAAGATAAATGTATTATTTTATGTTATGAAAATAATTAAATTAATTATAAACACGGTGTACAAGATCCTCTCTCAAGTTTCAGGCCTCTTTCTTCTTTATCAAATTCTTTGATTATATTATATATTGACTGGTGTTCATCGTCTTATTGATCCTGGAATAATCAATGATCATGGTAAAAATCAAATTTGGGCCTCATCCCAAACACACTTCCACTGTCCCTGGTACCTTCAAGTGGTATTAGAGTTGTTACATCATAGTTTATAATTATTTAGATATTTTTTTGATGAATTACGCATTTAATAACTTAGTTTTTTCAATTCAAGTTAATCGTTCTACTGATCTAAATTTTGGGATCTATTTCTCCACTATCTTTTCTCATTCACCTTATAGAAATGATCTTTTCTTTTATTTTGAATAAAATAAAATAAAGGATCTCATTTGGAGGTTCCAAATCTTCCAATCCATACAAAACCAGAACACATGACATGTATTCGACAGTACACGCCGTGTAGTCAATATTCAATGCGTCAGACTAGTCTACCAAACCAAGATCTGTGCTGGAGTCTTTCTAAGTCATAAATGACTCCATGTCTTGAGAAAGAATAGGTGGAACATGGTATCCGGATTACACGTTGTGTGGCCCAATGGACATGGTGTGGAGTCCCTTTGGGTTAGGGTTGGACTGTATACCCCGTACACAGCTTGCCCGACTAGAGACCGTGTAACAAAGAACTATATGTTGTGTGGCCCACTAGACAAGCCGTGTACTCTGAAGATTTCCAAAGTACACTCACAAGCTTTTTCCCCAGGTATGTACTTCTAATAGACGGTGAAAAGTAGTACACGCCGTGTATTTGGAACTACAAATCATGTACTCATCAAAATTACGCAGATTTATTAAACTTTATTATTATATTATACAATACCTTGAGACATGTACCATCATGCAGGCCTAAAGAAAATTCAAAACACGTGATCGGTGTTTTATATATAGGTGTTTAATTTAACATATGTGTAATGTTTATTTCTACTCATTTGGTAGTTATGAATAGGAATTCACTTGGTTTCCTCCATGGTAAAAGTTACATACAAATATAATTTTAAATAAATTTATTTTTTTAAAATTATGATGGATGGGAATATCAAAAAATTTAGAAAAGGATTTAAGATAAATGGATTTATTAATTAAAGATGATAATTAATTGATTCGAGTTCAATATATCTTAAATGAGAAGAATTAAAGAATTGAATTCTAGTTTGTTTATGTGTAAACCTCGTTTCATGTATGGATGATCATGAGCTAGACTAACACCTTAGTCTGTGGGTGGATTCTTTTAATTAATTTATTTAAATAAATTTTTTTTGGTCTGCAAGCCATCTCTTCTTTAATATATAGGGAATGTGTTCCCAAGGTTTCTTTTATGTAAAACCCATTTTTTACCCCTTAACTACATGTGAGTAAAAAAGGCATATGTTATTCATGGAACTCCCAAGATAGTGGAGGTGGTTCAAGCTGCATCCGAGACGAAACAAATCCCAGGAGATATAGAGGTGGATAGGTGGAAGTTGTGAACATGAACCCAAAACGTTCAAGTTTTTTCTCCCCTAGGCCAGGGTTAGTTTATCAACTGCTAGATAAACTAACCATTAGAAAAGCTCATGATCATGGAATTTACCTTATATTATTTCTTTTAGTTTCTTGGTTTATGATTATTGATGTGTTCTCACAATCACATAATTAATGAATTAAACAAGCATGCAATATGGAACTAAAATAAACCAGATGTATGTGTAAATATTATCAAGAAATGGCTAATCACTTAAGTAAGTTCCACTTAATATTAAAAAGTGTGTGATAATGATAATAATCAATTCAATCATATGAGATAAAAATAACACAAATAAAATATTAAGTCAGAATAAGCCTTTTCTTACTTGATAAAGGGAAAAATCAATAAAACTATGTGTTTGAAAAACCCTTGTTGGGACACGTACTATTATATTGGATTCCCTTATTAAATTTTTTGGGTTAACTTGACCATATTAAGAAAAGAGGAGTATCCCTTGCTTGATATGCTGTAATATTAAAGGTAAGAGTTGACGAAATCCAATGTCATGATTTCAGTATTGGGGAGTCCACTCAACATATCAAGGAGCTGCAAGCCCGCATTTAGAAAAGAACTTCCTACCTAAATACCTTCTAATAGCCTCACCTACTGTAAGAACCCAGTTGGAGTAATGAACCACTGAGAGCGGGGTTGAATCCGTGGTACCCCTTTTTCTTCTTTTATGTTCTCTTAAAATGAGAACAACCTTTGTCTCCTATTAATGATATAATTACCTAATGAGAAACAAACAAACACACATCCAAATGAACACATCAATATACAAGGACCACTATTCAATAAGAATAGCTATGCCCTTGGTATGGTTGGAAACAATCCAGCACCATAAAATCCACTAAGAAAACAATCCTTGGATTACAACGAGTAGGATATACCATTACACTCATAAAGCACTGTGAAACAATCACTCTAGTATGTATTCACCCTCTTAGCAGAATAGGGAAAAGTATATTTTATTGTAACAACTTATGTTACCTGCACTTCCTTTCAAATACACAAGTGTAAGCAGGTTCAACACTAATCTTCACTTTCTTACCCAGAAGAAAGGCAAGGACTCCCTGGACTTGAGACAGATCAATTACAGTACGAAATTCCCATTCTGAATCATCACTCCGAATTTTCACAATCCGATTCTTCAATCTGAATCTTCTTCAGTTTGAGAAACTCAATACGGTGACAGCCAGTACTGATTCCCCATTCCGAATCTCCACTCCAAATTATTCAATCCGAATTCTTCACTCCAAACTTTCTTCTTCACTATGATTCTTCAATCTAAGTCTTCCTCAGTCTGAGAAACTCAATATAGTGACAGCCAGTACTGATTCCCCATTCCGAATCTCCACTCAGAATTCTCTTCTTCATTCCGAATTTTCTCAATCTGAGAAACTCAATACGGTGTCAACCAATATCAAATTATCATTTCAATTGAGAATGTAATGAAACTCTATCGTCCAAACACATATTCTTCTCTCTAGATTATCAGAGCTTCTATCTCTATTTTTTCATCACGCACTTACTTAGCACCCACATCTCATTTTATAGTTACACCAAAGTGTGCTTAGGAGGGAAACCAAAATATTTTCCCGCTCACTTAAATTCCCCCAAATCTTAATTTCTCCTAAAATCTCGGGGTAATTAAGACATTGTCAAATCATCTATAATATTCTTGAATCTTCTTCCCCTTCACTTGATATAGAACTTTGGTCATTTCCAGATCTGACTTTTTACACAAGTTTCTCGGTATCACATTCTCGGATCTACCCTTCTTTCTTCTCAGCATCATATTCTCAGATCCACCCTTCTTGATTCTTCTACATCACTTTTTAGGTTCCACTCTTCTTGAGTCTTTGGAATCACGTCCAATTCTCAGTATGAATCTTCACCGCATCTTCGGCATGACACCATTTCAATTATTTCTATGACTCTTCATCACTTATCGTTTTGGATTTTCGTTACGAATTCACCAATTATCGGTATGTATTCTCATTACGACTTCTCAAATTATCTTCTTGACTCCACACTTCTGGCTACAAACTTCAGGTTTAGGAAGTCGACTCCGAACTTCTTCACTTTGAACTTCTGACTTAGGAAGTTGACTCCGAACTTATGACTCAGGAAGTCAACTCCGAACTTCCCTCTACGATCTTCTGACTGAGGAAGTCGACTTCAAACATCTCTCTACGAACTTATGAATCATGAATTCGAATCCAAACTTCTCGCTACAAACTTCAGGTTCTCGGAATGGCTCTTCGAGATTCTTATAACGGCTCATGGTTCTCGATAGGATTTCTTCAATCATCGATACCAGATATTTTAAATTCTCGGAATGAGTCTACGAGATCTATGTATGACCTCACAACCAAAAATTTTCATGCTTAATGAGTACATGCATATACTCTAAAATTATAGTTACAAAATTTCAAAGCATCTTTACAATTAGGGCCTTCACATCTCCTATCAGCCAGCTTTCAAGAGTTTGCAATTTCCCGGTTCCGAACTTCTCAATTTCAAGACTCCGAATTCCAGAATCTGAATTCATCGAACACCTGGTTCAGAATGTTCAATATTCACGTTTCTGATCTTCTCAATTTCTAGAATCTGAATTTTATAATCCTAATTCTTCGAACACCAGGTTCCAGACGTTCAATATTCTCAGTTCCGAATATTCAAACTTCAGGCTTCTGAATTCATAGAAATTCAAGGTGTCTTACCTTTATGAAAACTTTCTCAAGATCAACAAAAGACAGTCCAAGCAAACCATCTCTTCCTTCAGCTTGGTCCTAAAAATCTCCCCCTTTGGATTGTGTTGTCAACCAAGTTTTCATAAATCACCAAAATTTGTAACCTCAAGCAATGGATTACTTATCAATAATTCTAATTCTATGTGAGATAACTCATTGTTGGAAACAAAAATCATGGATAGAAAAACCATGTTGTCCATAGGTAGTGAAAAATACATCTTCAACTTCATACATCCTGGAAACAACTTAAAGTTCTTTCCTACAACCACCCCAACAAAGAGTTAGAATAGTTCACATACACAAGCAGTGCTGAGTTCACAACTTACCCACAACTCTCTCTTTAAACAAATAGATTTATGATACAAAAAAATTATACCCCTTGATAAAACAATCCAAAGGTAAGAAGAGAGAGGGTAAAGAACAACATACCTCATCCTTGAAGAGAAAGAGGTTGGACACCCATGTTCAACCTCAAACATGAGAAGGATTCCTTTGACATGGGTTTCATGAATATATTAGCAACTTGTTCTGTAGATGAAACATATTAATGTTTCAGTTCATTCTTTTCCACATGATATTTAATGAAATGGTATCTAATTTCAATATTCTTCGATCGAGAATGTTGGACTGGATTCTTGGTAAGATTAATTGTACTTTGATTAACACAGCCCAAGAGAAAGGGAAGCTTCACTTAAACTGAAAAACATTCCAACTGTGTCTTCATCCAGATAAGTTGAGTGGCGACCATGGTGGAAGCAACATATTCAGCTTCATCCATACTAAGAGTTACAGAATTCTTCTTATTCGAGTGCCAGCCAACACAACTTTTTTCTATAAAGAACACTCCACCAGATGTGGATCATCTATCATCAACATTTCCTGCCCAATCTGCAACTAAATAGACAAATAAATCAATGTTATTTGAGCCACTATATTTGATTCCGAATTTAGCTATGCGTTTTATGTATCTGTGAATTCTTTTTCCAGTAACAAGATGTGATTCTTTAGGATCACTCTGAAATCTTGCACATAAGGTAACCTCAAAAACAATATCTGGCCTTGATGCAGTCAAGTATAACAAACTTCCAATCATCTTTCCATATTCTTTCTGATCAACTTAATTTTCTTCATCATCTTTTCTTAGCTTCGTTCCCACTGAGATAGGAGTTGCTACAGGTTTTGAGTTTTCCATCCCAAACTTCTTAAGAAGTACCTTATCATACTTTTCTTGGGAGAGAAAAATGAATTCTTTTTGTTGCTAAATTTGTAACCCAAGAAAGTATCTCATTTCACCCAACATGGAAATCTTAAAATACATTCTTCATTTCTTCAGCAAACCATTCATAGCTTCCTTCATCATTCCCAACAAAAATATTATCATCAACATAGACAATCACAATGAGAGAAAGATCTTGGATTTACTTGATGTACAGATTGATGTCAACTCTTTCTTTCTTGAAGACCGTATCCTTTAAGCAAGTATCCAGTTTGGAATACAATGCTCTTGGGTCTTGGTTTAGCCCATACAAGGCTTTCTTCAACCTGCACACATAACTTCCATTCTTCACAACAACAAATCCACATGGTTGCTCAATATAAACTTCTTCTATGAGATCACCATTAAGAAATGAGGACTTAACATCCATTTGATTGATTTTGTAGCCTCGTTGTGCATCAATAAGAAGAATGATTCGGATAGTTTCTAATCTGTTTATCGGAGAAAATGTTTCTTCAAATTCAATTCCTTCAATCTGAGAGTAGCCTTTGCAAACCAATCTTGCTTTATTTATAATAACTTCCCCTTCTTTATTCAACTTGTTCCGAAAGACCCATTTGGTTCCAACAATGTTATTACATTCAGTCTTGGGTACGAGTTCCCATGTGTCATTCTTTAAAATCTGATCCAATTATTCATTCATGGCTTGAACCCATTTCGGATGCTCAAATACTTCTTTAACATCATTTGGTTCCACTTTGGAATATAAGGAAGTATGTGATATATAATTACGTGTTCTTCTTGTTTGAACATTGTTACATTGATCACCAATAATATTCTGAGCTTGCACTTGTTTCATCAGCCTTGGATATGTTTTTCATGTGTCTTCCTCATAACTTGATATGGCTAAATCAGATTTATCATCTTGATTAGGATTAAAATTCATTGCATCCTTATCATAATCGTTAACTTCATCTTTCTCATCATCCTTGTCTCTCTGGACATGCTTATATCTTCCCAGAGTTTCAATGACTTTTATATCAACTGCATCCTAAATTCTTCCTATTTCTTTGTTAAAGCATCTATAATCTCTTCTTTCTGGTGCATATCCAAGAAAAATCCGTTCTTCTCCTTTCTGCTCGAATTTTACACTGCTTCCACCTTTCTTCTTTATAATGCATGGGCTCCCAAAAACATTAGCATGCTTCATACTTGGAGTAATGCCATAGAAAATTTCATATGGAGTCTTTTTTGATTGAGGCTGGTAGAAACATAGATTTTGAATATAAACAGATGTACTTGTATCTTGCATCCAAAATTATTGAGTAAGGCCATGTTCAAGAAACATGGTTCTTCCCATTTCAACCAAGCTTCTATTTTTCCTTTCAGCAACCACATTTTGTTGAGGTGTATATGGAGCACTATATTCATGCAGAATCCCATGCTTCTCAAGATAGTCTTCAAATTTTTCACTTCTATACTCACCACCATTATCTGTTGTCAACTTCTTCATAGAGTACTCACATTATTTATTAGATTTCCTTATGAAGCATTTAAAAATTTTCAGGGCATTTGACTTGTGCTTCATAAACATAACACACGTAATGCGAGTAAAATCATCAATGAAAGTGATGAAGTACTTGTCTCGATTTTTTGATTGTTTTCACATCGGCCCACATATATGATAATGTATTAGTTCAAGGGGTTGTTTAGAAAAAATTTCAACCTTCTTATGCACAACACTTGTAATCATTCCATTCTGATAGGTAGTGCAACAAAAAATATCTTCTTCTTTGCAAAACTAGAATATCTCGAACACTATCCCTTTGAGATAACTTTCTCATAATTCTCTGACACATGTGTCAAATTCCTATGTGGCACAACTGATTTTCTTCCACTATGCTCATGTAACAAGAGTTTTGTGAATTTCCAAATTGAAACAAATTTTCTTTGGTTCGTTGGCCTCTTGTAACAATCTTCCCATATTATTCACTTTTAAAAACAAATCCATCTTTCTTGAAGATAACTTTGTTACCCTCATCGCAAAATTGTGATACACTCAGCAAGTTGTGCTTTAGCCCATCAACATACAGAGTTTTCTAGGACATTAATTTTTCCTTCCCAATGATGGCTGATCCAACACCCTTGATTTTTAAAATTCATCATTGCCAAATGTCACAGTGCCTTCTTTAAAATTATTCATATTCTTTAGCAAATTCATGTCTCCTGTCATATGTGAAGAACACCCATTATCAAGTATCCAAGGTCATTCTTCTTTTGTATCTTTTAGAGAAGTTTCAATAATAAGATCTTTTTCTTAGTTAACTTCTTTCTTCACCTTCAAATTTTGAAAATTAAGAACTTTTTTTTGAGCCGGTAACATCACAAGACACCCTTTTCCAAGATGTCTAGGTTGTTCACACCATTCACAAATGGTCTCCAGAGGCTGGAACCTATTTTCTATCAAGACTACATTCTTCTCAACATTCTTCAACAAAACCTTCTCACTCTTTTTCCATTGAGTAGATTGAATCCCCCTCAATATATGCCTTTCATAACTTGTGGGTTGTTGGTAATATTGTTTATTGAACCAACACATATTTTTTGTATGCCCAAATCCACCACAATACCAACAGTACCCATAGAAAGAGTACCTTCCTCTAAATCTGTTATTCTGATACTTATTTGTTGCTCTTTCTTCAGCCCCACCAACCATTCTATTGTTAGGAAGATTTCTCTGCTGGAATTCGGTCTTCTCTAATTTTTCTTGTTTTTCACCAGTGTTAGACTTTGGTTTCCTTGAAACTTCAGATTTCCCAGTAACGTTGGTCTTAGCCGCATAAGTAACTTTCTCATATTTCCTCTCCACAACAACCACTTTATTCTTCTGTTGAATTTTCTCATAATGTTCTTGTTGAGAGACTTCACCAACATCATTAGTTGAGTTTTGAAAACAAATGTTTTTTTATTCAACTATTGAGAGATTCTTTTGAACGAGTTCTAATTCTTCTTCTTTTGCCTTCAGCTTTACTCTCATATGCTCATTTTCATTTTTCTCACCATCAAGATATTTCTTCAAGTCTTCAAGATCATTCTCAAGTTTTTATTTATCATTGGATTCATTGGATGCTGAGGAAAATTCATCTTACAACTTTTTGATAAGCTTCTCTAGCCTTGTGATCTTCATTAAACATTCCTTCAATTCTTCTTTCAGATGAATCTCAAGCTGAGATTTTTCTTCTTCCGAGCTTTTTCTTCCGAAATCCTCATCATTCAATGTTTCAATAAAAGTATTCTCAACACCATGTTCAACTGATTTTTTAGATTCCTCATCAATTTCTTCATCATCTTCATTTATGGATAGGAAGATTTTTCTCTGGTAATTGAAGAGCTTATTTTCTTTCCCCTAATTTCGTTTACCACACTGCTTCTTCCATAACTTTCCTGGCTTTCTTTCTTCTTCATCACTATCTTCTTTATTCTCCCTTCAAGGACAGTTAGCCGCAATGTGGCGAATGCCTCCACATTCAAAACACTTCAAGAGAAGTTTTCCCTTGTATTTACCTTTTCCTCTTTTAACATTTTTTTAAAAATATTGATAAAATATCGTTAATATTTTTACATAACTCACCTTTAGAGTCAGAGTCACCACCATCTTCTTTAATCAAGATTTTTATAGACTTATCCTTCTTCATGGCTTTGAAAGATAATTCTCTATCAACCTTTTTCTTGGACTTCATAGCATTTTCCCTTCTCATCTTATAAGTAATGAGTGTGCTATGCAAATCATCAAGATATAGAGTCACCAAGTCTCTGTCATCTAATGAAGATACATTCGCATCAAATTTGTCAGGATGAATCCTCATGTTCTTTTCTACCATAGTAGAGTCTTTCATCTCTTCACCAAGACATCTGATGGTGCTAACATATCATTTACCCTGGTGACGAAATCCCCAACAGATTCATGCTCTCCTATCGTCAATTCTTCATACTTCAATCTCTAGATTTGATGTTTTTCCTTATTGACTTTTGTATTGTCTTCATATATGTTTTTCAGTTTGTCCCATATACCTTTGGTTGTGTCCACTCATTTTATTCTCAAGAATTCACTTTCATAAAGTGAAGACAATATAGCATTCTTCGCTCTTCCATCATTCTCATGAAACATCTTTTCAACAGGTGTAAGTGGAACATTGTATTCAATGGGCGGAATACCAACTATTGCAGCTTTAATAACTTCATAACCAATAGACATGAGATACGGTATCATTTTATCCTTCCATATGTGATAGTTCTTCCCATCGATTACCGGAATGCCTTTATTTTTCACACAATTCAGATTCTCCATCGGCAAGGAAAATAAAGGCAAAACTCCCTCTGATACAACTTGTAAGGACCCAATTTGAGTAATGAACCACTGAGAGGGGGGTAATCCAGTGGTACCCCTTTTTCTTCTTTTAAGATCCCTTAAATGAGAACAACCTTTGTCTCTTATTAAAGATATTCTTCCCTGCTGAGAAACAAATAAACACACATCCAATGGAACACATCAATTTACAAGGATCACTATTCAATAAAAATAGCTATGTCCTTAGTATGGATGGAAACAATCCAGCACTATACAATCCACTAAGAAAAAAATCCTTGGATTATAACGAGTAGGATATAACCTCACACTCGTGAAGCACTGTGAAACAATCACTCCAGTGCGTGTGCACCCTCTTATCACAATATTGTAAAGTCTATTTTTTGTAAAAACTTCTGTTACATGCACTTCCTTTAAAATAAACAAGTATAAGAAAGTTCAGTAATAATATTCACTTCCATACCCAGAAGAAATGCAAAGACTCCCTGTACTTGAGATAGATCAATTACAGTCCAAACTTCCCATTCCGAATCTTCACTCCTAATTTTCATAATCGGATTCTTCAATCTGAATCTTCTTCAGTCTGAGAAACTCAATACGGTGACAGCTAGTAATGATTCCTCATTCTGAATCTCCACTCTGAATTATTCACTCTGTATTCTTCACTCCAAACATTCCTCTTCACTCTGATTCATTAATCTAAGTCTTCCTCATTTTTAGAAACTCAATACGGTGACAGCCAGTACTGATTCCCCATTCCGAATCTCCACTCCAAATTATCTTCTTCACTCCGAATTTTCTCAATCCGAGAAACTCAATTCGGTCTCATCCAGTATCAAATTTTCATTTCAATTGAGACTGTAGTGAAGCTCTGTTGGCCAAACACATCTTCTTCTATCTATATTATCAGAGCTTCTCTCTCTATATTTTCATCACGCACTTACTTATCACCCTGATCTCCTTTTATAGGTGCTCCAAAGTTTGCTTAGGCGGGAAACCAAAATATTTTCCTGCTCACTTAAATTCACCCAAATATTAATTTCTCCTGAAATCTCGGAGTAATTAAGACTTTTTCAATGCTTCTAGAAACTTCTTGAATCTGCTTCCCCTTCACGTGATTTAGAAATTTGGAATTTTCTGGATACGACTTTTTTACCCAAGTTTCTCGGTATCACATTCTCAGATCCACTCTTTTGTCTTCTCAGCATCATTTTCTCGGATCCACCCTTCTTGATTCTTTGACATCTCGTTCTCAGATCCACTATTCATGAGTCTTCGGCATCACTTCCAATTCTCAGCATGACTCTTTACCACTTCTTCATCATGAAACCATTTCAATTTTCGGTATGACACTTCATCACTTCTTAGTATGGATTTTCATTTTGACTTCACCAATTCTCGATATGGATTCTAATTATGACTTCTCCAATTCTCGTCATGAATCCACACTTCTGGATACGAACTTCATGTTAAGGAAGTCGACTCCAAACTTCTTCACTCTGAACTTCTGACTCAGGGAGTCAACTCTGAACATCTGACTTAGGAAGTCAACTCCGAACATCCCGCTACGATCTTATGACTCAGGAAGTCGACTCCGAACTTCTCCATACAAACTTCAGGTTCCCAGAATGGCTCTTCCAGATTCTCGAAAGGATCTTGGATCTCGATACTACTTCTTCAATCACTGATACCAGAGATTTTGAATTCTCGGAATGACTCCCCCAGATCTTGGTATGACTTCACCACCCAACTTTTTCTTTCATTATGAGTACTTGTATATACTCACAAATTAGAGTTAAAAAATATCAAAGCATCGTCACAATTAGGGCCTTCCCCTCTCCTATCCGCCAGATTTCCTGAATTTTCAATTTCATGGTTCTTAACTTCTCAATTTCTAGACTTCGAATTCCAGACTCCGAATTCTTCAAACACCAGGTTCTGAATGATCAATATTCTCTATTATGAACTTCTTTGTAACACCCCGATATTTTATGAAAAATATTCTATTTTATTTCATTAATCTCTTGTGTTGTACGCTAAACCAAAAGGATCCTGCACAACATGCATCCTTGACTTGCCTTGCATTACACGCAATCGCGACCTTCCTCGATAGCGTGTGTAGTTCGCAATACCGAGTTTCACTAAACAACGATATGCTATTAAAATATTATTAAAACAAGCCATTATAAATAGTAATAACCACTTTTTGAAATATTCTAAATTTTAGTTTTCAAAATGGACTTCATTTTTGGATTTTTAATATCGAAATTAGCTTAGGGTGAAATTTTGGTACTTTTCGAATAACTTTCATTTTCTGATGAATAGTGAAAATTACTAAATTTTAATAAAAAACAACCCTTTTAAAAGAAATAATTAATAGTGATAAATTATTAATTTGAGTGGTTTTAAAGTATATTTAGAGTATATTTTTACAATTTAATACAATGTTGGTCATTGGATGTAATTTCCCATTTAAACCAGACATAAACAAGTGTCAATCTTTTGATAGTTATTACCTCTTAAGAACACGCTATATGTTTTGACGACGGGAATTAATTTTTAAATTAATTAATGAAACTGATATGTTTTTAATTTGTTAAAATAGACATCATTTTTGAGTTCATAATATCAAAAATAGCTTACGCCCAATTTTTGGTATTTTTTTGGAAACTTTCATTTTTTGATGAATAGTGAAACCACTAAGTGGTAGTTAAAAAAAATGAATTTTTCATAAAAAATAATTTTACCGCTTTTGTGAGTGGAATTTAAAAAATCCGAGAAACACGGTGGATTTCAGTAAGTAAAATGTGGTTCAAGGAGATGAAAATAATTTTTGGTGAATAGTAACTTTTTTCTTTTTTCCCCCGGTTAAAAGTAAATAGTGTAATTAAAGGTAAAAATGATATTATTATTACCCTAAAACATGTCCTAATTCTATTGGATAAGTGTAATTAAACCAAATACAACATTAGGAATAAAATATGACCATTTAGGCCCACTTGGATTAGATTAGAACATTTATTATTAACTTATTTAAAGAAGGGTTAAAATTGTTCAAATCAAAGTTTAATAAGTAAATAATTTTTAATATAGGGTTATACATAAGATAAATTCGACTATAAATATTTATTAGAAAGATAAAAAGAGTTCCTACATAATGGTATTTTATTTGTAATTTTTAGACATTAAATAATTTAATTTATTTATGACACAATGATGATGCAGTAATTATCTTATTAGTGAAATATTGACATAATTGATGTTATAAATACCCAAATAAATGTAATTTGAGACTTTTTATGAATTCATATATATTTCTAGGTTAATATGACATGTTAATATTGTTTTAATTAACTTTTTTGGAACAAATAATTCTGTTATGATTTTCACAAAAATCAATTACAAAATAGTGTCAAAATTGACATAAAATAGTTTTTAAAACAAATATTATATTATTAGTTGTTATTTTATACCTAAAAATATATGGTTCGGCCAAATTACTTAGATAAGGATATATATATTAATAATAATAAACTTGGGGTTCTTTTTTCTTGTTATTGTATGTTTATTAACCTTATAGTGTAAGAACAAAAAAATACATGGTAAAAGTAAAATTATATAACTTAAAGTTAAAAATAAATGATAATGTTAAAATAGTAAATTGAACTTCTCAAAATTATATTGTATGAGAGGATTTCGACCCATCCCCACCTTATCTTGGAAATAACTCAATTTTTATCCATTTAAAACCGAATTTGGTTTTATAACAAAATAATATTTTTAGTTTTTCGAAAGGCGCCCCTCTCCTCCCTTATAAAAGGTCACCTCCTCCCTCTCTTCCTCACACCACTTTGAGCCTTCAACCTCGGCCAACCCCTACCAAATTCTCTTCTCCAATTCCCTAGAAACATCCTAGAGGTTCTGGCCTTCTTCAAGTACCAATTTTAGTGCCTTAAAATGAGATCTCAAAGAGGCGCTTCAAAGAAGAGGTAATGTCTGTAACCGATTCTTTCACCTTTATTTCTTCTTCCACTTCTTCTTCTTATTTTGTTTCATTATGAAGTAATGACATCAGTATCACTCATATAACGATATGTTATTATAAGTAAGAAACAAACCTATTTCACAATCTATCCATCCTACGGAAAATGAAATCACCGCGCGTGCGTTTGTACGGAATATCATCTCCACGCCGTGGTGTAATCTATTTTCCACCACCACCTTACTTGGATGGGTATAATGGTGTTCATAATAACTATATATGATTATTGTAAATTGATATTGATTCTTAAATAGTATACATACACTCCAATACAATTCCACGATCATGAGAACGATATCATCGCTCATGCGTACGTACGGACTACAGTCTCCACGACGCGATGAGATTCATTCTCCACGTTAACCATTCATGAATGATTATAAAGTATATATAATAAGTAATCATGAAATATATGACATAATAATGATACTGGATTTATGTGTATATATATGTATGCCATCTACTTAATTCCATTCAACTCAATAAGGAAACGAAAACAGCCTTCATGTGTACGTACGGCCTACCGTCTCCATGAATGGTGTATTTCTTTCCATTTACTGATCTATTATATATATGTATATTCTGAATATATATTGTATAAATCATGTTTTATATTCTGGAATTAAGTAATCAAAATCTAAGTAATCATATGAATAATTACAAGTCAAAACACGGATGACAAATGAAACGATTTTACCCAAAACGCTCCTTAACATGGTATTTACAAAAGAACGGGTAAAATAAAGTCATAAGTGAACCATATATGATATCATAACAATGAGTATGATTCTGGAAAAAGTCAATGACATTATTTAAATCATTATACAGGAGGTTCGGTCACTTACGAAGAAAATCGGACCTAAGGTAAGGGAAATATCACAATCTCATTTTTATCCGAGATTGTTTATACTTTGAAATTTACTGGGGTGTATTTTATCATCCACATCCATCTTTCCTTAATATGTAATATTATTTCCATCCACCTACAATTGTTTAAATCCAATTTTTCCCTTAGGTGAGTTTTTAGTAAAAGATATGAAAGGAATCTTTTGTCGTTTTTCGTACGAGGTACTTTTTTGACTTTTCTGTCCAAAGTACGAGAAGAATGTTTTTTTAACTTATACGGCATGAATGTATTTTTAAAACATTATTTCCAAGAATCTTCCTTTACATGTTTTCAAGTTTATTTTTAATAAATTTCTTTTAGTTTAAAATTGTATGACATGTTAGGAAAGGAAAAATGTTTTTGATGTAGAAATGATATTTTCCTCAAGAATGGAGTTCAAGTGTTTTATCAAAACTATTTTCCATCTAGGATAATATAGGGTTCTATTTCGATCCATATTTTTAAATTGATTTTATTATGTTATGATGGAATTATTTTTCTGATGTCTTTTTATCTTATATGGATTATGTTATGATGGCATGATGTTTAAGATTCCCATTTTTATTACATGGGTTATGCAATGATGTATGTTTTTTTGATTTTGTGGCACACATAAGAATGGTATCATTATGAGAGGGGTGGGACCTATATCTCCCTCCAATGCATTGGGTAAAGATTTTATATCTCATGAGATAGACATGGCTGGAACGACAGGTTAAACCGGTTTAGTGAAACAGGATTGAAATGAGGAGTGAACTTGGTTCAGAAATGGACTTTGTCCACTAAGATAGTCTTGGAAATGAGCCTTGACTAATAATAAATGATTCTCTATGATTATGTGTGTATGCCAAAAAGTTTCATGTTATAAGTTATGATTATTGGGACTACATTTCACTACTATTATTTATCCCATGTTATGATATTATGATCTCTTTTGCAGGTTATGATTTCCAAAATTTATTGTTCTTATGAATATGATGTGATAGATATTTCTTTTTTTTACCCTTACTGAGCATTTGAGATCACCCTTTTATGTTTTCTTTTCCCAAGGATATAAAGAAAGTTTTTACGTTAAAAAAAGGAAGATCTTTATGGGAGATGTTGATGATCTTTCACCACGATTAGAAGATTACGTTCCGAGTTTCCAAAGTCACTAAACTATTATGGTCCTTGTGTTTTTTTTATATGTACTAAGTATTCCGCAAAAGTAATGTATTTTCCATGTACGTCAAGCTTCGGGTCTTTACAGTTGGTATCAGAGGAAAGGTTTAGTAAACCTTTGGAAACTAGGATGCGAGAACTTTAGTGGGATCCCTAGAGATATTTCTAAGGTATGTCGATGGATGTCCCTAAGGATAAGTATAAGTATAGGTTATAGTCCAAGAATTGCACTAACGATCTTATAATTTAACCTAAGATGTTAGATATTGAGGGTACTCCCCCTTGACTATGTTGTTTTCTCTAGCATGATTTTTTCCTCTCATAGACTTCTTTTTGTGTTTTAGTTAATGGTGGGAACTAGAAGGAATTTGGTTAACATTGAATCCAATGGAAAAATTGGTGACTATGAGCAAAAAAATTGTGTAACGCCTAGATAGAAAGGTATTGTGATTATTCCGAATCATTCATCGCGATATATGATTAACAAGGTGAAATTTAGTGGTATTTCTAATTCATCAATGAAGAGGAAGATGGACTATTATGTATGTTCGCATGTTGAGGAGCATAAAGAAAGGAAGATTGAGATTTCTAAAGAAGGTAAGAAGAACCTTGAGGAATACCTCAAATGGAGGGACCGATTTTATCTGTGTGGAGAAAAGGTTCATAGAGTGACAGACTGTTATGGAGTTCAATGTATTATTTGTGGAGAACATGGGCATTACCCAACTCAATGCCCTGACCTAAAAATTTACTTCTAAATCAAGGAAGGACTTATTCCAGGACAATAATTAAAGAGGATGGATTGAAGTGTTTATGTATTTGTATTCAAGAATAATGTTGTTGAGGTACTTTTATTGTGTATTAGAATATTTGTGTATTATTCTATTGTGGTTTTCAATAATTATAAGGTACCGGTAACCATGAAAAGTGATTCAAATATTTTGGAAAGAAGATGATATGCGCATCATGAAGGGATAAGGAGAAAATGAAATGTTTGATAGTATTCATGAGCTCATGATTGATATAAGGACTATGTGATATCATGGCTTGAGTATATAAAATATTGAGGATTTTGGTATGTGGAAAGTGTTAACTTTTAAATGCATTCATGTTTTCACTATGGTTCAATTAATGGGTATTCATTCTTTAAGAGAATACATGATTAAGGTATTCACTTTTTTGTAATTTGACCAACAAGATATATCTTATGATATATTGGGGATAAATGATGGAATTCACCTGATTGTTATGTGAAATTTCAAGTAATCATTTTCTTTATACTATGAGCTTGGACCAAAGTATTTTAGATAAGCCTAAAGATTGGAATGGATTATATAGGACATAAGTTAGTATTGTTTAATGATAGAACGTTTTTAGATATTATTGATGGGATGTCATAGTAATATAGCTTTAGAAAAAGGACAACCTGCAGGATGGGCAACATCCCATCGCGTCGGACAAGGCTGTGGGAATCGAACCCACAATCGATGTGTGACTGACCTTTATCGCCTACCACTGGCCTATAGGAAGTCCCTGTTTAGTAGAAACTAGTTTTATTATGATATAATAATTATAATTCCATTTTAGGAACCATATATGATTAATCTCACTATAGATCGACTTATGTATATTTAATAACTTTTACTAACCTTTTGTTTGAGACAGATGGAATGACCCGTCATTCTATCACATGATCTGCTAACACATCATGAATAACAAATTCAACTTCATCTCTTTAAGAGATGAATTGGAAATTGTTCAAGGCACGAACAACAGTGAGATTGTACCAAAATAAAGTAAGTATTTATTCTAATTCAAATTCTTCAACTTTTGGGAAATGATCTTGAAAACCAAAAATGTTTTCCTAGTTCTCTTCTATATGATGAATCAGATGGTACCATAGATCGTCACAAATTTATGTCTTTTTGATTGTTGGATTTTCCATAGCCATGTTATCTACCACTCTCCATCAGAACATAATGGTTATATTTCTTTTCCATATCTATATTTTCACCTATGTGGAAACCCAGTGATTAGTTTATTTGGGTAACCATTACGTTTCATACTTTTGTTTTTAAAATATTGGTTTTGGTATTCCTTTTTACGATGTGGGTTTCTATTAAATAAACTTTCGAGTAGTAAACCATTTATAACCTGACAAATTTCGAGGGAAAAATCATTTTAAGGGGGGTAGAATGTAACACCCTGAGTTTTTTTGAAAAATAATCTTTTTATTTTCATTAATGTATTGTGTTGTACGCTACACCAAAAGGAGCTTGCACAACACGCATCCTTGACTCGTCTTGCATTACACGCAATCGTGACCTTCCTCGATAGTGTGTGTAGTACGCAATACAGAGTTTCACTAAACAACGATATGCTATTAAAATATTATTAAAACTAGCTGTTATGAATAGTAATAACCACTTTTTGATATTTTTTAACTTTTAGTTTTCAAAATGGACTTCATTTTTGGATTCGTAATATTGAAATTATCTTAGGGTGAAATTTTGGTACTTTTCAGATAACTTTCATTTTCTGATGAATAATGAAAATTACTAAATTTTAATTAAAAACAACCCTTTTAATCGAAATAATTAATAGTGAAAAATTATTAATTTGAGTGTTTTTAAAGTATATTTAGTGTATATTTTTACAATTTAATACAATTTTCTTCATTGGATGTAATTTCACATTTAAACCAGCAATAAACAAGTGTCAATCTTTTGATAGTTATTATCTCTTAAGAACACGCTATATGTTTTGTCGACGGGAAATAATTTTTAAATTAATTAAAGAAACTGATATGTTTTTAATTTGTTAAAATAGACATCATTTTTTAGTTCATAATATCAAATATATCTTAGGCCTAATTTTTGGTATTTTTCTAGAAACTTTCATTTTTTGATGAATAGTGAAACCACTATGTGGTAGTTAAAAAAAATGAATTTTTCATAAAAATTAATTTTAACGCTACTGTGAGTGGAATTTCAAAAATATGAGAAACACGGTTGATGTCAGTAAGTAAAATATGGTTCAATGAGATGAAAATAATTTTTGGTGAATAGTAACTTTTTACAATTTTTACCACGGTTAAAAGTAAATAGCGTTATTAAGGGTAAAAATGATATTATTATTACCCAAACACATGTCCTAATTCTATTTTATAAGTGTAATTAGACCAAAAACAACCTTAGGAATAAAATATGACCATTTAGGCCCACTTGGATTAGATTAGGACATTTATTATTAATTTATTTAAAGAAGGGTTAATATAATTCAAATCAAAGTTTAATAAGTAAATCATTTTTAATATAGGTTAATACATAAGATAAATTCGACTATAAATATTCATTAGAAATATAAAAATATTTCCTACATAATTTTAGTTTATTTGTAATTTTTAGAAAATAAATAATTTAATTTATTTATGACAGAAAGATGATGCAGTAATTATCTTATTAGTGAAATATTGACATAATTGATGTTATACATACCCAAATAAATGTAATTTGAGACTTTTTTTGGATTAAAATAAATTTATAGGTTAATAGAACATGTTAATAGTGAATTAATTAACTTTTTTCGAACTAATAATTCTGTTATGAGTTTCACAAATATCAATTACAAAATAGTGTCAAAATTGACATAAAATAGTTTTTAAAACAAATATTATATTATTAATTGTTATTTTATTCCTAAAAATCTAAGGATCGGCCAAAATACTTAGATAAGGTTATATATATTAATAAAAAACAACTTGGGGCTCGTTTGGCTTGTTATAGTAAGTTTATTAACCTTATAGTGTAAGAACACAAAAAGACACGGTAAAAGTAAAATTATCTACCTTAAAGTTAAAACTAAATGATAAGGTTAAAATAGTAAAACTAAACATGTCCAAATTCTATTCAATGAGAGGATTTCGATCCATCCCCACCTTAGCTTCTAATAACTCAATTTGGTTCTATTTAAAACTGAATTTGGCTTTATAACAAAATAATATTTTTTGTATTTCCAAAGGTGCCCCTCTCCTCCCTTATAAAAGGGCACCTCCTCCATCTCTTCCTCACACCACTTTGAGCCTTCACGCTCAGCCAACCCCTGCCAAATTTTCTTCTACACTTCCCTAGAAACATCCTAGTGGTTCGGGACTTCATCAAAGGCCAGTTTTAGTGCCCTAAAAGGAGATCTCAAAGAGGTGCTTCAAAGAAGAGGTAATGTCCGTTACCGATTCTTTCAACTTTATTTCTTCTTTAACATCTTCTTCTTAGGTTGTTTCATTATGAAGTAATAACATCAGTATCACTACTATACCGATATGTTATTATAAGTATGAAACAACCCTATTTCACCATCTATCCATCCTACAGAAAAAAAATCACCGTGCGTGCGTACATACAGAATACCGTCTCCACACCGTGGTGTAATCTATTTTCCACCACCACCTTACTTGGTTGGGTATAATGGTCTACATTATAACTATATATGATTATTGTAAAGTGATATTGATTCTGAAATAGTATACATACACTCCAATACAATTCCACGATCATGAGAACGATATCATCGCTCGTGCGTACGTACGGACTACCTTCTCCACAACGTGATGAGATTCATTCTCCACGTTAACCATTCATGAATGATTATAAAGTATATATAATAAGTAATCATGAAATAAATGAAATAATAATGATACTAGATTTATGTGTATATATATTTATGTCATCTACTTAATTCCATTCAACTCAATAAGGAAATGAAAACAGTGTTCATGCGTACGTACGGCCTGCCGTCTCCATGAACGGTGTATTTCATTCAATTTACTGATCTATTATATATATGTATATTCTGAATATATATTATATAAATCATTTTTTATATTCTGGAATTATGTAATCATGATCTAAGTAATCATATGAATAATTACAAGTCAAAACACAGACGACAAATGAAACGATTTTACCCAAAACGCTCTTTAACTTGGAATTTACAAAAGAACGGGTAAAATAAAGTCATAAGTGAACCATATATGATATAATAACAATGAGTATGATTCTGGAATAAGTCAATGTCATTATTTAAATCATTATACATGATTTTCGGACATTTACGAAGCAAATCGGACCTAATGTAAGGGAAATATCACAATCTCATTTTTATCTGAGATTGTTTATACTTTGAAATTTATTGGGGTGTATTTTATCATCCACATCCATGTTTCCTCAATATGTAATATTATTTCCATACACCTACAATTGTTTAAATCCAAT
Source organism: Viscum album (assembly GCA_963277665.1). Taxonomy (NCBI): domain Eukaryota; kingdom Viridiplantae; phylum Streptophyta; class Magnoliopsida; order Santalales; family Viscaceae; genus Viscum; species Viscum album. The sequence goes on along the minus strand of OY728122.1, from coordinate 1,888,178,666 downwards.
TTTACCCTTCGGTGAGTTTTTAGTAAAAGATATCAAAGGAATCTTTTTTCGTTTTTCGTACGAGGTACTTTTTTGACTTTTCCGACAAAAGTACGAGAAGAATGTTTTCATAACTTATACGACATGAATGGATTTTTAAAACATTATTTCCAAGAATCTTCCATTACAAGTTTACAAGTTTTTTTTAATCAACTACTTTTAGTTTAAAATTGTATGACACGTTAAGAAAGGAAAAATGTTTTTGAAGTAGAAAGTATATTTTCCTCAAGAATGGAGTTCAAGTGTTTTATCAAAATTATTTTCCATCTAGGATAATATAGGGTTCTGTTTATATCCCAATTTTTACATTGATTTGATTATGTTATGATGGAATTATTTTTATGATGTCCTTTTATCTTATATGGATTATGTTATGATGGCATGATGTTTAAGATTCCAATTTTTATTACATGGGTTATGCAATGATGTATGTTTTTTTTATTTTGTGGCACACTTAAGAATTGTATAATTATGAGATGGGTGGGACATATATCTCCCTCCAATTCATTTGGTAATGATTTTATATCTCATGAGATAGACATGTCTGGAACGGCAGGTTAAACCAGTTCAGTGAAACAGGAATGAAACATGGAGTGAACTCGGTTAAGAAATGGTCTTTGTCCACTAAGATAGTATTTGCAACGAGTCTTGACTAATAAGAAATGATTCACTATGATTATGTGTGTATGACACAAAGTTCCATGTTTTGTGTTATGATTATTGGGATTACATTTCACTACTGTGATTTATCCCATGTTATGATATTATGATCTCTTTTGCAGGTTAAGATTTCCAAAATGTTTTTTTCTTTTGAATATGATGTGATAGATATTTCTTTTGTTTACCCTTACAGAGAATTTGAGCTCAACCTTTTATGTTTTATTTTCCCCAGGATATAAATAAAGGTTTTAGTTTAAAAAAGGAAGATCTTTATGAGAGATGTTGAAGATCATTCACCACGATTTGAAGATTACGTTCTGAGTTTCCAAAGACACTAAACTATTACGGTCCTTCTGTGTGTGTTTTTGTTATGTACTAAGTATTCCGTAGAAGTAATGTAATGTCCATGTACTTCAAGATTCGGGTATTTACATTCTCAATTTCTAGACTCTGAATTCCAAACTCTAAATTCTTCGAACACCAGGTTTAGAATGTTCAATATTCTCGATTCTGAATCTTCAAAATTCTATCTTCCGAATTATTATAAATTCAAGGTGTCTTACCTTTATGAAATCTTCCTCAATATCAAAAAAAGACAATCCATGAAAACAATCTCTTCCTTCAACTTGGTCCTAACACCTACCCTTGTTGGGGTTATGTAATGGGGAATATGGATCCTCGCCATTAGAATGTCATGGAAACTAGACATTCCGTGTTCAATGGTGAGGGCCATTCGGATATGATAAAATAGTGGAAGACTTAATAAAATTTATTTTTTTTATAAAATGTAATCAAGAAAGTACTAATGGTCAGTTCTTTAAATTGTAGAATAAAAATGACGTACTCGTCAACTGCACAATCCCTATGATCAATTCTGGATAATGACAACATCCTCACCGGCAGTAACAATCAATAATGGTTTAGATGCCTTCTGGTTATCCTACGCCACAAACGGATGTCTTACGTTCTAGAGTCATCTTTACCAGATCCACGTGCCAAATAGGCGAGTGATGAGGATTTTCTAGTCTATGCGAAACATATGAATGACGCAGTCGATGTTAAATGTTTTATGTTATCATCTATATCTAGTGAGCTCATGAAGTCTCACAAAAACATGGATGCATATAGAAAGCTCGAGAACCTCTGTGGTCATTACCAAGAGAGAGAAATACATGAAAGGTTAGACATATCTAAGTCACTCTTTTAGAGTACGCTTGGAGAATATTCCCCAGCTGGGCCTCTTATAGTCAAGCTCATGGGATATATTGGGCACCAGATGGTTCTAGGGTTTAAACTCCCCAAAGAACTGGGAACCGATCTCATTCCCACATCACTCCCTCAGACCTTCTCAAACATTGTTGTCAATTTCAATATAGACAACATTGAGAAGTCTCTATCTAATCTTTTTATCCTCATTCCCCATGTGGATAAATATATGAAGTGTGAAAAGCCTTTTGTCCTTATGTTGAATAAGAGGAAACATATGGTGGAGAGATATAAACCCTAATGTTTTTCACAACCTTCCAAGAAAAGGATGATCAAAGGGAAGGTAAGGGAACTAGAGGCTTTTTGTTTCACATGTAGCAAGAAGGGAAACGGGAAAAAGAATTGTGCCCAACCTAAGAAGCAAGGGGAATCTTCACGTGCATTTGTTCTTGAATAAAATATATTTGTTCCTACTAATTGGGTATTAGATACAGCTTGTGGTGCTCACATATGTATCCAAATAAAAGAACCATGTAGATTCAAGAAGATTTATTGAGGGGAGGTAGATCTAAGAGTAGCCAATGAAGCCAGACTTGTTGTTATAGCTGTCGGGGACTACCACCTCACATTGCAAACTGGAATGATCTTGCTGTTAATTGGTTTTTATTATTTTTATTTTGATACTAAAATAATTATTTATATATCCAAATTAGATACAGATGGATTTTTTTTCAATTTGGAAATTAATGTGTATTCGTTTACAAAGATAGCATTTATTATGGTATGGTACATTTATACAACGGACTTTATATGTTGGATTACATAATCCATGTAATGGAAATCCATAACAAAGCCACTTCACCTGACTCATACCACACCCAACTTTGGAATCACCGGCTAGGTCATGTGAATGAGAAACAATTAAAAAAGTTACATCAAGATAGATATTTAAATTCTTTCAAACTAAATCCACATGGCGTATGTCATGCATTTTTACAAGGAAAAATGACCAAATCCCCATTTAGTGTGATAGGTGAAAGGGCTAAAGAACTTCTTGAATCGGTTCATACCGATGTGTCTGGACCATTTCCAGTTGAAGCAAGGGGAGGGTAATCAAAATTCATATCTTTTACTAATGATATTAGTATATATGGATATATCTACTTAATGAGGTATAAGTCAGATTATTTTGATAAGTTCAAAGAATACAAGAATGAAGTTGAGAACCATCTTGGTATGAAGATTAAGAAACTATGCTTAGACCGATGTGGAGAATATTTTAATGAATACATCATTGATTACATACACGAGTTTGGGATCCTATCCAAACTCACTCTTCCAAATAGTCCCCAGTGGAATGGTCTAAGAAAAAGGAGTAACTGCACCCTGTTGGACATGGTGAGATCAATGATGATTTATGCAAGTATTCAATTATCCTATCGGGGAAATGCGTTACAAACAACATCACGCATACTAAACAAAGTACTAACTAAATCGATAAATGGTATTCCATAGGACTTCTATAGTGGAAGAAATCCATGTAATCGAATTTACTTGTGTGGGGTACTGAAGCATTTTTAAGGCCTCTTTTGGTAACAAACTCACACCTCAGGGCACAAATAGTAACTTTATAGGTTACCCCAAAGAAACAAAGAGATATTACATATATTTCCCCTTATATGAAAATGTTATAGTTTAAAGGCATCCAAAATTCATTGAGAGGGATCACATCTCCAAAAGAGACAGTGGGAGCAAGATAGACTTCGAGGAACTTGAGGCTCATGGTACACAAGAGTTAGTACAGGAACAGATTCCACCAAGCCATGCGGATGAATAAAATGTTCCTGAGACAAAATTACTACATAGGAGTACAATATATGTTAGAGAACTGGAATTGTATGGTTTTCTAGTTACTAATGATGGTGACTTCTTTTATTTACAATAATGATCCTCTAACATACAAGGAAGCATGAAGTGGAACAGACGTTTCCAAGTGACAAGAAGCAATGAATTATGAAATGGATTCCATGTACCAAAATCATTTTTGGAATTTGGTTTATCCTTTGGTTGATGTAAATCATTTTGGGTACAAATGGGTATTCAAGATGAATATGGACATTGAATTACAAGTCAATACCTATAAGCCACGACTGGTTGCAAAAGGTTTTAAACAACATCAAGGAACTGGCTATGATGAAACCTTCTCACCTGTTTCAATGCGGAAATCCATTATAATTCTACTTGTTAATGCAGCATACCATGAATAAGAGATTTTTCAAATGGATGTCAAAACAACATTCCTTAACGGGACCCTTCAGGAAGATGTCTATATGACACAACCTGAAGGGTTTGTGACTCCAAAGGCTGCCAATAAGGTATGAAAATTTCTTAAATCTATTAATCTCTTAAAGAAAGCATCTAGGACCTAGAATATTCGTTTTGATGAAGCTATAAAATAATTTTATTTTATCAAAAAATAATGTGATCCTTTTGTCTACATACAATTTAGTGGGAGTGAAGTCGTTTTCCTAATAGTATATGTTGATGACATACTACTCATTGGAAACGAGATACTCATCTGGCAGTCTATTAGGGCATGGTTGAATCAATGCTTCTACCTTAATGACTTGGGTGAGGAAGCCTATGTTCTTGGGATAAAGATACATCATGATAGATCAAAGAGATTGATGGGCCTATGTAAAATTACATACATTGATAATATAGTGAAGATATTCAGTATGGAACAATCCAAGACGGGATTGTTGCCAGCATCACATGGAATTTATCTTTCCAAGAAAATTTTTTCTCAGACACATGAGGAATGACAGATTATGGAAAGGAATCCATACGCATCAGTGATTAGGTCAGTCATGTTTTCCATACTATGTACTAGGCTGGACATCGCCTAAACAATGAGTGTCGTAGGTAGATTTCAATCTGACCCAGGTGACCACCATTAGATGGTAGTCAAGACTACCGTAAAGTATCTGAGGCATACTAAGGTTATTTTCCGTGTTTATGGAGGATATGATGAACTAGTGATAAGAGGATATGCAGATTCTAGTTTTTATAAAGATCAAGATGACTTGAATTCGAAAATGGGATACATCTTCACATTGAATGGAGGTGCAGTGAAATGGAAGATCTCAAAGCAGAGTCTGGTCGCAGATTCTAAAGTAGAGTCTGAGTATATCACAGAATCTGAGGCTGCTAAAGAAACATTTTGGATACAAAGTTTCATCTAGGACCAATATGTGATACCTAGTAGTAAATATCTCCTCACACTATACTATGATAATATTGTAGCGGTGTCTCTCGCAAAAGAGTTAAGTTCACATCAGCGGACGAAGCATATGCTTTGGAAGTATCATCTCTTGAGGGATTTTTCTCATAGAGGTGATGTTGCATTGAGAAATATTTCCACAGAAGACAACGTGGTAGATCCCTTGAATAAACCCTTTACTCAGCAGAAACATGATCATCATTTGAGGTCTTGCGGATTTAATGTTATAGGCAGTTTCATATAGATCAAGAGGGATTTTGTAAGAGTTGGTGTCCTAGAACTACCTGGTTTTACATTGATTACATGTATATTTAATGTATTATTACATATTGTTCATTATTCTTCATTAGTATGATGTAATAATGTCCTAGAGTATTTGATTCATTGATAAGATCATGGATGTTCACTGCTATGAAGAGAACATTGAAATGCTATAAAAATATTCTTAAATATATTTTAGTAGTTGGATGACGTGCTTTGATGGGACACAAATCATGCAGACCATCGGATGCGAGTACTCATAAGTATATAAGACTTCCTCTCATGATGTTTGCACTTAGTAATCTCTAAGAGAGGAAATTATGAGAACATACCTATTAGTAGGAATTCTGCATGTTTTGGTGTCATCAGAAATTTCAATATGCGAGCATGTGTAATGATCCTTATAATTTTACATTATCATTAACACATGTCACAACTTATGATCTTTGATTTACTGATGAAAATTGTCACACATATAGTTGGCAGTAAGTATGGTGCGTTGGGTGCATCACGAGTGGCATGTTATTAATGGATAAGTCAGGGAAGGATTTTTCCATTCCATTTAACGAAGTTGATATCTAGACCCTTTGATTGAAATAGAACAGTCACGCAAAATTCCTTGGCCATGGTGTAACGATGTATCTATTTCATGATGTCAAAGAATGATGTATCAAGCATAAAAGTTGATGAAACAATCAGGAAACCTTCTTGATTAGATATTACAAAAAAGGATTATATTACATAGTGAGCGTTAATATTTCTATGTCGTTGTTGTGACTTTACATTAATTTTAATGGGTGCCTTGACCCATTGCTAGATAGTACTCTTGGAATTTAGGCATGCCTGCCTAATTCCAATGAGAAAGAATCCTAGAGGGTCAGAAACTAAGTGTTTTTTGTGGTCTCGGTTAAATTATATATGCATTTAATTAGTAATTAATATTATTCTCAAGACTATGAAATAATTTTATCCAAGCTACAAAGATCACATTAATTAAATAAAGTATATTTTATTATTTTATTGAACTTTTAATAAATATTTATTTAATAATATGTAGATAAAATATTTTCTTAGAAGAAATATTTATTTATTTATTTATTCGGGTGTACAATAAATGGAAGTGGAGTTCGAGCGGACTGTGGTCAGTCTGGTAATAAAATATTAATTTTTAAGATGATAAATAATTATTTAACTAGTTGGCACAAATTAAAATAATACTAATATTATTTTATGATGCGGAATTTTATTTATAATTCTGTTTTTCGTAAGTTGGCACACTATAAATAATGACGTGATATTATTATTAAATAATGGGTTTTCTCTATGTTCATGAATTTATTTAATGGTTGCTATGAAATTAAATATAGTAACTAAAATTACATGTATATAAATAGGAAAGTATGACTATTATTCCTGATACCACACCACATGCCTAGTGAATTGAGAATTCATGAGCCAATCAATTTCTCTCTTGAATCCTCTTCTCTCCTCTCTCAAGAACAAGAGATATTCTTCAAGTCTGAAGAACAAGAGATCAAGAATGACCGAAACAAGACACTCAATCCACCGCGCTAGCACCTGGAGAACACGTGATGTCGATCGGAGGCCATCAGAGCATGTCTGGACCACTTCTAGGGGGATTCCAGTTTTGATCCTTACAAGAGCAACGGGATAATCTGGAAGGGTCATTACCGACGAAAAACATCATCAATGAAGTAAAATACCAAAGATACATGTATTATTTTTCTTTATGAAGTTAATTAAATTAATTATAAACATGATGTACAAGATCCTCTATAAGTTTTCTGGACTCTTGGTTCTTTATCTAATTCTTTGATTATATTCCTTGGAGATTGGTGTTCATCGTCGTATTGATCCTGGAATAATCATTGATCAGGGTAAAAATAAAATTTGGGTCCCATCCCATCCACTCTTCTACTAAGCCTTGAACCTTCAGTATATTATGTGTATCTTTCACCGAGGTTCTTCCAATGTGTTCCAAACCATGCCCATATACATTGAGAGATTATCATGTACCTGGTCAGGTACCTGGTAGTTCCCATATTCTCTGAAGGAACACATTGTTTCCAACCGCATGAAGTCTTCTGTGATTTCCACCTATCACATTTATTGGTCACGAAGCGAGGGACACAACACATGTGTGTCTGAACACATGATATATGATGCTTAACTATATATGAAGCCCTATAACCATAGTTAGGGGGTAATACACAATGTTTTTTCTTCCAAAATATATGTTGTGTAGCGGGGTATTGCATAGGCCACAAATCATAGTTTTCATGTGTCTCCCGAACCTCAACCACCAATGAAATTTTAACTATTTTACCACCTATGATCAACATAAAACACATTCTTCCATGAATTCATAGAATATAATTGTAAAAAATGGAATTATACAATTTTCAAGAAGCCCTAAATTCCACCTGTCATCTAACACTCAATACCATCTCCACTACAGATCACGAATATATGAACCATCACAAAAAAACCCATGATCAATCATAATCAATCAAAATAGTCACCAGTAAATTCATTACATGCTCTAATACCATGAATCCTTGGTTTCAATAATTCCCAAACCCACCGTGTAAATGATTAACCAAAACCCCATTGGAAAAAACAATGAATACAAACATATAGAGGGGATAAAGAGTATAATAAATTGAAACTATCATTGTCCAACTGTTATTAACCAAAGATCATAAATTATTGATATTAAGATTAATTAAACATGAAAAAGGGATTTATTTGGATAATTTAAATAAAAACATTATAATGGATTATGTGATGGTTTAAAAATCCATTATTCAAAGAAGATTAGAGTTTCATTCTCAGTTAATTAAAATAATGGTGGAATTCCAAAAAAACTTCTGCTACCTCATTTATGGATCATTAATTGTTAAGAATGTTTTCAATGGTTATTGATAAGTCCTAATGTATTCTCGGACTCTTGGTCATCCTCTATCTAATCCCCTATGATCCACTTTTATTATCCACCAATGGTGAACAATGGATTCCCCCTCTTAATGATCAAAGGGTAATGTATCAATCCCTAGAGAATTTCTAAAGAAGCAATTATATAGAGGATTTGAGTTCTCAATAATAACAAAATATAATAAATAAATAATTTATTTTGTTTAATTAAATTCTCCAGAAACGATATATTTCCTCAAAATGTCATATGCTAACCAACCATAAGTTGAACATTGGGAAAGACCTACATTATGAATTCATCCTTGGTCTCAAATTTTTTATCAGAGGTATTGAAAATTTGTTAACGAAAAATGTTGTGTGGACAAGATATAATATAATAAATATCATTAATATTTCAAATACGAGTCTCTCTATGCCCCTATATATAATTCTAACTCAATGAATATCTTCGAAATTATTCCTTAATATGTTAAGATGTCATAAAATGGAAATAAAGAGTAACTACATGGTCCCATCCTTCAAGGATTTTGGCCCAAAAAAATAAAAGAGAAACAATAGGGTGGGGATAGTGAACATGTATCAGGCTGTCTCACACATATGAGTTCTCCTCCGTGCTCTCATTCTACCACAAAACACACGACATGGTAATGGTCATTCCTAATAGGATTCTATCATGTTGATCCTCATTCACCGATGGGTACTCCATGAAGGTGGATCCATCCTCTGTGTATATATCACCCTAGTAAATAACATGAAATGGATCTTGAATGTATCTCATTTAACATCACAAACCCAGTTCACAAAGATGTAACTAAACATGGTTGGTCATATAGCCTCATTAATGCTTCATCATATTTCAGAGGCTATTGACTGTTAGCGTGGGTACATGGTGGTATATTTGGGAGACAATACCCTCATGATTAGATTATGCATCCATGACTAGGTGCTCACTACTAAAAAAGATGAATTTAATAGTGCTGGTATTTATCAGCCCAAGAAAAAAGTGTTGATATGTTTAACCCCATGTGAACACTTTTATTTTTAGCACTGATAAAGGGTCCCTTTATCCGCACTTTATTTTTAGCACTGATAAAGGCTGCTTTTTTTGTGACTTGTTCTATATACTGATAATGGGTACCATTTATGAAATAAAAATTTTTATCACTCATAAAGGAACCTTTATATGCACTTTTTTAGCACGGATAAAGGTTTGAATAAATAAGCTGAAATAATTAAATAAATAAAATTTAAATAATGAGTGTATTAAAAAATATTACATATTTAATTCGTCAAATAATTATTGATAAAAATAATTAAATTTATTATACTATATATATTATAAATCATAATAAATCATATGAATTAACTATATAGATATATGTAAAATGAAAATTAATCAAATTAATATTAAAAATAATTAATTTGAGAAAAATATTTAACATTTTATAAATTAGATGATTATTAACGATGTTCATAAATTGTATATATTAATTATATTGATATATATTAATATTTATAAATATTATATATAAAATACCAAATATTATGTATTATTTATATTAAATAATAATATTTTTAGTGAATAATGGCTTATAATTATAAATTAATATAAATTAAAAATACAGACTAATTGCATCATGTAGTGGACATAATTGAATGTCTTTTGATATTTCAAATTATAAAATAGATCCAACATATTATATTGATTTTAAATATACATAATTATGTCATTTTTATATACATATTCACCCACAAAAATATATTTTTTGAATTTAATCAGTCAATATATATATATATATATTTATATGTTTTAATATTTTAAAAATTAATTCATCTCTATTTAAATATATATCCATATTTTAATGATTTATATTAATCAAACTTATCCAAATTTTCAATACTTTACTTATTTTTATTTAAACAATTTTACTCATTTTTAACATGAATGAAATTAAGATAAAATATTCATTAATAATGTTATAAATAGTCTTTTAAAAAATATTTATAAACTAATATGTTTATAAAAATATATTTACCATTTTAATACATTTATAAATATAAATAATTAGATAATATTAGTATAAAATTTATTTACATAATTATAAATAAATAATTATAAAATTATAATAAATTTATTTAAATAATGAATATATTTACTATATATATATTTAATTATAAAAATAAAAATAATGATATCAACATTAATTTTTGTTAAAATTATTTATTTAATTATTAATAAACATATATATATTCATTGATTAAATAAAATATTATTTTATAAAATTTATTATTCTAATTATTATAATTATTTTAAAAATTATTTTTTTTAATGTACTATAAAAAATTATCAGTGATTTTCTATACCTAATAAAAAAGATATTTTTTAGTGCTAAAACAGTGATGATTAAACAATTATTTAACAATGCTAAAAAATCAATGATAAAATTCATTTTATCAGTATTTATTAACATATTGTTGATAAAAGGTATCTTTATCAGCTCTTTTTCTAAAGCACTGATTAATGATTCACAATATATTTTATAAATCCACACCATCATGTACGAATTTGAGACATATGAAGCTCTTCACAGAAGAGACATTCTACTGATACTCCTCATTATCAAATCCACAATCAAATCATGTATAGAATCAATGCTCTAACTATTCTGATGCATGAATCCATGTCTTGAGTAATTCAAGGGTTGAACGAAACCATAGCTCGAACGAAATATAGCTTTTTTGATAACTCTAATTTCTATCATTTATCCAATAAAACATCTCATCAAAGAGCCATTTATCCCAACAATTCTAGTTGCACTATCCAATATTAAAACAACACAAAATTTATTTTTTGATATACTTAATTATTGTTTTCCCCGGTATCATGTGGTTGTCTTTGGGACATAATTAGTAGTGTGTGGGAGGAAATATATCAATCCAAATTTTGGTTCATATTTTATTTAGTTATAATAGTCACCAAATACCGATATTCCAAGAAATTGACATCTCTGGTTTCATAATATTTTGAAAAACTCATCCATATAATGGTCGGTGTTGTCATTGGTTGGGAATATTACATTGAAAATTACTTGGATGATGAAATAAACAACATAATTGGAGTTTTATATTATATCTTATATCAATTGGAATTGAGAGGGTTGAGTGAGGAGGATTTTAAATATAGTGTTATCCCCTTCAATTTGAAAGGAAATTCTAGAATTTTTTCCCATAAAATAGCTGATAAAATATCTGACACATGGGAACTACTTTATAATGATTTTTCCATGAAATTGTTTACTTGGATATGGAGAACAACAATTTGGTGTAAAATTAATCGATTTATTTACAAAGATTATGAACTATTTCATAAGGCTTAGGAGATATTTAGGTGTCAATAATGAAATGTAAAAAATAAATGATTCTAATTAATTTTTAAAATTAGATAATAGAAAAAAATTAAGTATGATCCATTTTTTTTCATATTTATTAAATTACTTATTAGGAAAGTACAATTTTTGAAATTTTAATTTTTGAAATTTTTTAATTAGAATCTATATAATATGACCTAAATTTTATAAAAATAAAAATAAAATATGTTTATGGTTCTATAATCCTTGGACTATATTATAGAATTAAAAATTATTTTCAGAAAAAATTTAATTTATATTTTTATTTTGGTTGTTGATATATATTTAGTAGTTAAACAATTAGAAGGGGGAATTTTCTTGAGAAAACCTCAACATCATGTTGTTTTAAGAAAAAAATACTCTTTGATTATATGTTACAGAAGAAGAGTACAATGTTTATTGAATTTATTGTTCTCAATCCATTAGGATTGAAATTTTTTTATAAATGTCATATTTTCATTAAAAACCAACTTAATAAATGACAAATGATTTTTATTTTTTGAATACAAATGAAAATTTTAAATCACTCAAGACTAAATATTATTCCACTATATTAAATTATTATTTATAATATAAAATATTGGCATTGATTAATATAAATTTATTAAATATGATTTACTATAATCTATTTGGATAAAATAAAAATTATTTTTTACAGATAAAATCATGACACCATTAGATTCCCATCATATTTATTATATTTCATTTAATAATTTAATGACATTTTATGTTCACTATGGATTCATATTTATAGTGAATTTTAGGGTTTACTATCATAAAATGAAATTAATTTTTATGTCTTTCTAGTGGTAATATGATGTGCCATATATGTGAACATCTCAATTATATGACATAAAAATTCTTTGTTATAAGGCATTAGCATCACCATTTATGTTAACAATTTTAAAAAATTAGGAAAAAATAAATAACTAACAAACTCTTGTATTTTTAAACTAATATTCATTTTTTGGAATGATATATACAATAATATGATTCATAATAAGCCTTCATTGTTCATAATATAATCAAGATCCCATTTTCAAATTATTATTATTCAAATCCATCTTATCATTCATAGATTTGATAAATTATAAAAATTTTCAGCCTCTCCAAATTATTTAATAACTAAATTTGAAAATATATTTTTGAGAGCCTTACTCCTATGAGTTATCCCTGAAAAATTCCAATAACTAATGAAATTTTATCGATTAATTTCAGCCTCATTTGTATTTATTGAAGTTGATAAAAATATAGTCATATTTCAAATGATAACCCACTCATTAATACTTACAAAAAATTATATCATTTCATTCATCACACATCTAATAAAAACAATGTATGTTTTACATTAATCCTTTAAAAACAGTTTATTCTTTATCATAGACTTTTGGTTCCAACCTTATGAATCTCTAATTAACAGCCATGTAATTCTCACAAATTGGAGGAATTCACCTTTTATAATAAATATCTTATGTGTATTATATCATGTTCACACTTCCTCCTCACTCATTGGTTGACTTTTTGGTGAGATCTATTTGCATTTTTATCATTATTTATGTTTTACCATCGACATATCCCTATGGTCAATAATTTTTTCCCAGTAAAATGTTTATCTATATAATTACTGTATTTTCCAATATTTATGTTTAAAATATTTATTTTCTGTATTACTCATATAATAATTATTTTGTTGTACAATAAGATTCTTTTGATCGATTTGGGGTGGTTTTTTCAAAGGCTCTCTTGCTTATGAGGGATTGGATTTTGAGCATCTAATTGAGATAATAATAATAATTAAATTCCTTAAGAATTCATAAAACCATAAAGAAAAGTTGAATTCCTACTATTAATTTAATTAATTTTTTCATCATTTTATCTGGTATTTTTAATTTAATTTTCTTATCATTTTTATCTAATACTTATTTAGTTTTTTCTAATATCTTATAGGAATTCATATTTTTATTTCAAATAACTTTATCAAGGCACCAATGAGTTAAAATGATTCTTTATTCTAAGGGAACCATGTTTCCCAATTTTATTTCATTTATTTGTCAAACTACCAACATTTAAAATTCATTCGATGTTGTTAGATGAAAAAACATACTTACTGTTCAAATATAATAAAGGAAGCATGTGTTCCCCTTATGGTGAATTATCATCATATAATGGTAACATGAGCTTATTCTGCTCTTCTGATGTTCAAAATCAAGAATAATTTTTTTTCTAAGAATATCTTGTAAATATGTATCATTTCTAGTTTGACATAGAAATATAGTAGAAATTTGGTAACATTTTTTGTTATTTTTTTAAGACTTTGGTATTTGTAAAAATCAACCACACCTCAATCCAACACACGGTGTTACTGGTATGGCTCCATGTTCTTATTTTTATTTAAAATTGACATTAATTTTAGTAAAAAGGACAACTAAGAAACTCAAAACTAATAAAAAAATATACCAATTATTTTGGTATGTTATAAAAAAATACATAAGACATTTTGGACGTGTAGGAATCAGCCTCACTAGAATTCGATGCATGGTGTAACCTCTGTGACTCAAAGAGTCTATTATCTGTTTAAAATGGAATGTTTAGTTCAAAAAAATGTCATTCCCTAAAAAAATAATACACAATAAGATTTAATTGATAATTCAGGAAATTGATAAATAAATAATTTGTGATGTGTAGGAATTAGTCCCAAATAAAACTGAAACAGGATGTGATTAGTATAGGTCAAAGTGCCTGTTTCAAGTTTAAAATGAAATTTTACTAAAAAATAACAGATATACTCACAATCAAACAAAAACATTTCTATTGTTTTGATACATTATGAAAACAATATGTAATTAATTTGAGACGTTTTGGAATTAAATTTACTCAATTCAAGGTACGGTGTAACCTATAGGAATCCATGAGCATATTTTTATTTAAAAATTAAATCAATTTTAATAAAAAGGAAAACTAACTTACTCAAAACATAGTAAATGAATTATGTCTATTTTGATACTTTATAAAAACAATACATAACCCATTTGGGATGTGTAATAATTTTAAGTACCTTAATCTGATGCATGGAGTGACTGATATGACTCCAAGTGAATCATTATATATAAAATTTAAATCAATTTTAGTAAAAAAGAAAATTAACCATCTCAAAACATGGGAAACACATTCAAATTGATTTAATGCATCAGGTAAACGATTCATAAGTCATATATGATGTGTATAAATCATCTACACCTCAATCCAATACCTGAGGCTCCTGATATGACTAAATTTGACTGTTATCAGCTTAAAATTGATAGTTTAGTGCAAATACTATCACTCATTGAAAACTAAGAAAATACACTTGAAATTTCATGACAGTTTATAAAATTGATTTAGATGTCCTTCTGGCATGTAGGAATATATCTCATGTCAAGATGATACACAATGTGATCATTATAAGTCAAAGTGTGTGTTTCTAGTTTAAAATGACATTTTAGTAAAAAAGACAAGTGACATGCTCAAAACAAATAGAAAAACTTAATATTGTTTTCAAACACAATAAAAAAGAACCACAATTCATTTGGGACATGTAATAATTCTCCTCACCTAAATTTGAGACAATGTATAATTGATATGACTCCATGTGTGACTTTTTATTTAGATTTGACATCAATTTTACAAAAAAAACCTCCTACTCCGAATTGATCACACGCCATTCATATTGTCTTGAAACATTAGGAAAACGATCCATAATTAATATTTGACATGTATGAATTATCCTCATCATAATATGATTCACGCTGTGTCCTATATTACTTAATGTGTTCTTTATTAGATTAAAATCAACATTTTAGTTCAAGAAGTGTCGCTCACTAAAAACCAAGAAAATGCACTTAGAATGTCTTTAAAATTTAGGATAATGATTAATATGTCAATTATTACTTGTAGGAATTTGTATCACATTAATCTAAAAAAAATGTGACTTGTAGGATTGAACGTGTGTGTTTCATTTATAAAATGACATTTTAGTAAACAAGACAAGAGACATTCTAAAAACCAAGAAAACACATTCTGATTTTTTTTTGATGAAATTGGAAAATTATCCATAAGTTGTTTTATATGGGTAAGAATTAATCTAACCGTTATCTAATATATAGTGTTATTGGTATGAATCCAAGTGAATTTTTTAATATATAGGTATCATTTTTGTTTAAGACACACATCCCATCACAAAAAAATAGATCAAATGATCCATTATTGTTTTATCAGAATTTTATTTCTCTCTTGGTAGTTGATTTTTCAGATTTTTTTTGTTTGTAGATCTACGGTGTTCTATTATAGAACACTACATTGGTGTTGTAGTGTGCTATTACGGAACACCACCTTATACTGTTACAACCCACTATAATATTTTATTACAGTCCACTATAGTATTCCCCTTTATCAGCCCTTATAAAAGAGCGGATAAGGGGATCATTTATTAGTGCCACTAAATATTCTAATAAAGGTTACATTTATTAGATCTTCTAAAATCACTAGTAAAAGATACGTTTATCAGTTCTTTTATAGTTATTGACAAATGTCCCCTTTTTTGGAAATTATAAAATCACTGATAAAGGAACCCATTATGAGTGTTCTTTTATCACAGATAAAAGACCCAGAATTTTAATCTGGCTCCAGTAGTTAGTGATTCTCTAGCACTGATGAAGTCCATTTTAGCATTGTTAAAATCCTATTTTGTATTGGTTACTTACCCCTTTCCTTTCATATATTCATGAAGCCTATAGGGGTACCAAATGACAAACCGAATAAGGAATGAGATATACTCAATAGAGAAAAACCAATGGTGTTTATAAGAATTCAATCAGTGCATATAATATTAGAAGTGTATAGATATTACCATGGTAATGAAAGAATGTAAATTTTGAAATGTTTACTCTGGTTTCTGACTAACAGAAGGCTGACAACGCCTAATTTGGCCAGTGCTAGGAAGACATCTAAAAAATATTACTATAAAAATATACATATATTTTAATATTTATTTATGTATATATACTCTTAATATATAAATTTATGTTTATAGACATATATTTTCATACATATTTCTATCGAGGGCCCCATGTGTAACTATAGAATCCATATCTAGTCACTAGAGTCTCATAATGTTGTAGGGGATTCCATGCCTAGGTATCATATGTCTTCACAATATCCCTGACATAATATCATTGGTTTTTAGGGAAAAAATTAAATTATATCACAAATATAATGGATTTCATTCCTGAGTAACATATGTATAAGGGATTCCAATCTAGTGTATCATAGGTATAATGGATGTCATGCCAGATTAAAAAATATATAAGAGACACCATACCTGAGTGTCATAGGTATTGGGATTCCATTCCAGAGTAACTCTATAATATGGTACTCCATTCCAAAATATCAGAGATATAAATAATCAAGTTTATTTTTAATTAATAACATTCCAATATAACAATGCAGTAAACATTATTTATGTAAAAGCACATGACATGGTCATACCACTCACTTTCCATTTGATTCATTATATTCATTACATCAAGGCATCCATACAAAACCATATGAAGATGGTTTGGTCACATAATAATTTATAATACCAATGTAAATTTGAGGGGAACACCTCAAGATATGGAAATAGTCGATTGGGAATTATCTCAATAATAAAAAGGAGACAAGAGGTCATTTTTATGAATGGTATCTAATTAAATAAGGTTATGTGAATTTTTAAATAAACACACAGAAGGTTTGGAATGAGGAAATCATGATGAATAATATAAAGAAACAATCCAATGAGGTATATTCAGCAGAAAACCAATATTACTATAGTAGAGTAGTACTCATCCAGTATTAGCATTTGATTCTACCTAGAATGGATAAAATTTGAAAACCAGACCACTACTATTAAAATATGGAATATTAGATCAATCCAAAATAGAAAAAAATATTTTGAGATAAACTGAGAAATGAATGAATGAAATAAAATTTCATACCAACATGCTTCCAACATGTTGAGTTATTTTTTGATCAATTTATGGATGAAGAATCAGTAAAGGAACCAAACATTGGGATTGAAGAGGAGCTTCATACGACTAAGATTGCTTTGTGATATAAAGAATCAATTATTATATTGAAATAAAGGGTTATTATCCATTAAAAACCCGAGGATACTCACAATGTGTAAATATTACATGTTCTATAAATACCATGTCCCCTTATAAAAAAACCATTGTACATTGTGAATTTTGTTTTTCTAGACCAATTTACATCTTGAATTTAATTCACCTCATGTATTTATCCTACAACCAGCCTCCTTACATCATCTCTCTTCTTCCCACAAACAAAATAATCCACCCTATAGATCAATTCATCATTTATAACCAAAATATAACAACCATGAATGTTTAAAAATATATATTGGGTCTGTAACTATTATGAAAAATATGATCCATAATGTCTTACCCCCTTAAAACAAATCATCCTAAGGTAACCCTTCTAAGGGTCGTAATGAATCTTCTAATAACTACTATTTCCACAAATAAATTATGTCGACATATCTATCCCAATTATTATCATATACACGACCACATTTTTACAACACCCATACTAGAGGTATTTATATTAAATGGAGATAATTTATTCCCTGATCAATAATATGAATATAATACACCTCAAAGAATGAATCAACCTCTATTTCAAAATCCTTTGGTTTAAAATTAAGAAATCGGTTGGCATGATATCTGTGAATATATTATATACAGAAGACATCATGAATGGATTCGTAACTTTGAGAATGAGATTAAAATTATTGATAAACTCGACTCTCTCAAATATCTTGAAATAATGACATAATGAGTAAATGGAGATCCCAAAATTTAAATCTATTTATTCCCCAGTATTAGAGAAACATGCATGAAAACATAATCCCTAGCCTAGAATTCCAAAGGAAATTAATAGAGATTATAATAAATCTTCTATATAAATTGGGATTTATTAATATGATTCCTTATAATTTGTACATACTCTAATGTCTATTGAATGCCATGAGGTCCCAATAGTGCTTCCTCTCCTACCTCTAACCAGGAAAAGAGTAAAGGGAATTTACTACTATATAGAGCTTCATAAGGATCCATCTAAATTGTACTCTGGAATCATTTCTTTTATGGAATCACAGCAAGAGGTGTATGATTCTCTTATTAACCCCCAAAATCATGTGCACTTTCTTGAATCATGTTCTCGAGAAACATTATGATCCATTAGGAGTAGCCTTTATCTTTTGTGTGAATGGATATCCTAAAAAACACCTATGTCGCAAGAGACATATGTAATCCCTACTAGAACCTCAACATAAAATTAGAATACCTATATAAAACATGGGTAAATGGGACCTTTTTTATATTTATAATATCAAGAACAAATATTCTATTAAATAAATCTACTCAAAAAATCCCCTTGATAGTAAGAATGTGGGAGACCTCTGTCAACAAATCTACAAATGTGAATGTGTGTTCCTACCTCGAGGTCACCTTAACAAACTGGTCATCAAATTAATAGATACATCATCCAATTTCAATTAAAAGTCCTGTAATGGAAGTTAAAATCTATTCAAAAATTGGTGATCCACCTTCACCTTCTTTTAGGTGGAATTCCTTATGACAAAACATCTGATTTGACATTTCATTCCAGACAACCAATAATGGTAGAAAATGTCTCTAAATATCATAGAAATCTTTGGGTGTACAACGAACTATAAACCATGTGATTATCTTTTCAGTTTCTATCACATTTCAATAGGAACACGTTCAATCCCATGAACTAGAAAAATATCATCCTCATTTTTGTATAAACCCAACGATGGATTCCCTCTTGAAATGATATCCCATTAAGACTATTCCTTCAGGATTACAAAACTAACTCCTCTTCACTCTATATATAAGTAATGAGGCCACTGCTGAGGCTGTATGGAAAGGCTACTAAAGAATCTCTCAAACCACTAGATTCATCAAAAAATTAATATCCATAAACCTTCATTCATTAGTGGATACTTCAATAGACTATGCCTGAGTCTTCTGACTTAGAGCATCATCAATGATAATTCCCTTTACAGGAATATATGAATGCTTTAAGTCAAAGGAAATAAGGTATCTAACCCACCTTGTACATCCTAGGTTCAGGTCACATATTGTATAGATATACTATAGGTTTTTATGGTCTATTAACACTACAAACCACTCACCCACATTGTAATTAATCAACCATTACAATTTTTCAACAATACCTGCTAGCTTAGGATTACGCATTAGTTAATTCCTAATATGACCCCTCAACTAATGAGACCTGTAAAAAAAATTGACCCTTATTTATCATAACTCTTACCATAAAAATACATAATTCATCACAACACAGAGCATACCCTCCTAATGTATGTGGATAAATCAGTACTATGGTTGAACGAAATATTATGATCATTTCCTGAATAGAATTATCACTTTCTTAAGACCACAAGAACATAAAACCTTTTTTAGACAAGCTAATAAAATGTGATCCACAACATAGTAATTCAAATATAATGATCCTGAATAGATTTCTAGCCCCATGAAACTCTATATTACCAAGAAACTCTTGGGATTCTCCAAAGAAACAATGGTACTCACAGACATTTTCCTAATAAAAATTTATTCCTTTAAAATAATATTACATAGGAAGTTAAAATTATCAATGAAAAAGTGTAATTTAGTGATATTAACATATATTTGGTTCTTTCTCAGTGTATTAATCCTGATTTCATGAAGGTTTGTTTGGTTGTTTTGTGTATGAGAATACAGAAAGATATAATACATGTAGACTACCAAAAATTAATCTAGTTACAGGTGTAAAACCTAATCCATAAAATCCAAAAAAATAGATGGTACATTCTTTAGAACATATGACATAAATAGATACTCATAAACACCATAAAAAATGGAAATTATTACATGGTATATATAATTTTATAACATCTACCATATGGTAACCTAACCTTAAACCGATCTTTTATAAAACCCTTTATCAATGGTGGTGGTCGAAGAGGAATTCAATACAAGGCTGTTGATATGAGGACTTAGCTGAATGTTAGTTCAACATATGATAGTCAGCACAATTCCATGGGGAAACATATGACTCTATATAGAAAATAGTAGGTTACCCCTATATTGATGTGACGGGTCATATAAAACCTTACCCACAAAATCATCTAGAATCCTCAAGATCACCAAAAACACAATTGTATCCATCCTATAAGTGGGTATGGATACTGGTGAAGCTCATTAAAGAATATCAATAAAAAATATACCCATATATTTGGAGGAAATATATAAAATACTTTTGAAAAGAAGTCCCTATAGTGATAAACTACTAGAGGGAAATTAAGATGACATAATCCCTGATCATCTTGAATACGGGTAGAGAACTAAACCATTACTCAACTCATTCCCTGATGCTCTTGTCCATATTGACTCTCTTAGACATACCATTCACTCTTAGTAAGATAAATATCACCCTCTCTATATGTAAATTATTACCTATGGCTATAACTTTCTACGTAAGCATGATGTGGGAGCAAAAATTATATCCTATGAAAGAAATACAAAACCATCAACTTATGGATAACGAGTTACCATAAAAATGATAATTTCTTACCTCAAGGGGGATTTCCTTTGACTGGAAAACACTCCCAAAAAACATATTGGATTTTTTAGGAAAATCATCCCACCAATGTAATAAATTCCATGTGTGATACATTACACAATTTCATATGATATGAATGGATGTAAAGTGATCACATCAAATAAAAAATAAAATAATGAAGAGGCTACTAGGACTGTACCTTGAACTATAGATATATTTGTCATCTTCCCCATGGAAAAGGATTCACTACATAAATATGGACAGTTTTGTGGCCTTGAGATTCAACTTGACTACATGAAAATGTCTTCCCTACTGGCTCTATAAATATAAATCTGGAAAACCACATTCATGTCCCCTTTCTTTGATTGGATGGACAATAGTACTCCAGTTACCCACCTGGAATGTTTCTATAGATCCGACTCCTCATGATGGAACAATTTCAGATCCTCTCCCACAAGGTACAGATGGGAGAGTCCTATACAAAATTATTAATTCCCCAACCATGCACATCCTTTTCACTTGATGAGATCTTTGGGACATGTGGGCCAATTATTCCCAAGATTTATTATCTGGAAATAACAACATAACTATCAGTGGGTTTCGTCTGGATTCCACATCCCCATATGTAGTCTCAAAGAAAGGTTTATAACTGATTGTTGAAACACATACAATTCTGGGTTATAAACATCCTAATCCAACATCAATATCTATCCTTAGGTTCTACTTGGTGATGAGGTCCTGGTTTACTATTTTTAATACCATGTTCTACTGAAATATATTCACCTAAGATCATATTGAATATACAATAACATCATCAAAAAGTCTCATTGTGTCAAACTCATCACCATCCATATTTATTCAAAGCATTGGATCTCTATGGAATTAGATGAATAGTCTATCAAGAATATAGTTCCCTATAACAGATACATAAGCTAAGTAGATTTGTCCACTCTTAGAATCTATGGAAATAAATAGTCATATTGGATTGTATGTAATCCAACTCAAGACATACACTATTGAAGATAATCATTTGTGATAAAATCCCACAATCTCTGGGATGATTCTAGATAAATATACATAGTTTGGTTAATTGTCTAAATAAATGTTTTCTAAAGGTACTGGAAGATAGTTATTATGTCCTTCATCCATTAAACTATAGACTGAAGACTATCAAACCTAGAAAATGTGAGTGGATGCTATTGTGGAACTGAGTGCATAAAAACTTCTATATTGGGGTAATGTTTTGGGGCTCCCTACATGGACATCATATGACACATGAATCCCTTATTAAATTGGGAATATTAACCTAAGTGAGGTATACTGAATTGTTTTATAGGTAGCACAGCTAGAGGTAACTCTAGTGGATCAAGTCCTACCACCTCTATGTCATGGCCATCACAAACATCATGGGGAATTACTCAAAGAAATATGGGTGGAATAACTATAAAAATACTAATCATATGCCTCTAATAAGATTTGATAATGTAATATGACATGATAATTAGAATGGAATTGGTAAAATTCCTTTTTACATAAGGTCACACCACTCCAAATAAACTAAAATATATGTTTTAGAATCATAAAGATTTATAAACAGAAGAAATAATTCTTATTTAACACAACTTATGTCATGATATTGTAGAGTTATCTGCTATATGTCAGGTGTCCTAGTATACTAATCATAAATTACCATTTTTAGGGGAAACATCATTTAATTTTCAATTGGCATCTCCATTTAATAGTGACCATTCCAAATCAAAATTTAAAGTCAATTAAATTACACATATTTATATAGAAAAATATTTAGTACAAGGATTATTTATATCACCAAATACAAATTATTAAGTCACATTCATATTTTTAATTGACGTATGTTTTCCATTTAATCCCAACCATTAACATGTTCCATTTCATACAACTGATAGTCCTTGACATAATATGCCATAAATGACCAATTAAGTTGTTAGCATCATGATATGTAGGAAAAAAAAAATTATGTTGATGATGGATCATTCTGAAAATATTTATATTTTTCATTACATTATAATAAACGTTACCACAGACCTTTTTATTGTATTCAATTACTTCCTAAAAAACACACGAAATACAAGAAATGTGATGTACATATATGGAATGCAATAATTCATGACATTTGAAAGTATACATGCCTATGATATTTCATGATCCAACACATTATTCCCAAATAGGTCTAAGTGTCATAATAGAATCCTCAATCATAATAATAAACATCATTGATCATGTACCTCACGCTTTCAAGGAATCAAAATAACTGTAATAAGTGGGATCCAAAATATTAATTCCCACCCATATTTATTTTTATTTTTTATGAACATGAGTTAACTACTCCTATACACCGCCACATTATTAAATTACAACACATCCTAGTATCACATCTACCATCCAAAAAGATTTAGGAAAAGAAAATAATATTATGATACTACATTGTAACATCTAATACATGGTTCACTTAGATTTTACTAATCTTGGTTAGTCATCTAGGATAAATAGGGACACCTCATATGCAAGAGGTTTCCAACTATAAATGGGTTTCCATGGTGGTAAATGGGGGAGACTATACACTCAAGATTAAAGTAACACACTAGTGTAACAAATGGATAAATTTTCGATGTGTGGTATCAATAAAACACATAAGAAAAATCATCTAGATGAAATATATATAGTCAACAATAAAAATATTGAGTACAATATGAAAAATGAAGCAATGTCATGTCTCGAAAAATAATAGACAAACAAGGCACCCAAAACACAAACATATAGGTATATCAAAATTAAAAACTAAAAACAAAAAATCTCAAAATTGCATCTCTAGACACAACATGGTCTTGTGATTCCCCTCCCCCAATATATATTCAGTTAAGAATTCATGGCCTATTCGCTTTCCCATGTACCTACCTATATCTTGTAAGATTGTAAGGGTACCAAATAGTTGGCTGAATAGGGTGTTATATATAATAAGTAGGCCACCAATAATGTTTTCTTGAAGTATCCTGTTAGTGAATATAATATGATCAGTTTGTAGATATAAAAATGGTAAATATGTCATATAAACTAAAGAAAGGTTAGATTTTGTTCCTGTAGGACCTCAGGCTTACATTACTTACATCTGCCCATACCGGGAAACCTCTGAAATTTTTTTACCATACACATATTAATATATGTGAATATTCATGTGTGTAAATTTATACGTTATATATGCAGTGATGATTATATAAATATATTAACATACTTAGTGTTGTTTATGACCTCAGGTGTAACTCATGCATCAATTGTTTTTCATTGGAGTAAAGTAATGTTATAGGAAAATCCATGAACAGGGATCATAAGTCAGAAAGGCCATCATGCCCAATTATCATAGGTATAACTTTATCCTTGACCTAGTATCACATATAAAATATATGACATACCCAATTAACATAGTTATTGGGGATTCCATGCCTGAGTATAAGAGGTGTATGGGACATCATCCCCCAATATCATAGGTATAAGGGATGACATTCCCATGTATAATATTTATAAAGTATGTACTTCATAAGTCTTATAGGTATATGGGACACCATGAAAATTATATCATGTATAAATAGTTAAGAATAGTTTATAGTCTATAAAAATTCCACTTTAATAAGGGAGTATCCATTGTTTATGTGAAATCTCATGACGTGGTTGTACCGCCCAATTTTAATTTAATTAGATATATTTATTACATTTATGATTTTACCAAAAACCATATAGAATGTGGTTTGTTCACATAAACAATTATAATACCATGGGAAATTCTATGGGGACACATCAAGGGGTGGAAATAGAAGATTGGTACATATACCATCATGAGTAATGAGAAATAAGTTTATTTATATGAAGTATAACAATTTAAATAAGGGTAATCTGTATTTTCATGGAATCACATGGACGTTATAATGTGTGTCTTCATGAAACATAATATAAAGTAACAAATTTTTTAGTGGTAGTCACAAGACCACCTACAGTTTGACCGTAGAAGACTACTCATCCAATATTAGCTATTGAATTTTCCTAGAGTAGAATAATTAAAAATAATAATTTTCCTATAAATAGAGCATACTAGCTTGAATTAAAATACTGGGAAAAGGTGGAAAGATAAATCCAGAAAAAATAGAAGTACATTGAATAGATTACTAAAACTATTTTTACATGAGTAATATTGGCCTGGTTAGATTTCGGATGATGAAGAAGCAATGGAACCTAGAATAGGTGTGGAAGAGGAGGTTTAGATGGTTGGGATTTTTAAGGGAGAGAAATAATGAAGGGTCCACTTAAAATAATTTTTTCAGAAACCTTAAAAACCATTGAATATTCTTGATGTGTTTATTTTATATGTCCTACAAATCTCCTCTGGGAAAAACTAATTGATGTTGCAAACATGGTTTGGCTAGAGAAATTCATGTCCTGTATTTTTTCAATAGCCAGCCACTACCCTTATTATCCCTTCTCCTCAAAATAGTCTAACCAACACTATGGTATGGTTCCCTAGTCTAGTAAAAAATACATCCTCAATGGGGATTTAAAATAACTATTGGATACAAACCTTAAACGAAATACCAGTATCTTATATCTCATAAGCATCGAAACATGGAAGATTTCATGCACCCGATCCAACTATGGATGTAAGGTTAAATGGTATGAAACCACACCAACTCTTTTCAGGTTCTCAATTTTCCTAATAAACCTCATATATATATATGGCCACCCTAGAAAAATCTTTAAATCCTCCTCATGGGGATACTCTTGGGAACACATAATCACCCTGTTGATACTTCAAAATACTATGATATCAATTAGAATATAATTTCTTTCAAATATAAGTTATCCTAAAACAAGAAAGGATGTCTCGAACCATATCTATCATCATATACACTATCTATGTCCAAATAAGAGAAGTCTCTATAATCATAGACTGACTTAATAATGTCATGTAGGGTATCCCATCTAAAGAATCAAAATATTTCATGCGAATAATATAGTGATGGATGTTATTTTAAGAAAAATAAACCAGTAGAAATTGATCCTCTTAGTGTCTCCAAAGTCCAACATAGAATCCATCATTATATTCTATAACACCTAGATAGTCTCCTCAGTCTGCCGATCAGTATGGGGTGGAAACATTGAACTCAAGCTGAATTGTGTGTCAATTTATCCTTTGAGCCTCTCTATAACTATGATGTGAAATTGAAATCAGGGTCTTCAGAAATAATAAAGGGTAACTGAAGGATTAGGATTATTTCCTACACATAAAACTACCCCAAACTCCGAAAAATATCAACTCTCCATAAGAAAGGATGTGCGCTAACATGGAAAACCAATCAACAATCAGCTATATGGAATAATGGACCATAAATATATGTAGAATTACTATTACAAAGTCTATGGATTTGATTTCCAATTTTTACAATGTGATATCAAGAGGCTACATCCAACCTACTGGAACCTCATTTTAGTGTTTACCCACTTACATGTGAGACATCGAGAGATGGGCCAGGGTATCCACTACCACATGTTAACCCAAAAAACCCACCACTAATGGCCCTTGTACATATTTTACACTCTAGGATATACATCCAAAGTAGAATTATGAAACTCTTTCATCACATTCTCTAACAACATAACTCAAACCACCATCAATCCCCCAAAAAGTATAATATTATACCATCATTCAATGAATCCATTTGGGGAATCCACTGAGGATATCTAGTCATGTAGAAACAAAAATTTGATGTCTCCCAACTAAACCTATCTCAAAAACTATTGTATTAATGATGTTAAAACTATAAACTAAAGAAAATATACACCCATATCCTCTATTAGGTTTAGCTACAATGAAGCCAGCTACCCAAAAATCTCCCCCACCAAGAAATAATAAGACATCTTACTAAGGGAATTGTCCTCCATATTTCCATTACCTGGACTATGGACCATATTTAGGACATAGTCCTACATGAAAACAAACCAACACCTCTATATTAAGTTAATATACCTCTCTAAGAATATATACCCGAGGATTTGAAGGTCTAAGTAAACAAAAAATTTCTATCCTATAATATAGTTCCTTTAAATATTCAGAGTGAATAATTACACATCCAACTCAAATTAATAAATAGCATAGTTATACTTTTGGGGTCCCAAATTCCTTGACCAATATGTGATCAATTCATTCCTCTTCACCAACATGTATCTGAACCCAAATATAGCAGCATTGAAAAACACCACACACTCAATATTCTCCTCTAGTATCTTGAACAGAGGATCATAGGTCATCATTAGATAGAAATCCTCAAAGACACGTTGAAATTTCTTAGTATAGATAAATAGTTATACATTCCATGTCAAGGTGCTAAAATGGAATGAAATCATAGATATGTATACAATAAACATCTTGTAGTAACCTTCCAATATATTGAATATTTTCACCTCTATTACACTTTGGGTTTCTCTAAATAAATTAATACTTGAATCATCATTGATTCGATAGCTAAACCATCAATAGAAATTATGTTCCCCAGAATGTGAACCTTGAAGATCCAAATATAGAACTTCCAAAACAAACCATAATTATGGTTCTCTAAAATTATGTCTTGTATCATACTTAGGTGATCTGCATGCTCCTCATATGGTGTAGACCAAATCACAATGTATTCAATTTAGAATTTTTTTTTCTAATTATGGTTGGAATATCTAATTCATTTAATCAATAAACTTACATGTGGTTCTTTTCACCCCAAAAAGAATTACCGGGAACTCATGTTGTCTGTAGTGACATTGGAAGACCATATTAATAATATAGGCCTTGAAAACCCTCAGGTGGAGGTAGTTGAACCAAAGATTAATCTTTGACAACTGATATTCACCTCTCATATAGTAAAAGTAGTTGTTAATCCTTGAATGGGGTGCCTATTATTTATCATTACCAAGTTATAGTGATGATAATCAAAAGAAAGTCTCAAACTCCTATACACATTTTTCCTGAACTAAACAAGATTTTCCAAGGTGGACACAACGGGTATGATACAACCCATCCCTCTGAGGTCCTCCAACTACACCCTCTAATCCCAAGAATATATAGGGATCATATGACATACCACTAAAGTTATCAGTGAGGTATCAGGGTGAAGTTGATTAAAAATTCTATCTACAGACGTAGATGTAGTCACAAAACACCCTTGGGGAAGTCATCCATAAAATCATCCATGGATAAAGTAAAATATTTTCTTGAATATCCCAGTGGATCCAGTGCCATACTCTCTTTCTGATGTGTTATTAGTTACATCTTCCTTCTCAAAAAACCCACTCACTCAACCATGATATATCTCACATGCAGAGAGGGGAATATTTTCACTTATATTCATAGGCATCTGACTAATCTGTAATGAAAGTCAATATAGGCATATAATGAAGCCAACCAATCCACAACCAAGATGATGTCATAAGGTCTCATCATTTTGACTAATTATTCCCACATCATACCCTCTCCACTATGTGATAGCTTGCACTACTGGGTGATATACAATAATTATGAACAATTCCCAATAGGTTCTAGTATCCATAACTATTGGGATAATGTCTCAACTAGAATATCAATATTTGAAACCCAAAATTAGGATATGAAGTAATAAATCACACGTATTTCTAAAAATATTGATGTAACATTAGAGTAAACACATATTTTACCTTCATTCATCTCATTTATAGCTTGATTATAGCCATTACGGAATGAAACTACAAACATCCCCAACCACTATCTCTCAATGATAGAATGGACCACTTGGTTGTGGTGGTGGTAGTATCCCATAGAAAAATACTCCAATGATGTATCCTCTATCTAGTGTAGCTACTGATCCTCTATGAGCACTTCCTCCCAATGTTCCGACCTGGACACATCTAGGTGACCATTGATCATGATTTTGTCTTAGTTTTATGGGGTTATCTACTATTTTCCTATCATTATTAGCACAATGGTTCATGAAATCATGAGCCATTTATGAAATACCATTAAACAAATAATTTCACCCCTCTATGAGATAACTAGATACTTTGGAAAATCCCTAAGCTACAGACCCACATGTCTGAGTTTGGGTATGAGTATTCATCCTCAATTGAGACCTCGATGTTTGTCATCTTCTAGCTACATCAGATAACTCAATAATGTGATATCCATTTTCAGTATCAACTGATTACAAAATATCGACTGAGTTTTTCCGTATAACCATATCTTACATCAATACTCATGGATATATAGGGAGACATAAGGATACTACTCTCGACTAGATGTCTTTATGTAGTCCCTTTTCAAAATTATGTTCTTGGATAAAACCATCCCACACCATGTTGAGGGAGTATCATGTATATTCATTGAACATTTTGGAATTATCTTCAATGTTCATACCACTCAGGTACAACTCAAGAATCTCTAAGATTATAACTGAGAACAAAAAATAAAGTTCACACTTCTCATGAAATTATTTCTAGAAGTCTATCCATGAGAGAATCATCCCATCATGATCTGGAGAAACAAGACACCTTCAGTGCCCTGCTTCTCCATAGATGAGACCTAATACTAATAGCACAATATAATCAATTTGAGTATGAACAAGTCTAAAGATAAGTAACACAAACTGAAGATAAACATCTACAACATGGGGACCTAGTTCACCACATAACCTCATTGGTCACTACCATTTTAAGTCACATAACATAATAGTATTAAAAATATCCTCATCCCGGTCTGCTATTACAATGTACTACTCAAATGAGGTTGAATTACTCTCTACCCACAAGAACGTAACACATCATAAGTAGGGCCCAGAAATTAGGCCACACAACTCAACTGATCGTCGTCATCCTGTCTCAGTGATGTAGTTTGTTGTCTTTGTAAAGGTTTATTTATTGGAATGAAGATGTACAATAATCAGATGATCATTTATATATATAAGAAGAATAGTAAAAGAACACGATCCTACGTTATGCAGACCAAATAATTTTACATATATTATTACATTATTCTAAATAGTAAATATCCATTAATAAATCACAATGATGGTAAGGGCCTAGTCTATTTGGAAAACTAGGCTCATATAACATCAAAATTAAAATAAAACATGGAATATTTTTTGTATTGACCATAGTAGGATCCTAAAATCCATTTGAAATCTTAACAAAATGTAATAACATGGGGTATACATAATGAGTTTTTGAGTTAAAAGTACAAGTAATGGAATAAACATGATATGGAACCAAAACATGAGAGTCCAAGGTATAATATAATATTATTAAAGAGAAGGATCATGAGTAATTTCATATAAGGGTATCATAATGAACATAGTATCATAAGTTAGTTTCATCATTGGAAATGTTGAAACAATATATAAAATTACATAAAAATTATTCAAGGAAAACAACCTAGATAATATCACATGGTGGAAAAATTACCATAATGGATTTTGTTTACTCCATAATCCCATACATGATGCTTCCGAAGACTAAATATTTACCCAATGCATTACGAAATTTTTTTTATTCACCCATAATAACATTTTAATGGTCTATGTTTCCTACATAAATTAATCAATAAAAAAGAATAACATATCAATTACTCTTGGATAAAAATAGGTGGCCTAATTTTGCTTCATATCATAAACAAAAATATAACATAGTGATGGAATTTTAGAACTGATCATAATGAAACTATTACCCTCTCAATGAAATCTATAATAAGCTAGGTATATATGATAGTGAAAAATATTTGGAATTTTTAATCATTACATATCATTAGAAAATAGATAAATTTAGTTAGATATAGAATATTCTTAACCCTACGGAAATGGTGGTTTTGATAAATCCATTACCACGAGCCATATTTGTCAAAATTTATTTTATCATCCAATATAATGTAATTTTTTTAATTATTTTCAATATAAAGAACATTTTTAATGTTAATTATTCCAAATATTTTAATTTTTACCATGTTATATTCAATTACATAACTAATTAATTTCCCATCAAACATTTTAACGATAAAATAGTAATTTGACCAAAATCACATTGGTATGTTCAAAATGGTCAAATATTATATCTATTCATAATATCCAGAATGGTAGACATGAAACAATTATCTTTTTTATAAATAAATTATAATTTTCAAACCAAACATGAAATATGGTTATGAGAAATGAACTACGTTACCATTGGGTATACAATAGGTCATCATGTGTATGAGTAACAAATCTATTTTACAATTATCACCATGGAAGAAAGATAATTATTATTTTATCTTTATAGAATGATAAAAATATAATTTATATAATATTATTTACTTAATTAACCTGACACAAACCATTTATGTGATGTGGTAATAAAAATGAATCACATCACTTCGTGAGCCGATAGTCTTCGATACACACAAACAACACTATAAATTATTTAATAAATAATTTTGCATTATTGAATTCTATATATTTATTCTAAAAAATGATTTAAATTCCATTAATTTATTATATAAACATAAAATTAATCCTTATTAACTTCAATGTAAATAGTAGGTGAAAAATGAATCACATCACTTTAAAAGATGGTAGTCTTCTATACACATGATTAATGTTATGGTATTCTATACAGAATGAAATGTAATAAGTCGTATTTTATTTTATATTTTGAGAAGTATAATTTTATCATAAAAATAATATATATTTAATCCATATATAAATATATTCATCCGTGAGAAGTGGTGATGGAAAAAAATTATGTTGTTTCATGAGCCTACAGCCCGCTGTAGACACAATAAATTGTTCGGTTTTTCATTTGAGGGTGGAGGTGATGGTGTTAGGACATTAAATTTACATAAAATAATAAAATTATTTTTAAGGTAATTATTATATTATATCAAACTGTTATAAAATTGTTTTATGCATGTAGAATAATAAATAATATAAAACGCTCAGTTTAAGATGTTATTACTTCTTCAGAAAACGGCTTTTGGATTAAACCAAAATCCATCACAGGCTAGATTTATTACCAAAAAAGGATTCTAGAATGATGGAATAATATTGATTATGTGACTTTGGTAGGTATTTTATGATATTATTGGTTTTTTATGTGTATAACAGAGATGAGAAGGGTGGCCTTTTATAAGTGGGGGAGAGGACATAAATGGAATTTTTGAATAGAAAAAAATACCACCAAATTTTTTTCATGACACAAGAATCAAAAATTTAACATTATCAAACATTATTTTATATTTGGTTTAAATATTAATATAAAATTTTAATTATATTCTTTCATTTTTAATAATTATTATTTTTAGTTTCACCCCCTATAAACCAGTTTTTATCTTAACTGTGGTAAATAATTTTTAGTGTTTTCACTATTAATTGTGGTTAAAAATTAAGTTAATCTTATTATATAATATAATATATTTGTATTACTAATATGGATTATATTTATTAAAATTAAAATAATATAATTTTTAGAGTATAATTTAAAATTTACCCAACATATTCAACCAAGAAGTTGCTATTCAAATGGAAAATGTTCATATCTAGAGAAACATTTTGAATCCAAATTAAAATTGAAATTTATTAAAATAAAAAAAATTGTTACTTTATATATATATATATTTATTTAATTTTAAATTGATATTAAAATTAAATGGGGATTGTATATTCTTTAAATTAAAATCAAGTTTTTAATTAAAAGTAGTATTTTTTAGTATTTATCAAAAAAGGAATCTTTTCAAAAATATCAACAAAATTAATCCTAATATTAATTTGATATTTTGATTTTAAAATTTTATATACATTTTTTAAATAAATTTTTTAAAAATTTTATTCATTATATTTAATTTTTTTTTGAACGTATGATAGAACATCATTTGAGGAAAAAATATGGGTTTTTAGAAAACATTTCCATTTATTTTTGATGTTTATCATTTTGTTTCTAACCTATAAGATTTTATTATATTTCATACATGTGTAAAAATTTGGTTTCATAATTTATATTTTCACTTTCATAACTTCATATTTAATATCTAGGTTATAATGTTGATGTTTAAATAATAACATTTTAATAGAGTACAATGTTTCATTTACACCCAGTGTAGCATGCATCATATACTATCGAAGAGAATGAATTTATTTTTAAAAATATTTATCATAAAATATCAGGGAGTTAAAATATTACCTCCTTAAATAATTACACCCTTTAAATTTCATATTATAAACAATCATGAAAATTTGTGGGGGTACTTCTACTTGATCATCGATTCCAGTTCCCAAGATCCATCTTCAAAATTGTGTTTTCACCGTATCACTTTGACCTTGTGTGGGGTATTATTTTATAAAAAAAATCACTATGATCCAACATCTTCACTGGATAATATTATCATTAATGGGACCACTACTAAATTTAATTCATGTGAGGAGTCCTGAATTCCCTTCTATAACCTGGATACATGGAACACATCATGTACTTGAGATAGGTTTGATGAGAGTTCTAGTCAGTACGTCTCCACTTTTATGAGATCAATGATCTCAAAGGGGATGATGTATCAAGGAGTAATCATTCCCACCATCCCAAACCTCATGACCTTCGTCCATGGTGAAATATGTATGAAAAACTTTACTCTATCCTCCAACTCGATCTCTCATTGATGGTTTTCTGCGCAGCTTTTCTATTGACGTTTTGTGGATTTCATTTGATGATAAATGGTTTGGACCATCTATATCTTGTTTTGGGAATTATTTGGTTCCATCATCTTTAAATATCCAAAACCAACCCGATAGGTTAGTTTCTATCACCACTTCCAATACATATCCTCATAAGGTGATGTTTGAATGGTAAAATGTAATATATTATTATATGAGAACTCTAAGTGGGGAAGGTGATGATCTCGATATCCATGGAAATCCACTATTTAATACCTCATCTAATCCTATATATTTGGATGGTTCTCTCAGACTAACCATCTATGATAGGATAAAACATAGTGATGAAACTGAATCCCATATCCAATTCATCCTAAATGGTTCTCCAAATCAATGATGTAACACTCAGATCTTCATCAAATATAATATAAAGTGGAACAACAAGCAATATTACAACATCCATTATGTATATCCTATCAATTTGGTCAAGAGGTAAATAATTATTGATAAAAATGAAATATATTGACTTTCTATGGAGATCGACTACATACCAAATGAAATTAATAATTCTTGGTTTCCTAGGGAGTTTTATAATGAAATAAATGGTTGTGTTTTCATATTTTCATACTCTTATAGGAAAAAATATCATTATACCCTTAGGATTCCATCCTCATTCTTTGACATTATGGAATACCAATAATCAAGATTCAATTACTACAATACCCCTCTTAATCATTTCCCACAATAATTACTTCTTCATATCAAAATGAATCACAGTTATTATTGAATAATTATGGAAGGATGGGTATGAGAATCATCAAGAATCTCAACCCTACTATTTTTATGATGGAACAAATATCTAGGATCCAAACATTAATACACCATCATTAGTAAATCTAAAATCCATTATATTTTATACCTTTTTTTTATTACCTTATCATATTTCCTGACCTCCTTGATCCTCTCATTAATGGATGGTTTTTCCATTATTTGAGTTGGTAGGATATATATCCTTTTTTATTCCAATATACATCCTTTTCAAATCCAAGGTGATATTATCCTTCTTTATTCTGAGAATTTAAAAAATTATCTGATCCCCTCTACATAGAGAATCTCCACTTTATTTTCTTTCCAAGGTTTCTAATGGATTGAGAAGTCATAATCCTTGTTCAAATACAACCTTATTTTTTAGTTAGTGTCAATATCCATTTATATGAATATATTTTTGAGGATCTTGGGATACATATATATTTTAGGCCATTTGGATACATATATATATATATGAAACTTCTCCCCATATAGATAATATCTATAAATCCACAACGTAATGATCACTACAACCAACTCCAGGCCATTAATGGGATATTTATGATATTGAAAATTCACAATTATTGATTTATAGAATATTAAATTATCATTATACAATATTATGTACCCAAAACCCTTCATTATATAATTTCTATAAACCTAGAAAAGGTCCCCACTTGAGGGAATAGAAAGTACTAGTGCAGTGAAAAGCATTATTTTCAACTCAATAAAGATCAATTAAAATTAACCAATCAATAATTAATTCACTAACATAAGTGTACTTTTGGTAAGTGTGTTTTTCAATCATGTTTATTTTTTTCCAATCATCTGTTATACATAAATATACTAAGGAAACTAAGGATCTCCATTACAGATGATGGTCTAGGAAATTCCTCAATTTCCTTTGTCTGAGAAGGATCCACAAAAACCATTTTTTATTGATAATATTCGAAAAGAATGATAATTCATTCATCCAAAACACACATCTACTATAGATTTCATATTGATTATCCTTACTCAAATACCATAGCAAAACATTCAAAAACACCTCATGCTCCTCCTTGGTCTTTTATTATAGAAAAATAAAATCTACAAAATAATAATAAATTTGTTTGCGTCATCCCTAATGAATATATTCATTAAATCCATAAATATTATTAGAGAATTAGTGAGAATTAAATGCAAAACTATAAACTCATAGTGTCCATACCATATTCAGAAGGACGTTTTGGGGGAATATATTTTGTATTCACCCTTAATTATTGATATAATGAACCATGGTCAACATTATAGAAATACTTCGATCAACGTAGCTAATAAAAAAAACCATCTTTTCATTGAAGGTATACTTATTATTTATCATCATTTTCTTCATTTCATGATAATAAATATAGAGTAGTATTGAATTATAGATATTTTATTAAGAGGACCAGTGCATCCCTCAATAATGGACACGAACATATAAAACCCTTCTAATGATTCTAATAGAATTTCGTCTTTAGTTCGTCCAACTCAATAGTGGACATTTTTAAAGAGTATTGTATATGTGTCAAGATCTAGGAATAAGTTTTTTTGAGAACTCAATTTCTTTGGTGTGGTGGATTTCTAGAAAACTCCTCAGAGAATACATTAATATAAATCTTCACAATGGGCATGTACTCAATCACAATTCTATTCTCTATCTCAATCATTTGGGCAAGATATTCTTTCTCATAAGGAAAAAATATTAGTAGTTTAGCATAACATCCTATAGAATATTCATTCAACTCCTTTTAGTTGTATATAATTATAGGATTACTTGGGATGTGGAGAGTGATATACCTCTCTCAATAGTTGATTTTGTATTTTTTTATGGATAGACAATCCATGCCCAAATAGCCTCAAACTCCATTAAATAATGTGTTATGAGATTATCTAGATGATTACATAAGAAAAATTTTCTATGGAGGAGTTATATTATTTTAATGTTTCCATCACACCATTTTTTGTTCTAAAATTAGCTTTTAAACCATATATTATGGGCGTTTTTTAACATTTATACTTAAATTTCCTGATATGAAAAAATGTGTTGTTCCAGAATATAAAATTGTGTTTTCTATTCTTAAATAAATAACTAGCATATCTATCACCACATCATTTTTGGAATACATCTTAGACTAAGTTAAATAATACACCTTCCCTTGCCTCCTCAGAGGTTATTTTAAATGAATTTATCTAATATCATTTATTTTAGGGAATTGTATTATATAATTTCCATGTTACTTAATGTTAAACCCCTACACGACATGCATAGTTTTTATCTAAACCATATTTTCTCCTTCTTCGTTATTTTTTTATAATTTCCCTATAAAATATATTTTCTCGATACCCCTCTTCTAAACATGAATAATTTTATGGTTCCCATTATATTTTTTCAAAGATGCTCCTTCCCACACTTTTGATAATTTTGATGATGGGTTTTATTTCCTCCATGATATTTCTCTATTGATGGTCCCAATGGAATATCTGTGTTATGTTTTTTTCTCTATTTCCACAATACCATTGAGATTAACCAATCTCGATATCATCTTTAAGGTTTCAAAAATCGCTTCAAAATATTCAGTGTCCCGATTCCAAAAAATTTTTCATAGATTTATATTTAACCTAATAAGGAAATGTTATACCTTATATTTAGTGATGATAACATACCAATAGGAGTACCATGTATCCTTGTAATGTTTTCATCACACGTGTTGATAGGCTCTTCTTCCTTTTGTTTTGGATTGATTCCCTCCTCATTTTAAGATTGAGAGTTCAGGAAAAATCGTTACTGAAAAATATTTTTGTGATGTCTTTCCATTACATGGTATCAATATCTTATTTGGACATTGTGTTTGTTGATTAGTTTCCCAAACTGACCATATTCTTCCTCAATTTGAAATAGGTCTATCACAAAATTCACTTTAATTTTGAATTGAAGGAAATATATTTTCTTCATGATGGATTAAATACATTATTCCGTGAATATGGGATTAAATGATTCACTAAATTTATAGGCCCTTTTTTTGCATAAGATACTCGACTTCGACTTTATCCTTCTTAGGTGGATTATGGAGTTCTGCATGATTCATTTTATAATCCATAACGTGAGTTATTTTATCTAGTAATGTGATGGATTTCAGTCCTCAAAAACCCATGGAATTCAGAATACCATTGGCGAAATCATCACACTACCTCTCATGATGGTGGTTGGAATGGCTTCTACTATATCCCACTATCTTCTAAAAGAAATAAAAATATGCGTTGAAGATACTATAAAATACATAAGGGAAATTTATAAACATAATAGATGTAATTAATGAATGATAAGTATGTTCTCAATTTTTTGTCTCTAGGTTTCAATATATATTACCCAAGGTAATGTTTCCAACTAGGTTTTATAATATAAAAATTCATTCATTTCCTTAATATGGGTGTATAATGATTTTTTTATTTCAAAATCATATCACCTGGGGGTGTCAAACCAGGTGTGAAGCATGGACCATTTACATGATCCATGTAATGATCAGGTCTAGATCAATGTGTCCTTTTGGGGTTTTTACTCCTAGGTACCTTAGTTCCAAAGACACAACAACCTATTGTATCAAGAAAGGGATAATTTTTTTTGAAATATTCTCTCTATATACTTCACCAAAATTCTTTGATGTTTTATTTTAATTATATGTTTCCTTAGAGATATCCTGAAACTTGTCCCTAGGTTTCTAATTAATGTTTTATATTCATAGTTCTAATGGTTAAATAAAACAATACTCTATTACTAAAAATGGAGACCCAATAATTTTACACATATAATTCCATGATTCTTACCAACAAATATCAATTTATTCATTATAAGTATCATAAATTCATGGTGTCTTTATAAAACTTTGTTCACAATACATAAAACAAAAAATGAAGCAGGAATGATTTTTCAATTCTTTATGGTGATCTCATAAAATAAATTTGGAATCTTAAAACAATATGGGATAACCCGGGAAAATCCTAATGAAAAGAGTGATCTAAAAATTACAGAAATGTAACAAACATAATATGGAAACACAACATGAAAGAAAAATGTATAACATGATATAATAAAATGGAAGGATCATTATTTATTGAATTGAGGAAAATAAAAAGAACATTTTATCATAATAATATGAATCATATTAATTTTGGAAGCAAATATAAAAATGAACTAATAATGAATAATGGGTAAAATACTGTATAATATAACATGGTGTACAATGTATTATAATACAATATTTTTACTCCCTAATCCCATACATGACACCTCATGAGCCTAAAGCATTTCCAACCAAATTAGAGCTCTATATGGGTGCAACCATCATTACAACTCCATGATATTTTTCTTCTACAAAATGAAAACAATTATAATTTATGAAATAAGAATTCCCCATAGAAATTAAATGGGTTTCATAATCCAGCATCATATAATGATCAGTGGAAATTTCATAGTGAATGAATTTTAGAAATGATCAAAAGGAATGTTTTAACCCATAAATGGAAGGGATAATAATCTAGGAATATATATATATGAGTAAAATATATATAATTTAGGATCATTCCATTACAGTAAGAGAGAGATAAATTTAGATAAAGAGAGAATGTTCAAAATCCAAAATTAAAGGATTGTTTAGAGAGTTAGCTTACTTCCAGAATGATATTACAGGTCCATTATTTATCTTCCTAAATAAATAAATTATGTTAATTATTTTATATATTAAGAAAAATTTTAAAATTATTATTATTCCTTTTATTTTAATTTTTACCATGTAAAATTAAATTACTTATCCAATTAATCTCATGTCAGACTTTATAATGATAACCAACTCATATTACCAAAACAATTTGGAATATTCACTATGGTAAAATATATTATTTGGTAATGTTTTAATGAATTGTAACCATGAAATAATTAAGCATTTTATACATAATTTATACTTTTTAAACAAACTATGATATATGGTTATGAGAAATGAATAATGTAATAATTTGGGAGACGTAGGCCGTATGTGCACAAGAGTAATGTTTACATTTTTCAACGATAATGATAGAATGAAGTTTTGTTTTATTTTATCATCCATGATTATCATTATATGATAAATATTTTACTCTTTTTTAATTTCTCTATACACATACCATTCCTGTGATGTTGTAGTTAAATTTAATCACATCTCATTGTGGGGAGGTATTCCACCATACACCTGAATGACATTATCAATTATTAAATGAGTAATAAGGATAGAAAGTATATTATATATTTATTTTTCAAATATATTAATATTTCATGAATATAAAATATAAAAATTAAATTAATATATATTACCTTCCATGTAAATAGTATTTTAAATAAATCACCTAACTTCATTTGGCA
Organism: Viscum album; assembly: GCA_963277665.1. Classification (NCBI taxonomy): domain Eukaryota; kingdom Viridiplantae; phylum Streptophyta; class Magnoliopsida; order Santalales; family Viscaceae; genus Viscum; species Viscum album. Next base: position 1,888,138,244 of record OY728122.1, on the reverse strand, counting down.
GTTTTCCACTGTACACATGAGTGTTGTTATCATATTGTCTACAAGAATGAAAAATAAGATGTTATATGTGAAATTATAATTAATTAAATATAAATATTTCATAAATATAATATAAAAAATTATATACATCATTATATACATTCTTGATATACCGTGATTGAAAACCCATTACGTCAACTCACGAGGTCGTAGTCCGTCGTACACTCGATCATCAATTTTGTTTCCTATTTTTTGGAGGATGAGAGAGTTTTAGGTCACAAAAAACCAAAAAAATATCATTATATGTAATGTTCTAAAATTTTTATATCAATATGGATTAATAATATTTTAATGACGTGGAAGAAGAAAAATATAAAATACTCATTTATGGACAACACCTCTTCTTCAGACAACTTCTTTTGGTTTACACTGAAGCCTATTGCGGATAGATTTATGGCCAAAATATGGATTCTAGTATTAGGTGATCATACTAGAGAAGTATTTTGAGTATTTTTTGACTGAACCAAGGGGTTTTGTAAAGTGTGTAAATGAGAGGAGGGCGGGTAGCCTTTTATAAGTGGGGGACATGACACAATGGGAATTCATAAAAAGAAAGAACTATACACAATTCATTCTCATGAATCAAGAAAAAAATAGAACTTTTTGTGATCATAGAAGAAATAGGATGTAAATACCCCTATAAAATAGAAATTAGAGTTTTTTGTTTCATTTTTGAACACTTATAATTTATCCCCTATAAACCCGTTTTAACCTTAACAATGATAAACAATTTTTACTAATTTTTAATATTCATTAGTGTAAAAAAAATTTGTTGAACATGCTAGATAATATAAATAATTCTTATTAAAAATTAATAAACCATTTTTTAAATTTCAACTCATAGTAGTTGATGAATTTAATTTAAAAAAACATGTAGATAGGATGAAAAAGAGAGGTTTCCAAAAAACATTAAGTTGTAAATGTTATAAAATCAAAATTCATTATGTAATTAAATATAATGAAATAAATTTTATTAACCTATATTTATATAATTGAACAAATATTAATTCAAAAAAGATATTAAAATAATATTTTGTTTGTAAATTAATTAGAAAAAAATGCAATTTTTAATAAAAATCAGTATTTTTCAAAATTCATAAAAAATTGAAACTTTTATTAAATATCCCAAAAATCTCCCTTAAAATGTTTTTTATAAGATGATTGAATATTTTGTTTTATTTATATGATATAAATTCTATATAATTAGTAAAAAATTATTTTAAATTTATTTCTACAAAGCACGAATAGACAAATTTATTGAAAAAATATATTATATTTCAGAAAAATAAATCCTTTTTAAAATGGATCACATTTTATAGATTACCAATAGATAAAACATGAATTTACTTTATTTATGTGTAAAAAATATGTTTCAATTTTTTTTTCATATTAATTCCCTCAAACATTGCTACTAGGTTATAATAGTCATGTTTAAATAATAATATTTTAATAGAGTACAAGATTTTGTTTAATCATAGTGTTATGTGAATCACAAGCTTTCAATGAGAATAAATTTATTTAAAAAATATATTGTGATGTATTAGGCAGTTATATATATGATTCATGAAACATTTATCCCTAAAACTAGTGTCTTGTTATGTTGAGCCAGGAAAATGCTAGAGAATGTCTGGGTGAATGGATACATCAACTGCTGCACCGACATTGGGACTAATGGCCTAAATTCCAAACTCAGAAACACTGAAACCTTCACCCTAATTCCCAAAAAATCACTCATAAGTGGATTACTCCTAACACAATCCCATGTAATAAATTTCTCTTATACCACTGTATCATTATATGAATCATCGGGGGCCTCCTAACTGGTGGTAAGCTGAGCCATGCCAACCTCAAGCCTACCTCCAATAGGAAAAGGGATGGGGAATAACACTAATAAGGCATAATAGATATGGGAGGCCATTTCCTAATGAACCTATATGAATTCTTATAAAAATATCTTTACAACAGTGCGGAGTAATATTAAGAAAATATTTTGATATCTTGAGTATTAATATGCATAAAACCAACTATTTGGAATACATTAATGTATTGTATTATAATGCATGAAAAAGAGAAAAAATACACACCCAAAACTATAAAATTAACAATTTTGAGGGATCCCAGATCCCAAACTCCAAGGACAACCCCTAATGTAGTCTATACACCAAATTTCCTATATGCTCTACCAAAATCCCCATATGTGTGATTGTCTTCTTCATAAGACATTCTTGTATGAGAAAAAATTGTGTAGGTGTGAGTATATACATTCCCAATAAGAAACCCTGAATAATGAGATATGAGGCATATAAAGATACTATTAATGGTCAAATCAACCAATTATAAGAGTGATATGAACACCCAACTGATACAATACATACAATAAAAAATAATCCTAGTAGAGAGAGTAAGGGGATCTCTATATCCATATCCCAGAAAATAATGAGGAAACATCATGCAACTAAAAATTTCTATATCAGATGCCTAGAATCATGAACAACCTCACTGGATTTTTTGTTGAGGGGCACCCTCCTTGAAAATGTGATCCATAAGCAAGGGAGAACTCACCCCTATGGTGGGCTAATTTCCAACACGTGCTCAATGATGAGAGTGTAAAACTCTATATATAGAGGACCCGATCAATATTTTGGGGAGTACAATCTATATCAATATAAATAATATGGTCAACCTATACTCTATAGAGACAGTCGAGTACCAACCTCATCAACTCTCTGATGTTTCTGCCAGAGAACTACCATCTTTGAGAATCACCTAATGAAGCATCATTCTAGGAACACCTCAAATCATATCTCAAAAGCTACCAATAAGGGTATTGTTATGTGATATGAAGATAAATACTTTAGATTGTGTACTCATGAGATAATCTTCTATCCGATAAGAAAAATATATGGGAGGTAGAGGTTTCAAAGAGGGGTAAATGATGTTTCCATGAGGCCAGAGGGTGTTTGACCTTCCCTCGACACCTAGTTGTTTCCTAGCCGACACATGTCTTAGATTTCCTTGTGAAAAAACACAGTGTGTAATTACGATATATGACATGTATTCTACACATGAGGTCTTATCATGTGTTCTTGGTCATGCCCGTGTAGTTAAGGACATGATCATATTCATGGTCATGTAACTGGACTTTCCCATGTGCTCCCATAAAACATAGTATGTCCGACAACATGGGGTCTAGGGAATGTGCCAGCTGGCACAAGGATTCATTGGATGGGGAGGGTCACATGGAATGTGGGACCAAATACATGTCTTTTTATCCTTAACACCACCCAAAAACCTAGAATTACATTCAATAATACTACATGTAATGTTTTCATATGGACTACACACTATATATTCATTTTTTCATAGTAAAAACAACATACCATTCATTATTCTCAATATATGCATCTACCACATCAATTTACTCCCTTTCAGTACCTCATCTCAATGGTAAATTCCTTCATCTATCAATTCCTCGACCATGACAGATGAAAATCAGAATTCAAAATTCTGTACAAAGATTGTAACGCCAACAGTGGTGACTCCCATCACCAATATTCAATCTTTTTGTCTCTTCAGATCTTAAATAAATGAAGATTCACCCACAGCCCATGATCCAACCTAATCCATCCACTAGTCAAAAATAAATTCATCATACAAGAATCAACCATTACTCTAGGGGTTCAATCATGCTCGAACTGTTTGAAAATGATGAACTGTGGCACTATAGGCCAATGTTGATGAAAATGAGGAATAGAGGGGGTTAAAGAACATAAAAAGGTGAAAATATCCATGGCTATGAATTATTTTCCAATAATCATAAACTAGGTATATAAACTGTGATAACATGTGCAATAAGTGATTTAATCAGACAAATTTAATCGATAATTTGGAAAGGATCTTGTGGATGACGAAAAATGATATAAATCTATGAAGAATTAATTTTTATGAATGATTAATCGAAATAAAGGTTAAATATAGAAAAATATGTTTTCTAAAAAATTATGGATTGTTCTATTATGATTAATTCATTCTCTTGTGAAGGATCATTCTGACTACATTCAATTCCTCTCGATCCACCATGACCTGATCACCAGTCATCTTATACTGTGGTCCACCATTAAAGAACGATGGTTCCTTCCTCTCAAATCTAACATGGTTATGAGGATAACCCTATATAATTATTGTAGAAGTAATTTTATAGAGTATTTAAGGTCAATAGAAGTTAATATAAATTAGATGATTTATTTATTTATTTTAATTAAATGAGCAGGCAATGACGTGTGTCCTCATATTTTCCAATTTCAACCAAAAATAGGTTAAATGTAGGTTAAAATCCATATTTAAGATTAAAAAATGGTATTAGATTCTTCATATAATGTCATGAACAATGAGAATAAATGACACACATTTGTGATATAATATAATTAATATTTATAATATATCAATTATGAGTCTCTTAGGGGCTCACAATACCATGCTGACATAAAGATTAACTCCTAAAGTATTCAACAATATATTCAACTATCATACAAGGAAGAAACAGATTCACTACCACTTGGATCTCTAGTCAAATATTTTTATCTATGGAAGACTCTTCATTATAATCATGATCCTTTTTTAGACACTACAGAAAAAAATTCCATGGCTTCACCACGCCATTTTTTTAAAAAATTCATATTGACATATTTATTGATGAATGTTTAACTAACTCCCATATTTAGATCTTTTTGGTGACCATGTAATAAGTGGATTTCATTAATTCATATCACCAAAACATTACCATTAAGTTCAACTAATCATAAATCTATTTCTTATTGACAATAATTAATTCTAAATACATGATTTTCAAAAAAAATGAAAACTATGGAAATATATTCTCTCATTGGATCCTGGTTATATAACATATTTTTTATATACAAATTTCAAACCATATTGAAATAGTCTATGAAAATGGAGAAGTTTGACTTGAGAATAGGTCACTAAATTAATTCTTCATATTTGTAGTAAATTTAAATATGTAGCATATGGGATTCTCTAGTGATCAATACATAGAGTTAAAAAATAATATCAATATTATCGGAATTTGGTGATATTTAGAAAGATGTCTATCCAACTTTTGGGCCACTTATTGCTTACATTTTTCATTATTCACCCACGACAAACTGATCCTATATGATAATTATCCACTTATTCATTATATCCAAAGATCAAAGTCTTCTAATAAATGATTCCTTTTTTCCAACATGTGTATATAATATAGTGGATTCAATGATAATGTGTTTTAATTTATAACGGGCCTCATGTTGTTGCATGTATGGATGTAGATTCAAAATAAAATCCATATATTGAAAGGTGATCTAAGTACATGTTTAAATAACCACCTATTCATTAGCACAACCTTATGAGATCTCTATGGGGATATCAAATAATTTGACATACAATTAAAGGAACCATGGGATGATGTTATTTTTCTTCACCTTATTATCAAGTTAATCACACTAGAGAATCATTTTATTGAAGAATAATTAATAGAAAAATAGTGTTGTATAATCCAGTGGTTAAGGAAAAGAGATAAAAAAACAAATACTTTTATAATTTCATAATATAGTAGAATATTATTATAAATCATTACCTAAAACTATAGGATGGATCTAACATTAGTTTCTCAAAAACCACATGACCTTTATCTGTGTATTTCTTATCATGTTTTCTTATTGTACCTCCATTTGAGATTAGATAAGGGGACCATATTCCCGATTATGTTGAAATATTATATAATAACATAATGATATCTATGTTTGATAATGAAATTTTCTATTATAATTAATTATAGATAAAGATGAGAACAAAATAAAAAAATAAAATCCTCAAACTGGAGAGTTTCCCTTAACTTAAGGGATTTATAGATTCATTCAAAATAGTTGTATCGGATCTCCCAAAAAATATGTTATTGATTTTTTTCATGATTATTTTCAAGGAATCACAATCCCACGATTTACTATCAACATTATCCTATTCTTCATCCCTAATGTTCATCTACATAGTGTCTTCAAACAATTTCTCATCAAAGGAATGTAAATCTTCCTATACAATGTTCCCACAACTATTCATAAAAAAATTCTATATCCTAGACATTACCCTATTTTTTGGTTGACAAACATGGTTTCATAAATGTATATAAACATTCAAGGATCAATTTTTCTATCAGAAGGAATATTTTAGTGTATGATATATGCACAGTTAGATCTAATGTAATATTGATTTTTTACAAGGATAAGGAATATGAAAATATGGATTTGAGCTTCATCATAAGGGTATTATATTGATATAGATTCTATAAACTGGTTTGTTCCCTACTTTTGTAATTAGTATCCTCTCTTTTATACATTGTAACTCATATGGGGAGGATATTTTATATCTTATAATATGTGAGGTGTCCTCACCAAGGAGATATTATTTCTCTGAGAATATTTATTTTGGATCCATATGTCAATAAAAAAATATTAGAAATGTTGTTTTTAGAGGAATAGTCAACCATTTAATTGGTTATTATGGATTCATTAGGATATCTCATTTACTTATTGTAGATGACAATATTTTTTTTCATTATTGGTTGAAGGAACTCTATTAAATATCTTAAATTGATCCTTACTTAATATATTATCATATGTTTCTGGTAAATCAATTAAATTATAAGTAGTACTTAAATATCAAAAAAACTATCTAGTAGGATGTCAAAACATATTGATGAGAGCATAGAAATATAAAAAATTTGTTTTCCAATGGATTACCTTGGTGTTACTCTTTTGAATGGAAGTACATATATCCATCATTTTGAAGGTTTCATAACTTGTATCTTTTGAAGGATTATAAATTTAAAATGATTTATTCTCTCACTTAGAGAAATTATGACTCTAGTGAATTGTGTTCTCTCCTCTATTCCACTGAATGTTTTGTTAAAGTAAATAGATCCTAATATATTTAAAAATAACATCAAAATCATAGTAATTAAATCTATATTTGATTAAAATTATGAATGTAGAATCAATTGGCTATGTTGGTCTAGACTGGCCCATTTGATTCATGAATGGTGAATTAATCCCATGAATATTGATAAAGATATTCATTGTATCCAATAATATATTGTATTTAAATCGATCATGGGGAAAATATTTGTAGATAATTTCATAATTAATTTAAATATTGACTCCACACTCAACTAGAGTGAGGTTAACTGTTGTTAAAACTTATGGTGTTTCATGCATAGTTCTATGAGAATTTTATATGAAATCTCTCAAAAGATCATTGGGAAAGAGGACATCGATATATGGAATGATAATTGGTTTGAAACCCAATTAAACATCTAAAGGTGTAATTTACCATATATAATCATCAAATGGGTCATTTTTTATCCTATGTTAATTGATTCAGTCCCGAAAGATGAATGAAATCTGTATTCAATGGCATCTAGCTTATTAATGAACTCAATTTTTTTCCATTCTCTCCATCTCCTTAAGTACACATTTGCATCTATAAATGCAATAATCTCATACATATATAGAAAATCTGTGATAAATTTCTTATAATCCATTGGAACAGATCTATACCAGTGAAGAAATATTTTCTTATTTGGTGAATCATGACATCCCTATTGGCAATGAGAACCAGTTGAGGGGTATTAACATTTCTTCCATGGGTTTGTGTTATGTTAATGAAAATGTGGAATTAGTGGCTCAATTTTTCACCAAATATATTGGGTGAACTTCATTTGGAACACTTTCTTGGAAATTCCTCTAGGATTGTGGACAGTTCAGCTCCTTGGATCAATTTTTTGTTTTTTCATTTTAATACTCTTGTATGTGTGTTTATAGATTAATAGGGACTAAGAATCATATTCACATTAAGATACTAGGATTCATGGTAATCTCATACTACATCATGGCTCTAGAACACAACAATTAGTGAAGGGCTCATGAAAATAATGATCATATCACTAGTTTTAGTCTCAAGATTCTCTCCATGGAGGTTGTTCTACAACAGCTTCTCACCAACATATTTCCAAGACTGTCAATAAAGAATTTTCATGTCTTTAGGGCCCAAGGTTAATATGTTATGTGGATGGCTATATATCATGTGATTAAAAACAATAAAAAAAGTTCATGCTTTTAAGGAATCATGTATGGTGGTGAAATCACATGATACTACCAAGGATCATTCATTTTGGGATTCTCATAATATTATTGGAGCTGAGTCTAATCTAAATTAAATATCTTGAAATTCAATTTGGTGTCTCTATTTTAATTGTGAATAAAATTATTATTTTTAAATCCCAATTATTCTCATTCTGGGTCGTCAAATATTTTTTTGGCTCCTCATCTATCCACATGATTATCTCATTCACTATTAGAACATATTGATCTATTTTGAATCAGTATTTAATGATCTTCCATACATGTTTTGAGAGGAACGATGTGAAATTTCATCATTTTTAAATAAATGACCAAGAAGAAGAATTGATTTTTTATTCAATAATTGATGCTTTACCACTATATTGTATTATTTTTATCTATAAGTTTTACATAAAAATACACCACTTATGACCCCCTTGACTAATCCTCCCTTTCTTCCTTATTTTCATTCTCTTTCCACTTCCATCATAAGAAATAACATAAAATTTTAATTCAATCATTAATGTATATATACTCCCAATTTATTGATCATTATAATGGGTATTTTAATATTATTAAAGTGAAAAATAACGGTGCACATGTGATCTAAATGTTATAAGAACTTGATATTATGGTATACGAAGATCGATTCACTTATTTATTCTTGTATTTACCTCTAGTGCATAGATTTTAGAACCATACACCTCCTATATTAATTTTTATTATTGACTATAAAATTCGAATGTGTATAGAGTCATCACAAAAATTTCACAATGATGTTCAATAATTTTTTTAAAAGAGTCAGTGAACCGTTTATTTTCTCTCATTTCATGTGTGTTTTTTTCATTCAATCTCTCACCATGAAATCATTTCATTTGAGGTTCAAAAACACTAATCATATAATATAAAATGAGTCAAGAGTTGGTGTTGTGGAAACCATTGATCCATCCCCCAAATTTTTGGTTGTAAAATTTAACATAGGAGTATGAAATAAAAATTTTAAATCATAGATGAACAATTCATTTCATTTTTTAGTCAATAATTATAAGGCCTCATCCTTAATCATTACATAATATTGATTTAGGTCAATAATTTGACATTAATTCACATTGAGGATATTATCTAGTTTATATATTTATATAATTTGGACATTAATCATACGTAACATCATAAATATTACAATGTACATATTTCTACTCAATATCCATTTTTTCATTAAAACAATATTTAAAAAGAAACATCATTTCTTTTCTTTTTTAAACATTGTAACATTTATGTGATTCCATCATGGAATATATTCTTCTTTAAATACTGTTAAATACATTTAAAAAAATTGGGTGTTCATAAATATCTCAGTAAGGTATTAACAAAGGGGAAATGGTGTTAGCCTTCTTAGAACATGTAAACCATGAATAATTTATCTTAAAGAAATACTTTTCTCTTTTTTGGATGTAGAAAATTAACATCACTAAATAAAATCTCTTTTCGTACACTTATTATGTAATAAAAAGACTTCCCTAACACCAAATGAAATTAACATATATCATATAATAGAATCATGGGAAATAATCATAATTAAATGTTACAACCATGGGGTAGACTTCATTACATATCTCTCTTACTAATAGAATAGCTATATGGCCAACTTCAATACCCAATGAATTGTTTGTTATAACATAACCACCAATACATGGATTATCACAAAACAACCCATATTTTTTATCAAATAACCACTTTTATTTGATTTATAATTAAACCACCCATCAAATTTCCAATTATCATTATATAATTATAACACATAAATACAACAATAATGACCATTTCACTCATATAATTACATTTTCAATCATAAGAAATCATTTAATGATATTTAAATATTCCATCCAAAATCAAAACAATTTTCATAACCAAAAACCCCAAATAAGTAATGAGGTATTTATTTTTCCTTTTAAAAACATCAAGTCTTATAGAGGAATCCAAATATAAAATAATGGTTACTATGACAAATAAGTCATTATCATGGAATATGTTAAAACAAATTCCTTAAGACTTTTGTATATAAATTAAAATGATTCATATAAAAACATTCCTTTTTTAAAATAAGGAATTAATTTAATTTAAAATGGGTTGATTATAAAACTTATAAAATAATGTATTGTATAACATGAAAATATGTCTCAATGAATGGAGATTGAGATAAAGTCACTTAACATGAGTTTGATTCATCAAGTATTTTCCTCATCCTATGTAAATAATAATCATAGGTTAATTTATACTTCCTTGAGAACCACTTCCTTGTTCGTGATTCATTTTATATCACTTATTATCTTGACATAACTATTACAGAGGTATTTAACTTCATATCGCACATTTCATTAATATGCAGTACTTGAGTCCAAAATGAACTTTGTACATTGTGAATTGTCCATGAATTTGTAACTACATAATCAATAGAATATTATTAATGAAATTATTATATTTTTATACATAAATTATACTTTTAAATCAAACTAGGATTTATGGTTACAATAAATTAACAACAATATATTCATGGAGACGATAGGCCATACGTACACATGATTGACATTTCAATTTGTCATTGATCATTATAGAATGAAGTGAAGCATTATTTTAAAATTAAAAAAAAGTAAAAATAACATCATTAATATCATATTACGCATTTAAAAATACTTATATATATATGATACATGATATATAATGAATAAAAATGAGTCACATCGTTTCGTGGAGGTGATGGTTCACATATATGTCGAACGATGTTATTATTTTTATGCACATGGAATGTAAGAAAATAATAGATATATTATTATATAATAATGGTTAAGAATTCATGATTATCCCATATGATCATTAATGACATTATTATAACCAACGATGAGAGGCGTCTTTGTTAAATTAATTAGATTTGTTCGTGGATGTGATCGCTCACACGTACGTATAAATGATTACTTCCATTCCAATTTAATAGTAGTGGAGATTGATATAGGTGATAATTATAACATATAATTATATTTACGATACCGGTGTTATCATTTGTTATTTATAGAATAATATTTGATCGATTTTTAATAAGAAATAAAATAGAAATACTGAAATACAAAACTTTATCTTTCATTCAGATGATCACATTTATTAACACCTTAACACTTATAAAGAGGGTGTTCTGCCTACACTAATGATTGAAAAATATGGTGAGGGATTATAGTAAGTTTTTTGGTTTGGGATTGGATAAACCAAATGGTTTAGGATGTGTATAGAAAAGAGAGGAATGATTTCCTTTTATTATAGAGGGGAGGGGCATTGATATAATTTTTTAAATTATTAAATTAATATAAATTGAATTATGATTACAAATGTGTAAATGGTCTTTTATTTTGATGATAAGATGTGTATGGGTTGAAATGTAATCATGTAATAAAATTTATACATGTTAAAGAATTTTTTTTAATACTTATCTTTTTATTGTAACCCATTTTAACTCTTACTGTTTAATTAGGTAATTTACACTTAAATGGTAAAAATAATTACCAATTAATTCCAAATAACAAATTAAGTAGTAATTAATGAAATTGCTATAGTTATATAATTTTTTTGTGGAATATAAGTTCTTTGTTAATTTTATATAATTTAATTAAATATTTCATTTTTTAAAAATATAAATTATATCTATTATAACACTATTCATTACATGACTTTTTTAAAATATCATGACAACATTATTGATTCGAAAAAAATGCCTAAAAAAATCCAAACATGTCATAGTTACCCAAAATATTCAAGTATGGCATCAAATATTTAATGTTACATTTATTTTATTATTATTAATATCATTTATTTCATTATTTTTATTAATAAAACTACCACCGCATCATGTTGGTGTCATAATTAAATTTATTTATATAATTTCTAAAAATTATATATAAATTAACACATATTGGGTAATATTTTATTTCTAAAGACTATTCTTATTCAAATATACCACTTAAAAACCCCATATTAAATTTTTATAGAAAGAAGAGCCATATTTATGTCATATTTTATTTAAAATTAATTGTTATAAATGTCATGATAACACTCAAGTGTCTTCTAGAGGTCACAATTTCAGAACAAGGATGGTAATGGTTGATAATAAATAATCCAATAATGTTATAAAAGTTGTTATGGTAGTTTTAGAATATTATAATATTAATTTTAACTTTAATTACTGTATTTACCTTTTAGTGTGGTAAATAAAATTTAATGATACTATTCACCAAAAATTATTTGGATCATATTGGATCCTATTTTTCAAACTGAGTACAACCACCTTGGATTATTTTCGAAAATTCAATTAAGAAAAGTTCTGATATTTGGTTTAAAACTAATCCCACTTATGGATCATGAAAATGTGTTTTTTAAGTATAATGTTCAAAAGATGACATAGTTTTTCTATTTTATTATAACTTGTAAAATAATCCAATGAAATAAATTGTATTAACCGATCAAAACATAATATAATAATACCTTAAAACCATGTGAAATGATATTCTATCAATATAAATAAATTGGATGAAAAAAAAGTTTTCAATTAAAATCCAATATTTTTCGCTCTTCATTAAAATATAAGAGATATCAGAAAAAGATATCCAAACTACATTTTGATGTCCTCTTTGAAATAATATATTTATATTTTCAAATATAACATATTAAAGTGAAAAAAAAACTAAATTTCAAAGGGTTTTGTTATCTAAATGCGGTAAAAATTCCTTTTATAAAAAATACTCCTTTTATTCATAAAATTGGTTTTCTTAGTATATCATGTCTGAAAACATATAAGACGAATTTTAAAAATAATATTTAATTTATTTTTCATTAATATAATCCAAAGAGAGTGATTTTATTATTTTATGTACACAAATATTTTCACTTAAATGTTTTTTCATAAAAACACATCCATAATATTTAATTGGTTTTTATTTTCATTTATAATTCATTTTCTATCCAATGAATCATTATATAAACACATGTAAACCATATTATCATAATTTAGTTAATATCTTTCATTCCCACTATTCTTGTGGCTATGAGATAACTATATTTTAAAATAATAATATATTATTTTTCGATATAAATTTGTCTTGTGTGCAGTGTAAGATTTTGGAAAAACCCATTGTTATGTTTCATGTATGGTATCAAATATATCATCGTTTTTAATTTCAAATAACTATATAATTCATAATTATTGGTATATATAAAAATTTATTATTATATAATTGCCTAAAATGTAACATATTTTACCCATTTTGGAAATTTTATCCTACAGATTTTAAACTTGGCCTCGGTAACTAAGGTTTCACATTCCAAAATTACTTCATTGAATTCTCACATCGAAAAAAGAGTCAATAATATGTCCACTTTAACAGAAGGAATGTGATATGAAAAGGTTACATGATCTAACACATACTTGTATTCTATATAGGAAAGATGGATATGTATGAAAATTAACCATCTTCTTCTGATGAAGAGTTATATAAAATTTCATCAGGAGAAAGTTAACAAAAAAAAATCATTAACTTATGATGGGTTAAACAGTCTTTCATTTCATAGTCAAAAAATTATATAGAAAATTATTTTTTAATATCCTTATAATAGTGTTGTGGATTTTTTTACTATATGAAAAAATCCGTATTTGACAGGTAGACTTTAATCATTTAATAAAATTTAACCACAAAATCATCTTTTTCTCCAAATGATGAGTATTAATGAGAAATTTAGTTTTCATTTGTAAACACAAGAATATAATTTCATAGAATCATCTATTCAAAAAATATTAACTATATATTAATGATTTCTTGAAACAATAAACAAAAACAAAACTTTAGGATAAAAATAATATAATTCCCCAAATATAATATACTTCAAAAGAATAATGACTACTTTTAATCTCCAAAATTCCAAAGTAATATCCAAAGTCCAAGATAGACCTTTCAAAAAATAACATTCCCCAAAATTATACAAATAATCCTATCTAATATTGAAACAAAAAATTTAGTATTATTTTATCACATAGTCTTCGAGGATAAGTATAAACGTTTATCTCCAAATAACATAATCCACTCTTAATGTCTCATAAAAAATAGTAATTTTTTAATCCCATATTATCCATTATATGTTATTCGTTTACATTAAAAACTGAATTCCCCATATGCTCATAAGTAAAAATCATATATTATCTTGAAAAAAAACAAAAATTACTCTTTAAATACATTCCCATAGTATTATATTTACCTTAATCATTAAATTACCCAAAATAGTGAACGCCTTCCAAAATAAAATTTAGTAATTAATCCCTAAATCATTTTGCTAAAACAAATATATGAATTTGATTAAACTGAAGTTACCAATATCGACATTTTCTTATTTCGTAAACAATTTAATAAGAAATAATGATTTTTACAAACTAGGGACTTCACCTAGGCCAGTGATTAGCGATGAATCCTTATCTCCCTTCAGTTGTGGGATCAATTCCCATAACATTGTCTAACATGATGGGTTGTCACGCGATCTACAATTTGTCCTTTTTCAAAAACTACATAATTCTAATAACATTCCCAAAATAAGATAAAATCCAAAAAATTAACCATAACATGTTTTACCCTTAACTGTTATCTCATAACTCTCAATTTGAATCTCAAAAAATATTTACCCATAATTACCTAAAAATCCCTGATCATATAAAATATAATGGTTATTTATACATTTATTATTTTCTCCATACAAGAAAAGATAAATTTTTCTCCAATAAAATTTTCACATAACAAACATCAGAGTTACATATAATAATAAATAGTCTTTCAAAGTAATTTCGTCATCAAAAGAGCTTTAATAATTTTAATCATTTAATCATACTACAATCTACCTTAACTTTTGAATCCCTTATATGTATACATCTAAATCATTCAATGTTTTGGATGACCCTTTAATCATGTTTATCCATCTAATTACTTAATAATTATTTACAATAAAAAAATTATCATGTCCTAATATTCGATAATTTAAAAATATGAGACAAGAAATAATCCATACACTTCACCGGTCATTTTTATTTTCTTCATTTTCAATTGGAATTGAATTAGTTATTACTAAACATATATTTAAATAATCTTGATAATCTCATTCCCAAACATTCATAATATGACATTGATTTTCCTAATTAATATACTATCCACATTTTAGACATTCAATTCATAACACCGAATGAAATTATATCCCTTTCCCGGAGTTAACTAAATACTTCATTTTTCCATGGATGGTTATTACATTGTGACCCTCATTACTGCAACTATATATTTTTCTCATCCGTCAAAAACATTTTTCATGGTGTTTATTTCCACATCCTTGACACATATGTAATTTAATACATTACTCTGGATAGTTGGTTTATAATAACCAGATATTTCTAATTTAAGATCCCATTTAATTTATTTTATAATTCAGAGAACCACTACATTTTCCTTCACATAAACTATTATGTTGGTGCCTACTTGATATATCTATTTAAAAAACCAAAATGTTTAGTGTGAGTCTATCAATAAAATAATTATACTTTCCCAAAAATTCGGTATAATTTTTCTTTATTATAAAAAATTTTTACGAGACCGTAAAATTTGACAGCGCATGATTCTGAGGCCCGGATTTCCCTGAATGATATGTCAAGTTATTTGTTATACTTTAATTAGCGCATATAGGCATTCTTCCAAAAAAAGTGGAATAACTCTTAAATGGTTTCCCAGATCAGAATTATAGGGCTTTTTTGAGTTCAGAATGGTGGGTTTCCCCTAGCCATGACTTATGATTGGTCGGCATGGGCCTCTTCTGAGAAAACCCAAAAATGGCATAACCGTAAATAAAATAATTATATAAATTATTTTATTATTCAAATTCTTATAACACAAAAACGGTAACTCAGATTGAAAATCCGAGACAACCGTTGAACTCATGAGGGTATTCTTTATTTTTGAAAATACTAACTTTTTCTGGCGGGGGTCACTAGTGAATGTTAGTTTTTGGCTATAAATAAAATCATTAAGTGACAATTATTTTATTCTAAAATCCATAACTTCTAAAAGGTAAATCAGATTGAAAATTTGGGAGAACCGTTGGGTTCGTTTGGTCATATTTCACCTAATCAGAGCATAACCTCGACCGATGCGGGTCGAGGGTGACTGATAATATTTTGCCGAACATTTTTTTAGGTAGGTTTAGTAAACGCATGAGCGGCATTCACTAACATTTGAACTGGTGCGTGAAATTGAAATCTGAGGGCACCATAGAACTCACAATGCCGATATTATTTTATGGATACATTCACTTTCACTGTAGTAGGTAGAGGGTGAATCTTAGTTTTTGGGAATTACGTGGTAGGGTTAAAAGAATAAAAATAAAATAATGAACAACTTTTATTTTACTTTTAGAACCTTTCATTTGATGTTTAGTGTTGGGGACCACCCAAACTAAAAACCCCCAATTTAAATTCAATGGTGGCGACCACCCAACCCTTGAACTCCCCCCTTTAATGGGAGATAACTCTTGGCTTTCCTCCCATTGATGTTCCAACTCAATTAGATTATTTAATAAAATTATTTAGCAATTCAGCTTATGGTTGGAGGATTTTTGAAAAAAAGGAGAGCTCTGGAGAACTTTTAAGGATATTCTACAATGAGAAACATCCTCTACAATGAAGTGCATCCTCCAGAATTGAAAAATAAGGGTGATTCATGAGCACGGATCGGGAGCATGGTGTGAGAGAAATGAACATCGACGTCTAAATCTCTATCCTCATGACATCACCAACGAACATCAACGTAGCGAGTTTTATTTTTTATGTATTATAAATATCTCTTTATTAATTCCTATTATTCTTGATTCTCAATGAATATGGCCAAACAAATGTGGTCAATAAACCACACATATACCATGATGATTTATATATCATTCTTCACGTGTTTTTCATCACCAAAAAATTAAGTGCGCTAAAAACTTAATGATTGTTTGAGCGTGACATATGGATGTGGAGATCTCAACCCGAAGATCATATATCTATAATAGTTACAATTTATGGGCATAAAACAATGCTCCAATTTCTTGTTGAAGTGGCGACATGGTGGCAGTTCGGCATTGTTGCGATAGGCATCAGGCGAGGTGGTTCGGATACGTGAAAATCGAGGTGGATCATAGCGGTGTGAGCGAGAGGCTGAGATGGAAGCACGCCAAAGGGTAGTGGCTCCCTAGAGGTGTGATGATGGCGTCCTGGTAGTTTTGGGTAGCATGATTTTTTTGGGATGCCATTAGGAAGTCAGATGTGTGGTGGATGAAAATTTGGGTTTCAGGAGGTGCAAATTGGGAGATGAAAACATGAAATAAAGATTATATTGCAGAGAGAAATAAATAGTAAGGCTATAAAATTTAAGGAGAAATAAATTATAAAGGATGATTGATTTGGGGGGTTATTTGCAGTAAAGGGGAGATTGAAGGTTCTGTTCATGTAATGAGATTGGGAGTTGAAGGAAAAATAAAATAGATAAATTAAAAATAAAAATAATAATATAATTTTATTATTATTTTCCTTGGGAAAACTGTATTTTGATTGTTTATTCATCGTTCAACCTCAGTTTCTAAAACTGTTAGCAAAATTACTACCCTGACTTCGAGAAGGAAATTATGAGTCCAATATTTGATGTCATTTTTGAGTTTTTGTATTTGGTACCCAAAGCACTCAAATAATAATAATATATAATTATTATTAAATCTTTGACCCTCTATAACTCCTATGTGATACAACCGATTGGCTTACCGTCAGTGGCGATGTGATATTATCATTAGGATGGTTGATTTATGTCTAATTTTAAATATTAAATTGTTTTTAGTGGCTCAGTTCCATGAAGCACCCAATATTATTATTAATATTATTATTGTAGGGTATTGTATTCGACATATCTTCCTCGTACGGTGTCGAAATGAAGAAAATTCTACGGCGCTGAAATCCTTACGGCAAGGAAGTTATTTAGAGATATTCCAAGAGACTTTTAGAGCATGTTGGAGTTTTCCTAGGTTGGATCATACCCGATTCCACTCGGTCCCTCAACACTAAAATGCATAAAGACTACAGACTAGGCATCAGGTTAACGCACCATCTGTAGCGTTGAGACCCCTATTACATGGTAGTACATTGGGATACTAATTCATGGGACTTTGTGGAAGTTAGAGTATTGTCCGTTGTCTTGAGGAGTGGACCCTCCCAGATATGGGAAATCTTAGTGCTAGAACCCAGTAGCTAGCTATAATGTGAAGAATGAATAGTGATCTTGTGTGGGTCATTACTGAGCTATGATGTATGGGTCAACACCGAGTGATCCTATGTGGGTCAGCACCGAGGGATCCAGTGTGGGTTAGAACGAAGGGATCCAGTGTGGGTTAGCATATAGTGATCCTGTCTGGGTCAACATTGAACGATCCTGTGTGGGTCAGCAACGAGCAAACTTGTGTGGGTCAGCACCAAATGATCCTTTTTGGGTCATCACCGAGTGATCCTGTGTGGGTCAGCACCTAGAGATCCTATGTGGGTATGATGACATACTAACAAGGTACTAGGATCCTGTGTGGGTCAGATGATGTAATACGATCCACCAGGTGTCTGATGATGATTAAGGATCCTTCATGGGTCTGCCTCTTAACAGAGTAAGATGATTCAGTAGTTACGTCTAATCATCTCTACTACTATACCTAAAAAATACCTGGTGTGATCTGAGTCTGTACCAATGTGGTACATACCTTTATGGTAATACCTTGGTGTTATTATTCTATATGGTTTACCTATGTGGAACATACCTTAGTGGTATTTCCTCTTTTGTGGAACAGTTGAGCTTTGGGCTTTTGAGTTGGTCCTTGTGTTTTTTTTCATGATCGAGATAGGTATACATGATAACTTAGTTATATGTATGGGAATATACCTATGTGGGATTGTTAGTTGTTTTCATGAATTGTGATTTATCCTTAGTGGATTTGGTGAGTCGTTGAGCATCTTGGGGTCCCTACTGAGTATCGTCATACTCACCCATGCATGGGCTATGCCCATACATTGTTGTGTTGGTTGCAGACGACGTACAATGCTGACTGAGGATGAGGGTACAAGGATAGGAGGTAGCTCGGAGGTGGACCCTAGACGAGGTGTACCATAGATATTACTATTCGAGAGTTTTACCTACCCTTCAGGTAGGATCCTTGGAAGGTGTTCACGGAATCTATTTCAGTGCACTTATACATTTCAGTTTCTTGTACATTCCAGGTGAGCTTGTATTCTGGCCCTTTTTTCATACTCTACACACTATTTTTAATATAATATTTACTTGTGTTCGTATCATGATGTGTTCTTGGTTGTGTGAATTTACAAGTTATAAAGGAAATTCCATCCCGATTTTAGGGAATATGCCTTTCAGTGCTAGTCTCCAGCCCCAGGCCTATGGAAGGCGGGCATGGGGTAGTCAGGGCACCGGCCCCGGGGGATGGGTCGTGACAAATTGGAATTAAGGGAGTCGGTTATACTGTATAACTTTGGAATTTTATATTTTTTAATGGATATAGTGTTAAGTGTAGTGAGTGTGGTTATCAGTTTAGGGAATCTTGTGTTGGTGCAGCAGTTGACGTATCCAAACACAAGGACCCTGACTTCTTATTTCTGACTCAGTTCACAAAATAACTGATTGCATGTGTGTTTTGAAAAGTTTTCTTGTGTTTTCTTTTAGTCATCTCACCAGTTAAAAATAAATAATTGTAGAACTCATGTTCCTTATCAGTATATCATTGTGTAGACAACTAGATATGATTCCTGAGAGAGTACATGGTGACTGCCCATCGAGCGACCAGGCTCTAGTGGAGGGACCTCTTACTATGTTCACACCTTCGTGTGGTGTACCAGCAGCACCACCACTTGTTGGGATGTAGTTTCCACTAGCCGCACTAACGAATGGTTTTTGCCGACTGAGCCTATTTCACGAGTTCCAAAACCCGAGGCTTCCGAGGTTTCGAGGCATGACATATTCCCACGCAGTTGGGGGCAGTCTGGAGGTGGTTTCTAGAGTTTTCCTCCTAGTTGATACACTAGTAGAGCATATGGTGATCATAAATACTAGTATTTTTTCAGTGAGTGACCATGAGGATGGTCTACATAGTGATGAGGCTTCAATACATGGACCATTACACCAGATAGTACCATCGGGAAGTGTGTCATCTATATCATTGTCTGTTGGTCAGCAGTTACAACCGGTGATACTGATAGAGGACACATATAGGCTTAGTGCCTTACACATGATTCGGTATCAGATACCCCTTAGGTTATGTGGTGAGCCCGACTCACAGGAGTCTGAGGACAAGACTAAGGAGAGGGATGAGAGTACTCTAGATCTTCTATAGCTTCGGCAGGAGAACATGTCGGTAATTGAGTTTTCATCGAGGCATACCGATCATTACTGGTACTCGATGAGTACGATATGATCACTTCTTCAGAGCTCGGACCTCTGATCACAGTGTCTTTAGGGACATGCGAGCTTGAACTACTCCTCTTTGCATTCGAACATATGTTAGGGTTATAGAGAGAACATTAGTTGTAGAATATTATTTGGATGAGCATATGTATCCAGTGAATGTTAGTAGTGTGAAATCAATAAACTGTTGCCAGAATTTAAGACTTGGGCGTTTAAAAAAGTTTTTAGATTAATAAGTATTATGGAATGATGAATCTGTAGGACTGAAGGCATGGAAGCAGAGCTAGGGGAGGAGCATGACGTGCTGTGCATTTCAACATGTTACAAACACCCCACATTGTGGTCCCTGCCAGGCTTAGGGAGGTTGAGGACAAGGGGAGAGAGTAGCTACATGTGGTCAAGGAGTTCAACCCAAGGGATCTAGGAATTATTTGAGGTATGGTCTGTGTCTATTACTAGTTTACCTATCAATATACATAAGTTCCAGTCATTCCTTCCCTCCAATAATCTTGTCCAAGACCTAGAGTTTTCGGTTGAACCATTTACTTGACCCTCACGTCAGGAGATATCTTTGGGAGGAGACTCGATAATCACACTTATGTCGATTGTATGATCTAACCTTGGAGGCGAGTGTTTCGGTTTGAACCTCTTGGTGGCAGCATCGAGGCCTTACAATGTTAGTTTTGGTATGAATGGACATCTACAATTCATACTCATATTCAATGTATTAGGAAAAAAAGTTTTGGTTTATCTACAACATTGGGATGAGGTTTTTCTTAGTCAGAGAAAAAGGAATCCCATGAAGCATAGGATAAACTCATGCATAAGATGGTATAGCTGATCACTCGTGATTCGGCTAGCCTCACCCTCGTGGCAGCAGAATTTTGAGTTTTCATATCCCAATAAGATTGGCTAGATTTCCTCCAAGACTATGACTTTTAGATAGTATATACTCCTGGGAAAAGGAACATGGTATCAGATGCACTCAAAAAGAGGTCTGGCTTGCAGGTGCTGAGAGAGGCGATAGATAAGCCATCCACTTTTCATATATCCTTTGTGGATCGAGTTGGAGAATATTTTTATCAGTCTCTTACAGTAACTCACCCACTTCATCAGTGAGTTAGGGAGGCGCAACATGGGGACACTGACTATGACACTCGACATGCACAGATATCCTTTGGGCATGCACGCAATTGATTTTATGAAGGTGTGGAGCATTTCTTAATTTTAAGAGGATATACCATGGTACCAGTAGTGTTTTAGAAGGAGGTGTTGAGGGAGTTCTATACATCCCCTCTGGAGGTACATCTTGGTGTGGTGAAGATGTAGCAGGACCTTCAGCATCAACCCTGGTGTCTAAGGATGAAGAATGCAATGGAATATTTTGTATCAAAATTCCTCACTTGTTAGCATGTGAAAAATACTCAGATCCAGAAGAAGTATTATCCCGAAATGAGGAGGGAAATCATATCATCCTATGTGTCTCACCTCAATGAGGTTTGTAGAGATTTCTCCCAGGGGGAAATATATTACCGAGGTATATCGTTCCTTTTCAAATATTTTGAAGGGTAGGAATGGTGGAATACTTATTGGCTCTTCCACCATAGTTAGAGAGGGTATGTGATGTATTCCACATTTCCAAGCTGGGGAGATACGTGCACAACTCATCTCTTGTCATCGACCACAGTGAGGTGGACATCGAGGATGGGGAGATTTTTTCATAGGTTCTAGTGGAGATCAAGGATCAACAGGAGAGACTCCTTTATGGGAAATCTATACCTTTGGTGTGTGTGCATTGGCAGTGCGGGAACCACCAGGAGAGCCATGGGAGGGGTGGCTCATATTCATGCTTAGTACCCCCACTTGTTTTCCTTGTTTGGGTAATGTGGAATTCAAGGATTTAAAGCCCTATGGTGGTTAGAATGTAATATCTCGAAAATTTCGTATAAGTTTTTAGTTATATGGAATTATTACAAGACCGCGAAATCTGACGGCACATGATTCAGAGGACCGGAGTGCCCGGACTGATCCGTCAATGTTTTTTTTACGCTTCAATTAGCACGCGTAAGAAGTTTTACTCAAAAAATGTAATATCTCTTAAATGGTTTCCCAGATCAGAAATCTAAGGGAACCACTGAGTTTATAATGGTGGGTTTACCCTATGTGCGACTTATGTTTGGTCGACGCGAGCCTCCTATGGGAAAAACCAAAAAATGGTATAATCATTAATAAAATAATTAAATAAATTATTTTATTTTTCAAATACGTATAACTCACAAATGGTAACTTGGATTGAAAATCAAATACAACCTCTAGACATGTGAGGGTATTATTTAGTTTGGCAGATACTAACTTTGGCCGGTAGGGGCCCTCAGTGAAAGTCAGTTTTTGGCCGTAAATAAAATAATTATGTTAAAATTATTTTATTGTAAAATCCATAACAATTAAACGATGACTGTGATTGGAAATACGAGAGTATTGTTGGTTTTTTGGCTCTTTTTTCACATTGGAATATTCTATCCTCAACCGGGGTGGGTCGTGGGTGACTGATAATAATTATCTGATCTTTTTTCAGGTATGTTCAATAAACACGTGAGCAACGTTCTCTATCTTTTGCACTGGTCCTCGGAATTGAAATATGAGTGCACCATGGAAGTCACATCACTGATATTCCCTTAAGGAGACCTTCACCATTACTACATTAGGTTGAGGGAGAAAGTTAGTTTTTGTGAATTTCGTGGGAGATTTAAAAGTATAAAAGTAAAATAAAGAATAACTTTTGTTTTATTTTTAAAACCTCCCATTTGATGTTAATTGGTGGGGAACACCTGAACTAAAAACCCCCAATTTAAATTCAATTGTGGGGACTACCCAACCATTGAACTACCCCATTAATGGAAGATGACTCTTGGTTTTCCTCCCATTGATGCGCAAACTCAATTAGTATACTTAATTAACTTATTTGGAACTTCACCTTTTCGTTGGGGGATTGTTGGAAAAAGGGAGAGCTCTGGAGAACATGGAAGGATATTCTTCAAATAAGAACATCCAATACAACAAATATAATCCTCCAAAATTGGAGAATGAGGATCACGCATGAGCTCGGATCGGGAGCGTGGTGCGGGAGAAACAAAGGTCGGTGTCTTCATCTCCTTCCTCAGGACATCTCTAACAAACATCATGGTAGGGAGTTTTAATTTGAAGTATGATAAATATCTATTTTTTTATTCCTCTTGTTCGAGATTCTCAAGGATGATGGAAAAACAAACATGGTCATCGATACAAACATAGACCATGATCATTTCTATTTCATTCTTCACGCGTTCTTCATCACTAAATAATTAAGCGTGTTAAACAATTTAATGTTTCATTAAGAATGACACACGGACGCATAGATCCCAACATGAGGATCATAGATCTGTGATAGTTACAATTTTTGGGCATAGAACGAAACTGTAATTTCCTATAGAAGGGGCGACACAATGGAAGTTCGGTGCGGTTGTGGAAGGCATCCGACTAGGTGGATCAGATATGCGACAACGGAGGTGGCGCACGACGGATCAAGTGGGAGGCCGGGATGCCAGCATGTCGAATGGGACCATCTCCATAAAGTCATAGTGTCTAGGTGGACAACAGGTGTGGGTGGTGCAATGTAGCTACGTGAGGTAGCATGTGCGTCCAACAGAAGGTGGCGGCGACGTCTAGGTGGTACAAGGCAGCATGTTCCTCCAGGATGCCGTTAGGAAGTCAGATGTGTGGAGGCTGGAAATTTGGGTATGAGAAGGTTCTAATTGGGAGAAGAAAACATGAAATAAAGATTATATTGGAGTGAGAAATTAATAGGAAGGGAATAAAATTTAAAGAGAAACAAATGATAAAGGATGATTGATTTGGTGCGTTGTGTGAAGTGAATAGGAGATAGAAATTATGAACCGTCTGTGACAATGAAATCTTTGAGGCAAGGCGATAAATTAGAGATACTCCATGTGAAATTCGGAGAATGTTAGAGATTGGATAGGTTTGTTCATACTCAAATCCATTCGGGCCCTCGACACTGAAATGCATATAGCTTACAGACCAGGCATCTGGTTGATGCACTGTCTATTGCGTTGAGACCCCTATTACATGGCGGTCCTTTGGGATACTTTTCTGTGGTACTTCGTGGCAGTTGGCGTATAGACCTGTGTCTTGAGTAGCGGACCCTCCCAGAGACGAGCAAGCATAGTGTGGGAACCTTGTAGATGGCTATGATGTGAAGAATGAATAGTGATCCTGTGTGGTTTAACACAGAGCGATCCTGTGTGGGTCAACACAAAGAGATCCTCTGTGGGTCACTACTGAGCGATCCTGTGTGAGTCTGCACCAAGAGATCATGTGCGGGTCAGCACCGAGTGATCCTATGTGGGTCAGCATCGAGAAATCCTATGTGGGTCAGCAACAAGCGATCCTATGTGGGTCAGCACCGAGCGATCCTATGTGGGTCCGCACCGAGTGATCCTCTTCAGGTCAGCACTGAGCGATCCTATGTGGGACAGAACATAGAGATACTATGCGGGTCTGACAATGTACTGATGAGGTACTAGGATCCTGTGTGTGTTTG
The DNA here is from genome assembly GCA_963277665.1 of Viscum album. NCBI lineage: Eukaryota > Viridiplantae > Streptophyta > Magnoliopsida > Santalales > Viscaceae > Viscum > Viscum album. The sequence goes on along the minus strand of OY728122.1, from coordinate 1,888,112,898 downwards.
ATGATGTACTATGATCCTCCATCTATCTGATGATGATTAGGGATCCTTTGTGGGTCTGCCTCTTAATAGAGTAAGATGATTGAGTAGTTAAATCTAATCATCTCTACTACTATACCTATGAAATACCTGGTGTGAGTTTAGTCTATACATGTGTGGTACATTCCTATGTTAAAATACCTTTGTTGAATTCTTATGTGTGTCTTACCTGTGTGGTACTTACCTTAGTGGTATTCCTTCCTTTGGTGAACAGTTGAGCTTTGTGATTTTGAGTTGAACCTTGTGTTTCATCATGATTGAGATGGGAATATATGATAACTTAGGTATATGTATGGGAATATACCTAAGAGTGATTTTCAGATGTTTTTATGCATTTTGGTTTATCCTATGTGGATTTTTTTAGACCTTGAGGGTATCAGGATTCCTACTGAGTATCTTAATACTCACCCCTACAGGAGTTATGCCAGCACCATGTTATGTTGGTTTTAGACGACATTCACCGGTGATTGAGGATTAGGGTACCAGGACTGGAGGTAGTTCAGAGGTGGAAACTAGTCGAGGTGAACCGCATAGACGACCATTCGAGAGATGTACCTACCCTTTAGGTAGTATCATTAGCGGGTGTTCACAAGATCTATTTCAGTTTACTTGTACCTTTCAGATTCTTGTACATTCTAGTTGGCCTTGTATTCTAGACCTTTTTTCTTTATATAGTCACACTTTTTACTATACAGTTTAATTATGTTTGTATCTTGTTGTGTGCTTGGTTTTCTGTTTTTACAAGTTATAAAGGCAATGACTTCCCGGTTTTAGGGAATACGCCTTTCGGTGCTTGTTGCCATCCCCTGGCCTATGAAAGATGGGCTTGGGGTAGTCACGACACGGGCCCTGGGGGATGGTTCGTGACAATCATTCTATACAATATTATGAGGATGATAAACACTAAGATATAGGTATTCATGTTATCTCAAACACATTCAATTTATCTAAAATTACTATGAATCTTTTTATCATCATCATCATCATCTTGTAATTTTATATTGAATGAAGGAATGAATACAAAGAGAAAACAGAAAAAATGGAAAAGAGAAAAACAAGAAAGGAATGACAGAATATCCCCCCTATCCAAGACAGAATATAGGGAGGTCTAAAATGATGATGACCGAGCGCATCCCCTTTGATACACTAAATTCCATTGGGTTCGGTACTACCTGTAGTGTGGAGAAACACCTCCACTGTGCTATTGAAGTCCACTGAATCTAAGTGGACTGTGACCTTGTTCTCCTCTCTCCAGGTGTAAAGGATACTCACATTGGAACTCATCATTTTTCTACATTTTTTGATGACAAAGCTATTCGACCATGTGGGTTCGCCATACCCTTTCAAGGATTTGTGCACAATTAAGGAGTCTATTACAATTTCATAGATTTCCTGGTCCTTTTGAATGAAAATGCTGATCCCAATGAGAATTACCTTCGCCTCCACATGTAGAGAAGTGTCATGCCCTAATTTTGCCTAGAAAGCAAAGTAAGCCTAACCGTTGTGGTCCCATAAAACTCCTCCTCCACGAAGGTTCCCTTGGATGCATGAGCCTTGTGTATTCAGTTTCAATCCCACAATGAGTGGATTCCACCATAAACAATTGCCTTACCTTCTTCTAGGTGACACATCTACATTGGAGGCCGCCTGAAACCGACAGAGAGTAGGGGTGGCCTTCCAAGTCCTCACTTCCGTGTTCAGGTCTAGTAGAAGGTTTTTAGACCAGACAATAATAGTGCGAGACAACACCTCCATGATCTCATATATCAATTTTTTTGGTGCCTTCCACATGGTCCAGCACCCCACATAAAACAGCACCACACGGGACACCCTCTCCGGGCCTCCTCCCTCATAGCCTTATAACCACTTAACAAGAAATGAGGGAGTAGATCCATTTGAGGGAAGGGGTGCATTGGAATCCCCCAGGACCTTCTATACCTCTGTTTCCCAGTCACTGCTGAAGAGTAGTTGGGCAGTTCCCTTCTCACTACAAACACTAAAGAAGACACACCTAGACGCAAGATGGATACCACATCAATGAATATTGTCATCTGTCAGAAGGGCTATGTTATGAATCCTCCAGGTGAGAAAATTGATCATAGTTGGGATGATTTTCCCCCAAATAGGCTCATATCAGCCCTTTTCCTGAGTTTGTCTCTTACCGATGCATCGAAAATCTTTCGAAGTTAGCAAGGTTGATGAGGAAGACGTTAACACACATTTTCCCTCCTCTTCATTAAGTTCGATGAGTTGAAATAACTCATGTTGTTCCATATCCAAGACTGAGTAGTTGAAGCTGGGGAAGAGACCAGCCTCGTTGAATGAAATATTATTAGGTGGGAATCTGGGGAATCCTAGGACTATCCAGAACCAATCCTGATGCCAAAAAGATAGATTACCCTTCCCCACCACTAAGCGTGAGAAGGGACGAAGCATTTCCACAATATGAGCTATCACCGACCATAGAGCAGAATGATTCCCCTCTCCTGATTCATGGAGTCACGTCACATGCTCCTGCATGGTATTCCCTCATAGGGTACGTCATTCGAGTACGCTCCAAGCGATCCTGGCATGCATGTACTAAAGGGTTTCCTCTAGATTACGAATGTAGATACCTCCTTCCTTCACCAGTCGTGCCATTTTCCCCCAGGTGACCCAGTGCTTCTTCCACACTGAAAGAAGATACCATATGAAATTTTCAACAATCTTGTTGATCCATTTAATAAACCCCTTCGGGACTTTGTTGGAGGATGGACCATAGATCGGAGATACCACCAAAACATTGTTCACTTGGGAAATACGTCCACCAAAGGACAAGAATTTTATTTCCAATTAAACACTATATGAGAAACCCTGGTGCAGATTCCATTGAGGTCACTTATTCGAAGCCTCCCAGGAGAGACAGGTGCCTCTATATAGATCATAAGGAACTCGCCCCTCTGGAAGCCATGAATTATACTTACTGTTTCCACTCTCTCCATGGGGCACTTGTTAGATATAATGAAATCACTCTTCCCCTGGTTAATGCACTTCCCACTCCAACGACAATAATCCTCCAGCGCTCTGATAATGTTCCAAATTTATCTACTCATGGCTTTCAAGAATAAGATGGTATCATAATCAAACATAAGGTGAGAAATGGTTGGGGCCCTCAATTGATGATGATACAGCAGGATGAATCCCTTATTTATGCTCCTCGGAATGAGCCAGCTCAGAACGTCCTGAATGATGATGAACAGTGATGGCGAGAAAGGGTCTCCTTGTCTGATGCCTCGGGTAGACTTGAAGAATCCATAATACTTTGTAATGAAGTTCACTGAGAGCCACGAAGAACTGAAGCAGCAAAAGATCATATCAACATTCCAAAAGTTGAGACCCATACCTAACAATGCTCTTTTTATGAAGCTCCATTCCACCAGATCATATTCATTTCTCATATCCGGTTTAATGACTAGGTTAGATCCATGGATTTTGAAGTTTAAGCCATTCAACATCTCTTGGGCAAGGGTGATGGCTTCTTGAATCGAGCGAACTTTGAATAACCCATGCTACTCTAGGGATATCCACTGAGGAAGATGCACTCCCAGACGATAGTTAATAATACTGGCAAAGGTCTTGTAGGGCATGTTACACATAATCACTAGGTGGTAGTGCGAGATGGACAAAGGGATTTTTATTTTGGGAAGGAGATCGAGGGAGGTGGCACATGCAATGAATATAATCACATTGATTAACCTTATTTTTTAACCAATGTATTTATATAAACCCATAGAAGGGAATATATAACATAAAAAAGATTACTTAGGACATAATAATACTTTAATGGAATAACTATGTGGTCGACTTCAATAATATCACTCTTATAAATGTAATTTCCAAACAGACGACTTCCATATACAATGCATCTGAGGGTATAAAATAGTTATCCATCCTTGGATTATCATGGATCCACTATATTTAGTTTATCATATAACCACACATATATGGTTTAACATGTAAATACCCCTCAAATTTCCTAGTTTCATTATATAATCATAACAAATAAAAGATTCAAATTATCAACATTTCACTCATAAAATTTTAGTTAATATCACAAGAAAAAATTTATTGATGCTGAAATATTCAATCCACATTCAAAACAATTTTCAATACCAAAACACCAAAAAAGGTAATAAGGGATAACTTTTAATTTTTTTAAAAATAAGTATTATTAAAGAAGCCAAATATCAAATAATTATTACCATGGTGTTGAGGTTGTTGATGATGAATACATTATGAAAAAAATTTATTGGTTCATTTTGTAGTGATAGTAAATTATTTCATATAAAAATTTTCCTTTTGAAAACCCTATAAAGTATTCAAAGTTAAAGGTATTGATTATATACCTTAAAAAAGAAGATCGTGTATAAAATCTAAATATACCTAATTGAAATGAGATTGATACAGAGTCCCTTTCCATGAGTTTGATTCATCATGTATGTTCCTTATTCTTCCCTAATTTTAATATCAGGTAAATTTAGAATTTATTGAGAGCCTTTAACATGTTAATTATTCCTTTCATATCACTTATTACATTGTTAAAATAATTACATAATTATTTAAGTTCAAATGATAAGTTTTTTCAATATTCTATACTTGATTCAAAAATGAACATAGTATGATGTCAATATTATCTGTTTTCATGAGTCTATCATATCCAGAATAATATTGATGAAATTAATAACATTTTTATACATACATTTTAATTTTAATTTAAACCATGAGGTATGGTCAGGAAAAATTAACAACGTTATATTCATGGTGATGGTAGGTCGTACGTACGCATGAGTAACACTTTCATTTTTCATTATTCATTATGGATAGATGTTAATCATTATTTTTTCATTAAAAATTGATTGGAAAATTGTAATTCGAAAGTATTAAAGTTTTTATAGACCCAAAAATCATAATAATGTCCATTTTTTCAGAAGATGATTTCAAGAAGAAAAGTATCATCAGACTCACCTCGATTCTGGAATGATAAGAAAATTGTAATGAGGAAGTATTAATGTTTTCCCAGATCTAATGAAAAATATAATGATTAATTGATGATCTCAGAGTTGACCTAAATTATATGTCATATATAAATTTTTTGATACTATAATTATGAAGAAAAAGGTGGGGTACTGCAAATCGTATTGAGGATTGGATTGGAATGGGAGAAGATAATGGGAAGAAGGAAAGTTATATTACTAATCATTCAATTCATAAGATTATAAACCTGGATATAAATGTTTTCAAACTCATGATAATTTCATGATACAAGAATTCTTTTTTTGATGAATGATGTTGTATAAGCCGAGGATTTTCTGTCTCATATCGTTAGTGTGAGGTCATCATGCACATATTTGTTTAAAGGCTTGGATTGATTTTTTTAACATCAGAAAATGAATATATCTATTTTCAATGAGGCAAAAAGTTCATGATATATAAATCAACATAGGAAAAATTTTATTTATATTTCAATAAAAATGTATAGAATTTCATGTTGATTTAGATATATTAGACTTGGTATTCCACAGGTCATCATAGTAATATTGACTCTTATAACTATAAGTTGTGATGGTTTATAAGAAAATAAGAGTAGGAGAAGTTTGATAAATAAGATCAGTAAATGTATATTGTTGGGACCAATGAATAAGTAAAATGTTTTGGACTAGTGAAAAACATATGAAGTGAAACATGTTGAGACCATTGTAGAGGCCAATAATCCTTTTACTGATCAAATATTTTGTCAATAATTTTCATCAGATTAATTAATTATTATTTTTTTCAAGTTCTAAAATATAATAAAAAAGTGTCAAGTGATTCTAACAAATGGGATGAGAGTCATCATAAAACATGTGAATCTGACCAGAAGAATCGAGTTGACACTGATTTTTGGAGTGATGTAGAGACTAATTTATCCTATGTTCCCTAACACTGATAACTACATTTGATGTAGTTTATTGTTCTAATGAAAAAAGAATAAATTATTTTTTCAACAAAATTGTTCTAAAATGTTTTGTCAAGGGGATCATGAAATGTGAAGAGTTTGTTCAAAGTGTTTTTAAAGGAAGTTTAAAGCTGATGTTGAATTTCTTATATGTATGTGAAAGAATATTTAGAAGTTGAAACTATGTTTATGGAAAAAGAAAATAGAAATAAGTATAATGAAGTAGAAACAATGTTTTTGATAGAATATTGTTCTATCTTTTCAAGTGGTTATCATAATGAGAATTCATATGTTATGTAGATTTAGTACATGGTTTAGGAAAATCAATGTGACCATATGACTTAATTTTATTGAAGAAATCAGAAATTAAATAAAAATATGAATTAGACTGAATAATAGTAAGAACATATAAAGTGAGATAATTTCATAAGAATATTTGAGATGGTTCAAGAAGATCTAAGAAGAATTCATAATTATTGAAGAATAAAAATATAAATTTGAAATGTATGTAAAATTTATCTTTCTGGAAATTGGGTTTAGTGGGAAAGTGTTTTGGATTCCCAACCAAACATCTATTGGATTATATATAAAAAGATATAGAATTATTTTTCAACAAAGAAGGCGAGGCCTTAAAAATTTCTATAGAGAATGAATTTCTAAATTGACAATCCTTGAAGATCTTATCTAGACATAAGAAGAAGAAGGTGGAAGAATATGGTATTTATAAGATCATCACATCAAAATTTATTATAAGACTAGGGAATCATAATTGGTCTTATGGACATAGGAATAAGTAGTTCAAATTTTTTCTTATAGTATTTTATTAGATTTATATTATTTAATAGATCAATTTAATGGGGAATTGGAATGGTGAATGAGACAATGTAACTTTAAAAAGTCTAGAAGAATGTCTTACCTAATTCTAGGTAGGAATGTGGATATTTTTTTGGAAGATCATATTTGTGAATGGAGACAAGGAAGCATAGTAACATGTTTTGAAGTAACTGGTGATGGTTTATTTATTTTTTACACAAATTTGATTATATAATTTTGTGATACTTAAATAAAATTTATTTTTTTCAACATTGGCCAACATAAGTGTAAGGGGATATCATATTTTGTTTATGCACACAAAATTATTGTTTTATAGTGAATTTTGTGGTATTGGATATTTTCTAAATCATTCCAATGGATTATCTACACTTATTGATCTGTGAACTATATAAATATTTATGTTTCTATGGTTGTGTGATTGTTTTTTTCAACAATGTTAGAAATATTTAATAGAATTAATTATTTTTTAACTAATTAAAGCAACAAAAATGAAAAATATATCAATAATTCAACCCTGTCCCACTTAGTGATACTAGGATAATGGATATTCCATTACAAGTAGTATGATAGTGATGGTTCCCTTTTTACTTTTTGCTAATGTTTTTGAAAGAGAAGTTGTGATAGAGAATTAGGATTGTGTGAATAGTAAGATCATTCTAATTTTTTATAGGGATAAATATCATATCTATAATGTTAGAATGTATACTTATTTTATGTGTCTTGAGTATGATGTTCTTGAATATGCAGTAGATATATTTTCCCTTATTGACAAAAATGTTTCTATTGTATCTATTATCAAGAAGAATATTGATAATTATAGAAGGTCTAAAAATCATTTCTTATCATCACTCTCCAAAAGTGAGTTTATACTATTCAATGTTGTTTACACGGAAAACTTTATCTTGAATAAGTTGAAGAACATTTATGAAGGAAATAAATAAGTAAAAAGCAAAAGTTATAAATCTAGAGGATGAAATATTATTATCTCAATATGGTTGAATATGAATTAGTTTATAACTTTATTAATAGTGTAAATAATAGTGTTATCCCAATCAAAAGACTTGGTGAAATGTCATAAGATTCTACTACTATAGAAAATATCATGTGAATGCTTTATAAAAAAATTTATGCCAGAGTTTTGTCATTGGAATATATATATTGAAATTCATTATATTTGGATTATTTTCATAGCAATATCATTACATATGATATGAGAACATATAAATTATTTAAGGGAAAAAATATATGATGGTAAAATTTCTTTCAACGCTTCCAAGAAAAGAAACTAAAAGAAGGATTATGAGGAAAAAGATATTACTGGATCAGATTCATAAAATGAGGTTTGTAAAAATCATGATTAATCTTTATCCTTGTCCTCTAAATATAAAAAAAGTGTCATAGGAAAAAAAATTAATGGAAACATCCCTTGAAATGGTTTTAATGTGGACTCATTGGGGACCTTTCATCGAACTTTCCTCAATCAATGAAAGAAGAGGATACCGATGAATAACAAAAAAGTCCTTGAAGATCCTAAAAGATACTTTTTGAAAAGTATTAATGTTATTCTTAAGGTAAATATAAAAAATTATTCAAAATACATAAGGAGAATTTACATGTTTAAAGTTGATGAAGATTAATACAGTGAATATAAATATTAAAATTATATTGATAATTATAGAGAATATATTTTCATAGGAATAGTGAAAACTGAGGAGTTTAGAATAAATAGTTATAAAGTAGGATAAATATTTTTAGAATTTAATCTAAAAATAGAATTGATAGAATGTTTGAGAGCGATCTGAATGATGGAGAAATAAATAATGTGATTACAGAATTAATGTTACTGAAAAATAATAATTAATGATGTACTGATTGGAATTTTATGCTCCTAAATGATATTAATGACATTAATAAATATCTTTAGAAAGAAAAGAATCATAATAAACATCTAGAATTAATGTTGAATGAAATAGAATTTTAGGTGTAACTTTTCCAAAAAAACATTCTAAAGCTGAATGAAGGGCCACAAGTATCATGAACAATATATCTGAAGATGGTGAAAACATTGTAGGGTAAAACTGAGAAATATCAATAGTTTCAATCATTGGTTGAGATAGAATTTATAGTTTCCTCTTAGAATCATAATGATGGTAAAGTTATGTATGTGTCTAATTCCAACAAAGATGATATGTCAGATGTTACTAAACATTATAATTCCAAAAAAATCGTATAACATCTTAATCCATCAACGATAAAAATAAAAAAATATGAGAGAGAAGATTTTATGTTAAAACAAAAACTTTTATGGACATTAATGTTCTGATAAGAATGATGTAATGTTTTTAGGGAAAATGTTCACCAATCCTATCTGTGTGGAAGCTATAAAGGAAAATATTATTTCTATTGGAACTTTTGGTATTTAGTGGATTTAAAAATATAAAATTTATGTATTGGTTTAATAAATAACATTAATAATATACCAAAATTTATAGAAGGAAATGATTGATGGGGAATCAATCTCCTCAAAAGAATAAGTCTGAGAAGGATGTTCAAATGAAACATGAGATGGTTGGTATACAAATAGAAATGGGTTCCAACCATTGGAAACTATTTTACAAATGTATTATCAACATGGGAATATTTATAGAGGATATATTATATTTTTTATGACATAATAAAATTTTCATAACAATTCATAGAAGCTGGGTGTGAAGAAAGATAATGGGAAAGAAAAATATCTTATTGTAGAAACCGTATTCAAAGATAATAATTGAGAATGACTATGGATCATGGATAGTATGAATTATTATAATATAATAAGAGGCTTAATATTATTAAATAATGTAAATGAACTTATTTAATGAATGGTGACATTTGGTAATAATGAGTCTCTTATAATCAAAGGTGTCTGGTCAACCATTATTGGGGATGAAAAATGAAATCTTTGAAAGAATTGTTTCTTGATGGGATATAAAAAAACATTCTACATTTTTTACATTTTCTTCAAGAATGTTACACTATCATTTAAATAAATATTTGGTTTTTGTGAAAAGATTGGAATATATAATGTTATTTACCAGAAGACAATATACAAAAGGAAACCTGTTCGATGTTGGTGAGGTCCAAAACTCCTGATACTAAGGCACGGTGGAATTGAATATATTGTGGCATAAAATCATTGGAAAATTGTTTTATAAAAACATAATAATATTTTCAATGGGAGATTTTATCTTTTGAATTCATGAAATATTCATAATAAGATATTTGTGGAGCACTATTTGTCAGAAAAGAAAAAATTACCGACTGTTGGCATAATAAAGCTAATATTTCTTTAAAATGACCCATGAAACATATTCATTATGATATATCTAGGCCAATGAGAAAACAAAAATCTAATGCTGGTTTGTACCCACTAAATTTTATTGATGACTTTACTCACATTACTTGTACGATATATATCAAAAATAAGTCACATTATTTGAAAATGTTTAAAAGTTATAGGTGTAAAGGTTACAAGGAATGTGAGTACTCAGTAAAAAATTTGAGAACACACAGTAGTTGTAAATACACAAAATGTGGAGTTTTAATGTAATCTTGAGAATCAAAAAAATTCAACATGAGTTTAGTACACCATACACTCCTTACAACATGGTGTTTCTAAACATAATAGTAGATGTTTGGTTGAAATGGAGTTAACAATGTTACATGAACATGGTATCTATCATTAAATTTTAAGGCAATCCATGAGTAATTATGTTCATATTCAAACCTAATCATTCAAAAGGAAAATTTTATATATGAATCTATATGAAATGATTTATGAAAAAAATCCATGCTTGAAACACTTAAGAGTTTTAGGGAGTCTATCCATCCTAAATAAGAAATATGTAAGAAAAATAAATTTTGGTAAGAGGGTGGAAGATAAAATTATTCTATTCAATTTTCTAGAAGGAATAGGAAATCAGTTATTCAACTAATAAATTGGAGTATTTTTTGATTTTTTCGTGTAAAAGTTATTGAAAATCACGAGGATGATTCTAAGGAAACTCATATTGATATATACGATCAAAATGATGTAATATTTTTGATAAAAATTCTGATAAGGATTTTGAAAATAGTATTCCTAATTATAAAGAAGAATAAAGATAATCGGTTTCAACTGATGAGGAAGAAACTCAAATAATTCATCCAATACTATGGAAGCATATGGATGCTCAAAATATTATTAATGATAAAAATAAAAATAATCAAAGAATAAGAACATAAAACTATATTTCACATACTTATATTTATTCAATAGTTGAGTTGAAAGTTGTGAATAAGGCTTTGGAGCATCCGTAATGTGTTCAGTCTATGAATAAAGGGTTAGATCAAATTGAAATGATTGATACATGGGAACTCATACCTAAATCTAGTAAACAATTATTATTGGTAAAAAATGGGTTTTGTAGACGAATAATGATGAATATGTTGAAGTAATAAGAAAAAAAGAATTATTAGGGATCAAATGATCCACATAGATTAAAGGAATTGGTTTTTAGGAGATTTTTTTCTTGTGGAAATGTTAGAACATTCATATTTTTATTTCTATTTATTCATAATGAGGTTAATTTTTCAGGTCGATGCTAGTCTAAATTAATGAATAATGAACATGATGATTAGGTATTTATTGATCAACCATATATATTTTTTGTTTTGAAATATGAAATTTATATGTGTATGTTGAAGAAGGATTTTATGCGATAAAACAAACTCTAGGGTCATGGTATTAAAAATTAGATAATTTTTTAAGAAATATGTGTTCTAAGAATGGAAGAGTTTATATAAATATTTACATTAGATAAACTCATTATTTTTATCTCATTGTAGTTTTTATATTAATGATATTATAATTTCTATTAATAATGAAAGAAATTGTGATAGATTTGTTGTTGAGATGAAAAAGTTATTTGATATGTCCATTTTGGGTGAAATGAAATAGTTTCCTTGGTTAAAAATTTTATAAACTGAGAAACACATTTTTATTTTTGAAGAAAATAAATTTAAGGAACATCTTAAAAAGTTTGAACTAGAAATTTATAAAAAAAATTCCAAACTAATTTCAGTGGGAATCAAGTGGTTTAGAAATATAGAGGGTTAGGACGTTGATCCAAAATTGTTTCAAAAAATTATAGGATGCTTGTTATATTTGAATTACCCCAGAACCTAAAGTGTTTAAACATTTAACATATGAGTTTGAATTTAGTGTTCTAAAAATGGACAAAATATTTTGGATGGAAATATAAGTTGTAGATACATCAATGGCATAATGAAATTTGGAATCACATATGATAGCTCTAAAAATATTATCTTGTTTTTGTATTTTTGTGATGATTTGAAATGAAATGTGAATGATAGAAGATCCAAATATGGGGGATTATTCATTCTGGGGAAATTTTTTGTTAGTTATCATACTAAGAAAAATATAGTAAATCTTAGCATGGATGAAGCAGAGTATGTTGCTACCACTCAATTCCCTACCCAAAAAATGTGGATAAGGCATTTATTGGAAGACATACATGTTGATGTAAAGTTACCCTTTATATTGGGTTGTTTTAATAAATGTTCCATTAACCATTAAAAAAATATGGTACATAAGTTTCACTCAAATAATATTGATATCACTTATCACTTCATCAAAGATCATGTGGAGAATAATGAGTTTATGATGGAGTATGTTCTTACATCAGAACGAGTTACTAACATTTTCACAAAACATTTCCCAATGGAAGACTTTTATAAATTGAGTTTGATCATGGAAGTCCAAACACATTCTCATTAAGTTTTTGGTATGTGTTTCCCCTCTCTCAGCCATTATTTTGATATTGTTTTCAAAGGAGAGAATTATTTAATAAATGTATCCAGAGATTATTTGTTAAATGTTTTTAATAATCTTGTGTATAGTTGATGTTTTGGAAAAGTTGTGATTTCATCATATAAATGTGTACAATACTATTACTATTTGTTGGAGTGGATATTGGAAACATTATTTATAGGAATGTAAAATAAGTAAAAAAATGAAATGAAGAAAATATATGTAAGTTTCAAAATTCATTGTTTTGGGACAACATGGTTTTTTGTCAATAATTCTTATTTCATTTGATGGATTAGCTCACATTAGTCTAGAACTGTTGATACGTAATTCAATTGATGTGGTTACAAAGATCAATGATTTATGCACATTAGTTAGCCACTAAATGCAAAGTGATGTATTTTTAGGACCCAGTTGATAAGAAGTTAAATTCGAATCTAAATGGAATGTGCTTTAAATATTTTTCCGAGATTTCGAAAAGGAAATAAATCTTATAAAATTATATTTTAGGGTGATCAGACTCATCTTCATATTAAGAGTACCAGAGATAAAAAGATTTACAAATTCCATCATCTTTGGAGGATATTTATTGGATGAAAATATCATCAGACTCATCTGAGGTTTGTATTCATAAGAAGATCATAATGATGAAGTATCAGAGTCTACACATATATGTAATACATTTGATTCCATACCTATGAAGGAAAAGGTGGAGTGACTCCAATCATATTGAGGTTCATATTGGAATGAAATAAACTATCATGAATAAGGGAAGCTATAATAACTATAAATCCCAGTTAGATGATGCTAAAACATACCTTAAATTTTTTCAAAGTCATGGGAACGTCTTGTGCACAGAAACTTTTGTGTAATACAACATTTTATGAAGTAAAATATTTTAAATCTCATATCATCACTGTGAGATCAAAAGAACTTTAGTTTTTTAAATTATATGAATCTTGTTCGGAACATGAGAAAATGAATACTGTGGTAGTCAGTTAGAACCAAAATAAATACAATACAAATATTTAGAGAAATAAGTTTACGTATATCATAATCATAAAATAAAAGTAGTTGTTGCTAACAATAATATATCAAACTTGGTATGAAACTTATCATCAGTGTAATTTTAACACCGGTCAACATATGTTATTATGGATAATAATGGAAATTGTAGGTTGATAAGTTTGATAAAGAATTTTAGTAACTGGATATTGTTGGAAACAATGTGTAAAAAAAATTGACTAGAGAAAATGAAATTAAATCAATCTGTATGACACTGATACAGATACAAATCAACCTCTCCAAGATAAAAAATATAGTCAACCATTATAATTAAATTGATTTGATAGTTTTTCATAGTGTATTAAGAGAATTTTAATTCTTAAATTTTTTCTAACAGTTTGGTTGAGAGTCATTAAAAAATATGTGAAGCCAAACATGGTAGTGGAAATGACAATGATTTTCAAAGTGAAGCAGAGAATAATTCATCAGATGTGGCAGGCCACCGATTACTTTATTGGAATCATTTAATTGGCTTAATGAAAAATAATAAAATATTTTTTGGTTAAAAATATTTTTAAATATTTTTTCAGGGGGATGTTGATATATGAATATTTTGGAAGAAGTGTTTTCTAAAGAAGATTACAGTTGATTCTTATGAAATGATTAGGAATTGAAATAATTTTTTCATGTTGTTACTATGTTTATTAAAAAATAAAAGAAATATATTTCATATAAATTAGCAAAAAAAATTAAATATCATGTTTTCCATGTTTTTAAGTTTTCATAATAATCATACATCTTCAAATATGATGTTTTTGTATATATGTCATGAAATTTAGAGTGACTATATGTCTTCATCGTAATGAATAAATTGAAATGAGAATCAGAATCAGAATTTTACGGAAGGATAATTATAATGTTTAAAGAAATAAGTATTCATGTAAAGATTAATGATGGTTGGAGAAGATTTAAGAAGAATTTATAAGCTCTAAAAATGACAAAGATGTGTCCAAAATTTAAGGGAAATTTATTTCATTGGAAATTTTGTAAAGAAGATTTTATTTAGATTCCCTCCCAAACCTCTATGAATCCCCTATAAATAGGGTATGTACTTTTAAAATTACTAACACAAGTATTTTTTCTAGAGATAAGTCATAGTGTTGAAAATTTCTAGAGAGAATTAGTTTCTAGATCGAGCATTCTTGAGGGTGTTATATAGACCTAAGAAGAATAAAGTGAAAGAATATAATATTCAGATTATCATCATATAAGACTGTATTATCATATTATGTAATCATACTTGGTTTTCTAGACATAGGAAGATATAGTTCAGATTTGTTAAAATTTTATTTTAGAAGATTTATATTACAACACTGATCAATCAGATTGTGTATTCAGAAAGGGGAATCGAATTTTTAATTGAATTCAGTATCATTATAAAGATGAAAAGATCTTCTTACCTACTGTTGGGGTGTAATGTGAAGAATTTTTTTGAAGATCATATTTGGTAATGCTAATAAGTAATCATAGTAACTTGTTTTAATGAAATTTTTTGAATGTTTCATAACTTGTTTCAAAAAATTTATTACATCATTTTGTGCTACATGAAGCACATGAACTACTCTATTAAACATAGTTCTACACATGTGTAATGGAATATCATACTTTTATTATCAACACAAAAGGACTTTTTATAGTGGATTTTGTAGTATTCGATTGTGTTCAAACCATGTAAAGGATATAGGTACTCTAGATGTGTAATGAACCTCATAAATATATGTGTTCTAAGGGATGTGTGATTGTTTTATTTTCAATAAATGTAGATATAATTAATAGGAGGTGAAGTTTGTTTCATATTTTATGAAACTCAAATGAATAGTATATCACTGATTCATCCGTCGCACTCTCTATAATAAATGGATCCATGATGGAAATTTACAAAATGGTTTTGTAATAGGATTCTTTAATAGGGTTAAAAAATAGGGTTAGGGATGATAAAGGCTTCTCAAAATTTGGGGGGGATCATAATAGATGGAATTTAAATAGTTATCTAGAATGTTAGAGTAAGGATAAGGTGAGGAATCTCAGTAATAGTAACTTAATATTCTGAATGTGAAAAATTGTCAGGACATTAAATAATCATTGGATCTAGTTTTCATATCTGAGGTTAGAGGTGTATTTTTACTTGAATATGTTCTATGTGATGAGGCATATAATACTTCTTCCATGCGAATAACTCTTTTAGTTACATACAATCTTTTTCTCTTTGTTTGACACCACAACATCCCATTCCATTGTATCTTATTTTATGGTATTTAGTTTCTAGTGGGATATGGAGTTCCCCTATAGGATTGTAGTTCTGGATATGAATTTTTGGATGCAGTTAGATAATATAAAAAGATACTCAAGGTATTGAGTAATGGGTATATGCTAAGTAATATTATAAAATACTTATATTTCAAAATTGAGTGTTTTAAAATTATCCTTATGATATATTAGATTCCAGGAACACATTGACATTTATAGGATATGTTAATCATTCACATCACTTATTTTATTTGTGTATACTAATAAATTAAAAAGGTATATTGAGGATAATAGATTTGTATTTAACCTTAGCCTATTAGGCGAGATTATAGTGCACATGGTTGTGTGGGTTTTTATTGTTTTTCAAAATATGAGTCCCTTTAATTTTACTATGGTAGTCATGTATTATTATAATTTTCCATATAATAATAATAATAATTTTATTTTCCACTAGAGAGAGAGAGAACAATTTTATGATTAATATAACATTGAGATATATGCCCATATCAACAACTTCTTATCATATATCTCATACTTTGTTAAGTGATAAAAATGTCTTACTTCCGGATCAGGGGGTGAAGTAGGATGTATTGTTCATCTCACACATTTTTTTTCAATGTCATTCCCTTTGAAAAAATTTCCAATAATTATTAGTAGATAAGAGACATATTGTTCATAGTTTCTCCATATTAAAATTATAGATTGGAATTTTTTGGTGGATTGATACATTAATATACATTCATAATGCTTCTTATTATGACTATGATGGGCTCACAACCTTAGACGACTCTACTTCTTTAAATGTCATTATATTTGGTATGGCCGAGATTCATAGTGGTTTGTTTATCTCATAATGACCTTCCCTAGGAGAATTCCTTTCTGTTTTTTTATTATTTATTTCCAATCTATGCTTGAATATATATATATATATGTATGTATGTATTATCACATTTTTTAAGGTTATTTTTTTACTATCATATTTATTCACATACAACATACAATGTAACATATATGCATGTTCCGTTTTTTTTTTGTTAGTTATCCATGTAAAAGGAAGGTCTCGAGGTCAAGTGCCTTAGATGGTGGAAGTAAGTATGGATGATGGAAATCCAATTCATTCTCTAGGATCATTTTTAGCATGTAATATGTACTATTTCTATTCATTCTATTATTTCATTTATTGAACTACCACCAATGGGATTATACTTTCATTATGATTAATGATATACAACATTGTAGTTTTTTATTCCATGTGAAATGTCTATGTTGTTTGAATATAGTTATGGTTTCATTATTTTCATTTATTATTTTCTATTTCTTCAGAATTTATTTATCTTTCATTTAATAGATATAAATATCACAGTATCTCCACTATATAGTATTGATCATCATCTCTAGTCGACAACCTATTTTATGTGAGGAGGTGTTTCTATTGTTTTATTATAATCCAATGTAGAATTTAGAGATCAAGGATGGGGTATTATAGAAAATGAAAAATTATTTAATCATACATGAAAACTATGAATCCTTACAATACGTTAATAAAATTCTATAAATGACATAATTTCTAAAAAAACATGATTCCCATGAATCCCACCCTATATAAACTCAATGGTAAAATCATAATTCAATTATAAGATCAGAAAATCACTCATTCAATAAAATTTAATAAAATGATTAAAATAATTCCCATTAATATATAGAAAAATAATAAATTAGAAACAAACATTTATATATTATATACCCCATAAAAACATTTCATAATTGGAAAAACTAAAAAATTATCATCACAGAAAAAACATAATAACATAAATGAGTAATTTTAACCACAAAAATTTTTATCTACTATAATTTATAACTATCAAATGATTTTATCAAAGAAAGTTTCAATCATTAAATATTAATTAAATAATAATTAAACACCAAATCAATTAAAATAAAATCATTATTTAAATTTTAGACCCCAGGGATCTCTAAGGTACTCATGATAAGGGGAGTGCATTAGTGCTGCTCCCTTTTTAAAAAAAATTCTTTTAATTAATCCTATGATGTTAGTTAAATAAACAATCTTCTACCACTCTAATAAACATTTTACTCATCGAATTGGATTGAAAAATAAGTAATACAAGAGTATAAGTATTTAAATGTTTTGGATAAATTTCATACTCTTTTTTGGTTTGGTTAAACACCCCAACATATATTGTCCACTATATATTAATTTTTACACTAGAATTATTGGTTATAAACACTAAACATGACTTCTCTAAAACTATTTTTTATACAACCCAAATACAATTCTCATCATGGTAAATTGGTTCAATACCCTAGTCATCCTACTAAAAATTCCACTAGTTATACAACATAATTATAACTTATTTCATGTTAAGAACCACGTGTGAAAATATATCATCCTTTCCCCAGGTTTCTTTAGTAGCTCTAGAGATTTATCATCCTCCAAGGGAATATGGATAATTAGTTTCCATGTGTACTCCTCTCAAGAACTTCATTATAACTACTAGATAAAAATTCTTCCCTGGATATTGATAAATCTATTTCTTTTTCAATAGTTTAATTCTTAGTCATAATAAGTTTCATCCCCATTAAATATCCACCTTCTTTGAACCCTTTCTCAATCATTAGTATTGATATATTATTTAATTTTATAATTATCCCACATTACTTCACAAGTTTTCTCACAAATTATTTAGATCATCCTTCAATACTTACACACAATATATTCAAATTATTCTAAATAATATTTAATTTATTTCTAGAAATTGTTTCCCATTTTAGATTTCAGAAATATCTGGCAGAACATATTCTTCATCATCAATCATTATATCCCTATGATATTCCAATAATAAATCCCTTAAAGACTCATTTCTAAATCTACCACATGGTAGTTAATTTTATTCTCATCTTATTAATGAAATCCGTTTTATTAATAGTCAAATAAAACCTCATTTATTTCAAGATTTATATATCTATGCACCTCTCAAATATTGAAACATATATTTTCTATAGATCTGATGTCATTAAATCCATTTAAATATTCATCCATATATACACAAAATATAGAAATTTTTCATACTCCCAATTGATTTTTCCATGCATAGATGTATAATCAAATTAATGAATATCTGATGTACCACCACCTCATGTGATGTGGATATCCTATGGGTAACCAAAATAACCTAATTTAATATTTCTCAATTATTCTCGTCCTAATTAATGATCATCATACAAGTATATTTAACAATGAAGAACATATTATTCCATCTTTTCTTTTAAATTCATTAGAATATAAAATTTACAAAAAGACTTATTTTCACAAAGAAGATTCATCAATGTTTTGTTAAGTATATGTCGGACCATGATGTAGTCATGTCACAATAAATATGGGCCATGTTGATTAACCAAGTCATTATACCACATGTGTCATTATATATTGACTACACATCTAGATTGACTATGTGGATCGACTGCACGAAGCAACCTGGATTGAATGTACATCTATAGTGAACTCATGATCACATATCGACTATGATTACTCATGATGTGTATATGTTGGTGATAATGAATGTATTGACTACAAGATCAAGAATTTTATAGTAATTTGATCAAAAAATGAATATTTTTTTCATATTTTGACTCATGTTTAACAAAAAAAAATTCCTTCTTAAAAACATCTTTTACTTGATGCGTATACAGAATCAAATGATGATTATGCAGCACATGAATGATTTTGGTGACACTTAGAACCAATCAAAATAAACCATTAATTTTACATTTATATCCTTTATCACGCATCAATAAAACACTTCAAAAATGTTATATATAGTTCCTCTAGATCAAAAAAATTATTTCGAATAAGATAAAGACAACCATCATCAAATTTAATATTCCAATTTGTCTTAAATATATCTACTTGAGTTATTTAAGTTGTAGACTAAAATAAATTTCCATAAAAATGGTAGTTATTCACTCGTCATATAGACTTGGATTCATTATCAATAAAAAAATACATTTCAATCTCATGAACCTATAATAATCCACTAAGCATCATCAAATTATTGTCACAACAAACATATATTGACTTATTGAAAGAAAATGTGAATCCTCCATGGGAAATAAAAAGATTTATATGTAACACATGCAATATGTTTTCAAAATATAGTGATTTATGATTACACATTTGGAACATTTCCATTTTATTCTATTATCATAGACAACAAAAACACTTCCAAAATGTTGTAGATAATGCATCTTCATCCACCAACACTTGTCCTCGATTTTCTTGAGGATTAGTACATCAATCAGTATATTTTGTTTATCGATTTTTCATTAAAATTCCCACTTTAGTTATTCATTTTGTGCCCACAAATACATTTCCATAGAACATTTAATCATCTCACTCTTCATATACAACTTGATTCATCTTCATGCATGACATCGAATTATAACTCATGAATCCATAACAATCCTGTAGGCATCATCATCTTATTTCTATAGGAAAAAAATAACAAATCCTTTAAAAAATGAATATATTATAAGGGAACACAAATGATGGCTATTCAGCACATGATATATATTTTAATAACGTAGGTTTTGATTCTGCAAATTCCATGAATTTTTAATTAGAAACATTCTCACACATATAAACAACACATAAAAAAGTTTATAAATAGTGCATCTGTATCCACCAACACCTATCCTTTATTTCCTAGAGGATCATCACATTAATCATCACATGTAATTTTATGCCTTTTATTAAACTTATCAACTTTTTTTCTTTATGTTTTTTCCTCAAATAATTTTTCATATAACATGAAAAAATAATTTTTATCATATAGAAATCGATACATTATCAATCATGATATCTATATCTAACTCATAAATCCATTACAATCCTCTAGGCTTCATCACCCTATTTATACACCAAAAAAACATTGAATCATTAAAAAAATGTGACACTTTATTGGTAGCATCAATCACCACATTGAGTTTCGTTGAAATAAATATACACTCTAGAGTCAATATATGTATCTTCTAGGAATCTTTCTCCTCTTTCTAATTAACAATAAATGAAAAATTCAATTTAATGCTTCTCCTTATAACATTGTTTCAATTAAATGAACATAGAATATCATTTATATTCTATATTTTCAAATATAAAATTTTTTTATCATGTTGAGAGAAGGATGTAATCTCATTTATTTGTAAAATAACCTCTAGTTGGACAACACTTGGGTGACATGGAAAAACCCTATTTAGAAAATAATATTTTATAAAAAAAATCAATGTTTTCTATAAATAAAAAACCTTGTGATAGCATGAATAAAACTAATTTATTTAATGTTTCCGAAATATTTGTAAATAATAAATATATAACATGAGAAAAACTCAACAATCCATCAAAACAATTCATCTAAATTTCAAATTACTTGTCCTCTAACTAATATTTTTATCAACCATCTCCCCCATTATAAATTTAGATTTAGGCCATCTTGAATATTTATTATTAGTATGATTCGAATTATATTTTATCTTTATTTCAATGAAAAATATAAAAAATCAAGATCGTATGGAATACTATATTTTGATATCCATATCAATTTTAACCCTAAAGGGATTCATATAATTTCATCTATCCATGATATATGAATTACTATAAAGACATGGCCTTAAGAATTACATAATCATTGTTTTTCTTATATAAATTGCTATAATTCATATTTAGTATATTTTCATATTTAGGGTTTTAGATAATTATTAAATAATTAATATATAAAATTCCACATTCACACAAAGTGGATACTACTAAAATTGTAACTGTATCTACCAAAATATACATCTTTTGAAATAAAACATGAGTTATTTTTTTAAGAAAAAATCATCATTAATCTCAAGTTTACATCCTATTTTATATTACCAACACTTATACCAGGTCAAATTTTATATAAAACTTTTGATGAGAATAAAAATATCATTCAGGGTTATTAAAATAAATTAAACAGTTAGTTTAGTAAAAACATGAAAACCCGTGAAAATATTTCCTTGAAAATATAGCATATAACCTATAAAGGAAAATAACAATAATTTATGAAGATAATTTATTTTACCTATTAAAAATCATATAATTCCCATAATATATTATTTGAAAAGAAATAAAATTCATGTAGGTACCTTGGGTAATCATCACATAGAACCCTTACAAAGCCCGTAAAATTGGAATAACCATATGGTTGACTTCTATCAGTAGAGTACCAAATGTGTTGGAGCACTATCTAGGTGAAACCAAAAATTAATCTAGGACAGGATTACACAATTTTATCTTGGTGAATGCAAAATTTATTATATATAAGAATCATATCATGTAATTAAACATTTTATCATTTTAAAAAATAATAAAAACTCATATGAAAATCACATTCAGATATTAAAATACCATTATCTTTCAAAATAACATTTTTAACACAAAATACATATTTCTTCTAAAACCCCATTTTCAATTACAAAAAACCTAAAATATAATGATTTTTTTAATGAATACTGAATTCATGCAAAATGAGGCATAATTAAAATAATTTCCATGACAATAGAAAAATCATTTTCCCCATAAATGTTGTGAATAGAACGTTCCTTTTATCATTTGTCAAAATATTCCATATAGAACCTGTAAATAGAATCTTTTGCGAATTTGTTTTTCAATAAAATGAAAAATAGACATAAAATTTCCTTTATATATATAAAATAATATCTTGAATATTGACATGGAGGAATATAATTATAAATTAAAACATAAAATGTTTTAAAATATATTTTTAAAACAAAGTGTCCCATACCACATTGAAATATTTGAATCATAAAAAATAATAAATAATAATGTTAAAAAGACATTAAATGTCATTATAATGGAGAAACATCATGACATAAAACGGCAAGGGCTTGTATATACACCTCATAAAGTTAAAAACATCAAGATATGTCTCAATAAAAGGAGATTGAGATGAGGTCCCTTAATTTGAGTGTGACTCATCACGTACATTCATAATATTACTAAATAATAAACTTATGAAAAATATTTAATTTATTGAGAACCATTTATAGGAATATTATTCCTTTTACCTTACTTAATATCATGTTATAATAATGACTTAACTATTTTAGTTCAAATTGGATGTTGTGACAATATTTGGTAGAAGAGTCAAATATAAATTTGATATGATATATATAGTTCAAGTGGTCGTAGGTATATCATCTCAAGGATAATATATATGACATAATAATAAATTTTATACATAAATTATACTTTTAAATCCATCCATTAAATATATTTATAAAATATCAACTATGTTACAATAATGAAAATTTTAAATGGTACGTACGCATTAGTATCATTTCAATTTTTCATTGATCAACATAGAAACAAGTAAAGTATTATTTTACCATTAAAGAATTGTAAAATAATAATTAATATAATATTAATAATTGAAACATACTTATATATATCATCTATTTTATCCATTGATGATAAATGAATCACATCGCTTTGTTGAGGTGATAGTTCACACATACACCCAAACAAGGCTTTTGTTTTTATGTTCATGCAAAGGTACGAAATTAAATGATATGTTATATTTATATAATAATAATTTTTTCATGAATATATTATATATAATTCAATTCCATCATTATAACTATTTTTGATAGATGGTGATGGACAAATAATTATATCGGTTCATGTGGTGGTAGTTCACCGTACATAAAAATTATAAATAATTTCCCCTTTGATGGAAGTGGAGATAGATTTAGGAGATGAAATTGACATAACAAAATATCACTATTATTAATATAATGTTTTTGTTATTTCATCATGATTGAAAAATATTTTAGGGAAGCGGAATTAGAAAAATAATACATGATTAATAATTATAAATTTTTTCAGATGATCTCCTTTTATTAACCCCTTAACATATTTAAGGATGGATTTCTAAGAAAACTAAGTCATCTTGAACGTGGGTATGGAATATATATATATATATATATAATCTGGTATATATTTTCAGAAAAAATATTGTTCCCTGCTTGAATAAAATATAGGAAGATGTTCCCTTTTATAATAGAGGGGAGGGTCACTATTGAAAATCTTCAAAAAATTAAATTAATAAAAATCAATTTTCTATTCAAAATGGATAAAGTTATTTATTTTGAAAAATATTATTTTCGGTTTATATAATCTCATCCAATAGAAAATATATAATTTTTGACTATTTTATTAATCCTTATCTATTAGATTTACCCCTTATTTATCCTTTTTAATTATTATTATGATATTATGTAATTTACACTTTTATGGTTAATGTAATCACTATAAAATTACAAAATACCATTTACTAATTTATATGAAATTTTAAGACTTATCCCAATAATTTGGTTAAATTTTAATTTTTTTTGAATTTTATATCATTTAATAAAAATATTCTTTATTTTAAAATACCATTAATGTAAATTTTAACACTATTCATTACATGTCTTTTTGGCAAAGATCATAAAAACCTGACATCTTAGAAAAAAAAATTAACAATTTAATAATAAGTCAATGTGATCTAGAAAATTCATGTTTGATATTAATTATATCAAATTATATCTATCTGAATATTTTTAATATCATTTATTTCATTATTCTATTATTTTAATAATTATTGCATCATTATTTTCTCACTATTTAATGAAATTATATTTTCATTAATAATTATAAATAAATTACAATGATGTATATAAGAATTTTAAATTTACAAAAAAACTTATATTCAATAATATCCCATATATATCCCTATATTAAAAATATTTCTCTCATTAAAAACAAAAGAATGACCAAATTTACGTTCCTTTAAATATAATATTGTAAAGGTTATATACTCATCTAAAAGGAAAAAATTTATCTCTTAACAAATAATTTAATTATTAGGGATCTATATTAACCATAAAATATACTTAGGGATTCTTTTACTGTAGTTTTATAATATTTATAATATTATGTATACCCTTAAATACCCGATTTAAAATTAACTATTGCAATAAAAATAATCCTTGTTTACATTCAAATTTTATAAAAAACTAAAAAGGTTAAAAATAAATATAATTTTAATTTCTAATTAAAAATATGTATTTAATTTTTTAAAATTAGAAACATATAAATTTAATAAAGTTATTAAAAATTAATCCCATCGACAAAATGAGAAATAAGGTTTTTAAATTAAAACCCATCAAATGATTTAAATGTCATTATATCCAAATTCATGGTCAAATAGATTCAAGTTAACTTAATTGGATTAAATAATAAAATAATGATATAATTATACATTAAAACTATTATTAAATATACTAAATCAATATAAATAAATCAAATGAGAGAATAGTACTCAATTAAATTATTTTATTTTTCACTATTCATCAAAAAATGAATCTAATCAAAAAATACAAAAAATTAATCCAAGGTAATTTTTTATACTCCATTCTCAAAAAAAATTATTTTTAAAATATTAATTATAAAGGATTTAAAAACTATATTTAAAAGAAGTGTTCCATCCAATAGAGGAAAAATGCCTTTTTATAGAAATACAAATTTTATTCATAAAATTGAATTTATAATTATATCATGACTAGAAAAAAGATGAATTTCAAATGTTATATTAAATATTAAATATCTATATATATTTCATTAATATAATCCCAAAATACTAGTTTTATAATTTATTGGTATAAAACAAACCTGTGGACATTTTAATATTTTTTTCATAAAACATTTCATGTTATTTTAGAATTGGTTTTCTATTCATTTATAATTAATTGGTTAAATTTTTTTAATTATGTATTGATGTGTAAAAAATATTTTCATAATTCATTTAATCATGTTCATTCCCATCATTTTAATGGATATAGGAAAACTAAAATATTAAATAATAATATTTAATTGTTCATTTATTCTTGATCTTTCATATCTTGTACGATATCAAACAGAGTGTTTCCTTTTTTAATTCAGGATGTTAAATTCTCCTCCATTTAAAAAATTTCATCCAAATAATTTGAACTTGGGAATGAAGAGTAAGAGTTTTAATTTTCAAAATACCATTTTTGAAATACCACATTAAAAAGAGTATTAATGAGACTACCACATTAAAATAAAGAAAAGAATGTACAAAGGTCACCATAGATAAGTCATAAAAGGGTTCCATATGGATAACATAGACATGGAATTAGAAATAACTATAAAATTATAGTGGAGAGTGATTGGGAACATGTTCATGAGAAATTTATCAATGAAAAGGCCATAAATCAATGATGGGTTAATAGGTCATTGATTTATTAATAATAAAAGTTAAGCGATAACATTTTGTTTGAAGACTATTTTATAAGATTTGTTGAATAATTTTACTAATTGTTGTATGAATATAAGGAAACATACTTATATGATATTTATTGTATCATCCATTAATAAAATTCCACTACAAACACATCTTCTTCCCTGAAATATGAGTATTATATATTTATTTTTCATAGATGAAGCAATATAATCAAATTCTAGAGACTTAAAAAATCTATATAAATTGTAACATTATATTTCTCATGTACTTATAAATTAATCAAAAAAATGGTTAGGATAATATAAGAAAATTACCCAAAAATAATAAACCATTATATTATTGAAATGAAATTAAATATCTAAAATTTAACATTAATACTCAAATTAAAATATAAATCATTTATAAAATAAATATATTTCCTCAAAACTATTCATGACTAAAATTGAAACCTAAAATCCAAAAGGATTTGATCACAAAGTCTTCCAAATTACATAAAAATTCTTAATGTCTCCAACAGAAAATTTAACTTCCTAAAAAATATAATCACCATGATTTGATAACCATTTAAATAAGAATTGTAAATCATCTAATATCAGTAATAAAATAATAATTGACTCTAAAACAACATTCAAAATATATTCCTCATAATATTTTATTTACCTTAATTTTATAGGATTCTCAAAATAGAAATCATCTTCCAGAATAATATTATTCACTCAATCACCTAATCATTTTCTAAACTGATATTTTTTCCCACAGTCAACTTATTCTCCAACCATAAAATTGTTTAATAAAAATTAAAAATATATATTTACTAGGACATGACGTAGGATAGTTGAAAGTAATTAACCCATATCTCCCTTCTATTGTGGGTTTAATTCTTGAGGGATTCTAAGACGTGACATGTTATCACCCATCGGACGGGTTTTCCTTTTTCTAAAAATATATAATTTTTATAACATTCTATAAATATGATAAATTCTTTAAAAATAACCACATCATTTTTTAACGTCAATTTTTACTGCTTACCATTCATTTTCAATCCAATAATTTAATTACACATAATTACATCAAAAATTAATTTCTTCTAAAAAAATACCATCATTCCCCTTAAAATTTCATAACCTAAATCCTCAAAAGGGATTCTAAGATATTAAACTTATGATAAAAAATAAAATTATAAACCCATGATGATATCTATATCTCTTAAGAAAACATCCAAACAGCCAAATTTTTTTAATGATTTCCTTTTATACAAACATTATAGACCCTACTATAAAAATTACATAATATTAAGTTCTAGTAAATAAATTATTATATCTAACATTTATTATAATTTTTGGTTTATATTTTTTTAAAATTTAACATTCTATATTCAGAAAATTTTCATACTATTAAAATAGTATCCATTTCATCAAAAATATAAAACATTTAAAATAAAAAATTATTTCATTATCATGAAAATTTTTATAACTCTCAACATGACATTCTCATTTATCTTACCAATCCTCATATCCTATAGAAAAAAAATTTAAACTTGTTTTTAGCACAAAAATATCATTATGATATATAAAAGGAAACAAAACTATTAGTTCAGTAAAAACATGAAAGCCCCTAAAAAACCCATTCCTCAATAACATAACATTTTTCTTATAAAGGTAAACATAATTACGTGATAAAGATAATTTATTTTAACTTTTAATAAAAAAATTATTCCAATAAAAACTCAGTATAAATCATAGAAAATTAATGTTGGTACCCTTGGACATCATCACATATAACCCTTTCAGAACACATACAAATGTATTACCTATACAGTTGACATCCATCTCTGAAGTACCCAATGAATTGGAGAAATATCTAAATGAAACTATCATTTAAGATATAACATGATATCCTAGCACTGTAAGGGTGTTCCCATCATTTATAATGTCTATGAACTAATAAATATAATAAAACATTTCATCATTTAAAATAATATTTTAAATGTGTATGCAACTCACTTTCAAATATTAAAATACCATTATCAATAAAATTATTATATTCAACCAAAAGTTCACCTATATTTTGAAAAATTATTTTCATTACCAAAATTTAAAAAATATATATAGGTAATTTGATAAAAATTTAATTCTTGAAAAGGAATCCAAAAATAAAAGAGCAGTCATGGAGGATGAAAATTCATTTTTGTCATGTACATGAATAATGGAAAATCTCTTTTATTGTATGATAAGATGTTCCATATACAACATGTAAAAAGATTTAATTTGGAATAATATAATGAAATTAAAAATATACCTAAAATTTACTTTATTTATTTAAAATAATATAAAAAAATTGTCATTAAGGAAAATCATTTTAAATTTAATCTTAAAAAAAAATTTTATATTTTTTAAATAATGTTTCCCATACAATATTGAAATATTTAACATAAAAATAATTAAATAATAACATTAGAAAAGAAATTAAATACCACGATAATAGATAAAATTCACAAAATAACATGTCAAATATGTTGTACATTCATTTTATAAAGTTCATTATATCAGTATATATCTCAATGAAAGGAAATAGAGACGCAAACCCATAAATTGTGTTTGGATAACTATATATGTTCTTTATATTCCTGAATAATAAATGTATGTTAATTATTTAATTTTTAAGAAGAATTTATTTGTTTATTATCCCTCTTAAACCACTTAATATCATGTTATAAAAAATAATTATTAATTTATTTTAAAATTGGATGTTAAAACGATATTCGTTACGTGAGTCCAAAATGACATTGGATGAGGACTATAGTCAAAGTATTCATTAGTTAATCATATCCAGAATAATATTCATTATATTACAATAACTTTTATACATAAATTATACTTTTAAATCAATCCATTACATATGGATATGAAAAATGAACTATATTATGATCATGGAGATAATAAGTTGTATATATGCATCATTAATATTTCATTTTCCATTGATTATTATGAAAATAAGTAAAGTATTATATATCTTTACATAATGATAAAAATTTAATTAATATAATATTTATCATTTAAATATATATATATATATATATAATCTTTTTGATGTAGGGATGAGAAACAAATCACATCGCGTTGTGGTGGTGACAGTTCACATGTACACACGAACGACATTATCATTTTTATGTGAATGGGAAGATAAAAAATTAAATGATATATTATCTTTTAATAATTATAAATATTTCATTAATATAATATATAAACATTAATTCCATCATTATAAAAATTATTTAGAGATGCTGATGGGAACAAATTATATCGGTTTGCGAAGTAGTGGTTCTCTATAGACACAAACGATATGTTTTGTCCCATTTGATGGAAGTGGAGATGAATTTATCTGATTAAATTTACATAATAAAATAAAAGTATATTTATTACATTATATTTATTATTTCATCAAGGTAGTATAACATTTTAAGGTAGTATAATGAGAAATAAAATAGAAATACGTGATTAAAAATGATACCTTTTTCAGGCAATCTCTTTTGATTAAAACGTTAAAACCTATAGGGAGGGATTTATGCCTATAATAATGCATCAGGATTGTTTTTAGGGATACTATGGTGGTATTTCATTATATAGTTGCCGAAAAAATCGTTTTTAACAAGTTTAAAAATGATAATTTGTGGTTCCTTTTATGAGAGATTGGAGGGGTACTATTAGAAATTATCAAAATATGAAAATAATTTAAATTCTTTTTTTATTCCAAATGGATTGAAATTTATTAATGACGAATATAGATTTTTTTGTGGAAACACCTTTATAAAATAAAAATTATATAACATTTTACTACTTATAAGTCCTTACCTTTTAGCTCCAACCATTATTTTCCCATTTTAATTCTTACCATCATATTATGTAATTTAAAATTTGTGGGTTAACATAATTACTATAAAATAAAAAAGGCCAATAAATTACATATTTATGAAATTTTATGACTTAAAATAATAATATGGATAAACTTTATATTTATATGTATTTTGTATCATTTAATAAAATGTTATTTATTTTAAGATATCATTAATGTCAATATGACACTATTAATCAATTATGTTTTTAAAAATATCATAATAACATTATCACTTTAAAAAAACTCACATAACATATTAAAAAATTCAAATTAATTCATAAAATTAATATATGGAATTATTTATATTAAATAACATATATTTTATTATTTTTAATATCATTTAATTGGTTCCTCAATTACATAAACAGGTAATAAATCATCTTTGTGTCCACATTTAATGTAATTATTTTATAAAAAAAATATAAATAAATTAACATGATGTAGATAAAAATTTTATATTTATTAAATATTTTTATATTCAATTGTAAACCTTATATAACCCCATATTAAAAATATACATCTTGTTAAAAACAAAACTTTGAAAAATTTGACCTTGCATTCAATGTAATATAAAAAAGGTTATATTATCATGTAAAAGGATTTAAAGGGTCCCCTAACAAATAATTTAATGATTAGGGAATTAAGGTACTCATCCAATAATAATAAGTATATTGTTGGGGTTATTTCATAATATTTATAGTATTTTTTCCCTTATGACTCAATTTTCCTTTAACTGTGGTAATAAACATTTTCTAATTTATGGTTCATATTTTGTCCAAAAATAAAATAGACCTATATAATAAATTTTGATCATATTTTTAAATAAGGAATATATTTCTCATTACTCATAATAACTAAATTTCCGAAACTATTAAAAAAAGAAACCCATTGACGAAATGAGAAAAATAGTTTTTAATGTATAAAACTTCAAAAGATTCAAATGTGTTTATATCCAAATTCATTGTGAAATTGATTCAAATGACCTTATATGGATTCAATTATAAAATATTGATCTAATTATACTTTAAAAGTAGTATGAAACAAGTTAATCAAAATAAAAAAAATAAGATGAGAAAATAGTTTTCAATAAAAATATAGTATTTTTCACAATTCCTCAAAAAATGCATATTATCAGTAACATAGTAAAATTTACACCAAAATAAATTTTTATACACTACATGAAAGGGAATAAATTTAAATTTCCAAATAGAATTTATAAATGTTTCAACAACTACATTTAAAAAAACTCCCCATCAAAAGATGGAAACACTGTCTCTTTAGAAAAATAATTATCTTAGGCATAAAATTTGATTTATTCTTATATAATATATACAAAACAAATATAATGAATATTAAATTAGAGATTTAATATATATATATATATATTATATGTAATTAATATAATACAAAATGTCTATTTTTATTGTTTATTAATATAAAATAAACTTATTCATATTTTAATTGTTTTTCAAAAAAGCATTAATTTTTATTTTTAAAAGGGGTTTATTTTCAGATTATAATTTATTGTTCATCAAAGAATTAATTACATATACATGTGTAAAAAATATTTTCTAAATAAATTTAATTTTATCTATTTTTTACAATCATATATCTATGAAAAAAATAAAATATTAAATAATAATATTTAGATGTTCATTTGAGCTCAATATGGCCTATTAGTTATGATATTGATAATAGTGTTTCCATTTAAAAACATGGGATGTTAAAAGTAAATTAAGATGAATTACCTAATTTTTTTCATTTTTTATATCATTCATTCTAATATTTATATTTTTTGTAATCTAGTATAAATAAATAATAACTATTTGATATATAACCGGAAAATGTTTTACTCAAAAGTAACACTGAGGCTAAGAGTTTTCTGAAAACTATACCACTCATTTCTTAAAAAAATTACTTGAAAATATTTAATTTGAATGCAATTTTTTGAGTCTCAAAGGTTTTTTTAAAAAACTCATTCATAAATAAATATTCTACTTTGTGTGGAATATAATTATCCACCTCATTTATGATGTAAACTTTTTAGGCTTGGGCATGCATCATCTTTCTAGTAAAATTTTCTAAGGCTGGTTTAATTGTTAAGAAAACCATTTTTTCACGACCCATATTTATATACATATCAATAAACATATCTTGAATTTTCAATCACCACTCATGGAATGATCTTATTTAATTACAATTTCTTGAAAACTAACCACCTGTTTTAAATTTTATTTAGTATTCATCTCTTATCTTTCTATTCTATTGGACAAATATAACTAGATTGAAATAATTAATAATGATTATTTCATAACCTTCCCTGATTATTTGGGATTCTCACCTGTCTCCATAAAAATATTAATAAAGAATAGATCTTCCTTATTAGTTTAATAAATTTTCATAACATGGAAATATTCTACTAATACTTTGGTTATGTTTACATAAGCATGGTGAACCTCTTGTTAACATATAGCACACACACCTTATGAGGAATAAAATATGTATTGAGTGAATATATTCAATAAATTTTTTATCACAACTTGTTTCTTATATAATCCATTCTTCATATTTCTACCAAATATCATGTTATATTATTAACTCATCATTGGTAACGTAATTTTAGATGAACAAGAAAAGCCTTAAGGTCTTTGCCTTTCAAAAAACTCTTAATAACCTCTTAATTATGATTTTCCACAATCATATATCATTTATTTATATCTTAATTAAGGATAACCTTTTCTGTATAATCCTTAATTTTTCTATGAATTTATGTCTACTTAGAATATTATTCATTTATTTTGATATAGACAATTTCCTCTCATTATTATTTTCATAAATAGGTTCTTCCTTGTTTTTTTCACCCACATTATTAGAGATTATAGATTTTACCTATGATATTTTTGGTGAATATTTTCCTTCACTATAAAAACCATTCATCAGGACAACATAACAAGGGTATATATTTATATATTTTGTCTTTGAGTATAAATCACTCACCTAGATTTATTCATTTTGAATAAAAATACATATGCATTATGTCTTGACTAGTTATTCTTCCCATAAAGCTAGTATTTTGTTCAAAATTAAATTCTATAACTTATTACTC
Organism: Viscum album; assembly: GCA_963277665.1. NCBI lineage: Eukaryota > Viridiplantae > Streptophyta > Magnoliopsida > Santalales > Viscaceae > Viscum > Viscum album. The sequence continues at coordinate 1,888,079,524 of OY728122.1, read as the reverse complement.
ATAAAACATCATCATTTATGTTCTGATGTTATCATTATATGTCAATTCCTTCTTTACTAGATAGTCATTATCTTTATAAGACTTATTTTACTCATTTAGGATTTTTTCATTTCTTTCCTGAGCATTGTAATCTCTTAAATGTATTTTTCTAACTAATTATTCAGTTTCCAATCCATATCTAACCTCTTTTCTCTATAATAATCAATTCATGATGAATAAAACCCTTTTTCTACATTATAAAATAAATAACATCATCATCTAAAGGGATACTTAAAGAATAATAAGGTTTTTGAATCATTAAAATCAAGTTCTTTTTCCTTCTACTAGAGTGATTCCTATTATTCATAAATTAATTCTACACTGTATGTTTCTCATGGTCCCTATCAAATTCATATTTATGATTCTTATTCATTTGACAATCATAGAAAAATTTTCTATCTCCATCAAATTTCTATAACTCTAGTAATTCTCTTTATTTTCTTTCATACTTTCCCAATTTAAATCCTCTTGATATAAGGGAAATACTCTCATTAATCCCCTCATCACCCTTATTATATATATCTATTATTTCAATAACCACTTCTTTATTAACATTTCCTTTTCTCATTACATAAAATGAAATATAATCGATTCCATATTTTGGAATAATGTTGAAATTACATCATATATTAAATAATAATTTAGTGTAACTCATCAATTTTAAAATATTTCCTTTTTTATAGGGCTGAAATGTTGGGAAAAGATCAATATAGGAAATTCATCATTTGTTTTTTACAATTATAGAGTCTTTTAGATTCTCACCAAGACCTTGAATATTTTTAACTATATCATTTATTGTGATGAAATATCAATTAATATATTCTCCGTAAAGCAATTTGATGTCCTTAAAAATTCCCCCCCAAGAAGATACTAGAATGAATTAACCTTGAAATTTCCTTAATACTTTCTTCTCAATTAGATTTTTTTATAATTTCATGTCATGAGACCAATGATGTTTTTATATTCCTTCTCTGAAAAGGACATTATCATAGAATTTTGATCCTTTTAATCTAACTCCATATTTCTCTAATCATCTTGTGTCATAAAATCTTCTTAAAAATGTGTGTAAAACTAATTTTGGAAACATCTAACACCTATAGAACTAGTGATAAATAATATTAAAAGATCATTTCCACCAACTATGGTAGTTATTTACACTAAATATTTGAACACCTACAATGTTCACTGAATTCAATTTTCTTATTCTCAACATCATATAGATATTATCATGGGACCATTGCTCTGATACCACTTATAAATACTAGGGACCAGTTAGGTGCCAACGAGAGGTGGTGAATTTGTGGTAAACTATTTTTAATAATTATGCTTTTCAATTAGACCTTTAATATTGGATGAAAATAGTTCCTATAATTCTTTTAAACCATACCCTGATCCATTTTTGTTAGAAAAAATAATTTTGGAACATAAGAATTTATAATGTTACACAGAATATCCTAATCATTTCCATTTAGTTTAGGCACCATATCATTGATTCTACACTATCAATAAGAATTTCCACAAAATTAATTAATTATGTATAATTAAAAAATTCTCTAATGTAATTGGTTATAAACTATGATTACAATTTCCTATTTTAGAAAATGGTTATCCCCCACTATAACTAAACTATACTTGTAATTTGTTATACACCCCATTAATGTCTTCTACCATGTTATGAAAAAACATATAGAAATACCCCACTATCTCTTTATTCGATTTCAGTGACTGAGTAGAGGTATCCTACAAAATGAGGATATAGATCCTTAGAACTTCATGTGTACTCATTTCAAAATATTCACCATCACTTCTGGCCTCAAAAATATTCACTATAACTCCAACAATATATTTTATCCTCAATATTAAAATACGTAGGCATAATTGGGGGATTCCTCCTTTAATATCTCAAAAAATTGAACTAATTCTCCATACTTGATACAACTGTTTTATCAATTTTCATAATAATCGCATAGTATTTTACATCCTCTCTCAGGGATTTATTAGACCCTCATTAGATAACCACAAAAATTATAATCAAATTATTATGTATAATATTTCATATATTTCATGATAAAATTCTATATTTAAAATTCCATAACTTTTTGATATCCTTTTTCTTCTTTACTCATAAAATCAACCATTTTCCCTCATTTTAAATAAACTGAAAACATATACACTAACCTCTTATGTGATATTTAGTGTTTTTATCCGATACACTTAATAAATACCATGGAAATAACATTAATTTAAATACTCCTTCATTTTAGAATTTATAAATCTCAGTGATACGCAAATATCAAAACTTATATTTCTCATAAAACAAATATATTTCATTCCATTTAAATCTTACTCTACTTATTAATGAAATAGTAAATATTTATAACCATAAATATTTTCAACCATTTATGAATAAATAATCAAATGTACGGATTTGAAACATGACACCTCATGTGGTGCGTGTATCCTCTTAATAACCAAACTGTATACCATTACTAGTTCACCTATATTCATGGGTTTAATAATGGTCATCTGACAATAATATTTAAAAAGATGAACAATGCATTGAATTATCATTTTATTTTTTAAGAATGTTTGAATTATAAAAAATTATTTTTTAAACCCATAAATTCATCAAAAGTTTATAATGTACATGGATGATAATGAAGAAATCATGTGACTGTGTCAATAAAACATATAGATAAACCACATGTATAATTTTTAATCAAATTAACACCTAGAAAGACCATGTGGATCGACAATATAAATCATTATTGATTGACCATATGTTTTTATAGACTTCATCAACAACCTATCAACTAGGATGAATGACCACATGGAAAACATAGTGACCACAAATGGATCGACCACAAGAACAATTTTTAATGGTCATCATTTTTTTCACATGAAGAGTATTTATATAACACAAATAATTTTATTTAACAACACATTATTATTTCAAAACTCTTGAACATGATACATACACAATCTCAAAATATGGGTACACAACACATATACTCTTTTTTCACATCATAATGAGATATGATTATGCCAAAATTCCATTTCCATCCCCATCCATTATATATATCTTATTAATACATCCAAAATTATGTATATAGTGCCTCAATATCCACCAATATTATTCCTTGATTTCATTGAGGATAATTAAATCAGTCATCACATTTACTTTTTCGCTTTACTTGAACTTATCAACATGAGTTCTTCAAGTTTTATCATTTAGTTATTTTCTATAATATATCACAAAAACTAATTCATAATATGGAATTGAATGAAATATCATGAATGAAATCAAATGATATCTTGTGAATCCATAACAGTACTCCAGGAAACTCCACCTTATTTTTTTAATAGGAACATATTAGCTCATTAGTATTCGGGGACACTATTAGTTGGGAACTCAAATAATAGTTATATAACACATGCATGATGTTTTAACAACACATCGATTCACACATATATTTCCATTCAATTTCCATTTCAAAACATTCTCACATATCTAAATAGTACTTCAAAAAAATTTTGTAGTTCATCAATATCAATAAACACTTCACATTGATTTCCCTAATGATATACACGTCAACCATCAAATTTAATTTTATATTCTTTCTTTAACTTCTCCTTAATATTTATTCAAGAATTAGCCTCAAATAATTCTACATAGAACAAGGATGAATCTCCCCCACCAAATAGTTAAGGATAAATTATCATGAAATATATCCAATTCCAACACAAGAATCCATATATATCCTCTAAGAATCATCACATTATTGATACTTAAAAATTCAATTAACTCATTTAAAGAAAAAGAAACCCTTAAAAGGGAACTCAAATGATAAATACAAAACACATGGATGATCTTTGTGAAAAATAGGGATTTATTCCTATGTGTTAATTGTTTTTACATTTCAATCCCTTGTCACACATATCAATATATCTTCAAAAATGTTTTATATGTGCCCCTACAACCATGATCACTTCTCCTTGATCTAATTGAGGATGAAAAATTGAATCATAAAATCTAAATTTACACTTCTTACTGAAATTCGACACTATATTTTTTTATATTGTAGCATCCAATAATTTTCTTTTGAATATGTCACCAACTCACTCATTATATAAACTTGGATTTATTATAATGTATGAAATCCAATTATAACTCATGAATCCATAAAAATACAACGAGAATCATTGCCTTATTTCTACACCAAACACATATTGACTAATTAAAATGAAGTGAAACTCTTACTTCGGAACACTAACTATATAAAATATATTGTTTTAAAAAACTCAGGATATTAGAATTTTGTGTGAGACATCATTTTTATAACAACCTCTAATTTTATCAATGGAATTGTATCCCTTCATATAAGTATTTAATATTTTATAAAACACATATGGATAGCAATGTTCCCATTAAAATATTTAATTATCATAAATGAAGAATGAAATGTGTGATATTAGAAATTGAGGAAACTATATTAATGGTATAGTAACACGAGCTTTGATATTGTAACCTGAACATTATGAATAGTAATCTTGATAATATAATACTAACCTCACTTATAAAAGTATAAATAAAATTGATGAATATTAAAAATTAAACTAATATATAATTATATCATAGTATAAGTTAATAGATTTTTTAAATTTGATAAAAAATGAGTTAGTGTTTTTGTTTGACATAAATATTTATTTACAACTATATAATTAATAAAATATTTTAAAATAATATTTATTTTTAAGAAATAGATTCATAAATTAATATTTTTTTCTTATGAGTATAAGATAATCTTGCGAGACATTATTTATGTTTTCAATGTTTCATAATGTGAGTTATAATTGTAAAATCAATATTTTTTGAGTAAATGGTGATTTACTTTTTCTAAAAAAAATATCACCTATTTATTAATTGTTTTCATAAAATCGAGATCATTTTTTAATTATACAAGTAAAAAAATAGGGTGAACTTTTGGTAATTTTCTCAAATAGTAAAATTTTTGGTAAAAAGTGAAATAATATAATTTATGGTATTTAAAAAATACATGAATTATTGAGTCATAGATGATTCATGGTTGATGTAAGAACATAATATATAACTATCCTTAATTATGTCAATATATATAGTGATAAGGTTAATAATATTGATATTCTTGGTCCATAATAATAAACTAATGAATAAAATAATAAATAAACTCCCTTCTCTCACCCTATAAATACCTACCCTCGCTACCTCTTCCCCTCACACCTCAAATTCATTTAATGTTGTCCAAATTTTTCCCAATACACATCCAAAACCTCTAACCCACTTAAAATAGGCTTTAGTTTCAACAAAATACATAATCAAATTTCCCTAAGGTGGTTCTGTAGGGGTGGAATATATGAGGTAAAATCCTCTTTCATTTTCATTTTAATTTCATTTCAATTTATTTTCCATTATTATTTTCCTATCACCTACCCTTATCCAATTGTCTTGACTATTCTAGTATCTTATATATAATTTTATTTTACTATTTTGATGGAATAATCCAACAATCAACCACTTCTCCTATACCTTTTATTCGTAATATGAAAACATCACCTGTGATGTGTCAATTTACCGCCGTTATGGATTATGTATTTTCATTTTCCATTATTTCCTTCAAATATGGTTATAAAATCCATTATAATTGTTAAATAATAATTTACTATACAAATTATATGTTATATATTGTTCTGTAAAAAATATATAAACAATACTTTAAATAAAATGATATGATTTTGTGATGGTCGTAAAATCAGAAAAATAAATTAAATCATTTTCATTAATAATTTATCTAATGATTCATCATCATACAGTATAGAAAAATGATATATAAGAACATTTAAAATTTTCTATGTTAATTAGTAACAAAAAATACCAATTCTATAAAATTATAATCATTTTACAAGAACTTTAATACATTTATATAAGAAAACTGATCATGAAAACCAAGAAAATGAACATTCTCAGAAAGATTGAATTGAACTCCATAACACATAATAATGGTTGTAAATGACCATAATGAAATTATAATAAATAAAATAAATTTATAAGAGGTTATATATTTTTTAATTTTTTAATCTATTTTTTATCGAAAATATTAAATTGAATAAAACATTTAAGCATAAGATATTGGGACTCACGAACCCAACTTCTTTTTTGGGTTATTCCAATTTTTTCCAAAATTTTAGTATATATGTCATTTTAATTTTCATAAAATATAATTTAGTTGCCCTTCAATTTTAATTACTGGGATATATGTAGTTCTAATCTTATTTTTTGAGTAATGTAAATATTTTTCCAATATAACTCTTTTTTCAAAAAAAAATGTTTTACTTCCCTTGAGAATGTTTCTTTGTTACTTATGGTTGATGATTCTTATACCAATTCTATTATTTTTTTATATTTTATGAAAAAACTGGTTTATTCATGAATTTAAGATTAATTAAAATCTATTAAAACACATTTCCATTCCATGGGTTATTTAATGTTTATGATTGATATACGTTCTATATGGAAAGCGTACTTATGTAAATGTTATGATGTGACATGTGCGCCAGGATATATATAGGACTCTAATGAATTAGGTAATGTGATTTATCTCATGAGATAATTTTTATAATGCATGAAGATGAAGCTAGATTTATTAACAATGATGTTGTTATTATTATTGGCATTGTTTATACATGTACATGATGATATCATTGTTCACAACTATGTGTAGTTGTTGACCACTAAGACAAAATGATTCATTTTTCTGAATTTTCACATTCCATTATTTTATATAATAATTTATATCCTGATTATTATGATTATACCATACTTATGTTATGATGGTGATGACTATTCTCAACCATGTTTAGTCAAATCATGTTCTTATCTATCCTATTATTGGGAATTAATCTCCCCCATTATTTGATAAATATCCTTAGTTTTTTATTTATTCTAATGTGTACCTAAGATCCACTACGAATATAAAGAATAATGAATTAAATAATCTTTATGATTTATTTTGTAAATGTTATGTATGGTCTTCATTTTCCCAAGACACTAATCCTTTGTATACTGGTTTTGTAACACTATTATATTGTTTATCTTTAAAATGGTGTAATATAAATGTAAGAAATAACAGGGTCACTATAGTTGGTATCATAGAATAGTCTAGTCAATTTTGGAATTCGGATTAGATAACATTAGTTAAAACCCATAGTACAAGATGATGTACATTTAATCCCCAAATAAGGGTTGTTTTAGAAAAATTCTAAACATTGGGTTTCTTGTATGACATTAATTTAGGTTTAATTTTACAATGGACTAAATTATTTATTCAGGACATGGTATCTTAGGTTTTCCTGAAACCTTTTAAATTTTATAAATTGGTTGGAACTAATAGAAACGAGTACAATATCCAAAATGAGGGACAATTCAGTGATTGGATGGATGATATGCCCAATGCCTTGTGAGTTGGAGTTCAAAACACCACAGCGGTGATTATCTGAATATCTCAGGATATGAATAATAACATGAATAATGATGAACGTCTACCTTGACCAAAGTGTTAGAAAATGGACATCATATATTTTATGTGGACAAATCCTTGGATGTTTAGTGTATATTCCAAACCAGTAGTTCTGTAATAGTGGGTCAAATAAATGAAGAATAAATTTTATATGTTTTATTATTATGAGATGGAGAAGGTGAATCTGGCCGTTTATCATTTAAATAGAGAGATCTGTCGTTGATGGGTGTTTATTAAGATCACCAAGACAAAGGATGAAATTGAAGATATTAAGTGGGAATACATTACAAAGATATATATTAGAAATTACTTCCCTCAGACCCATTATATAAATATAGAGATAGAATATATTAAGATGAATTAAATGAAAGGTGAATCTATAATGAATTAAAATGAATATTTTACATGGATTTCATGGTATGAATCTGGTTTTTTATCAATAATGATAGAAAAATAAATTAAATCTTTCGTGGTTTAAACCCACACCTTAAAAGATATGTAGAAATTAAAGGCATTGGGAGTTATGAAAATGGTGTTAGATGTTCTCTCAATTTAGAGTTGGAGATTAGAGAGTGGGCCCATATATATGATGAAAAAGTGAAATATTGATTTTCATGATGGATTATCTAATGAAAATGTGGAAAGAAAACTCCACAACTCACTTTTCAAAAAAGATTGAAGGAGAATATTGATAATTTCCATAAATGGATGGGAATTGTATTGAATTTGGGAGAGAAGGCTAGAAAACTCATGAATGTCGAAGAGACATGAGTAAGATAGAGACCGTGGAAGAGGAATGGAGACCACCACATATAGTACAATGATAAAATATGAGGGAGAAAGGGAATAATCCAATCTAGTGCACTAAATCTTGGGTCCTCATGGGTAATCATCATTAGGAGCCACCAAAGACAAAGAAGGGAAATACTATTCCATCACTATTTTTCAGGGTGACCTCGATAATGATGGGGTGACCATTACACTTCTTATTCATTCAATAATATAAAAAATAAAATTTATTTGGGTTGTATAAATTCATTCATATCCTCCACATTTGGAAGAAATATTCAAGAACCAACTCAAAATATGTAGGTTTAGTTATTTATGAGAACATAAAATGAGGAAATTATAGCATCCAAATTATATAAAACCTCCCTAGTTACTGTTTTTGGACTGAACCTCTAAAAAATGATGTCTTACTTATTTTGGATGAGTTTGACTCTATATTGGGCATTGATTTTCTATCTTTATACTAAGTTGACATCAACTATTGGGAAAGAGAGATCTATCTATACATCATGTAGAATCCCACTATTCTATCTATGATTAAGGATTATGATGAATCTATTTTAAAATAATAATCTCAATTTCAAATATTGATTCCATATAATAAAAAATATATTACACAAATTATTTACAAATAGAAGAGAACCATGATCGATGAAATGCCAACTGTTAGGGACTACACTGATGTGTTGCTTATATAATTTCATTATTTCATCAATAGTGAGAAGATGAGTTCTCAATTAAATATATTATTGGTTATATTCCTATACCAAATACTCCATATATAATGGAAACCATTAATTTAGAGGAACTAAAGAAGTTGTAAGAAGTGGATCTGGATAAGTTTTTTATATGCCCAAGTGCTTCACTAGAGGGTGTGCCAATCATCTTAATTATGAAGAAGGATTGATCAATACTCCTCTGCATTAATTATCATGAGATCGACAAAATCATGATAAAGAAAAAGTATCCCCTGTCAGAGATATATAACTTGTTCGTTCCTCTATGTGGTGCCAAGTATTTATCTAAGATGGTTCATCGATCAGGATATCACTAATTAAATGTGAGGAAGGAAGATAGTCACAAGATTTCCTTTCAAATGAGTTATATACACTATGAGTTCATTTTAATGCCTTTAGTACTCACTTATACTCTATAAATATTCATGGACTAAATGAATAGAGTATTAATAGAATAGGTTAAAAATTATTGTTATAATTTATTAATGATATCCTAATATACTCTACAGGAAAGGGGGTGTATGAGGTGAGTTTGAATATTGTGATAAACGCTTTGTGATGGGATACCTATTGTGGATTGTATAGTATGTGTGAGTTATATATGTAAGAAATATCATTCATGGGTCATGTTATCAGTTGAAAAGGAATATATGGGAACACTACTAGGATAAAGTCACCCAAAGAGTGTCCTAGACTAACATATCTAATATATATAAGTAGTTTACTTAATCTTTATTGGTATTGAGGGAAATTTGTGAAGAACTTATCATGATTGTAAAACTCTATAAACAGACTAACCTAGAAGTGAGAAATCGTTTAATGGACTAGTGACTGTTGAGAAAACTTCAAAGAATTAAAAAAGTGGCTTAACCCCATGCCAATACTCACACATTCTACAATTGGATAACACATTGTGGTATAATGAGATGATTTGTAGAATGTATTAGGCTATGTTCTGAGGAAAAATAATAATACGGTATGCAACACCTCTAGGAAGATGAATATTCATGAGAAATACTATCTGAATAACAATCTGGAGTAGGAATCTATAATCGTCTTGATGAAAATATGATGACATAAGCTATACAGGGAGAGGTAGGAAATATATAATCATCATGACAACCAAAAATATATATTCACACATAAGGAGAATATTAGACACCAGTGACGATAATTAGAAATATTTAAGGATTATGACTTCTCAATCTACTTCAATCCTAGAAAAGCAAATAAATTGACGATGGTCTATGTAGAAAGTATCTTGCTTCATTATTGTTAATTATAATTGAGAAGTACCCAATTGTATGTGTTTCAAAATGTTTGTAAATTGAAATTATTAAGGAAGGAACATAACCAATCGTATCACTAATTATTTCGCAATCATCCTTCATGGTGAATATATAGGATGGTCAAAAAATGATGGGGAAACTCAGACGATGGTGGAAGTTATCAGAAACGAGAAATTATTAGAGTTAATAACTAAAAAGGAAGGGTTTGTATGATTTGGTTCATGACTATGTGTACTATAAATTCCAGAGATAAAGAATGATATTTTGAGTAACACAGATATCTCAACCTTCTTATTCACTCAGGGATCACAAAGATATATTGAGATCTCTAAGAGAACTATTGGTGGTACAATATGAGGAAATTGACTGCTGAATATACAAAACTATTCCTGTTATGTCAGCAACTAAAAGTAAAAATGGAAAATTATAAGGGGTTGATGAAACCATTACCCACACAGACATGGAGATAGTAAAACACAACCATGGAATTTGTTACATGATTTACGAATAATTCCATTATAAATAATTCTATATAGGCTATTTTGGATTGTCTTATAAACACACCTCACATTATCGCAATTAGATAGGACTTCTCACTAGATAAACATCTACATATATAAATCAAAAATGTTGTAATGATGAAATGCAGTACCACTATCGATTTTTTCCGATAAAGATCTATGATTAACACCCATTATCTTTAAATATCTCCAACATTATGTAAATAGTGATATGAACATAAATACATCTTATCATCCTCAAAATGATGTCCAATAAGAGTATAAAATTCTAACACTAGAATTAAATTTAGAGAATGTTCAATGGAATTTAAAGGAGGATGGGAAAAACATCAAACTATGGTTGATTTATCTTAGAACAACAGTTTCGACTCGAGCGTCAAAATGGTTCCATATGAATACCTTTATGGGAAGATATGTAGAACATTAGTATTCTGTGATGGATTCTGTTAAAATGAGTTTCTAGGACCTAAAATTATTAAAGAAATGGAAGAGGAGGTGAAAAACAATCACTTGAACATCAAGGCAGATCAAAGTCAACCAAAGAGCCATGTATAAAATAATTAATGAAACTTATAGTTTAATGTTAGAGACATGGTATTCCTCTATTCATTTCCATGGAGGAGGATCATGATATTTGGGAAAATAGAATGATAAGTCCCTAGTATATCGGAACTGTCATGATTCTTGATCTTGTCGAATATGTGGCCAATTGTTAAGAACTTCCTCCTACCATGTATCATGTACATGGTTTATTCCATGTATACCTCTTAATAATCTACATAAAAAGAACCCTTCATATGTACTGAATCTAGATGTGATACAGTTCGAAAATGATCTCTCTTATGACGAGTAGCTAGTAAAGATCATGGAAAGTAGAGAAAAATTAAGATTCAAAAAGACTACACTCCTGGTTAAAGTACTAGGGCCAAACCATGAGTATGAATTGACATCATAGGAAATAGATGACTCAATGGAGGAGAAATACACTCAATTGTTTATGTAAAATGATGTTTCGAGGGAGAAATTTCAAAATCATTTAAGAATGTAACAACCCAAACACTTTTTAATAGAATTATTTCCCTTTTTATAATAATTTAATATATTATAAAACACGTAGCATAAGGTTCCCAATAAAAAAAATTATTTCTCAAAAATGAAGATGGAAGTATGTGAATTCATAAATTAAGGAACATATAATGATGGAATAATAACATGTCCTTTGGAATGGTGACATGAAAATTTGGAATAATAATATATAAAATATATTAGTAACCTTACTTATGTATGTATAATAAAATTTATGCATCTTATAAATTAAAATTTGATATAATTATATCATTTTATAAGAAAATAAATGATTTGAATTAGATAAAATAAGTATTCATATTTTCATAATACATAAATGTTTCCTCAAAATTTTATTATAAATATAATAATTTAAATGAAATTATATTTTCCAGAAATAGATTCATAAGTTAATATTTTCTTGTCTTAATATTATAAGATAATTTATTGAGATATCATGTGATTTTTCAATGTGTCTTAAAATTAGTTATGAATTGAAAATTGATATTTTTTGAGTAAAAGATGATTTTATTTAAAAATTAAATTCCAAATATTTTGAAAATAATATTTGTAAAATCGAGTTAATTTTTTATTACAAACATTTAAAATGGATATGGGAAATTTTGGTATTTTTCGAAATTAGTGGAATTTTTTGTGAATAGTGAAATACAGTGATTTACAATATTTAACAAATACATGAATTATTGACACATATATGGTGTATGGATGATGTAATCCCATAATAATGAAAAAAAATCATTATATTAATATATTTATCAATAATTATCATTCTATTGATTCTCTTCTGCCAAAATAAAAAACTGATGAATAAAATAATCAAAAACACCCCTATACTTCCCTATAAATACCACCCTCACCACCTCTTCTCCTCATAGATCCAAAATCATTAATCTATTTAAAAATTCTACCCAATAATATTCGCAACCCCCTCCACCACATACAGGATCCTTTGGTCTCTTAAAAATTCCAAATCCAATTTCCCAAAGGATATTTCAAGGAAAGGAATTAAAGAGATAAAATCCTCTTTCATTTTTATTTAATTTCATTTCCATTTCTTTTCTTTTCTTATTTTATCCTCACATAAACTTTTACAAGTGGTATAATAATTGTAGAAACATATATATACTAAAATATTATTACATTAAGGGAATAATTTATCAAAAAAACCTCTTCTCCTCTTTTTTTATTTTAAAAATGAGACGGTGTGCCGCAATGTGTCGATTTACTACCATCAGAGAGGATGGGTTTTGATTTTCCATTACCACTATAAAGTTGGTTAATAAAACCATTATTTTTTTGAAATAATATTTTATTACACATAATATAATTTATATAATGTTATATAATCAATATATAAACGTGATATTAAATAAAATGATATGGGTTCATGAGGATCATAAAATCTACAAATATATTAAATCATTTTCATTAAATGTTTACCTGATTATTAGTACTAAGAATATTTAACCAAATGATATATAATATAGTTTAATATTATGGATGTTCCGTAATACTATATAATCACAATTCTGTTATATTAACCTCATTTTACAAGAAGTTCTGTATGTGTGTACTAGAGAACTGATCCTAAAAACCTAGAAATAGAACACTCTTAGAATGATGCAATTGAACTCTATAACACATCATAATTGACACAATTAATCTTAAAAAAATTATATAAAATAACATACATGTAAAATAAACTATTAATTTTTTAATTAATGAATCTAATTTTATTATCCAAGATATTAAAGAGAATAAATCATTCGGACATATAGTGTGAGGATTCTCAAACCTAATTTTCTTTATTTGGGCTATTCCTATTTGCCACCAAATTTTATTATGGATGATTTTTTAATTTACCTAAAATTTAATTTCATTTTCCTTAACTTTTCAATTCTTGTATAGACAGTCATCCAATTCAATTTTATTACAAATAAAATGATTTTTCCAAAACAAGTGTTTTTTCTGAAAATAGATGTTTTACTTCTCTTGAGGTTGTTTATTCTTCACTCAAGGTTGATGATTCATATTCCAAGAATTTTATTCCATTAATCTTTTTGGAACCAAATGTTTTTTCAAGAATTTATGACTAATTAAATTATCATGAAACCCATTTCCTTTCGAAGGGTGAATTTATCTCAACGATCGATATACTTTCTATGTGGAAAGAATTATTTTGTAATTGTTATGATGTTATGGGCACACCAGGAATTATATAGTGCCTCAAAGAATTGGGTGATGTGATGTACCACTTGATATATTGTGAAATATGCATGAACATGATTCTAGAATTATTCACAATGATTATGTTATGATTATGAACATATTTTATGCCTGAACATGATGCAACATTTGTTCACAATTATGTTTGGTTGTCGACCACTAAGACCTGATGTTTTATTTTTATGCGTTGGAACATTCCATTAAATATTATAACACTTTCTCCAATGATTATGATGATTACCCCATACTCAATTTATGAATATAAAGGATTATTTGCACCGATTTTATGTTTATTAATTTTCTTATATATCCTCTTACTGAGGATTTATCTCAACCCTTTTATTGATGTATATCATAGGGTGATTTATTAAACTTATGAGTACTTGTGGGCCACTAGAAATATAGAGATGGAAGAATTGAATAGTGTTTATGTTTTATTTTTTTAAATTTATTTATCATCTTAATTTTTCAAAGACAATAAACAATTTTCATTCTAGTTTGGAAACACTGTTATATTATTTATATTTAAAATTATTTAATAGTAATATCAGGTCAGTATACATTTACAAATAAACCCCTTTAGACAACAATGTTTCCACTGAACTAATAGTAAAATTATGACTTGTCTTGCAAAACCATATATAGTTATCCATGATTCCCATTGGACATTAAAGGATTATTTCATTCTTCTAAATATTGAGCTTCCCCAATAAATCACAGGAGACATGTTATGGTGGTTTTTTCAAAATTATGGAACATGGAAAATATAATGAAAAAAATCTAACCAGGAATATAAATTATAAATTGATATAAAAGTTCACTAATACACTATAATACCTCAAATGGATTGATGAACCATGGAGAAATCATATTCCCGATGCAAAACATTCATTATACATGCTAAAAAGAAGCATTTAATTGAAAATTATCACTCACATAAATATCTAATGGTGTCCTCCTCCATTATTCATATGAATTCCATTGACTATATATTATGTTCATCCCATATTGAGTAATTTATACATTGTCTATATTAGGTTTCACCAAATATATTCCAATGACTATTGATTTACAAGTATCTTCGCAATACAAAGGTGAATGATAGGGACAACTATACAATATGTCAAAGAGTTTCATATTTACAGATCTGTGACAAATATTTTTATAGAAAAACTAAATAAGAAATAAATATTTATCCTAAGATTCAGAATTTTTTTTTCATTTAATCACCCAACCTATTTTATGGGATCATATTCATCCTATCTATCTGACCATTTATTGATCTGGGAAATGTTTTTCTAAATCACTGTTGGTTATCGAAACCAAATTTGAGTCCCCCTTACATATGTGATATAATTTTTTTCCTAAGATAGTTTTCAGTGAAATCCATTTTTTCTCACATGTTTTCTATGTAATTACTTTCTAATGTGTCCAATGAGGTGATTACATAATTTTAAATAAATGGGATAACATTTTCAAACTGGTAACAAAAACCCATAAAATAGTTTATGTTTTAAATGTATGAGTTAAACTAATTAAATAATTTATGGAGATTCCCACCTACATCGATAATAATATACATAAGGGTTGTAATAAACTTTCCAGAACATAATTTTAAACATAAAACTATAATTATATACGATATCAAGGTAAAAAATACGCCTATAGTTTCTTTAGATCAAAACAAATAAAACACGTTTTTAAATATTGATACATCACCATGATACATTGATATATTATTAAATATTTTATATGTATCTCATGGCCAATTATTTAGAACCTCTAATGTGGAATAAATATATTTCAACAAAATATCATATAATTTTCATCATTATTCATCCAATCATCTAAAGCACATCTACTGATAATCTAATCCCCCCATAAATTAACTTTAGGATCTACTAATTTTTATTTCAATACTTGATAAAATAGGAAAGAATTCATTACTATCTAGTAAAATAATATTTTTTACTAACCCCATCCAAATCCAAAAACAATGTTTCCAACTACTTTTTCATCTTCCAAACCTTTCTCATGTCTAATAAAATATCATCATAATAATTTCAAATCAAAAGATTTTACACCACATTATCATTACCCAAATAATAAATATTAAAAAAATCATAATTCATAAATAATTCATCACATATTCATTAGAATAGGTATACATATATCATAAAATATATATGACACAACTCTGATGGTTTGTTAAGACTTTGAAACATTCTCAATTTAATTAATGTCTCTATAATTTCAAGTAAAATAAAATATTTGAAAGTGTAAGTTCTTGGATAGAGCATTTATATTCACTCAGTTGTAATAATATTTTCCCATAAGATATTACGACCTATTCTTACATCAATAAAGAACCCAATATAATTTGGTATATATCAAAATAAAAGTAAAAATAACATTTTTCATGTAATTTATTAATAGGGTAGCTAATATGTTTATTCTTAATGAAACCATATGTGCTTGGGTTCTAATCAGTCTAGAAAACAAAACCATCATTGGTTTTGTGTGTTAAGGGAGTTGCGATCTACTAATTTTATTACATAAGGCACTTATGGTAACCATCCATACTAGGAAAACTTCACACCTACAAAATATAAATATGTATTTCCCAACAATTATTTTGATAAATCATTAATAGATCCAAAAATATACCACATTGGGATACAATATATCAATTAATGTAAACCTATTAGGTCAAGAGATTTCATTTAGATTTATTTCTATGTTATTGATTTTGTTGAAGTGGTACTCAAAAAACACTATGATACATTTAATGTTCACACTCTAATATTGAATAGGAAAATATGTAAATATTGAAAACCAAAATGAATTTTTCATGTTAGGGATGGAACCCCTAGTACATAAATTCCATAAATATTGTTAGATAATTTAAAACTCTAACCAGAATCTCAATAAATTTAAAAATTACCAAATGGATGTTGGAGCACTATATTAGGAAAATCCTCCTACTTTAGAGTATTTTATTATTATCTTTATATAAAAACTATCTTTAAAACCCATTCACATCCAATTGACTAATCATATTAGTCATTATGAATTGATAAAAAATATCATTATTTAACCGTCGCATGGTTCAAATAGCATTGATCAATAAACATCCATAAGCTATGATTAATTTTATTAGAATATAGATCTGCAAGCCCCCATAGTGTAACAATCAACTGAATGAAACCTATTTATGAAAAACTATATGTTTTTGTTCAAGATTTTGAATCCCTATAGAAATTATTTTATTAGGAGTCATAATAATAAGTGAAACAATAGGATGTAATTATACAATAAGTTGAATCTTGTGATAATGAGTTAAGGCTATAGTCTTCTAGGATAAAACATCAATAGATTTTTTCACACCCCTTGTAAAATTTTCTATTTATTCTTTTATTGTAGTCAACCTAATCATTTACACTAATTATGATATATGTTTCATACATCTATGGTCTATATAATGATAATTATCACCAAAATAATACACATGTTCACCCTATTTATCAAAGAAGATAATATGATGTCAATAGTAATCTACACACAATCATACATTAAATATCCAATGCACATAAAAAATGATATCAATTTGTTGTTTATGTAAAAATATAAATTATTATGATGGCATATAGTTTTCCACCACAAATTAATAACCATGAAACAAATATATAAACTAAGACCAACCTTAAATGGATGTAGATAACATAATTGATCTATGAATTGTATCTATCTTCAGATTAAATCCAAAAAATAAAGTATTATTGATAAAGTAATGAAGAGAACCATAATCTTTTTCTGTCAAATTAAATGTTTTGAATAGGATGATACTACGAGGACTAGCCTCTATCCCCTATGATTTAATAATATCCATCACATTAATGTTATAACATAAAAATCCTCTAACCCATCACATATTATACCTTATCCAAGCTATGATAATAGATTTAATGGTTAGGGAATATTTCTTAGTTTAAATACTCTTACAACACCCATGATTTTTGGCTTATATACTTAATAATTATATTACTATAGGTATAGATAAATAGTTGACACACACTAAGGTGACATGTCAAAATTTAATGATTCATCCACCACCATGTTTCTTACCTATGTTGTGTGATATAATAGGAGGAGAATAAAGAAAACATATAATCTATACTCATTACCCATGTAAGGATCTATAACTGATTATATCCTTTTCATAAAATGATTGGATCCCTATGTCTCCATGATTAATTTTACTAGATTACATCCCAAAAATACTAAAAAATATTGTTGACTTACCAATCTAATGAAATCGTCATTAGTTAGTACTCTAAAATCTATCGTAAACAACACCTTGGTTCCATTATATTGTGAATCAGCCTCACAATGACACCACATGGGAGAGAAAAGTGATATACAGTTTACCTTGAAGCCTGACTATTATAGTCCATGGGGTATAAATTATAAATAAGGGTATAAAATATAATTTTATGGGAGGTGTTACACTTTAAATTTTAAAAACACACAACACCGATGTAGAATAGAAACACTAAACACATAAGGAAATCTATATAAATATATCATAAAATGAATCCAAAAAAGTCTATCAAAGTCATATAATATCAATAAATAATGTATATGAAATCAAAAAATATGATTAAAATAATTAAAAATTCCCCACATACTCAATATGAAAATTAATCTTAAAGGTAGAATTGTGTAGATCCAGATGACAACTATATTCTTATAACTATTAAATCTCATAATCATCCACAATATAGTCTTATAAATCTAAAATATATATAAAAAATCATGGTTGATAATAGAATATACATAGTATATTCCTCCTGCAAAAATATATATTGATAATGTAGAAGAAGCATGCAATGTATCTAATTAATAAAAAATTAAAACATTATATCATGATATTTCCTAAAGTGATGTTCAGACTTTCCCCAAATTCCACACAAACACTATCATGGAAAAAATTAATTATAATATAATAAGTTTTAAAATTATTAAAATAATATAAATATAATTTCCCCCATAACCTATTTTCATCTAACCCCATCACCACAAGGGAACACAATATACACTAATTTTTTTATAAATTTTATATCATATCTGCATATGGGAAAACACCCCAAGTGTAAATAGTGGGAACATGTAGTAAACCATCCAATAAATCATAGATATTGGGTTTCACATATAATGCAATATACCATGAATGATGGATGTATTTTTATTTAATTAATGTGATTGTTGTTTTGAGAATTGATAATACAACATTGATGTATTACTTATATAAAAAAAATATAAAAGTGAAACTCTAAGTATCATTATCTTGATAACTCAAGTAATCCCATCTAGTATAAAAAACCAACCCTAATTACATAATATGTTATGTTTTACCCACCTTTATAATCATTTAATATTAAGGTATTATAATTCTATCAAATACATATTTTCTATATCATAGTCATATAAGAAATAAACATATTTTGGTATATTTTTTAGAAACTATATCATTATTCATAGTATCCTTCTCTCAAGATATAAAACGCTGTTTCCAAATCGAATGAAAACAAATTTGATCAACATATTTCTTAATATCTCTTAATTAAACTTCTATGGAATTTCATAAATAGTTATCCTATTTGAAATACAATATAAGCCAATCTACCTCAGATTACTACATCACATCATCCAAACTTATTCAAAAAATTACCCAAATTAATCTTAAGAAAAATAATCCTAAAAATTTTATATAAATTATTTTACAGAATAAAATATAATATTTTTATTAAATCCATCCAAATAATATATATATTTTTAAAAATAAAAATAAAATTTAACTATCTGTAAAAAAGAATAAAGACAAGATAAATCCATAGAGGAAAGTGAAAGGAAAATAAATTCTCGCAACCTTCATTTATTGGTTGATATAAATCACTACAAATAAATAAACGTTTTCACTATTTATAATATCCATTACTTGGATTTTAGTGCTTTCAAAATAAATAGTTTTGAAAAACAATCACTTAATTGAATCAATAAATTCATCTTTAATGAATTTTTAGGATAGGGAAATAGATTCCATGAGGGTAATAGTTTTATATCTGCCTCCTTATATATTGTAAAAAATAAATCCCCTAATATCTAATATCTTTAATAAACATTCATGAAATTAAAATCAACCCTAGGAACCATCAAATGTTAAATGATTGATTTAGGGTTGAATAGAAGTGTTAAATGGGGGTTTTGAGTATTTTAATTTCAAAATTATGATATTAAATTTTCATATTTAGTTTTCCCTCATTGCAATGTGACAATTAAGAAAATAGTGAAACCCTTACTATCATGAAATTTTTTTAATGAATAGTTATTAAATATATTAATTTACCTATGAGTCTAAATATGAACAAAATACAATGTCGAATACCCAATAATACCTGATCTATGAATGTTTCATTAAATTTTCTTTCAAAACATATATCAATATAATGCATCCCTCGAATTCTATTAATAAACTTGATTCTCACAAAACATTCACCGCAAACTAAACCATACATTTTGATCCTAATCGCATGATCAAAATAATCTTTTTATATCATCAAAGAAACTAAAAAATTCCATAACTTCCAAATATTAGAAAAAATACCCACTTAAATTCACAAAGACCCTGATAAAATGTTTTAGGGCACTATATTAAATACCCTCAATACATTTCACCGCCCTAATAGGAATAAGAGATAATTTACCACCACTATGAGTTGGGGTAATTCAGTGTCTAACAAAAAACTCTAAAACAAATATTTTTTAGTTCTGGTTAGGTTGTATCAATATTATATATATATATATATTCTGATAAGAGAAAGAGTGACAAAGAACCCACCTAGAACATGGGTGAATACACAGATTACTTACCATTGTTATCATACACAAAATCCATAATTTTAAATGGTTGTGAATAAAATACCAATTTTAATATTTTTTTTATTAATAAGAAAAATGAATTATTAATGATGATGGACATAAACTTCATGTGTACAAACGTATAACATTCACAAAAAATTCAATAAATATTTGCTTCCCGGAAAATAAGTACCACTAGAATTTTGATCATGTGTGTAACCTTGTTCACCCACTCAATAAAAATAAAAAACCCCCAGGAATATGTGAATGAATATCATTAAAATAATTCAAAAACATTTCAACAAAAAAAAGTATTTTATAAATTTGGGACACAACCATGTACTTGAACTCTCTATAATTATAATTTATTTAGATATATAAATCAAATCAATGTGGCCACATATTTTAGAGATATTTCCTTAAATATATTTCATATCTTTAAATATTGACTCAACTCGAATGACAATACAAAATGAATTTTATGATCCCTATTGTCCATCAATGGTCTATTATAGTGTTTTCTCCTATTTACTACAGTGTGGTCTGATTTCCTTACAACCAAAACCTCAAGATACTATTGGTGTTTTTCTCCAATATTCTTATCATAGGTATTTTGATTTTCTTAAATTAGATCCACATGAAAATTATCATTATTGGCTTCGAATAGTGGATTATTGTCTCTCCTTTGGATTTTACTAGATAAAATACAGGCTCCATGATAGGATGATCCTATTTATTTCACTTCTTGGTGTCAATATTTAATATTACCATTTCTAATCAAAATTTCCTACCACATGATCACCATCATTAAAAACATTAATATATGGGTGTTTCACCCTATTCCATCCACAATATAATGATCCTATGAATTAAAATAGAGACTATAATGGATGTTACAAATAGATAGTGATTTTAATAACTTAAAATAATTTTTTTCTCATCCAACATGTCATGAAGAAAGTATTATTATAATTTATAAATTCCATTTCAAAAAATTCATTATCAATTTTCCTCAAAATAATCTATGATAATGTTTTCAACTAATAAATCATGAAAAAACATCTAAACATATAGTGACCCAAGCCTTTTACAAAAAATATTTCATGACTTTAAGAACAATTAATCATCAGTGTACAAGACAAGGATCGTTCAGTCTAGTGTCTTCGAAGACTAGGTACATATAACCTAAAACATAGGGATAAAAAAACTTCTTTATATAATCTCCATAAATATCTTCTAACTTCCTTTTTTTCCCTTACATCATCATAGGGTACCCTAGGGAAAACATGAACAAAGGGATGAGCTAAAAATCCCAGTAAGGGAAAGAACATAAGGATACATCTCAAGAACATGAGTTAGTAGGCATGAAATAATGATAACCAAAGAATAAAACTTATAAAATCATTTAATATAATCATGGGATCATATAAACATGGAATCATATAAATGTGACATAATCATAAAACATTTATTTAGTATGGTTCAAGGCTAACCTCCAATCCCGTTTCACATCGCATCTCATGTGACTTATCCTTACCCAATGCATTGTAGCACTATCTAGGTGCACCCATCTCAATATTTTCATGAATATTATTGCCACATAAATATTCTTACCACATAAATCTTCATTCCACATGAATAATCATACGTAATAAATTTTTCATAAACATAAGGTTACCCATTGAGATAATTGGGTACCATAATCATGACATAAAGCATAACCAATGAGTGTATAATTAAAGTGTCAAAAAACGGGATTATAACATACATGGATGTTAATAAGGTAATTTATCCATAAAATGTGGTAGGTAGTAACAAATATAAGTGTCATCAGATAAGAAATTTAATTGAGAGACATTAGCATTAATATATTTTGTGTTGTTTTAAGTAAAATACTATAGATATTTTAAAATAATAAAGAAGAAGTTATTTTATATAAAATTTGAATTCAACCAAAAAGGTTTCAATAATAAAAATACTTAATTTACAAAGACAATGGTGTCTTAAAACAGAAGATATAGTTCACATGAAATTGGGTAAATGTTCGTGAAGTTCCTTTAAAACGAGTGTGCTTATATGGAAGTATTGACGAGAGATTCACTTAAAAGCATGTATATTCCTGAAAGAGAATGAGAGATGGAAAATAGAACATGTGTTTAAAAAATATAAAAAGAATTTTTATGTTCTACATAAAAATAAAGGACATCTATATTTTGGTAAAAAAAAGAGAGAGCAACCTAAAGGAATAAAGGAAGTTTGGGTATAATCCATTATGGTTTATCGACATGGTATCAGGTGTAACAAAGAGGGATTGATGAGAGAGATAAGGAGTTTCTCATCACTTATAATATATTAGGTCATTATAGTGAATATGTATAAACATACCACATAACTTTGTATTACAAAAAATTGTGTAGCATAGAGAACAATCTTGATGACGAGTGAAAAGGGGAGGATCCCTTACCTTAAATCAGTTGGTGTTCTCCACTTGTTATTAATGACCTGAATAAAAAAATTGGCTTATTAATTAATAATTCCATAACATCTTATATATTCAATTTATTTATTATAACCCTTTTTAGTTCATTCAAAGGCTTTTTCATTAGTTACAAGGTTCAATTTCATTGTTCGGGCCTGTTTGTTTACATGGCTTTAAAAGATCGGTTCACTTATATTCAAGTATGGATTATATGCAAGATGAAAGAGTTGTAAGGAATTGAAGATATATTATTTAGTTAATATCCAGGAGAATACATAGTTTTAATTTTAATTAGGTTACTTAGAGTGTATTCGAATTATTATATATATGTATAACCATAGTGATAACCATTTTTGTTAATCGGTGGATTTGATTACAAAAAATGTGTTTTTATTTATAACATAATTCCATTTGTACCAAAGGATTATAGAACCAAAAAAAGGATATATTAAATATGTAATAATCTTTTTCAAGCATAACACAAATGGTTTCATGACCATAATTATTGATAATAATAGAAATTGATAACATGTAGTCCCTGAATGTTCTAAATTAGCACATCTCAAACAGTGCTTTCGTTTCATTAAAATAAAAGGGTGTGGAAAGGAGAGAAGATAAATAAATAAAACAATAGAATGAAGACATTCCATTACATGTATTTTACTAGATTTATCATAATATTATGGTGAAGGAATGTGAGGAATGAAATAAAAAAGAAAAGAACTTAAAAGAAAAGAAGAAATTAGGAAGAGGAATTTATCTATTGAGACTTCCTCCTTTGAGATCTTCCTAAAGAGATAGGTTATGGTATTCTGAGGAGTATGAGAGATTTTGGACATGGGGGAGGACCTTGGGGAGAGATTTGGGTAAAATAATGGTATGGAACAAGGCTTGAGAGGAGTGGAGAGAAGAGGGAGTGAAGGGGTGTTTTATATTGGAGGAGGGGAGGGATTTCATAATATTATAATCATTAATTTATTATTTCTTCCCAAGACAAGGAATATTAAGTATTCCATGACCAAGAATAGTGATTTTATCATGTGATTCTAAAACAAGTGAGCTTACAATAGCCGAACATTATCGATGACTCAACTAATCCATTATTTAGCATTTATTCTGAATTATCAGATTCTACTATTCATAAAAAATGCAAGTATTTCAGAAAAATCCCAAAAATATACCCTAAGCATTTTTCTATGTGTAGAATCCAAAAATGAATTCCATTATTCAAAAATAATTTTATAAGTATGATTATTTTAATATTTATTTAAAATAAAAAAATTTTATCAAAACCTGTTTCAAAACATTCATTTAGTTATTCAAAAATATAGGTATATCATACATCCAACTTGAATATTATTTTTATACCACCATAGGTGATGTTACTATTAATTAGGGTATATCACTATTCATAAGGGTATGCTTCTATTCATTAGGGTCAGTTACTATTCACAAAAAAATAATTTTTCCTTATCAGACTCTAAATAACTTACTGATTAAAACCGTGTATACTGGATTTTCTAAATTCCAAACACAGAAGTGAAAAAATTATGTTTAATGGTCACTTAGCACTTATTAGTTCATATTTTTGTGTTTTCATGTGATTTTATGGAATAATTATGAGAAGGAAATTTCCATTGAAAAACATTGGGTCATTACATTCTTCCCCCCTTAAGAAATTTCACCAACAAAATTTCATTTTACATTCTAACCCAAAAAGATGTGTGGGTGCTCTTCCTTCATTTCGTTCTCCAATTACCATGTTTCCTATTCTTACATATGGTTTCTCCATAGTATGTTGACCAGATGAGTTGTCTTGTTGCGTAGAACTTTTTCTCTATGATCAATGATCTTCACTGGCTGCTCCTTGTAAGAGAGATCATCCTCTAAATATACCACCTCTGAAGAGAGTACATGTGAAGGGTCTGGTATGTACTTCCATAATAAGGATACATTAAAAACATCATGTTCTTTCAAAATGGTAGGTGTAAGTGTCAGTTGATAGTCCATAGATCTGACTCGATTAAGGATCTCAAAGGGTCCGATGTACCTGGGACTTAACTTCCATTTCTTCCCAAAACCTCATGACCTTATTCCCTGGGGATATACGTAGAAATACCATTTCTCATACTATGAACTCATGATATCATCGACGGTTATTTGCATAACACTGCTATCGAATTTTCGATCCCTTGATTTGCTGCTGAATGGTTTTCACATTCTCCACCATTTCTTCGACCATTTTAGGTCCTAGGATATTACATTAACTGACTTCATCCCAACATTCAAGTGTTCTTCAACTTTTCCCATAAAGGGCTTCATATTGTTCTATTCAGATGAACGAGTGGAAACTGTTTTTGATGGAGAATTCAACCAATGGAAGATGTTGGTCCCATATTCCATTGAATTCCATTCAACACGCTCTCAACATGTCTTCCAATTTTTAAATAGTTCTCTTAGATTGGCCATCTGTTTGTGGATTATTTGTCGTACTGATGTTCAGTTCAGTTCTCAAAGCATGCTGGAGACTTTCCCAGAACATTGAGGTGAATCTCGGATCACTATCATATACAATATATAGTGGTACTCCATTCAGCCTTACCACTTCTTTGATCTAAATCCATGCATGTTGATCCAATGAGAAGTCCTGTCGAACTGCGATAAAGTGAGTTGTCTTCGTAAGACGATCCATAAAGACCCATATAGCATTTTTTGCTCTAGATTTATTTGGAAGTACAGTGACAAAGTACATGGTAATGTTCTCCTACTTCCATGCTGGTATGGGTAGTTGTTTCATCATTCCCTTAGACTTTTGTCTCTCAGCCTTCACTTGTTGATATATGAGGCACTTTGATGTATATTCTCCAATATCCCTTTTCATATTGTCCCACAAAAAGTGTTCTTAGAGATCTCGATACATCTTTCTTCTATATGGGTGGATAGAGAAGGTCGAGCTATGTGCATCATTAAATTTATCCTTCTTTATCTCGGGATTAGATGGTACTGATAATCATGTCCCAAATCTTACAACTCCTTCCTCATAAATTTTGAAATTAAATTATTTCCCATTTTTAACAACTTCCACCATTTTTTGAATTTCCACATCCATTATTTGAGCATCCTTTATTTTCTACAAGAGGGATGGTTGAGAAATCATTTGAGAAAAGATTGATGATGTTCCTCCCTTAGTGATTCCCATGTCCATCCTTTGCAAATCTAAGAAGATCAGATCCTTTTTCAATTATCAACATTGATAATGATGCAGGATCCTTTATACTTAGAGCATCTGCTACATTGTTTGCCTTACCGCGATGGTAGTGGATTGAGAATTTGTAATACTTGATGATCTCTATCCATCTCTGCTGGCACATATTATGTTTTTTTTGTGTGAAAATATGATTGAGACTATTATGGTCATTATATATCTCACATTTTCCCCCATAGAGATAATGCCGCAATATTTTCAACAAAAATATCACAGCCTCCAACTCCAGATCATGCGTGGGATAGTTTTGCTCATGGATTTTCAACTGCCATGAGGCATAGGCTATCACTTTATAATTTTTCATTAGCACACAACCTATGCATTTCATAGAAGCATCACTGTACACCCCCAAAGAGTTCTCCAATTGAAGGGAGTGTGAGTACCAACGCAGAGATAAGACTCTTTTTCAACTCCTTGAAACAGTCTTCACATTCATGTGTCCAGAAGAACTTTACTCATTTCTGTGTCATCTTGGTCATTGGGTTTGAAAATCATGAAATGTTTTTCATGAATCTCTGATAATACTCAGCTAGACCTAAAAATCTGTGGATCTCCATTATAGAAGTTAGCCTTATCCACTCTTCAAATGTCTTTGTCTTGGAAGGGTCTACAAATATCCCTTTCCTGGTGATAACATGCCCAAAGAATGATACTTCCTCCATCCAAAACTAACATTTACTATAATATTCATAAAAATTCTCCATTCAAAAAGTCTTCAACACAGTTTCCAAATGCTCCTCATGTTCCTCCTTACTCTTGGAGTATATTAGAATATCATCAATAAAGACCACCGCAAATTTGTTGACATAATCTCTAAAGACTCTATTCATTAAATATATGAAAATTTCTGGAGAATTATCCGGTCTGAAGGGCATCACTATGAACTCATAGTGTCCATACCTCATTCGAAAGGCAGTCTTGGGAATATCTTCTTTCCTCACCTTTTTTTGGTGATATCCTGACCGAAGGTCCACCTTAGAGAAATAACTGTCCACACGAAACTGGTCGAATAAGTCATCTATTCGTTGAAGGGGATACTTGTTCTTTATAGTTATTTTTTGAGCTCACAATAATCAATGAAGAGGTGAATTGATCCATCCTTCTTCATGACAATGAGAATTGGAGCACCCCATGGTGAAGAAATCGGGCGTATAAAACCCTTCTCTATATTCTCCTGCAACTACTTCTTCATCTATTATAGCTCTATGGTGGCCATTCTGTAAGGTGTAATTGAAATTGGAAGAGGTCCATGGATAAGTTCAATTGAAAACTCAAGCTCTCGATCTAGAGGAAGACCATACAACTCTTTGGGGAATACATCATTGTAATCCCTCATGATGGGATGTCTTCAAAAATGGTTCTATCCTTTGTCCCAATCATTTGAGAAAGATATGATTTCTCACAAGGACGAAGAATCTAAACTTGAGATGTAGATTATAAAGGACACTAATCTTCTTAAATACACTTGTAAAGAATCATAGGATGATCCGGGATGTGAAAAGTGATCTCCCTTTCCCAAAAATCGATGTTGTCCTGGTACAAAGATTGCCAATCCATGCCCAAGATAGCATCAAATTACTCTAGGGAAAGTATGATAAGATTTTCAAGGAGTTTCAGTCCACAAACATTAGCTAGGGAGTAATTATATACCATGGATGCAATAATTTCCCCATTACTTGTTCTCATAGTTAACTTTTCCTCCAAATTTTGAGGTGGTGTTTGAATAGATCTACTAAACTTTCAAGATTTGAAAGAATGCATAGAACCAGAATGAAATAGTATGTTTTCTATTCTTTAATGAGTAACAAGTGTACCTATCATCACGTTGTTTTCTGGATCCACCTTAGTATTAGTGATAGCATACAACCTTCCTTGTTTCCTTGGAGGTTGTTAGTGATTGCCTCCAGCAACCCTCATCTTAGGTAAATTGTTCGCATAATGCCCAATCTCCTTCCAGTTATAACACTACACAACATGATGTGTGTTGATCTAAACCTTCCTTTATTCTTCAACATTAGTGGTATTATTAATATCCCTTCAGTAATTCTTGTCCAAATTACCAAACCTTCCACATTTGAATCAATTCTTGGTTCCCTTGAGATAGTCACCAAGATGCTTCTTCCCACAATCTTTGCAAAGGGGAAAGTGAGGCTTCTTTCCATCATGGAATTTGTTTGATGAACCACCCATGTTTTTTTTCCAGTTTTTGTTTCTTTTCACTATGCCCATGAGACCACTGAGAGTCTCCAATCTCCATTTCAACCATGAGGGCACAACATAAAATCACCTCATAGCTGTTGAAGTCTCAAATCGCCAACAATGTTCATAGACTCCGCTTTAGTCCACTAAAGAAGCAATCCACCATTCCTCCGGTGTTCATGACAAAGACATAGGTGTACCGTTTAATCCTTGTAATGTTCGATTCATAAATCTCGATGGACTCATCTTCCTTCTGCTTGACTCCAAGGAACTCTATTTCTATCTTCAAATGGAGGGCTTGAGGAAAATATTAGTTTAAAAACATCCTCTTGAATTCCTCTCATTCTATGGAACCAATTTCATCTTGGGACTTTGTATTCTTAATCAGTTTCCACCAATGATCAGCTTCCCCATCAAAATGATAGACTTCCAATACAAAATTCTCTTCTTCTGAGCACTAGAGGATAGATAAAATATTTTCAATGGAGTTAATCCATTATTCTGCAAGGAGGGGATTAGAAGACCCGCTAAACATGGGAGGCCTTTTCCGCATGAAGGATTCTATGGAAACTTTCCCTTTCCTTGGAGGAGGGGTACTTTCCACCTGATCCATGTTATTATTCATAAATTGTGCTAGCTAAGTAAGCACTGCCATTATGTTTTGAGCACCCGCTTCCGTCACATCAGAAATGTCATTAGGGAAATCATCACATTTCCTATCACATTGGTTGTTGGAATGTGTTCCTCTATTTCTAGACATTAACTAAGACAAATAATGTATAATTATAGGTAATTAATACTTTGATATTGTTCTTAAAAACAAACATTGAACATAAATGTATGAATATATAAAGAAGAAGTATATCCTAACTTGTGATTCATTGGGATTATATCTAGGTTTTCCTTGATCAATTTCATAACTTATATTCTGATGGGATTCTTTTTGTCCCTTAATAACGGTTTGTACTAAGCTCATGAAACTACCGAAGCTTATCCCCTGGGAGTGTCGTAACCAAGAGTGTAGAAAGGCCTGTTATAATGCACCAGTTCCCATTTGAGTCTATCTCAAAGCGGTGTTTTCGGGTTTTACCCCTATATACATCTGTTCTAGAGCCACCTCTACATACTCGTATCCATACAAGGATTTATTTTCTTGATAAACCACTAGCTCTATACTCACCAAAATTGAGGACTATTTTCTTATACTTAGTCTCATCCATAAGGTTCTCACTAAGGTTCTCTATTCCTAATCTCTAAAAATAACTAGACCATCCTCTGATACCAACTATAACGACCCCATCATTTTATAGAAAACATTTCATGATTTTAAGCATAATTAATCATCAGAGTACAATCCAAGGATCGTTATGTCTATTTTCATGGAAAACTATGTACATATAACCTGAAACATGGGGCTCAAAAACTTTTTTATTTAATCTCCATAAAGATCTTCTATGTTCCTTTGATCCCTTATATCTACATATGTTACCCTGGGGAACACATGAACAATAGGATGAGATAAAATGCCCAATAAGGGAATGAACATAAGGATAAATCTCAGGCACATGAGTTAGGAGGCATGAAATAATGATTACCACAGCAAGAGACTTATAAAATCATTTAATATAAACATGGGATCATATAAACATGGAATCATATAAATGTGACAGAATCATAAAACATTTATTTAGTATGGTTCAAGGCTAACCGCCAATCCAATTTCCCATTTCAGTATAGGTAAAGGCTAACCGCCAATCCCATTTCACATCGCATCTCATGAGACTTATCCTTACCCAATGCATTGGAGCACTATCTGGGAACACCCATATCAACATTTTCATGAATATTATTGCCACATAAATATTATTACCACATAAATATTCTTTCCACATGATTAATCATACATAATCAATTGTTCATAAACATAAGGTTGCCCATTGAGAGAATTAGGTACAACATTCCTGACATAAACCATAACCAATGAGGGTTTCATGAAAGTGTCCAAGATAGAAAGGTATTAGAACATACATGAACTTTCATAGGGTAATTTAGGCATAAAACATGGTAGGTAGTAACAAATAGGAGTGACATTACATAAGAAATGTATTTGAGAGACATTAGCATTAAAACGTTTTTGTGTGGTTTTATGGAACATACTATAGAGCTTTTAAAATAATAAAGAAGACACTATTTTCTATCAAACCAGAATTGAACAAATAAGGTTTTCATAATAAATATTCTGAATTTTAAAAGTCAATGGTGTATTAAAACAGAATATATAGTGCACTTCAAGTTGGGTAAATGTTCGGGAAGTTCCTTTAAAACGACTATACTTATTGGGAAGTATCGAGGAGAGATTCACATAAAAGCTTGTCTATCATAGAAAGAGAATGAGAGATGGATCTTAGAACATGAGTTTGGATCAAATTTATAGAATTTTAATGTTCTACATAAAAATAAAGGACAACAGTATTTTGGTAAAAAAAGATAGAGCAACCTGAAGGAATATAGGAAGTTCGAGTAGAATCCATTATGGTTTATCGACATGGTAACGGGTGTAACTAAGAGGGATTTATGAGAGAGATAATGGGTTTCTAATAACTTATAAAAAATTAGGGCAGTATGGGGAAGGTGTATAGTCATAACCAATCACAAGATATTACACAAAAAGTCATATCATAGAGAACAATCATGATTAAGAGTGAAAAGGGGAGGATCCCTTACCTTAAATCAGTTTGTTTTTTCCACTTGTAATTAACGACCTAAATATAAAAATGAGGCTTATTAATTAAGAGTTCTAGAACCTCTTATATAATATATTTATTTATTATAACCCTTTTTATTTTATTCAAAGCCTTTTTTATTAGTTACAAGGTTTAATTTCATTGTTTGGGAACGTTTGTTTACTTGGCTTTAAAAGATCGGTTCACTTATATTAATTTTTGGATTATATGTAAGATAAATGTGTTTGTCCAGAATTGAAGTCATATTATTTATTTAATATATAGGAGAATACACTGTTTTAATTTTAATTAGGTTACTTAGAATGAAGTCTAATTATTATATATATATCCCTAGTGATAACCGTTTTTTGTTAATCGGTGGATTTGATTATAAAGATTGTGTTTTGCTTTATAACTTAATTCCACTTGAACCAAAAGAATAAAGAACCAAAAATAGGATATATTACATATATAATAATCTGGTTCATCCATTACACGAATGGTTTCATGACAAAAATTAAAGATAATATTAGAAATTGATAAACTATTGTCCTTGAATGTGCTAAATTAGCACATCTCAAATGGTGATTTCATTTCATTCAAGTAAAATTGTGGGGAAAGGAGAGAAGATAATGAAATTTACCACTAGCATGAAGAAATTATATTAAATGTATGTTATTGGATTTATCATACTATTATGGTGAAGGAAGGTGAGGAAAGAAATGAAAATGAAAAAAAACATAAAAGAAAAGAGGAACTTGGGAAGAGTAATTTACCTATTTAGACTTCCTCCTTTGAGAACATCTTAAGGGGAGCGGTTTTGGTATTTTAAGGAGGATGAGAGATTATGGACGTGGGGGAGGACATTGGGGAGAGATTTGGGAAGAATAATGGCAAAGAACAAGGCTTGAGAGGAGTGGAGAGAAGAGGGAGTGAAGGGGGGTTTTTTAAAGTGGAGGAGAGGAGGGATTTCATAATATTATAATCATTAATTTATTATTTCATCCCAATACAAGGAATATTAACTATTCCATGAACACGAATAGTGATTTTAACATGTTATCCCAAAAAAATTGGGCTAACATCAGCATAAAGTCATTGATTACTCAGTTAGTCCAATATTTATCATTTATTGTGAATTATCAGATTCTACTATTCATCAAAAATTCAATTATTTCATAAAAATCCCAAAAATTCACCCTATCCATTATTCGATGTGTAGAAAGAAAAAAATGAAGTTCATTTTTCATAAATAATTTTATAAATATGATTATTTTAATATTTAATTAAAATAATAATTTATTATCAAAACCAGTTTCAAAGCATTCGTTAACTTATTCTAAAATATAGTTATATTATACATCCAACTTGAATATTATTTTTATACCACCATAGGTGAGGTTACTATTCATTAGGGTATATCACTATTCATAAGGGTATGTTTCTATTCATTAGGGTAGGTTACTACTCACCAAAAATTACATTTTCCTTATCGGACTCCAAATAACTTACTGATTAGAACCGTGTATGCTGTATTTTCAAAATTCCAAACACATAAGTGAAAAAATTATGTTTAAAGGTCACTTAGCACTTAGTAGTTCATTGTGTTGTGTTTTCATGTTATTTTATGGCACACTTATGAGAAGAGAATTTCCATTGAAAAACATTTATTCGTTACAAAACACATGATTGAATTACATCAATATGCTAGTAAAAACATTCCTCCATTATGAAGGTAAACAAATCAAACCATATGTTACAATGGTTCCATTGGGAGTACTCAAACTGTCATTATAATATAAATACATTATTTACCATTTCTTTATTGATTTCAAATCATAGCTCCCCTTTGTCGATTCACCTCATGGTGGGATTCTCAAAAATTATCAACATCCATTAATCATCAAAGTCTCTTTATATTTATAGGGTCTTTGTCTTATGAAATCCAGAAACATAATCATCATTTATAAAAATCATAAAATGTAAATAGATAATCCCAACCAAAATTATTTTAATTTATCACACTCTATATTTGAGGAAATAAACTCTAAATTAAATCCAATAACTTTTCAATTTCCATCATTCTAAAATCGGTTTATATATGCATTTATATATCATCATTCCTATAATGGAAAATTGGAATTTGAGTGATAAGATCACAAAGGACCGGATCATGAGAACGATAGTCATGATGTAAAATTGTTATTGTTGTGTTTGGATCCAGTAAATATAGATTGACATCATCAGGATCTATATCAATGGAAATTATTTATTTTCTCATTTAATTTTGGTTAATCCAATTCATTACACTCTTTATTGTAATCCTTTGACTCAGTAGTGAACATTTTTTTTAAATGTATGATCTTATTTGGTGTTTTAAAAAATAATTTATCTATATGAATTTTATTTCATAAAATAAAGGTTTTTAGTTTGTGAAAACTAAATATGATTTTATATAAAAATCATTTTCTTGGACTTTTAGAAATTAAAATACATGATTTTCTAAACTAAATTTATTAAAAAATAGGTTATTACTAAAAATAGGAATATAATATAAAACCATGAAATCACTATGTTATCAATGTCATGGTTTGTGATGATCTAACCCATGTTGTAGTGATGGTCACTGCATTATTGTTTATTTAATAGCGGGGTTTTTATTATGTGAAAACAATTAACCTAAATTATTATTCCAAATGAGCTATGAAAATTTGTTTCCAATGAATTTTGATGAATTTATAAGGTGTTTATAATTATAAATAAATTATTTAAATGTTAAACAACTAATTAATATTATGATCTAAATGATAAAAATGTTTCAAAATATATTAAATTTTTAATTCATGGATGAATGTTTTTGAAATGTTTCGAGTTCCAAGGGGAATCCCTATAATTAAATATAAAAGAGTTTATACAATATGAAATAGATGTACATGAGAACATGATTCAAATAATTATAAACACATTAATAATAAATATTTCTTTCTATTTAACTATGGTTCCAATATACTATGATGAAGAATCAATATTTACGAAAAATTAAGTGTATCTAAAAAATAGGGATAATATTATAAGAATATATCCATTCACTCTTCTTAGTAATATTCCATAACTATTATGAATAAAAGGTTCATATTTTTTTTATAATTATTTATTAATGTAATTTTAGTCAAAAATAAATGGTATGATCATGTAGAAAATTGATTTTACTAGTAAATTATCAAAACAATTGGTCAAGGATTATCCCCACTAAAACCCAAATTTTCATACATGGAAACATAAATTACATTTTTATTGGTGTTTTTAATAAATAAAAAATATGTAACATTGAGTTTTTTCTAGAACCAAAATGTGTTAATTTAAAAATAACCACATTTTACGAATATTTTCTATTTTCAGTATGCAATGTTACAAAATTTATTTATAATTTATGAAAATTATAAAAAAAAATTGTTTTTATGGAAACGGGTTTTCTATGTATTTTATCAATAACAATGAATTATAAAATTTGGAATTTTACATCATTTGTTTTTGATAAATATAGCCATGGTTCATCATGTAAAAATAGTTATTTGGGAAAAGGAGGCTATTTATGGGTTCCTAATGTTTCCAACCTTTTTGGTGAACCACAACATGTCATAGGGTATTTGTCTTCTACAAAACCTTATCCCATGGATAAGGGATATATAATGTGTACCTATACCATTACATTATATCATTTTCCTCATTTTACCACATTTAACCATAAATCTTCTCTTCCACTAATTTTGATGATCTAGATATATATAAAATTTTTGTGGTAAAAAAGTATCTAATAATGATCGATATATTATATTCTGAGTTTAATATGGAATTTTTTCTACACACTCTATCATTTTTTTCATAGTTTTATAAACATCATGTTTTTGTTGATGCTTTTTATAGACATGTTAATGATTAGTCGGTATTTCTATATAAGATTTTATTATCTTGGAATATTCCTCACCTAATAATTATTTTATTTTTTAAAATGGATAATCTTTATTAATCTTGGGAGAGATTGAAACATTAATTTGATTAAGTAAATTTTCTTTTTTATTAATCAAGTCATTGATTCTCACAATGGGTGGTATTTAAGAAAGACTACTATGTAGATTTTTTTGTCAGGTAACCATTTTTCATTTATAATTTTGTGATTATCCATATTTATTGAAATTTAATTAGTAAATATATATGAAATTATTTGTATAAATATACATGTAATTTTCTATTATATGATTGTATGGGTGTGTGTGTTGATTTATCTTACCATCTCCTTACATTCATATGGATTAAGGTTGAAGATGAATTTAACTTTAAACAATGTATTTTCTTTCAATCAATTTTTTGTCACTATATTTTATTCACAATAAAAAGTAACTCCTTAGAAATTTTCTAAAAATAAAGATTCATTTAACCTATTATATAAGCATTGGGCCTACAAATGTGGGGACTAAAGATATAGAAGATGTTATGAATGATGAAATTTTTTATAGATTAGAAGAGAAAATTTGTGATGGTGATGAGACTTAGGTAGTGGTATATCAATTGGATGTTCGTGAATTATAATATTATAAGGTTATTTTTAAAATGGAATCACCAAATAATACTTATAAGGTCATTCAGGATGAGAATATGGATTTACTTGAGGGTTTTAAAATGTTGAGGTCGGCTAAAGAGGCTTCACTAGATGCCACAGGAGAGGATTTTTTGATAGTTTTAGATATATAATATTTTTCCCACAATTAAAAATATCAATCATGAAATAGAATATAGTTTTATACTTAGTAGGATTCACTGGTAATAAATTATATAATAAGGTATTGACAATTCTTCTTGGATGTTCAAAATCTAGAATGGACTCAAGTTAAGATTCCCGCTACTCAAGAGGGTGATATTTATGGTAAAATAACATTTATAATGAAAAATAGTTTAAGAATAAGTAATTATTACTAATATATGAAATTAAATAATGATCACTCACTATTCTTATAGTACGGTGTGAAATGATAATTCTGAAGGTGGTTTTGTAAAGAACTTGAGTGAATCTTCTGTCCTCCCAGAGGAAAACCAATTTGATTGGGATACAGAATCAATTAATGGGTAATAAATAGATTATATTAATAATATCCTTACCCCCATAATTCAATTAATAATTCCATTGGATTTTAATGATAATTATAACACTACTCTTACAAATAAATTTTTTTTATTTGGTTAAAGTTTTTTTTGAAAAGTGATGGATACTATGAATGATATGTTGAGAAAATTTTTGAACAAGGATTGGTCAATTAATTCTTATTTTTTGATAAACTGTGTAAAACATAAGGAACTTTTTTTGATGTTAGCTAGAAAGCATCGTACATACAGAGAATTCTATGTTGAATATGATGAGTAAGTTGATGGTTATTCTATACCTTGGTTTTGTTTTTTACATTTTGTTTTCAATCCTTTTTTTTTAAACTAGGTTGTATTTTCTTGAGTCAATTTTTGGGCTGGTTTTGGTTTTTTTTACACCAATTCCAATTTTATATTCTATTATCTATTAGAAAATAGCGATTTAAAACTTATCATACTTCATGATAGTGAGGTATCCCATGGTTATTCATTTATATATGAAATATAGTGTGCGGAGGTTATTTTGTTTATTTCTTTATCATTACATGTGGTTTGGGATTTTAGTCTCAACCTATTCACATTTTCATTGGTTTTTATATATTTATTTCTTATGGAAAATATTTAAATGTTTCCAAAAAATATGGAATTGGTTCATTTAAAAATGATATTTTCTTAAGAAAACAATTACATAGTTAAAAACCCATATCATTATTTCAAAATGATTAACAATGATGGATTTTGTTGAAAATAATTTTCACTAGAAAAAAACATAGTCCTTTTAATAATGATTATCTCTTTAAAGAATCATTACATAATTTTTTGAAAATATTGTAATATTTTGATGATTTTTAAATGAAAACTATTTTTCAAAAAATTCTTAAATTTATTCACTATAAAAACTTTTTCAAACTTGTAATTCCATAGATTGAATCATCTTTTTTTGATATGGTGCACCACATAGAGTCATGATCACATGCTAATATGCAATAGGTTTTTGGAAATCATAAAGGTTTCACACCATACTTTATGAAGACTATTCCATTGATATCATGAAACCATGAATTGTGTATTAAATATAATTCTTTATAATCAATAATTAAAACAATATATAAACATATTAAAAAAACAACAATATGAATAATATCACATTATATAATAATCAAATATTCTTCATTAATACATTAGTTGTAAAAAATCATCCCCATAGAAATAAGATCGATATGTAAAATGATTAAAAAAATAAAACATTGTGACATAACAGCTAAATGATCCCTAATTTTATATTGGAATATCCTCTCTAGAAATAACATCCCCACATTCTCATGAACCTCACATAAGTCCTTTTCTTATCATTGGATCACTGAAAAAAGTTCACTATAATCACTGAGTTTATCTTAAATTTAGTGATTAATAAACCCATTATGACACCACCAATGCATCCTTGTCATAAGTATGGTAGATATATGTGATTGTATATACGTATAAGGAATAACTAACCATGATGGAATTCATATACGTCAAGTTATCTTGAACATACCAAGTTGGAATACCCTAAATAATCTATCTTGTAATCTACTTTCATACTAATAGGTCATATCATATTAAGAATCCATCTTGGATCAACCATTACACTCACACTAAAGGTAAGGTTTAAAACTGAATATTGTGCCAGTAACAACTTACGTAAAGTCTCAAATCACCATCACATACTTTACTCTCACCCTCTCACATAGTTTGAGGTATCACCAATACAATATATCAATACCCTCTCACTAATTATATGATTTCATTAACCAACCCATACCATCACCCATACACTTAGGGTATGGAATATTAACAAAATTCACTCCACCATGCTTTCACTAAGGTGAAGGCCTAGAAACACAATACCATAAAATTTCACAGAGAAACAAAAAAATAACAAAAGATCCAACACACATAAATGTTCCACATACTAATTTTATGCTACATAATAATCTAAAAAGATCTTATAATACTAAAAACCCATATATATATTGAGCACAAAATACTTTAAAATAATCATCCTAAATTCTAAAAAAAAATTGTAATAAGACATGGAGATAAACACATCATGTTGTATATCCCAACATAAATTTGTTAATAACTCCATAGAAAAGTCCATATCACAAGAGTAAACATTTAAAACCCATTATTATATCTATTCCATCTTCCTAGACTAACACGGATACATTGATTCCAACAATAGAGAAATAACAGGCATAACAACACAAATGTATCCATAAAAACAAGTAATCAATATAAAAAATCCATAACTTTGTATGAAATTTATACCTCAAGCTTAATGGAGCTCACACCCCATTTCCTGTCATTAGGATCAAGTTTAAACTATCTAATTCCTTATATTAGAAGAAACCCATTAAAATTGGTAATGGGATATTTAATGTTGATAAATTGTGAGAAAAATTGATTTTTAAAGATTATTAAAATTTAAAAAATTTATATGAAATTAAATGAAATAGACGACACATGGTTAGGAAAAAAATGTTATTAGAGGATTTTTAAAATCCCAAGGGGGGATACAAAATAAGTTTTTTGAAGATAGGTGGTTGAGAGATGAAGAGGGAAGGAGTTTAAGGGAAAAATAATGAAATTAGAGAAATTATCCTAAAAATTATACTAAACTACTGAGTACCTAGTCCTATACTAATATTCACCTTGTTCCCTTAGAGGAACATATTCTACCCTCATTGACCACCTACTGGGGATCCATGCCGATCAAAGATACTAACCAGCTAACAGGGTACCCAATGACTCTTTATATGGTATATTGTACCCTCATACTACATTTCAATAATGTGGATGCCCGATACCCTTCATTGAAACCCTGATGAGGCTTGCTACCCCATGAATTTCACTCAAATCATCCCATACATGATAATATAAATAAAAAATGAGCCTTGATTTCATATATGAAATATGATGGTCGTCATAAAATCACCCTCGAAGGCAGTGTTGTACTAAAAAATAATTTATATGGATCCACCTTGAATAAATTCATATATAGGGATCATACATTAAATTATTACTCTCACCTCTCCTACAAGTTATGTTTCTGATACCTCATATCATAGATTAGAAGAAATTTGATCCCTTGTATCTCTATTTTCTATGATTTTAAGTACACACAAGACATTAATCAAACAATAACTAAACATCCAACTTGATACCTTCACATAAAATCTTGGTTGTGGGGTCAATCACATCCATATTGATCCCTAATGTGTGAACCATGTCATAAATGGTTAGATTTCATGGAGGAAGGATCATCTAGAAAGCTAAGATTTTGATTTTCTACAAAATCAAAAATGTTTAAAAAATAGTGTAAGATTTTAATACTTATTCAAAAATAGAATCTCTGACAGAGGTGATGCATATATGAATAATTGATCCTCCATTGAAAAATACATGTTTCATCGTCTTTTGTTGACATAAAAGAACATCCTAGACTAACTAGTACGTAATAAATTTCATATAAACCACACATAGTCAATGCTCTCTTATACCACAAATAGACTATAAATTACTGACTCTACCACCTTTATCAAGTACAATGGTGAGTGGAAATAACAATAATATAATGCATCATATGGTGCTATCTAGATCGATTACTGGAAAATATTTTTATATTAAAACAATAGAAAGGACATATATCCATCCCAGTATTCAAAACAATATAATATATACTAATTGTATATCCTCATGGATCTTGATTGTCCTTTTAGACTACCACTCCATTTTTTGGAATATGCTATAATCCCTTATGTTGAGATCCCATGTCCCTCTATATGGCCTTTAATAATCTAGATGTAAAACATGAATCTTGAACTAATATTTTAATCATTAGTATACAATGAAGTATTCCATCTCTCTAAAATACTCCTAACATACCTTATCCACCAACTATATCTATTGGATATGATAGAAATATTAAACTTTTATCATCAGATTCAATACAACCTATATGTAGTCTCAACTATATATGGTCCATGGAAGGATCATAACAAAATAAAAGGTCACCTCATCCCACTTCCAAATAACAATGGTCAGGGGTTAAATTAAACCACATAAACATTGATGTTATATATTGATCCTTTAAAAGGAAGAGAATTGGTCCAAAAAGCATTATGAAAATCCCAATACTAGGACACAAAAAATGGATATTGAATTTATGGTATATCATGGATATCCATTC
This sequence comes from Viscum album, assembly GCA_963277665.1. NCBI lineage: Eukaryota > Viridiplantae > Streptophyta > Magnoliopsida > Santalales > Viscaceae > Viscum > Viscum album. The sequence goes on along the minus strand of OY728122.1, from coordinate 1,888,038,330 downwards.
TTGTACTTCCCAACATGTGGCATGAGAGTCCCTCATAAACTCCTCCCTCATGGAGGCACGAACCACCTCCTTATCATGGACACATAACACTCCATCTTATTTCGGAGACCATCTGGGAACTATGTCATCACCCATGATCTATTCAATCATTGTCATACAATATGAATTAAGCATTTAGTTAGTATTTTTCATGTCCACTAATGAGAATATAATAATGAATGGTTCATTGTTCATAAACTCTTAGTCCACTAATATAGAAATATATCAATTATTGAGAATTATTTTGAGCTTAAACTCCTTGTTGTCCATTCAAACCTAGTGATAACATGTATTTCTACAAAGATAATCTATGTTGATATTACCCTTCCCTAGGTAATACACCATATTGAATTCAAATTTCTATAAGTACTCCATTCAAAGCATTTACCATGACTAGTATTCTTGTTTTCGTGAATATATAATGAATGAAATTGTATTCCATATAGAAGAAAATATCTCACCAAATATATAATGAGACCAAAAATTTAAGGAATTTACCATAATAAATAATTCAAAATGTTGGGTAGGGTATTTCTAATCATGCGATTGTAGCTGATGAAATCTTTAATTGAAGGACATGTCTCCTTGTATTATAATGTTTTCCTAGAATAAACCTAAATAAATCATAATACATGGTATATCCCTCAGTATAAACTATAATAAAATATTTCACACTATTTTGTCCAATCAAATTTCACAGATTTCATAGTCAACCTTATCATATTTTTTTCCAAGATAGATGACTCTCGAGTGAAATTATTGTATAATTATATGTGACTAGAAGACTTTTTATCCAAAACACATTAAAAGGTCTCACATAAGAAATCACTACTTCCATATTATCCCACTCAACTAATATCCACAGATGTGAGATCACATTACCATGTAAGTGTGCCTCCGGAATCATAAAATTTCTCTTTTAGTATATTGAACAAAACTAATGTTCCCAAAGTACACCTAATACAATTTCATGGTCCTTTTCACTATAATAATATTTTTAGTAATATATCTAAATAACATCAACAAACTCCACAATTAAAGGCAATGATATGTAAGGATTTCAGTACATTAGAACACCATAATGTGGTTTGTTGTTTGTGTTTTGTGTTTTTATATCAATAAAAAATGTATTTTTCAGTCGATAATCAAAGAGTCTTACTGATGATGGAAACTATTATTTAATAGATCACTAAACATCATGAACCCGTTTTTTAATCCAAATTGAATAATTTTCTACTAAAGTAACCCCCACCTACTCTTGAACAACATTTCTGGTATATCCATCACCCTAAAACACAACTGATGGTATCACAATCACATGTGAATCTTAGAGAACTGTCTTGAACCCCTCAACTAATCAAAGAGGTAATCTATATAGGGAAGTTGATGCATGATACTTATCAGAATTTTGATTATATTCTAGTAATTCATGTAAAATCATGGGGTACCATATTCCTTTTAGGATAAATATATGTCCCACTAGGGAGAGGTACATTGTTAGATAAAACCATTCTCCTAGAATTCTTTGGGATATACCTTGAAATACCTCAATTTAATAATTTTCTTAAAATAGATTTTTTCAATATATATTTTTCAGCATACTTTAAATTCATATAAAATAAAATTTCCCCATAAATAGTAAAAAATAAAAAATCATCAAGAAATAAATCCATATGTCATCCCACTACCTGGGGAATGTAGATGGAACTACCTCATAATACTTTGTAAGAACCATACCCTACATATACACTATAATCATCATAATCATACTAAGGTTGGGTCCCACTCTAGATTCATCCATATACTATTAACCCATGAGGAAATAATCCTTCCCAACAATGGAAGAGAAAGACACTAATTTTAGCAGTAGTTAATATGAGCCTAAAATCTTGCCCTCTAGTCCATACCAAATATAATATCAAATCCCACATATATTAAATAAAAATACACAAAAAAGTTTTGTATCCCCAAAAAATAATATCACACCCATATAATCAATAAATATTATTTAAACAAATTCTAAAAGTCATATCAAGAGACAACATGCCCATTATTAAGTACACCACTAACCCCAATCCATACAACACATGAGAAGATATAAAAGAATAATATGATCCAATATCAATCAAGTTTATAAAATGCGTGGATTAAATGGAGTACATAACTCTCATGATAGAATGACCCCCTTCTCTATCATATGTAACCTTATTTAAAGCATAAAACATACCCATACCAAACATTATTCCCTCACGGTATCATCTCAAAATAACCTATGCAAAAACCCAAAAGGCATCTGCAACTATTTCTTATCATTACACAATAATTAGATACTTGTAATAACCTATAAGAAAATACTATTCAATCTACTTTTGAGCCACTCTTGGATATTTTTTAAATTCATATGTCTACCAGAAACTTCTTCATAAACCCTGGTAATCCATACTTAAATAGAAACATTAGTGGTTCCTCATCCTTCCATATGTAAGGAACTCCTTCAGTAGACTAGGGAATGACCTAATAAAATTATGTATCTATCCACACTTATAAAAAATAATGTTAAATCCCCGTGAAAGAGAGAATGATATACCTATTCCTTTCATCAATATCTTTCCACTACCCTAGTGTGTGTTATAATATTGTTGTAGTTGGTACTCTAAAAACTAATATTAAATTACCTAAAAATTTAGAGTATTGAATATTAATTTCTATCTTATTATGAATAATTATTATGTTTCATGGAATCACAATATCTTAATGTTGTTCTCCCATAAATTTTTATTTCCACATAAAACCATTATAAAATCATTCATTCATTCCATCCATAGACATTATTTTTCCAAATCCTATTTTTTTTCTTCAACATGCTTAGCCTGACAGTTTCTCTTCCTTGTTCTCAATCGTAGAAATCTAGATCTTAAGATCACATAGTGATGTGGTGTTTGATATGGGATGTTAGAGTTATATTCCTTCTACCCATGTCTTCCAAAGGGTCTGTTGTACTGTATGATATGTGGTTCTTGATCCAAATTTTTCTTATAGCTCTGGATATTAAGTTCATAGTTCATGTCATTAGTTGGTCTCAATGATAGTGAGTGAGGTATGATCGAATCTATAATTCGGTGGTTTCTACTCTTCATTAGTCAAATGACCTCAAACCTGTAACTTCGCATTGACAACAAGGACATCATGCTTTAATAAAATTCCCATGGTGTCCTTGGGATCAATATTTTTCCACGTAATAGGGATTCTTATGTCATTATTTTTCTCATGCACTTTCTGGCTTCCCATAGACCAATATTTTGGATTCCTCCCCACGTTGTGGTGGAGCTAGGCCATTTGGGAGCCCCTCTACAGGTTGTTTTTTCTACCCAATGTGTCATCTAGAAATGTAGAATTGTTATTTTTTATGGTGGAGGTTGTGATGTCAACATACATCCAGTGATGTGAACACCTGGGTGGTGAAGCATGAGTGGTGGTAAATTCTCCTTTGTCTGAGGAAATGTCAGCTAGTGGTGGTTGGTATATTTTTTTGGGGGGGAAGGTGATTTTGTATAGAGATTTCAATCCTTTAGGTAATTTGTTCCTCATGTCCATTTATCATAAGTAAAACATAAACATGATGATACCATGCTACATCATGGAAAATTTTACAGGAAACACAATCATTGTTTAGTACTATCATGGGGTGGCCCCGATGGAGGTATGGGTTATCTTTGACCTATCATCAAGTCATCTTTACTTTATTGGGGTATGGATAGGTTCCATCTAATGTGGTTATTGTATAATGGGACTAGGGTGATGATGTAAGGAAATAGGTTACTAGTTTTTTTTTGGATTCTCTATAATCACAATCAGGTGGGTGACATGAATGAGAGTTAGGTGAGCTAATGCCTAATATCTAGCCTTCCTCCCAAACATAAAAATTTGATATAGTGACTCCTAGTCATGGGTCATTGATCCATCATGATGTAGTGACATTCATTAGGGTGTTTACACAAAAATCATGTATCAAACTATGGGTTCAATGACATTGGAAGTGGGTGTTGTGGAATATGAATGGTGGAGTGATGTGGTGCATTATTCACATGAAAGGAGTTACCATGTACTGTGAATTTGAGACACTATTCCTTTGGGTCACCATTGTTCTAAATCCATCATGCCTCTAGGCCCATGGTTTATTTAATGGGATTCCTATCAAGGATGAAAAATTTATCTTTCTTATCTTTTTGTAATAAAATGGGGATTTAAACACAAATGTCTATAACTTATCACAAGATTATTGTTATTCAATTTGATAATTATGTGATAATTGAATAATTGTATATGTTTCAATATAAAGTCCTATAATCTCTCCACAATGATGAGAACAGAAAATATTCAGGACAGTAATATTAAATATTTGTTTTATAGAAGGATGATATCATTGGACTGTATAAGGAATATATCAATAATTTAGTGTGGAGACACATAGGGTATTGGGAAAGAATATCATTTAGTACACTCTTTATAATATACAAAGTGGGTGATTATGATAACATAACCCTCAAGTAGGAAATCCCAATTTTTATATTCTATTTTATTTTAATATATGAGAACACGAGCAATGGTCCATAAAAATTATGATTATTATTAATTCTTATCATGAGTATTTTCCATTTATATATTGAAAATACCCATGTGAATATAATATTATGCATAAGTAGGATACGTTGGGTGCATCACAAGTGGTATTCCATTAAAGAATAATATGAGAAAGAACATGTCCTTTCTATTCATTATTGGTAGTAGATATCTGAGACCCTTTGATTGTAATGAAGCTACATAATTAAATAAATATACATGGTATTATATTGGTAGGTACATTTTTGGACATTCAAATAAAGATACATCATGTACATAGGGTGATAATAGTAGTATGTGGCATGGTTGATTATAGATATATTGATAAAGGGTTAATAGTACAATGTGTGCATTCGTATGACTTTATATGTCATTGTGAAATTAATTTCCTTATACATGGTATCCTTGACATGTTTCTAAATGATATCCTTGGAAATTTGGTGGTGTATCCTAATACCACTAAGAATGGGGTCAAGAGGGTAAAAAACTAATAGTTTACAAAACTCTGTTATATTTAATATGAATTTAAAAATTTGAAAAAAAATATTATTTACATATGTTATTTAATAATCATTACTGTTGGTTGATTGAATATATCCAATAACCAGTTATTTGATGGAATGTTATATTTTTTAATATTTAGTAAATATTTATTTTTATTGGCAATTATTTTTTTAATTATAAGATTATATACAATATTTATTTACATTTGGAATATTGTTATGGTAACAAATATTTATTTTATTGGGAATGCATACATTTATTAAATATTTATTCACATATATTGTGAATATAATATTTATCTGTTTATATGAAGATGATAAATTTATATTATCTATTTTGATAAATAGAATTATTAAATTTTGGAAAATTATTAAATAGTGAAATATAAGAAAGATTAATGGTCCAATGAGAAATTATATATAAAATATTGTTAGAGTAAATTGTAATATATTTAATCTGGGAAATAGCATTTTTACCCACAAGTTTCGATCATGTAGAATAAATAATAATTATAATTTGATAAGTATTTTAATATGGTGTCCAATGAGGATTGTGAAATTTTTATTGTCTCATTTTCAATTATTTATTCTCTAACCCTATTTACATAAATACTTGTTTATATGATTTAATTACTATGTTTTACCCTAGTAACTACTCTGAAAAATTATTTCAAGGGTGATTCTTCTCAATAACCTGCGACGTATTCTCTATGAACACTCTATATAATGGAGAACAATCCCCCACCATTAACTTCGTAGGATTAGAGTTCTGGAGTTATTCATTCTTGACTCGAACGATTCTATTACAATTGAAAATGATCAATGAAGGTAATTGAATATTCTATTCTACCACCCAAGGAATTATACTAGTATGATTAGGGGTTAATGGAATAGGATCGGTTCACCAATAGGGGAATCTATCCTTGATCCCTCTAAAATTTATATGATATGACAAGGGGTCTTAACAGAATCAATGATGAAGAATTAATTCCAACTTGAGGTAATTTATAATATTGATTAAAATTAATAATTAATTATATTTTATTATTACATCTTGGGGGCTATGATGTTTCTATTTTATACAGTTTTTAGGGAAAATACAATGTAGTTAATGAAAACCCATTTTTAAGCAAAGGACTGATCACATCCACTGTGTTGAAGATCATTTAAGTGCTATCTGATCACGTCCCATAATATTTTATAACTATTATATTGCTGATCTATTATAGAAAATTATTATTTTCTTGTCATGTTGATATTATTTTTTAATTAATCCATAGTTAAAAAATAAATTTATATCGTATTGATTTTATTAATTCATGTTTAATATATTGTTTGAATGAATGTACAATTCATGTACCATAGTTCACTAAACATGGATGTGTCAGGAGATACACAAAAAATAACTTTTAATAATACATGATCCACTTAACTCACAACATGTATTTACTGGACCATCCTAGAACACAATCCGTTAGACTAAATAACATGTTGTAATACCCCCAAAAATTCTAAAATTATGAATTTTATTTGATAGCGTGTTTGACATGCAACACTAGACATAGAAAGGAATATAACCTATCATCAATTTATTATATGTTTAATATTAAAAATAATTTTAAGATATTCTATTTCTTAAAAATTCAATCAATATTGATTTATCTTTCATCGCATGCTACACCGAGTTTCATTGATAGATTAGGTTACCCGAAAGACTGAGTAATAACAAACAAAAATACATTAATAAAATATTATTACTTATAATAATAATATCTAAACTATCAGTTAAATTTGAGGTTACAAATAGGATTAACTAAAATTTGAAAATATATGTTTTTAAAAAATATAAATTGAATTCATGGTTTCCTAAATAATTTTAAATGAATATAATAACCAATTGAATATAAATGAATTGTTTTTATGCTCAAGAAGGTCAATAACCTAAAAAACATAATTAAATACTATAAAATATTTAAATTAATTAAATATATATGTTATATATTCAAAAAAATATTTTTTACACATAACCAATATATTTTATAGCCAGAAAATAAAAAAACATAATTTTATGCATAAAAGTAATACTTTTATAAAGGAAAATTTAATACCTTTTAATGGATAACCTATATTAAATCCAATTTATGTAAAATATAAAAATTTAATATGTAAAAATAAACCTCATTTTTTATATAAATTAATAATAATTACCTTATTGTAGGTTTTTTGGTATTTCTATGAGAAATTTCCTTTTTTGAAGAATATCGACAAATATTAAATTTTAATGTAAAAATTATTTTTTATCTATTTAATTTATATGGGAAATTTATATTCTAAATTGATTATAAATTAAAATTAGATAAATAATAAATCAATTAATTCAATTTAAAAAATTTTAATGAATTTTAATTTAATGTTTATAAGAAAACATTTAAATCTTTTGATCTTTTTTCTTTGAAAATAGGCAATATCCTCCTGCATGTGTGATTAAATATAAATAAATTTATACCAGTTATCTGATTTAAATTTTTAAGAATGGAATCCATATTTAGAATCATAGTAGTTTATAATTTATAATATGATCAACTTTGTTTTACTGAAATCAATAGTTAATGTAGTTAAATTTAATTATAGAAATTACGAGAAAAATTAACATAATAAGTTTCTAAGCCTTAAACATACGGACAAAAATGACATAGAAACTAATCAAAAAACATTTTATGTTTCATATATAGAACATATAATACCTTTTTAAAAAAATCACTATTGGAGCAACATTACATTGGGAAAACATGGGTGGAATACCCTTTTAAAAAATTTACAAGAATATGGACCCTCATCCACTATAAAATAGAACACACTTGTCCGTCTTATTCATACATACAACCCTTTGGATCATCCATAACCTGAACTAATAATCTAATAAAATCCATCATATAAACTTTTATGCCAAAATTTGTTCAGATGCAAATCCAAGGGCATCTTTTGCTATAAACCAAAAGGATTTACTTGAATAAGAGGTAATGTTCTTCAACGATTACTTTTGTTTCCTTCAATTATCCACCCATTAAATTTTTTTTATATCATGATTATGTTATAACATCAATATATTAAATATAATGAAGATTTGTTTTCTAATATTTTAAGATACACTTTCACACACTGCATCAAATGGGATACGCATTCATCATTTGTTTGTACGTCAGACTACTGCTTTCCGAACTGATGTCATTCATTCTTCTAGTTACCACTGTTCAAGGTTTTGATAATAATTTATTTATAGATTATTTATGAAATATATGATTTAATTATTCTTATTTAATTATTTTATAACATTTAATTTTATTCTTACTATTTTTTGGGAATATGATAACATCATTTGTAGATGTGCGGACTACCACGTCATCAAAGTGATGTGATTCATTCACACTATATATAGAATGTATAAATTATGGTTCTAATTTAAATATTTGATATATATGATAATATTATGATAATTTAATTATAATATACCTATATACTATTTAATTTTCATTGTTTTATTATGATCAGAAAATGAAAACATCATTCATGCGTACATACGACCTAACGTCTCCATGAAGAGTCCATTTCATTTCCTATATAGAGATTTTATGGATTATTATAAATAAATATTTACTAAATATATATAATATTTAAATATTGGAATAAATTTTTTAGGTGAAGAAATCATTATTTAATTAATATTAACAATATGTAATATGCTAAGACATACTTATAAAACTAGGAAATTAACACTCGAAGGGATGAAAATGTTAAAATATTATTGATAAATGGGTTAAAATTTGTTATAAAAGTATTGTATTTGTTTTCATAGAATATATTATGGTTATATATTAAGATAATATAATTTTTAAATACGCTATATTGGATGTTAAATAATATTTTATCAAATTGAAGCAGAATATAAGAGATTTTAATATCACTTTTTACATTTGTGAGATAAATGTAATACTCCCCCCATTCTTATTTTTTGTATTGAATATAGTGAACCTTTTTTATTTAATATCATGGATCACTCATACATCATGTTATTATATTTTTAACAATAAAATTTATCATCCATGGGGTTTTTGAATGAAAATTACCATGTATTAAATGTCATATTTACAATCACACTTTCTATTGTGATTATTATATTTCTATTGATAAAATCACCTCCTTATTATCATTTTTCTTTTTATACATTCTATTTATAAAATATTTACACAAAATTTTGTTGTGGATATTATTATATCTGAAACCCTATTATATTTTTAAACATGATGTTTACTTTAAATGTTATTTGATTAATGGAGCACATTTTCATAAATATGTATCTTTTATTCAATATGGAAAGTTGATGATAATGATCAATTTTTTTAATTAAATCTATTTTTTGATATAAAAATAATGATTTGTACTATTACGAAAAGGTTTGGGAAACATTAATGTAATCCCCTCAATGCATCAGTACTCTCCAGAGTTGAATTAGTTAAACAAATCAAATGTGTTTATAATGGATATGTTGAACCATAATGTGAATTATATTGATGGTAATTGTACCATATACCTACAAAACCTGGAATCCAAAAATTAACCATTTAAATTATTTATAATTAATTTATTATTATTATTATCCATGATAATTTTTATTTTTTATAATATATAGATGAATTTAATTATCTGTTTATTGATTAAATGGAAGGTGTTCCAGTTATTTACATTTCCATATTGATTATGGATTATCTAGACATCTGAATGGTATTATTTCTCAGTTATTTACAAATCAATTTTTTTTATTATTCTCATTTATTAATTATTTCTTCCACTATACATAACACTTACTCATCTATTGTAATAACCCTTATTTTGGTTAATTTCCTCATGAATTCTAGAAGTGTTCTAAGAATGATATAGAAGGATATTTTAGAGGGAATAAAGAAATTCATCAATAAAAAAATATGATGTAATTAGTTGATATATTTTTAATTTCATACTAATTTATGTATCTGTTTTACCAAGACATCTAAACTCGTTAGTCCTTTAGGAATTTATTCCATGAAATCATGCCAATGTAATGGTAGTATACAAAAACTTCTGGATTCAGGGTTTATGTTACTCTACATGGTATCAAAGGAAGTTTAGTAGCAACTTGGGGATATAGATTTAAGAAAAACTATATTAGAGAACATAACCATTAGGTATAATTTTAGGATAAGAATATAATAATAACCTAATGATTTGATTAGTATAGATATTGGGGTTTTCCTAATAATGCATCTAAGTCCAGATACTACCAATGGTCGTCGATCTGTCCCAGATGTACCTGTGTGTAAGAAATCCCAAAATGTGCATTGGGCCTTACTCAAGTGTAACCTGGTACCTGAAAACAAGCCTTACTGTGCACCTAGATTGAATCTATCAGGGGATACACTTATGATAATTCATTTTTTTATATACCATTATAAATGATTTCAATAGATAATGACAATTAATGGCCTAGGTCAAACCATATACCAATGAAACACCTATGTTGAAATAAAACAGGTTAATTATTTATGTGTTGGTGTTGTATTGAAAATCGTAGTTAAAAGTATATTAAGTGATTAAACATACTTCAAGGATTTCCGTCATATTTATTTTGGAAATCAAATTAATATAGCTTATAAAAAGGACAACACACATGCCAGGTGAAACCCATAAAATCATGAAATGTGGTGGGGCATGAACTTATGACTGAAGGATGATAAATGATTCATGAAAACCACTAGCCTATGTGATTTCCTTTTTAATGTGTTATTATTTTTAGTTAAATAATTTGATGAATAAATATTAATGTTAAACTAGTAGTTTTTATTTTATGTTTATTGATTAATGTTTTGACCATATTGGAAATGGATAATAATTAAAGACAAATGGATGGACTTTTCACTCTATTATGGGCCATACGTCTATTAAAAGTAAATTTTAGTGTTTTGGTCATAGAAATTCATTTTTTTATATTCATTTTTTGAGAAAAGATGTGAATTTGAAATTGATCAAATAATAACCAAAGGATTGAATTTTGATTATAGAAATATATTATGAAAGTATATTTTATTACATTTTAGGTAGTAAATAAGTGCTCAACATTAGGAAAAAAAATTAAAAAATAATGTTACCCTAGTAACATAATATTTCTTGAACCGACGGTCTTACAAATCATCACATATTTTATGGATGTTATACCCTCAATTTTCTATTTATTATTAAATTTTTCACGATGAAGGACCTCAATCACCCCTAAAATTATTTACACATTCCCTCCATATACATAACTCAACCTTCATCTAATGTTCTCTTAGTTAGAGACCATGTTATATATTATTCCATGTGACCTTTATACTTATAATAATTTATAATTAAGATGTTATTGTAATAAATATTTTTATGATTTGTGATTTAAATAAATGAATTTTCACATTTCAAACCCTAAAATTATATGATCGAGTGTAAATTTTGAGGGGACAATTTATTTAAGGTGGGGAGAATGTATCACCCCGAAAATTATAAAATAGTAAATTTTATTTGATATCATGTATGACATGAAACAAAGAAACATAGAAAGAATATTTTATATCAAAAAATTACTGTATATTAAATATTTTAATTAAATTTAATATATTATATATCTTGAAATGCGTGTGACACTAATTTTTCTTACGTCGAAGGTAATAATGAGTTACTCTGATTGTTTATGTTACACACAAGACCGAGGTTTACCAAACAGAAAATATATTATTAATATATTATTAATTAATATAATAAGTTTCAAACTAACAGTTTATATATTGGTTGTTAATAGGATTAACTATATTATGAGAATATTTTGGTAACAAAAATTTAAAACTAATTCATTTGTTACGAATTAATTAAAAATTTATATAAAAATCAATAGAATATAAAGGAAATGTTTTTATGCTCACAAATTTTTTTATTCATAATAAATTTAATTAATTACTATTATTCAATGATAGTAATGAAATAAACATGTATCATATTCGAAAATATATTTTTTAAATTCAACCAATTGTTTTTCTGGGGAAAAAATAATAACTAACGCAATTTTATGCATAAAAACAAATTTTTACTAAAAGTTGTTTTAACAAAAATTAAACCAAAACCTACTTTTAATAAAAAAAATTCAATTTTTTTTTAAATTTTTTATTTTGAAATAAACTACATTTTGTAAATAGAATAAAAAATACCTTATACTTAGTTTTTTGTATTTTTTTAGAAGTTTTATTGTTTGATGAATTGTGAAAAATACTATTTTTAATTAAAAACTACTTTGTTCTAATTTATTAATATGGATAATTTATTTTTGAAATTGATTTTAAAGTTTAATTGGATTAATTATAAATAAATTAATTAAATATAGTTACTTATAAATAATATCAAATGAAAATTATATATAGAAATCTTTCAAATATATTATCTTTCAATTTAAAAACATGCATTGTAATCCTGCCTGTGGGATTGAATTTAAATTAATTTATGTTACTCCTATGAATGTAATTTGGAAAAAATTAATTCCATATTTTTAATAATAGTAAATTATATATTCTAACAAGGAAAAATTTATTTTTTTTTCAAAAATATTAGTGAATGAAGTAAAAATTTATAATAATGATTATGAGAAAAGTTATATTAATAAGGGACCCATCTTTAATCTTAGGAGACAAAATGCACAATAAACGTGAAAACAATTAATCAAATATTCATATTTTTACCATATCCTTGGTATTATCTAATTTTTTCATTATTGGAGACATGTGACATGGGAAAATGTGGTTGTAATTCCCTTTTCAATATTTACAAGAATGCCACTCCAATAATATAAAAAGGCACTCCAGCCTTCCAATTATTCCCACCTCCCAAGCCATTTGTCTATTCCAAAACATGACCAAATAATATTCCAACATCCAATCCTTAGTAATGTAATCCCAAAATTTCTATTAAGGCAAACCAATTAATTATTTTTTTTAGAAAAGAAAGGGAGTTATCAGAATAAATGGTAATGTTCTTCAATGATCACGTTTATTTCATTTACTTCTCCACACCTTCAATTATTTTTATATCATGTTTATATGATAAATTAAGTATATTTAGTATAATTACATATTTTAAACTAGTTTTTTACCAACAATATCACAAATATCCATCAAATTGGATACACAATCATCGTTCGTCATTACAACAAGAAACCACCTCGTAAACCAATGTCTTTTGATCATCCATTTACCACATTTCACAGTTGGTATAATGATGGATTTATAATTTATTTAATATATATAGGATATTTATGATTTATTTTTTCTATATTAATTCTTTTATAACATATAACCTTATGCATTCCATTTTTTTGGAATAAGATAACTTCATTTGTTGATGTGTGGGCTACAACTTCCTTAGGTGATGTGATTCATTCACACTATACATGTAATGTATAAAAGGTGGTTTTAATAAATTTTTGTGTCATATTTATATTATTCAAAATTTATGATGGAATTATAATATACATATATATTATTGTATTTTCATTCTATTAATTCACCCAAAAAATGAGATCAATGTTCATGCATGCGTACGACCTACCATCCCTATGAACTATGCATATCATTTCCTATCTTCAAATTTTATGGATTATTCAAAACACATATTTACTGAATATATATTTTATATAAATTTTGATTTAAATTTTTAGGATTATTAAATCATGACATAATTAATATAAACAACACATAATATGTCAAATCATACTCAAGAAACAAGAAAATTAGTACCCAAAATGATGAAAATGGTAAAATATTATTAATGATATTGTTAAATTAAGTTATAAAAAGACTATATAAGATATCATATATATTAACATGGTTATATTTTGAGTTAATTACTTTATTAAAAACATATACATAATTTTGAAGCATGTTCAAATAAAGGAAGCATATGTTAAGAGATTTTATCCTAAATTTTTAATTATGTGAGAAAAATGTCATCTTAACCAAACACTTCTTTTTTTCCTGAATATAATTATCCTTTTTCACTAAATATCATGATTCACTCATAAATCATGATATTTTAGATTTCACTGTAAATTATCTCATCCAAGGAATTTTCATATTTAAATTACTAAGTAGTAAAAGTTTTTTTTCTAATCTAACTTTCTTTTGTGATTTTAATCATTCTCATAAAAAAAATAACTTCATTCTCATAAGTTTTATTATTTTATATTACATTTATATAAAATATAAATATTATTTTTTGATTGATATTACTATTTCCTAAATCGTATTCAATTTTACATATGTTGTTTACTTTGAATTTTATTTGAATAATTGGGGACAACTTAATAAACACATAACTTTTACTAAATAAAAATATTTGATGATAAGTCTCATTATTTATTAATTAAATAGATTATTTAATATACATGGAATAATTCAGACTAGTAAAACATGGTTTGGGTCCTTTTTAAAGTAATTCATTTGATGCATCTATGGTCTCATGAGATGAATCAATTAACCAAATAAGATGACTTTTACCCCATATGCTAAACCAACTGTAAAAGATCTTAACGGTACGGGTACCATGTTTCTAGGAAACATGAAATCCAATAATTACGAATTGAATTTATTTAAATCTATGTTATTATTACTATTATCCAAGAGATTTTTTCTTTGACATTATCTATGGATTCATTTAATTCTCATTTTATTGACTAAATGGAAGGTCTTCCAATTATTTACCTTTCTTTATTGATTTTCCTCTATCATGACATTTGAGTGGAATGTTCTCTTTATTATATTACACTCTATGTTAATTATAATAATTTATTATATATTTCTTCCACTATACTTAACCCTTACTGATCATTTCAGCTCAACCATATTTTTTTCCATTCCCTTGGTATCCAAGAAGTTTACTACTAAATATAAACAAGGATATTCTAGAGGGAATAAAGTAATCATTGAATAAAAAAATATATTATAATTATTGTATTAAATTGTAATATGAGACACATGAATGTATATGGTTTACCATTAATACTAAAATACTACATAATTTAGTATTTGATTACTTATAATAATGTCAATGTAATGGTTGTAGACACCGACTCTGGGCTTCTGGGGTCGGGGTACTATGCATGTAGCTAGAATACATGATGTGTAGTCTAAAAATTTTATAAGTCAAATTCATGATAACTATGTGGTGAAATACATAACATGAGTCATGTGAGATTTATGTGTTATATCATTAATAAGATACATAATGTTTAAATAGTGTACAATCTATTTGAATCATTATTTAAAGAATCAATTTTTTTTAATCCACAATAAGGTGAAAAGGACACAATAAATGTGGAACATAATGTGTATAACTTATTAGTAGATGTCGTCTAAATTATAAAAGATATGCATTTGGTCCCCATATGTCAATCCTTGATACATGGTATGTGATTAACACAGATTTTATCTTGTTAGTAAAAACTATATAGAGACCTTTTAATGTGCCTGGTTTATTTTGTTTGTTATGATTGCACGGTCTTCATACTAAATTAATAAATTATATAATTTATAATGATTAATTCCTCGCCCCTCACTATGTATTGGTCTATACATCAGTTATTTATACATTAAAATCCCATTATTCTAATATTTTTGTTCTACATACCTATACATGAGTAAAATTATGTATTTGATATAGATACCGTAGGATTGAAAGTATTTATTTTATAGAGCCTAGGTGAAACCAATTTTCGAGGTACGTAAGAGCATATATTGAATGATCAAACTAGAACATGGAATAATTCATGGAGTTAATTATCTCATGTAGTGGTTGGTTTAACATCCTCTAAATAATACAACCATTATATAATCTCAGGTCATAAATTTTATTTTATTTATAAAATAACCTGATATATTATTTATGGATGATTAAATCATTATAGTAATTAATTTGAAAGCATGAAAGATGGAATTAAAATATATTTATTAATAAATAGAAGCCTAATTTATACATGGTTAATCACTTAAATAAAAAAACATAATATTAAAAATAAAGTAACATGATAAAATGGGTAGTTTAAACATAATGATAAAAATACCAAAAATAAAATTTTATATGAGTATAGTCTTCTAATATATGAGTAGAAAGCAATCAAAATTCAATGTACTTATCCAAAGTTCATTGTTGTGGTTTCGATTATCTTGGAATCTCAATCATTTGTTACTTATTGATTTAACCAAGTTTTCATTAATGGTTGATCAACTATGTGAGATATTGTGAAACTGGTAGGAAAAGTATTGAGAAAATCCAAATCTAGGATTTCGGGACTGGAGATTCCACTAAAAAGATCAAGGAGTTATTAGTTAATACTGCCAGAATGTTACACGTAACTAAATTCTTTTGAGTATCTTGTCAGACCTCCATATAGATTATGATTAGGGACATATAGGTCTTATCACTAGGATATCTACGTGATTGGAATTTCGAAAACCGGCAATGATGAATATTGGGTTCTAATATACAATGGGTAATTTAAGAGAATTTATCAAATAAATGACTAATATAAACTATAAATATACTGTTATTTAATATAGAGTATGGAAATATAAATCAATATTACGCTATGATACATCATGAAATAGTCTATTTCATTTAATTCACTTAATTCCAAGGATGGTGTATTATATTCATATATTAAAATTCTATAGGAAAATATATACTATATACTATAATCCCATATACATGTTTATCTATATCATGCAACAAGATAATGATAGTAGAATACATAATTTGAGGATTCATGATCTTTTTTGGTATTAGAATATCTACTATACTTGTAAAAGTTATATATAATCATAGGGAAATAAATTAATATACCATAATATCTCATCACATTTCTCTTGAGGATGATAAAGAGAGGATCTATATAAATAAAATTTTTACAACCCAATACTAGTGTAAAATGGAAAATGATGCTTAGAAATTAATATTTAATGCAATATATTTATGTTCATTGATCAGTTAATTATGTTTTGGATTCCATTTATATAAGATATTATCTATTAATCTCTTCTCATGAGATGGGTAATATAGATAACCAGATCAGGAATATTTTGACCAAACATCACCAGGTGAATAAGTGTTTTGTTGAAATCAGTTCCACAACCCTTGAAGTGGAAAAATTGAAAGGAAAAGATGAAAAAAAATAGGTCTACTATAGTTAATGTTTCCATTAATAAAACATGCAGTGAGAAAAATGATTTAGGGTTACTCTGATGAATATGAATTTATTTACTTACCATGTAGAGAGTAAGGTCATTTAAATGTTACTATAGTTAATTTTTGATTAAAATACTAGTTTCATTTAGATCAAGAATATATTAATTATGTTATGTTTATATATCACTTCATTGGTATTTATTACATTTTTATTATATTAAAAGATAAATATGAACTGTGTTTGTTATCCTAGTTGATACATTGTAGTTTAACTATTGTTTATATTAATTATTAGCTATACATTTATCTTAATTTTATATAGTAAAATATTAGATATAATTTATTTTTAACTTATGTATTTATAGTGTCCAACAATTAAATAATATTTTCAACACACTATTATCATTTATATAAAAAAGGGGCTGAGAAAGTGTTATTCCTCTTTCACCCCAGTGTAGCAACTAACTTTTGATTTAAAAACTAAATTGATTCTAGTATGTATATATTTTTCTAGAAAATTTATCTTAGAGTAAATTTAGACATAATGGGATAATTTTTCATTTAACGAATACATTTTTTATATTTCTCAACAAATTAACCTCAATTTAGCTATACTACAATCAACCACATTTGACCAAAAAAATATGAATATAAATTTTTAGTGGTTCATAACCACTTGTGGGAAGATAATTATTTTTTAAGAAACATTAAATTGGTTGTTATCAAAAAATACACCCAAAAGAGTATTTAGTCACCTTATAGGTACAAAATCTTAGGTATTATCGACAGAAATAATTAATTAGTTATAAACAATGATATCATTATAATTATAGGTATACGACAAAGATCTCTGAATTTATTCTTTTACGTGGCTTGAAAAAATCTATAATGATGATAGGTATAAATTCATATATTATATTAAATTCTATTATGAAATTTTGAGGATTGATAAATGAAAGTAATCAATACACAAGTTAAAAGATATTGGATCGTTAAGGTAGGTACACTTGAGAGTATCTTAATAAACGATTCATTGATCATTAAATATAGAGTGAAGGTTTTAAAAAATTAATATTTTCTTTTAACATCAGGGAGATAGTGATATTAAAAGTTATACAATGAAGATAATTATAAATATTACAACTATACCATGATTCCTTACTAGTCATTCTTAAAAAAGTAATTGTGGTATAATTAACCATATGCCAACCATACTATCTAATGGATATCTTATAAAGTAATGATGTAAAGAAATACATTATATCTCAACCTATGGTTGTTTTTATGGGAACCATTTCTATATATTTTAATATATTCAAAAGTATGTATTTAAAATATATGGTGTATCGCAATTAATTATCATTTTTACACTAAATATATTTACATTCCTAAGATAAAAAGAGGTATCAACTATACCAATTGTATTAATATAGGGTAATAATATCTAAGTTTAGAGATTGTGACATAACTATACTTTACTATAATATTTTCTCCATGTGTAGAAGTTGGAATAAGAACATTAAACTCTATAATTTCTTGTTGTATAAATTGTTCCATAGGCACATAATGCATAGGATGGTTAAAACCAGAGTGGTGTTTTTATAAAAACTATGATGTGTAATATATTAATATATAAGATTAATAAATCCAAAAAAATTAATTATGGTGTAACTAGATATGATTGAAATTTTTTTATGAATTTAATCAAGGATTCCATGTAAAAATTATCATTATGTATTTTTCTATTCGATATTAATCCATTGGCATGTATTAAACAGAAACAGTACATGGACAATAAAATTTAGGTTGAAATAATCCTTGACTATTTATACCAATACATCATTATTAAATTCATTTTAATTTTACACATTATATCTGCAATGATAATTATATTAGGCATCATATGACGAGGCCTCCACCATTTGAGGTTACATTATTGTTCATGTTTATAAGATGTGACAAGAAGGGTTGGAAACCTCAAAGAAATAAAATATAGATTTCATGTTTTGAGGATATAGATATTAGTGGTAATGATTATAATTATCATTGTATATTCATTTGAAATGTGGTGTCGGTAGTTTTCTAAAAGGAGTTAGTGATAGCATTATATTTTTTATTAAAGGTATGCTAGTGTCATCATTATATAAGAGTAAAGAATTTATCTAAAATGGATTGAGTAGAGCTTCACGTTTTAGGGAACATTATCCACAAAAATATATAAAGTGGGTTGTAAATTCAATTTATACTACCCATTTCACATTGTGTTGAAAAGGATGAGATATAATAGTATAATTGAATTTTTCAAGTACCACATGGTGTTTTATGATGAATATACTATAAATTCCTAAGAGGAATTTTGAAATAATTATCGCATTTCAGGATTTATAAATTTATTTTATATTTCTTACATGAAAATAATAGAATAAAAATATCATTGGATACTAAAAGAAATATAGTGGATGGAAATTATAACTATCTAATAATGCTTTATTAAGTAAAACTAGATGAGTTATTGGTAATTTTTTAAATGGGAATAATATTTTTAGGCGATATAAAACTAGTTTCCTTCTAGATTGGTTGGTTAAATATCATATTAATGTTTAGGTAATATGAATGTTTTATGAATATTATATCTATTTTTTTCCATATCCATATTAGATCATGTATGTTACAGTTTCTCATATAGCTTAATAAAAATGTTTCATCATTTTGTTCCAAATTATGGATTTTGAAGAAGATAATAAAGTTCAATCATATCATGATGGACATGTATATATGGTATATCCATAATTGTTGCGATGATATAGTCCAAAAGGTAAATACATGTCCATATCATATCTTGAGGGATTATTTTGGATAAATGAGGTAACCATAACTATATCAACCAAAAGTATCATGGTGGGATCAACAGTTGTAACCAAATCTCAATAGAATAAATTTTATGTTGTGAGGATAAACATTTGAGTCGTTAGTAGTTCTCTATAGTGAAATTGGGAGTATATCAGAGATGATTCCCCATGAAAAACTAGTATTCAATTACAATCATATTCATAATGTTTAATATTAATTTATATCTTATCACATGATGGTTATTCATATGCATAAAGTCTATGTGATACTATCAAAAGAGTATAATTCACAATGAAAATTCATAAAATCACCCATATGTGATCAGATCCTATAAGTGTCAGAAAATTTATGAAAAATATTATCTTATTAACTGTATAATATTATTTATTAGGACAAAATGATTGACAATATCGTGGTTGGAAAATCATAGGAAATTGAGACACCTTCTCATGAGGTATACCATTGGTAATCTTTAGATCATGAGATTATGAGAACATGATCTTTTAGTTGGAAATCTACATTTATATATGTCATTGGATTTTCATATATGGGGATGTGTGTAATTGTCTATACTTGAATATTATTATTAAATCTTATCAAGACTAATACAGTTCGATGTATTTATTAAATTATGATGACATATTCTTGTAGTAATGTAGAATATGATGGGTGTTTCATTAGTGATATTGTATAAATGAATACTTAATGAAAGGATTAGTCCCGTCTATTCTTTATTATAAGTTGATATATCAATACCTTTGATGTTAATGTACCTAATTAGCGAAAAAAATTTCCATAATGATATATTAGAATGATTATATTAGATATTTCAAAGAAATAGATATCAAGAAAAAATGTTGATGATATGATTAAGAAACATTCATGATTAGATATATAATAAAAAAGGGATTATATTACACAGTGTGCATTAATGTGAGGTTTTATTCAATTATGACATAAAATTATTTGTTTCTAGGAGACTTTTCATGTTGTTCAATGTCAAAAATGGAATTTTGGTGGTGTAGCCCAGTGCCACTAAAAGTTGACCAACATATTCACACAATATGTGTATCCAAAACCGTAGTTAAATTCAATAGGAATATAACATGTTGATTAAATATTATTTCTATTTGTGATTTATTAAATATTATTATTGAGTTTATCGATTATATTCAGTCACCAGCTATTTGAAAGAACATTATTTTAGTTAAATTTTAACTAAATATTTATTGACCTTGTAATTAGTTATTTAATGACATGAATATATATAATATTCATTTTCTTATGTCATATTTCCATGGTGAAAAATAATTTATTATTTTGTTATATGAATATTTAATAAATATTTATTCACTTTTATAGTGAATAAAATATTTATTTATTTGTTGGTAGTTAATGTAATGATATTTATTTATTTAAATAAATATACATTATTAAATGTTTGATATATATTTAGGAAGACTGGTGGACAATGATTAATGATCTAATGATAAATTATATATAAAATATTATTTCCATAAAAATATTTTATTTATTAAAAAACTAATTTTATTAGTGTGTTTTTAGCATGTTAAAATAATAATAATAATATGATTATTATTTAGAGATGTGGTATTCAAAGTATTGAGGGAATAATATGGGATAATTTAAAATTATTTATTTCTTAACCATAGTTCTATAAATATATGGTTGTTTCATTTTATAACTATGTCTAACCCTAACCACCATTTTTCAAAATTATTTCAATAGAGAAACCTCTAAATACCTCGAGATCTTTTCTCATATAATGTTCTGACGATTAGAGAGAAATATTCCACCATTAACCTCTTGACTCTAGAGAGAAATATTTTAATGCCATCTCATGTCGACAAATTCTATTATGATCAATGATATTCATCCCAAGAACTAAAAACATCCATCTTAAAACCATATTAAATATATGGTGATCATTAGTGTTTTATGGAACACATGTGGATTACCACTAGAAAAATTCTACACTTTATTCCTCTGAAGCACTATCAATTCGATAAGTGGCCTAAATTGAATCATTGATGAAGAAATAATTGTATCAAGATGATATTATAAATGTTGATTGCAATTACTTATAAATTATATGTGATGATATTTTGTCATGGATTCTGAGTATTCTATTTCATATAGTTATAAGGAGAAATCATAACAAGTTAATGAAAACCCATTGTTGGATATGGGCCCAATTTCGTACACTACTCTTAACAACAAACCATTTATTACCAGTAGAAGATCCACCACCCATGATATGAAGGGAACCTACTACAATATCCTCCACCAAGACCCTCTCAATTGTATTAGCCATGTTAACTACATAATAATATAATTTTAGTTTTAAAATTCACACAAGGTGAATCATTTCTAACCAAAGGTGAATATCAAACCAATTTTCAGGTTGGGACTCTCTTACTAATAACAAGGGGGAGAATATTATCTTGAGAAAATGGGTAATATAGTCTATCATAGAAAATTATCCCCACTAAATCTCTAAAAAATTGCTGGGATATAATAATATTTAGTGATTTATGATAAATTTGTTTTGAATAATAAGCCTTTAGGGGTATCCCATGTCAGCCGTCATGCCTCATGGACTAAACCATAACTCCCACCCATCTCCTGGTGAGTTCCTGGAACAAATATGTCATTAAATTCATCCATTATTTACATGGTTGTCACGACCCGTCCTCGGGGCCCGTGTCGTGACTTCCCCAAGCCCGCCTTCCATAGGCCAGGGGCTAACAACTAGCACCAAAGGCGTAAATCCTGATAAAAGAGAAGGAATATCCTTTATATAAGTAATCAAACACAACAGGGTGTGCAAGATGAAGTAAACACTAAGTAAACTGATTACAAAAGTAAGTGCTGGAAAGTTAATGGTCCAGAATACAAACCCAACTGAAAGTACAGTACAACAGTAATGAAAGAACACCAGCAGTAAAGTAAACCAGCAACTACTGAGTCATCCTCCAGATATCCCACCTGAAGGGTGGGTACAGATGGTCTCCTCAACTCCTCGGGTCTGGTCCTCTACTCCGTGTACATCCCGCCAAGTGGTCCACCTCCAGGTACCATCCCGCTCCACAAGACTCCACCTCGATCAGTGATGTTTGTCGTCTGCATCCAACACAACGTAGTGAGGGCATAGCCCATGCAGGTGTGAGTATACTATACTAAATAGGGACCCCGAGACACCTGATTATCTCCAGGAATCCAAAAAGGATAAACCACATAGGAATGATTAAAACACGAAGTATCAACCAACTCTACTTAGGTATATGCCCAAACATGTACCTAAGTCATCCATTCCAGTTCGGCTCCAACTCACGAGCCCAAGTACAACACAGTCCACAAAGGAAAGCACAACCCAGTCCACACATGAATGCAAGTCAATCACATAGATGATAATGATTGAATGTCAAGACTCATCTCACACATGTATACTACTCCCAAAGGGGGGTGGAGATGATAGATGTAGCCTCTGAATCATCTTCCCTGCTGAACCCATGTAGTATCCAAGTACAGATGTCATCGCTTCTGAACCCACGTAAGATCAAAGTATAGTTGTCATCACTTCCGAACCCACTGAGGATCCCAGTACAGTCGTCCTCGCTGCGGAACCCACGTAGGATCCAAGTACATTCATCATTGTCATCGCAGTCGGAGCCGGCTCAAGGGTTCCCGCACACAGCATGCTCGATTCCGGGAGGGTCCACTCCTCGAGCCAAGGGGGGTCGATACATCAAAATTAATGAAGTCTGGATTTGATGTATCATGAAGGTTCGTATCATAAAAAGTAACTCCATGAAATAGACGGCACGTCAATCGGATTCCCGGTCTGAGAGATATTGGCTTTTCCGTACTAGGGGCTTGGTTAGAAATACGCGCGTTTCTAACCCGGATGATATCCAAATTCATCCAAAACTCACTTAGAGTCTCACAAAAGGAATGTATCATCAAAAGTTTCTCAGTTCCACAGACGTTGCGTCGATCAGAACCGTGGTCCTTATGTTATTCACGTTTAAGTGAATAACAGGCCCGACCTGTTTAGCCCAGTGGTTCGAGGGGTCGATTTGACCCAGTTTGATGGGTCCGACTGACCAGGGGTGTTGGAACGATTCGAAGAAAATACTCAACTCGTTCTGAAGGGACGTGGCCCATCCTGAAGAGGTGTGGCCCAGACGGAAGTGGCCCGGCCCGGCGGGGCGTGGCCGGGGCCGACCTGGTGCGGCCCCGCTCAACCTGGCCTGGTGCGGCTCGGCTGGCCGGCCGATCGGATCAGCCGAAGCTGAGCGGGTTCCAAGCCCCCCCCCCCCCCCGGTTTTTCGCACCGGCAGTGCCAGTTTGGGCCGCTCTTTCCCAAACCGTCCGGCTAGACCGGCCGGTCTTCTGCGCACGCAGCCCGCATGGGCGGGCCGCCGGTCATCCAACGTTGCTCCCTCCTTGTGCCGCGGTCCAGCTCTGCACAGCCGGCCGGTTCTTCTGGCGAAGCGGCCCGTTTAGCGGGCCGCGGTTCTTCCCACACTACCTGCGCGACAGCGTCGGCCTCTATTGTCCCTTACCTGGAACGGCGTGACGGCGTCGTACCTCCTCTGCCTTCGATTGTCAATACTAGAATAATAAATAAGAACAACAGAGGGTTTTCGGGCCGTGTTCATTCAGCCCGCACCCTCCGCGTAAAAATATAACAATTGGGAATATTTAAACAATGATTTCCAATGAGTAAGGGGTACGTAAACTTCCACTTTCAAGAATAAACCCCTACTGAATGTACAGTACAGCAGTAAAGAAATAACAGTTGTAGTAAAGTAAACCTGCAACTACTGAGTCATTCTTCGGATATCCCACCTAAAGGGTGGGTACATATGGTCTCCTCAGCTCCTCGGGTCTGGTCGTCCACTCCGTGTACGTCCCACCAAGTGGTCCACCTCCAAGTACTGTCCCACTCCACAAAACTCCACGGAGCGGGATGGTACCTGGAGTCTTGTGGAGCGGGACGGTACCTGGAGGTGGACCACTTTGTGGGACGTACACGAAGCGGACGGCCGGACCCGAGGAGTTGAGAAGCCCATCTATACCCACCCTTTAGGTGGGATATCCTGAGGAAAACTCAGTAGTTGATGGTTTACTTTACTATAGTTGTTATTTTTTTACTATTGTACTGTACTTTCGGTTGGGTTTGTATTCTAGCCCATTTACTTTCTAGCACTTACTTTTTTACTCAGTTTACTTAGTGTTTACTTCATCTTTCGTACTCTGTTGTGTTTGTTTACTTATATAAAGGCAATGCCTTCCCTTTTATTGGTATTTACACCATTGGTTCTAGTTGCCAGCCCCTGTGCTATGGAATGCCGGCTTGGGGTAGTCACGGCACGGGCCCTGAGGATGGGTCGTGACAAATGGGTATCAGAGGGAGGATTAAGGAGTTTTAGCAGATGTGAAGGGTTGGGGATCGTGTGGGTCCCACCTCACAAATATCCTCACATGGGTAGTTAGGGGCCCACCCCAACTCCCCCATGTAGGATATAACCACTTAGATATAGAATAAAAATTGTTCCACATTTTTATTTTCTTCTTATTTAATCCAAAATATTAACTTCTCCTCCCGCACAAACGCAACTACGGTAAAGGTCCCTTTAAGCAATTACTAGAATTTTGAATTCATTGGTTACCTCAGATTTCAATTACGAGCACCGGTTTAAAATATATAAAAACCCGCTCGTTCGTTTACTAAACATACCCGATCTAAACATTGAAAATTGATTCTGAGCACACCGGGCCATGAAATCAGGTACCGTCAGAAACTACGTACTCGTAAAATTCCAAAGTATTTAAGAAAAAAGTTTCCTTGAAATTTAGAGGTCTTTACATTACTCCCACCTCAGGGATTTATGTCCCCGTAAAGATACATCATAAAATAGGGAAACAAATGAGGGTACTATGCATGCATCCGAGCCTCCCGCTCCCATGTTCTCTCCTGGAGGTTCTCGTACTACCAACGAATGAGCACAAGAGGAATTGACCATCCATGTTGGACCCGCTCCTATCGATCCTTGATCTCCACCAGAACCACCACAAAATTCACCTCATCATCGATGTCTAGATCCCCATGATCAATGATATGCGTCGGGTCGTGCACATATCTTCTCAGCTAAGATACGTGGAAGATGTCGTGCACCTGGTGCAACTCAGGTGGAAGGGCCAGGCGATAAGCCACCTCACCCACCTGGCTGAGTACCTAGAATGGTCCGATGAAGCATAGAGAAAACTTGCCTCCGCAGCCAAATCTCCGTAATCCATTTCGAGGTGAGACCTGTGAGAAAACATGGTCTCCATCCTCGAATTCCAGTGGTCTCCGCCTCTTATAAGAATATGACTTCGGTCTGCACTGTGCAGTCTTCATCCGCTCCTGGATGATCTGCACCTTCTCTGTCATAGCCTGAACCATCTCTGGTCCTACGAGTGCTAACTCCCCAGGGTCAGTCCAGCACATAGGTGATCTGCATGGTCGTCATACACTTCCTCGTATGGTTCCATCCTGATGGTGGAGTGGTAGCTTTTGTTTTACACAAACTCCACCAAGGGTAGATGATCCTCCCAGCTGCATCCAATGTCGATGACACATGCATGGAGCATGTCCTCAAGAGTCTGAATGGTCCTCTCTGTCTGGCCATCCATCTGAAGATAAAAGGCAGTGCTCAGGCGTAGCTGCGTAACAAATGCCTCCTGCAACCGCTTCCAAAGCCAGGAAGTAAAGCGAGCATCTATATCAGAGATGATAGATGAAGGCACACCATGAAGCTGTACGATCTCCTGAATGTAGAGGCGTCCCAAGATCTCTACTGATCCCTGCTCTCTGATAGGTAGGAAGTGGGCCGACTTGGTGAGTCGGTCGACAATCACCCAGATGGATTCGTGTCCTCTAGAAGTATGTGGAAGCCTCATCACTAAATCTATTGATATCTCATCCCACATCCACTCTGGGACCTCTAAGGGATGCACCTGGACTACCAGAACCCGGTGCTACACATTTACCTACTGGCAGTTGAGGCATCATGAAACGAACTCTGCCATAGCCTTCTTTATAGCTGGCCACCAGTGCTGTCGTCTGAGATCCTGGTACATCATCCCTACTCCTAGATGTACATCCAAAGGGGAAGTGTGAAACTCCCACAACACCTCCTCTTATAATGAAACGGGCACCATGGTACGTCCCCTGAAGAGTATGACGTTCTCTCCTCCTACAGAAAATCCATCAGGTGCATGTCCTTTGGATATCTGTGCACGTCGCCTCTCACAGTCAATGTCCCCACGCTGTGCCTCTCTCACCTGCTGAAGTAGTGGAGGGGTGACTGTGAGTGACTATAGAAAGGCTTCTCCATCTCTATCCATGAAGGATATCTGCAATGCGGCTAGTTGCTCTGTTGCCTCTCCAAGTAGCTGAATGCCCGATCTCCTGCTAAGAGAATCAGCTACCACGTTCCACTTCCCAGGAGTATAGACTATCTCCAAGTCATAGTCATGGAGGAACTCAAGCCATCACCACTGTCTCAGGTTCAGGTCCATCTGCGAGAAGATGTATCTGAGACTCTAGTGGTCAGAGTAGATTGTAAAGCGCAAACCCGTCAGATAGTTCCGCCACATCTTCAAGGCGAAGACCACTACTGCTAACTCCAGGTCATGGGTAGCGTAGTTCTGCTCGTGCAGCCTCAAATGTTGTGAACCATAAGTGATAACTGCCTACTCCTACATATGGACACACCCGAGTCCGGTCCCTGATGCATCATAGTATACTATGTACCCTATTCCCTCCTCTGGTAGCCTCACGATGGGTTCACGGGTCAATCTCTATCTCAGCTCCTGGAAGCTCTGCTAACATCTATCTGACCACACAAAGTGTTTCCACTTCTTCGCCAAAGATGAAAGTGGTGTTGTAACTCTGGAGAAGTCTGGCACAAATCTTCGGTAGTACCCAGCCAGACCTAGGAAACACTGCACCTCTATCACACTCCTGGGTGGATCCTAAGCAAGTACTGCCTCGATCTACATGGATCCTCCATGGGTTCAACAGCGATGACAACTGTACTTGGATCCTACGTGGGTTCGGCAGCGACGACTTTTGTACTTGGATCCTATGTGGGTTCTATAAGGAAGATGATTTAGAGGCTATATCTATCATCTCCACCCCCCCCCCCTCCGTGAGTAGTATACATATGTCAGCTGAGCCTTGACTTTAAATCATTATCATCGATGTGATTGACTTTCTTTACTATGTGGACTGGGTTGTGCTTTCTTGTGTGGACTGGGTTGTACTTGGGCTCGTGAGTTGGAGCCGAACTGGAATTGATGACTTAGGTATATGTTTGGGCACATACCTAAGTAGAGTTGGTTGATACTTCATGTTTGTATCTTTCCTTTGTGGTTTATCCTTTGTGGATTCTGGGAGAACATTGGGGGTCTCGGGGTCCCTACTGAGTTTTGTATACTCACCCCTGCACGGGTTATGACCGCACTACATTGTGTTGGTTGCAGACGATAGACAACACTGATCGAGGTAGAGTCTTGTGGAGCGGGATGGTACCTGGAGGTATACCACTTGGCGGGATGTACCCGGAGTGGAAAACCAGACCCAAGGAGATGAGGAGACCATCTGTACTCACCCATCAGGTGGGATATCCAGAGGACGACTCAGTAGTTTCTGGTTTACTTTACTGCATCTATTCTTTCTTTACTATTGTACAATACTTTCAGCTGTGTTTGTATTCTAGCCCATTTACTTTCCAGCACTTACTTTTGTACTCAGTTTACTTAATGTTTACATCATCTTGTGTACTCTATTTTTTTTGTTTACTTATATAAAGGCAATTCCTTCCCTTTTATCGGGATTTATGCCTTTGGTGCTAGTCGCCAGCCCCTGGCCAATGGAAGGCATGCTTGGGGTAGTCACGGCACGGGCCCCGAGGACAGGTCGTGACAAATTGGTATCAGAGGGAGGATTAAGGAGTTTTAGGGAATGTGAAGGGTTAGGGCTCGTGTGGGCCCCAACTCACAAATATCCTCACATGGGATGTTAGGGGCCCATCCCAACTCCCCCATGTAGAAGATAACCACTTAGATATAGAATAAAAATTGTTCCACATTTTTATTCACATCTTATTTAATCCACAATTTTAACTTCTCCTCCCGCACAAACACAACTACGGTAAAGGTTCCCTTAAGCAATTACCAACGTTGCGAATTCATCAGTGCCCTCAGATTTCAATTCTGAGCGCCGATTCAAAAGATAGAAAAACCCACTTGTTCATTTACTGAATGTACCCGAGCTAAACATCGAAAATTGATTCCGAGCACACCGTGCCTCGGAATCAGGTGCCGTCAGAAACTGCATACTCATAAAATTCTAAAGTATTTAAGAAAAAATAATCCTTAAAATTTACGGGTCTTTAAAATGGTGTTTATGTTAACTCAAAGTCTTTTCCTATAGACAAGATGCAGACCTAGGAATTTAAAATACCACCCATGACCTATAAATCCAATGGGTGCAGAAATGGGTAATTTAGATAAAAGCCAACCATGGTAAGTAAAATGTAATTCTCACCTGAACCTCTAACCAATACATTTTGGAAGACCTCTATATATTTTCTTATAAACACATGAGCATACAGTTCAACCTCAGGTGAATTCTAAGATCAATACTCTAGAACATTAAATGATTTAGTATGAGAATTTTGAATCTCATGGACATCGTCCGATCTTTCCTTGGGGGAAACCATGTGATGTAGTCAAGGAAGATGTTTTCTAAAATTCCAAATAATAGACATAGACATTCATTTTAATGGATTAAATAATAATATAATTTAAGGATATATTCGTAACACATGTATTTAAAAACAATAGGAGATATTCTCGAAGGGTCTCCCTATGTACCACTTGACATACAAATCAATTACTCCCCTATGGCATACGCCCATACCACTTGTACATAAACATAGTCACAATCATATATAAAACAAATATGAAAATTATGAGGTTAAATTGATAAGATTTATTCAATAATGAATTTTAGAAAAGGCCAAATATATTATTGGTGACATTTAACAATTTTAAATCTTTAAAAATCATATAGTAGAAAGCATATTACATGTGATATAAGATATATAATTATAATAGATAAACTCACTCACTCTCAAAAATCTCTAAAAATAGTAAAAAACGTCATATATGTATATTATTAGTTAAATAGTAGCATGAATCCATTATATAGTAATAAAAAAAAATCCCACTACCATAGAATCCTAAATTCATGCTATAAAATTTTTGTCCAAAAACCCATATGAAATTATGATAGAGTTTAGAATAACCTATCTCAAACATAATAAGACCTATATAATAAATAAAAAAGAAATGGGATAGGGTACAATTTTTTATTTCCCCAAATTGAATCATCAATTTTGAGTGGGTGAATTACAACAACTCATTTCCAACTCCCCATATGAAAAATGATTTCGACTATAGCCATTGTTCTGGACCACATAATGGCGAGATTACTCCCTTGATATTAAGAATACATCAATCATTTATAGAATAAAAGTAGTAATAGTAAATAATTACAATAATATAGAAATAGATTAATTTTACAACTATACTAATAATATCACATTCTATAAGAAAAAATATACCTTAGTCATCCATCAACAATCCAATGTGATCCCCAATGTTGGTGGAAAAATTGTAAAAAATAATAAAAATTGAAAAATATTACTATGGTAAAAGTCCAAAATAACCCTACTATCATTATTTTTATCCCCTTCATCAGGATCCCATCCCTGCTTTCACAAGAACCAAATATTTATCCAATTCCCTTAGATATATTAATGAAAACATTATTTCTAGGAACACTAACATGATCATACATGTTGTGAGTAATAAACACACCGGGAAACTACATAATCATTCTAAAAATAATTTAATCAAATATATATGATTTTATATAGTTATAGGGAATAAATAATCAAGAATGCATGCATCTGTATCAAGTCATCATGAACTAACATGGTTTCCATGGACACTGGCCATACCTGGTTGAACTCTATATTGGTACTAAGTTGTCGTAATGTACGATGAATTCATCCCAAATTTTACACTACCCACTCACTCAACATAAGTATTTGAACAAAATCCCATTCAAACACCACATAATCTTGTTGGTCTCTCACTTTTATTGAGGTCCCCCAGAAACCACATATCACCACATTCCTTCTCAAGGCGTGATCTGATAACCCAATCCATATGACAACCATTTCACACATGGAATTTCATTATAATAAAATCCATAAAACCCACCTATAACTCATGGTGGGTCATAAAAATCCAATATCATCAACCTTTTTAGGAAAACACAAGACCAACACATGGTCCAAACAATAATATTTGTTTTATATATAAAATTCATGATGAATATGCTTCTTAAGAGACCACTTTTAATCCCAAAATACTCATCTATAGGATAAATACATAACTTATTTCCATAAATATTATAAACTACCCACATTATCACCAAAATAACTAGTATAGTTTGTGGTTTTTAACTCAACAAGCTAAACATTTCCATATAAATATTTCAAACTCACCATCGTTAGGTCTTTATCACATGATCACTCTTATAGCAACACTCATAAAATCTAATTCACATACCTTGAAGTTAGATACCAAATGAAGATAAATATCAAGAACACATACACATAATCATTGACCCGCATGAAAGAAAGTGAATGATATTAAATACAACATAGTAACTCGGTAAGGAATTCACATCTCATGCTTATCGGATCTCACAAAAAATCTACACCCACTAATTCAAGTCTAAAACAAAAAATCCCTTTAATCTAATAAAAATAATGGAATTAGTTATTTATTATTCAAAATATAGAAACCATGAGTTAAGTGGACACCAAGGGATTAATATTATTTATATCTACTAAATGAGAACAAACATAATATAAAACACCTTGATTAGTGTGCAAAATCTATTAGGGGATATTTGGAATCCATATAAGAACCTTAAGTTGAGTTCTAGACATGTAATTGTTGTGGTAGGAAGAGGGAAGTGTTTTTTGGAAGAAAAGGGGTAAATATTTAAAATCCCCAAAAACAACACCCAAAAGGATACAATGTAACTAGTATAAATCTACCGGGAACCAGATACCCTTATTAGGAACTTGTTGCACTCATATCGGCCACCTGATGTAGTTCTAAACCCATAATGTATATTCCTTATCTCATCAAGTACATGATATCTCTATATTGGAAACACAGTACCCTCCTATACCATTTCGAAAATAGGATTCCCCGATAGCCAATTTTGAACCACTCACAAGCCCCAGTACCCCTTAGTCACATCTCAAATCTGCCATGAATATATAATATGAAGAAACATTCAACCTAAAATTCACAAACAAAATTTGAGGGTCATGAAACTTCCAAATTATAATGGGGTATTTAAAATATACCAAAATATTTGGTGGATATAATCTAGGTTTAAATTTATCTAACACGGTTTATTAATTTATAACATGTTTTTAAGTTATAAAAATAGTAATAAGACAAAAGTGTTTATATTCATTATGAAATTACAATGACTAATAATATTTAATGTTCATATAAACATACCTATTTATAAATTTAATTTAATCCATTATAATAGGTAATTTTGGTCGATTATTAATTATGGTTTAAATGAAATAAAACATGTTATATTTAAACTATATAAAGAAATTTCGTAAAATATTAATTGTCGATTTGGAATATAAATGGATATATTTTAAAAAATAACATATTTTTAAAATATAATGGATTTTATATTAAATAAAATGTAAAATTTATGATAAATTATAATATATTATAAAAAATTTAAGATGTTCATGTTTACATTTTTATGAAAATTATATAAGATCAAGTATAAAATTATAAGGGTTTACAGTTTCATTATTTATGATACATTCATAAGTGTTTTTTCTCAATTTTAATTTTTATTTTGTTTACTTATTTAATTTTTTTATGAATTAATTACATCATGAGAATTAAATTTTTATTTTATTATTTGATAAATAATTTATTTCAAATTATTTAACAACGTCTTATAAATTTTATATCACTCATATAATACATTACTGACTAGATAGAGTATAATATTTAGTTGTGTTCAAACAAAACTTTTTTTTGGGGATTTAAACACTATATAAATTTATTGATATGATTTATACATGTTATGTTGTAGGGTTTTATTGGAATAATTGTATTTATTTATTATTTTTCTTTTTTATGATGTGTCTTTGGGATAAACATATTAGTATTCTAGGGTCTTATGCTCTACTTATAAATGTGGAGGTTAAAAACCTATTGTATTATACATTATCATGTGGGGATTTTGGATTCATAAGATTTCATTCCTTTACATTAAGGGGATTCATATAACTTACATCTGAGATGAATTTGTATATATATGAACCATGTTGGATTTTATTTTTAACTTTGTAAAAAATAATGTGTTATATAAAATTTACATAAATATGTTTTAAATGTATATATTTAGTTGGATATATAGTATACATAAACAAAATTATAATAAGTAGGCATATATAAAGGGAAAAATGAGACATGATAGTGATATATTAAAACCTCTTTATTAATTATTATATGTTAGAATATATAAAAAGTAAACACCTATAAATAAAATAATCATCAAAATGAGTAAAATATATTAATATGGGGTGCCTATGAATTATGTTGCATGAGCCATAGTTAAAATGGATAACCTGAATTGTTTGTTAACAAAAGTACTATTGTTGGATTTGGCATTCATTTATCAATAAAAACAAAAAATTTAATGACACTATAAGGATATATTTTTGATAATTTATACAATAGATTTTGGAAATTAGTTATACACTCAAATATATAACATTAATATATGACGTTATTTATATAAATGTATACCTACATGTATAAGTGATCAATGGAATATAAAAATATATAAAAAGCATTAGTGAAATATTATTCTTTTCCAAATAATTTAAATTATATGAAATTAAAAGGGATTATCATTTTATAATATTAGGTATATAATAAAAAATTTTATTAAATGGATGTAATATATGATTCTATTTTAATGACATTTTTTGGTTTTTGAATAAAAGAATTTATGTTCATCATAAAATTTAAGATAAATAATTCAAAAGAGGATATAAATAAATTAAAATTACAACATATAAATGGGAACATGATAATTGTTCTCAAAAGCATCTATGTGTTAGAGAAAACCATTCCAGAGTAGTTGATTGGTGATGTAATTCAACAAATAGATGCACATTTTTACAAGAAGAATTAAAAATATGATTTAATTTTATACTCCACATTCCATTATCAATGAAAATTAATTTATAAAAATATCAAGAGAACATTTATTCCTTCCAAATGGTAGAAAATTTGAAAAGGATCTGCCTAAAATAATCTCGACATGAGAAGTAAATGTTTTTAAAGGAATTATTCATCAATAAAATGACCAAATGAATATAAAAACTGTCTCATTATAAATATATAATCCTAAGAAAAAATTCATATATCTCAATATTAAAATATCAAATAACTCTTTAATTTGAGTTAAAAAATCCATTCAAATCGCTTATATATTTTGATAAATTGAAATTTCATTAATATATTTAATAAAAATGAGAGATGTCTCTTTAGTTGATTTTATTTTGGGGAAGATATCCATTATTCCAATTATGAAATTTAAAACCATAAAACACGATTTTAATATTCATTATCATTAGCATGGGTATTTTATTAAACCATAAAATTCCTTCTTTAACTTACAATTAATTTCTTCCTATTACATAATAAGGAATCCTTCATGTTTCCCATTATACAATTTATCGTTATGTTCACCATTATAGGAGGTTTATATTCCATATAGTTAGAAAATGTTATATAATATTTGAGAAAAAAACAATGAATGTATTTATATTCTTAATCCCTGAAATATGAGTGAATTTATTATTAAATCAAATACCTTTATCCCGAGAATAACCTTTATAACCAGGCATTACATTATTCTTTGTCACTCTACCGTTTACATTAAACTTCTTAAAAAACCCCACATTGTTCCAAATATATTATTATCTATTTTATTAGATAAAAACTAATATGTGTTTTCAATTTAAATGATCTTATTATTAATTCATAACATCCACCCATTATTTATGTTTCAATTATTCATCCCCACTTATCAGTTTAACCTGAGACGAAAATGAGGTATATATTTTTTCCTCAATGTTCTCTTTATACAAATTTTAAATTCATAAAACCAATTATTCTTATTGTCCTCCAAAAGATTCAAAATACTATGTTACACCCAGATATTTTAAGAAATATTTTTTAAAATTAATTTAATTTCTTCTACAGCGAGCGCTACATGCAACAATGACTTTTATCATTCTAGGATATAATATACTATTTTTATTAAAACATGATGGTTTAAACCTAGATGTTAACCTTGAATGTGTGAATTGAAATAAAAAAATTTAAAACTAATTATGAAGGTTTTATACAAATATAATATAGTGATAAATAAGTATTTATTTTTTTAGTAAATTCTTCATAGTCTTCAAAAATACATTTTATTCTCAAAAACGTTTCAATTTAATTTTGGGAAAAAATAATAGAATTTATTTATTACACTTTAAGAAAATAATTTTGAGAATGTAATATTGTTTATTGAAAATAAAATGTAAAAATTAAATTGGGGTTATTTTTTAATAATTTTTGGAAAATATTAATTTTTAATTAATAGTGAAAAAAAATTTCTTATTAAAAACAATATTTTATTTTAAAGGAATTAATTGCTTAATTTGGTTTTTTGATTGTTATAAATGTAAAATTAGTTCAAATATATTATATTTAATCTAATTTAGGTTTTTATACTAAATCTTACATTCAATTTTAATATAAAATGTTTCACACGTATGAGAAGATTTTCATTTGAAACCCACTTTTTCATCACATTATCGGGTTTTATTTTAAATTAAAATTTACCACATCTATGAAATTAAATTAATAAGATATATTCTATATTTTTATTTAAAATAATTTATAATATATCATAAGCTCAAATTAATTTAGTTTTCCTAACTTATATTAAAAACAGTAAAAAATAACTACTGTTGATGATGTTAAAACATGGTTTTATACATTACGTACACATGTATAAAAAAAATTCAAACATATATGTAAATTATTTAATAAATTTTGTTTAATATTTGTAATTTTTGTGTCTGAATTACCAAATAATAGATATTATAAATTTATGATTAGATATAAAATTACCTGGTTATATTAAAATATATTAGATACCACAGTGAAAACTAAAATTGTAAAAGTGAGGTAACAAAGAGGCTAATATAAAAAAATTTCTAATAAAATTTTATCTATAGTGATTTTTTTTTAATCATATCATCTCGTTAATACATTATTCAACAATTATGTAGGGACAATACATGAAGGTGACATTCCATTATTGAATACTTTTGGGTATTTTAAATAATGTTACTACACATTAATTATAAAATTATACCTCATCCTCTAACTTCTTCACACCAATTGTTAAATTTTTCCCTAATAAACACCATAACATTTCCCCCAAATATAATTATAAATTTTATAGATATTCTAGTGTTTTAAAAATTCAAACACTAGCATCATTAAAATGATATCCATATGCGGGTTTTTAATAGGGAAGGAAATTGTTTTCACCGTGATCTTTCTTTTTTAGTTCTTATCTTTCCTCATTATTTCATATTTTTATAATTCCAATATAATAAAACAATTATATGTGATATAATTTTGTTTTTTCTTAATGGGAGAACATCTATCAATATTTTAGTTAATAAAATCGGAAACAAATCCTTCGATCATGTGTATGGTGGACTACAGCCACACAAACTAATATAATTCAATTTCCATCACCGCCTCTCATAGGTGGATATAATGATGTATTTAATATATATATATATTTATATTTATTTAAATTTATATGATATTTAATATATAATTATAATCCTAGAATTATAATTTCACATATACCTTCTTATATTCGCATCATTTGAAAAACGATAATGTCTCTCGTGAAAACATTTGGTATACGACCTGCACAAAAGAATGTGATACATTTTTCATGTTATTTTTAATGGGATAAAACTAAGGATATATTTAATGAATATATATGATATATATTAAATAAAATTTATTTTGTAAACATGATATATTATTTAACAATATTTGTTCCATCACATGAGAAATAAGAAACAATATTCATGAGAACGTGCAACCCACCACTATTATGAATGTTATAATTCATTTTATATATCAATCATTAATGGATTAATCTAAAAAAATATATAATAAATATATATTATATTTATATAATGGAAAAAATTATAAATATTAGTTATACATTATGAATGTAAATAGACTAAAAATACCAAACCAAAATAAACATTGAAAATGAATTAGTCATTAACTAAAATGTGTTTTTCACAAGGAATAATAAATAAAAGGGAAATAAAATGTCACAAGTATATAATATTAGATATTATCCACGTGATTCTTGTTTTTTGTATGCTTATATTAATCTTATATTTATTATTCAAGAGTTTTGGATGTGTCGGAAGAAAGTCGAGACATGTGGAAATAGAATTGCCCCTCACTTTTATTTCAACGAGATACATTCTTATACACCAATTGATTATTTAATGTACTATAAATATATATAATGAGAATTAATGTTATTTATTATTGATATTAAAAAAATTATGTGATCTTCATATCCATCTATGGTAAATTATCTCCTTGAACATATTATTCAATATTTATCAATGGGGTAATGATTTTAGATCCCAATTTTATTTATTATTGGGATTGATTATGATTAAGTATCTGATGATGAAATATTATGATATAATAGTAAAAAACCCACATATTTTCTTATTCTTTGTTTCTTTTATGGATAATACATTTTTTACTTTCATTTTAATCCATTTATGAACTAAATCTAAAAAAAATGTTTTTTTAATACATTATTTCTTTCAATGGGAGAAAATAATTTTTCCTTCTATATTTATGTTTTCTAAAAATAAATAATGTACTTATTAATATTTATAAATTAATTTTTATATACATTTTTAAAAATTATTTACATTTTAAAACATGGTTTAAAATAATTGTCCCTATAACTTCCCAATGAGGTTGTCCTAAATTTTAACCAATAATATGGATGGAATATTTATATTAACATGGATGAAATGAATAAAATTTTACACATTTATGAACAATCAATTGTATAAAGAATAATTTTAATGTTTTAAAAGGTTATTTTCAAATAAAATTGTTTCATTAATGTTTATGAGTTTTTATTTCAAAAATTGATTAAAAAATTTACTGTAAATTTAGCCTAGGAATTTTATAATGTTCTTATTAGGGAATTTATATTCATAAATGAAAAAAAAATTGGTTTGTATTATTTTTTATTTTTTATTTTATCTAAAGGTAACTTCCATATTTTTTATTAATTTTTAATGATTATGATTATGATGAAAAGTATTTTATGAAACATGTTCCTTTTCCAAGGGTTATGATAAGATTAATTAATAATTTTTTAGAAACCCATTTATTTTCATGGTTTATGATATAATGAATATTTAATAGTCTTGTGGCACAAATATGTAATATTTCCATTATATGAAGGGTGGGACCTATATCTCCCTCCAATTAATTCGGTAAATATTTATATCTCATGAGATACACATGAAAAGAATATTAGCTAACCCAATTCATTAAGGTACTATTTACACTATGAAGTCATGGGAGATAATAATGAGTTATTTGAATATTTTGAGAGTGATCGAAATCCCCCATGATAGTCATTAGAGTGAACCATGGTTATTATAAATGATTGGGGAGTGAACTTTATGCACTATGATAGTCTTGATATTGTACGTTTACTACTAGAATTATTTGGAGAGTGAACCCAATACACTATGACAGTCCTAGTTGTAAAACATTTACTACTTAGGAAATGATTTTCTATTTTTCTATGTATGATACAAATCTATGTTATATTCCAATTCTTGGTTCTCATGGATGTTATTCTTTGATTCCTTTAGGATTTATGTCTTTTTAATAACAAAGCATTATTCCATGACTCATGATTGTGATATTTTGATATGATGGTTATAATTTTAAGATGTTAATATCTTGTAACCATACACTTATGATCATGTTATACTTATGTGATCACAAATATATCCCTTGTTTACCCTCACAGAGAATCTAATCTCAAAAATTTTATGTTTCATTTCTATAGGTTATGAAGAATGGTTTTATGAATGATATGTTTATGTAGGGTTATTATTTTGTAAAACATAGTTGTACATGGTGTCGTAAAATTATGAACTAGTTTTTAATATATCCATGTTTCGAAATACATTAGAACACGATGATCCTCATTTATTTAAGATGAAATTAATATTCATCAATTATGATATAATGTATATTTATGAGATGATTGGGTTTTTACAATTGGTATAATAGGACATGTTTATTTGACCATTATAACCAAATATTGGAAATTTTTAGTAATATACCTCTGGATAATTTTAAGTATAAGTCTTAGTATTCGAAAATTTACTTCAATATTGAAGAATTATATATTTTTAAATTTCTAAGAAATTAAAAATATTTTTGTGTACTATAAATGTATTCAGAATGGTAATAGTTGCACATAGTTGTAATAAATATAAAATGGAGCCTTGGTATTTAAATCTATCATAATCGGGTGAAAACAATGAGCCTTTATGCCGACCTGGTTTGACAATCCTAAGGGATATTGTTTTGGAAATTCAAATACTATTTATGAAAATTAGGAAGGATTTGAATTGGTGATGAACAATAATGACCTATGAAAGACCTAATGTGTTATATTATAAGGATTAATTTTTTTTGAAATAATATAAATTATTGATCTCTTTGATCGAAGTAGATTGATTGTCATGCTGACAATTTTAGATTTACAAAGCAGTTGATGACCAAATAGTGATTTTTGGGTATTGATATGTATTCTCAAATATTGAAGAATATTATTTGGGATTTCATATATAAATTACCATATTTAATGAAAAGTATTTAATAATTTTTGATTCATATACTAAATAATTATATATTTAATAATAAGTGACCCACCATAATAGTACGGTTATCATATCTAATGTCTAAGAATCTTCCCTAGTTGAAGTTTGTGGGAATGGGATTCATGGAAATCAGTTTATTCTATATATGGTTGAATTTAATTTTATCATAGTAATGAATATTCTTTCTCTACAAAAATAAAACATCATTTTCCTCTGAAGGGATTCCAGATTTTATAATTTAATCCCACATTTTTTCTTCTTACAATGAAACAATAAATATGAAATTCCTATTTTGGTCACATACATTATAAAAATCAAGAATTCAATTCAAATGGGTGATTATCTTATATGGTAGGGGGAGACTCAACAATGATGATATTCCTATTGTGAGGTAGTTTTCTAATGTATTTTTAGAAAAATAATGTATAATTATATGGAATCGTGAAGTTAACTTATCAATATAAATAATAATTAGTTTTATGCCAATTTCAAAGACACCATATAGGATTGACCTGATTTACTTGAATTAATTGAAGAAACAACTCCTATATAATCCTAAAAAGGGATTTATTCATACTAGTGTGTGACCTTGGGGTGATCCTATCAATATTTTATAATAATAAAATGG
Source organism: Viscum album (assembly GCA_963277665.1). Classification (NCBI taxonomy): domain Eukaryota; kingdom Viridiplantae; phylum Streptophyta; class Magnoliopsida; order Santalales; family Viscaceae; genus Viscum; species Viscum album. Next base: position 1,887,997,138 of record OY728122.1, on the reverse strand, counting down.
ATTGATGTGACTCTACATTGATTAAAAAGAAACGAACATGATCACAATCAAGAAGAAGTATACCCTTCCCCTTTTGATGATTTCATTGAATCCTATGTAATTTCAATACTTTTAAAATATTTATAACAATTTTTGTTATCATCAATTGATGTTTAATAAGGAGGATATACCAAAATAATCATTCAATATAATGTTTGGGAATTATGAATATATTGTAATTCTATTTGGTCTTAATAATTCCCCAATTATATTCTGGGATTTAATGAATTGAGACTTTATAGAATACCTTGATTTGGTTTTGGTAGACTTTTTATATGATAAATTAATTTATTAATTATGAATTTAAGGGAATTAAGATCACTTGATAATTGGTTAGATGACCCTTAGGAAGGGTAAATTATGTGAAAAAATTAAAAAATTATGGATTTTTTCTAGAAAACGTTTTATTTATTGTTCATATAATCTCAAAAAATGGTATATCAGTGGATCCCAGAATGAAGGAGGGTATTGATAATTTTCCAAGACCAACAATTCTGTATGATATCCACATTCTCTTGGTATTTGTGGTTATTATAAATGATTTTTGGTATGTTTCTCATGGTTTTCGAATCCACAAACCAAGTTTAATCGGATGGGAGACAAGTTCCTTTAGACATACGAATGTGAGAGAAAAGTTGAGTAATTTAAATGAAGTTTAGTTTGTACACTTATTCTTACATTACCAAATATTTTAGATTTTTTTTAATTTATAGTGATACATAAAATAAGGGATTGAGATGCATCCTCATCCAGAATGATATTGTGATAGCTTATGGAACATAGTAATCGAAGGTTTAGGAAAAAAATTACTGAAATATTGATTTTGAGTTTATTATAGTGGTTTTTCATTAATTATATAAGGAAATATAATTATTTATAAATTTGTGGCATATATTCCCATTATATTATTGTAAACTATAATTCCTAATGAAATAGTTGAACATGTGCTAGATAAAATGGTTTGAACAAATTATAGAATATGACTACTCAATATAATACCACCATGGGAAAGAAAACAAGTTCTGTGATGGATTATGTATAATGGATTAATATATATTATCTATGATAAGGACCACAAAAGATCTATTAATTTTGTATTTTAAAAGTATTCATCTGAAAATCATGGAGGAATGGGAGAAATATAATCTTTCATAAATGAGTGTTTAACCATCTATCCAAGTGATGATTAATGAGTGGTAAAAGGAAGATGTGAGGATATAAAATAAGGTCATAAATGATCATGATTCTAACATTTATTGTGATGGAATAATAAGGTTCATTAACTATTTATATGTCCCATCCCAACTAGATTTGAAGGAGCTGTTAAAGAAAGATTATTGTTCATCATTATCTACTCATCCTATATGTGTAAAGATGTATTGGGATATTAAATAGTATTCATAGTTGGATAACATGAAGATATACATTGAGAAGTTTTTATCACGTTTCATGATATGTAATAAAGATAAGGATGGGAAACAAACATTAAGGAAGATTTTATACCCATTAACCATAAAAGAGTGGAATTGATAAAATATCACCATGGATTTTGTTGTCAGACTCATAAAAATATCTAAGGGAAATAATGATATATGGGTTGTGGTCGATAAAATTATAATGAGAAAAAGAGAAATTGATATGAGGGAATATTTTTTCCTAGATCAAATTTCTAGGATTTACATTATAGATATTTGAATAATGCATGTAGTACCACATTTTATTCTATATAATCAAGATTCGATATTTTCATAGAAATTCTAGAAAAAAAATCAGATCTCTGTTGATACAGAATTTAGTTTCAGTACTATGTGTTGTTGAAAGAAATATAGTTCTTATAAAAGAAAATTTAAATCCAAAGAGAAAATTCCAATATCATTTTATATATATTTAAATGGTGATTAGGATTCACAATTTCCTCTAGTTGAGTTCTCTTAAAACAATAACTTTCACTGACATAATTAGATGGATCCTTATAATGAACCCTAAGGAATGAAGTGTATAAATTAAATATTATAGGATGAATTTACAAAAGGAATTCTATTATGACATTACATGGATGATGAAATAGTAGAGATGGTTATAGACATTCCGAAATACATATCCGACACACGAAGTCTATAAAGAAATTAGGTTAATATAGTCAACGTGATCTAAATAATGAAATTCATGACAACGTGATTTTATGAATTTCAATAATGAATAAGTTATGGGATTTAGTAAGAAATGAAATTTGATCTGATGGTAAATTTTTGGTTTCGATATTCATGATTGAGTAGTGATGGTTTCTTATCCATTGTAACCTCCATTGAACCTCTATCAGGTCCAAAATTTGTTCCATATACATCTCATGAGAAACTACATACATGATCATTTAAAAATAGCTAACTCATAATTTGTACTATTGGATCATGATCATTTCTATTGGAGATTATAAGAAACCATATCTCCTTTTTAGGTATGGATCTTGTTTTCATGTAGCCATTTAGGAAAAGGGAAGAAGTAAAATTATAGAAGTACATGTCAGGTATGTCCTTGTACATCTTGTGTACTCTGGAACTGAGTCTAAGAAATGTTTGGCAGTGTCACGGCCACATACATGATTGTGTGATGACGTGGTTGGGATACTAAAGGTGGACCTAGTAAAGGCCTATGAACTTCGTGTATCCTTATGGAACACACCATGTATTTTTATTTTTCGGTAGATATATTGGACCGGGTTCGCATTCCATTTACAAAATCATATTGTTTTTTCTCAGAATCATCTATGAGCAATGGATATCGCCAATTATTCTTCGAGGACTCATTTGGTCATCTGTTCTCCAAATAAAACCTCGTCGACTGCATTGAAATCGCCATAGTGAGTTCTTCCATCTTCTAGAGCCTCTCCTATTGATTTCTCCTCTTCTGTGTGTTATTAATGTTTGAAAATTCTCGTCATTTGTGTAGATATACCATGTTCTAGGTCAATTAAAAGGTTGAGGATCAACTATATCGATTGTACAATATCGAGGAAGTTGTTTTAAGCCTTTCTGCTGATTTTTTTTTGAATTATATGTATAAAAAGATCTAAATACACTAGTTTAGGGTATTGTGTGGTTAGGGAATTAACAATATTAATGACTTCTATGCATTCGTTTGGATGAGTATGGGTTTTTGATTTTAATAGGGTTATTTACCATGCTATGAATGTGATTTCCCATGTTTTATATGATATTCGATGTTGGGTCTAGAATGTCCTGTTAGGCTACTCTGTTTTCCCTACCTAATGCTGTTAGGATGGAGTGATATTATCTGAAGTAATTTTTTTATTCTTTATTGTGTTTATCGAATTAATATTTTTTATTTAACTTGACTACTGAATATCATTTGTGACCAATTTTTTACAATATAATGTGGGAACCAGGTGTAGTGAGACCATATAGAGAATTGACATTGAGGGATCCCCAAAGTGTCCGTTGTAATTTTCACATTGCAAGACTGTATGGGGGATTTATATTGAGGGATCCTTCAGTGTGTCTATAGTTGTTGTTATGATACCACTGGGTGAATTGATGTTGAGTTCTTCCTCAGAGAGTTTATAGTTTATCATTAAATTACTATATCATGAATTGACAGTGAGTGCTTCCTCATAGAGTCTTGTTTCCATGTGACCGAAAGGGTTAGCCTATGTGAGCTTACCTAAAGGGAAGTTATATCATTTGTTTATGTTGAACCATAGGGGTTAGGCTGTGTGATCATTCCCATAGGGTTGATTCTGAATGTTTAGTTAAACCAGAGGGGATAGTCTATGTGGACTTTCCCAGAGGGTTTCTTGTATTTTTTTGGCTGAATAATTGATAATGTAAATGAATGTAGTTGAATCTGAATTACAGTTTACTTTTGTGTGCATCCTTGTTTATTAATTCATTTTGTATGTTTTCCAGTTATATATATTCAATGATATTTAGACATAGATATTTGGGTGTTTGCCTATAATGATTCATCTCACACCCTGTTTGGGTCATGCTTTTGGGCCCAAACAGATTATATTGTTGAAGGTATAGATAAGGGCAAGCACCCTTTTACATTAGGTACATGGCTGATGTGGAGCTGGTGCATGGGACCAAGTTGAGTCCTATGATGTTATTGGATTTTACATGTTTTTGTTTTTATTTTGGTTTAGTACTATATTCCAGTACTGTGACTTTTTTGGATACATTCTTAGATACTTGTGATATGCATCATTGTTTACAATATATATATATATATATGTTGTAGTTGTATATTTACTTTCCGTCTTCCATTGTTTACTTATTGTATGGTATTACTATTTCTACTAATATTATATGTTTATTATGATGAGTTACTCTTCCAATGAGGGCATAGTTTACCCACTATCGTACCCAAGGACATTGTTGCTAGTCGGTAGCCTATAGCGTTCGAGGAAATGCGCTTGAGTCCAATTGACCAACCGGGTACAGGGCGCTTTTTGGCAGAACGCAGAACATGGAGATTACAAAATGGTATCTGAGGAATTATTTTCTTTCAGAATTTCTATTTAGAGCATATATAGAAGGATAGGAATGAATATGTCATTGGAAATAAGTTAGGTATGGGAGTAGCTAACCCTTGTAGAGGGAAAAACAAATATGCCTTGATTATTACAACTTTTTGTTTTTCAGTTTTTATTGTGGATTTGATTTCACTGTTGGGTGATTCACATGTTTTGTGATGTTATCATTGATTTTGTTGTGGTTCTATTTCTGTTTAAACCCGATTAGATGAGGGTCTTCCATCTCATGCATTATATACGAACTTGCTATAGATCACATGTCATGCATTATTGTCATGCCATTTAGGATGCATTACAAATCTCTTGTTGTTGTGATTGATATTGTGCTATATAAGAAAGTTATTAGGATTTATGCCTTGATATAATATCTACTATTTGATTGGGTATTGCTAACTGTGTAAGGTTTTGTTTGAATGAATGCCAAACTTTGGTCCCAAAGTTGTTATGGGCCCTCATGGATCAGAATTTGGTGAATCGTGAGATTAATTTCACTATTATACTTGTGATATACTTGAATATGATGAAGATATTTGATATTTGTGGAGTATTGGCGCCAAAGAATCATAATTTCTCACTTTGAAACTTGTTTCAGTGTTTTTATGGTTTCTAGAGGAGTTTCTTAGCTCAATGTCTGGAAAACCCCCGAATACACGATGTGTATTGATAAATACATGCCATATATCCTTCTTTTCATTAGGGAAAAATTTTTCTTAAGTACATGTTGTGTACCATACGTACACGCCGTGTAATCATAAACCATGTGACATGTTGTGTGGGAAGAGACACGAGGTTGGGAAATGATTGGTGACACACATTGTGTACATTGAGTACACATCGTGTTATAAGAGCCGAGTATCCAATCATGTGATGAATGACATTGATGGATGAATCTCAAAATTTACAGGTTGTGTTTTCTTCTTACACACTGTGTTGAGTCGACCATGTCACAAACCGTGTGACTAACAACACAGATGGTAATGACTTAATGGAGACACACCTTTTCCAGGGAACATGCGCCGTATTGAGTTACCCAGGTAGGAGTTGTGTGTATAGAAATGTAGCAGAAGTCATGAAGGGGGAAATGATTCATGTACACATCATGTCTCAAGGAGAACATGTTGTGTGTATGTGTGTTACATGACCAGGTTTGAAAGATGTGCATGCCCATGTAAAATCTTAAGGGAACACATCATGTGGTGGTTATACACACTACGTAGCCATGTTTTATAAATCAGGAATGTTTTCTTTCTCATATTACTCTCTTGAACTTCTATGATTTAGTCCATGATAATCATGATATATGGTGTATGCTTGACATTACAGATTCATGCCACCAAGACATCCTCTGATTGTATGCTATTTATAGGGAAATAATTAGACAGTAAAAATAGTAGATCAGGGACTACAAGAAAATATTCCCATTGTGACTGTCTTAGCACAAATGATCATTCCAGATACAGGTGTTGATGAAATGTTCCTCAAAGGCTTCATGAGTTTAATGCAAACATTCCAAGGTGCACCGCACCCTGCCCCATCAATGGTAGAGTTAACTATTGTTTTTTAGCAGTATAATCCTCTGACATACTCAGGGTATGGAGGTCCTCAGGCTTCATAGACAATTTTAGAAGACATATTTTATATCTTCGTGAATCTATATATGCCTCCAGAGAGGAGGGTGAAAATTGATACAAACATGCTTTAGGATTATGCCAAGAGATGGTGGGATGTGATATCATAGGCGGGATGCCTGCAAGTTATTGTATAAGATGAGTTCCAGCATGCCTTCTATGATTTCATCTGCCTAGAGACATTGAGGGTCGATCAATCCCAAGAGATCATGAATATGTATCAAGGTACTCTTTCAGTTATGGAATATTTTCTCACTTCACAGAGCAGTAGTGTTTCATTCACATTCTATAGGGTGATCAGGTTTTCTTGGCGAAGTATTTGGAGGATTTTCTCATTAATGACATCTGATATCAGATTAACATCTTCAGGTTGATGATCAAATCTTTCATAGTCAACCAGGAGCTGATCACAGAGTGCAACCTGAGGGATTATGAAGCTATGGGTAAGGGTGGATAAGCTTCCAGATTTTTTTCTTCTCCAACTAAAACTAGGAATCCCTATAGGGATTCTACATGCCGTGATTCAAGTAGGCGGGATACACCTTCGTGTAGCAAGGTTTTATGCTACCAGTGTTGGTAGGTGGGCATACTAGGACACATTCCCCGAGAGACCTAGTTGAGTGCTGATGGTGCGGATAGATGGGTCATCATCAACGTTTCTGTCAGTTTTTCTCACTAAAAACTACTGAGAGAGGATCTTCTTTGACTCATCATTTAAGAGTAGTACCACCAGTTTCTCATCATTCTGGGAACTAGAGTTTGTCCGTTCATTTAGGTAAAGGTGAAGGTCATGGTCATTGTAGATATTTTCTAGTCTATCATCAACAAAATTTTGGATCAGCCTAAGGTGGTCAGGTAGGGTCACAGGGCCACAGAACAGGTCAGAATATTTCATTGGAGCTGACCCAGAAAGAGTAGGATCCTGGACCATATATAGTTAGAGGTATGATTATGGTTCCCTTAGTTTTAACATCTACACATTTTGATATAAGTTATTCCCATAGTTTCATATTGTTTGCTATAGTAGAGAGCATTGTGCTCTGTATCAATACATATTCTGATATCTTGACAGTAGACACTCTTTTGGGGACTAGAATGACTAGTGTACGTCAGTGAAAGGTGTTACCTCTTGAGGTTGGTGGGATTCACTTCATATGTGACCTATATGTCCTAGATATTATTAGATATGACATCATTCAAATAATGGACTGGTTGGTTTCATAATAGGCTATTTTCAACTACTGTCTCAATAGGGTGAGTTTTACATCACCATAGGGTAGTATGATTCTACATAAGGGTGAGAGGGGTGTATGGGAAATAAGAGAGGGACCCGAGCATCATGGGTTGGGAGGAGTTAAAACACAGATTTTTAGTATATACCCATAGGACCAGTGGATGTCATGGATTTACTTTCCTCTAGTGATGGATTGTTTTAGGGATTTCTTTCTGGAGGACTTTTCAGGTTTTACTCGATAGCAAGAGGTACAATTTTCTATTGATCTTGTTCCAGGAGTGGCACCAGGGTCCATTCCTCCTTATGAGATGGCAACACTAGAGTTACTGGAGCTCATGAAGTTGTTAGAGTAGTTATAGGAAAATGGTTTCACACAACTCATTACTTCTCCTTAGGGTTTCACTCCCCTATTTATAGAGAAGGCAGACAATACCATCATACATTTTTTTGGATTATCGGATGTTGAACCAGTTGATGGTCAGGAACTGATATCCCTTACTGAGGATTGATGATCTCATTTATCAGCTTTGACGATCCAGGGTGTTCTTGAAGATTGAATTGAGGTCCGGATATCATTATTTGTGCATAAGATCATATGATATACATCTTACATCATTTCAGAGCATGTAGGGTGTATACGAGTATGTGGTTCTGTCATTCGGTCTCACGAATGTGCCTGCAGTTTTTATGGAAATGATGAACCGAGTGTTCCATCCATACTTGGATTCTTTATTGTTGGTTTTTGTGGGTTATATATTCGTTTTATCTCACACTCGACACGACCATGCTACCCATATAGTGACTGTTCTGAGTACACTAAGAGAGAATTTGTTATATGTTATGCTCTCAAAATGTCACTTTTGGATAGAACAGATTCACTTATTAGGTCATGTTATCTCAAATACATGAGTATCAGTAGACCTAGATAAAGTGAGAGCAGTAGTTTCAGGGGAGCATCTGAAAAACATCATTGACGTATAATGTTTTCTAGGGATGGAAGGATACTACATACGTTTTATACAGGACTTCTCATGCTTTACGTCGCCACTGACATGCTTGACTAAGAATAGTATGATGTACAAGTGGACATATTCTTGCGTTTCAGCTTTTCATATGTGGAAATTAAAGTCGACTTCAGTACCAATACTAGTCTTTCCAGAGCTGGGAAAGAGTTATATTGTTTATTGAGATGCATTTGGTATCGGTCTTGGATCTGTTCTAATGCAGAGAGGAGTTGTAGCATACATGTCTCAGTAGTTGAAGATAAATGAGAGGAATTACCCAATGCATGAACTTGAGATGGATGTAGTTGTTCATTCATTATGATATTGGGGACATTATATTTTGGGAGAGTATATTTTGGTTTTCACTGACCACAAAAGTCCCATGTATATCATCACATATCATGATCAGAACATGAGACAATGAAGGTGGGTTGAATATCTTTAGTCCTTTGACATTGAGCTTGCCTACGTGCCTGAGAAAATCAATGGAGTGGCTGATGTGTTGAGCAGGAGGACTTAGATATAGGAAGATCAGGAGGCCAGTTGTGTTTGGAAACTTATGGATCCAGTCTCTGAGATGCATTTGGAGGTGCATGATAGACAGAGGAAAATGTTTCTTTCTTCTGTAGGTGTCACCTCTACTCTGCTTGAGTGAGTGTGAATGAAGAAACTATTAGATTCTGAAGGCTTAGTTCTACAAGTGATCATTTCCGAAAGGGACCCTATTTCTAGATAGATAGTAGGCGATGCTGAGTTATTTCATTTTCATGGGCACATATGGGTGATATCAGACATACACAAGGATGAGATGCATGGTTTACATTCATCGGTTTGGGCCGTTTATCCTGGTGTCACAAATATTTATCGAGATATACGCTATCAGTATTGGTGGCCCGATATGAAGAGAGATGTTTCTGGTTTTGTGATAATGTGTTCCACCTATCATCAGGTGAAGGTGGGGCATTAGTGAGCAGGGATTTATGGGCAGTTAACCATTCTCAATTGGAAGAGTAATGATGTCGTGATGGACTTCGTGATAGGTTTACCAATGTCTCCTTGAGGGAAAAGTGCATTTTGGGTTGTCATTGATAGACTCGTGAAGGTTTCACACTTCTTACCGATCAAGGAGACCTTCAATGTTGATGATCTGAGAAGGTTGTAAATCTGAGATATTGTACGTTTTCATGGGGTTCTACACTCCTTCATTTCAAAAAGGGATGCTTGTTTTACTTCTCGGGTCAGGATAGGACTATAGAGGGCTTTGGGAATACATGTACTTCTAATTACAACATACCATCCCCAAAAAGATGGAAAATCTAAGCACATGATTCAGGTGGTGGATGATATGCTTCAAGCATGTTACCAATATTTTAGAGGTTCTTGGGGGAAGCACATACCTTAAGTGGAGTTTACCTACAATAATTGTATTCAAGTCTCCATTCAGATGGTACCTTATGGGGCCTGGTATGGTAGACCATTACCATCACCACTATGTTTGTTGGTGGAAGGAGTGGTCGATGTACTGGGACCTCGTCTTTTCCATGAGACTAAGGAACAAACATAGTTGATTCGGAAGAGCATGGATACTGCACAGTCATGACTGAATTCTTTTTCTGATCGATGGAGATGAGCTCTGGTGTTGGAGGTCAGATAAGATTTTTTTTTCTATGTGTCACAACAAGGTTGTGACATAGGGCGATTAGGATACATGACAATATTTAGCGGAGATACGTCGAGCATTTTGAGGTTCTTAAGAGAGTGGGGACAATTTCAAATTAGTTTTAGTTACCTCAGAGGTCTCAAGATATACATGAAGTTTTCCACATTTCCCAGCTTCAAAGTTACTTCTCGGACCCATCTCATATTTTTGAACCCGAGGAGGTTAAGTTGGATGTGGGCACATTGTTTGAGGAGAATCCTATCTGGATTTCTGATTGTAGCATGAAGGTTCTTCTTGGATGGTCTCTTCATATGGTATGGGTGTTTTAGTAGCACGGGCGAGTACAAGATGAGACATGTAAGAGAGAGGTCGATGTACAATCACAGTGGCTGGAGCTATTCGATGTTTCTTCTTCGTCGCCACCTTACTAGGGAAATTCAAGGACAAATTTCTTTAAGGGATGATGTTTTTAAGATCCCAGATCTCCTTTTCATGTATGAATCTCATTTTCATGTTTCTTTTGAGGAAAAAGAAAAGAAATAATATTTTAGGAGTACACAACATATACTTCCCTATACACATCATTTAATTGCACACCGAGCCTAGGCCATGTTTGGCTATGTCATAGCCGCATACATGATCGTGTGACAATGTGGGAGGGTCGCATAAGGGAGGCCTAGTAAAGGCCTATAAACTCCATGTATATTTAGGGTACACAACATGTATTTTTTCTTGTTTAATTGACATATTAGACTGGGGTTGCCTATTGTTTACTAAAACATCTTCTATTGGATCCATCTATACCAATAAAGATGGATATCACCGATTTTCCTTCGATCCCATGTATGGTTATCTATTTTCTGAATCAAATATCATCGACTGCATTGGAATCTCCACGGTGAGTTGTTACTTCTTATAGATCATCTCCTCTTGATTTCTCATCTTTTGTGAGAAATTTAATTTTGAATGTTTTTTACGGTTTTATAGATCTTCCAAGTTATAGGTCGATTCAAAGACTAAGGATCTAATATATTGATCATACAACATCAAGGACTGTGGTTTTTTCCTTTTCAAAGATTTTAATTGAATTATATGTGGAAAAATTTCTCAATACCCTAGTTTTAGGTATTGGGTGTTTATAGAATTTAACCCTGTTAAAGACTGCTATTCCTTGTAATCTTTGGTATGGGAATTTGATTGTAAATATGGGTTTTTACCCTGATATGGATGTGTTTTACAATGATTGATCTATTATTGGTCATTTGGTATAGAATTTATTATTAGTATGCTCTGTTTTCCCTGCCTAGTGTTGTTAGAATGGAGTGATATTACATGACATACTTGTGTTATGCTTTGTAGCTGTTTATCCATGAAGTTTGTGTGATTTAATTTTTCCTATGAATATCATTTTTGCATGATTTCATTACACAGGGTAGTGGGAACCTCTTGTAGTGAGACCATAGGGAGAATTGACATTGACGGCTTCCCCGGAGTGTCTGTTGTAATTTTCAAGCTTCGAGACCATATGGGGGATTGTCGTTGAGTGCTCCCTAAGAGTGTCTATATTTATCGTTAAGAGATCATAGAGGTAATTGAAATTGAATTCTTATTTAGAGAGTCTCTAGTTTATCATTAAAAGACGATATGAAGAATTGATGGTGATTTCTTCATCAAGGTGTCTTTTTTAAAAAAACCATAATCGTTAGACTGTGTGAGCTTACCTAGAGGGTCATTATATCTTTTTTTTGAGTTGAACCAGAGGGGCTAGGCTATGTGATCATTACAAGATGGTTTATTTTGAATGTTTAGATGAACCTGAGGGGTTAGGTAGTTTGGAATTTCCTAGATGGTTGCGTGTATTTATTTGGATGAATAATTGATAATGTAAATGAATCTAGTCGAAACAATAGGACTCTTCACTTTTGAGTAATTGTTTATTACATCATTTTGCATGTTTTTATGTTATATGTATTCACTAAAAGTAATGTAGAGACCCAAGCTTGACATAAATGGAAATTACATTACTTTTTCCAAATAATTAATACATAACAATAACCTACAGTCATGGAACTTAATAGTTTAGTGTCTTTGTAAACTCGGAACATAATCTTCTAATCATGGTGAAAGATATTCAACATCTCCCATAAATAAATTCCCCATTTGTTTTCTTATCTAAGACCTTTCTTTAAATCCTGTGGAAATGAAAACATATAAAGGGTGAGCTCAAATTATCAGTAAGGTTAAGCATGGAGAAAATAAAACAAATCAAATACATTTAAACATAAAAAACATGAACATAAAGTTTAATCATCAAAATCTTGAGAAATAAATTTTGGAATTACATAAGGCATAGAACATAAAGGAACATTAATCATGATAAAATAGCATGGGAAAAAACATGTAATTTTGGAAAAACATTAATCAAATGATATGATTTCCATAGTAGCCAAGGCATTACAGCCAAGACCATCTTAGTGGACAATGTCCCTTACTGAATCTAGTTCACTCCTCGTTCCAGTCATGTTTGACTAAACCCGATTAACTTTCCATTCCAGCCATGTCTATATCTTGAGATATAAATCTTTACCCAATTAATTAGAGGAAGATATAGGTCCCACCCATCTCATAATGAAATAAGTTTTACTTGTGTGACATATTAAACGTAAATCATTCATCATAACCCAAAGAATAAAATGGGTTTCATAAACATGATCCCATCATAACGTAATCCATATAAAACAATGGGATATAATTTCATCATAAAAATAATAAAAATATGTAAATAATAGAGACAGTATACTTGAAACATATTCATACTAAATAATGTCATATTATATGGAAAATAGTTTTGACAAAACAATTTAAATGAATTCTTGAGGAAAATATCCTTTCTTCTTTAAAATCATTTTCTTGTCAAAAAATGACATTCAATTTTAAAATAAATGGATTTTTTTTTGAAAATAATCATGAAATAATGTGGAGGTATATTCATTAAAATAATTCCTTATGAAACAGTAAAAATATGTTCAGGCTGTATAAGTTAAAAAAACATTCTTCTCGAACTTTTTCCGGAAAAGTCAAAAAGGACCTCGTATGGTAAACAAAAGAAAGATTCCATACATAACATGTAGTAAAAGTCAAAATGGTTAAAAATTAAATTAAACATACATGAAACCTTTTTTTATAAAATAGGGACATGGATGATAAAAATAACCCCATTAAATACTTACGAATAAACCATCTCAGATAAAAATGGGATTGGAAAAGTTATCCCTTACCTTATGTCTGATATTCTTCGTATGTATCCGAACCTCTGCTATACTGATTTAAAAAATTTCATTTACTTATTATAGAATCATATTCATTGTTATGATATCATATTTATTTCACTTAGGAATTTATATTACCCGTTCTTTTGTAAATTCCATGTTAAAACAGCGTTTTGGGTAAATTCATTTCATTTAAACTACATGTTTCGACATGTTGTTCTTGATATTATTACTTATATACTGACTTACATTATTCCATAATGTAAAACGTGATTTATATAATATAAATTAAGTATATAAACATATATTATAGATCAATAAATGGAATAAAATACACCGTTCATGGAGATGGTAGGTCGTATGTACGCAAGAACGTTGTTTTCGTTTCCTTATTGAATTGAATGGAATTAAGTAAATGAAACATATACGTACATTAATCCAGTATCATTATTATGTAATATATTTAATTATTATTTATTATATATACTTTATAAGCATACTTGAATGTTTAATCATGGAAAATGAATCTCATTGCGTTCGTGGAGACGGTAGTCCGTATGTACGCACAAGCTATGCTATCGTTCCCATAATTATTGAATAGAATTAGAGTGGATGATATAATATCTCATAATCCTTATGATGTGATAATAACCATATAATGTTATTCTTTACACCATTATACCCATCCATGTAAGGTGGTGGTGGAAAAACTTATTACACCACGGCGTGGAGACAGTATTCTGTACGTACGCACGCGCGGTGATTTTTTTCCATATGATGGATAGAAGGTGGAATGGGGTTGTTTGATATTTATAATATCATATTAGTATATTAGTGATACTTATTTTATTAAACTACAACGAAACAACTAAACAAGTGGATGTTGAATAAGAAATAAACTTGAAAGAATCGGTAGAAGAGAGTATCTCTTCTTCAACGCACCTCCTTTAAGCTTCTTCTTAAGGGACTAGAGTTTGTATGTTGAGTAGACCAGAACAGCCAGAATTTTTCTGTGGAAGTGGAGAAGATAAATGTTCAGGGTTTGTCCGAGCATGAAGTCTCAATGTGTTGTGAAGAGGATATGGAGGAGGATCCCTTTTATAAGGGAAGAGAGGGGCAATTTTGGAAACCTCAAAAATAATAATTTATAATAAACTCAAAACCCATATAAATAAAACCAAAGTGACTCAAATTATTATATGAGGTAATATATAGTTGTAAGCTTGTCAACCAATCAAATTTATACATGTTGGGAAATTATTTTAAACCTTATCAAATTTATTTATCCCTATTTCATTTATTTTATCTTATTTGTGGTAATAATATTCTAAATTTTAAATTGTTATAAATATTTACTCATTTGTTTTGAATTATTTATAATTGGGTACTTCATGAAATTTTATACCATATAAATATCAATTTATTATTTTTTAAAATATTTATTTAATTTTTATACAATTTAATAATATGTTATTTTATAAAATAACAGTAGTGTTAATTTTGACACTATTCGTTTATTTGAATCTAAATAAAATCTACACAAAGAATATATTCGAAACAAAATGTTTAATAGATTAATAACATGTCATATTAATCTAGAAAATTTTTGGAGAACATTAATTAGTTAATAAAATGTCTACTTTAATATTTATTAAACCATTTATTATATATTTCTCTTAATAAAATAATTACTACATCATTTTTGTATAATCATTTAATATACTTATTATTGCATAAAAATTAAAAAAAAAATACTATGATGAATATAAATATAATACCTTAAATAATAATATTTTTATTATAATTTATCATCTTTAAATCGCAACATTTAAATAGTTATATTTATTAAATTATTAAGGTGACATTTTTGACATCAATTAAAATAAAATAATATAAATGTCCTAATCTGTTTTATAAGGCTCCAAATGGTCCACAAATAGACTCTTGGATGCTTAGGAAATATATATACTCAACCAATAAGGTTATTTCATGTTTCTGGTCCTTTTAATAGGTATTATTATTTTAATAAAAACTATATTATTGATTTTTCACTAAATAAATAATAGCTACATCATTAATGTATAAGAAATTATGGTAATTAAATATTTCCTAAAATTACAAATAAATTGCCATGATAAAGAAAAAAATAGCTTTAAAATGAGTATTTATAATCCATGTTATATTATGTATAACCTTATATTAAAAATAATCTAATTATTAAAGTTTGAGGGAGACATATTTCACTTTTATTAAAATAAATTAAATTAAAGGTCTTAATCACATCCAAGTGGGTTCCAATGGATTAAATTTCGAACCAAATATTCCTTAGGACGAAATATAATCCTTCAATTATATTAAGACCTTTTTTAGGGTAATTTTACTATATTATTATTAACCTTAATTACCTAAGTTACCTTTAACTGTAGTAAATAAAATTTATCATAGTTACTATTCATAATGCCCAAAAATAAAAGGTAGTATATTGAAATAATTTGGACCTAATTATTCCAAATTTTGAATCCATTTTTCCATATTCAAAACATATAAGTTTCAGTAATTAATTTAAAATTAATCCCTTTGTCGAAAAAAACGGGTTTTTGTTTAAAACATTGCAAAATATTGAAATGATTTAACCTACAAATTAAATGTAAAATCAATGATAATGACATAAATTATATTAAATGGTAAAAATATATTCTATTTATTCATTAAAAAAAATTAATATAATAATTTAACCATATAAATTATCTCGATGAAAAAAGTTGTTTTTAAGTAAAATTAGCGTGTTTTTACTACTCATCAAAATAAGAACGTTGTCAGAAAAATATCAAAACTTTATCCAATGTAAATTCTTATATATTGATTCAAAATAAGAAGTTTATTTTGTAAAATTGATCTTATAAACATGTAAAAATTTAAATTTAAAATGGGTGCGCCATCCAAAGGTGGAAAAACTACAGTTTTTTAAAAAATACTTATTTTACCCGAAAAATTTATTTTGTTATAATAACATGTTTTAGAAAATGTGTAAGATGAATAATAATGTTATAAAATTAAAAATTTAGATAATACTATTCATAATAGATAGTTCATAATAATATTATAACCATATATCATTGTTTAGTAAAACCCGGTATTACTTACAACACATGCTATTGAGGAAGGTTGTGATTGTGTGTAATGCAAGCCAATTAAGGGTTGCGTGTGGTGAAAGACTCCTTTTTTGTTGCGTATAATATAATCCAACCATATTTCATTTATACATTGAATATATATATATACACTCACTGTTGCATAGAATAACGACTATCAATCAAATTTGAAATTGTGTGTAACACGATCCAAGAATAGTATTCGGTATACTGCAAGCTAATACGGTGCTGCATATAGAGGAAGATAATCTTGGGGTAGCATAAAACAGAAGATATGAAAAAAAAATTAAAAAGAATATATCTCATAAAATCTCATGGTGTTACACTCTACCCTCCTTAAAGTAAATATCTCCCTTGAAATTTGTCAGAGTAACAAATGGTTTATTACCTGAGAGTTTCTTTCATAGAAACCCACATTGAAAAAAGGAATACTAAAACATAATTTTAAAAATGATCATTAGAATAAAAACGGATACCCAAAGTAAATCATCACTTGGGTTCCCACATAGGATAACATAAGAGAAAATATGGATATGGAAGAGAAATCTAACCATCAAGTTCTGATGGAGAGTGGTAGAGATCATGTCTATGGAAATGACAATAGTCACAAAGCCATAAATTTCTGATGATCTAAGGTACCATTTGATTCATCAGATATGAGAGCCCTAAGACAACATTTTTGGTTTTCAAGATCATTTCCCAAATGTTGAAAAAATTTTGAATTAAAATAAATACTTACTTGATTTTGGTACAATCTCAATGTTGCTCGTGCCTCGAACAATTTCCACATCATCTCTTAAAGAAATGAAGTTGAATTTGTCTTTCATTAAGTTTTAGCAGATCATGCGATAGAATGATAGGTCATTCCATCTGTCTCAAACATATGTTATCAAAAGATATATACATAAGTCCGTCTATAGTGAGATTAATCGGATATGGTTCCAAAATGGACTTATACTTCATCTATCATCCTTCTCAATAAAATAAAACTACTTTCTACTAACCAGGGACTTCCTGTAGGCCAGTGGTATGTGATAAACGCCTGTCGCACATTGGTTGTGGGTTTGATTCCCGCAACCTTTTCCAAAGCGACGGGTTTTCGACCATTTCGTATGTTGTCCTTTTTCTAAAACTACATTATTAAAACATTCTATCAATAATATATATAAAAATTTCTAGCCTTAAACAGTACTAACTTATGTCCAAAATAATCCATTCCAATCTTTAGGCATATCTAAAATACTTCTATCCAAGCTCATAGTATAAAGAAAACAATTACTAGAAATATCATCTATTGAGCCTTTGAATAGCATTATTTATCCCCCATATACTATAGGATATATCTTTTTGGTCACATTCCAAACATCTGAATACATTAATCATGTATTCTTTTAAAAAATGAATACCCATTGAACCTTAGTGAAAACATTAATTCTGTCAAAAGTTAACTCTTTCCACATACCAAAATCCCAAAATTTCTATATACTCAAACCATGATATAACTTGTCCTTATATAAGTTATAAGCTCATTTAATTTTCTCTGTATCCATTCATTATGCACATATCATCTTCTTTACAAAAATATTTCAATCACTTTTCATGGTTACTGGAAGCATATAATTATTGAAAACCAATACATAAATATTCCAAAATTACACAATACCATAAATGAGATTCCGTGATACTATTTTGAAATCCCAATTAATAAACACTTAATCATTCCCCAACATCATTTTCATACTCAATATCACAAATAGTGATCACATGTGACGTCCCTTTATCCTTTTCCTTAACAAATTTATCACATAAATCCTCATTAACCCTTGGATTAGGGCATTGATTAGCATAATTCCCATTTCATTGCACTTGAATCATTGAAGTGTTCATGGAGAGTTCATTATAGTTTTTTCTCTATTCACATCATTAGCTACCTTTTCCCCATTACTTCGACACTCAACTACTCGATGACCTTATTTTAAAAACATAAAAAAATTTCTATTACATTTTAGGCAATCACCACCATGCTTCTTTCCACACTTTGAGCATAAAGAAACATTCATCTTCTTTTCACCATTGTTATGATATTTATCCTTGATCTACATCTTTCGTTTTTTTTTTCAAAATCATGAGATGGATATGTAACACTAACTTCTAGTTCTACCTTGATAGCACAATGCACAATTTCATCATAGTTACTGACGTATCTTATAGCTAATTCTCTTCTAATACATGGTTTTAAGCCACTGATGAATGGATCAACTATACATCCAGGTTGGAAGATAAAGCTAGCTGCATACCTTGAAAGCCTTGTAAAATTCGCTTCATATATACCAACAGATTCATCATCATTTTTCTTAAGCTCAAAGAACTCCTTTTCCATCTTGTTTTGAAGAATAAGAGGGAATTACTTATTGAAAAACAAGTTCTTAAACTCATCCCATTCCATTGATTTAATTTCTTCTTGGGCCTCGTATTCTTAATTAGAGTCCACCATTGGTCTGCCTCACCTTCTAAACATTAAATAGCCATAATGAATATTTCTTTTTTTGAACAACAAAGTATGGAAAATATCTTTTCAATGGTACTAATCCATTATTCAGCAACAATTGGATCAGAAGAACCACTGAAAGAAGGTGGTCGTTTCCTCATGAAGGACTCAATAGAATATTGTTCCCTTATCTGCTCATTTGGATGTCCAAAATGATTCATTGCTTGTATAAGTATAGCAATACGATTTTTCACTCCATCTCCCATAACATTGGTTTGTTCAGGAAAATAATTTCATTTCCCATTACATTGATCAACAAGGCTCATTCGGGTTCCAGCCATCGTCTAAACCCCAAAAAGAATAGTGTGAGAGGGAAAAATCATACTAGGAAAAAATAATAATAAAGGGGAAGTAACTTTAATATCTAACATATTAGGTTTAATTCTATTATCGTTACCATAATTCTATTACTATAACCTATACTTATAATAAACCTTAGGGACATCCCTAGACATAGATTAGAAATATCTCAAGGGATCTCACTAAATCTTTCTCATCCTAGTTTCCAAAGGTTAAATAACCCTTTCCTCTAATACTAAATATAGAGACCCAAGCTTGATGTACATGGAAATTACATTACTTTTTAGGAATAATTAATACACTACAAGAACCAACACTTAAGGACCATAATAGTATAGTGACTTTGGAAACATGGAACATATTCTTCTAATCATGGTGAAAGATCTTCAACATCTCCCATAAAGATCCTCCCCTTTTGTTTTCTTACCTAATCCTTTTCAATAAATCCTTGGGAAAATAAATCATATGAAGGGTGAGCTCAAATTATCAGTAAGGGTAGAAATAGAGAAAATAAAACAAATCATATACATTTGAACTTAAAAAATCATGAACATAAAGTTTTAACATCAAAATATTGAGCAATAAATTTTGTTAGTACATAAGGTATAGTTCATAAAGGAACATTATTCATGATAAAATAGAATGGGAATAAAATATATAATTGTGGAAAAATATTAAGCACATGATATGATTTCTATAGTACCCACGACATTACTTTTACAACCATCTTAGTAGACAAAGTCCTTTACTCAATTGAGTTCACTCCTCGTTCCAGTCCTATATCACTGACCCGGATTAACTTTCCATTCTAGACATATCAATCTCATGATATATAAATATTTACCCAATTCATTGGTGGGAGATATAGGTCCCACCAATCTCATAATTAAATTATTCTTACTTGTGCACAAAATAAACATAAATCATTCATCATAACCCAAAGAATAAAATGGGTTTTATAAACATCTTCCCATCATAACTTTATCCATATATAACAAATGGATATCATTTCATTATAAAAATAATCAATCCATTTAAATAATACAGAAATTATACTTCAAACATAATCATACTAAATAATTTCATCTTATATGGAAAATAGTTTTGACAAAACACATGAAATGAATTCTTGAGGAAAATATCCTTTCTTCTTTAAAATAAATTTCTTATCACAAAATGCCATTCAATTTTAAAATAAAAGGATTTTGTTGAAAATAATAATGAAATATTGTGGAGGAAGCTTCATGAAAATAAGGCTTTATGATACCGTAAAAATCTATTCATGCTTTATAAGGTAAAAAAACATTCATCTTGTACTTTTGCCGGAAAAGTCAAAAAGTACCTCGTATGGTAAAAAAAGAAAGATTACTTACATAGAATGTAGTAAAAGTAAAAAATGGTTAAAAATGACTTTAAACATATATGAATCCATTTTTATAAAATAGGGACATGGATGATAAATATAACCCCAGTAAATACTTATGAATAAATAATCACAGATAACAACGAGATTGGAAAAGTTATCCCTTACCTTATGACTGATATGCTTTGTATGTATCTGAACCTCTTGTATAATGATTTAAATAATTTTATTGAGTTATTAAAGAATCATATTAATTGTTATTATATCATATATGGTTCATTTATGACTTTATATTACCCGTTCTATTGTAAATTCCATGTTAAAGCAGCGTTTTGTGTAAAATCGTTTCATTTATCGTACGTGTTTCGACTTGTTGTTCTTGATATTATTACTTATATCCTGATTTAATTATTTCCAGAATGTAAAAAATAATTTACATATAATATATTTTCAGTCTATAAATATATATGATAGTTCGATAAATGGAATGAAATACATTGTTCATGGAGACGGTAGGTCGTACGTACGCATGAATGCTGTTTTTGTTTCCGTATTGAATTGAATGGAATTAAGTAAATGAAATATATATGTAAATAAATCCAGTATCATTATTATGTAATATCATTCATGATTATTTATTATATATACTTTATAATCATACTTGAATGGTTAATCATGGAAAATTAACATCATCGCATTCGTGGAGACGGTAGTCTATACGTACGCACGAGCGATGATATCATTCCCATAATGACTGAATAGAATTAGAGTGGATTATATAATCTATCATAATTATTATGATGTTATGATAACCATATATAGTTATTCACTACACCATTATACCCATCCATGTAAGGTGGTGGTTGAAAAACTGATTACACCACGGCGTGGAGATAGTATTCTGTACGTACGCACGGTGATTTCATTTTCTGTAGGATGGGTAGAAGGTGAAATGGAATTGTTAAATATTTAAAATATCATATCATAATATTATAGATTCTTATTGTATTACATTACAATGAAACAACTAAAGAAGAGGAAGGTGAAGAAAAAATAAACTTGAAAGAATCGGTAGAAGAGATTACCTCTTCTTCGACGCACCTCCTTTATGCTTCTTCTTAGGAGACTAGAGTTGGTCTTTTGAGAAGACCAGAACCTCCAGAATGATTCTAGGGATGTGAAAAATAGAAATCGGCAGGTGTCGGCCGATCTTGAAGGCTCAATGTGTTGTGAAGAGTAGAGGGAGGAGGTGCCTTTTATAACGGAAGAGAGGGCCACTTTTGGAAACCTCAAAAATATTAATTTATAATAAACTCAAACCCCACTTAAAAATATCCCAAGTGACTAAAATTCTAATATGAGGTAATATAGGGTTGTAATCCTATCAACCAATCAATTTTAGACATGTTGGGAAATTATTTTAAACCTTATCAATTTGATTTATCCTTATTTAATTTATTTAATCTTTTTTGTGGTAATAATATTGTAAATTTTAAATTGTAATAAATAATTACTTATGTGCTATTAAGTATAAATAATTTGGTACATTATGAAATTTTAGGCCATATAAATTTCAATTTATAATTTTTTTAAATATTTATGTGATTTTTAAACAATTTAATAATATGTTACTTTTATAAAATAGCATTACTGTAAATTTTGACACTATTAATTTCATTTAATTTTAATAAAATCCACACAGAGGATATATTCTAAATAAAATGTTTAATAGATTACTAACATGTCATATCCATCTAGAAAAATTTGTGGACAACATTAATTATTTCATATAATGTCTATTTTAAAATTTATAAAAACATTTATTTGATATTTCTCTTAATAAAACAATTACTACATCATTTTTGTATAATCATTTAATATACATATTTGTATCATAAAAAGTAAAAAATAAAATATTATGATTAAGATAAATATAATAACGTTCATAATAATATTTTTACTCGAATTTATCATCTTAAAATAACAAAATGTAAATTGTTATATTTATTAAATTATGAAGGTGACATCTTTGACATCATTTAAAATAAAATAATATAAATGTCCTAATATGTTTTATAAGGATCCAAATTGTCCACAAATCGACCCTTGGATGATTAGGATATCTTTATACTCGACCAATAAGGTTTGGTCAAGTTTATGGCCCTTTTAATAGGTATTATTATTTTAATAAAAACTATATTATTGATTTTTCACTAAATAAATAATTTATACATCAATAATGTATATGCTAGTAAGGTAACTAAATATTTATTAAAATTACCAATAAATTACCATTATAAAGAAAAACATTTTAGATTTAAAATTAGTATTTATAATCGAAATTATATTCTTTATAACCTTATATTAAAAATAATCTAATTTTTAAAGTTTGAGTGAGACAAATTTCACTTTCTTTAAAATAAAATAAATTAATGGTCTTAATCACATCCAAACGGGTTCCAATGGATTCCATTTCGACACAAATATGACTTAGGACGAATTATAATCATCCAATTATATTATGAAAAGTGTTAGGGTAATTTTATAATATTATTTTTACCCTTAATTACCTAATTTACCTTTAACTATAGTAAATAAAATTTACCGTAGTTACTATTCATAATGCCCAAAAATAAAATGAAGTATATTAACATAATTTGGACCTAAAATTATCAAATATCAAATCCATTTTTCCAAATTCAAAACACAGAAGTTGCAGTAATTAATTTAAAATTAATCTCATTGTCTAAAAAAGTGGTTTTTGTTTAAAACATTGCAAAAATATTGAATTGATTTAACCTATGAATTCAATGTAAAATCAATGAAAATGACATACATTATATTAAATGGTAAAAATATATTCAATTTATACTTTAAAACAACTTACTATTATAATTTAACCATATAAATTATCTCGATGAAAAAAAGTTGTTTTTAAGTAAAACTAACATGTTTTTACTATTCATCAAAATAAGAACGTTGTCAGAAAAATATCAAAACATTATCCGATGTAAATTTTTTTGTATTGATTCCAAAAAATAGTTTATTTTTTAAAATTGAACTTATAAACTAGTCAAAAATTATATTTAAAATGGGTGCTCCATCAAAAATGCGGAAAAACAACATTTTTTAAAAAATACTTATTTTACCCGAAAAATTTATTTTCTTCTCATACCAGGTTCTAGAAAGTGTGTAAGATGAATAATAATGTTATAAAATTAAAAATTTAG
The DNA here is from genome assembly GCA_963277665.1 of Viscum album. NCBI lineage: Eukaryota > Viridiplantae > Streptophyta > Magnoliopsida > Santalales > Viscaceae > Viscum > Viscum album. The sequence continues at coordinate 1,887,973,159 of OY728122.1, read as the reverse complement.
TCAATAATATTTATATCATCTAGTTAATAATAATATTATGAACTAATATCTTTGTTTAATGAAACCCTGGAATTGCGTACAACACACGCTATATCGGAAGGTCAGGATTTTGTGTAACGAAAGCCAAGTCAGGGTTGCGTGAAGTGCAAGAATAATTTTTTGTTGCGTATAACATAATCCAACTATATTTATTTTATACATTGAATATATATATATATATACACTCAATTTTTCATAGAATAACTACTATCAAACGAACATGAAATTGTGTGTAACACGATCCAAGAATAGTGTTGTGTATACTACATGCTAATACAGTGTTGCATATAGCGCAAGATAATCCTAGTGTAGCATAAAACATAAGATATGAAAGAAATTAAAAGGAATATATCTCATAAAATATCAGTTTGTTACAAGTTAGGTAAAAATATTTGGGTGGTTGCCTACTGGGATTTTTCTCACACCCTGTTTGGGTCACGCTTTTGGGCCCAACCAGATTCTATTGTTGCAGGTATAGATAAGGGAAAGCACCCTAGTACTTTAGGTACAAGATTGTTGTGTATATGGGGAGCATGGGACCATGAAAAGGCATTTAATGCTATTGGATTTTACTTGTTTTCTTTGTACATTGTTGTAGTACTATTCTCCATCATTGTGACTTGTTTGGATACTTTCCTAGATAATTGTGACATGCATCATTTTTTACTTATATATATATATATATATATATATTTGCTACAATTGTTTATTTACTTTCAGTCTTCTGCTATTTACTTATTGTATGGAATTGCAGCTTCCTTTGCAGTTATACATTTGATTCCGCTGTGTTACTATTCTAATAAAGGCATAATTTCCACACTATCACACACAAGGTCCTCACTGCTAGTCTATAGCCTCCAGCATTCAGGGAAATGCATTTAAGACCATGTGACTAATTGGGTATGGGAATCCTTTGGGCAGAACCCAAAACTGAGATGTTGTTGGGATAACATATAGATATTCGGGATCATAGAGATAATGTTCTATAAAACAAGGCCACTCAACTAGTCATAAATTTATGTTGAAACCTCCAACTTGATGAAGCTATAAGAGAACCTGGGGATAAGATGAGGCAAAAGTATCCAAAAGTTTTGGAATCAATGTGACTAAATTTTGATGGAAAAATATTTGTAGGGAGTTATATTGTATACCCCACAATTTTATATAATATTTTTTAAAAAAAAAATTAATTTTCCTGATAGCTTAATATACACATAACAATGATTTTCAATGAACTTCGATATTCTATTAATATTATTTTTAAACATGATTATTATGACATATATATTAAAAATTGAAGTATGTATAGGAATAAAAACTACTTGAAAATTTACTGTGAAGGATATAAATAAAAAATATATTGATAAATAATTATCTAATTGTTTTGTAATATATTTTTATGCTTCAAATATATTATTTTTAAGAAAATTATTTTTATTTGTACTTGATAAAATTTATTGTTTCATGAATTTATAAAATTTATTTATAAAAATAACATAAAAATTGTGATTATAATTTCTAAATTATATTAGTGTTTATTTTTTAGGATTTTATAAAAAATTAATTTTTCCATGAATAATGAAAAATAATAATTTTTATAAAAAATTGAATTTTCATATAAATAATTTACAACTTATAATTATATTTAATAAGGTTTTTAATGTAAAAATAGTTCAATTATATTATATGTAATTTAATTTAGTTCATTATTATCAATCATATATTCAATTTTTATAAAAATAACATTTTATACTTATGAAAACATTTTTGTTGGAAAAAAGATTCTCGGCATATCTCTATGTTTTGTATTAAATTAAATTATACCAGTTCTGTCAATTGAATTTTACAAAATTTGTTTCATATTTCAAATAAAAATAATTTATATTATATAATATAATCAAATTATTTTTTAATCAGAAACAATAGTAAAAAAACAATATTTATTTACATGAGTTAAGGTTAAAATGGATTTTTTTGCATCATAAACACATGTATTAGAATCAATTTTCAACACACATAGTTTTATTATCCAATAAAGAGGATGTAATATTTAGAATTAATGATTAAAAATTAACTAATAATTATATTTATATTTTTATACTTAATGGATAAATTTCGTAGGTAAATTAAAAAACAAGCTACCATGATGAAAAATTAAATGGTAAAATTGAGTAAATTTAAAGGCTAAGGTAATAACATGTTTAAAAATTGTGTTTTTATATAGGTTTGGATAAACCAAACAATCCCTACACTAAATTATTTGTTAATTTAGGTGGCACATGGATTGATAGATACTTCCCATTATTAAAAAGATTTATTTATTTACAAAAATGTCACTCTACAATTATAAAAGTAGAACTCGTACCCTCAATTCTTCACACCTCATAAAAATTTTGTATCCACAAAATCCCAAAAAATTCCAAAAAATATCCTTATAAAATCTATCTATATTATATTCTACCAAAAAAATATACCCTAGGGTTTATAACAAGACATCTAAAGGATGTTTTTCTAAGTGATGGTATTTTTCATCACAGATCTCTTCTAGTTACTTCTTATATTGAAAACATTATTATTTATTTAATAATTTAAATATAATTAGACAACTGTAAAACATTTATTGATATGTTTTACTGACGGAATAACCTATTGTTTTCTCCTCTTACATAAAATAGAAAACAAAAATACATATCATGTTTATAGGGGAATTACACCTCGTGAACTAATTTAATTTATTTTCCATCACCGCATGTCGCATGTGGATAACGATAATTTCACTAATGGTTATGTGTGGACTACCACCTCTAGGAAGTGATGTGATACATTTCTCAATTAATTTTTACATAGATGGTAATAAGGACCTATTTAATGAATAAATACTATATTTCTTAAATAAAAATTATTATTTAAATGTTATATATTATTTCCCTTCCTTTTGATCCATCAGTTGAGAAAATGGAAACATCATTCATGCGCACATACCACCTATCATCTCCATGAATAGTGTAATTCATTTTCTATATCTAACATTTATGGATTAATAAATATAAATATATAATGAATATATATGATATTTATATAATATATATGATTATGTATATTTTTTAAACATGATGAAATTAAAAGGCCATAAAATTTAATACCAAAATATACATGGAAAAGAAAGCAGTTATTACCTAAAATATTATTTTAACAAGTAATTGTTAGTAAAATTTTAATAAAAGGTCATAAGTAAACCATATATGGTACAAAATATATGATTATATTTTTTAATATATATATAATAAACCTATATTTATTATATATGAGGTTTTAATATCTTTAAATAAATATGTGATCTTAGATAAGAGATTTTTTGTCACACTTTTAATTTTATGGGTCACATTCTTTATACACTAGTTGTTTCTTTTGTACGATGTATATAAATAATTCACATGAGTATATTTTTTGATAATTTTTGTGAAAATTATGGGATAAAAATATACATATAATATTATTTATTTTATGGTTAATATGATTCAGAAATTACCAATGTGGTAAAAAACATTGTCATAATTTTACTATTTATCAGGATTATTTATGATGAAGTTTCTAATAATGAATTATTATGATATACCGATAAAAAATCATTTTTCAAATATAATATGTTTATTTATATATTATTCCTTTTTCCTTATATATTTCTATCTTTATAGAATAAATATTACAAAATAATGTTTTTAACAAAAAATAATTTTTTCCTCTTCAGTCATAAATTACTTTTCTTACATGTCCATTTTTTTTAAGATATTATAAGGTAATTTATTACTATTATCAAATTAATGGATAAATTTATTTTTACATATGTTTGGATTTTTTAAAATGGTTCAAAATAATTATTTTTCCCATTTTCTAAATTCGTATGTTTTCAAATTTTAGAAATAATTTGAAAGGAATCATTATTTCGTCTTGTATAACAAGAACAAAATTTTCCAATATCATGGCCTCTCAATTATTTTATGTTCATTTAAAAATTTTCAAATTTATTTTAAAATAATTTTTTTTCCATAGTATTTTTGTAATATTTATATTTTCAAAAATTTATAAACAAATTGAATGGAAATAATTCTCCTGAATTTTTTGATGATATTATTTTAAAATTTATAATAATTTTAATAGCTTATGTTTTACTGAGACATTATAAAATGTGTACATCCTTCTTAATTATATTGATATATTATTTTTCTTGTCACAATGGCAAGATTTTTATGATGAAAATTAATTTCCCGTAGGATATGATGTGGGTATTTTATTAAATGTATTTAGAAACCATTTTTCATGCGTTCTTGTAATGAACCGCCAATTCTCATTGGCTTGAGAGTATAAAGAGTCATTACTAGGCCTCAAGTGACATCCCCAAGACACCCAAGGATGGCAATAAACTCCGAAGGGTTTCAAATATAAGTTGGGGGCGATTTACCCTTTACGAAATTAACCAACAACCAACCATAACTAAACATTCACTATATGATTCATGAAAAAATGATGACCAATAAACTACTTCATTTATAATAAACCACATCAAAATACACAACAGCGGAAGACCAAACCAAACATCAAAGTGCACAATGGAAGAGCCACTAAAGACTCTCAAAAGACACCAAAACACCACACTACACAAGCTCCAAGCTCTACAAAATCTCCCAAGCATCACCACAAGACACTAGCAATAATATGAATTACCTTTACTTGTGTTTCAGAATACAACATCTAAAAAAGAACCAATGTTCCAAAGTAGGGGTGAATATAAAACTCAGTATGTTTTCCCTAATGAATTCCCTACTCACGCCACTAGGATAAAAGAGTTAGCCACATTGATATAAAAATAGTTTATATAAAACATTTTCTCAAAAGCAGTTTATAACTAAATATAAACAAGTATCCAAAACCATTCATAACCATATCAATTGAAACCAGTTTCCCAACAAGTCATTTTTCATGAAAAATCACCAATCAAGCTTTATAACCATTTCAAAAAACATTTTGTGTTGGCATACCCAACCATTTCCACAAACCCATGAAACCAACCATGCATGATACCCGGAAGAGGGAATAAGCCCTAACCCTTATCCATCCTAACCATGATGGGGGAGACTTATTACCCTTATCCAACCCAAATGCACATGAATGCTTGACAGGGGAGAGCTGTAACCCTTATCTATCCAAACATTGATGGGGGAGACCCCTAACCCTTATCTGTCCCGAATGCAATATAAATGTTTGATGGGGGAGATCCCTAACCCTTATCCATCCCAACACTGATGGGGGAGACTCCTAACTGTTATCCATCCCAAATTTTAGATGAACACACACAACACATTCACAACAGTCATGCCAAAACCATCCTTTCAATAAAACACATTTTACTGAAAACCATTTCCATCAAAACCATGTGTGTTCAACCAATTAAAACCACTTCATTAAAACACCCTTTTTATTGAAAACCCATCTTTCATCAAACTATTTACCATTATAGCCGATCCCCAATTTAAAATCAACATTTTAAATTCATGAATCCAAATCACATTGCACAATAATTCACAAAGATTTCACAATTTTATCAAAACCATAAATCATCACTAATGAAGATTTATTCTATGCTTTTCACAATCAAATACATTCAAATAACCCAATTTGAATCTAAGACAATCAATTCTAGAAAAAGTAGTTGAGAGTGAAGCCTCCTACCGCAAAGGTTTTGAAAAAAACCTACCAACATAGAACGCACAAGAAAACCAGGTTGATTCTCCAAGAATCCTCCTTATATTTCTTCTCCTAACACAAACAAGACCAAAAATCGTCATATTTGGCATCCAAACACTTAGATCTACCAATAACGAGTGTAGATCTAAGAAACCAGGAGTAGAGGAGGAGTAAATCTAAGTAGATATAAGAAAAAAACAAGAATTATAACATACCTCAAGAATCCAGCTTCGATTCGTCAAGAGAACCCATCAGATCGCCTCTGGAACAATGGAATAACCCTCCTTGACCTTAGGAGAACCAAAATCCCAAGATAATGCCGCATAGAAGCTTAAAAGTGGCATTTATAGGAAAAAATGTATGAGATCCACAATTTAAGTATCTCATTTAAGTGCTCACACGGTTAGTTTGCACGGTTTGACAAACCGTGCGCAAACTGTGCATTAGCTACTGCCTTGACCACCCTTCTCGCATGGTTTGGCTGCATGGTTAGACAAACCATGCACCGACCGTGAGGAATCCAATGCCTCCAATACCAACTACGCATAGTTTAGAAAAATCGTTCCCTGCCCGTGCGACTTCTGTTTTTTCCCGATAACTCATTCTATGTTCTCCCAACTCTCCCATTCGTCACCCTTAACATTGAATCCACTAAAATAATCAAGTAAGGGTTACATAACAGAAACTGGGGGTACTAAGTTCTCCCCACCATTGGTCTTTCCATCCTTGTAAAGTAGAAAACTTTCACCCGTCTGAAAGAGTTCTGGCCACTTCTCTTTCATTTCCTTTTCATGTTCCCAAGTCTCTTCCTGAATCTGACCATGCTACCATAAAACCCACACTAGAATGATTCCTTTTCAAAGCAATAATTTCTCTTGCCTATCCACAATCCATTCCAGGATATGTATCAACAATGAATCTGACTCAAGTTCAATGTGATCCCATCTGATCACATAGTCAGGATCAGGATGATACTTTTTCAACTGAGATACATAGAACACATTATGCACTGAACTAAACCGTGGTGGTAATGCCAACTGATATTCCACCTCTCCAACCCGTTCCAGTATCTCAAAAGGGAAAATGTATCTTGGAGATAACATGTCATGCTTCTTGAAACGACGATGTCCAAGTCTTGGAGAGATCCTTAAGAATACATGATCTCCCACAATGGTCTTCGACGGTGATCTGCATATGATTTATGACGACTCTGAGCCATCTCCATCCTATTTCTAATCAAATGGATCTTATATGTTGTCTCTTGGACAAGGATTGGCCCGACTAGTGATGTTTCACCTTTTTCCACCCATCATAGTGGAGAATGACATGGACCCCCATACAATGCTTCAAATGAATCCATGCATATCAAGGCTTGATAGTTGTTATTTTATGAGAACTCCACTAAGGGTATGTGCTCCTCCCATGAGCCACAAAAATCCATTACACAAGCCCGCAACTTATCTTCCAATGTTTTTATCATCCACTCGTATTGCCTATTCGTATGAGGATGATAGGCCGTGCTCATAGTCAACTCGGTCCCAAGGGCTTGCTGTAATGATTTCCAGAAATGAGATGTGAACCTCATATCTCTATCTGATACTATAAACATTTGTACCCCAAGACTCTTTACCACTTCTCATATATATATTTTTAAAATATCTTCCACCGTATGAGTTTCACGAATAGTGATGAAATGGGCTGACTTAGTTATATGATCAACTATCACCCAATTGGAATAGTTTTCCATAACGTTCTTGGAAGACCAATAACAAAATCAATTGCTATCTGCTCCAATTTATACATTAGGATAGGTAAAGATTATAACATACCAGGTGGTCTCTGATGCTCTGCTTTAACCTGCTAACAAGTTAAAAATCGTGAGATCAACTCATCCACCTTCTTTTTAATGCCGTTCCACAAAAAATGCGCCTTTAACGCCTTAAAAATCTTCTGTGTACCTCAGTGTATGACCTATCTTGAATGGTAGTAATCATGAAGGAGTTATTCCTAAAAAACCATAGGTACAACCATCAGATCACTGAAACACAAAACCGAACCCCCATCAAGTTTCCAACAATCAATGGTCTCCCCACCATTTAGTTTTGATCATACAACCAGACATTCTGTATCAGATTTTTGTGCTTCTTTGATCATCCTTACCAAATCCAGAATAAGAATAGCAGAAAAGAAAGTTTCAACATCACTTTGGTCTTTATATTCCACATGCATGTCAGCAAAGACTCACATTAAATGTCGTTATTCTGATGAAAATCCATGAAGACCGCTGGTGAATTCGTTAGACCAAAAGGTATGACTACATATTCATAGTGTCTATATCATCTTCTGAAAGCTATCTTTGAATATCCTCCATACGAACTCGCAATTGGTGATATCCTGATTGCAATTCAATCATGGAGAACCACTGAGCTCCCATTAATTGATCGAACAAATCATCAATTCGTGGAAATGGATATCTATTCTTTATCTTAACTTGGTTAAGCTTACGATAATCAACACACAGCCGAATAGTTCCATCTGCCTTCTTCAAAACAACACCAGTGATGCCCATGGATAAGTATATGGTCAAATGAATCATATTCTTTCTAGCTCCTCTAACTGCACTTTCAATTCCCGTAACTCTGTTGGTTCCATCCTATATAATGGAAGGGAAATAGGACTAGTCCCTGGAAGGAGATCAATCGTAAACTCCACTTCCCATAGAGGTGTTAACCCTGAGATGTTATTGGGAAAGACATCTGGAAATTGATACACCAAAGCTGGAAAACTAATTTCATCAACTTCATCCATTGATGCTATAGTTAACCCTGCCACTTGATAAGAGATCGTTCCCACCATTGGTTCCAACAAGCACTTTGCACCTTTGTTTACCATTCTCTCTCCCCTGATGATAGGTTTGATGACTTCCTCTGTCGTGAAACTAACCGTTCTCATATAACAATCGATGTGAGACTTAAAAACTATCAATTAATCCATACCCAGTATTACATCATAGACATCCATGTCCAACATCGCAAAGTCCCATTTTAACTCAGCTCCATCGACAGTTATAACACATGCTCTGCACACAAAGGCTTGGAATTATCTTTCACTAAGATGAGTTTTGAGTTTCAAAACAGAATACATCATTTCCAGTTTTAAACATAGAAAGTCAACAACACGAGAAGAAAGGAAGGAATTTGATTCACCAGTATCAAATAAAACTTGCACAAGATATAATTCAAAATAATAATACCTCACACTGTAGATGGTGCATATTAATCATAGGCAACCATCTGCTAATCTCTATACAATTTCTTCGTCAATGCACTGTTCTCCTTGTTTCCTTACTAAGATTTCCTGGTTGAGGAGTCATGGAATTTCTAGAATCACCATGGCTAGATCTTCTTTGTTGACAAGGCTATGTCTACTAGCCTCATCCAGTCGAAGCAAATGATGCTTGCGATGCCTTAGAAGTGTCACACACATCTGTCCTCGAAGCTTTACTACAATTGCGTTGTAGATTCCCCATCTTCTTGCAATTGTGATAGGCTCTAGGTTGCGCCGCACAATCTCTCCTTTTGTGGTCAAGTGAACCACATTGAAAATAACCTAATTTGCTCTGAGGTCATGGTGGAAGGTTCACTGATCCTGCTGTCTGATAGTGATTCCCACTTGCACCGTTGAAATAGGTGTCCCTTTTACTCTTGTTCCCAGAGGTTGAGTTCCCACTGTTTCTGGAAGGTATCGTCATTCTTTCTCTTATTGATACCTAGATATCACATTTAGCAACAGTCGCTCTGTTCACCATTTCTATATAATCTGTAACACAGAGCACTGTAATCCTCGATCGAATCTCATGCCTTAGCCTCGATTCGAAGATACGTTCCTTTAACGACGTAGTTGTCGCGACCTCTGGAGATAAATGGAATAAATTCATGAATTTATCTGCATACCATGTGACAGAGAGAGTCTCTTGTTTCAAGCTAAAGAAGTCTGTTGTTTTTGCGATCTTGATCATGTGAGTATAGAAATGTTTGTTTAACAATTCTCCAAAATCCTCCCACGTAAGGCCATCATTCAATTTAACCTGCACTGCTAAATCCCACCACTGACGTGCAAGATCCTTGAGCATATAAGTCACCAACATGACCTTGAGCTCTGATGGTGTGCTAATGATATCGAAGATACGATTCATCCTACTTAGCCACACCTCCGCCTTTTCGGGTTCAGCATAACCATGAACGTTTGGTGGAATCTGCTTCCTGGACTGGATGGTTTGATTCACATGCCTTGGTTCATTCCTCCGGTTCCCCGTATCCAAAACATGAGAAGCCTGAAAAATACTCTAAACCATCTCTTGGTTCACACATGGTTCTGGTGGAACCACATTCTCAACGGCTTCTTCAGGTTGGTATTAACGACGCCTACCTAGTGCCATTTTCTATACCAACAACATACTCTATCAATCTCACTCTCTATAAACTGATGTCTTTGCATTAAAATCATATCACATCATCTATCACAACATAGTTTTTCCAAAAACATCCTTTTTCCATGTTCACCCATTTTTGAAAACATTCAGTATACTTTTGTAAAATCATCCCATTTTCAAAATACACCCAATACCCTATTTTCAAAGGATTCCAATTGAAAACAATTTCTGCATTTTTCAAAAATTTCCACCATACACAAAATTATTACTCATTCCTAACAATGAGATATGAAATCATAGTGGGAAGTCATTCCTCTAAAATACATGTCATGATTCTCTCACTGGCTAAACCCATGACAATGAGATTTCCAACATTATAGAAGTGTATCCAAAACACTTATGTTCCCAACACCCTAGTAACTGAAATTTCAGCATAAAAGGGTTAGCTACGTCCTTTTATTCTATACATTTCATGTTCCGACAATCCTACTCATGTCTAAGATTTTGACCCACGGAATAGACATGAATGAATTTCAACTCCAAGACCAAGAACATCGATCACCAGTTGTTAGGAAAGGACTGAACACGCTGTTACCATTTGTAATGACCCTCCAATTCTCATTGTATTAAGATTATAACGAGTCATTACTAGGCCTTAAGAGACATCCCCCAGATGCCCAAAGCTGGAAATAAATGATGAAGGGTTTCAAATATAAGTTGGGGGACGATTTACCCTTTAAGAAATAAACCATAAACCAACCATAACTAAACATTCACTATATGATACATGAACAAATGATGAACAATTAAAAACTTCATTTATAATAAACCACATCAATGTACAAAAAAATGGAAGACCAAAACAAACATTAAAGTGCACAATGGAAGAACCACTCATGACTCTCAAAAGACACCAAAACTCCATGCTCCACAACCTCCAAGCTCCATAACATCTCCCAAGAATCACCACGAGCCACTAGCAATAGGATTATTCACCTTTACCTGTGTCCAGGAATATGATATCTGCAAAAGCACCAATGTTCCAAAGTAGGGTGAGTATAAAACATAGTAGGTTTTCCCCAATGACTTCTTTACTCACACCACTTGGATTGAAGAGTTAGCCACTTTGATATAAAAATAGTTTATATAAAAATATTTCTCAAAAGAAGTTTATAACTAAATATAAACAAGTTTACAAAACCATTCATAAACAAAGTATTGAAACATATCTCCCAACAAGTCATTTTTTCAAGAAAAATCACCAATAAAGCTTTAGATCCATCTCACAAAACATTCCTTCTTGGCATACCCAACCATTTCCACATACCCATGAAACCAACCATGCATGCTACCTGGATGATGGGAGAAGCCCTAACCCTTATCCATCCCAACCATGATGGGGGAGTCTTCTTACCCTTATCTAACCCAAATGCACATTAATGCTTGATGTGGGAGAGCCCTAACCCTTATCCATCCCAACACTGATGGGGGAGACCCCTAACCCTTATCTGTCCCGAATGCAATATAAATGTTTGACAGGGGAGATCTATAACCCTTATCTATCCCAACACTGATTGGGGAAACTCCTAACCATTATCCTTCCTAAATTCCAGATTAACACATAAAACACATTCACTACAGTCATGCGAAAACCATCCTTTCAATATAACACCTTTTATTGAAAACCATTTCCATCAAAACAAAATGTGTTCAACAAATTAGAACCATTTCAATAAAACAACTTTTTTTTATTGAAAATGCATATTTCATCAAACTATTTTCCATTCAAGAAGATCCCCAATTTAAAATCAATATTTTAAATTCATGAACCCAAATCACTTTGCACAACAATTCACAAAGATTTCACAATTTCATCAAAACCATAAATCATCACTAAAGAACATTTATTCTACTCTTTTAACAATAAAATCTATTCAAATAACCCAATTTTAATCTAAGACAATAAATTCTAGAAAAAGGAGTCGATATTGAAGCCTCCTACCTCAAAGGTTTTGATGAAAACCCTAACATCGATGAACACACAAGAAAAATGGGTTGATTCTCCAAGAATACTCCATAGACCTCTTCTCCTAACACACCCAAGACCAAAACTCAACATATTTGGCATCCAAACACATAGATCTACCCATAACGGGCGTAGATTTAAGAAACCGAGAGAAGAGGAGAAGTAGATCTAAGTAGATCTAAGAAACTAAATAAGAACAATCACATAACTCAATAATCTAGCTTCAGTTCGTCAAGAGAAGCCTTCGGATCGACTCTGGAAAAATGGTAGAACGCTCCTTGACCTTAGGAGAACCAAAATCCCGAGTTAGGGAAGATTAGAAGTTTACAAGAGGCATTTAGAGGCAAAAACCAGTGAGTTCCACAATTTAGGGATCTCATTTATGTGCATGTACGGTTAGTTCGCACTATTTGAAAAATTGTGCGCTAACTGTGTGTTAGTTAATACCTCGAATGCCCTTCTCGCACAGTTTGGATGCACGGTTAGACAAGCCATGTGCCGATCATATAGAATCAACTGCCTTCAAGACCAACTATGCACAGTTTGGCCGCACGGTTTAGACAAACTGTGCCCCGCTTGTGCGGCTTCCCCTTTTTCCCCAGAACTCATTCTAAGTTCTCCCAACTCTCCCATTCATCACCCTTAACTTTAAAACCACTAAAACCATTAATAAATTGTTATATACCAGAAACTAGGGGTACTATAGTTCTGATTTTATGAATATCTTATGATCACCTGGAACACATAAGTTTTTGTTTTCATAATGTGATGGGTGGGACCTATATCTCCCTCAAAATCATTGGGAAAATAGTGATATATCATGAGTTAATTTGTACTAAAATGTTGAGTTAAACTAGTATAGTAAGGGAATCTTTCCACTATTATTTCATGAGAGTTAACAGTGAATACTAAGTGGGTTGAGAAGTTGAACCCAATTCACTATTATAGTTATGTGAGTGAAAAATGAGTACTATGATGGTTTGCGGTGTTAACCCAATATACTTTGACACTCTTAGTAGTGAAACTTGAATACAATAATGGTTTGGAGATTAAACCTAATCCAATATGATTTTCTAGGCAGTGGAACATTGATTACCAGGGAAATAATTTCCTAGGATTATGTGTATGTAAAAAATCTATGTCTTATGCCTATTTTATGTTCCCATGGATCTTTTTTGTTGATTCCTTTATGATTAATGTATTAATAAGATAAATGATTTATAACATGAATCACAGTTATGATATTTTATATGATGTGTATGGGTTTTCAAGGTTAAGATCATGTTTTCATACCCTCATGATCATTTTATGCTTATGTGGTCATTGATATCTCCCTTGTTTTCCTTTATTGAGCATATGAGTTTTGCCTTTCTTATGATTACATTCCCTTTGATATACAGAATGGTTTTATGTATGATATGTATGAGATTGTTTCTATTTATAAATAACTTAGTGAGATATGGTTTATTTCACTTATCAACCAATTGTTTATGTATCCTTGTCTATAAAGACGTTAAACCTTTATAGACCTCAAATATATTTTTGATAAATTAAATTAATATTCATCTATTAATATGAAATATCTATGAATGAAAAAAAAATTCCTTATATAGTAAAAAATTACTTTTAGTAATTTTTATTACATCAAAATATTTAATTTTAATAGTTTTCTTCAATATCACTAGAGTTTCAACATTATTTGAATTCCGTCAATGTTATTCAATAATTACAACATAATGTTAACTATTGATATAAATAATTTTTCATTGTAAAAATATATTTGATAATTTTTATAACACCTTAATATTATAAAAATTAGTATCATTTATTGTTAATTTGTTATATTATTGATATCATTTTATATTTAGAAGATAAATATGTAAACTTCGTCAACTTCTCTATGCTTTAACCTTCCAATGTTCTCTACTTTAAACATAAAAAGATAGGGGTTCCCAAAAACTATTAAGTACATAATGATTAGAGTTTAAATTTAGTAAATTTTGAAAATATACAAGTCTCAATTTGGATGATATATGTAATAGTTTAGGATATACTCCATTATCCAAATCAAATCATGAAAAAATTATCATGAAGTATTATGCTGCACCAATAGGGTTCGAGCCTTCACATCCAAACAGACCTTATTTATTTAAGAGAATTTTTTGAGGTTTCTAGTTCACCTTTTAAGGTGAAATAATTTTATATATAAGATAAAAATTCTCTTCTTGGGTACTAATATTTGGTATCAATACAAATTCCCTTCAAAAATAAAACACAGTCTACTTTTTCCCTTCTCTAAAAACATTATAATATATTAATGGACATTGATTTATTTTTAATAATCATAATACAAGTAATATAAATTAATTTTTCAATAAAAGAGAATAATTCATTAGATTTTTTTATTTGTTCCTCAAAAACACAAAAACATCTAAATGAACAATCTATAGTGGGTTACAAAATTAATCTCCTCCATTTTTTGTATGGAGTTAACAATTATATCATTTTTATATGTGGAAAAAATATAATTTGCTTCAAATTATATTATATTTTTCATATTCATTTCATATTTCTCCGTATGTATTTGATGTCACAATTCATTCTCCACTTTCATGATCAAATGGAATGATTTTTTAGCATATCCAAATTGAAATGAGTTAGATTTTTTTCTTTATCCATTACTCACAACTAAAGTTTCATATATCATTTTCCCCAATAATAATGGATTTAAAAAATCATACACTCAATAATAGAGTAAATAAAAAATAATAAGTTTGTTCTTAAACCCATTAACGTAATGTTTTTTCTTAGATTTCTACATGTTCTCTCCAAATTCCATGGATACAACTCCTTTGATTTTGAGTGACTAAGCATTCCAATATTATTTACAACATTCCTTAGAATTTTATAAATAATGTTTTGGATCTATAGAAAATATAATGTGTGGTGAACATATATTTTATTAAATCAATGAATTATCCCATTGTGAATATTTTAATTTAATTTTGATTAGGTCAGAATAAAACAATATGGCACAAGAGGGTGTGAATTGTGTCTTTTCAAAAATCATGGGGGATTCTTGCTTGTATATGTCGTAGTGATTTACCCCCATATGAACTGTTTTGTTCTATAATTAATAAGATTAGAAGATAAATATAAAGAATGAACACTAAAATTTTATTGTGGTTTAGGGAACATAGATCCCATAGTCCACCCACCAATGTTCTCTCTATGAGCTTGGTGAATTTTACTAGAAAGGTCCTATTATCACAAGACCTTTAAATCCACAATAGATTATAGGTAGTTGAAACATTTTAAATAAGGAAAAATAGTGACATTACGTTATTTAATACAGAATCTATTATCCATATCATTGTACAAGAATCTAACTATTCACCATAACATTGTAGGAGCAGTTGATACTATAATAAATCAAAAGAGATTTATTTGTTGACGTTTCAGGTTGATATTTATATTAAAAGTAGTCGTAAATTGAATTTTAATGGATATTTTATTTAGAAATTGATGTTTTTAGAAAAGAATAATTCTAAAGAAATACTGGTAGAAAATGATCTTCAATATAAATATCAACTGATAGACCTAGTAATCTTACAATATCATGAGGCTAAAATATGCATGTCTCCAATGTCTAGACACTTCTAAAAATAACATAGTTGATCATTCTTTTCAGAATATATATATAAGATATTCTCAAATATATAGTTGTATATATGAATGAATGAAACTTGAATCACCACAATCACATATATCACACACACCACCACTATGATTTGAAAATAATTTGATCATATAAATAGGTTTCTTCAAGTTGGTTAGATCTAAGAATATTGCCTAAGTGAACACCGAAATTACAAATCATACTGAATTGGGGGGTAAAAACTTCCATTATGAAAAGGAGTGATTTTCTCTGATGAATACAGTTCACTGAATCAATCATAATGAGATTTGTCTCAATCATATAGATTATTTCAATTATCCTATAATTCTCTCAATACCATTGCATGAAACTCAAATAAAATCATGAATTTTAAACTCCACTATTGAGTAGAAAATGGTTGGGTTGTACTACATAGCATATGGTTACTTTGTGTAGAGTAGGGTCCCTACCAACATATGGTTAATCAACCATACTTTCATATGTGTGTAAGGATGGGATGAATGTAATGTATGTATAATGAACCATAACTTAATTCTTTTTAGCATATAATTCCACACATAACAATTATTAGTTATATATTAAATTTTATGAAGGTAGGGCATG
The DNA here is from genome assembly GCA_963277665.1 of Viscum album. Lineage (NCBI taxonomy): Eukaryota > Viridiplantae > Streptophyta > Magnoliopsida > Santalales > Viscaceae > Viscum > Viscum album. Next base: position 1,887,956,638 of record OY728122.1, on the reverse strand, counting down.
AACATTGTTTCTATATTCTAATATAGGTTTGATATTCCATACGTTCATTGATTCCCAAACATAGGGTTACAGACTCAGTTACTTAATATCCAAAATAGTGTTGTCACTCCATATAAAAACTGTTCAATGTAGTATAGGGATGGTGAACCACATGTTAGTTCACCAAATGTATGGTATGAATTATGCCTTCATAACACATCTTTTAGATTTCTATTATATAAAATATATAAAAAAACATGACATATATTACTGAAACATTCTTAATGAATATTTATTAGAAAAAAAGCAGGGTATTTTTAACATCCAAATATTCATATAATACATAATATTATTGAGAAAATATAGACCAATAATTTCCACTTGTTTATGATCACAAAAAACCATTAAATAACTAATGAAAAATATAGTATTTCTAATCATATTTAACGGAAATATTGCAGTTTCAAAATTATTCTGATTTCACAAAACTATTTCAATTGAAAAGGTTTCTCAGTGAAATATGTGTCTATCAAATATTCTACCACTTTTTGGGATTTCAAAAAGAATGTTTCAAAGAGAAAATGATACAAACTTTTATTAATGTATAGTATAATTTTAGAGGAATGTTATATTTTTCTATTATAAAAATAAGATATATGATATGGTAGTGTAAATTTAAACAAAAAAACACTATAAGAATAATACAATAAAATATAAAACCATAAATTTATAAAAGTAAATTAATGTAAGGTTAAAATCAGATCAAATTTTTTGAAAGCTATTGATTATAGCCCATAATTAGCTAAAGAGGTCTTCAAAATGAGAGTAATTGGTATGATTGGATTACTTTGTCTGAATCTATAAGAGTACTTGTTTCTATAACCTGATGAGGGATGTTCTTGAGAACACTATTAATTTCTACTAACTTCTCCAACAAACTCCAAAAATGGTTGTTTAAGACACCAATCTGTTGATGGAGTATCTTCCATGAATCATGTCCTATCTTCAAGATTTACCACTAGTTTACCTTAATGAACTCATTCACAGATTCATCGGGTTGAATAAAGGATGTCAATCTATATTTAACTCAATGAATAACTGGTCCAAACTAGGATTCAATATAGTCTAGTCGACTAATTAAATCATTATAATTTTCTAGAAAAACATTAAAAGGTGTACTTTCACACAAGAAAGTCTAAATGATATTGATGAATTTATATATCACCATAGTTATTGATTCTAATCTCCATATCATGTTAGGATAAGTGGGTTGAGGAGTAGAGGAATATTATTGAAGAATATCCTTGATAGATTGAAATTTTCTTCTAAACATAAGCATTAATTCTTCAAAATCAAAAAAAAATTTAGAATCATATTTAAAATACCAAAACTCTATACCTAAAGAAGTGATAAAATCATAATGACCTTTCATGGAAATAAAAATTTATTGATCATCATATAGTTGAGTTTCAACGGATTTATACTCATCTCATGGACTGGTTGATATTCTAAGATCACTAAATTTCATCATCTCGTCTTCAATTTCTTCTATAAAAGACATGGTATAACTCTATAAACTCATGAAATTTTGAATAAAATCATTATCATAAAATCCAAAAGAACCGAGAGTGATATTTTTTTAATGACCTACACCCTCTACCATAAAAAAAATTGTCTCTCTATGGAATTATTAACACTTTTCCAATACAAATATTTCATAAATAATAGAATCATGGGAAATGAGTGAAATGATTTAAGGGACAAGGACATCTTCCCTATGATGATATTATCTATGAAACTCTCTCATGACATTCTCATTAACAGGATCCTCATGCTAAAATACATTTTCAACTTCATCCACAACATCATGAATGTTTATTGTAATTATTCTTCTTTGAACATGATGACCCTCTTCAGGTCTAGATTTTACCTCTTCACTAGGCCTATGTCTGGTGAAACCAATTGATAGAATCATACTCTACCCCCTAAGCATCTTCCATAAGCTTCTATTGATTTTCTTCTCCAAAATGTAAAATATGGTTGCTAGATTTTCTCCAAAAAAATCCCAATTTCTTCATAGTACCAATATTTTGAATGTTAGCATGATGAAATCTATATCCGAGAGTCTTATTTGGAATTATCGATTTTCTACGAAACAAATTTAAAGGATTCAAAAATATAGATAGTATCCCATTAGTTCTTGTTAGTGAAAATAATGAATTATATACCTTTTTATAAATATAGGGAAATTGAAATTAATTATGTTTAGAAATATAAACACAATGTACTTGTCCAGTTATAGACCATTCTCTATCTAAACTATTCTTGGAAATATTCTAGTATGCATAAAAATCATAATGAATTTTCATTCAGGATTAAGATACTTTTTCATCAACTTCTAGATGGTTCTTGTTACAAAAACTGAAATAAATAATGTCTAGTAAGTAATATTTTTCATTTCTAATATTTATCAAGTCAAAACGATAATCCCCCACATGAGGATAATACAACAGATTAGCTATATCCACTGATGTAATATAAAATTTAGTATCGTGAATCATAGATATCATAGATTCTCCATCAATTCCAAAACTAAACTTTTAATTTATATATAACTCTTTTACTTCTACATAAAACATTAGATGAATGTTATAATTCTCAAAATATAAATGTATTCAATGAAATATTAATATTTCCATAAAAAATATTTTTCTCCATTAAATACACAAAATCTTTCACATTACCTTAAAGAAGTTTGTGATACTTCACTAGAGGGTAAATAGATACACCCAAATCACATTTATCAGGTGTTCATAGACTTTCCATTTCTAATGGTTTAATGAATACAGGTTTAAAGGATTATGTTTTTGATAAACTAGAATGATAAAATCTTTTCAAACTGAAACGAAGTGAAGGTGAAGAGTGGGAGAAGGCATACAGTTTTCTCATAACAATTGAGAATGTAACCATTACATTTTAATTTGAAAAGATGTATAAAAAAGGTGACATTAAATTATTTTTTAAAATAATCAATATGTAACTGATCATAATAAAGAGAAATAAATAATAAAATATAACATAGATATTATTTAAAATAAAAAAATAGATATCAAGAAAAATTCAATAAAAAATCATTTAAAATTTAATATTCCTAAATCCCATTAATAAAATCAAAACACGAACTAGGAAGTGTTCTATTAAAAATATCAGGTCTTTGATATTCATTATTAATAAAATATAAAGATATATCATTTTTAATAACATGATCTCTTAGAAAATTATTCCTTATATCAATATAAATCGTTATAAAAATACATATACGATTTTTTTGAAATATTTATTGAAGTTGTATTTTTACATAAAATTGTTATAGTATTAATATTGTGTCCAAAATCCAAAAGTTTATTCTTCATCCACAATACTTATTCTTAAAATTTTCCTACAGAAACTTATTCTTCCTTGGATATTTACTGTGTAACTAAGTGTCGTTTCTAACTTAACCTTGATACTAAGGCTTTTCATAAAACATAACTGATTCCTAAGGTTATTTTTCTATCCAATCTGGTGCGCTAAAATTCGGAATTTGAATATGAAAATAAAATAAAATCATAATTTTTAGGGAAAAGAAGAGATTTAAAAATTGTTCTTTTGAAATATCTAAAATCTATTTTCACCTGAGTAAGATCAGATTCATTAGGATTTGACTAAAATATACACATAACCATACAGAAAAAATAATTTCTAGTCTTCTAGAAATAAGATACAATATACCACTAATAATAACTCTACATAACTTGTTATTAACTGGTTTTCTTGATTTTTCCAAATCATGTTTTATATTGGTACACATAGGTGATGTAAAGGAATTGATGTTTTTAAATCCAAATTTTTTTTAAATAAATCAATAATACATTTACTTTTATTTAAAAAAAATCATATTCCTTTTGATAAATTTCTATTCCTAAAAATAAATTCAATTCTCTCATCATACTAATTTCAACTTATTTTTTAATTTTTTTAAAAAAAATAACTACAATGTTGTTTATTTGTTGAACCAATAATTACAATATCTACATAAATTTGTACTAAAAACATATTATAGATAAATATTTTCTTAAAAAGTTTTGGATTTTCCAATGCCATAATTAGCCCATTTTTTAAAAGAAAAGAAATTAATCTTTCATACCAATCTGTAGATGTTTTTTAATGTTGTAGAGAGATTTTGTAAGATGATAAATGTAATTTGGTTTATGTGGGTTTTCAAAACCATGAGGATGTTCATCAGAAACATCCTTCATTAAATACCTATTTAATAATGAAGATTTAACATCCATATGATATAATTTAAAATTAAAATGAGATACATAAGATAAAAGTATTCCAATGGATTCTAATATATATAGGGGAAAATGGTTCATCATAATCCATTCCTTCTTCTTGGTTATATCATTTAGATACGAATGTAGCTTTATTGTTAGATATTATCCCTTGATCATCATATTTATTTTTGAAGTCCAAAATAGTTCCTATTAAGGGATATTTGGTCTATCTTTTTACTAATTCCCAATCTTCATTTCTTATAAATTAGTTTTTCTCTTCTTACATTGTTGAAATCCAACTCTCGTCTTCTATGGATTCTTAAATAGGCATTGGTTCTAACTAAAATATTAAGAATTAAAATTCATCTAGGTTTCCTACATTTCATCTTCTTATAATTCCCATTTATTGGTATCATATAATAGTTTCTAAATTATGGTTCATTAATGTTCTAGGTGATCGTGGAAAGACACTTTCAGGTTCCTCAGTTTCATCATCTTATAAAATGGATTGAATTTTATTAATATCTAATTCAAATTAAGTTTTAGGGAATTAAAGTATCATGTTTTAAAATGAATTAGTAACATTATTTTTTTGATATTTCTCATTAATAAAAGGGACAGTTTTTTGGAAATTCACATCAAATGATTTTTTAACAATATATGATTTTTTAAAATACTCTATATGCTATAGAGATAGAAAAATTTCCCAAAAAAAATCCATCATCATTTTTTGGTTTAAAATTACCATTTTTATCTTAGTATTCAATATATATACCTTTCATAAAAAACATTAAAATAATTCACATTATGTTTTCTATTATTCCAAATTTCATAGTGATTGATTTTAAACATACACCTTATTAAAACTCTATTCATGATATATCATGCTATGATTATAGTTTCTACCAAAAGAAATATATAGGAAGAGTATATTCATATAGCATAGTTCGTAGAATCTCTTGAATAGTTATATTTATTCTTTCCACAATATAAATATTTTATATTTTTTATGGATTCAATAATATGTGTATAATACCCATATTTGATAAATAAAATTAAATTATTGATACTCGAATTCTCCACCATGATAACTTCTTAATGAAATTATTTTAAAACCTTTTTCAATTAGAAAAATTTTTCTAAAACATTCCAAAATAGTGAATACATCACTTTTTAATTTAAAACTATATTCCCAAGTAAATTATGATTAATCAGTAACTAATAAATTGACATATAATTTAACATCCAAACATTCTACTTTAGATGGTCAAAAAAACAATGTGGATAAGTTCTAATTGTTTAGATTTATAAATTTCGTAAATATAATTGAAATAATATTACTATTGTTATCCAATATAGCATGCATTATAGTATCCATCATTGTCAAATTTATGAATATGAAAATACTAAAATAATTGTTTATTAGATAATTTATGTAAATAATCTACATTAAAATGTCCATGTTTTCTATTCCAAATCCCTGACCCAACTTTTGTAGCTATTAAACAATTGACTTTATGTTTACATAGGTAATTTAAATCTGAATTATCAACATTTTCAGTTCATGGGAATCTAAATATAAGTAACTTATCTTTTATTATAGATCGGGAATTGTAAGAAAAATCAACATAAAAAGAATCATCACAATGGTGATAATTACTTATCAAGTTGTGTTTTAATCGTTTTACATACAATAATTTTTTTATTGAGATAGTTTTTGGATCTAATGTTGTACCAACTCCAATAATATTTCATTTTTCATTACAACAAAAGTGACTACTCCACCATACATTTGAGTCAGTGTATATATATTTGACGAGTCTCCAATAATGTGTCTAGAACATCCATTATCATTATAAAACATATAATACATGTTATTATGGAATTTTACTACAAAATAATTTTAACTAATGTTTTTTTTGTAGCCATATTTTCTTGGGTGTGGTTGTGTGGGTGAGTAATGAAATGGGATTCTATATTTTCCAAAATTTTCAATAATTTACATCACATGTTTCATACATTTTTTAATAAATAAAAGCCTTTTTAAAAAATATGATTTTATGACTTATATAAAAATAATTATTATTTGAATGACCTTTTGGTCCATAATTTTAATAGGTTTCATTTTTTGAATTGGTCACAAAATCATTTTTTGTATAGTATTTTTCTTTCACCGACGATTCCTTATCCAAATCATTTTCATTTAATAACATTATTTCTAACAATAACATTTAAACTTTTTCTCCTTTGATAATAAGGTAAGGAATATTTTTATAATATTCTACTTTATCCTGCAATTCATTAATCATTTTTCCTGATCAGTACAACTTTATGTAGAAGAATTTAATTTTTCAACAAAATCATGACATTGTTTCTGCGTAGTATATAATTATCATAAAATTTCATTCTAAATATTTTTCATTGATTTGTGATTATTTAATAAGGAATCATATTTATCTACTCGCATTGACCATTAAGAAGTTAATTTATCATTTGAGAAACTATTAGATTTTGAATAATATGAGTAACTTCATTGTACCTCTTCTTCTTCATCCATGAAACACATGTTGGATTTGAGGTTTTGTGGCTCTTTCTTTAAATCCGATTTTGAAGAGATTCTATAGCCTTCAAAAATACTCCACATTTATTTCATTTCTCTTTTTTATTTTTTTCTCATAGTCATAAATGTTTTGATATTTTTATTAGTCCTCATTCATTCATATTTCAATGGAGGGTATAAAGGTCTATTGTGACAAAAAAATTTCTATCCATAACATTGAAATTCTCTGAGATATTTCTCATCCTTCATAAAGGATTTTCTGATACCTATTTTTTTCTTGTAAAAATTGATAAATTTTTTGGCCATCTCATCCAGTTAAATTTTATAATATAAAGATGATAAATTTGTGTTTTCAATATCTTCTTGTTTTCTATTTTGGTCAGACATCTGATATATAGTTTTGGGAACATTATTTCCCCTTTATACTACAATCAAATGATGTTAAAACTTATCTTCCATTTCGGGTTTATACATCATCATAGTTCCAATAAGTTATTTCATTTTCAAATCATGTTCAGGTTATGGTTGGTAAAAAACAACAGATATTTTATTGTATTTAGAGGGATGCACTCTAAGTACATTAATCCCTTTATTAGATATTTTTATAGGATCTCAAAAGGAATTAAAATTATTGATGATTTTTATTAAATATTCATTCATTTGTGTGATTTTTTCACTATTAAACAATCTAAAGGATTCAAAAATTATCTTTTCCATAGCATATATCATATTCTTGTCATTGTATGTTCTATCGTACAAATCTACAATATTTTCCTACATATTATATGTGGTAGAGCATTTTGGTCTACGGTTAAACTCATTAGGGCCATGTCCGAAGATAATATCCTTCATTTCATTCAAATTGATATCATATTTTGCTTCTGTTTCTATAGTATATGTGTCTTGTTTTTTAGGAATCATGTAAGGAGTAATGTTCATCAAATAAACATTGAATAAAATATTCTTAATATAGATAATCATTCTAGATTTCCATAATCTTTAGTTTTCATGATTAATGTATGGAGCACCAACCATCTACATTAATTTTTTCATATCAGACATGGCCATATTCCTTGTATAGACCTTATTCACTAATTATTTCTATATTGTTTTCCCAAAATTTCACCATTGATACCAGTTGTTAGGTTGGAATAATATAATTTAACATAAGAGGGGGGGAATTGTGTCATTTCAGAAATATTAAGGGATACAACATTGTTAATCACATAGAGATTTATGTAGATATGAAATTTTCTCTTCTATAATGAATATGATTAGAAGATAAATAGAAAAAAATGACCACATAAATTTTATAGTGGATCAGGGCAAAAATATCCCCTAATCCACTCCACTAATTCTCTCTCTATGAGCATGAAAAATTTCATTAGCTAGGTCCTTTTATTAGAAGCCCTTCAAATCCACAACTAAGTGCTAGAATTAGACACCTTTATAAAAATGTCTAAACAGATCCTTATGGTTCATTTCTAAGGAATAGATTATCCCAATCTTACTACAAGAAGACGTCACTTCACTATAAATGAGTATGAGTAGTTGATACTCCAATAAATCAATAGAGTTGTATTTGTTGAATGCTTATATAGATATTAATAGTTTTATTAGCATCAACTGATAGAATATAGATCTTCTTCATTAGAAAAGAATTTCCTCATGAATGGACAATTCTGAAGCAACCATTCATTAAAATAGTCATCAATATGAATATCAAAAAGCTGTAGAATTAATATTACAACACCATGAGGTTAAAATATACAAGTCTCCAAAGTGTATAATGTTTTTAAAATAATGTAGTTGATATTTTTTATAATATATATATATATAATATATTCAAAATTATATAGTCATATGTATGAATTGATGAAACTTGTATCACCCATTTCATATATATCACTCACACCAATACTATGATTCGAAAAATATTGATAATATAAATAGATTTCTTTCAGTTGATTAAATCCATGAAAATAACCTGAGTGAATGTAGAAATTCAATATCATATCTACTAGGGAATTTGTAACATCTCTCATGAAAATGAGTAATTTTATTCGACGAGTATGGTTCTTTGAATCAATTATAATGATCTTTGAGTCGGTAATATAGAATCTTTCAATTATCCTGTAATTATTTCAAGACCATGGAATAAAACTTAAATAAAATCAATAATTTAAATCTTCACTATTGTGTAGACAAATGTTGTGTTGAGTTCCATAACATATGGTTCCTTTACATAGAGTAGGGTTCTTACCGTGTCATGGTTCCCAAACAATACATTCATATGATTATAACATTAGAATCAACATAATGAAGGGATGATGTCCCTTATCTTCATCATTTTCATCATAATATTCCACACATTGCATTAATTAACCATGCGTTCATTTTCCCAAATGCAGGGTATGAACAATGTTTCCCGATTCTAACATAGGATTGATATTCTATATGTTCGTTGATTCCAAACCAAATGGTTTATAATTCATATGCTAAATATTCATTGTAGTGTCTCCTATTCATATAAAAAAAGTATAGTGTAATGTATGGATAATGAACCATATGTTCATTCACCGAATGTAGGGTATGAACATTGTTATAATAACATATTCAAAAGAATTGTATTTTATCAAAGATATAAATAAAAAACATAACATATATTACTAAGACATTCTCAGTGAAACTTTATTAGGAAAAAATTGTATTTGTGAGTATCAAAATCATCATATAATATAGAATTTTGTGGAGACAATACATCTGCAACAATCTCTCCCTTTAGATGATCATAAAAACCAATAGAATAAATATTAGAAAATGTATATTTTATAAATATAATTAATGAAAATATTAAAATTTCAAAATTAATTTGATTTCGCAGAATTATTTTCATTGAAAAGGTTTCTCATAGAATATGTGTTTCTCAGATATTCTCCCCCTTATTGTGATATAAAAAAAGAGAGTTTGAAATAGAAAATTATGGAATCCACAATTAAGATAGCACAAAACTATAAATGAATATAATAGCCTAATTTTAAGAAAATAATATATGTGATATCTTAATGTAACATTAAATACAAATAACACAAAAAGAAAAATAGAAACAAAATATAAAACAAACAAAATATAAAAGTAAACTAATGTAAGGTAAAAATAAGATATAATTTTTTAAAAAATAATGAGTACAACCCATAATTATCTAAATAGGTCTTCATAATGAGGTGCTCCATTATAATTCATTTCCTTGGTTAAAATATCCATGGGTTGTAGTTTCTATATCGGAATGAGTAATGGTCTTAACAAATCTATGAATTTCAAGAATCTTCACCAATAAACTCTGAAAATGTTTTTTGAAGAAATTTGTCACTTTCTATAGCATCTTCTTTGAATCTGGTTTGGCCACCATTCCTCCCACCAAGTATACCTTAACTATCAAATTTACAGATTCCTCATATTGAATAATGGTTTTCAATCTATCTCTTACATGATTAATAACTGCTCCAAACTAGTATTTATTATCGATCATCTGACTAATCAAATTTGTCCAATTTTCTAGATGAAAATCAAAAGGTGTACTGTCACACGGTAAAGTGTGGATCCGATTATTGAATGCATCCATCACAGTAGTTGTTCCTTCAAATCCCCTTATCATGTCAGAAGAAGTGATTTGATGTGTATAGGTCAAAGAGTGAAGATATTTCTTGGTATATTGAATTTTTTTTCTAGAATAAGATTCAATTCATCAAAATTGTAATTTTTCACAAACCCATTTTCCAAGATATGATCTATCTATTTAAAAAAGTAATAAATTATTCAAGATTATTCTATACAATAAAATTTTCTTAACCATTTTTGAGTTGAGATTCAAGGTCTTCAAACACAAATCATTGAATAGTTGAGCTTTTGAGCTCCATAAATTTCTTCTTCCCATCTTTTAAGTCTTCTGTCAATGACAAGTGATGTCTCTCTAAATGAATGAACTTTTGAATCAAGGCTACATTACAAGAGTTGGAATACTCTAGATTGAAATTCATTGAATGAAGTCCACCTGCTAACGTAGCCAAACATGAACCATGATGACTATCTGATCTCTCTCTTAATACACATCCTTCTGTGTGAATAGAATCACTAACAATGAGTGAATTTTTTTCAGGGATAGGGAATTATTCCCTATGATGACCTTCTCTATAAGCCTCTTTATATTCATTATCATTCACATGATCCTCATGATCAAGTAAATTTCAAGATTTATCCACATTTTCAAGAATTTTGATTTTAATTATTCTTCATTGATAAAAATTAACCTCCTCGTGTCTAGACACAACCACTTAATCAGTAATTGGTATGATAAAACCAATAGATTGACTCATAATATTCTCCCTTGAGATTCCCCAATCATCTAATGTTCTTTTATATATCCTACTGGTAAAATGTTGTTGCATGAGTTTCTCGAAATATATCTGAATTTCTTGATAGTCACATCATTTAGAATTTTTGAATGATGGAATCTATATCCAAGAGTCATATTTTGGATTCTTCCTTTTATATGTAACAAAAAGGAAAGGATTATTCTATAGGTATAATAGCCCTTCTTTTCTTTTTTGTTATGGTAATGACATGTATAATTTATTATAAGATGAAGGGAATTTAACTTAATTTGGTTAAAAAACAAAATTTCCATGTTAAGGAACAAAATATATTTTAGCTCAGCTGTTCTAGACAAAATTACAATTTTATTGAACTTCATAATGTCCTTCCTATTTAGAGTAAAGTTCTTGGTCATCACATTCTTAATGGATCATATTCCAACCAATGAAAACATTATGTCTTATGAGATATATTATTCATCACTAATATTTATCAAATTAAAATGAAGATCCCCTTTATGGGGAAAATGAAATAACATTGCTATATCCCCAAAAGAAAGAGAATATCTAGTATCGTGAATCATATAGATCATAGAGAGTTCATAAATTTCAAAACTGAACATAGCATTCCTATAGAACTCCATTACTTCTACCTCAAACAATAGTGGAGTAATATCATAGACAAAAGGAAAATCCAGTCCTTAACATTTAAAATATGCTTTTAAGGAAAGGCTTAACTCATTTAAATAATCATAATCTATCACCTTATATAGATAAACAATGTGATACTTAAATGGAGGGTAAACATATACACCCAAATAAATATATTTAGTTTTTCCTAGTGTTTCCATTTCATAAGGTTTCAGGATTGATGTTTGAAGGTTTAGGGTTTTGGTAAACTAAAATGAGAACAAATATATAAATTGAAGGGATGTAAATGAGAATAGTTGGAGATGACATACCGTTTTCTCCACCCAATTAAGAATGTACAAATATATTTTTAATTTGTAAATTTGAATGAAAAACATTTTTAATTAAATTATATTTAAATTTAATTACTACATAACCGATCAAAATTAAGAGAAATAAATAACTAAATACTAAATGAAAATTACATAAAATAGAAAAAGAGATATTAAGAACAGATTAATATATATTTATTTACAATTAAATATTCAAAACTCCACCATAATAAAATAAAAACCAGATGTAGAAAGTGGTCTAATAAAATTTTAAAAAAATGATATTCGATATTATCAAATTCTGAATTAATATCCTTTTTAATCACCTGATCTCTTAAAAAATGATCCCTTATATCAATATGATTATTCTGAGAATGACTTGTATGATTTTTTTTAAATATTTATTGCACTTTTATTATCTCATAAAATAGGTATATTATTAAAAATTTGTCCAAAATCTAGTATTGTGTTTTTATACACAATACTTATGCACAACAACAGAGAGCAGAAACATATTATACCTTGGATATTGACAGGTCAACTGAGTGTTGTTTCTTACTCAACAATGATACTATGATTTTCCAAAAAAGTGATAGGTTCCTAATGTTCTTTTTATATCTAATATAGAACCTCCAAAGTCATAATATGAATATGAAATTAAATTAAAAAAAAGATGTTTTGGGTTAAATAAGAGATTGAAAAATAGATTCTTTTAAATATCTATTTTTTCACAGTAGTAAGATGTGATTATTTTATATTTTACAGAATTATTGAACAAAAAAATACATAAAACATAATATATAGTCTGCTAGTAGTAAGATACAGTATACTACCAACCATATGTCTATATAACTTGTTGTCAAATGTTTTTTCAGCTTCATCCAAATCATGTTTTATATTGGTAAAGATATGAGTTGTATATGTATAATTATTTTATACATCAAAATTTTTTATTACATCAACAATATAATTACATTTATTTAAAACTTTTCCATAATCCTGTTGATAAATTTCTACTCTTCAAAAGAAATTATTTTCTACCATCATACTAATGTCAAATTATTTTTTCATTAGTTTTTAAATTTCATTACAATGTTTTTTGTTTTTTGTACCACAAATAACATCAACAACATAAATTTTTACTAATAAAATATTATGACAAACAATATTCTTAAAAGTTTTTGATTTTACAATACAACAGTAAATCCATTTTTCAGAAAAAACTTAATCTTCAACACCAAGATCAAGGTGATTGTTTAATTCCATAGGTAGCATAGTAAGTTTAAAAACAGAATTTTGTTTATATGGATTTTCAAAACCATGAGGTTTTTTAACATAAACTCCCTACATTATATACGCATTAAAAAAGGTGGACTTAACATCCATAATATATAATTTAAAATCCATATGAGATACAAAAGATAAAATTATTCTAATGGATTCTAATCTACCTACATGAGAAAATGTTTAAAATAACCAATTCCTTCTTTTGGATTATATCTTTTTGCTACTAATCTAGATTTATTTCAAATTATGATCTAGTGATCATCCTTTTTGTTTCCAAATTCCCACTTGGTTCCTATTTATGGATAATTGGTTCGTATTTCTAATAATTCCAAAACATAATTTCTTCTAAATTGGTTTATTTCTTCTTTCATTTATAACATTTAATTATCAAATTCAATGGATTATTCAATAGAAACATATTTTATCTAAGATAGGATGGTATAAAATTGAGATAGGTTTCATAAATTTCTTCTTGTTCAAATTCATGTGTCAAGGTATCTTATAATAGTTTCTAAAGGATGTTTATTTATGGTTCTACACAATCTAGGAAAGAAACTTCTAGGTTAATTAATTTCATGTTCATCTGAACCAGATGGAATTTTATTATTTCATTTTCCAAAACCAGTTTTAAGGAATTCAAGTATCATGTTTTAAATGAATCAAAAAATTATCTTTTTATATTTATCTTTAAAAAAAGGGTTAGTTTTGTCATGCCTTACATGAAATAATTCATCAAAAATCATTGACATTTTATTAAGCTCTATATTGGTTTTAGAGAGAGAATAATATCCCAAAAACATTCCTTTAACGAATTTTGGATCAAACTAAACAAGGTTGTGCTCAGTATTCATGATATATACCATACTTCCAATTACATTAAAGTACATTACATTAGGTTTTCAGTTATTTCAATGTTCATAGGGATCCCTTTTAAAAATTGGACTTATTAAAACTATATTCATTATACACCAGGTTGTGCTTATAAAATCTATCAAAAAATAGTTAGGAAGATTGTATTAATTTTTCATAGTTCATTCCATTTCATAAATAGTTTTATTTATTCTTTCAATGATTCTATTTTACTAAGTTTTTCTTGTTGTAGAGAAATTTTCTTTAATGCCTATATTTAAGAAAATTAATTAAATTTTTTATTCTCAAATTCTCCACTACGATGACTTCATAATGAAATTATTTTAAAACCTTTTTCATTTTGATCATTTTTTAAAAAACAATCAAAAATAGTGAATCCTTGTGTTTTTTATTTCATAAAATATACCCAAGTAAATCATGAATAATAATCAACTAAAACATATACATATAATTCACAATCCAAACTTGGTACTCTGGATGGCCAAAACAAATCAATTTTGATATGTTTTAAAGGATTAGATGTATAAATTTTTTAAAATATTTGAAATAAGTTTTATGTTTTATTCCAATTTCGCATGCATTGAAAAATAATTAATTTTCTAATATAATTCTATGAAAAGTAGAAACTAGTTATTTATTATAGAATTTCTATAAAACATATACATTGAAATTTCTATCTCTTTGCTAAATCCATGACTCATTTGTTTTAGCAGTTAAACAATTGACATTCAATTTACATAGGGAATTTAAATCCAATGTATAAACATTTTCAGTTTATATATATCTAAATTTATAAAATTTAACTTTAAAGATAGATTTGGAAATGTTTTAAAAATAATCATTAAAACAATCATAGAAAAGTTGATAAATACAAATCTTTCTATTTTATAACCCTTATACATACAATAATTTGTTGATTGATATAGTATTTGGATATCCAATTGTCTCAAATACAAAAATGATTAATTTTTCATTTTTACCAAAGTAACTTATCCTCCATTCCTTTGAGTTAGTGTATGGAATTTTTATGAGACTCTACTCATGTTTCTGGAACACCCACTATCCATATACCATATATCAATCCTATTCCTATGGCCTTTTTTCTTGTAAAATAATAAAAATGTTAGTTTTTCTACCAATAATTTATTTGTTCCTATACTGTTAGAGGGAAACGATATTGAAACCTATGTTGTCCTAATTTCACTATAATTTACATCACATTAATCACACATACATTTATAAATAAAAACCTTTTTAATACCACAATTTTGAGGATTTAAAAAATAAAAAAAGTTAGTAAAATAACCTTTTGTTCCACAATAATATATTGTCACATTTTTTGAAATGCATTTAAGTTAATTTTATTATAGTTTGGATATTTCACTATTTTTTACTATTACAAATCATTTTCTTTTAATATCATTCCTTCCAAGAATCTCATTTAAACTTTTTATCCTTTATTAAAAATAATAGAATTACTTTTATATGATTCTACTTAATCCTTCAATTCATTAATCCTTTTTTCATGATCAATAGAATTTGATGCAAAAGAAATTATTTTTTTAACTAAATCATTTTATTTTTTTAGCATAGTATATCTTTCTCCAAAAATAGGATTTTGAATATTTTTCCATAATTTTTTATTCTTTAATAAATAATCATATTTCTCTTCTAACATTGAATACTGGGCATCTAATTTTTCTTTTGAGGAACTATTAGATTTTTAATCATAAGAGTAATATGATTTAACCAATTTGTCTTCATCCATGAAGCACTTGTTGTCATTGTGATTTTTTGGATCATTATTCAAATATGATTTGGAAGATTCGTTGGAATCTTCAGACACACTCCATGTTGATTTAAATACTATTTTTTCTTTATGGTCATAATTATCATTTTTCTATATTTCTTTTCTTTACTAATTATTTAATCATTCAAATTATGGAAATCAGGTCTAATGTGAACCAATTTGTTTCATTCATACAATCAGAAATCACTACGATCATTCACATTCTTCTTAAAATATTTTTTGAAATATATTTTCTTCTTGTCAAATTTTATGAATTTTCTTGATATCTATGCAAGTTCCATAATATATTCTGATGAGTCTGAATTTTCTTCTTCTCTGGAATCTTAATTTTTTTTCTAGATTCTGCGGTGTAACTTTGAGAGTCATATTTTTACTTTTTACTATAATATTATGATCTTCAACCTTATCTTTCATTTCTCTTTCACACAAAATTATTGTTACTATTAATTATAT
The DNA here is from genome assembly GCA_963277665.1 of Viscum album. Taxonomy (NCBI): domain Eukaryota; kingdom Viridiplantae; phylum Streptophyta; class Magnoliopsida; order Santalales; family Viscaceae; genus Viscum; species Viscum album. The sequence continues at coordinate 1,887,940,028 of OY728122.1, read as the reverse complement.
CATTGTCAAATTTTAGGAAAGTGATGATTTTTGAATTGTGGAAGAAATTAAATTCCATTTTGAGGGAGGTAATATAATACTTTTACCACTTAATCAGATTGTTTGATAGGATCTCCTAAGGATGTAATGTTATTTAACATTTCGTTTAAACTTCCATTCATATTTATAATTATTTCACCTTCAATCATTTTAATGATTGCAAATTTTATATTTTCAATAGAATATCTCATCTTTCTAACACTATTTGTTACTTCACAATCAACTAAAATATTTTCCACATCTCATCGGCAGTAGGACATTTCGATACATGATATAACTCCTCAAGAACATGTCCGTAGATAATTGCATTCATATTTTTTGTATTGCTGTCATATTCAGATTTTATTTTGTAATTCCATGTCTTTGGTTTTTTAGCATCACATAAAGAGTATTGATCATCTAATAGACATTGAATCCATGATTCTTAAAATAGATAGTCACTCTTGATTTCCATCATCTGTAGTTGTCACCATTAAAGTACAGAGCACAAACCATATTCATCCCTTCATTCAGATCAACCACTGACATCTATTTTTTATAGACCATGTTCTTTACATCATAGAATATTATTATTAAAAAATCTTACCTTTGATACCAATTATTAGGTCAAAATAATACAATGTAACATTAAAGGAGGTTTAATTGTTTCTTTTTAATACTTGGTGGATTCGTGCTTATAAATATCTTACCAATTTATGTATATATGAAGAGTTAAATTATATAATGAATATGAAGAGAAGATAAACATAAAGAATAAACAAAATAGTTTTATAATGGTTTGGGGAACAATGATTCACTATCCCACTCCACCAACACACTCTCTAAGATCTTGGTGAATTTCACAAGCAGGGTCCTCTTATCACAAGACCTTCAAATCCACAACTAACTAAAGGCAGTTAATGTAACAGCCCGAGATTTTATGAGAAATATTATTTTTAATTACATTGATGTCTTGTGTTGTACTCTACACCAATATTAGCTTGTACTATACGCAACACCGTATTAGCTTGCAGTATATGCAACACTATTCATGGCTAGTATTACACACTATTTGAAGTTCGTTTTGTGGTAATTATTCTACGCAACATTAAGTATAGATTTGGGTTAATGTATAAATGAAATAAGTTTTAATTTTGTTATACGCAACACCAAACGGAGATTTCAGTACACGTAGACCTGACTTGGATTGTGTTACACGCAATCAAGACCTTCTTCGATAGCGTGGGTGGTACGCAATACCAAGTTTCACTAAACAGGATATTATTATAATATTATTATGAACTAGCCGTTATGAATAGTAATACCCACTTTTTGAAATTTTATCTTTCAAAATGGACTTCATTTTTGGATTCGGAATATCCAAATTATCTTAGGGTGAAATTTTGGTATTTTTCTTAAAACATTCAATTTTTGATAAATAGTGAAAACACTAGGTTTCTATTTAAAAACGGACTTTTTATTTAAAAAATTATTTATTTTATTTAACTTTATTTTAGGTAAAAATTGATACATGAAACCAATATAAGTTTAATTTAATTCATTGGAGTCATTTTATAATAATTTTTGATATATAAAAATTTTATTGAACTTTCCACCGTCTTTTACCCACCACCTAGGAGAATTTACAAATTTACATAAAACATAATTTTACCGCTTCTGTGAATGAAATTTCTAAAATCCGAGAGACACTTTTGATGTTAGTAAGAAAAATTTGGTTCAATGAGATAAAAATAATTTTTGGTGAATAGGAACTTTTTACTTTTATTTACCACGGTTAAAAGTAAATAGGGTAATTAAGGGTAAAAATGATATTATTATTACCCTAAAACATGTTCTAATTCTATTGGATAAGTTTAATTCGTTAAAAAACAATCTTATCCATAAAATATGACCATTTAGGCCCACTTGTATTAGATTAGGACATTTATTATTAATTTATTTAAAGAAGGGTTAAAATAGTTAAAATCAGAGTTTAATAACTAAATCATTTTTAATATAGGGTTATTTATAATATAAATTCGACTATAAATATTCATTAGAAATATAAAAAATTTCCCTACATAATGGTATTTTATTTCTAATTTTTATACATTAACTAGTTTAATTTATTTATTACACAATGATGATGTAGTAATTATCTTATTAATGAAATATTGACGTAATTGATGTTATAAATACCCAAATAAATTTAATTTGAGACATTTTATTAATTCCACTAATTTTTTAGGTTAATATGACATGTTATTATTGATTTAATTAACATTTTTTAGACCTAATCATTCTGTTATGATTTTCACAAAAATCAATTACCAAATAGTGTCAAAATTGACATAAAATAGTTTTTAAAAAAATATTATATTATTAATTGTTATTTTATTCCTAAAAATATAAGTCTCGGCCAAATGACTTATATAAGATTATATATATTAATAATAAATAACTTGGGGTTCGTTTGGCTTGTTATAGTAAGTTTATTAACCTTATAGTGTAAGAAAATAAGAAGACATGGTATAAGAAAAATTATTTATCTTAAAGTTAAATCTAAATGATAAGGTTCAAATAGAACCCTAAACATGTCTAAATTATATTTTATGTGAGGATTTAGACCCATCCCCACCGTAGCTTTTAAATAACTCAATTTGGATCTATTAAAAACTGAATATGACTTTATAATAAAATAATATTTTTAGTTATTCCAATGGTTCCCCTCTCCTCCCTTATAAAAGAACACCTCCTCCCTCTCTTCCTCACACCACTCTGATTGTTCATTCTTGGCCAACCCCTGACAATTTCTCTTCTCCAAATTCCTAGAAACATCCTATAGGTTATGGTATTCTTCAAAGACCAATCTTAGTGCCCTAAGAGGAGGTTTCAAAAAGGCATGTCGAAAGAAGAGGTAATATCTGTTACCGATTCTGTCAACTTTATTTCTTCTTCTACTTGTTCTTATATAGTTGTTTAACTATAAAGTAATAACATCAGTATCACTCATAAACTGATATTTTATAATAAGTATGAAAAAACCCTATTTCAACATTTATCCATCCTACGGAAAACGAAATCACCGTGCGTGCGTACGTACGGAATACCATCTCCACGTTGTGGTGTAATCTGTTTTCCACCAAAACCATACATGGATGGGTATAATGGTGTAAAGAATAACTATATATGGTTATTATAACATCATACTGATTCTGATATATTATACCATCCACTCCAATTCTATTAAATAATTATGGGAACGATATCATCGCTCGTGCGTACGTACGGATTATCGTCTCCACGACGCGATGAGATTCATTATCCATGGTAACCATACATGAATGATTATAAAGATTATATGATGAATAATAATAAAATATATTAAATAATAATTCTACTGGATTTATGTATATATATATGTATTTCATCTATTTAGTTTCATTCAACTAAATAAGGAAACGAAAACAGCGTTCATGCGTACGTACGGCCTACCGTCTCCATGAACGGTGTATTTCATTCCTTTAATCGATCTATAATATATATGTATATGATGAATATATATTATATATAAATCATGTTTTACATTCTGGAAATATGTAAATCAGGATATAAGTAATAATATAATGAACTAAAAGTTGAAACACATACGATAAATGAAATGATTTTACCAAAAACGCTGCTTTAACATGGAAATTACAAAAAATGGGTAATATAAAGTCATAAGTGAAACATATATGATATAGTAACAATGAATGTGATTATGTAATAATTAAAAGACATCATTTATATCATTATACAGGAGTTTCGGATCCATACGAAGCATATCAAACCTAAGGTAAGGGATAATATTGAAAATATCATTTTTATCCAATATTGCTTATTCCTAAGTATTTACTGGGGTTATTTCTATCATCCATGTCAAAGTTTTATAAAAGTGTTTTCATGTATGTTTAAAGTCCTTTTTAACCATTTTTAACTTTTACTACATGGTATGCAAGGAATATTTTTCTTTACCATACGAGGTGCTTTTTGTCTTTTCTGACAAAAGTACGAGGAGAATGTTATTTTTAACATATATGGTGTGAACGGATTTTTATGGTTTCATAACGTATCATATTCATGAAGCTTACTCTATATGATTTTATTAATATTTTTAACAAAATACTTTTATTTTAAATGTGCATGGCATTTTTTTAAAAGAGAATTATTTTGACGAAGAAAGTATATTTTCCTCATGAATTGATTTCAAATGTTTTATCAAAACCATTTTCTATCTAAGAGGACATTATTTCATATGTGTATGTTTCAAGTTTAATGTTTCTATGATTTACATGGTTCAATTTTCTTATGATGAAATATCCATTTGTTTTATATGGATTATGAAATGATGGGATGATGTTTATGAAACCCATTTTATTCTTTTGGTTATGATGAATGTTTTAAGTTCATTTTGTGGAAGAAGTAAGAATGATTTAATTATGAGATGGGTGGGACCTATATCTCTCTCAAATTCATTGGGTAAAGATTTATATCTCATGATGTAGACATGGCTAGAATGGTAAGTTAATCTGGTTTAGTGTGACCGGACTGAAACAAGGAGTGAACTCGATTCAGAAAGGGACTTCGTCCACAAAGATGGTCTTGGCAGCAATGCCTTGGATATTATGGAAATCATAACATGTGCTTAATGGTTTCCACAATTACATGTTTTATTCCCATTATATTTTATCAGGGTTTATTTTCCATTATGATATATTCCTTACATACTTCCACGATTTATGTCTTTGCTCAAGATTTTGATGTTTAAATTTCATTTTCAAGTTTTTTTTTCAAATGTTTATGGATTGTTTTATGTTCTCTATGTCATCCTTTACTGAGCATTTGAGCTCACCCTTTTTATGTTTTGTTTTCCCCAAGAAATAAAGAAAGGTTTTAGGAAAGGAAAAAAAAGGGAAGATTGTTATGGGAGTTGTTGAAGATCTTTCAATAGTATTAGAATATTATATTCCAAGTTTCCAAAGACACTAAACTATTACAATCCTTGTGTGTCTGTTTTTGTTATGTATTAAGTATTCTGTAAAAGTAATGTAATGTCCATGTACGTCAAGCTTCTAGTCTTTACAGTTGGTATCAGAGGAAATGTTTAGTCAACCTTTGGAAACTAGGATGCGAGAACTTTTGTGAGATCCCTAGAGATATTTCTAAGGTATGTCTAGGGATGTCCCTAAGGTTAAGTATATGTATAGGTTATAGACCTAGAATTGTGCTAACGATTATACAATTAAACATAAGATGTTAGATATTGAGGGTAATCCCCCTTTACTATGTTTTTTTCCCTAGCATGATTTTTTCCTCTCAAACTATTCTTTTTGGGTTTTAGAAAATGGATGTAAATAAGAAGATTCATGATAATGGAGGATATGACGGACAATGGAATGATATTCTTCAGGAGAAACCAAATGAAACCGGATTTGGAAGTCCAAACATCGTTATTATTCCTAATCAGAAATATCATAATATGATCAATAATCTCAACTTTGGTATGTTTTCCAACTCAAATAATAAGATAAAGATGGAGTTTCATGATGATCATAGAGGCAAGAAAGTTCAATTTCCCTCATATAAATCATAAGGGAAGAGGCATCGGGGAGATTGTTTCAAAGGAACTGGATGATGCATTGGGTGTGGAAAAGAATGACACAAAGCCATTAATTGAAAAGGAAATGGTTTAGTTAACACCATAGACAAGGATAATGGTATTTCTAAGACATCAACAACGGTTAAATGTTTTAAATGTGGAATGTACGGGCATTATGCAAACCAATGCCCTAAGGGAAAATCTCATGAAGAGAATCAGCATGGATATATGGGTAGTATTTATGTGGATGATGATGAGGTGACTACAAATGATATATGAGATGAAAGAAGTGTTGAAGCTCAGTCAGTTGTTTAAGAAGGTAGTGGAATGATTGTATTATTATCAAGAGTTTGTTGTACAGTTAATGGTAATATGGAATAAAGAATATTCTAAGGATTGTTACACTATTATTTTTCTTAACGTATTTAAAAGTATATGTTGAATGGTACCGGTAACCATGAAAGTTTATTCAGATATTTTTGTAAAGTAGATGATATGCGCATAATGAAGGGATAATAAAATAATGAGATATTTGATTGTATTCATGAGCTCATGTCTAATATAAGGACTAAGTGATATTATTGTTTGAGTATATATAATTTTTGGGATTTTGGTATGTGGAATGGGTTAAAATTTAACAACATTCATGTTTTCACTAATGTTCAATGGGTATTCATTCTTAAAGAGAATAAATGATTAAGGTTTTCACATCTTTTTTGACCAACAAGATATATCTTATGATATATGGGGGTTAAATGATGGCATTCACGTGATTGTAATATGACATTTCAAGTAATCATTTTCTTTATACTATGAGCTTGGACTGAAGTATTTTAGATATGCCTAAAGATTGGAATAGATTGTGTTGGACATTAGTTATTATTGTTTAAGGATATAAATCTTTTCGATATTATTAATGTGATGTTATAGTAGTGTTGTTTTAGAAAAAGGAAAACCTGCAGGATGGGTGACAGCCCATCGCGTTGGACAAGGCTGTGGGAATCAAACCCACAACTGAAGTGTGAAAAGACTTTATCGCCTACCACTGGCCTAGAGGAAGTCCCTGTTTAGTAGAAACTAGTTTTATTTTATTAAGCGGTATGATATATGAAGTATAAGTTCATTTTTGGAATTGTATATGATTAACCTCACCATAGATGGACTTTTGATAACTTTTTCTAACCTTTTGTTTGAAACAGATGGAATGACCCATCATTCTATCACCTGATCTGTTAACACTACACGAATAACAAATTCAACTTCATTTCTTTATGAAATTGTCCAAAGCACGAACAATAGTGAGATTGTACCAAAATCAAGAAATTATTTCTTCTAATTAAAAATTTTCAACTTTAGGGAAATGTTATTGAAAACCAAAAATGTTGTCGTAGTGCTCTTATATCCAATTAATCAGATGGTACCTTAGATCATCTAAAATCTATGGCTTTGTGATTGTTGGCTATTTCATAGCCATGTTCTCTACCACTCTCCATCAGAACATGATGGTTAGATTTCTCTTCCATATCCATATTTTCACCTATGTTCTCCTATGTGGAAACCCAGTGATAACCATTACATTTATAACTTTCCTTTTTAAAATGAAGTTTTAGTATTTTTTTTTTTACGATGTGGGTTTCTATGAATGAAACTTTCATGTAGTAAACCATTTACAACCCCGACGAATTTCAAGGGAGAAATTCATTTTAAGGGGGGTAGAATGTAACAGCCCGAGATTTTATGAGAAATATTATTTTTAATTACTTTGATGTCTTGTGTTGTACGCTACACCAAGATTATCTTGTACTATACGTAACACCGTATTAGCTTGAAGTATATGCAAAACTATTCTTGGCTAGTGTTACATACTATTTGAAGTTCGTTTTGTTGAAATTATTCTGCGAAACATTAAGTCTAGATTTTCTTTAATGTATAAATGAAATAAGTTTGGATTATGTTATACGCAACACCAAACGGATATTTCACTACATGAAGCCCTGACATGTATTGCATTACACGCAATCAAGACCTTCCTCGATAGCGTGTGTAGTACGCAATACCAAGTTTCACTAAACGATATAATATTATTATATTATTATGAACTAGCTGTTATGAATAGTAATACCCACTTTTTGAAATTTTATCTTTCAAAATGGACTTAATTTTTGGATACGGAATATCGAAATTAGGTTAGGGTGAAGTTTTGGTATTTTTCTGAATACTTTCAATATTTGATGAATAGTAAAAACACTAGGTTACTATTTAAAAAATGACTTCTTATTTAAATAATTATTTATTTTATTTAACTTTATTTTAGGTAAAAATTGATACATAATACCAATATAAGTATAATGTAATTCATTGGAGTCATTTTATAATAATTTTACATATATAAAAATTTTATAGAACTTTTGAATGTCTTTTACACATCTCCTAGGAGAATTTGCAAATTTACATAAAACATAATTTGACCACTTCTGTGAATGGAATTTCAAAAATCCGAGAGACACTGTTGATGTTAGTAAGTAAAATGTGGTTCAATGAGATAAAAATAATTTTGGATGAATAGTAACTTTTTACTTTTATTTACCACAGTTAAAAGTAAATAGAGTAATTGAGGGTAAAAATGATATTATTATTAATCGAACACATGTCCTAATTCTATTGGATAAGTTTAATTCGACTAAAAACAATCTTTGGCATAAAATATGACCATTTAGGCCCACTTGGATTAGATTAGGACATTTATATTAATTTATTTAAAGAAGGGTTAAAATAGTTAAAATCAATGTTTAATAAATAAAGAATTTTTAATATAGGATTATTCATAAGATAAATTAGACTATAAATATTCATTAGAAATATAAAAACATTACCTATACAATGGTATTTTATTTGTAAATTTTAGACATTAAATAATTTAATTTATTTATGAGACAATGATGATGCAGTAATTATCTTATTAACGAAATATTGACATAATTGATGTTATAAATACCCAAATAAATGTAATTTGAGACTTTTTATGAATTAAACTAATTTTCTAGGTTAATATGACATGTTAGTATTGATTTAATTAACCTTTTTCTAACTACTCATTCTATTATGATTTTCAAAAAAATCAATTACCAAATAGTGTCAAAATTGACATAAAATAGTTTTTTAAAAATATATTATATTAATAATTGTTATTTTATTCCTAAAAATCTATGGTTCTGCCAAATGACTTAGATAAAATTATATATATTAATAATAAACAACCTGGGGTTCGTTTGTCTTGTTATATTAAGTTTATTAACTTTATAGTGTAAGAAAACAAGGAGACACGGTAAAAGAAAAATTATTTAACTTAAAGTTAAATCTGAATGATAAGGTTAAAATAGAACCCTAAACATGTCTAAATTCTATTTTATGAGAGTATTTCGACCCATACCCACCTTATATTCGAAATAACTCAATTTTGAGCTATTAAAAACCGAATATGACTTTATAATAAAATAATATTTTTAGTTATTCCAAAGGTTCCCCTCTCCTCCCTTATAAAAGGACACATCCTCCCTCTCTTCCTCACACCACTTTGAGCCTCCAATCACAGCCAACCCCTGAAAATTTCTCTTCTACACTTACCTAGAAACATCCTAGAGGTTCTGGTCTTCTTCAAAGACCAATCATAGTGCCCTAAGAAGAGGTTTCTAAAAGGCGTGTCGAAAGAAGAGGTAATATCTATTACTGATTCTTTCAACTTTATTTCTTCTTCTACTTATTATTCTTTATTTATTTCATTAGGAAGTAATAAAATCAGTATAACTAATATATTTATATGTTATTATAAGTATAAAACATCCCTATTTCACCATCTATCCATCATACGGAAAATGAAATCACCACGCGTGCGTACGTACGGAATACCGTCTCCACACCGTGGTGTAATCTGTTTTTCCACCAACACCTTACATGGATGGGTATAATGGTGTAAATAATAACTATATATGGTTATTATAACATGATATGGATTCTTATATATTATACCATCCACTCCAATTCTATTAAATAATTATGTGAATGATATCATCGCTCGTGCGTACGTACGGATTACCATCTCCACGACGCGATGAGATTCATTTTCCATGTTAACCATAAATGAATGATTATAAAGTTTATATGATGAATAATAATGAACTATATGAAATAATAATGCTACTGGATATATATATATATATATATATATATATCTATGTCATCTATTTAGTTTCATTCAATTCAATAAGTAAATGAAAACAATGTTCATGCGTACGTACGATCAACCGTCTCCATGAACGGTGTATTTCATTCCTTTTATCGATCTATAATATATATGTATATGATGAATATATATTATATATAAATCATTTTTTACATTCTGGAATTATGTAAATCAGGATATAAGTAATAATATCAAGAACGAAAAGTCGAAACACATATGACAAATGAAATGATTTTACCCAAAACGCTGCTTTAACATGTAATTTACAAAAAAACGGGTAATATAAAGTCATAATTGAAACATATATGATATCATAACAATTAATATGATTATTTAATAAGTCAATGACATTATTTAAATCATTATACAGGAGGTTCGGATCCATACGAAGCATATCGGACCTAAGGTAAGGGATAATTTTGCAAATCTCATTTTTCTCCGAGATTGCTTATTCGTAAGTATTTACTGGGTTTATTTCTATCATACATGTACAAGTTTTATAAAAGTTTTTTCATTTATGTTTAAAGTCCTTTTTAATCATTTTTAACTTTTACTACATGGTATGTAAGGAATATTTTTTTTACCATACGAGGTACTTTTTGACTTTTCCGACAAAAGTACGAGGAGAATGTTATTTTTAACTTTTATTGTGTGAACGGATTTTTATGGTTTCATAACGCCTCATTTTCATGAAGCTTACTCTACATGATTTTATGACTATTTTCAATAAAATATTTTTATTTTAAAATTGCATGTAATTTATTGAAATGAAAATGATTTCGACGAAGAAAGGATATTTTCCTCCAGAATTCATTTCAAATGTTTTATCAAAACCATTTTCCATCTAAGATGACATTATTTCATATGTGTATGTTTCATGTTTAATGTCTCTATGATTTACATGGTTCAATTTTCTTATGATGAAATGTCCATTTGTTTTATATGGATTATGAAATGATGGGATGATGTTTATGAATCCCATTTTGATCATTGGGTTATGATGAATGCTTTATGTTTATATTGTGGCACAAGTAAGAATCATTTCATTATGATATGGGTGGGACCTATATATCCCACCAATACATTTGGTAAAGATTTATATCTCATGAGATAGACATGGCTGAAACGGTAAGTTAATCCGGTTCAGTGTTACAGGACTGAAACGAGGAGTGAACTCGATTCAGAAAGGGACTTTTTCCACTAAGATGGTCTTGGTAGCAATGTCTTGGCTACTATGGAAATCATAACATGTTCTAAATGTTTTCCACAATTACATGTTTTATTCCCATTATATTTTATCATGGTTTTTTTCCATTATTATATATTCCTTACGTACTTCCACGATTTATGTCTTTGCTCAAGATTTTGATGTTTAAATTTCATGTTCACGTTTTTGTTTTCAAATGTTTATGGGTTGTTTTATGTTCTCTATGTTTTCCCTTACTGAGAATTTGAGCTCAACCTTTTTATGTTTTTTTTCCCTGGAAATAAAGAAAGGTTTTAGGTAAGGAAACAAAAAGGGGAAGATCGTTATGGGAGTTGTTGAAGATCATTCAATAGGATTAGAAGATTAAATTCCGAGTTTTCAAAGACATTAAATTATTACGGTCCTTGTGTGTCTGTTTTTGTTATGTATTAAGTATTCTGCAAAATTAATGTATTGTACATGTACGTCAAGCTTTGGGTCTCTATAGTTGATCCATTTACAAGGAGGCTAAACTGATCCTTCTAGTTCTATAAAAGGGAAACTATTATGCAAAACATAGTACAAGAAGCTGAAACATCACCACAACTAAGTACGAGTAGTTGATAATATATTAAATCAAAAGAAATTGGTTTGTGGATGGTTTGGGTTGATCTTCACAGTTTTAGTAGTAGAAATTGACAGTAGATGGATCTTCTTCTTCAGAAATTATAGTCTTTAAGGAAATATAATTTTGAAGAAATCATAGTTGAAATTATATTCAATATGAATATCAACTAATAGTATAATTATTTTTATAGAAGCATGAGGTTAAAATTTGTATATCTAAAAAGAATATCCCTTTATGAAAATAATAGATTCGATCATTTGTTGTATTAAACCTATAAAATAAATTAACAAGTATATAGTTTTATGAATGTATCAATGAAACATTTATCACTTGAATCACATATATCACCCACACCACCACCCTAATTCAAAAATACTTCAATCATTTAAATATATTTCTTTCGGTTGATGAGATCGTAGAAAATCATTTGAGTGAACACATAAATTCAAAATCCTATTGATCAATGGATTCCTAACGTCCCTTAAGAAAAAGAGTGATTTTATAAATTGAATGTGGTTATTTGATTCAATCATAAAGATATTTCAATTATTCGTAGAGAATCATTCAATTTTTTTTTAGTTGTGTCAAGACATTTGCATGAAACTCAGATAAAATCATGAATTTAAAACACTGTTTTTTAGTAGTCAAACGTAGGGTTGAACCTCACATCATAGGATTCCATTGAATATCATAATGTTACTACCAATGTAGGGTTCCTTAAACATACATTTATAGTTACATAACATAGGGATCATTGTAATATAGGGATGATGATCAATTCTTTCATCTATTTTAGTATAATATTCCCTAGATAGCATTGATTAATCATACATTTAATTTGATGAATGTAGGGTATGAACAATGTTTCTAGATTCCAATGTGTGGTTGATAGTCCATATGTTCATTGATTCTAGAATTTATGGTTTCGGATCCATATTCATAATATCCAGCGTGTGGGTGCTTCTTAATATGCAAACTGTTTAGTGTAGAATAGGGATGATGAACCATACATTCGTTCACCATATGTTGGTTATGAAAATTACTTTCATAACACATCCAGTATCTTTTTATTTTATCAATTATTTAAAAATATCATGATATATATTATTGAAATAATATTAACGTTAAATTATTAGAAAATTATTCATGGTATTCATGGGAATCATAATCATTATATAATATAAATTATTGTTGAGACAGTACATGCCCAAAACTTTCATCTACATAGGATTTCTCCCATTCCTTATTCTTTTTATTTGTAACCTTTTCAGAATTATAGCTCATAATAATTTTTCTATGTATGATTTAATGATATTAGGTAAATTTTAATCTTTTTTACTTAAGTATTTATATTAGTTACATACCAATTTCAACATCAGAAACTGATTCTCACAATAAAAAATATATATACAAAGAAAAATTCAATTAAAGATTACTAATAAATTCGTGAATTTTTTTTCAAATAGATATTATGTTTTATAGATATTAATTTAACATATCAATAAATTTTTTACAAGAATATATATCAATTGATAATAATTTTTTAATACCATAAATTCATTTATTTATAGTTAAATATTTTAGTTTATAATATCAGTAGTAATATCATTTACTAACACATGAATGTATTATTAAGAACCATTAATACTAATATATCATTTATCTATAGGAATAAATGTTTAAAAATAATTATAAATAAAAAATATATCATCATTAACCAATTTAGAAAACTATTTTTCTAATTAAAAATTTAAATACCAACATTAATAATTTATCTTTTTGGAATGTTTTTTTTAAATATATCATTTTATATTAAAACGGTTATATTTAAATTTATTAAATTAAAAAAATAATCAATAAATCAAGAAAATATTAAAATAACATTAATAAATAAAGTGATTAAAATAAATAAAATATTATTATTTTATTAAAAAATATATTTACATTTTTAATTTGTAATACAAATTAAAGAAAAGACTATGAATATTTATGAAAATTTATACATATAGTTATTATATTTATAATATCATTAAACTATTTAATATATTTAATTCTATTTTTATTTTATTAATATGACATTTCTAGAATAAAAAGCAATATGTACTATAATTTCTCTAGAATTTTAAATTTAAAAATTTTAATTTTTTATCTTATTTTTTCTCAATTAATATCCCTTTTATCCATTTCCACATTTCTAATTTTCCAAAAATCCTTTTATATTAATTCACACTAAAACCATATTCATATCATGATTTTCTTCACCCTCCAAAATCATGCATCGGCTCCCCACATTATTGAATGATAAATCTTCAACTAGTTAATTTTTCTTCTATAAGAAGAAGTATCTATTTCAAACATTGTTAGTGTCACCTGTAACCCTTATTATTGTTCATTCTATAGTTGAATTCAGATTCATAGTGACTTTTTTTGGGATTCACCTTAGACCTCACCTTTTCCATTTATTCCTCTAATTTTCCCAACACACTTTTCTCTCTATATATTGGTCAACGCATCTATTGTTCACTGATACTTGGATCCATCATTTAAAACATCGTACTATCCTAATATATATTTCTCACATTTCCAATACCCTAGGTAACCCATCATCATTTTTATATAGTTTTTAAGAATCCATTGAAATTTCATATGTCACACATACACATACATGTATGTGTGTTTCTTTTTTGTGAATCATTAATTCCTTCTGATATGGTAAGAGAAACTTCTATTCTAGGCCAATTAGAAGGGGTGGAATGGTGATTTTTAGGTCCTCCAACCATATATTATAAAATACCCCTTTTTCATAGGTTATTTCATTCCATTCCATGAATAGGTCTTTATTCCATATAATAGGTTTGTACCCATTTATCATCATTGGTATCTCAAACTAATTTTGAATAAAAATGTATATTTTTTGTTATTGATTCAAATTTTAACTGTTTAATTATGATACATAGATATTAATTTTTAACCCATAATATTATTGAATACATTGAACATCATTCTAGTCAAGATTTGATTTCTGTATTTTTGCTAAATTTTGTAAATAAAGGCTTAATGTGGGATATTGGTTTTTTATCGTGAAATTAAATGTTTTTATTGATATATCATGGGGTGGTAATGATTTTCTATGATATTTTTTTATATATGTTATAATTATTAGGAAAAATATTGAAATTTAAATTATATGACACTAAAATAAAAAATAAATAAATTTCATAGATTAACATAATACACACCCATGATAGCCTGGTTGTACTTATGGAACTATTGCGAAAACAATTAAACATGAGTTTTTTCTATATATATATAGATAGGTATCATCCTCAAATAGAGTGTTTTACCTCTATTATACACTCCACTATAAAAAATTAATATTATATAATTTGAATAAGCTCATGCATGAAAAATAAATAAAACCATGAAAATGGAAACAATTTTCACCACCTAATATAAGTAACCATAATTAGAATACTCATATTTTCTTTTGAAATATTTTAGGTGAATAATATATAGTAGATACTATAATGTGAAGAATATCTGGTGGATAAAAATTTATTTGTTATTTTTTTATTCCATATTCTAATATAATTTGGATTTTAATATTAGAATTTTTATTAGAACATTGCTCCCAAGGACATTCATGCCCACACTATTCCATAAATAATACTTAATTTTATGTTTTAAATAATCACATACATTATAATGATAAAATAATATCCTTATCTCTATTACTAAATCAAATACATTTCCTGATCAACATTTTGAACACCATTATGATAGTTCTTTGTGCCCCATTAGATCAAAAGTAAACCACAAGAATTTGTGTTTGGGACATTAAAAGATCCTTCAATCATTGACATAATTCTATATGACATAGTAATTAAAACTGTTAGAATGGTTGAATCCAAATAAACATTTTCAAGGGAGTAAAATAAAACAACTAAATTCACTTAAAATAAATTTCCATGTATAAATTTTGGAAATTTAGTTCGGAGAGGAGTAAATATAATATTTTTCTAGATTTTCATCCACTCAATGTGAAGACGGTTTTAATAAGTTTTTCAAATATTATGGTCATGCCTCTAGTGTGACATCCATGTGCGAAAAGGGAACATAGAATCCTGGTGGATTTGGGTTAATCTAATTTGATAGTGAATATATCATTTGCAGGGTTTATCATGTACTAAAAAACTTAAATTAGTTATTTGGTGGGATGAAAATGCTAAAAAACGAGTGATGATGGTTTAGATAATAAAATATAACATAATTTCTTAAATAAATCCTTTTAACTAAGTTATTAAAAATATGTTTTTCAATAATTAATCTAAAAACACATACAAAAAATTAGATATCACACTTTTTTAGTGTGAAAATCTACTTTCACGATGTTTAATCCACCATATCCGTTATATATGCACATATAATAAGTGATAGTTACTCAAAGAAGTTCTAACTTTAAAATTGGGGGAAGACTTGTTAATGAATTCTACTAATATAATTTCTAATTTATACAACATTGGTAAAATGGATTGTAATGGTATCATCAAATAGATAATAATTTATAATGTAGTCATGTTCAGGTACACTTATTCAAAAAGTGTCCATACCCACCTCCATGTGCACTCTGGGCACCTAAAGAATTCTCCACATAAATTTAATCACCACTAATATTTATTGAATATGGTTACAGATGAATTTTTTATGACATTTTGAATTTTTTGTTTAGTGATTAATGTATGAATTTGGATATTATAATATATAATGAAACTATTGTATATTGATCATACGTTAAATACATAATATATAATAGAAGAAAATGTAATGAATTTTTTTTATAATAGTAGAAGACTAGACATACATATCATACATTATTTAGTAGACTGGTCATACTCACAATAGTAGACTAAAAATACATAAACATACACCTTTTACACACATATATTAGTAGACTGATCACATTGGTTTTTCATAAACAGACTTTTTTACAAACCCTAACATATGTCATTTTATCACAAATAAGATAGTCATATAATGATCATTAATAAATAGAGACCATTATAAATTCCATAAATAGACTATATTTTAATAATAATACATTTAGTATATAATATATCATATCACTAGAGTTATAAATAGATTATAGTATATTGTTATACAATATATTATTTTTGACTCTGATATTATTACACACACCGACCTCCACTTATATTCTATATCATATGTTTTATTTTTTTAACCTCTATAATCAAGAATTACTATGTAATATATGTCAAAATCAATCTATGTTATATATGTACTATGGGAAGTCTAAAATCTATGACAATTATAAAATACGAATAATCTAAAATATGTATATATTCTATACATAATTTTTTTAATATATAATTATCTATTATATAATATGTGTGTAATAAATCCATATGTATATCATTCAAAATAATTTATTAAGTGATTATTTTTGTAGTCACTGTAGCCTATGTTTAACAAATTATTATCTATGTATAATTAATTGTAATACAATATGTATAATATTTTCAATATATTATAATTCATTATCTTTATCTAATTTATTAAAATTTGTTAGAAGTTCAAAATATATCCATTATCTATGTATCATTCAATCGTTATCTAGAAAATCTTTCAAATCTTTAATTATATATATCATATTACAATTCATTAAAAATTTACAATTCATTCATTATCATTGTATCATTAGTTCATTATCTATAAAATGATTCAATTTATTTCTTACCTATATTTTTTTTAAAATTAGACCATTTTCAGCATATCAAATATCACAATTCATTCATTATAATTCATTAACAAGTTACATGTAAATAATAAAATGGAGATATAGAGATGAAAAGATATTTTCATATTTAAAACTAATACTTGGATTGTAGAAGTACCATAATTCAAACCAATATAAACAATGAAGAATAAATTTGAGAAAAAGCTCACCAGGAGGAGTCCTCAAAGGAAATACATAATCATCCCAGGATATCCAATTTTAAACTAAAATAGTATCCTAGATACCACCCACATATTACCCCATTACCATATTTATTACACCCAATCCACTCTCAATAGGCCAAAAAACAATGTAATAAAATGTAAAAAAAATACCCACACATAATATCACATACCCATCACATCACAACACAAACAATAAGCCTTCATCTATCACTACATAGAATACATGTAAAACTACCCATTTCATATCATTACAATATATTTATATTAATTTAATAATAGTCTACATATGTTATTAGTTTAATTTTGTAAAAGTTTACTATTTTTCGTATAATATTTTTTGAATTTATGTAATATAGTAATATATGTATCCGTGTGTACCAAGATGAGGATTGAATGTCAATGTGGTTCTATCAGTTTTCATTATAGTGGATCTATAGAAAGTTGATGTGTGGTATTGGTTCAAGTTTTTTTTCTATAATGGGGACTGAAATTCACCATTTATAAAGCTATAGGTTTGGAATTTCTACGCTAGAGGCTAGGTGAAATAAATTCAATACGGGTGGTCAGGACTATTCTAACATTGGTTTCTCACCTAGTTCATTTTAAGCATTATATTTTGGGTGGATAATCAAAATTTTATTTGTGTGATACAATTAGAGTGCCTCAAATTCCCAAATGGATTTTTTAGGAATATTATAGATCCTCTAATTGTTCCTAGGATACTACGATTTTAATATTGAAGTTAAATTATACTACTTTCACTTATCTATAAAAATCCGTATGAACTATATATGAATGCTTTTACTTATATAGAATTCTTGGACATAATTAAACTATTTTATATATTTATTTATATAGTATTTATTATTAATACTTGATGTTAATTTTTTATTCATGTATCAATATGTTTATCACTCAATATGTGGGTAATATTTCAATATTCTATGTAATCTATAAATTTTTTATATACGAAATCTATATGCGTTTTCTATGTAATATCTTTATTATATCATTATCAATTATTCAATATGTGTTTCATAGATTAACATATGGGTACTAATCATTAATATTAATTACCTTTTCCTGATCCCATAAGGTTCCTAATGCTATAATAATATATTTCAGTTCTTAGTTTTTACGACATGACATGGATCATTGGTTTGGTATCTTTATTATTAGTCACGATGATGTGGATTTTCTCATTGGTTCGACATCGGATCAAATGTTATACTACTATAGGTGATCATTATCATTATGTCTATGTTATGACTAAGAGGGTGGAATTCATGAATTTATTCTATCCCAAGCGTGAACCAAGATGATGAAAAATGATGTGTGAATCAAATTGAAGATGCAATTTGATGGGATTTCACATAATGTCTATGGGATTTTGAATGTGATTCAACATGTTTGTATTATGTTTCTTGGAACATCATGTATTTTCCTGGAGTTTAAAAAAATTTATTAAATTATTTTTAAATTTTAATTTTTCAAATAAATTTTTAGTTTATTGGTGTTTCATAAAAATTTATTTTATAATTAATATAATAAATATTATAATATTTTAATAAAATTATATTAATAAATATTATATATAATTTTAGAAATAAATATTTAAATTCCCAGACATTATATATTATATAAAATATAAATTAAAAATAGATAATAACAGTTTTAGTTGGTTATGTATGTTCATAATATAATTAATAGAAACATTTATCATAGGAATCCATTTTTAAATGTTCCTTACAACAAATATATTATTTTTTGGTATTATTATAATTTCAAAATAACTATTTTATCTACCCTAATAAAATTTATCCACAGTTTTTTATCATTAATTTAGTGAAAGAGACATATTTTTTGGTAAAACCTTTTACCAACAGAATATGTATCATTATAAATAAGTATTACCCTTTTTGAAAATGCTTAATATTTTTCATTGCCTCCTTTTTTACCTCCTTAAATTCTATGTTTATTTAATTTTTTCATCACTAAGTGGGTTTACTACCCCTTAAACCCTTTATTTATTATTTATAGGTTTATATAAATGTTCTTTCATTGACCCAATATTTTGTTTCAACATATATAAATCCATCATGGCCATATTAATATATTTTGAATACGAATTTTCATCCATAAATAATTTTTTTTCTAGCCTTTATCATATGTTTTTTCAATCATTTTGAAATCTAATTTCTATACTCTTTTGTTTAAACATTTTTTTCAAATTCCAAAAACATTATTTTATCCATAAAACTTCTTCATTAATTTTTTCAATATGTAATTTAGATAATTTTTTATTCATGTTGTAATTTTTTGAATTTTAATATTTTTTAAATATATTTTATTAATATTCCACACATCTATTATCTTTAAAGTTAAATCAGCATTTTAATTCAACTATCCATTATCTGATACTATTTTTTAGTTATTTTGTTAATAATTAACATAATTATTACACTCTTTGAGGCATCATCACTCTTGAAACATTCCTTCAAGAATTATAAAACATTTTGAGTCGATGTATCAAAGATAATACTACAATTTTTCAATTTATTTTCTACTTACAAAAGCTTCTTCAAAAGACATTCAAGTTCTTTCTATTTATCTTTCATTTTATTCTATATATCCCTCTAACTTCTTTTATTCAATGAGTAAAACTACCTAGACATTGGTCTCATTCAAAAAACATTGACATCATTTAATTATGATCCACTAACTCATACTTATTTATAGAGTCTATCTTTATTTGATTTTATTTTCTATTTCATCTACCCTAAACACTATTGAACTCTTCATCAGTCATATTTTTGATCACATTATTTTATTCATATAAAATAGACATATCATGTTTATCTTCATGATCAATACACTCATCATAATCAAATATATAAATGAAATTCATCATTCAATATTTAGATAAATTATTACTTTTCAATTTATGGTAAATGTCTGCTTATTGAATTTTGATGTTTTACTCTTTTAATAGATAATATTCGACATTATTTCAAAATTAATTTCTTATTACACTAGTTTTGTAAAATTTTCTAAATAATTTACAATATAATAACACATAGAACGTGTTAGTGTAAAATTACCTCAACACATAACCTTTCATACCATTTCTTATCTTAAATGACATGAAATTATAAAAAATTAACTCTCAGTCTTCATCATTCTCAAATGTTTTATATACATAATTTCTATTATTTAAATAATTTTCAATGTTTATAACATTTAAATATATTTCCATTTTTTATTTACTCTTTTTCATATGAGTGATTCACTTTCCCATTTCTAAGGAAATAAATATGTTATACTAATCATCCATTAAAAGAGTATTAGAATCATGTTCTTCAAGTTTTAATAAATTTATATCAAAATTACCTAGAAAATTGTGTAATATAATTTTAACTTCATGAAATAATTATGAGTCTCCCTAATGTCATTAATAGTTCATAACACATTATTGAATCTGGTAATGAAATCTTTATTAGATTCATCTTTGTGAATTTTAATTTATTCATTCAACAAATAAAATACAAATTATTTGTCTTCTTACACCATTATGTTCACATTATAGATTATTTGTCTCTTATACCCTATGAATTTTGGTGTCTCATTCCCCTTGATTTTATGTAATTACTTCAATGATAGTGATGAAAAATATTTATTTTCAGCACAACCATTATTCTTAATGTTTTTTCAATCAACTACTTTCATCATATCATTTTTATGACAAGAAAAATACCAAATTTTGTTAACTTCAAGCACATATAAACCAATAAATAATTGTAAAATATATATATTTTTTAATATATGTTATTTTATACCATCAAATGTTAAAATTCACATTCAATTCATTGATTTTTTATGATCCATTACATAAAAAAATCATTATCAACTCCACTTTAAAAAATATTGGACACCTTACACTTCAAATCAATAAATACATTGTTAGCATCAAGGGAAACATTGAAATGTCCTCTGATACCAGTTTTTTAGGAAACCTAGAAACCTATAGGTATTAGGATCATCATGGATTCTTGAGAGGTCATTGAATAAGATAATCTTTTTCATTTATATCCCACCATAGAACTATATTCATCACATATTGAAATGATTGGTATATATTTTGTTATAACATTAATAACACTTATGAAACCCAAAGATTGTGGGAATGGTAAATTTGTATGATTCACCACTCAAAAATTTTATATACCTAAGGAATGATCCAAAAAATCAAAGATGAAAATATATACTAGTCATCATGGATACAAAATATAATACATATCCTTCAATACATGTTACATACATATGTATCCTTATTGATGTAAAATGATAACATACAATAAAAAAATGATCTAAAAAATATAAATAAATAATAATATTCACCCTTCAATATGAGACATCACATTATTGTTTCTAATTACCAACACTTATCCCTCCGATCACACGCTGATTTTTCAATAAAACTTTTACTAAAAACTATCACTATAAACCCAAAATATCATATTGTTATCCACTAATTAATCATAATGAGATTAAAAAATTGATCTTCAATTAGTAATACTAATATTATAAGATTACTTCACTAACCATTACAACTCACTTTATCTTCATAAATAACATCAACATTAGATTCCATGTAATTACCATTATAGCCAAATTTTTCTTCAAGATGAACTTCAACATTAGATTATATGTAATTATACATGAATTATAGAATAAATAAAAAAATTTTGAACTTAATGGGTATTTTATTATTAATATTAAATTGTAAAAAAATTCCATATTTTTTAAACACTCTATATTGTCCAATATCCCATTGTATAAAATTTTCATAGAATACACACATCCTATTACATTTTAAATTTTATTTTCAAATGAAAAATAAATTGAAAAATTCAATTCTGAATATCTCCAAGTTCAATTCAATCCTCTATAATAATATGAACTTTTTAGTAACCCAAAATATATTTTAAATAATTAAAGGATATAGTTTTGGTGGCCTTCAAAACATTCAATAAGACACATCATAAAAATATTAAAAATTATACACATCTCCTCTATCATTGTATGACCATATTTTTTATTGAATAATCATTCTCTTCACGGTGCAAGATTTTTTCATGCTGCATGAACCAATAGTTATCCTTGAACTAAATCTCAATTAACATTTTCCATTATTTAATGTGGTGTGATATATGAAAACCCAATCAATCCTAAATAACTCCATTCATGTTTCATTATTTTTACTCACTATACAACCGACTTCACTTTACCAAATGACATAAAATGAAATATATCGACCTAAAAATTTCAGAGTGATCATTATATTTTGAAAAATACAACATAATCATCTTCACATTTGAAAACAAAGTAATAATGTGGCCTTCCACATTTAAGTGTTATTATTTCTGACTTCGACAAACATTAATCAAATATCTCATCATCCGGGAAAGGATATATATATTGAGAAACTAAAATTTATTTCTCACAACTGTTTTATTCTTTGGTAGGCACATCATAGAGTGATATCCTCCCTTACAACAAGATTTTCTCTTCAGAACAAATAATTATCAAAAATAGTCACTCTAAAAATCGAAACTCTTCTAAATATCCATAGAGTATTAAACTCCATTGAAATCATTTGAAATAATATGAGTTTGAAAGAGATTAATGTTTCAATAATTTTATCAATATATTAAATAAATAAAATACAAACATAAAAAACATTTATCAAATACACTTATCGTTAAATAGTGTCCAACTTTGACAGTAACCATATAATAAGGTAACATTGAACATTAAACAACAAACTATCTACAACATATTTTAAAAAACCATTATGAAGTGGAGCGGATCAGTGGAGCAGATCTGTGGAGCGGATCAGAGGAGCAGATCCGTGGAGCGGATCAGTGAAACTGATCGGTGATACAGATCCTTCGATCAGATTGGTGAAGATGATTGGTGAACCGGATCAGATAAGAGGATATGTGGTGCTAATCAATAAAGTGGATCGGTGGAGCTGATCAATGAAGTATATCAGTGGATTAGATCAGTGAAGTGGATTGATGGATCTAATTGGGGACAGTAATTAGTGAGACCGATCCATGAGACTGATGGGTGGAACCGATCAGTGGGACCGATCAGCGGTACCTATAGGTGACAAAATGGTGACACGTTTTCCCCGACCCTGATGCCCTAGAACACTACAATTTGGAAATGATATGGACTAGTAATGTCTGGAAGCATACATTAGATACATATTAGACAATTCTCATCCTTGAAAATTATGATTAATCCCAATGTATGTAAAGGTGTCTGAACAACCACCACGTAAGATACCTATCAATGAAAAACGACATGAAGTTGTTCCAATGATGGAACAAAACCTTGACGTCAAGGAAGACCTCCCGACCGCTACCACCCAAATAATCCATACAGACCACATGTATCACATTTTCCGGACACATATTTCTAGGAGTTCTATCATCCATGTAAAGATACTATCTACTTTGGGTGGAACTAACTCACCCACATAGGTTTATTCGCAACTGTAGTGATGATCCTTAATTTGGAATCACATTATCCCTTCCCCACCCATCGGGAATTTTCAAACACATTAAAAGAGTAAATGAAAAAACACATTTCATAACCAATCAAGGTCAGTATAACATCACAGCAAGTCACAAAATAAATAACATCAAAGAAGGATCAGAACAGCTACTCTAAACAGCTATGGGTACTAGGGTGTGCATTTGAAATTATCACTCCCACGTACTATCCTCGAGGACATTGTACCTCCACAGATTATAGACCAATGGGATGTTACATCCATGAATAACCTTCTCCTTTAGATCATTGATCCTTATTGGTCACTCCATGAACATAGCACTGTCCCCTATATCCAACTCTCCCCAGTCAATGTCATGGGAGTCATCGTGTGGATATCGATGAAGCTATGATACATGGAAAACATTGTGGATCCCTTCCAACTAAGGTGGGAATGCCTACTAATATTCCACCTCACCAACTCTCTCCAATAATTTTAACATACCAATTAACAAAGGAAATATCTTTCTCCCCTTTCTGAAACTTTGTTTCCCACATCGAGGGGAAACCTTCAAGAACACAATCTCTATAACCATGAACTCCAATGGGCTCCTCTTACGATTGGCATATGACTTTTTCCAGTCCTAGGCTGCCTCCATCATCCGACACACATGCTTGACCTTCTTCATTGTGCTCTGCACTACCTTAGGGCCAGGAATACCTACCACCTCAACTTCGATTCCACACATGGGTGAATGACACGACCTCCCATACAAGTCTTCAAACGGTGTCATGCCAATATTAGAATGACATCAATTATTGTAAGAAAACTATATTAAGTTAAAATCCATACCTATGATCCCCGAAATCTAAAATACATGCCGCTATCATATCCTCTAACGTTTGGATTGTCTGCTCTGTCTGTCTATCTATATGGGGGTGGAAATCAGTGCTAAGGCATAGCTTGGTGCCAAAATCATGCTGCAACCCCCTCAAGACTTGTGAGGTAAACTTTGCATCATGATCGGAGACTATATACCTTAGAAATCAATGTAACTGCACCACATCATACACATATCTCAATGTTAATGCATCCATCACAAATGACCCCTTGATCGCCAGGAAGTGAGCTTATTTCATTTACTAATCTACCACTACCCAATTAACATCGCAGCCTGCTTAAACCCTAGGTAGTACTACGAAGAAATCAATCGAGATTTTGTCCCACTTCCACTCATGGAAATATAAAGGATAGAAAAAACCTCTTGGTATGTGATATTTAGCCTTCACTTGCTGACACACTTGGAACCATGCCTCAAATTCCTCCACTACATGTTTCAACTTGGGCCAACAAAACAGTTCCCTCAGGCCTCAGTACATCTTGGAAAATCTTGGGTGTACCGCTATGGGTGAGTTATAAAACTCATGGAAAAATAAATCACACATCTTCTCTAGGATAAAAAACTTCCCGTGGAAAATCATTTGATCTTGCCCATCTTCCAATCAACCTTTCGGAGCATTGCCTTGGTCAACCCGATCACGCATCACTTCACTATCTGAGTCCCCCACTAAGACTCCTCCAACCACTGCATTAGAGAGGACTACACTGTCATATGAAATAGAAATCATCTACCACCATCCACCGTGGAATCTATGTGTAAGGAAGCCAACTCCTCCTTCACCTTCCAAGAATCTATATATATTTGAATAGTTCCCTCATCAATTTCATGCTCAGTGCATCGTCCCAACGTTCCCCTAACCTTAACTGTATGAAATCTCTATGTCTTATTCCTGATAAAACTCCACCCACCATTATTGTCACAAGTTCATATCCCACTGGGTAATGATATGCCTCAAACTCTTGTGATATGCGAAGAACACAAAGTGCTCCCTAATGAGGTAATGACACCAAAAAATTAATGTGAACAATACTGCAATAGGCTCTAGGTCATGTGTGTCATAGTAATCTTTGTGAGTATGTAACATCCTAGACCCAAAAGATACCACTCCACACTGGTACATTAGTAAAAAAACCAAAGAAAAAACTAGAAGAATCACAAAACACCTTAAACAACACCCTTTACTCTAGCAACCAGAGCACTAGAGAATTGACCAACAACACCATTAGATAGTTGAATGCTTCCTGACATAGTTCAATCCACATAAAGACCTAGTCTTTTTTGGTCAAAGCTCTCAACGGAGATAAAACTCCAAAGAATTCGGGTATGAACCTCCAATAATAGCATAACTGTCCCAGGAATCTATGAACCTCCATTAAGTTCTTGGGTTCTACACAAGAAAAACTGCTTTAACCTTTTAAGGATCCACCACTACCCCTTACTGAGACACCACATGTCCAATAATGTTCACTTCTCATGTCATGAAATTTCCCTTTGACAACATACCGTTGAGTTGGTGGTGTAGAATGACCTCCATGAATATCCTGAGGTGCACAATAAGCTCTTCATCCAATCTTGAGTAGATTAGGATTTATTTGATGAAAAAAATGATGAACAGGTCTATAAATTCACAAAAAATTGAGTTCATGATCCCCATGAACATAGAAGGTGTGTTCATAACACCGAACATCATTAGTACGAACTCAAAGTGCCCATTCCCACATATGAATGTATTCTTCAGGACATCACTATCTATCACCCTTAACTGGTGATACCCAAACCGCAAATTAATATTTGAGAAGCAACCTTCTCCCCTCATCTAACTGACTGCCAACAGAAACCAGTTCACTTAAGAAACACAGATCAATGTAAAGGCGATCACCAGCTCCTCAAGCCAAACCTCTATCCCCATGTCAAAAACACTTCCATAATATTTCTTATGGTTTTTCCAATAGAAATAATGTAGAGTATTTTACCACTGGTAATCCACATCCTCCCAATAAATCCTTTGATGATCGACCAGATCAGCCTCCTAGGACTCGATCTCCCACACTACTCATGGATGTCGTCCTGGTGTCACAACTACAAAGTAAACAAATAATGCCTAATCCCGAGTAGTGTAGAAGAGTATTTTTAAATTTCAATTAAAATATTTATTTATTTTAAATTCCAAAAACACACAATACACACAAAGAAAAGAAGCCATTATGATGAAATTACCGTTCATATGGCCACTTCCCTATAATCAATGATGCCTCACATGGTCGTTTGGTAGTCCCAGAGTCCTTGCATCAGGTCCTGGGGCCATAAAATCATGTGTTCTAGCCGGTATTCCATAGCCTATTTGATACAACAAGATTATCAAACATTGTTTCCCTACCATCCCATGAAATCTTCACTGTTCCAAACTAAACTGTCCATCTTATCTCTCAACGATCTCCTCAGCTAGTATTCTATCATGTCTCACCTTCACCATGATGTTAGAGGGGACAAAAAACTTCCAGACCCTTCCTTATTCAGGTTTAAAGAGAGACAATGACTCTAGAGACCCGCCTTCAATAGGACCCATTGTGGGGACTATAATCAAGGGTATGTAATATCACATAATATGAAAGGCATGACCATTATTTATAAAACAATATCGGGAGATACGATACAAAATACCAAAAAATACCCAATGAATAAAATTAAATCTAAATACAAAATCCAAATCTCATATGAATTTTCAAAACAATGTGATAAAATGTACAAGATAACTCTGAAAGGAAGTTCCAAAATAAAAGAAATTCATCCAAGACAACTGCCAAGATGTCTAAGCTAGTAAGGTCCATCACAATCCCCAATGTCCTCATGGTAACCTGAAAGCAGTTTTACATATAGAGGGGATTATACATGTATAATCAATAGGGAAAACCAAAATCTCTTGTGAAAATGTGGGGAGTCCTTCTAATTCCCCATGCGAAAGTAAAGGTATCCAAAACAACTATCAAGGAAAACTACCTGCCCTGCCACATAAAGGCACATTCCCCAAATAACACAAACCAAGTAAAAAAATAGAAATAACACATTGATAATTGGGTACCCTACACCACTTTTAAACTAGTAAATTAAATTATCCTACATGTCAGAACTCTCCTACAGATACCAATGTAGCCCCAATGCACCCCCAATAATAACCATATGGGAAATCCCAAATGTATGTTCATCTCACATGAAAACACCTGGGCCACAACAACCACACCAAACTATTCCCACAAAAACCTAGTCTACAACAACCAGCACCTTGCTCGAAGACTCATGGGATAGAATGACCACTGTCATTCATGAAGACACATGGGCCTCATCCCAAAGGCAATTGGGAAAACAACCGCCCGCACACACCTAGGCCAACCACTATAACACCAACCTACCTGAAGAATTTTGTTTTATAATAATCCATAGGACATTAAATCCTACTCTAGGAATCATGTTCTACTTGGTAGAGGGAGAATAAGAGAGATAATAATCATCCACTCATAAGAGTGTTTGGGAAAACGCTATCCCCAAATAAATGGGGGTGTTCAACAGGAATTGCACAACATGGGTGGGGTGAGTTTAAGAAACACAATAACTAAATCTTATACATATAGGTAATCAAGAATTCATCCCAAACTTAGGGTTACGAAATTGAAAACAAGTCGGTACTCTACCATTATCATTGTTAATCCTACACGCACATATATGAAACAACGAAAACCAGAACACAACCCATTTCTTGGAAAAAATCCCCCATTGTACCCATTATTGTTATAATGTTCAAGTGATACCTTTTAAAATATTCCAACACTACTAGGCTACTAATAGGAATAACCAAAAAACAAAACAACAACTTTATGGAAATTGTCCAAGCATTATTTTAAGCATTCTCACCTAGTTCTGCTGTGATGTCACAACAAAAATGGGATCTGTGATATCCCATGAATACTAGATCCAAACCATCCCACAACATAATGGATCCACACAGCCTCCAATTTAGAAACAAACAACCTAAAAACTCGAGGTCCCATCCCCATTCGAATCACCCCATAATGAATCACACAGAGAAACCATACATATCCCTAGAACAAAGCAAGATGTTTCCAAAATTAGCCAACACCATTTATTAAGAACCTTCATTCAGTTTGGTTAAAAAGGTTGATCATAAAAAGGATCTTGTCCATCAGACATCCATTTTATCAACCAAGTTTACGTGATTAACTAGTTTCCTTGTAAAAACCATTTATACATGAGATAATCCAGAAAAAAAAAAGCTTCATTAGTACACATGAAATAACCACCAACGACCAAAATTTTCTATGGACATAAGCCCATACAATTCATAAAAAAATGGTAACACATTAATGTCAACATCATCATTCCCACCACTTCATTCGTTAAAATGGTCTATTCATTATCTTTTTAAAGATGGTTTAGTCTATGTCCTGAATGATCATCATCATACCCACCCTGCATAATCCATAATTAAAGAGAGACGAAGGAAAACCCACTACATGGATGATCAAGGATCAGCATTTTCTCCTTGTGCCAAGAATTTTGATAGCACGAGTTGCATGAAAAACTCCACAAAGGTTGATCATGATGGGCTCCAACATAGGAGTATGACTTATCTCATGAGGAAGGACTTCAAGTGCACCCGTAGCAATCAAAAGAGACTGGGTATAAAGATCTTGGTTATTATTGCCTGATCCAAGAGTTACGAGATATGTCATTTCAAAGAACATGAAAAATGGGTCCTCACATGATAACTTGGGTGGGTGGGTTCACATATTTCATTTATTAAACAACTCCTTCTAGTTAACAATTTTATGTCATGGTAGGTGGGATTTGAAATGGCATAAAATATCTTGAAATTTGGCTTTTTATATGTTTTACAGTAAAAGGAGGTGTTATAGGAGGAAAACTGGAATGAAACATGATAATATACAGGTGTCGATTGGTGGAACTGATTGGTGAGACGGATTAGTGGAGCATATCAGTGAAACAGGTCAGAAAAGCTGATCGGTGTAGACGATCAGTGAAAATGATAGGTGGAGTGGATCTGTGAGATAGATCAGTGACGCCGATTGGTGATATAGATCGGCAGATCTGATTGGTGAAGAGTATCAGTGCAACCAATTAGTGGAGATGATCGATGAAGAGGATCAATGGAAAGGATTAGTGAATTTGATCGATAGAGCCAATTAGTGGATCCTATCAATGAAGCAGATCAGTGGAGTGGATCAGTAAAACCGATCATTGAGAAGGCCTGGTGGAGCTGATCTATGAAGCAGATCGGTAAAACCAATCAACAAAGAGGATCAGGGGAGCTGATCGGTAAAGCAGATCAGTGGAGTATATCTATGTAACCGATTGGAAAAGTAGATCAGGGGAACTGATTGGTGAAGGTTCTTGGTGGAGTGGATCAGTGAAGCAGATTGGTGGAGAGGATTGGTGAAACCAATTGGTGAGAAAAATAGGTGAGACAATTGTTGGCAGTGATAGGTGTCGCTACTGTGACACGTTACCACTAACACCGACGCTCTAGAACACCATAAATTGACAAAGTAATGGAACAGGAATATCCATGTCATTATAGTCTGAATCCAAAGTAAAATGGATTAATTTAACTATCAATTTCTTGAATAAAATATGAAATATACTTTTCCATACAATGAATTTTAATTCTTACATTTCCACTGAATCATCATCCTTATGCATCTCTTCCATGAATTTCTTCTCCATCCTTATCCCAAGTACCATAGAGAAATATTTATTTTGGAATATATTATTAAATGTTTCCCATTCCATGAAATCAATATCATATTTCTCTCTATATCTTAAGAAAATACCCTCGTAAAAAATCTTTACCTACGAAATGTTAATTTGAAAGGGTTACCTTTTTATATTTCAAACATCCCATGACATCAAATATATTCTTCAAAACATTGATCCATCCTTTTACAAACACTGGGTCTAATGTCCCACTAAATTATAGGGGATGTTACCTCATGAAATGCAACACTATAGACATGTTTTTAAGGTTATACAAGGTTCCTCTATATCATGGATACCACCACTATTAATATATTTTTCCAATTGATCCATAACTCCTAAAAACTATTTTATTTGGATTATACCCATCTTAGGATATTTATTTTAAAGGATATTTTTGTATCTGTTTCTTTTCACTATAAATTCCCCATTTATTCAGAGGAAAAACATTTAAAAAAGGCATAATTAAATAAAGAAACATGGTATTATTTAAATGATATTTTATTTTAACATAAAAATAATATAAAATATTTCAAAGGAATGATATTATCATTATCCTAAACTCAAATTTTATCTAAACTGACATTTGATACTAACTCTAATGACCCTATGATAAACATAGCACAATGTTGACTTTTAGTTAAAAATTTATTTTCATTATCTTTGTGGATATTTTTAGGATTATTGTTTTATATAATTCATTCCCAACTCAAAAATTATATTTCCATATAAAATAATTTGGAAACATTCAATTACTACTGATTTTTTTCATAATATAAAACATTTAATATATTGCTAGATTTCTATTAAAGGAAAATCACCATAAAATTCAACTAGCATTATTCCTTTACATAAGTAATCCTTAAACCTTTGGATTTATTTAAAAATGTGGGATAAATAGAAAAATATTTTTTATGGTAATAGAAAGTAATAAACATATTTTTCTCATGGAAAACATAAAGTCCCATATCCTTTACCTTTCTCTTCAATGTTCTTTGAGAATATTAAATAAAATATTTTCACATGAAAAATCACAAACTTATAGCTAAATGAAATCCATTAAACCCCATTTCTATAAATTGAAATAATTTTTCGTAACATAGATCATCATATTAAACAAACCCTTTAAAACTCTTTTAATTGGAATAACCATAGAGTTATATTATAATATAATAATTACCTAATGCATTAGAGAGCTATAATAGTGATCACCCTTTATATAAGCTATATCAGACTCACCCATGTTGAGAGAGCTATAATGGGGAATTTCCCTATGTATAAGTTAGATTTGGCTGACCCTTGATATATAATAGTACTCATCCCTTCATATTGGTTCTATGAAGCTCACTCGTTTGTCATATATAATTTTCAAGTTCTATTTCATGAATAAAATTATCTTTCATGATCGTTTTCATCATAAAACATTTGAATAACTGTTTTAAACTCATATGAATATTACATTAAGATATTTAAATACATATTTATTTTCAAAACCAATTCCAAATTTCAAAATATTATTTTATTTTGTAACCCCATTTTCAATACCAAAATACCCCATTATTTTGAAAACCATTTTTTAATACCAAAATACCAAAAAATTGAAAGATTATTTTTCATTGAAAAAAATTTAAATGATTTTAAAGGAATACAAACATAAAATAATGGTTATCGGGGTATAAAATTCATTATCTCTATATATATGATAAAATAGAATAGTCCTTTTCTATTTTTCCAAATGGTTTCATATAAAACATGTAAAATGATTCATTTTGGAAAACATTGAAATAAAGTAAATAAGCGACATTAAATTTTATTCATAAATATTTTATATCCATAGTAAATCATTAATAAAATCATTTCAAAAATATGTACATGGAAAAGAAGGATTTGGTAGTAAAACATTATTAGATTATTTTTTAAATGAAAAGTTTCTTATAACTTGGGAAATAATTGAACTAAAATACCAATAAAAGTATAAAACTAAAATCTTTAAAAATCATTAGAATAAATTAATTGATGATTTTACATGTAAATTTGGATGTATGTACCCCTCATAGATAGATATAGGTTCATAGTGTCCAAATATGCCATAACCTATGGAAATTGAGACAAAGTCCCTTACAATGATCATACTATTGTGGTAAGAATTAATAACTGAATTTATTAATTGTACAAAATGTTAAAAAACATAAAATGAATGTAAAAAAACATTAAATAATCAAAGTTCATTAAAAAAATAATCATATAATATCAAGTACAATGAATAAGTAATATTTTCCAATGAAAAGAAATTGAGTTATGTAATTCTTTGAAATTTGGTAATTTCCAATTAAAATCCCCATAGATAAAATAATTAAAATTAATCAATATAATAACAATAATTAAGAAGTATTAATTATATTATATGATAAATGGGTAGTACATAAACCATATTAAATAATTTAGGTTCATAACATTACAATATTCTACAAAAAAGTAAAATTGAGATGACATCCCTTACCTTGAGCCTAATATGTCATGTATATTCTATATCATTTGGACTCATACAAATATATTAATTAGTTACAAGGTTTAATGAAAATTCATGTTTAATATAAATTTTATTTCTATTATTACTAGTAAATATACAATTATCTACTCAATTAACATTTTGTCGGGTGTTTTGATGATATTTGGATTTTGTGTGAAAATTTACCTCAGGACATTGAATACTGGAAAATAGGTCATTATTCAACATTTAAAGAATTATAGTCCTGAAATAATTATAATATTTTTATATAAAATTTTATTTTTTAAAAAAATAATGATTTTTTATAAAAAAAATAACTACGATGCAATCATGGGGAGGGTAAGCCATATGTATGTAGAAGTAACATTTCTATTTTTTAATGATCATTGTTGAATGATGGTAAGTGTTATTTATCTTTCCAAAATTATAATATTATAATATATAAGATATTATATATCATTATTTTGATTTGGTGATGAAAAAAATAATCACATCGCCTCGTGGAGGTGGTAATCCACACGTCTATGAATGATGTTATAATTTTTCAATATAAAAAGAAAAAAGATATATTATATTTTTAGAATGATAAATATTTAATTAATAACATTATTATTTCATTTATATAAAATATATTTAACAACATTATCATTATTATAAGTCCATCTAATTCATTAGTGAAGAAAAGTTTACAAGGCGGTAGCCCACTGTACACACGGGGGACATTATCATCTCCCCCATGGAATGAATAGAAATAATGTATAATTGATATCACTACTAAATAACTATAAATATGTTGATAATATCATATATATATATATATATAAATACAAAATTTATATCCAAAATTTCCACAAGATGTGAGAGGTGATTATGGAAGATGAATGACATCGGTTTTCGAGGCGGTAGTGCACCGTACAAAAGAATGATGCTTTTTTACCCCATTTGACTGAAGAGGAGATTGATTTAGGTTATTCAATTAACATAATAACATATCAATATATATTATATAATTTTTTTAATAATATATGAATAATTGAATAAATATTTATGGAGGTGGAATAAGAAATAATATAATCATGCTTGATTAATCACAATACCTCTTATTCAGGAAATCTTCTTAGGTAAACAACTAAAGCCTTCTAAGGATGGATTTCTGATACAAACAAGTCTTATATCATGTGGTTATATAATTATGTACATTATTTTGGAGTGAAATTATTTATCCAAATGGATTTATAGGCGTTATGTGGAGAGGAGACTCTGTGTACTTTTATAAGTGGGTCGAGTGGAATACTTCTAATTTTTAGAATGAAAATGGTTTATGAAAATTTATCACATGAAACAAGGATAAAAACTTACCAATGTTGAATAATCAATTATATGGTCTTTATATGGAAATAAAATATATTTTAGAATTTTTATATTAATTTCAACACATATCTTGTTATATTAACCCCCGAAAAATCCATTTTTACCGTAACCATGATAAATAATTTTTATTGTTTTCAATGTTAATTATGTTCAATGATTAAGTTCAACTTAATAGATAATATTAATAATTCTGATTCCAAATATGGACTCCATTTTACCAAATTCTTTTACAATTAGTGGAAACTTTTATTCTCTAAAAATCCCCACAGGTTGGAAAAAAACATGGGTCTTCAAGAACTGTGTTTTTTATGAAAAAGATGATTTTATATTAAATATAAGACTAATAATAATTATTATTTTAATATAATTTAATATTTAAATAAATTATATATGTAAATTTAATTCTAAAAATTCCTTACTATGTAATATTTTGTTTGATTAAAACATAGAAACATTAGGCACTTTAAAACAGTTTTCATAAAAATCCAATTTTTAAACCAAAAAACAAACATAAACTAAAATACAACCTAAAGATGATTCCAAAGAAATTGATTATATTAAATATAAAAATACCATAATTATGTTAATTTAATCAATATTCAAATAATAATGTGACTTTTAATTTACATAATTTATTGAAATGAAATGATGTTTTTTAAAAAATCAATATTATTCACTATCTACTGAAAAATAATTATTTTTTGAAAAATACCCAAATTTAACAGTTTTGAAATTTAGATATTATGATTTAAAAAAAATCATCATTTCAAATTAATTTTTTAAAATAAAAAAAATAATTTCAAATATTTAATGTCAAAAAACAATAAAAATATTTTTGACGAAAACCTATTTTTAAGGAATTTAATTAATTTGATAAAAACTAATTTATTATTTAATAAACATTTATTAATAATTTATTTTTATTTGAAAATATATATATATATTTTTTGATAAATTATTTAATACAACTCATATTGGCCAATATAATATCCATGTTACGTCGTTTATGCTCCGCGTTGTGCATCGAACACGGTATCAAACATATTTTTCATTTCTAAAATATCATGGCGTTATAAAAACCCTAGAATATTGTCCATATATTATGAATATATGAATTCATTGGACTTAAAAAGGATCTAATCATTATTAATTCAACAGTAGCTTTATCAAGGGTTACTAGTATAAAATTATCTAAATTTACAACTTATCATCTTAAATAATACAACAACTTCAAAATACTTGAAAAAATTAAAAATAATACTTCCTTAAATAAAATATAATTTAATAATTATTTCCATTATAACAAAATATACTTAATTTACAGGTAATTATTTATTTAAAAATGATTACTTGAAATTAAAAAATAAACCCAAACAACATTCCCATGAAAATACGTTATGTAACTGAATTCATTAAAATTATACAAAATTTTACATAAAAAACAAAAAAAAATTGTTAAAATTAATACCACAAATATTATAAATGTTTTGTTGAGAAAATAAAAATTCAAACACATAGAAACTATTTTCTCAATGAAAGATATACATGAGTAAACTTTTCATCAATTTAAATGACATACTAGCCTCAAAACATATGTTGTGTGGTAAAAATCAATTGAATTAAAAACCAGTCATATTAATCCATAAAAATGTTCAAGATAATCAGAAATTTTAATATTTGTGGAAATGAAAAAAATTATAAATAAAATATATATTTTTAATCAATTATAAAAAAATTTAAACCTCATCAAATCACATAACAAAACTAAATTCTCTCAAAATAATCATATAAAAGAAATAGAAAACATTAATAGTGACTAAAATATAAAAATATAATACAATTTTATTAAAAAAAACTTATAATTCTTATTTCCTATTGTTACATTAATAATTTCCATGTCAATAATAAGAAAATTCAAAAAATTACAAAAAAGTAAAATTTTATAACAAAAATTTTGAAAATAAAAAATAAAAGATAAAAAGATACTATGTTTGAACATATCATTACTATATTTTCTAAAAAAAACTCTACTAAAATTAATGTTGGTATTATGGAGTTATAATTCCATAACAAAAAACACATTACAATATTATAGAAAAAATAAATATTTTTAATCTATACTTTCATATATAAATTATAATTAAAACATGTAATAAATTAAAAAAGAAAATAAAATAAATATTTCTAAATTACTAAAACTATATTTAATTCATGATTCACCCAAAAACAAAAAACTATATCATTACAATCTAACAAAATTAGTAATACCTTAAAATGTTTTCTAAACCACCAAAGATAGTCTGTTTTTTAAATTTATAAGAAACATTTTTATTCAAGGATTCTATAAGAAAAATAATTTTTATATTCACATATATTATAGGAAAGAGTATAAATTAAAAAAATAAAAATTCCACACAAAATTTCATGGAAGTACTCAGTAATGCTCAATCTTAAGATCTAAGTGAGTCTGATAGGGGAAACTATCACTGAGCTGCACCCTGAGGGAAATAAAATAAACGTTTATATGTAATCCAAATCCCCAAAAAATCAAAATCAAGTGAAAAAAATTATATATTAAATTATTTTCATTAATAAATTTATTAAAAAACATTACTAAGAAACAATTTACAATAAAAAACCAAGATTTTAAAAATTAAATCAACAATGAGTATTTGTTCTACTTCTAAAAAATATCACTTTATTTTTATACAAAAAACACAGTATCATAATAATAATATCAAATTACATGTCTTATTTATTAAAAAATTAATCTAAAATAACTTTTAAAATAAGCATCATATAAAAAACTAAAAAAGAAACAAGTTAAAAAATAGAATTCGACTTCAATTCAACACAATCTTTCCCAATAACAAAGAGTATGTTCATACAATAGATTTTAATAATGAAAAACCCACCATAGTTGTATGAATCATAAAAAATATGTTAATTTTATAACTTAAAATTTGAATTATATTTTATTAGAAAATAAAATTATTATTAAAATACACATAACATGTGTTATATCTGTATAAATAAAAAACCAAGTATTTCATTTTTTCTATGACAGGAAAACATTTTTTCTATGAAGTGAAAATCCATATTAATAAAAAACCACATAAATAAATTATAAAAAATAATATTTTTATCCACATAATAAAAATAGAACAAATAAAATTTATAATAAAGGAAAATGTAATTAAATTTAAAAAACAAAATTATTACATGATGACTATTCTCACTCTAGAAAAAATAATGAAGATATAAAATCATTATCCTTTGATAGATAATATGTTTTGGGATTAAATATTTATACTACACAAAAACAATAATAATTTAAAATAAAATATAATAACATATTAATGCATATAAAAAATTAAAATACAAGAATATATTGAAATCAATGAAAAATATACTTTTTCTCTGAAAATATTATTTAAAAACATAATTATATATTTTGTAACAAAACATATGCCATGAGATTAGAAAAAAAATATAAAAATAAATAATGATAATTCAAAACATTAAACATTTAATAATCGCGAAAAAAATATATACAATAAGTACCATAAAAAATTATATTAAAATTAATAAATGAAAAAAAGAAGAAATCCAAACTATATGAAAAATAATTATACTAAAATTTGAAGTGAATTTATTTCAACCAATAGAAAACAAAAAAAACAATTGTATTAGAGATAAAGAATCATAAATTAAATTAATGATCCAAAACACATTGAATTAAAAAAAGTGATAATAAAATCACAATAAAAAATAATAACAATTATTTAAAAAAATAACAAAATAATAGTAAAAACACAAGATATTATAGAAACATAATAATAATATTTTGATAAAAATAATAACAAATTAGATAATAGATAAATAAAAATTTTAGAGATCCCAATTAAAGGAAAACTATAAAACTATATATAAAAACAAAAAAAAATATTTTAATAATAATAATTTATTTATTATTATATTATGATTTTAAATTTATTAGTAATAATATATGTTTTATAATGAAATGATTATGAAATTTATGATGCATTCTTTACCAACACCTTTTTGGGTTGTGTAGGTATTAATTTTTCTATACTAAGAGGATGGGAGATCAAATCATCCCAATATGATTGTTATTGTAAAATGAGAGTCAACCTTATATGTTTAAGTATATTTTTTTAATCATTATCAAAACAATAAAAAATTACCTTCGATCAAAGGGATTGACTAAAAATTATGTGTTTCAAATAATGCTAGTTAAAATCAATTTATGTTGCCTTTAGTGCATAGAGTCAAGATTAATGTCGGATAATCTATACTTTAATGTCATATTGCACCACTACAAGTTGTATGATATTCAATATTGACTTTTTATCAATGAAAAAGAATAAATGATAACAAAGGTTTAATTTTATCAGTGTTATATATAAGTATTCGTAATAATACCCTTTATTAGTGCTTAAAATGTACTGATACAATGGTAAATTTTATTAGTTTTTTTTTATTTTGATAATGGTTTACCTATATTAGCAGTTTTCTTAGTGCTGATAAAATCTTATCCTTCAACTAAGTGAAAAAGAGATAGAAAAGAGAAAAGTGATTAATTTAATTTATATGATCATATATAAATATGTTTATATAATATATATAATAATATGTATATATATCCATGATTTTTTAAATATATTATAAAAAAATTAAAACTATTGTTTTCCAAATTTTTTGTATAAAAAATATCAAATTTATATCAATCAATAATAAGGTTTTATTTTATTTTTATATACATTAATTACAAAATATATACATAAAAATAAATATAAAATATAAATATTTTATTAAATCAATTATATAATTATATAAATGAATATATTTATTTAAATATAGTTTATATTTGAATTTATTTATTTCTCATTTTAAATAATTTAAAATATACGAACATATATTTGTATGAATGTCTATACAGGTTTACTTATTTAGATATATGTGTGCATATATATGTGCGTGTTTGTATTTATTGAATATATGTGCACAAATGTGTTGTGTTATGTGAGTATGTGTGTATTCTTTGTGTATTTGTATGTTTATATGTACCTATATTTGTGGGTGTGTGTGAGTGTGTATGTGAATTTTTAGGTTTATGTATTTATGTGTAAGTGTATGCATGTGGATGTACGTGCATATTTTTGTGTACATATGTCCCTGTAACTGTGTATGTATATTTGTATATGAATGTACGTGTATGTATGTATATTTGAAAATGTGTTTTTTATGTATTGTGTACATATATTGTTATGTATGTTCATATAGTATATATATATATATATATATGTGTGTATGTGTGTGCAACCATATGTTTGTAATTGTATAAATGTTTGTGTATTCATGTGTGTACATGTACAAGTATGTATATGCATGTATGTTTATGTATGTGTATCTGTAGGTGTATGTGTATGTGTATGTGTATGTGTATGTGTATGTGCATGTATATATGAGTATCTGTATGTGTATGTAAGTGTACAAGTATGTCTAAAAATATTATGTGTGTATGTGTATGTATATGTGTATATATGTTTATGTAGTATGTGAATGTATTTATATGTATGTGTTTTTACGTCCATGCATGTGT
Source organism: Viscum album (assembly GCA_963277665.1). Lineage (NCBI taxonomy): Eukaryota > Viridiplantae > Streptophyta > Magnoliopsida > Santalales > Viscaceae > Viscum > Viscum album. Next base: position 1,887,899,580 of record OY728122.1, on the reverse strand, counting down.
ATGTAATTGTATGCATGTGTATGTGAGTACATGTCTGTATGTGTATATGTATTTATACACATGCATAAATGTGAATGTGTATGTATATGTGTATGGGTTTGTGTATGTATGTGTATATGTATTTCTATTTGTATGAATGTGTGTATGTGTATGTATGTAATATGTATATCAGTTTATTCATTTAATATTATTTAATAATTTTTAATATATCTCTAATTTTAATATTTAATGTATTGTATTAACTTTTAATAATATTTATTCACTTAATATTTTTGTAATACATTGAATTTTCAAAGTTATTTATACATTTTTATATATTAATTTATTATTTACCTAATAAATTTATTATTTATTATTAAATATTCTAAAGGATAATAATAAATTATATTTATATATATAATCAAAACAATACATACGTTAACAATTATAAATAATAACAATAATATTTATTCAATTTTAGTCATTATTTTTCTATTTGAAATTCCTATAATTAATTTCATTGAGTAAATTGTTTTTAAAATAATTTTATTATATTATTCAATTATATTAATTTCTTTTTAATATTATTTTATTTAATTTATATTTTTCATTCTTTATATTTATTATTTTCTAATATATATTGAATTTATTCATTTTTTTAATGTTATACTTATTAATTTAATATGTTTTAATATTTTCAATGTGTTTCTAATTCATTTTTTTACAATTTATTCATTTTTATTTACTAAGTATTAATATTTTTAATATATTCAAAATTTATATAATTGATTTATTTAAATGAATTTTAGTTCACATATTTTTGTATTCCCCATGTAATTTATTTTTACTTGTTTTTTTATTTTTATAATTAATATTATTAAATTATTCATTTTTATTTAAATTTTATGTGTCTCTAATTCAGGTAATTAATTTTATGAATTCACTTTTCTAAATTTTTTTTAATTTCTTGAAGTTTATATTCATCCATTTAATATTATTTATTTCTTCTTTATATTTATTAGTTTTAATGTTTTCTGAATTAAGTAATTTTTTTAATAATTTTTTATGCATATATATTTACGAAATTTTAGTTTTTTGTATATGTTTGTAAATTAAATGACTAATATTTATTCAATTTTATTTATTAATTTTTAATATATTTAATATTTTCAAATATATATAATTTATTTATTTAAATTATTTTTTCAATATGTTTTTAATATAAATAATTTATGTAATAATTTTTTATAATTTTGTATTTATATATTTTTAACTATTAATTTATTCATTTTCTTTATTTTTTTATATGTTTATTATTGATACATTTAATGTTTGGAATTATGATTTTTTATATATTTTTTAATATATTATATTTTATTTATTGATTTTCATATTATTTAAATAAATAATGCGACGACCCATATTTTGAACAAATTGAACTTCAAAACTGAATGTATGAAATTCGTAATGTGACAACCCATATTTTTACGAAGGTTTTAATTTTTTTTATTTCATTATTTCAACCCAGTGATGGTTCTATATAGCCTTAGGAAGGTCATGGGAGATTCTGGGGCCTATTTCGAGCTCGGATTTCCTGAAATTAGTGAAGCAGACATACCTGCAAGGTGAGTTCTAACCACGAAGATCAACTTTTCAAGGCACTCAGTGTATTGCAAGAGGAAACATGTTTTTTCTAGAACCGTCCGAGCGAGGGGGAATATCTGTGTTGGTGATATAGTGTTTTTAATGGTGACATTTTATATGGTTGCATATGGTTAGTCAGACCGTGCATCTAGGACATACAGGGGGGTTCTTGGGTAGTTATGGGCACCCGGTTGGCACATGGATTGGCCAACTGTACGACCAAACCTTGTACCCCCTAAAATAATGGGGATTTAAAAAAATTCAAATAACTTTTTTAACCCCTGCCCATTTTTATCATCCTTCAGCAGACGTACAACACCCCTTCCTCTCTCGTGAGATCTTCCTCCTAATTTTCTATGTTCATGGATTACTACCACCTCTGATCATTGTTTTCATCATCTTCAGTTGCATTGGATCTACAATGGTGAGTTCTTTAATCCCCTTTCTTCTTATCTTATTTATCGTCCAATCTCTTAAGCTATTGTGGTGTGGGCTCATATTCCCTATTTTAGGGCACTGGTTTCATATTATAATTCTACCTATCTAGTTCAATTGAAGCACCCAAAAAGGACATTGAAAGTGACACGATCCTATGTTAGGTGGTCTACTAAATTTCGTTAAATTTTTAGTTTTTTTATAGCATCGTTGTTGTGCAGCATGCCAGACATTTTTGTGTGTTTCCTTAAAATATGTTAAACTTATTCAATAGATTTTACCTTGTTTTATTACTCCAATAGATCCGTATGGAATTGTTAGGGGATTCCTTCCTTGTTTATTTCCAACCCATGGATGTTGCATATTAAATTATCTCTTTTATGTGAATTTTTAAATGACCAAAACGTTGTTCAAGGGTTTGGCATAACTCTAAATTGATATTTCATTTCTTGTAAATCAAATGGATTAATTAAATTAAATGGGAAATGGTGGAAAGGCCATGAAAAGTGTTTCATTGTTATATTTATATGGATAATAAAATTTTGAATCACATGAATTTATTGGAAATATAGATTATAATTTCATAGTGGTAATCAATTATGGTTATTATTATTAGACCATTTATAATTTTCAGTTATTTGAGGTTAGGGTTCGGTTGAGCATGGCATTTCTTGGTCCCTTACATTGGGTGATATGCATGACATCTCACATTGTTTAAATTTATTTGGGTGATGGGGAAGACCTTCCTTATTCTTATGCATTTGGTGTTGGGAATGATGAGATACCCCACTATCATGAGTGAAGATCATGATGTGTGACATTTTTATGATAATTAATTCTAGTACAGTTGATGGAGATTATATCTTAATACAGCATTCATGGATTCTTGAGTTATTTCATGTGTCAAGCTAGCACCTAATATCCAAGTATATTCTTCTAGATGTCTGTACATATAGAGTGTGTACACATGTAAAAATATTATATATATGGACATGATTACTTATATATATATATATATATTAAACCTATAAGACTCATTCTAGCTTATGTCGAAGTTGGTAGAGTCATCCATGTGTCCTACCAGAACCTGAACTGACTAGTATTTATTTTTAAACACTATAAATTAATAATTATTCTTACCCAATTCTATTCTATACACCCTGAATATATAATTTATAGACACATTTGGTCTTGACCTACTTAGTTTATATCCTACCCTAGTCGGGCCGCCTTTGGAACCCAAGTAGACTTCATTACTGCAGGAGTGGATAAGTGAAAAAACCCAATCACATATTCTATATTTTCATTACTTATAGCATCGATCATGGGAGTAGAGTATCGAGTGTATACTCATGATGCTATTGGAGCTATCATTTTTTTGTTTTGTTCTTATTGATAGAATTTGTTGTAAACATGTTCCCTCTTTCCCTTGTTTCAATTTTTTTATAATAGAATTCCATGGAGTCATTTTGTATATGACTCAAATTTCATAGTTGTTTACAATTTTGTAGTTGGATATTGTATTTGTTTATATTGTACCATCTGTTATATTGTGTTTATGATATTTTATTTTATATATTATTTATTTTTATTATTATAACATCAATTAAACTATGATATGAGGGTATATTCTCCCCAAATTTCCACCTTGGACTCTCACTTCATATTGTTCTCCTATTTTGTATGGGTGGCAAGCTTGATACCTTGTTAACAACCTACAGGGGACACAGTCTTAGGGGCACTAGGGATGATACATTGCAATGTTTTATGAGAGGAACTTTTTTCCTTTTCCTTACTATTTGGGTATTATATAGGAGAATAGGATATATATAAATATAGTAAGGATCTTACTACTGGTAGAAGCTAACCGACATATATGAGAAGCCCAAATTACCCAAGATGGGTTATTACTATTCTGATTTTTGTCAGTTATAGTTGATTCAATTTCACTGTGTGGTGACGAACATGTCGTGTGAATTATTATTATTAAAACTGTTTTATTTAGTTTGGATTTTTATTCCTTGAACCAATATATAAAGGATCAAATGTCTCGTGTATCATTATTATAACCTTAGGAATAATATTCCATGGATATTTTTGTATCATGTTTACTTACTACGTACATTTCTTGATACATATAGTTACTTCCTGGATTATTATGCATGGAATTGGTTTAACGATTCTTGTAGGGACACCAAAATTAACTTAATTGTTGTTTTACAATAAATATAAACAATTCCTTACCACATATATTGATGAATAAACCTTAGTTTTTCCATTACACCATGTTTTGGGTTCTATACTTACAGGTTACCTGGATCAGGACAACGTTAGTTGATTGGATTACGTGAATGCCAATTATGATTTATAGAGTGAGTGATTATATAAATAATTAACAGTAATTCATGTAATAAAATCATTTCATATGAAATGGTAATTCCTAATATTTGATGTAAGGGTGATTTTGTAGTTAAATGATGTGTCAATTGAAATATATAAGGGGTATGCCCTTAATAAATTTGGAATGATGACACATTTAACTGGAACGTGATATATATATATATATAAACAAAAAATGAATTAAATCTATAAATATATAAATATAATAGTTACCACTAAATTAGAATCCAATTGAAAAGTAAAGAGTGTTTTGTAAAATCGTGAAATTCTAATATAAGAACATTTTATTCGATTGTGTTTATGAAAAACAACACCAAGTGTGTAAGGGAATATAATATCCTAATGCTTTAAAATATAAATATTATTTTAAATAAATTTTATCTATGATATATAATGCAATTCATGAAATACTGAGTAATCTTACATTAAATACCACGACGTATTTCTTCAATAGCTTTTGTTACGGGCAGGACCAAGTTTTACAAAAGAAAAATATATTGATAAAATATTATTATATAATATAATAATATGTAAACTAGTAATTAAATTAATAGTTATGAATGTGATTATCTAACATAGGAAATTATATTGTTTACAAAAAATATAAGATGAATTCATTGTTTACAAATTAAATATAAATGAAAATATAAACCAATTTAATATAAAATAAAAAATTTATTTTTTACTCCAAGATGTGTTTGTATTAAGAATAAGAATAATTTTTAATGTCTAATATGGAATAACATATTTTTTTCAAAAAAATATTGACAAATGTAATTAAAAATAATTACTGTGATTAAGGGGAAAATTAGCATTAAAGGGACTAAACCATAATATTAAGGGAAAAATGACCTAGAAACATTTCAAAATGGGATTTTATGTTCATTTATAGACCCTATAATCTCATGGATGGAATATAGTTAATTAATGGACACACTTGACAAGGTAAATGTGGGTGGAATTATTTTTCAATAAATTTACTATAATGGGACTCCTCCTCTGCTATAAAAAGGAAGTCACCATTCTAACTTCATCACACCTCTCAAGAATCATTCTATCAAACCAAATCTACTAAAATATTCACCCAATATCTATAAATTCATCCATGAATCCTCTATATGATTTCAAATCCAAAAAATAAATTATTTTTGTTTCAAAATAAATAGACTTACCCGAATAAGAGGTACCATTATTAAATGATAATATTTTGTTTATTTACATCACCACTTCAATTATTTTTATATCATGTTAGTATAATAACACCAGTATCCTCACTATACTAAGATTTTTTTATTATAAGAATTCAACCTACACTATAACACACATTGATATAATGGGTAACAAACAAACAGTTCTTTTCTACTGTGAACTACCACCTCAAAAAACAATGTAGTTATTTTTTCCTTTACCACCTCTCATGGTGGTCATTATGATAGAAAAATGTGTTTATATGATATATGTGATAAATATATTGTAATTTTTTATTTAATTATTATATAACTCATACCTTCCTGATTTCTATTTTTTTGGAATAAGATAAAATCATTTGGTGAACTGTGGACTACTCTTTCATCAAAGCAATGTGATTAGTTCACGATATACCTATAAAGTATAAAGGATGGTTTTAATAAACCTATTTAACATATATGACATAGATATGATAATTTAATTATAATGTATATATACACATATATTAATTACTTTTCATGGTTTTAAAATACTTCATAGAAATGAAAGTAATGTAGAAGTGTACATATGATCAACCATCACCATGAACACTGCATTTCATTTCCTATCTCCAAACATTATGTATTATCACACAAAAATATATAAAGGTTGTATTTATTATAATGAAATCCTGGTTTATATAATATATATTATGAAACCATGAAATAATTTATAGAAACAATTTGTAACATGTCAAAGTATACTTGAGAATCTAGGCAATTAGGACCGGAATAAGTGAAAATAATGATGGATTTGTAACAAAAGGTAAGTTAATATATGATGATCATATATGATATTTTAATTTTATTTATAGTTTTTAAGGAGATATTAAAATGAATAAAACCTTTATATATGAGATTAATGGATGTTCACCCAAAAGGAAACACAAGTTAATGGTTTTTCGTCTCAGTTTTTACAACTGGGAGAGAAATGTCATATTAACCACTTAATTATTTGTGTGGTAAATATAATTATCATTTATATATATATGATGTCATTGATTATATTATATTAAGGTAATTTTCAGTTTCAATTTGAATTATATCTTCTAAAGGGATTTGAGTTAAAAGTTACCAAGTGGTTAAGAATTTCATATCCCGATTCATCATAATTGGGTTATATTACATCCTTGTTGGGGATAATATTATATGAATTTTTGTGTAATAATTATTTATTATATACTAATTTATTTTCAATTTTTCTTATGGATTTAAATTTGGCACATAATTTATAAATATATTTATTCTCACATCATCATTATTTCCTTTTCATTGGTTTAATTGACAATAGCATTTTATTTGAGATTGTTTACACTTGAATTTATTTCAAAGGAAATTATATAATAATTGTTCAATAACCCAATTCATTTTTATCTCCTCCATTTATTCATGACCCTTTTTAATTAATATTACAATTTTTCTAATATTTGTAACTAAAAATTTATTAGAAAAGTTTTTAAAAAACCAAGAATTCATTTCCTTCTTTAGTTAGATAATAGATTTTATTTTAAAATCAGGTTTTATAAAAAACAAATTTAACCATACTATAATTATTTATTAATTTTTTATGATTTTATTATTTTATAATTATTTTCAATGTAATATTCTTGTCTCTTTCCAAATAAATCCTATTTATAACCTTTTTACTGTGGAAAAGGAATGATCTTTTTACCATGTATGGAATGTATGAATTTTAACACCATAATTCTTATAATCTTGCATTAAATGATTAAAAGGTAAATTTATAAAGGAAATGTTTATTAAGATGATTTTACAAGAAATTTAATTACAATATCTATTCGGAAAAAAAATCTGTTTTAAGTAATAATGTTTTAAAAATTTATTCTTATATTATTTCCATTCATCAACAATAACAAGACTTTATTTTTACTCCACTTGGTATATGTTGTATTTAACCTTTCATTATTATTATACTAGATGGTTTATGATTTATTTGACCAAATATATAATTAAAATTAAATTCCTCAATTCTTTTTTTAGTCCCCTTGAAATATTCAATTTCTTATTATCATTGATCATAAACATTAACATGATTTTCCATATCATTAATTACTGATATGACTATTTCCAATGTTTTATATCATTTTTAGATATGGTGTTTGCATTTAATGTTATTTTATTTTCTATGAAATATTTATAAATATGTATACATTACTCAATATTTATATTTGATAAGTCACTATGAATATTTAAACCGATTATTCTATATATGAAGAATTATTTCGATATGAAAGATAGTGGTTTTGTATTGGTTAACATAATATCCATGATGGATCAGTAGTCTCATGTGATGAATTTGGTTAAAAACCCCCATCTTATTTGTAACTAGCATATTTTAAAATGTCTTGATAATAGTCTTCATAGTAGGTTAAAGGTTGGACAAACCAAATTAGTCAGTAACCAATATGTTTGAAACCATCTTTTGAAAGGTATTGAGGATAATGGTTCCATGTTCATAAGAAAAATAGAATTTAATAATTAATCATTTAATTTATTTAGGATTTGTTTATTGTAATTTTCCATGTGATTATTGATCTAACATTATCTATAGATTCACCTTATATCTCAGTTTATTTATTCAATGCAATCTGTTTATATTTTCAAACATTTCATTATTGATTTTTCCTTATACAGTTTGGTAAATTACATGTGTCTTTAGATATTACCTTACCATATTGATTATCTATTCAGTTTATTGATTATATGGAATGTGTGTTTAGTTATTACCATTACATTTTCATTATCCTCATTGGTTCATTATTCCTTTCATTGTACATACCCTTACTGAGCATTTTATCTCACCCTTATTTTAATTTCTTTCCCTAAGAATCTAAGAAGTTTACTGCAAATGATATGAAAGGATACTCTAGATGGAATAAATTTATACTTTATGGAAAAAATTATGCGATGATTAGTGTATTAATTTGTAATATAAGAGTCGTTTATGTTTGTAGTTTACCAAGAATACTAAACTATTCGATCCTTTGGGATTTTATTTACTTGAATATTATGACAATATAATGGTAGCATGACCGAGCTCTAAGCATTCTTGGTTCAGGTCACAATAGTTAGTATTATATAAATTTTAGTAGTAACCATGTAATATAGATTTCAGAAAAAATAGACTTGAGAACATAACTCTATGGTATAATTTGAGGATTAGTATGGAATAACATCCAGATGTTTTGGTTAGATAGATATTATGTGTTTTTTCTATCAATGTGACCCTATCTAAATACTGAAAGTGGTTGTAGTTATGGTATACATGTACCTAGTGATAAAACATTTTAAAAGGTGCATTGAGCATGGATCAAAAATAATATGATCCATGAAAATGGGCCTTACTGCGCTCCTGATTTGACTCTCTAATGGGATATTCTAAGGATAATTTCCCTTTTCATTACAATACATTATGATGGATCTGAATTGATAATGATAATGATTGACATAGGTTAAAACTTAGACCAAGGATGGTCATATTTTTAAATAAAACAGATAATGTATTTATGTATTATGGTAGTGATGAAAACATTAGTCAAAATTATATGTAGTGATTAAAAATACTTAAAGTATTACCATTATATATTTATTGTAAATTTTCATAATATATTTTAAAAAAAGGACTACATGTATGCCAGTCACAACCTATCATGTTCAAAAATTCCATGGGACTTTGACCTATTCCAGAATGATGCTAAGGGTTTCACACCTACCATTAGCCTACATGTTGTCCTGGTTAATGTTTTGTTATATTTAGTTAAACAATTTTATTAATAATTTTAAATGTTGAACATTATGTGTTTAATTTTTTATTTAGATATTAACAAGTTAATAATTTTATCTTTTGAGAATAGATTGAGACCAATTGAAAGACTTTTCACTTTTTTATAGATTTTTTGATTTATAAAAATGTATTATTATGCTTCTTGTATCAATGTTTATTTTTTGATATCAATTACATAATATATCGTTTGAATTGTAAATTGATCAATGGACAACAAATAGATGAAGATTTTTATATAGAAATATAACATCTAATTATATTTCCTTATATTCTTAGTGAATTAAATAATTCATCAATATTAGGAAAAGCATCTTAAAATTAAATTTTGTATTATTACCATAATTTTTATTGAATCGATGGTCTTTTAAATCATTATAGATTTATTGATTTGAGGCCCTCAATATTCGATTTATCCTTCAGTTGTTTTTGATTGATGACATCAATCACAAACTATAAATATTTACATTTTTAATTTTTTTATATATCTCTACTTTCCACTAATGTTATCATACATAGATACCTAGTTATATGGTATTCAAAGTGACCTATGTAATCTACATTTTATCTTATTAAGAGGATATTTTTTAACAATTATAATGATGTGGGAAATCAAAATTGTAAGTATCAAGTAATATAATACTAATATCGAGTTTATATTATGAGGAAACAATTTAATTAAGGTGGTGAGAATGTAAGGCCCCAAACTTATAAATTAAGAACATTATATTTTATAGCGTGCAAGGCATGAAAACCCAAGCATATAGTGGAATAAGATTTTTTGAGAAATTAAAATATATGAACTATTTTAAATATATTTAATCTATGATATAAATTTATATCCTTGAAATACTAAGTTTTCTTATGTCACGCAAAATAGATACTTTCTTGGATAGCTTGCATTACACGCAAGACCAAGTTTTACTGAACAATAATATAGTATTATAATTTCATTATTTAATATAATAAGACATAAACTAGATTTAAAATTTAATGTTATGAATATTATTTACTAAATTCAGAAAATATATGGTATACACAAATATAATATGAATTCGTTGGTTTCAAACAAATTATAAATGTAAATATAAACCAATTTAATATAAATGAAATATTTTTATCTTACGCTCCAAAAAGAATTTTTTATTAATAAATTAAATTTGTTACTATAATTAAGTGATTCTAATCTAAACTATAAATTATATATTCAACAAAATATTGTTAATTTTCAGCCAATTTATTTAATAAGTATAATATTAGAATAAATAATGTTTTGTGTTTAAAAATGATATTGTTCTAAACAAGAAAATTTTCCTCCTTTTAATGGAGATCCTATTTTAAATATAAATTTTTTAACTATTAAATATTTAATATGTCAAACTAAAAATAATTTTTAATGAGGTCCATTGAAATTATCTTAGGGTGAATTTATTATATTTTTCTATAATGTTTCAGTTTTTGATGAATAGTGACAAATATTGAATTTTGTTACAAATCAAACTTTTATATCTAATTTATTTATATGGATAATTTATATTTTAAATTGGTTTTAAATTTAAATTAGATAAATTAATACAATTAAGGTAATTTTAATAAATTTATCCTTGAAATTGTATATAAACACATCTTAATATTTTGAACAATTTAAAATTTAAAACCCACATTGTCATCCCATCAATGATATTATATTTTTATAAATTTCATTCAATTATGTGATTTAAATTTGGAAAAATAGATTCCATATTTGTAATAAGAATAATTTATTTTGTCTCATAATTTCAATTTTGTTATTGACCAAAAATATTAGTGAATGTAATTTAGGTTAACTGAAATGACTAAGAGGAAAATTATCTTAAAAGGGTACTAAACCTTAAACATAAGGTATAAAATGGCATTAAATCTAGTCAAAATGAAAATATATATTCAATTATGACCCTATAAATCCATGTATTATATTTGGCCCATTATTGGAGGCACTTTACATGGGTAAAATACATATCAAATTCTCATTCCAAAAATTTACAAGAATGCCACTCCTCCACTATAAGAAGGGACTCACCCCTATAACTTCCCAACATATCTCAATGCTCATTGTCTCAAAAAAATCTCAAAAAGAGACAAAAATAAATACACTTATCCCAAAATCCTCCATTTGGTAATAAATCCATCTAATGATTTCATTCGGTTTAAACCAAAAGGAGTTACCTGAATAAGAAGTAACATTTTTCAACGATTCTCTTTTATTTCATTTACTTATCTACTGATTAAATTAATTTTATATCATTCTTATATAAAACAATAATTTCCATAATATACTGATATGTTTTTATTATATGTTTTATATCTACACTTACACACACTTCTATCTAATGGGTAATGAACTTACAGTTTTTGTGTATGGAGAAATACTGGCTCCCAAAATGATGTTGTTTTGTCTTCATTTTCTGATATCATGGTCATAATTATGATGGATTTATTTTTAATATAATATATATATGATAAATATAATGAGTTTTTTTATTTTTTAAATTCTTATTTAACTCATTCCATCATGATTTCAATTTTTTGAGAATATGATAACATCATTTGTTAAAGTTTGAACTACCGACTACTCAAAGCAATGTGATTTGTTCACGCTATACATGGAATGTATAAAGGATGGTTGTAAAAAAAATGTAATATATATGAAAAATATGGTACTATAATTATAATATACATGCACATATAAATAATTTACTTTCCAATCATCTAAAATATGGTATGTAAATGAAAATTCTGGTCATGGGTATGTATGGCCTACAATCTACATGAACAATTCATTTAATTTCCAATCTCCAAACATTATTTATTTTTATAAATAATTATATAATATATATATATATATATATATATTTGATAATTACATCATTTTTCACATTTTAGAGATGATGAAACCATGATCTAATTAATATGCACAATAAGTAACACGTCAAAACTTATTTGAGAATTTGGAAAATTAACACCTGAAATAGTGGATATAATTAATGATTATTAATAACTGGGAATAATATATTACAATATGATAATATATATGATATTATATATATTTATGCTTCTAGAATAAGATCCTAATATTATGAAAATAATTATACAAGAGTTTAATGGAATTTCACACCAAAGGTAACAAAAGGTAATGGATTTTCATCTTACATTTTACATCAATGTGATGAATGAAATATTCACCACTTACTTATTTTTTTTGGTGTATCTACATCCCAATTAGATATATTATATCATGAATTATTTTATATACATTGTTTTTAGTTTTAATAAGAAACATTTCTTCTAAAGGGTTTTTAGATAAATGTTTCCAAGTGGTAAAGAATTTCATTACCTGATTCCATTTAATTAGATCATATCACATCTACTTTATTGATAATATTATAAAATTACATATTTAATAACTTTTTACTCTCTAAAAATTAATTTCCAAATTTTTTTATTTACTTGTGATGCATATAATCTATTCATTGAATGATTCTCTTATTAGAATCATGGTGTTTTCAAGGGTTTACTTCACAATAACATTTAGTTTGACATTGTTTACCCTATACATTCTATCAGAAGAAAATATATGATCATTATTCAAAAATCCCTTTAATTTTAATACCATATGGTTATTCATGTCCCTTTTCTGGTAATATTACCATTTTTTCACTCCTTCATACTCAAAATGATATTATTTTTTAGAGAAACCCATGTTTATTTTCCTCTATAGTTGGGGAACCTATTTTCATTTAAAAATCCAATTTTCTAAATTCTCATCAAGAATGTTTTCTAAAGTTATAATATTATTTATTAATTAAATTTTTTCCACTTTTTTCCTTCACATTCATTTTTAAGGGAATCATCTAGTCGATTTCAAAAGAATTCATTTTTATTTCAATTTTACCATAAAAAAGATTAATATTGTTACCTTGTACGGATTGTGATGATATACCCACCTTCATTTAATCTATGATTACTTTTCACTCTTTAAATGTTACATTGAAAATAAATTTTTATTAAAAGTAATTTTGAATGAAAATTATTTTGAAAATGTTTTTCAAAATAAATATTATATTTTTTTCAATACTGTTTTTAATATATATTTTTCTCGTATTTCCATTAAATAAAGGCAAAAAACCTTTATTTTTACTCCACATGGCATATATTGTCTTAATAACATCCTTATGAATCCTCTGTATGGATTATGATTTATTTGACCATGGATAGAATTTACATTCACTTCCATGATTCCTCTGTTATTCCCGTTGAAATATTCAATTTCCCGTGATCCTTGAAAATTGAATTTCCCACAATTATCCTTATCATTTATCATGGACATGACTTTTTTCAAAACTATATATAATTTTTACATAATGTGTTTACGTAGAAAGACATTTGATTAACTAATAAATATTTTTAATTCCATATCCTTTACTCAATTTATATAATTGATAAGGAACATTCCTTATTTTAATTTATTATTAGAAATATGTAGAATGATTTGAATAAACAATACATGGCTTGGGGACTAGTTAATGAAATCCCCACAATGCATATGAAGTATCATTGGATTAATTTAGTAGGAAAACCCATCTTTCTTATAACTAGTAAGTTTAAAAAGTCTTGTGAAAGCCCATCATAGTATAGTTAAGGTTAGAAAACCCAAATCAGTTTGTAATCATTATTTTTAAACCATCTTGTGAAAGGTATTCACGGTAATGGTTTTATGTTCCTAGAAAACATGGCGTACATTAATTATAAATTTACGTTGCTGAGAAATAATTAATTATCATTATTTATGGTGTTATTTATTATACATTATACATGGATGAATGATAATTCTCAGTTTATTGATTAAATTCCATGTGTTTATAGTTTCTTAACATTCTATATTTATTTAGCCTTATCATGTTATTTTAATAGAATATAAGATCATTTATTACCTTTTTATATTGTTTATCCATTTAGATTATCGATTTTATGGCATGTTTGTTTACTTTTTACCATTCTGAATTTTTTATTCTGATTGATTCATTATTTTAACCCTTGTACATACCCTTACTAAGCATTTAAAATCATCCTTATTTTATTTCCCTTACCCAGGAATCCATGAAGTGTACTAAGAATGATATGTTAAGGTACAACAGTTGAAAAAAAGATATCCTTGATAGAAAAAAGTTATTTTGTAATTAGGGTTTTCATTTTTAATACAAGACTTATGTATATATATATTTTTCCAAGAATACTATATTTTTCAGTCCATTCGAATTTGATTTACTTTTATCATTTATAAATTAATGGTAGCACAATACTGGTTTTGGGATTTTTGGGGTCTATTCAGTACGTTTTTTCCTCTATACATTGTAATTGACCCTCTGTATACCAAAACCTATTACATCTAACACAAGACCTAGACTTAAACTCGACCTTAGTAATAGGTTGATCAAGTTGTCTCATATGGTTCTTATGTTACTTTATGGTATTTATTTATCTCCTAGACCTTGATTTTTTAGAAAGAAGGGAGGTGTGACATTTTCTATACGAGGAATATATACCGATCATGTTTTGAATCTAAAATCCTTTTAAATTATAAATTCTATTTTTAGTAATGTTTTTAACATTGTCAAATAATTCATCCATGATTTCCTTGATTCATATTCTAGGAAAGTGGTGATGACCATGCATAAGGATAGGTGGTAATAATATATCGGTATTTCTTTTAGTAGTGTAACATGAGGCAACACCTGTTATTCTTACAAGTGAACTGACGCATGGTTTCTATAAGGATTTATTCATATTATGTAGTCTATGTATAATGTTTATCCATCTTCCTTTACTATGGAAGTGTTCACTTAGTAATTTCATCAACAACATCTTCAAAATTCATTGGGGGGTGGTAGACCACATACAGTTGATTCATGGCTAGAGTATATTCTCTTTGTATTGAAGCATACAGAGACCCCTCCCGAGAGGAGGTTCAGGCTCACTAATTATATGATATGGGTCTCTTAAATGTGATGGTGGGATGTCATTACCCAGATAGATAAAATTCTGGGTATGATCTGGAGAGAATTCAAGATTTGATTCTATGATTTAATATTTCGGCAAACATTGATGGATGACTGAGGTAGAGAGTTCATGAACTTTTAGTAGGAGGATTTGTTTGTGAAGGAATATTCTTTTCATTTTACCATGATACAAAGATTAGATAAAGCGTTAATTTTTTTTTTGATAACATGACTTCCATGGGATTAAAGGATGGAATTGTCTGCTTCATCTAATCTTAGATTAATGTTTTTTGGCTGACTAATATTTCTATGAATGTCAACCAGTCCCTCATTACTATGTGGAATTTGAGGGAAGCCCACAATGAGAGCCATGGTGATTCAGCACCCAGACCTGTAAGTGGTTCTTTTATCATATAGAACCAGTGTTTTGAGGATTCTCATGGGAATTTTAGTAGTCTGGGAACTCACACTGATAGATTCTGTATATTTCACTAGTGCGAGATGTTGGTACACATGAAGCCAGTGTATATGTGAGATCTGGGTGAGTTGATATGTTGCGAAATTATGGGGATATTCAACGCTTTATTAAGAATTTTCCACTATTACCTAGAAATATAGGTTCTATACATACACTATGATATATATAAATACACATAGTATCTCTCCATGTAGGCAGTAGTAATACCATTTTCCTCTCCCACTGAATAGGTGGTCGAGGTAATGGAAATCAGACTCATTATTTATAGCATCTGTAGGGTGGGCCTGCACATGGAAGTCAGTTTGTGACATAGCACCATAGAATGAAGAAATTACATGAAGTGAAACCTATACTAGAGGATAAGAGTATCAGACCTTATACTATTTGAGGTATTATTCTTCTTGTCTTTACTTTAGTATCTTCTTTATTTGAAGTAGGTTAATCACACTCTTTCATATATGTAGTAATACTGAAGAGTATATGCCTCAATATAGATAATTCTATGGTTTCATGAAACCCAATACCCATTTTGGTATCTAATATATGAGTTTCTCTAATGTATGGTTTTCCACTCAAGATATGAGGATAACTTTTAATGTGGTATATTTTTTCCTCGACATGATAGGGCTTGATGTAATTTTTGGGATGTATTGGATTATTTTGTAACTCCCAAGGATTTTGGGAAATACATTTTTACAATTATATTTAAATTTTTTTACATTTTACGTTTCACACAACTCTAATTTTAGTTGATTTTACATGAAACACTAATCTTTTCGTTCATTACACACAATACTAAGTTTAAATGATATTTTATATTATTAAAATATTATTATTTAATATGATAGTCATGAACTAGCCATTTTAATGGTGGTTATGAATAAAATTATATAATATATGAAAATATGGTTTATACATGTATATAAAATAAAATCATTTGTTTATAGTTTATAATAAATAAAAATTAAACCCTTTTAAAAATAAAAGGATATCATTATCTGAAAAACTATTTTTATTTACAGAAGTGTGTTTTATGTCAATAAAATTACAATATCACTTGTGGATAATGATATTAATGAAATATATATAATATATATTCAATAAAATTTTAATCATTCATCATATATTATTTCTATGCAATAGATAAATAAAAAACACAATTTTATGCTTAAAACCTTCATTTATATAAAAAGACGTTTCTTCACATTTTACGAAACTTATTTGTAAAATATATTTTTACAATTTTTTAAAAATAAATTTATTAAATAAAAATAACATTTAAATTTTTAAAATAAAAATTATCTTTGGTGAATATTTTCATTTTTCTGAATTGTGTTAATTTCTATGTCTATAGAAAAATACTGAATTTTAATTAAAAACTGTGTTTTCATAAAAATTATTTATATATAAAAATTATATTATAAAATATTTTTAAAGTAAAATTAGTTAAATTATAAATTTATTAATTCAATAATGGTCATTGGAATTTATTTAATTTTTTAATTTTATATAAAAGTATTGTAATATTTTGATCATTTTTACTTTAAAAAACCATCTTCCCATTACTTCTTTAGGATTAATTTCCAACCAAATTTTTCCACTAATGTGAATTGAATTTGGTAAAATGGATTCCATATTTGGAATAAAAATAATTTATATTATTTAATAAGGTAAAATTAGATTTTTAACATAATAATTTGTGAAAATAGTTAAAATTAATTAATCTAATTAAGGTTAAAAGGGGTGTTTACACGTTACATGAATTTGTATTTTAAATAATTTTACACATATATGATTTTTATTCAATAAATTTGAATTCATATTTATAATAATTAAGTATAAATTATCTAATTAATTACATTTTATTCTTATTCAGAGTTGCTAAATTTCCTAGGTAAATAAAAAAAGAAATGTTACCATGGTAAAAACTATAAGGATATAATTGAGTAAATATAATGAGTAAGAAATAACAACCTAAAAATGTGTTAAATTTTGTTTTTTGGAGATGTTTCCTGATAATATAAACAGTTAAATCTATTATTGATCAATTTTGGAGGCTCATGAGATAATTGAGACTGCGCAACAGTGGATACTTTTGGGTATTTACAAACCATCCAATCATCGTAAATTATTAAAAAGAACTCACTCCCCCACAGTCTTCACAATTATCAATTAAATTAGATTGAAAAAACCATATAGAAAATAATTACCAAATTCATTATCCTCATTCTTGAATCCATAATGTTTGTATAAATCCAATGAATTGAGGCCTTTAGTGAAAACCAAAGGAGGATTTTGGAAGAAGTGGTAATGTTTATCAAATAACATTTCTATTTAATTTCTTCCTCAAAACCCATGAATTTTTTTATATAGTTATTATATAATAATGTAATTATATTATATAAAATGATATTTTTTATGTTCTTTGAATTACCTAAAACCATGAACACATATTTTAATTGCATTACGAAATCATCTTTCATGTGTACGGTGGACCACCCCATCGCAAATAGATGTCATTCATTTTTTCATTACCACCTCTCAAAGACATTTGTAAGGATGGATTTATTGTTTATATATATATATATATTATTTATGTTATTATTATAATTAATTAATTTCTATATCGCACAAGCCATCACGATTTCCATTTTTTGGGAATTCAATAATGTTGTTCATCTATATAATAGACTACCACTTCGCAAAGAGAAATGATTCATTCATGGTACATGTGTATTGTATTTAGGATGGGTTTAATATAAATATGGTATATATATGACATAAATAAGATTCTGTAATTATATTATATTTTATTTAATTTTCTTTCTTTCAATAAAACATGAAAATGAAAATTAGTGTGCATGTGTAAGTATGGCCTACCGTCTCCATCAATTGTGTATTTCATTACCATCACTATATTTTATGGATTACAAAAAATACATATATAATGAATTAATATTATAATTAAATCATGGTTTAAATTATTTATATGATGAAATAATGATTTAAATAATATGAAAAAAATATAATAGTGGAAATTGTATTTAAAATACCAAGCGGTTTTCACCGAAAACGCAACATTAACATGAATTTTTTAACAAATAGGTAATATGAATGCATAAAAAATAATTTATGGTAGGATATATAAGAATATGGTTCTGTATTTTTGTTATATTATATTATATTTAAAATATATTATGTTTTAATTTGTGTGATGATAGTCAAGACTTATGGTAAAGGTATTTGTAGTTTCACATTTATTTCTGATAGACCTATTCTATATTCAGCAGTAGTTTATTTTGAGTGGTTTATATATTTTCCAATGAAATTAAATATCAAGAAAAAACCTAATTTCATGATGAGTGATTTTTCTATTAATTTTATTCTTTCATAGTGATTATGATTCAAAATTTTCCCAAGTAGTAATGGTTTTACATCTCTCTTTTTTTACTTCTGTGAGACGCATGCATTATTCACCACCTTTTTATTTTATTTGGTATGTTTACAACCAATTAAGGTATTTAATTATTATTACACTATTAATTATTGGTATTTAAATATATATTATAGGTTTCCTATTTCATAGGTTTTACAGTTAAAATTTTACCAAAAAATAAGGATTTTTATTTCCAATTTAATTTCTTTAAGAGATAACATATATTATGCTACTATATCATTTTCCATCATTTTTATACAGACTGATTTAAATTTAATACCATTTATTTATTTATTCTCATGATATTTTAAGGTTTAATTTTATTTATCCTTTCATGGGATGTACTATTCAATGTTAATAATGTGGTAATGATTTTATGTCACAATCTCAATATATAATAAAGACTGCTTGTGATTATGTTTCTGATGATAGAATTTTATGGTCCATTTCTTAGGAAACCCATTACTTTTAATAAAAAATGGATATTTCATGAGAATAAATTTATTTCCATTAATTTTCCATTATTTATGAAATAAAGTGTTCAAAAATATTTTTATATAAAAAATCAACTTTTCGATCAAAACCCCATTTTCTTCTAAAACAAATTTTAAAACAATATTATAAAATGATATGAAAAATTATTTTCAAAGTTGAAAGGATATTTTAATAAAATATTTATTCAAATATTTTAAAATATTCATTTTATATTTATAAATTTTTTATTCAATATAAATTTTTTCAAATTGATTTCTGTTTTAAAAAGTTTTTTCAAAAAGGAAAGGATATTTTCCATAAGAAATATTTTAAACAGTCTTTAAAAATTATTTTCTATATAATATGGAATAATTTGATGTTAAATATCCTTTAGTGGGGATATTATCCATTGATACCATTGAAAATATTTCAATAACTATTTTATGTTTTGATATCATTATGTTTATGAAACCAGTTTATATCCCACAAGTTATACCAAATGAAATGATTATGAAACAAAATTCCTTTTATGGATTATTATATGATGAAATGTTTATGAAAAAAATTCTCTTTTCAACAGGTTATGATATAATTAAATTTCCATGATACCAATTTCATTTTTTAGGATATGACATGGTGAATATTTATTATCTTGTGGAACACATAAAAATGGTTTTCACAATGTGACTGGTGGCACCTATATCACTCTCCAAATAATTAGTTCAAGATTTATATCTCATTATGTAAGAGAAATCGGAACAAGGATTTAACATGTATTAGTAATGTACTTTTTCCACTATGATGGTCTTTGGAGTGATCCTTTACTACTATGATATTTTCTATGGACCCATCATTCATGTTAATAATGTTACACGTGAACAGGATTAGATGTTTAAGATTTTATTTGTAAACCTTATTAAATTTCACAATGTGATGTGTGGAACATTATTTAATGTACATAATGATTTGTGTGGACCTCTTTTCATGTCTATATCTTTATGAGATGGTTGTATCTCAGGTCCTTATATTATTGATTCATCTTGTTTTTTTATTTATATATGTTCAAAATGTTAAATACTTTTTTTTATGACAAAAATATATCTCATATGAAAATTCTTTGATCTCATGGATCATGTTCTTTGATTACCTTATGATTTATGCCTTATTAACTTCAAATCATAATGTTATGAATACTTTTTGTGATCTAAGAAAATATGGGTATAAAAATTTAATTATTTTTTCATAATATCATACCATTATTCTTATCTTATTCTTTCATATTATCATTGATTTATATCTATAATGTTTCCCTTTATTGGAATCTTATCTCACTCATTCTTATGTTTCATTCCCCTGGTTATGAAGAAATTTTTTGGTACGTTATCCCTAAGTGGAGTACTATGTGATAAGATATTGGTGGGAGGTGGTAAATATAGTTCAAAAAAATAGAATAATTTGTTCCATGTTTCCACTAGAACTACACTATTACAATTTTTAGGAATGTGTTTGTGTAATGTATTGAATATTCATCTAAAAAGATTTAATATCTATGTGTGAGAAGCCAGGGTATCTATAGTTGGTTTCCATTAATGGATTAGTTATCCATTGGAAACTATGATGAATAAATAATTAGTAAAATCTCTAGGGAAATTAATATAGATATATCTAGAAATGTTTATAAGGATATATCTAAAGTGAGCCAAAAATTTGGATAATATCATGGAATTATGGTAAAGTATAGTGAGTGGTTTCCGTGTAATTACAACCCTTTCTAGATACTACATGTAGATGTGGGACTAACATAAATGTACCTTCAGGTAATACACTAGAAAACACTATATTTATCTAGAATCAATTGAGAAATAGTGCTTGACAGTGAGCCTTTCTTTGCACCTGGGTTGATACCCCTATGATATTTTCATTGGAAATTGTAAAACACTTTAAATACCTTCATGAATGCTTTAAATAAATTATTACAATTAATGACAAAGTCCAATCCAAAGGTGTTAGGGGTTAAAGATTAATATTTCATGATTTAGACAACCGATAAGTTTTTTTATATATTTTTTGGATTCTAATTGTCATTAGATATGATCACACTATGATTAAGGGTTTTTTTCAATGATAGGAATTAGAAAGAAATGTGTTTTCATTGAATATGATTGATAATTTTATGGTGGTAATAAAAAATTGTAAATTATTAGAGTGAAGAATGTTTTGATTATTCCTAATCTATTTTCATGGAATATGATTAACAATGGTTACCTTAAACAACTCTACCAATCACAATATAAGAGAAAGAAAGAGTTTTTTGAGGTTTTGGGTAATGGTCACAATGTAGGAATAATGATCCACTTTCCCATATATTGAAAATTGGAAATAAGAATCCAATTAAATATCTCAAAGGGCTGGGAAGATGTTCTGAGCATTGAAAGGTTGAACACAATGAAAGTAACTGAAATTGAAAAATGGAAATCTTGATCAACAAAGTAGATGAGAATAATAGTCTACCTAAGTTATCATTGACTTTGGATAGTTTTAAATATGGAATGAATCATAACTATGATAATGTATGTCCTATGGAAAAATATGATGAAGTAAAAAATGTGGGATTATAGTAAGGAACATTTTTCAAATGTTAATCCATTGATGACCAAGATGAATTTTATTGAAAAACATCATTTTAAGAGTTGATAAATGTAACGCCCATAGATTTAATGAAATATTTTTTAAAATATATTTAATATTTTCAATATTTTATGTTACCCACATCACTAATTGTAGAATGTGTTAATTGAAACACTATGCATATATTGTGTTTCACACAACACTATGATTAAACTTAACCCATCATATTATATAAATATTATTATTAAATATGATAGTTATCAACTAGCCATTGGAATGGTGGTTATGAATAATATTAATTATATTATTAAAATATGGTTTAAAAATGTATATAAAACGAATTATTTGGTGTCTAAATAATTAAAAATCAAAATAAAACAATTGTTAAAATAAATGTAAAACATTCTATCAAAATAGTATTTATATACACATGAGTGTATTTTATTTTAGAAAAATAAACAAATAACATTTGGGTAATGATTTTAATAATATCATTATATTATGTATTTAGTAACACATTTAACATGAATCTTAAATTCTTTTTAGATAGTAGAAAATAACAATTCTAATTTTAATCTTAAAATCATATTTTTCAAAAAAAAGTAGTTTTTTCTCCTCTTTATGAAAATTCATATTTTAAGAGTAAATTTTTAAACATTAGGAAAAATAATTTGATAAAATAAAAATATTATAAATTGGAATGTAAAAATTATCTTAGTGTGAATTTTTTGGGTTTTTTACAAAATGTTTTATATTTTGATGAATAATGAAAATACTGAATATTAATTGAAAAATGTATTTTCAAAATAATTATATGAATAAAAAAAATATATTTTAAGTTGGTTATAAATTATAATTAGATTAATTGTAAATATATTAATATAATTATGTAGTTTTACGCAATTTTACATTGAAATTGTATATATAATCCTTGTAAACTTTTGAAAACATTCCACAGTAAAAACCTGATTTGTCGTTGTGCCTACGGGGTTAATTTTAAATTATATTCTACCAAATAATTGAATGGAATTTGGAAAAATGGATTAAAAATTCTTAATCATAATAATTTATTTGATATAATATGTTTAAATTAATTTTTTACCATAATTATTAGTGAAAACTGTTAAAATTAATTAATGTTGTTAATGTTAAGATATGGTTTTAGGGTTTAGGTAAGTTTGAAATAAAATTAGTTTCAAACAAAAATAAGATTTTTAATGAATTTAAAACGTAATTTATATTCAATTTGTGTTAATTATCTAATTAAACCTTTTTAATCATGCTCTTAATGGATAAATTACTTATTTAAATAAAAATATACAAGTTGCCCGGGTGAAATCTATGAGGATAATTTTAATAATCTTTGATTATAGAATAACATAATAAAAATGTGTTTATTTATGTGATGTGGAGGTTTTTATAAACTAAGTCAACCTTGACCTCAATTATTGATCTATTTTAGAGGCACTTGATGTAAAGGAGACCTCCCAATAGTGATTACTTTTGAGTATTTTAGAATACTTTCAGTCATTTTCAATTGTAAAATGGAACTCACTCTACCCCATTATTCACTACTATAAAACCATTTGGATCGACCAAAATCAACATAAATCACAAAAATATTCTCTATCCTCAGAATAAAAGGTTTATTTTATGTATCAATCAATCAAAGGAAGGAATTTAGTGAAAACCTAAGGAAGATACTTGAAGATGATGTAACATTCATCAAAGTGCAGTTTTGTTTTATTTCATCCTCAACCAAATTAAATTATTTTTATATAATTATTGTATAATAGCCTTGGTATCACAAATGGGTTATATGTTCACAACCTACAACTATACACACTACTATCAAATGGGTTATTGAATCATTATTTCATTGTGTTCGATGTATTACCGCTTTGCAAACCAATGTCTTTCATTTTTTTCGTTAACGTCTGAAGAGAATGGTTTTAATGATGGAATTATAGTTTATATATTAAATATATTATATTTATTATGTTATCATGATTCTATAATTTTTATATTACACATACCTTCATGATATCCATTTTTTGGGAATACGATTATGTCTTTCATGTGTATGACAATCTACCACCAAATTAAGTTCTGTGATTCATTAAAACTATAAATTTAATGTATTAAGATTGATTATAATAACTATTTGTGATATATATTACATAAAAATGATTATATAGTTATAATATATTCTATTTAATTTTGTTCTTCAACCAAATAAGAGAATGAACAACAATATTCATGTGTACGTATGACATACCGTCTCCATAAACAATGTATTTTTTCTATCTCTATGTTGTATATATATATATGTATATAATATATTTTATATTCATATTATTGATTAAATTTTTTTGATGAATAAATCATGATCTACATAAGTGGTGAAAAAATATAACAGATAAAATCATATATGATAAACAAAATATTTTGTTACCAGAAATGTAACATTATCATTTAATAATTATTAAATGGTTAATAAAAGTCATAATAAAATCATGTATGTTATTATTTATAAGTATATGGTTTTCTAAATGATGTATAATAACCGTATATTTAATAAAAATAAATTTTAAACAAGTATAATGGATGTAAATATATATGGTAAGGGGACTTCTAGTCTCACTATTATCTCTAAGAGACTGATTCCATATTAACATCTTGTTTCTTTCCTGTGGTTTATATATTTCCATGTGACATGATATATCATGAATCTATATCATTTAAATATAATTAGTTTTTTCACTAAAGATATTATTTATATTGGATTATGATTCAAATTTTACTCAAGAAGTAAGGGATGTTTATCTCACTTTTTACTTATATAAGACACATTCCATATTCACCACCTATTACTTTTATGTGGTGTATATAATTCCAAAAGAATTTATTTTATTATTATTCTAAAGATAACTATTTTTTTACATGTCCATTTTATGATCTATCATTCATGGTTTCTACGGGTAAAATATTTCCCTAACTCTATGTGACGTTTGTCTCAATTTTCTTTCTTTGAGACATATGTTATATTATGCACCTATATCCCTTTATGATGTGTAAATACAGCCCCTTTTACATTTAATAACATGAATTTATTTATCCATATGTTATTTTAATTTTTAATTTCATTATATTATTTTATGGGAATTATGTTCCACTATGACCAATGTGGTAAAGATTTTATGACACAATCTCATTATTTATCAAGATTCATAATAATAATGGTTCCTATAATAGAATTTATGAACAATATCTCAATAAAATGATTAATTTTCTTCTCCTATAATTATTTAATGATGATAAATATTTTCCTTTCACATTCATATATTTATGTACTAAATAGTTCCAAAATAAAGTTTTTATAATGAATTTTATTTTCAGTCAAAACACCCTTTTCATCCGAAAAAAGTTGTTTTCTAAAAAAATTAAAAAATTATTTTAACAATTATTTTAAAAGTGTAATATATATTTTCCATAATAATAGTTTTAAATTATTTTCAAATCCATGGTTATATTTTATCAAGGTTATTTCTTGTGATTTTATTTTCAACATATTTTACATTTAAAATATCATTTTTGAAATAAAAAATGATAACTTTCTCATGAAATGTTTAAAATTATATTTAAAATGTTATTTCAATCTATGTTTATATTTTTTGTAGTTACTTATACCTTAGTGAGGATATTATCCAAGGATACCATTCATATTCTTTCTCTGAATGGTTTATGTTTTTATTTAAATATATTCATGAAATATGTGTGTCTTCCAAGTGTTATACAATGATTAAATGATTTTTAAACCCTATTCATTAATTATTTTATTCTATAATAATATAATTTTTGAACCTATATATTTTCCAAATTTTATTATATGATGTAAATTTTTTTATTCCCATTTCATTTCATGGGATATGATAAAGTGAATTTTTATGTTCTTGTGGAACAGATAAATATGGTATTCATTATATGACAGGTGGGACTTATATATCCCTCCAATTAATTAGGGAATGATTTATATCTCATGAGATTTTTAATACTACAATGGGTATTGATGTCAATTCAGTAAAATAATTTTTCTGATATTATGGTCTTGGGAGTGAACCTTGACTAATACGATGTTATGAATTGACCTATATTTCATGTCTATAATGTTATGCATGAATCCTATTACATGTTCACAAAGATATTCATGAACATAATTACATGTTCACAATGTTATACATTGTCTTATATTTCAGGTAAAAAAATTTATTCTTATACATAGTTGCATGTCCTTATGTTTATGAAAGGGCATGATTTTATGTTATTAACTTAATGAGAAAACCAATTTCTACTTATACATGTTCATAATTCTATATCCTGATGTGTATACCAAAAATATATTTCATTTTCCATGTTTTCTATCATTTATCATGATCATTGATTACCTTATGATTCATGACTAATTATCTTCCACTCATTATTCCTCGACACATGATTACAGTCTACGACAGGTTAGGTATGAAATCGTAATTGTTTTTCCATTAACTCAAAACCTTATGTTTATATTATTCTTTAAAATGATCATTGATTTATATATAATATATTTACGCTTACTGAGAATCTGATCTCATCCATTCTGATATTTCTATCCCCAATTTATTAATAAATGTTTAGGTAGGGTTTTTTAAAGAGGAGTACTGTGTGATAAGATATTGGTTGGAGATGTTGAAGAAAATTCACCAAATGATAGTATTTTGTTCCATGTTTCCAATGGTTCTAAACTATTATGGTTTATTGTAATGTGTTTTTGTAGTCAATTGACTATTCACATAATAATATGTTATATCCATGTGTAATAATCCTAGGTAGAAATACATTTCTTATTGATACCTTATCAATTTTTATCACCAAAGGGTGATGTTTATATCACAATTGGGAAGTATATATGTTCACAAGGTATAATGATTTTTCCATGTGCTTTGAACTGGGCATGAGTAGAAGGGGTTTGGCAGAGTGATAGCCTATATTTCTGGTCTTTTACGAGAAGTTCTTGGGTTATGACCTATTGTTTTCCCTCCTATAGTTGATTTTTTCATGGTCATCATCCTTGGTGAATTTAATAGGATTACCCCAGTGAGAGTTTTTGAATTCACCATTGATCAAGTTATAGGAGAGACACCAGTGTCCATTCATCCTTATAGGATTCCAGATATGGAGATTATGGTGCCCTAGAATTAGTTGGAGGACATGGAGGCTAAAGATTTTATATGACTTAATACCTCCCCATGGGGTCTACCGTTCCATTTTCCAATAAAGATGAATGCACCATCGGGAATAGTCTGGACTACCAATGGTTTAACCATCTCACGATAATGAATCAATATCACCTTCCTTAAATAATTTTCCACTGATATTAGCTCTAAAGAATGAGAGTGTTTTCAATGATTTATTTGACATTTCCCTATTATCAGGTTTATATTTGGCCTTCAGAAATACCTCACATAACATTTCAGAGTATGTATGGTGTTTATCAGTAACTCATAATTTCATTCATTCTCATTAATTAACAATCAATTTTCATGGATATGATGAATTCAGGTGTCCATCTATGTCTTTATTAATTTATGGCAGTACTTGTGGAAGACATCGTAGTATATTCCCTCACTCAACATGACCATAAAAACATCATGATATAATGAATAATAAACTAATAGAGAACCATATTTACACAAATCTAACAAAATTACACTTTTATTCTTATAAGGTTCACATACATCGCCATAAAATCTTAGGGTCATGAATATTCGTCCACATAGAGAATTTGAGAGTTGTTTTTTCTCGGGAAAAGCCGAAGAATGTATTTGATATATGAAGTTTCATGGGGATGGATTTGTATTATTTATACTTCATCCTTGATTTCTCATGCCCAGAAGTTCCTTTTATGGGCTTAACTAAGAAGGGTGTGAAATTTATATGGTCATAAGACTATGAGAGATACTTTTGGGAGTTGCACGTCATGTTTACATCAATAGAGATTCTATTTCTTCCAAACATAGGAAAGAGTTATAGGATTTATTGTGATGAATTATTTATTTGGAATTGATTATTTCTAGCATATTATATGAGAGACTTGGAATATGGGTCTCATCAATTGTGGCCTCATGAGTGAAATTACATGACGTACTATATGGATATAATATCTTTTTTCAGGTAATACAAAGTTGGAGGCATTATTTTATTAGAGACCATTTTGTGTAATTCACTAACTATGAAATAATATACTATAACGTTAAGTTTCATGATATTAATATTAAGAAGTGTGTGTAGGTTTATTACCTTGAATAATTTAATAATTAACATGCCAATATGCATGGAAAATGTAATATAGTCACTAATGTTATGTGATATATGACTCACAAACTGGATGTTCAGGAGAATAGTTGTGAGTGGAAGCTCATGTACTATATTTCAAATATTCATGTTTGGGTTCAATAAAATCATTGGTATACTATCTTCTCATCTTTTCTTACACCACATGATTTTAGGATATGACTTTTTTAATTTCACTTCTTCAATAGCTTATGAGAATAATAAATGATAAAATGATAATATTTAATGATTATAATTCTCTATTATATATAGGTAATGTAAGCGATTGAATGAGATTTACTAAATTATTAAAATAAATATTTCACATGTTTATAAAATTAATTCATTGGTTACTAATTAATTTGAAATGAAAACCAATTGAACATAAATGTTGTATATTTATGAAAACTATTTTTATGCCCACAATGACATTTTATATTAATAAATTAAATTCATACTATTATTGAAAAATATTAATTTAATTTATATATAATCTATTAAACCAGATATTTATACCTTCATCCAAAATATTTGTAGAGACATAAGATAAGAATACATCCAATTTTAGACAGAAAAGGCTATATTTTTTTAAACGCGGTTTTACCACCTTTTAATTAAAACATGTTTTATATATATTTTTTGACACTTTTATAAATTATATTGTACCAAATTAACATAAATTTATAAAATTTTAATGTCAAAATTATCTTAGGGTAATTTTTTTTAATTTTTGTGAATATATTTAATTTTAAGTGAAAAGTGAAAACGCCCAATTTATCATAAAATGATCATTTTCATTATATTAAGAGTATATTTATTTTTCATATATTAACATCACCTAGGAATGTATAAATAAAATTTGGGTATCATATAAATGAAAAATTGGTATATTTATTTAACAAAATAATAATATAAATTTTTTCAAAATTATAAATTCATATTTGTATTTTTATGAATCATATATGTTTAATTACGATTTTATAATCTATATATTAATTTAAAGTAAAATATATTTTCAAAAAATTTATTAATAAATTAATAACTTATTCTCTTATTATTAAAATGTAATTTCTTATAACCTTTGTAAATTTTTTAATGTTCCATGTAATTAATTATAAATTTAAAATTGGTTTTTTTAAAGAAATTATTGTTTTCTTTAAAAATTAAATACCTCATATTTAAAAAATTATTTTCATAAAAAGGAGTCCATTTTTGAATTCTACATGTTTAAAAAATTGTAAGGGTTAGGTTTTTCTATTTTTGTAAAGTACGTGATTTTTTGTCGAATAGTGAAATATGGTAATTTATGATATAAATACACTCTAAGATAAATACACCATTACTTGAGTCATTTATGATGCAATTATCATAATCTCCAGACACCCTTAATTATTTTGATTTATTTGGTGATAAATCTCATACTACTAATAGTTTTTAGCAAAAATAATTAACAAATGATTAAAATTTTAAAAAACACCTCTCTCTCCTCCACTATAAATACCTCCACTCACCACCTCTACTCCTCACACCACCAAAGTCATGAAGCCTATCAAATTTATACCTAATACCTCTCCCAAAACCTTCCCCCCATGTTCTATTATTTCAGGTCCCACTCAAAATTTCTATTAAATGATCTATAAAGAGGTTCTCATGGAGAAGAATTCAAGAGTCTAGACCCTTAATTC
Organism: Viscum album; assembly: GCA_963277665.1. Lineage (NCBI taxonomy): Eukaryota > Viridiplantae > Streptophyta > Magnoliopsida > Santalales > Viscaceae > Viscum > Viscum album. The sequence goes on along the minus strand of OY728122.1, from coordinate 1,887,868,989 downwards.
GTCCCTTGTATTTTATTTTATTTTTCATTTCTTTTATCTTATTTAAGTCACCTAATATATCTAAAAAAAATTATAAAAAAGTTATATTATATATACTACATTTTTATTATTCCAATGAATAATACACTATCATGTCTCTTATTATTTCCTTTTATTTTAATAATGAAAACAACATCTATAAGGTGTTGTTTTACCATTTTCATGGATGACGGGTTTTCTTTTTTCAATTCCACATTAAAATATGTGTATAAATAAATTTTTATGCTGATACCAAACATTAATACATGAAATAAAATTTATTCAATATTACGGAAACAGTATATAAACATACTATTAATTTATATTCGAAAACTAGCATGTTATGATCGAAAAACCACCAAAATAATATAATCAATTATCCCTAAGAAATTATCTAATGATTCATCCTCAAAAAAATAACCAAACAACATATATAACCATTTAATCTTATAGAAAAAAAATAATTTATAATTTCAATTCATGATAACTCTTTTCATTTTACATGATTTTCTATATGCATACAAAAATAAACCTATCTTGCAAACTAAGGAAACAAACTCCCCAAAATAATAACATTTTATTTCATAAATAATCAAAATAGTCAATAAATAAACTTAATAAAATAAAAATAAATAATATACATGTATTAAATGATCTAAAATAATTAATTTATGGATTTAATCTGATTATTAAGGACATTAAGATCATGTTCAGAACACATTCATACATAAGGTAACAGTTTTCTCATCTCACTTTAATTTATGTGAGATATGCCTTATTCAACACTATTTATTACGTGTGGTGGATTTATAATTCTCATTAATATATAATATCATGAATATATATATCTTCATTTTAATAATTTTTTTAATTTATTGCCATTAATATTATGGGGTGTATGGTTTGATTATTTTCACTATGGTAAGTGATTCTCCCTGAATCTCCATTTTTCATTCAAGTTACACACTCTCTCTACTTACCCCATTATAATTAATAATTATTATTATGTATTCATCCTAAATTTAATGTTTATTTTCCCATGATATGTATATATCTCAATTATTCACTATTTGAGGGGTAATTACATGTATTATGAGGATTCTTTTTGGATTCCATTTGATATGCATTCTCGATTAAAAGATACATCAAATTTCTAACACATTTTCAAGTACCCTCCATAATCTATTTTACGATACAATTATTTTTATAAAATTAAATTTTTTATTAGGAAAAAGTTCCTTGGTTTATTTCTAGTTTTACAAAAAACTAATTCTTTGTCCGTTTTAAATATACTTTAATATTTTACATTAAACAGCTCTAAATATGCCCTTTTCAAATGATAGATAAAACAATTTTTAAAAAATTTCACTTAATATTGACATATTTTATTCTTAAGATATAAATTTATTATCCATAACTTTTATTTTATTTTATATATATTTTTAGAATCTAATTTTATAAAAAATAAAAATGATTTTCCAAAATAAATCTTCTCATCTCACTTTTACTTCTATGAAATATATGCCTTGTTTACCATTTATTCATTATTTGTGGTCTATGTACTACCCTTAATATATAATATCCCAAAAAATCTTATTCCTGTGATATTATATGTTTTATTACATGTTATCCCATAACATTTATTATTATTTAAATGTCTCTAAGTGGTATATAACACTTTGGAATGTTTAATGATTAATTCCCACAATAATTTTTCAATGTAATCATTTAAATGTATCTTAATCTATTTCAATATCCATTGTTGAATATTTTACATCATTGAGGTTTATCTCATATGATGCCATTTAAATATTTTGTTGAATGTTTTTTGACCTGTTTGGCTGTGGATATGCTATTTGGATACCATTCAAGGTTTATGGTTTTAAAATATTCACATTTGAAATATTATTCGCAATAAGAATGTATATGTTGATTATGTTTCAAACAATTATTTTTGGGAATAACATAGACTCATTATGTTATGGGATTGGTCCACTATATCCCTTTAATGCATTTATAGGCCTCGTGAGACAAACTTGTCCTTGTTTTGGGTGAGGCCTTCCCCATTTATGTAGACTTATTTATCGAGGCCTTAATAGTATGTTTATAATGTCTGATAGTATACATTACCTTATTATGATATTATTAATTGATATTCCATATGATTATTCGACATCTATAATATACATGGTTATGTTTCATTCTCATGTAATTTTTTATAAGTATTTATTCATTCATCTTTTACTCCTTATATATTATAATCGAGATTATGTATTGATGGAATGTGTTTTTAGTTTTCCACCATGAATTATTGATTATGTTTAAATTATATTTCCTCTACTATATTTCATACCCATATGGAGCATCTAATTTCAACCCATTATTAGGTTTTATTATTCCTGATTTCTGGAATATATATATTATGAAGCACATTCATGGATAATCTAGGATATTATTTATGTTTCTATAGCAGTTTCAATGATGTATTTATTTTCATGTTTTAATGTAAAACATGTTTATGTATCTGGTTTTCTTATGAAAATAAAATATTTGTTCCTTCTGGATGTGACTTCCTTGTAAATTATTCCAATTTAATAATGTATGGCACCAGATTCTAGTTACTAGGGTCTGGGCCTTTAATATTGGTTCAAGAGAGAGATTAGTAGAAACCTTGGAAATTTGATGTAGAAAACATGGATTATGGAACATAACACTATGATAGACTTTGAGGCCTAACATAAATGAAATCTTATAATTTTGGTAAAGAGGATATTATGTTGATATTCCATGAAATACCTCCTTGTTTGGATACTAAAAGTGGTTTTGGTTCTAGAATAGATGTAACTAGGGGTAACAACTCGCACATGGTGTTTCGAGCCTAAATCTGATTTCACAAATTCATTTAAACGGGGAATACTTCACCTCTTGTTTGACACACATATGGTATATTCTTAGGATATTTTACATATTCCTTACAAACCACATTGAATTATTTAATTGTAACCATGTCCCCAAAGAAACATTGATTATTATTACAAGATTAGTTATGCATAGTTTTTCTAGTTTTTGTTTAGTATGTCACTAGTGTTGGTATTATACATAATGTTTCATAATGTTATGGTCTAATACAGTTTATTCAGTTATTTAGAATGGGTGGCTAATGGGAGCAATGTTAATTGTATCAATTTACATAATCCAAAAAGTAATAATGATCGTTTCATCGATTGGTTGAAGTCCATCGTTTAATGAAAATTAGTTCGCAAATATTCTTTTCATATGAGGAAATAATGTCTTGTTCTTAAAATATAGATAGTTAATTACACATGTATTAGGGATTTAAAGGGAAGTAAGAGAATAATATGAAACCAAGGATAAAAATATATATTTTTAATAATGTAAAGATGTATTTTACAATGTGTGTTAATTATGGAAGGAAAACCCATTGCATATGATTAAGAGGAAAAATATTTTGCTTCAAGTGTCGAGAAAAAGGAAATTATTCTCCTAATTTTAATGAAATGAAATAATTTTCCAATTTTTTATTTCTTCAAAAACAAGGATATGGGATACTATGCAAATAAATGTCTCAAGGTTAATGTAATACACACAAAATAAGGATAATGGATCTTGATCAAGCTTATAAAACTACCATAGACAACGTGTGATTCTTAATATGATTGTTTCTGTATTCAATAATTATGATATTTTGTTATTTTTCCAATAATTATTTGGTTATATGTATTATTAGATAAATAAGGATTGTACCACAATACTTATTCTTTTTGGAATTGGATGATTGTGATGAATAACATCATTAATCATGGGAAGCAGTTCTTGTGTATGTTGATCATCCTAAAAACACATGACATCATAAATATAGCCCTAAATATGTGATTTATTTTTAGATAATATTAAATTTATGTTCTTGGGATTGTATTAGAGACCATTAACGTTGTTATTGATCTAATGGTTTATGTTATTATAGAATTATTTGATGATTATATTTAAGGACAACTTGATATTTTAGTCTTGGAAGAATACATGTTTCGTAAAGGATTAAAGGAGATTATTTTATTAATATGTTTAGAACATGGGATTAAGATTTAAATTATTTTTATAATATTTTATTGTTTACATTTTTTAAAATTTAGTGTACTTATTTCTAAATTTGTCCTTGAATATAGATAGACATGTTTTAGAAGAGTATAAATATTAGATACTTGTGGAATGGATCAAGTTAAACATTAAAATTTATTATTTGATAATAACATATTGTAATTTTATAGATTAAATGAATATTCAAAATTAAAATGAATGGCTTAAAGACCATATGGTTCGTTTGAATTGCTTCATATGTTAAAAAATATTCTTGAACATTCATTTCCATGTGTAAGGGATAGAGTGAAGATAGATAGAAGAAAAAACACAGGACTAAATTATGATTATGAAAGGGAAGATAATCAAGTAAGTTAATTTTATCATGTGGTTATCATAATATTAAAAGTTTCTCTAAATATTAGGAAAAAGATATAATATAAATGTTATTTATTTTGAATTCTTTCTAAGAAAAAAATTGTCTTTTAATTGATCATATATTCATTATGTTTGGATGGTTAAATTTATAATCATAATTCTTTATATCACTGTCCATCAAAAAATGAAAGTTATATTCCCCTTCTGTGTCCAAGTTATCACTTTCCAATAATGATATTCTGCCCAAAATTATATTATTTTTGTGATGCTTGCTTTTTTCATTCCCTCTTATCAAGTAGATATTTTATTAACCCTATTTCCAATGTGGGTTTCCCAAAAAGTAAATTTAAATTATCAAACTCTAATTTTTATGTAAGATTTCAAATTGAGAGGACACAATTAATTGAAGAATATAGAATGTGACACCCCATGATATTATAGTATTCTGTTTTTCTAATTTAACTAATTAGATATCTTATTACTTAATAACAAATTACATAATATAATTTAATTATAAAAATTATCTCTTAGATTTTTTTGTAATGTAAAGGAAGGAATGAGATTATTTAAATTATGAAAATATATGTTACGTGTTTTTATAAAATTAGTTCATTGTTTACTAATTAATTAGAAATGAAAAAGAAATAGAACATTAAAGGATGTATTTTTTGGAAGAAAATTTATCAACAAATTGAAAATCCCTATTAATAAAATAAATTAAAAAATATTAATGAATAATATAAATCAAATTTTTTTACATTAATCTAAAATATAATTAGACACATAAGATAATAATAAATCTAATTTTATAAATAAAAGGGTATAATTTTTTAAATACAGTTTTACGACCTTTTAATGGAAAACTTTTTTTAAATATAAACTTTTGACAATTTTATAGATTTTATTTAAACAAATTAACTTCATTTTATGCAATCAGAATGTCAAAAATAGTGTAGGGTATAATTTTTGTATTTTTTCTGAAAACATATATTTTTTAGTGAATAGTAATGATTTCAATTTTTTATAAAACTATCATTTTCATCATATCAATAGTATATTTATTATATTTATAGTCACATCACAAATGCAGTGATAAATATAATTTTGGAATCTTATAAATTAAATCATTGTATATTTATATTTCGGAAAAAGGCAATTAATTTTTTAAAAATCATAAATTTAGTATTGGTATTTTTGTGATACATAACTTTAATTAAAAATTTTATAATCAATATATTAATTTGAAATACAATCTATTTTTATTAAATAGATTCATAAATTAATTTTTTTACTTTTGATTATAATATAATTTAATATGAACATTGTTAATATTTTGATGTACCATAAAATAAGTAATAATTTTAAAATTGGTATTTTTGGAATAAATGATTATTTTAATTAAAAATTAAAATTTTGAAAAATATAAAATTATTCTCAATAAATGGAGTCCAATTTTTAATTCTATATGTTGAAAAATTGTTATTGCGAATTTTTTGGATTTTCTAAAATAGATTAATATTTGGTGAATAGTAAAATATAATAATTTATGGTATAAATACCTTATAAGATAAATACACTATTACAAGAATAATTTAAGATTTAATAATTATAACCTCAAACTAAACATAATTATTTTTTTCTATTTAGTTATAATTCTCAAACAATTCATTGTCATTAGAAAAAAATTATAAACAAATGATTAAAATATTCAAAAAACACCCTTCTCCTCCACTATAAATATCACCAATCAACACCTATTCTCCTCACAACAAGAAATCCTTTATTAATGTACAATAGTTCCACAATTAATCCCCCAAAAAATTATTCCATGTTTCATTAAGGAGGTTTTCAAGGAGAAGAATTCAAGAGGTAACGCCCTGAATCCTTCTCTTCTCTTTTATTTTTCTTTTTCTTTTCATTATTTATCCTTCCCAGAAATCCTCTATCCAAAAATTCATGATAACACCATTTTATTATATATATACTATAATTTTATTATTTAAATAGAAAATCCACCATTAATTCACTTATCCTTTTGGTATTCTTTTGAAGATGAAAACATCGTATGTGAGGTGCTGATTTACCACCTTCGTGGACGACATGTTTCCACTTTTCGATTACACCTTAATAGATTTTTGTAAAACCATTTTAAGGTTAAAAATAATTTAATATGTGAGATAAAACATATTTAATGTTATGGGACAAGTTTATATACATAATATTAATTAATGACACAAAACTGGTGCATCATGATCGAAAAAACGACAAAATAATCTAAATGATTATCACAGACATCATATCTAAAGATTCATCCAAATCCCCAATAATGAAATTAATTATATAAGAATTTAGTATTATAAAATATAATTTATAACATATAATTTAATTTCTATAAAAACTATTTTCAATTTACAGGCTCTTTGATATGCGTACAAAAGTAAACTGATCACGAAAACCAACGTAATAAATTCTCCCAAATGATAAAATGGTATTTTATAACTCATAAAAAGGCCATAAATGAACACAATAATACTATAATAAATCAAATAAATGTAAAAATTTATTTTCTAATTAATTAATGTATTTAATCTTTTTATCGAAGACATTAAGATCATGTTAAAATTTATACACCCATAAAGTAAGGGTTTTATCATCTCACTATTATTTCTTTGAGATGTGCATTATTCAGCATTATTTCTTATATTTAGTGTATTTATATTACCAAATAGTGTATCATATCCCATATACCTTTATATTCATGGTATTAAATGTTTCTATAAAGGATTGCCAATTTTATGGGGGCATATGGTTCAAGTGTTTTCAATGTGTTAAGGAATTCTCCCTAAATCGTCATCTTTAATTCTGGTTACATTTTCTATCTCTTTACCCTAATATAATTCATAAATATTATTATTATCTCCTAAGATATTTTTTATGCTCAATGATTATATATCAATATCAATTTTTCTTTCATTTATGGGGAGTTATGAGTTTTTGTTTTTATTTTTCAATTCATCATAATAAGCATGCTCGGTTAAAGGGTACTTCCCAATTTCTTACTCATTTTCAAGTACCCTGCAAAATCTATTTTAAGATATAATTATACTTCCAAAATAACTAATTTTTATCATGAGAAAATTTATTTATTAGTTTTCTGTTTTATGGAAACCATTAATACATTTTCCATTTTCTAGGATATACTTATTTAGATTTGAATTGTATGAAAAATAAAAATTATTTTCCAATATAACTCTTCTCATATAGCATTTACTTAGGTGAAATATATGCATTGTTAAACACTTATTCCTTGTGTGTGGTTTATGTACTACCCTTGATATATCATACCCAGAGTATTCTAATTATCATGATATTCTATGTTTTTTTAATGTTATTCTTTTATAGGGATTATTATTTAAAATTTTCAATGTGGTATGCAACACTTTGAAATGTATAAATATTAATTTCATCAATATTGTTTTAATGGTCTCATTTATAAGTATATTCATCTATTTCAACATCCTTTGAATAATATTTTACATTATTGAGGTTTATCTCATATGAATCCATTTACCATATGTGGTTTAAGGGTTTATGATCAGCTTGGATGTGGATATGCTATTTGATACAATTTGTGGTTTATGGAAAATGTATTCACATATCATATGCTAGTTCCTATATGAATTATTATTTTGATTATGTTTCAACCCTTTCTTATGAGGAATTAATTGGATTTAGTATGTGATATATAGGACCTCATATATACCCTTAATTTATTAGTAGAACTCACAAGACAAACTCGGTTGCGTTTTGGTTGTGACCTTACCCATTATTGTAGACTTCTTGGAAGAGGTCTTGATGGTATGTTTATGATTACTGGTTTCATTAATTACTTCATTATGTTATTAGAAATTTATATCCCATGTGATTATTCTACTTATATAATAACTATGTTTAATTTTCATTCTCAAGTGATTATTTATATGGAATTATTTATTCACATTTTTATTCATGCAATATTATGCTGGAGAATATGTTTTAATGGCACGTGTTCTTAGTTATTCACCATTACATATTGATTATCATTAATTTTTATTGCTTCCTCTTTATTACATACCCTTGGAATGAAACTGATATCACCCCTTTATTATGTTTTATTTTCATTCAGGATGTAAAAATGTGAAATATGAAGGACATATCGGGATAATCTAAGTGTTTGTTGATGTTTCCATAGGATTTTATAGGGTGTATTTCATTTCGTGTTTTATTGTAAAAATTATGTTTTTTTAAACTTTTCCTAATCTACTAAATTAGTCGGTCCTTAAGAAAGTTTCTTCCTTTTTTATTATACATATGTAATAAAGTAAGGCACCGACAGAAGGATACTAGTCTAAGTAGGGTTGTCCAGACCCGACCCAATCCGACCAACCTGAGTCGACCCCATCGAGTTGGGTCGGGATGGTTCGGGTTAAAACATTTATACCATGGGTTGGTTCGGGTTGGGTTATATCATGGTCGGGTTGGGTCAGGTCATGGGTTAGAAAAAAATTGACCCAACCCAACTACTATGAGTCACCTCTTCAGACTTTTCCCTCTATCCCTGCCTCTTGATCCAATTCCTATTGACCCTCGCCCCACACCACTAGCTTTCTCCTTTCATACACCATCCATTGAGTCTATATCATCGCCAACCATTGTATTAATACTCTATTAATCGCATAGATGATTGAATCTTCCATGAAATTTCTAAGACAAACATAAAATAAATTCAAAGGAATTGAGACATGTGAAATATGCGGAAAAACAATGCCCAATCAACAAACAAAAACTGAAAGGTAACAGGATTTCATTCGATTTATCTAAGAAAAAAAAGTACAAGTGAAAAACCAAAGGAATATAGAACAATTTTATTCATTGGAAGATCTGATGGTATAGGATTGACTAAGAAAACAATCATTGAACATCTCCCTCACCCTCACCAGTCCAGTATATCCACTGTGCCACACTTGCATGTACCCTTTCCTCTACCACCACCTCCGTCTCCATCGTGACTATGTGAGGTGGAAAATATATCGGTGTCAGGAACTACCCCATTCTCATCACCCTCTTGTCCTCACCTTGAAACACTGCAAACCATGATAACTACTTGCTGGAAATCTAATCACATCACACCATCGAGTCGCAGAATGACATTTTTTTGGTCGATTTATTACTTGGTAGAGGATGCGGGAGTTCCGTACTGTAGTGAAGAATATGAAGCAGAAGAATTTGTAACCTAATCAACTCGTGGGGAGATAGTCAAAAAAAGAAATGAACAATTTTTTTGTCGTAACCTGGTCAACCCACAGGTTGGGATCATAAAAAAATACAAAATATATTTTTTTCCTTAACCCGATCAACCCGACCAGGCTTAACCCAATTTGAGACAGGTTGGGTCAGGTTGGGTCTGAATCTAAAAGCTTCTCTGACCCAACCCAACCCGACCTGACCTATTTTCTTGGATCGGGTCCAAAATAGCCCTCAACCCAACCCAACCTTACCCATGGACACCCCTATGTGTCGGGGCCTTTATCTCTTTGGTAGTAAAATTTAACCTTATGTAATTTGTGATAATGAGACAAATTTGAAATCATGGGGGCCTAGTCTTGAGGAATTGTGTCTAATCAGAAGATCCGTCTTCTGGTAATGTTGTGGAAGAGGATGAGACCCTACACATACATGGATATGTTTGGGTCACAGCAAAAATATGAGAGGATTAAATGTGGTAATTCCAAGAATCAAAAATGGTGGTACATCCCATCATCAAAAATATTTATCAAGACATACATCTCATGTAATGTTATCCTATTATGAAATAGGAGACAACTAAATTTATTAATCGGATTTCCACCTGTTAGCTTGTGAAGGTCGAACAACAATGACATGATAGAATCTTGCAGCGATTGTGTATTCTAGAGTGTGAATATGAAGATGTTTTAATATTCTTCATAACAAGTTTTCCTAAATACGTTGGAGGAAATTATATAGTTTAGGTATTATTTGACCAGTTTGTCAATGTCATGCATTTATTACTTGTTTTAGATAACTTTTTGATTGAGTATCATTGGAGGAAATACACCAGGGAGGTTGTAAATACGTGTAAATTTCAAGTAATTGTTTTTAAATTCATTGAGGTTTTACGAGTATGCAGTTTTTGACGGCGCTTGATTCCAAGGCCATGTGTGCCTGGAATCAATTTTTGAAGTTTAGCTCGGGTACGTTTAGTGAATGAATGAGCGGATATTTCTAAATTTGGAACCTGTGCTCGGAATTAAAATCTGAGGGCACCGATTAAATTAAACACTAGTAATTTCTTAAGGGGACACTTACAGTAGTTGCATTTGTAAAAGAGGAGAAGATAATTTTTGGGGGGTTTGTTTAAGAAATAAATAAAAATTGTCAGAACAATTTTTATTACTAAAGGAGGTTACTCCCTCCCGTGGGTATTTAAGGGTGGGGCCTACAGCCATATAGTTACCCATGTGAGGAGGTTAGAGAGGTGGGTCTCACACGAGCCCCACCATTTAATTTCCTCTGGCCTCATTTATTCCCATACTGTTTCCTTGACTTTTCCTCCATTAATATCCCTTGGTTAATTATTGGGTAACTCCTTGTATTGATTAATGGGTAACCTTCCTTTTCCCATTTTTAATATAAACTTCCAATGCGTTTAATTATGGGGAACCTTCTCTCAACTATCCTTAATTAAATGTCATCAAATTTTAATTACGGTGGTGAATTAATTACGAGAGAGTTTATTTGCATGGAAAATAAAATAATATGGAAACCTATTATTTTATTAAGGATGAGAACTTCATTGAGCAACAAAGAATGTTGGCCTCTGACGAAGAACGATGAAGAACAGCAGCCTCTGATGAAGGACGAAGAAGAACACTAGTTCCTCTGAGATCAGCGACGCGCCACCTTACCTTTATCCGCGGAAAGAGAGAAGACGTCGCTTCCTCCTCAGCGCCCCCCAACGACGCCTACTATCCTTACCCCCATGACACTAAAGATCGTCTTCTGTGTTGATGTAGGGGATTTTGAATAATGTTTCCTTATGTGATTCTTATAGCCCGGTCATGGCATACATTTGATATTAACGGTTGAACCACTATCATGGTGGGTGTGGACTAACGAACAAGTCTGAACCCACCGCTAGTTTGTTCTTCGTACAACGAAAAACCTTGTTTATCCTTGGATTTTTTTTATCGGCTAACGCGAAATTTGCGGGCCGAACAAACATGACCTGATGACCCTCCGTAGTTTATTTGTTCATGTGTGTATGGACATGTGCCAATGAAATGAGACCGCAATGGCGTATGGAAGCCGTCGTAGTGAAGAGCGGGCCCCGAGTGGGCCACAGGCGCAAACGTTGGAAAAATCGAACACCTGGAGCACGTCTGGTGGTCCGCCGGAGACACTTCCAGCACACTTCACCCATGTAGCGGCCATCAGAATCCCACTATGGCTAAAATCGTGGTGGTGGAGGCCGGATCCCGTGTTCGAGCGGGATCCAGGGGAGACACGGCGGCAAGCACCGCGTCCGTGGAGCGCAATGGGGGGATCGTGTCCCTGCACCCCCCCCCCCCCCCCCCCCGCTCGTCCCGCTGGCCAAGCCAGTGTGCCCCCTAGCCAGGTCGGGGCGGGTCGCGCGGACCGGGCTGGGCCGACTCAGTGGGGTTGGGTCGGGTCATACCGGGCCCAGTCCCCCCACTTCAGACCACTTTCAGTATTTTTCCCATAAGTTGGGCTATGGACCTCTGATCGATGCACCATCAGTTGCATTGGAATCCTTTGGATCGAAACTGTCGTTTCAGTATATTACACTCATGTTTTCGGAACAGTTTGTGTACAGCCAGGTTGGTTTGAACTCGAAACCAAACGGGCCCTTGGGTCAGAAACGCATATATTTCAAGGGTCGAGCATCCGATTGACATGATTTCAATTAAATTGGGATACTTTTCTTGAGAAGGTCCTTTTGGAATAATCCTCTTGAGGTTTGGACGTAGCTGTTGTACAGTCAGGTTGGTTTTAGCTTAAAAACCCACCGAAACCCTCGAATGGAAAAGCCAATAACTCTCAGACCGGGCGTCCGATTGATGCACCGTCTGTCGCGTTGGGTTTCTTTTGATGAGACGTAACTTTGGTATACATTAACACTAGACTTCGTGATAGTTGATGTATCGACTCTCTCCCTCTCTCTTGCTCTAGGAGCGGACCCTCCCGAAATCGATCATGGTTTGTGCGGGAACCCTAGAGCTGGCTATGACTATGATGATGACAATTGTACCTAGAATCCTCCATGGGTTTGACAGCGATGAATACCATGATGGAATCCTCCGTTTGTTCGACGTTGATGACTACTATTCTTTTATCCTATGTGGGTTAGGAAATATTGACCTCTGTACTTGTATCCTGTGTGGGTCTGGCAGAGTAGCTGGTCTTGTATCCTTTGTGGGTATGACAGCTTAACTGGTCTTTTATCCTGTGTGGATCCGACAGCTTAAATGAATCAGTGGCCATATCTGATCATCTCTATCGCCTTAAGAAGTTTATAACTTGTGTGAGCTGAATCTTGATTATCAATAATTATCATTGATGTGGTTGACTTGCTTTCCTTTGTGGACTGGGTTGTGTTTTTACTTTGTGGACTGAGTTGTGCTATCCTTGTGGACTGGGATGTGCTTTCTTTTGTTGACTGTGTGGTTCGTAGGAGTTGGAGACAAACTCTAACTAATGAGTTAGGTATATGTATGGGTATATAACTATGTATTGTTGTTGATACTTTGTGATTGTATCTTTCCTTGTGGTTTATCCTTCGTGGATTCTGATAGACCTTCGGGGGTCTAGGGGTCCCTACTGAGTATCGTATACTCACCCCTGCATGGGATATTCCCTCACTACGTTGTGTTGGTTGCAGATGACAGACAATGCTAATCGAGGTGGAGGATTGAGGAGTTGGACGGTACCCGGAGGTGGACCACTTGACTGGACGTACACGGAGCGGGAGATCGGACCCGAGGAGCTGGGAAGACTATTTGTACCCACCCTTCAGGTTGGATTTCCAGAGGACAACTCGGTGTTTCTATTTTTCTTACTGTTGTTGTACATTCCTTTCAGTTGTACTGTACTTTCAGTTGGGTTTGTATTCTGGCCCATTTACTTTTCCAGCACTTACCTTGTACTCAGTTGGCTTACTGTTTACTTCACTTGTGTACTCTGTTGTGTATGTTACTTCTTAAAGGCAATGACTTCCCTAATTTTGGGATTTTCTCCTTTGGTGCTAGTCTCCAGCCCCTGGACTAAGGAAGGTGGGCTTGGGGTAGTCACGACACGAGCCCTGAGGACGGGTCGTGACAAATTCTGCATGGTCGGTCGTATAGTGCCTCGTAAGGTGACATCCCGATGGTGGTGTGGTAGATATTGTTGTACGGAAACTCCACCAAGGGTATGTGATCTTCTCAGCTGCGACCAAATTCAAGGACACATGCACGAAGCATGTCCTCGAGTGTCTAAATGGTCCTCTTCATCTGACCATCCGTCTGTGGGTGAAAGGCGGTGCTCAGGCATAGCTGCATCCCAAACTCCTCCTACAACCCCTTCCAAAGTCGGGAAGTAAAGCAAGAATCTCAATCAGAGACGATATTCTATGGTACATAATGAAGTCTTACGATCTCCTGAACGTTGAGGAATCCTAAGATCTCTATGGATCCCTGCTCTCCGGTCGGTATGAAGTGGGCCGACATGGTAAGTCGGTCTACGATCACCCAGATGGCGTCATGTCCTCTAGACGTATGTGGAATCCCCATCACAAAATCCATTGATATCATGTCCCACTTCCACTCTGGGACCTCTAAGGGTTGTACTAAGACTATAGGTACATGGTGCTCCACCTTCACTTGATGGAAAGTGAGGCATCGAGAAACGAACTCACCCCATCCTTCTTCATACCCGGCCACCAGTACTATCATCTGAGGTCCTGATACATCTTCGCTACTCCAGGATATACTGCTAGAGGGGAAGTGTGGAACTCCCTGAACACCTCCTCCTTCAATGCAATTGGTTCCATGGTACGTCCCCTGAAATGGATGACGTGGTCTCCTCATACAGAAAATCCATCAGGTGCCTGCCCTGAGGATATCTGTGCATGTCACGTCTCACAGTCCACATTCCCACACTGTGCCTCTCTGACCCACTGATGTAGTAGAGGAGTGACTTTGAGGGACAGAAGATAGTTTGTCCCATCACTATCCATGAAGGATATCTGAAAAGAGGCTATCTGCTCCGTCGCCTCTCCATGTAGCTAGATGTGCAACCTCCTGCTGAGAGCATCAGCCACTACATTCTCCTTCCCAAGAGTATAGACAATCTCAAAGTCATAATCCTGGAGGATCTCGAGCCATTGCCGCTGTCTCAGGTTCAGGTCCTATTACGAGAAGATGTACCTGAGACTCTAGTGGTCAGAGTATACTATAAATCACTCGCCCATCAGATAGTGTCGCCACATCTTCAAGGAAAATACCACTAATGCTAACTCCAAGTCATGGGTAGCGTAGTTCTGCTCGTGCTGCCTCAACTTCTGTGAACCGTAAGCGATCACTACTCGCTCCTTCATCAGGACACACCCGTGTACGGTCCCGGATGCATCGCAATAAACTATGTACCCTATGCCCTCCTCTGGTAGCCTCAAGATGGGCGCACTGGCCAATCTCCACCTCAGCGCCTGGAATCTCTGCTGACATCTGTCTGACCACACAAAGGGTTTCACCCTCTTCGTCAAAGCTAAAAGCAGTTCTAAAACTCTGGAGAAGTCTGGAAGAAATCCCCAATAGAACCTAGCCAGACCTAGGAAACTCCACACCTCCATCACGCTCCCGGTTGGATCCCAAGAAAGTACTGCCTCGACCTTCACGTGATCCACTACAACTCTCGCCTCTGAGATGGCATGCCCCAAGAAGTAATCCACTCGAATCCATAACTATAACTTCTAGAGATTAACATAAATCTGGTGATCTTAGAGTGTATCCAGTACAACCCGTAAGTGGTAGGGGTGCTCCTCCTCAGTGGTCGAGTAAATTAGTATGTCGTCAAGGAAGACTACGAAAACCCGATCGAGGTAGGGCTGGAAGATCATGTTCATGAGACTCATGAACACTAATGGAGTGTTGGTCACACCGAAGGGCATGACAAATAACTCATAGTGGTCGTATAGACACCTGAAGTTCGTCTTCTGCACATCCTCATCCCGAACTCGGAGCTGATGATAGCCTGACCTGAGGACTATGTTCGAGAACCAACGTGCTCCCTTGAGCAGATCAAATAGGTCTTCAATCCTCAGAAGAGGATACTTGTTCATCACGGTCACCTGGTTCAGACAATGATAATAGACACACAGTCGCAAGCCCCCATCTGCCCTCTTGGTGAATAGGGCCGGAGAAGTCTAGGGTGAAACACTGGGTCAGATGAAACCTTTCCCCTGTAAGTCCTCCAGTTGTACCCGCAGCTCACGAAGCTCAGTGGGGGCCATCAAATATGTTGGAGTGGATATAGGTGATGTCCCGGGGTACAGGTCTATATAGAAATATACCTCCCTACAAGGAGGTAGTCCTGGAATATCATCAGGAAAAACGTCTGCATACTGATCCACCACTACAAGAAAACTTGGAAATTGCACGCCAACTGCTCCGAGGATGTGACTAGCCAACTGATGTGTGATCGGCTGCCCTCTCCTCTGCGTGAGTCCATCTGGTGCTGCGAAGGTTCCCTTCTCACCGGTGAAGTTGAACCTAGTCCCATCCATGCGGACACACCGCACCTTGAGCCTAATACAGTCAATCTAAGCATGGACTGTAGATAACTAGTCCATACCCAAGATGACGTCATAAGTCCTCGACGCCACTACAAGAAGATCCCCGCCGAAGCTCTCCCCACCGAGAGTAAGAAAACACTGTCGGCACCAGTGCGTAATCATAGAGTCTGCTCCCATAGGAGTCTCTAGCCGCAAGGATCGAGCCAACGGCTCCGTCGGAATCTCTGAGCTCCGAACAAGGGTAGTTTAAATAAAATAATGACTCGCACCTGTCTCTATAAGAACTGCAGAAAGGGTGGAGTAGACACAGATAGTACCTCGAATTATCTCGGGTGCACCGTGGTCATAAGACTCTACTTCCTGGAGTTGAGACTACCTCTTTCCACCAGCTCCCTATGGTCAGGGTGGACCTCCCGGGGGTGGTGGTGGTAGAGCCTCGAAGCGTAGTCCACCACCCGCTGCCCGGCCAGCTCCTTGGCCTCGTCCGCCTTCTCCCTGCGGGCTGCCACAGTTGAACCTCTACCTATGCCTGGGAGGTCCATCCACTATCTGCTGCTCATCTGCATGGCGGGTCGAACAGTCATGAACCATGTGGCTTAGCCCGCCGCATGTATAACACTGTCTTCTCCTCGGAAGGCTGGCTCTGCACTGTGTACCCCGCACAGCCGAACCTGTGTCCTGAGGTCGCCCACCTGACGACCTGGTCCGCTTGGACCCCTGTGTCATCTGTTGACTGCCTGCTGTGGAAGACTCCACTATGTGCTGTCATGTGGTGGGTATCCCTACTGATGGTTGCTCGGTGAGAAAGCTCTCCACAAGCAGGTCTCACTCTACCACCCCCTCCTGAGTTGGGATGCTGAGTGGAATCATTAAAGCTATGATCTCATGCCTCAGCCCTTGCTCAAAGGTCTAGGCCCGAACGAATGGGTCTTGTACCATGTCCATGGAGTAGCGCGATAGGTTGGTAAATCTCGCCGAGTATTGGGATACTGGCATACCACCCTGATGCAGCTATAGTAACTCCTTGATGCTCACCACACAAAGGGTGGTTGGAAATAACTCAATGTGGAAGAGGCTCTCGAAGTCCGTCCAAAGTAAAGATGTCTCATCGTGCACCTAGAGCATCATGCTCCACCATCTACCTGCTGCTGCATACAAGAGACTCACAATTACGATCTCCATGAGGTCTTCTGGTGTCCCTATCAACCTGAAGACTCTGACGATGGCCTCCAGGAAATCCTCAGCTGCCTGAGGATCCGTCTCTCAGCGTAACCTGGGTGGCCTCTACCTCTGAAACTCGTGCAACTCGCTCAGGCGGAATTCACTCTCCGCCGTTTGGGAAGGTAGCATCAGTGGCTTGGTGGGTCAAGGTACCACTGGTGCCTTCACTATAATGGGGCCCTGCACCGAGGCCTCATCAATCATTGGGCTGCCGACTCGCACAAAGCTCGGAACCCTAAATGGTTGCTGTCGTGGGGCCATCCTGAAATGAAACAGGTGCGCCATGGTTAATACATTATACTTGGTGAGCTGACACAAAGTAATCACAAAGAAAACATTTGAAACAAAAATGCAATCAATGTTTTCATGCACTGAGTTGGAAATCAGATGTTAGGGTCCTAGTGTATGGATACGTCGGCTGCCGCACTAACACATGACTCCCTGGACTGATAACCACACTTATTACTCTAAACATTATTTCTCCACAGAGTAGAAATTATCAGAGTCCTAAGTTCTGTGGTAGAAACGACTCCTCTGATACCAATTTGTCACGACCCTTCCTCGGGGCCCGTGTCGTGACTACCCCAAGCCCGCCTTCCCTAGGCCAGGGGCTCGCGACTAGCACCAAAGGCGAAAATCACAAAACTATGGAAGGCATTGCCTTTAAGAAGTAACATACACAACAGAGTACATAAGTGAATTAAACACTAGGCAAACTGAGTACAAGGTAAGTACTGAAAAGTAAATGGGGAAGAATAAAAACCCAACTGAAAGTACGGTAAAACTGAAAGGAATGTATAACAACAGTAAGAAAAACAGAAACACCGAGTCATCCTCCGAAAATCTCACCTGAAGGGTGGGTATAGATAGTCTCCTCAGCTCCTCGGGTCCGGTCACCGGCTCTGTGTACATCCCGCCAAGTGGCCCACCTCCGGGTACCGTCCATCTCCTCAAGCCTCCACCTCGATTTGCACTTTCCTTCGTCTGGAACCAACACAACGTAGTGCGGGAATAGCCAGTGCAGGGTTGAGTATACGATACTCAGTAGGGACCCTGATACCCCCAAAGGTCTCTAAGAATCCACGAAGGATAAACCACCAGGAAAGATACAATCATGAAGTATCAACAACACTAATTAAGTATATGCCCGTACATATACCTAAGTCATCAGTTACAGTTCGTCTCCAACTCCCAAGATCCATGCAATCCATAAAGGAAAACACAACCCAGTCCACAAGGATAGCACAACACAGTCCACACAGGAAAAACACAACCCAGTTCACAAAGGAAAGTAGGTCAACCACATTAATGATAATGATTGATAATCAAGACTTAGATCACATAGGTATACACTTCGTAAGGAGATAGAGATGATCAGATGTAGCCACTGATTCATCTAAGCTTTCGGACCCACATAGGATACAAGTCCAGTTAAGCTATCATACCCACAAAGGATACAAGACCAGCTACTCTTCCGGACCCACACAGGATACAAGTACAGAGGTCACTACTGCCGGACCAACATAGGATAAAGAACAACAGTCATTATCGTCAAACCCATGGAGGATTCCAGTATGGTAGTCATCGCTGTCGAACCCATGGAGGATTCCAGGTACAGTCGTCATCGTGGCAGTCGCAGCCAGCTCTAGGGTTCCCACACACAACATGTTCGATTCTGGGAGGGTCTGCTCCTCAAGAAAGAGAGAGAGTGAGAGTTGATACATCAAATATCACGAATTCTAGTGTTGATGTATCTCAATGTTCCGTCTCATCAAAAGAAACCCAATGCGACAGACGGTGCGTCAATTGGACGCCCGGTCTGAGAGTTATTGGCTTTTCCGTTCTAGGGTCCCGGTTGGTTTTTAAGCTAAAACCAACTTAACCATACTCCAGCTGCATGAAAACCTCAAGAGGAGTAACTCAAATGGACCTTCTCAATAAAATTATCCCAATTTAATTGACGAAACGTCAATCGGATGTCCGGTCCTTGAGATATAAGGGTTTCCACCCCAAGGCCCCGGTTGGTTTCGGGTTCCAACCAACCTATGCATAACCAAACATTGCCGAAACCTCAAGTGTAATATATTGAAACGACTGCCACGATACAAGGATTTCTAAGCAACTGACGGTGTGTCGATCGTAGGTCCGTAGCATAAGTTATGGGAAAAAGACCGAAAGGTGTCCGATTTGAGGGATATGGGCCCGGTCCGACTTGGCCCAACCCCCCCAGGGTCGGCCTTACCCGGGTCGACCCGACCCGGGTCTGGGTCCGGCCCGATAGGGCGTGGCCCGACCTGGTAGGGTGCAGCCCGGCCTAGTCCACGCGACCCGCCTCGGCCAGGCCGAGGGGTGCGCTGGCTCGGCCAGCGGGCTGAGGGGTGGGGAACATGGTCCCCCCTTTGCGCTCTGCAGACGCGGCGCTTGGCACCGTGTCTCCCCCGGATCCCGCGTGGTCACAGGATCCGGCCTCCACAGCCATGGCCGAAGCCGCGGTGGGCTTCTTCCGGCAGCGTGCTGGGGCGCCGCCGCCTCCGGCTGCCGACGTCGCCGCGCCGGCTTTGCGCACCGGCAATGTCTTTCGCGGACCACCGGACACGCTCCGGTGGTCCGATTTGCCCGCCGTCTACGCATGTGGCCTGATCTTCACGGTGACGTCTTCCATATGCCATTACGGTCCCGTTTCATTTTCAGAAATCCATACGCGCACAAACAAATAAACTGCGGAGGGTCGTCAGGCCTTTTTTGTTCGGGCCGCGCCCTCCGTGTTATCCAATATGAAAAAGCCAAGGATAAACAAGGTTTTCTGTTGTACGAAGAACAAACTAGTGGTGCGTTCGGACTTGATTGTTAGTCCCCACCCACCGCGTTAGTGGTTAAACCATTACTATAAAATGCACGCCAGGCCCGGGATATAAGAATCACATATGGAAACACTATTCAAAATCCCCTACCTCAACACGGAAGACGATCGTCGGTGTCACGGGGGTAAGGATCGTAGCCATCGTTAGGGCGCGCCGAGGAGGAAGTGGCGTCTGCTCTCTTTACATGGAGAAATGTAAGGTGGCGCATCTCTGATATCTGTGGAACCAGAGTTCTTCATCGTCATTCATTGGAGGCTGATGTTCTTTGTCGTTTTTCGTCGTTCTTCATCGAAGGCCGGCGTTCTTCATCGCTCAACAAAGTTCTCCTCCTTAATAAAATAATAGGTCCCCATATTATTTTATTATCCATTCAAAGAAACTCACTCGTAATTAATTCACCACCCTAATTAAAATGTGTTGACATTTAATTAAGAATGGGTGAAAGAAGGTTCCCCATAATTAAACGCATTGGCAGTTTAAATTAAAAAGGGGAAAAGGAAGGTTCCTCATTAATCAAAATGAAGAGTTACCCAATAATTAATCAATGGATATTAATGGAGGAAAAGTCATGGAAACAGTATGGGAATAAATGAGGTCAGAGGAAATTAAATGGTGGGGCTTGTGTGGGCCCCACCTATCTAACCTCCTCACTTCGGTAATTAAGTGGCTGCAGGCCCCACCATTAACTACCCATGGGAGGGAGTAACCTCCTTTAGTAATAAAAAATTTTCCAACAATTTTTATTTATTTCTAAAAGAAACTCCCCAAAAATTAACTTCTCCTCTTTTACGAATGCAACTACAGTAAGTTTCCCCTTAAGTAATTATCGGCTCTGTGAGTTTATCAGTGCACTCATATTTTAATTCCGAGCACCAGTACAAAAGACAGAAAAAGCCGCTCATTCGTTCACTCAATGTACTTGAGCTAAACTTCGAAAATTTATTCTGGGCCTCGGAATCAAATGCCGTCAAAAACTGCGTACTCGTAAAACCCCAAAAAGTTTACAAAAAAATTCCATGAAATTTACGGGTCTTTATAGAGGTCATACAAATTCATATACTTATGTGTTCTATCATATCAGGCAGGGATTCTCATTTCATGTCACAGTTCATGAAGGGATTGCATAAGGCCTTGGGTACAAACGTTATTCTAATCATAACCAATCTCCCTCAGACCGATGTATAAACATATAGGACCACTCAGGTGTTAGAGTAAAATATCCATACATGTTTCCTTGAATTTGGGGTTTCATGGAACAAGAATATACCCCTCATTGAGTTCAATTAAATTAACAAATTTCAAGTTACCATTCATATGGATCCTTAAAAATCATTATGTGATAGGATAGGGTGATCATCTCTATTCTAGTTAGAAATTGGGGAGGATGAGTTTCTTGGATTGTGACTTGTTAATGAGACAATTGATCAGGTTCATTTGATCATGAACTGCTTATCGACACCTTAGTCCAGACAGAATTCTTATGTCATTCTTTGTTGAAAACCAATTGAGTTTGAGGTCAAGAATCAGGTTTTCATATGAATTTTTCCTAGGATGTTCTATTTTTGGATTTAGATATAGGGAAACTTCACATATAGTTTCATTGCACCATTTTAGGCTATAGAGAGAATTTGACCAGTCACTTACTAGATAACACTTGGTTTTAGATGCTCGTTTATGCATGATTTTTTTAATATGTATCAGATCCAATGGTATTATATTGAACCATAATGTGTTTTCCAATATGATTAGGTTTAGTTAGATATCAATTCTTCCATTGGGTAGTACCCAATGAAAATCATGGATCAATGTGTGATGAAGCTCTGAGGATGGCTAGTTCCATTAGTGTGGGTGTTATTGTAGCACAACTAAGTATAAGATGAGACCTTGGATAGGGAAGACAATGAACATACAAAGTGTCCTGAGAAACTCATATATGATCCCTAATTACACTCATAATGGAAACATGGAAATTATTTACTTTAATATGGGAAATTTTTAATGACCCAAATTGTTTCAATGGTAAGGATCCTTATATTAATAGTTTTAATTATTTTTTAATACAACTGACGGTATGATATGGACTAAGGAATATCTTCGGAGTATCTGAGGATTTCATGGATCATATTATTCCAAAAATTGTTGTGGAAGACTGAACCACATAGTTAGTGATAATTATGGGGCTCAATCGGTCAAGGCACTCAATTCCAAACAATAGGCCACAAGATTTTTTAAGAACCACGTGAACCATGATGCAAGTCCATGTGGGTGTTATAAAGTTTTTAATAGATTAATTTACTACAGATTAGGCGTGTATAATCAAAACTTATGACTAGCCCATCTAAGAGTGGTTCTTACGTAGTGATGCGTGTATGGCTTCACCAACAATGAACTGTTAAACCCCCTAAATGAGGTGGATTTTACAATTTTACCAAAAAATAAAAACCCCCTATAATATTTCCTCATTTATCGAAGGACATGTAGCACCCCTTCCTCTCATATTATTTCATATTCCTTATTTTACAAATTATTTGATAATTTCCTTATTCGATCACAATTTTCATCACCCATAGAATCATTGGATCCACAACATTGACATATCTAATCTTCTATCATCCAATATAAGTTTATCTTTCCATCTCTTATTCTATTATAGGGTGAGATAATATGCCCTATGTTTAGGGTGTTGGGAGTTTATTCTAATTTATCTTGTTCTATCATAGCTAAAGGGCTTACTCTGGAAGATGAGAGTGTTACGAGCTGAAGGTACATGTTCTAGTAATGTTTCATAAATTATTAGGTTTTTTTATAGCTTATCCATTATTCCTCATGCTGGAAATTCGAAATAATTTCATTGAAATGTGTTTAACTTATTTAACAAATTATACCATGTTTAATTACTCCCATTGGGGAAAATTAAATTATTACAAGATACCTATCTTGATGATTTCTACACCCCATGAGTGATAAATTATATTCCCTCTTAGATATTAATTTTTTAATGGAAAAAACACAATCTAAGTGATCGAATTTACACTAAAATAGTATTTTCCATTCCTAAAAATCAAATGGATTAATTAAATTAAATGGGAAAGGGTGGAAATGACACAACAACAGTTGGTTACTTATATTTAAATGAATTATACCATTACGACATTCATAGATAAATTAAGAAGAATAATTATAAATTCATAGAGTTAATACCTCAAGTTTAATATTATTAGACCATGGAAAATGGTTGGTGAAAAATGGTTAAGGTTTCTCTTGAGTATGGTGTTTCACACTCCCTTATATTGTATTGTGGGCATGAAAAAACACAACCATTAATTATAGTTGGGTTATGGTCATGATGTTCCAAATTCCTATGCATCATGTGTTGGGGATGAATAATCAACCCACTAACTCGAGTAACAAGGATTCCATATCATATTCATGTGAGAATTAGGGCTTGTACACTTGTTGGATCTTATAGTTCATTAGACTTTTCATAGATGCTTGAGTTACACCCCAGGTTTAACTAGCATCTTGGTTCCATGTACATGCCTCTAGATATCTATAAATATTGATTTGAAATACACATATACATATTATATATATAGATATTATTTCTTACACACACACACACACAGATATATATATATATATATATATAGATGTTAAACTGATTAGACTCATTTTAGCCTATATCGAAGTAGGTAGAGACAGCCTGGTGTCCAAACAAAACCATATCTAACTAGTATTTACAAGTATTTGTTATTATTTATTATGTGTGTGCCCTTATATTATATACATTATAACTATATTATATCAATATAAAATTTGTGGGGGAAGACTATGTTTATATGACACCCTATTTGGTCCTTCTTTTCCACCTGAGTAGACTTAATGATAGTTGGTTTGGATAAGAGAAAGAACCCTATCATGGATGATTTACTTTCATTAAATTTATTATGCAGATTAGAAATAGAGGATTGTTCATATGCTTGTGATGCTGGTGGAGCATTATTTTGGTATTTTTACTTTTGGTATAGCATGTTGTGTATACATATTCCCTATATCCCATTCCCCCCTTTTTGTACATCAGTATTCCATGACATCATTTTGTATATGAACCAGCCTTTAGTTTTTAATTACTATTATAGTTTCATGGTTTGTCACTCTTCCATAGTTGGTTATAGTATTTTTGTACAGTGTCATATGTTATATTTTACTTCCACTATTTCATCAATTTATTATATAGATTGATTATTATATTTGAATTTTCACTCTGATATAAGGTTATAGTCTTCCCACATTAACAAATTGGTCCCTTGATATTTTTCTTCAGTCTACGGTTTATAGGGTACTGTGCTTTAGGCCATGTGATCCACCAATAAGAGAAATAATATTAGGTTCTCCCGAGTCAATACATTACGTAAAACATGTTTTTAATCATTCCTAATAGATATTTGATGTGTATTTATGGATTTTTTGGATTTTATATTCCACCTATCATTTATAGCAGTTGAAGTCGTATATTTTTTAAAATTATAAGATTGTATAATATTAATATCATTATTTATGTTCATTATAATATCATTATATTTATGAGGATGTTATAAATTCATGAAGAAACTAACATTTTTATTCAAGTAACAATGATTGAAAATATTCAAAATCATTATATTTTTTGTTATAGACAATGTTATAGTATATGTTATTTTATTCCTCATGGATTATTAGATATTTACCCAATTAATTTACTCTACAATCACATTTTCTAAATTTGAAATTGAATATCATTTAATGTCACAATGATTGTTATGTATTGTAAACCAAGCCATGAGTAACAAAAACAATCCACTGTATAATATTTTTTTATGTAATTTATTCTTATGTATTTATAAAAAACAATTCCATTAAAAATATACATTAAAAATCATTTATATATCATATGAAATTGTTAATCCATGTTTTCTAATTGAGACGCAATACTTAAAATTAATCTTTTATTCACTTTATAAAAATAATAAACATTTTCTACAAATTATAATTAATATATTAAAAAAATTATTGGTAAACCATAGTTTAAAATTATTCATTATTTTCAATTAAAGATGATTAATTAATGGGAGAGTCCATTTTTTTAGAATTTACTATATTGAAAACATTATTTATCCCAATTTTTATAAAAAAGTTGTTTATTTTTTGAATTTTATTACTAAATAAATTTATTTTTGTAATTAAACACATCCTCTTCAAGATTTTTGAATTTATAAATTTGGGTTATATTGGTTAAATCATTTATTTCTTATAGTCAAACCTCAAGCATAACTATTTTAAAATTCTAATGGCATATTAAAATTTATATCATGATTATTACAAAATAAAGAACATGAATATGGTATTATTCAAAAAAAATTAAAATTTAATGACCAAAATTGATGAGAATATTTTTTTTAAAAAACTATAAAAACATTATGATAAAAATACTTTTTTAATATATTTTTTAATAGAGGAATATTATTATGTAGGCCCTAATACTTTTCGTGATATATAAATCAACAGGTTTCTAATGACTATTAATACTAACTTGGATTGAATTATCTACCAGGATGAAACTATGTTTTTATAATGATTTATGATATGTTACATATTATAATAAAAAATAATTTTCATAATACTCTAAATTCATATAATTCATGGAATTTATATTTTATACCAAGATATTTAAACAATGTCAATTTATATCAAATTTGATGATTATATATGTATATATATAAATAACAGACAATTAGAAGACAAGCTCATAAATTTTTTTGTATTTATTTATTTTTTTAAATATGAATATTAATGAATCTCATATAGTGGATTTAAAATTATAACGGATGGGTGTAAATTGTATGAAGAATGATTACAAGGAACGGGAGAAAGAGTTTGCTATATTTGAAAATTATCTTGTATATAACCCTTCGCAAATCCATTGTATGTTTTTCTATTGTTGTAATTCAATACTAATTATTCTAGATGCATTGGAAGAAAAATTAATCTATCATATAATAGATTTAAGTTAAAAATGTTTGGCTAAATAAGGGGAAGAACTAAATGTAGTTAGTGATCAGGATGAAAATACATTTTATGGATTTTTTTAGTATGATTATAAGTGTTAATGATGATGAAGACCATATCAGGGATAAGATAAAAGGTTAAAACGATTATGAAAATCATATTGAAAAAGATAAAATGTAGATTAAGATAAACTTCATAATATTCTTAAACTATTTCAGATGTTAAAGAGTTGTGAAAAGATTAAATTATATTTGGTCATGTAAAATTTATTACATTATCAAGAATACTAAAGTTATATAATGGGGAATATGGAAATATATGGAGTGACACTAGCTTATCTAAAGTACATTCTCTATTGAATGAAATTATACTAGAAGATAATGAGATTCCATACCAAAAATGTAATTTGAAACATATGATATATTCAATGGGTAATATATTTTAACAAACACATTCCCAACAATACCCCCAATGTTTTATTATATTTATTTTTCTTCAAATGAAATTTCTTTTATTGCATAGGATAAACACATCCCTAAGTATAAATAAGTTATAATATATTATATTATTATAAACTGCCCCTTAAATTGGTCAGAATTAAAAGTACTATGAAAATTATGAAAAATATGTTCTTTTTACATGTATAAAATAAATTCGTTAGAAATAAATTGATTATAAATAAAAAAATCAAATCATTTATATGTAAAAGAGATGTTTTTATAAATAAAACTGTCTTATTCACACAATATGTTTTTATCTTAATAAATTAATTTTATTGATATTAAATAATTATTTTAATAAAATTATTTTATTAAATATTCAGTATAATACAATAATATTAATATATTATTTTTATGATTATTGTGATAAAAAAGCATGTTTTATTCTTAAAAATGTATGTTTCCAGAAAATATTTTTCATCAACCTTTACATGATTATTTCAAAAATGAATTTCCTCCACTTATAAGATCGTAATCATGAAAAATAGATTCCATTTTTAAAATGAGGAGGATTTTATTTTTGTAAAAACCCTAACGCTATTATCTTGTAGCTATTGTTTATATTATAACTATGTTATAAGATAAAAATAATTGCATCCCGAAGGAACAAATAGTTTAGAAATCTTTATAAGCAAGAAACATACCTGATTCCCACATTATGTTTGAATACACAAATTAGAATATATATTTTTTAGATTATGATTCTTCCTTATAGCTTATGATTTTATATATTTAAGAGTACAATTCTTGGATTCTAGGGATAGGAAACAAAATAAGGGTGATAGTTTTATAAAGTGGAAGGTATCATTTGTAAATAAATAATAATAAATAATGATGGGTAAATAACTAAAAATATATTCCATTTAGTCAATTACATGACTATCATGATTATATAAAGATTAATCTATATGGAAGGATAAATAATTGAAGACACTTTCCATTTAATCAGTAATCTTATAATGAACTACATCAAGAGTTAATTTCATTATGAAAATATCATGAATAATAATAAAATAATTAAAAATGAAACAACTATTTAATTAATTATCATCATGACCATAGGTATCATGATTCCTCTACAATTAAGACCTTTCACAATATAACTCTAAACTAATAGTTATGTATACACCAGAAACCCATTAATCATAGGCTATCTACCTAAGTAATATCATCAGACAACCAATTAGTTGTGGTGATATATATAACTAGGCCTCACTCATATCTCCATGTCTAATGAATTCCTCATATATTGAATAACCTATTTAATTCATGAAATTTTTTAATTATCAATAAATTTTCATATCGAGTATCAAATATAAATTAACAGAAATTTCCCATTTGACTCATATAAATTTTAATGTATAATACCATATGTATAAATGATATATAGTTTATGTAATAACTATATACATGATAAAAAATATTGATATTTAGGTGAAATTGTTTTCCATTGATCACAGGAAAGTGATCATTTCAACGGAAATTTAATGACCACAAAAATGAATCAATAAAGTGAATGTAAATATTTTCATGCTCAATGTTATTATCACCCATCTATAAAATAAATAATTATTGTGTCAATACAATATATATCGAATGAATTATAAGTAAACTAATGTTATGTTGTTTTTTATGAATATAAATAAAATAATAAGATATTTAAATTCCTTCATGAGGAAAATATCCTTCCAAATTTGAAAATCATCATTTAAAACTTTAATTTCACAAAATACAGTGAAAATATATTTTTTAATTAACATTAAATATTTTAATTTAATGATTAAAACATTTAGTGGTCATTATTAAGGGAAGTTTCATATACCCTATATAATTAAAAAACATTCTTTCACATTTTTTTTGTAAAATAAAAATTTCCCATGATTTGAAAATGAATTGAAGATTAATTTAAAATAATTTATTAAAATGAAAAACATGAATAAAAATTCCCATATTAAACTATTTTTATAATTCATTAATCATTTTTGGAAATTACTTAAGAAAATATTGTTTTGGATGTAATAAGATTTTCAACCAAAGAGAATAATGGTGTCGTATTATTTAAAAAAAATATTATGAATAATTTTAAGTACCAAATAGAATAATATGGTAATATTACATGAAATTATCATGAATAACGATATGATATTGAAATTTTTAGGGTTTCTTATGAAATTATCTATTAATTTCTTTCACTTTAATTTCTAGTATAAATATTCATGATCAAAAAATAGATTCTGATATAAACCATTACAAATATCAGAACATTTGTGTGAGAATTAATCAATGAATTGATTATGTGTATCAGATGCTAATACATATTTTTTAATCAAATCATAATATATTAAAAATATATTACATAGATAATATTATTATTTTATGGGTAAAGATGAAGTAATATAACCCATTGAAAATAAAATAATTTATGAAATTCTTTACCACCTGTTAATTTTTATTTCAAATCCATATAGATGAAATAATCATATTTAAAACATAAAAAAATTATTTATTATTTATGATATTAAATAGAGTATTAGAAGTACATAAACCATATAAAAGAAATTTTGTGGATAACATTATAATATTCCTCAGTTGAGAGAAATTGAGATGAAGTTTGTTACCTCTTTCTTGTTATTGGTAGAACGATTATTAATATCCTATATAATGGTTATAGAAATGATATTAATTTATTCCAGAACTATGTCCCTATTAATAATATCATATATGATCCTCTTACTACATTATATCATCCATTTGTTAATAATATTTAATTATTTTAAATGTTTTGGTTGTTACTTGCCTGGTTTTCTCATATGTCTTTTGTCATGAATGGTTGAGTTCATGTGAAAATTATATACTTCCATTATATATATAATTATATTAACTTTAAAAATATAATTTTTCCTCATTAGATAAATTTTTATAAACATTATTGGATTTTGAATATGGGTAATGGATCAAATAGCTTCATGGAGAAGGTTGGTTGTACGTACATATAAATGACCATATAATTTCTACAATGGGTAAAAGGGTAGTGAACTATATGATATATTAATTTTTCTGATAAATATAATGTCATATATATCACATATATTCACATAATTTATTTTTATTTCATTTCTGTAATGTTTATGTAAAAAAAATTACAGCTTTTCATGTGGTGGTAGTCCACCCTACACACAAGTGACATTATCATATTTTAAACATAAATGGAAATTAGAAGGTATATGTTATATTAAAATTTACTAAGTATAATATTATCAAAAAATATCATATAAAGTTTTTAAATATTTCATCATATCCATCTTTTAAAGATGGTCTTGGAAAATGAATCACATCGGTTCGTGAGGTTGATGTCTGTCTTACACACAATCGATAGTTTCATTTCCCATTTGATGAAAGATGAAATTGATATAGGTGATAACCATAACATAATAACATAAATGTTTTTTTAAATATAATGAGTTTATTATATAATTTTTTATTATATTTTAATTATTTGTATGATGAAACAAAATAAAAATGATCATTTATGAAAGTTACTTCTTCTTATAGAAAATTCGTTAGGTTAGCACCAAAATCCATCCTAGGATAGATCTATGATCAAACCAAAGGATAAATTATGTTTTTATGGGAGTAAGGATTTCACTTGGGTAGTTCCAAATAAAAATAAAAAGTGTTTTAATTATTTATAGGTTAAGATAGGGGTGACCATTTTTATGTGGGGTTGAGAACATAAATGAAATTTTTGAAAAGAATCAATTACACCAAATTATTTAACATTCCATAACCCTACAAAATGAATAATTATTGATACATAGAGTTAATACTATCTAAATATTGAATTAAATTGGTTTTATATGGGTTTTTAGTTCATATCAACCCTTATCATTTTAGTTTTATCTCCCTATAAATTTGTTTTTACCTTAACTAAGGTAATTAATTGTCACTTCGTTCACAATTTAGACTGGTCCAAAAAATTCTAAACTATTTATAAATTATGGGGTATGAAAATATATATTCCATTTTTTCAAATTAAAAACCAAAAATTGGAATAATATAATTTAAAATTGTACCCTCATGCACGACAAAAAAATGGTTTTCTAAAGAGAAAAATATCAAAAGCATAGATGGTTTTAATTTCAAATTTCAACATGAAATAGATTCTAATTACCTATATTAGTTAAAAGGTAATTTTATTGAACTATTTTTAATTGAAAATTAAATTAATATATAATATAAAATTTCCAATTATTTAAACTAAAAGGCAATTTTCCATAAAAAAAAGCATTTTTCACTATTCATTGAAAAATGTGAATTTTTAGAAAAACACACAAAAAATCACTACAATTTAATATTGATATAATGATCCCAAAAATGAAGTTAATATTATAAAATAATTTTTCTAGAAGTGGTAAAAATATATTTAAAATTATTATCATAAATCAAAACTAAGCCTTCTTTTAGAGACATACTATTTCTCAGAAAGAATTTCTTTTTCTTTCAAATGATTATTAGTTTTATTCATAAATAAATAGACAAAAAAATGAAAAGGTGTAAACCATATATTTTCATGAAGTATTTTAAATATTTATACCCATCAATATTGTGTATAGGTTATAACAATCCAATTTTAAATAATTATATTTTAATAGAGTATGGTGTTTTGTTTAGACTGGTGTTGTGTGCATCAAATTCTATAAAAGAGATTGAATTTATTTTAAAATAAATATATGATAATGAATCATATTTTAAAATTATCTTATAATATTGTTTTTATATTCCATATATTCTATCTAACATTATTTTCTTCTTTTAGAATCATAGGGTGTTACATTTTCCCCAACATCAATAAAATATGTTCTCACAATTTAAAGTCACAATTGTGAGTAAAGAATTTAAAATTTGGAAATTAATTTGATAAAAAAACATAATAAATGGTTTAATAAAAAATATTATTGAAATGGAGAAAGATAAATTTGGAATGGAATATTGAATAACACAAAACCTGGATTCCAAACAAGATAACGTAAATTGTATGAAAATATATAAACATTGAAGAGAAGAGTAAATAATTAAAGAGAGTGATATAGATCACTGATAAAAATAAAGGGAATGATTAATGGAATGTTAAGGATGAAAATAAAATAAGTACATGCCTATTTATAATACCATTTGATATGTCTAATATGACGGTCATGTGATACTTTTTTTCATTATAAATTTCCTAAAGATGAATAATCCTTTTACTATATAAGAATATACGGATGTATACTTGATATATTTATATTTCATAATTATAATTTCAGCATTTGGTTGTGTCTCAATCAACATCACTATCATCTTATTCACAATGAAATGAATATCCAAAAATGAAATTTTTATCCCTAAAGCACTAAAATAAACTTTTAGTAGACCATAAGATCCATAAAAGAGTGAAAATTCATTCCATATATCTCTAAAAATTATCCAAAATCAATATGGTGGGAACACATTATAGAATATTATAAATTTATATCAAGAATTAAACATTAAAACCACTAGTTAAAAATTACTATTTATCAGTCTAATAGATTTTGTAAATACATTAAAATATTAATAAAAACATCCCTTAGGTTAGAGGTAGTATATGGATGCAGTTATAAAAAATACATAATCATGAGTTTAGTTAATAATTTTAGTTTCATTCACATCTATTATCATTTCCGGTTCATAGATTTTGAGAAATATTCTATAATTACTAGATAAAAACTCAAATATTACATATTAGACACTTCTACTCACTGTCTACTTTTTCATAAAACAAAAAACATTTAAAAATAAACATAGTTTTATATCATATTTTTACATCATAATTTTTACTTGATCCAATCCTTGAATCTAATATACATTAAATCCTATGGAAGACATTTCAAAACATGGTATGTGTATAAATATCTCAGTATTGGATTCACAAAGAATGAAAACTATGAGTATTGAGAAAAAATGTTAACCACGAATACATTATCATAAAGTAATACTTTTCACCATTATGAAGTAGTATATACTCTTCAATGAATATAATCTCATTTATTACCTTTTTTATAATCAAAATATTAGTATAATACCCAATGGAAAAAACATATAACATATAAAGGTAACTTCATACATAATAATAATTAAATGGAATAACCAAACGGTTGACTTACATACAAATCACAATTAAAAATGGAATAACCATATAGAAAATATATATACCCATGCATTGAAGGTTATAATGTAACCACTCATCCATGGATTATCATAGAACCAACTATTTTTGGTTTACCATGAAACCACCTATATTTTGTTTATCACATAACCACCAATAAAATGTCTAAGTTCCATAATATATATCAAAACTAATAAAATATTTCAATTATCAATATTTCACTAATAAAATTCCATTTGATATCACAAGAAACCATTTCAAGATATTAAAATAATAAATCCATTATCCAAACATTATTAAATATTAAAATACCCATTAATGTGATTAATTGATGTATATTTCATTTAAAAACAATATTTCTTGTGGAGGAATCCAAATATAAAATAACGACTATAGCGACAGAGAATTTTTTCATGATGCGTACGTTAAAAGCATCCCCTTTTTCATTGTGTAAAGACAATAAAATGATTCTTATAAAAATATTCCTTATTAAAACCTTTGATTGAATCTAAAAAAATAAATAAAATGTTATTTATAATACTTTTAATTAAATATATATAAATATGTGAGTTAATATCATTAATAAAATATTTGATAATTAAATCTTTAATCGTTCATGGTGTGTTATAAAACATTGAACATTTAAATACTAATCACTATGAATTAATACACTGACCAAAATGATAGATAAAAATATTATAGATAAAATGAGGGTATTAAATTCATAGTGCCTGTATAAACACCTAATAACATAATAAAGGTGCATAATATCAAGAAATTCTTCAATGAAAGATGATTGAGACAAAGTCCCTTACTTTAATATCAATTCATAACGAATATTACTTGTTCATAATGATTAATAAAAATAGGATTATTTATAAATAATTGAGAACATTTGTCACGTTCATTATTACATTTATATCACTTATTATAATGTTATAATAATCACATAATTATTTAATTCATATCTAAGGTTTTGTCGATATTCAGTACTTTTGTTGAAATCGAACTTCCAACGATGTTAATAGTCTATTTGGTAATATGTACATCATCTCAAGAATTATATTAATTAAATTATTATATGTTTTATACATAAATTTTACATTTAAATAAAACCCTGATGTATGGTAATCAAAATTTAATAACATTATAATTATGTAGATGGTAAGTCATACACACACATGAGTAATGTTTTTCCATTTTTTAGTGATCATTATTGAAATAAATTAAGTTATATTTTATCTTTTTATAATTATAATAAAACTATTAATATAATATTAATACTTTAAATATACATATATATATCATACAAGTGATATAATTAATAAAAATGAGTCACATCACTTCGGGGAGGTGATAGTTCACACAAATGTACGAAAGACATTATCATTTTTATGCATATGGAATGTAAGAACATAATTGATATATTATTATCTTATAATTCATAATATTTCAATAATATCACATATGAACATTAATTCCCTTATTATAAACATTCATTAGAGAAGGTTATGAAAACTGAATTAAATCAGATCGTGGATGTGATAGTTTACACGTAAGCTAGATCGATTTTTTCCATTCCCATTAATTAAATTGGAGATGGATTTAAGTTGTGATATTATCCTGATAAAATATCAGTATTTTTAGGATACTATTGTTATTATTTCATTTATGAATAATATGATTTTATGAATGTGGAGAAAGAAATAAAATAGAAATACTTAAAGAAAATGACACCCCTTCTTCGGTTGATCACCTTTGAAAAACACCTTTACACCTCTAAGGAGGGTATTATGCCTAAAATAGGTACTTCAGAATATGGGTAATGATTATAGAATGGGGTTTTTCTTAGTATTTTATGAAATAAAATGTTCTATAAGTGTGAGTAATTATGATGAATGGGTTCCTTTTTATAAGAGATGGGAGGGGCAACCTTAGAATTACTAAAAGTATTAAATTAATATAAATTCAACATATAATCTAAATGGTTTTGAACTATTTTAGTTATAATATAGGAATAGTATTGGTTTAAATATAATCATTAAATAAGAATAATACATGTTTTATTATTTTATTAATCCTTATCTTTTTATTTTAACCCCTTTTAACTCTAAACATTTTATCCAATAATTTAAACATAGAGGGTTAAAATAATTACCAAATCATGTAAAAAGACCAATGAATGAGTTAATAATGAAATTTTAAGAGTTATATAATATTTTGGGTGGAATATTATATTTTAATATATTTTATATCATCTAAATAAATATTTTATATTTTAAAATATGATTTATTTCAATTTAGACATTATTCATAACATGACTTTTTTAAAATATAATAATAACATGATTTTGTTAAAAAACTAAAATTAAAAATCCAAAAGAAAATTAATCATCTAAAAAATTCGTTTATGGAATCAAATAATTCAAATTATAATTTTATTATTAATATTAATATAATTTCTTGGATTTTTTCTATAATAAATATATTATTGCATCATCTTTGTATCATAATTAAATTTAATTATATAATTACTAAAAATTATAAATAAATAACCATGATAAAGGAAAATATTTTACCTTCATATGGAATTTTCATAGTCAAAGTTATCACTAAGAAAACCCCATTTTATAATTTTTATTATGAAGATTCATTTTTATGGCATATTTGCCTTTATTTTAAATTAAATGTTATAAATGTCATAATCATGCCCAAGTGTATTCTAAATGTCCCAATTTTGGACCAAATATTATCATGGTTGATAATTACTCATATAATAATATTTAGATAAGTGTAGTGGTAATTTATTATAATATAAAATTAATTTTACCATTAATTAAACTAATTACCTTTCACCAAGGTAAATAAAATAATAATGATATTATTCAGAAAAAATTATTTAGATCCTATTGGAAAAAATATTTCACACGGAGTACAAAAATTTATCTAAAATTTTGATAATTCAATTCACCACTTTGGATAAATTATGATTAACACTAATGCCCTTGATAGATCGAGAATACAAGTTTGTTAAGTAAAACGTTCAAAAATCACATAATTTTTCTATTCACTTTTTATTAAAAATTACATTCAATGAACTAAATTGAATTAACTTATAGAAAATTATTTAATTATAAATTAAAACAATGTAAAGTTATAAATATAATATTATAAATAAATTAGACTAAAATACTGTTTTGAATTAAAATGCAGTATTTTGACTATTAATTATAAAAAGAATGTTATCAAAAAATACCAAAAATTCATCCAAACAAAATGATGATATCTCAATTCAAAATAATTATTTCATTTCATAAAATATAATATATAAAACTATCAAAAATATTTTTAAAATGGTTTCTCTATCAAACGATTGTAACATTTTTTTTAAATACATATTTCATCTGAATAATTGAATTTCTTCTTATATCTAACCTAGAAAAAAATAAAAAAAAATTCAAAAAATAAATTTAATATATTACATATATATTTCATTAAAAAAATACATAAATAGTGATTTTTATATTTTATAAACTCAGTTATTTTCATTTAAATTGTTTTTCTAGAAAAAAAACAACATTTATATTCAGTTAGTTTTTATTTAACTTCCTAAATAATTTATTAACCAATGATAAATTATATAAAAATTTGTAAACTATATTTTTATAATTTATTTAATCTTTTTTATTCCAACCATTCAAAATGGCAACCTGATAACTATCATATTAAATAATAATATTATGTTGTTCATTTAAGATAAATGCGGCATATCATGTATGCTATCGAACATAGTGTTTTCTTTCCAAAAACATGAGATGTTACATTACCCACACCCTTTTGGAAATTTAATCATCAGAATTTGATTTTTGGGTATGTAAATATGGTATGAATTTTAAATATACAATTATTTGAATCCCTCATTGGAAAAAGAATCATCGAAACACCCAAATAAAAAAAAGTAAATGTAAAAAGGTATCATGAGATAACTCATACTAGGTTTCCATGTTGGTAACATGGATATTGAAGATGAAACTAACAAAAAAGTTCTAATAAAGAATAATAGAAATTATTTTTATGAAAAATTTAGATATCAAGAAACCATATATTTATGATTAGTTAAACAGTAATTGATTTCATTGATGGAAAAGTAAATGGAAAACATTTTTGTTTTATGATCCTTTTCATAGAGTTGTGGAACTTATTTACTCCCTAGACTAATATCATAAGGAAATAATCTTACATGAAATTTATTGTTTCATCCACTAATAAAATTCCCCAAAAAAGCACTTTTTTCTCCAAATGATTAGTATTTAAGAGGATTTGTTTTAACACCAGAAACACTAGAATCAACTTATAAAGAATCACATAACCTCCAAAACTATTCAACCTATATTGTAAAATCCACAATTTTTTTTAATAAAATTAATATTTCATAAATCTAATAAACTCTAAAAAAATATTGACTGCTTTTAATCTTCAAAATTGGAATGTAATACCCAAAGTCCAACATACACCATTCTAAAATATATATTCTTAAAATTATTCATTAATATAATAAAAAATATTAAATCCCAGAAATAAAATTTATTTAATATTTTTTCTTTAGCAAATTATAATAATTTCATTAATATCATATTAATCATTTAAATATTCCTATATATATATATCATACAATTTATATAATGAATAAAAATTAGTTAAATCGCTTTTTGGAGGTGATAGTTCACATGTATTCGTGAACGATGTTATCATTTTTATGCATAAGGAAAGAAATAATTTAATTGATATATTATTATAATAGACTAATTAATATGTAAGGAATATCAAAAATGAACATTAATTGCATTATTATAATCAGTCATGAGAGGATGTTATAAAAAATGAATTAGATCACTTCGTGGAGTTGATAGTTCACATGTATACATGAACGATTAACTGATTTTCCATCTAATGGAAGCAGAGATGAATTTAGGTTATGATATTATGATAATATCATATATATTTAAGAAACCAGATTAATTATTTCAACTAGGAAGAATATGAAAAAGAGGAAGTGGAAGAATAAATAAATTAAAAATACTATAACAATACAAAACCTCTTTTTTGGTTGATCACATTTGGAGAACACATTAACACTTCTAAGGAGGGTGTTATGAATAAAATAAGTCAGAAATAATTTGGGGATGGATTATAGTAAGGGTTTAGGAATATCTTTTATGAGAAAAATTATTTTGTAATTGTGAGTAATAGGGAGTAAAGGGTGACTTTTTATATTAAAGGGGAGGGGCACCCTTGGATGAGTATGGGTATAAATATAATCATATAATGAAAATTATACATTTTTATGTATTTTTTTAATCCTTATATTTTTTAAACCCTTTTTACTATTACCATTATATCATGTAATTGACACATAGAGTGTTTAAATAATTAAAAAATTATTTAAAAAACCAATTATTGAGTCATTACATATATTTTTAGAGTAATATAAACTTATTTTAAGAATATTATATTTTTATAAATTTTATATCATTTAATTAAATGTTTTATATTTTAAAATTTTCATTATGTCAATTTTGACACTATTCGTTACCTGACTTTTTCAAAATATCATATAAACATGATTTATATGAAAAATCTATATTAAATCAACTATATGAAGTCATATTCATTCATAAAATTCTATTATGGAATAAAATATTTAAAATTATATTTTTTTTTAATGTTATTAATATCATTTATTTGATTATTTATTTAATAAATATATTATTTCATCCTCATTGTGTCATAATTAAATTTAATTAATTATTTCATATGTTTTTTTTATAATTCACCATGATATCGGTAATATTATTGTATTTATATTCACTATTCCTATTCAAATATATCACTTAGATTACAGCATATGAAAACAATTAGTAAGAATATATATTGTTATGAAATAGTTTCCTTTAATATAAATTAAATGTTATAAATGTTATAATAACACCCAAGTGGCATAAAAAAGTCTAAATTTTGACCCAAGGATGTTAATGGTCGATAAAAACTTATAAAATAATATTAGTATAAGTTTTATGGTAATTTATAATTTTATAATATTAATTTTACCTTTAATTACCATATTTACCTTTCATAGTGGTAAATAAAATACTAATGTTACTATTCACGAAAAAAATATTTTTATCTTGTTGGACCAATTTTTTCAACTAATTACAACCATATATGCCATTTTTAAAAAATTAAATTCTCAAAAGTTGTTAAATTAAGTTTAACTCTAATCATGTATATGGATCGAGAAAACATGTTTTTAAGTAAAATGTTTAAAAGTCCACATAGTTTATATATTTAATTTTAATATGAAATTTCATCTATTTAAATAAATTTTATAAATTGAAAAAAAACTCCATATAATTATACCTTAAACCCATTTTATCAAATAATATAACAATATAAATAAGTTAGATAAAAATACTGCTTGAAATTAAAATGAAGCATTATTTCATATTCATTAAAATATGAAAGATATTTGAAAATACCAAAAATCTATCCAAACTAAAATTTTATGTCCTAATTAAAGATATAATATTTATTTTTTTCATATATAATATATTAATTGTAAAAATAATCATTTAAAATTTGGTTTCAATAAAAAATATACAAAAATGTATTTTTCTGAAAAATACTTCCTTTGACTGGAAAACTGAATTTATTTTTATATCAGGTCTACAAAATATATAAGATGAATTATAAACCTTAAATTGAATATATTAATTATAAAATTCATTAATAAAATTCATGAACAGTAGTTTAATTATTTTTTAAACACACTTATTTTCATTAAAAAAAATTCTTTAGAGAAACACATTGATTACATTTAAATGTTTTTTATTTTATTTCCCAATTAATTTGTTAACCAATGAATCATTATATAAAAATTTTTAAACCATATTTTAATAATTCATTTAATAATTTTCATTACCACCATTCAAACGAATATGTGATAAATATCATATTAAATAATAATATCAAGTTGTACATTTAAGCTAAATGTGGTGTATCATGTCTCTTATCAAACATAGTTTTCCCATTTAAAAAATTCATGATGTAATAGGTCTGATAATCACCCTTTTTTCAATTCATTTTCGGGTTAAATTATTATTTATTTACTTGATGGGATGGGTTGTCTCCAAATATGTGGGTTGTCTATTTTTAACACTATATTTATATAATTCCTAAATATAATAGCTTGAACTTTTTACTCGAGGTGTATCGAACCCAATTTAGGTACTATTTTACCTTCTTTTCATTAAAAAAATTTTAGTTTTAATTTGGTGATATTTTTGTAGAAATTTATGATTTTTTAGGTTCTTTAGGTAGTGCACTATTGGTTCATGGTTTTCCCGAACTGGGCACCCTACCCCATAAAACCATGAAACCAAAGAAAAAGGTTTATTTAATGGTTTGTGAATCATTTGAAAAACCATATTCCCTCTTGGTAGTAACTAAATGACCCATATTTAAGGTCAATGGTTAGGGTGCACGATATGATAAACAATGCACCTCTTCATAGGAAACGGTGCATATAAAAATTAATCTCTTGGAAAATTATTTTATAAAACCAAATACCCCATGTTTTAACATAGATTAAAACCCACATGACTCATACATTTTTACATTGATTTGGGATCCTCCTAGAAATATTACAAGGCCTTCCAAACTCTATTCCTAATAAATTAAACACTGGATTAAAGAATGTACACTTCTCCCAAAAATATATTATCATCCCGTAGGTATTCCTTCCACTCTCCCTTATTTCTACCATATTTTGTAGGCAATAAATCTTAAATTTTTAATAGTTTAGATCTATGTTTTCCTGGATGTAATGAATTTGATATTGGATCTAGTTTTTTGATTTTTATCTCATTCTTCTTGGTACAATTGATCATTCTACTTCAATTTGGAGATTTCAATTGGCGAGCATCCCTCAACAATCATTAGGTAGGTGGTCTAAATGTCAATTACCATAGTATATATTTATTAATTCATTTATGTTTGGTAGAATTTGAATTTCCATTTTTTGAAATTTAATATTTAATTGGATTTAAATATTGGTTAATTAATTAATGGAATCACAAATATCATTAATTTAATTTTGATTTGAAAATGAAATGTGTTGAAATTTAGAAACTAAATTTGGTAATTGTGGATAATAAATGTATGATTAATGAGATATATTTTGATTTATTTCATTGTATTAAGGTATTTTTGGATTAACCATAATTGGTTAATAAATCAAATTACTAAATATGGATACATGGTTTAGTGATTTGTTCATATAATTCAATATGATTAAAGTGATAATCCTTATATATTTTATTAAATGAAATGGTATAAAATGATTTGAAATACTTATTAGAGGATTAATGGTGATTAAACATTTTAAATTGTATATATGTTATATGTGTGATTGATTGATAAATGGGTTCTGGGACATAGACATATGCTTCAAATACTCATGTTGTCCTAGACAAGGCATTGTAGAACCAAGTGCATGCATGTGATAAATGACTGTGGAACATGGATTGATGCTTCAAAATCCCACATATTCATGTAATAAATGATTGTGGGACACAAAATTATGTTCAAAAACCCACATATAATTGTTTGATAAATTATTATGGGAGAAGAATTGGGGCTTCAAAAGAAAACATGTGATTGTTTGATAAATGGGTTTTGGGACAATTTCTGAAGCTTCAAATACACATGACATCCTACTCATGGGATTTGAGGCCCAAAACATTGTAATTGGACTATGTTTCCAGTTATAAAAGATATGAATTTTGATTTAATGGATAATGAATGGTCATAGTATAATGACTTGTGAATCCCTATGCTATAGGGTTCAAACTTTGATAGGGACCAAAGATGGTATTGATGGGCTAGGTGTCTTTGTGAACCTATGAAATAATGTGGTTAATAAAATAATAATTAAATGATATAAATATATACTTGATTCATTTTATATTATTCATTATACAATTGCATACACTATTATTTAATGGATATTTTTTTAGATGCCTTTGGTGGTGGTCTATTGAGTTGTACTCACACCCATATTGGGATTCTTTATCAGTACCTAGATAGAATTAATGTTTGTATAATAGGATAGGGGACATATCCCAATGTAATATAGATGATATGGGATAAATAATGTATGAGAGAAAAAATCTGAGCTCAGGACCTATATGGGGAGTTTTTATTATGTCTTTTTTTAGACACTTGAAAAATGTATGGAATAGAATATCTATTATTTTATTTTGTTTATTGTATTTTAATATTTGTCATCATGTGATGCTTGTATTATACTAGTTATGGGTATTTTAATTTGGTTATTGGTATTTATATCCATTATTGTGATGCTTTGGTAATGAGGGAACAATCTCTCCATGGTGTATATTTCATCCTCACTACTAGTTATTATCATTTGGAATATGAAGAAGCATGATTGATATCATGTAACTCAATGATTCAGGGTATTAGTGTGCGGTACCCATGTTGGGATGTTACAAATTATTATCATAGGTGTTTCATTTTATTTTCATTTTTTACTATTTGATGTAGGTAGATAGGATATTAGGATGAGTCGGGCCTTAGTTAAGATCCCATGCATGGGAAAAGCTATCCCATGTATGGGGTAGAATCCACGTACTAAGGGTGGTATTGGTTTTATTGTTTTTAATAGTTGGATGTTATTTCACCTCATGTGTGGCTCTTATTCAGTGATGAGATTATTATTTTTTGATATTTTCATGGATTAGACTCGTTGATAGGTTTGGCATGATAATGATGTAAGCATACATCATTTTAGGCACTCTGGATTTTATCTAACATGCTTCATTTTAGGCATGCATGGTAAATATCAATTTTGGAATGATTAGGTTTTCTGAATGTACTTTTCTTACTTCAGTAAATTTGAAGTGAAAAATGTGCCTAATATGAATTGAAAAATACATAGTGGTGGAAAAATAGAAATTGTTTTCTAATGGTAAAATTGAATATGATGTCAATTTAACATTAATTAACAATGTATTATTTGTATTATGGTTATGTGTAGTTATAGTGCATCGGTTTTCACCATATGGAGGAAAAGGGGGATGACTTATTATCTATTTATGTTAATCCATTTTGTTAAATGTGCTACTATTTTGTTATATTTTATAGGTCATGTACTTGGAATTTGTCGATACATTCCTCCATGATGATTATTTTTGGTAGGAATCCATGAGTAAATAGATGTAAATGAGCCTCCATTAATAGAAATTCTAACTTATATTGTTCTAGTAGGGAATATGGAGAGTTGTTCTATGAGATATTTTATTGGTTTATGAATTTTATGTAAAGGTGAGAGGGTTTAATTGTGAAAAGTATGTCAAACATTCCAAATGAGTTTCAGTTGCATCACCTTATAACATTAACTATAGAAGGATGACCTGAGGTAGTTGAGTTTTGGATGCAATCTATTAAAACTATATATGACAACTTAGAGACTCATCCTAATAAGAGACTCAAACTAGAAACTTTTATCTTAAATTGTCAATAGAATCATTTCTGGGGCATCCAGATATAGTTTAGACAGACGTATAATATGATATAGAAGATATTCCCAGATAATTTTTTGTAGAATTTATATCCAAAGAAACAATGATATAATACAATAGAAAATATGATGAGGTTGACTTAGGGGAGCATGTTAGTGTTAGACAATGCTAGACGCCTTAATGATTTTAATAACTTTTTCATATTGTTGGAAGGGGATGGGTCTACTTCATAATAAAAAGTTTATGATGGACATAAATGTAAAATTAACACCCATGTGAATATATTTAAAAAGAAGATGTTTTCATAAGTGGTAATTTAGGATATCATATCCGAGAGGAAGTTGATGGAGGCTTCATGTTGGATGAAGGTGGTATCATCCAGTTAACTTGGAGATATATCTTCTGAAAGTATGTAGCATCAATTTAATAATGTTAACATGGGATAATGAATAAATAGTGGTCATGGGAATGATTAGTCACTCGGTATCTTATCTCATTGAACAAGCAATAGTTTGGTTGGTCGACACACTTTCATAGTAATTTCTCTTGACCACCAGTAGAGTGTTGCAATTATGGAAGGATGGAAAATATATAGAGGCTTTGCATGATCCCACCAAATATTGGGAGTTATGGAATATATTGGAGAACCATATCATGAGAAGGAGTTCTTCTACACTATCTGAATCTTGCATCTATAGTTAAACTAACTATGGATGTCGAGATTTTAGATGTGTTACATCTAGGAAAGAGAACCCATATTAGTATAGTGGTGTAGTTTAGGGGACTCCGACTGTGTAATGAGTAATATGGATAGGATGGTTTCATGTTATTCAGCTTCCAATAGTAGATAACAAAACTA
This sequence comes from Viscum album, assembly GCA_963277665.1. NCBI lineage: Eukaryota > Viridiplantae > Streptophyta > Magnoliopsida > Santalales > Viscaceae > Viscum > Viscum album. Next base: position 1,887,824,379 of record OY728122.1, on the reverse strand, counting down.
TAACATTGGTAGTTAGAGGCACTACTCTTGTAGATTCTACTCTTACTAATTCCATATTTGATACTAGAGAATCTCATTAATTTATATCTTCACAACTAGTAAATGGTATGATTCAAGAAGTGATGGTTTTATGTGGGGATATGATGATCGATACACATTTGGGGGTATGGTGGGGAGACATCTGTTTGTTAAAGAGTTGTTCTCATAAGGATGGGGAGTATCGTTTCTTCTGCAATCATTATATTCTGGTTATGTTTGGATTTGACATGATTTTGGGTATCAACTATAAAGTATCATACCAATACCACTTATATTTATACCACTAGGGAGTGATGATTATGTCTCCTGAGGGAGATAATTATGTTCATCGTTGTGTGTGGGATATCCATGACGGTTGTGCAGGTCCAGTTTATCAGCCACTATGGGTGCTCACTATATAGGATGCTAGTATGTTTCTGGATAATGTGGGCATGAAGCATGATTTCATTCCCTTTAGTATAATGGTTCCAGGACGTGTTTCTGAAGATCGTCTAAGGGCCTCCACCTGATAGGTATGTGTATTTTACTATTAAGATCATGTGTGGTGTAGAGTCAGTTTCCATTCCACCATATATAATACTACCAAAATAGATTCAAGAGATTAAGACTCAACAATAAGTGTTGAAGGATAAAGGGTTTATCCATCCGAGTACATCATCATGGGGTTCTTCAGTAAACTTTATAAATATGTATGGTGAGAACGTACACCTAGGTTTGGATTACTAGATGTCAAATTAGATGGATGTGAAGAATTTATATTCTTCTCCATGTATTGATGATCTGTTTGACAAGTCAATATAATCATGTGTCTTCTAAAATATTTATTTGAGGTAGGGGTATCATCAGTTGATAGTTAGAGGTTTTGATATACCACAGATAGCTTTTATAACATGTATGTCTTATATAATTTTTTGTGACTCCATTTGGGCAAACAAATGCCCTTGTAGTGTTTATGGACTTAATGAACATAATATTCCACATGTACCTGGATTAGATTGTGGAGGTATTTTAGGATAGAATATTGGTGTACTTCATGACTAATGATTATCATGCCCAACATCTAAACATTATTCTTGGTACCCAGGGAGAGAATCAGTTATACACCATGTTTTCTATGATTCAAATATGTTTTTTTCAAGTAAATTTATTGGGTCACATCATCTCAGAAGAATGTGTTTCAGTTGACCAAAAGAATGTGAAAGCGGTTGTTGCATAGTAGTAGCCTAATACTTTTTTATATATCCATATTTTTTTGTTATTAGAAAGAAATTATTGGAGGTTTACCTAAGAATTTTCCATGTTGAAATAAAATATTTCAGTCTTGAATAAGAATGTAGTTATGTCTAATTGGTCTGAAGCTGTGATAACTCTTTATTTTACTCAAATAAGAATTTGAATACTGCATTCATCATGATCCTACCTGAGCCAGGGGATGAGTATAATGTTTTCTGGGACACATATTTAATTGGGATGGTGTCGTGTTGACACAAGGGGATTGAGTTGTGGTGTATGGTTCATGATAGTTGAGGACTCATGAATAGAAATACCCTACACAGATCCTTGAGTTAGCTATATTTTTTTTATACTTTGAGAGGCTAGAGCCATTATCTCTTGGGTAAAATGTTTTCTGTGTATGCAAATCAAAAGAGACTAAAGTATAACTTTGAAAATGATATTTGAATCTCAAATAGGAGAGGTGGGTTGAGTATATGTTGTCATATTATTTTAAGCTAAAATATATTCTCAATAAAGTAAATAGTGTTATTGATGATTTGTGAAGATAAAATCAGATGAAGGTTCTCCATGAGGCTATCTATATGTGGAAGATGATGAATTTTTTGGATGCGATGAATGTTGTGGTTCATGAGGGCCATGAAGATATGACCCTATTATCATTTTTGTGGATTCTATGTTTTTATCAGATCATTGAGAGGTAGTATCATGATCTAATTTTTTTTCCATGATGTAAATCCTTAATTGATGGGAGTTACCTTTATACTTGACTATATATGGTGATGAGATCATCTATGTCAAGAATCGGGTTGGTGTGCCTATGAGCTTGTTAGAGGAGCTACTTCAGGAATTTCAGTCCTTAAAGGCGGTGGTCCATTTAAGTGTGAAAAAATGTATCATAACCAACATTGATATTATTAGTGACTAAGTATGAAAAAGGATATTGTAGGGTTCATGACATGATGATGCACATGTACACAGGTGAAAGGTTGCACATCAATGACCTTGTGGTTTACAATACCCATTTTCCATTTCAGAATTGATGTGGGATGATGTTACCATGTACATCAGTGTTTTTATTCTGTGGAAACCTATGAAAAAAGATTATATTTCGGTGCTTGGGGAAAAATTGGTGAAAATATCACATTATAGACCTATACAGTAGAAATTCTCCAATAAATAGTTGGGAGACATGTACATTCCAGAGATAGTCCATCAACTTGGGGATCAACATAGTATAGTTTTCAAACTATGACTCATGTATTACTTAAAATTTCTATTAGGTATTATAGAAGGTTATTGGTATAAATGATTTAATAAATAGAAAATTACAACCATATGAATATGGGTAGTCTGGAAAAACTATATAGGTGCTTGATGATATGCTTCAGGCGTGAGTCCTATTCTTTGGTGGGTCTTGGGAGAAGCACCTAGAACATATGTAGTTCTCATGTATCAATAGTTTTCATAAAACTATTTATATGAGACCATTTGAATGTCTTTATGTTAGTCCGTGTAGATCTCCTCTACATTGGATGGAGGCAGGTGAGTTATAGTTGTTGGTACGGAGTCTCATTCAAGAGAAATGAGAGTAAGGAAAGGAAATTAAGATACATATGTATATGGATTATTGTAGGAAGAATTTTCATATAGTTATACTTCATCAACCACTTGTGTTTATAGTGGGATATCATGTTATACTTTAGGTTTTTCCTAGAGTATTTCACTGTAGCATTAAGAGGTTGGGATATATGGCGCCCAGGTTTGTTGGACCAATTAAACTTGCGGAGAGAATCAGGCATATAAAATAATGATTGGATATTTTAGAGAGATTAAGTTATATGCATCTTGTATTTATGTTCCAGATATTCAAAGATATCACCTAGAACCTTAAAAGGTGATTAGTGATGTTGATGATGAGCTTGAGACTGATTCATTTTTTGAGGAGAATCTTATGCATGTACTGGATCTATGTGAGAGAGTGGTACATAGAATGATTGTGATGATTGTTCAAGTATTGTGGAAATAGGGGAGTGTTTAATGGAATTATGTGAGCGATAAGAGGATATTTGGTATCATTTTTCTGATATTTTTTCCTCAAAATCATATAGATGCTTTGGAGTACTGCTTGAGGACGATCTGTTATATGGCGGGTAGACTGTAAGATCCAAATAAAGTTACTGGATATGGCTCGTGATCTTTTTTAGGCTCTAATTTTATTTCTTTTTCATATAAATTTTTCAGTGTTTACTTTGGTGATATATTGGGTGAATTTGGAGATTCATTGAGGTGTTTTGTGAATATCATGATTTTCACATGGTTTTCCCAATTCCTATACCCTTCCATAGAAAACTATGTAACCCCATATATAGGGGGATTTCATAGTTAATTCTTGTTTTGAAAAATAGTGCACCCTAGTAGTGAGTATCCATGTGACACCTATGTGAGGAGGATAGTTATAGCATGTTGTTTGGAAAAAATTTCACCCCATCCTAGGAAAACCAGCACATAGAAATTAATCTCATGAAAAATTATATTAAAAATCCCAAAACTCCTTGTTTTAACACAAATTCTACCCCACATTACTGTCACATTTTTCCTTCACTTTTTGAGCCTATAAAATCTATTCCAATGAATTTAAAACTATTTTATTGAATAATTAAACCCCATAGTGAAGAATCTACACTACTCCTTTTAATATATTCTCATCCTGATTGGTTTCCTCCTACTCCCCCATATTTCTCCCATCTACTAAAGTGATGATTTCCTATATTATTAATGGTTTAGATCTAGGTTTTCATGGATAAAATTATTTTTTCATGGATCATGTTTATGGATTTAAATGTCAGGATTATTTTGTAATTGTATATTCCACTTCAATTCAGGGACTTTCATTGGTGAGCATTTGTAAATGTTCTTCTGGTAGGTGGTCTAAATTTCAATTCCCATAGGCATGAATTATCATTTCATGAATGTGTTGTGTAATATAATTTTTCTAATTTCCAAATTGATTATTGAAATAGATTAATTAATTTTTTAGTTAATAATGGAATCATGGAAATAATTATTTTAATTTCCACGTGATAATGAAATGGGTTGAACATGGGAAATTGAATTTGGTAATTGTGGTTGTGAAATTGATGATTAATGTGATATGATGAAATTGATTTATGGGAATTAATTAATTTTTTCCTTAACCTTAAAGGGATAATGATTTATATTACTAAATTTGTATAAATGTGTTAATTGAGAATTTTTCATATTATTTCATGGTATTAAAGTGTTAAACCATGTTTTTTTATTAAATGAAATTGTATACCATCTTGTGAAATGTTCATGAGATGGTTAACAGTTATTAATCATAATAAATGTGACATATGTGATATGTGTGACTGATTGAAAAGTGGTTTTTGGTACATAGACTGATGATTGAAACAACCACATGGTCCTAAACATGGCATTCTAGACCCAAATGCATGCCTATGATAAATGAGGGTGGGTCATAGACTCATGCATCAAAATCCCAAGTATTCATCTGATAGATGAGTGTGGGACAAAGACTGATGCTTCAGAATACCATGTATGATTTATTAATAATTTACTATGGGACATATAATGATGATTCAAATGTCCACAAGGTCCGAACCATATAATTATAGGACAAAAACATTGGACTTATACTATGGTTCAAATTTGACGTGATATGAATTTAAACTAACTGAATCATGGATGACCTTTTTATATAGAATTGTGAATCCATAGGTGATATGGGTCAGACTCTAACATGGATTTATTTATATATTGATGGGTAGTATGTCTTTATAATCTCTGAAAATTATTCGGTTAGTAAGATAATAATAAAATGTAATAATTTTTTATTTTATGCAGTGTAATTTATTATTTATAAAACTCAATGCACTGTTATTGAATGGATATTATATTAGACATCAATGTTAGTGGCATAAATAGTTTTACTCACACCCTAATTAGTATGTCTAATCAGTATCCGAATTTGCATCATGTTAGTAGGATAGGATATGGAAAGTAGAGCTATGTTAGATAACTGAGTTGGGATAGAGCACGGATGAGGGAACAAGACTTGATTTTGGGACACTATTAGGGATTCGTCAGCATCACTTATTCTAATTTATTTGGACACTTTAAACTTGTATGGTATGACATTAGTACATTATTAGTTTGGTTATTGTACTCATATTTTTGTCACCATGTAATTATAGTAATATTTAGGTCATGGTTAAATTCATTTGGTTATTTTTATTTATCTCATATATTGTACTACTTTGAAAAATAAGTTATAGCCTCTATATGTTGTATATTCGACCTGTGATGACAGTCGAAAAACTATACGGTACGAGGATGCACACTTGAGATCGTTTAACTAACTAGCTCAATGAATTAGTGCATGGCACCTGGGTCAGGATGTTACATTATAATGATCCCAAAATCTAATAACCCATAATTACCTAAAAAATGTATGATAAACCCTATGTCTTACCAATATATTTATAATTATGACCACAAAGTATAAGTGAATACATCCATAAAATAACATTTTTACTAAACCGTATACAAAACTGATGGGTTCTATTAACATAAATGTTTCCCAAAATATTATTAATCATGGTATAAAATCATCATAAAAAACCAACAAAGGAGGGTTTAGGAATTCTAACATATGATCAATCATAAAATCATAATCCCATGATGGTATGAATAACACATAAATTAATGAATAAATATATTCTTCCCAAATTAACACAATCCTTAGAGGTTTAACGAATCTTATACCCCAAATTCCATTTGTAAAAATAATTCTACAACATATTCTTAGAATCCCAATAAATACGTCAATAGTTTTTCTTCAACATATTCCCTTACTCAATCAATGAGTTAATATTTAAAATAAGGATTATGTTCTATAATTCCATGTATTCCCATATTTAATAATATGAATAATAAATGTATACATAAGATTAGATATATTTCCTTTCACTATAGTATTAATTTTTTCCTTATAAATTCATTTCATTATTCACCATTGTTCCATAGAAAAAATATTTCTATATATCATTATGAAATTTTCCTAGTTATATCTTTCCACATTTTTTACAATATGGGAATCTCCCTATATTTCCTCAAATGTATCCACCACTTGATCTCTTAGAAAACTCGATTGTATATTTAATTAGTGAGTTCAAGAGTTGGTAAAGGAATAAGTTGGTAATCACATTTTGGGAAGACTGATTAGGCATTACAGTGATATCATTCATGTCACGACCCGCCCTCGGGGCCCGTGCCGTGACTACCCCAAGCCCGCCTTCCATAGGCCAGGGGCTGGCGACTAGCACCAAGGCGTAAAATCCCAGTAAAAAGGGAAGGCATTGCCTTAATAAAGTAAACAAGCACCTCAGAGTAACAAGTGGAAGTAAAGCAGTACACAAAACTAGAACAACTGTGCTGAAGTAAAGGGGCCGGAAATACAAGCCCAACTGTAAAGTAAAGTACAACTCGAAAGGGAAAATAGAAACTGAAAGTACAAGCGGCTCCTGGGACGTCCTCCTCGATTCCTACCTGAAGGGTAGGTACAGATGGCTCAGCTCCTGGATCGTCCACCACAGATCCTACCTGAAGGGTAGGTACAGATAGCTCCACAACTCCTCGGGTCCAACTGTCCGCTCTGAGCACGTCCCGCTCAGTGGTCCTCCTCCGGGTACCGACCTACTCCGAAAGCCTCAACCGCAGTCAGCGTTGTCCGTCGTCTGCAACCAACACAACGAAGTGCGGGCATAGCCCGTGCAGGGGTGAGTATAAGATACTCAGTAGGGACCCCGAGACCCTCGAAGGTCTCCCGAAATCCACAAAGGATAAACCACATGAAGGATACAATCATGAAGCAACATCCAGTATTGATTAGGTATATGCCCATACATATACCTATGTCACCAATTTCCGTTCGGCTCCAACACCGAGCCCAAGAACAACCCAATCCACAAAGAAGAGTAAACAGTACAAGTCCACACAGTTTATAACAAGTTTATGAAATCAACGGATAACCATTACCCAGGTATATGCCCATACATATACCTAAGTTATCAAGCGACCCATCTCAATCATGAGGAAATACAAAAAATCATTGACTCAGCTCAAACCAGGATTTTCATTATCGAAACCGTAGCTGCTGAAGAGCCCCGTCTCTGAAGTGTGCAGTAGTCTTGTCACGACTCCGAGGTACTGCTCACTAACCTATGACTGCTGAGGTACTCCTCCTGTCGAGTACTGCGGGTCTGCTGCCAACTACTGGGCGCTCCGTCCGCTGAGGGTCTGCTGCCAACTACCGGGCGCTCACCCAAATATCCTACAGAGGTACTCCTCCTATCGAGTACCGCGGGTCTCCAGCAAACTACTGGGCGCTCCGTCCGCCGTGGGTCTGCTGCCAACTACTGGGCGCTCCGTCCACTGGGCTAGTCGACTCACTCCAAGTCGAGTCGGTCAAGCAGTCGTCAGGTCTCAGTCGGCTACACGGTCTCCGTACTCCGCACGCACGTCAACACCGTCGCGGGTCTGTCGCTACAACCAAGCGCACACACTCCGTAGAGTATCGCGGGTTCGCCGCTACAACCAAGCGCTCCCCTGCCCGCTCGTCTCCGGGAGGGTCCACTCCACAAGCTACTGGTCGATACTCCAAGTATCTCAAAGTCCAACGAAGAAGTGCCACAAACGTCCGCTTCGTCAAAGGAGTCTCAACGCAACAGACGGCGCGTCAATCGGACGCCCGGTCTGTGAGTTATTAGCCTTTTCGTCCCGAGGGCCCGGTTGGTTTCGTGAGCGAACCAAACCCGGCCATATCTCAACTGTACCCTGAACTCTCATAGGGTATGCTCATAGGGACCGTTTCTCATCGTGATCATCAACGCCGCTGACGGTTCGTCAAACGGACGTCCTGTCTGAAAGATATCAGCTTTTCCGTTCCAGGGGCCGGTGGGATTTCAGATACGATCCAACCCGGCCATACTCCAACTGTATCCAAAACTCGGGCGGAGTATGTCAAAAGTTCAGTCTCATCAAGAGGAAGTTATCGCAACAGACGGCGCGTCAATCGGACGCCCGGTATGTGAGTTATTGGCTTTTTCGTTCCAGGGGTCCGGTTGGTTTCGTGTACGAACCAACCCGACCGTACACCGTCGGCACCCAAACCTCGAGCGGAGTAATCCAAAAGGTCCGTCCCACTTAGAGGATTCCATCAAAGTCGACGGCACGTCAATCGGACGTCCGGAGCTCAAGATATGAGCGTTTCCGCTCCGAGGGCCAGGTTGGTTTCGTGAACGAACCAACCCGGCCGTACTCCACATGCATCCAAACCTCGGGTGGAGTATACCAAAAGATTGTCTCACTAATAGGAACTTATCAGAACTGACGGCACGCCATTCGGACGTCCGTAGCTCAAGATATGAGCGTTTCCGCTCCGAGGGCCCGGTTGGTTTCGTGTACGAACCAATCCGGCCGAACCCAAAGTAAACCGAAACTTTAAGTGAGTTAAACCGAAACGACCGTTTCGATCCAAGGATCGCGTAGCCGTAGACGGTTCGTCATTCGGAGGCCCGTAGCTCAAGTTACGGGCAAATAACCGTTCTGGTTCGAGAAGGAAGGGGTCCGGGCCGACCCGGCCCGAACCGGCCCGGCCGGTTCGGCCGGCGGTGCGCTGAGGCGGCGCGGCGGCACGCTGGGCACGCAGGCGGCGCACGGGGCGAGACCCCGGCGGCGCGCGGCGGTGCGCTGAGGCGGCGCGGCGGCGCGCTGGGCGCGCAGGCGGCGCGCGGGGCGAGACCCCCGCCCCCCCGTTTTTCTCCTTGGCGGCGCGGCACGTGTCGTGCCGGTTTCAAAATAAAACCGCCGCCTCACATGAGGGGGCCTGCTGGACGACACGGGGGGGGGGGGGGGGCGCTACCCCCCTTCTAAAGTTAACCGGCCCCCAATTTAATTGGGGGCCATTAAAGTCTAACCGGGGAAAATTAATTCCCCCGGTTTGACTTCCTTCCGGCCGGCCCGACCTGGCCGGCCGGTTCCCTTTCGTCTTCCGACACCGGCGGCCCGGTTTGCCGCCGGTCTTCTCAAATCCGCCGCGGCCCGGAACCGGCCGCGGCCTTCGTCGTCCATAGTGGCGCGTCAATCTTGCGCACTCCCATGAACCCCTTGCGTCCAAGCGCGGTGTCACGGCACCGCTCCGCCTCTTCTTCGAACCACGAGTAAAAATCCAACAACAAGGTTTGGGAGGAGGATCGACCATGTTTGTGCGGTCCGATCCCCTCCCATGTTAATGATAACAAGCGGTCCAATAATTTATTTACGAAGTCGTAAATTAAATTAAGAATAAAGGTACAACCCCTACCTCGAAGGAAGCTCGCGAAGCTCGTCAACGATCCGCGAAGGACGAGCGTCGCGGAGGTCGGACGTCACGGAGGTAGACGTCGTCGGCATCGCGGTTATGGCGTCACGGTAGACGGACGTAGGTTCACCGCGAGAGGCACGTCGCGGAAAGTGCGTTGCGGCGTCGGACGTAGGTTTGCCGCGGAAAGCACGTCGCGGAGAGGATGTGTTGCGGCGTCGTGGAGGAAAACCAACGCGTTGCAGTCCGACGTCGTGGAAGAAGGTCGCCGCGTTCTTCGTCGGAGAAGTTCATCGTGAGGAAGAAGAACTTCAAAGGGAAAAGAAAGCTCTCCCTTCTCTTCCGCACAGCAAAAAAAAACCAAAAAAAAAGAAATGGTTCCACTTATTTAATAACACTACCTAAGTCTTTTGAAATTCAATAGATTGAATTTCAATAACGTTAGATGACTCCTCAATTTAAAACCATGAGTTATAACATTAATTAAGAGAGTTTTTAAAGGGGGAAGACAAGGGGGTTTAGAGAATATGAGGGGGTGGGGTTCGTGTGGGCCCACCACCCTCATAACCTCTAAAGGGAAGTTGGGAGTTACCCAACTTCCACCCAATGGATAAAACACTTAGTGTAAAATAAAAATCGTAGATAAATTATTAATTAATCTTCCACAATTTTTATCATCACCCCTCGTCAGAACGCACCTCTGGAACAGGTGTTCCTAAGCAAAAACCGGCGCTACGGTTCCAACGGTGCCCTCGGAATTTTGATTCCGGGCACCGGTTCATAAGTTAGAAATTCCCGCTCATTCGTTTACTGAACGTACCTGAGCCGAACTTCGGTTGATGATTCCGGGCCCACCGGACCTCGGAATGAGGTGCCGTCTGAAACTGCGCTCTTGTAAAATTCCAAAGAAAATTAACAAAAAAAAATTCCTTCAAATTTCCGGGTCTTTACAATTCACATCATTGATCACCCAATTTGGTTGTTTGTAGTGACCATATTATAATTTATATTCAATTTCAACGTGATTAATATGGGTTCTATAAATTGACATAAATCAAAAATCATTGTGTGAGAAATAATAATCATAGTGGGAAAACAATATAGTCTTTTACAATATATTTAAATAATGACACAATATTTTCAATCTGAACACTTTAGTTTTTTCTTAATTCATTCACTATCATCATCTATTTAAATCCTTCTCAATGGTTTGTAAATAAAATGTGAACTACTATAGGAATACTCCCCAATTGTGTTAAACTAAGAGTGTAGTAAGGAACATTTTAATATACTAGGTTATTCTAATGTCAAGTCTGACATGCCTTTTTCATATTTATTACCTCTAGGTATATCTATTCTATATCCATGTACCCTTGTTGTATAGAGGAAGACATGTATTGCTGTGAAAAAACATATATTATATTCCTTACAAAAAATTGACTTTTTTCATAGGATTATTTTCCCCAATCCATGTTTACAATATCTAGTTCCCAAGGTTTTTACTAAACATACTTTGATACTAAACATTACAACAATGACCAAAGTATCTCAGAGTGTATGTCTACATTATTACATTTTAATAATATAAATGGAATCACATCTGAAAAGACAGAATGGTTTTTGAGTCTTGGTAAACTATATACAAACATGATTACACAAATAAATTTGAATATGAAAATTACAACATAGTTTTTTGGATAATGTTATTATTACAACTAGAATATTATTTAATTTATTTCATAGTACACTATACATATTATAGGGAAAGGAAACAAATAATGATGAACTAAAATGTTCAGAACGATTTTCGTAAATTATAAGCTATCATGAGTAAATTAAGAATAATAAATATGGAATAAACAATATGGCAAGGAATATAACTAAAAACACATGAAATTTATTCGATATCATGACTATCATGATTATATAAGACATAGTTAATATAGAAAGGTAAATAACTGATAAAATTGTCATTTAATAAATCAAATTAGTATTAATATCATATAGAAACAATATCACAATAAATATATCATGGATAATAATAAATGAATTTTAAATGAAGTAAATTCTTAATTATAGGATTTCATGATCTGAGTAATCGCAATACCTCTACTATAAAGACCATTTACATGATTGTTTAAAACTAATGGGTAGTTATAAACCAACAATCCATTTATCTAAGGCTATAAAACTAATTCATCTCATGAGACTCTTGATGCATAAATGGGATATATAGAACTAGGCCCCACCCATATCTGTATATCCAAAGTATTAAATATATATTGAATAATATATTTAATTCATGAAAAATATTCCCTTTCAAAAAATATATATATCGAGTAAGGAAGACTAATTAAGACTAATTTACCTAGTCAATCATAGAATTTTTAATGTAAAATAAAATATTTATAAATGATATATGGTTTTGGTAATAAATATATCCATGATAAATAATATAGATATTTAAAAAAAATTAAATCACAATGATCACATGAATGTAAATATTTAATGGGTAAGTTAATGTTTATAAAAATAAACCATGAATGTAAATTTTAATACATTCCTAGTACAAGATGATCATAAAAATCCATAGAAAGAATAAGGATTTTATTATCAAAACATATTCCTCATGGAGTATAATTATGAAAAAAAAGTTTTTTTGATGATGAATTGAAATACCATAAAAATATCTAAAAACCCTTTATTGAGGAAGATGACCTTTTAATTTTACATATAAAATTTAAAAACTAAAAGATCACAAAATAATTTGAAAATAAATATTTTTAATTTAACATTTCAAACATTTAAAATAATCCTTAAATCAATTACTGGTCAACGGTGGTAAATTTCATACATCCCCTATATGTAAAAAAATATTCATTTCATATTTTTGGTAAAAGGAAAACATCACTTATTCAGAAAAGTACATGGGAATCATTTTAAAAAAAATAAAAAGACATACATGAATAAATATGTATTAAATTAATCACATATTCAATTTCAAAAAAAAATATAAGACATTTTGAGAAATCATTGTTTTTTATGAAAAAGGATACTCGAATGAAGAGAGAAATGTTATCATATTTTATTAAAAAAAAATTCTCAAACATTTTCCATACTAAAATGAGTAATATAAAATTATTACATGAAAACTTCATGAATAAACATAGTATAATAAAATAAAAAGTTTTTTTTATAAAATGGTCAAAAAAATTATTTCAAAAGAAAATCAGGTACATGCAATCTTGTTTAAAAAAAGATTATGTAATTAACCCTTTAGGAGATCATAATATTAACATGAGAATTAATAAATGAATCTATTATGCATATCAAATGCAAATACAAATAAAACATGTTTAATTATAACATAATATATTCAGAATTATTTACATTCATTATCAATAAATTTTAAGGATAATGAAGTTGTAATATAACCAAGTGAAAATAAACTGATTTATAAAATTATTTACCACTGAGTAATTTTCAAGTAAAATACCCTTAGATAAAATAAAACATAGTACAAATTAAAATAAAATGATTTAGGAAGTATTCATGAAATCTAAAGAAAATGTTCTTGTATAAACAAATTATAAAATAATGAGGAACATATCCTTATTGTGTTCCTCAATAAAGAGAAATTGAGATGAACTTCCTTACCTCATGATTATATTTGGTTGAAAATGATATAATATTCAATATAATTGGTTTTAGAATCATATTAATTTTTTTAGAACCCTATTAATATATATATTATCATATATGACACTATTATATTATTTTTCCTCCCATTTGTATAAAATATTTCTTTATTTTCATTGTTTAGGGAGTTAGTTACCTTTTTTTCTCATGTATGTTTTTTCATGAAGGTTATGGTCATTTAAAATATTATATAGTTCAAAAAACTAAATTTTTTTATTAATTTCATAAATATAATATTTTTATTACATATATTTTTAGAATCATTATTTTAATTTGAACATAGATAAAGGATCACATCGCTTGGTGGTGATTGTAGGTCTTGCGTCCAAGTGAGAGGTATTATCAATTCTTTAATAGGTGAAAAGGTAATTTGGTGGGATACTAGAATAAAAATAATTTCATATATATGACATATATTTAATAAAATTGTTCCTATTACCTTCAATGTAATTTATTGGTGAAAAATGAATCACATTGCTTCATGAATTTGTAGTCCATCATACACACAAGTGATGTTATCATATTTTAAATGAAATGGAATGTAAGAAGGTATATGTAATATTAAAATTAAATTAGTTTAATAATATCATAAATTTAATACATAGATATCAAATTAATCATTATATCTGTCATTTAAATGAGGTTATGTGAAACGAATTACATCATTTTGTGAGGCGGAAGTCTATAACTCACATGATCAATGATTTCATTTCCCATGTGATGGAAGAGGAGATGGATATTGGTCATTACCTAAACATAATAACATTATATTATATGAAATATATAATCATAATTATATAATAATGATTTAATAATATATTAATTTTGAGGATGAAGAAACAAAATAACAATGATCATTTTAGAATGTTACTTCTTCTATAGAAAAATAATTTTTGATTTCCCCAAAAACATTAATATGATGGATTTATGTTAAATAAAATGGATATAGTATGTTTTATGGTATTAGGGATGTTATTTGAGTTTTTATTGTCCAAACCAAAATTTATTTGGATGTGTGAGGAAAGGATATGATTGTGTATAATTTTTTAAGTAGGTGATATGATAGACATTGATGTTTGGAAAGGAATCAATTAATCCGACATTTTTATCATTAAAAATAATCCAAACTGGATCATTATAGAAAATTGTAGGTGATAAGGCCCAAATATGTCCAATCTATGGGTTTTGAGAATGTCGGTAGTTCATTTTAACACTAATATTTTTAGATTAACCTCAGATAATTCTGTCTTTACATTGTTAGTGATAATTAATTTCTATTTAATTCACAATTCATAATGATCAAAAATAAATTTTACCTTATTATAAATTATTATAAAATTAAATATGTTGTCCATTTTTTTGAAATTAAATTTAAATCAGTTCATGAATAAAATCTAAAATTATGACCATAAATGCGATGAAAATGCATGTTTCCAAAGAGACAATTCCATTAAGTACATATGGATTTAATATCAAAATATTATATTAAATATATTATAATGACATATATTATTTAAATTTTTATATTATTTATCTAAATTTATTTTAAAATTATTTTAAAATAAATTTTAACCTTGTAGTTATGTACATAATCAAAAAGACGATTTAAAAAAATAAATATTTTAACTATTCATTGAAAATGAATCTTTTTAGAAAAAAACCAAAAATAAATCGTAAGATAATTTTGATATATGGATTAAAAAAAATTATTTTCATTTTAAACAATTAATTTTATAAAATTGGGAAAAATGGATTTTATATTATGTGCAAAAAGTGCGAAAAAATATTCTCATTGAAAAATAAACATTTTCGGAAAATATATCTTTTTCATTTCAAACTATATAGTATTTATTTATAAAATATATATAACCAATGAACATGGGAATATTCTATATTTTCATTAAAAAATTATTCCTTTTCATACTCATTAACTTAATAAATTGGTTATAATAGTCACATTTTAAATAATAATATTTCAATAGAGTATTGTGTTTCATTTAAAACTTGTATTGTGTGCATCCCATGTTATGAAATAGAATGAATTTGTTTAAAAATAAATATATTTTAAAGTAATAGGATGTTACATTATCATCATATTTTTTTGTTTTCTGTCATATATAATATTGAATATATTATACATATTTTAAAATATTTAGATGTTACATTCTCTCCACCTTCAATAAATTGATTCATTACAATTTTAACATTCACTTATGATTCATGGGATTGAAATTTGAAGATTATTTTTTTTGAAAAACCACATAATAAAAATTTTAATAAAAATCGATCTTAAAATTATGAATGATAAATATGGAAGGTCATCTAGAATTAAACATGAATTAGTTTCAAAGTAGGAGAACATAGGTGGGAAGTAAAAATAAAGACATAGAAGAAAAAAATAAATAATTGTAGAGGGTGATATATATCATTAATCATAATAATGTTAATGATCTATTTAATGTTAATGAACTAAAAATCATTAATCTTTTATGATTAAAAATACCATTTGATTCATTTTATATGAAGGTTATAGGATAATTTTTTTTATCAATATCATTTTCCTAATGATGAGGAAATATTTTGTTGTCAAAAAATATTTTGATGTATAATTTATTAATATATTTCTATTTTAGTAGAATAATTTCATCCTATGGTTATGCCCTGATAAATTTCTAATTCATATCTTACTCCATGAAATGAATATCAATAAATGAATTTTTTATTCCTAATGAATTAAAATTAAATTTTAATAGATCATAAGATCAATAATGGTGTGATAAGTCTTTTTCATATCTATATTAATATTCTCCTAAACTAATATTGTGATAATTTGTTATTTAACCTAATATATTAATCTATAAAACTCAAAAGTAACACCATTGTTTTAAAATTAATATTTATCAGTCAAATCATTTAATTAAAAACAACGAAATATAATATATAACATCTTGTAGCTTATGGTAGGCACAACACCCTTTTCTCCCATAGGATCTGGGATCAAGAATAATAGACATACTATATGTGATGGGTTGTCAAATGGTATGTGGGTTTACATTATTATAAAACCATATAATTCTTATTCTTATCATTTTCAAAATGTTTAATAACACATAATTACATCAACATCATGATAAGAAAAAACTAAACAGTTACATATACCTTCAATCTTATTCTGACAAAATGAAAGGTAATTTTTTCAAAAATAATTTTTTATTAAAACATATACTAAACCAATTGGTTGTATTTCCATAAAGGATTCCCAAAATATACTTAATCATTGTATAAATCAACAAACTGAAACATAAAATGGGGTTTTTGGGACATTGAAACTATGATCTGTCTTAAACTCAAAAAACCATGATAATATCAATAACTCACAAGTTAACGATGAAATTTATTCTTCAAAAATTAACAAAATCCTTAAATGTTTCATACTTTTTATAGAAAAAATAACATTGGTAAAAAGACATGTATAATGTTTTTATAGTGTCCTAATAAATACATTATGATTTTTATTTAATCATTGTTCTATGTGTTAAAATTCCAAATATGGCATTGACATGTTTAACACCTAGGTTCCCCACATTTATGACAACGAACTATAAATGGATCCCTATGAAAAAAAATTATTTCCTTCCATAATAATATTCATTTTCACTCTAAAATTAATTTATTTATGCCCATATTTTCTATATAATGAACATTGTCTTCATCTATAGAGAGACATTCCTAGGGATACATTCCATATTTCTGATCTTTAGTTAATTGATCCTTCATTATTTCATGGTATCCACCACTTGATATCCTAGTTCGATCCATTATTCTCTTGTTAGGTGACTATGTGTATTGATTAAGGTATTAGTTTTTAAACATATTTAAACATAGTAGATTATGATTAATCATGATATATTTCACTTCATTTACCATCACATTTGTTTCTCATAATCACCAAATTTTCTTTAAAATTCAATGTCAACATGAATCCTCTAGGTTCCAACAATTTCCAAAAAAATCATTATGTATGAAATAATAATCATAGTAGGAAAACTATATTACAATTTATTAGATATATAAAATATGATGACTTTGTTTTAAAATAACTCAACTTATGATTAACCATTGTTATTCATCATCTTCATCTATTCAAATACTTCATAATTTTTTTTAATTGGATTATAAAAAACATACACCATAGGGTTGTCAAACACGATGAAAAGTATTTATCATTTTCATGTACCAAGTATTATTGAATTCAATTTTGATGTTCCTTTTCCTTAGCTATAACCCTACATAGATATATTCCAAAACCACATCCACTTTTAGAGTACATAAATTGATTTATATCAAGGAAAAACTACATGATCAATTACTTATCAACACATTGTGATGTTTTCTTGTATTTGTCTTTAATTATTATCAGGAGATTATATTCCACAATCTAGGTTTTACTAAATCGTGTTCTCAATGTTCCTACAAAACTTTCTTTGATACCAACTATAACAACCCTACCCCCAATAGGCCGAATATGGTGTTTAATTTATTAAATCAGAATAAGATATAATGAATGACATTATAAATGGATGAATAATTTATTAGTCTTAAAAAAATATACCAAAATGATTCCAATATTAAATTTTAATAATAAAATTAAATCATATTTTTTAGAATATTATTTTCCCCTCTAGGATATTTTTTCATATCTCCAAAATACACATCATTGATTCCTGAGGAAGGAAAATATAAGGGTGATCTAAAATTCTTATCAAGATTTGGATATAGTGGAAGAAATCATGATTAATTGAATAATAATATATAATATATAATAAATATGGAAAAGTAAATAAATAAAATCCCATCCAATTTTATCATTAAATTTACTATCATGATTATTTAAGGAGTATGCAATATGTAATGTTAAATAAGAGAAAACAAATTATATTTCATCATTAAACTGATAATGATATGCTTACAGAGATAATATCAATGTAAAAATAACATGGATAATAATAATTTATATCTCAATTATGGAAATTCATAATTATTGTACATTATGATCTCAATAATATGATACTCTACTCTCAAGACCTTTAATAAGACAATTTAGAATTGATTTGTTGGTATAAAATAAAAACCCTATTTATCTATGTCTTTCAAATAAATTTTTTTAAGAAACTATCGATGTTTTAAGGTGATATCTATCACCAGAACTCACCCATATCATAATGTTAAAATATTTCTTCATATATTTAATAATCAATATAATTCATCAATATTATGTATTGTAATCAAATTTTAGTATCAATTTTGGATTTAAAATTAATAATAATTTCCCAATTAAATCATAAAAAATTTATTTAAAATACGATATTTATAAATGATATATATTTTTTGTAATAATTATATCCATTTAAGGTGATATAAATACTTACAGGAAATTTAATTTCCAATGAACCTAGGAAAGGTAATATTTCAAGGGAAGCTAATGACTATAAAAATGAATCAATAAAGTAAATATCAATAAATTATTTGGTCAAATGATTATAAATCATCCCTATAAAGAATATGGATGGAATAAATACAATTTATAACTAGTGGATAATAGGTAATATAATTTTTTTATCATCGATGAATAGATATTTAAAATAAATATCTCTGAAAACAATATTGAAAAAAATAACATTTTCAATTTCAAAATTTACATTTCAATCTAAAAGTGCACAAAATTGTTTTTAAAATAAATTTCATTTAAAATAAAATTATAAAATCATCAAATAATATTTAAACATTGAGTTTTCATGATGGGTGAAATTCCATAAATGTCGTTTAAGTTAAATATTTTAATTTCACATTTTTTGTCAAATCCAAATGGTCCTTGTATGGAAAAGGACATGAATATTCATTTAAAAATAACTTCTAAAATGTCAAAATGGTATAGAAATATCTTCAACAAATCATTTGATTAAATTCAGTAATTTTTTTCACAACATTTTCAGAAACCATGGTTTTGGATGAAAAAAGACTTCAGACGAAGAGAGAATATTACTGTATTTTATTATAAACATTTTATCTATAATTTGATGTAAAAAAGAGATTAATATGTTACTATTACTTGAAAAAATAATTAATAACAATATTATAAATAAATAAATTGGGTTTATTATATAATTATCAAATAATTTCATTTAATAGAAAATCAAGTATGAACAATCCTAATTAAAATGAGATTATGAAATAAACCCTTACCATGATTTAACATGGAAGTGATAATTAATAAATGAATCAATAATATTTATCAAATATAAATCCTCATACAAAATTAATTAAAACATAAGATAATAAAAATTATTTACATATATAATATTATAATTTTTAGGATAATTAAGAAGTAATATAGCCTAATGAAAAAAAATTGAGTTTGGAAATTATTTACAACGTGGTACTTTTCAAGTCAAATCCCTTTATATGAAATAATAAAAATTAATAACTAAAAGGACCTGAATTGTGAATTATTAATCAAATTTTATAAAAATATAGTTTAAATTAACCATTTAAAATAAAATAGGTGCATAACAATACAATATGTCTCAATAAGGAAAAATTGAGATGAAGTCCCTTACCTCACGCTTCCTTTTAGATGGACATGCTTTAACCTCCTTCATAAAGGTTATAAAAATGTCATTAGTTTATTATAGAACCATATTAATAATTATAATATGATATATTATCCTTTTAATTCATTATACCACCCAATTTATAATAATATTTTAGTATTTGTATTGTTTTAGGTTTTAATTTTTTTGTTTTATCTTCTATATTTTGTCAGAAAGTTATCATTTTTCCACATATTATATAGTTAAATAATATAAAACATAAAATTAATATTTTAGATATCATTATTGTTACTATATATATCTGTATAATAATTATTGGAATTTTAACATGGAGAATGGATCATATTTCATCATGGAGACGATAAATCTTATGTACGCAAGAGCGACATTATCATTTCCTTAGTAGATTGAAGGTTAGGGAAGTCGGATATATGTTAATTTTACATAATTAATATAATTTCATGTATATTACATGTATTCACTAAATTTATCATTATTACCATCCAAATAAATCTTATCTGAAAAATGAATCACAACGCTTCGGGAGGCGTTAGTCCACCATACACACGAGAAACGTTATCGTATTTTTAATAGAATTGAATGTAAGAAGTTATATGTGATATTAAAAATAAAAAAATATAATAATGTCATAAATATCACGTAAATGTGTTAAATGTATCATTAAATCCTTCTTTTAATGTTGGTGAAGGAAAATTAATCACATCAGTTTGTGAGGTAGTAGTTTGCGGTACACATGATCGATTGTTTCCTTTCCCATTAGATAGAAGAGGAGACAGATATATTCCATTAACTAAATCTAAGAAAGTATATGAATTTTAAATATTCTTATTTTATTATATAATAATTATTTACTAATATTTGAATTAGTTGGAATAAGAAACAAAATAAAATCTCATGTTTAAGAATGGTACCAATTATTTTGACAACTACTTTAAGATTTAACCAAAAGTGTTCTTATCATTTTTTTATTCTCATAACATAGGATATAAGATTCTAGAAGGGGATTTAAGAAATAATTTGTTCACAAACTGGTCAAAACAAATGGATTTATTAGTGTAATGTGGGGAGGATATGGGTGGCCTTTTATAAGTGGGGGAGAGGGTACACAAGGAATGTTGGATAAGAATCAATTAAACCCACATTTTTATGACTAAAAAAGCCACCCAAAAGGTCCATTATAGATATTTATAAGTGATATGGTCTAAATATTTTTAAATGTTTGGTTTTGTATAGGTTTCCATGTAATATTAACGCTTATCAGTTTAGTTTAACCCTTAGTAAATAATTTTTCCCTTAATCACGATAATTAATTTTTATTGGTTTCTCTATTCATATTTTTCAACAAATAATTTGAAAATAATATAAATAATTCTCATTAAAAAATATAATAAAAATTTCTAAATAAAATTTTCATAATTTCCAGAATCCAATATATAATTATACCCACATATCTGAAAAGATGGTTTCCAAGGAAACAATTATCATAATTATAGATGGATTTAATATAAAAATTCAAAATGAAATTGAATACAATGGACTAAACTAGAATACATGTATTATAATTGAACATATATTATTTTAAAACAACTTTAAAATATAATTTATACTTTTACATAATTAAAACAAACAAGTAGTTATCAATAAAAATTTGCATTTTTGCTATTCATCGAAAATGAATGTATTTCAGAAAAATACACAAAATTATCCATAAGATAAGATTCATATATTGATTTCAAAAATGGAATTAATTTTATTAAATAAATTTTCAAAAATATATAAAAAATAATTTTAAATTATGAATGAATGGTGTGACTAATCCACCTTTTAGAACATTAGATTTTTCTGGAAAACATTACTTTTTCCTTTCTAAAGATTTTAATTTTTATTTATAATCGATATATATCCAATAAAATTGTTTAAACCATATATTTTCATAAAATAATTTATTTATTCATAACTACCAACTAAACACAAGGATATAATAGCCATTTTTTATACAATATTATTTTAATACATTATTCTTTTCCATTTAAACTCCATGTTACATGCATCGCATGATATCAAAGTGATTGATTTTTTTAAAATAAATATATCACAAATTATTATGGTGTTACTTTATCATATTATATTTTGTTAGTATCATATAATATTTTGAACATGGTGTCACTCTTTTAAAATATTTGGGTGTTACACATTAGGTAAATAATTTTTTTTTATTTTTTGTTAATATGATAGTAATCAAAGTAATTTTTTTTAACCTCAGTAAGGGTAAAACATTTTGAACAGGGTTAATAATAGGGATAAGGCTTCAACATTTCCCTAAAATAATACATCATACTATTTAATGAGTTGTGTCTAACCACTTCCTTTCAAATCAGAAATATAAGGCCCCTTTGGGCAGTATTTCATTTCATATGACCTTTGTATAAATTTATGCAAAAAAATTTATTCCAAATGTCACCCTCTAGAATTTAAAATCAATTAAAATTTTATATATGGATAAAAGGAGGATAAATTTACTTATATATATTTATTTGGTATAAAAATTAATTTTTTGTTATAGTAATTTATTTTTAATTTTTATAATTGAATAATTACATGAATTGTTTATAAAATGCCAACAAAATATTTTTTTGATTAATATAAAGAAAATTATTTTTGATATACTGAAATAAGATAATTAGTGTAAATTGTTTCATAAAATAATTATTTAGAATAATAATAAATATTAGAGATGTGTGAAATGTTTATATTATAATTCATTTTATTTAATGATTTATTTGAAGTAAAATTAACTGAATTGTTTCATAAATGACATTAATGATCTTTTATGAAAATATTATTTTATTAAATTTTTATAAATCATAAAAAAACATTACACATGAAAATGAGGGAGGCATGTGTGCTGCTTCTGGCATCATCTCCCCTTCCTGTTTCCCTCCCCCTCCCCCTCTCTTTTGGTCCCTGATCTCTTCTTCTGCAGTTTTCTCTTCGTGGAGCTTGTTTCTTCTTCGAATTTTTGATTTGGAATCGTGACAGTCCTTTGGGTTGTTCTCTATGGTCAAAGATGGCAGTTTCGGTGCCGATGGTGGTGGAAAGTTTGTCTTTCGCCCACTCAACTCTGCCCTATCTTCAAGCTCCAGCACCCCTTCCAGGTAGGTCTGGTGTATTGAATCCTTACAAGATTTGGGAGGAGTGGTTCGACTAGTCACTGATATTCTAGGAATCCCTGCTGGCATAGGAATCTTCTTCGTTTTCCCTCTATTTCATTTTTCTGGTTCTTGGTGGAGTTTTCTTTAGGTTGGTTCATTTTGGTTTGATGGTTAGGCCTTTCTATTATCTTGAGATCTTTCAATCATAAAATTTTTAGCACTGCTGTTCCTACTCGATGGTGCCCATTCCTATGTCAGTAGTGTTCTAGGAGGTCACAGATCTAGGTGATGTTAATTTCATTTGTTGATGTCTTTCAGATGTTTTATTTGCTAGTTCGGAGGAGATTTTTCCCACACACATTTCGAAGGATTTCTATTCTTGCCAAAAATGGTGAGGATATTCACCATTGGTTTTGGTTTCCATGAGATGTTGATGCGATGATGGGTTGATTTCAAATCAGGGTTGTGATATAGGGAGCATGGCTCAAGGTGGACCCAAGGTGAGTTTTGTTTTTTGAATGATGTGTCCTGTTTTTTGAATTTGAATTTTGAAGTTGAATTTTTATGTTTTGGGGTGGAATTTGATGCTTTAAGGGCTTAATTTTTGGGGTGTTTTAAATTTGATATAGAGTATTGTGAAGTTCCCAATAAACTTAATGTGTTTTATTTAGAAAATTGGAAAAATGGATTTGGTCCGAGCCCATTTATGAGAAACTTATCACCGTATAATTAAATTTATAACTCATTAATGTACGAAAATTCATTATCGTAAAAATGATTACTTTAATTTAACTAGTGTGTTTATAAAATAAATAAAATTTCTAATTTGAAACAAAAACCTATCTAAATTTATTTGGATTATTATATTTATACCTTATAGTTTTTTTGTTCAAATATTTTGTTATTTCAAATCATTTTTATTGAGACCGACTGAATTACATTTTAATCTTTTATGAATTTTTAATAAATCCTTTCCACTCAATTATAAAATGGATGGAAATATTTCTTTTCATTACACAACATTAATACATAGATATTGACTAAATCCTGACCATTTAACTTATAAAATTCCCTATCTATGAATTTTAGTCTATTTTCGTCATAAAAATCAATTCTAATAGTTCTTAACAAAGGATCTAAATGATTCTAACTAAAATAAAGATATTCATCTTACCCAACATCTTTTAATTTATTTTTCTTCCCCTATATTTAAATCTATGGTTTTCATGATTAAATTTAAAATTCTATATACTAAATTTCTGAAAATATTGTTATTATCATTAAACCACCATTATCGACCCTATATTCTATCAATTTGAAAGTAAATGTATGGCTCATGTGTTTGTGTGGACTATTACCACCAAGTAGTAATTATTCTCATTTTACATAACCATATTGCAAGGATTGTTATTATGATGGGATTAATTTTTATAACTATTTTTATTACATAATTATTATTTTTTAATAATAAAATCACATATACCGTCATACCTTCTAATCAATTACAAAACGATAATGTTTCTCGTGTGTACGTGTGGAATACCAACTCAATGAAATGATATGATATTTTTATATTTTTTACGTAGATAATAATAAGGAGATATTAAATAATTATATTATAAATATATGACAGAATAATTATTATTTAATGGGGAAGTTTTATTTATCTTTCATTTATTCCACCCATTTAGAAAGTGATAATATAATTCATGCGTACATATTGCATGTCGTCACCAAGAACAATGAAATTCATGTTTCTATTTATACATTTTATGGATAAAAACTATATATATAAGGACTATATATTATTTTATTTTAAATAATATAATTATAGAGGTGATTTATCCATATTCCATTTATACTTATTGGGATAGCTAAAGCGAAATATACAAGAAAAATTGAGTTGTTATCAACCAGAACAATAATTTTAATAGAAGATTGTAAATAAACTAGAACAATATATAATAAGTGAATAATAAATGGTATAATTGATTTGAATATGGCTCGGGAATAGTTTTTTTAATAAATCTATATTAATTATACCTTTTTTATGTGTGTGAAGAATGAAGAGACTAGGGTAAGGGATTTATGTTTCAATCCCACTCTAATCGAGAATGTTTATTATTAATTTTCCATTAAGAAAATTATATAATATTTATCAGATATATCAATTTTATTTTCTTATCCAAATGTTATTTTTAGAGAAGAGATGTTTTCCTTTCATTTTCCTCACTTTATATACTCAATATATCAAATGAATGTTTTTAATTAAAAGTGGCTATGTTTTACCATTCAGTTGAGAATCCTTTCCATCTATTTAATTTTTTTTATAATTTTATGAAATATTGTTGGTAATAATATCCTATAATTGTTTAAATTAATTTTTTCCATGTTTTAATTTTTAATAAATGTTAAAAAATTTATATTCATGTCTTTTTATGAATGACGTACATCGAATTTTTTTATCAAAAATGAAAAAGGAATTGATGTTTTAACTAATACAGGATGAATACAATTTCTCACAATCATGACCAGTCAATGATGTGAAGAATCCTTTAAGTGTTTGAAATTATTTTTCGAATGAAACTATTTTACATAATAATTGGGAAATTTTTTATTTTAAATTTTTTATTTCAAAATGAAAGGTGGATTTTCCTCCATAAATATTTATATGATCTTATAAAAAATTTCTATAATGATAATATTTTGATGTAAATTATACATTAAATTATATATTATCCAATGATAACATACTGATTATTTCTCAATATAGTTTATTATTATGATTATGAGAAATTTATGGAACCCATTTCTTCAAGGGTTATGTTATAATAATTTGATGTATTGATTATGAAACTCATTTTCTTGGAACAAGTTATAATATGATTATATGAAAAATGATTTTTTATTTTTTATAAAACCTATGTGTGGTTTTCATTATGTGATGGTTAGTATGATGATTTTATAGCCCTCCAATGCATTGGGTATATCATAATATCTAATGACATTATTTTGGGATGCAAGTATATGCACTTCACACACTATAGAATAACTGATAATTAATTTTTTTATTATCAAAACACTTTTGAGGGAAAAGTGAGAAACCACAAGATCCTTAGATTACTACCAAATAACCCATGAAAACTATAACTCATATCTAGACTGTAGGATTTGCCCCTCCCAAGTGACTACATCATGATGAAAAGCCCTCGCCATCTCTTGATCACTTGGCTAGTTGTCCCGTGCATGGATGCATGACCTAAAAAACCAATTGAAGATCCATACCCTCGTAAACATCCAAATCCAAATAACATGATCAGGAGAAGTCTTCCTACTCTAATCCCCATCTAAGGAAGATCCTTTCAGTGTGTTAGTTGAAAACACACAAAAAAGAACATGAAATCTGTAGCCTCCAACCCACCCAAACAGAATCTTGGAACCTCCATCGGAAATATAAAATTTCATAACCAAAAGCATCAAACATTTTCATAGAAGATAATTTCAGAACCCTACGAGTCTCCTCAATGATCAATCCACTTAACCTCTTCATTTCACCCCTCCTCACGAAACAGTAAGTGGATTCTTGTTAAAACCCTAGAAATTATCATGAACGACCATCCTATGACACTTTTCTCTACCCCATCATAATCCCTTTCCTGCCTTACCACATATAAAAATCAAAAGACAGACATTGGAAACCAAAACAACTTGAGAATCTGAAGAGAATCCTTCCCTACCCCATCAAAGCTTAGACAACATCCATAGATATAATAGACTTCCTCTAGCATGCTCTATGTCTGCAGAAGAACATATATCCAAATACTGAAAAATAACCAAAACAAAAATGTGCAATAGATTCACACACTAACAACTAGCCACATCTGATTCCAACAAGCAACCACACCCACAATCATCTCTACCAGAACCACATAACTGTTCAAAACCATCCTACCACTACAAACAACTCTGGAATAGAACAAACCCAAAATGTAACCCCAGATCCCAGTAGAATCTCATTCAGAAACAATATATAGGAAATAGGATAAATTCAATAAGAAATAATTACCACATTGATGCCAACCCAAGCGCCATAGCCACCGAACAAGAGCTCTGTAGTAGACAAGAACATAAATATTGTCACCGCCTACTAGGTCACTCGAGGACACCACGAATAACCACCCAACACAGATAACTGGGTCTGATACAGCAATTCGAAAGCAACGAAATCTAGATCATGTTGATTGGACAAACACCGCACCCCCAAGGGAATCCCTATGAAGCATAGGTGGAGTTGAGCAAGAAGCAGGCCAACAGTGATGCGAAACGTCGGGATGACGGAGTCTACGAAGTTGACGACACTTCCATGACAAGGGAACCTCCATCATGATCTATCCAAGAAAGAAGAGGGAATATGATCCAACCAAAGGAGTAAGGAGGTGGTAAATGGGTGAACTCTAGCTACGGAGTGCCTCTTACGGGCTCATCCCTTCCACTGCTCTCTGCATACACTATAGGAAATGAGATGATTTTCTTAATATACTATGGGATAAAGATGGTGATTCCTGATATATAATTATATGGGAAAATATAATGATTATTGATCCATTATGATTTTATTGAATCTGTATTTAACAATGACATATAAATTTTTTTACCTATATTGATGTAAAACTTTTATGAAATGAACTTACAGCTCATAATTCATTTATGATAATTAATTTCTCTTATTTATGATTTATTTCGAAATGATAATGTGTTATTCCATGAATCATGTTTATGAACCATGATATATTGATTCAAGAAATTTATAGTTATGTTCATGATCTCATACCTTTAAGATTATCTTATGATTTTATTTGATCATCGATTTATACATCTCATGATTTCCATTTGTGAGCAACTAAGATCACCCATTCTTATGATTCCTTTCCCCTGGTTTTTTTAAAGACAGATTCATTAATGTCGAAGATCAGTGAATGTACAATTGCAAAGCCATGAAGGGAAATGGTCCAGCTAGAGCTTGTTGACATCATAGGGGCCTAAGGCTGCCAACCAATGGGCATCATGTTTTCCTTCCCTTTTAGTAAAGGAGAAAGTGCAGATTGATACGCCTTGATGGAGAGAATTGATTCTCCTGATTAGGGATCCAAAAGACTGGAGGCCTCCGTCATTGGAATTGATAGCATTGATAATGGTGAGACAGTCTGATTCGAGGTTGATTTTATCTCATCCCAAATCCATGGAGAGCATCATACATGCAAGGATGGAATTAGCCTTGGCCAACATAGTTTCCCAAAAAGCAATTTGTGATTCATGTTTGGACACAACGACTTGCCCCTGATGATTCTGGGCCAAGATGCCGAGGGAGACATGCACATCCTTGGGGAGAGATGCATCCAAATTATTCTTAAGAATCCTCTCACTTGGAATACACCAGTGTGAGGGAAAAAAGGGGTTCCAAAGGGATTTTGTTGAGTATTGTGATGCTTCCATCCCTTAATTCATGAAAAGGCCCGTTCAATCCAGAATTCGGGGGTTCTGTGAATTTGGTTGAAAAGTGCCTTGTTGTGACAGACCCAAATGATTCAGTTCAGGGTGAAAAATAATCCCGCTTTAGCCGAAGAGACAGAGGAGCACCATCGTATCAGGAAGGATGGGAGGTCAGAGGCCATGACCAGTGAAGTTTCTGAAGCAGAGCCCCATTTGTTCCATATTTCCTTAGCCCCTGGTTATGAATTAAGGATTTATATACAATATGTAAATAAGGGTAAAAAGTGTGAATAAATTTATGGGGAATGGTGAATAATTTTCCTAAATAATATTTCTATGTATATATTCTCCCAATACATTATACCATTATGGTTCTATCTTAGATAATAATGTTTTTTTTAACATATTCTTTTAAAATATTTAATATTTATGTTTGAAATTCATGGTTTGTAATATTTTGTGTCATAGTAGGGTTTAATTAATATTTACATATTAGGATTAGATGTCTTTAGTAAAAATCATGGGGATAAATCTAAATATAGGATAACATCCTTTTTTGGTAATGAAGAGATTACATTGATTTCCTAAAAAGACATCCATGTTTGGATACTACAAGTGGATGTGTTTTTTCATAGATGAAACCAGGGTTAATACTACAAATAAATGATAAAAATATATATCTAAACCATCATTATAGTTCATTAGGAGTGTTACCTTATGATGCACATGTTCTGACACTCAGGGGGAATTCTTGGGTTAACTCGCATTTTCATTATGAACAATTATTAAGGGTTTGAATTGATTAAAATTATAGATGACCTATGTTATATCAATGGATTCATAGATTAAAAATATGGTTTCTTAATTTTTATATAATTTAAATTGTTTCAATGATTATGTTGTTTTCCATTATGATTATTGTATCATATATTATGTTTTTATATATTCAGTTATTTAATGGAACCCAAAAGAACTGTGTTAATGTTGAATGTAATTGAAAATACATATATATTCCTCATGAGAAGCTAAATTCTTTGAGAGAAGGAATATATAACATGTCTATAATTTTCATAAATCTTTCTCATGAAATGAATAATTTTGACCTTCTAAAAGATCAATGAATTTATTAATTTAATTTTGAGTCTTTAATAAGGAAATATCCACCATATTTTAGTGGGACTTTTATTCCACTAATGACTAACTGATGGATTATTACCATCAAGAAATTATTTTTTATTTTCAAGATCTCATAACAAAAAAACATTTCCTTTGTAATTTAACCTTCTCAAGGTTAATCTGATCAATCGTGGAATCTTATTACGTATAAATTGCAAGAGGAATAAAATGACTCTATATAATTTGATCAATTTTAGATGAAAATGTTAATTAGGTTCCTCCCTCATATTTTATATACAAAAATATAAACGTAAAACCTTGATCTCGAGAAGAAATATGGTGAATTCATTTTTACCTATGAGGCTAATTTTATAACACGAGTAATATATGATTTTTATTTAATAATTATCACAGAAAAAAATAATCAATTTCTTAGTGGCTTAAAATGAGTCTCTAAAAGGATTCTGCTATAAGAGAAATTTTTATCATTGTAGAAGTTATTTTATCTACAACATTTGAATGGAAATTGGATATTCCTACAATTTCCTTGGATTTGTTAAGAAAATGATGATTTATCCCAATGAGAATATAAATAAACAACATGGTTGAATGAAATGACATCCATCTACAAGCCATAAATATGGTAAGAAACATCACTGAAATTTATTTAGGGGAACTAATAGGTGAATTAATGTTATAAATGGGGGATATGATTTCCATGAATATTTAAAAAAATGGCTAGGCCGGTTAATGTAATAGTGTAGAAGAATATTTCAACTAATGCATTATCAATTCTCTAAATTTTCAAATTCATTAACTATGATAATTGTCACAAACCAGATCTGGTCACCATCAAAACGGACACCCAAATTAGTCCATGGAAAGACCCATAGGGCATTCCCAGTCGCCACAATAGTGGATAAGTGCATGGGTATCATTAAATAATTGTTGGGAATGATTTTACCATATTTATAAACATAATAAAACCAAAAATAATAAATAAACTGAATCTGAAAATTTACCACAAAAATCTGTTAAAAAAATCTAGAATTGGGGGAAAAGGTTTATATATAACCCATGAACAACTAAAAAGGAAGAAATCCAAACAAGGACATCCCATGAACAACCTCAAGAAAATGGGGAAATCACCCTCTAGCCTTATCCACAGTACTACACCAAGAAGGACTGTTAGAAACCACAGCCACTGGCACTAAATGAATTACCCAAACCTGTAACAAGATAAACAATTATACATACACCCAAATGTGTTAGTATTGTGTGAGCCTAAACCCATTATGATTCCACAAAAAATATTCCATGTGATAAATATTTCAATGAAAAAAATGTTGCATGTTTTTTAAATAAGAAATGTTAGAAATAGTTTATTACAGATGCAACATTAAAACTAAATAGTTATGAAGTTGGGAATCTAAGAGAAAGGTAAATTTTAAATAAAACCATCATGCTACTGAATTGTTTCCACCAAACACACTGTATGCTGATGGTGAACATCATATATTCAATAAGAACTATTCATGGGAACACCCCTAGGCACATGCTCATTGTGGGTCCCAGGTACATCATATCTCGATGAAAGTAACCATTCAAATATCTTTTCTCATGCAAAAAAACAACCAGTAGGGATCATACCCATAAAATGTACCCCCCCAACATCATCATAATCATATTTTAGTTAGTGTTTTCCCCATCAAACTAGCTAGTTGAAATAGGGTCCAAAACCTATAGGATCACTAGCATACAAGTACATTCCCTCCCACCTAGATACTCGGGTTACCCTTTTGTGATCAAACAAGTTACAAATTTCAACAATACCATTCTCACATAAAGATGAATTTTCCAAATAACAAACGCAAAACAAAAATGTCACACTTACATTTCACATAATACCCTTTTCACAATCAACTTCATTTTATCATCATACTCACACGAAGTAACCCACTAACATTTTTCTCACCCACATCACAATTTAATAAATCATATCTATAAATTATAAAACATTAATAAAAACGATTGAAATCACAAATATGCAACTTATCTTTCAGAAAATCATTTTTAGAACATAAAACCACTAAAATAGTACATAAACATCCTTTGTACAATTTGATTAACTCATTAAACCATTTAGAATTTTCATAGAACACTTTCAAGAAGCATGACAAGGTTTTCCACCTAAAACCCATTAAAAGGCCCTATTTTAAAAACAAAAGAATACCACGACCCCACCAAAGAAGAACTGGAAACCCAAAAAAACATTGAATAAACTACTTGAATATGTTATAAAAATAAATCCAAATATTACCACAATAGTTACACATGGAAAATACCCAATTTAAAGAAAAAATGCAACTTTAAAATTAAATTCCTAACCAATCCAGAGAAAATGGTTTTTTCCCCACACAAAAAAAAATTAGGAACATGAAAATTAAGTAATTCAAGCATGCTAACTCGTCAAGAAATGCTTATAGAGGGAATCACCTTCCATTTGTTCCAAAAAGCCCAAATAATGATTTGAAACTTCAACTGCACCACTATTGCACCACAATGGGATGGAAAAGAACCATAAACCACATGATTTGAACCAGATATACAAACTAAAACCATAGATATGAACTGAAGCTGTTGTACAGAAGGGAACATCAAGAAAAGGATAGAAACCCAAAGGATGATGAAAGATACCATAATGGAATTCAATTACTTGAAAGTTCATGTGGTTTCCCCACAAAAAACCATTTAAAAAATGAGTTCAGATAGAGGTATGGGGAACTTTGCGACCTCCCATGGCTTATAGGAACAAAATGGGGAAGAAATTGGCTGATTCAGGTTTATTCTAGAAGAGAAAAATGGGAAATACAAAAAACAATTAATGATTTGGATAGGGTAGCACAATTTTTCTGCATGGTTTAACAAACTATTCGGCTAAATCGTGAAGCCCATTCTAGAAACCCAAAAACATGCCATTTTCCACCATATTCAAGGGGGAGTAGGCAGTGTTAAATGGGGCGATAGATAGGCCTTGTATAGGGGGAAATAATACCAAAAATATTACTACCTTTTTACCCCACGTCTCATCTAACTCAAGGGTATAAACCACCCGAACAAATACCCTACAAAAAGGTGCCAGTAGAAGTGTCAAAAATTCAATTCCTAGAAAATGCATCCTCATACCTTCCCCTAAAAAAATAAGAATGTACAAATACTATCCAATACTTCCCAAAATAATGAATTATATCAATAACACCCAACACACCAAATCCAATCCTGAAATACCCAAGAACCAAGAGAAAATGAATAACCAAAAGGGGATTTGACACAATGTATAGAAATTGAAATTTCAGGTGAGACAATTGTCCCCACAATAATGATTTATTCCTCCCCGAAATCCATAAAAACCCCATATGAAAAAACAAATCCCAAATGATAGATCAAGACAGACTACGTTGCCACGTTTTCACCCACCTCCAAAAAGGTAAAACACCTCCATTTGAACAAAAAAAGGAAGAGAATAATCTCACCAATCAAAACATAATCCACCTACCTGAAATGATCATTCATATACAAACTACAACCCAGAACACAAAAAACCTCAAACACAACTAGATGAATCTTAAGAAATCCACCTGAAATGAACAACGAACTCGAATAATGTTACAATATCCTTAATTAAACAAAACCATTGGGTATGCTCCAATACCGCCATTACCCTTTTAAGAAATATGTGTCTATATAGATTATAATGAGACTTCCTCCTACCAAGAAAACACTAATGGTAAAGACATGTCACTAATAAGGGGTTACCCAAATGGGGTTCCCACCACAAGGGACATCTTAATTTCTGAGGCATAATCCAAAAACCAATTGGGGGAGGCCGAAATGGTCTCCTAAGCATATAGGGTAAACTAACATTATAATTTTTCGAAGAGAACATACGTGACACCCATGATGGGTCTCCCCACCATAATAACCAACTATCTTAACCGACAAGCATGGGCTGACATGAAAAGACGGAAAAATTTAATGAGTTGGCATGAATGCACTATTATTCTGCTTGGTATGGTAAATTGTGCACTAACTATGCAGATCATTCTTTCCAAAGGGGAATCTTAGAAAAGTTACATAGGCTGATGCGCATGGACGTGTAGGGAATTTGTGGTATTTATTGACTCTTATCGCACTTTTTACTGGGGCAGCATATAGTTACTACTAACTGTGTACTAGTTGTGACCTTCAATAAGCCTAGCCCAAATTTCATCATTTTCTCTAAAAATTCAATGAAAACTCAAGGTAATAACATGAAATTAGTCTATAACATGAAAAATAGGTTCCCCCACCTCAACCAATGAACAAGAACAACTAGGAAAAGATGAAGATAGCAGAGGTTTAAACTATTCCAATTTTCATACAAAGGATTGGACTTCGACCAAAGGATTGACAAACCCTAGGATTTCCCCTAACTATGCACCAGATTCACTCTGGGACATATGAATGGAGCTCAGATTATTGAAGAATCTCTTTCCTTTCAGTTATTATTTAGAAACCCCTAATAATAACTTCTTCTTCCAGTTCCACAAACAATTACACTATGATATCAGATGGGATCAAAGAGGCATGACACACTTCAAACTCACTTTACCCTAACCCATTAGTTTACCCAAACAAGGGCTTAGTGGATGCACATACGTATTCCCTTGTTTCATCAAATGGGAAAAAACATAATGATAAGACACATAAAAAAACCTTCCTCTAAACCATTGGATATCGGAATTCCCTGAATGGAGACATGCATCCAAAAAAATAAAGACTCTCATAAGATTTCACAACATTCAGCATTTCAATCAGAAGAACATACGACATTATAAGGCATCACCGAACATGACCATTGCGGCTAATAAAAAACACAACGAGACGGTCATTTTTTCGAGTCCCAAACAACACATGATTCCAGCAAGAGGCCATAACATCCACTCTTTTTCTTATTTTCACTCTGGTGGCTTAACATTAACTCTTACTTCAATGAGACTGATGAAATACCCAATGGCCCATTAAAATATCATTCTACACTGACAACCCTAAACTACATTCACCTTCGACGACTCAGGAAACTTAAGAAACAAATGCCTGTTTTAACCTCCCATAACCTATCTCCCTCTACAAGGGGATCCACATAACCAAAATATAAGAGGGGTAAAATCAATCTCTAAATCTCACAAAATACTTATTTATGTCGATCGACTATAGGATCATCCAACGGTGAATCACTAAGGGCCACACAATAGTCATGCATTAACTCTTTATGGGGGCATACCCTAGATAACAAGAAAACCCATGGACCTAACCAAGATTGTCATTTGGTCACAACATATCACAAAACATAACCGAACACATGAGGTGAGCCACCACACTATCCTCCCAAACATTTTACAAAAGACAACACTGACCAATGACTCTTTCCAACTTCTTAATGAAACACTAACCAAAAACATCATTTAAACATGATGGGTTCTTGAACTCAAAAAATCCATTAATAAAAATCCCAAGAACACATATGCCACACCTCACAACCACACATTATCAAAACACAACACTTTAATTCAAAATAATTATTAATAAAACAGTTTTGGAGGGTTGCACATTTACCAATGGTATCTCATGAGTTTCACACATGCTTGTTTTCATGACACACTGGGAAGCCACCTCATATCCATCCTGACACTCATCTAGTCATGCCATTAACTATCCATATTCACATATAAAATCAAGCATATAGTCTCCCTTGAAAACACCAAAGACCACAGTCAAACCATTCCTCTTTTCAAAATCCATACATTATTAACCAAACATTCCCCTTCTCAAAATCATTAACCGTAAAATAAAACCATATTTTTTATCTTACAAAAAAAAATTAGAAGAGCACACATAATTCAATAAAAACTCACTTTCCTGCCTTTCATAATGATTTAAAAACAATTCAAACCATTTATAAACACATCCAATTTCATGAAAACCTGCATTTTATAAATCTTCAATTAATTAAGAACTCAACTCTAATCATTTCATAATACGTTTCTAAAATTTTATAAAATTTTTCAAATTCCCTGTAATTACCAAATAAAAATCCATATTCAACCCCCACACATTAATTATAGAACACTTAATTCAATTCAAAACACTTTTAATTGGTTTATAAAATTCAACTGGAAACACATTTTGAAAACCCCCTTAAACATAATTCATAATTTAAAAAGAGGTGTAGAAACATAATTTACCCTTTAGAAATAATTCTAAAATTTCAATTATATAATTTCAAAAATAAAAATATTGCCACATTACTAGAAAATAATTTAAAAAATATTATCACTTCATAAAATCTAGTCATTTTTCATTAAAACCCATGTTTCTATGATTACAAAACTAAGAGATAGAAGACAGTGTGAGTGGAAACTAGTGTCGGTGGGTGACATGGAAATATGGTTAGTGGCCGTATTCAAATCACTTCACTATAACAGAGAGTGCTATTGGTAAATATCATCGGCTCCACTTGGCTTTCCTGGCCCCACGAGCTCACTGAGACCATTGACCCAACTCTCTTTTCATTTCCCCCAATCATCAAAAGACCATGAGAAATAATAAACTTGGATAAACCCCAACATCCCATGGAGACTTGAATCCCATCACGATGGGTTATGGCCAGGCACCATACTAATAATCGGAATGTCAAGTACCAAAAATATTAGCTCTAATCTATCCTAACTCTTTCCCCAAAATAATAAGGCACAAAAGAGCGAACCACCTCTAATACCAATTTGTCACAAACCAGATCTGGTCAACTTCAAAACAGACACCCGAGCCTATCTATGTTAATACCCAAAGGGAATTCCCGATACCCATGAGATATCAGAATTTACCAGGTATCATAAAATAATATTTGGGAATGATTTACCCATAATTTTAAACATAAGACAACCAAAAATAATAATTTAACTGAATCTGAGGATTTACTGCAAACAAGACTTTAATAAAATTCATAATTGAGAAAAATGGATTATAGGAAACCCAAAATCAACAAAAATGGATGAAATCAAAGAAATGATATCCCAAGAACCACCCCATACCAAGGGGGAAATCACCCTCCATCCATCTCCATGATACTCTACCATGAAGGAATTCTAGAAACCTGAACCAATGGCACTAAAAGCTTTACCCAAAACAAGGACAAGATAACCAACTGTACTTACTCCCAAAGGTGTAAGTAGGGAGTTACCCAAATCCCAATAGGATTATACAAAAATGGTTCCATCTGATAAACATTTTAAGACAAAAATCATTTCTTGTTTTTTAAATAATAAATGAATGTAATAGTTTCTAAAATATTCAACATTAAAATTAAACAATTTTGTAGTGGGATATTTTAAATAAAGAGAAATTTAAATAAACCCAACTTTATATTTAATTTTTTTAGACAAACACACCATATTCCAATTGTGGACATCATATAGTCAATGATCAATGGTTATAACAACACCCCTAGGCACTAGCTCATTATGGGTCTCAAGTACCTGATATCTCAGTGAAAGTAACCAAATAAATATTTGTTCTCATGAACATGATCCACTAGTAGGGATCATAAACATAACCTAGTGGTCCCCCAAAATCAACATCATAGTTTATTTAGTTTTGTCATCATAAAACATGCTACATGAAATAGGGTTCAAACACCATGATATCACTAGAATACTAGTATACGTCCACCCACATAGATTACTGTGTTTTCCTTTTGTGCTCAAAAAAATTCCACATTTTAGAAATTCCATTTTCACTATAATATTACATTTCCAAATAAAACATAGATAACAAACAACCCAGACATACATGTCACATAATACCATTTTACCATTCAAATTTATTTTATCATCATACTCACATGAAACAACCCACAAAAATGTTTCACACCCACATCACAATTTAATAAATCATCATGAAAAATTATTATACATTATAAAAAATAATGAAATCACAAATAACCACTTTATCTTTCAAAAACTCATTTTAAGATCATAAACCCTCCGAAATAGTACATAAACATCCTTGTGAACACTTTGTGTAACTCATTAAACTATTTATAATTTTCATAGAACACTTTCATGAGTCATGATATGATTTTGCACTGAAAACCCATTAAAAGACCCTATTTTAAACTCAATAGCTCAATAGACCCTACCCAATAAAAATTGGCATCCCAAACAACATTTTATAAAGCACTTTCATATGTTATAAAATAAATCCCAATATTACCACAAGAGTTGCACATGAAAATCACCCAATTTAAAGAAAAAATGAAACTATATAATTAAAAACTTAACCAAGTCCATCGAAAAAGGTTTTCACACCACAAAAAACATTTTAGGAACATGAAAAATAAGTAAATAAAGAATTATAACTCATCATTAAATGATTATATATGAAATCACCTACCATTTCTTCCAAAAACCTCAAATCATGGTTCAAAACTTCAACTACACCTCTACCGCACCACAAGGGGATAGAAACGAACAGTAAACCACATTATTTGAACCATGAAACACAAAATAAAACCCTAGGTATGATCCCTATAATTTTTAAAAATGGTAACTTTGAGAAAAGGAATTAAAACAATAGTAATATGGAAGATATGAAGAAACAAGTTTCTTACATGAAAGATCTGAAAGATTATTTCTAAAGAGGCATAGGGGGAAGATGTAGAAAAGTAAATTAAATTGGTAAATTTACCTTAGTTTAACCATAATTGGGATGGAATAATAAGATTTATTGACCATATTTTCTTCCAATGAATTCCAGGCATTAAGAAATATATATTTTAGGGATATCATAGTTCATTATTCATTATTGATACTTGAAAAATATTGATATATTGAGATATGAAATATTGCTTCTAAAATGAAAACATGAATAGTTATATTATAGAATATGTATCTCAATTCATAGTGGGTTTACTATTTATGTATTATTGGAAAAATATTATGGGTATATTAGAACCATAACCCATTTCAGAATGAAAATGGGAAAAAAATAACCATTAATTTCATCATTGGACTACCCAAAACATGAAAATGGAATAATTATATTTGTGTTGTAGTAAATCATATTTTGGATTTACAACTCTTCGTTTCCCTAGAAAAATATTTCACTCTTTTTCAACTTGAAAGGTTATACATTAAAGATCAAGTAATATTTCCTCGAGTGCCACATTTTATTGTATCTGAATGAGATCCTAGGTTTAGCTAAAAATTTTGGAGAATTTTTTAGCTAGGTGTATATAAATAGTTTAGTATTAGTGTTGAATATCATCCTCATACTAATTGTAATTATTATAGGACCATTCAATCACTATAAGACTTTTTTTGAGATTGTGTTATATCGATTTAAAAGGTTGTTGGGATCAATACCTTCATCTACTAACTTTTTCATTCCACAATAGCTTTCAATCAATAATTTAGATGGATCATTATATATCCCTATATGGATATAAATGAATAACTCAAACATATTGGGAAAAGGTTGGAGAATGAAATATGTGAACATGACTAACATAAATAAATGAATGATAAGGATAGAGCCATTCAATGACACATATGGGATGATCAATGTCGATAAAAAAGTTATGATGATAATCGTTATTATGATTTTGATTTACAAATTGGTTATAAGGTATTCCTTTGAATACCTCAATTTAGGAATTTAATATAGTATTAGAAAGAATGGAAATTTGATACATCGATATATTGTCCCCTTCAAAATTATTGGTCATATTCTGATGGTAGCTTAACATTTGGAACTTACATTGAATCTATATCAAGTTCATGAGGTGTTACATGTATCTATAATGAGGAATTAAAATCCTAATTCCAAATATGATCTGAACATAGACATCATAACACTAAGAAATATCTCCCTTAATTGGAACAACCAGTGGATATTTTGGAAGGTAGAGAGAAAGTGTTATGAAACAAGACCACTAACATGGTCAACATTTTTATTGGCAAAATCATAAATTAGAGGAAGCTAATTGGGAACCTGATGAATTTATGAAATTGATATATCATAAATTTCTGTATATTATGCTAATATAATTTCTTTGTATAAATTCATTTAGGGGTGTGGGGGGGGTTGGGGGCTGAATGTATCACCTTGATATTTTTTTATATATATTTTGCATCAAATAAAATTACATTGATAGCTTGAGATAAAAATATCCCCAAGTCTAAATGAACCATAATATAATATAATCTTAAAACTGATCTATAAATTTGGAAGGATTTAAATGAACAAACTAAATTATGAAACATTTATGATTTACATATATATATTATATATTTATTTTGTTATCAATTTATTTTAAATAAAAATAGATTCAATTGAAATTAAAAGTGACGTATTTATAACTCGATGGTTTTTTGTTAAAAATATTTTTTATATTAATAAATTAAATTATTCACAATTAGTGAATTATTTTAATGAAATATATATATTTTAATTAAAAATAATTTCTAAATATTCATCATATATTTTTGTAAAGTCCCAGCAATTATAAGCATAAATGTTCTTTCAAATATTTAATGAAATCTATTAATTTAATACAAAAATAATTAATTTGTTTATTAAGTTAAATATTTAAAATTGTATATTATAAATTTAACTTAACTAATTATTTTTTAAAATTTATTTATTTATTTTATTAATAAAATATTCAATTATATATATTGATTCAATAAATGCTATTTTATTTCAGTTAAAATAATATTACGATATTGGAATTCTAATATTATAAATAGATACATTTATAAAAACTTATCATAACAATGAAATTTATAATAATTTATATCTACAAAAATATTATAAATTAATATTATATTAAAATGTAATATCTTATAAAATATAAATAATAATAAACATTGAATAAAATGATGAAAAAAGTGATTAATTGTAATTTAATTTAGATTTATGATACTTAGAAAATAATAATAAAAATTTGAGCATATTTAAATCAATAAATTTTAGTATAAAATATATAAAGATTGCATATTAAAAAAATTATAACTCATAAGAATTGATTTACGTTTAAATTTTTTGAATTAAAAGCATTATATATATATTAATTATGTTTTATTAAAAAATAGTATATAATATGATAAATTAAATTACATTTATTAATATTTTATTAGAATATAACATTATTAAGTTAAATAAAAAATAATTATAATTGATTTAAAAAAACTAATGAAATCATAAAATCCTAATAATATAGAAAATAAAATAATTTGAAATTAGATGAAAAACAATCTAGGGTTCGATATTTCAGGATCTCGAGTGGTGTGGGCTCCAGAATTTGACCCAAATGGAATTGAGCTAAAGCCAAGGGAATCAAATCATAGAATTTGTTATAGGGGTAGTCAAAGACTATGAAATTAGGGTTGATCTCTGTCTGCAATGAAGATCTCGACATTGTATCGGGGTTTTAGTTGAGTGTCTACTGCTAGAAAAAAGAGATATGAGTGTTTTCTAGGGTTTAGTCACAGAAAAGGGGGTTGGACTGCACTATATATGATGCAGAAGAGGTAAATATCCGGTTTGAGTTGTTTATTGTTGTCTTATTTTTATTATTTTGTATATATATGAATGTATAAATGTAATTAATTGACTTAGGTATCAAAATATTATCTCTTGGAACAAATATAGTGTCTTTATTTCTCTATTTATATTCTTCTATGATTTTTCTCGTGTTTAATGGTAGAAATGGATTTTTGTTCATCTATATTTCCTATGTCAGCAATAGATTTTTATTGATGCACTGAATCATGTCTACTAGTCAACATTTATAAACTTCATAATTGTATAATTCTAGTTTCTAATTAATTCTAATGAAAAGTTCTACCCCAATTGTATTATTTGTATATCATTTATTGAAAACATTATTTTTTTAGTATTGGAAGTGTCAACCAAAATATTTGAAATATAGAATTATATATATATATATATATATATATATTTCTATAAAATGATCCATAATTCAATACAAGTGATCCATGAATAACAATTTATAAACATGTTGAAATAAAATATACTCATAATTTTATCCGGTTCAGGTAATTAGGGTGTGCAGGAGAAATTTGTGGACTATATATTATTCTACTGGCATTTTTTTGTTGAGTGTAAGTGTCTTTGGTGAGGAAAACAATATATGGAGAGGTAGTACCCATTATTAATCTCATTTTTTAGTACAGTTATGAGAGTAAATCACAAGATAGTTTTCTACCAAGGCGGTGAAGTGTGTAGAAAATATGTATAGGATTACTAATTTTTATTTTCCAATAATTCTATTATTTGATATTTTAATGGAAATATAATTTTATTTAGTGTATTAATACATTAATTTTATTTTTTATTTAAAAACATACATGTTTTAGTATTAAATTTAATCTTGAAAAGCATGTCCTCTTTTTATATATATGTATTTATATTAATTTAAAATTTGAATCAAATATATATTTAATACTTTCAAACAACTATCATTTTATAGTGTTATAAAAATTAAATTAATAGGTTTATATCAAAAATATTTTGGTATGATTTCATTTTTTTAGAAATTATACCACATAATTGAATTTATTTTCACCCCTTTTTTATTTTTATATTTCTTTTTTGATTTCTTTCTATAATAATTTTATATAACAGGATAGAATGTTCAATTTAGTTACTTTATTTTTTTATATTAGAATTATTTCATTCAAAATTATATGTTAAGTGTATATTTTTTTATAATTGTTTTTGAAAGTAGTTAAATATATATACATAATAAAATATATCAAAATATGAAATTATTTATTTCGAAATATTAATTATATATTTTTTTTTTAGTAACTTATTATTTATTCTTATCTTAAATTAATATCAGTTTGCATTTTCTAAAACATTATTTGAACAGTTCATATGTTTAAAAAATATTTGTGTGAATGAAAAAAATTATGACTTAAGTAAATGGGTATTTGATATAGTTATTAAAGGATGAATTTTAAAACTTATTTTTTATCATTTGAATGAAAATTAATTCATGGGGGATCATGAATATATGGGTTATTGTTATTATTATTAAAAATATTCCATGCAAAGGAATATGTTATGAGTTTGGGTATACCAAATCTCGTATGGTACTTCTAATGAAAACTCATATTTTTTTAATTTATATAAATAAAAATATTTATGTGTATTTATTACATGATTGTGTATTTAATGTAAAAACTCTAGTTAAAAATATATTTATAAGTAATGTAATCTTAAATTTTTTATATCATTAGTCACTTAAACATTGTTAATATATAAAGGAATTGGGGTGTGAACCCATCCCACGACATGTGGGTAGGCCCAAGATGGCCTTTTATTTCCCACGTTGTCTCATTTTTTTTCAAAATCATGTTCATTATTTTAATATTAATCGCTGGATTATTTTTATATTAATTTTTTAATGTAAGTTATTTTCAAAGTAATGTTGTATTTTCAAAGTGTAAATAACTTTAACAGTACTTTCAAAGTTATTTCCAAAACTATTTTTTATGTAATATCAATAGATTTATCAAAAGTATTTATGAATAGTAAATTTCATAAATAGATTTTATGATGTGTTTTTCATTGGATATAAAACCCCTTAATGGGAATTTTAATGTTCATCCCATGTTTTAAAATGATTTTTAGGGGTATTTTATAAGTTCTATAATTGACGACATAACTTAATGAGTTATTGTGAGCATAGATAAGTTGATACTCAATTTTATTTTTATTGAACTCTGAAAATATGTATTTTTTTGTCAAATTTTCATAACCCTAAACCAGAAAAGTTACTGGATTGTATTTAGTGTTGTGTAATTGATCATATTCTTTTATAAAAAAATTACACAGAACTTTTATGCACTGAATAAAGAATCATGGGTTTGGTTCTTTAAAATTGGTTTAGACGAGAGATGTAGAAATAATTGGAAATTAGATGTTTTCATTTGAGTTAAAAAACTATACAATAGGATTTTCTTTATATAATTATGTTTAATTAGAAATTAAAAATTTATATATTCCGAAGTTGTAATTTCATTATTTTTATAAGTTCATTGAACTAATTGTAAGGGAACAATCCATTTAAGGGGTGGAATGTATCATCTTATAAATTATAATCATAATTTTCGTTTAAATTTTTTGTTATATTTATTTATTTATAAAAAATAAATCATTAATTTTTATGTTAATTAAATTTTTTAGAATTATATAAAAGAACATTAAATTATCTCATACTTCTATGATTTTT
The DNA here is from genome assembly GCA_963277665.1 of Viscum album. NCBI lineage: Eukaryota > Viridiplantae > Streptophyta > Magnoliopsida > Santalales > Viscaceae > Viscum > Viscum album. Next base: position 1,887,780,252 of record OY728122.1, on the reverse strand, counting down.
TATTAATATTTTAAAATATAAACACTATGTTTATAAATGTGATTTTTTATTGCTTAAAATAATATTGTGTTGTGGGAATTGTAATAGTATAAATACCTAAATTAATATAAATTAATCATAATGAATATATTTAGAAAAATTTATATCTACAAAAAAATATTATAAATTAAGATTTTATTAAAATATATAATATTATAAAATAATAATAATAATCATCATCATCATCATTCATGTAAAATGAATAAAATAATAATTAAATATATTTTAATTTGGATATATACATTTTAAAATATTAATAAAAATTTGAGTATATTTAAATCAATAAATGTTATTACGAAAAATATAATGAATAAATATTAATAAAATATTGTAAATCAGTTGAATTGATTTACATTTAAAAAATTATGAATTAAAAGTATTAAATATATATATATGGGTTATTATTTTTCTATTAAATAATATAAACTATTTTAAATGAAATTACATTTATAAATTTTTTATATGAATAGATTTTTATTAAGTAACATATAAATTTAAAATAACTAAATTAAAAATAGTATTCAATGATAAAAACATAATAATCATAAAATAAAATAATTTAAAATAACATGGAAATTGATCTAGGGTTCGATATTTCATGATCTTGAGCAATGGGGGCTCAAGGAGTCAAGAATAATGGAATCGAGTTGAATCTGAGGTAATCACGTCAAGGAAGGTGTTTCTTGTGTAGTCGGAGTTGATACTAGTAGGTATGAGAACCTTCTATGATATATATCTTGACGTGGTATATGGGTACAAGGACAGGGCCGACCATTGGATGAATGGGATCCAAGAACCATCTTGGGTTCAGTCGCGAAAAAGGAGTTCGACTACACTAGGTTGAAACACAGAAGAGATAAATATCGCATTTAAGATATTTATTATTGTCATTATTTCTAATTTTATTCATATCTACGAAGTTAGGAATGTATTTAATTGATTTAAGTATCTAAATATTATTTATTTGGCTATATTTTGTGTCTTAATTTCTCTGTCGGTCATCCTCTCTGATTTTTCTTCCACTTTTAGTGTTGTCAATACCAAATTGTTCATCTCCCTTTTAAAAATATTCAATAGATTTAGATTGATCCACCTAATCAGGTATGTTTTTCACCATTAATCTATAATTAAATTGTATAATGTTTGTTTCAAATTAATGCAATTGAAAAATTATTTCCCAATTAAATTATTAGTAATTTTTGAATTGAAAAAATTATTGTTCTTAGTATTTGTTTGTTACAATGTAACTATTTGAAATAGCAACTGAAATATATTTATTTATTTGTGTGTGTGTGTTTCTATTTATATCAAACAACCTTACTTTCAAAGCAAGTGATCTAATCATTAAAATTTATTTTCATGAAGAAATAAAATACACTATTAATTTAGTCCTACTTAGGGTATATTTAAGGGAGATGATGATAAAATGGAAGATCGTATATTTTTCTATTAGTATTTTTTTATTAAGGGTATGTGTGTGTGGTGAAGTAGAATGAATAAAGAGAGGTAGGGACCATTTTTATTTACTTTTTTCATCTTTCAAATGAGAGTTCAGAGAAAACAAGTATTCTACCTAGGATGTGCAGTGTGAAACCAATATATAATGGACTAATTATTTTTATTTTTAAATATTTCTAATCATTTAAATTTTAATGAAATGATTTTTTCAGTTTCAGAAAACATTTTTTTTTTATTTTTTATTTCAAAATCAAACATGTTTTAGTTCTAAATTTAATCTTGACATGTTTTTATTCTTTTTTGTTTATATTCATTTATATTAACTTCAAATTTACAACATATACATATATATGTAATACATTAAAAAAAATATAGTTTTTTACTGTTCTACTTATGAAGAAATTTTTTTATTTAATATATTTGGGTTCAATATCATTTTTTAGAAATTATAAAACATAAGAGAATTTATTTTCACCCCCAAATAATTTTTATTATTCCTATACGATTTCATTCTATAATATGTGTATATACCCGGATAGAATCTCCCATTTAGTTATAATTATTATTATTTGGATAATATAACTATTTATTTCAAAATTATAAATTAATAATATACTTTTCTTTTCATAGACTTGTTTCTTGAATGTAAATATATATTTCCTCACAATTATTATCTATCAAGATGAAATGTTTTATTTTAAAATAATACTTTTATAATTTTATGTGTATTAAATAGTTGTTTATTCTTATCTTATGTGAATATAAATTTACATTTTCTCTTTAAATTTTAATGGTTTTATATTTTTAAACAATTTCTTTTCTCTAAAATAAAAAAAAATATTGATTTAATTTAATGGGTATTTAATATCATTACTTGAGGATGAATTTTAGAAAATAATTTCTAACATTTTAATGAAAATTAATTCATGGGAGAGCCTTAATATATGGTTTTTTTATTATTCTTAACAACATTCCATTTAAAATATTATGTCATGATTTTTGTACATACCAAATCGTGCAAGTTATTTCAAATGAGAACACATATAGTCGTATTACATATAAATAAACAAATATATGCTTATTTAATGCATGATTAAATTTTTAATGTAAAATCTAAAGTGAAAATTGAATACATATGTAAAGTAAGATTAGTCTTTTTTATAAAATTAGGCACCAAATTGTTATAAATATGGTAGGTAATTTGGGAGTGGCCACATCCTTTGGAAAGTGGGTAGGCCCAAGACACTCATCAATGTTTCATGTTGCCATAGGATTGGTTTTCACAAGCATGATTATGGTTTTTAAAAAAATCATTGGATTATTTTTAAATAAATTTTTGAATGTAAGTAATTTTCAATGTAATATAGTATTTTAAAATAATAAATAACTTCAATAATATTTTCAAATGTATTTTTAAAAAAAATTTAACGTATTATCAATAGACTGTTCATAATTATTTCTGAAAAGATAATTTCCAAATGAGATTTTATAAAGGGTGTTTCACTGGTAGTAAAACCCCTTAATGTAAAATTTAATTATCATACCATGTTTTAAATTTTTTTTTACAAGTATCTTATGAGTTCTATGATGGAATATGTCACCTAAGGAGCTGGAAAACACATAGAAAAGTATATATTAAATTTTATTTTCATTGAACTATGGAAATATATAATATTTTTTCTAATTTTCCAAAGCCAATACCATGAAATTTCATTGATGGTATAAATTATTTTTTAATTGATCATTTTCATTAATCAAATAAATATACAACCTTTTTATGCACTGAATCATGAAGCATGGGTTTAGGATACAAAACACATTTTATGGAATGAGATAACAATATATCCATATTAATACATAAAAATGTATCTATATAAAAAAATTCCATGTTTCGCATTATTCTTTTTAAAATAAATTTCTTCCAATTATAGAAAATGATTCTTTAAAAACCCGTTTCATATTATGAATTTGGAGGATCAATATTATTACATTCTTTCCTTATATTTTTGTTCAATATGAATAGTAACTGTAGATAAATTTTATGAACTTCTTAAGGATAAAACCACTAAAACATGATTAATATATTGGAATAAGACTTTAATTTTCATTATATAACATTACATTAACCTATTTAAGGAGTGGCGTTCATCCATTTCCATCCATTTCAGGAATATATGGACACTTAGTGCTGAAAATAATTGATTATGACCTTTATAATATTTTTAGAGGAAAGTAAAAACAAAATGTCACACTCTGAATAGTAATATATCTAAAATATGTATATAAGGACAACATACAAATAAGTTAGTTTTTCAATATTTAAATAAAATAAAAATTAATTTTTTCATCAAAGTAACTTATTTATAATTTTTTTAAATTGAATAGTTAACTTAAATTATTATGTAATGCTGAAAAAATATTTATTCAATTATTAAAAATAAAATAATCAATTTTAAAAATATTAAAATTAATACAATCTATTTTAATTATTTAATTATATGAATTTTATAAAATTATAAAAAAAAATTGATATATTTAAAGGGTTTATATTCAAATTCATTTATTTTAATGTTATCTTTAAAGTCATATTAAATAAATAGTATCAAAAAAGACATTAATTATATTTTCTGAAATTAATGCTTTAAAAATGATTTATAAATCATAAAAAACATGAAATTGAATAAGGAGGATAAAATATGGTATGAAATTTCAAAACATGGTCATTTATGAAAAAAAAAATCATGAGTAAAATTATAACCCTTTAATAATGAAGATGTTGTTATTATGGTTAAGTTTTAAATTAGTTAACCTTGGTATTAATTAAAAATATAGTTCTTAAAATGACACCATAACAATAAAAAGATTTAGTTTATTATATTCCAACTGTATCCCTTGTTTCATCAAATATATATCAATCTTGAAGCCTTTGGACGGATAAATACCTAATTAAATTTTAATATTATATGAATTTCCATGGATTCCCTTCACCTCAATTATAAAAAAGCGCCACTTATCTATTTCAATTACACCACATTGATCCTCATAGATAATTAAAACCCAATCTATTTCTATAACAAACATCCCTATCAACATATTATATGTTCTTTTATTCATAAAATACCATCCCATTGGGTCCATAATAAAGGATCTTACCGAGGCCATTCAGAAGAGAAGTAATAGTCTTAACTGACATATTTGAATTTATTTCTTCTAATAGATCATCAATACATATTGTATTTATGATGAAATTAGTGTATTAATATCTTAAATATAGTTAAATATTGTTATGATAATAGAACCACCATTATCTAAAATCTATTTTATTAATTTTGACGTGAAATTATCACTCATGCATACATGCGGACTATCGCATCCACAAACTGATACAATTAATTTTCATTAACCATAAATAATGGATGTGTATTATGATAGTTTAAATATTATATATTATATTTATGAAGAATTTATTTATATTGAATTATAATATCCCGTATAACTTCTTACCTTACTATCATTTGAAAAATGGTAATATCACTCATGTGTACGTGTGGACTACAACCTCTATGAAACAATGTGATATGTTTTTGGTTTCTATTTTACATTGATGGTGATAATGATAGATAAAATTTATATAAATGGAATATATGATATATTAATTATTCTATAATAGTGAATTATTATTGACCATTCTTTTTTTATATGTATCAAAAAGTGAAAACATCATTCATGCATAAGTAAAACCTACTATATTCATGAATAGTGTAATTCATTATTTCTATCTCTTATTTTTTATGGGTGAGAATATTATAAATATATAATGAATATATATTTTTCTAATAAAATTATTATTATTCTTTAGATGATGGAACCTTGATCAATGTATAATTACTAGGACTCCCTAACTGAAACATGTATGTAAAATGATTCAGTTGTCACACAATACAATGATTTTAATAAATAATTGTTAATAATTGTGTGATAATATGTCATAAGTAAATACTAAATTTAATGATTTATATGAGTATGGTTATAAAATTTATTTATAATAAATTTATATTTATTATATTTGAGATCCAAATGAACATGATGATATATAAGACTTGTTGTAAAGGAATTATGGTTCAATACATTTTAATTAGTATTATTTAGGCATGAATTTCCATTCAAGAAATTATATGTTCATTATATGATAAACGCCTTTAATTTTCTTCTGAAATGGTTATTTTAGGTGAACACATTTTTTTTCCATTTCCCTCACTTTAAGTACACAAGATACTGATTGAATATTTTTAAGGAAAATAGTATATGATTTACTATAGGGAAAAAAATATTTTTCCTTCATGCCCATGTTTTCTTTAGAATATTTTTCTATAAAAATTATTACTATAAAATGACTATTTAAATACATTTTTAGTCTTATTATAATTTTTATATAATAGATTAAAATGAATCTCTATATTTTTTTCTCAATAATGTATTTTTTACTTTTTACCAAAACTATGAAAGGAATATTTGTTTTAATGTACATAGCATGAATATAATTTCCCCCCATTTTGAATTATTAATGTTTTGAAGTGTTCAATAAATGTTTCAAAGTTTCATTTAAAATAAAAAATTTCATTAATATTAGGATATTTTTATATTTTAAATCTGTTCTTTTATATTTAAATGGTTATTTTCATTATGAAATATTTCATGGATCTTTTAATTGAATTTTTATCCCTAATGACAATATTTTGATAATAATTATATTTTACTAGGGATTTAATTCACTGATACTATCTTTATTTTTTATATTTTATATGATTATGATGATTATATGTTTATGAAACCCATTTATTTTTCATGGGTTATGCTAAGATGGATAGATGTAATGTTTATGAAACTCTAATACCTTTCATGAGTTATGATATGATTATTTGATAACTATTTTATGGTCTTGTGGAACACATATGTATAGTTTTCATTATGTTATGGGTAGGTCAAAAATTAGATACGAATCCAATGTGTTGGGTTATCATTTATATCTCATGAGATAATTTTCTGAAAAATGATTATGTGATTTATCCACTATAGGAAGAAGTCAAGGTAATTTATCTAGTATGATATGTTTGTGGTGACTCTCGAGTCATTAAAATTTGGGAAATTGGAAGGTATTCCTCACATATAATGATTTGATTGTCTTGGTAGTTAACCATGAAATATAACATGATTTCTATACCAATTTTAATGAATGAAATATATGATATGACTATATGGTTCATGAATGATTTATAATTATTTTTCATTATTATGATAAATTTATTTTGATATTATAAGGTTTTTTGTTTTAAATAATATAAATGATCCATGATCTATTGGGTAAGAATAATACATGTTCTGTTCATAATAACATTACCTTATGCCTATATTTTTTTATTTATATGATAATAGTATGATATCTCCTATGTTTACCCTTATACAGAATATGAGCTCACCCTTTCTTATGCTTCCCTTCCCTAGGTTATGAAGAATGATGAAAAATAGGGTATGTTAATATGGGTATGATATGTGAGGAACATTATGGGGTATGATGATAAATTCACATGAAGAATATGTTTATGTATCTAGTCTCAAAAGACACTGAACCATTATAGTTCTAGAGTGAAATTTAATGTTATGTATTGATTATTAATCTAAAAAAATGTAATATTTATGTTTGAAAATATTGGATCCTTATATTTCAATCCAAATGAATTTATTTTGTTTCAAGAGAACTATAAAGAACATAAAAATTCCCAATATATGGTGAATATAGATACAAGAAAGTTAAATCAAATCCTCCAATGTTTAATGGTACATTCTAATCACTCCATGGATTATTAGCTTATATGTAAGTTGGAATACTCTAAGGAAATTTTCATGTCACATAAATATAATAAATAAATATGGGAGACATTGGAACCTATTATACCCACCTCTGTGGAAGAAAATTGAACATAATTATCATTTATTTTTAAATAATCTATAATACATTCATCATGAACTATGTACAAGTAGAGGAGATCATTTTATTGTCATGTAATACTCACAATACATGTCCAGTTATTTTGGTAAATTTTATGTTTCCATTGTGGTTATGTATAATAAAAAAATACAATCTGTTGTCTCCTCATATAGAAGGAACAAGACAACTGGGTAATGATATTTATGTTTTTTTGACCCATTGATCCATTGATCCAATATCGGAATTAATGTGTGTTTAAGGTGTTACTATTAATGATGATTAAAAATTAAATATTTCACATTTGGGGTCATGTTGTAAAGGATAATAAATAACATTTCAACTGATGAAAATTTATTGGGATATTAAAAGAACTCATGGGTGTCCCATTTATGATAATTTTTACACTCATTTAGGTTGAAATATTCCCCAAAGATTGTGTTTTTAAGATATATTATATTTATACCATGACAAGTTAAATACCTATCTTGGATGATATAATTTGGTTGGAATTCCGAATAAGGTATATCATTATTTCCACTAATGTGAAATAAATTATTTGAGAGAGTTATGGATATTTCCCAATATTTTTGTAATCATTATTCAAAAAACATAGGAAAAATAATTGGGTAAGGGATCAGTATTCATTAATTAGATTACTAGAAATGTTTAAACACAATGAATTTTCTCGATGCCATTCATGTGCTAAAAATGTAATTTATATTGTTATTTAGTCATTAAAAAATTGAAGTGTAAAAATAGAGGGTGGAATTAATGATAAGTTGGACATGATTGAAATGGAGATATATGAATAGTTTGAACCAATGAATGGTGAAATATTCAATTTTATTCATCTAACTAGTAAAAATCATTCTAGTAATGAGAGATATCAGTTTTGAAACTTCATGAATGATGAAAGGGTTTCATTAGTGTATTCTTCAAATATCAAAAATATTTTTTTTAATGAATGATTAAATTTTATACAGTTTGTAATCATGTGAATTTTATATTTTTATGCATGATATATTTCATATAAGTTTATTTTTCAATTGTTTTAAAATTGTTTATCATACATTGACCACGATTTGTTTTTCCAATATAATCGAGGTAAGGATAATGAATATGTAGAATTTACATCTAGGTATAAGGAAGTTTTTTATCTTATTATGAGTATTTGATATGTTCTTCTAGTAATTATATGACAAAGTGAAGGTTCTCTTGATGGTTCACTTTTTCAGAGAGATCATGTTATATGGTCCTTTATAATAATATTGGATGTTCCCCATTAAATGGTATATGAATAATTTATATGTGTATGTGAAACATAAGTTAGAAAAAATGTTTTATTTAATAGAGGTGTATTTTTTAGGAAACAATTATATTCTATATTGATTACAAATTTACGTTTAAATCATTGGTCTAACAAAATCTCACCACACATGGAGATTTATGGCTGAATAAATATAAGAAATAAAAGTTTTTGAAATTACCATTACAGTTTGATAGTAGGCTCAACATTACTTTTTTACATCATATATTTGAGGTTGTTCTATATATTGAAACCCACAAAGTAATTCCTAGGCATTTGATTCCATCATGGGATAAATTTTGTGTATTAAATGCACATAATACTCACTTTATAGGATCGTTTTGAGTCCATATTTTTAAGGGGTCAACTAAAAATAAAAATTCAATTTAAAAAAACATTATCGACTATCCGTAGGACCAACACTTCATTTATAAACTTATAATTGTTAAGTAATTGTGGTTAATATGTTATATACAAGGGAACAAGATGAATTTAGTACCAAACTAAATATTGTAGTTATACATATTACGGAAGCAATGCATGTATCTCGTTCTAAAGAAATTATTTCATTTTATATTAATATATCATACTTTAAAATTATAACCCAAGTGTGGGAGTAGCATTATATAATATTCCAACTGTGTTTTTTTTAATTCATGTGTGTTGACAATATGAGGGAATTTAAAATCGATGAATTGGGATTTCTAAAAGTGGATTTAATGACGAAATGGTATAGGAAAAAATCATTCATAATAAAATCACAAAAATTAAATTTATTATAAATCTAGAATCCTACAAAAAAAATTGATCAACTGTTCTTCTATAGACCAAATTAATAGTGGGGTTTGATGTCAATTAAACTAAGGGAGACCAATAAATAGGGATGTGAGAATAATTTTATGATGGTCCTAATATGGATGTTGTTTTTATGTTAGATAACTCTATAATGAGGGGATTTGGATACACAATAATGCGGTTAAATCCATTCAACCAGTAAATAATAATATAAGAGTTCAACAATCAAGTTATATTTCATTTTAATTAGTGTTGTGTTACCTCATATTTTTATTTTTTTACAACAAAATTTAAATAATTTAAATGAAATATTAAACAAATTATTTAGAGAATATATTCTCCACATGAAAATTCTCCTAATACTAAAGAACAATTGTTTTCTCAATTATTATATTCTTTAAATATAGAGTAAAAATTGGTTCTCAACATATCAATGAAACTAACCTAGTGAAAAAACCTATTGAAAATGTTGAAACTGAAAAAGTGGTAGGAGTTGAATATCCTATGTACCAAAAATAAGAACATAATAGCATGATAGTGTTAACAAAAATTATTATGCTAAAATGAAGATACCTTAAATTTTAGGTTTGATGATATCAACATGACCATATTCTTAACCCAAAAAAGTCCATTTCTATTACAAAAATTGGGCTAACTACTCAAATGCATGTGTTTATTGATGTAGATACATGTAAAAATAGTGTTTTCAGGTTTATGGAGCTAATTTGGGATGTGATTAGGGTAATATTATGAAATATTTTATTATTTTAATAAAAATTAAAATAATCAAATGTTGATATTCTCTTCAATTCCTCTATAGAGTGAATTTATTATAGATAGATGTAAAATGAATTTTCATTCATGGTAATTGGAAAGCATAATAGAGGAATTCAAGAAACTCCTACGAAGCATCATCTTAGGTGTAGAGAACCGAAGCCTGATGTACATGGAAATTACATTACTTTTGCGGAATAATCAGTACATAAAAAAACAAACACACACAAGGACCGTAATAGTTTAGTGTCTTTGGAAACTCATAATATAATCTTCAAATCGTGGTGAATGATCTTCAACATCTCCTATAAAGATCTTCCACTTTTTTATCTTACCTAAAACCTTTCTTTATATCCTGGGGAAAAGAAACCCTAAAAGGGTGAGCTAAAATGCTCAGTAAGGGTAAACAAAAGAAATATCAATCACATCATATTCATAAGAACATAACATTTTTGGAAATCTTAACCTGCAAAAGAGATCATAATATCATAACATGGGATAAATCATAGTAGGAAAATGTAATCCCAATAATCATAACTTAAAACATGAAACTTTGTGTCATACTCACATAATCATAGAGAATCATTTCTTATTAGTCAAGACTCATTGACAAGACTATCTTAGTGGACAAAGTCCATTTCTGAACCGAGTTCACTCCTCGTTTCAGTCCTGTTTTATTGAACCGGTTTAACCTGCCCTTCCAGCCATGTCTATCTCATGAGATATAAAATCTTTACCCAATGCATTGGAGGGAGATATAGGTCCCACCCATCTCATAATGATACCATTCTTATGTGTGCCATAAAATCATAAATCATACATCATCACATAACCCATGTAGTGAAAATGGGATTCTTAAACAACATGACATCATAAAACAATCCATATAAAATAAAGGAATTCATAAAAATAATTCCATCACAACATAATCAAATAAATGTAATAATAGGGATATAAACAAAACCCTTTATTATCTTAGATGGAAAATAATTTTGATAAAGCACTTGAACTCCATTCTTGAGGAAAATATCTTTTCTACTTCAAAAACATTTTCCTTTCTTTAACATGTCATACAATTTTAAACTAAAAGAATTTGATTAAAAATAAACTTGAAAACTTGTAAAGTAAGATTCTTGGAAATAATGTTTTAAAAATCCATTCATGTCGTATAAGTAAAACAAACATTCTTCTCATCCTTTTGTCGGAAAAGTCAAAAAGTACCTCGTACAAAAAACGACAAAAGATTCCTTTCGTATCTTTTACTAAAAACTCACCTAATGGTAAAATTGGATTTAAAAAATTGTAGGTGGATGGAAGTAATATTACATATTGAGGAAACATGGATGTGGATGATAAAATACACCCCAGTGAATACCAAAGCATAAACAATCTCGGATAAACCTGAGATTGTGATATTTCTCTTACCTTAGGTCCAATTTGCTTCGTAAGAGTCTGAACCTCCTGTATAATGATTTAAATAATGTCATTTAATTATTACAGAATAATTTTTATTGTTATGATATCATATATGGTTCACTTATGACTTTATATTACCCATTTTATGTAAATTAATGTTCAAGTAGTGTTTTGGGTAAAATCATCTTATTTATCGTACGTGTTTGGACTTGTTGTTCTTGATGTTATTATTACCTATATCATGATTTACTTACCTAAAAAATGTAAATCATGATTTAAATATCATATACATTCATTATATATCCATCATATACAATCATTTATAATAGTACATAACATATGGAGGTAAGAAATGAAACACACCATTCATGGAGACGGTAAGCCGTGCGTACTCATGAACGCTACTTTCATTTATATTTATTATTTTTATGGAATTAAAACATAATTATACATAGGTATATTATAATTCTAGTATAATATCATATATAATATCATTAACCACATCCTTTATGCATCCCACATAAGGTATTAACCAATCACATCACTTTGATGGGGCGGTAGTCCACACTTCCTCAAATGAGATTATCATATTTAACGACTATGGAAACTGTGAAGTCTTGATATAATTAGTAAGTAAAGAAGCATAAAGAAATAATAAACATAATATATATTATATATAAATACAGTGCCATCATAATGGCCACCATGAGAGGCGGTAGGGGAAAATCGAACAATCATCGTTTCGTGAGGCGTTAGTTTTCCATCACAGAAACATTATGTTCTTCATCCATTAGATGGAGGTGTGTGTATGTGTAGTTCTAATACTTCTCATAACAACATCCTAGTATTTTCGGGATACTTTTTTTGCCACAAAATACAGGATTAAAAGGATTTTAGGGGTTGGAGAAGTAGAATAAAAGAAAACAACTTAAGAGAAACTGTTACCTTTAATTTTGGTAACTTTCTTCGGTTTGAACTAAAAGGACTTCTTGGAGAGTCCTCTGCATATTGTAATGCTTCAAGGGGAAGTATAGGGATGTAGGGAGCTTAGTTGGGAAGAGTTTGGACAAGCCAAAAGGATTGAGATGTGTGAGAAATTGCATAGAAGTGGTCTCCTTTTATAAGGGAGTGGAGGGGCTCTTTAGGAAAGTGTGAAAACATTATTTTATTATAAACTTATCTACGACTTAAGGAGGTCCAAAACACATTAATGTCGAAGATAAGATGACTCATATTCGAAATAAAATCTTTCAATAGTAATTGGACAGGGTTTGGATGATATTTTAATCATTTTAATCTTATTTATTTAAATCATTTATTAATGAGGTAAACACTACATCATTATTGTGTCATAAATAACTTAATTCATTTGACGTATAAAAAATATGAAAAAACTGACATGATGTAGGTAATATTTTTATCTTTCCAAAGAATATTTATAGTAGAAAATATAACTTATATATCCCCTTATAAAAATTAATTACTAAAAGAGTTTTGTTAACGTCAATTTTGTCTTTACATTAAATTAATTAATCCAAATTGTCATTTTCACCACCAAGTGGCTAATTGGGGTCCCAAAATAGGCCCAAGGATGCCCATGGTCGGACAATACTCATAGAATAAGGTTAGGACAAGTTTCAAGGTAATTTTTAATTATTATAATATTATTTTAACCTTGAATTACCCTATTTACCTTTAACCGCAGTAAATAAAAATTACCGTAGTTACTATTCATAATGACCAAAAATAAAAAGTATCTTATTAACATAATTTGGACCCACTAATTCCAAATATGAAATCCATTTTTCTAAATTAAATACACAAAAGTTGCAGAAATTAAATTAAAATTAATCCCATTGTCGAAAGAAAACATGTTTTTGTTTAAAACATTGCAAAAGATTGAATTGATTTAACCTACGAATTCAAGGTAAAATTAAGGCTAATGACATACATCATATTAAATGGTAAAAATATATTCTATTTATACTTTGAAACCATTCAATATTATTATTTAACCACATAATTTATTACGATGATAAAAGTTGTTTTTAATTAAAATATAGCGTGTTTTTACTATTCATTAAAATATGAAAGTTATCAGAATAATATGAAAAATTTAGCCAAAGTAAATTTTTATATCATGATTCTAAATAAGAATTTTATTTTGTCAAATTGAACTTATAAATTTGTAAAAAACTAGATTTAATGTGAGTGCGTCATCAAAAGGCGGTAAAACTGCATTTTTTTGAAAAATACTTATTTTACCCGAAAAATTTATTTTGCTCCCTTAACACGTTCTAGAAAATGTATAAGATGAATAATAATGTTATAAAATTCAAAATTTAGTTAATACTATTCATAATGGCTAGTTTTAATAATATTTTAATAGCATATCATTGTTTAGTGAAATTCGGTATTGCGTACGACGTAAGCTATCGAGGAAGGCCGCGGTTGCGTGAAATGCAAGCCAAGTCAGGGTTGCGTTTTGTGCAAAAATCCTTCGTTGTTTCGTATAACAGAATCCAACCATATTTTATACATTGAATATATATATATATACATAAAAACACACTCAATGTTGCGTAGAATGACTATTATAAAACGAACTTGAAATTGTGTGTAACACGATCCAAGAATAGTGTTGCGTATACTGCAAGCTAATATGGTGTTATATATAGTAAAAGATAAACTTGTTGTGGTGTATAGAAGACATCAATGAAATTAAAAGAATATTTTTCATAAAATCTCGGGGTGTTACATTCTACCCCACTTAAAATGAATTTCGCCCTCGAAATTCGTCGGGGTTATACATGGTTTACTACTTGAAAATTTCTTTAATAAAATCCCACATCGTAAAAAGGAATACCAAAACTTGGCTTTAAAACTAAAGTATGAAACATAACTGTTACCCAAATTAACTCATCACTAGGTTTCCACGTAGGAGAACATAGGTGAAAATATGGATATAGAAGAAAAATATAACCATCAAGTTCTGATGGGGAGTGGTAGAGAACATGGAAATGAAAAAGCCAACAATCACAAAGCCATAAATTTCTGATGATCTAGGGTACCATCTGGTTCATTGGATATAAGAGCACTAGGACAAAATTTTTGGTTTTCAAGATCATTTCCCTAAATTTGATGAATTAAAAGAAATACTTACATGATTTTGGTACAATCTCACTATTGTTCGTGAATTGAACAATTTCCACTTCATATCATAAAGAAATGAAGTTGAATTTTTTATTCGTGAAGCATTAGCAGATCATGTGATAGAATGATGGGTCATTCCATATGTTTCAAACAAAAGGTTAGCAAAAGTTATAAGTCCATTTTATGGTGATATTAATCATATATGGTTCCAAAAATAGAGTTATACTTTATTTATCATACCGCTTAATAAAATAAAACTACTTTCCACTAACCAGGGACTTCCTGTAGGCCAGTGGTAGGTGATAAAGGCCTGTCGCACTTGAGTTGTGGTTTTGATTCCCACAGCCTTGTCCAACGCGATGGGTTGTCGCCCATCCTGCAGGTTGTCCTTTTTCTAAAACTACATTACTTTAACATCCCATCCATAATATTGAAAAAAACGTTTTATCCTTAAACAATACTAACTTATTTCCAACATAATCCATTCCAATCTTTAGACTTATCTAAAATACTTCGGTCCAAGCTCATAGTATAAAGAAAAAGATTATTGAAATGTCACATAACAATCGCATGAATGCCATAATTTATCCCCCATATATCATAAGATATATCTTGTTGAATACCTTAATCATGTATTCTCTTGAAGAATGAATAACCATTGCACCTTAGTGAAAATATGAATGCAGTTAAAAGTTAACACTTTCCACATACCAAAATCCTCAAAATTCAATATACTCAAACCATGATATCACTTAGTCCTTATATCAATCATGAGATCATCAATACTATCAAACATTTCATTTTTTCCTTATCCCTTCATTATCTACATATCATCTTTTTTACAAAAATATCTAAATCACTTTCCATGGTTACCGGTACCATAAAATTATTGAAAACCACAATAGACCAATACATAAATATTCCAATATTCCACGATACTATATACAACATTATTTTGGAATCCCATTACATAAACACTTAATCATTCCACCACATCGTTTCCATATTCAACATCGCCAATGGTGATCGCATGTGACTTCCCTTTGTCCTTTGCCTTAAGTGGCTGCTCATGTCAATCATCACTAACCCTTGGATTAGGGCATTTATTAGCATAATGCCCCATTTCCTTGCACTTGAAGCATTGAAGTGTAGTAGGTTCATTCTGTGTATCCCTTCCTTTTTTTGCATCATTAGACATCTTCTTTCCATCATTGCGGCATTAAAATGCCTGATGACCTTCCTTTCCACATTTGAAACATTTACTTGTCCCTTTAAGACAATCTCCACCATGCTTCTTTCCACACTTTGAGAATAAGGAAACATTCATTTTCTTTTCACCATTATTCTGTGATTTCTCCTTGAACTCCATCTTTCGTTTCTTGTCAAAACTATGAGATGGATAAGTAACACCAACTTCCATTTCTACCTTGATAGCACAACGCACAATTTCTTCATAGCTACTGAAGTCAATTATAGCTAATGCCCTTCAAATATTTGGTTTTAAGCCACTGAAGAATCGATCAACTTTACATTCAGGTTTGATGATAAATCCAGATGCATACCTTGCAAGTCTTATAAAATTTTCTTCGTATATATCAACAGATTCATCATCCTTTTTCTTTAGTTCAAGAAACTCCTTCTCCATATTTGTTTGAAGAATAAGAGGGAAGTACTTATTGAAAAATAAGTTCTTGAACTCGTCCCATTCAATGGACTCAATTTCATCTCTTGGCCTCGTATTCTTAATAAGATTCCACCATTGATCAGCATCTCCTTCCAAACAATACACGGCTAGGATGACTTTATCATGTTCAGAACATTGAAGAACTGAAAATATCTTTTCAGTAGTACTGATCCATTGTTCAGCAACAAGTGGATCAGAAGACCCACTGAAAGAAGGTGGATGTTGCCTCATGAAGTACTCAATAGAATATTGTTCCCTTCTCTGCTCATTTGGAAGTCCAGAATGATTCATAGCTTGAGTATGTATAGCAATAAGATTTTTCACTCCATCTCCCATAACATTTTTTTGTTCAGGAGGACAATCATTTCATTGTCCATTACATTGATCAACATGGTTCCTTCAGGTTCCAGCCATCGTCTAAAACCCAAAAAGAATAGTGTGAGAGGCAAAAATCATGCTAGGGAAAACAACACAATAAAGGAGGAGTACCTTCAATATCTAACATCTTGGGTTACCTTAATTCTAGTACTATAACCTATACTTATACTTAACCTTATGGACATCCCTAGACATACCTTAGAAATATCTCTAGGGATCTCACTAATGTTCTCGCATCCTAGTTTCCAAAGGTTGACTAAACCATTCCTCTGATACCAATTGTAGAGACCCGATGCCTGACGTACATTGACATTACATTACTTTTTCGGAATACTTAGTACATAACAAAAACACACACACACAAGGACTGTAATAGTTTAGTGTCATTGGAAACTCAGAATATAATCTTCTAATCGTGGTGAAAGATCTTCAACATATCCCATAAAGATCTTCCCATTTTTTTTCTTACCTAAAACCTTTATTTATATCTTGGGGAAAAGAAACCATAAAAGGGTGAGCTAAAATGCACAGTAAGGGTAAAAAAAAGAAATATCAATCACATCATATTCATAAGAATATAACATTTTTAGAAATCTTAACCTGTAGAAGATATCATAATATCATAACATGGGATAAATCATAGTAGTGAAATGTAATCCCAATAATCATAACATAAAACATGAAACTTTGTGTCATACTCACATAATCATAGAGAATCATTTATTATTAGTCAAGACTCATTTCCAAGACTATCTTAGTGGACAAAGTCCATTTCTGAACCGAGTTCACTCCTCGTTTCAGTCCTATTTAACTGAACCGGTTTAACCTTCCGTTCCAGTCATGTCTATCTGATGAGATATAAAATCTTTACCCAATGCATTGGAGGGATATATAGGTCCCACCCATCTCATAATTATACCATTCTTATGTGTGCCACAAAATCATAAATCATACATCATCGCATAACCCATGTAGTAAAAATGGGATTCTGAAACAACATGACATCATAAAACAATCCATATAAAATAAAGGAATTCATAAAAATAATTCCATCACAACATAATCAAATCAATTTAATAATAGGGACAGAAACAGAACCCTATATTATCTTAGATGGAAAATAATTTTGATAAAGCACTTAAACTCCATTCTTGAGGAAAATATCCTTTCTACTTCAAAAACATTTTCCTTTATTTAACATGTCATACAATTTTAAACTAAAAGAAGTTGATTAAAAATAAACTTGATAACTTTTAAAGGAAGCTTCTTGGAAATAATTTTTTAAAAATCCATTCATGCCGTATAAGTAAAAAAACATTCTTCTCATCCTTTTGTCGGAAAAGTCAAAAAGTACCTCGTACGAAAAACGACAAAAGATTCATTTCATATCTTTTAATAAAAACTCACCGAAGGGTAAAACTGGATTTATACAATTGTAGGTGGATGGAATTAATATTAAATATTTAGGAAACATGGGTGTGGATGATATAATACACCCCAATAAATACCAACGCATAAACAATCTCGGATAAAAATGAGATTGTGATATTTCCCTTACCTTAGGTCCAATTTGCTTCGTAAGAGTCTGAACCTCCTGTATAATGATTTAAATAACGTCATTGACTTATTACAGAATCATATGCATTGTTATGATATCATATATGGTTCACTTATGACTTTATATTACCCATTCTTATGTAAATTATTGTTAAAGTAGTGTTTTGGGTAAAATCAGCTTATTTATCGTACGTGTTTGGACTTGTTGTTCTTGATGTTATTATTAATTATATCATGATTTAATTACCTCCAAAATGTAAATCATGATTTATATATCATATAAATTCATTATATATCCAGAAAATACAATCATTTATAATAGTACATAACATATGGAGGTAAGAAATGAAACGCACCGTTCATGGAGACGGTAAGCCGTACGTACGCATGAACGCTACTTTCATTTATATTTCTTATTTAAATGGAATTAAAACATAATTATACATAGGTATATTATAATTCTAGTATAATATCATATATAATATCATTAACCACATCCTTTATACATCCCACATAAGGTATTAACGAATCACACCACTTTGAGGGGGCGGTAGTCCGCACTTCCTCAAATGAGATTATCGTATTAACCGACTATGGAAACCGTAAAGGGTTGATATAATTGGGAAGTAAAAAAGCATAAAGAAATAATAAACATAATATATATTATATATAAATACAGTTCAATCATAATGGCCACCCTAAGAGGCGGTAGGGGAAAATCGAACAATCATCGTTTCGTGAGGCGTTAGTTTGCCATCACAGAAACATTATGTTCTTCATCCATTAGATGGAGGTGTGTGTAAGTGTAGTTCTAATACTTCTCATAACAACATCCTAGTATTTTCGGGATACTGGTTTTGACACAAAATACAGGATTAAAAATATTTTAGGGGTTGGAGAAGTAGAATAAAAGAAAACAACTTAAGAGAAACTGTTACCTTTAATTTTGGTAACTTTCTTTGGTTTGAACCAAAAGGACCTCTTGGAGAGTCTTCTGCCTAATGTAAGGCTTAAAGGGGAAGGATAGGGATGTAGGGAGCTTAGTTGGGCAGAGTTTTGATGAGCCAAAAGGCTTTAGAGGTGTGAGTAATTGCATAGAAGTGGTCTCCTTTTATAAGGCAGTGGAGGGGCTCTTTAGGAAAGTGTGAAAACATTATTTTATTATAAACTAATATTCAGTTTCAAGAGGTCCAAAACACATTAATGTCGAATATAAGATGACTCTTATTCTAAATAAATCATCCAACAGAAATTGGGAAGGTTTTGGATGTATTTTAATCATTTTAATCTTATTTATTTAAATCATTTATTAATGAGGTAAACACTACATCATTATTGTGTTATAAATAATTTAATTCATTTTATGGCTAAAAATTATGAAACAAATACCATGATGTAGGGAATATATATATCTTTCCAAATAATATTTATAGTCTAAAATATAACATATATATCCCCTTATAAAAATTAATTACCAAAAGGGTTTTGTTAACGTCAATTTTGTCTTTACATTAAATTAATTAATCCAAATTGTCATTTTCACTACCAAGTGGCTCATTGGGGTCCCAAAATCGTCCCAAGGATGACCATGGTCGGAAACTACTCATCCAATAAGGTTAGGAAAAGTTTCAAGGTAATTTTAAATTATTATAATATTATTTTAACCTTGAATTACCCTATTAACCTTTAACCGCAGTAAATAAAAATTACCGTAGTTACTATTCATAATGCCCAAAAATAAAAAGTAGCTTATGAACATAATTTAGACCCACTGATTCCAAATATGGAATCCATTTTTCAAAATTCAATACAAAAAAGATTCATAAATTAAATTAAAATTAATCCCGTTGTCGAAAGAAAACAGGTTTTTGTTTAAAACATTGCAAAAGATTGAATTGATTTAACCTACGAATTCAAGGTACAATCAAGGCTAATGAAATACATCATATTAAATGGTAAAAATATATTCTATTTATACTTTGAAACCATTAAATATAATTATTTAACCCTATAATTTATTACGATGAAAAAATTTGTTTTTAATTAAAATATAGCGTGTTTTTACTATTCAATAAAATATGAAAGTTATCATAATAATATGAAAAATTTATCCAAAGTAAATTTTTATATCATGATTCTAGAGAAGAATTTTATTTTGTCAAATAAAACTTATAAACTTGTCAAAAACTAGATTTAATGTGGGTGTGCCATCAAAAGGCGGTAAAACTGTATTTTTTTTAAAATACATATTTTACCCGAAAAAAATTATTTTGTTCTCTTAACACGTTCTAGAAAATGTATACGATGAATAATAATGTTATAAAATTCAAAATTTAGTTAATTATATTCATAACGGATATTTTTAATAATATTTTAATAGCATATCGTTGTTTAGTGAAACTCGGTATTGCGTACGACGCAAGCTATCGAGGAAGGTCGTGGTTGCGTGAAATGCAAGCCAAGTCAGGGTTGCATGTTGTGAAAAAATCCTTCATTGTTTCGTATAATAGAATCCAACCATATTTTATACATTGAATATATATATATATATATATATATATAACACTCAATGTTGCATAGAATGACTATTATAAAACGAACTTGAAATTGTGTGTAACACGATCCAAGAATAGTGTTGCGTATACTGCAAGCTAATACGGTGTTGCGTATAGTACAAGCTAAACATGGTGTGGTGTATAGAAGACATAAATTAAATTAAAAGAATATTTTTCATAAAATCTCTGGGTGTTACATTAGGGATATAAATGGTATGTAAATCTATACCCACCATATATTTATTCACATGTGATAATCAATGAAACATAAAATGCATTTATTTTCCATCTCATGGAGGAATAATTTCTTGTACATTATTATTGGTATTAAATTATGTGGAAATATGTTTATTAGTCACATTAATATTGAATTGATAATTTATACAAAAATTATCTTAGTTCTTAAAATAATAAATGTGCCTAAAAACCTATGGATCCCTATAATAATCCATTTATTGGGTATTATTCACCTGAAATAAAAATATACTTATTTTAAATAGACATTAATATTTTTATATGTAATGAAACAACAACATAATTTTTTTTCTTCTATTTTTATGATGATGATTGAATAAAAATATAATTCACCATCCATCCCTCATCATATTCAATGGAAAGAGGTTCATGTAAATAATGATTAATACTAGTTGATGAAAACACCCAAAAAGTATGGTAATGATATGTAATCATGACTGATGAAATAAAATATTCTTTTGATTGATATTATATAATAATGAAAACATATTTTTTCTTTATTTTTTATCTAGTTTAGACACAAAAAAATTCATCAGCTAAACCCAATGAATAACTACTTTTAATGGAATTGAATAATCCAAAAAAACATTGCTTAAGAGGAGGTGTGGTTTTTTCAGTGTCACCAGATCATATTATGTTAATTGAACTACACAAGAGGATAATGGGAATAAAATTGAAGAGTCGTAGACATGGAAAAATTCTCTATAATAAAAAAAATAATGGGTATTATGAGTTTTTATTGAATTTTATGAGATTGAATAAAATAGAATAAATAAAAACATCCTCATAAAGATTTAACCCACCCATATTTGAGTCAATATATTCCCCTAAAAGGTCTTTCTTTCCAGAGGTAATTGATTTTTTCTGATCTATTTCTGTCAAATGTGAATTGGGTTGATATTAGTCCCTTTCCTACAGTAATATTATATAGGGTGAGAAGGATTAGGATTTATATCATTTTACACCCCCCAGAACCATGTTTTTTGGGTATAATGTAAAACATACATAGAGATATTCTGCATAAGAAACAAATTCTAAAAGTTCATGTGATTGTGGGGATTCACATTTCTCATGATGTGAGTGCCGTGTTACCTATTCCCCTTGGTGATCTGGCTATTCACATGATTGAACATAATATTGGAACTTTCATAGAGTGATTGTTTTATCCTATAATATTAAATTATGATAAGGTGTAATGTACATTCCAATTTATTTTTTATTAACCATATTCAATAGATACTAAAAAACGCCAACAACTAGGAATGCTATTATGGAATTAGAATAGGAAGGTAAAACAAAAGATCCAATAAAACCAATAAAAAATTTTGAAAATAAATCAAAAATACATTTGTAGAGCACCATTGTTGTTCTAGTTCAATATAATACTTTACTAATATCACATGTTCATGAAGATAATGAATTAAAATAAAGTAATACAACCATAATTGGTTTTTATGAAAAAATTAGAATATAGGACATTACATATTTCTTAGTATTGAGAATATATAAGAAATCCTCAAGAATGGATGTTTTGGAGTCTTAGTTTTAAATTCATACATGAAGTGATTTTTCATAATATTTTTCTCCAACAGCTGATATACTATGTTATTTATAGTAAAATATTATCCATATTTTTTTCAAACATATATATCAATAATATTTAGAAGGAAAATCTTGTGAATAAAAATTTTCACTCATTAGTCCCACCATCACTTAAAAAAAACATCTTTATAAGGGGAAAAATATTTATAAATGGTGGACCAACTGGCTGAAATGATTGAAAATATAATTATAGGTCAAAAACAATTCTTATAACCCATAATATATGGGTAAGAGATTACAATATAAAAATATCAATTATATTTTCATTTCATACATTACTTACTCCCTTTTTTAGGGATCATTAGTTTATCATTACAATAATTTTTGATACTCCAATGATATATTTTTTGGATTCAAAGAAAGGATTACCAAAAAATTGGCCTCATGTGGTGACATTTTTCAATTTTTAAATGACATATATTCATCATTTTACCAATAATCTTCATGTTATATGTTTCAATGAAAATTTTTTTATGAGAAGTTTGTGTTTAAATATCATTTAAATTATGGTAGGGGAAGGACCCTAATAACATGAATCCTAATATATTCTAAAAATAGACAATTATTAGGGTATATATAATAATATTTCACAATAAAACATATTTAAAAAAACATTAATTTTTCTCATTTTTTATATAGTTCTTGGAACAAAAAAATTATAAATATAGTGGTTATTATGTTCTCAAATTTATAAAGGATATTATATTCCATCAAAAAAAAATTATCCATGATGAGGTATTTCTGATGATAATTGTAATTTAATTATATTATTTCTTAGTATTTTGTTTATTCATATTTTTCTATTACTACATGTATTGATGATATTAGATTTATTCAAGAGAGGAAATAGATTTTTTATAAATGAATAGGAAATATATATGGTTTCAAAATGAATGATGACATAATGAGTAAGTAACTTCCTAATACTTATTTAGAATATTTTCTCATCATTTAGTCAACATTTAAAATTTGCATCCTTTTAACTTTATTCTATTATTATTTAGTTTATTTTCACATAGATAAAAAAAGAAATGATTTCATTGAGAATTGATTTTTCATCAACCATTTTTTTCTACATAAAGAGAAAAAATTCTTAGGAAAAAATATAAATACTCGATGAAGACTGTGAAAAGGATGATGAACTCAAGTACTATTCTTTCTCATCACGTATAAATTTGTTATGTATTTTAGTTTTTAGGTTTTTTATTGTCTATTTTAAATTTACAAATAGCACTGAGTGTTTTTTTTACAATTTTGAATGACATACTATTTGAGAACATGTGTCAGTCCTTGAAAACCAATAAAAAATTAGATTCTCTTAATAATTTATGAATAAAATGAAATAGAAATTTTCTATTGTTATTAATAAGGTTCACAAAAATCTAACACACCGTTTGATCTGTATTACTCAAAGTGTATGTTTTTGTTTAAAATTTTAATTTTAATTGAAAACACAAATCACATACTCATACCCAATAAAATTCACTTGGATTGTATTGATAATTTAAGAAAATAAAAAAAATCTATAATTTGTACGAATCAAAATTATATCACTCAAAAAAATTGTGTGTCTTGTTTGACTCAAAATTTATTATTTTATTTAAAATATAATTTCTAGTTAAAAATATGTGTGATGTACTCAAAACTAGGAAAACAGATTAAAATTATTTAGATACTTTATGAAATTGTTCTATATGTTTTTCTTGACCAGTAAGAATCATATTTACCATAATATGATGCACATTGTTACTATTTTGTATCAAAATGAGTATTTTAATTTTAAAAATAAAATTTCATATAAAATAATGTGTTACACATATAAATCTCAGAAAACACACTAATATTTTATTAAAGTTTACTAGAAAAAAAATATTTAAGTCGTTTTTGATGTGTAGGAATCAGTTTCACATCAATATGAACATAAGTGTGACTTATACATCCCACATGGCATTCTTTTAGTTTAAAAATGAAATATTAGTTAACATCCTATGTCACTCACTAAAAACTAAGAAACAATTCATCGTATTTCATGATATATTTTGAAAATGATACATAAGTAATTTGTAATGTGTAGGAATTAGCTGAAAATCAATTTGACACACTGTGTGAGTAATATGAAAAAATGAAACATTTTTTAGTTTGAAAATGATATTTTAGTTTAAAATGTATGAAACTCAATGAAATCTTTGAAAAAAAACTCATATTTTCATGACTCATTAGTAAATAATGCATAATTTATTTTTGATATTTCAAAATTATTCACATTTCAATTCAACATATGTCGTGGAGGGTACAAATAAAAGTGCATTAATTTATTTAAAAACGACCTTTTTTTTAAACATGAATCTTACAAAAAATAATTAGTATATATGATTTTATTTTATTTATACAATGGTAATATGACCCAAAATTCATTTGTAAAATATAAGAATCAACCACATGTCAATCCGTCACATAGTGTGGACAATATGAATCAATGTGTGTGTTTTTATTTTAAATTGACATTTTGATTCAAAGGAAGATGAAATAATCAGAACTAACAAAAAATATTCATATTATTTTTAATCCTCATGTAAATTTTTTATAAGGTATTAATGATATTTATGAATTAATATCACCTCAATCATACACATGGTGTAATTTTAATGACTTGAAATGTTTTATTTTATTATAAAAATGACATTTTTGTAAAAAAAATTATGACTCTCACTAAAAATAAGAAAAGTATATTGATACATTTTATACATTAGAAAAAATTAATAATTCATTTGAAACATGTAGGAATCATCTACATCTCAATCCAATATTTTACATGAGAGGTAAGACTAGAAATGTTTGTTTTTAATATAAAAATGGGATTTTAGTTTAATTTTTTTGTTAGTCACTGAAAACCGAGAAAATGTTATTTTATTCTATTGATACATTATTTTAATGATTTATAAGTCATTTCGGATTTTTATGAACTAGCTACACGTCAATCTGAAACACAGTGTGATTGGTATTACTCAAATTTATTTTTTTAGAATAAACCTGAAATTTTAGATAAATATGTGTATCACTCATGGGTGATTAATAAAAAACCCACATATTGTCATGATTGTTTTATACAATGACCTATATGTCATTTTTGACATGTAAGAATCAACCACACAACAATCCAACACACGATCTTGCCGATATGACTCTAAGTGAACATTATTAAAAATTCTCAATTTTGATAACAAAATTATACATGTAGTTACACTCATGTAAGTGTGAATTTATTATCTTTATAATTTAGTAATATTTTCCATATTTTATTTTTAATTTGTGGGAATCAACCACACGTTAATTTGATACACTGTGTGACCAACATGACAAAAAGTATGTTTTTTTATTTAAAATTGTTATTTTAATTTAAACTATTTATGACATACTAAAATCTAATAATATATATTAATATTTCTTTAATATGTTATTAAAATTATCCATAAGTCAGTTTTTACTTATAGTAATTGGCCTCACCTCAATCCAAAACACTGTGTGACCAGTATTACTCAAAATGAGTGTTTTTAGTCTAAAAATGACAATTGAGTTAAAACCCTGATAGTCACCAAAAACTATGAAAACACACATGAATTATAATGATAATTTAATGAAACTATCCATATGTCATTTATAATGTATAGGAATTATCTACACATAGGTCTGACACATATTGTGATCAGTATGACTTGAAAAACGTGTTTTCAATTAAAAAAATGTCATTTTAGTTAAAAATATATAGTTATTATAAAAAATAAAATAAACAATAATTGTATTGTCTTTATATTTTATAAAAATTGTTAGTAAATAAATTCAAATGTGTATGAATAAGTGTCACATCAATCGGACACACAGTGTGACCAATATAACTCAAGGTACATGTTTTGATTTGAAATTGATATTTTATTTCAAAAAACACATTATATACATAAAACTCATAAAATCCACATATATTATCTTAATAATTTTTTAAATTAATTTCTAAATCATCTATGATATATAGAAATTAACCACATATTCATCTGATCCACAATGAGCTTGGAATGACACAAAGTCTATGTTTAAGTTCAAAAGTGGAATTTTATTAATGTAATTTTTAATATTTATAAATAATTTTTATCTTTATAGTATTTATAATATAAGAATGGTTTTTTTATAAATGAATTTTTTTTACTCAAGATAGGGTGGTTTTTTGGTAAGATATAGCATGATCAGGTTATTCTGAGAGGGGTTTCGGGTCCAAAGACAATGGGACATTAACGTTCTCAAATTTGTTGATTTTTGTTATAAATTGTAAATACAAATTCTATTGTACAATATATTATTTGGAATTTCTATAATCATTATATAGTGTTTTCTTATTTGTGTTGTAAATATAATTAAAATTAAATTATCTGTTAGTTGTTGTTTGGTGGTGTAATTTCATCATCACACTACAACAACATTACTTTTATCTGCTCTTGAAAAAGAGAAAATTAAAGTCCACTTTATCAGTGCTAAAAATGTACTTATAATGTGTGTAATTTAATAGGACTACAAAAAGTGCTGATAAATTTCACCCTTTACCAACACTAAACTAGAATCAATAATTGATATAATTAGCCGCACATTATTTATCATTGATGAATGGAAATTTTATTAGTTTTATTTCAAGCACTGATAAAAGCCATCGACTTTTAAAGGCTATTTAAACGTCAATTATTTTATTGTACTAATGACTGATATTTATAAATATTTTATATTTTATATATAATTTGTTATAGAATGATACCATATAGTTTAATTCCATATAAGAAAGTGTTAGGAGAGAGGCGTTATAATGCAGTTGGGATTGAAACTACAAAGTTCCCCCTATATATCCCTATCAAGGGAATAAAAACCCACATTGTTTGGGGTCATTGTTCAAATTCTTTTGAGTAAGTGTTCTAGACATCCTTAGTATCATGGAATTGAAATATTAATATTGAAAGAATACATTACATTTCATCTGACGTTACTCGAATATGGTTGGAAACTCATCCTTGATAACAAATTCTATCATTTGAATCCATGCATGTGTGCATATCATGCAATATAACGTTATTTCATACTACTACAGATTAATCTAAATTCAATGGTAACATTTATCAATTCAACAAACTAAAATTTAAAATGGTAGGTATAAATAAATTCTAACAGAATGTGCTGAAAATGACACTCATTATCAGTTCTAACAAATAGACTAATGAATGTCATCATTTATCTGCGTGTCATTTTAGCTATGATTAAGATTATATTTATCATCTCTTTTAGTTATAAATAATGAAGAAAATATTAAATAATGGAATTTATATATAAATATTTAAGTAATATTAAACAATATTTCTATAAAAATTGAATTTAT
This sequence comes from Viscum album, assembly GCA_963277665.1. NCBI lineage: Eukaryota > Viridiplantae > Streptophyta > Magnoliopsida > Santalales > Viscaceae > Viscum > Viscum album. Next base: position 1,887,751,887 of record OY728122.1, on the reverse strand, counting down.
ATAGATAATGATATAATATAAATATATATTAACACACTATATATATATTTATATTTATTAAATATATTTACTATTATATATATATATATATATTATAATATGACATATATTTGAAAATATAATTAATATTAAGAATTAAAATATATCATCCATTATATTTTACTATTTATATAGAAAATATAATACATTAATTCATATTGAAACTTTAATAATAATGTATATTGCATAAAAGCTCCCAGTTCAATGGTACACAACTACGGGCCCAAATCATGCTAGTTTGGGGATCAAATCTTAGTCTACAAGTATTTTCACCCACTTATCAGGTATTTTATGAAATCAGGATAACATCAATGTGATTAATTGATGGTTCCACTCTCACATGAGTAGTTGTGTCCCCATGAAACACCCTCTCACAGCAGCATTGTGAACACTAACAAATGGATAGGTGAACTGACATGAAAGCAGATGGGAGCCTGATGAATGCAGTAATTGAGAGTCATCTTGAGGGATAATAATTAATGGAGGATCGATTTCAGGTGATGGTTTTTGGTTTTTTATGGTCACATATGGTTATTGAGTCGATGGTGAGAAATGAAATTGACAATGTTAGCACAAGAATTGCGTAGAGGAAAGCATTAGGGCCTGCTCATTGAATGTTTTTTATTGTGGTCTGGTAATCAGTGTCTTGTGGTTTTTGTAGTGAGAATGTTGTGACAATGTGTTTACTTTGATAGTGAAACTTGGTATGAAATGGATGTGACCGGCAATAGTGAAGGGTCTACTGGTGGCAACGATAGTGGCAATACAAAGGTGCAACTCATGAGGTGTCCTTGTGAAATATAAATCTTCCTCCAGTTTTAATGTACAGAAGACCAAAGTTATGGGAGAAAGCATCAATTTTTTAGGGTTGGAGGATGTTTTATGGGGATACATCTACTCTATAATAGTTCAAATATCTGATCCCACTAAATGTTGCAACAAAAACATCGTGCAACGATGGTAGAAGGATTGCAGCGTAGGTGATCTGGCTGACAACTGGTGGTGATTGTCACAGAAAATGGTCATAATGGAAAATAATAATGGAGAACTAAAAACATTATGGTGCTAGTGGTGGTCCGTTATAATTTTTTTAATGTAATATAGAGTCCAGTGAGCTTATGGCTTGTGTTTGTAAGGTGGTGTCATCACGATGATTGTGTAACACATGAATGATGGAGGTCATACCATACAAGGTTTGTTGGGGAGGCTTGATCAGTAGTGAAAAAACATACATAGGTGATTTTTTCTAGCATTCTGGGGATACTGATTGAAAACATGGTATCTTGGGGGGGTTACTATGATTGTACAGGTGATCTAGGATGAGGTTGGGGCTTATGGGCCATAGTGGTATGGCCCTTATGGGTTGTATGAATGGCCCTTTTAGGGAAAGATATTTTAAGGGTCTTCAAACTGATATGGGTAAGGATATACAAGCCTCTATAATATATATATATATATATATATATATATATATATATATAATGGGGTTTGATCAGTGGGTTATCCCTTGTGGGGGCTTGACTTTCCCATCAGCCTATGAATTTGAGGTATGTCTGTTTTTCAGTGTAATTATACCCTAAGAACCATATATATATTTGTGTGTGTGAATATGTGTTTATATATATATATATATATTATGTATATATATTTGTTTAATATTCCATTTCAATCAATTTACAAATATAAAAAATGTTTTATGTGATTAATCTAATTTATCTACAAACCCATGCACACAAAGACAAAATAAGTATTTCTTTTTATATTTTTTATTTTCTTCATTATTAATATTTATTTATATATATTTCTGTTAATTTTTGACATTTTTAATATTTATTTATTAATATATACTAATTTATAATTTAATATTTGTCTATTTATATATTTTTTAAAATTTTCTATATTCATTGTTAATTAAAAATTTATTATTAATCATTTATATTCAAATGTAATATTCGATAATTATTCATTTTCAGCATAATATATATTCATTTTTAATTTTTCAATATTTTTTATATTTATATTAATAAACTATATTCATGTTTTATAATATTTAAGTAATTTATTTTATTTTTAATAATTAAATTTCATCAATTTTTAAATCCATACATTTAATATTATCTAATAATTAATTATATTCCAATATTTCAACATTTTTTATAATTTATTCATTTCTATTATTTAATGGATTAATAATTTCTGTAATTTAATCACTTTTAATATTTATATATAAATATTTATTCATTAAATTTTTCAATACATTTTTAATAATTATTAATTAATGTGTATTGATTTTATTGTTATTATATATTCATTATTACGTTTAATTAAATTATATAATTAATAATACTTATTCGTTTTTTAATATTTTCCAAACATTTCATTTCTAAATTATTAAATTTAACAATTTTTTACATTTCATTCATCTAATATTATTAAATCATTAATTTTCTTAATTTTTTTCTTAATTTATTCATTTTTAATATTTATTAAAATAATAATTTTATTTATTTTTTTATATTTATCTATACATAGTCTTCCATTAACATTTAGTATTTTTATTATGATTTAAATTTATACTATTAATAAGTGGTCATTTTAGTTTTAATATATATCCTTTTGGTAATTTTGTTAATATTTTATATTAATAATATTTATAAAAATCAATTCACTTTGTGAATTAGTCAATTTAACATATCTATGAGATTTTATTGATTTAATAAAATTATCTCATGATGTTGGGGTACTGCCTGAGTGGTAAACCTCATAATCTTGCCTCCAAAAGACCATAGTTCAAATCATAGAAATCCCCTTGGGGTGTTTATGAAGCAGGCAGGGATACAAACATGACATGGTCAGGCATCAAAGCAGACATGATACAGGTAGGTGGTGAGAAATACATAATGCAAGCCTGGTGAGAGAGGTAGGATGATAAAGGCATGACACTACACTTGGCCTCGGGCGATGATCATGGGACACTTAGACTAATGAAAGTGGTGTATGTATTGGGTCTCCCTCTACATAGATAGAAATAGGGTGTTTTCTTTCATAATAAAAAGTGGCGTCAACCCAAATATTTTTTATGAACTATTATTCTTTCATTAATAGTATTCAAGATTTGTCTTAAAATTTATTCATTTTTAACATTTTTTAATAGTTCTGTAATTTATTAAATTATTATAACTAAATATAAATATTTATTCACTAATATTTGAAACTATTAATAAGTTTTTAATATACATTAATAATATTTAATCATATTAATTTTAATATACATTCATTACAAATTTTATAATAAATTATGAAATCAGTATTACTTTTTCATTTTCCCAATATTTTGAAAATTTACTCAATTTTAAATAATTAAATTTCACTCATTTATAATAGTCATTAAACTAATATTGTCTATTTATTGAAGATATTAATTATTTTATCATTTTTCTATTAATCCATACATATTTATTGATTAACGTTTAATGTTTCAATTTGTTTTTTACATATATTTATTCATTTTTATTAAATTATATCTGCATCTTAGTTTTTAAAAAATTATTATATATTTGTTTCTATTTTTAGTTTATATTATTTATTAATTAGTATGAATTGGTAATATTTATTTATTGGGGTTTTATCAACATTATATTAGAAAGAGTAGATAAAACATAACTTTATTAGTTCTATATTATATAAAATAAGTAAAAAATAATTTTATGAGTGAAAAAACATTAATGTTGATAAATAATAATCATTATTATAACTAAATTTTTGCACTGATAAAGATTTCATTTATTATCACTTTCTAATTTTGTGCTGACATAAGAATATTTTATCTGTGCTTTTTTCGAAGTGCTAGAATAACTTTTCACCCAGATTAAAATTAACTCAAAATAAAATTTCCACACTCTCAATGTTCAATATCTCGTGTAATTAGAACTCTCCCATAACTCCACCTCAAATATTTTGGATGAAGAAACCCTCCCAAAATCCAAGGTATCCAATTCTTTGTACACATTCTCAGTCAATACTACATTATTTTTCAATTTTTAGATATTATTAACATGTATTTGATCAGTGGAACCCTATGTACAAATCCCCCATTTTAATAATAATTTTCAATTTGTATTGAGTAAATTTTTTCCATAATAGAAGGGGTTTTCACTTATTTACAACCTCATCAAGTCTAAGTACTTGGATCTCCAGTGTTCCCACTCTGTCGATCATGGTAGTTTAGAACATAAGCTTGTTCTTAATCATTCTTGATTTGGAATTATATATTTATTTAAATTATGTATTTATATATATATGAATATATATATATATATATATCTCTAAGGGTGTGTGTGTTTATGAGTTTTTTTATATATGTTTATATTAGAATATATTTACAAATATATAAAAAAATAAAATAAATTTAAATAAATATAAATATATTTAAATATTTACATATTATATATATAATTTAAAATATAAAAACTTTAAATATATAGTAAACTATGTATGTGATACAATATATATATGGGTTTTTTAGTATATAATATTTTCTTTAATTTATATATATTTAATTAGTAATTTTTAAATTTTTGTTATAAATCATGTTCAACTATTGAAAAAATTTATTATGGGTGGAGTAATTAGTATGCACCATCTATAAAAATTATTTATTTTATTGATATGGAACTTCGTTCATATAATTTTATATTTTATAGTATTTAAATTATTTTAAATGCACTATTTTTATATGATTTTCATCAAAAAAATATTATGGAACAATTGGTGTATCATTCTTTCTGGATAAATCTATTACATCATATCAATTTTGGTAATTAAAAATTTCTCATTCATTGAATCAATTCATTTCTAAAGAGATTATTATTTTTTGGTTAAGAAAATATTTAAATTTCATAGATGTATAAATAACCATCTCTTTGATTTTTATGATATTGTAACTTCTTTAATAAAATTCTTTAATATAGACTAAAATAAAATTATAATATAATAAAATGTATTTTAAACCATTTGATTCTTATATTTACTAAAAAATTGAAATAAAATTAGAATTTAATTAATATATTGGAGATCTGAAAATAAAAGTGAAATATTCCAAGAAGGGAAATCATCCATTTGAATGTGAGATCATCCAAAGATACATCGTGTTGCTAAAAAATGAGATTCATTATTACCCTATCTTTTCATAATGATGAAAGAGGATATCGATATGTGATGGAACAAGGACCGAATATTCAAAATCATCATACCAAACATTCCTAAGTTTCATTCCATCACATAAGTATCATTGACCATAGAGATATAGTGAGACTAAATGATAATGGATTTCAATCCTCTCCCCCTAGAAAATATCATTCAGGTGTTTATATCATGGGTTTTAGTCATGGGGGGGCTCATAAGTTTTGTTGTGTGAAGTATAGTTTGTTGTGAAAATCATGATAATGTACTTACTACCATGATTCAAATAGAAATAATTTTATCCCAAGGGAGTGAGGCATCAACAATAACCTTGAAGAAATCGGTTGTGGGTGGGTTCCATGTTCATATAAGTGGGAGAGAACCAAAAAACACATTCTTTTTACCTCAACACGTCCATGAATATGACCACGAATTAGATCTCTGAACCATAAAATATCTTGGTTAACAATTATAATTGAAAGTATGTTCATTACTTATTACCAAAATAATCCATGCATTAGTGAAAGGTAAAGACACCATCTCAGTGGGGAGAGAGGTAGACTAGATGATTAGCGGTTCTAGATGTTTTGGGTAAGAATCAAGAAGAATGTTTTTTATTGAACACCATGAATTTCACACATCCTTCACCCTGGGATAGTGAATGTTCTCATGCAGGGGAGATTCTAGTGTAGAAAATCACTATGAATACATATGGTCATAATCTATGTGGTGGTGTCAGAGTAAATCCATTGAGGGATGGATTCTATTACAAAATTTCCACCAAAAAACTGTAATGTGGTACCTCCAAGTGCTAAATAATTTTACATGGTCGATCACTATATAGGGTATGTAGTCTATTCACCAATGAATAGATGAACCAAATAGAGGGAAATCCCAATATTTCATTACACATGAAAATTATATCATATCCCATATCCTTTATATAGTGAAAACTCGAGGTGATCTTCTTTTCTCTATCATTAAACTGGTTTTCAGGTATCTATGTGCACCACCGATCACCTATAATGTTTAATAGGTAAAAAATGTAGTATCTTCAGATCTAGGGAATTTCGGGGAGGTTTACATCAAACCATCATCATTATTTTATATATACATTGTATGTTATAAGAGATATTGTAATGTTAGACGGTCAAGAGGGGGATGAATAGACTGAATTAGAAATTTTAATCAAATAAATTGATTATTGAAATTATTTATTAAATTTAGTTAATATAGATAAATATCTGTGAAAATAAAATAAAGGAATCATGGATTTTTAAACAAGATTAGTCCAAAGTGTACATAGTCCAGTCATTTACCTCTATACTCGATAAGTGATATGTTTTCACTAAACTGATTTTCTAGTAGGAATCATAAACTGATTACAAGAATCTTTCATATTGGAGGGATAAAAAAACACAAAGAATTTTTTTCTTTGGATTCAAAACCCAATTACAACCTAACATTAGATACTAGGAGTCAAAACCTAAATGGTCCTTACATTAGAATATGAGAGTCGAATCCCGAGGAAGAAAATAATAAAATTTTTGTGTATAAAATCAGAAAAAAAAAATATATAGTATGCATGAATGGTAGGAATAAGTGTTACAGAATCAAAAAACATGAAAATTATATTTAGGAAGAGTAAAAACATATGCACTGGTTCTTGAGTATTGGATTGGCCTTTCTCATCCTGATAGTAGTTGTCAATAATGGAGCAATCCATCACTTGATAGATCATCTAGAAGATGAAACACGATATTTCACAGTACATTACAAATTTTACATCACGTTGAGAGTTCAAAAATGTTTTCTCAATAAAAATTAGAGTTTTCTAGAAGATAACAAATTTTATTATTGAAGCACATCCTATCAACATTAAATATGATATCTAAAATAAAACTAACAAAACCAATGTCCTGGTAAATAATTTTAAATTCTAACTGGAAAATTATCCAAGAGGGACAAAATTAATGTCCATAATAATCATGAAAACAATCAATTGAATTAAAAAAATAATAAATAATTCAATCTAATTTTAATAACCTATTAAAAATTTCAAATATTTTCCATAATTACAGTTCAATCATAATTTCAAAAAAAATAGTTCAAATGAGTAAAATAATTCCATGAATAATGTAATCACATTGAATGCTTTTTAAAAACTCCCGAATACAGTCATTATAAATATAAATTCAAATTTTTCATGCATTTAATACATTAAATCATTTTGAAAATGATTATTGGTACTAATATATATTTTCTAAAAAATAAAATAATGAATATATGGAATAAAAATTATTTTACACCAATAATATAACTTTCTAAAAACAATGAAGTGTAATTTATGACATACATTATCACTAATTAAAATATTTTAAAATTAAATAACATAGAATTATTATAATGAATTTTACTTTTAGAAAGTAATAAAACACTTTGATTTATTATAAAAAGTATTATGTAATTAAAAATATCAAAAATGATGAAATTGGAGTGTAGAGAAAATTTGGAAAACTATAAAATAAACTATCAGTATCATATTTATTAACTAGTGGAAAGATAAAAAATATCCAGTGGTAGACAAAAAATACATCAAGTGGTAGTATGAATTTACTACTATTTTAGATCTACCATTGTAAGTAGAGTTGAGAGACTGTGGGAGATTTACTGTCTTTGATAGGTTAACTACAATTGAGTGTATATAGAGATATTCTATTATTTCTATAGATCTACCATTGATATAATATATCCTCCATTGATTTTTAAAATTTTATTTATAATTCATATTTTAAAAATTCAACTACTGTTGATATTTAAATAAATTGATATACTATTGATATTTAGATATTGCTATATCATAGAAATTTTAAAAATTTTCTGCCATTGTAATTTAAAAATTGATATAACATTTATATTTTAAAAAATTATCTTTAATTGATATTAAAAAATGATAAAGCGTTGAATTAAATATAAATATAATACTAAATCCTATAAAATATATGACTTTGAGGGAAAAAATATGTTGTTGCTGGTGAAATTTGAGATCTTCCATTAGATTGAGGAGGGATCTATTGTTGAGAAAAGAAAATTGTTCGTTCTTTTATTGATGAATATAAATAAAAAAGGTTGTAAAAGATATCTTCACACTGAAGAGGATATAGAATAAATAGAGAATCATGTCTGTCGTTGAAGTAGGTGTTGGTGCTATTTGATCGGCCTTTTTCTTAAGTAAGAGGTGATAAACATCCACAATTAATGTTAAATGTTCTGTTATTTCATAAGTGGGGATCAATGATGAATAATGGTATAGAGGTGTTGAAACTGGAGGTTCCTACATGGAGGAACATGGTAGAGGTAATATATATGAGTATTTGTTTTCCATCATATCATGTAGAAGATTAACACACAAATATTAGTGATTTTTTAAGCCATCTAAATGATAGAATTAGATGTTGGTTTCAAATACATTAATGAATATATTTTTCATATATTTACAAATAATAAAAAAATAGATTCAATTTTACTTTTATTTAATGATATATGGTTTAAAAAATCATAAATACAAGATTGGAACACTATTTAAAATATTGTAGTACTTTAGTTTAATTTTAAGGCACATAAATGACATTTTCAGAATCTCATTTATTTTAGTGATATTTATAAAAACGTCTTTTTATTCTACCCAAAAAATTATCAATGATTCATATTATAATATAAATATATATCAAAAAATAAAAATATTTCGAAATCTAAAAAATCTAGACTTCTAGTATTGTTTCATAAAATCAAGACTTTTTTTTCTACACTTTATCTTCAAACTATGACTTAGATTTCATCTAATGAAACTTAAAAAATATGATGGATTTATAAATTAATAATGTGTGTATGGATATGATCTATATAACTCATGTTATAAAAGAATAAAAAAATATTTCTAGAACATAGGATAAACTAAAAATTATTTTGGAATACAAATTCATGAAGTAATTGTGGACAAAAATGATAACATTCTTAATATAGAATTAGACATCATCATTGAATAATAAAATTTTGATAAACATTATATATTATATATGAAAGTGGAGTCTTTAAATATAATCACTAAATATCATGTTATTATAAAAATACAAAGTTGTTGTAAATATTTTGTTTCATATAAAATGATAATCGGGGTTTGTATTATTTAAAATCATAAATTAACTTGTAATCAAACAGAAAAATGTACATGCATTCACATTCAAAGAAAATATCCCATAATTTGTAATATTAAAAAACATACATATGTTATATATTTAAAACAAATTTTCTACCCCATTTTTTAAATAAACAAAATGCAAAAATAAAAACCCCCACTATACAAATGCGAAGATAAAATAATTAATTACCCAATATCTCATGATAAAATTTAATTTTTTATAACTCAATATATTCTAAAATGTTAGTAAATATTTCTACAAGTGTTTTTTTAGTTTGTATAATTCTAAAACAATATAATCTTTATACACATGATCTTTAATATAATGAAATCTATGATCAATGCTCGTTTTTATAGATTGTTGTAATGGGTTTTTAGAAATAAAAATTGAAAATGTGTTGTCAAAATAAATAAGAAAATTTTAATGACAACTCCAAAAATGAAATAATGTTTTCTTAATACCTATGATTTGATAATAATTGTTTTTAATAGATCTATAATCATATTTATTAGTATATAGAGCCTTAAATAGTTTCATCTTTAAAGACAAAGAAATTAAAAAAGATCCAAGAAAATTACAAATACATGATGTTCTTTTTCTATAAAATCTACATCCTCTGAAGTTAGAGTCTGAATAAGATATTAAATAAAATGGTTATATTTATGAAAATATAAATAGATTAAAAAATTACATTTATACTTCTAATTATACTTTTTATAGCATTTTACATGCCTCTTTTTAGGATAATCATGAAATCTTGCTCATAAATAAATAATAAACATGATATCGGGTCAATATATAGTTAAATATTTCATGCTACCTATCATGACTCTATAAAATTTAAAATAAATGTATTTATATATTCCTCATCATGTAATTTACAATGTGTACCCATTAATAGTTTTCATTGATTTAGAAGAATAAAAAACAATCATTTCAAACATTTTCTTAGAATACTAACATTGATTTAGTATTATCCCATTTTTTCATTTACAAATATGAAGTCCATGACTAAATATTAATTATCCCATTAAACACATATCAAACATTGAATCCATCAATGTGTAAATTTCATTACAAATAATTTCTCTACATAACCAAAAACTATATCATAAACATAAATATTAATATTTAAAATATCATTTGAAATTATTTTAATTGAATGCATAGGATCAAAATAACCTTTCCTAAAACCATTATTTATAAAAATAGAGAAATTATTTCATACAATTAATTTGGTTCATGATTAATACCAAACAAAGATTTCTATAATTTAAAACAATTATTGAAATTTATCACTTTCAAAACCGTGGGTTTGGGAAAAATAAACCCCTAATATTATAAAACCATAAAGAATAAATTTTTACATTCATTTTATATAATTTAATACCATAAAAAGATAAAAAAATAAAATCATATTATAATAGCCTAAATCATATAAAGATGTGAAAATTAATCTTTAATGTTTATGCCTTCTTCTTGTGTGTGTCCTTGAGAAAAAATTATTTTGTTTTAATAATCTATCCCCATTCACCCAGATTATTTATAATGATACACATAGTTCCAATTACCAGATAACCATCAAGAAATTATATTAAAGAACATACATTATTTATAAAAAATGGAATAAGATTATATTCCATAGAAATAATTGAGTTAGAATCACTAAATGAACTATTAATATTATTTGAAAAAAATCCAAAATAAAAGTAGAAATTACATTTAAATTTAATTAGAATTTCTAATTTCAATAAAATATCCAATATTTTCAAAAAAGATTACCACTAGGATGATCATTATGAATCATCCATGATATTGGATTACATTAAAATGTATTATTACCCCCCTCAATTGATTCATCCTTGTCCAGTGGGTTTTCCGTAATAAATTAAAATCTCAAAACACTTCATCAAAACATTAGAATAATAATTTAATTTAACATTATTTTCATCAAATGTAATGTGAACATATTCTTTAATAAAATAATTTATTTTATTATAAAATAGTTAATATTTACTATTTTTTGATAACCAATAAAATAACTTCATTACTTTTTGTAAAATATTTATCTATATTAATGTTTGAATTAAAAAAAATTACAACCATAAACTCTAAAATAAAAAAATTTAGTCTTTTTATTTTTAAAATAAATAAAAAGAGTTATCTTTAAAAAACATTTATAATAATAATTTTGTTTTAAATATAACAAGCACTAAAAAGGTTCATCCCAAAAAATATAGATATATTATATTCAGTTAACACAGTTATATCCATTTGAATAAAAGTTCTATTCATTCATTCTATAGCTCCATTTTTTTGTGGGGTTCTTGGATCAGAGAAATATTGAAAATGACCATTCTTTTCTCCAAATCATTCAATATAAATTTACAAATTTCACCTCCATTATGACTACAGATTGAAAAAATCATAAAACTTTTTTGATTTTCAACTAAATTACAAAAAAAACAATAAATATAGTTAGTGTTGTTTTTATGAGAAACAAAGTATACTCATTTGAATATATCATATTCATCAATAAAGAATAATATATATTACATTCCCCCAATACTAGAAATTTTAGTAGGAATAAATAAATACTGATATAAAAACTATAAATTTCATTTTTTTAGTTATCTAATAGATAGTTCGACATGAAATTTTGTGTTGTTTCCCTTTCATGAAAGCTCTAAAAACATGAATTTGCTAATTCTTAAAAATAGGTAGTTGTAAAATAGTATCTTTTTTAGATTTATTATGTTACATTATGATGTTAACCTGACCTAAATGTAAATTCCAAAGATGTTATCACTATGTACATCAATCAAACACATAACTAGTTGATTATTGTTAAAAAAATCAATAATATAAATGTTTCCCTTTAGATGAGCATAAAATAATAAAAATAATATTTAAAAATTGTAAACAATCCTTTTGAAAAATAAATTCCATTACTTCATAACATAATTAGGATATAAAAATTAAAATATCATTTCCACTTTCAATAGATAAAACTTTAGATATAAATAAAAAAATATGAGTACCAACATTAAAAAACTATTTTCTCTTCCATTAAAATTGTCACCAAATATAACAGTTCGTCTTCTACATGTATTGTATATGGTAATCATTTATGGGAATCTGGTCATTTTCCAATATCATCCACTTTCCATGTAACATATGTCTCTTTTGTGACATCTAAGTTATTTTTCCTACATTAATAAATTACTTGACAATTTTGGAACCCAATATAATTTTAGTCAAATAGTATTATTAGTAAAATTATCTAGTAACCCATCAGAATTAAAACATGTATTTTATGGTATATTATATAATGAATATTTAGAAACATGGTTTTTTATAAATCTCAATTTATATTTAAAGGTAAGAGAATAATCATTTGTGTAGTGACCTTTCATGCCACATTAAAGGAAGGAAACAGTAGAAGTATAACCTTTGTTAATTTTATCGAAACAAAATCTGTACATTTGTAGTAATCATTTTATTATATCCAAAACAGTATTTATTGTTATTATTTTTACCTATTGTAATCATTTTATTATTTCTATTAATGAAATTAAATAAAAAAAGGATAATCTTTGTTTATTACGTTCAACTTCCTTTTTCAAATTTTCATTCAAATATTGGGTAGATATTAAATTTCCATAAACCATATAATTAGTTGAAGAAGAATTATTTCTTAATTTTTCATTATCTTATAAAATTAATTTATTTTCTCAAAATTTTCCCTATTATTTTATTTTTGATTATTATATTAATAATCAGATTTGGAAACATCATTTCTTAATAGTTTAATTTCATTATTAAATTTATAAAAATTTATATTTTCATAATCATAGTTAAAATTAGAACATTAATAATTAAAACCTTAATCACTATCCTTATCTAGTGATTCCATCAAGTAAAAATTATTAGATTTTTGGTCATTTATTGAATGTTAACAAAAATCAGATTCTTCATTACAACTCCAACTAGTTATCAATTCCATTTTTTCATTCCTTTTTTATTTTCATTTTTGTTTAGTTTTAGATAGTAAGTCATTGTAATCCCTTTCATTATGAACTAAAAATAAGTTATATTTGATGAAATTTTATTCATACCACCATTCTTATCTCCCTATTGTTTTTATTTTTGAGGGTTTCTCTTAAATTTGTTATTGAATCCTTTCTTTTTAATTTTCTTGTAAACTAAAGTCAAAATTTTAGTCATATATTCGTTTTCAATATATTATAGGTCATAATTAGAAGAATCAATAGAAATAAAATTCACATAATTAAATGATACAAATATATAATTTTCTCCCTTCATCAGATATATTCTTCAGTTCAAATTTATACTGAAGTAGAGATGTGATAAATCAATCAATAGTGTAGTCTTTAATGTTCATTCATTCATAAATTATGAATTTATTAGCATGACATTTCTTCTCTACTACACTTAGTATTCATTAAACAAGTACTGGGTTTTTTATAACACTACAATTTAATACATTCAATTAATAATTCTAGTGAATCAGTGGAATATTTGGTTAATAGTATTTTCATCACCCATATTGATGTCCTCATACTCTGAACTAAGAATTCCAATTTTAGTTCCAATTAATTTTTTAAAGCTATGGTGAGTAACATATAGAACCTTGCTAATTTCAGGAGCTTCCTTACAATCATACACATGAATAAAAAAATCAACTTAATCACATAATATGAAGTATTAACAATTTTTAATTTAAAACATATATAGTATAATCATTTTCTTTAAGTATATATGGATCAGATTCTGGAAGATTTTACTTTTTTCCATGATGGACACTATCTTATGCTTAATCACTAGAGGTATGCCTCTATTTGGGATCTCTAGTATCCATAATCATTCTATCAATGTGAAGTTACTTCTATTAAATTCTAGCATAATTTTTTTTCAATCATATGAAGCTATAATATCTTTATCCAAATATTATGAGGTATAAAAGTAGGTTATCCAAATAAAATTTAAATAATACTGTCTATTGAAATATTGGCTAATTGCAAAAGTTAAAACCTCTTGAATAATTGTTAGGACTAATAGGGTAATGGAAGGTTGTCTAAAAGAGGGGATATGAATAAAATAAATTAAAATAATTATTCAAATAAATTTATTATTTAAATTAATTATTAATGATAATTAATATAGTTAGTTATTAGTGGAAATTAAATAAAAATAGAAGGTTTTTTGAACTGGTTCAATCCAAAGTGGTACTATTCCATGTTTGAGTTGGTTCCTTTGAACAAACTCTTGTGTACTCTATGATAACATATATTCATATTACTAAATATTAATAAAAGTCGATTCAAGTCATAATTATTCTTCAACATGACATAGTATGTAATACTTATATAAGAATATTTGTCTCAATAAAATGTCATAGTAGTTCTATATTGTGATTATAACCATGAAATTCTAGAATATTATTGATAAAAATATGTTATATACCTAGGTGATGTCATTTTTGGGACATAAATGATACTGCATATTAGGGGTGGAGACTCATAGGACATTGAGGTACCCTCTAATAGTGTACTTTCTTTGTAATATTAAATTTAGGATATTATTAGAATGAGAACTGCCAAAATTAAATTAACAATTATATGTGTCATTTGATGTTCCTTTATGATGAAGTGTGTGTTGATCCTCAGACATTATTATTAATGTTAGTGAGTTTTATATGTCACGTACTTTTATGTATCAATGAAAACCAAGATGATGTATGTTTTCGGTGGGGTAGAATACATTGGGTGCTTCCAGAGAAATATTTCACTAACTAATAAATTATGGAATGATTTTTCCATTATGTTGTTTAATGGATATTGATATCTCAAGCCTATTGGTGGAAATTTTATAGACTATATAAGTCCATGTCCATGGTGTTCAATACTAAATTTCAATTTCTTGAAAGTCAATGAAAGAGAAATTGAGCACAAAGGTTGATGGCATCAACAAGAAACCTGATTGATTAGACATATCACAAAAGGATATTATATTACAAAGTGTTCTTTTTAAGTATTATGTATTTTTGGCCTTTAATTCATTCCTTATGGGTTCCATGGTGTATTTCTAAATGCTAACTGTGGAATTTAGACTACTTTTCCAAATGCCATAGATAAAGAGGCCTTGAGGGTCACACACTATGTGTATATAGATTCTTAGTTAAATAATATATTAACATTTATTATTTAACAAGTTGAATAAATATAATTTCCACATATGGTTTAGTAAATATTCATTTTTTCTTGATCACATATATTCTATCACCAATTATTCAAGAGAATATTATGTGAATGAAATATTTAATAAATATATATTTTCTATTTAGTGAATATATTATTTATTTATTTTCTAGAAAATAATAGAGATATATTTATTTATAAAATAAATATTCATTATTCTACGATTGATAGATATTGTGGATGAATGATGGATGGAATATTTTGGCCCCATTGTAAATAATATATCTTAAATATTATTTTATTGAATAAAATTTAATTTAATTTCTGTTTTTTGTGCATGTCATGAAATGATAATAATATTATTATTATAATCATGAGGTTCTATAGGGATTAAATAAATAATATAAGGAAATTTTAAATTCATTTATTTCTAACCATAAAATAATATAATCCCAGTAATATTATTATTATTGAGATCCAATTAATTTATTTTGTAGTGAAAAATGTAATCCATAGAATCCTCTTGAACTGATAGAGAGATCCCGTATCAAAACTTGTCTCAATAAGAGAGAAAAATTAACCTCCACATTTTTTATTTAGAGTGTAGAGAGGTAAATGATATTTGCTTGGAAGATATTCTCATGGAAATTAAAGGAAAAGGGTATTTGTGATAGGATATACCATTCTATTACCTAAAGATTCCTATGATGACATTTAAACACATGTGGATCACAACTAGGGGGAATATATTATTGATTCCAACAATGCCATGACAGCATGACATAGATCCATTTCTATATCCATCAATGAAGAAATAATTTAATGAAATTTAATTATTTAATTCATCAAATTAATTAAAAATAAAAATGTATGATCATGTGATTTCGTTTTGGTATTTATCCATTTTATATATTCATCGATTCAATCCCTTTGATATTGGTATTTATTTTCATGTTGGTCTATGATTAATCATCGACCATGAGAAAAAGAAAAGTTGTTCTTCAGCCGACACACACTTTTTTTTGTTGGCGCCGAAGCCTCATTTTACTATTAAATAAAATAAAAGACATCTTTTAACTGGTTAAAGGGAGACCCATTACATAGCCTGAAGGCTCAGTGGGCTTGTAGCCCATTACATATCCCGTATGCCCAAATTTTTGGCCTAAGGCCCATTCAGTGAATAGTAACCTGGCTGCTACAGTGCCCGCCAAAGGTACAGTACACTATCACCAATAAATTATCTTGTCACTGCTATAGTACCCGCCGATCCATAGTACCACCACTGCTACAGTGCCGCTACAGTAATTCTACAACAACCTGCTCCCCATGTGTTTTCTCCCCCACTTTTCAGAATAGTCACATAATTATTTTTAACATTTTAAATATCATTGATTTATTTAAACATTTATTATTGGGTTTCAATTAAAATTTAATCATTTTTTAATCTTGATCATGTGATCTGTGTTCTTATTATTTTCTCATAAATATAATGAAGTCAATTATTTTTATGAAAGAAATAAATTCAAATATCTCATTCAGATATGCTGAGTAATTTGGATGGATAACACAAGAGTGCATGGCTTGTAACCTAGATATACACTGGTGGCCATGTAACATGGATATAATTCACCCTGTAGCCTATGTTCATGTTGTGTACTCCAAAAGCATTTTTTCATTATTACACACTCAGTGCTAGGGAATGTTACAAATATATAATGTGAGAATAATACACTCCAAGTAAGGTAAATGTACATACTTTTACCAAATTACAAAGAGTTAAAATAAATTTATTATAATATGAAAACCTTATGAAAATCTACCAGTGTGTAGTCATTAAGCTAATAGGAATCACGATTTGATGAGTTATATATATATAATTAATTTCTGTAAAATATAAAAAACCTAAATATCATGTATATTTGGTACTATAGTTATTACTCTACACACATTGAATCATTTCACGATATATAAACATAAAAAATAATGTAAACCATTAGATAATTATGTTTATAGTAAGCATCCAGATATTAAATGATAATTCATGTATGTCACATATTTCCAGAGTATACAATATATTAGTATAATACATGTTGGATAGTTCGGATGGGTACTCACCATTTTACCTATAAATTACATTTTTT
This sequence comes from Viscum album, assembly GCA_963277665.1. NCBI lineage: Eukaryota > Viridiplantae > Streptophyta > Magnoliopsida > Santalales > Viscaceae > Viscum > Viscum album. The sequence continues at coordinate 1,887,734,106 of OY728122.1, read as the reverse complement.
GTAAATAGTTATTTTTAAATAAATTTTTTTAATCGGTTTGAAATTATGAAGGATAATAATCTCATGGAAATTTAGATGATATTTAAGATATATGAATTTATTAATTAAATAATATAACCTATTGATTCAAGTGTGATTTATTATAAATAATAACGATTATAATAAAAGTATAATTTTATTAAATTCATAAATAGTCGAATTCATGTGGATGATCTAGATCCTAGTCCATAGCTATTAATGTTATTTGTTTCATTTAATTTTTTATTCAATTAAATTATTGGCCTATGTGTCAACTATCATCACATTATGTAAGGTCCAGAATGATTATGGGTTGTTTTATGTAAACCTTTTAACTAATCCTTTGGTTACCATCACATTTTTGTGATTAAAATAAAATTTAATGGATGAAGCTCCCAACCTAGTAGAAGTGGTTCATGATTAGAGTATAAAAGAAACCAATCAAAGAGATATAATTAATTGGATAGGTGGAAATCTAAAAGACAAACCATAAATGGTTTAATATATTTTGACCCCTAGGTAGAATATTTTTATATCATCTTCTATATAAAATAACCATTAGTAAAATTCAATGACAAGTAAACTATGATAATTTATTTTTATCGATTTTCATGGTTATTTCATTACAAATTATTTTTCATGATCACTTTAGTGAATTAAAAATCATTTAATATAAATCTAAAATAAATTGGTTTATGTGTAAAAGGTATATAGGAAATGGTTAATCCATTAAGTAGATCCTATTTTTATTAGAAAATTTGTGAAGAATATAATAATAAAAACATTTACACATAAATATAAAATCCCTCAATTATATATATTTTCCAGTATAGCCTTCCACTAATTTATTAAAAATCTGACCATAGTTCAATGTGTTTGACCAAAAAAATATGTGGTACATTCAATTATCAATGAATTCTGATTTGAATTTTTAGGATAAATTAACATAGTTCATATCATGGGTTGACTCTTAATGAAGTAATTTTGTTAACTGAGATAAAAATTTTGAGGAAATCCTTTTCAAGGATTTTAGTATTATGGATTGAACTAAAATGATCATGGAACATTGATTTAATGAAGTTGATATTTGTAATGCCTACTAAGAACCCTTCAATTTTCATGGGTAGAAAAATTAGAGTTAATTAGAATGGATATATGGATCCTTGCAACTATAATTTCCATGCATCAAGATATACTAATGATAATGGTGAGGGCTGTTGGGTGTTGATAAAATAATCAGAGATTAAAAATTATTGTAATTATTTGTGTATCTAAATTATATTAGACAATGTACAAAAATATAGGTCATATTATTTTTATAAATATTAATGAAAATTACATAAAACATTTCACAATGATCCATTCTTGAGAAGGATAACATTTTCAACGACACAAATTCCCATGAATGTAAAAGGAGATTACCTGTTATCATATTCCATGAGAAGAAATTGATTGTGCTAAAAGAAACTATTATGGGTGAACGTGGTAATGAGGCTAGTGATTAAGAGTTATCCATCATTGAGAAAAAAATTTACGATGTTATGAATGATTAGTGTTTCATTATATCAACTATTATCATTGATATTTTGAAGAAACATGAGGATATGGTTTCATATTGCATGATATCTCACCTTCAGGATATCAATCAATGGAAGGTGAGATAAGAGAGAGAAAAGACCTCCAATGCTTTGTTTATAATTAATCATGGAGAGTCTTCACAAGATGTTCCTGATATAGGAAATATTGTAGGATTAATATAATGCTTATATATCTTAGGGATTAAATTCCTAGAAGAGTTGTACCCAGATCGAATGCTTTCCTCACTACCTAAGAGCTTCTCCAGATTAATTTTCAATTATAAGATGATAATCATTGATAAGCGTTATTTGAAACAACATACTCTAATTATAAATTTGGATAATGATATTGGACTTCAAAAACATATGGTCCTTATAGGGAATAAGAATGGTATGGATAAGGCAATTGGGATTTCAAATCATAAGAAGTCCAAATCTCCTATGAACCTTCCTTCCAATAAGAGTAATATTTAGATATAGGGAATGAAAAAGTAGTAAGTATATATTTCTTATGGTAAGAAAGGCCGATGGAAGAGCAACTACATGTTGAAAAAAAGGGATTATAAAGGTCTATTTTTTATCAGGTGTAATATTTCAATATTTATGTATAAGAATCTGGGTTTTTAGAGGATGAGTATTCAATGCGGGATTCTGTGATGGTGTCTCCCCTTCAGTAATGATGATAGATGATGATCCCCCCTCCCATTGGGGGAGGTACCTTTTTCAACTTTTGAGGGAGAAACCCACTCATTCTCCCCATTATCAAACCCATACTTCCTTCCCTCTCACTCAAATATCACTTTTCCATATTCTCCAAAATTTATTCAATTGATTTCCTCTACTTTTAGTATCAAACATGGAGTTCAAAGAGAACCTGACTCATCGGAATTTGACATTGATTTCTTAGTTCAAGCAGTGTCATCATTCAATGGATTATTTTGTTAGGTTAATTTTGCATATTGGGGTTTTAAATACTGGGCAATTGTATGTATGATTACCAATAGGAATATTGTTCTTTTCACATTGGAGTGGACCTGGTAGTGGCTTGGTACAATTCTCCCCACAGCTACAAAAATTCTGAATTTTATCTTGTCATGTGGACATATGACTTCCATATGAAGCATAAAACCCCAAAATTGGAAATTTTGGTTAGATCCCCTATTCATCAATTTTGATTTCAAAATACTTAGATTATGATAAATCTAGGTATTCTAATTTATAGATATTAGTTTTCTATTAGTATAAATCAATATGATTACCACCCTATTTCTCCCTCAATTTGTATATATGAATATGTATCAAGATTACCAACTATGTAAATTTGAATTTTAGTGGGGGGAAGAGTTACGATGTAAGAAGGATATGATTTTTGAATCACTGTTAGATTTCAAATCTACAAATAAGAAAATGGGTCACCCAATGTCAACATGAATGTGTGGGACCAGGAACATGTATTAAAAGATGGTTGTGGACTTATGAGGTAGTGGAAAGGGATTGGGGCCTGGAATTTTTTGAAGGTTTAATGGAGAAGCTTTTTTTGGTGTATATATTGAACCAGGTAATGGAATATTTGTGAAATATGAGCCACAATAGGTAAACCCATTGGTGGTGGATATTTTTAGTCAATTGAGGAAGGGTCTAAGTGATCCCATGCCTTCTAGGAATTTCCCTTTAGGACCAGTGTGTATTAATGCAGTATGTGGTGTTGTAGTCTTGGATTCATTATCATTCATATCAATTAAGGGATCCCATTGTTGGTATGTGTGATGTTGTAGAGGTATTAACCAGGAAGTGGGTACAAAAGTGGTTTATGGTGGACGATCAAGGGCTCTGGAGGATAATACCTATGTGGATGAAATGATTTCAGGGTACACCACTATTTTAAGAGGGGGGTCCTAGTAGATTGAGACTTTTCAATTCCATGTATTTGTGTCTAATACATAAAGGTATTATTTTATTTTAGGTGTAGTGGGGTAGGATATGGCCATAGGGTTGGTACTTTGATCAGGTCATGTCCGACAAGGGAACATCGAGAAATTAATCATGTAATCCCCTTCGATGTATTATAGAGTGAATGGCTCGATTAGGAGTATATGGAAGCTCGGGAAGATAACTCCAATGATGATATGTGATTCCCTAGGGATGATTCCCATAATAAATATTCTGGTATGTTCTTGGGACACAGTGTAGTGGATTTTCAAGGTAGAGGTTCGCATAGTTTGAGTAAGAGGAAGGTTTGGAGAGGTAATAGTAAAGGTCAAAAGGTCAATTCCAACAAACTCCAACCAATGGAGACCAGATCCACTAAAAGTTTGATAGACAAGGCCATGGATAGTGATTCCATAGTTTTTAGAATTTCCAATTGGTAAGAGACTTCAGATTATGGGGATTTTCTCCTCAAGGGTGTTCTAACTGTAAAATTTTGGGAGAAAGTCACAGGTTCTAAGAAAACACTATAGTAGCTCATTCATTCTAAAGTAGAAACAATGGAGGAGTTTTTTATGATTAATTCTACACCATAAGAATCTGATTTGTTTGTGAGAATATTGATACATGTGGACACTAATAAAAATATATTTTTAAAAGGTTGGTAACAAACCCTCATTTATTATTAATGTAAAGAAAATTCCTCTTTAACTGGGTAGAGGGAGACCCATTACATAGCCCAAAGGCCGAGTGAGAATTTAGCCCATTACATGGCCCGTAGGCCCAAATTTTGGGCCCAATGCCCATTATGTGAATAGTATTACTACGGTACACTCCTTCTATAGCACCACATAGTACCTGCCATGGCTATAGTTCCCTACCGCTGCTATAGTGACCTGACGCCGCTACAGTACCCGATGTTGTTACAGTACCACCGCTTCTACAGTATGCTATAGTCCTCCTCCCAATGGGTTTTAAACCCCCATTATTCATGTCGGATTACAGGGTTCTTACCACTAAGCCAAACCCTAACTACATTAATCATGATATGTATGCATGTATTGTCTAGGAATAAATTATATTTATAATAGGATTAAATAAAGGGAAGATAAACAAATAAAATTTCATGGAGTGTTTGGACAAACTAGTGTATCTATTGAAATACATTATAAAGGATTATCCAAACATTTATATAACCAATATATCTATGAAATTATTCATAGAAAACATTTACAATATTCTTAATCCATATTATATTGATTATGTGGTTTGTTTTAGTGTTCCATCTCAATTAACCCTATATTTTCACACTAATCCATTAAAATTGATTGGATAATAAAAAAGTTTTATATCATTCTGTTAATATATACACATCAAGTTTCAAATATAGTTTTTGGTTCTCACATTTGAATCCATGTTGTGGAACAATGTATATTTTGAGTTATTGTTATAAGAGAGTTGGATTTATGAGTTTCCAATAGTGTAAGGATGGATGCTCTAACCATTTGTGACTAGCTCCATTCATTTCCAACATGGGTTATATTAGTTTTAATATATTTTTAATATTTAAAAATAATTACCTGCAATATAATTTCATTATCATCCCAAATAGAAGATGGTCTCATTTTAATTTTTTGGAATAAATGTTTTTCTATTAGTTAAAAATCATATATTATGGTATGGAACATTTAAATAATGGTCATTATTTATTAAGCTAAGAACACCTAGTAATGAAAAATGATAATGAATCGTGTTCACAAAACTCATATAAAAACTATCTATGGAATTACCATCTTGCTCAAATAAATGAGAATCATTTGAAAAAGAACCCTCAAAAAGGATACTTGGACACTTATGACCTAAACCACTTGAAATATTTAATTCTTGTTTAAAATTTAAAAAGGCCAAACTTCTATTGTGTGGAAAGGGTTAAAGGGCCAAAAATATTTTAGTATTGGTACACACAATTGTGTTTGGACCATTTCTAGTAGAATATATATATGGGTATTCATACCTAATAAAATTTACTATTGACTTGGGTATATATGCATATGAGTAATTTAAGAGGTATATGTATTATTCTTTCTAGAAATTCATGTCATTCAATAATCAAGAAGAGAATCAACTTGGATGTAAGATAAAAAAGTTTCAATATGAACTATGTGATTAATATATTAAACAAGATTTTTTCAACAATTTATGGTAGTTTGGGATTCTATCTCAAATCAATATATATTACACACCTTAGTGGATAAATTTTAGGGAAAATTGTAATGAGAAATTTTTTAGAAATTGTATGGTCGATGATGAGTCATGAAAATCATCCATTATACTTTTGGTGATATTTATTATAAAATACACCATATACATTAATCTCAGTACCCACTATTGTAGAAAATATGATTCTCTTGGAGTTATAGAGTGTAATAGAATTCATTTTGTAACCTAAACATGTATGGGGTTTCAAGGAATTTGTTTTTTCCTTCTCATGAAAAAAACTATCATCCCTGGGAACCATCTGTATCTTTATAGGGTACCTAAAAGAAAAATATTGATACTACATATACAAACCCTCAAACGAGAAAGTGAATATCTCCAAACAAGCCATATTTTTTCAGAGGGAGCTCATCCTCCAAAAGTATAGTGGGTGAAAGATTGACTTCAATGATTTCAATGATAATGATCCACATGATTTGGTACTAGAACATATTGTTTAGGGCCACATGGAATAAGTAGTTCATAAAACACATGTACCGTATAGGAAAACTATGAATTTAAGACAACCAACGATATACAGTTTTATAGGTGCTGAAGATGGTGAATCATTATTAGTATGAAATGATATACCTATCTACTAAAAAGATGTAGTATATAGATTACAAGATGAAAACATGGATTGAATCTATGAATTATGAAATGGATTCAATTTATCGAAACCACATTTGAGTTTTGGTGATGATTGAATTGATGTAATGACTATAGGGTGAAAATGGATATTCAAGAGAATATTATACATGGATGGTAAATTAAATACCTATAAAGCAAGGATTGTGGATATAGTATTTAAAAAAATTAATTGAATTTACTACTATGAGTCATTTAAACCATTTTCAATGTTGTAATTCATCAAAATTATACATTTTATATAATCTGACCATGAAAATGAAATTTCGAAAATGGATGTCAAAACTAATTTCATAAATAGAATTATTCAGGATGATATGTACCAGAAAAAGACATATGGTTTTGTGACATAGGTGATTTTAATTGTATTTTCATATTTTAGAGATCAACTTATGGATTTAATAAATAATCCATGTTATATAATATTCAATTCGAGGAATCTATAAAATATTTTTTCAATTGGAAAAATAATTAGCCATGTGCTAGAAAGAGGTTTCATAGGAATTCAATCATTATACTAGTAGTATATATAGATTAAATATTACTTATTAGAAATTAATAACCATCCTTATATTTATTTAAGGATGGGTTGAGTAATTTTTTCTTCATTAAGTTATTAGGTGAAGCAACCTATTTTATAGGGACCAATTTCTTTCATTGTAGATATGAGAGGTTTATTGGACTATGTCAAAGTACATACATTAACTAGATACAAAATAGACTTAGTATGGAACAATCCAAGATTAGATAGGTTATAGTGTCACATGGTATACATAATTCTATTAAAATGTGTCCTCAAATGCAATAGTTGAATGAGATACTGAGAAAGATCACCTATTATTGAGGGATATGATCAATCATGTATCCCATGTTATATAAAAGACATGATGTTTCCTATACATTGTGTATGATAGGAAGATATCAATAAGATCAAGGATTAAAATAGTGGTTAGCTATTAAGTCTATCCAAAAGTATCTAAGAATAACTAAGGATTTTTTCTTGGTGTGTGGAGGAGATGGGGATCTAGTCATTAGGGGTTATACTGATGCTAGTTTTCAAATAGATTAGAATGATCTAATGTCACAGTTAGGATATTCTGTCTGTCTCAACGAAGGAGCTGTGCACTGGAATATTTCAATGTATCCAATCATTGTTGATTCTATAGTTGAGTTCATGTATATAGTGTATTATGATGTATCCACAGAATACTTTTGGATAAAATAAATTTATAGGATATTTATGTGGAATCTTATATTAAGGGCCCTATAAAAATTTATTGTGATAATACTGCAATAGTAACTCTTGCAAAGGAGCCATGGTCAGAACAAAGAACAAAGAAAATACTAAGGAAGTATCACCTCTTGAGAGATTTTTTATAGAATGGTGAAGTTGATTTATATTGAATTCTTATATAATAATAATTATGTGACAACATGACTAGAAGCATGTCTTTATAGAAGCATGAGTATCATGTGATAATTATATGACTGAAGGTAGTTAGTAGTAGTCCATGGTGAAAGTGGGAATCTATTAGAGTTGGGGCCCTGGAATTGAATTCTATGTACACTTTGATAAAATTTATTTATAGTTTTGAATATTAATGAACTTTTTATAAAATAATGACTTTAATTATTAATAATATAGTATTAGATAAGGACTTAAGAGTATCTATCAGACTAAATTTTCATAGACGTTCCCTAAAATGATGAAAAACCAGGGGTTCCATGATTGTATTCTTAAATATATTTTATATAGATATATGATATAATTTGAAGGAAAAAGTTATAAAACATATCAGTGGTGTAGAATCATTGTTCTTTGAGGAACCATATCATTGTATACTCTCTTGGTAATATCTAATATATAATATCATGAGACTGAGACCTTCTAATAGGATGTCAACAATTATATGTGTTATTTTATTTTTCCCATATAAGAAATCATTATTCATCCATATAAATCAATATTATTATTAAATAGTGTTATAATTCTTGTACATTGATGTATTTATGAGAACTGGGAATACACGTGCTCGTAGTGAGTTAGGATAGGTTGGGTGCATCAAAAGTACTATTTCATTGATGATAAATGTGAGGAATTATTATCCCTTCTATTGTTTAATAGAATTTTATATCTCAGGTCCTTGAATGAAATTACATGCCCAAAATTAATACATTTCCATGGTGTTAAATAGGAATGTTTTATTTAATAAAATTCAATGAAAGAGACATTAGGGACAAAGGATGATATAACAGACCTAGCAATTAACACATATTGTTAAAATATTTTACGAATTACTAGACATCAAATACAAACCAAGGATTGTAAAAACTAGTTTCTTAAATAGATTAGGTATCTAATTAAACAAAATGAAATAATAACTTATTTTTATAATCTCCAAAAAGACCTCCTAAAATCCATTGGGATCTTAAATCTATATAGGATAACCTGGGAAGTGCATGAACAAAGGGATGATCTGAGAATCCCATTAAGGGTATAAGAATATAAATAACACATCACAAAAGGGTTACATGATATGACATGACGATATAAAAAGGAATGAAACAAGAATTATCACATGAAAACATAAAATATAGATCATGGGATCATATAATCATGGAATCATAGAAATGTGGAACCAACATAATACATGACAAAAGAATGAGTCAATTATAACCCCCAAGACCATCTCACATGAAGGATCTTGATTCATGGCTAACCACATAGACCATTTCACATGGAAGAGAACATGTCATGGATAACCACAAAGACCATTTAACATGACATTTAATGATAATAAAAAATACCCAAGTCATTTGAGCACTATCTAGGATCACCAATCAAAACATTTTCTTACATATGTGTGCCCCATGAAGAGTCTAGGAAACAGTTTCCCCATGGAAAGGATTGTGTATCATAATAATGTTATAGGGAATAAAAAATGAGAAATTTCATAATGGTGTCCATGAAAGAATTTATTTAAATAATAAATTGTCCTTCATAAGGTAAAATGGTCATATATCATGACAATTGATTCTAAAGTGAAGTTAAAAATATAAAAATAATTTTTAAGATACATTAGAAATGAAACATTTTAGTGCAAGGTAAGGAAAATATTAAAGGGCATTAAAAAAAAGATAAATATTTTTTTCATAAAACCAAAAAAGATATGATATTTTTTTTCTTGATAAAATGATAGATTTCATAAAAATAATGGTGGGTTGAAAAATATTATCGAGTGCACTTAAAAATGTTGAGAAATCGGGAATTTCACTTTTTCGGGCTTGTAATTTGGATGATTTGAGAAGTTAGGTTTTTTAAAACTTGTATTTCACCACCAAATAAGGATGAAATGATCTTGATAAATTGTTTTGGAACATATAAACGGAATATAATAAATTTATACAAAAATAAAAAATAAATACATTGGGGTAAAGGGGGAGAAGTTTTTTCGAAAGGAAAAAATAGAGGTTCGGAAGGAATCCGATAACTTATTCCTAAAAGTGTTCTGCACTTGTACATAATTTCATGGATAATGAAATTTTATTATTTAATAATTTAATTTAAAAACTATATGAAATAATTTTTTTTGTAAAATTTAATAACGTTCTATTATGTATTTTTTGATGATTTATTTGTTACAATTTCATCATTCTCAGTGCGTTTTGTTTCAAGGTTTTCATTATCAGTTTCCTTGTACACATGTATGGTATATCATGTGAAATGAAAATAGTAGTCCCAAATTGAAATTATATGTTTTTAATTAACATAAATATTAATAAATGGTCTTATATATCATTTTTCCATATTATAAGAATATTCATTAAAATATATGTTAATGATAATAGTTTAGATTATTCGGGATTTTTTCTGTCATCCCGAACTAGTTTTGTTTTATTAATTAATATTATTTATATGTATAATCTCCATTAAATTAAAAATATATAATAAATATGACATAATATTTTTTTAGAAATGGTTTTATGATCATCTTTGAAGGTGGTAATGGAAATTGAAAACTCGTAATCCTTGAATGCATTAAATTAACACATCATAGAAGATGTTTTCCTTTTTAGAACAAAAGGGGAGTGGAATTATAATTATGATGGATTATTACATTAAAAAATATATTATATAAAATATACTGTATTTATCATGTACCTTTGCTAAGGCCAGGATAGGAGATTAAAATTAGAATGTAAATTTAAAATAAATTGTAAGAAAAAGAAAGTGGTTTTTACCCCTTGAATTCATCTCATTGAGAACCTCTTATGATAATTTAGTATAGTATTTTTTATACCAAAGTGTAAAAACCTGATATTTTATTATAAGTATTCTTTTTAATTTATTTGATGTCATTTGTTTTATTCTACAACAAGATTATCTTGTGCTACACGCAACACCTTATTATCTTGCAGTATACGCAACACTATTCTTAGATTGTATTACACACAATTTCAAATTCGTTTGATAATAGTCATTCTAGGAAACATTGAGTGTATATATATATATATATATTCAATGAATAAATGAAATATGGTTGTATTATGTTATATGAAACAACAAAGGAGTCTTTCACAACACTCAACCCTAACTTGGATTTCATTACACGCAATCACGACCTTCCTCGATAGCGTGTGTTGTACGCAATACCGGGTTTTACTAAAAAACAGTATATTATTATAATATTATTATGAACTAGCTGTTATGAATAGTATTAACTAAATTTTTAATTTTATAAAATTATTATTCATCTTACACATTTTCTAGAACATGGTATAAGAACAAAATAAATTTTTTGGGTAAAATAAGTATTTTTCAGAAAATGCAGTTTTGCCACCTTTTGATGGTGCACCCACGTTAAATCTAGTTTTTTACATGTTTATAAGTTAAATTTTACAAAATAAACTTCTTATTTTGAATCAGGATATAAAACATTACATTGGATAAAGTTTTGATATTTTTCTGATAACTTTCATATTTTAATGAATAGTAAAAACACGCTATATTTTAATTAAAAACAAATTTTTTCATCATAATAATTTATGTCATTAAATTATATTATTTTATGGTTTTAAAGTATAAATAGAATATATTTTTTACATTTTAATACAATGTATGTCATTAGCATTGATTTCACCTTGAATTCGTAGGTTAAATCAATTCAATCTTTTGCAATGTTTTAAAAAAAACCCGTTTTCTTTCGACAACGGGATTAATTTAAAATTAATTACTGCAACTTATGTGTTTTGAATTTTGAAGAACGGATTCCATATTTTGAATCAGTGGGTACAAATTATGTTAATAGGCTACTTTTTATTTTTGGGCATTATGAATAGTAACTACGGTAAATTTTATTTACCATAGTTAAATGTAAATCGGGTAATTAAGGGTAAATATAAGATTATAAAATTACCCTAACACCTGTAAAAATCCTATTTTATGAATAAAAGTCGACTAATATAACCTAAGGGTCGGATTCAAGTAATTTAATGGACTTTTTTCCATGAAAATAACTTAATTATTATTAAAACCAAAGAAAGTGACAACATGTCACTCTCTTAAATCTTATAAGTATATTAATTTTAATTTAGTGATAAACTTCATGAAACTTCGAAAATGAATATTCTCATGAAATATAATTAAATTATATACATCATATGAATTTATTTATAATTTTTAGGGATTAAATAATTATCATTAATTGTGACACAATAGTGATGCAGAAAATTGTTTATCTAATGAAAAATCAAGAATGTAGTTTTTATTAAACTAATAGTGACCATAAAAGGCACCAAACCCTGACAAAACCTTATTGGTAATGTAACTGTAAACCATAATCATCCAATGGTCGAATATTTGACCATTTGGAGCCTTATAAGAGTGATTATGACACTTATATTATTTTATTTTAAATGATTCCAAAGTTGTCACCTTCATAATTTAATAAATATAACAATTTACATATTGTGGTTTTAAGATAATAAATTAGAGTAAAAGTATTATTATTAAAGGTATTAGATTTATATACATCATATTATTTTATTTTTAAATTTTATGCAATAAATATGTATATTAAATAATTATAGAAAAATGATGTAGTAATTATTTTATTAAGAGATAAACCAAATAAATGGTTTTAAAAATAATAAAATAAATATTATATTAACTATTTAATGTGTTACACTAATTTTCTAGATACATATGACCTTTTATGAATCTATTAGAGCTTTTATTTAGAACATATCCTCTGCATATACTTTATTTAAATTCAAATAAATGAATAGTGTCAAAATTGACACTATTATTATTTTATAAAAATAACATATTATAAAATTGTTTAAAAATCACAAAAATATTTAAAAATTATAAATTTATATTTATATGGTCTAAAATGATATAAATTATCCAATTATGGACAATTCCAACAAATAAGTAATTTTTTGTTATAATTTAAAATTTAGAATGTTATTACCACAAATAAAATTAAATTGATTAAGGATAAATCAAGATGATAATGTTTAAAATAATTTCCTAACATGTATATATTTTATTGGTTGATGATATTACAACCCTATCGCATCTAATCTTCGAATATGAGTCATTTTTTGAGGTTTTTAAGTTGGGTTAGATTTATTATAAATTAATATTTTTAAGATTTGCAAAGGTGCCCCTCTCCTCCCTTATAAAAGGGAACCTCCTCCCTCCCTTCCTCACACCAATTTGAGCCTTCAAGCTCGGCCAACCCCTGCCAAATTCTCTTCTTCACTTCCCTAGAAACATCCTAGATTTCCTGGTCTTCTTCAAAGACCAATTTTAGTTCCCTAAGTGGAGTTCTCAAAGAGGCGCTTCAAAGAAGAGGTAATGTCCGTTACCGATTCTTTCAACTTTATTTCTTCTTCTACTTCTTCATATTTAGTTGTTTCATTATGAAGTAAAGACATAAGTATAAATAATATACTAATATGTTATTATAAATATGAAACAACCCTATTTCACCATCTATCCATCCTACGGAAAATGAAATCACTGCGTGTGTGTACGTACGGAATATCGTCTCTACGTCGTGGTGTAATCTGTTTTTCCATCACCGCCTTACTTGGATGTGTATAATGGTGTAAATAATAAATATACATAGTTATAATATCATCATACTTATTATGATATATTTTATCATCCTATACAATTCAATTCAATAATTATGGGAACGATATCATCGCTCGTGCCTACGTATGGACTACCGTCTCCACGACGCGATGAGATTCATTCTCCATGTTAACCATTTAAGAATGATTATAAAGTATATATAAGCAATAATAATGAAATATATGAAATTATAAATCTACTGGATTTATGTATTTATATATATGTATGTCATCTACTTAATTCCATTCAACTCAATAAGGAAATGAAAACAACGTTCATGCGTATGTACGGCCTACCGTCTCCATGAACGGTGTATTTATTTCCATTTATCGATCTATTATATATATTTATATTCTGAATATATATAAATCATTTTTTATATTCTGTAATTAAGTAATCATGATCTAATTAGTCATATGAATAATTAAAAGTCAAAACACGAACGACTAATGAAACGATTTTACCCAAAATGCTCTCTAACATGGAATTTACAAAATAAAGGGTAATATAAAGTCATAAGTGAACCATATATGATATCATAACAATGAATATGATTCTGTAATAATTCAATGACATTATTTAAATCATTATACAGGAGGTTCGGATACATACTAAGCATATCGGACATAAGGTAAGGGATAATTTTGCAAATATCATTTTTTTATCTGAGATTGCTTATACGTAAGTATTTACTAGGGTTATTGTTATCATCCATGTCCATGTTTTCTAAAAGTATGTTTAATGTCCTTTTTACCCACTTTTTACTTTTACTAAAAATTATGTATGGAATATTTATTTTTTTGCCGTACGAGGTACTTTTTGACTTTTCCGACAAAAGTAGGAGAAGAATGTTTTTTTAATGTATACGGCATGAAAGGATTTTTATGGTTTTATAAAGCCTTATTTTCATGAAGCTTCCTCCAAAGTATTTCATGACTATTTTCAAAAAAATACTTTTCTTTTAAAATTGAATGACATTTTTTGAAAAGAAAATGATTTTGAAGAAAAAAGGTTATTTTCCTCAAGAATTCATTTCAAGTGTTTTATCAAAACCATTTTCATCTAAGATGAAATTATTTCACATGTGTATGTTTCAAGTATCATGTATCTATGATTTACATGGTTTCACTTTTATTATGATGAAATTATATCCACATTTTTTATATGGATTATGTTATGATGGGATGATGTTTATGAAACCCATTTCTATTCTTTGGGTTATGATGAATGATTTATGTTTATGTTGTGGCACAAGTAAGAATGATTTAATTATGATATGGGTGGGACCTATATATCCCTCCAATGCATTGGGTAAAGATTTATATCTCATGATATAAACATGGCTGGAATGGTAAGTTAATCCGGTTCAGGGTTACAGGACTGAAACGAGGAGTGAACTCGATTCAGAAAGGGACTTTGTCCACTAAGATGGTCTTGGAAGCAATGCCTTGGATAATATGGAAATCATAACAAGTGATGAATGGTTGCCACAATTACATGTTTTATTCCCATCCTATTTTATCGTGATTTATGTTCCTTTATGATATATGCCTTACGTACTTCCAAGATTTATGTCTTTTCTCAAAGTTTTAATGTTTAGATTTCATGTTCAAGTTTTTGTTTTCAAATTTTTATGGATTGTTTTATGTTATCTTTGTTGTCCCTTACTGAGCATTCGAGCTCACCCTTTTTATGTTTTATTTTCCCCAGGAAATAAAGAAAGGTTTTAGGTAAGGAAACAAAAATGGGAAGATCATTATGGGAGATTTTGAAGATATTTCAACATGATTAGAAGTTTATATTCCGAGTTTCCAAAGACACTAAACTATTATGGTCATTGTGTGTCTATTTTTGTTATGTATTAAGTATTTCTGAAAAAGTAATGTAATATTTATGTACTTCATGCTTCGGGTCTTTACAATTGGTATCAAAGGAAAGGTTTAGTCAACCTTTGGAAACTAGGATGTAAAAACGTTAGTGATATCCCTAGAGATATTTCTAAAGTATGTCTAGGGATATAACTAAGTATAAGTATACATATAGGATATAGTCCTAGAACTACGGTAACGATCATAGAATTTAACCTAAGATGTTAGATATTGAGGGTACTCCCCCTTTACTATGTTGTTTTCCATAGCATGATTTTTTCCTCTCACGCTATTCTTTTTGGGTTTTAGAAAATGGCTGGAAACAGGAAGATTCATGATAATGGAGGATATGACGGAGAATGGAATGATATTATTCATGAGCAACCAAATGAAATGGGATTTGGAAGTCCAAACATCGTTATTATACCTAATCAGCAATCTCATAAAATGATCAATAATCTCAACTTTGGTAAGTTTCCCGACTCAGATAATAAGAGAAAGATAGAGTTTCATTATGATATTAGAGGAAAGAAAGTTCAATTTCCCTCATGTAAATCATGTGGGAAGATGCATCAGGGAGATTGTTTCAAAGGAACTGGAAGATGATTTGGGTGTGGAAAAGAAGGACAGAAAGCCAGTAAGTTCAAAAGAAAAGGTTCAGTTAACACCATAGACAATGATAATGGTATTTCTACGACATCATCAATGATTAGATGTTTTAAATGTGGAATGTATGGGCATTATGCAAACCAATGCCCTAAGGGAAAATCTCATGAAGAGAATCAGCTTGGTTATACAGGTATTATTTTTGTGGATGATGATGAAGAGACTACAAATGAAATATGAGATGAAATAAATGATGAAGCTCAGCTAGTGGTTTAAGAAGTTAGTGTAATGGTTGTATGTTTATAAAGAATAATGTATGGTACTATGGAATAAAGAATCATCTAATGATTGTTACACTATTGTTTTTTCCTAAAGAATATGAAAGTATATGTTTAATGGTACCGGTAACCATGAAAGGTTATTCAGATATTTTTGGAAAGTAGATGATATGCGCCTAATGAAGAGATAAGAAGATAATGAGATGTTTGATTGTATTCATGATATCATGACTAATATAAGGACTAAGTGATATTATGGTTTGATTTTATAGATTTTTGGGATTTTGGTATGTGGAAAGAGTTACCTTTTGACAGTATTCATGTTTTCACTAAGGTTCTATGGTAATTTATGTTTCAAGAGAATATATGACTAAGGTATTCATGTGTTTGGAATGCAACCAATAAGATATATCTTATGATATATGTGGGATAAATGCTTGTATTCACATTCTTGGTAGACAACATTTCTAGTAATTGTTTTCTTCATACTATGATCTTGGACCGAAGTATTTTAGATAAACTTAAAGATTGGAATGGATTATGTTGGACATAAGTTAGTATTGTTTAAATATAGAACTTTTTTCGATATTATTGATGGTATGTTATAGTAATGTAGTTTTTGAAAAAGGACAACCTGCAGGACGGGCGACAGCCCATCGCGTCGGACAAGGCTGTGGAAATCGAACCTACAACCGAAGTGCGACAGGCCTTTATCGCCTACCACTGGCCTACCGTAAGTACCTATTTAGTAGAAACTAGTTTTATTTAATTAAGCGGTATGATATATGAAGGATAAGTTCATTTTTGGAACCATATACGATTCATCTAACCATAAGATGGACTTATAACTTTTTCTAACCTTTTGTTTGAACAGATGGAATAACCCATCATTCTATCACATGATCTACTAACACTTCACGAATAAAAAATTCAACTTCATTTCTTTAATAGATGAAGTGGAAATTTTTAAATAACGAACAATAGTGAGATTGTACCAAAATCAAGCAAGTATTCTTCTAATTCAAATTCTTCAACTTTTGGGAAATGATCTTCAAAACCAAAAATGTTGTCCTAGTGCACTTATATCCGATGAATCATATGTTACCTTAGATCATCACAAATATATGGCTTTGTGATTTTTGGATTTTTCATAACCATGTTCTCTACCACTCTCCATCAGAACATGATGGTTAGATTTCTCTTCCATATCCATATTTTCACCATTGTTCTCCTATGTGGAAACCCAGTGATGAGTTAATTTGGGTAACCGTTACGTTTCATACTTTAGTTTTGAAAGTTAAGTTTTGGTATTTCATTTTACGATGCGGGTTTTAATTAAATAAACTTTCAAGTAGAAAACCATGCATAACCCCGACAAATTTCGAGGGAGAAATTCATTTTAAGGGGGGTAGAATGTAACAACCCGGTATTTTATGATAAGTATTCTTTTTAATTTATTTTATGTCATGTGTTTTATGCTACAACAAGATTATCTTGTGTTATACGCAACACCTTATTAGCTTCCAGTATACGCAACACTATTCTTAGATTGTGTTACACACAATTTCAAGTTCGATTTATAATAGTCATTCTATGCAACAATGAGTGTATATATATATATATATATATTAAATGTATAAATGAAATATGGTTGGATTATGTTATATGAAAAAACAAAGGAGTCTTGCACAACACTCAACCTTATCTTGGCTTTCATTACACGCAATCGCGACCTTCCTCGATAGCGTGTGTTATACGCAATACCAGGTTTTACTAAACAATGGTATATTATTATAATATAATTATAAACTATCCGTTATGAATAGTATTAACAAAATTTTTAATTTTATAACATTATTATTCATCTTACACATTTTCTAGAACATGGTATAAGAACAAAATAAATTTTTCGGGTAAAATAAGTATTTTTCAGAAAATGCAGTTTTTCCGCCTTTTGATGGCACACCCACGTTAAATCTAGTTTTTGACATGTTTATAAGTTAAATTTTATAAAATAAACTTCTTCTTTTTAATCAGGATATAAAACTTTACATTGGATAAAGTTTTGATATTTTTCTGATAACTTTCATATTTTAACGAATAGTAAAAACACACTATATTTTAATTAAAAAAAACGTTTTTCATCATAATAATTTATGTGGTTAAATTAGAATATTGAATGGTTTTAAAGTATAAATAGAATATATTTTTACCTTTTAATACAATGTATGTCATTAGCATTGATTTCGCCTTGAATTCGTAGGTTAAATCAATTCAATCTTTTGCAATGTTTTAATCAAAAACCTGATTTCTTTTGACAACGGGATTAATTTAAAATTAATTACTGCAGCTTATGTGTTTTGAATTTTGAAAAATGGATTCCATATTTGGAATCAGTGGGTCCAAATTATTTTAATAGGCTACATTTTATTTTTGGGCAATATAAATAGTAACTACGGTAAATTTTATTTACCATAGTTAAAGGTAAATTGGGTAATTAAGGTTAAATATAAGATTATAAAATTACCCTAACACCTTTCAAAATCCTATTTTATGACTAAAAGTAGACCCATATCACCTAAGGGTCGGATTAGAATCATTCAATGGACTTTTGTCCATGAAAATAACTTAATTATTATTAAAACCAAAGAAAGTGACAACATGTCACTCTCTTAAATCTTATAAGTATATTAATTTTAATTTAGTGATAAACTTCATGAAACTTCGAAAATAAATATTCTCCTGAAACATAATGAAATTATCTATATCATATGAATTTATTTATAATTTTTAGGGATTAAATAATTATCATTAATTGTGACACAATAGTGATGTAGAATATTGTTTATCTAGTAAAAAATCAAGAATATAGTTTTTATTAAACTAATAGTGACCATTAAAGGCACAAAACCCAGACCAAAACTTATTGTACATGTAAATGTAGACAATAATCATAAAATGGTATAATATTTGACCATTTGGAACCTTATAAAAGCGATTATGACACTTATATTATTTTATTTTAAATGATGCCAAAGTTGTCACCTTCATAATTTAATAAATATAACAATTTAAATATTGTGATTTTAAGATGATAAATTCGAGTAAAAGTGTTATTGTGAAAGGTAATAGATTTATCTTCATCATATGAGTTTAGTATTAATTTTTATGCAACAAATATCTATATTAAATAATTATACAAAAATGATGTAGTAATTATTTTATTAAGAGATAAACCAAATAAATGGTTTTAAAAATAATAAAATAAATATTATATGTACTATTTAATGTGATCCACTAATTTTATAGATATATATGACCTTTTATAAATCTATTAACGCTTTTAGTTCGAACATATCTTCTGTATATATTTTATTTAAATTCGTATAAATTAATAGTTTCAAAATTGACACTATTGTTATTTTATAAAAATATCATATTATAAAATTGTTTAAAAATCACAAAAATATTTAAAAATTATAAATTTAAATTTATATGGTCTAAAAAGTTATAAAGTATCTAATTATGGACAATTCACAAAAAATAAGTAATTTTTTGTTATGATTTAAAATTTAGAATGTTATTACCACAAATAAAATTAAATTGATTAAGTAAGGATAAATCAAGATGATAATGTTTAAAATAATTTCCTAACATGTCTAAATTTTATTTTTTGATGGAATTAAAACCCTATATCATCTAATATTTGAATATGAGTCATTTTTTGAGGTTTTTAAGTGGGGTTAGATTCATTATAAATTAATATTTTTGAGATTTCCAAAGGTGCCCCTCTCCTCCCTTATAAAAGGGCACCTCCTCCCTCCCTTCCTCACTCCAATTTGAGCCTTCAAGCTCGGAAAACCCCTTCCAAATTATCTTCTACACTTCCCTAGAAACATCCTATAGGTCCTGGTCTTCTTCAAAGGCCAATTTTAGTGCCCTAAGTGGATGTATCAAAGAGGCGCTTCAAAGAAGAGGTAATTTCTGTTACCGATTCATTCAACTTTATTTCTTCATATACTTCTTTATATTTAGTTGTTTCATTATTAAGTAATAACATCAGTATCACTAATATACTGATATGTTATTATAATTATGAAAAAATCCTATTTCACCATCTATCCATCCTACGGAAAATGAAATCACCGCGCGTGTGTACGTATGGAATATCATCTCCACGTCGTGGTGTAATATGTTTTTCCAACACCGCCTTACATGGATGGGTATAATGGTGTAAAGAATAACTATACATAGTTATTATAACATCATACTAATTATGATATATTGTATTATCCTATACAATTAAATTAAATAATTATGGGAATGATATCATCGCTCGTGCGTACGTACGGACTACCGTCTCCACGACGAGATGAGATTCATTTTCCATGTGAACCATTTAAGAATTTATATAAATTATATATAAGAAATAATAATGAAATATATGAAATTATAAATCTATTGGATTTATGTATATATATATATATATTTCATCTACTTAATTCCATTCAATTCAATAAGGAAACGAAAACAGCGTTCATGCGTACGTACGGCCTACCGTCTCCATGAACGGTGTATTTCTTTTCATTTATCGATCTATTATATATATGTATATTCTAAATATATATAAATAATGTTTTATATTCTTTAATTAAGTAATCATGATATAATTAATCATATGAATAATTAAAAGTCAAAACACGAACGACAAATGAAACGATTTTACCCAAAACACTCTTTAACATGGAATTTACAAAAGAAAGGGTAATATAAAGTCATAAGTGAACCATATATGATATCATAACAATGAATACGATTCTGTAATAAGTCAATGACAATATTAAAATCTTTATACTGGAGGTTCAGATACATACGAAGCATATCGGACATAAGGTAAGGGATAATTTTTCAAATCTCATTTTTTATCCGAGATTGCTTATACGTAAGTATTTACTGGGGTTATTGTTATCATCCATGTCCATGTTTTCTAAAAGTATTTATAATGTCCTTTTTACCCACTTTTGATGTTTACTACAATGTATGTAAGGAATCTTTATTTTTTTTTTACCGTATGAGGTGCTTTTTGACTTTTCAGACAAAAGTACGAGAAGAATGTTTTTTTAACGTATACAGCATGAAAGGAT
Organism: Viscum album; assembly: GCA_963277665.1. NCBI lineage: Eukaryota > Viridiplantae > Streptophyta > Magnoliopsida > Santalales > Viscaceae > Viscum > Viscum album. Next base: position 1,887,712,638 of record OY728122.1, on the reverse strand, counting down.
TTGTATGGTTTTATAAAGCTTTATTTTCATGAAGCTTCCTCCAAAATATTTCATGACTATTTTCATCAAAATCCTTTTCTTTTAAAATTGCATGACATTTTGTGAAAATAAAATTATTTTTAAGAAAAAAGGATATTTTCCTCAAGAATTCATTTTAAGTATTTTATCAAAACCATTTCCATCTAAGATGACATTATTTCACATGTGTATGTTTCAAGTATCATGTCTCTATGATTTACATGGTTTCACTTTTCTTATGATGAAATGATATCCACTTTTTTTATATGGATTATGTTATGAAGGGATGATGTTTATGAAACCTATTTTTATTCTTTGGGTTATGATGAATGATTTATGTTTATGTTGTGGCACAAGTAAGAATGATTTCATTATGAGATGGGTGGGACCTATATCTATCTCTAATGCATTGGGTAAAGATTTATATCTCATGAGATAGACATGGCTTGAACGGTAAGTTAATCCGGTTCAGTGTTACAGGAGTGAAACGAGGAGTGAACTCGATTCAGAAAGGGACTTTGTCCACTAAGATGGTATTGGCAGCAATGCCTTGGCTACTATGGAAATCATAACAACTACTGAATGGTTTCCACAATTACATGTTTTATTCCCATCATATTTTATCATGATTGATGTTACTTTATGATATATGCCTTATGTAATTCTAAAATTTATGTCTTTGCTCACGGTTTTAATGTTTAGATTTCATGTTCAAGTTTTTGTTTTGAAATGTTAATGGATTGTTTTATGTTCTCTATGTTTTCCCTTACTGAGCATTTGAGCTCACCCTTTTTATGTTTTATTTTCCTCAGGAAATAAAGAAAGGTTTTAGGTAAGGAATCAAATAGGGGAAGATCGTTATGGGAGATGTTGAAGATATTTCAACATGATTAGAAGTTTATATTCCGAGTTTCCAAAGACACTAAACTATTACAGCCCTTGTGTGTCTGTTTTTGTTATGTATTAAGTATTTCCACAAACGTAATGTAATATCTATGTACGTCAAGGTTCGGGTCTTTACACAATGTCTTGTAGAAATGTTGAAGATATTGGAAAGAGTATTGGGTAGAATTTTCTCTATAATCAAGGATTTTTTAGTGTGCAGAGTAGAGGTGGTGAGGGGTTGTATATTTAATGCATGAAAATAATGTTTTTTGATTATTTTCTTCATCTGTTTATTATTATTACTCAATAAAATGAATAGTTTCAAAATTAACTCTATATATGTGATATATTGTAGGATTTTTGGAGACTATGGGATTACAACATATATACATCATATATTACTCAACAAATCATGTATTTGTTAAATGCTGTAAATTAAAGTATTTCACTATTCACCAAAAATTCAACTATTTTTGAAACATACAAAAACATCAACCTCACCATTTTTCAACCAGTAGAATTCTAAAATGGTCTCCATTTTATTAAAATAATTTTATAATTTTGATTAATTTAATTTTAATTAATACCCACATTTATTCAAAAAATATTTATTATTAAATTGTAATTTATTTTATAATAAATTGAAAAAATAATTAAGGTCTCATAAAAGTATCATATTCTCTTGAGAAATTAATTATTAATTTAAAAATATAACTTGTGAAAAATAAAAGTTTGATGAAAACATGAAATTAATTATTAAATTATAAATAATATTTTAGGCCTCACAAAAATGCCAATTCTAAAGTTATGATTTTTATAAAATTTTACTTACTTATTCCATGATATAAATATATCAAATTTTCATTTATATGATATATAAAGATTATTTATAGTTTAATAAGAGATGTTACTATTCTATTAGCCAATCTATTATTCAATATCATCATATTACTTTTCCAAGGGTATGTTACTATTCCATTAGTTTAGGTTACTTAATTTCTATAAATACAACTTATTTCATTTGTTCTTAATTTATAATTATTTTATTGTGTTTTCTATGTTATTTTTATGTTACTTATATAATATGACATAAATATAATAATGGAAAATTTCCATGACAGAATCCTCGGTCATTACATTTTCCCCCCTTACGAAAATCCTCCCTCAAAATTTTGTTTTTTATAAATAATAAAACCCTAAATATCACTTTCCAATATTCATTCTTTAGTATCTTCATCAATTAAATTTTGTATTTAGACTTTACTATTTTAATTACCTTTAACAAGAAAGGGTTCATGAAACCAATTAGTACCTCATTATTTTTTCAAAATCATATTCATTCTTTATCTGAAAGAAACATAGGCGTCTTGGATTAAATCAATGGAAGCGTCGATAAATAATAAAAACGTATTTCTAATATAAAATTTCAAAACAACTTCCTGAATTTTATTTATAAAATAGTATTATTTATTCATCATCATATATTTCTAAATATGGTTTTGATAAATCTGTTTTGATATTTCCACAATGATAAAAATTTATAATTTTATACATATAGGCAGCTCGGAGGTCTCCCACTTCTGAAAGGTATAAAAAATCATTGTTTTTTCATGTGTTGGGTATTAGGAGGAAAATATTAAATAAACTTGATGGTATATACAACACATATCATGTTAAAAAATTTCAGAGTGTAAAATTCTCCAATAGAATATATTGGATTCTTGAAAGAATCATGTGATGGTATTGGTATTGGATGCATCATACTATAGTTTTCACATAACATGGATATTGAAAAATATTCAAATTCATATAAGCTAGAATTTAGGATAATCTAATGATGTAGTTCTTTAGGAAGAGAGATAAGAGTTGTTCATTATCTTAATCAATATATATTTTAACTATGAAAAATGATAAAACAATTAATGGGCTTGAATAATTAGCTAATGAGAATGTGGAATAAAGAAACAAATAACATAAAAGGATAGTATTGTAAATAAAATGTTTATCCTGACTTGTGATTCCCTAAGTTTTAATATAGGTTATTCAAAGTGATATAAAATCTATAGGGTTCTTACTAGTGTTTTATAGTCCCAATATCCAAAAATAACTACATAATTCTCTAATACCAACTCAAATGACCCAATACTTTTACACATATTATTATAATATTTTAATCATAACAAGACATTAAATATTGACTAAGGATCGTAATTTCTAGTGTCTTTTAAGTATTAGGTACATTATTAAAGAGCATTAAATAAAAAAATTATTTAATCTCTATAAAGAGATCCTAAATTCTATTGATCTCTTATATTTTCATAGGAAACATGGGAAATACATGAACAATGGGATGAGATAAAAATCCTATTAGGGGATTAAGTATATGAATAAAGAATAACACATGGAATAGAAGGCTTAACATGTTGACATAAAAATAAATATAAAATGAATAAACATTTCGTAGCATAAAATAAGAGCATGGGAGTATGTAATGGTGGAATAATAGAAATTTGAAAACAAAACATGTAATATGACATAATCATGTGTCAAGGATAACCGCCAAAACCATTTCACAAGAGGAGAATGATTCAATTCTAACCACCAAAGTCATTTCACAGGGAGGATAATGAGTCAAGGATAACCATAAATACTATTTCACATGATTTATAATGATAATAAATATTAAAAAATTTATTAATTAATAATATAGGAGCAACCACCATATCCTTTTCAGGAATATGTGTTCCATATTAATAATCATGTATAAGGGTTACCCAATGAAATATTTGTGTATCATAGTAATATCATAAGGCATAACAAAACGATATATCAAAATCGTATACATTAAAAAAAATAACATATGGAAATTAATCAGGGAAAATAGACATATATCATGATAATTGATGTAATAATTACGTGAAAAAACATAAAAAAAGTGTTTAAGAGACATTATAAATAAAACATTTTAGTAGTTTTTAAGGAAATAATTGAATACCGTTTAAAGTGGAAGATGGATATTTTTTTGTAAATACATAAATAATCATACAATGTTTTTCATGATAAATTTTTTATTTTATAAAAATAATGATTTCTTAAAATATATTATGTAGTTCATTTGAAAATGGGTGTGAAATTAAAAAGATTCCTTTAATCAGGCTAGGTTTTCGAGAAGATTTGAGAATGTGAAATTTTTTAAAAAATATTATTTCCCCATTAAATAATGATGAAATGACCTCAATACATGTTTTTAACAAAATTAATATTAATTTTCACAAAATAAATAGGAATTAAATTTTTTTAAGGAGAGAGAATGCATAACGCAAAGGAAAAAATGGATGTTCGAAAAGAATCCCTTTACTTATGTATGAGACTCTTCGGCGCTTGTAACTAATGTCCACAATAATGAAATTATACCCTATAATTCTTTAATTCCAAACAACTTTAACATATAATTTATTTATTTTAATTGTATATATTACATTTTTTTTCCTCTTTGATGAGTTATAATACACGATTTCATCATTACGGAGGCATTAATTTCCCTGGTTTTCATGATCTGTTTCCCAATATACATGAATGGAATATCATGTGAATGGAATCTTTTTGTCCAATGTTAAAATTATATTTTATTAATGAACTGAGATAATATTAATTTTTCTTATATATAATTATTTCTCTATGGGGAGATGATTCATTATATAAAATGTAAATGTTAACCGTTTAGATTATTTTGGCATTTTATATATCATAATAGACTCGTATTTTTAATAATAAGTATTATTTATATATACTAGTTTCAGAAAAATAAATAAGATATAATAAATATATTATAATATTTTGTAACTATAAAAATGATTTTATGACTATCCTTGATGGTTGTAATGGAAACATAAAATTCGTTGTCCTTGCATACAATGAAATAACACATCACACACAATTTTTTCATTTTAAAACAAAAGGGGAGGAAAAAAGAGATGATAATAGATTATTAATTTAACACAATAAAATTAAATAATATAAAGTATACTATTATTATAATGTCTCTTGGATAATGGGATATGAGGAGAGGAAAATAATATAAAAAAATTGAATGCAAATTTAAAAAAAGTGGTTTTTACCTCATGGATTGTTATCATTGGGAACCTACTAATGTAAATTGGGTTTGATATTTTCTTGATAATAATATATCCAGAAATAAGGTAAGATATATTTGAATGTTATTGGATATTATTTTTTCATTCATCAATGATTTTGAGGTGTGAGGAGAATAGGTAGTGAGGGGAGGTTCTTATAGTGGATGAGAAGGGTGTTTTTTATTATTTTATTCATTTGATTATTATTTGGGATTGATATTATGAATAGTTTTAACCATATAAATAAATACAATAAATAATTATGTATTTTTCTAGAATATGGCCATAGATCATACATACATAAAATATGACTCAATTAATAATTTGTTTGTTAAATATCATAAATTATCGTATTTCACTATTCCCTGAAAAATCAACTATTTTATAAAAATTCAATAAATATATCCTACCAAATTTCTAAAATGTATAAATTAAAAAAGTAATACATTTTATGAAATTAATTTTTTAAATATTCAAAAATAATTTTTTTAAATAAAATCACCATTTTTTGAAAAAATTATTGATTTCCATATTATAACTAGTTTTATAACACAATGAAAAGTTAATTAAGGTCTCATAAAATTATATTTTAATCATAATAAAAATATATTAATTTATTAAGATATTTTATGGAATTAAATATTTTTTTAAATCATTTTATTAATTATAAAATTGTAAATAAACTTTAATGGATCACAAGAACACCAATAATCAATTTAACATTTTTAAAACATTTATTTACTTATTACATGATATAAATATGTTATATTTATATTTATAAGATGCCTAAATTTTATTTATTAATTCATAAGTGAGGTTACTATTCTATTGGTCAGTTCACTATAAATAACGGTCAAATTAATATTTCAAATTTCAGTTAACTATTCCATTGGTTTTGCTCTTTAATATCTATAAATACCTCTTATGTTATTCATTCTTCATTTCTAATTTTTTTATTATGTTATCTATGTGATTTTTATGTGATTTAAAATATATGACATTATTATAACAAGGGAAAATTTTATTGATTTAATTCTAGATTGTTACACTTAATGGATCAATATTGCAACCTGTTTGATTAATGATTTTGTGATAAAGAGATTATATTACACATTATGTATCCGTATGAGGTATTATGTCTCTATAAATATATTTTTTTTTATAAAAATTACCTTTTTTATTTGAAACCACCCATATATTAGTAAAAACAACAAAATTCCACCTCCATGAAAATTAAAATCAAACCCAACCCCAGAGAAACATAATCCATCACATCAAATTCCAAATTCAAGAAAACGAACACCACATATTTTCAAACTATGAGCCACCATGAATGTATTAATTTCTTTCACTATGGATTCCATGGTGTTTTTCTAAATTCTAAACATAGACATTAGGATGTGTTCCCTAACTTAACAGAGAATGTAGTCAAGAGGGTCACATACTTTGTGTATCGATAATGTCAATTAAATTGTATGTAATAATTTATTATTTAAAAAGTTGAATAAATATTATTCCTGCATGTGGTATAATAATTATTGATGTTCTCTTGATCACATATATTTTTCACCACTTATTCATGAGTATATTATATATAAAATATATTTATTTCATATATATTGAATTTAATATTTATCTATTTAATGGATAATAATAAAACGTTATTTATTTATTAAATAAATAGTCATTATACAAGTATTTTTAAATATTGTGGAGAAATGATGGGGAAAATTTATAGGACCCATAAGAAGAAATATAATGAATGTTATTTGATTAAAAAATATTTAATATAATTCATGAATTTTTATCTTGTTAAGAAATAATAATAATAATGTTATTACTATTGACCTGGGATTCTGTAGTATTTAATTAAATTATAAAGGGAACCTGTGAAATTATTTATTCCTCACCCTAGAGGTCAATAATCCCAATTAAATTAGTTTTCAGGATTTCCAAATCATTTCATTTTTTGTGCACTATGAAATCCATAGAATCCTCTTGAAGAAATTCAATGATACCTTCTCTAATAATTCTCACTAGAATATTGAATTACATTCCTCCACAATCCACTCTCGAGTCTAGATGTATTGAGGATAATTAATGGGAACCTATTCTCATGGAGAGTGAAGGAGAATGACAGAAGTGATAGAATCATTCATGCTAGCACCCAGAGATTACTAGTAAGACATTCAATAATTTTGGTAACACATGCAGATCACAACAAGAGGAATTTTATTCTTGATTCCTAAAATTAAATGAAAGTATGATGTAAAACTGGTTTTAGATATTTCAAAAAATAATGAATTTCATACAATGAAATTCCTTAATTTCAAAAATTTATTGCATATAATATGTGATGATACTATGCCATAGTTCCAATAATTTTCCATTATCTATATTCTATGATTCAATTCTATTACTAATATGGTTTATCATCGTATAAATAATATATTAATCATTGATCATGGAAATATGAAATTTGAGCATGATCTAACACAAGTTTTTTATTTGCTCGAAATATAGAGTCCAGACAAATAACTCTCCAATTGGTGAGATATATGTGTGAAATAAACTGATATTTGAGGGGGAATCATAACCCTATTATAATATCTTTGTCCAATAGAGGGATAACCCTAACACACTGAATTTTTTTGGGGATTCAAAAAAAATTATAGCATGAATTTAGATACCACGCCTCACAACTCGAATGGTCCAAACATTAGAATTTTATAGTCATAACATGTGGAAGATGAGAAGAAATTATTTTGTATATACATGAATAAATAGAAAAATATTGTGTCTGTGAAATGTGGTAAGTAGTCTTATAGACTCAAGAAACCGGATTAAGTCCATATAACAATAATAAAAACACATGTTCCAGTTCCTGAGTATTAAATCAGATTGTATTTTCAATGATGTAGAAGTCAATGAAGTTTTAATCCCGCACATGAGATATCATCCAGAGCATGAAACATGGTATAGAATAGGAAATTTAAAATTATAAAACACATTGAAATTTCAAAGAATTTTTCTTGGAAATAAAGCGTATAGAATATGTTAACCATTTTGTTTATTGATGTTCATCCAAGAACCTTCCAATGGGATTTATAAAATAAAACTAACAGTTTCAACAGAAATGGGTCTTTTTTAAGGAAATGAAATGTTACTAAGGAGTTTTCCTAGTACACCTCTTTTATCTTGTAAAATATATGACATAGTTAAGTGATTCACATTGGGTTTACCATTTTTTATTCCCCTTAGATCTCACACCTCGTGAATATTTTCTCTACTAAATCGGTTTCCAATGGTTTTGTTCATGGAGTGAAAAACACACAATGGTTTTATATCAGAATGGACCTACATTCCTAAGGTAGTACCTCGTTATATTTTTTGACCATCGATGCTTAAGAACTCGCATTAGCTGAGATAACGATTGGTAGGGCACATCACACCCTTTTGGGGGGAATTGTTGGCTAATCTAGGACTGTCTAATAGATCTATGAAATGATCAATAATCCATTATTAATTCCTAACTATGATGTAGTTCATCCTAGGGTTATTAATAAATTATTATCATGATTAGATCTTAGAATAATTTATATGTATCTGATGTTCTTCATCATTATAGATATGTGTATTTATCCAAGGTTCTCAATCGATGGTATCCCATTATGTACCACATAGAGATTCATTCATCATTATCATATCCCATGTCGTTTTGTGATCTTTAACTAAGGAAATCATACCTTTTAAGGAAATTTTATAAGGACACAATCGTATAGTTTAACGTGGCGTGGTGAGGAATTCAAGGAAGAAGGTTCCAAATCAATGTTAAGTATGGTACTTATGCCAAGAAATACTAGAAAAACAAAGAGAGATGTGGATTATCAGGTGGAATAAAAAACTAATGGGAATTTGGATCATAATGAATATGTTTGATTTTAGGTGATGGTTTTGAACCTCAAGGATGCTTTCTACATATCAGTGGCATCCCACCTTTTTAATACCTAACATTTAATTACATTTTACATACAGAGGATCTTTAAAGTCTAGTGTCTTGGAAATTAGGAACAATAAAACTTGAATAGAACATAAAACATTATTCTAATCCACTTTTATGACTTAATAATAAGATCATCCTAAGTAAAACTACTGCATCTTATATCCTGGAGACATGAATTCAAAAGAAAGGGTGAGCAGAAGGCCCAGTAAGGGTAAACAAGGTAATTAGTTTTCTTGTGATATCAATACGAACATGAATAAAACATAAATACAAGAGAAATTAAAGAATAGGCATATCATAATTAAATGAACTTGAAGCATAACTTGAATATCTGGAAACAACATTTAATTTAGACATTCATGAACATATCACCAAGGTCCATCCCCAAGTTGTCAAAAAAATTACCAATGTTATTCACCAAGGTATCATAAAACATATCATCTCAACAGATTAATTATTTACCCAATGCATTGGGGCGCTATCAGGGTGCACCCTTAATATGCCTTTATTTTCATGTGATCCACATAGATCATAATAATAAATTTCATAAATAACCCAAATAGAATCAAAGAAATGTGTTTCATGTAAAAATCGTGACGTTTAAAAATGGCTTAAAAATACGATCATTATGTCATTTAGAACTCATGGAAAGTGAGTGAGGGTTATATGTATGTCCATTACAGAATAAAATATATAATTTTTATATATTTATGAACACCCATAGAAGTGAAATAGGTCTGGGTATTCGCTTAAATAAACAAGAGAATTTCTTGAGAGAAAGAGATAGAAATTTTGAGACGAAAATTCTGCAGCATAATGGATATATAACATGGTTTTAGAAAACATTTAAAAGAGAGGGTAAAAGGGTCACCCAGTCATAAATAATTAATAATATAGTATGGGTGCTGGATAAGATCATGTTATTGATATTTTAATGACAAACCACATGAAAAGGAAACATGAAAGAAAAGAGAAGACGTGATTTCTTTTATGAGAAATTCAGCAGCCTAACAGCGTCACATAAAAATTCAAAAAACAAACTGATGAGAGTGTAAAGGGTCTCCAAAAAATTATACATCAAATCGTCAGAAAAGATAACATATAAGAACATAACCTCAACATAAAGAGATGGAAATTATAAGACAGAACATAAAAGATGTCATGACTTAAAAGAGGAGGGTGAAAGGATCCCTTACCTTAAAGAGTAACTTCGAAATCATGATGGTCGAGACCTTGGGAGGCTTGAGTGAACCTTGGTCAGACTCCTTGGGAGGTAAAGAGACCATAACATTGTTGGGGAGGATTTATAAATGAAATGAATGAGGGAATGGCTTTGTATTTATAGGAGACGTGAGGAGAAAAGTCATTAATGGACAAGGGACACCTCATTAACGGTATTGAAAAAACCATGGGCTTTCCCATTATATTTTCCAATGGTATTGGTCACTTGGGACACCTCATATCTTATATAACTATTCATAAGTCTACCAGAATTATTACATACTTATTACATCCTTAATGATGCCATTAAACACTCGAAACTAAAAACTGTATTTTCACTATTCACTGGAAATTCAATTTTTTCAGACAAATCTCCAAAAATCACCTTAACCTAATATCAATGCTCTGAATTCAAAAATGAAGTCCATTATATAAAAATAATTTTCTAAATATTTTTAATTTAATTTTTTAATAAAAAACTTTATTCACCCGAAAAAACTCATAATTTATTATTCATTAAAAATTAAGTTGATCTTATTAGACTCTAAATTTATTACTGAACATAACTGTAGAAGACCATTTTTTGAAAATCGTTACAAATTATTAATTATTTATGGTTTACATAAATATTTTAAAATATTCTTTTTCTAAAATTCATCAATAATATATATCTTATATTTATCCGGACATTTGAGAATTCACAAATATCACCATAAGAATAAATCCCAATTTTTATTTATATTAAAGGATTATATAAAGAAACTATGGTCTCGTTGCATAGACTCTTATAACAGCAGCATAGGACCTAAGTTTAAGGTGTTCTAAGGTGATAGAATCTTGGGGCAGCTTGGCCAACATTTCCCGAGTGGTGATTTATATTAGCTTGAACTTATCCCAATGGCAATTCCATTCCAGTTTCACACGATGAAGTTCGGCTTGGGTTTGGTCTAGAGAAAAGCCCAGTGGTGATACCTCCTTCCCATGTTCCATCAGATGGGTTTTGAACGGCCCGAGTCTACTAGAGGAGGCCATAAAATCTTCTCTATATATTAATTAACCAAGATCACATGTATTTATAAAAACAATTGTAACTTTAAGAGTTTACCTTCCCACGGTCATATTGACCAATGGTCAAATAACAGTCAAATCCCAATGGTATCATTTAATTTTAGTCACATCATTAATTAATTAATATTTTTTGTTGAGTATAAAATAAAATAATACACAAAGTTTAGGAAACAAATATTTAAAAAAAGTTCGGGTTGTTATATTCTTCCACCTTTAAGAAATTTCACCAGTGAAATTTCTAACTCGTACCGTCCAAGGAGAAAAGGTGTGGGTACTTTTGCCTCATGGAATCCTCTGGTTCCCACATCCATTCTTCATATTTTTGGTTCCTCTATAGCACCTTAACAAGGTGTGAATTCTTTTTTCATATAACCTTATCTCTACGATCCAAGATCTCCAACGGGTGCCACTCATAAGAGAGGTCATGTTCCAGTTGTACGACTTCTATGTTTTGTACATGTGAAGGGACAGGTATGTACTTCCTCAAGAGGGATACGTGGAAGACATCATGAACTTGTGATTGATTTGGAGGAATTTCAAGTCGATAGTCCACTGATCCCACATGATCAAGGATTTCATAGGGGCTAATGTACATAGGGATGATCTTCCCTTTATTCCCAAACCTCATGACTCTCTTACAAGGTGAAATTAAAAAAAAAGACCACGTCACAGACATCAGACTCCAACTCCCTTCAACGGTTTTCGGCATAGATCTTTTTCCGACTATGAGAATCTTTAATGTGTTGTTGGATGGAATGGACTTTTTCTGTCATCTCTTGCATAAGATCAGACCCAAGAATCTTTCTCTCTCTAACTTCATCCCAACAAGTAGGAGTTCTACATCGCTTCTTATATAGAGCTTCATAGGGTTCCATTTGAATGCTCGAGTGGAAGTTGTTGTTGTAAGAGAACTCTGCCAAAGGGATATGTTGATTCCATCCACCCTTAAATTATATTGAGCACATTCTCAGCATTTCCTCGAGTGATTGAATAGTCCTTTCCAATTGGCTATTAGTTTGGGGGTGATAGGCCATACTGAAATTCTATTCAGTGCTCAGAGCATGTTGAAGACTTCTCTAAAATATTTATGTGATCATTGGATCATGATTAGATACGATTGAATGTAGAACTCCAAGCATCCTTACCACTTCCTTCACGAATATTTTGGCAAGTTTCTCAAGAGAGAAATCTTCCTGAATGGAGATAAAATGGGAAGTCTTGGTGAGACGGTTCCCAATAACCCATATCGCATTGTTTCCTTTGGATTTTTTTGAGAGACCAGTGATGAAGTCCATAGTGATATTGTCCCACATCCATGCTGGTATGAGTAGTGGTTGCTATACCCATTTAGGAATTTATCTCTCTGCCATCACTTTCTGACATACAAGGCACCTTAAAGGGTATTGAACAATCTCCCTTTTCATATTATCCCACCAATAATGAACTCGAAGGTCCCTATACATTTCTGTGCTTCCAGGATGTATAGAGAAAGTAGATCTATGAGATTCATCCATCAGCTCCTTCTTTATTTTTTGTAATATATGGAACACATAGTCTTGTATGAAATTTCAGTACACCTTCTAGATCAGTATTGAACTCAGGAACTTACAATCTTATATAGCCTCAAAATTATTCTATAACAAAGGATCTTATTTCTGTGCTTTCTTGATATTCTCTAGTAATGATGGTTGAGATATCATTTGGGTTAGGGCTGATGATGTCCCTTCCCTTATAATTCATATGTCCAACATTACTAGGTCATTGATCAATGGATATCTTTGAATCCACATCATGGAAAGAACAACTAGGTCTTTCCTGCTTATTGCATTAGTGACTTTGTTTGCTCTACTAGGTTAATAATGAATTGAAAAATCATAGTCTTTAAGAAGTTCCAACCATCTCCTTTGTCTCATGTTCAATTCCTTTTGTGTGAAAATATACTTAAAACATTGATGGTTTGTGTATATAATTTTTTTTAAGAAATTTGAGGATATGAACCAGTTTCCCAGTTCATGTCATCAAAAGGAATTTATTAAAATGGTTTTTGTATATATCACATTTCTCCCCATAATGATAGTGCCTCCATATCTTCAGAGTAAAAATGACCTCAGCCAGATCCAGATCATGCGTAGGATAATTCTGCTCATGAGTCTTCAACTATCGAGATGCATAAGCAATGACTATTTCATTTTTCACGAGGACACAACCAAGACCTTTCAGTTATGCATCGCTAAAAATAACGAATTCTTCTCTACTTGAGGGAATAGTTAACACAGGTGCAGTAACCAATCTCTACTTTATCTCTTGGAAACTTTCCTCACATTCATTTGTCCATATGAATTTGACCCCTTTTTGGGTTTACATGGTTAATATATTAGAAATTCATGAAATATTTTTAACAAACCTCCTATAATATCTTGCTAATCCAAGAAAAATACGAATCTCAGTTATTATTGTAGGTTGAGGCCACTCCTCTACAACATTTGTTTTTGCAGGGTCAACTCTGAATCCTTTATTGTTAACAATGTTCCCTAAGAAAGCAACTTGTTGTAACCAAAATTCACATTTTATGAACTTTCTAAAAAGCCTCTCCTTCCGCATAGTTTGCAAAATATCCCTTAGATGATCCTCTTACTCCTCGTGACTTTTAGAATATATCATAATATCATCAATAAAAAGTGCCACAAAGTTATCAAGGATGTCCTTAAATACTCTATTAATAAAATCCATAAAAATAGCAGGTTCATTAGTAAGTCTGAAGGGAATAAAAACAAACTCATAATGCTCATATCTTGATTAGAAGAAAGTTTTTGGAATATCTTCTTTCTTCACCCTCAATTGATGATATCCAGATCAAAGAGAAATCTTAGTGAAGAATTGAGCCCCAAGAAGTTGGTCAAATAATCATCATTTATTGGAAGAGGGTATTTTTTCTTTACTGTGATCCAGTTCAGTTATCTATAATCAATGCATAGCCACATCGATCCTTCCTTATTCTTTACAAATAGAACATTTTCTCCCCAAGGAGACACACTCGGTCAGATAAACCCTTTCTCCTAAAGATCTTAGAGTTGTTCTTTAATTCTTCCAACTCCACATTTTCTATCCTATATGGGTTCTTTGATATCAGATGAGATCCAGGTACAAGTTCAAATGAGAACTCAACCTCTCTTTCTTGGGGAGGTCCAAGAAACTCATCATGAAATACATCAACATATTCATAGATGATGGGGACAGTTTCTATCCTTAAACTCTAATCTCCTTCTTATTCAATGATAAACTCTATAATGAAGGATATAAGGGGTTTCTCTAGAAAATGATCAGGTTGATATATATCTCCATGGAAGATAACTGTAGGTTTTCCATTTAATAATACTAATATTTCCTTGCATCTACAATTGATCTTAGAATTATACTTTGAGAGCCAGTCCATCCCTAGTATAATGTCCACTTCTAGCATGGGAATGACTAATAGATTTGTGATAATATTGTTCTCACTAAAGTAAATACTATAGTTTCTAAACACTGACGATGATTGGATAGTCCCACCGTGAATATTCCCTGATAACTCTACTTTTATAAAATCAGGGGTTGATTATAAATTCACTGCAAACTTGGTGTAAATAAAGGAATGCGTAGAACCAGAATCTAACAAAGTTCTTTCTTGCTTTGAGAGGACAACAAGAGTACCCTCTACTACATTATTTGGAGCTTCAACTTTAGCTATCATGAAAGAAAAAGCACAACCTTGATTTCTTGGCCTTTTCTGAGGTTGATGGTGGTTCCCCTCCAATACCCTTAGATTTGGAATGTGATTGGCAAAGTGCCCATGTTGTCCATACATGAGGCACTGGACATAAAGTAGGGCATGCACCATCTTCCCCTTGTCATTTGTGTTTGGAAGTTGAGGTTTCACCTCACCATGATAAATTCTCGCAATGTGTCCATCTCTATGACACTTGTAGCACTTCCCAATCCCAATTAGGTAGTTCCCTGAATGCTTCTTCCCACATTAATTACATGTGGGATGTTGTACTTACTTGCCTCATCTTCCTTGATCGAAGCTCCAACCTAAGCATGGATCCAAATATATCTTCTTGTTGTTTGATTTATGAGACCGTTGCATCTCCCCAAACTCTATCTCAACCTTCATCGCACTCCGCACGATCTCCTCATAGCTATCATAGTCTCGGTTGGCTAGATTCTTCCGCAAATGAGGTCTCAGTCTACCAAAGAATCAACCAACCGTACCATTTGGATCCATGACAAAGATAGAGGTATATCGTGAAAGACTTCTGATGTTCATCTCGTGGCTTCCCACAGATTCATTCTCCTTTTACTTTAGCTCGAGAAACTCCTTCTACGTTCTTGTACTCATGGAACGAGGGAAATACTTACTGAAAAATATCCCTCTGAACTCTTCCCACTTCATAGCTTCAACTTTCACTCTTTTCCTTGTGTTTTTGATTATTTCCCACCAATGATCAACTTATCCTTCTAAGAGATAGACAACCAAGGTGACCTTGTTTTTCTCTGAACAACGGTTCATAGAAAAGAACTTCTCGATGGAGCTGATCCAAATCTTAGTAATCAATGGGTCAGTCGATCCACTAAAGGTTGGTGGTCGTTGAGGCATTAAGGACACATCATAATGTTGTTACCTTCACGGTGAGATCGTTCTCTTTTCTTGATTCATGTTATTTCCCATAACTTGAGTTAGTTGGTTCATCATTCACATGAATGTTTCCATTTCGGCTTCCATCGGAGGGCCATCAGTGCATGGTCCATTGTGGTCACCATTTGCACGGTTCGTCCTATTGCTCACCATTTTTCTAAAAGTGTAAAATCTTCATGGGAAACTTATTTCATTTACGAATCTTTTAACTATAAATGATATTATGGCTTAAAACATCATGCTTAAACAATTACATTTCTCTATAATTCCTTCATGATGATCCATAAAAAGCTTAAGATTAACCAATCATATCCCCCAGGAGTGTCATATCTAAGAGTGTAGAAATTCCCATTTTCGTGTACCAATTCCCATTGAATTCTAGCTCAAAGTGGTGTTTTTTGTTTTTCCCCCATGTACATCTGTGCCAGAGCCACCTCTACCTGCTCGTATCCAGACAGGGATGTATTTTCTTAATAAACCACTTACTCAATAATCACATAAATACCATGAAGTTTTATAATATTTAATCATTTCTATAGGGTTCTTCATAAAGATTTTATATCCTAATTTACATAAATAACAAAACTATCCTTTGATTCCAACTATGGAATCCCGCCTTTTTATTACATAACTTTTCATTACATTTTACATACAGAGGATCATTAAAGTCAAGTGTCTTGGAAATCAGGAACAATAAAACATTAATACAGAATAAAACATTCTTCTAATACACTTTTAAGTCATCTTTATAAGATCATCCTAAGTACAACTACTGAATATCATATCCTGGAGACATTCATTCAAAGGAAAGGGTGAGCAGAAGGCCCTGTAAGGGTAAACAAGGGAATGAGTTTACTTGTGATATCAATACGAACTTGAATAAAACATAAAGACAAGAGCAATTAAAGGATTGTCATATCATAATGAAAATAACATGAAACATAAATTTAATATGTTTCTACAAAATTTCATTTAGACATTCATGAACATATCACCAAGGTCCATCCCCAAGGTGACATAAAAATTACTATGGTTATTTACCAAGGTATCATAAAACTTGTCTTCTCTAGAGATTAATTATTACCCAATGCATTGGAGCGCTATCAGAGTACACAATTAATATGTCTTTATTTTCATGTGGTCCACATAGATCATAATGAAACATTTCATAAATAACCCAAATAAAATCATAGAGATGGGTTTCATGTCAAAATCATGTCGTTTAAAAAGTTCTTAAAATTAAGATCATTATGTCATTTATAAACCATGGAAAGGGATTGAGGGTTATATGTATGTAAATTAAAAAATAAAATATATCATTTTTATATATTTATGAACACCCATATAAATGAAATAGTTATGGGTATTCACATAAATAAACAAGATAATTTCTTGAGAGAAAGATATATAAATTTTGAGACGAAAATTCTGCAGCATAATGGCTATATAACATGGTTTTAGAAAACATTTAAAAGAGAGGGGGAAAGGGTCACCAACTCAAAAATAAATCATAATAATGTATGGTTGCTGAATAATATCATGTTTTGGATATTTTAAATACAAACCACATGATAATTAAACAAGAAAGTAAAGAGACGATGCGATTTCTTTTACGAGAAATTATGCATCCTAATGACGTCACTTAAAAATTCAGAAAACTAATTGATGAGAGTGGAAAGGGTCACTCAAAAATTATACATTAAATGGAAAGAAATTAGAACATATAATAACATACTATCAACATAATTAAATTGATATTATAAGACACAACATAAAGGAAGTCATGACTTAAAAGATGAGGGTGAAAGGATCCCTTACCTTGAAGAGTAACTTTGAATTCATGATGGTCGGGACCTTTGGAGTCTTGGGAGAAGAGTGGGAGGACTAATTTGGAGGTAAAGAGACCATAAATTAGTTGGGGAGTATTTTTAAATGAAATGAATGAGGGAATGGCTCGGTATTTATAGGAGAAATGAGGGGACAAGTCATTAATGGACAAGGGACACCTCATCGGTGGTATTGGAAAAACCATGGTCTTTCCCATGGTATTTTCACATGTTATTGGACACTTGGGAAATATAATACCTTATATTAATATTAATTATTCTACCAGAATTATTAAATAATTATTACATCCTTATTGATGTCATTAAACACCCGAAACTAAAAACTGTATTTTCACTATTCACTGAAAATTCAATTTTTTCAAAAAAATCCAAAAAAATCACCTTAACCTAATATCGATGCTCATAATTTAAAAATGAACTCCATTTAATAAAAATAATATTCTAAATATTTTTAATTTAATTTTTAAATAAAAAACATTATTCACCTGAAAAAACTAATACTTGACTAATAATTTCTGAAACTGTTATTTACCTATTTTATTGAATCACATTACTTAATAAAGGAGCCTAAATTATATTAATACACTCTCAAGTGAGATTAAATAATCCATTTTGTCACATTACTAACCATAAGTGTAAAATTACAATTCATAATTTACTATTCATCAAAAATTAAGTTAATCTTATTAGACTGTAAATTTCTTATTGAACATAACTATAGAAGACCATTTTTTGAAAATCATAACACATTATTAATTATTTAAGGTTTACATAAATATTTTATGATATCCTTTTTCTAAAACTCATCAGTAATATACATCCTATATTTATCCAAACATTTAATAATTCACAAGCTTCAGTATAAGAAGAAATCACAATTTTTATTTATATCAAAGGATTTCATAAAGTAGATAATGTCTCGTTACATAGACCCTTATAACACCAGCATTGTACCTAAGTGTAAGGTGTGCTATGGTGATATAATCTTGGGTTTTCTCAGCCAACATTGCTCGAGTGGTGATTTCTATCAACTGGAACTTCTCCTGATGGCGATTCTGTTCCATCTTCACACGATGAAGTTCGGCTTGGGTTTAGTCTAGAGAAAATCCCAATGGTGATAACTCCTTCCCAAGTTCCATTATATAGGATTCGAACGGCCCGATTCTACTGGATGAGGCCATCAAATCTTCTATATGTATTAATTAACAAAGATCACATGTATTTATAAGAAAAATTGTAACATTAACAGTTTAGCTTCCAATGTTCATATTGACCAATGGTCATATAACTGTCGAAAACCAACGGTATCATTTAATAGTACTCACTTCATTAATTAAATAATCTAGTTTTTTTAGTATAAAATAAAATAACACACAAAATTTAGGAAACAAATATTAATAAAATTTTTGGGTCGTTATAGTATCACATTTGGATGGGAATAAAATCCCCCGCACTACAGTGAATCTTGTAGAGGATTATGCCACTTTGAGAGAATAATGTTGGGTTTTTCTCTTAAAGAGGATGCCTTGTTTAAGGTACCATGAGTGATTAATCATCTCATTAGTATTTGGAGACTTATTTGGGGCATACACCAAATTGGGAGGCCCATATAATTGATTGCGAGCCTTACTCCTAAGAAGGATGCCTGTGTGAATTGCGGGTTATGGTTGGGACTACCTTCTAGGGATGATTTCCCTTGATCTCAGGCCTTAAATAGGCATCCGATATATATAGGATAAATAATTAATCACAGTTCTTATAGTTTAGTATGTCGCATGGATCGTTTGGGTGTCATGATCATCACTAAACTCTAATCCAACGTGACTCACTCTCGGTTTGAGAAACAAGAGGAAATGGAAGATCAAAAAATACACACACACATCCTTCTCCATTAGGGGAAGATGTTGAGGACACACTACATACCTCTCTTCAATTTACATTGTATTAAAATCCAATGTGAGGAAGGAATTAAGATGAAGGATGCATAGTTAGATATGAGCAAGAATGTAACCTCTCACTAGAAAGGCTAGTGGCTTATTCATGGATGGATTCCATAATTTTTGTTATACAATTGGATGAGGATTTAATACCATATTTAATGGAATATAAATCATTATCCTTATATCTGTACTAGGAATTTGAGGCTCCTACTCTTAGAGACGAGAATTGCCAAACATGATCCAAAGCATAAGCCTTCGATACCAGAAACATCCCGACATCGTGACTAGGTAATGCATTCCCATGACTGTAGATATATAAATATGTATGTCCCTAAAGATCCTAACCATATGGTAGAAACAATGTGGGAAATATCTGAACATAAAAATTCAAATCCAAATGGGTGACATTCAGTCATTCCATTTCAGATGATTATTATGTCTAGAGGACTTGGTGGAGGATTTTATTTTATCCCTCTTAGATGTGGGAGGTAAAGGAGAAGAGGGCCTTCTATTGATGAATTTGAAGAAGGCCTGAAGAATGGATGTAATAGGTCATAGGTTATGGAAAACCAAGGATTCACACACATGGGGTCTTTTGTGTTGGTATATATTGGTGAAATGATAGAAACTAGTATAATGGATTGCCTGGATGACTACACTTAGGTGAGGCATTTCTATTTCATTCAACTGTCTCCACGGGTATTCCCTAAAGTAATTCATTCATGTCCCTGTTTGAGGAAGGGTGCATCCGGCTTGTCTTTAATAATCAAGGGTTGGGGGAATTTCTTCTATAGTTTTTGTTTCTTTAAAACCCTAGGAGAAATTTTGTTTCACTATTCCCCTTTAATTCCCACTTCTTAAGGAGTTATAGAACTACCTAGAATGCTAAAATGTGATTTAGTGAAGCACTAGGGAGATCCGAGTGTCATTCGGCCTATGGGAAATTTCATTTGTACAAATGAAGACCATGTGGGCCTATTTATAGGAAAATATGGGACCCGGGGTGAAGTATAATTCTCACATAGGTGTTTCATGTTGGTCGGTCGCGCAAGGTTCTGTGCAGGTATCTTTCTGCATTAATGATAATTGGGGGGGGGGGGTCTTGCACAAATGGAATTTGGGACGTTTTAAAACATTGAAATCTTTAACATATTCCCTTTTCATTTACATAACGTTTTTTTGAACTTTATCTCATTTTTATCCAGGGGAAATAACGAAGTTTCACCCCCCCAGGATTGGATCCAATCATGAAAGAGGAGGGTCTCATCCTTAAGAAAATGGATGAAAATGATGAATGGTACACACAATGTGTTCACCTAGGTCTTCCATGCAGTTTGTTCACTCATGTTTATTATGCAGGTAGAGCACCTCCTCGGGTTACACACGAAATATTTATTTCTTATAAATAGGGCCCCCATTTCATTGAACAATGCTCATGACATATAGTTTTTAAGTCTCACAACACTAGTCTCACGAGAAGATCCTCTAAATAATTTCTTTCATTGAATACCTCATTCACATAGATATGGTATGTATCTGGCTACATGATTCATAGGATTGGGAGAGTGACTATCATGGTAATCTTGAAAGATTTTCTTTGCATGAGGAACTTGAACTATGCACTTGAGTGAGACACTTATGAAAAATAATGCCCTTTACAGATATTTTAATATTGATGGATTTATTAAAAATGAACCCACTTTGATACGGATTGGATTATTATTTATTGGCCCAAATACACCCAAGAAAATTTCAGTTTCTAACGAAAAATCTCAAAATATATTTAGGAGATGGTGAAATCCATATTACACTACTATTACGACATATGTGACACTACTCTTCCTAATAGAGTAGGGAAATTAAAGAAATATCACCATAAATTCTATAGATCTCTCATTTAATGATTTAATAACATGTCCATCTTCTGGAGGTTCTCACACCGGATCCAAATAACTACCTCTTATTATCTACTTTTTTAGAGAAAAACCATTTTTCAACTACCAATATTCTTGACAAGGGTGATTACATCAATTCTAAGACATTATCCACAAACTATTTGTGCATCACATATCGTGTGGTCTGGGTAAAAAACCTCAAAAATTTGAAATAAACACACATTGTTATTCAACTATTTTTTAGATTCATAGATAAATCAATCGATGTGCTGGAAATTTTCTTCGGAATTTCGCCCATGAGGGGGTTGTTAAGCATGTATGGATATGGGCATACTGGGTGAATCATTTTTTCATAATTAAAAAATAAATTTAGAATATGTGGTAATTTATAAGGTAGTGTGGGTAAGGTAGACTTATATGTATATAAATGATGAGTTTTTTCCAGATTTATTGAGATGGAGTCCAAAATGAATTGTTTTCATTTGATACATGGAGAAGTTGGTATCAGTTTGTCTGATGTTCAAATGATATTTGTGGATCTTATCATCGATAATATGTATGATAAATTAATCCCTCTCAGGGAAATGTGGGGTGACATAGACTGAATCCTTGATTTAGCACATGAGATAGTAAAAATAGCTCATGATTTTAAGAAGTTATACCCACACATAGAAGAGGATATTCATCTATAGATGTGGATGGAAATTTTCTTGATGAATAAGGTGGAAGGCCCACATGAAAAAATCCAATGAGATGTCCCATGGTGGAGAAGAGAATCATAACAATCACCTTTTGGAATAAATTGTAAAATGGGGAGTTTGATATGTGGGGATAAGAAATCAAGAACAGCCATCTATCCAAGACAGGTCTTATGGGTTTTCTGGCCATGTGGCTCAGAGTCTATTTATTGTATGTCTGTGAATCTATGGGTTCCATAAGGGCATGAAAATTTTTTCTAGCAACCAAGATGGAGGTGAAGAGTTTTTTGGGGTTGTACACACCATGTTTTCCAAACATCCATAGGATTATACTCTATATTAATCTAGGGAAAGATCCTATCAAAATTTTGGGAAAATTTTAGGTTTTTTAGGGATGGATTTTATTCCACTTTATAAATTATTCTATGAACATTGGGATCAAGGTCCTCAGGATAATATCCTACTATATGTCCAAGCTATATATGGTATTCCTTATATATCATTGAAACCCCATGAAAGCCAACCAATTTTGAGTTTACATAATGTTATCAACTTCATTAAACATGGAATTACTCCTATAGGGATATTTATTTATTGCAGGAAGGCTGACATTGAGCTTAGGACATTCATAATGTCCTTCTAGAATGGTGAGTTTGCAACCAGGATCGATGGTGATATCATATGTGAGTATTATGATCCTTACATGTTTGAATGCATGTTCAAGTTACTACATTGAAGGAATTTATCCCACATGGGGCATTATATTATAAAATCATCTAATTGTAGCTCAATAGTTATGAATTCTCACAACCTTGGAGTTGACATAGGTGGTGATCAACATTCCCTCGGTGAATAAAACTAGTGGAATGAACACCTGGTAGGTTTAGGATTGGATTGCATCATAACCTAAATGGGTGGTATCCAAATATGTTCCTCTTGTTGGGATGAAGAGGCGGGATAAGAAGGGTTACCTTCATTTAGAAAGTGCTTCATCTCCTTTTGAATATGTTTCATCAATGCGTGAGAGTGTGGATGAAGATGTTCCAAGTTCATTGAAAGAAACCTATGCAAGGTTTAACCTAACATCCATAATAAAAAGGGCCACACCAAATTATTTTCTACTAAGGCTATCTTGTCGGAACTATTAAGAGGAGTCTGAGGGTCCATTTTTTCATCCTTCATATGTGACCTAAAGGGTTGGGAAACACATTAAATATTGGTATTCAAAATTTTCTTCATAGTAGGTCAGAATTTTTTCAACATACATATGAAAAGAGGTGATCCACTCTTATATGAACTTATCTTATAATGCTAAAATTATTTGGGTTCTCATATGTGTGGTGTCAGTGACTATGGGGATATGAGATCTCTAAACATTTCCTAGTAATCTCTTTGAGGATAATCCTACTGAAGTGACAATTCATATCTAGGGTATATATAATCTCTTCTATGAAACCCACAATCAGATCCCTTCCATAATAAGGGTATAGTATATGAAGAAACATAGTATTTAGGAAGGGATCGTTCATTAATATTCTTAGTAATTGTGTGGCTTTATTGATCCTGAAGACATAAGTTCTATTCTTCTCATATACTTATCTGATTTTCCTTTATATTTTAGTCAAAAAAACCTTTTCTATAGGGTGATATCGTCTTAAATTTATTTTCAGCAATCTAGAGGGTGATCATTTGAGGTTCCATCACCACGGTATAAGAACTGGTGGTACTCTTATTGGTGTTATTCGGTCACCACCCTGAATTAGGAGTGGTATCTTTCGGGTCATAGGACATGGAGGAAACTATGGTGGGAGAAATCCCACATAAAATAGATTTTTTGGGGGAGGATTACGTTTTAACTCCTTCAAATAAAATGAAGAATAAGGAATGATTAAGGGTTAAATCCTAAGCTAAATGACTTTCTAGTAGTGGTATGTTATCTTAGTGTCCTTCATCTTTTCCCAAGACACATGTCTAATCATTCATAGATTATAGGAACTCATTCCATGTCCTATATAGAGGGGTTTAAAAATGAGAATCCCTCAACTGGGGGGGACTTCATACTAGGTGTAGATCCCCTTGAGTGAGTTGTCTCCCTCAACTAAAGAAACATTGGTGGTCAATGATGCATAATCTTCTCCAATAAATGTTCCATCCAATATGGAAATAGAGGAGGAATATGTTAATGTACAAGGAATTTAATAATATTTCCCATTCTAAGGATTGATTTCTAATTTTTTTAATATTTTAGATTCATCTCACACACTAGAGAATACTACAATGACTGATGTTGACCCAACAACTATAACCAAGGAGGCAGTTCGGGGTCTCCAGTCGTCGAAGAGGGGTCATGATCCAAATTCTTCATGGGTTCCCATGGGTGATATTATCATGGGTAATGATATTTCAAAGGGATACATGATAAATCTTGTCGTGATTTTTGGATGAAAATAATGGAAGATATGGGTATTAATAATAATTTAGAATAAAATGATGAAATATATATAGAATCGAATGGATTCAAGTCTTTATTTTCCATCTAATAAAATATGTTTTGTCTAATTTCATTTTCATGATTGGTTAGAATGTGAAAATCCATCCACCAAAGATGTTACAGTGATGATCCATAGATAAAACATCCAAATCAATATAAATCCCATTATTGAGGGGAACTCGCTAAGGTGGACCTTTAAATGATAATTCTTCCTAATCATAATATAGAGAATCATAGACATAGAAATGGGAGTTCCCCATATCAATAGTTTCTAGTTCGAACTGCCGAAGAAGGTACTGTTATAAAGGAATCCTCATGTGTTGCTAACCTACTATTGGTTAAAGTCCACCAACTATTGTGATTGTGGCCCATTATTTATATTATTTTGATTCAAATTCATAATTTATAATTATTTTCTTCAATGTATAGGTATGATGGTGATCCTTCGGTTTTAGAATGACCGTCACTAGATAGTGATCAATCCACTATTCATGGAGAGAGCAGAGTAGGGAGCTTCTTTGAGTGAATTGATCCTAATGTAAATTTATCCTTCTAATAGTTCTTCTAAATCATATCTGGAGTTTAAGAATAGTCTTTTCACCACACATTGAATGTCCTCACATTATATATGGAAGATAATCTCTAAGACTCCCTTGAGGACCTACCTTCGTGAATCCAACGACCTTCTGTTTTGATTAGCATGTTAGGATATGATGGGTTTGATTATAATTTAATCCTCACTATTGTAAAGGAGATAATTCACATGTAGGAGGGAGAGTAAAATATTTGGAAATCTATAATAAATTCCAAAATTCACACCAATATTGATGAATTTAGGGTTGTGTTATCCCAAACATAGTCCTATCATAACACAAGGATGATGGAATTCAGGCGACAGATCAAGGGGGACAATATTCAAGATTCAAAACTTCATCAAGAATTAAATACCACTCATGATACAACACGAAAAACTCTTATATTTATTATAATAATCCCAAATAAAATTTTCAACTACCATTGTAGATGAAATGGAAGCAATTCATTAGGATAAGGATACTGTAGCTGGTCGAAAAACTAAGCTTCAATAAGAGGTTTAAGGGTCTCAAGAGCCTAATCAATATATAATGAGTTACATTGAAAGCCTCTTATAATATAGGAAAGATATACCCCATCTTTTGGAAATTCCTATTGGTGATTTTTATCTTATAAATGAAAAAGAATTTTAGTACCAATTCCTTATGTCTACATCCTTTCTTCCATCTATTATTCATATTTTAATATTGAAACTTGTTTACATGAAAATGAGTATATCATCTAATTTTAATAAAAATGACGTGATGGGAAAATTCTCTAGTTTTTTCGAATCCATATGTCATAGTGAGCATAGTTGGACTATTAATAGGGTTATAAGGAATACCCTACAAGATATATGTCTATTATATCATCACCAAATTTTTTTTTTAATCTAAAAAACATGGACACTTAGTGGGTGAAACATGGCTTTTTCTTAGGACACCCTTTTTAGGATTTCAGTATAACCATTTTAGTGCCTTTTATCTTTATGGGATGTTTAAATTCTTGAATAGTATAATAATTAAATTTCTGTTTTCGGTCTAATAGATTCGATATTAGATTTTTAAATAATGATGCAAATAAATATTATGGGCCAAGAATGTTCTGAAATTCTTCATATATCCAGTGGGGAATCATGAGAAACAATTTCTTCCCTTCCAAATCTAAACCATGGAATGAGGTAATAATGGAGGCCTCTCTTGAGGTTGAATTTTCCAAGGGTTGACAAACCTATCACGGGGGAAGTTTTAGTAAATTCCATCTATGGCATGTACTGTATAGTAATGTATTGGTATCCTTAGGATGAAAGACCTGCTATGTGGGAGACTTATGCCAGGCCACCTAGAAAGTTTACTAAATAGTCATGTAAAATAGTTTTAGGAATTACAACATTCTATTACTAATGTAAAAAAGAATTTTATGATTCGGATGCCTGAACACCTCATTTGGAGGTTTTTCAAAATAATTGTGTATAAGAAAAATGGATCATAATTATTAGAATAGACCATGAATGGGAAACCAATCCTACAAGATTTTTTTTTTTGGAGTAGGGTATACATTGTTAGATAAAAAAATTTCTGGGAGAATTCCTCTTTCTCACAATGTATGAAGGCATCGTGCAGTTTAATGTCATTCAACTAACACATATATGATGTTTTTTAATTTCACATGACAAAGAAATAATGCTACATAGTTTAATGTTTTTCTAAATAGACATCATAATTTGATGTTTAACATAATTAATTAGTGATATCAAAGGGGATTTCATTTATGGGATTTATCTTTGATATAAATTTTTATTCCTCTCAAACTCTTTATAATGTATCTAAAAATTTTCAACTGTGTTCAGGTGTGAGGGGGAAAATTTGAGCTATGAAATGGGAATCTTCATATCCAAAAGTTGTATGGGGAAAAGGTCTTATGTAATTAGAGGATGTCTCTCTTAGGATTGATGTTAACATTGGTCGAAAAACTTGTTATGATGGTTGTTTTATGAAAGGACAGCAGAGGCACATACTATTTTGTCAAATAATGGAATACATTGGTTGAAAAAATTATATATGGGTTGTTCTATGTAATGCCATATGGGTTGAGATATAGAATAGTCAAGAAGACATGTTAATTGGAGTGATTATACTTTATTATTAAAAATAATGGATTTTTATTGTTGTAGTTGGGATTTGTCTTAGTGGTAAGCATCCTGTAATCCTACATGAAAAATGCAAGTTCAAACCCCATTGGGTACATGTACTGTAGCATCACTCTAGCGACTCTAGTAACGATGGAACTGTAGCAACGACAGGCACTGTAGCAATGGCAGTGCACTGTATCGGTGGAAGGGTACTGTAGCAGTGACGGATACTGTGCAGTATAGTAGCAAGCAGAGTATTGTAGCAGTATTATTCACATAATGGGCCTTGGACAAACGATTTGGGACAACGTGCCATTTAATGGGATATATGCCCACTAGACCTTTGAGCTATATAATGGGTCTCCTTCTACCAAGTTAAAAGCAGTCTTTTCTTTTATTTCAATAATAAATAAAGACTCAGCCCCAACTTTTTTTTAATGGATGTTTATGGAGATTCAGATTTCCCAAAGCATAGATTATGGTTTGTAGAGAAATTTACATTAGAATGTAATGGGTATTTTAATTCATTATTTCCAATTAATATGAGAAATTGGATCTTCTACGAAGTTCTGACCCAAGCACAGAAAGTATGCTGCCATGAGTTTTTGGTCATACAACTTGGACCATCACCCCAAAGAAATGAGAGAGATGTCGGGCCTTTCGGATCAAGATCATTCCAATATTCTTCAAAAACAAGGAGGAGGAAATTTTAAACCATGTACTTTGTGGTTCTTAAATAGAGAGTGAGAAAATGGGATTAACATATAGGATAACCATGTATTTTTTAAACCATGTGTTTTGACATATTTTCATCAATGTTAAGGAGGACATAAGAGGGTTCTCTTATGGGTGATTTTACCATTAGTTGAAAAACATGTATGTGGGTATTTTAATTAAACTCTAACTGGGGAACATATTTCACTATTATAAAGTTTTATCATTTAGATAACATGTCTATTATGTGTGAGACTTATGCCAGGACAACTAGGGTGCGTACTATATAGTTAGCCAAAGTAACCTTCAGGAATCTGACATTCTGTCCCTAAGAACTGATGAATGCTTATGATTATCTAAAATTTTCCATGATTAGGAGCATGACATATATAAGAAAAAGGTGTTTTTTCATGAAAGAATCATTTGGATAGTAATTGGTCATGATTTTGGAATACCATGCATAGATCTAAATAATATTTAGAAGAGGGATATATATAGTTTCCTTGGTGGGATTTCTTATGAGGGGGCCTGAAATAAAATATCCTTTATAGATCATTTGTTTTAACACAATAGAAGAGAAATTTTTCTTGTCTCCTTTCTATGGATGAGGTTCTATGTCCTTTCCTTCAACGCCTATCTCAATGACATGAGATTCAATCCATACATAGTTCTCTTTGTACCACAATGTTTAATGACATGTGAGAAGGACAATAACCATGTAGTTTAATGTCCTGTGATATGGAAAAATGTGACTTGATGTGATGATAAATATGGTAATGAGGAAAAACTAGGGAATATACCCCGAGATACACCATATATCATGTCAACGAAATAATCAAGCCACACATAGTTCTAATATATACACATTCACTTAAAAAGTGAGAAATCATATTGGATTTCCTATTGTAGATATGGAACATAAATGGGAATGTAAGAGAATTTCCAAATTGTGATGTTGTTGGGACCATGATTGTAGATCTGAAATTCACTATGTATCTCATAGGGGTGAAAATAAAGGTACACATAGTTCTTGAATGACCATCTAGTTTATAATCATGTTTCCAGGATGTGGGTGATTTTGATGTGGAAAGGAACATCATGGCTAGGCAAAGGTGTAGGACTCGTGCATCACTATGTATCTTGTTGGGGAAAGAACCAAGTAATATGTAGCTCTTAGAGAAATATTTTAGTTTACTTTCATTCAATGAGGTTACATGGTGTACCTTTTAAGGCCTTGTATCTTGGACCGTGATAGCCCCAATGTGAATAGATACACCTTACTCATGTAGAGAAATACTTTATCGTAAAACCCAATTCGACATGTGCTATGCTTAGTGTGAGAAACATGGATTGTTGAAAGTTCTTTATTCAACACAAAGGTAACACATTTCATGGATAAGACCATTTTAATTATGTGATGACTTGTCCAGGAGATAGAATCCAGGTGTTGCTACATATCTCAATTGTATGAGAATCAATCCATATGTAGTCCATTATTATCCCATATAGATTAACATCAGGTAGTATTTATATAAATGGTCTATCATGAAAGGATGAAAATTTTGATGTTGAACCAAGATATTAGACTTGGGCATTAGCACCTATATTATTAGGGAAATAATCTATCCAAACGTAGTTCATTACAATTGTTTGGTTTGAAGGTTTCATTCATACACATAGTATTTGTAGGTTTTTTAATTTAAATTCCAACTGGACCCGAGAGAGGGGATCCACGAGTCACTTTGTATCTGAATAGAATGAGAATCAAACTGCACATAGTTCTTGGAAAAGGATACCACATAAACTATTCTCTTATGTGGGAAAATGGGATTTAAATATTTCATTAATTAATGTTTTTTCTGAATTATGTGTGTAGGTATCACCCTGAATCTCATTTAAATGAGAATAAAATCATACATTCTAGAAATATTTCCATTAATTACCTTGTTCGACCACAGGTAAATAATAAATTTTCATTTTTTTCATAGTTGGACCTGATATTTGAGATATGTTCATCACTATGTATCTCAATAGTAATGAGAATAAAGCCACATGTAGTTATTGGACAGGTCATCCAGTTTATCATTATATGATGAGGATGTGAACGTGTTGGGACTTATACCTATAAAAGGGGTTTTGATTGCCATTATGGAATTGGAATGATGTATGTATGGCTAACACATAGGGTAATCCCATCTTTCTTTATCATGTCTTTCCAAGAGGGAATCTCTACCCACTGAGAGGTCAGAGTAATGTAACTAGGACCTACCAAAATATGGATGCCCATTTTTAAGGGACCATGAGTGGTATCTGGACACATGGTAAACTTGGGATTTCTTAGAATAAAATGAAAAATATCTTAAACTATGTAGTTTAATGTCATGTGGTAAGGATAACAGGTGTCTTGATGTTTATTTTCCTCAAGCAAAGAAATTATGTTGTGGATTTTGATGTCATGAAACAAGGACCCACTATGTTGTTTAATGTCTTTTAGAATTGGTGTAGATCATGTAATTACCTCAATTATTTCTTCAAGAACCTTTCACTTGTTGTGGTTATACTGATTTATCAATCCATTGAGATTAATGAATAATCTCCATTATAGTGGAATTGTTGTATGGAGTAAGGTCCCTCCATCTTTAGAATAATATTTTAAGGATTCATTCATAGTATCATTGGAATCATAATGACAAAAATCTAATATTCGTAGAAGAATGATCAAAGGAGGGCCTTCTTATTAAAGAACTATCCTATAAAGTTCATATATTCCTCCAAGTGATGTAAGGTATGGAATCTCTAATCATAGAGTAACTCTAATTCATCCATTCAATTCTAAGACTATTTATCCATGGAATGTTGGTCACAAATGGAAATTTGGAGTGATGGAAACTAAACATCAATGAGAAAAATTACTTCCGTTTCATACACCAATGAGTATAGGGTTTCCTATTTTTTAGTACATGTAGTATTTTGGTATGCCCATAAGGCATGAAAGTGATTTTCAGGTGATGATTTTTAATCTTTATCCCCCATAATCTAGATTTTATTTTATAGGGTACTCTTAAAAGACTTTATCTATCTATTATATGCTACATAATGATTGGTTGGATTTGATATTGTACTCCTGATAAAACATTTCCACCTTAGGGGATTATAAATTGGTACCATTTTCTAAAAAATATTATCTTAGTGACACAAAATCTGTTAATGGTGTTATAATAGATAAATCTAACAATTATTTTTTCTCCTAATTATTTAAGAGTTATTTCCTAATCCCATTTGGAGAAGAAATCGGTAGCCGTAAGGATATACCTGAACTGCAAGGCTATAGCTAGGGGATATGGTCCCACTACATCCATTCTCCTAGTGTAAAATGGTAATGAGTAATTGTTAATATGTAGAAACTAAAGGGGGATCACGGATAAAGTTGTAATTATCCGGAGTGGAATGAAATTTCTATTTGAATTCTATGAAATCCTGCATCATCGAAATCCAGAAGTATCCAAGGCTTCAAATTTTTTCAGAAAGCCTACACCCATAATGGTGGGCACCATATGATCCTCCATGTACTTCATCCATAATAACTATAGTACTTCCCCATCAACCAATCATATAAGGAATCCATCAAGGCATTGTTTTTAAATGACATTTGGATGATTTAGTCCCTCGTAAATAGAGAAATTGAATTCTTGTAACAATATATTCCCTCATCTAGTTCAATCCAGTGTGATCACCCAATCCTTGAGGCATTCCATGATGGGAGTCATACCTCCAGAGGTTGGACCAAATGTATCATGGATGGGACTAAATTCATTGATCTCTTATATTCTAGTTCGAATAAAATGTGAGGTCATTCGGCAGTGGGTAATTCAATTTACTATTTAAACCTGAATTGGATCTTCCAAAGAAGTAGCTACATTTTCCAACGCATCAGCCTGGAAATTTTTTGATCATGTAATGTGATTCAATGTTGGCTTTGAGGGGAAATAAACATTATCCCTCAGAAATAGTCAAAATTGGAATTATCTCCTCTTTCCTAATGGAGTAATACCTATTGATTTTCTTGATTACCAACTATGATTCTCCCTTCACCCCTAGTTGGTTTGCTGGTATTTTATGTGGAAATTCTAGGCTAGCAATGATAACCTGATATTTTACCTCACTATGAGTACAACCATCTGATTATAGGAAGGAGTATGGAAACAATACATTCTCTGGGAAGATAAAAAAATCCCTAACCCTATATTAATAAGTGAAGGTTATTATATTCTCTATACAGTTAGGCCTATAGACGCACCATCAAAATTAATTTCATATTTCCATGGGAATATTAAAATAGAGAGAATTTCAGTATCAATAAGTTCAATATTTAATAGAATATCTTATGTATATGGGAGTTTGACAAGGAAATTCAAAAAGGCCTGACCATTCAATAATTTATATGAAAAAAAAAGTATTTCAAACTGCTACAGAATAAATTTCCAATGTTCCAGATGTCTTGTCAGCATAGGCTGACTGAGGATAATTTTGGACGTGTTGTTTTGAGAAACTAGGTGGATCTCACGGTGATGCAAATTGCACCTCAACAAACAGAATGCAAAATATTAATTCCAGGTAAGAGTTCTTGAAATCTGAATAACGAGTCTCTATGTCAAGCATGGTATGAATGAGATAATAACTGATATTTTAAAAAGTTATAATATTTTATAAGTCTTGGAGTGTCCACAAATACACAATAAAATTGATAAAAAAAATATAAAATCACATTATATTAAGGTTAAATCATATATTGGCATAATATCCTTTTTATTGTATTTTATTGTATCACTATTAGATCATTATGTTATCATAAAAACCTTATATATTTAAATGGTATTTAATTTTTACCCAAAAATTCTACTATCTTAGAAATTTTTTAAAAAATCACCATTTGATAATTTCGACGTCCTAAATCCAAAAAAAAATTAATTTTATATAAATAATTTTCTAAATATGTATATTTTTACTTTTTAATTAAAAATATACAATTATTTAAAATTCATGGGTTTTGACAAAAAAAATTCAAGCATTAATAAAAATTAATTTTGAATTCCTAAAAATTATATGATCATTTATATTTAATAAATATTAATTTAGTAATAATATTTTATTAAAATATCATTTAATATAAAAATACATTAATTCATCAAAACATATTTCTTAATTTAATTTAATTAATAATTGAAAATATAATTTGTGCATCACAAAATATTTACAAAGTAACAATAGTAAAATGAATGTATATTATTTATACAAAAAATGAAAAAAATCATAGTAATAGGGGTTTGTTACATAACCCCTTATAACCCCTGCAAAAGACCCCATTGTGAGGTGTGTGATGGTGACAAACTATTGTGGCAGCGCATATAACATCTCTCAGGTGGTAATCTCTATTAACTTCCACTTCTCCCATAGGTGGTTCCGTTTAAGCTTAACGTGTTTAATCATGACTTGGTCTTGGTCAATAGTGAATCCCAATGATGCTATCTCCTTTCTGAGCTCCAACAGATGGGATTCGTATGTAGAAATTCTACTATATGAGGCCAACACATCCTTTTTCTAAGGAAATTTGATTTGATAAATCCCTATATTTATACTAATCATGTGATCACTATTCAATGGCTATAACAGAAATATTAATGATTTATAATGGTATTTTAAAATAAAAAAAACATAAAACCAAGGAAGTTAATATGATTTATATAACTATTCAACACAATAAAACATTTAATTAGAACAAGATGAATTTTACTTAATAAACGTTTGGGTCATTACATTGGATATTGGGAACACCTCTTCAATTTGATTAATAGGAAGCACATAATATACATTTTTCATCTAGAAGGTGTAGCTAAGATCACCTCCAAGCCATTTGGGACATTGATTCGAGTAAAATCATCGATCATAGAATGTTTTTGTACATTTTTCAGAACCCTACATCATTGTAATATGACTCATAGGATTTGAACATTACATTATAACCCTACGGTGTACCAGATTTTGTATTGACCCTATATTTTATACATTGATTGAATGAAGAAGGTATGGCCACATGATATTGTAAAGTAGGTATTCGTAGAATAAAATAAAATGTTTTATCCTTCTGAATAACTGTCAAATCTGATTTAGACAAAAGATCCCTAAACTAAATTCTTAGTGGGATATCGCCAAGAGGTTCTATCTCATTCTTATCATAAATTAGTAAAATCATAGTAGAGGGAGACCGGTGAGATTTATTGTGACCAATTTTGAGAAGTTTCCAGATTGGAATGTGGTTGTCTCTTGATCCCTTTTAAATGAAGGATCATCAGATATCAATGTCATTTTTTCTTCTAGAGATATACAAGGGTCTGATGTTCCCTTCCATGACAACTTCCTCATCCTGATCTTTGAACGAGACGACTCAATCAAATTCTATATGAAAATTATCTACATGACATAACTTGGATGCGAAAACATAGACATCACATTATAAATGGATTGATAATTCCTCAATAATTGCTTCTCAAAGGACCTTTGACAGGCTCAGACTATCTAGGACTGATAATTTTACTATCACATGGGCCAGTTTATTTAGGACATCATATTTTTGATCCAAAGGTTTGTGAATACCAACATGGTGAGGCATTTTTTTAGAAACTTTAAGTGATTATGTTCTTGATGTGTATGGGTCATCCCATGGGGTAGGAGATAGAATTTATCCTATTCTTGGTGGATTGGTTATGCTAGGTCTTCCTACCTACCTAAGGGGGAGTGAAATATCCTCTAACCAGACTTCTAAGATGATCATATCAAGGAAGACACTATCATGTATGGTGGGAGAATTTTCTTGTCCTGGATGAGCTAATTGGAGATATTTCTCATGAGTTTTGGCCATATAGATAGTCTGACTGGGGGCATAGTTGTCGTAGTGGCTGTTATCATGACCATGCCTTCCCCTATATCCTCATCCTGGATGACCTCATACCCCATCTCACGAATCAAAAATAGGGAACATGAGTTAAAAATCAAAAGCGTCATATGGGAAGGGGTCCATTAAGTGGATAACTTTAACAGAATTGAAGATCAATTCTTTGTCTGATGAATATTCTGTATGATGGGTATACTCTTGTTGTACCATTGGTTGGGATGGTTCTCATTATTTTGATACTACCGGCATGAAGTCAGATAAATATGGGGTTAAAATTTGCATTAAGATGATCTCATATTCATGAATTTACATAGCCTTCCGACCATGTATCTTCATGGAGTATTGGCTGTCAAAGGAGTGAGTCATTGATTAAGCTCGTTGTGCTATGATGGAATCAGTAGAGGACATAGTTTCATATTTTAGTTATTCTAGGAGAATACAATCAGTTCAGCTAATCTTTTTTTGACCATACAATCACTAAACATCTACTTACAATTTCTGTTAACTTCTTTCCACTCAACTTCCTCCTCTTAATTGGTAGAAAAAACACATGCTACATGGTCTTGAGAATTTTTCAATTTAACATGCCATGATTCCACCATCATTTGCTGGAGATTATTGAAAAAAAATTATTCATAAATGGGGTTCCATAGAATCTAATAAACTAGGAAATATTTTTGGAGATCTTTGTCACCATCTTCAACAGACTTCATTGGATTTGGAAACATGACTATTTTTTTCCAATTCTGAGATGAAGTAGCCCGGGACTTAGTCATTTCAAACAGAATTGACCCTATTTTTCATCTCGTCAAAATATTTCTTCCTCTGATTTCTTTGATCATCCTGATTAAGTGGGCATTGCTTCTGACACTTGAGAGGTTGATCCATACAGTATGGAACAAAATTTGTGGTGGGAGAAATTAAAAGGGACTTATTATGAGTAACTATAACGGCCTCTATTTTTCCTATACTCCTCGACTGAGTGGATGTTATTACTCAGGAATTATTTTTGTTTATGAAATTCTTAATTCTACTGGTTGAGAAATTTTGGAATGATCCAGGAACACTCATATGTGTTTAAAAATAATTAATGGCATTCATAACACATCTCAAATATTTTCTAAACAGATTATATACAACTCTTTGTTATGGAGTGGTAGGTTTAAAAAAAAATTTTTTCCTATACACCAAAAAATGATATTAGAGGACCCTTTATTCTTCTATTTTTTGAAGTCTTTGTGGTCGAAGATTGTTGTATTCTACAAAATTGAACTAAACTGATAGAATAATTTATTATTGAGGTCTCCCCATCTAGTGATAAACTAAGACTGCACGCTTATGTACCACATGAATGAAGGCCCTTGTAGTGATTTCACAAAACACATGATCTTCACCCCCTACAACTATTAAGGGGTTTCCATCATGGGATCATAGAGAGAGATGAATAGTGTCATGTGATTCTCAGGGTCAACTGATCCATTGAAAATTGGAAATGTATGGTTCCGAAATTTTGGTAGGTGAGGGGTATGATCTAACCATCTGGGATAAGAATTGTTTCTAATTGTGTCGGCATATTATGCTTCTCTATATTTTGGTAGTGATTCAACAGTGTTCATAGGTTTTTGTGGAAAATCTGGAAGAGCTGATACCTGAGGAGCTGCAGCAGATTGATCCTGAATAGGTGTGGTGACCGGTTGGATAACTGGTTGTGGAATTGTTGGTATATTCCATGGGTAACCTAAAGGGGCGGGCCTATAAGGATGTGTTTGATCCTACTATAGTTATGTACCCAATGGAGGGAATTATCGATCTTATAATGTGGGATCCAAATAAATTGTTGGTTAGTATCACACATTGAGCATATATTATAGGTTCAATTAAATTTATGGGAAGAATTCTTTTTGCAAAGGTGTGCCAACAGGAAGTCCAAGTTGATGATATGATAGAAGATAATATCTATTAGGAAGGCTGCCAAAGTGTAATTTTGTATTGAGTCTTCTCAACTCATTCATTTATTCCTCTTTCTGGGTAAATCTTTCTAGTAATGAAAGGATTTAAACCTCACCAAGAAGGATGTGAGACATGTTTGACCCTTACCTTTTTTTCTATTAGGTACCTTTTAAGAAGATAATGAGGGATTGTTTGATGGAGTTCCATGATTTTTGGAAATCCTCTGGATTTATGTACACCCTCCTCCTTTATATATATCAGTTTGGACTAGATTATGAACCATAACATCCTTATCTAACTCCTATAAGATGTCCTTGTGTTATGGAGTGTCGTAAATTATAGCATTGACGACATTCCAAAAAATTTAATGCATCAAATGCATTATTTTGGAATCATTGCGAGATCATCTTCCTCTAGGCCCTCCATGAGATCTTTTCCTCTTATTTGTTGATTTCCGGAGATATATTGGATTGTTTGTAACCTGAAGGGAATATTTAGATATTTTATTCATATTTTTCACTAGTGAATTTACTATATGGCATGGTGGGACTAACTAGAAGGATTCACTCTATGGAAACATCCCTAATTGGAGGAAAAATGATTCCCATTGATTAGGGGATTGTTGAGGTGAATATTCCCCGAGTTATGAGGGATGGGTTGATTCTTTTCTGATTTTTAAAATCATAAAAAATGATTGGTTGACCCCAAGGGTTTGGAAAAAAATCCCACAGCCCTATGGGTTGGGTTTCTCCGAAACTAATGTGGATGATACTACAATATCTTCTCTTCTGATTGTTTGTATTTTTATTCAAGCATCGGCTCAGAGCATTATTCAGGACCCAAATCAATTAAATATATCCTTATATTGTTGGGATATTTCTGATATACATTCAATCTGAATACTAACATCCTCAATGATGCATTTCCTACTCTATATTCTCAGATGTTGATGCAATAGAATCTCAATAGCCAACTCTCTTTGGGCTCTAAATTAGTGATAGTTAGTCGTGCTTGTTCTTATTGAGAATATATATGGTCATGAAAAAATTCAATTTTTTCTATCAATCAGGGGGAAATGACATTTTATGTTATCAGATTTGGATATATTTTCTTATTAGGTTTTGCATTTAAATTCTATTCTCAATGTTCACCCCATCCTCTGATACTAACACCACATTGGGTATGTGCGATCAGTCATCACAACCTCATTAATGCATGGAGGCATGCATGTTGAAGGGATCCTTGAACTTTATTGATATTTGGATGTTGTGAATATAGGAGTGATGATATGTTAATTTTGGGCTGAAACACTTCTATTACCTTTATGTGAGTTTGATACTCGTCGTACAGTAAAACTTTTCGTTTCAGATAATGAAGAGTTTTCAATAAGTTTATGTATATTTCATGCATACAATATTCCACCAACTCCTCTAGAGTACCATATTTGTGGGTTAGAAAGTACAAAACAGGATTGGTATATCATCTATAGTGGGATGCTTCCTCATTTTTAATAGATCATATTCATCTCTGACCAGATGTTCTTCGTCTTCGTCCGATGAGAGTGGATGCTTCCTAATTGTCTTGTCAAAATCAATGGGATTGGTTGTGATTTCTTCTACCATATTGGAAGGAATGTGAACCGAGTATTATTTGGATAATGACTGCAGCCTTGGGATATCATCTGGTAGATAAAGGAATTCAATTTCCATTGATAAGATGTCAGACATGACTGGACTTGTGTTTTCATGTGCCTCGTGATAGAAGGGCTTTCTCATCACAACATTTCTGGTTAGAGACTTCTTTTGATAATTTGAATCACTGCTGTGGAGGGAAATTTTTCAATGAACAACTTCAGGGGGGAGGACCACCATGGTGGATTATAGAAAGGGGGATGACCCTCTTTCTCCTTGGTCATCTACCCATATAGAGTGTTGTTGTGGTACTCATCAAGATATAGGCTCTCAAGATTGATCGAATCGTTGTCATAAAGATAGCCTTCATGATAAAGTGTTTGATTAGGACCTTCATAATTATAGATACTACTACCATAATTTTTTAATTGGAGGGTATGATATTGAGCTATGATAGAAACATATCTAAGAGATTCAACAAAACTAGAATTCATCAAAGCCTGTTCAGAGAACAACTCATTATTTTCTAATCATGTTATATGAGGCTTATTCTTAGAAAAATTCTTACGAGCGATTTAGAAAATTTAAGAGTGAAGTGGTCATCATTGGAATGTATTTGTGTCTTTATTAGAGTCTCCACTGTAATAGGATTATTACCTTAGATTTTAGTGTGTGTATGTTCCAGATCTGGTTGTTTATATAATTTGGGGAGTTTTCCCCATGACCCTACTAGAGGACAGTAGAGGTGTGTGTTTTTTATAGAGTGTTATACTGATGATCCACCCCATTATCAATGATAGAGTTATGTGTTCTTCCCTCAGACACTATTTTTAGCACCATGATAATATCATGGAATGTAGGTATGATGTGAGAAGGATCGTGTGTCTTCCCGTTCACTATTTCCAATATGTTGTTGGTGACTTCTATGGTTGGAACGACGATATATGCCCATTCCATATCCGAAGAAAGTGTATTTTCATACTCATTTAATACCATAATTACTAGTGGATACATACAGTTATCAGGTTTGGGGGAAGATATTTGATTCTCCCCATTTCATATCATCAGAACATTTCTACTATCTTCTCAAGGCATTGCCAGAAGAGATTGATGGTCTTCTTGATCGGTGCTACCAGGTGTGTGCATGTCTGCTCACTATTTTTCCACCAATCATGGTTAGTGGACATTTTTCAGTGCTTCCAAACATTCCTTCAGGTAGTAATGGTCATGCAGGTAGGTGTATGATCCTTCTTGTTAGTTTCCACTATATTTTGTTGGTAGTCTTGTTTGAATGCTGCTAAACAACTCTAATAGCTGGTTAAATATAGGTAGATGGGTATATGTTTCCTCTCACTATCTCCAACCAAACATGGTTGGTAGTCTTCACTGAAGGTGAAAAGGTGTTAACCTACTCTCTTTTGGCTAGTTGATGTCCGTGTTGGGTGGACATGCACGCTGAGGTCTGAAGGATCTAGACCGGATAACCATGTACAACACCCTTATCATGTTATGGTTTAACTATCATGTGGTATTAGAAGTAGTGATTTCTTGAAGTATCCCTTTAGAAGAACTCCCATGTTTCATATATGAGTCTATATGTGGCCTCTTGATCCACCTACCTCATATATAGGGGGAAAGTTGTTGCATTCTGGGGATAATCTCCTGGAATTGTTGAAGATGGTTGTTGGTGTTATCTACTTCAAGACCCTCTATCATCATTGATCGAATGATCCAAGGGTCAGGGTGAGCTAGTGGTCATGTTGGGTGGTCATGAAGGTAGGGATGTAAATGTGATGTCGATACTCCTGGAGTACTGAGTTTGAGACCCATCATTGAAGCTAATGGGTTGGTGATGATGTTGTTCTGTTGGATGAAGATCCTGTCTAAATTGAAGCAAAGAAATTCATTAGTGAATTCATGATGGAGGCCATTGGATCAATGGGAGTTCTAGGATATGAGTTTCTAGAGGATAAAAAATGAGAAAGCCTTATCAAATAATAATATCATATACATTTGTGATTTATCATCATTCGAGGCCCACATTCCCTTTGATGGTTGGAGTGTCCTAACATATAGGATACACTATCATCTTGGTTAAGGATTCACGTCAAGATCACCATTTTTTCTTTATATAATTAAGGAAATTGTTTGGAAAATGGAATGGTCTATAATAGATTGTCAAATACACCCTTTTTATTTTGTTAAATAGATTCCATAGTTAATTGATTCATATCAGGATCACCATTTTTTCCCCTTAGATCTTGCACCCCGTGACCATTTTCTCTATTCAAATATTTTCTAACGGATTTGTTCAGGGAATAGAAGACACCCATTGGTTCTATATCTAATGGTACCTTCTTTCCAATGGTAGTAACTCATTAGTTTTTATGAGAAAAGGTTATTATGAAATCACACTGGTGAAGAGGATAGGTGGTCAAGCTCATCACACACTTTTAGGGGGAATTACTACCTACTTTAGGACTCTATTATAGATTTAAGAATTATTCGTGAATCATTCATTAATTCCTAGGTATGATGTGGGTCATCTAGGGAGTGGAAATAAATTATAGGAATTTATAGATCTTAGAATTATCATTATGTATCCAAGGTTCACCATCAATGAAGATATATGTATGTATCTAAGGTTCACCCTCGATGAAATCCTCTTATATTATAGTTATATATATTCATTCATAATTATTATTATTATTCTAGTTTTCTAGCCACATTTTGGGGCACTCTAAATTTTATTGTTGTTGAGGTAGACTGAGGTCACTCTGGAGTTTATCATCATATAGGGAGACAAGATTTGTTTTGAAATTTGGATCAAACCCATATATGGGCTTCTAATATATTCTTGTGAATGGAATTATAACACACATAGTTCGGTTGTTCTTAACAAGGAACATAAATCCCTTTATGGTCTTGTGATAAGGACCCAACCATACATTTTAATGTCAGGTAGATAGGAAGTCTATGAATAAGGTTCTTAATCAAATTCAACCATGGGACATAGGAAAAATCATACCAAAAAACATGAGAGAAATATAGATTCTTAGGATTAATTAAACCCAACAAATAATTTGCACCAGAATGAATAGGGTCGATTTGGGGTGTTGGGTATAAACCTCATGGAGGCATCCTACGTATCTTATTTGGATTAGAATCAAATACCATGTAGTTTAGAAAATCTCACAGATGAGTATGGCCTTTTGAGAGAATTATGTTGGGCCTTACCCCTAAATAGCATTCCATGTAGAAGGGACCAGGAGTGATAAATCATATCATGGGGATTTGGAGACTTATTTAGGGCTTAAACCAAAAGATAATTCCCATACGATGGATTGTAGGGATTACTCCTAATGTGGATGACCTTATGAATTGGGGTTTATTATTGGGAATAAATTATGAGGAGGATTTCCCATGATCATGGGCCTTAGTTATGCATCTTATGTATCCTGGTTAGAGCATGAATCATAGTTCATATAGTCTTGTATGACTCATGGATCATATGGGTTTCATGATCATCATAAATGTCTATGCCAACATCTGTCAGGTTTGGTGTGAGAAACAAGAGGATGTGAATGATCTGATAGTTGACACACTTTTCCTTCTCCACTGGGGGAAGAGGTGAAGGATACTACACATTACTATTTTCACATTAAATTGGATGGTAGTCCAATGTTAGTAGGAATGAAGGTGAAGGATGTTGAGGTAGAGTGGAGGAAGACTAGAACCTCCTAAATGAATGGCTAGGGTCTTACTCTATGTGGGATGTTCTAAAATTAGTTCTATAGGGGGTGAGGATCTAATACCATGTTTAATGGGAAATACATCATGATAATTACCATCCCTTCTTAGAACAAGATGCATCAGGTCTTAGCGATGAGATGGGCCAGACATGATCAAACCTATAATCCTCTGAGACTGGAAAGTTCCTGACATTGTCCCAAGTGTTGGGGCACTCGTGAATTTAGATATACAAATCTATATGTTCCCAGAGGATACAAACTGTTTGGTTGAACCAGTGCAGGAAACCACTAAACTTAGAAATCCAAATCCAAATGGGAGACATTCTAGTATGCCTTTTCAATGGTTTTGTATGCCAGAAGGCCTTGTTGGAGGATTTTAATTGTTCGATGTCATATAAGGAATCCAATGAAGGATAGTTCCTACCATATATGGATTTGAAAATGGAGTAAAAAATAGATCATGTAGGTTGGAGGGTAGGTAGAACCATAGAGGCTCACACAATGGGTGATTTGCATATGAAGGTCTAAGTTAACTGATGGCACCAAGTTCAACAAACAACATGGATGTCTACACATGGTGGGACTTTTCCCAAACACTCAATAGTCTCCCGAGATATTTCAAAAATTAATTCTTATTGGTCCCTATTTAAGGAATGTGACCTCATACTAGTATTCATTAATCAGAGGTTTGTAGAATGCCTCGGGCTAGTTTTGTTTTGGTAAAAACACTAGAAGAACCCATGTTTCACTATTTATCTTTAATTCAATATTTATTATTTGTTTGGGAACTACATAGAGGGTAATAGGGGGCTTGATCGAAGAACTAGGGTGATCACAGCATCATATGACCTTCAAGGAATTATGTATATACAAATGAAGAATAGAGGGTCATATTTATAGGAAAATATGGGACCTAGAGAAAATGAGTAATATTGAAAAAGTGTTTCACGCATCTTAGCCATGCACGTAGCTTGCGCTCTGATGGTACATTGAGGGGAGCTTCTGCAAATCGCCTTTGGGGTCTTTGCAAAATGTAACCTCATCCACATACTTCCTTCTACTTTCCCCAAGGTATTTCTCTTTGTCTCCTTTTCATCCATGTTATAAAATAGAGTTTCAATACTAAAAAAAACAATCTTCTGGTAAAGTGATTCCAATTCAAACTAACATCTTAATAAAAAGACAAAAAAAAATTCCATAATAATCATAACACTAGTCATTTAAAATCAAAACATAATGAAAAATTCAATAAAATAACCCATTAAATCATTTAAATATTTCCATAATAATATTTCCTACATAATTTCAATTATCCATTTATGACATGTCAAATTATTCGATTAAGAATACAATCAGATTTAATGTCAATTAAAAACATCAAAATTCAATTTATGTAAAGATAAACACATATTATTCATGAATATAATACATTAAAACATATATATATTGTTTAATAGTATTAATTAATATTTTTGAAACTATTAAAAAATTTATATTGGCAACAAAAAATATTTTACACAAATTTTATAACTTTCTACAAACAGTGAAGTAAAATTTAAAAAATACATTATCATTGAATAAATTTTTTTAAAATTACATAGAATCAAAATAATATACCATATGAGAGTTTTAGAACATAATAAAACAATTAAAATAATTATAATATGAATATAGTAATTAAAAATATTAAAATTAATTAAATACATGGTATTGATAAGAATTTCAAAACAATAAAATTAACTGGCATAATCATTTTGGTCAACTTATGGTAGAAAACAATAATATTAGGTGGTATAAATAAATTCTTAGAGGTATTAATAATCTACTATTGATGTGCATCTATTATCATAGGCATAGTGGAGCTACCATTGCAGATCTACTATTACTGATAGAGCATTTACTAGTGATTGAATACTAAGATCTACGACTAGTACTTTAGATCTACCATTGATATTTAAAAATCGATCTACCATTGATATTTATAAAATTAATATTCAATTTATATTTAAAAACATTATCTACCACATATATTTAAAAAGAAATTGATCTTCTATTGACATTTATAACTCGTTCTACTCTTGAAATTTATAAATAGATATGCCATTGATAATTAAAAATTGAAATAT
Organism: Viscum album; assembly: GCA_963277665.1. NCBI lineage: Eukaryota > Viridiplantae > Streptophyta > Magnoliopsida > Santalales > Viscaceae > Viscum > Viscum album. Next base: position 1,887,667,938 of record OY728122.1, on the reverse strand, counting down.
TGTTGACATTGAAAAATTGATATAGCACTGATATTTAAAAAATTGACCTACCATAGATATTTAAAAAAATTATCTACCATTTTGTTAAATATACACATACAATTGAAGTATAAAAAAATTTAATATTGATAGAAAATACCATATATTGTTACTACTTAAAGTTGAGATCTACCATTTTCTTCAGTGGATGTCTATCTTAGGGGGAAAAATATGGTGGTTCATCTATTTAATAAGAAAAATGAAAGTAGATATTGGTTTCAATCTTCACAATGAAGATGACAGAGATGAAATGGTGCAACACATCAAAAGTTTATCGAGGATAAGATTCTAATTGATCTACTATTGGATTGAGTAAGAGGTGATTAACATCTACAGTTAAAGTGAAATGGTCTAATATTAGTTAATAGAGATGAAATGGGTAATAAGGAGTTCCTAGTGTTGATACTTGATGTTCTTCTATAGAGGAAAATGGCTAGAGGTAGAATATGATGTACAATAGTTCATCATTTCATTTAGATGATTGAAATTCAAATATTTGTGAATTTTTAAAACATCCAATTGAAATAACTAGCTATCTGATTATAAGATTTAAATGAATATAATTTATATAGATTTCAAATTAATCAAAATTCAATTCAATTCAAAAATTATAATTAGATATTTGATAAAAAACATATAAATACATAATTTTAAAGCTATATAAAAAATTACATTATTTAGGCCTAATATTAAGGCACCTAAATGGAAATTTTAAATTCTCATGTTGCTGAATGAAAATTTTAAAAGAATAATTGTTGTATACCCCATTAAACTCCAATATATTTTTATGTGAGACAAAATAAATTTCAATGAAATTTAAAATATTTTAAATTCTAGAATTTCCATAATTCCAGAACCATTATGTAAACATTGGATGTTTTTGGAAACACTTAAACAAAAAATTACGACAGACATTTAATCCAATAAAATTCAAACAAATGTGTTTTATATCCAATGGACTATGTTGTTTAATAATATGATCTATATAAAGAATGTTATATGGCAGCGGGGATCTCTGCCTCGGCAGAGAGCTCTCTGGTGATTTAGGGTTTCGAACCTCGGTAGTGTGCTGGTTGTGATGAGCAGAGGAGCGATGCTCCTCATTGATCGATGTGTGATCGGATGCCGGGAAGTATGGGTCTGGCTGCGGCGGTTAAGATGCAGTAGGATCTAGGTGTGCAAGGATAGGATCTGGATTTGGCAGTACAGTGCGGCAACTTCAGCTGAGACTATGGTAGCGGCATGCGTCGGATCTGACGGTCTGTGTGGCGGGGGTTTTCGGCTTCGCGACGGAACTAGGCAGGTGTGGAGGGTGGAGGATCTCTATCTTCGAGCAAGGGCTTCTATAGGTCGGGGCACACGGTGTGGTTGCCAGCTGGCGGCATTGCTGGACGCACTTCGGCGGGGCCTCAGGGTGGAGGCAGGCTTCGGGTACGGGAGCGGGAGGCCCGTGGGGCGGAGGTGCTTCGGTCCAGACGGTGGTGGGCTTGGAAACATCGGCGGCTCTTGTAGGGGACACGATGGTGCGGTCTTCTCAGGTGCGGCGAGTTCACTCAGCAGGCGGGCAGGCAGCGGTGGAATGGTTGGGCTGATATTTTTCATTCTGGCTTGATTGGACTTTGTGGGTTTGTTTTGTAACGGGTTTTGTCCCGCTGGGCCTTCAGGCCAATTTTTTAAAGCTATATGCCACAAGGACATTATGTTGGGTTTGTTTTGGGTTCACCCTTACCCAGTTTAAAAGGGTTCCAGTTTTTTTTACTAATAAAGGGTCATGCCCACATTCTTTTCATTAAAGAATGTTATAATATAATAATGAACAAAAATTATAAATATGCTTGAACTGAAAATAATTCTTGATTCCTAAAGAATGCAGTGATTTCATACCAAAATTAGAACATTGTAGATATAGAATAAGACATCATTGTAGATTAATAAAATTTATATAATCATGTTATATTTCATATATATTCATAATTTTAAAATTATTATAATTACAAGTCATTTTATAATAAAAATAGAGAGTTTGAAAAAAACAATTCACATAAAATGAAATTTGGGGTTTTGATTATTAAAAAAGTAAACTATCTTGTAATCAAATAAAAAAAATACACTCATGCACATGTTCAAATATTATATGCAGAAATGTGTTTTTTTATTTATGTTATATACATTATAAATATTATTTAACCTGATTTGATAAATATGAATAGAAAATAGATGTACGGTAATCATATGAAAAATAATTATGAATATAGAGTTAAACATTTAATCATGTTTTGAATAGAGAATGTATATGATGTTATTGTTGGTGTCCTAGGACCATGTTATTGTACATTGATTACATGTATATACTATATATTGAATATTAGTTAAATATCATATCACATAATGTTTAATTTTTCTCATGGATTTACATTAATATTTTCATATATTATTTGTTTCATTGATTCGGTTATAGCAGTTCCCTAATATGGTGAGAACCTTGAAGTTATATGAAAATATTATTATTATATTTCGGTGGTTTTATTACATATTATGATTGTATTTTTCTAGATGTGAGTACTCATAATAGGATGAGGTTTCCCCCCATGACATTCACACTTAGTAGTCATAAATATGAGACAATTTGAGAACAGACCCACTAGTATGAATTATGAATGTTTTGATGTCACCAGATATTCCTATCATTTAATCTTTTTAGTGGTCCTTATTATTCAAGATTAACATTAAATTATTTCATGACTCACATACATAGATTTACTGATAGAATCTATCACTCTATATATTTTTGGGAATTAGGGTACATTTGGTGCATCCGGATTAACATTTCAGTAATGGATAAGTCGGGGAATTATTTGTTCCTTCCAAAATTATGTGAGCTTATATCTCTTCCCTTTTATTTGAATTTACCTTCTCCTATATTCTATTGGCATGGTGTGATGACATGTTTATATTAGATAGTCAAAGAAAGACGTATCAAATATATAGGTTGATTACAACATCCGGAAACATTATTGATGGGATATTTTAAAAATGGTATTGTATTACCTAGTGAGCATTCATATGTAGTTGATGTAGTTTCGATGTTATGTTAATTATCTTGGGTTCCTTTACATGTTGCTAGACAATAATCTTGGGATATAGGAAATACCACCTAATTATAATGAGATAGAATCCTACAGGGTCATAGAATATGTGTTTCCTATGATCTTGATTAAATTTTCATTTAATTTAATAAATATAATAGTTATTATTATCTAGGATGAGTTATAATATTATTCTTGTTATATTGATCGCAAAAAAATCATTAATTAGTCAGCTTGTGAATAAAAATATAACATTATATTTTATTGAATTTTTAATAAATATGTATTCTCTAGTGTGTGAATGAAATAACAATTTATGAATAAAATATTTATTTTGGTATTCCATAATGACTATGGTGTTTGAGTGGAACAATACCACGTCCAGTGATAAAATAATTATATAAAAGCTAGTAAATATTATTTACCCATTTTCACAAGTTGGAACACTACAAAATATTAATATTAATATTATGTGTCATGGGGTTTATTTAAGGATATATATTTTATGTAATGGAGAAAATGAAATAAAATAATATTTTATCATAAACACTAACTCTATAAATAGATGGTTAAGTCTGTTGTGTATTTCATCGATAATAAAGAATAGAGAATTCATGTGCCGAACAAATTATCAAGGAAATGCTCATCGCTCTCTCTATCATGAATGAGAAATGAAATAGATATTTCATCAAGATCATAGATCAAGTGATTAATAATTAAAAAATTAGATATTTTATTAACCATGCTAGTGTCCATAACCAATACATGATAATTCTCAAAACATTTGAATATGTTTTTTGTTTTTTTTCTATTCAATAATCATTCATCCAGTAGTGTTTGAAGAACATTTTATTTTTCATTGAATTTATTAAATCATTATATGTTGACTAAAAATGGGGGAAAGAATAATATACATACCAACTGGGATGATACTGTGATGTATGGATCATTTGATGTGAATATTATTGTAAATGAAGATAGAGATCGTATGGAAGAAATGAAAATGAAAATTAAATATAGCCATCATGATTGTCCAATGATGTCTGTAATGATTAAGATTTGTGAAAAGAAACCAATGTATACTGATTTAATTAAATATTGAACATTTTCAACTATATTGAAGTTATAAGTCGAATAATGGTAGAAAATAGAGTTACACCAACTTTACAGAACTACTTTTTCTCCTGAATGGTATGCTACCAGAATAAAAATGAGCTTCCATGTTGAAAATATGATGCTAAATGAAAGGTAATTTTTGTTTTTATCATATCAAAAAAAAAATATTCATATCCGAAGGATTGTATATAGTTTCATAAGGAGTTGCTCAAAAAGATTCATATGTATGGAATGAATAGATACATGAAATATGAATACTGACTTTTAACATTTTAATTCTACTTTCCTATCATTTTAAGGTCAAGATTACAATATGTATTTCAAGAAAAATCTAAGAAATTTGTCTAGAACATGGATACAAGAACCAAAAAATGGAAGATACATTATATATAATACTCTACTTAGTTAATGATAATTGATTACGAGTATCTGGAATTTGGAAGGGATCCGAGAAAACACAATATTTTGTTATCTACTAATAGAATGAATAGTTTTTGTGTATAAAGTAGTACTCAATATTTGAGGATATTTATGTTGGTAAATCATAACTTTCCACATTGATTATGGATGAAGTGTAAATACATTATTCTATCATTTCGTATATTTCAACTAAAATAACCATGTAATTGTACTGATTCTTATTTGACTCCATTGATCGATGGTCTGAGATTGATGTGGTATACATGTGTCACATTTTATGACACTCATAAAAGTGCGGAACTCATATTGAGGCACATGTTGTATAGAATGATAAATAACATTCATTCTTTTGGAAATTTTAATAGGCCATAACATCACAGGAACGTTGTGGTTTCCCATTTGTGAAGAATGTTCATACTATGTTCAGTTAAAATATTCCTCAATGAATCTGATTTTAGGAAATCATAAATATTTTCCCTGAAAATATAAATACCAATCTAATATGAAATCATTATATGGAAATATAGGATATGATAAAACACCATTTCCACCAATAGGTGATCAATATTTAATGAAATAAATCATGTTGAAATTGTTTTTCCTAAAACTTTTTGAAAAATCCATACAAAATTTAGTTTCAAAATGATATTAGTTTTCATTGAATTACTGTTCTAGAATTGTTTCTACCTTCAAAACATTAATGGTTTCATGAAAATAGAATAAATTATATGTGATATTTAAATTGGAGCCTTCAAAAAAATTATACAAAACTAAATATATCAAAAACCCTTGGTTGAACATCGTCAACATGTGGATAAAGGATGAGTTGGAATCAGTGATGGGTAAAAGTTGAAAATTTATTCCTCTAGCAGCTTTCAATTTATCCATATAAGATAAATTTTATTGTTCTAAAATAATGGTGCAAATGTTTCGAAGATATATTCTATGAATATTAAGAATATTGTATCAGTGAATAATTTGAAGTTAAAAGGACAAAAATCACTAGAGCTATGTTTTTATGTAAGATATAATTCTAAAAGATATACATTGAAAAATTCAATAAAATTTATGATAAACATTAACTAGACTTTTCATCTTTTTAATATCCATATGAAGTTATGTTATAAACTCAAACCATTCTCTAATCCTGAATCTGTAAATTATTGTAATATTATGTGAAATGGAAATTTTATTCCCACCATCATTCATTTATATAATGGATCACTGAATTGTTTTCATGGTCAGAGAGATTAAACTATGTTGTCTTTTATATTATACAATCACTAACACAGTTTTGTTTTTACTCTGCACAAGTGAAAATAACTGATATATAGGAACCCTTACCAGGGCATTATCAAGCACTGATAAAGGTTGTGATGATGCATGCACGTCCCACATCGAAATTGCAGACATTCGACCGTTAGTTTATATATTATTCTACTACATCCCACCTACAGAAGCATGTTGTTGGGATGGGCTCCCATATACACACTACACACACCTATATGGTAATGTGCATACACTTATGGTCCCTCGCGGGCCCTAGGCCACCCTATGCTTCTCACAAGCTTTAGCCCACCCATAAACACACGGGTCGGGTCCAACACAACTCGACCCACCTACCCCCCACCCTATCTAGGCTTATGCACAGCCCGAACCACCTTCCCGTGCAGGCTATGACCACCTTTTTTATATATATACCAATAAAAAAATAGAATTATTAGTAATATTTAAAAAATTGGTATATTTAAACAAATAATAATTAAAATTGATTAAATATAAAAAATTAGTAAATTTATTATTAATTAAATAATTAATTATATATATAATATATATATATATATATTATAAATTTTAATAAATAGTATATATTAAATATTTTATATAAAAAATTTATATATTGTAATAATTAGACAAATAAATGATAATAATTAGTTAATTAAAAAATATTAAAAACTTTATTAATTAAATATTTATTAATGAAAATTAATTAATTTAATATAAATTTATATAAATTATCAATATTAATAAAAAATATATATTAAACATAGATATATATATATATTGAATAAATTATAATAATTAAAAAATAAATTAAAATTGAATCAATTGCAAAATTATTTAAAAAATTATTAAAGAAACAATTATTAATTCAAATGAATAAAATTTATATATATATATATATTAATATAAATTTTAAGAGCAAATATATATTAAAAATAATGATTGAAAATGATTAAAATTTAATAATTTAAAATATAATAATTTCTTATTCATTTATAATGATTTTATACATAAGTATTCATTGATATATTCAAAAAATATATAGTAATATTTTCATATGTATATATATATATATCAATATATATAATATTTCATGAAATATAATTTATATAATTGATAATATTTTTTCTTACATTAAATAAGTCATCTATTTAGTGAAAAGAGGTTTATAATTTAAAATTAATATTAATTGAAAATATTTAATAAGTTTATCTATTAATGGACATTTAATGGAATGTCGTTCGATTATTCAATTTTACACATATCAAACTTGTGTTACATTTATTTCACACAAATATATATGTAATTAATGACTTTTTTTTCATTATAGTAGGTCCACACCTTATGGAAAGTGATCAACTTCGAGTGATTCCTATCCATGGTGATTCAATAGCCCATCAGAGGCCTGAGAATACAATTGAGCATGCTTTTGGTAGGGTGATACCAAACACTATTGGTGTCAAGATATGTGCATCATGGTTGGAAGGTGTTGCATGGGATAGATATGTTGGGACCCCAACTGATAAGTTTAAAAAACAAGCTGATTAAATTTTTAGGTCATCAAATGGACTTGATCTAGCATCACTATCTATCAAACGAAGTATTTTTAAAGCATCAGTTGTCTCACCACTGGCTAAAGGATATCAGATATCAGTTATGACTCCTATATGCAGTTTACATATCACTGTTGAATTTGGTTCTGGAAACAATGATCTAGGGACATATATTTTGGATCCTTTCAAAATTGATAAATCAATGTATATTTTGTGATATTATTTTTTCATCACATCAACATTAAATCAATATTTAATATATGTACTCACAACTCTTTTTAGTTTCCTATATCAGGATATAATGAGTAGGAATGGAAAATAAATTGTTGTGTTTTTTTAGTAGCAGATTTGATTGGTGATTGAGTAGAATACATGTTATATATTTTTTGATGATGGAATCCTAGAATATTATGTTTGGCCATGGTTTCTAGTCAAAAGTTGTATAAGATGTTGAAATCCTCATGGTCGGCGTGGATATGCCTTTCACCATACATGATTACTCTATCGTGAGTTATTTATTAAAGGTTCTCAATCTATTTATCTTATGTATGTTTTTCCTTCATACATGGTTTTTTCATAATGTGTTTTATTATCCTGACTGTCAAATAAAACACAAAAACAAATATTTACATAATTACTAAAATCTTATATTTAAACACATACCCAATAAATTTATATAAATTATCCAAATTTTATTATTCATTTTCGAATTTCTTTTTGTAACATAATATATTTAATATATTATGGTTTTATAAGTAAATTATATTTATTTATTTTTAATATTATTACATTTATTATTATTTATTCAATCATAATATTTTTTATTTTTATTATTTTTTAAATTTAATCATTTTATAATATTTATTTATACATATTTATTTACTAGGTTTTAATATTATTAATATGTATTATTTTTCATTTCAATATATATCTATATTTCATTTTTTAATAATTTTTATAATTAATAATATTTAACCATTTTTTAATACTTTTAATTTCTAATCAAATATAATTATTCAATTTCAATGGTTTTTATCATTCAGGCATTTGTTTTATATATTAATTAAAAATATTAAAAATAATTTTTAAATAATTTTTTATAAATAAATATATTTAAAATTTTATATTGACTATATTTAAAGAATTATATATTTATTATTATAAATTATTAAAAAAATTACAAAAAATTTACCAAATTATAATAAATATATTTAAATAATAAAAAATTTACTATATATGTTTATTAATTAAACAAATATATAATTGTCTAAATATATATACTGATATAAATAAACTTATAATTATAAATATATATATATATATATATATATATATATTTACCAATAAATTTTTTATAAATATATATATGTGTAGTATGTTTATAAAATTATATACTAATAAATATAATTTTCATTAAAAGTATTTATATAATTATAAACATATAATTTATTTTACATTTGATGCTCAATGCCTATTTATTGAGATAAAAAAATGGGGAACGAAAGAGTTGGATACAATAACCCCATAGGCCACAAGACACATGAGAAAAATACATTTACCCATCCTATAGTGAGTGTTCATATTGGGATATGGGAGGTGTCCACCCCATCTCAATGATGGCGACCCTTCCTCTATGACTTGACTTGCATCCATGAAATTTTTCTATAATCTAAAGATTCATTCATCATAGATTCCTTTATATCTTTAGCTTTAGAAACATCATTGTGCTTTGTTCCATCATCCTTAGTGCTAGTAGAAGCAAGCATATCAAATGAATTGTGTAATTTTAATTTTCTTTTTACCTTCCAGATTTGAGACTATGAAAATCACATTGGAACGAAAAAAACCTTTTATATGTAATCATTAGGTATTCATAGTTGATGGAGATAAAGGGTAATTGCAACCATGCTCTGACCACCTGTAGAAACAATTTGTCCAACATGGTTTTTACTGCCACTACCATTCAATGCAGTGGTCACTTATTGAAGACCTACAACATGAGAAATCGGTAATTGGGTATAATGTGGAAATCATCGGTAGTTAATATCTCTTAGTTGAATCCAGTTTCTACGGCAAGGGGTAGCTTCGAGAGTTTGGGAACCACAATTGGGAGAACCTACATTCTGATGGTGTCATGGACGAAGGAGTTACCCAGTGGAGACCCCTTTTGGAGCCCGAATATAGCAGGAGAGGCTTGTGTGTGTCCATATGTGGAAGAAGACAAGTCTAGCTTGTTCATGTTTCCAATAGGGGAGACAAAAGTCACCATTAAGTCCTACTTATTTTTCACATTACGTAGTGAATGGTTCGCATGATGCAGGGGAGCTTGGCCAAAAGAGGATATAGTCACAATTGAAGTATATTCCTCTATATTCTTATCATCATATTTATTCGGATGCATTTTCTTAGAAGTCAAATAAAAAAGATCCACTGAAGATGAGACAAGTCCCTACCAAGACATGATGTCATAAGGAGATTTAAATCCATGTGAAAAAGAGAAAATCCCTTTTTCCATTGTAAAATATATCTTGAATCCATCAATCCAATATTAAGATCCATAGAAGTAGAGTGTTATGTAGATTCATAAGACTTGTAGTGGAAAGAGGACTCAATCCCCATATCAAAAATAGATTTCAATTTCTCTTTGATTTATGCACCTTTGATTTTTATTTTCAATGAGGGAGAACCCTTCAACATGGTCTTCCTTTTAAGGTGTTTAAAATAAACCAAAAGCTTCTCCTATCTAATTCTATTATCATTCTCAATCTATGATGAAACCACCTTATCCATTTGACTTTAATATGATTTAGATTCTATTTGTACATCTCCTACACCCCCAATTAGGGCCTCCATGAAGGAAAGATCCACACCAGGTAGAATAGTATATTCTTTTAGATATTCACATGTAACAATAGTATTTTCATTTAGTTGATGAATGAAAGTAACAATTGGGGTTTCCTAAAAACACTAATGTCTAGGCTAGTGATCTATCTCAAACCCTTTTAGTCCTTGAAAAATCTATTTAGCCTATATATACCTAGAGTCTATGATCTGAGTATGAGAGTTATGGGGGTATTCATTCCTAACATCATCATTACTTTGACAAACAGCCTCCTACAAATATGTTTTACCATCTTTCCCCCTCTATTGTATCTTCTCATGTCCTATCAATTTGAATATTTTACATAAAATTCTTTCTTGAGTGTGGTATCTCGAGGGTCCAAAGATGCAAGAGTAATCACATTATAATGTAATTTTTCATAATAATTTATATGATTGATTTTATCTTGGGTAGTGGATAGGAAAACCTTGTAAATTAGGGAAGAACATAAATGAAACTCAACTAGTATTCAAGAAAAGTGACTGAAATTGACTTCTTTGGTGGCTAATTCTTTCTGAATTGGAATCATTATCACCAAGGAAACATCATATAATATTTCAACATTCAACAGAACCCAGTTAAAATCATATAATTTAATCCAAATCTAATAGAACGAATACATAAAATAAATAAGGTTGAAATTTAAGTTCCATTCATGGATTATAATAGTTCCTAGGATTATATTCAGAGATCCATAACTTCATTCCCTACCCATTAACATTCAATAAGGGAAATTAAAATGAAAAATACCCTCCCTAAGAAGAAGAACTTGATATCTTGAAAACCCCAATAAGTAGAAAGTTAAAAAACAAAATATAACACTTTCCATGGTTTCATTCCTTAAGATGAAAAAATATAGGAGAATAAAGAGTTATTAAAAAGATATAGTCTTTCCAAAATATTTCCATTTGATGTTGTGAGAACGGAAGTTGAACCTTTTTTGATGATTCATTGTGTGATGAAATTTTCTGAAAAAACATAGGATCTGCTTGAATTGCCAGAGAATTGATAGAAGAACTTCAAATAATTCTCTTCACAAAGCGTTTCCATTATGCGTTTTATTCAAAATATGGCTATAAACATAGTGAATAGAATCCTATGAAAATTGATTCAATCCTCATCGATGGTTTAGGATAAATGAGTTTCTTGGGAGCTTCGAAATATACTTATCTCGCTATTCCATTTAAATAAATAATTATATAATAAATTAATATTAAAATTATAATTAATATATTTAATTTTAGAACATATTTAATATATTTATGAAATATATATAATTATATTATTATATTATTATATTAATTTAGGTTCTTGGGGGTAAAATTTCATCAAACACACACACACCTCACCCACATAATGAAATGGAAGATCATACCCCCCCCTAAGAGGATAACCCACACACATAGACATAATTTATTTTAAAATATATTTCAGGCCCTTGAAAGACAAGCCTACAACCCAAGTCCAAAGTATCTTTACTCCCCTAGACAATGACCATCAATTACTGATATACTCCATCAAATTTATTGGAGACAACACTTGCAGGACCCTCCCCTTTGACAGTCTGCTCATCTCCCTCCGCCATTATGCACATGACAACCACCTGAGGCACCCGATGCTATTGATGCATCATCATTCTACCCTTAATCTATCTTCCATCAAGGGTCTCTGTTATGTATTCTTATCTCCCTCCACCACCAAGAACCCATTGAAAACCAAATTCCCCCCTTCACCACTAAAATATAGAAAATAAAACCCACCGATGAGATAAATTGGGTGATTCGGTCCCCTAACGTCGAAATCCATATGAGGTGTGCAGATACCACTGATCCGAAACCCAATTGGATTATTATATAAATATATAGAATGATATAAATATATTTATATTTATATAAAAATATTTACAAAAATTGTATTTTATAATTATAATTTTAAATATATATCTATAATTATATTTATAAAAGCATATTTACACTATTCTAATATATGTATAGTTATATAATTATATATATATATATATATTTATAATTTTATACATTTAATTTTTTAAATTATATTTTTTATATTTTTAATTATATAGGTCTTTATCACCCATTTTTAGCACTGATATAATCCATTTTGTAGAGATAATTTTTTAGCACTGATAAAAATATTTTTTATTTGTTATTAATTAACACTAATAAATATGGATTTTATAAATTCATATTTATCACTGATAAATACCTTATTTATATATTCTTTTATGAAAGTGTTGAAAAAATCCTCCTGGATCTTTTAAAAATAACCGTATAGAACAAATTTTTGTTGCACCTTTCATGCTCTCACTGATGTTCATCTATGCCGTCGATCCCCCCCGATTTTCATTCCGATGAATCAAATCTCATATCCATATTATTTTACTTTTTTCTCCTCCACTCTCATTGATTTCTTGTTCAGGTTCATATGTGTGGGGTAGTAAGGTGTTATCTTAGACCGGTGGTCTCGTGGTTCCACAATCTAGAGCCCTATTGAGGAATTCCCCCATCATATTTTGTCCTCCTCAAACAGTTCCTTTAGTTATGGTCCCTATATTTCCGATTTTACCCTACTATAGCTCCCATAGGTCTAATTTTTATGACATCTGGTCTACAATGTTGTGTTTTGGTATTTTTTTATTTAAAATTATTTTATTCTTGTTGTTCTTGAGTCTAATATACCCCATTTTCCTATCCTTATCAAACGTGTCCCCATTTTGGCCATTTTAATCATCTTATAGGATGATTTGGAATGTTTTCAATGGCTCATGTGGTAGTGGAATTGATCCTATTGTGTTTCTGTCATCTTGGATTCTCCCCCATCCCATTAGAATGGGGGGGTATACATGTTTCCTTAACCCCTCATTTAGAATAGTCTCATGATTATTCCCCATCAACCATGATTAATGGGTACATTTCAAATATCAAAAATTGACTTTATGGCTAAAAATGTAGTGTGGTTATCTAAGTGAACCAAAAATTAGGGAAATAATGATTAGTGTATTCAATTGGTGGATATTTGGAAATAAATATTTTTATACAATGGTCTTAAAAATGTTTCATTAATATGAAAAATTTATATATGAACATTGAATGGAAGGATAATGAATCAGTACTATCAGGGTATTGTTAGAAAATTCATTAGTTGTGTGATTTTTATATGGAAATAAATGAAGGCCAAGAATCCAAACAGATACCTCATAATTTCTCTTTAGATCTAAAAGCCCTCAACACCCTATTTATTTTAGATTAATATAATTGTATTGAGATTTTTTGGTAATATAAAAATAGTTTTGGTGAGAACTTCATTCTTTACAAAAGAGTTTGAGTTTGGTAATGATTTTTATAATAATGAATCTTGAGTTTTAATGTTTTGGGTAATTGAATTTAGAATGAAATTCTTTATATTTAAATATTTTTTGATATTGTAGGGGTATAGATTTGATTAAGTGGCATATAGATTTAAAAATGATAATATAGGTTTAGAATATATGTAGTATGCTCATATGGAATATTTGGTATGGGTTGGATTGATTTTGATTATTAATTATGGAAGTGACATATTAAGTTGTTGAATTGAAATGAAATTCAAGAAGTTTTATTAAAAAATCATTGGAGTGAGTAAAACTAATTAAAACATGTTTTGGGAAGCTAACTCACACTTCTAATAAAATGTTTTTTTGTGTGTAATGTATCTCAGGATTGTTTATGTTTAAAATAGTGAAATATGGGAATAAACTAGGTATATTAAGTATATGAATATTCTTTTGAAAAAAATCATGTTTAGTTTACATTATTTTTTATGATTAATCAATTTACACAATATTATTACTATTTTCATTAATTTTTTATCAATATGAATGTTTTTGGTGTCACCTAAATAAATTGTAATTTAAAGCACATTTTTCTAAGACACATACATGATTATAAGATGAAGGGTTATTTTTTAATTCTTTTTATAGTAAACCATAACCATACATGTACTATATTTTTTATTAATATTTGATATACAATTTTGTATATAATTATGATTTATTTGATTTATAGATATAGATGATAGATTATAATGATCCTGGTCATTATTTGTGGTGGAATCATAATGGTTTGTATCATAATTATCTGAAATCCATACTAAATAAAATTTTTTCAATGTTTATTAATTAAAAGTATTTTTTAATGAAATTTGTCAGAATTTTTTTATATTGTAGGATTTTTTAGATAAACATATAACTGATAAAACAATGATGTCTGAAATTTTGGTTCATTAGTCGGTTATAGTACAAATATATTGTTTGGTATTCCAAGAATACATGGCCTAGAAAAATCTACAGAAAAAAAGTGTAACATAGAATCCAACATCACTTATTATTTAAAAATAAGTTTTATCCACTCATTTCATGAAATTCCATGATCTGTGACCCTATTTTGAAATCCAGTGATTACATGACATTCTATGTTCTAAGGAAATATATTTTTACCAAAAAAATTGATTTCCATATCCAAATTAAATTACATGAAATAAAAATAATTTTTATGGGAAGTTTTTCATCCAATAATAAATAAATTATTTACAAACATATTTTTTACAACCTTTTGTCCCACATAAAATCCAATTGAGAAGCTAGAAAAAAAACAACATGTTTACAACAGGTTGTTTCTTTTCATGTCACCCTTTTGAAAAATGATAACTTGTCAAGAAAAATAATTGATAACAATAAAATATTGGGTTCCCATTGTAATAATTATGCATAACATTCATCACTGATTGTTAATATCTTATTTGTATGTATTAATTTTTATAAAAAACTATTATTTAATAAACTTAATAGGATGAATCAGAATCGTAAATGGATAAACACTAATTTTATGAAAAACTATTATAGATATGGAGTTAAAGAGTTCCTCAAATTTTCAATCGATCATCAATACAACCCTACTAAAATCATTCGTCTATTTTTTCATTATTATAATTCAAGAAAAATTAGTCCAAAAGAGTTGGATTTTTTTTTATTTTTCATGGAATAGATCCGGGTTTTAAATATTTTACCAAAAATGGTGGAAATGATATTATATAGAATATATCGGACTTTGAAGTTCTAAGGTCATACATGTTGAACAATATATTTCGTATTATAACATCATGTGACAATGAATCAAATGACATTTTGTTTAAGGAATTAAGAAAAATAATTCTATATAGAGGTTTTTTAAAGATTTGGGTCATGTTTATGAGAACATGGAATAGTTCCACCTTACTGCATGGACA
This sequence comes from Viscum album, assembly GCA_963277665.1. NCBI lineage: Eukaryota > Viridiplantae > Streptophyta > Magnoliopsida > Santalales > Viscaceae > Viscum > Viscum album. The sequence continues at coordinate 1,887,652,279 of OY728122.1, read as the reverse complement.
TTGAGGATGATATAATGTGAAAGACGTAAACCCTTACACTTAGATGGAGTGTGGATAATATTTTCTGGCTAGACCAGAAATAAGAAATATAAGTCTCACTATGTATCATAAAATAATTCAAATCATGAAAAATATGGTACATGTATGGTTTCTAAGTGGATAATATTGAATCATTACATTTTTTAGTCAAGGAAAATGAAAACCTTGACATTGATGGGTGGTATAAATGAATGTTATCATAATTCAATTTGAATATGGTTTTGATGCACTAGTGGGTTTTATTAATTGAATCTTAATAAAATTGAATAATTGGGTTATAGATTGTGTAAATCATACCTCAATACATTTGAATAAGGAAATAGTGGTATAGAAGAAGCATTAAAATGTAGAAAATGTCTTTTTCAGTATTGGGAAACACAAATGTGGATTTTTTATCCTCAAAAGAGGATCCAATTCCCTTTATCCTTAAAAGAAAATAATTATAGCTCAATTAGTTGGCTAAAGTGTTCTTTCATATACTATTATTTTCTTCATAATATGTTATGATCTCTAATATATTTAAATAATCTAAAATAAATGTTTGACTACTCATATAGAAAATGAATTCATTATATGATGATGTAACCAATATCAGAGAATAATAGGTAGCCAATGCTAAAACAATATAAATATTAGGGGATATACATCGTTTTGATGAAAACAAATAATTACACATCATATTTTTTACTGAAATTATTAATGCAATAAGAAAAGGTATAAAATTTGATGTTGGATGGAACTAATAGGGACAAACTATTGACCCTAAAAAGTGAAAGTTCATTAGTTATATTGGGGCTATAATGATTATGAATGTACTGATTAATATGTATTCATGAAACTGTGTCCAACATGGAAAGAAGGAAACCCTCTTGGAATATTTTATGTAAATTTTATGATATACATTCTATATTTTACGAAAATAAATAAATAAATAAATTTTGTATTAATTTTTATCCTTTAAGGAGATAATTTATTTTAGTCGATTTCAATAATAATTGTTCTTTAATGGACATTGGAATATCTCATAGAGTATTCCAAAAACATCTCCCCAAGTATCATATTAGGGATGTAGAGGGAAAACTAAAGCCCCACCCACCAGTTTCTTATGAAAACATTATAAATAAGGGAACATGGAATGATTTCATTAGTCTTTGTGATGAGAAATAATTTATGGTTCATTATAATCATTAGTAAATTATTTGAGATCATTTTTGAATAAAAATTGTTAATATATCAGACAGTAAGGGAGTGATTAAAGTAAACATCATGCATTGAAACTAATATACCCATATTGTAGAGAACTAAACTCCAACAGCCCAATGTAGGTGCCTTACATCAATATATCATTATAAGATACAAGGAATCACATATTAATAGACAAAATAGTTTAATAGTCTTGGTTTACTATATACATACATGAATTTCACATTCTTTTGAAAATAAAAATTACAATTTTTTTCAATAATTACATTATTTCATCAAGAATATTCTAGCATAAAATTAATAGTACACTTCATGGATTCCTAGTGAAAAGAAATAAAAGAAGGGTGATATGAAATACTTAGTGATGGTTAAGTACAACAAATGATATCATAAATAAATAAGAATTAAATATTATTGAATTGTAAATAATTGAACACACATTCCACTTAATAGACTTGAGTGTCCAAAACGGAAGGTAAATAATAATTATATGAAGGTAAATAATTGAACACATTCCATTTAAATAATATTTTATAATAAAATAGATCAATATATAGTATCATTGTGAAAATGTCCTCAATGATAATAATAATTAAAACAAAGGAAATTCATAATTATCAGATGTATTATTTCCCAGGAACATTATACCATAACCACCAATATCTTTTACTAGTTAGTTTAAACAATAGTTAAATACCATTTTAAAGCCCACATAACTTGATTCACCTCCTAAGTCTATCCATTCATCAAGGGGATATCATTAATCGATCCCAAAAGTCACTTAATGGCCTAAAGAATTAATTTTATATAAAATAATCAATTTAATTCATCAATAAATTTTCCTAATAAAAGAATATCTATATTGAATAATGAATATAGATTTATCAATTGTCCCCTAATCCATTAAATACATTCACAACATAAGTCCCTAAATAGAAATAGAATATGGATTAGAAAATAACCATATCCATGATAAAAGAATATGGATAAAATAGATAAATTTAATTTTTTTAATTAATTGTGATCATAAATAAGTAAAATAGAGAATATAGACATCTTAGAAAATAAATTGGGTACATAATATTAAAATATTACTTAATAAACTGAAATTGATAAAAATTCCCTTACCCCCTATAATAAATTAAATCATATGATTGAATAAAATTTAAAGAAACATTAAATATATTGAGAATAAATAAATTCATGAAATATAATTTCAAATTGGATTTATATACACCTCATAAAATAATATAGGTTCATAACATCAAAATATTAATCAATGAAATAAAATTGAGAAAGGTTCATTACAATGATCACAAAATTGAAGTGATACATAAATTATTATTCAATTATGTGTATCCAGTATAACTAAAAATAAAATAGGTTTAAAAAAACACATGATAATAAAATTAAATTTCACAAACAATCATATCAATTCACATTAAATGAAGTAGAAGTTTAACCTAATGAATGTAAATTTAGTTAATAAATCCTTTACCTTTTTCTTTTCTTTAGTTAAACATGATTTAACATATTTTATAATGGTTTATATCATATTATTAATTTTATCTATAACTATATTCATATTTATCATATCATATATAATCCTATTATATCCTTCTATCACCAATTTTTTAATAATTTTTCATTATTTTCCTTATTTTATATGTTAACTGGTTTATTTTTCGATGATTGTTTTGTTTAGTAAGTACCAATTATTATGCATATGATATAGTTACATCATCTCTAAAATTATATTATGGTAATAGATATCATATTTATTCATTATATAAATTTTTAGAATTAGTCATTAATATTGAACATCAAAAATTAATCACATCACAATGTGGATATCATAAGTTGTAAGTACGCATGAGTTCCTATACAATTCTCTTCATTTTGAATGAGTAGGGAAATTGAGGATATATTAATTTCTGTAGAATTAATTTCATATCATATATATCATATATATTTATCATTTCTGTCATTATAATCCTCCAAGTAAATTGTTGATGAAAAACAAATTACACCACTAAGTAGAGATGATAAGTCAGACAAATACATGCACGATACATTTATTTTTGTGTATTATGGTTAAATGATATAATATATTCTTTTCATAAAAATAATAAAATATAAGTATCTATATTAATCTTTAGTTGTTATTTTAGGATTTAAAATACAAATTCCAATGACCTATATGAATAAATAATTTTGACAGAGTCTGTAAGGACAATTACCTATTTTTTAGTGAACTTCCTTACGACCACTTCTTAGGGAAAATAAATGGTTTTATGGAAGTAAAAGAACCTATATAACATGGATAACGTTTTTTAGAAAATAATTGGGTAGTTTATTTTCGATATATATGTCTCAAGGTGGTGTGAAGAGGTGAAGAAAGGGGTTCCCTTTTCAAATTTAAGTGAGAGGCCATTTTAGAAACTCTGAAAATACTAAATTAATATAATTTATTTTTATGTTAAAAAACTATACCATTTTATTTATATATAATATTAGATTATTATCGGTTGAAATTCAATCATCAAATAAAAATTTTATAGGTTTTTACTATATTTGTACTTTTATCGTTTGGTTTAAACCCCTATTTAACCACTTAAATTCTTACCATGATAACATGAAATTTTACTATTTAAGGGGTAATATAATGAAAATAAAATAAAAAAGAACCTTAAATGGATCATGGATAACAATATAAACCATCCCAATAATTTTACTATCATATGTGTTTTATGAGTTTTATTTAATTTAATAAAATATATATTTTTTATTTTAAAATATTATTTATGTCAATTTTGACATAATTCATTTCAGTTAATTTTAAAAAAATAAATACAACCAGATAGCATTGAATTTTTTCCCATAAATACCTAATATTTCAAGGTCATATAGGAAATTATTATATAACAATCATTATCTTAAAATGTTTTTATTTTGATATTTTTAATATCGTTTATTTCATTTTTCTATTAGTTAACTAATTACCGCATCATTATTCTGAATAATTTTAAAATATAAATTTCATCACTAAAAATTTAAAACAAATCTCTGTGATGAGGATGATTCCTTTATATTTAAAAATAATATGCACAACCAAATATATCATTTGTATAACAGTACATTAAAATTTTTATAGTTATTAAAATCCATAATGTGACATCATGGACATTTCATTAATTAATTTATAATAAGGGTAATAATCACATATTAAACTAATATGGTGGTCATGTATCCATATATTAAATTATTATGGAATATTATAACTCATCCAATGAAATTGGGGCATGTTATTTGGTCATTTGTGAGTCCTTATCATTTTATTTTTATCCATATTACACAATTTGCACTTTTCTGTGGTAACAAAAATTACAAAGGTTACTAATCATATTCCACAAAAAATAAAATGGGAATACTAAATAAATTCAAAACATTTAAATCCTAATATATAATACATTTTTAAATGTTAAAAATAAATAATTTTTTTAATTTTATTTAAAATTTATCCGTCAAAACACAAGGAAAAATAGTTTTCCTGAAAAATTCATTTTAAACCAAAAAACATACTTATACCAAGATAATGTATAGGAATTTTTAAAATAAAATTATGTGGATAATTTATATCTAAATATTTATTAATTTATATTGAGATAAAATTAAAATAAAAAACGTAATTTTAATATATTGAAATTGATTATTTAATAAATATAAATATGTTTCACTATTTAGTGGAATATCAATCATATCATAATGTTACCAAAAATTCAAAATAATTTAGTTTTAAAATAATTATTTCAAAAAATATTAGTTTTATAAAATTAAATTTATAGATATTCCAAAAATTTATTACGATATTTACCCACAAAATCCAGAAATCAATTTTTGAATAAAATATATTTTTTGATGAATGAAATGATTTTTAAAAAAATTAAGTGCTTATTCATAGATAATTAGTTAAAAATGTGTCGGAAATTTATATATTTCATAATTCGGTTAATACTTTTAATACCTTCCAATTTTATTTTTAGGATATAAGAATCAAATAAAAATATTTCATTATTCTTCTATACTGGGTCTTGCGTGCAACATGAGCTATTGAAGTGATTAATTTTAAAATTAGGCATATCATAAAATCATGGGGTATTACCTTAACCCCATTTTAAATTAATTTCCACCTCATATTTTTATATTTCACCTTGAAAATAAATTGGTTCTATTTGTAAATTCTTTTTTGGGAACCCTGAATTGTAAAACCTGTTACTGAAACATCCTACTAAAAAGAGGTAAAGGGAAAAAGAGAAGGTCACCACAAAAATATGATTCTGAATATGAGATCATAAGTGGGATGTAAAAATATGGAAATGAAGGAGGCATATAACTATAATGTTTTAAATCATAGTGATTTAAAACATGTTAATGAGAAATATAATCAACATGAAACTGTATGACTATGATTATTTTAAATACCACTGATTTCAGAGTATGAAATGTGAACAAATAATTTTTTGAAATAAATATTTTTCCATGAGTTGGGAAAATATTTTACTACATTATAGTATGAAAATATGGAAATAAATGAACATTACAATTATATTTTCAACCATTAATTATTTACGATAACCAACCCATCCTTTCCTAAAATTTACGATCATGATTGTTTTATGTCTGATGCACTATAATCAACTTACATAGATCAGAAAATACACAAAATAAGAGCTATATTTTCTTCCAAAAATTAGGAATTAAGAAAAAAAAATTGTTTAAAACATGATTAGATAATTTCCAAATATAATAAACCTTGATATAAATGAAACTAAATTAATCTCAAAAAATTATAAAATAATACCCAACATTCAACTTTGATAATTAAATAAATAATTATCCTTGAATATCCCCAAAAACATTCAATCCTGGTATTGGATCCCAAAAATTCAATGTATTTTAACACAATGTATGTGATGATAAATTTAATATTAATATCTAGAAATTTCCATTCCCTAAACATAAAATCTCTAGGATAAGTTAACAATTTACATATATAACCTAAATAGCCACAAATCCTCAATAAAATCATATATTACTCCAAAATAAAATTAAACCATTATTTCTCAAATAATATTATGCCTACCTTAATCATACAGGCTTCCCAAAAAAGTGAGCGTCTTCCAAAATAAAATAAATCGCATATCACCAAATCTTTTTCCAATACAATGTTTATCTATAAAATATCATTTAAATAAATAAAATCTATATTGTATTAACCTGGGCATCATGTAGGTTAGTGGGGGTGATGCAACCTCGTCACCCTTCAGTTATGGGTTCTCGCTTTGTGTCCTTTCTAAGCATGTTGGGTTGTCACCCGACCTATAGGTAGTCCTTTCTCAAAAAATATATTAATATAATCCTGAAAACATTAAAAAATAAACTTTTATATATTCAATATTAATGAAATGTTTTAACCTTAAATGGTCCCTCATTTATTTCATTTTTCATTCCTAAAAATATAATAACACATAATTACATTAAAATAAAAAATCATGTAAACAATAAAAGTGTTTTTTACCTTTAAACTTACGTGCATACATATTATATTCATTGTTTCTAAAATTATCCATTTTTAGATGTTAAATATCAGGGTTACATGTACCTAATTTTTTTAAAATAAACTCAGTAAATATCACTATGAAATTATCACCTTTTTAATACACCACCTTTCAATGGTATTGATTCCATCTGAAATATGTTTCCATATTCTGAAAATGAAACCTAATATAGAATAATCATTAGATGTTTCATAATTCCAATGATATTTAGGATATATCATTATATTTGTGATAAAATAATTATTCACTCAACATCCTAAATACTCGGTTAACTATGATTTGTTTTTTTATCCCTCTAAAAATCAAAAATATGAAATATAGTTTTATGATTCATCTATATATACCAAAAAATTATCATTATTTTGTGATAATAAAATAATTCATACCATTAATAAAAACATCTATTTTATCCTTTATTCGATTGATATCGTATTTATCTTCTTCCATGATGTCCATATATCTTGAAAATAAATTTTCATGTCATTAGTCGTATTTCCCTTGTTGAATGAGGTCTGGAAATCAATTAAAAGATAATTTATGATTCATTAAAATATTTTATAATTCGAAATATATTAGATTGATCAAATAGTTTTCTGCAAGTGATTTGGTTGTTTGAAAATCATTCAAAATCATTTAAACAAGATTTGTCTATTATTTAGTTGATTACATATTAAGGTAGGGATCAGAATGTTCTATGAGATCCATTATATTTAACATTTATCGATGATCAATAGTTTATAAAAGATAAAATAATTTAAACATGAAAGGAATTAATAAAACATTGAATTATAGTGGTCTGTCTTCTGATAATGCCCTTAAAAACTCCATAATACATTAACCTTAAAGTCCATTATTCCTAATTCAATTAGTCTTATAAATCAAATATCCAAAAATATCTTTAACCTGCACAACAACCATTAGTTATACAACTGTTGGGGCCAATGTTTTGGATGAAAATAAAGAAGAAAAAGAGGCCCCACGACCTGCCTCACGAAGCCACGGCGCAGAGTCCCCCAAAAGCAACGTGTCCACCATGAACCAAAGGATGAGGTACACTCCGTGAATTCCCCTGAAGTTCGCAAGGCCTCTACGAAGAAAAGGAGGTGGTACAATCCGCAAACACCCCTAACGTTGTGAGCCCGCCGCAAAACAAAGGAGGTGGTACGCTCCACCAACTCCCTTGATGATCGTGAGCTTCTGTGAAGCAACCGAAGCCCTCTTTGCGCCGCGTCAGCTCTACTCCACAACACCTCTTGGTTATAAATACTAGAATCCCCCTAAGCCCAGACGACGAACAATCTGACCTTTCACCTTCCTAGATCCCAAATCGTGAAGCACACTTTGCTCTACGAATCATGAGCTATGCGAGGCATTTTTCCTTCACGAGGTGCCTCTACATTGTCTCGTTTTGATCCCCTCATCCAAGAGGGATGCCTTTCACGAAGCCTAAGGGCTTTCGCGAAGGAAGGGGATCACCAAGGGGACCCGAGTTGTGATGGAGTGTTTATGCTTTGCGAAACACCCATCATGTACATGTGATCCACATGCCAAGGCGGGGTCACTGTACTTCGCGAAGCACATTGCATGATGAATCTTCACTTCTTGAGGCGCCATTTTTCCACAAGGATGTGCTCCGCAAATTCCTTTCCACTTCGCGAAGAACCACCCATTTGAACCTCCTCCCCTTGCTATGGATAAGGCACCCCAGTTTGCGAAGCACCCCCTTCACCAATGCCCTCCACCAAGCAGAGCAACCGAGATCCACAAGGCCCCTACCTATGGACCCCACTGCTCGGTGATTCCTTTTCCCATGCGACCCTCTAGGTTCGCATGATGTGATTTCAATGTCCCCTGGATGATACCGCTTGTGGCGTGGCTTCACCTAACGCTTCCCCGCATGGGCACGCTAATGGCCATTGCTTCTTTGCATAGCCACGTTAACGTGGACCCCTCGATGGTTTGCTCTGCGACGCCCCTTAAGTTCGGCATTTCCAGTACCTTCCCTCCCACAAGGAGTAGAGTGTACCGGTTATGTATGTCCTAAGGGTTTAGAGTGAACCCACCTCTTCCGAGCTACAGTACATTAAACTGCCAAGAATCCTCATCCTCAACACACGACATTATACTGTGACATCGCCCAGTGCCTCTCACGCGGGGAACCCCCACCTTGGACATTCTCCACGCCCCCTGGTCTCCACAGGGGATGATATCCTTTTTCTGGGAGTCGTGTTTGTCTGCGAGGAAGGGCAACCACCTTGGTGTAATCCCTTATCCATCCTTGTAAGAGGAAGATCCCCCCTGCTCCCTCCTTTCATCTTGAGTCCCCAAGACCAACGTATGACGAGATAAGGAATATCTTCCCCTCCTCTATTAATGGGTGCCAAATCCCTCTCCCTCTACACTTTATCTCCCTCAGGCCTCCATTCTAGAGTATGTCCCAGCACCATGGGATTCCCAACACATAAGCCCCTCTTTGCTTCCCACGGATGCACCCTTCACGATGTGATCGTCAGATCCCTACAACCTCTTGTTTCTCACAATGAGCATGACTCCCGTAAGATTAGAGTGAGAATTGGCCATGTCACACCTTGGGCCGCCTCAGAGTATAAGCCCCAAATTCCCCCCATCCCTCATGACGTTAAACTGCATTCCAATCCCATGGTAATCCGTTGTGACCAACCAAAACTATGAGGAATTTGATCCATGCTAAGGAATGGTATGTGGGAAGCCTCCACAAGGTTCAAGCCCAACACCCATTGGACCCCCGGTCCATCTTCACGTCAGTTCACCAACGCCCATTCTGAAATACATGGTATTTGATCCATGTCAATGCATGGTACGTAGGAAGCCTCTCTAAGGTTCAATCCCACCATCCACATGGACCAATGTCCTTATTCATGTCGGTTCTCCGACACGCCCATATACTGCATGACGTGAAACTGCATCCTAATCCAGCGGTAAGCTGTTGTGATCCCACCATCCAGTTGTTCAGACACCCCTTCATGTTGGTTCAAGAGCCCCTTCGCCCACCAGAACTGCGGGGATTTTGATCCATGTCAAATCATGGTACGTAATAAACCTCTATGAGGGTCAGGTCCACTACCTATTGGACCAAGGTCCTTATTCACATCGGTCCCCCGACACACAACATTCTGAACTACGTGGTATATGATCCATGTCATGGAATGGTACGTAGGAAGCCTCTATAATGTTCAAGCCCACCACCCATTGGAGCAAGGTCCTTATTCACGTCGGTCCTCTGACACACACCATTCTGAACTATGTGGTCTTTGATCCATGTCAAGGAATGGTACGTAGGAAGCCTCTGTGAGGTTCAAGCACACCATCCATCTGGACCAAGTTCCTTCTTCACGTCAGTTCACCGACATCAATTTTGAACTACATGTACTTTGATCCATGTCTAGGCATGTTACGTAGGAAGCCTCCACAAGGTTCAAGCCCACAACCCATTGGTCGATCCGACCCCCTTCACATCAGCTCTCACTAACTGAACTATGTAGATTTTGATTCCCTACAATGGGGATACGTAGGAGGTCTCTTCGAGGCTCAATCCCATCACTACTGTCATCTCCAAGATGGTCCCATCTCATTCCTCCTCCACTCCATTCAACTTTCCATCACCCATCGTGATTCTTACCCAGTCCTCCAAATCCCGGTGGGATCATGCCACCCCATTCCCCTCCACAATGTTCGGGAAATAGCCCACGTGCTGATCCCAGTATCGTTGTTCCATCAAGGGGGTCCTTCCATCTGATCCACTCTAGCTAGTGTTCTGATTAGCTCGATTTGTCTCTTCTAGACGTTAAACTTGCGAAATACCTTGTGTAAACATGGTAAGCTGAGGAAAGCCATAGATACATGCCTAGGGATTATGATTCCCCACTCACAATGTGGTATGCCTCGTTCTTAAGCTCCCTCGAGAAGCCCTATAATAAGGTGAAAAAGACAGACACATCAATTGCCTAGTGTCCAAACATGCCAATGATGCCTCTGCATGACTACTCCCCCAACTAAAGGTTGTTGTCCTGAACGAACCCCTTATAATGTTCTGATAGAAGAAATGTAATTAACCAGAATTCATGGAAACATGGAACTGGGAAGAGTTTCACGTACAACGTATTAAATCTATAAGGGAGACCCGGACTAGGTGACAAGTTCTGAGGAGAAATCTACTAAAGAAAGAACCGACATCCCATCATCCTATTTCGATCAAGGAGCAGACATCCCTGAATAAGGAGCGAATGTCACCCGCCTTTTGAAAGCGGGAATGCGAGGCAAGAGAACCGCACTAACGTCCCCCGAACGTGATAGACATGTGCGCCCCGGAGAATGAGTTGGAAACATAAATAATGAACCCGACGTGAATCTCTTATACTCAATGTGGATATTAGTAGCGCGCGAGAAATCATTAGAGTGACATGTCACCAGATATAAATATCTGGTTCTGGGTCCCGCCAATCAAATAGTGGGACTGGTGTGAAACTCACCAGAAGTTGGGGCAGTAGATCGATGGGCATACCATTCTACGACGTTGTCAGTATGGATCCCTCATACTAGCCACGAAAGACGTAATGGCTATGGGGAACTGGTTGTCGATTTCTTTTCTAATAAGTACCGATGAGTTAATCTCCCTGCTTCTCAGGAATCATGTTGCTGCCACAGGAACACGATCACCACCCACCCGCCAACGCAGGGGAAGGGGAAACGTCAACAAAACCGCTCCACATGGCTCCACTGCTTCCACAACAGAATCTTCATCCACGAACGTCGGGCACCCACACCCTATCTCTCTATTGGAAGTCATCCAACTAAGGGTGATTAAGGAGCCCATACGTCGTTATGAGGAGGAGGGAATAACCCCAACCTGGTATATGGCACGCTTGGACCTAGAGGCGTCCAGGACCCGCCATAGACACCGCCCCAAGGGCCGCGCATGGAGCCATTGGTCCCCAATCCGACCTTCAACCGTTTCGGGATCCTCTCCCTAGAATTCCTCGACGACTCCATGCCCTACGCCGATGAGGTAGGGGATGTTCGGGCACACCTGGCCAGAGTTTGGTCCCAGGGGTTCCCAGTGAGGGCCCCCACTAGGCTGCGCCAGTGCCACCACCCGGTTCCCCGAGCTAAAGAGCAGGTAGACTACCTATCTACACCACAGGCACCAGCCTGGATGACCTGACGCCAATGTCGGGCATAGGTCGAGGAGGGCGCTCATCAAGGGGCGTGTACCTTAATCGATATTATGGCCCAAGCCACTGCCGACATGCATCATCAACCCCCTGCATATGCCGATCAGGGGAAGCTGTACACCTAACCTGGATCGAGGCCTCAACCAACCCATGGGCTGGCTTGGTCGACTCTCCAAGTCATAGGCATAGGCGGCGGTCACCGTGGGCTAACCTGCACCAATTCCACCCACTATGGGGACCCTCCCTGTGTAACCACTATGGAGGACTCATACCTTTCCCGCTCCCTTTCCCGGTTCATAGGTATGCCTCGTGCCACCTTCGACCCAAATGAGGGCCTTCCCTGTGGTAGCAACACCTCATATGGGAGCCTCTCCCTCACTCATTACACTAGGTATGGAGCCATCCCTCCTTCCACGGACCACCGGGATAGGGACGTTGTACATCCAGTCACTCTACGATTTGAGGACCTTCCTTATATCCTTATAGTTGCCTACAAAGGTCATATTCGTCCTATCAACCCGAGGGGTGGAAATCAACTTACTTCACCAACACCCAGCACTGAGGTCCTACCCATGTTCGGTTCGATCAGCATGAGGACCTACCTCGCACTGAAATTACCAAGGGAACCAGGCATGGAGGTCCTACCTATGCTCCTGTCAGTTCTAGTGGGGGTCCTACCTGCACCAGCATCCAGCACAGAGGTCCTCCCCGTGTCCCCTTTGACATCTTCCATGGTGCTCCTCGCACCCCGGCCCACTTAGGCGGATGTACTCCCCGCCAAAACTCTAGTACGGCCGAAGGACCTTCTCGTGCTTGGAATTTTCCCTTCCCTGAAGAGCCACCCCAGGGCAAGATGGCGGGTCGTCGTTGCTGCAAGAAGAATACCGAAAATCATTATACTGAGATCAAACCGGTCTGTTTCTTGGATTCTAATGTTGAGTTTAACTCAGTGGTGGAACCATCCCCTCGGTCCTCTGTGTCATGTACCAGGGTAAGAACAATGCGTATCGGCCTCATCCTTCCAGTTTGTAAAGTCCACCAGATCCCCGCCTCTCTTAATAAGTATATCCAAGAGGAGAAAATTTTGGGAGTCCCAAAGGTTCCGACCATGCAGTCACCACCACCATCACTAGAAGCGCCCTCTACCTCAACCAGAGATCATGGAGAGCTATTTTGGGGATAGATGGTGGTTGAGAAACAGCGTGACTCATCGCCGGTAACTACGATCCCTACACCAAAAGTTGTGTATATCATCCCACCATATCATGACATTTTGGTTAGGTCACCGCACTCCTTAGAGGATGGCCTAGAATTCAGTGGCCAGTCAGCTCATTCACCGTATTCTCCACCGCCCAGTTTACTGTCTCAACGGTCTTCTTCAGTACTGATACCGGTTCCTCATCCATCTCTGGTTGACGAGTGGGTAAATAGGGTCCAAACCCTAAATTTGAGCCCAGGAACTTCTGGAACGTTTTTGCATCGGATCACTTCTTGGAGATGTTCTGGCCGGTGGCGGCGTCAAATTTATGTGCGCCAGAATCACTCACCCAAGATGAAGTTGAGTGCATCCATAAAACCCTATGGGCGACGCACTTTTGAATTCGTTATAATCGGGTGATGTACCCCATGAGCCAAGTGCTCTTTGAGGAAATCAGAGAGCAATGTCGTCTGGTCGATTTGGCCGCACTCCCTCAGGCCCACTGCTTTGAGTCAGCAGGTTTCCATAGGACCCTCCAACAAAGATGTGTTTAGATTTTTAGGGCACTCTACAAAAAAATCAAGGGGGATACCCCCACGTGCAAGTCTATGGTTGGGGGAAGTATGATGCCCTCATCTTTAGCCCTATTCGATGACAGCCCGACTCGATATGTGATATTGAGGACATGCCCCCGGAAAGGGTCACAATCCACATGGCCGATGTCTTGGACAAGGAGGATGAGCTGGAATTTCTTGATGGAGACATACCCCCTGAGGGTGTGCCGCCATTATTGGACCCATCAGGGAGGATTAACCGTCAGCAGAGGAACCTCCTAGTTCTCCCTGTTCCCACCGAGTCATTGGTACTCCGTCGGAATGCTGGTAAGGGTAAAGAGCATGTCAGAGCTGTCAAGAACTCTGACCCGTCCGCCTAAGTACAGAAGACAGAGGAAGACCCCGATAAGACTATGTTGTGCCAACAACTTGCTAGGTAGAATAGGCTAGTCGACGAACTCCTGGCCGAGCGCGCTATAGAGAGACGACCCAACTATGGTGATCCTAGGTTGGGACATCAAGGGCAGGAACAACTTCCCCCCAGTGAGATGCCTCCAGGAAACCCTGATCAAACCAATCCTTCAAAAATGGTTGATGCCAGAACTCACGGCAAGAGGGTGAGATACGTCTCACCAAACCCTCCCGAATGGTGCATCAATCCGAGGAATCCGGCCCGGGTTCCCCCAGAAGCCCCACAGGCCACTCCGCCAGTCACTCCACGAGCCACTGAACCCATCTATCATGTCGAAGATCCCGAAAACACACTCGTGGTTAAGGATCCCCACCATGATAGGGATCCCCATCCGGACGATCCAATGGAAGCACTCATCGCCTTCCTTGAGGCATTGGAAATGCGGCAGGTGGTAGTACCACCAGATTTCAAGACATATCCTGCAAGGGTGGATGATATTACTGCAACCTCGATTTTTGGAAATCTCACATTCTCGCCCTTTAACGGGATGAGAGACCCGCCACAGCACCTGGCCCAATTTTCCTCAAGGTGTGGCCCCATGTTGGGGACCCCAGCACAGCAGGAAGCCTCCATGCTCTGATGTTTTTTGCAGACATTGGAAGGCTCTGTGTCCATCTAGTACAGCCAGCTCCTCATTGGATTAGTGACCGGCTAGGATGATCTTTTCCAGCAATTCCTATATCAGTTCAGCTCCACCACGTGAAAGACCAGTATCTCATACCTCTTCAAATGCAATCAATGGCCTGATGAGAGAGTCGTAAACTTTATCGCCTGGTGGAAGGGGCTCACATACTCCCTCGACATGCCACAGACTCAGGATCAATTAATGACGATGTGTGTAGGTAATGTCAAAACAGAACTAGTTCCTTCCTTGATCACTCAAAACTACCCTGGAGGGTTCCAAGACTTCTCATACAAGGCCCAATTCCTCGAGGAAGATTTTCAATAGGCTAGTCAGGTGCGTCTGTTTCCACCTGTGATCCAAACAAGGAGGGCTTCCAGAGCTGATCCCGCTGCGGTGGCCCAAATAGAAGCCCCCTGACACCTAGAATTTCTGCCAGTAGCACTGGCTCCAAAACCTCATAGAGGCCTTCCACCACAGGTGCATCCTCCTTCCTAGCAATGACCACCTCAGAATCAGTAGATTCCCCCGGGTAACGTGCCACCACCTCCTAGGTGGGATAATCAGGCTCCGCCTCATCGGTAAGATCATCCGGCCCCTCATTATGACTAGGCTCCTAGAGCCCCCTATCCGGAAAAAAGAAACCAGAATTACTTGTTCAGAAAGGATCAGGTCCCCAGTTAATTCCGTAGTACCCTAGTACAAGGGATTGTGTTCTTACCTTAGTGAAGATGGATGGTAGAGGTGAATCTCACTGATCGCCCCAACTACTGACCCTATCATCAGATTCTGGGGCATTCCCTCAAGCAGTGCTATGTGATTAAATACTGGCTCCAAGACCAGGTTGATAACAACATAGTCAGGCTGGGCCCAGCCTTGGCCCAAGTGGATGGTGTCTTTGTTATGTCAGAAAGAGGTTGAGACGACTAAGGTGACTGGAAACAGGTTCCCAGCCACGGGTCCCAGAATGACAACGACTAGATAGCCCGTAAAACAGTAGCTCGTGCCCATGGTATTATTCGGGCACGCCTTAACCAACCGGAGGCTTCAGAACCTACGGACAATGCCTCTGCATCATCATCTCAGCTGGCCTCTCCCCAGAAGAGCAAGAATCATCGGTGCAAGAAGAAGCAATGCGCTCCACCAAAGTCGTTGTCATCCCACACTCTCGGTGAATTCATTCCCCCTAAGGTGGGGATCCCCCCCAGAATCTGCCCAGTGGTTGATGCTTCTTCAAGTGATAGTCAGGGGTACATTTTGGTTAATACTATGGAGTTGGTAAATCCCTATATGACTCCAGACGAGGTGGAATTCCAGGAGAACCTCCCCAACGTCCCCAGCCGCCATCGACGTCGGCGGAACCGTGGCCACATTGTCCTTCAAGGCACGTCATCTAACACTTCTAGCAAAGACGTGCACTCCAATGAGACCAAACAGTAGGCCCAGCGTAGAGCTCAGCACGCAAAACCTCCTTATCTAGCGTCATGAGATCTACCTTCGCTGTCGTTCATGCTACTAGATCAGGCAGAGCTACCTCATCCATACCACGTCTAGTCTCGCCCTGCTACAGGCTGATATCCGTTGACTGGTCCTTATCAGGTAGCTACTCTTCAGGCTTCGACTAGTGAGAAACAGGGCATACCAAGCACTAGCTAGATGCCAATCTAGCTGACAGAGCCCGACATGCCACCGATCACAGAGTGGCCTCCTGTAAGCAGATGTTCGCACATGGCATGGATGTATGATGTTTTGAAGAACCTTGTCGGAATCCCAGCGAGGCTTTATATCCTTGAAGCTCTTCACCTATCATCATCCATGCATGAGGTGCTTGACGAGGCTCTAAGGAGCCCCCTCCAGATTGAGACAGAGGTAGAAGCTACAGAATCCTTCCACGCTAAGGAAATTGAGAACGCCGAATGCCAGGAAGTTATCTCTTTCTCTGGAAAAGATGAAGACCCTCCCATACAAGGGCATATTCGTCCAGTGTACATCACTGGTCAGTTCAATGGTGTGGAAGTCCGTTGCTGTCTTGTTGACATGGGCTCTGGGATTAACCTAATCCCGACTCGGACACTGTAGAAGCTGGGTTTGTCTAAGGATGATTTAACTCCCTCTGACCTCAGAATCTAGGAATATGACAAGACCAAGTAGACACCAGTCAGAAAGATCCCTTTGAAGACCCAGTTTGGGGGCATAGTTTCCAATACCGAATTGATGGCTGTCTCCCAGGACACTGCATACAACGTGTTGATGGTCATTCCATGGCTCCACCTGCATACAGCGGTCCCTTCATCGTATCACCTATTCCTCAAATACTCCATCAAAGGTCAAGTAGGAATGCTACAATGAGATGTGTCTCCTTTTGCCTCTTCTGAAGACCACTATCTGGATGCTTACTATTACAAGAGCAGGGACATGCAGATTCTGGTAAGTGAGATTTAACCCACCACAGTCATAAGTGATCCCTGGGCAGGCCTGGATGATGCCTACATCTTACAGATCCACCGGTTGGAGGCCACAACCCCTGACATGGGTAAATTCTTTGTCGTTATGGGTACGAGAGGAAGGTATATTCCCAGGTCCACATGACGGTGAAAAATCACCTCGTACTCCTACACCTACCAGGCTCGTGTGATCCCAGAACCTTCTACCCTTGTACGGTATTGGGATGTTAGGATCATGGAAATGGAGGTTCGTCATATATGTCTGTTTCGCTGGGCTGGGATTAACCAGCTCAAGCCAACACGCCACTACTACTTGGTTGTTATCAACTGTGGCCCCAAAGGCTGAAGACCATATGGGATTGGATCAACTGCCATCATCGCTATGGTCAAAGTGGTTCATGAATCCCCAGATGTGATGACCACTGCCGCTCAAGCCGGCACCAAACTCCCATCATAGTCTGGTGGCTCAGAGACAACTCCCCCCGCAGAAGTTCCCTCCACAAGTAGAGAAGATGTTCTAGAGGATGATCCTCCCGCTTTTGAAAAATGCGTCTCTACCACAGTCGATGAACTGGTACAGGTGAACCTTGGTAGCGAGGCAGATCAAATACCCACATTGATCAGTGCTTCCATGTCCTTCAAGGAGCAGTAGTGGTATGTGAACATTCTTAAGTAGCAGAGTGATGTGCTCGCTTGGAAAATGCACCCTTCTCACGGTTCCATGGTTGAGGCCAATGTTGACAAGATCATCAGAGCCAAATTCATCAAAGATGTACAGTACCCCATGTGGCTATCCAACATCGTTCCAGTTAGGAAGAAGAATGGGAAGATCAATGTATGTATCGACTTCCTCGATCTCAACCACCATTGTACGAAGAATGATTTTCCCCTCCTAGTGACATAGTTGTTGATTGATGCTACGACCAGGTTCCAAGCCCTCTCCTTCATGGATGATTATTCCGGGTACAAACAGATCTGGATGGCCCCCTTAGATGAGGATTCCACCACTTTCAGGCCCCCCAAGGTACTT
Source organism: Viscum album (assembly GCA_963277665.1). Classification (NCBI taxonomy): domain Eukaryota; kingdom Viridiplantae; phylum Streptophyta; class Magnoliopsida; order Santalales; family Viscaceae; genus Viscum; species Viscum album. The sequence continues at coordinate 1,887,633,889 of OY728122.1, read as the reverse complement.
TCTATTAGTAGGTTATGCCCTTCGGCCTGAAAAATGAAGGTGCCACCTATCAGCGGGCCATGCACCACATATTCAAGACAATTATCGAAACATTGGTGGAGTCCTATTTGGAAGATCAGGTGTTCAAATCTCACCAGCGCCAGGACCATCTCAAGGACCTTGAGAAAGTATTCGGCTTCCTCCGTTTCCTTCCAATTGAAGATGAACCCGTTGAAGTGTGCCTTTGGGGTCACCTCCAGGATGTTTCTCAGCATCGCTATCAGATATTGGGGGATCGAAATTGACCCAGAGAAGATCAAGGTCATCATCTAGATGCCTCCCCTGAGCAATATTCAAGAGATTCAAGGTCTTCAAGGACACTTATCCTACATACGCCGATTCATTGCGATTCTGGATGGCCAGTGTAAGACCTTTTCCCAGCTTATGAAGAAAGGCCCCGCCGATTAATGGGATGAAGAGTGTCAGACCACGTTCGAGGAATTAAAGTTGTATCTACTACAGCCTTCGGTCTTGATGCCACCCATCGCTGGAATGCCGCTGGTCCTTTATGTGACCGCCCTAGAAGGGTCTCTAGGTGCCCTTCTCGCCTCAAAAAACAATGAGGGGATAGAGAACAGACTCTACTACCTCAGTCGCATGCTCCTAGATATGGAGACCCGATACTCCCCCATCAAAAAGAACTATCTTACGCTCATGTTTTCGGTACAGAAATTGCGACATTACCTACAGGACCATGAGGTACAGCTGGTATCTTGGGTAGACCCGCTGAAGTACATTTTGAACTGCCCCATGTTGACTGGCTGACTAACGTGGTGGGCAGTAATTCTTCAGTAGTTTGACATCAGGTTTGCGCCTGAGAAGGCTATCAAGGGGAAGGCATTGGCAGAATTCCTATCTTCCTATCCAATCTCCGCGAATCAATCCCTGAACCTAGATTTTCTTAATGAGGCAATCCTATCAGTAGATCATGTTGTCTCATGTTAGAAAATGTACTTCGACGGTGACTCCAGGATCCCAAATGGTAGGAGTCTCAATGACCCTAGGCTCAACAGGGTGGGTTTGGGTATCATCTTCATCACCCCGGTGCAAGCCATTCTGCCGTACTCATTCCTGTTGTCAGAAGGCTACACCAACAACAAGGCAAAGTCTTAGCCTCTCATCACTGGCCTCAAGCTGGCACTTGAGATCGATGTTCCCCATTTGCACATGAAAGGGTATTCCAAACTAGTCATTGAGTATGTCCATGGAAACTATGTTGTCAAGAAGCTAGAGCTCGTGCCATTGTTGCAGTGAAAAATTCATCTAATGGCACAGTTCCCTTCTCAACCAGAGGTTACCCATATCTCTCGGTCACAGAATGGTCGAGCGGATGCATTGGTGGGTTTAGCTGCGTCACATGCAAAACCCGAATAGGATGATATGATTATACATGTGGTGATCCAGAGAGTCATTACCCCCATCACCCCAGAGGATCCCGATGGCCTGTGAGTAAGCCATCTTATCGCCGAATCATCCACGTCAGAAGCCACAGGTTCTTTAGATGCAGTGGTCAAAAAGACTCCCGACTGGAGAGCACCTTTTGTCCAGTATCTCCAAGATGGTTGTCTCCCTGATGATCGGGCCAAGCGTGAGAGAATCTGATGTCACACAATGCAGTTTTCCCTCCAGAGTGGTCCTAGTCTAGACCAGATCCTTTATTAGTGCGGTTTCGATGTTGTTATCCTCTATTGCGTTCAAGAAGTTGATATTTCATAGGTCATGCAAGAGGATCATGCCGGTTCCTACGGAGCCCACCAGGCTAGACCGAAGCTGTCCCATCAGATCCAGAGACTGGGGTACTTATGGCCCTCTATGTTCCACGAATGTATCAAGTTCTCAAATAGATTTCACACGTTCTATGTTATTGCTAATTTCCAACATCGGCCTCTAGAACCTCTACACTCCACCAAGTACTCTTGTCCCTTCATGGTGTGGGGGCTCGATGTTGTGGGTCTATACCCACTGGCGACTGCTCGCTAGTGTAGGTTCACCCTGACCGCTACGGATTTCTTCTTTAAATGAGCAGAGGAAATACCACTCAAGAATGTCAAGGCTCGATCCATTTTCTATTTTGTAAGCTCCAACATCATCTACCTATTTGGAGTCCCTCACTTTGTGATCATCGATAACAATACAATCTTCTGAACAGCGGAGATGATGAAATTGTACACCAAGTACAATATCTATTCGAACCATACCTCTCGTTATCATGCGTAAGCCTATGGAAAGATCAAGGAATTCAACAAAACCCTCTCTAAAATTGTGAAGAAAATGGTTGGTCAGAACAAGAAGAGTTGGATGGACAAGCTCCCCAACGCCCTCTGGGATTACCGGATGATGACTCGAAATTCCACCCAGGTGACTCCATATTATCTGGTATATGGGGCTGAGGCCGTTCTGCCCATTGAGATCCAGCTGCCATCATTACGCACTGTAGTCTATGACCATCAGGCATCAGATAAGGTCGCCAAAATCCGTCTACCTAAATTTGAAGCACTTGATGAGAGTATGATTCGTGCCCTGCACAATCTGGAATGGTATTTGAATAAGATAGCTAGAGCCTTCAAAAAGAAGGTTTGCCTCCACTATTTTTTACAAGGTGACCTGGTGTTGGCCCTCCGAGCGCCAATGATCCCTGGTAAAAAACCACCCAAGTTGGAGCCCAAATGGGAAGGAACATACATCATTATAAGGTTTACCCCAATGGATCATATTACTTGGTGACAATGGATGGTGAGCGCATAACCCCTCCCACCAATGCCATGTTCCTCAAGTAATACTTTTCCTAAGACCCTCGGTCCTGCACGACCTTAAACTATATGGTCCTGCATGACCTTAAACTGGATGGTCTAGCATGACCCTAAACTTCGCGATGGTCCTGCATGACCTTAAACCGTATGGTCCCTCATGATCCTAAACTGCACGATGGTCCTGCCTGACCTTAAACTGGATGGTCCTGCCTGACCCTAAACTGCATGACGGTCCTTCCTGACTGTAACTATCTAGCCTTTCAAGACTTTAAACTGCGCATCATCCTGCATTACATTAAAATTCATCTTGAGAACTACGTAAGGCTTGATTCCCATCCTTATGGGATACATAGGAACTCTCAGACACTTAATCTTAAGCCCAGCCCTGAGCTCTTCTCTTTGACTATCCCCCTGGGTATAGTATCTTCAAATGGTCCCTTCATGTAGTAGACTAGGATTTATTATCCCCACTCATACGAGGATTATAATAGTCACACCATGTGCCCACTCCCATTCTTATATCCTCCCACATCTTCACCTTATGATGTTAAACTACAGGGCCTTCAAGAACTATGTATGGCTTGATTCCCATCCACACGGGATACGTAGGAACGCCCAAACATTTTGTCTGTTGGCCCAAACCAAAATCTATAATCTTCCCCTTAGGTCAAGACATATGGCAGGATGCATACTTTTTCACCAATTCACGTCGAGCTAGTCTCAATTCGGCTGTACGCCCCCTTCCCTGAAGATGTTCGCCTCTTTCATAGATGGGTAAAACTATGCTTCACCCACTCTATGATTGGGATTCCATCTCCTTCCCCATCTGAAAGGGCCCCTTAATGGTATAGATGCTAGGACTAAGGGACCTCTTACCACTTTGGGGAAACTCCCTCGATGATGTCGAGCAACAAGCCAATACAGGTCCCACGTTTTGAATGTGATCAGTGGTCGATGCTCATTTGTTGCTCCCATTTTAGGTCACTATAGGGATGTTATGTTTAGAACATGGTCAACAGTTGTCCCTGATCGTTAGGACCACCCCATGATGTCCCAAACACCTAGTGTAGTTTTACGTTCTACCTCATCATATCTATGAGACGAACTCCCCTCAGTTGAGGCCCAGCCTCACACCCCTTGGCCTTTTCGGGCCCCCGACCCTCATCCTCACTGTAAGACGTTAAACTGGAACCTGGTCAGGCCTCCATGACAGAGGCCCAGCCTCAGGCCCCTTGGCCTTTTCAGGACCTCTTCCTCACTGTAAGACGTTAAAATGCAAGATGGGAAGGCCTCCTTGAACGAGGCCCAGCCTCAGGCCCATTAGCCTTTTCAGGCCCTCGACCCTCGTCCTCTCTGCAAGATGTTAAATTGTAAGCCAGTCAGGCCTTCCTGACCAAGGCCCAACTATCAACCCCCTTGGCATTTTCGGTCCCCCAGTTCAGTTCCTCTCTTTTGGGAGTGTGTGTTGTGGTGCAGGATTATGTCCTCATTCAGGTCGGTTTATTCACCGTACCATACACCTCCCTTGTTAGAGGGTATCCAATTCCCCTCCTCTTTATGCATGACGTTAAACTACATCTTGAGAACTACATGTGGCTTGATTCCCATCCTTATGGGATATTTAGGACCACCCGAATATCTAGACATCAGGTCTAGCCCCATCTCCCGGAACTCTCCATTTCACCTTGGCCCCATGGCCTACCCTTCCCTGGAGTGGGGAGTATATGGCGTGGCATGGGATTATGTCCTCGTTCACATCAGGCTTGAAATGACCACACCATGTACCTCTCCCTCCTGAGAATCCTTGTCAACCCTCTCCAGTGGTTCATCAATGTGCCAAAGGGTACTGTGGTTTAGTACCTGGAATGTCGAACGATGCTCTGACATGTTTCCACGCACTTTTCAGGCTTTGTGTTCCCCTTCATCAGGGCATTCATCACCTTTAACACCTGAAGGGACCCCCCAAAATGGAATGGATACTATGAATAAGGTCTCTCCTACTGTTACGGGCCACTTCCCCCAAGGGTTTCAGATAAAAAATTGATACAAATCCCACATTGCGAATATGATCAGCGGTTGATGCTCGTTTGTTGTTCCCACTACAGGATAACATGATATAAATACAGTTTTTCCGCCACGGTTAACAGTTATCCTCCATCTCCACACCAACCCCATCAATCCCAAAGTGTTGGTTACATGATTCACATCCTTCCCCATCTTCTCGTGTTCAAATAGACCTTCGACACTCTTGACACTATTCCTTACTGCACATCTTCATGTCAGAGGAACAATGTCGCGGTAAGGGAGTTATTCGGGGCTCTGCACCGATTTCTATTTGATGGACATTCCAGGTATTGTAAAAGACATATTCCTCCCCTGTTTCCCACTTCGAGTATGACTCATGTGGGCTTAGAGATCAGGTCGAGGTCTGCCCTTACTTGGAAAGATATCATCCCTCTATGGTCTAAACTCTAAGACCATAAACTAAGATCTCTTTAGAACTACGTACAACTTGATTCTCATCCCGTTGGGATATGTAGGAATCCCCAGACCCCTTGTCTATGGGTCCATCTTGAGTTCAGCTAATTTTCCCTTTCTGTCCCACCTTCGGGACCTTCAATACAGTATCACGTGGAGTGGTGTGGGATTATGTCCTCATTCATGTCGGGTTTGCAATAGCTGCACCACGTGAACCACATTCTAATAATTTTCCCTCCTTCCTTCTAACCCTCTAGACGTTAAAAGGCACACTCTAGAACTACGTGAGGCTTGATTCCCATCCTTATGGGATACTTAAGACCACCCGAACATCTCGTTTTCGGGTCTAGAATAGCTGGGAGCTTGTTTCTTTGTCCCCTTTCACTTTCACCCCTATTTGGGACCCTTGGACCGAGATTCCTCTCTTGGAATTTCATACGGTGTAAAGTGGGATCATGTACCTATTCACTTCGGTCATCTTTTATGGTACCATACACATTCCCCACCTAGCATCGTCTCTACTACGTCTACATTGCATGACATTAAAATGAATGCTTGGTCCTATCACATGACCCTAAAATGTGATTTTATCTTCCTGGCCGCAAGACGAAAATGGAACTGCATTGTGATGACCTCATCATAGAGGACATCACATTGTGTATCGGTCATTTAACATAACATTTTTCAACGCCTACTATGGATTGATTCTTGTGGAGACGCCAGGACATGTTACCCTAGGCATGTCGCTTCACAAAAAAAACACTCACCTTAAAGAAAAAATAGGATTTATCAAATACCGCTTCTCTTGGTGCGAGGGCTAGACCCACGCACCCCTTTCATTCTTTGCACTAGTACCTCACTGTGTCGTGCCACCCTCCAAGAACTATGTATGGCTTGATTCTCATCCTCATGAGATATGTAGGAGCACCCTGGAACTTCCCTGGTGGCCCAGCCTAGCATTCATGTTCGGTCCATCGACTCGAGCACTTCCCCAGAGAACACATGGTAGGTAGGGATTATGTCTTCATTCATGTCAGGTTTTGTTTGTGTCTCCTTCTCTCCTTACCCATTCATGGTATGAGTTCTAAGACCTTAAACTAATACCCTTTCAAGAACTACGTGTAGCTTGATCCCCATCCCCATGGGGTACGTAGGAATGCCTTTTCACTTTTCTTTAGGCCCAGCTCAACTCTCATTTTTGGTCCCCTGACCTAAAACCTCTCCCCGATAAGCACGTAGTGGTCGGAACCCCCGGTTCACACTAACATCGGGTATTTGAGTTACCATACCATATGCCTCCAGTGTTTCTTCCCATCCATGGACCGAACCCTACGACCCTAAACTAAGATCTCCCAATGGGAAAGGACTCGACCCCCTCAATCTAATACTTCTCATTAACGTATTCAGATGTGTTTTGACAAAGAGCCCGAAGTATGGACTTTTCATGGAGACATTCTTCTCATTCCATGACCAAGCTTCGTGAGCTCACAATTTGGATCCTCATCCTCTTCCACATCCAAAAGGAACCTCAGACGACATGGATGATAGGCTTAAGGGCTTTCCATGGATTCTGGGCCTAAGGGATCTCATATCGTTTCGGGCCAACATCCCTAAGGATATCCGACGACATTTGCGACATGTCCCGTGTTTCAAACATGGTCAATGGTTAAACCTCATTTGTCTTCCCCTATTCCAGGATAACGCGATATGGATGTTGTATTTGTACCACGGTCAACAGTTATCCTCCATCATCGTGCCACCATCATTGTGATCCAAATTTTGAGTTTCATGATTCACACATTTCCACTTCCTCATGTTCATGTGTAATTCCAACATACTCAGCTTTATCTCATCACGCGTCAAGGTACTCTACATATAAGGGTTAGGATAATTATGCCGGTACTCACCAAGCGTCCCTTTTCCTCACCATGTCCCTTCATCTGTCGGGAATTTCCCACCACCACTACTTGTTTCCCACATCGAGCATGACTCACGTTGGCTTAGTAGTTTTGGTAGGATGTTTACCAGCGCAACCAGGCTTCCATCATCCCACATGATGTTAAACTATGCTTCTAGAACTATGTGTGGCTTGATTCCCATCCTCATGGGATACGTAGGGACACCCAGGTAATTTTCCTAGGGTCCAACCCCCAGGAATCAACAATCATGTTCTTCCCCCTTTCCGCCCCCTGGCCTGACCCATCAGGGTAACTATGTAACTTCAATTTTTCCCTAAACATGTTTGGGATGCCCCACAATGATATTGGGAAGCGATAGCCCCATCGCCGGAGTGGCTTCATCTGAAAAAAAGAATGATCCATGATCAGACCGATGCACCATCTAGTGAGCTTCCACCACGATGGAGTAACCTCAAGAGTGTTGGATTCTGTTCGAACAAACCCTCACTTTTCATTCCACACTTTGTGTGCCCCCTTATTCAGACCCTCATCCTCTTTCACATCTGGAGGAACCCACTAATAGTATGGATGCTTGGCATATGGCCTGCCTATTGTCTTGGGCCAACGTTCTGGAAGACTAATGGGTAACATTTTGAGTTAGCCCCATGTTTCGAACATGGTCAATGGTTTTCCCTCATTTTTATCCATATTTCAGGCTAACACAACAATGATAATATGTTTCTAACATGTTCAATATTTATCCTTCATTGTCATTTCACCCCCCATAGTGTTCCGAATTTTGGGTATCATGATTCACACCTACCACTTCCTTATGTTAGAACTAATGCCAATTCCCCTAGAGTTACCCCGCTCGTGCACCAGAGCACATATGAAGAAGGGCTCGTCGATTGTTCTGAGGTCCTAATCCTTTGATCGGGCCTCTCCCATGTCTCCCCGGAAGATCTAGATTGGTTACTTAAACACCGGATACCCGAATCATGGTTGATAGATTATGTTCATATGGAATAGCATGGTGATCACCCCTTGTTTCTCCTATTGGGCTCGACCCGCATGAGCTTAGGGACTTACCGCTAGACATTTCATGAATATAACAGAAATGTATGAATCCAACCTCAATAACGAGACACATTCATACTATGGAATCAAAATCCAAACATTAAAGTATGTTTGAGAGTTTGTGATCCTTAGAAAACTCGGGGGTTTATTCCTCCAATGGACGGGTTGACCCCGTCAAAAGAGAGTTGCAGTTCCGCCACCCTTCGACTTGTGGCATCCAGGAGTTGCTGTCGTCGGCTCAACTCCCACTCCTCCTCAGTAGCGATGGGGTGTAGTTCATCAGCCTCAGTTTGGGCCTGCTCTATGTTAGCTGTAATGACTACAATTTCATTGTAAGCTTTCCATAGACATCTTTCCGCCTCTGCCAGCTAGGAATTCAATTGTAGGATCTGTTCTGATTGTGAATTAAGGGAGGATCAGTGCTCATCTTCCCAGATCTGTAGCTGTTTGATCTCATCTTCAGCCTCCCATAGCTTCTTGATATCTGTCGCCTTCCTCCACTGCAAGCCTACAATGAGGTCGTGATCATACTCCCGGATCTTCTCTGCCATAAGATCTCAGATGAGCAAATGAGGGCACCGGGCATCCATTCCCCCAGCACACAGTTCACGCAGCCGCGAGCGAAGTCTATCCATCTCATCTAGACATAATTCTTGGGGGTCTTTTTGATAAATCTCACAATCATATTCCATGATCGGAGGCAGACTATGTAATTGTCCCCTTTATCAGAGGTCTTCTCATCCTAGTCTGTGTGGTTGGCAGGCTCGTATTCGGGAAACACGCTCAGAAAATATTCAGCGGGGTCTGCGTCTGGCATCAGATCAGGTGCGACATCTGGTGTCAGATCAGGCGTTTCGGGACTTGGGTCGACCGGTTGACCCTCATCGTCGGAAACCACCTCAATTACCTCAGTAATGACCCTTCTGGCAGTCCCGCCAATGATGGGGGGATCTGTAGCTTGGGTAGGCTGTGTAACTATCTCCACGATTACTAGCATGCCCTTGTGATGGGTGCCACTAGAAATCCTGATTAACCTTGCAGTAGTGGCCCATTCCAGTCAAAGAACTGTACATTACAGAGAAGGGCATGGACATTAGTTGGCACGATCAACGTGTGCCGGTAATGAATTCAGTAGAGAGGACTTAAAGAGATATAACTCCTTGTACTACTCATGAGTTGATGCTGACGTGACCCCGAAGCATGTCCCTTCGTATATTATCTGAATGTATGGAAATTCTTGAAGAGCCACCTAGGGTGCCCTAGCCCCGCTAGTCACAGAACTGGACGCCACCATAGTTTCGGGTTCTGAGGGCCCTGCATCATCACCAACTAATGGGCGAGAGCAAGGTCTATGCACAAGGATCTCATGCACAGTTCAGATGTTGGTAAGAAGTCCATAATGGGCTGAGAGTAGACCATGAGGAATGAAACATGGAATGTTACCTCGAGAGCCTCCGCAAAATTGTCGAGACCGAGTCTTGATCGCCGACTTCACCTTCCTCGAACAGGATCCCCCCCACCGACCTCATCCCCCCAAGAGGATTTGTATGATTCTTCCGGTAGGGGGAAACGCCCTCTTAGCTCAGCGGTCGATAGCTGTGGGGGAACCGTATGATCCAGCAATACCCTCCCTCGACCTATCATTGGACGTGGGGCACCCCTGGAATGTACAAAGTCCTCCAGCTCATCCATATATTTTTCTGCCTCTGCTGGAGACTCTGCGAAACCTCCCCGAACAAGGCCTATACCCAGTGAATCCATCCTGAGATGGTTTAGGGATTTCCACATCTTGGGCAGGCCGAGGAACTGCTGATTGACATCCAAAATGTCTCAGGCCTCTGGGAAAATAGCATTCTCTAGCATGTCGAAATGGTATAGCCGTTTCCCTGGAGCCTGAGTAGATATCATGTGTAATCCCCTTGGTGGCCACCCCTCTAGATGGATCTTCTATCCTAGGAGCATCAGATCTACTACCACTTTTGGATCTGTCGCTATTACCTCACCCTCAACTCGTGCAGGTCCCACCTCCACTAAATCCCCACCACCGCGAGAGGCCCTTTCCGCCCTCCAACCCCGACCTTAGGATGGGGAAGGCTCGCCATCACCAGCTCGAACAGTTGGCTGCTTCATCATTTACCCCAGATAAGCTGCCTCCCAACTCATGGCGTACTACTTCACCAGTCCGATGGAGGTAGTAGGTGGGGGAAATTCATTTCACATTTTCCCTTATTCTCTTGTGAACATGAGCCACAATTTCCTCATCTTACACTGATGATCTTCATGGTGCACCCCCATGTAGACCCGCAGAGTCAATCTCTACATGCACCAGAATTGCCGCACAAATAGGTGTGGGGTGTACGGCTCGTAGAGAGGATTGCAGTCCACTCTTGCCACTAAAACTCCACCAAAAAAGGCCAAGAGATAAGCCCAATGCTCTTCTGTCCCCCGACCTTCATTGGTGAGTACCCCCGTCAGTAATGTAAATGGGTGGAAATTAAACTCATCCACCTTCCACACACGGTTTAGTACCAACGGTACAGTTAATTTGGCTGGTATTCTCCCAACAACATTCTGAATGGATGGGCGTAAGTTTGACCCCAGAGGCGAGATGAGGTTCAGATATTCATAAGCCCCCCTTAAGTGCGCCGCGATCTACCCATACAGAATATGGAAGGGCATGTATATCCTCTGCGGCCTTTTTCCCTCGCTGTCATGCATAGCATCTTTTAAAATCTGGTGAGCATTAGAATCCCCAGATTGACCCGCCCTCCTACGGCCATCATGGATGCCATGATAAATGTGCTAGGCCGCACCCCCATGTTGGTATCCCTCACTAGCGGGATCCAACCACAGATGAGGGCCGCGATAAATGCCGCCAGCCTGACTATCGATTGTTGTTCAGTATTGACACTAAAACCCAATGTCTTCCATTGGCTGTCCTCCAAGATATACAAATGAAAGTGCTCCATTCCTTGTTGATCCCCCTTCGGGCAAGTCTGATGCCTCACGAGAAACTCTCGATCCATTGGAAAGTTCAAAAACTGCTTGAACCACCTCCTAAAGTGGACATCCCATACTGCTTCGTTGTCTTCCATGGGGACCAGTCCCATCCGTGCCATTACCAGCCGCAACATCTGCTTCAGATCCTCCCATGCACTAATGACAGGGAGGAACTCATCATACATATACCCCAAGATCGGGACACCCGAAATCTGATGGACATCCCACATACTAAGGCCAACCTCCCCATGGTGTAGGTGAAAAGTGTTGGTCCTAGACGACCATCTGCTCAAAAGCTCTGACATCAGCAATTTTGGTTGATATATTTGGAATTGGGAGGCCCATGCCACCTCATACAAACCCACTCTCCTCAGCTCAGCTCCAAACTCCTCACACGAGGCACCTACCCAGTAGGCCCATGCCCAATCATCTGTGAAGTTGCCGCCCTGGCGCAGGTCCCACTCATTGGACCACCCCTTCTTCGAATCCCTCTAGGATGCCTTCAGTATTGTGTGGTACATAGGAGGAGAAGTATTTGACTACAATTCATGCCCATAAATGTTTATTTGGTGATTGTGTAGGCAGTCAGTGACAATGGGTGTGAATTTCTCCTGCACACGACGATCAGCCGCCCTGAACCATTGGCGCTGGCACGACGTGCTCCTGAACCAGAAAGCTGGTTCATCCCTACTCACCTCAGGAATGAAGATTTCATCCACCAGCCCGAATCCATGCAATGGCAGCCTCCTAAACAAAGGATAGTTCTTTTGGATCTCTAATATCAGATCCATCAATGAATTATAATCCTAGGAGATACGGACCAACTCTCCTAGTCCCAGACAATTTTCCATCTCATCTCTCTAGGCAGCGTCCGCAAGCACCCCTTAGGCAGCTCCTTGATGGGCCATTTGGTTTTGAATTATCGGAAAATTTTCATCTTGGGTCACGAAGCCTGTTCGCGAAGCTCGTTCGCGAAGCCAAATTGTGAAGCCTATCCTCGGCCTAAAGGCGCACAACTGCATAGTGCTGTCGCGGAGTCAAAGACTCATAGTTCGCAGCGAAGCTCGATTCGCGTTGAGTAGTCGCGGTGTAGGCGGAGCTTCGCGAATCAAGAGTGCAAAAGGAAAAAATATCAGAGGAGGTAAAGGTCAAAAGAGAGTTAAGTCCCCCAATTTATAGGCTACAGCCCTCAAAGCTTTGTGGAACGTCCAGCCCGTGAAGAGATTCGTGGCGCGTCCAGCTCGCACGGCCCCTGTCCGCCTCGTGCACCCTCTTCCCGAGTCAGCACTGGGAATGGACAATGATTTTTGCGATTTCCCTCAGACTTCAACACTTGATCCTTATGTGGATCCAAGTCTGAGGGGGGGCATTTGATGGAACAAAAATGTTGGATGAAATAAAGAAAAAAAAGAGGCCATGTGACCTGCCTCGCGAAGCCACAGTGCAGAGTCCCCCCAAACAATGCGGCCACCGCGATGAAAAGGAGGCAGTACACTCTGCAAACGCCACTAACGTTCGCATGTCCGTCACGAAGCAAAGGAGGCGGTACGCTCTGGGAACACCACTGACGTTCTCGAGCCTGCCGTGAAGCAAAGGATGCGGTACGCTCTGCCAATGCCCTTGACGTTCACGACCTGCCGCGATGCAACCAAAGCCTTCTTTGCACTGCATCATCTCTGCTCCGCGGCACCTCTTGAATATAAATACCGGACTCCCCCTAAGCCCAGATTATGGACAATCCGACCTTTCTCCTTCCTATCTCCCAAATCATGAAGCACCATTTTCTCTGAGAATCATGAGCTATGCGAGGTGTTTTTTCTTCGCGAGGTGCCCCCACATTTTCTTGTTTTGATCCCCTCTTCCGAGAGGGGTTCCTTTCGCAAATCTTAAAGGATTTCTCTAAGGAAGGGGATCCCCAAGGGGACCCGGGTTGTCACAGAGCATTTATGCTTAAAGAAAAACCCCTCATGTACACGTGATCTACATGTCAAGGTAGTGTCACTGTACTTCGTGAAGCACATTGCTTCACGACACTTCGCTTCGCGAGGTGCCATTGCTCCACGAGGCTGTGCTCCATGAATGCCTTTCCACTTCGCGATGCACCTCCCATTTTCACCTCCGCCCCATGCTAAGGCTAAGGCACCCCACTTCGTGAAGCACAACTCATCGCCAGTGCCCTACACCATGCATAGCAACCGAGCTCCACAAGGCCCCTGCATATAGACCCCTATACATGGTGATTCCTTTTCCCATGTGACCCTCCAGGTTCGTATGATTTGATTTCAAAGCCCCCTAGATGATACTACCTATGGCGTTGCTTCTCCTAATGCTTCTTCTCATAGGCACAATAATGGATATTGATTCTTCGCATAGCCATGCTAACGTATACCCCTCGATGGTTCGCTCTGCGACCCCCCTTCAGTACGGCATTGCCGGTACCTTCCCTCCCATAAGGAGCAGAGGGTACTGGTTATGTAAGTCCTAGGGGTGCGGAGTAAACCCTCCTCGTTCGAGGTGTAAGACGTTAAAATGGAAAGAACCCTCATCCTCAACACACGACATTAAACCGTGACAACACCCCATGCCTCTCACGTGGGGTTCCCCCAACTTGGACATTCTCTATACCCCCTAGTCTCCATAGGGGATGATATCCTCATTCTGGGAGTGGAGTTTGTCCGCGAGGAAGGTCATCCACCTTGGTGTAAGCCCCTATCCATCCTTGTAGGAAGCAGAGGCCCCTGCTCCCTCTATTCATCTTCGGTCCCCAAGCCCAGTGGAGGACATGATAAGGAATAATCCCCACACTCCTCTCTTCTTGGGTGACAAATCCCTCTCCCTCTGCGCTTTGTCGCCCTCAGGCCTCCATCGTAGAGTAAGTCTTAGCACCATGGTCCACCCAATGCGTAAGCCCCTCTTCACCTCCCACGGACATACCCTTCATGACGTGATCATCAGATCCCTGCAAACTCTTGTTTCTCAAACCGAGCGTGACTCCCGTGGGCTTAGAGTGAGAATTGGCCACGACACACCTTGGTCTGCCTCAGAGCATAATACCCAAATGCCCCTCGTACTGCATGACGTTAAACTGCTTTCCAATCTAGTGGTAAGCTGTTGTGACCAACCCGAACTTCGAGGACTTTGATCCGTGCAAAGTCATGGTACGTAAGAAGCCTCCACGAGGTTTAAGCCCAACACCCAGCGGACCCCCGGTCCATCTTCAGATCAGTTCACCGATGCCCATTCTGAACAACATAGACATTGATCCATCTCAAGGCATGGTACGTAGTAAGCCTCTCTGAGGTTCAAGCCCACCATCCACAAGGACCAAGGTCCTTATTCACGTCGGTTCTCCAACACGCCCATGTCCCTCATGACGTTAAACTGCATCCCAATCCAGTAGTAAGCCATTGTGATCCCACCATCCAGTTTTTAGGACACCCCTTCACATTGGTTCAACAACCCCTTCACCCACCCGAAATATGGGGACTTTGATACATGTCAAGGCATGGTATGTAGGAATCCTCTCTGAGGTTCAAGCCCACTACCTGTTGGAACAAGGTCCTTATTCACGTCGGTCCTACGACACACACCATTCTGAACTACGTGGTCTTTGATCCATGTCAAGGAATGGTACGTAGGAAGCCTCTCTGAGGTTCAAGCCCACCACCCATTAGACCAAGGTCCTTATTCATGTCGGTCCTCTGAAACACACCATTCTGAACTACATGTTCTTTGATCCATGTCAAGGCATGGTACATAAGAAGCCTCTATGAGGTTCAAGCCTACCATCCATCTGGACCAAGGTCTTTCTTCACATCAATCACCAACATCCATTTTGAACTATGTGGACTTTGATCCATGTCAAGGAATGGTATGTGGGAAGCCTCCACGAGGTTCAATCCCCCCACCCATTGGTCGATCCGACCCCCTTCACGTCGGATCTCACCAACTGAACTACGCGAACTTTGATTCCCTGCCATGGGGATCTGTAGGAGGTCTCTTTGAGGCTCAACCACATCACTACCATCATCTCCACGATGGTCCCATCTCATTCCTCCTACACTCCATTCAACTTTCCATCACCCATCCAGATTCTTACCTAGGCCGCCACATCCCAGTGGGATCATGCCACCCCATTTACCTCCACAGGGTTTAGGAAGCCGCCCACATGCTGATCCCGGTATCAGTGTTACCTCAAGGGGGTCCTTCAATCTGTTCCTCTCTAGATAGTGTTATGATCAGCCCGATCAGTCTCTGCTGGACGTTAAACATGTGGCATACCCAGTGATAAACATGGGAAGATGAGGAAAACCTTAGATACATGCCTTGGGAATATGATTCCCCGTGCTCGATGTGGGATACCTCAGGCTTCTGCACCCTCGAGAAGCTCTATAATAAGGGACAAAAGAGAGACACGTCAATTCCCCAGCATCCAGACATGCCAGTGATGCCTCAACATGACTAATCTCCCAAATGAATGTTGCTACCCTGACCGGACCACTTGGAATTTCATGACAGAAGTTGTTTAATTAACCACCGTCCATGGAAACATGGCACTGGGAAGAGTTTCATTAACAATGTATTAAATCTATAAGGGAGACCCAGACTAGGTGATGAGTTCTGAGGAGGAATACACGAATGGAAGAACCGACATCCCATCATCTCGTTTCGATGAAGGAGAAGACGTCCCTAAATAAGGAGCGAATGTCTCTAGCCTTTAGAAAGAAAGAATGCAGGGAAATAGAACTGCGTCGACATCCCATGAACGTGACGAACGTGCACGCCCCGACAAAAGCATCAGAAAAAACAATAAATGTTTTTTCATTGAAATAAAAATTATGATCATCATTATTCTTATTAACCCATGAAAGTAACTAATAATATTAAATAATCATAAAATCAATCAAGAACATGTTTCCATTGGGAATATTTTTAATTTCAGTCATATATTTATATTACCTAGTCTATGATGTGGTAAATCTAGTTTCCAATGTTTCTACTATACATTTTTTGATTCCAATGATAATGACCATGACTCTAGTAGCCTATATTTGTTGCCTTACATCATTTCATTGGATTAAGATATAAGGAATCACATCCCGATAGACCAAATAGATTAGTAGTCTTGGTAGACGAGATATATAATTGAATTTATCAAACATATCATAACAAAAATTAAAAAATAATTCTTTTAGAATGACATTATTCCCTATAAAATATCCTTTCATATAATTCATAGTACACTTCATGGATTCCTAGGAAATAGAATCAAAATATGGGTTATCTTAAATTTTTATTAAGGGTTTAGTATAATAGAAGCTATCATAAACCAATAAAAATAAAAGAATATAGAAAGGTAAATAACTTAACACACATAAAAATTAAAGAATATGTCTATCCCAAATAGATAGTAAATAATCATTATAGTAATGTAAATAACCAAAGACATGCCAGTTAAATAATATCTTTGAATGAAATGAATCCAGATATAATATCATTGAGAAAATATTCAAGATTTTAATAACTACTATAATAAAGTCAATTATTAATTATTGGACTATATTTTTTCCAAGAACATTATACCTTTACCATAAATACCTTTTACATGATAGTTTAATCTATGATTAAAATATCATTTAATGGGACCCACCCGTAACTTGTAGGTAAAAATCATCACTCTTATATCGAATAATATATTTCACACATCAATAAATATTCCTTATAAAAAATATATGTATTTAAAAAATAATATAGATTTATCAATAGTTCCCCAATCAATTACAAACTTTCAAAATGTCACAATGTATGTAGAAAGGGAATATAACTAATAAAATTATCATAATAGAATGTGGATAAATTAGATAAATATACTATCAATGAATGATGATCATATACAAATAAAAAGAGGTATATGTACACCATAGAAATGAAATTAGTGTGAAAATATTAACAAATTCCTTAATAAAGTGAAATTGAGATTATTTTCCTTTCACCTTCTAATTAATTTAATTATATTCCCCGTGGATGAATAACAATTAAAAAACATTAAATATAATGAGAATAAATAAATTATTGATTTAAATTATTAAATAGTATCTTATATACACCTCATAAAATAATATAGGTGTATACCATTAAAAGATTCCACAATGAAAGAAAATCGAGACAATGTTTCTTAAAATGATCAGGAAATTGAAGTGATAATTAATTAATTGAATATATTATGTAAATCCACTTTCAATAAAATTAAAATATATATAAATAAAACATAATATAATCAAATGTTACTTCACACATAATATTATAAATTCATACTCAAGGAAGTATATGTTTAACCCAATGAATGAAAATTTGAGTTATGAACTCTCTTACCTTATGCATTCTTTTTTTTGAAAAATATTTAACCTCCTTTATAATATTATAAATCATATTAATAATTTTTTTAATAAAAAATTCATGTTTATGATATCATATATGACCCTTTAATGTTGTCGTATCTCCCATTTGTTAATAAAATTCAGTTATTACCCATGTTTCGGGTGTTAACTACTATATTTTCCTTTAAATGTTTTGTTGTCTGAGCCCCAATTCATAATAATATGATATATTTCTATAATATATATAATTATATTAATTTCATATATTTCATATATATTTATAATATATATTTTTATAAGCATTCATCAATTTTTAACAGAGAAAAATTAATTGCATCATATACTATAGATGGTATGGCGTACTTATACATGAGTGATGGTGTCATTCTATTAGTGGTGAATATGATGAGAAATGGATGATATATTAATATTCCAAAATCTATACCATATAATATCTATCAAATATATTTTTCAATTAAATTATAATTACATCCATATAAAGTGGTGATGAAAAACAAATTACACTACTATGTGCAGACGGTAAGCCATACATACTCACACAGGGTGATTTGGTTCTTTATAGGATTTTTAAAAGCTGTAATAGTGTTGATTGATAAACATAATAACAACTATATATATATATATATATTATAATGGAATTATTATTTTCTGATGTCAACAACACATGAATAGAAATTATAAGAAGATTGTATTTTGAAAGGGTTGGTAAAGACGATTACCTATTCATTGGATAAATTACATTAGATTTACTTTTAGGGACACTAGGGTTCGACTTATGAATGAAAAAGAACCTGTAAAACTTGTCTACAAATTTTTATAAGATAATTTATTAGGATATGGCTGATATAGAAGGCTCAAATTAGTGTAAATAAGTGAATGAAGTTATTCTATTTTATAATTGAATTCCGCAACAGTTTTGGAAACACTCAAAATATTAAATCAATATAAATAAAATATAATTTATAAAAGGATTTGAAGTTACTAATTTATAATATGATATGTATGGGTTAAAATACCATCATAAAATTAAATATAGAAGCATTTTAACTATTTTTTCTAACCTTATGTTTAGTTTTAACCCTTGTTTAAGCCCTTTAATTATTTTTATAACAACATGGAATGTTATATATGGATGTTAATATGGTTAGTACAAAATTTGAATTGACTCATAAATGGATTATGGGTGAAATATTACACTTTATATCAATCATTTGTTCTAATTTAATTTTTTCATTAATTTTATATTATGGAATAAAATATTATTTATTTTGAAATATCATTACTGTCATTTTTGATAATATTAATTACTTTAACATTAAAAAAATACAATAATAAAACAACTCAAAAAAATTTTAATACATACCTAAAATTTCATGTTCATTTATAAAATTCATTTTTTACATTAATTATCTAAAATTTTATTTATTTTCATATTTCTAATATATTTATTTGATTTTTCCATTAATTAAATCATTTCTCCATCTTTTTGGTGAATGAAATTAAGGTAATTATTTATTCACAGAAAAATAAAAATAAATTACCATGATGAATATATTTCAATTATATTTAATAATATTATTTATTTTTTAATATATATTCTATATGACACTATATTAAAAATGTTTTAGTTTTGAAATATTGAATGTGACATCCATTGCTTCTAGTTATATTATATATTATACAGGCTATAATAACATCATAAAAGAAAACAATTTTGATATACAATAATATAAAAAGATTATAGACATAAATAAGTCATCCAAAAAAAATTGGAGCATATTTTAGGTCTATTATCGAGACCTTATAAATTTATTATAATAATATTATAGCTAATTTACCCTTTGAAGTGGTAACAAAAATTAAAAATGTTTCTATTCATATTAGAAAAAAAACAAATTGGACCAATTTAATAAATTTAGAACTTATGAATCCTAATCTGAAATCAATTTTTCAAAATTCAAAATTCATAAGTTTCAAATTTTAAATAAAAATTATTCTTGTTAAATGAAATCAAAAAATGTTTTCATGAAAACTGTATTTTTAAGCTAAAAAATTTACTTATAACAAAATATGGTATATGAATTATTAAAATGAATTTATTTATATCATTTACAACTAAATAGTTCTTAAATTACATTTATACCCTATTAAGATCCAAAATTTACTTTTTAAATAATGAAATTGATAGTTTTATAAAAATTATTATTTTTCATTATTCAATGGAAAATAAAACTACTAAAAAATTACCAAAAAGTGACCATAATATAATATTAATATAGCTCTTTGTAAAATTATATTATATTTTAAAAAAACTGATAATTTCCCACTAAATTATTTATAAAATTTACTCATAAAAAGAAATAAATTTTTCTTGTGTTGAAAACAATTTTTTTAAGGGAAAATTGATTTTACCGAAAATTGACTTCTTATTAAAAAACCATTAATTTAAAATGAGTTAAACTATTATATATTTCATAATTTTGTTAATAAATTTAATTCCCGTAAAATTTATAATCTATGTTATAATGATTGTATAAGAAAATTTTATTATTCATTTAAGCTGGGTGTTGTAAGATATATAAGCTATCTAAGTGGTTAAATATAAAAAGAGAAATATAGAATGATATTTGAGTATTCCACATATCATATTTCAAGGATTATATATTCATCACTAGATAAGAAAATGTTATTTTTAAAACAAAAATGAACTTTTCATTTGATATGAAACAACATATGTTCCTTTGAATATATGCAGATTGAGGAATCAAAATCCAAAGCCACTTAAACTCCATATTAAATGCTATGGATGGATGCCCAAGTAAATAAGGTCAGTAAAATTGTTGATTAAAAAACAAAATAACTATAATAAATATGTTTATATTTTACCTAATATAAAATTGTTTTGATTTATAAAAGTATTATATAAATATATCTATTTATGTTAATATGTTTTTTATACTATTTATACCAAAGATTTATCAGTGACTATTTCAGGAGAAAGAAAAATTTCAATAGATTTGAGGTGGATTGAATAATAAAGTTATGTTATTTGTGTAGGTTTTAGAGTTTCACCATGATTATATTTTATGAAGACAAAACTGCATGAATATAAAAATTAAATGAAGAAAGGATTATAGGTCAAAATTGATACACTGTAACATATTATTGTTTGGTCTAGTTTGAAATACTAATATATGAAAAAGAATCAAAGGAAATAGGAAGTAGAGAAAATATTACCAGATGAATATCCAAATGTTTATACTACCATTGAGTCTAATCATTTCCCTCAATCACAAACCTTACTATGATTAGTCAATTATGTCATTACTCTTTCACTAAAATGTGAGTCAAGAAAATTATGAGAACTTTATAATACTAAAATTATTCAAGGTATTGTCATATGTGATTTCTATCTATCAACACCTCCACATCACCTTTTTTCAGGTGTACGATGAAAAATATCCCAGGATACAGGATCATAGCAATGAACTCCCAAAAAATTACATTTGGATTTTTATTGAAGTAGCTTGATATCCAATTTGTATGTTTCTTACTAAATTTGATGATCCAAATATTACAATTATCAATGATTCAATTGAAACATTCATAACATGGATATATATTCATATGAAGATACATGAAGTATATACTTAACCAAATATTTCTAATTAAAACCTATATTTTTTGATGAAGAAAGGATTGAAGTGAGTTATTTATTACATATGGATAAAATGATGGGGAAACAGAATGAAATATGAAGACAATCTAGAGAATTAAAATAGGAAAAAAGAACTTCTTGGATGACATTATACCTGCCAATTTCACTACAACAAATATTATCATTACAAAATTATGAATAAAAAAAATTTAAATATAGTTATATGTCTTATATTCCATTTGAAGATGAAATATTTGGAACTTTCATTATAGACATAGTTTTTCTAGACAGTACAAATGATATTATCTAGTTTTAATGGATGATACTTTCTATCGTGAATACATATATAAGGTACATTTTCAAAGTACTTTTCTCACGAAAATGATCGGATATGTTTAATAAAATTAATAACTATTAGAAGTTTCTAGAAGAGAATATATTACTAATATAGACAGAAAATCTTATGAATCATAATTTGAATTCATTATTCCTTATACAATTTCCAATTATGAAATTTCATTAGAGTTAGAAGAAATTGAAAAGAAGAAATTATAAGATAAATGATGTGTTTGACAAGAAAATAAAAATGATATAATATTTTTGATATATACAATGTAGGGGGAAAATTATCTTATCATATAAAATATATTTTTTTAGGAAATATTTTTTTAGGAGGCACAAGATTTTGATCAAATACAAACTGGATAAGGAAACTCTTTATTTTTTGGGATCCAATACATATAATTCCATCACACTGACCAAACATGATGTGAATTTTGAATTTGGTAATGCAATACAATAAAAAATTTATAGATTAAATTTTAATTTTATGTCTCAGTCTGTGTTTCAAAAAATAATTTTATTATATTAGGGTGATATGTAAATATAGGACCAGTTTTGGTATGAGTTCATTGACTTAAAATAAGAATTATATTGATTATTTAAAATGGGAATAAAATATGATTTATATAAGGATATTTAACTATCAACATATATTTCAAAAGTATTTATTTATTTTTTCAATGTTTCCCTATTGTATGAAGCAATAAAAAAATAATGAAGGTGGATAATATGTTTTCAAATTTAAGAAAGATATCATATACCCTAAAAAGGATTAAATCTCTAAACATCTAATTTCTAAAGGAAATTAAAATTTTAATAAAAAATTTTGATAATCATTTGTTTGCCTATATTTTATCAGTACATCCAAGACTTCCAATAATCTACATACTCAAAAGAATTATATTTTTTAGATATGAGTGTGAATTATACATGGTGTCAGAATGTTCTCCAAATATAATATTAGTCATTAAATACTATGTTTATGATTTATTAAAGTCTATAACTAAAGAAATATATTTTTTATGTCCATAAATAGTATCAAAATAATTATATATTATTTTTGAACTATTTATAATGGATACGAATAATATAGTGATCAATTTGATTTTAAATGAATTAGTTTCAAACATTGTTTTATAATATATATAAAAATCATGAAGAGGTTAATTACTACTACATATTTTCTCAATTTATTCTTAATTTTACGAAATTTTTAGTTAATTTACTTATCATTTATATCTAATATTTATTTTTTAAAGTATAATCATTAGTTGAAAACACATGTTAATTGATCAAAAAATTATATTGTTATGATACATTTGGAAATTTTTTAATATGTTATTTTTGATGTGTCTAACTTGACTGTACATCAATCTGACTCACATACTGGTTGATATGAAATTATGTGCATGTTTTCAAAAAAAAATTGTCATTTTAGTTTGAAACATGTTTCATATTCCCAAAAGTGATATAACATATTATAAGTGTTTTAAAACATTGAAAAAATGATATATAATTCTTTTTTCATGTGTAGAAATTGATCAGATATCAATCCTATAGAAAATTTGGCCGTTATAACCCAAAATATGTTTTTTCAATATGAATGTGTCATTTTATGTAAAACACATGTCACATTTCCAAACCAATAAAACAATCTCTAATTTTTTAATATTTATTACAACAATCAAAATTCTTTTTTTCATGTATATAAATCACATCAATCCAAGAGCTAACTAGGTTGGTATGACTTGATGTACATGTGTTGAATAAAAAAGTGTTCTTTTAGTTAAAAAAAGAGTCAAATATCCAAAACCAATAAAATTCTCTCTTTTTATTTTCAAACATTAGGACAATGATCCATAGTTAATATTCGACATAAAGGAATTGATTATGCATCAATCTGACACATGATGTGGTCAATATCACTCGAATTTCATGTTTTAAATATAAGGGTATCATTATAGTTAAAAACGTGTGTTATATCACCAAAACCAAAAAAATGATATCATATTATTTTCAAAATTAATGAAAATGGTCAATAATTCATTTTTCACAATTTGGAATTAAACGCACACCAATATGAATAATTATGTGTTCAATATTACTTTATATGCATGTTTTCAAAACAAATGTATTATTTTTTTAAAAAAATATAGCCAAATATATGAAATCATGCTAATACTATTTTCCAATAATATAAAAATGATTCATAACTCAATTGTGACATATAAGAATTGACCACAAATCAATCTGACAACTGACATGGTTGATATGACTCAAAGTACGTGTTTTTAATAAAAACGTGTAATTTTTGAATAAAACATGAATCAAATAAAAATCACTAAGAAAAAAATATCATGTTATTTCCAAAAATTATTAAATGGTCAGTC
This sequence comes from Viscum album, assembly GCA_963277665.1. NCBI lineage: Eukaryota > Viridiplantae > Streptophyta > Magnoliopsida > Santalales > Viscaceae > Viscum > Viscum album. Next base: position 1,887,609,859 of record OY728122.1, on the reverse strand, counting down.
ATTAATTTTTTATGTGTCTGAATTGAATAAAAATCAATCTGAGAGATGATGTGATCAATATGACTCAAAGTGAATTTTTTTAATAAAATAGTTCCATTTTAGTTTAAAATTATTTTTACATCAACAAAATGAAAAAAGAGGATATACAGTTTTCAATCATTTAAAAAATATTGAATAATAATTTTTTCATGTGGGCAAATTGATTCCACTACAATTTGAAAAATGATGTGGTCGACATGACTTGATGTATTTATTTTCAATATAAAATTATCATTTTAGTTTGAAACACATCACCTATCCAAAATACAAAAATTTTATCAATTTTCATAAAAATCTATTAAAAAGATCCATAGTCAATTATTTATTGTTAAAGATCAAATATATGTCAATCTGACACCCGATGTTTTCTATATGACTCTATGTACTTATTTCTTTACAAAAGTGTCATTTCTGTTTGAAACACAAATTAAATAGAAAAAACTGATAAATAAATCTAGGATTATTTCCAAAAATTAGGAAAATTTTCAATAATTTAGTTTTTTTCTATGTTTTAATTGACCTCACATAAATCCGAGACAAGATGAGATTATTATGACTTAATATGAATGTTTTTGATAGAAATGTATCATTATAGTATAAAATTCCTGTCACATCACCAAAACTGAGAGAATGAGATTTTTTTAAAAAAAATACTAATAAAATATTCCATAATTCCTTTTACACCTATAGGAATTGACCACAGTCATATATGACACACGATATGGTCAATATTATTTGAAGCGTGCGTTTTTTTATTTATAACTGTCATTTTAGTTTAAAATGAATCACATATCCAAAACTGAACAAACATGCTTAAATGTATTTCAAACATCCGAAATTGGACTCTAATACCATTTTTACTTATAGGAATCAACCAAACATAAATCTGACACCCGATGTGGTCAGTATAGACTGAAGTGGATGTTTTCAAAATAAAAGTATAATTTCGATTTTAAAGACGCATCAAATATCCAAAAATGAGAAAATAAGCATAGATTATTTTCAAACATTATTAAAATGTTCCTAATTAATTATTTACATGTAATAATCTTCTATACATCAGTCTGACACATGATGTTACTGATATGAATCAATGGGTGTGTCTTCAATAGAATGGTTACATTTTAGTTTAAAACTCAACTCACAACAGAAAAAATGTGAAAATGGGAACATATTGTTTTCAAACACGATAAAAATGATACATAATTAATTTTTCATGTATAGGAACTGACCTCACATCAATACACCACATGTTTTGGTCAATATGAATCCATGTTCGTCTTTCCAATACAAATTCACTAGTTTTGTTTAAAAAACCCATCAAATAGAGAAAAATAAGAAAATAAGATCATATTTTTCTCACAAATTAGGATAATAATACATATCTAACTTTTTATCTATATAAATTGATCCCACAAAAATATGATACAGGATGTGGCCAATATGGCGTTAATTTGTTTTTAACACAAAAGTGGTATTCTAGTTTAAAACAAACATCAACCAATAAGAAAAAAATTTTATTTTTTAAGAAATTTTTTAAAATGATCTATATATTATCTTTCATATGTAGAAGTTAATCTATCATTAATTAGACACATGATATGGTCGATATGACTTCAAGTGCATGTTTTGAATATAAAAGTGTCATTTTAGTTTAAAACACACACAAAATAGCAAAAACTGATAAAGTGAGCTCAAATTATTTATAGAAATTAGAAAAATTATCCATATATCATTTTTCACATCTAGGAATTTACCTCACATAAATCTGACACATGACATGGTTAATATGACTCTAAGTGTTTGTTTTCAATAAAAAGAAAAATTTTTGTTTTTAAACATACATAATATGGCCAAAACAAATAAAAAAGAATATATTGCTTTTAAAATTGAGGGAAATGATCCATAATTCATTTGTCACATATATGATTGGACCACACATCAATTTCACACACGATGTGGTTGATATCAAATGAACCGTGTCTCTTTAATATAAAATATCCATTTTATTTTAAAACACACATAAAATTGAAAAACCCAAGAAAATTACATCATATTAATTTCAAAAATTATGCTAATAATCTATAATTAACATATCATGTGTAGTAATTTACTGCACGTAAATCTAGTAAAAATGAAGTTAATATGGTTTGAAGGGAGTGATTTCAATATAAAAGTGTCATTTTAGTTTAAAAGGCACATAAAATATCCAAAACTAAGAAAAATATTTTGGAGTGTTTTCAATCATTATGAAAATAGTTGGTAAATCATTTAGCATGTGAATGAATATACCACACAACAATCAGACCCATAAAATTACTGATATGACTCATTGTGTGTATTTTTAATATAATGTTCACATTTTAGTTTAAAATGCATTTCCCGAGCCAAAAATTAAAAAATGCTTAATTTGAATTAAAAAAAAGAAAATAATCAATAATTCAATTGTTACATATAGACAGTGACTTAACATCAATCCAACACATGATGTGATTCGTATGACCCAGAGTGTGTGTTTTCAATATATAAGTTCCATTTTAGTTTAAAATGTGCATCACATTTTCAAAACTGAGAAAACAAGATTATATTGTTTTATCAATATTTTATCTGCTGTTATATTATAATTTCATTATCATTTCTATCGGATACTTATTTATTTAATTTCTACAGAGATATTGCTTGTGATGAACAAGAAAAGGTTTGATAGATGAGGGCTTGTTGTTAAAAAAAATCATCCTAAATTGCCTCCCATATCTATTGAGTTTCATTCACTATAGATGAGAGACATTTCAAGATCACATACATTTAGAAATAAAAATAAATTTTATGAAGTGTGAGAATAAACTGAAACATTATCTAATTTGTGGTATTCCTGGTATGTATCAAAGTAAATGTTTTTATTTTAAAATTTACACTTTTTGATTAATTTAATTCATCATAGTATTACTATGATAATAATTTTTTTCTTATATGTGACCATTCTATTATTCTAGATGTCATGGTTTGTTTGGAAACTAGTTGAATCATTGATTTTTTTTATTTCATTGAAAATTACTTACTTATGAAGTTGTAAAAACCAATGTTTTAAATATATATAAAATACTATTTTTTATTGTATTTTAATTGAAAATTTTATTTCAATTAAATTTTATATCTTCTCTTGTATTTTTTTTCTACTATAGTGTTCTGAAATTTTAATAGTATAATGCAGTGGTATGCCCCTTTATGAGTTCTAGAAAAATCACTGATTAATGGATCCTTAATTTGTTCTACTGGTTGAATTGATAAAGGGATCCTTTGTCAGAAATACTAAAATTGCTCATAAAGGGATCATCTATTTTCTCTTTTAGTAGAACATTTACTATTCATTATAAAGGGTACCTTTATAAATTCTAAATAAAATTGTTGATAAAGGGGGCCTGTTATCATCATATAAAGATGCACTGAAAAGGTTTACTTTTTCATTGCTTTTTAGAGCTGACAAATGACCCAATTTATCAGTGATTTATAGTGCTAATAAAATCCTATGGATTT